>OX243802.1:10000000-14800000 GCA_945859595.2 Megachile willughbiella
GCATGTACGCTCTGCTGGGTATATTCCCGCCGACAAAGACAGTCATCAGCAAAAGTAAGCCTGCTTTTTATCGTTCGTCCGTTCTTTCGTTCTTCCAAATAAATTATATGACACGCGTGATTTTTAGCACCACCCTCTTGTCCACAACACGTGCAAGTCATAAGCGTTACCAGCAAGAGCGCTACTCTCAGTTGGTCACCACCAGCCAGCACAGGAGGCGCTGAACTTACAGGTAATTTTTAAAATTATATCATTTTATATCTCAAAAATCATAATTCATATTTTAAAGATTGCTCACATTTTGTATTTAAAAAATCAATCACACATTGTATTTTAAAAAATCAATCATACTTTGTATTTTAAAAACCAATCACACATTGTATTTTAAAAAATCAGTCATACTTTGTATTCAAAAAATCAATCACATATTGTATTTTAAAAAGTCAGCCAGACTTTGTATTTTAAAAATCAATCACACATTGTATTTTAAAAAATCAGTCATACTTTGTATTTCAAAAATCAATCACACATTGTATTTTAAAAAATCAGTCATACTTTGTATTTTAAAAATCAATCACACATTGTATTTTAAAATATCAGTCATACTTTGCATTTCAAAAATCAATCACACATTGTATTTTAAAAAATCAGTCATACTTTGTATTTTAAAAATCAATCACACATTGTATTTTAAAAAATCAGTCATACTTTGCATTAAAAAAAAAATCACATATTGTTTTTAAAAAGTCAGCCAGACTTTGTATTTTAAAAATCAATCACACATTGTATTTTAAAAAATCAGTCATACTTTGTATTTTAAAAATCAATCACACATTGTATTTTTAAAAATCATTCATACTTTGCATTCAAAAAATCAATCACATATTGTATTTTAAAAAATCAATCATATCTTGTATTTTAAAAATCAATCACATATTGTATTTTAAAAAATCAATTATATCTTGTATTTTAAAAGTCTATTATATTGTAAGTTTTAAGTATTGAATTAGAGGATTACATGTTTTGTATGTTCTGTAGGATACGTGATCGAGAAGAGGCCATTGATCGGAAAAGGAGCAAGATGGACGAAAGTTGTTACTCTGGACGCCACAACTCTTCAATACTGCGTCGAGAACTTGAAAGAAAGCGAATTCCTCTTCAGAATCTTCGCAGAGAACAGTCAGGGACTCAGTTTACCTGCGAATTCAGAGCCTGTTACCCTAAAGACTCATGCCAGTAAGAAACACGTTTATAATTGTATTATTACCGTGCTGTTAACAACAAGTTGTTAACAAGTTATTAACAAGTTGAAGATAGATTAGTAAAGTTTATGCTTTCCTGCAGGTGTACCATCCCCACCAACGGCACCTTTGGAGATCAGACAGATCGCGGCGAACACGGTAGTAATTTCATGGGGAAGACCAGACTCAGATGGCGGTGCACCATTGGAGGGCTACAAGATCGCCATCAGAGACACAAAGAGGACGATGTGGATGGAAGTAGCCCGTGTGAACGCCGACATACAGAAACTGAACATCAGAGATTTACAGGAGAACCACACGTACGTCATCAGGATCTTCGCCAGGAACGAAATAGGCCTCAGCGATCCTTTGGAGTCTGAACCTTTGAAGATCGTACCAGCTTCAGGTATAATTTTAGTATATATTTTATTTAGAATATTTAATTTTTAATAGAAATGGAAATAATTTGAACGTCGTGTATGAGATTTTAAACAGAAACGTAATTTTATTGATTTATTTTTCAGAATTAGCAGTAGTGGAACCAATCGCAGAAGCCACCGAGAAGGGTGAAACCGCCTCGATAAGCTTCAGCACAGAGAACACCAGCTCTTGGCTTCGAGAGCACAACATGGACGCAGACATCCACTCATACGCGAGGGCAAGGCTTCTCAGACAAGACGAATACTTCTTCCGCATTTGGCACTATGCTAAGAAACTCTTCGAATAAGCATTTGTACGATTTAACGACGGAAACAGTAACGAACAGGTTCAAGTTCGTTCTTCTCGTCGAGGACCATAAAAATCGAAAACAGAAACGATATGAAACAGATTTAATTGTATCGGGATTGAATTTTTGTCTTTTTTTTTTTTTTAAATTCTCTTCTTCCACGAACGGTGAAACTTTGAACGTTTGATCTCTGACTTGAATACTGTTAAACAACGAGAACAATCGTTTTATCGTTCCTTTATTAGAAGCAAACGCGTAGTGGCTAGATCGTAAGAATCGATACCGGATGAGTGTAGAATCTAGTCAGCATATAGGTTAATATATATTTTTTTTTTCTCTTCAACAACGGACCAAGACTTCCTCGTGCACTCTTGAAATCGATAGAAACCAAAGAGCGATCTGTTTCGCTCTCGATCAACGTGTTTCGATAGTTGTGTCGCTGAAAATTCGACTCGGAAAGAAATTCTTCGACTTTTCAAAAGAAACTAAGAAACCTTATGTGTAATCTTTACAAGTACGTGTTTTTGTTTAATTTTAAACACACGTTTTATTATATTATTCACGATTGTTAATTCTGTTGTAAAGATTTCTTATAATGTTTCTTCGTTTCGTGTTCATGTGAAAGCTCAATTATTAAATAGTCGAAGGGTTTCGTATTTCGCGCCAATTTTCAGCTACTCGTGACGTTTAAAGAACGTTCTTTGTGTGAAAAGAAAAAATGGTTATTATTGAATTTTCGACGAGAGAATTCTAAACCCCGAGACTCGGATCGTCGAAGAATGTGATAATCGGTCGTTGATGATCGAATAATTTGCGTAAAGAAATGATTTAGAAAGGGCACGTGACTCCTCGCCCTTACCCCCACCCCCACACCCACCTTAATCCCTTTGTATTTATATACCGCGAACGGAAAGCGTCGGTGAGTCACTCACGCGAGTTGAGTGAGTACTGTTTTTAGTATTTATTCGTAATGTATAATGTATTTAATTTAATTGTTACTCGTTACCATTGCCGTTATTAATGATAATTATTAATGATAGACGTCGGCATAATGGCCGGCTGTTCATGCGACTGTTAAGCAATGATTAGAGATCATTAAAAAACGAAGAAATGCCACGCGTGGTTGGTGTCGCGAGACGTAACAAAATATAGGTGCAAGAACAACAGCAACATTCACCAACGACGCGTCGCATACTTCGCGTTATATTGTAAGACATTTTGCGAATTAAATTATTGCAAATTATATGCTAGTATTTTTCATTTTACCCTACCCTATTTAATAACAAATTTTTGGTTCTTCTGCTTTTTTCAAACCACAATTTGTTTTATAATTATTACAGTCTATTAATAATTGTATTCTACATAGATTAATCTCACAATTTGAAATTATTAGTTATTCAAAACAATTCTTGAATATTAAAAACTTAATAACGTTCAATACTAATTAATAATTCAATACTCAAATATGATTCTCGAAAAGTTTCAAATTCAAACTTAGTACGCATGCGCATACTTTGTGCGCGCCTTCACGCATGCGCACCTGTCCGTGTATTATTTAATCTATGCTGTTACTAATTACTTAATTTATAAACGCATCGCATATTATTTTCGCAATTATGACCATGATACAGTTAATATATAATCTACTTGAACTTAAACTATTTATCAAATCTACGTAAAATTACACATTCAAACGCAAAATATAAAATATTCAAGTTTATACCGTTTCATTACAGTACACGATAAATACAGTTATTTTGCGATATATACTACGTTTTGCTAGTTACCATTTACAGCAGTAGTTCTTACATAGTTTAACTTACTACTTGTCTACTATTGTATCACATAAACAAATGATAAACAAATGTATGATGTACTAGAAAGTATCACGCATTCTCATGCAGTTGTATACATGTATACCATACGTACCTCACTTTACATGGTACACTTTATAAAAATAATTCTTACGTAACTTAACTTATTTAGATCGTATAGCACAAATGAATAACAAATAAATAATACAACATATAGAAGAATACCATACACACAACATACAATTTCACACATAAACGCAATGCATACAGTTCCACTTCGGTGTTGTATTCTCTTGCCATGTTGTCATTTTACTTTTTATATATAGAATTCAATCGGTATCATTTTACGGAGCAATGACGCTGGATCTGTCTTTTTATAAAATGTAACAAAGAGCTTTCGAATCGCGCAATTTATATTACGACTCGTAATTCAATCCACCATTTTGTATGTACAATAAAGTGTCCATAATAAATATACTGCAAATATAAATTTCAACGTTATTGAGCAATTATTCTAACTATAGTATTAAATCTTATTAAAGACTTATTTTTCATTGTGACTACCAACCCGCGATAATTATATACACAGTACGTTTCTTGTGTTTTTTGCGTTGTTTCACTGTATAATTATTAAGATTGCTAAATCAGTATTATAGAATTACTTGTACAATTGTAATAAATACTTACGAACAGTGTAAAATAATATAAATTAACAAAAAGCAGAAGTGTAGCAAGTTTCGTGTGACTTGAGAATACGGAAACCGGAAGAAACCCTTCCTTATCGATAGTTCGATACGGGAACGAGATATCTCGAAATAACACGATCGAACATATAAGATGGCAGCCCATTAAAGAGTTCATATGTGCGTGTAGTTGTTTTGTGCAGTAATTCTATAGTTTTTTTCTTAACAATAATTTACACATAGTAATCATGGGGTAAGTTTTTAATTTCGACGTTTATCATTGCAGAAATTCGATTGGTTTTAATTTTGATACAGGAAGAAGGTGTATATTGTTTGTCTGTTTACATCGTTTATACTTACGTGATCATCTGTTTATTTTCGGAATAAATGTCGTTTACTTTTAACAGGTCCTTTGTATTTTTGGAATAATGTAAGGAAGCTTAATGAATTCACAGCTGAATGCTTTTATTTCTGCAATGATCTTCAATTTAGATACGTTAAAAAAATAACCTAATTTTTCTGTAACATCAGCATTTCGCAATTTGCTCTGTTTAATGCTACTCAACTGCATTTGTACAAATATTCTAAAGATTAATATATAAATCACCACGTTATATTTACTTTTTATAATATTATTGAGCGCATTAACAATGCATGTTATTTCTTGTACAGTAATTTATCGTCAAATTATATTTCAGTACATCGGATTTAGAATGTTTAGACTCTAAGAGAGACATAGTCGGTATAGACTCTGAATCCGACATGTTGATCGACCAAAGAAAGAAAAAGAAAAGAAAACATAAGCATCATAAGCATAAAAAAGATAAACTAATTGAAAGAGAAGATGGTAGGATAGACCGACAAGAAAGGTGTGTAAGATTTGTCTTTTAATGAGTATCGTTTAATTCGTCATTTTAAATGTCATTGAATACTTTGTAGAAAGAGACACAAGAAACATAAACGACCTAAAAAAGAAAGGGAAGTCGAAAATGGATCATTGGATGAAAAATCATCCCGTGTGATTCAGAAAGACGTAGGCGTAAATGGCAAAGTAAAAAATTCGTTATTAGAAGTGGTTTCTACGGAAGAGAGTGAAGATGAAAAGTTAGTAGATTTAGATTCGGATGAAGTAGATTGTACAATCATTGAGGATGACATTGATCTCGAAGAGTTAATGAAACAGAAGGTACAGTTTCTTCCAAAATAATGTTTATATGTAAATATACAAAGTTTTAATTGTACCCTAATGTTCCTATAGGAAAGGTTGCAAGCATGTTTAGTACAGTACCTCTCAGATGAATCTGAAAAAGAAGATAAAGAACCAGATCAAGATGAAGTAAAAGTCACAGAAACACCTGATGTTATACTTGTTGAAGATGATAGTGAGAATGACAATATACCTCCTAAGAAAAGAACTAGAAGTAAATCTGGTAGTAGAGAGCGTAAAAAAGTAGCAAAACCTGAAAGACGCGTGGTAGTGGATATGAGCAGAGATCGTAGGAGTCGAGAAGAGCATAAAGAGAAACGAAGAGATTCTGACAGGAGAAGAGAGGATAAAATCCGTACCAAGGAAGAAGTAAGGAGAGATGACAATAGGAAAGATGATAGGCAAGTACGAAAACCGAGCGATAGGCACAGAGACGATTCCCGAAAGGAGGATAATAAGAGAAGGCCAGAAGACGATAAACGTAAGGATTCTATTAAAAGAGACGAGTCGCGTAAAAGAGAACAAGATAGACGGTACGTTGAATATATGACATTATACGTTCTTATACAACAGTTGATATAAGATCTAATATATTTCAATAACCATTTAATTACAGGGAAGAAGATCGCCGACGAGATTCAGATCATCACAGTAATTCCAGATCCCGTAATGAATATAAATCATTAGATAAATCTGACAAGTCAAGGCGGGATAGTCGTGACAGGTTGGAAAGCCGAGAACGACAAGGTAGTCGGGATCGTCACGTTAGTCGGGACCGACATGTTAGCAGAGACAGACATGTTAGTAGGGACCGACATGTCAGTCGGGACAGACATGTTAGTCGAGATCGTCATGCTAGTAGAGATCGTCACGCCAGCAGAGATCGACCGTCCAGTAGAGACCGTCGTAGCCGCGACAGACCTCCTAGCAGAGACAAACATAGCCGTGATAAAAGAGACAGTAGGGAACGTCATGCTAGTCGGGACCGGCACAGAGATAGTAGAGGAAGTCGCGACCGCAATGATGTTCGGGATCGGCGGGACAGCCGAAATCATGACAGGATCAGGGACCGTTCAAGAAGCGTGAGAAGGTCTCGTAGCCCTCTTAGAAGTAGATTAGACAGAGATCGAAATGATCGGTACAAACACTCGAGATCGTTGTCTCGAAGTCGAAGAGATAGAGACAAACACATCAGAGATCATGACAGAGACAGAGAGAAAAATGGTAAAAGGGAGCGCGGTGATAAGTACAAGGACTCTTTATCTGAAGGACTGAAAATAGATCATTCAGAAAGCTCGAGCGAAGAAGATATCAAGGATATCGATATCGAGGAAGAAGAAGATGAAGAAGCGATTATAGAACGTAGGAGAAAGCAAAGAGAAGCGCTTCTTAAGGTATGCTTATTTTATTATACTGACTGACAGTAATTTATGTTCCAATACTACTGTAGATAGTATATCTTCACGCAATAGTATTGAACAATTAAGAATAAATACTTGTGTTTTTAATTCAGAGGTTAGGTGGACCAAATGAAGATTCAAATATGTCTGCCGACATAAATACTGTTCCTGCTACACCGCCTTCAGAAAGTCAATCAAACGTATCTCAGAAATCCATAGAAATTCCATCAAACAATAATGAATCCACTTCAGAGAGTCATACCCCACCACTGCCTGAGAAACCAAAGTCACCGTTAATCAAAGCTAGAAAATCTAGGTTTGAAGATGCGCCGTCAGAAGAGACTGAGAAAATTGAGGATACAAAGCCAACAGAAAAAGTTAAGCAAGATGATAAACAAAATGCAAAGAAGGCAAACGAATGGGACATGTTTGCTGAGGCAGATAATATTGGTGATTTTAATGTACGTCTACGATTATTTTTATGTTTGCCGATTGCACATATTTTTTACATTTGTGATATATCAAAATAAATATATTTATAAAATAAACATATTTTATCTAATTCCGAATATTGTTGTTTTACACAGAGTCCAACTGTCGAAGGGAAGCGACAAGGCGGCCCTGATAATCCTAGTTTAACAGACAACTGGGATGATGCAGAAGGATATTATAGGTATGACAAGTCATTTCTTCTTTTCCGTTTTTTGTTCTTTGTATTTTAAATCAATAATCTAAAGAATGAATTTAACTCTGCTTTTAGAGTACGCGTAGGGGAGACTTTAGATTCTAGATACGTTGTTTATGGATATACAGGCCAAGGTGTATTTAGTAACGTTGTGAGAGCTAGGGACAGTGCTAGAGGCAATCTGGATGTCGCTGTAAAAATAATAAGGAACAATGAAATAATGTAATTATAGTACATTTTTTTATAATGTCAAAAATAATCAATATATTCACTCTTTCTTCTTTTTATTTTAGGCATAAGACTGGCCTTAAAGAGTTAGAAATTCTTAGAAAACTTAATGACGCTGATCCAGAGGATAGATTTCATTGTTTACGACTTTTTAGGCATTTCTATCATAAGAATCATTTATGTATGGTGTTTGAACCTTTAGCTATGAATTTAAGAGAGGTAAGTACTTTGTTGTTTTATAATATTAATCATTCATTACCGTTCATTACATGAAAACTGTGTTCAGGTTTTAAAAAAGTACGGGAAAGACGTTGGTTTACATGTAAAAGCGGTAAGATCGTATACGCAGCAACTTTTCCTTGCTCTGAAGTTATTAAAACGTGCAAATATTCTGCATGCTGACATCAAACCGGATAACATTCTAGTCAGTGAGAGCAAGCTAGTATTGAAATTATGCGATTTCGGTTCAGCCTCTCATGCTCATGAGAATGAAATAGCGCCATATCTTGTATCAAGATTTTACCGGGCTCCTGAGATTAGTAAGTATCAATCATTTTCATTTGCCGCTCAAATATATCTTCAATAGCCTAACCAACAATGCTAATTTCTTGGGTTATTTTTTAATTCCTCTAATTACATTTTAATTATCTAAAATGTATAAAACTGAAAAACTCAAGAGATTAATCTGTGTTTACTCACCACTCTTCTACTTTGAACCAGCTTCTGATAGCCATGCAAGAGCGCGTCTCTTGAAAAGCATGGTACAAAACGATTCGAAACAGTATACACACTCGATAGAAACAAATAATTTTCAGCGGCTGATTGCGTTAGTCGTATTATTTTTCAATACGTAAACGGAAACTCTGTGTGACAGGCTCTGATACATTGATCAAAACCCAACTTGGGGTGAACCCCAACTGTCATAGTGATTTAATCAACATTCTCATGTACCGTAGAAATAACACAGGCATTTTCTAGTTCTTGGCACGCCATATGATTTCGGCATTGACATGTGGTCCGTGGGATGCACCATATATGAATTGTACACGGGAAAAATAATGTTCTCCGGCAAAACCAACAACCAAATGTTGAAATTCTTCATGGACCTAAAAGGCAAAATTCCTAATAAGCTGATTAGGAAAGGCACATTCAAGGATCAGCATTTTGACACTAACTGCAATTTCCTGTATCATGAAATTGATAAGGTCACAGAGCGGGTAAGTTGTCTTTCTACTGTTTTTTTCCAACCTTGCCCTTTGCCGTGTGGTAAGTCACTTAACGATTATGCTTATTAGGATGGCTCTTATTTGTATAATACAGTTCTACTAAGAAGTCCGTGCAACGTTTGTGTTCAATTAAATAAAGAAACGAAGAGGTTAAAGAATTGGAGTGTTTGGAATTTTCAGGTTATGACAATTTGGAAATTTGAAAATTGTCATCAAGTATAAATAAGAGCCATCCTGATGCTTATTATCGAACAGACATGTGAATTGTAAAACCACTAATTCCGTTTTTTAGGCGAAAGTTGTAGTAATGTCAACAATACCCGCAACTCGTGATCTTGGTGCAGAATTAGGCGGAAATTCATTGCCACCAGAACAAAGCCGTAAAGTTGGACAATTGAAGGATCTCTTGGAACGAACGTTAATGTTGGACGCAGGAAAGAGGATCACAGTGAATCACGCTCTGGCACATCCCTTTATACAAGAAAAGATCTAGGTAACCCTGTCCGGGGTCCTTCCACATCGGAGAATTCATTGACGTAATTTGCAAAAAAAAAAGAAACGACACCGCTAACGATTTGTTGTATACTATAAAAACATACTAACATAAGCGGTGTCTCCTTATATTGAATGTCTTGTATCCGTTTTAGCAGAAAGAGGCGGTGCAAAAGTTTCACGTTGTCACTAGCTCCGTCTATAAGTAACAGAAAAAACACACATTCTCCAGATAAATAAATACATACGTACAAGGGAAACAAATGATTTGAATCACACATTGTACTCTATCAATCTGAACCGTATTATTTAATGAACGATAACTATTGCAGGTCAATAGAGTGCAATATTTTTATATTAAGTAAAATAACCAAGTACGAGCGATGAATAATAAAAAAAAAAAGTAATAATAATGTTGGAGTTCACTGATGCATTTATCGACGATCATAAAACGACAGGTGTTTGTACACAGCTCGGAACAATGTAGTGTATCAGGGCGTAAAAAATCTCTTTTTCGAAAATTGAACCCGCTTAAAAGATTTCGTTTATTTCTTCTCTTTCTTTGTGCACAGCAGCGATAAAGTAATAAACCAACGGTGAATACTAGAAGGAGGAGGCTCGCCGCAATTACAATGGTAAATCAAAATACTTCTGTGGATGAAAAATGAACTTGGGGATAAATGTGACCGCCTCTTTCAGCGTGAACTGGCCATCGATACTTAGCATAAAGAATGGTGGTACATAGTATTTTTTCTTTTTCTCTAAATCTTTCAATTCAAACGCGCGACTTCTTTCACGACTAATAAATCTCGTGTAAATTATTATTATTATTATTATTATTAATTATTATTATTATTATTATATCATAAATCCATTAAATGGTGTGTTACGTTCGCGACGAAGGAGATCTCGTGTTTCATGGAAATTGTAAAACTTGAACGAATTTTGATCGTACGATTCTCTTCTTCTTTTTTTTCCTCTCTTGTTCTTCTGTGTGTCGTCGCGCTGACACGAAGCCCGGTAACAAGGGAACTTGTACCGGCAAAGAAGAAACAAATTGTATAGTAAGTAGGTTAATGAAATAAAACGACACATGCTAAACAGAATGAGAAACGAGCCCTGTAATTTCATACTTTCAGTCTTAATCGCGCGCTGTATCACGTGCCGCAAATAATTATTTAAAGAAAAGAATGTCCGATTGTAATCTGTTTTTAATCTAATGACAAGGAGATAGGTAGCCGAAGTGTATCTTAGGAAGTGGTGCAAAATAAGTTATTATAATTATGTTAACACTGTCGATCGTTATAGTATTAATAATCGTTTTCATATCTGGCAACTTGCATTTATCTAGACAATTAATGTAAAGACAGGAGTATATATGAAAATAATAATGTATATATTTGCACTGAGAAATAGGAGTTTCAAATAATTACCAACGAATATTACATTAATTGACCAAAGATTATTCAATCGCTTTCAACAGACGCATCACTGTAGCTCACGATTTCGTATCGTAGCTTAATTAAGTTTTTTTTCATCTGTTTATTTTAATATTACGTTATTTATTTTTGTAAGATGCGACAGAACGTCAATGCTGTTTGAATGGTTCATGGTATACATTTCTTGTGTGGCAATATTGTACGAGGATGCTTATGTTTCAGATGAGTCTTCGATTCAAAGCATCGTTAAGCGCGGTTGGACCTATCATGGGCATTTAACGGCGATCCCGTTGCAAGGTATTCATGGGGGACTGCCTTATGGGATATTTAGTATATCCGTTTCACGTTAAACGACGTAATATTGCAAAAATCGAAAGCTGCACAATTACATCGTAAAACAGAATCAAGTCGTTATAATGATCATCCTTGCTCTGCTTTCCTTAAAAGAAGATAATATTTTCTTTTTATATGTACTTGATAGTTATATTCTTTTATATATAATTACTAACAAGAAGAATACGAGATCTTTGTAACACTTGGTTCAAATTGAATACAATTTTAAGAAGGCTCACATGTAATAATTTTACAGAATCATGATGCGTACTTTTCCAGAATAAGAATGTTATTCTTATTTCGAGCACTTTTTCTTCTTATCTTATTATTAAATAGAAATTAAAAGTCTCAATGTGAATTACTCCTTCATTCTAGGGAAGTGCACATCATAATTTTGCAAAATTGTTACTTTTGATATTCCCTGTAATTGTACTCAGTTTGGACTAAATCTGTGTTCCAAAGTTCATGCATTCCTCTTGTAAGTTGCGTAAGAATATTAAAAAGTATAAATACTGAACTATTTAATTTAGAAAAAAAATAAATATTACTCACTATTTAAATCATATTAACTCAATCTATTTTTCTGAAACATTGAAAAATCAGTTTATCGAATTTTAAAATAATAAAATGGGGGAAATAAATGTTTCGAGCACATTTCAATACGGAAATAAAATGAATACACAAAATCTCAGATTATGCATATAGTTTTCTAATTGGCAATTTGGTAATGTTTCACTTGTAGCCCTCCCTGTGAGGAGGGGAGACAATGGAAGAGATGAAAAAAGCTGTTGGTGGAAAACAATGATGATGATGAAGAAAATGGAATAAAATCTTCACGGCAGCGGAGCTTGACAACTGCATAATTATGATGCCTGTCACAAAAAATGGATCACCGAGTGTTTAATATAAATTTGTATCAACAGGGAGGTTTGTCTTAAGCTTTCGTTAAGATTAACAGAACCGTAAGTATGTGCACAGGTGAGGTATACATATGAAATCTATGTTTTTATTCAGCTGTAATCCTTGGACGGCCGATCTGGGTCAATCGTTACACGAACTTACGAAATTTTTGAATGGTACTTTAAAGTTGAACATATCATTTTTTAAACAAAATGATTTTATACACTGAGAGATAATTTTCGAGGGATAGTGTAAAATTAATGAATTCAAAATAATGGGTTGTCTTTATCTCGGTAGTTGGTTGTCTAAGGATTAAACGTATTGAAAAATTCTGATATATTTTTTTTTATATACATATGTATATAACGTAAGTATAGGTAATATTAGAAAATGACATGATACTAATATTCATGGCTTTCAGTTTTCAGATAATTAAAAACCAATCTTTAAAAATGATTTTAATTTGTAATTCGGAAATTGTAAGTCGGAATACTGGGATAAAAGGCGTTTTAATAATGAAATAATTCAATTTATTTCACATTATATTTCAATAAAGGACATATTACATTTGCATTCGTATGCCTCTCATTTCAATATACAGTAATGTTATTAAACATTTAACTCATCGTCAATGTGGATGTAATACATATTCAATTTACATTGAAATAAATATGACTTAAATGTACGAAGCTAATAAACAGACACATTTTTTTAAACCTTCACATTCATCGTTTTAATTCGTAAACCTTAAATGCTTGCAAGATCAACGAAAATGTTGAATCTGCGTTTTACAGTCGAAAGAAAAAGGAATTACATGATACAAATCTTATGTACATCAAACACGTACACAATTGACGCAGATAACATCATTTCGATTTGAAATTATTTTTCTTGATATCTCAAGAGTTTCAATCGCGTTCAGGATAATACTGAACTAATATTTTAGCTAATTCTTGAGCCAACTCCATTGTCGACGCACATAATACTCTTCTGCTCATCACATCAAATGGACCACCTGAAATACAGTATAGAATTAACATTAAAAAAATCAAGTGCCGTTTAAAAAACACAATTTCTTTCTATTGAAGTTCTGTTATTGACTATGAATTACCAGCTGGATCTATGCACACGCCACCAGCTTCTCTCACAATAATATCACCAGCTGCAATATCCCAAGCATGAATACCATATTCAAACGAAATATCTGCTCCACCGCGAGCGACCATGCACATGTTCAAAGCTGCAGATCCCAAACTTCGTATTCTACAAACATTAGTATACAAATATGCTTTAAAAATTTATATCAAAAGATATTTACTTTAGAACTCAAAATAGGAACTTTACAAAGTTATTATAATGAAGTCTATGTAACCTTGAAGAGGTCAATATTATATGGCATGCTGATACTAAAACCTTTATGAAATTAGCCATATTTGCCAGAACAGAGCAATGACATGATTTGTACTCAGAAATTTCATAGGACCTAAGGTAACAATTACCCGTGAACTTGTGGAGTGAGAATACTAGCGTTTTCTAATACAATCTTCATTTTCTCTGGATCTCTGCTTGTACCCATTTCCATCATTACCAAAGCTTTCCGCAATTCTGTAAGAAATTTAATTGAATTTGTAAGACAAAAGAATAGTATATTAATAATTAATATAAATGAATAGTAGTATTCAGTGTTACAATGTGGTAGTAGTAATCAATAATTGCATGTGAAAATTCAGATGGAACACCATATATATACACGTGATCTATTTAATACATCAGAAAATCTAAAAATATAAATTTTAATCACCTTTCTCCCCAGAAACATGAATAGGGGCTCCATTCAGAAACGCTCCCTGGCCCCTGCAGGCGGTAAATAGTTGTTCCAAGATTGGATTATAAACAATTCCAATTTCGGGGACCTTGTTAATTAACAATGCGATCGATATGCATGTAAGCGGCAGACCGTGCACGAAGTTCATCGTGCCATCGATCGGATCGATGATCCATGTCGGTGCGTCCGTTAATTCGACTTTATTCCCAAGCGAGCTTCCTTCTTCGCCAATGAATCTGCAAAAATATATTTTTACAGTCATTAAATATTGCGTCTTACCTATGGCGTAAGACATTCTTTTCTTCTGATTTATCAGTGAATAGATCGTATGATATGATAGTGAAGTAATAGAGTAAATGATTATGTTTGTTCTGTTTTAATTGCAAAGCCAAGGATGATTTCATATGTGGTAAATATTTATTTCAAGAGATGAATTCTTTCGACTAGTTTCGCCAATGGAAAATTCCGTCCTCCATATCTCGAGGCCCTTAGCAGCACATCATGAACCGTGGTTTATTCCAAACATAATGAGCTTAAAGAGGATACAACGCGTCGAATGCACGACTTGACAAGGTCAAATGGTATTCCATTGAATTCATTATCCTTAGTAGAGCAATTCATGTGGAGAAAGCAATTTCATAATAGAAAAGCAACTGATGGAAAAAAATATAATTGAAAGTTCTTGATCGGTTATAACCCGCTGCTTCAATGGCTGCATACGTCCAAGCAACGTTTCATAGTCGTATAAGAATAGGATCTTTTTTAAAATATTAAATTCTTAAAGAATTCCTAATTTCTTGTTAATAAAATATTTTAAATATATATTAAAACTTCTTTCAAGAAAGTGACTTGGTAAATTCCATTTTTTCAATCTGACAATATTTTTTTAAAATTGTTCCCAACGTTCATTGTTATTTATGATATTGCAATCTTCGGTTGTGATGAAGTTTGAAAATGTTAACCAGTGGCGGATCCAGAGAGGGGGGCAATGGGGGCTCCTCCAAGAAGTATGAAATCATAAAGAATTTATTTATATTAAAAAATGAAATTGCTATCTTAGTTTTTATGTTTGCTTTTAATAATATAAATTATTTGATTATATATCCTTTCTTTATAACGCATTTTGTATAAAATATTAAATAAAATACGAACAGAAGATTCAAAATTCAGCTTTGCATATTTTAACAAAACTTGTAGATCCGCCCCTGTGAACACAAAATTATTAACTATAAATTATAATAACATAACATACTTGTGATCAGGAAATTTGGAAGAGATTCCGTCGATTAACAATTTTTCGACCTTTTGATCCCATTCAGTGACAAGATCGACATCGCAGGATTTCGTCATTGGATCCTGAGGTTGGTTAATCTTTTCCCTTACGATCTATAAATTTCGTAGTTAATATTTAATTTGATCTATTTCCGATAAAAGATCTTTCACATTTATGTCATCATATTTGAATAGTAGTAAAATCTTCCGTTATTAAAATTCTCGCGCTATCTTCGCGAGATAAAAAAATAGTGTTTGAATATGTTCATTATTCCATCTACGTATAATGACTATAGTGCTAAAAATGATAGGTTATAAATCATGGTATCTAAACTGATTCATCACAAAATAACAGTGAGGTGTTATTTCACTCAGTACGCGCTTCTAAGAAGCCAAACAAGTACACCCCTCTATGGAGTAATGTAATTATCTCTCTACCTAGGAAAGTTCTCATAAAAAAAAGTGTATGATACAATAGATTATAGGAAATAACATAGCAATGTTAATACATAATATCGATCAATTTTGCATCATAACAGACAACACGCCGAGACTATTGCAATTGTCAATATTCATTGTCGAACAAATAACAATAACGTGTTCGACAGATTGCAGCATTGCGCGAATATAACGAAAACGATAGTGAGGAAGAACTCGATTGAAATCTGAAGCTACGTACAAAATCGATAAACGTAGCCCGCTATCGGCCAAGAATAACTTTATACTCAAAACACGAGTTGCCGCTTGTCGCTGTCGTTTTTATAAGAGAAAACATCACTTACCGAGCCTGCTTCCTTCACTAACTGAAGGACCGCTCTGTAGTATTCGTTGACGTTAGACATATTTTAGCGAAACGTTTGAAATTTAGAATGAAAAAACACGGGTTTAGAATTCTATCGTAACAGGCGCTAGGTAATCACATCGTGCGTCCAATGGCAACGGCTACCGACTAACTGACGTAACATCTCGTCAGCTGGTTTTAAAATGCGGTTCATCCGTCACTGATTCTCGCGAATGAAAGCGACAGTGGCGACCCACTCTGCGGAAATCGTAATTCACTTTTATGCGACTTGATCATGAAATCGATACTTAGCTGTTTCTTCTTTAGCATCGACGACGAATAATTTATTATTTACTATTTTTTTTTTTTTTTTATTAAATTAGCATAGTAGTTAAGCATTTTTCATTTTTAAAATGGAAGAATGCAATATATTTTTACAAATAAATCAATTTTTCTTGAAAATGTTTGATACAAAAATTTATACCTCTTGAATTTATTTGTATCTATAAAAAAGCAAAACAAAAATGGCCAAGATGGGATATCATAAGGGAAGAATGAATGAATCACATAATTTCACTTAACAGACCAATATTAATTGTCCTTCAACATAGATATATTTACATATAGATGCTTTTGCATTATTCCATGTAATATACATATATATATTTCTTTTAATATATGTATATATCATTATCACACCTATAGTTGATTTGTTCCGCGAGGAATGATATGTATGTTACGTCCCGAACAGAGAGACACGAGGCAACATTTCATTTGGCTCACCTTACACATAGTACGTATAACAGTTACATTGTAAAACCAGCCTTCTAAAAAACTTATGGGAAAATGCGACTTCCTTGTACAGTGCGTTAACGATCGTGCGTATAATTAGGTCTCTTGTCCCTGGTCATGGAACAAGAAAATCATTGTAACAAAAATATTTTTATTAAAGTTAAGTAACCTTTCTTGCTTTCGAAACCTATTCTTAACGACGTACTTAAGGGAAATCGAGATTTATCAACAGAAAGTGTTCTTACGCTATTAATAATAAATTTCTGTCATACTTGATTGGACGAACATTTTACAAACGAATTAATTAGAACCTGTACGAGCGCTTTCGTTACCGGAAGTCGTTATAAAACACAACGAGACAGTGAACGCGTTAAACAAGATTAAAAAACGATTTCGCGAGATCTAGAAATAAATTATAACTTGGCTACGCAATACGAACGGAACCAACTTAAATTCTTGTATGATAACACGTTCTTAAAATTATGCTATCGCAACATAACATCGCATCATCGAAAATATAGTCGTATTAAACGGTTTTGTAAACTTTTCAAAAGCTTTTGGAATACTTTCATACTTGTCATAGATAAATCGTTTAAACGCGTGCGTCATGGGCGTATATCTTATAAAAGTTTTCTTCAACAATGTCGAACAATGACTATATATACTTCGATTTTGATATTAACTTTATATGTTCACAAAATATTGCTACGATGATGATCAGTGCGCAACAAGAAGTATATCTAAGTAATCGATCTTTGAGAAATCGCAAATAGATTTAGTTTCACTTCAGCTTTATATAGTTTCATATCGCTTCCTTAATTAGCTTATTTATCGTTTCTCGCAACAACTTTAGCATGTTCGTAGCATGAAATCATTTTCCAAATCGAATGAAATTATAATGGTGGTTTAAATAAATCTATCACTTGAAGCTGACAAATAGGTGGCGATTGATGAAATTAAAATATATCGACTAAAAGCAGTAACTATTACCACGCTGTAATTGTCTATACAAATAATTGATAAATAGTACTATAAATAAAAACTATTAACAAAAAAGCGTAACAATTCTAACGTATAAAACGGAAGTTTCATTTACGGGACACTACTTCAGAGCTCGATCATTCTATTGATTATTTTCAAACTCGATAGTTCTTTCCTCAGAGATTTAGCAGTAATTTTTAGCGTTACTCTTGTTAATAACTATAGTTCCGTAGCCTTGCATATTTATCGATCATCGGAAGTGTGTCTTTCTTTTGCTTTCGTTTCTAAGCTAACTACATTTCATTTGATAGAGGCTATGTCGACGATGCGCCTTTAAACTTGCGGCCTCAACTGGAACAAAAGATCAACGATAGTCTCGTCGGCTAACGTCGACACATCTCCGACATTTCTATCGCCTGCTGCTATTTTCCTAAGTATACGTCTCATGATTTTGCCGGATCGCGTCTTTGGTAATCCTGGTGCATACTGAATGACGTCAGGTTGAGCAAAAGGTCCGATTCTGTCACGCACTGTTAAAAATACATTAAATTAAAATACAGTGCATACATAAAACTAGTAAAAATCTTAATTTGTAAATGGATGTATACGCTCTTCTGAGACAAACCGTATAACATATACCTTTCTTTTTAAGTTCATCTTGAACCTTTTTGTCAAATGATACCTCCTGATTGGGTGTCACGAAGCAATACAAGCATTGTCCTTTCACAGGATGTGGTTTACTAACTACAGCAGCTTCAGCTACAGCGGAATGTTCAGTCAACACACTTTCTACTTCAGCGGTGGACATCAAGTGACCAGAGACATTCAACATGTCATCTACACGGCCGGTTATCCATAAGTAGCCATCTGCATCACGCCTGGCACCTAAAATCATGTTTATTATAAAATAATTTGTTGTCAAATAGGAATGTTTTCTGTAAAACAATGTATATATATATTTAATAAACAATACTGTTTCAAGTCACCTCCCTAAACTCATGAAATAGATTACCAGGTGTTCTATTAAACTGAGACACCCCTAATTATTAAATTTACAAGAAAACAAAATAGTACTACAAAATTGGTGGAGTTAGAAGTACACACCCTATATGTTGAATTTCAACTATTTTCAGTTGAAAATGTCTATAAACATGGCGTAGCTTGCAAAACCATTTTCCCTTCAAAATTCTTAATAACAAACAAAATCATGCATCTCACACAATCTCAATAGACCTACTATTTTCACATTCATAAATAAACCGTATCTAATATTGAAATAGTCATTCAGGAAATATAAATAGAAAGACAAGATGCCAATACAGAAGGTTAAAGCTCGCCAAATTTTTGACTCCAGAGGTGAACCGACATTGGAGGTGGACATGATCACGGATGTTGGATTATTGAGAGCTTGTGTGCCGGCGGTTGTATCGCCGAGTGCTAACCAAGCGCAGGAACTAAGGGATGGAAATGAAGCCATGTATCATGGACGCTCGGTGTTCAGGGCCGTTGACGTAGTTAACAACATTATTGCACCGCAACTTTTGAAATCGAGATTGGAAGCCTGCCAGCAAATGGAGATAGACAGTTTGCTGAATCGATTAGACGGTACCGAGAATAAATCGAAATTAGGCGCGAATGCGATCCTTGGTGTTTCCATCGTTACTTGCAAGGCTGGGGCGGCCAAGAAAGGACTTCCGGTTTACAGGTATCTACAAAAATCACATTATTACACGCAACAGTAATTAAATTTGCTATTCTTCTATCAGATATATTGCCGAATTAGCCGAGAATTCGGAGCTTTATCTCCCCGTTCCGTGTTTCAACATGATCAGTGGAGGCAGACACGCCAACAACACGTTACCATGCGAGAAATTTATGATCTTACCCATAGGTATGTTTACGTATGTACTGTCTTAGAATTGTCTTCTTTCTAGAACATAGATTTTTATTCGAATCAGGAGCGGAAAGTTTCGCGGATGCGATGAAGATGGGCTCAGAAGTATACAAAGTATTGGAGAGGAAGATTGCAACCGCACAGGAAATACAGTTACCTCTTCCTGTTAGCGACGAAGGCGCTTTCACTCCTATGGAAATAGAAGAAGATAGAGAAGCTTTGTTGTTACTAGACGAATCTATCAAGGAAGCAGGATATGAAGGAAGAGTCAAGATAGCTTTGGACATGGCTGCCAGTGCCTTTTACAAAGAAGGTTAACATATTTGACTCTTTTAACTGAATTCTTACTTTCTATGGAAATTATTAATTGTGTCCCAAACTTGTCCATCAGGAGGATACGATTTACAATTTAAGACGGAAGAATCTGACCCCGACGACTACATGGAAGCAGAAACGCTGCGTGACCAGTATTTAGAGTATCTATCGGAGTATCCATCCATCGTGTCCATCGAAGATCCATTCGATCAAGATGATTGGGACGGTTGGCTCACGATGGCCGATCAAGAAGAAGTTCAGATCGTTGCCGATGATCTGACAGCGATGAACATCGACAGGATCGAAGAAGCGATTGAAAGGCAAACGGCCAACGCTGTTACTCTGAGAATGTCACAGATTGGAACCGTGACGGAGACGATCAATTGCGCGAGACTGGCAAGAATCAGTAACTGGGGATACGTCGTGGCAGCATGTCAAGGTGAAACGGAGGATAATTTCGTGGCTGATTTGGCCGTTGGTTTATCCGCTGGGCAGTTCAAGGCTGGAGCACCCTGCAGAACCGAGAGGGTCGCGAAGTATAATCAATTATTGAGAATCGAGGAGGAACTTGGGAAAGACGCGAAATATGCTGGACTTAACTTTAGAAATCCCTTAGCTAGATAACTTACTGTTGCTGCTTAATCCTTTGACATTTGTATTGATAAGCTGTTATTAGTTTGATTATCATTTATCAGAATGACAAACGCAAAATACATTTAACAACAACAGGATGAAATAGAGCATTGCATAAAAGCATGATAAATTAAAAAATTTGCGATATCCCATGATTTCAAGAAAGATTAATACAAGCAAACTATTCAGTCTATTTCCAAGAATGATGTAAGTTCAATAAATGATAAGAGTAGGCTTACCATCGCCGGTGCAATAAAATCCATGAAATCTATCGAAATACGTATTCTGGAAGCGTTGATGGTTTCCATACAGCGTTCTCATCATTCCTGGCCAAGGTTGACGGAAAACTAGATATCCTTCTCCCTCTCCTTCGATCAATCGACCATCTTCATCCAACAATTCTGGTAAAACGCCAAAGAATGGGAACGTCTGGCAAGAAACGTACAATTTAACCGACTAATTCTTCAACATTATAGGAAGAAATACAAGATTGTAACTTACTGCAGAGCCCGGTTTCATTGGCGTGGCACCAGGAAGAGGCGTAATCACGTGACCTCCAGTTTCCGTTTGCCAAAATGTGTCCGATATGCTGCACTTTCCGTGACCGACGAGATTGTAGAACCAAAGCCAAGCTTCGGCATTTATCGGCTCACCAACCGAACCCAACACCTACAACAACATACTCTTTCATTATAAAATCTTCATCAATAAACAGTTATTAGTTACATTTGTATTTGACTTACTTTCAAAGTGGACAGATCATGCTTCTTTACTAACTCATCTCCGAACTTCATGAGCGATCTGATCGCGGTTGGTGCAGTATAAAATTGCGTAACTTTATATTTGTCGACGACCGACCAGTATCGGTCGTTACCCGGGTAAAACGGTGTACCTTCAAACTGCACAGCAAAAAGAAATATATATTCCTCATATTACTATTTATCGTTGAATTTATTAAATAGTATTTGTAAAAATCAGTTTTGAATGGAAGGTGTAGTACAGTCTTGTTAAATGCTTCTGAAATTGTAGAGTAGAAGGTATTGTAGAGGGGGCCATGTAAATGGAACTTCATGAACAGAAGCTTGGTTGTCAAAGTGCTATTAGTGGTGGTTTACTAATTGAATAAATATGCTCTTGTATTATGTATGTGTATATGTATGTATACGCGTGACTGTGAATCGCGTATTCATATTAATTAGGGTGCTTGAACACGTCACGGTATAATATGCGAAGGTATAATGCGTTGAGATATAACGTGCGGCAAAACAACGCATTAGAATAAAATATATGGCGATGCAGCAGTAATTCAATTCAATCAGCAACACTTGGTATATCAATGCTTGGTTAACCACTTTATAGTAACTGTAATAGACAATACAGTGTGTAACCATAGGTCGCATTATTACACAATCATTGGAAATAATACGCTTGGTAATGCTACATTTGCCAATGCTACATTCGCTAATGCAGTATATGGTAATACAACATGTGGTAACGCAACGCGTCAATTATCATGTGAGAACACAACGTGTAGCAATACAACCTGCTTATAACTCGAAAATATCTAAATTTCTGAATAGAAATTTTGGGCGTCTGTAAATTTGGAAAATCTCTTCGCCATGATTAGCCCCTATAAAGGGCAACCTACATAGCGAGTCATATAGCGAGACTGTACTACATCTACATCATGAAACTTACAAGAACCGATGTAGCTCCATTAGCCAATGGGCCATATACAACGTAAGTATGACCAGTGATCCAGCCAACATCGGCTGTGCACCAATACACATCACCAGGATGATAATCAAATACATATTTAAATGTCGTCGCTGCATAGATTAAGTAACCAGCCGTGGTATGAAGTACACCTTTCGGTTTTCCCGTGGAACCACTGTTTTAAAAAGAAATACTACATATAACAAATAAATTTATATACCTTGTATAATCTGTATAATTGATATAATTTGTATAATAAGTAAAATTGTTGGGAACTCTACCTGGTGTACAAAATGAATACTGGATCTTCGGCACCCATCCAGACTGGATAACACTTATCTTCGGCCTCTTCCATCTCGTCGTGCCACCACACATCACGATCATCATCCCACGGGATTTCGGGAAAGTTCACGCCATTTCCGGCACTGGTACCGTTCACTCCATTCGTCTTTCCTTTACGTAACAGAATGATTTATTCTGATTTATTTATTTATTTATTTATTTATTGCATGTTTTGATCAGTCCACGAATATATTATAGGATTACGGTAGCGATAGAAAAAACTTATTAACATAATTCTATGACAGAATCGCTAGTCTAGTTCCGTTTAATTAAATATAAATCTATCGGTTTTCTGTGTACCTGTCGTGTCAGATTTAACACCTTGCGGACTGCTAAGCCTCCTCAAATGCGCCACAACCACGCAATGCTCTACCTCGTGACCGTTTTTTTTCACTTTGTTCAAAGCTTCGTCGCAGATAGCTTTTAACAGCAGAAGTTTCTCGCCTCTCCATACGCCATCGGTCGTGATAAGAACTTTCGCTTTGGAACCCAAAATTCGCTCTGCTAGAGAGTCCGATGAGTATCCTGCAAACTGAATATACATTGTTAATTATTCTGAATAGTAGCACAGAATTTAATGTAAGTATTGGATACATATGTGTATGTTTACTGATTGTATGCATATCTAATACCGAGGTCCAAGCTAAGCACTTGGTCCACATCTCAAGTTTAGGGATTGTACTTAAAGTAAAATGGATTTTGTAATTTTCAAATTTGGAGATTTGGAAAGTTAGAGAGTTAGAAATTTGGTAATTTGGACATTTGACAATGTAAGAATTAATCACTCATTAGTGCCCATTACGTGTAGCAACCTTTGCCCTAGACACCATAGAGTAGCAACGGTACTGCATGAATGAATGGACTTGTCATATATGTAGAACGTCAATTATAATTTATAATGGTTTCGTCCTTTTTAAAATTCTGATAGAGATATTTTACAACATAGTACTATAATTGAAAGGAAATTTACCACTACACTATGGACGGCCCCGATTCTGGTACACGCCAACATGGCAATGGGAAGTTCCAAAATCATCGGCATGTAAATTGCAACACGGTCTCCTTTCGTCACTCCTTTCGATTTCAGAACGTTTGCAAATCTGCATACTTCCTCGAGTAACTTCCTGTAAGTCAACCGCGAATAATCGTCCGGATCGTTACCCTCCCTGAAAGCAAAATTATACATATATAATTTCGTCAGTACCTTCATTCAAATTTAATTATTGAAGTATCACGTATATACGACATAGATCATTTTCATGGTCAATGATACATTTGTAAAATCAAGATCACTGTGTCAACATACGCATTCAGTGATATAATTGCATGTGCAGAAAATCCACTAACGAACTTGCATTATCTAGGCAGTCGTACGATAGTAAGCTGTAACAGCAAGTTACATAAAACTGATAGTGTTTGCTGTTTACAAACTTGCCTGATAAACCGAATACGCAAAAATACAATTACTGACGTGGAAGATAAATTTCATTAACCTAAATTAAATGCCGTTCGAGATCGCATGATATACATTCAAGATTTCAAAGTAGAGAAGTTGCAAAGATTTCGGCATTAAACAAATTTTTTCTTTGATGTTGATCTAAAATTTGTTAAACAATTTTAAACAAGTCGATTTATTGATGTATTGTTGAAGCATGCTGCTAAATTTGAAAAAAAAAGGTGGACCTTGAATTCTTAGAAGAAGATGCATTACCAAAGTTCGTGTGCATCGCATGATCAACGTCATTTAATTTTGACTAATGACATTTTTTACGTATCTTCTATGCTCTCGAGATTTGTGATTTATCGCAGCTGCGTACATCTTTATATTACAGTTACAATACAAAAGTTCTTCATTTGATAATATAATGACTATTTTCTTATAGTTCTATTCAATTTTTTCCGTTGTTCTACAGTCTTTATTCTGACATGTAATTTCAATTAATGTACCTTATCAACTAGTTTTTATTCACATCAATAATTTTATAAGAGATATTCTTTTATGACTCTGATTGATTTATGAAAATTGAAATTGATGTATTAGTTTTTATTATACGCCGTGATAAATTATGAAGCGAATATTATTTTGTTACATAAGTAGATCTGGTACACGTGCATTGACATTGTCCACGCGCGAACTTTGATTTTTGCCAGACTAAACGGGATTTAAAGAAACTGTTGTATGTTGTATGAGTCAACGCAATCGTACCACGTGCACAGAGCCAATCGAAACGCGATAGCTGACGCTACGCCAAATTTTAGACGAATCAGAGAACATCGTACGATACGAACAAAGCATAGAGTCTGGAGAGCGCGTGTCCGTCTCATTGATCGTAGGAAGCTAAGATTTTTCCACGAAGTGTTCTACCTTCGCATTCTTTTAAAAAGAAGACAACAAATACGTACAATGATACAAAGTTAGTTTAACTCTCTCAACTATAAAATTACATCACAGTATGTAGGGTCACAGGTACAAGATCCTAACATTAAATATAAATACCAAACTATCAAATATAAGTTAAATAATAAATCTAAAATTTAAAATTACAGAATTTTTAGTTAAGTCAAAAGATTTTTAAATGATTAAATTTAAAAGGTACATCCATCATGGCGATATAATATGCACTGTATAATTCACGGCAATCTCATGGTGACTACAAACAAAAATTCTAGTGATGCATGTAATATGATGTTTGAAGAAAATTTAATTTGCACGCACATGGCGGCTAATGAAAAAAATAACTATGAAAATAGAATTCTAGGAACGAGATGATAATTATAGAACTATGTTCCTCGAATGCTTTTCCATTCTTCATTTTTATTTTAAACTTTTCGATCCTTGCGTAACTCGAGAGCAAATTCAACGTTCATCTGAAAAATATAATTTTGTTGTATAGAATTTATATTATCTTTATACAAATATTATGTAATGCCATAAATATTCCAATATAATTATTTAAAATTCAGATAAATTCTCTTCCTTGCGTTTCTATCCATTTTCAATCAAGTTTATGACACTATTACAACGCTTACGTACTTGACTACGCACAGAAATAAAAACACACGATCAAAACAAGAATTTTTAAAGATTAATAATTATGTAGCAATCTAGCGGTCGAATTAAATACACCTTAAAGTCGAATGCCGTAGATGTTTCTCTCATTCACGAATTTCACTTTCGAACTTTCGAAACCACGTCCAAATACGATGGGTTATACTATAATGAAAGTAAAGTCAAAACTGTATCACTTATATGACACTTGAATGACTTGCGTGTATAAACGTGTGATGTATTTTGCATAATAATGAACCGCTGAAAACAGTGCCGCTCGAATCAGTGCCATGAATCGTTTTATTTGATCAAAAAGTAGTTTGACACGAGTACACGTTGTTTGGAAACCTCTAATCGATGAACTGGCTTCCTTGCACGTTTTACGATCACTTAATAATAAACGCGTTGGCTGCTTTTATAATGATAGACTTCACTTCTTATAGTGATGGTTAAACTTATGATTCTTTCAATAGTTCTTGTGCATTTTTTAAGGCGCTCTGCAGAGAATCTATGGGAAATACAAATTTTTAGTGGAGACAGTACATTTGGATCTTTTGAATCTTCACAAAATTTACAATTTGGATTCTTGACATTTTTGCATGTGAAAAGTTGAATTTCTAAATTTGTAAAGTTGGAAGATTGAAATTTCTAAAATTGAAATTTTTTAATTTCTGTACTTGAAAATTTAGAAAATTCTAAACTTGAATTTCTTAATTTCTAAACTTGAAAGATTTAAATTCCTAAATTTCTAGAATTGAAAGATTGAAATTTAAAAATTTCTATACTTGAGAATTTGAAATTTAAAAATTTCTATACTTGGGAATTTTTAATTTCTAAATTCCTAAACTTGCAAATTTAGTAAATTCTAAACTTGAATTTGTAAATTTCCAAATTTGAAAAGTTAAAATTTCTAATTTTCCAAACTTAAAAAATTGAAATTTCTAAATTTCTGTACTTGAGAATTTTTAATTTCTAAATTTCTAAATTTGCGAATTTAGAAAATGCTAAACTTGAATTTCTTAATTTCTAAACTTGAAACATTGAAATTGTTAAATTTCCGTACTTGAAAAATTTTAATTTAAAAATTTCTATACTTAAGAATTTAAAATTTGAAAATTTCTGTACCTGAGAATTTTTAATTTCTAACTTCCTAAATTTGCAAATTTAAAGATTTGAGATTTCTAACTAAAATTAGTTAAAAATTGCAGCACACTGCATTTCCAACAGCTCAGAGCAGTGAAATGATAACATAAAAGAAAATAAATTATTACGTGTCTTCTCACCTAAGCAGCATTATCATTTCAAATATTTAAGTATTTCGGTACTTTGTGTTGGTTATCTACAGCAGCTGATGTACTTGTATAACAATATAAATTTCCATGAGTGTATTGAATAATTTTTTAATGATGCAAAGATTCTCACCAATAAAACGCAATCTTGTCGCCGTTTCCACTCTTCACGTTTTTGTCGAGCAAGTTAAAACTTATGTTAGTTGATGCACCTTCCATCCATTTTATGAAAACGTCGCCTTTGGTGATGTCGAAGTTGTAGGAGAAGAAATTATTCTCCGAAGCCGGTGTTTCCCAATAGAACTGCTTTGCGATTTCTCCCCAGAATTGTGCGGGGTTCTTTATGGACCTGTGAAACATCACGTACAATTAATATTTAATTATCTAAATTTTTTATAATAATATTTGGTATAAGTATTAGAATACGGGATATTTGAACTTGTATAATGTACATCAACGTGATATCCTATTTTTAATATTTAAAAAATAATTTATTTTGATCGGAAATGACATACATTCGAGTTTTGCTAAACTCTTTTTGCCTAGAAGTTTATTCACCTTTTGACCAGAATGATAAAGCAACGATTAGATATGATAATTCGTGACGAATTTTGGTGATTAATTGATATTGCTATAATTACATATAATTACGTGATTGTAAATAATAGAAACAGGAGAATAGTAACATATAGTAAAGCACTAAAGTAGTGTAACAGTATAACAAACTACTGGAACTATAAGAGTGCAGTAAACCAGGAAACTGGTATAACTAGCATAATAGCAAAATAGTAGCTTAATGATACAACTGCAGGGTAGAATTAGTGGATCAATATTAAGTCTATATAAAATGTCGGACAAATAGAAAATCGAATACGAATAAGATGAAAGTACCATAAAATTACTTATATCAATTTTAAGTTTATAGATCAATTCCTGCACGAATACATTTTTGATATTTTGAATACAAAATGGCTGATAGTCTGAGCAGTGGTCTCAGAATAAAGTCATAAATTGATGACATGAAAATACCACCAAATACATAACATTAATTAAAAGTCTAATACTTATTGCAAATGATTATACATTTTGTTCATGTTCTTAATATAAAACTGCTGTTAGATAACCAAGTTAAAATTTACATAGACATTTTCACACAAGCAGACATTCAGCACATCAGTTTTACAAAATTTTTTATTTCAAAAATAATTGTACCCTTTCTAAAGAATTTTCAAATTTCACAAAAAACTGTTCTATATTTTCCATTATTCTCATTTGATTTTTAAATGTGTATTCAAAAGTTAGAATAATGTGCAGCTCTGCTATCGATTACGTAAAACAGTTTACATTATACTTGCGAGAAAATCGTATAATTGTAATTATGCACTTAATACTACTTATGAGTACTTGTACTCTAATAGAATCGTTAAAATATTTTATTCGATTAGACAATTTTATTTCGAAGCCATTTTGGATACTTCTTTAAGTCCTCAAAATGTATAGTAATTGTTTCTTATGGCACACAGTTAGGGAAATCGATATCATCGTTCTATTTCCATAGTACATGTATATCTACGACAGATAGGATGTAGCTTCTCTTTTCTTCCTGCAACGAATATAACATTATCTATGAGATTCCTTTCCGAAATAAATAATGACTATTCTCTAGCGTTCTCTCAAGTTGCTTTCATTTAAAACTTCCACTTTTTCGCGTTGAAACTACAGAGAAACTCTATAACTTTCTCTTTAACGCGTTATCTCTAACCGATCTTTAGTCTGTTATTTTAATTCGAGACTAAATTGCTTAAGCAATTCGTTAAAAATTATAGAAAAAATAGTACTCGAATAGTCAACAAGTATACAAAAAATGCGAATCTGTTTTGGCGCGAATCGCGTTTGAAAATTATCTAGATAAATTGTTTCTATCCCCCACAAAAGGAATTCATTCAATAAACGCTTGACACTTCACCTATGATTAATGTCATGTTTCCATTAATCGGCGTTCATCCACTTCAATTATTTATTATTAATTTCCCACGTACTGCACCATTTCATATTATGTAAAGCCATTTGTCATTTGCAAGATAAACGAAAGATCAACTATTTAGGTTCAATGATTTCATAAACAGTTTCACTTGAATCGGAAAAGTGTAATAACACAATATCCGATTAGAATTGCAAATTTTGTTTTTGTCAAGCCTAGGACCCGAACTATTTGTTCACGCGTTGTGATGAAATTTCAGTATAATGAAGCCTCGATATACGTCAGTTTACCGCCAAAAATTTGAAAATTTGCAGATTTATAAATTTGAAATTTCTATACCAGAAAACTCGATATTTATGAATTAAAAAACTTTTAAATTCCTCGACTTGAAAATTGTATATTTTTTCATTTGTAAATTTATAAATTTATAATTTCTAAGTCCCTCGCGCAGTACAGAATTAGGATGCGCACTAAGTATGCGTGGAAGTCCATGCGAAGGGGAACTGATTGAGCCATATATCGAGACAACACTTTGGATTCAACTATGCTTCGATCAAAATTGTCTAATTTACATCGCAAGATTAAAGTAAAAACAAAGAAGTTGACAGAAGAATGATACAACGTTTCATTTGCAAAACAGCGACTGGACTGTCATCCTTTCGTTAATCGATTAAACCCTAGTCTTTTTCCATTCAAACAAAACCACTCACTTTTCGTGCATTTTTCTGTACTGCTCCATGCTGCTGCAGTACGCGTTCTTTGCAATCTCCGGATTGGGGTAGTATATTTTATCCGCCATCTTTGCAATTTCAGTTTGACAAGTTTTGCTTTAACCCTTTACAACTCTGCAATCCCTTGAAACAGAGTGTCGAGTGGTTGGTCGGTCAATCGATAAAAGAGCGGGCTCGAAATGCAATCACGATACTTTGACACGTAGTATTTATTCGCCTGGTGTCTCGTTTAAAGAGGATTACGTTGTCGAAGGGTAAGGACGGAACACTTGGAAATTCGAGATGAACGGAGGAGTCAAAAAAAAAGTTCTTTCAAAATTGTACACCTCCGTTCTGTCTTTCTCGTGACGGTACGGCTGATAAACCGCGACTGAATAGCAAGTTGGCGAAAGCGCTAACCAACATCGGTGATGTCGTTAGTGTCGAGAGGAAAGGCGCCACCAGGGACGTACTACGAACGAGATTATATCCTGTTGTTTGTTTGTAAAGTAAAATTCAATTCATGCATGCGAAATCGTCGTAAAAATAGAATAGATTTGTGTCATGTCAATGATTAACTACGTTGCGTGAAATAATTGCACTTGGTTATTGCTCGACCGATACGAGCGCCCGATAACTTTAAAACTAATTTCTTTTCTTTTTGTTCAATGCGAGTTGTATATTTTACCTGACACTTAGAAATATTACCGAATTAATTGCGCAATATATGTACATAATATGCATTTCGGACAAATGTGTTTTGAAATGCGTTTACTCAATTGTTTTGAGCAGTGACAGCATGCTGCGCGACGTAGATGCGCACAAGTGAAACTATCAACTTATCGACGTCGTCGATAAACGTAACCTTGTCAATGAAATTATTAGAGTGAATTATATAAATAAAGGAGAAGAATGTAAACGAAATGAAAAAACAAAATCAAATTTTGATTACTGAAACATGACATCATGCAAAATTTCAGTATTTTCAGTATCGAATTATCAAAGTACGTGATTTCGATGTTGTATGATCGAGTTCGACGACTCGTGAAATAATTTCACAATCATCTTTGTAAAATATCATAAGACCCATAAAATTTCATGAAATCACTGTAGGAGCGTCGTTGAGCAACAAGATTACAGAAATTAATGACTTCGTGCGATAAACTGCTAGCGAGGTTAGATTCCATCTATTGTATCGAACAATCGACGGCATTTCGATTGAAATGCACCTGTGTTACTCGTCACGTGACCGGCGTGACTAAACAATTACGAACTATCTTAAATTTAAATTTCCATTAATATAATTATGTCTGGTCTTTATTTCGCTGCTGGTTTTGTAGTTCAACAATAAGTTTACTACGAAGCTATGAATACTGTATTGCAAATATAAATGACCGCTGCCCCTTTTGGTGTATCTGCGTAAATGGCATGTTTAAACACGTCACTGCAATTTAAAAACACGTAAATAGACAACGTAATACAGCAAAAAGCATTAAATGTTTAATACAAGAGTTCAAATCATATCATCATCTCGAAAAATCGATTTTAAAAGAATCACATTCGAAATTATTGGCATCAAAAATTTTTATCAACATTTTACAATATTTAGAATGTAAACACAAGTTTTTTACACAGTAATTAATTTTCCATATAGAATTAAAACTGTTGCTATATTTAAAATAGATGATGTCCTTGATCTGGGTTCCACTTCCGGAAACACGTGTGTCACGTGACTATTCGGTATCGTTTGATTTTAAATATTCAAAAACAAATAAGACAAGATGTTCCAGGCAAAGAGTAACTAAATTGAAATTAATTTAGTAAGCGAGTTTATAGAGGTAACTTAATCCAGTTAAATGAAATATCCTATATAAAATTGAATAATTATTTGTATACCACAATTGACAATTAACATTCCTTTGCAGCTGCAACCGTACAATCACTTGTGATACAAATCTTCAGTTGGCTAATACACATATTTAACGACTCTTTGAATCTGTTACCAATTACCTTTTACCTTTAACGACCTCCGACTACCGACAATGCAAAGACCGGATCTAGAAGCTCATTTCAAATTCCAAGGACACAATCATTTGAAACAATATGGTAACAATACTTTTACTTTAATGTGATATTAATTTAGTAATATATTATATTATAATAACTATATTATACATGTACATATATACTATATATAATATAGTAATATGTATAATATCATACAAAATATTATTTTAAGTTATAACTAGAATCAATTTTATTAATTCATTATGTAATTCTGATTGTATTATTGGAACAGCAAAAGAGAAATATTAAGATTTTTGCGGCTATTCAATTATCTAGCATTTTTACTGTATATAAAAAATATTCAAGAATGTAACGTTTGAATAAACATTTACTGAAACTGAACCTTGCATCTAACAGTATCTACTATTTGCATAATCGAAAACGCAACTTGAGTTTCCTCATTTTTCCTTGTGTCTTTTCAGGTGAACATTTAACAATGGTCGATATAAATCTTGGATCTAGCAAGCACTCGATCATTAGTGAATGGTTCGCAGTCGATAGTACACCAAGGACTTGATCCAAGGATCAATCGTAAACGTAGCATTAAAAATCTCCACAATTTCATGCGTATGAAATCAAAGCGTCCACAGCGATGGAATATTTTAAATTATTACCGAGCTTTCTACAATTTCGAATAAAATATATCTCGGTGAAAAAAAAACTATTTAGGTAAAATCTGTCTGGGATTCCTTGCGATAAACTTCGATGACAAAAAATTTGATACAAAATAATGTTTGAAAGATATTTACAGAGAGTACGTGTAGAAGATAAATAAAAACACGAGCCACGAATGAAATCTTTTCTATAAATAAGTAACCGACTGATAATTCTTTCAGATTCTAACATAAGACGCAAAATATTTCGACAGTCATTAGCGATTAGTATAAAGTTGTGGGTTTCCCCGAGTATGTAAATAATAAACGCTGAAGAATTGGACTTTATTTTTTTATAAAAAATATAATCCATAATATATATTATTATAAAACTAAAAATGATTATATGCAAATATTAGTTAGCGATGCATTTTCAGTAACATTTTAGAAAAAGGATTTATCAAATATAAAAGTTGTTACTCACCGTTAAAATAATGTTTAAACATTTCTAATTTTCAATTAAATCTATATAATGTACTGACGGTAAAGCAGTTTACTAAAACGGTGTTATCATCAGAGACTTTCCTTGATATGGTAAAACACTTATTACCATGCGATGGTATTTTATTTGACCAAATATTTGTGTAACTTTTTTATTTATTAATTTAATTTTCTAATATGAAATATCTTTTTAAATCTTAAGGTGTACAAACTATTGTGTAAAAAAAAGATTATACAGTTATTTTAAAAACATGTCGGTATTAAAGTATGAGAGATAAAATAACAAATTAGTAGGATATTAATTAAAAAAATATTACACATTTATAATTACGTTTCAAGTAAAATTACAATTGAACGAGTTGTGTCACTATTCGACTCGCAGGTTTTAACAATTTCAAGCACGTAAATTTACTGATATCAGAACACTGATAAGAGGATTTAACTAAGTGAAAAGTGTCTTTTGTAAAAAGGTCTGCTAGTTTTCCACTACTGAATTAGTATTAATACCACGTCGGTTTAATCGCATCTACTTGATAATGCCACCATCTGACCAGGGAATAGAAGGACAATGCTCAATAGTGTTCATTGTCCTATTTAATACATTCGCAATATGCAAAATAACGCGAGATCTAACAAGCACACTGCGCTTTTTCATTACTACAGCAATTAATAGCTAAGAATTACCTTATCTAATCCCATCGATTCATCACCCTGTGTTCAGGAAGTCTTCGATTATAGGTCGTTGCACTTGCAGATTTAACAGAAACACGGAGCGAATCAATTACCGCCTGAAATAACCATTCAATTTCATATAACTTTCTTTCTATAAAAATACCTTAAATAAAACGTGTTGTATGTGGAGGAATTCATCATTCAAAAAAATTGTTTCACTTTATTCTTTTCAGATATGAAGATTATTTTCATTATTATCTTAAATATTTTATATTATTATTTTAAGTCATACAGTCATTCACATTTTAAATGTTCAGTGAGTTATAAAATTTGTATGTCAGTTTATTAAATGTCATAATCAATCTCTACAACAAATACTGTAAAATTTAGAATAAATGGTTTTTTGTAACTAAAATGTATATCATTTTAAAATAATTATATTAGATGTATAACGACAAAAACTAAATATTCTCCAAAGATCTTTTGTCCCCGATGCACAAATACTTGAAATAACACTTAACCAACTAAAATAATTCAAATATTCTATCCAAATAATACTCAGAAGTTTGGTATTAGACTAATATGAAGTGATTCCCGTTCGATGATCTGATTTCACCGAAAAACCTAAAAGTACGAGTGGAAATTGCGTCAACAGAGATTGGGTTTGAAGAAAATGGCGGAAATGATCGCAGAATCGTTTATCGTTCGCATCTCTTTTTTGTGGGTGTCGACAACCTCGGTTTATCGATGATTTCAAACGGTACCTGCGAGGTCTTCGACCATCAAGAGGCCTCAGCTCGTCTGCAGCCTCGCGAGAATTCCCATTGCCCATTCTGCATGCAAATGCGTTGCCCATATGTTTTTTTGTTTACACTTATCTCACGTCCAGGATATTTTTACCTCCTGCGGTCGCTTTCCACGGTATATAAAGACGCAGGAAGATTCACCACGGATGTGCACACCTGCGTTGCACCTTCAAGACACCGAGTCGATCTAGACGAGCCAGAAAACCGGTGTCGATCGATTTTCCCGCTTTGATCTCGCGTGAAAGCTGAACTTTCGCAGTGTAAAATTGTCGGCTTCGTGGCACAACGTTGAACAATCCTTCTAAATTCAACACTTTTTAATAAAACACTTATTAAAATTTCCAAGCGTTTCCGAGACTTTTTATACAACAAAAGTGAGTGAAACATTGAATAACAGTGAAGATTCTTAAGAAAAGAAGATGGACATTTTCTAAGATCCCATTTTTTGTTTGTTGTACCAACGATAGCAGACTCGATAAGAAACAAGATGATTCTTCTGCATCTTCTTCTTTGCATTTTTCTGAGCGACGTTCATGCCACTGCTAAAATACGATACGATGGATACAAGTTGTTCAATGTCTTTGCACCGGATAGTGATGGTCTCGAATTGCTGAAGAATATGCAAAGCAGCGATGGTTTCAACTTCTGGCTTCCACCGAAGATCAATGATAGCGTGAGCGTTATGATATCGCCGGCGAAACTTCAGGAGTTCATGGAAATCGCGAACACCACTAAATTTGAAGCCGAGTTGATGATGGACGACGTGCAAAGGTATATCGACGACGAGAATCCTCGCAGCAATTTGAGGGGTGGTTTTGACTGGCTGGGATATCATCGACTGGATGTCGTAAGAAAACGAATATTTTACAATTTATTATTTGTTGATAGAAAGTAAATCATTTGGAGATTGATACAAATTTTCAAATTTATGAATTACAAATTATAATTACAAAATAGATACAAGTTTATAGATACAAGTTTATTTTACATTTATATAGGACTTTCGACAGCACGATATAGTGACAGTATAGTAACAGTACATATTACAGAATGCAGTATTATCATATTATATCACCAACTCCATATCTCCATATGTATCACCATATGAACGTGTTACTACATCACATGTCTAAATATTCTAGTAAAGCACATTCTACTCTTCAATTATGCTATATCGTTGCTCTATTCTTTGCCACGTCTATTTTACAAGAAAACTACTTGTAAAGAAAATATACCTTTCAATAATTCTTTCGTTCAGATTTATCAATGGATGGAGTCTCTAGCGACCCAACACCCTAAAATCGTGACATCCATAACAGGTGGAAGTAGTTACGAAGGTAGGAGTATCAAAGGTGTTAAACTTTCTTACAAAGAGGGAAATCCTGGGATATTTATCGAGGGTGGAATACATGCCAGAGAATGGATATCACCTGCTGTAGTAACATACATTCTCAATGAATTAATAGTCAGCGATGACACACGCGTGAGATATATGGCCGAATCTTACGACTGGTACATCTTTCCTGTCTTCAATCCAGATGGGTACGAATATACCCACACTACGGTAAGAAATATAACTTAATGTGTAAAGACGTCAGACAATTTCAGCGTTTGATTTCCCCTCTCTGTTTCAAATAATTCCAGAGACACATTTCAGATATATTTTTAAATTTTAGTTGAATTAATGTTTAATCCAATACCTATCGCTATCGTTAATAGTTTTATAATAAATCTAGGATTTAACCAAAGTTAGTTAGATTAGTCTCTGGATTTTCTATTTGTATTTACTTCACTTATTGTTACTAACTATAATTAATTAGCTTCGACCGATAGCGATTCAGTTTCTTATTATCAAAATAATGAATGATTATGCGTATTTTGATTGATATCAATCAAACGTGATCGCTGTACAGCCGTGCTAATTGGCAGATAAAAAAGATTGAGGTGCAAAGTACATTTTTCTTTGGTTATTTCTAGAATCGTTTATGGCGAAAAACTAGGAGACCATCTGGAAGGGGATGCTATGGTGCTGATCCAAATAGAAACTGGAATTTCCATTGGGCTGGTACTTATTTAATAAAAATATCATATCTTTTACAATAATATAAATCTTTGCATTACAGAATATAATTTTAATAACTTTCATTTTGAATATTAATTTGTTTAAAAATATTCATACATGTCTAATGAGGCCATGCACGTGGGACGTGAACTAATTTAAAGATATCATATCTTTCACTTTTTATCAGTGGATCTTTGCATTTCAATATTTAATTATTCTTAATTATCATAATTCCTTATACTTGTGATAATTATAATATTTATTGAAGAAAGAAACACATGAACGTGATTAAATCATTATCGTCAGAGATCTTTTCTTATATCGCTGTTGTCCATATTTCAGAGGGTGGAACCAGCTCGAATCCATGCAGCGAGATATACCCTGGCGAGAAACCCTTCTCTGAAACAGAATCAAGAACTATGTCAAAATACATCGACAGCATTCATGATAAATTATTCTCCTACATAGCATTTCACAGTTATAGTCAATTGTTGCTGATTCCATACGGTCATTCAAACAAGAGGATCAGCAACTATAACGACTTGCTGCAAATCGGCAACTATTCCATAAACGCTCTGTCAAAGAAGTACGGCACTAAATACAAAGTTGGAAATATCGTGGATGTTATATGTGAGTAGCTTACTCGTGCGTAAGTCTGTACAAGAATTACCATAATCGAAGGTCTATGTGTGCCATTCGATTCGATATGCGACAAGGAAAACAAAGCTGCTGCATTATTCAACACATTGAAATTGGAAAACATGAGTTTTCATTTGGAACGCGTCTGACAGAAATTACAGAATTGAAAGATGCTTTATCAAAATTATGTAAATATTCATCAAAACTAATGTTCAAAAGTAGCATAACAAATTACATTACAGTAGCATTACAGTTCACATATTACATACAAGTATAATAAATTCAATGTTGCATCTTTCAAAACATTTGAATACATACATAATTATTTATAAAAAATAAATACAATACAATAGACTTTTAATATATTGCCATGAGGGACACAGATATAAGAACAAGTTCTTGTCTATTAATTTTATATCTCAGAAGATGCTCCACAGAAGGCAGTGCTAACAATATAATGATAATCTACAGCATCTTGTTTATAAAATTTAACTATAACATTCTAAGGATCTATCTTATGAATTCTTTAAATTCTTGTAGATATCGCAGCAGGTGGTTCCATGGATTGGGTACGTGGAACCTACAACACTCCTGTAACATTCACTTATGAGCTTCGTGACAAAGGAAGATACGGTTTCATTTTGCCTGCCAATCAGATTATACCAACCGCAGAGGAAACTTTGAGTTCTTTGGTCGCGATGTTCCAGGAAGCTGCAAGACGTGGCTATGGATCTACCCCAAACAGTCAACAATAATTTTTATCATAAATTTTCCGAAAACGATAGAAATTATGTAAACTATTTTACCTTCCATTGCAACCGTTCGCTAAATGCGTGCGACTGGGGCTCCAAACTATATTTTTCATAGAAAGAATTCTTTTGTTGAACAGTTCATTTTTTAACAAATTTACTCCATAGTTCTATGTAACATACAACATAAATCTGACATCGCTATCAATGTTGTGTTTGTATCTCTATTGTGTGTTGTATTTGTACTAGATGACGGTTGAACGATTATTCAGTTTTAATTACTGATTAGTTGTATGTACAGATAATGTATCAACTACAAAGTAATAAATAAAGTTATATGTATGTATTTTTTACACTGTGTTTTAACGCAATTAAAGTGATTAAACACTCGTACTGTTTGATATCAGTGTACTTGTTTTATTAAAAAAAAAAACCTAGTCAATTATTGTATGGGAAAATCAACAAAATTTACTTCGTTTCACGCGTCCCATAAATATTTAATCACAAACATATGTTTTAAACTTCTGTTTCGGATATCTTACAAGTGTACTGATTTTAGATACTTTGTCTAAAAATAGATAATATCACTCATAAATCATGTTTGATTTATCCGAATCAAGTGTCCATCGCCTGATTAATTAAAGACGACCTTCCCGATTGTAAGTAACAATATTGGTATTTACGTAATCTACGAAGCTGCAGTTTCCTTTGTACAAATAATTTAGCATACAATGTCGCAGTGATTCATCGCTAAATAACTTAAAGAATAGACAGTACCAAGCGATAAGAAAACTTTCACTGTATTGAACAGGAATCGAACACAGATAAAATGAAAGGAACACGAAGACAAATGAAATTTTTCAAGATTAACACCCAAAATTAAATTATATAGGTACCACTTTAATTTCATAGTTAACATTCTCGTTCAAATCGTGTATATTCACTCAAATATAATAAAGTTATAGATTTAACAATTGATTATAGTCCATGTAATTTGAAGTGTTCAAGAATTTAAAATTGTCTGCAAGAAGATTGTGAAATTGCGACGATACATCGAGTGGTCTGGCGTAAGATTGGTTTGATAAAGATATTCTTGAGACAAATCTGATAAGATGGATATAAATCAAATAAGTTCGATTCTTAATTGGTCAACGATATGATTTTTGAATAACGATTAGTTTAATTGATTGATTGATTGTTGGTGTCGTGTGCAGGTGAACTGTTTAAATACAACCAGCCAGTGAGACCAGTTACAAACTTCTCTAGTGACCGTAGAGGGTAAGATCATTCGCGTACTCTGCTCATTTTATCAATATTCATAGACTTTACAGTGGTTTAGAGTTCCATTTGTCGTGACTCGGTGTTGTAATATTTTCCAATTTACTTAACATTTTAATTAATCGTTTCTAATTAGACATTGTTTCATTGTGCGGATTTCTGATAATTAGTAACTGTTCAGAAGTTCTGTTTTGAAGTTTTGTTAATTTTTTTTTTTAGAGTAGACATCATGTGGAAGTTAACACTCATCGCTTTGGTCGCTTTGGCGACAGCCGAGAAAGTAAAATACGACAACTACAAGGTATACCGTGTTATACCTCAGGATGAACAGCACCTGGCGCTTTTGCGCAATCTAGACGAAGTTTCGGACTCGGTAAGTTTCTTTCATAGCAATGTAATGCAGTGTTTAAAAGTAAATTCCTTTTTGCTCTCTTATTCCTGCATGTGTTTCTGTGCCTTCTTCATTTAGAAAATTTCTTCATTTTACCTTTTGTTCACTGTTGAATAGAATACAAAATTCTGGAATAACAATAATTTCATATCATAAACCCATTATAGACAGTACTTTTTTAATAATATTTAATAAAATACTAGTAGCAATAAATTTAATTTACAATGAGTCAATGTGTTGAGTATTAAACATAAAATTAAAAATAAATAACATATCTCAGAATACTTGTTTTAACGACAGTAATGTTTAACTGAGTTTCTGCCTAGGAGACACATACTGATTACAAAGAGTTAAAATTAACAAAAACTTCAAATTAAATACCCTGAACTTTGTGTTAATGTTTTTAATTACTTTCAATTTCACAGTACTCTTTCTGGAAAGAGCCCAACGGTGTTCAGAGCTATGCTGACATAATGGTTGCTCCCCACAAGGAACCAGAATTCTTAGAATTAATGAACAAGCATGATATCCCCTATGAAACCTACATCGAGGATGTTCAAACCTTGATCGAAAGTGAAATGCCACCTACTCAACCTCTCGCTACATTTGACTTGAACAATTACCACACTCTTGATGAAATCTACGCATACTTAGACAGCTTGGCTAAAGCCAACCCTGGCAAGGTCCAAACAATTGTTGGTGGAAAAACATACGAGGGCCGTCAAATTAAGGGAGTGAAAGTTTCCTTCGGTGGAAACAAACCTGGAATCTTCATTGAAGGTGGTATTCATGCCAGGGAATGGATCGGTCCGGCTACAATTCTGTACATGCTCAACCAATTATTGCACAGCACTTCAGCTGATGTCAAAGCACTCGCACAATCCCACGACTGGTACATCTTCCCCGTCTTCAACCCTGACGGATATGTGTACACCCACACAACGGTAAGTACCCTAAAAAATTTTAACAGCACATTAGTTAGTTTCAAAATTTAAGAATTTTCCTGTGAGTCTGTAACTGATCTTGAAATGAACCAATATTGTCTAACTTTTAATTGAAAATTCGTTTAAAATGTATTGTTTCCACTTAGTTTTTTTTTAAATATAAGGCTACAAAGTTTCTTACACTTTAAATGTTTTGCTGGTCTCTTATATATTTATTAAATAAGTTCTTTAGAAAGAATTTTATGGTATTTACAGTATGATCTATTGTAAATATATTATGCCTATTTGATTAAATTTTAGCAATATTTCTGTTAGATATCAAAATAAATACATAAAGACGTTTATACAATACATACATTGCACTGAAATAGGAGAAACTTCATCTTTCATGCAATTGTAAATAGTTAAATAGGTTAGAAAATCGAATGTGTCATCTAATGGACAGTGCTCCCGACTGACACTAGTAGCAGGATAACAGAATATCAAAGGTGGTATTCGAAGAACATGCAACAAGAATGAACATAGGTTTTTTAATGCAACGCCATCTAGCGGTTGGTGTTTTTGGACTATTCCTGGTAGCCGGGTAACAGGAAAGTGAGGAGGTGTTCGAACACTGTGCAACAAGGATAGCATGATGTATGACAAGGACAGACATAGGTACGCCCTCTCCAAAATGGCGTCATGGAGTAAATTTCAATCCATATTGAAAAGTAATTAATTACTCACTCTATTCACATTTTTATAACTAAATTTTAAAGTATATGATTATAGTAACATTCTGAAATAGTTTTTACAACAATTTTGCACGTAATTGATTATTAATAAATTTTTAAACGACGTCGCGTACGGAGTGAGCCAGTACTCATTATTTTCGATATTTTTCTCATTTTTCGTGATAGATGCGTAAATTTTTAGAAGTACAGAGTAATGTTTCTTTTATTATGTACTTTTTAGTGCAACTTTTATCAATATTTTGTCAATCTTTAAATAATTGTCACCGAGATTAGAAATCATTTTTCAATTTCTTAATAATTAATTGATTGCAAACAGAATAATTGTAAAAGTTATACATGAAATTTGTAATGATCGTATACTACAAGAAACGATCATAAAAGTTCACAAATTATTCGTAGTTAATGAGAAATTAATTATTTTCAATATCGATTGAAATTTGTGGAGGGCCGCCATTTTTGGAGTGGGAATACTATGTCTGTCCTTGTCGCGCAGCATGCTATCCTTGTCGCACGGTATTTGGCTACCTCCTCTACTTTCCTGTTACCCGGCTACCAGGAGTAGCCTAAAACCGCCAACCGCTAGATGGCGCTGCACAAAAAATCCTCATCGCACGATGTCCGAACACCTCCTCTACTTTCCTGTTACCCGGCTACCAGGAGCAGTTTAAAAACACCAACCTCTACGCCAGACCTTCAATTTGGCGCGCAATCATAGTAATGTATCTTAATTGTTTAAATTTCAGAACCGTATGTGGAGAAAAACACGCAAACCATACGGTATCCTGTGCTACGGAAGCGATCCTAACAGAAACTGGGGATACAAATGGATGTGTAAGTCTCAAATTTAATACTCCAACCTTTTTAATGGATTTTAAAATGTTCAGTATAGAAAAGGAATTAATGTAATATCTTTTTTAAATTTTTAGCTGGTGGTGCTAGCAGCAACCCATGCTCCGACACCTACGCCGGAAATACTGCGTTCTCCGATGTCGAAACGAAATCCATGTCAGAGTACATCCAATCGATTTCTGGAAAATTCTACGCCTACATTTCTTTCCACAGCTACTCTCAGCTTCTGATGTTCCCATACGGTCACACCAAAGAGCATCTTGAAAATTACAACGACGAGGTATAAATGAAACTCTGAGTATTACTAGTACTTGAAATAAATTGTAGCAAACAATTCTGATTTCAATTTTCTCTAAACAAAGATACAGATTTTCAGACCTCTTGCTCTTATCGATGACAAACTATATACTGTTTTATCTTATCATAATTGGAAATATCTTTGATTTTATTATCAGGAGTGCAACAAACTGATTTCTACATTAGTTCTTGTTTCTCAATTTCTTTTTGTTATTATTCTGATATGATAGAATTAATAATTCTCTATTTAAATATCAAGAAAAAGAAATGAAAGAAAGAAAATGTTCAATCTATATGACATTTTATTTTTTATTTGTTTATACAAAACACTGAAGAATAATTCACATTTTCAGCTTCAAATCGGTCAGAAGACAATTCAAGCTCTTGCTAAACGTTATGGAACCAAATACACAACTGGAAATGTTGCTGAAACTATCTGTAAGTACATGTTTAGCTCATTTAAAGTATAATTAAATTTTATTGGAAGAAAGTTCAATTGCCATGCTATGAGGAATATTAACATTGAACAGATTGCAAACTATACACATGATTGTCATGAAAAATGTTCAACATATAGAACAATTAGTATTTAATAATAGAATAATATGACATATAATATTCTGCACAAAAGTAGCTTTAAAGTGATACTAAATATTTGCACAAAAAAGACTATTGATATTAAGTACAAAGAGTATCTACTACAGTTGTATATAATACTTAATTTTTTTTCAGACATTGCTAGTGGAAGCACAGTAGACTGGGTAAAGGGAACCTTCCACAAACCCCTGACCTATACTTATGAACTGAGAGACACTGGTCGTTACGGTTTCATCCTACCTGCTAACCAGATCAAACCAACTGCTGAAGAAACTTTAGATTCTTTGGTTGCCATGTTCAAGGAATCCAAAGCACGTGGATACGAATAAACTAACAAAAATATTTTCTAAATACAAATGTTTTCCAAATTGTAATAAGCACACCGGTTTATTATTATACTCACATTCGCAATAAATTTTGGTAAATTACTTAAAACTACTTCATCTTCCTTTTTTTGATACCCTTTGTATTGATGGCGCATTACAGTTCAAAGACAAACGAGGTTTATAATATTTACATATATATTTATATTTATACATAATGTATTTATATGTAAATATTATATTATAATAATAATAATAAGTAAATATTATAAGTAATATTCTAGTAAATATTATAGTGGATCAGTTGTTTGGGTAACGAAAATTCAATCCATTTTGGTAAATTTCTTAAAATTACTTCAACCACATCTTTTTAATACCTTTCTTGGCGACATATTACAATTTAAAGACGAAGTTTACATTTTGATATATTTTATGGGGCAAGTGGATGAGTTGTTTGGATAATCGATTACAGTTTCAATCGATTTTATTTCAAATTTCGCATAATTGATAATTTTACATTATTTCTCAAATGTGACCTATTCTAAGTAATTGATTATTTAATGCTTTCATCGAAAGTAGCTATTTTTGTTAGGTAATAGAGCATAGATAGAATCTTTGAATATCAAAGGTACAATACATTTATTATGACATTAAAACATAGATCAACTACGTATTAGAGTTTAAAATTTATCTCGTCGTGATTTTTTTTCAATTTAAAATAAATAAATATATTATTCTTATAAACCAATACATTTGTACTCGACTCTCAAAAATTGATATTTTTATACTTATCAGAAAGCACGTGGACTTTACATGTGTACAAAATTCGCTTGGCAGTCGCGAAGAAAGTTATAATACAGGAGATTAATACTTATTTCCTTATCTTTAATGTATTACAAAAATAAACTTCTTCTTATCCTACTTAAGCTACTTTTGAGCCAATGAAGCTGTTCCACATTCTTCTTCGGGCAATTTGGCATCTGAAAAATGTGAGGATTGTAAATAATGTAATAAAATTAATCCTGTAATATTCATTCTTATAAAAATATTACCGTTTCTGTAAAAAACAGTGCATTATAACTAATGTACAATATAACTAATTAACTGCCATCGTTTTTGCTATTGCCTTCAATTCTTTCTTCGCAATCTTTCCTGAAGCAGTGTGCGGCAGAGACGGCAAAAATTTCACACCACCACGTAATTTACAGTAATCCATTAAATTATTAGCTACCAATTTGGCCAATTCTTCCTCTGACACCTGCAAATTAATTATCATATTAGTTCAGGATATTTGTTGTAATAGTTTCAGGTTACATAACAAACATTTCAACAACTTTTAAGAAAACTTGCAACAGTCTTTAATGTTAAACAAAATATATATATAAACATACCTCTTTGTTTGGTACTTTACTGACAAAAGCAACAGGGAGTTCACCATCAATAGGATGAGGTATACTAACAACTGCAACTTCTAAAACAGCAGGGTGTGACTGCAACAAACTCTCAACTTCAGTTGGTATTACGTGATTTCCTTGAAATTTGATCAATTCCTTCAATCGGTCAATGATAAACAACTCTCCTTTCTCGTTAAAATAGCCTAAATCTCCGCTGTGTAACCATCCTGAAAAAAGAAGATCATCAAGTTATCATCAACTTATCAAGTTATACAAAAACATTTTATGTCTTGTCAACAAACATGTAGCTTCATTAGCCTATATACTTTCATTAATCTATATAATTAAAGTAACAATTTCCTTAGCACATTTTCTTGAAAAATGTTTGTAAGTTTTCTGAGAATCCTCTCATTTTATACTGACCATCTTTGTCTATCGTATTTTTGGTAGCTTCTGGATTTTTGTAATACCCCGACATCATCGATAGATTTTTCATGCAGATCTCACCGCTCTGATTCGGACCTAACGTTTTCCCGGTTTCAGGATCGATGATTTTTACTTCACTGTTTATGGTTACTATACCGCAAGAGCCGGGCGTAGAATCTACCTCTTGCCCAGCAATTAAATTGCCAAGTTCTGTCATACCTGAAAGGAAAAGTAGACTCTGAACGAATATAATAATAATTCTATTAATAACAATCTAAACTATTGTATCACGTATTAGAAATTTTAAAATGTTCCAAGTTATAAATTTTTAAAGTTCAATTTTTCAAATTCTTAAACCTCAAAATTACCAACTCAAATTCCAAATTTTCAAATTTTCAAACACCCAAGTTCTTGAAATCGTAGATTAATAAATTTCAAATTTCTAGACTCAAGTTCCTACACTCCAAATTTCTAGGCTCCCAAATTCCTACACCCCAAATTTCTGGACTCTCAAGTTCCTATGTCGCAAATTTTTAAAATCTCAAGTTTCTAACTACTCAAATTTCTGAATTCCCAAATTCCTTATTCTCCAAATGTCTAAATTCCCAAATTTCTAATTCCCCAAATTCCTAAATCCCCAAGTTCTAAATTTCCTAAATTTCTAAATCCTCAAATTCGTAATTTCCCAAATTTCTAAATCTCCAAATTCCTAATTCCTCAAATTTCTAAATCCCCAAGTTTTAAATCCCCCAAATTTCTAAATCCCCCAATTCCTAATTCCCCAAATTTCTAAATCCCCAAATTCCTAATTCTCCAAATTTCTAGATCCCCAAGTTCTAAATTCTCCAAATTTCTAAATCCCCAAGTTCTAAATTCCCCAAATTCCTAATTCTCCAAATTTCTAAATCCCCAAGTTCTAAATTCCCCAAAATACTATATCCCCAAATCCCTAATTCTCCAAATTTCTAAATCCCCAAGTTCTAAATTCCCCAAATTCCTAATTCTCCAAATTTCTAAATCCCCAAGTTCTAAATTCCCCAAATTTCTATATCCCCAAATCTCTAATTCCCCAAATGTCCAAATCCCAAATCCTAAATTTCCAAACTTCCAAAAGCTCAATTTTCCATATTTCTAAATTCTCCATACCCAAATTTCCAAATTTGAAAATTCTCGATATCCCAAATCCCCAAATCAAACTTTCAAATACTCTCGTGTCCCGAACCAAAAAAGAATCCAAAAATAAATGAGAATTCAGAGGAAGATCAAAAAGAGTGCAGAATAACTTCCCTATCTAATTGTAATCCCCACTATTTATTTACCATATCCTTGTAGAACCGAAACATTTGGAAAAGACTTCCTCAATAAGATTTCAGCCTCTTTCCCCATAGCGGAACCACCCGTGCACATAACTTTCAAGGACGAAAGGTCGTATTCATGCAAACGACTAAACCGAGCAAGTCTATTCGCCATGCTGGTGCTCAACATCATCCATGATACCTATAAAATAATCAACGTATTACAATGCGATTAGATAAAAATAGTGCGAAAACATTCTCTAAGTGACAGACATATTTATGTCGTACGTAAGTACGTTTGTACTGCACTGACCCAAATTGATAAGTTATCAAAACATTTTCTCACGGTGAACTCTGACACTTTTTACTTTTAGCTTTGTAACAACGGGTCACACGTTTCTGACACTGCTTATTAAATTATATTTGTAACAGTGTTGAATTGTAACATTACTGTTGTAAAAGTGAAACATATGTATTATGTTTACATGGACCTGCTCGTGTACTTATGAGTACATAAATTCTTATTTGTTTAAGTTCTCACTTATCTCTATAGTCCTAGATTTCTTGTGTTCTATATTCTTAGATTTCTGTATTTTCAAGTTTCTTTATACCTAGATTACTATATTCTTTTTCTACATTTTCAAATTTATATATCTCTCTGCTTTTATAACTCTGTTGTCTCTTTGTAAATAGTTATTATATTAAAAATATGTGTGAGTTTATAAAACTAAGGCTGATTCTGGTTGTATACATAGAGAAAAAGTGTTCATATCGTTGTCATTTCAAAAACTGATAGAATTCAATATAACTAGACCTAATTTAGAGTCTATTCAAACTGACTAACTTCAGCTATTTTTTACTAGTTACTAATTTGTCCCACTAATTTGCATAAACATTCACTCTTCCTATTTCGATAAACAAGTACCTTGTACTTCTCTATGATCTTGCAAAGCGTGTCCTCTTCAAATTCCGGCGAAATGACCTTTTTCGCCCCAGCAACGATGTGCTTGATGCTCAACAATGCGCCACTGAGCCAATACAAAGTACTCAGCCACATCAATATGTGTGAACCGACAGCTAAACCTTCGTTCACTTCCATGATGTTCAACAGCGCCCGATGAGGTAACTGTACACCTTTCGGTAAACCCGTCGTTCCGGAAGAGAACAGAACCAGCGCACTCTGTTCAATATTATCGATGTCGCTGCATTTGAAATTGGACATCGAGAGTTTCGTGTGACCCTTCAAGGTCTCACTGAATTGTGTCGTGCCGAGGTAATCACCGAATGTCACCATTTTTGGGTGCTGACCTTCGATTTTGGCAGCATCCAATATGACAGGAACTGTTTTCTCCCAGGCGAAGATGAGTTTCGGGTGCATCATTGCCATGAAATGACGTGCTAGCTCTGTAACATTATCGTAATAGTCGTTTAATTGTTATGCAATTGCATGGCAGTTTCGTAACGTAGATAATTGTGGAGTATTATATAAAATAAATGATACGTGCTCGATACGTGTATTAAAGAGTAAAATGTATGGAATTAACTTGGATTCTTTTTCTGATACGTATCGTGTGGACTTTGGTAATTTAGGTGATTTCGTGCCAGGGGAAGGTAAGAGCAACTTTGGAATTTTTGGGTTTCTTAATTTTTAGATTCCAAGTTTAAAAGTTCACAAATTTTATGAACTTTAGGAAGTTTAGGAACTTTAGGAAGTGCAGCAACTTTATGACATTTATGAACTGTAAGAACTTTATGAACTTTGTGAACTTTAGAAACTTTAGAAACTTTAGAAACTTTAGGAACATTGTGAACTTCGTGAACTTTAGAAACTTTATGAAGTTTATGAACTTTAGAAACTTTATGAACGTTATGAACTTTGTGAACTTCATGAACATTGTGAACTTTGTGAACTTTAAAAACTTTATGAACGTTATGAACTTTGTGAACTTTATGAACTTTAGAAACTTTATGAACTTTGTGAACTTTAGAAACTTTATGAACGTTATGAACTTTGTGAACTTTGTGAACTTTGTGAACTTCATGAACATTGTGAACTTTAAAAACTTTATAAACGTTATGAACTTTGTGAACTTTATGAACTTTGTGAACTTCATGAACATTGTGAACTTTAAAAACTTTATGAACGTTATGAACTTTGTGAACTTTATGAACTTTGTGAACTTTAAAAACTTTATGAACTTTGTGAACTTCATGAACATTGTGAACTTTGTGAACTTTAAAAACTTTATGAACGTTATGAACTTTGTGAACTTTATGAACTTTATGAACTTTAGAAACTTTATGAACTTTGTGAACTTTAGAAACTTTATGAACGTTATGAACTTTGTGAACTTTGTGAACTTTGTGAACTTTAAAAACTTTATGAACGTTATGAACTTTGTGAACTTCATGAACATTGTGAACTTTGTGAACTTTAAAAACTTTATGAACGTTATGAACTTTGTGAACTTTATGAACTTTCTGAACTTTGTGAACTTTAAAAACTTTATGAACGTTTTGAACTTTGTGAACTTTATGAACTTAATGTACTTTATGAACTTTGTGAACTTTAGAAACTTTATGAACGTTATGAACTTTATGAACTCTATGAACTTTAGAAACTTTACAAACTTATAATCTTACAAATGTACAAATATACAAATTCGCAATTTCACAAATTTACAGATTGCAACATTTTCACATCTCAAATTTTATAAATTGTAAAGTTTCTAAATCCTCGACTCTATTTCCCCAACCCCCCAAATCACTCTTCAAATTATCAGAATTTCCAAATTCCGCAATTTTCGAAATGTAGTAGTATAGAATAAAATTGTTTCATTGCAATTTCACGGTGCAAATTTAATTTGAAAAGTCCTCAAAATTTAAAATATATGTATACACAGCAAGGTTCGATAACTTACGTGTGTTCATGTCGGAGGGCCATGGGTTGCAAACTGCACCGATAAATAACGCGGCGATACCAGGAATAAAACTATCACGATGATTATCCGAGGAAATAACAACAATATCGTTGTTGCCCACTCCTTGCTTCTTCATCCAGAGTGCACATTTTATTGAACGATCTAGAATTTCTCCGAAAGTGTCCTCGATATCTGTACTCGCGCAAACCTGAGAAAGTTTATCTCGATTAAATCTTGAATACACAAATCTTAATCTTGTCTACATCCTGATTTACATCTACACTATCGCGAATTTTCAATTTCGTTTTAGAAATTAGTAACTATGCCAAATATATTATATAAGAATTTACAGAATGCTTCTATTAGGTCGACATCTGGAATTACAAAAACTAGTCTTACTAATATAATAATAAAATAGTAGTGTTACGGTATAATAGTACTACAGCTATTACAATTATTAAATTTAGTTTTAATAATTAACAATTAAGTCTAGTTTCTTTAATTCCATATGTGGTCACCTAATGAAATTTTGTAAATTTTTATATAATACACTATTTCACTATTCAATGTAATTATACCATAGTATTGTTGTAGGATTCCACTATTTTTATCTGTTATATAACTATACCATTATTCCACTAAATTATGTTACTACACTACTATGCTTCTGCTTTACAACGTAACCCTCGATCGTTTAATATAATAAATTGTATAATACATGTATTAATATAATAAATTATTGCATTATATTATTCAGTATAGAGCTGACCTTAAGTATACAAAAATAAAACTAATACCACTCGTAAACAAAGAACCAATATAAAACACATTATTATACTTCTGAATTATAGCGTTTAACCATCAAATTAAATCGACCAGCCCCATCTTTCCAAAAAAAATACAGCAACATAAACTTACAAAAGCCAGTGACAAAAATATTAAAATATGAAATACAAAGTGAAAATAATTTTTGACAGAAACTTTTCACCATACCTGTCCCACGAGATTGAAGTTATTCTTCATGGAATCGTACAGCAACTTTCCAACGCTAGTGTACTGAGACTTAAACGGCACCACTTTCCCCTTCATTATGTTGTTCTCGATCCTAAATGGCAGCAGGCCCTGTCAACAACAACGCAAAGAGTGAAATTACCGAAAATATCGTGTACGATCGAGCGAAATCCATTGATTGGAAGTACGTTGATCGAACGAAGTGGCTTACATTGTTTTTCTCGTTATCGGAGACCATGGTGAGGAGAAAGGCGAGTTACAGCGATATCATTCGAATTTCTTGGAATGCAAAATAACTTGTCGCCTCGTGGGGTCCAGGGATTTCAATGCAAAACAATAGTTTTCGAACAACTGCAACGAGAGTTGTTTGATGTACGGTCTTTTATTCGGGACTATTCGAAGACCCCCACTGGGATATTATCTCTCCCCTCTATTTACGGTAGATGTTAGTCTTCTCTTGTTAGTCTTAGCTTGTCCGTCAACGATGACTAGCACATTAGTTGTGTGTGTACTGTTGGATTATAGGTCGCATAACGAATTTCATAATACAGAAACTATGGCTCGATGACATGAAACCATCGCATAATTAAAAGTTTGTGGGTTAATAACAATTCAGAATTTTGTTACTGTCATGTAGTATCGCGTGTATAAGTTTAAGTTGTGAATTTTCTTAAATATTAAAAACTTCGACATTTCAAATTGTATTTCACAAAAGTGACACAGTATTTAATTACACATTCATCTATCATAAATCTACAAAATATCATTTCTGAACGAGGTTCTTTGCACATCTATCTTATTTTGAGATTATCAGTTTTCCTGATTTAAAGCGCATAAAGCAACAAATTACAATTTTATGCAATAACTTTCTACGTATTTTCTAAATAATTCCCCACAGAATAATAAAGAGTAATAAAATTTATAACGAAGAAAAATAGAAGTTTGTAGAAGAATAAAATTTTGGTAAACATTTCTTTAGAAGCTATAATAAAGTTGTTACAGAAGCTGTTATAAGTTGCAACAAAATACGTTAATCATTCTTTGAGATCATGACATTTCAATTCATAATCATAGTTTATTATACGTATTTATTGATTTGTCATGCTTGAAAATAGTGATAATTTACAAGAAGTCAGTGCATAACAGTGAATCAGCATAATTATGTCATTATTTAATCTTCACGCAATGTGAAGAAACACATAAACACGATATCGGAATTTTACTTGTTAACGTTCGAGTTACACGCGATACTCTTTTGGGATCTCAAAGCTCTTCGCTCCTCCAGCTTCTTCCGCAACGCTTCTATTTCCGGTGAACTCACGTGCTTCGGTTGCTGTTCCGATTTAATAGACGAAGCTTGTCTAAAAAATAAGTATAAAAAATTTGTAATTTTTAACTTTCTTCATTTTAGGAATAATATTTTTTACAGATTAAACTTTTGCTTCGTGGGGGAGATAGCAGCCATTTTGATGTGCACACTTATCTCAAGATTTTGAGTCAATAATCTCTTGGTCTCTTTTTAAAAATATTCCTTGATAATTATATAGATATGCATACACACATAATTATACAAATACAATTTGATTTTTAACATTTAATATACGATATAGAACTTAATATATGAAAGTCTATCTTTTTGTAAAATATAAAATATTTTTTTATGAATACTGACTTATTTGCTTTGTATTCTTCAAGTGCTCTACGAGTATCTTCGATCAAATTTTTTTGTTTATCCCGTTGTCGACGAATGGAACACTTCCGGTTTTGAATCTCCTCGTTCAATTTTATCTTCACCCAAAATAACCTTTCTTTCAGCTGAAATGCGATATGGAACTACTTATTGTAATTGATTTTATAATCTTAATGAACACCTCTGTATTTGTCGATAACGGCTTCCTGTGATTTCGAGCACGTTTAAAATTAAAAGATTACATTCAGACCTCCATTAGGGACATTTCACAAAGAAGACCCAGGCCGCTGGACTCAGTGGGGTCGAAGTCCTTAAAAGGCAAAGCCCGCAACGATTGAAGTGTTTTAATTTCTTGAATCAATTTTATCTTTCTCTGAGTTTCTTCTTCTCTCTGCTTAATCATTTGAGCTCTCAATTGTCGTGATTCTTCTGAAACTTCGGCCGCTGGAAAGAATAATTTCATTTTATATTGTATTCCAAGGTACTAAATTAATTTAGAAAATCATTCATCTTATATACATATTATATATATAATAGTTTCATACGTATCTAATAGTAAAGTTATAGTTATTATAATATTAAAGTAATAAAAGTCTACATTCACTATTAAAGTTAATTTAAAAAGGAAGTATTCATTTGAGAACCGTAATTAAATAAGATAAGGTAATAATGTATCGCGTATACTGAATCCGGTTTTGATAAAAATCTATATTAGTCGGAGAAGTTTTTTTATTTTTAAAACAAAAGTATTCTATCTAAAAGACGCAATCGTGTTTGTTCATCTCTATATTGGTACGTGTTTGTCAACGCTGTTGATACAAGATTAGCGCGATCAATCTTCAAGTATTTATACGGTGTCACGAGTAAAGACCATGAGATAATATGCTACTACTGATACTGTCTCAATATCGATGAAATTTGATAAATTAAAATTGGTTCACCTTTTTGTCGTTTCTCATCGATCATAGCGTTAAAGGCGTCACGAGATGCGTGTTCAATTTCACGACACTTTTCGACGATTTCCACCATTTGCTTTCCATGGTCTTCCCTCCATTTCTCCAATTTTTCGTACAACTCTTGTTTCTTTGAAATGAAAGAAAAATGCTGTACTCTCGATTCATTTTTAATTACTCGAACTGTTGTTGCATTTGTAAGAAATTCTGACTGTGAACAATAAAGTTGATAGAAAAGTACCTCTTTTCGTACATCTTCGGCGTGCAATTTAATATCGTTTAGTAACGACTGTTTCGCAATGAACGCGCCTTCACGGCTTAATAACCCTAACAGATGCTTTTCTTGTATCTTTAATAGTTCTTCTTCTCTTTTCTGTTGTCGTACTTCTTCCTGGAACTTCGATATCGCCGATGGATCAAGCCCTCCTTCCGCTAAACCCTTCAATCTAAAATATTACCAGAAAAAAATATTAGAAAACATTTTCTAATAAATATTATTAGAGACAATTTTTAATTTTTCAATTAACAATTTTAAATTATTAATTTTTAATATTGGAAACAAATTTGTTAGTGATACAATAGACACTCGTTATATTGCAACTTCCTAATTAAGACTTATAAATACAAATTTTCAAATCTAAGTTTAAGGAGCTTGCAAAACAAAGCAAATGCTCATATTAGGAACAATTTTACTGGTGATACAATAGACTCTCGTTATATCGCCACTTCCAAAGTAGAACTTCTAAACACAAATTTTCAAATCTAAGTTTAAGAAGCTTGCAAAACAAAGCAAATGCTCATATTAGGAACAATTTTACTGGTGATACAATAGACTCTCGTTATATCGCCACTTCCAAAGTAGAACTTCTAAACACAAATTTTCAAATCTAAGTTTAAGAAGCTTGCAAAACAAAGCAAATGCTCATATTAGGAACAATTTTACTGGTGATACAATAGACTCTCGTTATATCGCCACTTCCAAAGTAGAACTTCTAAACATAAATTTTCAAATCTAAGTTTAAGAAGCTTGCAAAACAAAGCAAATGCTCATATTAGGAACAATTTTATTGGTGATACAATAGACTCTCGTTATATTGCCACTTCCAAATTAGAACGTTTAGACACAAATTTTCAAATCTAAGTTCAAGAAGCTTGCAAAACAAAGCAAATGTTCATATTAGAAACAATTTTATTGGTGATACGATAGACTCGCGTTATATTGCAACTGCCTACTTAAGACTTGTAGACACACATTTTCAAATCTAAGTTTATGAAGCTTGCAAAACAAAGCAAATGTCCATAATTGCAATACTTACTTTCTTATCTCCTTCTCTTCATCACTGATAATTCGAGCGCATTCTCTCAAAGTCGATGCTGCTGTGTGTTTCACTACAATGGGCTGTTGAACAAATTGTTGTGCAACATCGAAAATAACTCTATTACTTTTAACAAAAACAAGATGTACCTAAATATGATGAATTTATATACTTCTGTTACAATTATGTTTATACTTATATTTAATTTTATATAAATTATTATTGATATGTATCTTTAAATATGTATTTAGAATATGTAATACATCATATCATATCACATATCATATTTAAATATGTAATATGTGACATGTATTTAAATACATAATATCTATTTTTATATGTAACGTGATGTAACTGCTCAATGTTTTACGTACTGTATAAAAAAAGAAATAAATACAATATTTAACAAAAATATGGGTTTATCTTTGTCACCTTAAATGTTGGAACGGCTTTTCTCACAAAAGGTGCCTTCGGTTTTTCTTTCTCCGTTAATTTCATCGAAACTTTACGACGTTTCAAACAACTAGGCGCATTCTCGTTCGCATCCTTCAATAAATTCATAGCTTGCAATTTATTCGCAACCCGTAACGATTCTAATTTGATCTCTGTCGATGGTTTGACATAGTTTGTTCTTGGTACGTCGCGGGCAAACTTCACGGTCGTCAAGTCCTATCCGGGATATGACTAGTCTTCAAAAAAGGAAATCTCAAGGTTCCGTTGATCCAACGACTTTAAATCGATTAAATAGTTAGCACATTTTAACGATTTCATCATTTTTTACTACATTTATTTAGTTAGTTTAAATAATCGAGGATTTAAAGGACCTTTAGATATCAAAGACAAAATTTTGATTCTTGAACTTGGAAAAACTTACACATTTATTTGTAGAAGATTACAATATTCTACAGGGAATGAAAATGATAGAATTTTATTTTGCACATCAATTTTATGAGACCAATCATCTATGTGACAAGGTCTTCTATGCATTTCTATATAGTTATACATTTTAAATAAAATTATATTTAATCTCAAAAAGTAATGTTGTTATTGAGAACCTTATAACTTTTGCATCAACCTAACTATACAAATTTCTGAGATCCAGCAACAATGAAGTATCGTCATAAATTAAAATTAATTATATTAACTTTGAAGTTATCGTTAAAAACTGAAAATTAACTAACAATAATATTGAGAATTAATATCCTACAATTAACATCGCAACTAATTGTCAATAATCTTAAAGAGTGAGTAAAATTATGATACTCACTTCAGGCGTGGGAGGAGGTGCCTTCGTTGGCGGTCTCGATCGATTCAAAACGTTCATAAACAATGGAATCGTCAATTTCGGTTTAGGTTTCTTCATCTTTCGTATATATTCTTTTAGCTGATCCCGAAATTTCTAACGAAATTCACTTGAAATAGTACAGAATTTAAAAAATGCTTTTCGAATAACAACCTCTAAGCATGATGTGGCGTCTAAAAATGGTAACACAAGTTTTTGTTCCACGAAATCTTCCTCGAACGAGAGGCAACCTTTTTCGTAAAACAGATCCGACGTTTCCGAACGAAGAAGATAGACGACCAGAGACAACATTCTCTTGATTTTAAAATGAACGAAGCAGTCGATAGACTCTTCGAAGAAAAGATTGATAATTCTATACGACAGAATGTACACGAGCACTGAAACATTGATTTTTACTCTTGTCAAACTTTCATAATTATGCTTAATTAAGTGTCGAAGAAGTCAGGTCAATTCTCAGACTTATAAAATATACAGAATGTTTCGACTGAAGTTCACATTTTTTAACGGGACAGCATTAAAAAAGTAATATCTAATAATTTGATGCTTAGAAAATTAATAGGAATTGATACAATAACTTTATAGCAACCTACCCATAATTTCATGCAACTCGCAAGTGCGACAACGAAAATGATCCAAGAAATCTTTGCTTATTGCTTTCAAAAACGAATCATAACGGACAATGTTCATGAACAAATCGACAACTACATCCTGCTCCGAAGGTGATAATGCCTTTAAAACATTTAACTATATTATATTTCTTTAAAAATGATAAAACTTTCGATAACGTGAAAATGTAACCTTAAGGTCTTCAAGAGTATCAAAACGTTCCTTTAGAAAATCGTAGTCCAATTCGCATCGTTCTTTCTGTACCGTCTTCGAAAATAACATGATGCAAAATTCATCTGGACTTAAGTCTTTCTTAACGGGCATATAAATGTCCAAAATTTTAATGAGAGGAATTAAAATATTCAAATGGAAAACATTCTTCTTCTCCAACTGAAGAAAACGATTACAATGATTATTTGGAGTATTTCAAAAATTTTTAATTAAATATACCTCTTCCTCTTTGCAGTCCATGTCTAGAATTTCTAATTTATTCGATAAACTTTTATGTTAATCTCCCTCGAGTGTCTTGTTAAATACTAATGGTTCAAACTTCAGACATGTGTACAGTGGGTAACAGAAGTATTCAGTAAAGTAACTTTTAATGTTGGATTAAACATAAATTTTCAGATATAATTGTTTAGAAATTTTCAAATTTACAAGCTTTAAACTCAGGTTTTTAAGTTGAGAAATTTTTACATTAAGTTTTCAAACCTTGTTGCTGAAGAAATACACAAGGTCAAAGTCATTATAGGTGTCATTAGTATTGTGATAACCTTTTCTTTGAAAATTACTATCTAATATAAATGAAATCAGATACCATAAGAATGAATTACAAAATACAAGAACACCCTCTTCTTCAATTGCTCCTAAGGAAAACTTAAAGTGTTAAAACGTTTCCAAACAGATTTTTCGAAGCAAGTGAAGGGCTAAACAAGCACAATCTCTCTCGTGTCAGTATTCACTAAAGTCAATAAATTTCGAATCGTTTATTTTGCCAATTATCAATTAATATCGAGCATCACTGAGCACAGTGGTACATGAACAGACAGCACGCGTGATCACACACGTTTAAATTGACTCTCATTCATCAACCTGCAACGAACGAAAGGCATCACTTAAACATCGATTAAAAAAAGGCTATAAAAAAAGATACCTAACGACAATATCTACATTGTATAAAGTATCCCTGAGAGAATTTGTACTCCAGACGATGCATCAGTTTATGTTGCACCATTTGCATTTTTCTTTTCTGGTTGTCATCCAGCCGTTTAATTAATACTATGTCGGTACAATGCGTCTACAGGAAATCTTAGGAATCCATCGTCAGACCATTTTAGGCACAATTATAATTCTGTTACGGCCACTGGACGAACGCAAAATGATTGTTACATCCCCACAACGGTACTCCATGTTTCTAATTCTTGTACTATTTTACAAGTGTAACACTTAACTACATATTTCTACGTATGACAGTGAGATATTTTGTATTTTTTTTTTTTCATAACATTTGTATTTCAAATTTTCATCTTTTTTTTTTGAAATACTGGTTTTTTTTCGTTCGATACATTTAGACGTACGAACAGATTTTCGCGTTGTCGGTGAACGTGAATTAACTAACGTGTTAGTAATTTTCTACTGATATTTATAAATTTTAGACACACAGTAACGCCAATCGAACTTCGAAAACGGGTATCGAGTTTTTACATCGATTTCAGCTGAATTTTCTGTCTTTTTTTCCAACAAGTTTTTATCACGTTTCTTTTCACGCTATATCTATGTACACATATAAAAAGTTCAGTATTAAAGTAAGTTTGTCCATCTATAATGGCGTACAAAATTCATGCAATTTCTCGTCGTTTTCTTCATCCTCTTGTTCATAAATATAGGTCACACTGCGAAAGAAAGAACGTGAATAAACTACATACGTATGTACATCGAATCGACGTTACAATTCGTTACCTACAAATATAATTCATCCCCTTGAGGGTTCTTCAGTCGCTTTAAAAAACAAGAACGAATATAACAAAATTCATGGTGATACGCGTGGCGACTAACAATTAATTGCAACTCTGGGTGACCAATATTATTGTTACAATTTCATATATGCTTAATACATTCGCTACTATCAGACATTGTAATATAATATAAAATGATTGGCAGATCAACAAGACAGTTATGGACAATTATGGGCAGTCATGGGCAGTGATAACGTATCGAAAATCCATCAAGATTTCAAAGGAACTTAAAAATTTAGAAATTTCAAATTTTCAAATTGAGGAATTTAAAAATATGTACAGAAAGTTTCAAATTTTTAAATCGAGAAATTGACTACCCATTAATGCCCACAAGCGTATGTTAATGTACGTGTTCATCGGCTTAAATAATAATATATTACAAACAATATACCCTAATATGCATGATTGTCCTAAAATATATTAGTTCATTGTATTTTTTAAAAACAGAGAAGTCATCAATGGTGAATCTTTAATGTGCTAACGTATTAATTCAGGATTGACTTTAAACATTTGTTTTGAGAAAAGAAATATTATTTTTAAGAAATGTGATTAAAATTCATTGTACCGATGGTCACCCTCTGGCACAACTATAATACAATCGCATCTTCGCAGCTATAATACATAAAATTACAATCGACACGTTCTAGAAATCGAGTTGCTGTTCACCAACATTCCGTAGTCTTAAACCAACAATTCTCGACGAAAAATCATTTGTACGTTTCCGGTATAATCTACGCGTATGTCTTTTATATCACATGATCATTTGAGTACGATTTAAATATATCAACGTATATTTCATTCGTCGTGTCGATTTTTGTTTTCTATTTTCTGTTGTTTCCTTTTCCTTAAAACCTTTTGTTAATTCATATCACTACTTATATCACGGTAATTGCAATAACAGTCAATATTTACTTTTACATGTAATCCATACAACTAATCGGACAGCCTATAAAACTATGATAGAAGTCTAACTTTACGTCGCATTCGGGACACAAACAATTAGCATAATTTGTAATATAGGCGATGATACATCACGTACAACGATTACCAAATTCAATAAGACATTTTAGTTATCGCTGATCAGAAATTTAAAAATTGAGGACCTGAAGTTAAAAAGTTTTTAAATCTTTCATAATTGTGCAAAATTTTGGTTAGATCTATAATTATTCTTTCAAATGCTTAGTAGAATTATTTACAAATATATAAGTGAGTATAGCTTTCATGAAATGAATATTAAGTTCCTGGAAATTCCAATCATGGGTGATACACTAGTTAAAGTGTTATTAAATTTAACAGTAATATTAATAAACCAGCTGCTAATAGTGAACAATAGGAAGGATGTACGAATTGGTAATCGTGATTCGTTTTTAAAAAATAAACTTGAAATTTGTTTACCCTGTTTGCATATGTACAAAACCTAAGCACATAATCGATAGTAAAACAAATCACAGATGGTAAAGTTACCTCGTCTAAATAATACACACAATATTACATTAGCAAGATTCAAGATCCGTTTTACGTGAACTCAAAATGGTGCCAGGCGAATAAATAACATTATCATCGATAATAATAATAGTATTAATAGTAAACAATAATGTACAAAATTTCGATAAATTCTGGCTCTTTTTCCAACAATCATTGCCTATACGTTCGCGTTCATGTCATGATCCGTTAATTGCGCACGTGTGCAAAATTACAACGACGATTCATACAAACGAACTAATTTAATTACGTGCTAAACGCATGAATAATCGAGGTGATGCTCTCGTACGTTCCCGTAACGAAGCCTAGGAGACCTATCAATACTATCAAGATGTCTTTTGATATTGTGAATACACTGAGAGACGCGTTCTGCCAGCACACAACCATCTCAATGATCGGTGGAAATATCAACGCGAGGGCGGTGCTGCTCACTGCACCCACTAATGATATGAATAGACCCAGTTGTGGTATTGCCTCCGCTAGGACAACTGCAACAGAATAATTATTATGTCAGTTTCCATTGAAAAAGTATTACAAAATTATACAGCTACATTACACTACATTACAACTACATTTTAGAAAATATTGTATATACAGTGAAACATTTGTACAGGGCTACTTAAATTACTAAATTATTCTTAGGGAACTTTTGAGTTTTGAAACATCAAGACTTCAGGCATTTAGAACTTTGGATTGTGGAATTTGCAGACATTGAAATTTTGGAGTCGCTTGGCTCATAAATGTTTGAGAAACCCTACTAAAAACTTTTCCTGGATTCTCTCAAGATTCTCTTAAGATTTCTTCTGAATTCTATGCAGATTTTATCTAGGATTTTCCTTGAATCTTTCTGGGTACTCCCTGAGTTCTAGGCTCTCCTGGGTCCACCTCAAATTCTTCCACAATTTTTCCTTGTATCTCTCTGCGCTTTCCCTAGGTTGTCCATAGGTTGTGTCTGAATACTCCTTCAGTTGTCCCTAGGTTGTGCCTGAATACTCCTTCAATTGTTCCTAGGTTCTATTGAAGTACTCCTTCAATTTCTTCTTCTTCTCTCTTTCTCTCTGCGCTTTCCCTGGGTTGTGCATGGCTTCCGCCTGAGTACTTCTTCAGTTGTCCCTAGGTTCTACCTGAATTCTTTCTAGACTTTTCCTAGATTTTCCCTGACTTTTGAGTTACTAACTAACTAATTAACTTTGGGCTATCTCTAAATTCTCCTACTTTTTCTCTAAATTTTCCCACAGATTGAAAGCAAATCATACAAAGTTCTACGCTCTACCTTTAACTAAGGAAAACCTACGTTACATCTAAATCTACTATATACCTACATTCAGAAATCTTGTAAACATCACATAACACAGTATTTGGTTATATAAAACTTTAACCTTGATGTGACCATTAAATTTTAAAGAACAACCCAGTTATAATGAACAGCTGAAATAATATCCAACTTACATGTGACAAAACAAACTGCGGAACGGAAGACAGTCTCAGCAACAACTGGCCACTTGAAAGGGCCAAATTGGTTGACGATCTTCGGCCAAATGATCGCAACAGGAACGTAAAATTGCAGTGCATACGTGAATAATATACTCATCGAGATGGCAACTTTAATGCACTGTGGTAAGCTGTAAAATAAAACAATTCCATTATGAATATTTCAAAGTTTATTTTTCGTTATAACAAACAGTAAACTCTACAACTCTAAATTTGATAAAAAAAACAGTAACATGCATGATTAGTTCAGCACTAAAAACAGGAATCCGTCATGGTTACTTTAATGACAAGGACGAAAAACTGTAAAAGAACACACACGATTAGAAAACCGATATGTGATAGAAACCTTGAATGCACGACGATGATTTTTCCATCCACCCTTTGTATGCAACAGAAAATTATGTTACAAACAGTTTTTCTTAACTATGTTCGCATCTCGCTATTTTTCGCTATCATTTTGTGTGATAGAATTTTGATTATTCTTAATGCAGCGTGATTTATCACCTGGACGCATAATAGTCTATTGTAGATTGGACTTTTGTGTGATATTCTTACGCAAAGATAAATTTGTTAACCACTTGCATAATTTCTCTTTTTTTTTTTAATCACTACAATCGATAGAACGAAGTCCATTCAATTCGAAATGAAAATTTCCTACCTAATAGTTTGCATGTACAAATTTAGCGAGTGATTAACAGATACACCGAAGTGTACCGATTACAAAATGATTTTATAAACCGAGAAGTAATTGTATATATACGATGTTGCGGTATGAATAAATTATATTTATACTTACACTTCCTTGGATTCAAGATTTAACGTTACTGATCCAGCCACAGCGTCGCCGTATTTTAAATATGATATAAAACCCATCGCAACGAACATTCCACCCACAATAACCATCCCCACGTTGAGGACTCCAAGGGGTTTATTGAAATTACTCGGTTTCTTCATCTCATTCTTCAAGGGTAAAACCTAGAACATTATAAAATTAATTGTGAATAACATTTTTAATCGGACTATGGTAGGATATAAATAATTTTGATAGTGAATGTGGGAAAAAGAGATTGCTTAAATTATTATATTTCTAAACGTTCAAAGTCTCAGATTTCTTGTTGGATTTCTAAATTTTTAATCTATTCCCAGACCCACAAATTTATAATTTACACATTCCAAGTTCATAGGGTTCTTATTTACAAATTCTAAATCTCTAAATCACATTTTTCCAAATTCTACATTTCCAAATCTTAAATCCTTAAATTTAATATTCCCAAATTCTACATTCCTAAATCTGTAATGTCCAAATTCCATATATCCAAATCATAAATCCACAAGTCGCTAAATATCCAAATTATAGGTCTTCCAATTCAGTACTCCCAAATCCTACATACCTAAATTCCAACTTCTTAAATTCAATACTTCTAAATTATAAATCCACAATTTCTAAATGTCAAATTCCAGATGCATAAATCCTACGTCCCCAAATCCTACATTCCCAGATCCTAAATTCCAAGATCCTAGATCCCCAGACCCTAGATCCACAGATCCTAGATCCCCAAATCCTACATCTCCAAATTCCACATTCCCAAATCCTACATCCCCTAATCCTATATCCCCAGATCCTAGATCCCCAAACACAATATTCCCAAATCCTATATTCCCAAATTCTAAATTCCCAAATTCTAAATCCCCAAATCTTACATCCCAAAATTCTAAATCCCAAATTCTACATCCCCAAATTCTAAATCCCCAAATCTTACATCCCAAAATTCTAAATTCCAAATTCTACACCCCCAAATTCTAAATCCCCAAATCTTACATCCCAAAATTCTAAATTCCAAATTCTACATTCTCAAATTCTAAATCCCCAAATCTTACATCCCAAAATTCTAAATCCCAAATTCTACATCCCCAAATCTTACATCTCCAAATTCTAAATCCCCAAATCTTACATCCCCAAATCCTAAATCCCCAAAATCTAAATTCGTAAATCCTAAATCCCCAAATTCTAATCCTCCAAATCCTAAATCCCCAAATTCTAATCCTCTAAATTCTAAATTCCCAAAATCTACATCCCCAAATCCTAAACCCTAGATCCCCAAATTCTCAAACATCCAATATACGTTCATCACAATAAAAACAAGACGAAAGGATTTCCTCTTTGGTAGACAAGGGAACCACGACGAAGATAGCGGTGGCCAAAATTATACGCGTTACATAAACGTAGAAGACGCGCGTGTACAGACTCTTACCAAAGTAATACCCTCGAAAGAATATATCACAGTGCCAAAGAACAGAGGGATATCGTGCCAATCCGCTACGTATCGTCTTTCGTGAACGGATGGCAAATCGCCGCACATTATGTACATGGTGGCGACGTAGCCCGCTATGACCAGAAAATTTGCCAACGAGGAAATCGGCACCAGGTACTTCAGGTTCCTGATCCACGTGCTGAGCATTATGGGGATCAGGATCACAGCCATGTGTTGATGAACGTCCATTTCGATCCCGTACACGTCCAACACCTGTCACACATAGAGAATTATACAATTTTATAATAATCTTCTCTTGGAAAGAACATAGGTTCCTTGGTATTAGTTAAATAACTTTAGGATTAATTTTAATTATTTAAATGTAACTATTATAGTTACTCAACATCAATGGTGGTACATGTGAAACTTGAGGTTTTTTATATATTTAACATATGGAAGTTTGGAAAGTTGGAAATTTGAAAATTTAATATTTTTATAATTCTGAAATTTGAGATTTTTATATTTGCAAATATGGAAGTCTGGAAAATTAAAAATCTGAAAATTTAATATTTTTATAATTCTAAAACTTGAAATTTCTAAATTTGCAAATATGGAAGTCTAGAAAGTAAAAAACTTAAAAATCTACTATTTTTAAATCCCCAAATTTCCAAATCATTCAAAAAAGGATTACAATCTAAAATATCAGATGTTCACCACTCACCTGCTGCATATTGGTGGCGATGAAAACAAAGTAAACGCAGCAAAATCCGAGTTGCGTGACACATAAAAATACATTAACCACTTTTCTGTAACAGAGCGATAGGTGGTAATACAAATCGCGATTCGATTATGCTTGAAATTGAACAAAGTATATCGTGATTGAACCTGATCAAAAACAGAGAATTGTACAAATAATTTTACATTTCTGAATCTATTTTATCCCTTTCGTGTAATAAAGTTTTTCAAAAAATTCAAAATGTTTAAAACCTTGAAAACATTAATTATTGTTCAAATCTTTCAATCACGAATGACCGTTTGCTCCATTTCATAGCAAGTTACGTCTTTGAAACAAGAGATCCGACAAATTTCGAAATAACGGCGGCAAATGGTAGATGGTGTCCCTATTTTGTTTTCTTCTTACGCGTATACGAACCTTATAAATACGGAGTATTTTCGGAGTGCAAGAGGTCCGGTAGCAAAGCACAATTCTACGGTACCAGCGAATCCAGTTGTGGCACTGCCATCATTAACACGACGCATCACCTCTTCGTTACACTTTATCTGCAAATATACAGTCACGTATTTTTATTCTAACTTTGATACTGGCATCTACGACATTTTAAGAGTATACATGCGTACTATGTAAATTTTGGAATGTTAGTGTGGTAGAAGTACTCGGTCGCTTCAGTTCGGTTTTTGGGAGATGAGATAGGTGGACTGCGGATTTCCTAAAAATTCCCAAATCACAAAAGTTTCAAAATTCTCAGTTACCAAATTTCCACATTTTCAGGTCCATAAAATTCGCATATCCCTAAATTTCTCTCTTCCCAAATCCATATATCCCCAAATTACATTGTTCCCAAATCCCTATATCCCGAAAATCCTATTTCCCGAAATCCCTATATTCTGAAATTTCTATTTTCCGAAATCCCTAGATCCAGAAATCCCTATTTCCCCGAATCCCTATATCCCGAAATTTCCATTTTCCGAAATCCCTAGATCTCGAAATCCCTATATCCCGAAATTTCTATTTCCCGAAATCCCTAGATCCAGAAATCTCTAGATCCCGAAATCCCTAGATCCAGATATCCCTATATCCCGAAATTTCTATTTTCCGAAATCCCTAGATCCAGAAATCCCTAGATCCAGAAATCCCTAGATCCAGAAATCCCAAGATCTCGAAATCCCTATTTCCTTAAATTCGTAGACCCGAAATCCCTAGATCCAGAAATCCCTAGATCTCGAAATCCCTATTTCCTTAAATCCCTAGACCCGAAATCGATAGATCCAAAAATCCCTAGATCCCGAAACCTCTAGATCCCGAAATCCCGAAATCCCTATACTCCCATACCCCTATACCCCTATACTCCTATATCCCTATATCCGTACATCCCTATATCCCGAAATCCCCATATCTCTATATTCCCAAACTCCTAAATCCCTAAATCCCCATATCTCTATATTCCCAAACTCCTAAATCCCTAAATCCCAAAATCTCCATATCCCTAAATTCTTAAATCCCTAAATCCCAGAATCTCCAAATGTGCAAATTCGCAAATTAAGAAATAGCAAAATTAGTTTGATAATACTAATACGATGATCAGATATTTTCATAGAATTACGTGATATTTGATACCGATTAAAAGTTATACGTCAGCTGAAATTTCGTACAAAGAAATCGATCTTGTTCGATAACTTCAGCAAACTGATATTTCTAATCCCCTGATGATAAATACGAGAAGCTCACCGTCATTAAGTACACATTATCCGTTTTATTTTCTTGTATGACAACTTGACACGCGATTACACAATTATTTTGAATGGTTTCGTAACATTAAAATGAAATTTTAATCACGAACGCTTAGAGAAGTAAATTTTATTGTACTTTGTTTTCTTTAATGCCGCTGGAAAAATCACTCCCTTGGCCTGAATTTATTCTAAGGTGTTGACAAATGTGTTAAAGAAAAATTTTATTATCTACACTGTTATCAACAAATCGATGCCGTGTAAATTAGACTGGTTAACGCTAGATTAATCGTTGTACTAGAAACAAGCATATCTAGTTCAACATACTATTAACAAATTCATTACATAACTCTTTTATCTTCTGTTACAAATTATCAGTGCAATTATAGTATTCAAAACTACACCACTTTTTTATTAGTCATCAGCATCCAGAGAGCATAGTACCTTTTTCCTTTGTTAGCGAAAGAAAGGGATTTCAAATTTGAATCTACGTACCAGAATGTGTTGGGCATGAACGCAAATAATCCCAAGGAAGATCGTAAGCGGTGGTGCCAGCAATAGTCCGGCATGCTTGAAAGCATCCCCTAACGCAAATATGCCGGATCCGACGTTACCTTTGAACAGGTGCATCATTGTTTCTAGATACCTGCAATAATTCAGCCATCATAAATATACTGTTACACGTATTCGAGAGAATTAAGCTGTACAGCTGTTACAGTGCATCAGATAGCGTAGTTTCAAACATATTTCAGTGTCGGCCATATTTAGATGACGCACGATTTATATTTCACTCTCATTTTACTCGTTTTACAAGTACTTTTACTTATCCAACGATTAATTGTATTAAATATTGTATTTCAAGATACATGTAGTAAAAATAAATATATTGTTATAATAAATCAGGACTTTTAAAGTAATTTTTGTTAGGTTAGGTTCTGGTAACATTTATGCACATCAGTTTAAAGATGCACAAACCATTTACCAATATTCATAAAATAAAATTAAAAGTTAATTTTAATGAACAATCATAGTGAAATTCAATTCATCCTAATCAACGAGTTTAATAAATTGAACTAATCTTAAAATCAGTTTTACCAATTCATCTTAATGCAGTCAATAAACTTAATCAATAAATTGAACTAATTCTAAAAGTCAATTTTATTAAATTCATCCTAATTCGATCAATAAACTTAACAAATAAATTCAACTAATTCTAAAAGTCAATTTTATTCAATTCACCCTAATTTAATCAATAAACTCAATCAATAAATTCAATTAATTCTAAAAGACAGTTTTATTAAATTCAGTCTAATTCGATCAATAAATTCAATCAATAAATTCAATTAATTCTGAAAGACAGTTCTACTAAATTCACCCTAATTCGATGAATAAACTTGATCAATAAATTGAACAATTTCTAAAATCAATTTTCTTAAATTCACCCTAAATCAATCAATCAATAAACTTAAGCAATTATAAAATCAGTCCTATTTAATTCATCCGAACTCGATCAATTAATTTAATTTAATTAATTAACAAATCCCTTAACGAATGTGTTTATTTTTTTTTTTCAAAGATGTATCTCCGCGCAGAATTTAAGAGTTTCTCGTAGAAAGATGAATGAAACTATCATGGAGGATCTAAAAAATTTCTATACAACGATTGTCTTTCATCGAGCAGTTTGTCAACGAAAAGCTGGCCAGAGTTGACAGCAAATTTCCCAAGAATTCCCGTGCGAGCTAATTTAAAATCACCGGCGAATGAACCGACCGAGTTCGAAAACGTTGGCTTATGTCTGTCTCGTCGCAAATTTTACACCTTGCGTAAACAGGAACGGGCCTAATTCATAAACATCATTACTTGTATCATTGCTCGTCATTTCTTCGAGGAACGAGGAAAGATGGAAGCGATGAAAATAAAGTCGGAGAATTCATTACGATATTTGTGACTCGAATTTCTATAAATAGTTCCCGACGAATTTTAATTCTCGTCTGGACCCTGAAATAGTAAACAAATCTTGGAGCAGGAAACAAGATTTTGTTTATGCGATGAACATACCTATTGCATGATACAGCAATCAAGGTTTTAATACAGGTTGAGTCACATGTGTTATAAGATGTTTTTTAAATTACACGAATGTTTTGTCTTTTGAGTAAATTGGAAGGGGTGTTTCATGGGGTGCTTAGAAATTTAGTTTGTGAGTTTGGAAATTTTTAAATTTGAGAATTTGAAAGGTACATGTATAAATTTGTGGATTTGTGAATTTGAAGATTTCTAAATTCCTATATTTCCAAATTTCTAAATTTTCAAAATCTCAAATGCCCAAATTGCTATATTTCCAAATTCACAAATCTCCAAAATTCGTATACCTCCAAATTGCTAAATTTCCAAATTCTCAAATCCCCAAATTCCTATATCTCCAAATTCCCAAATCCCCAAATTCCTATATCCCCAAGTTCTTACATCTCCAAATTCTCAAATCCCCAAATTCCTAAATTTCCAAATTCTCAAATCCCCAAATTCCTAATTCCCAAAATTACTAAATCCCCAAATCCCTAATTCCCCAAATTTTTAAATTCTCAAATTCCTAATTCCCCAAATTTCTAAATCCCCAAATTCCTAATTCCCCAAATCCCTAAATTCCCAAATTTCCAAATTCCTATATCCCCAAGTTCTTATATCTCCAAATTCTCAAATCCCCAAATTCCTAAATTTCCAAATTCTCAAGTCCCCAAATTTCTATATCCCCAAATTCCTAATTCCCAAAATTACTAAATCCCCAAATTCCTAATTCCCCAAATTTTTAAATTCTGAAATTCCTAATTCCCCAAATCCCTAAATTCCCAAATTTCCAAATTTCTAAATTTGTAAACTTGGAAATTAATAAATCCCCAAATCTGAGAATTGGTAAAATTCCTAAATTTTAGTATTTCTAATTTCCCCAAAAGCTTGTAACACCATAAATGGTACACCCTGTACTTCTATCAGTATTAAAAGTTTATTTAAAAGTAACGAATTGCAAAAGTTTGTGTGCCCAAATTTTTTGGAATTCTTGCTCATTCATGTTATGGATCACGTAAATTATGCAATCTATTAAAACACTATTAATACGTCACGACAAATGGCGATTCACGGCTAAATGACAAGTTAAATGTAGAAATTACGCGAACCAATGAGAACTTATGCCAACATATTTATTTCGAGATTCGGCTTCGGCTTTTGCGGTTGTAAGAAAAGCCTAACCTCGATGTTCATAATTAATCATACTCTTTGACGTTATTTATTATATTATTAGTTCATGTTCAAAATCAAGTTTTATGTCGTTCAGAAAAATCTATCAAAATATGTAATTCTTTACTTCGCATATGTAACCAAAAATTGTTCATATATAACTCAAAATTATACGTACACATGTGATATAAAAATTATTCATATGTACATTTATAAAAATTCTTTAGACATGTGTAATTTAATATTTTATGTACATATGTGAGCAAAAATTATTCATATGTAATTTAAAATTCCCTGTACATATGTGATAAAAAATTTATTCATATGCAATCTAAAACTCCATATACATATGTGGTAAAAAATTATTCATATGTAATTAAAAATTTTGTATACATATGTAACTAACAGTAGTTCATATGTAATTTAAAATTCTATGTACACATGTGATAAAAAATTTATTCATATGTAATTTAAAATTCTATGTAGGTACATATGTGACGAAAACTAGCTCATATTAAAAATTCTAGATACATATGTAACCAAAAATAGTTCACACGTAATTAAAAATTCTACATATGTACATACATGACCAAAAATTGAACATATGTGATTGAAAATTCTACATACGTATATCAAAGATTGTACACATACGAATTGTACATTATTATAAAGAAAGATAATGAAGATAATCTACGAGATCACTGATTGCATGGGAAGAGAAATGAAAAGAGTTAACATTAAGTAGAGCATCACATCATGTTCCAACGAGAGTAACTTTCTCAGTTGACCATAACAATGATAATCATATAATACTGTGATGAAAGTAACTTACACAATCACACACGCCAATTATTTCATATCGTGATTTGCATTAATGTTGCGCCTGCTAGAAAATTAAGGAAATTACCCTCGTGCGTGACTATAATACACGATTCTGTATAATTTTGTCAGAATGAACCTGTCTCGGTATATCAACAATAACGTTGCAATTAAAAAAGTGGACAATTTAGTTGTTCCCATAATTCAAGATCTCGCGGAAAGACGAGTCAGAGGTTAAATATATTCGAATCGGTGGAAATGATTTCATGAAGGAAGTACTTACGACGGTAAGACTATCATGCATTATTCACACCTCTTAGTAAGATCATGCACGAGTTACTGATTATTTATCGTATTCCCTATTTGTTATTTTATATTAATTCGTTCATTTTCATTGTCATTTACTTTGAATCTATTTTTGTACTTATAGCACTTTATTTTGAGTAAAATTTTGTATTTATACAGTTCAAAATATAATTTCAATTATACAAAGTAGACAAAGAATACTTGGAATTTTTAGTAACAAACTTAACAAAAACACATCAGAATATTATACAGTACAATTTAAAATAAAACAGAAAAATATCCTTTCAAATTTTTAACTAATTAAACAATTTTCTAATCTTCAAACAGTAAAAAAAAAAATTCTACAGAAAAATATTTATTGTACCCACTAAAAATTTCTTTCAGAACGTAAAATTTATTGATAAATTACACTCTTGAACGTGCTACCAAGGAATAAAAATTCGCAGAATTAAATGAACGGTGAAGTACAGTGTCCCTTGTTATCTGAACGATAGTATTCCTGGGAGTATCGTTTATGTTATCAACAATATTTGTCATCCTCTTAATTATTCATCAGTGAATGAATGCAAGGTTACCAACATTTACAGCGCATCTCAAGGTTCCTCAACTTCAACGCTCTAATTACGTCAGTCAATTAGACGGGAAGAAGGGAATCTGGATCTGACAAAGGTAGGTTTACGGTATTTTGTAATTGCTTCGCGGGAATCGTACAATTATCTCGTTGCTTGAAGGAGAAGAGGAAGTCGGATGGTGTCGAATTTACCTACGTCGATCTTCTTGGAAAATGATGTTTAGATGCGTCACGGAAAGCTACGATTATTCGGCATCGTAATACGCGAAATTACTTCCTTCCCTCTATGTGGAAAACTTGTATTGATAGGATGATGAAGGAGCACGCAAACTGTCATTTATTTATTACGATTGATATTGGCCTTAACAATAGGTCATTTTGTATGTAATTGCAAAACTTCTTGGAACCAATTTTAGATAAAAGTTGAAGTGCGTGTAGTATTATTTTATTTTTCGGATTTAGGAGCTGGTAAATTTGGAAATTTGGGAATTTCGGGATTTGGGGATTTGGAAACTTAGGAATTTGGGAACTTGGAGATTTGGGGATTTGGGGATTTGGGAACTTAGAGATTTGGGAATTTGAAGATTTGGGGATTTAGGGATTTGGGGATTTGGGGATTTGGAAATTAAAGAATTGGGAATTTGAAGATTTGGGGATTTAGGGATTTGGAAATTTTTGGGATTTGGGGATTTGTAGACTTGGAAATTTGGGGATTTCGGCATTTGGGAAGTTAGGAATATGGGAATTTGGAGCTTTAGGTATATAGGTATTTGGGACTTTGAAAATTTGGAGATTTGGAGATTTGGAGATTTGGAGATTTGGAGATTTGGAGATTTGGAGATTTGGAGATTTGGAGATTTAGAGATTTGGAGATTTGGAGATTTGAAGATTTGAAGATTTGAAAATTTGGAGATTTAGAGATTTAGAGATTTGGAGATTTGGAGATTTGGAGATTTGAAGATTTGAAGATTTGAAGATTTGGAGATTTAGAGATTTAGAGATTTGAAGATTTGGAGATTTGGAGATTTGGAGATTTGGAGATTTGGAGATTTGGAGACTTGGAAACTTGGTAATTTGGGAACTTGAAGATTTGGAAAGTAGGACATTAAAAAATTTATAAATATAGAAATTCGGGGACTTAGAAATTCAGGAATATAATGATTCAAAAATTTGGAAATTTGGGAATTCGATGATACAGAAATTTAGATACTTGAGAATTTGGAAATTAAGGAATTTGGAGATTTAGGAATTAAGAAATTCAGAGATTTGGAAATTTGGGAACTTAAGAATTTATGATTTTAGAAATTCAGGAATTTAGGAATTCATGAATTCAGAAGTTTATAAATTTAAAGATTAAAAAACTTGGGAACCAGAGAATTCAGAAATTTAACAACTCAGTGTTTCAAAAATTTGGAAACTGAGAATTTCAGCGTTCTCTAACTTTGTAGTTGAAAAATTAGGAAATATTGTGTAATTTAACTATCTTGTTATTTGAGTGTTTATAAATTTGATTAAATGTTTGAAAATTTAGGAATTTGATACTTGTACCTTTAAAATCTAGAAGTTATTTAATCAAGAGATGTATGAATTCAAAAATATGTGAATTTGTTATTGAAAACGACTCCATCAGCTTCCAGATGCCTGACCCTAAAATTCCCACGAAATTCCAGCGAGGGAAATTATAATTCCCGAATCACAGTTCTGTAATTCAATCTGTATATCGTGTTTCTCGCATTAAACGCGGTGTCCTCATCAAGAATCCTATCCAAGGATAAAAATGAAGTAGGTAACAGAAAGTGAGTGTAGTGTGTAAGCCAGAACCGCAAAGCGGAACTTATCTTGCAGAGTAACATTGCCGAGCACACACGTACACGTGAGCTGACGCATACAAATAAACTCTGCACACCGTGTTCTCTTCCTTTAAAATCCCACAATGGACAATGAGCTCATAATGTCGTATATTTCTTTTATCCGGCTGAAGGTTCGCACGAAAGTCGCGGCAAAAATTGTTAGAAGGACACGCTGAACGAGTCCGAGCAAATAAGAATCGTGTGTTGCAAAGTAATTGAACTCACGAGGTCGGATGGTGAACGGAAATTCCATGTTCGTTGTGCGCGCTTTCCATATCGGATCCCTTTTCCACCGCCAAAATCGGGTCCTTCGATTGAAAAGCTCCGTACGTGCTGCCATTTCTGAAACACCGAACATTTCAAATAATTACGACACGAGAACACCGTAGAATAAAGTATGATACCTAGAACCTACATTGAAATACGATACTTTACAAGTCATTGAATTTCTAGACAAGAATATTTGATAATTTGAGAGAGAGAGCAATATTTAGTCCGAAAATAATTGAGGAATCGGACGTTTCAGATGAATTACTCTGTTATTAAAATCGAACAGGTTTGCTATTTGACAAGTTTGACATTTGATAATAAATACGATTATTAGGAAGGCTATTGAATCTAGGGAATTCAGAACAAGGCATAGGAGAATCATGGGAATGCAGGAAACTTTGAATCTAAAGAATTTAGGAAATCAAAGATATTAGGAATCTAGCAAATTGGTAATTTAGAAACTTGAAATTCTGGGAATATGGAATCTAGGGAATCTAAAGAATCCAGGACATCTGGAATCTAGGGAATCAAGGAAAACTGAGATCTAGGGAACCTGGAATCTAGGGAATTTGGAATCTAGGAAATCGGGAATCTAGGGAATCTGGAATCTAGGAAATCGAGGATCTAGGGAATTTGGAATATAGGAAATCGGAAATCTAGGAAATCTGGAAGCTAGGAAATCGAGGATCTAGGGAATTTGGAATATAGGAAATCGGGAATCTAGGGAATCGGGAATATAGGAAATCGAGGATCTAGGGAATCGGGAATCTAGGAAATCTGGAAGCTAGGAAATCGAGGATCTAGGGAATCGGGAATCTTGGGAGTCGGAGAATGTAGGGAATCTAGAATTTAGGGAATCTGAAATCTAGGGAATTTGGAACCTAAGGAGTCTAGAATCTAGGGAATCTGGGATAGAGAATATCTGGGGAATCTATAATCTAGGGAGTTTGCAATCTGGAATCTAGGGAGTTTGCAATCTGGAATCTAGAGAGTTTGAAATCTGGAATCTAGGGAATCTGAAATCTGTGATTTAGGGAATCTAGGGAATGTGCGGAGTCCAGGGAGTCTAAGGAATCTGCGGAATCTAGGGAATTTTGAATCTGGAGATTTAGGTAACCAGGAAGTGTAGAATCTAGGGAAGTTTTACTGAAATATCGGGAATATAATGAGCTTGGAGTCTGTAGAATCTAGGGAATTTTTGCTGTGGAGGGAATGGATACTTCAACTGAAAGTCGCGTATAGTAACTTTTCACAAAATTGATATTTTAAATTGACGTAGAACAAGTGGCATTTCAAGGTAGTTTTTCGCGATAAAATAGTGTCAGGCTAGTTTGGCCTTTCGAAATAAACCATTTGATACGCGAGAATCTAATAAATCACTGGATCTTGATTAATGATAATTGGCGGCTGTCTATTTAGGCTGTCGCGCAGAGTCCGACAAAGTTTGTAATTATCGAGGGCTCGTTTACGAAGGAAACCCGAGAGCACCGGCAACAAGTGCAGTTAGAACGCAGCGGTCTGTCTACCTCTGTATAAAGTTGCGTCTAACCTTTTCCCATGAACGTCAAACCAGTTGCTCGCAAGATTTACAATTACCATAGTTCTACGTAAACGTGTATCGACGCTGAAACACGCGATCGCGTTCTACTTTCACTCGGAATCCCAAACAAGTTGGCTAACGAGCAATTTAAGAATTACTTCGGTGAAACTAACGTAATCCGAACGAGATACCCGCTCGGTCATTGCGGCGCGTGAAAAAGTACACGTTACGGGGAACAAAATATTTCATCGTTCGACACTTTCGTTTTAGAACCATTCGCGTTCGTACGCGACGACTCTGAATTGTACTTGAAACAAGTATTCGTTATGACAAGCTTCCGAAATGTCGAAGCGGTGTTTAAACAGTTAACGAGGCGTGAAATATTCGAGATTAGAAAACGAAGCGCTTGTATGATGTTGCTCATTTCCACGTTTCAGGCACAATTTACAATATTTCACTTTCGTGGTAATTTTACAGACAACTTATTTCACTTTCGTGGCAATTTTATGTACAATTTATTTCACTCGCGTGGCAATTTTGTGTGCAATTTATTTCACTTTCATGATCATTTTGCGTACAATTTATTTTACTCTCGCGACAATTTGATTTCTTGTCTGATAACCAGCTTTCGTACAAATCAGTTCAAATAGAATTTACAAAATTAATATTATAATTTTCGGAAAAATAGTATTGATCAATATTGATTAAATATAGAGATCTGAAGAAGGAAATTGGAAAATATAGAAATTTGAGAAACGCGAAAAATGTATCATTTAAATGTATTGAAATTGTAACGATCATTTATTATTACGATAATAATCGGTGAAATGATAATACGAACTATGAATAATTAAATGACTTGCGAAAGGACACTTTACTTGAGAAACCCTGTATTCAACATGCACGGTCTGATCAGACATTTGCATTTCAAGGTGAGCCTCGCAAGACCAGTCAGAAACGCTTTTTTTTATTAAACTGAACAAATATTTCGAACGTTCCTTGTGGGACTATAAGCGGGGGCATGAAACACGTTCAATTTATCATACTTTATTTATAATTCTTCGAGTAACGGATATTATTCTTTTCGAAACCCACACAGCATCCCACATTTCGCGTTTCATGAAACGAACCCTATAATTATTCTTCCTCTCTATTGCAAAAATACACAATCTCATACAAAGAAATACAAATATCGAATAATATATAGTTTAATATTAACATTGGTAAAAATTATATAAAGATTAAGAAACATAAGCAAAAAATTATTAAATTCCATGATCTCTGTAAGAATAAAATTTCCCAAATAATTATTGCAATAAACGACCCTTAATTGTTACTAAAAATACCGGTACTAAAAGTGCTGTTAATAAATTCTTTCAATAACAAAGCCCGACTGTAAAATGCGTTGCGTAACATGAAATCCCTCGAAACATAAATTTTCATAATAATTAATTAAAATCTGAAATGTTGGTGGCCATCGAATCAGCCGTTTATTTACAAAAATCGTATAAAAAAAAAGAGACGCATTTTACGTGAAATAAAAATACAAAAAAAGAAAAAAAGAGAAAATCATCAAGAGAAGAGGTGAATAATTATCTTGCAAACATAGCAGCGACAAATAAAACATCGTAAAAATGAAACACTAATGAACCGTCGGTTATTTATAATCGGGGAATGTAAGCAAATAAAAAATCAATCTTCTCGGACGAGCGTGCCATTGTGCCATTGCGGATAAGCTTCTGTAACGTGTGAAAAAAACGATCGCGTGCAATAATTACTAGATTGATTTATGGTCGTCTATTGCGTGTTAATCCCCGGAGATAACAATATCGATTGCATAACGAGATCTCGGACGATTAACGGAAATGGAAAACCTCGTACAGTGCAATCACATTTCCATTTAATTACCGTTCTGACCTTACCGCCGCGGTGAAAACGGACGTGTTTCGCAAGATATATTGCAATTTTGACCCATTAATTCCTAGAGGTCGCAGATCTATCGCTTTTTCAGTTGTTACTTTCTGTTGTGAATAGAAATGCCCGTCAATGAATGGATAACCATATACGGTCACCTCGGTGCGAAATGTTTTACATTTTGGAATTTTTAGGGACTTTTTAGAGAACTAGAAATTTTTAATGTCGAGGTTTGGGATTTTTGAACTTTTCTATGTTAGGAAGTGGAAATTTTGGAAGTTTAGACAATTTTTGAATATTTGAAGTATGGAATTATTCACTTTTTGAATATTGAAAGATTGGAATTTTGAAATTTTGGAATCCCTCAAATTTGTAACCCCTCTTTCCAACTTCCCATATTCCCAAAATCTCAAACTTCCAACCCCTCAAATTTCTAACTTCTCAAATGTTTAATTTCTCAAATTTCCAACTCCTCAAATTTTTAGCTTCTCAAATTTCCAACTTCTCAAATGTTCCATCCCTCAAATTTCCAACTTCTGAGATTTGGAATCCCTCACATTTCCAACCCCTCAAATTTCCAACTTCTCAAATTTCCAAATTCTCAAATTTCCAACTTCTCAAATGTTCCATCCCTCAAATTTCCAACTTCTGAGATTTGGAATCCCTCAAATTTCCAACTTCTCAAATGTTCCATCCCTCAAATTTCCAACTTCTGAGATTTGGAATCCCTCACATTTCCAACCCCTCAAATTTCCAACTTCTCAAATTTCCAAATTCTCAAATTTCCAACTTCTCAAATGTTCCATCCCTCAAATTTCCAACTTCTGAGATTTGGAATCCCTCATATTTCCAACTTCTCAAATTTCCAAATTCTCAAAATTCCAACCCCTCAAATTTCCAACTTCTCAAATTTCCAAATTCTCAAAATTCCAACTTCTCATATTCCCAAATTCTCAAAATTCCAATTTCTCATATTCCCAACTTCTCAAATTTCCAACTTCCCATACTACAAGCACTCAAATTCCTAAAATTCCCAAAGTCCCAAAACTCCATTTTGGAATTTTTAGATCCTTTCTAGAGAATTTAAAAATTTCTTACTATTGGGATTTTAGGGTTTTAGGATTTTGGGATTTTTTAGTTTTTCTATGTTAGGAATTAGAAATTTTTGAAGTTGACACCATTTTTGAATATTTTAAGAATTAAGGGATTTTCTAATGTTTCAACTTTGAGATTTTATGGTGTTTACGGTAATGGCATACACAATACATAAAATAACAAGGATCAAATAAAGTACCACGCAGATTTCACAGTTCGATACTAGATCGAAGGAATATCGTTGGGTGCCAACGAGCTACGTCATACTTGGCTTCGATGTTGCCATTGAAACAGGAACATCGTATATATAAGGCTTGCCAGTTTCGCAATTTGCTCGTTTAATCCCAGTGGTCCATTCCACTGACTATTTCGGGCATCGATGAACTGGATAAATTACAGAAACAAATTTTATTCAAATTCGAGCACGTGATCTTTTATTATTCAAGAACACTGTCATCCTCAACCCTTTGCACTCCTTAATTTCTTTTACCTACCGATTCCTTAACTTACAAAATATATCAAGAAAGGGGTTCTCAATAAAATGTATTGCAACAAGGTATGTGACAAATATTATAGGTAGTAAATAAATGATAATATATATATTTAACCAATCTATTTATCTGAATTATTTACAAGATCCAAGAAATGTGATGTGTCACACTCGACATAAGAGTGCAAAGGGTTAACGTGTTTTATGTGATTAATGTACTGAACATTATCCTGCTGGAATGATTGAAATTTTTCATTATTGATCCTTGATATTTTTTATTATTGTCGTAGTTATGGTATGTAATAAATATTTATTTACCTGTGAGGTTCTTTGAGCGTCATCTCGTCGCCACGTATAGAACTCTTCTTGGCGTTGGTATTTTTGTGCATTTCCATCTGTAACATGCAATTTAAGTTTGATTATCATGATCGAGGATACTTTGTCAAAATAAAAATTGAACACGATTGGAAAACATAGAATAGAGAGACTGGTTCAAATAATTTGATGTGCAAATTTTTTAGTAAATTATATTTGTCAGTAAGCAAATAATTTATCTTGAATTATACATAAACTATGTGTTTCAAATTTAGTATAAATTACATCTCAAATAAAGATCTATTCCTAAATAAATTTTTTGAACCCATTTATTAAATAAGTCTGTCAAATAAATTTTTCGAACAAATTTGTCAAACAACTTAGTCAAATAAATTTGTCAGATAAATTTTGCAAACTTTGCCCAACGAGTTTGTCAAATAAGCTTGTCAAATAAATTTGACAAATAAAAGTTATGTCAAATAAAAATTTGCTCGAATAAAAATAAACGATCGAAGAGACACGAAATTTTATTCGGAAAATACTGCAAACAAGAATGTCCCCGAGTGAAACATTGATCTATAAAAGTCTGGTTACGTTAAAAAATGTCTATTTCCATTTCAAGAGCAACGAAATCGTTCGAAGAACGAGTGAATCACGATTCGGGAATATATGTTAATTTAAGTGGAAATTCGTGTTAGATTGTTGAAGATACTTCCTAGCTCCGTTTGAAAGTTGCTGGAACATGGCGGTTTCTAATTAAGCCGTCGAACCGCGACGTAACCGCTTTTTCATCGAACAATCGACTCGAGGTCGTACAGAGTTCAATGGAAGATATATCAGACGATACAGTTTCTCACGGAAACGTGACCGAACATCTGTTAACCGGCTTCCTTCGATTTTCTCCGGTAATATTCCGCTGTTAACCGGCCACGGACGAGCAACCACCGATCGAACAAAGAAGTCGCGAGCAAAGAACGATTTCTACCTTTTCAGTTCAAGGAACAAACGGTTTCTCAACACTTTGCCGAAGCGGAAAGCTTATTAACACATTGACCGATGCTCGCAGAAATTTTCCACGTTGTAAACGAGGAAATATAGAAATAAAGCGTTACTGTATGGATTGGACGGATGTTGGTAGCAGTTAGGGTGAGGTGGAGGAAAGTTTTTGTTGCGGGTCGAGTTGAGAAATTTTATAGTTCTGGGATTTGGGGAATTTAGGATAGGACTTGGAGATTTTGGAGACTTGAGGGGTTTTGGAGATTTGGGGGATTTTTGAGATTTGGGGTTTTGGAAATTTTTGAGATTTGGAGATTTGGAGATTTTAGAGGTTTTGAGGATTTTGGATGTTTTAGAGATTTAGGGGATTTTGGAGATATGGAGATTTTAGAGATGTAAGGGATTTTTGAGATTTTAGGGATTTTTGAGATTTGGAGTTTTGGAAACTTGGAGATTTGGAGATTTTGAGGATTTAGGGATTTGAGGATTTGGGGACTTGGAAATTACGGAATTTAAAAATTTAGAAATTCGTGAAATTTTGTAATTTGAGGATTTGAGGCTTTAGGGATGTGGAGGTTTAGAGATTTAGGAATTTCGATATTTGGGAATTTTCAAATGTGACAATTGGAGCTTGTTAAGTTTAGGAATTTTAAACTTGAAAATTTGAGAATTGAAAATTGAAAAATTTAGGAATTTGTGAAATTAAGAAATTGAAAAATTAATAAACTGGAAAAATTGATAATTTAAGAAAGATAAAATCGAAAGAAAATATAAAAATATCTTTTGTTCGTCACAAAAGTAAACTGTCCCAGATTAAATTAAAAAAATACAAACAACAGAACAACAGAATAATCCATCTTATCCTCGATGACTACCAGTAAATAAATAAATTATCTTTCCTGGGTTCAAGTATCCCAAAAATATGTAAATAAATGATATCTGCCAAACAACAATTTCGACAACAGTTTTCAATTAATTAAAACGAGTATCATTTACTGAAGAAAATTTGATACGCGTCGGGAGAAATGGCATCAAAGTTCAGAACAAACAATTCTAAAAGTGAATATAAATAAATATTTCTTTTTTTACGGTTAAATAAAATAAGTGCAATTATAAGTTATTGATTTCAGAAGACTCTTGTATCTACCGACAAAAATGAACGTTTCGTTCCAAGAATACGTACAAATGTCATCATTTTTTTCTGTCGACGATCAAAGACGTTTCAAGTAATCATCGACGACACTATGTGTCATTGATTGACTTGTTAAGTAATCCGTGCGTGGTTGCGAAGCAAATTGAACTTCGAGACCGAGAAGAAGCTTGCTGAACCACGAGAAATCGCGAGCACATGTTCGATGTACGAACACGTGTACGCGTGCTTCGATCAAGTAATAATAACCTTATTTAACCAGCAATTCCGAACCGTTCGAGTACATGTACGGCAGAGATCATGGGTTCATGGAATTACTTCGAACTCTATTTCGCGAAATAATTGCAAAAAGTATTTATTCAGGATATGATTCAAATTGAACTAATTCGGAAAACTAGAGGTATACTCTTGGTACATTGCCATCGAAGAGGCTGTATTAGCGGTGAAATCTTGAAACTGGCAATACGACACGTGGTGATACAAATGCAATCCTTCAGAAATATAATAATAACCCAATGCGTGACCATAAAATGCGAGGTCAGGTATAATTGGTTGAGCATAGCATATTACATCGATTCCAACGTTGGTAGATAGGTAAATCGGTGAATCCCCAGATCGGAATATCCACGTTTTTGAAAATCCCTAGATCGGGAAATCGCTATATTGGAAAATCCCTAATTTGGAAAATGTCTAGATCGGGAAATCCCCAGTTCGAAAATTCCCTAGATTGGGAAATCCCTAGATTGGGAAGTCCCTAGTACGGGAAATCCCTGGTTCGGAGAATCCCTAGTTCGGGAAATCCCTAGTTCGGAAAATGCCTAGTTCGAAAAATTCCTAGATTGGGAACTCTCTAGTTCGGAAATTCCCTAGATTGGTAAATCCCTAGTTCGGGAAATCCCCAGTTCGGAGAATCACTAGTTCGGGAAATCCCTAGTTTGGTAAATCCCTAGTTCGAAAAATCCCTAGATTGGGAACTCTAGTTCGGAAATTCCCTAGATTGAGAAATCCCTAGTTCGGGAAATCCCCAGTTCGGAAAATACCTAGATTGGGAAGTCCCTAGTTCGGGGAATCCCTATTTCGGGAAATCCATAGTTCGGAAAATCCCTAGATCGGGAAATCCCTGGTTCGAAGCATCCCTAGATCGGGAAATCCCAAGATCGATAAATTCCTAAATCGGAGAATCCCTAGTTCAGAAAATCCGTAGGTAAGAAAATCCCTAGATCGGTAAATCCCTAAAGTCTTGAATTCTAGATCGCTAATCCTAGATCCCTAGAAGGTCTGCAGAATACTCTAAAATCTGACAATATGTATATATTTTTTAACAAAGGCAGATGTTTTACATCCTAAAATTTATGCACGATCACCGGTACTTAAAAATGATACTGATAGAATTAAAAGACAATTGGAGTTCATGCTGCAGAATTAAAGTGGCACGGCTGATTGATTAACACCCACTCATTTTCCGCGCTAATGAAGCTATCGAAAGGGTGAACGCGTGTTATCATCGAACAAATACGAGTGCTCTTTTTAACCGGTTCTACGCTGGTTTCTCGTCGGAAAACTTTCGACAAGATAGCCGTTTATTATCGCATTAAAACAGGCAATCTTAATTCCTGACTTCACCGACAGACGAACGATAACCGAATATCGGTATCTCTATATACATTGAGACCGCAGAAAAATACACGAGTCTGTTTCTTTAAACGGACGATTACAACATGTACTACGTCTGTCGCGATTAGGGACATCCTCCGACCGAATTCCGCTACAGACTCGTTGAACCCAAAACGTGATTCATTTATCAGACAATTCTACAATCTTTTTGCGACACGACTATGGAAATATTGAACGCTAAGTTTAATCTATTCTGAACTCGTATGCTGTAGGAGAAATAAAAAGATTGCATAGAAAATGTGTGTGAAACTGATAGGTAGATGAAATACATATATATGATCATTAAGTATTTTATACGTAGGTTATTGTAATAACTGATTGTTCAGGGCTTGCAAATAGATGATACAGTAACTGTAATCACGGAGTATTTATAGTAGTAGGTGTATAATTTTAAGAGACTATGTATTATCGTGAAAGTGGACACGTGTGGGACACGTGTTACAATGCTGATTATTATTAAACATATTGACCTCGGTATGGGCACTTCAAGTCTCATAACACCCTTCGAATTTCCAAATTCTCAAATTTTCTACCCCTCAAATTTCCAACTTCTCAAATTTTTTACCCCTCTCAAATTTCCAACTTCTCAAATTTTTTACCCCTCTCAAATTTCCAAATTCTCAAATTTCTAACTTCTCAAATGTTTAATCCCTCAAATTTCCAGCTTCTCAAATTTTTTACCCCTTTCAAATTTCCAACCCTTCAAATTTCCAACCTTTCAAACTTCTAAATTTCTAACTTTTCCAATGTTTAATCCCTCAAATTTCCAACTTCTCAAATTTTCTACCCCTTAAATTTCCAACTTCTCAAATTTTCTACCCCTTTCAAATTTCCAAATTCTCAAATGTTTAATCCCTCAAATTTCCAACTTTTCAAATTTTTTACCCCTTTCAAATTTCCAACCCTTCAAATTTCCAACCTTTCAAACTTCCAAATTTCTAACTTCTCCAATGTTTAATCCCTCAAATTTCCAACCCCTCAAATTTCCAACTTCTCAAATTCCCAAAGTCTGAAATTTCCAACCCCTCAAATTTCAGCTTCCCATATCTCCAAAATCTCAAATTCCCAAAGTCAGAAATTTCCAACTTGCCATCCTCCCAAAGACTAAAATTCCCAAAGTCCAAAACTCCCTAAGTCCGCGATCTCTCAAATTTCACAAATTCTCAAAATTTCCTTATTTCCAATTTCTCAAATATCCAAATTTGTGCTGTTTTAGAATTCACGATTAAATTACCCATCAAATGTTACGTGTTCAAATAACTATCGAGCGCTATTACCGCGAACAACAAAACACAGGAAGAGTAACCACAGGGTTGACAATCGCAAATCGTTTCTTTATGCAAGGTCGAGAATTTCGTAACGAGGAAGAAGTCAATTACGCCAGGTGTCATTCAATCGAGCGAAAAAAAGGGCTGGCGCCAGTTTAGGTGTTTAATTTATCGAGTAATTACCTCCTACGCTCCAAAGTTTAATACAGTAAACGCTTTCAATAAAATAATCTTTTTATCGCCTAGGATCATCGTTCCAAATAATATGTTGCGTAATGATCATTGAACGGAAGCAAACAATTGGAAATAAAAACGTAACTGCGTGTAATTTGCTGATTTTTGTACATAAAAATTTATATAAGACTTTGTATAAAACTGTTTAATATATGAACAATTATAGATACATTTTGGAAAATCGTTTGTCGGAACATTAAATTAAATTTTACTTTTTGGAAAATCATTAGCCGAAACATTAAATTAAATTTAAATTTTTATTTATGATTTACTTCAATATTATAAGTTTTGTTATTAATAAATATATTTTTGGTACTTTAATATGATACTATAATATAATGCAGGTTAATTAATGTATCGAGTTAGTGCAATTTAATATTCGAGTTATGACTGAAAAATCGTACTAAATTCAAACTGTGAATGGTACAATATTTCCAGCACATTAATCGAAATAAATATTATAAACATCCGACAAAATGACGGTGGAATATTTTCAAGTATTTCAATCTTCCAGTACTGCGGACTAACGTTAATTGCCACTTGGTATATCTCCATGAGATCGTTATTTGGTGGATAAATCGCAGATAACAGTGAGAAGTGTTATCAACGATTAGAAAGTTACATTTACGATTAAAGGATAAACGAGATTCGTGAAGCAGGTAATTAAATAAAAAGTACTCCGAGATTTAGATATGTACCAATGAGATGTTGAAGATATTTTGCATTTCCTTCGAATGCATTCATTTTGTAATGTCATAAATTTTAGAAACTGTGACAAAGCGCGAGTGTGAAAGAAAATCTACTTTTCCTCAAAGTAATTAAAATTCAGAAAGTAATTTGAGAAAAAATAATTTAAAATAGTTTAAGTTGAATTTGAACACGCATTACGGTATACAATTTTCAAAATTATACAATTTGCAAAATATATCTTTTTCGTGTTTCACAACATGATTTAACCTATAAACAAATGTATGCGACTTCAGACAATTAGAGTAATGCACAAACTAAATTTTACTCACCCGACATCGGAACATTTTGAGTTCCAGAATCGTTCTGATTCGTAAAAAGTCAAATGGCATTTTTCACCGTTTCTTTAAAAGAAAAAAAAAAATTGTTTCGAAACTGAATTTCGATGACAATTCGCGATTAGGCTACATCACAAAGGCTAATTAGCGGTTATCTCTCAGCGAGAAGACAAACGGAACGACGCAGATAAAACACGAACGCGAGCTGTGAAAAACACGATGGTAATAAAAATTGATCTAACAATGGATTTCATATTTTAAATCTAGTTTCAATTGCGATTTAGCTTTACCGTCTACCAGACATTAAATTTCTGTTACAAAATAGTATTTTGTAAACTATACAGTCAGTCACGAAAGTCTTCGTACACCACGTAAAATGGTCATTTTAAAGAAAATAAACAACAATTTCATATAATAATATGTTTATTTACTAATATGTACGATATTATGAATCAACCTATATGAGAATACATTGTTTGTTAAGAATATTTCATACAATTGGGAAAAAACGAAATATGTATGTCACAAAAGTGTTCGAACACTAAAATATAAAGTCAGTAAATCTAGAAAATGTAGTAAATTGTTGTAAACTTAGTATTTTGTCGGTCCTCCTTTTGCGTCTAAAACTGCTTTTAATCTTCTTGGCATAGAATGAACTAATTTAGTTGTGAAATCAGACGGAATTTTTTTCCATTCCGTTTCCAAAGCAATTTTAAGGCTTTGTTTATTTGTTATCTTATATTTCCTAATTTTTCGTTCTAAATAATCCCATACGTGCTCTATAGCATTCAGATCTGGCGACTGAGGTGGGGAAAACAATTGTTTTGGCACATTGTACAGTATCCATTCCCGAACAACATGAGCTGTATGTTTAGGATCCTGGTCTTGTTGGAAAATCCAGTTGTTTCCCAGTCCTAATTTTTCCGTATCATCTGCCAAGTAGGTTTTAAGTATGTCTAAATACACCCATCGATCCATAACTGCATCTATGAATACTAAGCTGCCTACTCCTGAGGCTGCCATTGAGCCCCAAACCATGATGGATCCACCACCATGCTTTACAGTTGGTACCATGTTTTTCAAATCTAATGCTGTTCTACTTTTTCTCCATACTTTGCCTCTTCCATCTGCTCCAAAAATATTGTACTTACTTTCGTCAGTGAATAACACTCTCTCCCAAAATTGTATATCCTCGTTTTCATGTTTTTTTGCAAATTCAATTCTCTTAGAGCGGTTGATGTCACTGACTAAGGGTTTCCTCCGCGGCACACAACCACGATATCCAGATTTTCTTAAAATCCTCCGAATATTTTCAGGGCTTACTGTTTTACCCAAATTATTTTCTACATCTGCAGCTATTTTTGGAGCACTTACTTTTGGATTTTGCCGGATAATTTGTAATACCGATCGTATATCTCTATTACTTAAGATCTTAGGACGACCAGTACGCGCTTTATTTTCATATTTTCCCGTTGTTTTGAATTTTTGTATTATGTACTGAATAGTAGAATGTTTTCTACCCACAATATTTGCAATTTCTCGTAGAGATTTCTTTTCACTATATAATTTAACAATTAATTCACGCATTTCAATGCCTGTTTCCCTCCTATTAGCACTCATTTTTACTAAATGATTGTTAGACAACTTTCAATTGAATTACGATGTCATGGTAACGTAAACAAAACACTAACGGGATATCTCAGCAAATATGTTTCAAAAATTTAGTACATCTATTAGATGTATTAACTTCGTAACTTCGTGTACGAACACTTTTGTGACATACATATTTAGTTTTTTCTATATTGTATAAAATATTCGTAAAAAATACTGCATTCTCACATAGGTTGATTAATAATATCGTACATATTAGTAGATAAACATAATATTACATGAAATTATTGCTTATTTACTTTAAAATGACCATTTTAGGGGGTGTACGAAGACTTTCGTGACTGACTGTATTTTTGAACGTAATCGTAAACTAACCTAACTTCGCATTATCTGACTCAAAGTAGCTTTATCTAACCTTCACTTAACCTTAAGCTTAATGAACAAGATTAATTGAACTAAACATATCTTTGAACGAGTTTAACTTAACTGAACCTAACCTTAAATGAGTTTAACTTAACTGAACCTAACGTTGAATGAGTTTAACTTAACTGAACCTAACCTTAAATGAGTTTAACTTAACTGAACCTAACTTTAAACGAGTTTAACTTAACCGAACCTAACCTCAAACGAATTTAAGTTAACTAAACCTAACTTCAAATGAGTTCAACTTAATTGAACCTAACCTTAAATGAGTTTAACTTAACTGAACCTAACGTTGAATGAGTTTAACTTAACTGAACCTAACATTAAACGAGTTTTACTTAACTGAACCTAACCTTAAATGAGATTAACTTAACTAAACCTAACTTAAAATGAATTTTGCTTAACTAAACCTAACTTCAAACGAATTTAACTTAACTGAACCTAACTTTAAACGAGTTTTACTCAACTAAACCTAACCTTAAATGAGATTAACTTAACTAAACCTAGCTTAAAATGAATTTTGCTTAATTAAATCTAACGTCAAACGAATTTAACTTAACTGAACCTAACTTTAAACGAGTTTTACTCAACTAAACCTAACCTTAAATGAGATTAACTTATCTAAACCTAACTTAAAATGAATTTTGCTTAACTAAACCTAACTTCAAACGAATTTAACTTAACTGAACCTAACTTTAAACGAGTTTTACTCAACTAAACCTAACCTTAAATGAGATTAACTTAACTAAACCTAACTTACAATGAATTTTGCTTAACTAAACCTAACGTCAAACGAATTTAACTTAACTGAACCTAACTTTAAACGAGTTTTACTCAACTAAACCTAACCTTAAATGAGATTAACTTATCTAAACCTAACTTAAAATGAATTTTGCTTAACTAAACCTAACTTCAAACGAATTTAACTTAACTGAACCTAACTTTAAACGAGTTTTACTCAACTAAACCTAACCTTAAATGAGATTAACTTAACTAAACCTAACTTACAATGAATTTTGCTTAACTAAACCTAACGTCAAACGAATTTAACTTAACTAAACCTAACTCCAAATGAGTTTAACTTAACCAAACCTAACCTCAAACGATTTCAACTTAACTAAATCTAACCTCAAACGAACATAACTCAACCCAGCGTGACCCCAAACGAGTGTAACATAACCTAACCTAATCTATGCTATGATTAATAATAAATGATCTATTACTATAATACCAAAAAAAATAGACACGCAAATAACGTAAATAATCAAATCTTCCCAGAATTATTTAATATCGTAAAAAAGGATGTGAGACAAGAGAAGAAATTGAACATAAATTGATCCTAGAACCGGGCGCAAATAAAAGGGACACATTATCGTAACAAGTCTGAAGTACGCGTTTCCAATTATAAATTAGTGGTCCATTCATCGATTCATGACGGCACATTCGCATGATTACGGTGGCAAAGGGCACGAATTATTCTTTTAACTGAGCCAATTACCCCTTTAATGCGATTCTTGACGCGATTATTGTTCACGGTACAATTACGATAACCGCTATTGCGATTCGTCCCAAATTTATGTCAATCTAATTCCCTCAATGATTCCTATGGTCGATATAAATAGCTCTGAATTGAACGAACAAGAGCAGTATCTAAGAAAAGATATTGAAATTAAACTTATTGAAACTAAAACAAGGTAAAAGTCGTCGAAATCACAAGTCGATTTTTATACTTTACATTTGGCAATTTTTTCGTTTTATAACTTTGAGAGTTTTGAATATTTGAATTTTGAAACTCTGAAGTTTTAGGGATTTAGGGATTTTTGGAATTTTTGAACTGGGGACTTAGGGATGAATTGGGGATTTGAAGATTTAGGGATTTTTTGAATTTCTGGACTTTGGGAGTTAGGGAATTTGGGACTTAGGGATTTAGGAATTTTTGAACTTTCGGAGTTAGGGAATTGGGAACTTAAGGATTTAGGGATTTTTTCAAGTTTGGAAGTTTTCAACTTTGGGAGTTAGGGAATTTGGGACTTAAGGATTTAGGGATTTTTTCAAGTTTGGAAGTTTTCAACTTTGGGAGTCAGTGAGTTTGGAATTTAGGAATTTAGGGAATTTGGAACTTAGGAATTTAGGGATTTTTTGAATTTTTGAACTTTGGGAGATAGGGAATTTGGGACTTAGGGATTTAGGAATTTTTGAACTTTGGGAGTTAGGGAATTTGGGACTTAGGAATTTAGGGATTTTTGCAACTTTGGAGTTTTTCAACTTTGGGAGTCAGGGAGTTTGGAATTTAGGAATTTAGAGAATTTGGAACTTAGGGATTTTTGAACTTTGAGAGTTAGGGAATTGGGGACTAGAGTTTTATGGATTTTTGCAACTTTGGAATTTTTGAACTTTGGGAGTTAAAGAATTGGAGACGCAGGAATTTAGGGATTTTTGCAACTTTGGAAGTTTTGAACTGTAGAATTTTTAATGTTTAGAAGTTTAGAGCTTTGGAACTTTGGGAGGTTAGGAGTTTGGGGGTCTGAGAGTTTGAGGACTTAGGAACTTTAGAATTTAGAGATATTTATAACTGTAGAACTTTGTAACTTTGGGACTTTAGGCTTTTGAGATTTCGTGCAATTTGAAAATTTTAAAACATTGATCCTTCAGAATTTTTAAATTTCCGAATTCCTACACTATGTAACTATAAACAATAATGAACTAAAAACGATTTAATCGACGAAAATCACCATTGCCACACAAATGTTTAAAAACCCTCACATCGCGTTACTAATAAAATCTACTCAGCTGAAATAACAAAATTTGAAATCCAAAAATTAATAATTAATAATTAGACTTAGAGTAATGCTTCTACTAATCAGAATAACCTCACCCCTAACATCTGAAGTGAAAAATTCGACCAAAATATAAACCGCTCAACGTTCGACGCAAAACGTGAGCAATTTTCACTAGCGCATTCGACGAGTCGAATAAAAAATAGAAGCAGAGACTGACAAGCACAAAGAACATACCGGAGAACTCAACAGATGCAATACGTCTTTGTCGACATAATTCATGACGAGACGGCTAAGTATGTACAGCAACTCGTGCTTCGTCTTTTCTTTTCTTTTTTTTTCATTTAAATGGTATGTATTCTACAGAGGCATACACGTGTACAAACGGCGCCCAATCGAAAATAACCAATGCCAGATATTTTTTGCATCGAACTTCCGTCGTTGCGACGATAGCAGCCGCGTTCGATAACGCGGCGCCCCCGTTGAACTTCAGGAATTCGCTTTCGCACCACGTGCATCGCACCAGGAAGAAACACACGGGTCTGAGCCAGAACATCGTCTCGTCTAGAATTAGCCTTCCTATTGGCCTGACTTTGATCCATTCGCACTCTTGATACAAGCCAAATACGTGTTTTTAATTAACATTTCGCTGGGCGCTCGACGACTCTTTTGCGACTTCTATTTGCTTCGAGTTGTTACTACGACAAATTTACTCGATTCGATAGAGAATTTTAAGTCTACTTGATAATTTAAAGTGATTCCCTAAAGATTTAATTTTTTTAAAGCTATTAATGTATTATTAACATTTATAATAATTATTATAAATAATTTGACACTCTAAGTATTATTCAAAATGTTAATTGGAACAGTGTTACGAAAATATTAATTGCAACAATATTACAAAAATATTAATTGTAATGATATTGCAAAAATATTAATTGTAATAGTTATAAATAATTGTCAAGGAATCTTTTCTGAAAATTTACAGTTCGAAGGTTAGATTACGCTAGGTTAGGTTCGGGCGAAGTTAGGTTAGGTTATGTAAATAGTTTTGAAGAAATACTCGAGCCATGTCGAAATGGTATTTATTGGTTTATATTCAGAACTGAATGAGTTACGTAAACATAGGGTATTTATACGTAATTAAAAAAAGAAGCAACAATAAATGCGTGAGTCCATTGGACTCACCTTGACCGACGGGTTAAATTTATCCGATTGTTTCAATAAATGTTGCATTACTTCATTGAATCAATGTGTTTCAATCGCGCCATCGATGTGCAACTTTCTTAAGTACTGGCATTAGCCAACAGTTAATGTAAACATTCGAACAATATAGCGCGTTTCTTAAATGGCGTATTTCGTGTGCGTGGCGCGGATCATGCTCTCAAAATAACATGATTTTCTAAATCAGTACCACTCATTTATATTTCTTTTCGCTCTGCTCCTGTCGCATATTAAAGACGCCTCATCTGTGATCTACAAATCATTGTTCAACAATAGCGCCGGTTAAAATGTCCCTGTCCCATTGCTATTATGCCAGAGTAAAAAAGAACAAAGTATGTAAATGTCCGTTCATTTTGTCATTGTACCACATAATCATACTAATTATCGTTCACATTTTAACTACTCGACTCTGAAATTTATAATTTAACAATTTCGTCACGTATGCAACTTTTCTTATCTCATAGAAATTTCAAGATTATTTGTTATACACATCTTCTTAATTACGTACTCGATGCTCAAAAATTAAAATCAGAATTCGATATGAGGAAATAATAACTGGTTCCTGTATGACAGAATATTTCCCGTTCGATGATCAATTAATTTCTTTCTTAGATTCTGATTTTATATTCGTTTTCAACGTACAGTTTTTCCCTTCGAGGAAACACGACACACTTTCTTTCCGTCGTAATAGGAAAGCGAATGTAGCCGCGGTTGAACTTCGTTTCAAGAGAAGAAAAAAAACCAGAGAACAAGAAACACTGGTTTGCCGCATTTCAGCATTGACCGACCTCGTTGCTCAACAGAAATATTTACATCGTTCGAAACCGATGACGCACCAGGTGAGTCTATCATGATGCAACTCGCGACGCACCAGGTGCGTCTCACACGATGCAACTAATGACGCACCCGGTGCGTCTTACAGTACTTAATTGATGACACACCAGGTGTGTCTTACACGATGCAACTAATGACGCACTCGGTGCGTCTTACACTACTTAATTGATGACACACCAGGTGTGTCTTACACGATGCAACTAATGACGCACTCGGTGCGTCTTACACTACTTAATTGATGACACACCAGGTGTGTCTTAGACGATGCAACTAATGACGCACCCGGTGTGTCTTAATGTTACTTGTTCATATTACAATTCTCGACGCACCAGGTGTGTCTTATGCGACGCAACTAACAATGCATCAGGTGCATTTTATGCTATTTAATTAATGACGCACCAAGTGCGTCTTGTACCACGCAATTCATGACGCAGCAAGTGTGTTTTATGCTATTTAATTGATGACGCACCAGGTATGTCATGTACCATGCAATTCATGACACACATATGTCTTTTACGATGCAACTACTGACGCATGGTGTGCGTCATGTGTTATCTTTTCATGCTGTAATACCTGAAGCATGACATTTAATTTTACACGAAATTAATGTATCTATCGATAAATTTTATCATACCAAAGTAAGTATATGAAAAATTTATATTATTATCTAAAAATTTGTAGTATCGAGTAAGAAAAAAAAAAGAGTACTGTCATTGTTCTGTCAACATTTTAAAGAAATAAAAAAGCATGAAGTAAGACTGTAAAATAATACCAGGAAATTCTCGGAAATAAAATAATCAGGACAAAGCATGAAATTATTGCTGTCACGGTTTAATCGACATCAGTCAACGTAACTTCCGAGAAACTATTGCGAGCTTGATAAGGAATTAGGATACCGCTATGATACTCTTTATCTAACTAACTCATTGTCTCAGTTTCATTATAATACTTTCGATGAATATTCCTAGCATCGTGTTCATTTTACACGTCGATCGATTAACTGATAGACTAAGCAAATAACCAGCTGTTTAATTGACAATAAGTAACAGGAAGTTTTTAGCATTGGAAACCTTGAACACTATCGTAATGATAAGAGGTATAAACATTGTTTTATACTTCTGGAGAAAATTAAATGGCCAATGTATTTCTTGCGAATTTGGGGATTTGGCGGATTTGAGAATTTGACGATTTTGGAAATTTGAGAATTTTGGGACTTCACACTTTGGGAGTTTGGAGATTTGGGGGGTTTGAGGTTTGGGGGTTTAGGGATTTGGGAGTTTGGGCATTTGGACTGTAGGGATTTGGGATTTGGGATTTTAGGGATTTGGGATGTCAGGGATTTGGGATTTTAGGGATTTGGGAATTTTAGGAATTTGGGATTTTAGGGATTTGGGATTTTAGGGATTTGGGATTTTAGGGATTTGGGATTTTAGGGATTTGGGATTTTAGGGATTTGGGATTTTAGGGATTTGGGATTTTAGGGATTTGGGATGTTAGGGATTTGGGATTGCAGATATTTGGGATTTTAGGGATTCGGGATTGCAGGGATTTGGGATTATAGGGAGTTGGGATTTTAGGGATTTGGGATTATAGGAATTTGGGATTGTATGAATTTGGCATTGTAGGGATTTGGGACTGTAGTAATTTGCGAATGTAGAGATTTGGGGATGTAGAGATTTGGGACGGTAGAAATTTGGGGTTGCAGGAATTTAGGATTGTAGGAATTTGGGAATGTAGGAATTTGGCATTGTAGGAATTTGGCATTCTAAGGATTTGGGATTATAGGAATTTGGCATTGTGAAGATTTGGGGTTGTAGGGATTTGGGTTTGTAGGAATTTGGCATTGTAGGGATTTGGGAATGTAGAGATTTGGGACTGTAGGAATTTGAGAATTTAGAGATTTGGGAATGTAGGGATTTGTAAACTTAGAAATTGTAAGCGCGAGTGGGGAATAGTGAGGGAATGTGACAATAGTTCAGCAGCGACGGCCAGAACCGTTTAATGGCCGTCATAAATCAGAATACCATTCGGGGTCCATATGACTCCGCAAGGGTCGGACCGAATTCAAACAAGACCCAATCGCTCCCATCCCCTCATCGGTGACATTGACCAGGCCCCACAGAATCCTCAGCATTGGGTTTTCTCCGATAAAGAATGGGGTTCATTTCTTCTTTTAAAAAGAACATAAAACGGTACTACATTCAAAGCCACATATTTTCAAAGGAAAAAGACTGAAAAGCATCACGAAAATTATAAGACCGTGCAGTGTGATTCTTTAATAACTCGACTAAAAATATCAGTCCATCTTTCCCTCCTACAAAATGAAAAAATTTGCAGATTTGAAGATCTAGAACTTCAAGAATTAAAAAATACAGAAAGGTAATTGAAAATGAAGGTGTATTTAAAAATGCTAAGATTCGAGAATTTACACGAATGAAAAATTTATTCTGCAAAATGCAATTCAGGCACTGCATATGCAAATGCAGGTAAAACAGATAGTTATTAAAATCGGCGCAGTACCATCACGTTTCTCGCACATGTCGCAACATATCAGCCAAGATTCGCAGGTTAACCGATCATCGCCAAATCGATCGTCAATATTTGCTCGGCGTGTCGCTTTTCGCTCACGATAAGATTAAGTACAAGCAGAATGACTAATAAAAACTTTAAGAAAAACCCTACAACGAAATATAAAAAGTTCATTCTTTCATAGATAAACTCCATCAAAAATATCAACATCTCAAAGAAGATTAACCTCTTAAATGTTATTTTCATTTTCATGTCATACTATCATAACATACATTTATAGCATCATCTTTCATATGAATCGAAATTCTCTTATTTCCAGATTTCTGAACATTCAAGTTTTCAAATGTTTATAATGTGAAATTAAACCTATAACTTTTTCCGACAAGTCAAACATAATAAGTCAATTATTGTTACAATATTAAAACAAAGTATGTTCTAAGAATATTTTGCAATTATGATAATCATTGTTTGCGTGGGTTAATTAAAATTAAACTCAAAATTCATTCGTGGTGTCACGAAACTTGTGCGTCGCGAGTGCGTCACTATAACGTCAGGATATTACAAGACAAGGAATGAACATTACACTAACTCATGGATTCGGATACACACAATTTATAATCAATGTATTCTTCGACGATCCGATCGATTACGCGAATGGAAAATTACATACAATTTTTGTTGGCTTTATTTTTAAGTTCGATGTAAGGCGATGGTATTCGATGTGGACGATCGCCAAAAATGAATGACGGACAAGCAACGGATATGTTGCACCACATCGATCGTTTGTGAGTACAGTGGACTCGTCACGTGTTGTAATAAACACGACACAAGCGCACACTCTACGTGTTAATGATCTTAATGGGTCCAACTCGTAAGAAAGTATACGGGGACCAGTTTTTGAAAATATGTAAAGCAGGTGCCACGCTGACGTTTAGAGGGTCGTATATTTATTCTAAACAGCTACTCGGTGACAGTTTCAGGAATATGACACGGTCTGAACTTTTATGTGACCCCAAATATAAATTAGTAGTTAAAAATGAAATTTTTACTGTTTCGAAAATAGTTGATGTTTGGCGATCGCAGATGTGGATGCAACATAATGCGGCGAATTTATGTATTATGCAACAAGATATGCTTTATGCAGCAAAATGTATGTCACTTATGTATATTTTTGAAAAAAATTGTATGTAACAAAACATCACTGCAAAATTTAAAAGAGATGTATTTGACAAAAAAATTGTATGTAACAAAATATGGATTACTGCAACATTTAACACTTTGACTGCCACGTCACCCATATGTGGGTAGCACTTGAATTACCATACAGATCTACCACCTATGTTATTAAAAATTTGTCCTTAATTGAAAATATTTGTATTAACTGCTTGTAGCTATGAAAAATAAGTATAAGAAGATATTGTAGAAATATTTGGTAAGATTTGTTCAAAATGAAAATACTACCTTTCAGTGTGGCAGTCCATGTGTTAAAAGAGATATATTTAAAAAAAAAAAATTGTGTAACAAAACATGGATCACTGCAACATTTAAAAGAAATATATTCTACAAAGAAAAATTGTATGTAACAGAATATGAATCTCTGCAAAATTTGAAAGAGATATTTCTTCAGTTATGGAAATTCTGCAATGATGAAAACATTGGTGGAACTCTGCGTATTTATTTTAATATATGACGTAGAAAATGTCTACGGAAAAATTCTACTGGATTTCCGCTAAACTTTCTCTCGATTCTTTATAATTTACAACTACCGAGTGTAGGACTGTGTAGTTCACACTGCTAGGATAAATGGCGGTATTTTTTATACGGGATGCGTCTGTGTTTGCGTGGTAATTTTTGTATGCGATTGTAATTTTGGGTACGAGCAATGAAACGGGGTAAAGTAGTACATTAATTGATTTATTAAGTTATAGTAATTGGTAGATTAATTGACAGTTACTAATATTTAAAATTAATAGTAACTTTTATGATATTAAATATTCAACGCTCATAAAACTAAGTGGCGCATTAAAAGTTTACAAATTCAAGAATTAAACAATTTTTCTAACTGAAAATTTGTACATTTGGGAATTCGTGATATTGAAAATTTCTAAACTTAATTTATAATTATGAAGATTTCTAAGTTTGAAACTTTGAAGGTTTATAAGTTGTAAATTTGAAAATTTAGTAACTTCTGACTATTAAGAAAAAGAAAGACTATCAAGAAATTCGAAAACTTGTGATTTTTAAAATCAGTATATTTGTAAATTTCAGAATTGAAAAATAATAAACACACGAATGAAAAAATTCCTAAACTAGGGAATTAATGATTCTGCAAATTCGCAAAACTAAAAATACCTAAGTTCGCAAGTTTTTGAAGAAACACCGAAGCCAGGTCGAAACATCACGCGTGTTAAAAAATTCAATATCAGCAAAAGCGACATAACACAGAATGTATAGGCCTAGTTTAATTGATGCAGTAAATGGTGAAGTTACTGAAGTTGTTAAGAAAAATCCGTTTACTGTACTTACGTAAACGATTGAGCAAGTAGTTAGTAAAGCATTACGGCCTAGTTTTTCATTAGTTTACTCTAAATGGCAGAGTTTAGACATTTACCAACGCAACTAACTCACTTATGTATTCACTATTCCATATTTCCTAACTATTTCTATTTTTTCTTAAATCTTGAACATTCCTGTTTTATCAAAAATAGTCAACATACTTATTTTGTCAAATGTGGTCAACAGTTCTATTTTATAAAAAATAGTAAACATTCTTATTCTGTCAAATATGGTCAACAGTTCTATTTTATAAAAAATAGTAAACATTCTTACTTTGTCAAATATGATGGACATTCCTATTTTATTAAATATGGTTAACATTTCTATTCTAATAAAAATAGTCAACCTTCATATTTGATAAAAAATGGTCAACATTCTTATTACAGCAAAAATGGTCAACCTTTATATTTGATCAAAAATGGTCAATCTTCTTATTTTATCAAAAATGGTCAATCTTCTTATTTTATCAAAAATGGTCAACCTTCTTATTTTATCAAAAATGGTCAACCTTCTTATTTTATCAAAAATGGTCAATCTTCCTACTTTATCAAAAATGATCAATCATTCTATTTTATCAAAAATGGTCAACCTTTATATTTTATCAAAAATAGTCAACCTTTCTATTTTATCAAAAATAGTAAACATTCCCATTTTGTTCAAAATGATCAACCTTTATATTTTATCAAAAATAGTCAACCTTTATATTTTATCAAAAATAGTCAACCTTTATATTTTATCAAAAATAGTCAACCTTTCTATTTTATCAAAAATAGTAAACATTCCCATTTTGTTCAAAATGATCAACCTTTATATTTTATCAAAAATAGTCAACCTTTATATTTTATCAAAAATAGTCAACCTTTATATTTTATCAAAAATAGTCAACCTTTATATTTTATCAAAAATAGTCAACCTTTCTATTTTATCAAAAATAGTAAACATTCCCATTTTGTTCAAAATGATCAACCTTTATATTTTATCAAAATAGTCAACCTTTATATTTTATCAAAAATAGTCAACCTTTCTATTTTATCAAAAATAGTAAACATTCCCATTTTGTTCAAAATGATCAACAGTTCTATTTCATTAAAAACAGTCAACATTTTTAATTTGTCAAATATAGTTAAAATTCCTATTTTATCAAGTACAATCAAGACTCGTATTTAATCAGATATGATCAACATTCCTATTTTATCAAAAGTGGTGAACATTCTTGTTTTATCAAAACTGGCCAACATTCCATTTTTGTCAACTGCTTGTCCAATCGTTAATATACTTTTCCTGATATGCAACCTGATCGTCCTTATAAGGAAATCGATATCACCTAATGAAAGAGCTATCGAAACAATGAGATTGAAATCTTGAAGATGAAACAGATGAACAATATTGATTTACGGTTATAATTAAAGATAAGAAATCTAGATACGAGATACGTCAGATTTGTAATAAAAAATAAAATGATAGTTTCTGATAATTTGTTACAAGTTTGCAAGAACTAATTCGGTGCTTTTATAGAACTGTGATTTGAATGTAAATATTTTCCCGCCACTTTGCGATGTTAATGTCGCCATCTTATTTTGCTGTTAAAGTTTATATTTACATACACATCTGTAATTTATAATAATTTAGAATATTTGTAAATGCAAATAGAAGTGGATATTAAAGTATAATAAAATGCGACAAAAGTTATGTAACACGATGGTTAAAGTATTAAAAATGGCGGTCTAATTATACACTGACACGTTGACTGCCAGCAGTTGAAAATTACATTAGATAGTATTTTTCTTTCTAACAAATTTTACGAAATATTCTCCCAATATTTTCTTATATTTACTATTTATAATTTCGAATAGTTAATACGAATATCTTCGATTAGGTTAGTGGACAAATTCTTAATAATGTAGATGATACGTATGGAAGATTAAGCGTCATGTGCGTAACGTGGCAAAAATGTTAATGACCAGTAAAGAATATATCCAAGAAATAGTATAATAAATTTATTAGAAATAAAACTGTAGTTAGTAGAAATTTCAAGTGATTGTAGATAACACCAATTCATAACAAAACCGTTCACACTAATTCAAAAGTAAACACGAGCGTCCATGAATGATCCATCGATGCATAGATCACAATGAAACATCAACGGAAACATCGTTTCATTCGAAATGCTAAATAATTTTAACACAAAACCAGAATGATAATCAACTACGAAAACAAGCATCGAGAACGTTAACCTTTAACTCTTGCGTACATTTGATTCGCACACAGCCAAACTCTTCAAACACATTCCTCATACAACATATAAATACAAATTTTAGTAAAAAAATTATATTTTATGTCTAAATGTAAATGTAAGACAAAATGTGTAAGCAAATGTATGTTTTATGTAAATGTACATTTTATGTCCAAATAAAAATTGAATACAAACGATGCAAGAAAAGTTTGAAATTTTGTTAAGTAATTTTCAAGGCAGTTTATTGAGAATGATATGTAGAGAATGAATAGCTGTTTGATTGAATATTGCGTGTTGGAAATACAGCTCGTTAAAACGTAAAGCGTGTGATCCGCCCATAGTACTCTTAGCATTAAGCCGAAGATAAGAATCCATATGTACAATGCGATTTTCACTGTCGATTTACTTTATCGGCGTCATTCAAATTCGCGATTGCGACAGCTATTGAGAGATTGATTGAATTAAAAGCCACTGCCCGATAAATGTATCGAAACGTAAGCAAAGAAAAACACCGGACTGCGTTCGTGAAAACCGGGAAATTGTAATAATACCGTGAAAAGCGTAGTATTGTTATCTAACAGAGATATCCCGGGTAGGAAACAGGTATTATAATGATTTATTATAGAAAGTTGTACATTTTCGAATTGTTTCGCTTCTGAATTTTTTATGATTTCGTCTCACTGATCCGGGTTGGTGAATTTATTTACAAACTTGCACATTTGTAAATATTTAAATATGTAATTTTGTAATTTTGTAAATTTATGAATTTGTGAATTTGTAGATATGTAGATTTGTAAATATGTAATTTTGTAATTTTGTCAATTTATGAATTTGTGAATTTGTGAATTTGTAAATTTGTAAATTTGTGGATATATAGATTTCTAAATTTGTAATTTTGTCAATTTATGAATTTGTGAATTTGTGAATTTGTAAATTTGTAAATTTGTAAATTTGTAAATTTGTGGATTTGTAAATTTGTAAATTTGTAAATTTGTAAATTTGTAATTTTGTAATTTTGAAATTTTGTAAATTTGTAATTGTGTCAATTTATGAATTTGTGAATTTGTAAATTTGTAAATCTGTGGATTTGTAGATATATAGATTTGTAAATTTGTAATTTTGTCAATTTATGAATTTGTGAATTTGTAAATTTGTAAATTTGTAAATTTGTAAATTTGTGGTTTTGTAGATTTGTAAATTTGTAATTTTGTAAATTTATGAATTTGTGAATTTGTAAATTTGTAGATTTGTAGATTTGTAGATTTGTAAATTTGTAAATTTGTAATGTTGTGATTTTATAAATTTATAAATTTATGAATTTGTGAATTTGTAAACTTGTAAATTTGAAAGTTTCCAGACTAAAATTTTTACATTTCCAAATCACTGAATTTCTCAAGTTTCAAGGATCTCCTACATCCTGAAATACTCAAATTCTAAAATTTCCAAGTATCAAATCCTAAAATACCTACATCTCCACATACCCAATCTTCATATCACTAAATTCTCAAATTTTAGAATTCCTAAATTTCCAAATCCCTATATTATTAATTTTTGGTTTTCAAATTCTCAAATCCTGACAGTACTACGTTCTCAATTTCCAAATTTTAGACCTCCTAAATTTCCAAATCCCTATATTTTCAATTTCTGGGTTCTGAATACTCAAATTTTTACATTCCTACGCCCCCAAACTCCAAGTCACCAAATTCTGAAATTTTAGAATTCCTAAATTTCCAAATCCCTATATTCTTAATTCTTGGTTTCCAAATTCTCAAATCTCCATATCTCTACATCCTCAATTTCCATATTTTAGACATCCTAAATTTTGCAAATCCCTATATTCTTAATTTCAGCGTTCTGAATACTCAAGTTTCTACATCTTTACATCCTCAACTCCCAAATCACTAAATTCCAAATTTCTAAATTTCTAAATTTCTAAATCCTTAAGTTCCCAAATCCCTAAATTCCCAAACCCCTATATTCCCAAATCCCTAAATTCCCAAATCCCTAAATTCCCAAATCCCTAAATTCCTAAATCCCTATATTCCCAAATTCCTAAATCCCTATATTCCCAAATCCCTATATTCCCAAATCCCTACATTCCCAAATCCCTATATTCCCAAATCCCTACATTCCCAAATCCCTAAATTCCCAAATCCCTATATTCCCAAATCCCTATATTCCTAAATCCCTATATTCCCAAATCCCTATATTCCCAAATCCCTACATTCCCAAATCCCTAAATTCCCAAAATCCCTAAAATCCCAAATCCCTATATTCCCAAATCCCTAAATCCCCAAACCCCTAAAATCCAAAATCTCTAAAATCACATATCCCTAAATTGTCAAACCCCTAATTTCCTAAATCACCAAATCCCCAAATCCCCAAATCCCCAAATTCCCAAATCCCCAAATCCCCAAATCCACTATTTCCAAACTTCCAAATGCCCAAACCTCTAAGCCCCCAAATGCCCAAATTTCTCAAACTATCAAATATTTCCCCAAATCCCCCAAATTTCCATCAACCACATCACCATGCCTATCACGAAATGTTGCCCTGTCATTAATTTCATGGTTAACCAAAACCAAACTTCCACTTGCAACATCCAGAATTGAAAAAAGATTAATCTCACTTCTGACGAATCCAAGGGAACACGTGAACTGCGTAAACAACGAAAAAGCGAGTCGTTTATTCCGTGTAATCACGGCGTCCCAATTGCGGGACAGTTTATTTAAAACCCTCTCTAAATCAAACCGTCCTGCTCGCTTACACCTCATTACCGACGCTACGCGTTCAAATAATTGTAAAACTGCATCGCGCATCATCGATTTGCATCTTTCTGGAATTTCTTAAATCAATATCCAACTCCGTTTCAAGAAATTACTTGAAACACATGAAGTTATTTGGTGTTCTTCGACGAAATTAACAGATTTATGTTGGTCTAACAGCTCAATTTCAGAAAACATTTCTTGCGTTGTAAAAAGTGGTCGTTAAAAATTTTCTTGTCGATCTTATCGTTCAAGGAAATGAACGAAGATTATTTTGAAAGGATACTTTTGTTAAACACATTAGTCTGTAAATATTGATAGTGATGATCTACCTCGTCGCTTCGAATGATCGGTTCTTTAACGCATTGAAAACACTTAAGTTGCTTCGGTAACAATATAACGCAATCTATGATTAAAAAAGATATTATATTAATTATTATTAATTGAACATCAGAGTTGCCGATTTTTAAACCTGAGGATTATTCCAATGATATCCATCTTCAAACCCACATTTACCAAGAAAACACTAAATCTACACTCTCGACGATAATTTCATTTAAAGTGGTTGTATAAACGCGGTTTCTTTAAAATTTCTGTATAAATTACAAGTCGATGAAAAAAATGAGTAAAGTTTTAAAACCTACAACAAAAAGAAGATAACTACAGTGTTTCTTCATACAGAAAAAGAATTAGAAATTATAACTTTCGAAACTAAATTGCACTTAAAAGTTAAGAGTTTCAAAAATAAAATCTGAAGTGTCATTGAAAGAAAAAATACGAATTTTACATCGTTTATATTATACTTAACACTAGGACGTTTGATGGTCACTTATTTAAATTCGATCTAAAGTAGAAAAATAAATAAATTTGGGATACGTGACATTGATTCTTTAGTTTTCACAAAAATTTCTTAATAAATTGTCATTTAAGAGATCCGTCACTTTGACGGGTTCCTCTAATGTTAACTTATGTACGATCTAACCGTATTTATCAATGTACCTTTCGAACTCAACTGTCGACACGTACAACCACCTTAACCCCTTGGCCTACGATTTGTCAGGTGCGTCATAATATAAAGACAAAGAAAGTTGAAATGTTCTGTCAATTTGGTATTATGCAATCGACTATGCAAATTGTGCTCCAAAGCGTATTGAAAATTCGAGTAAAACGAACAACCGAAGTCCGAGTGCGTCGGACTCGCGCGAAGGGTTAAACGCACGTATTAGATTTACAGTTGGTTAAACGGAAAAGAATGGTACTCACTTTGTTATTGTTAATTCAAAGTATCCAGATATACGAGCGGGTACTGGTAACCCATGGATGGTGACGATTATGGTCTTTCTGTTGTCGAGCACGTGCACCGGTCGGCTGCTTCCGCGCGACTGAAAGCAAGTCGCGCTACTGAGAACGCTCGAGCCCAGCACCAAAGACCGTTTCTTGCTCCTTATTGTTACTTTGCCGCTGCTTGCCCCGACCCGTGTCATTCTTGGCTCTCTTCCTTGACGAGGCGTGGAACGCGAACAGCACATGAATTTCCGTCCTCTATGCCGCCAACTGTACGTACCCGGGGTCGTGAACACGTTCTCAACTGCTGGAAAATTGGCTTCCGGAACAACCGGAGAATGTCACGGTCATACTTCTTCTTACTTCGCTCTAATATAGATTTAGATTATCATGTATGGTGGAAGGATATCTGAAAATTTTCACGTTTTACAGCTGGTTTTTGTATTCTCAAATTAGAAACTCACAGATTTATGGATATTAAAGAATTTCTCAAATTCACTTGTTCATCTTATAGATTGCTACATTTCTAAATTTACAGAGAGAACGATTTTCCAAATACCTACATTCTTGAATAAACAATTCGTACATATTCAAAGTATTCAGTATTATATTCAGTACTCGGTGTAAATTTTCAGAATTATAAATTCACAAATTTCCAAGTCTCTACGTTCTTAAATCCTCAAATCCCCTAATTTTTAACTCTTAAATTAGTAATGTCCAAACTCTCAAATTCTTTAATACAGAAATTGTTTAATTATCAAGTTCTTACATTCTCAAGTCCCCAAATTGTAAATTCTGTAATTCCCACATTTCCAAATTACTAAATTACCAAATTTCCAAATTTCCAAATCCCCAAATTATTAAATGTCCAAATTATCAAATCCCCAAATTTTCATTCCCCAAATTCCCAAATCCCTAAATTCTCAATCCCTAAATTCCCAAATCCACAAATTATCAAATCCCTAAATTGTCATTCCCTAAATTCCCAAATCCCCAATTATTCAAATCCCCAAATTTTCATTCCCTAAATTCCCAAATCCCTAAATTCTCAATCCCTAAATTCCCAAATCCCCAAATTATCAAATCCCTAAATTGTCATTCCCAAAATACTCAAATCCCCAATTATTCAAATCCCTAATTCTCAAATCCCCAAATTCTCAATCCCTAAATTCTCAAATCCCCAAATTCTCATTCCCTAAATTCCCAAATCCCCAAATTCTCAATCCCTAAATTCCCAAATCCCCAAATTATCAAATCTCTAAATTGTCATTCCCTAAATTCTCAAATCCCCAATTATTCAAATCCCTAATTCACAAATCTCCAAATTCTCATTCCCCAAATTCCCAAATCCCCAAATTCTCATTCCCTAAATTCCCAAATACCCAAATTCTCATTCCCTAAATTCTCAAATCCCCAAATTCTTATTCTCTAAATTCTCAAATCCCCAAATTCTCATTCCCTAAATTCCCAAATCCCTAAATTCCCAAATCCCCAATTATTCAAATCCCCAAATTTTCATTCCCTAAATTCCCAAATCACCAAATTCTCATTTCCTAAATTCTCAAATCCCCAATTATTCAAATCCCAAATTCTCAAATCCCCAAATTTTCATTCCCCAAATTCCCAAATCCCCAAATTCTCATTCCCTAAATTCCCAAATCCCCAAATTCTCAAATTCCAAATTCTCAAATCCCCAAATTCTCATTCCCTAAATTTTCAAATACCAAATTTGTAAATCCCCAAACTCTCAAACCCCAAGTTCTCAAATTCCCAAACATTCCTAAATGCCTAAATTCTAAAATTCCCAACTCCCCAAATTTTCAAATTCCCAAATTCCCAAATCACCAATTTACCAAATTCCCAAATTACTAAATAACCACATATCCAAATCTCCAAATTTCTAAACTCCAAGTCCCGAAATTGCCAAATTTCTCATCGCACAAAAATATATCTTTCTACCGTCCCAAAAATTTCCAAACATTCTGCAGTTATTTCCGGTATAGTTTTAACGATAAGGATAAAACCGTGTGTACACGTCAAGCAATAGAATCAATGACTCTTGAGCCTCCATAAATATTCCTTCCATTGATTCGATGTTTATTATTGCGTACGAAATAATCATACAAAGTGACCAGTTTGGTAATTGATAATCCAAGTACCTCGTCACCTTTTTATCGCATACTCTAGTGGCAACGAAATGTTACGTGTTTCGATTAAAATTCCACAAAGTCGCTGACAAACATTCGTCAAACTATCTCGAAGAGTTATAATCCACCGATATAATCGCTGCAATAAATTATCGTCCTGTCCGTTTTATCGCAATCTTTTTATCGAATTTGTTTCTTTATTCATTTTTATTATTTTATTTTTCTATGCTGTTTAATCCTAATTTCCTGCTATTTATGTAATTGTGCAAAAGTCTCCGCTAGTTGTTTCATCATTCCTGTTTCGAATGACGTCGAAGATAAGAATATTTCTGGATAAAATTCACTGAATATTTCTATAATTTATTTAATTCTGGTGAAGGATCTTTTGAACTATTTTTATGTATTTGAAGAAGGAAGGTATATTTGGGTATTTTATATTAGAACATTTTGGAATTCACAAAGTGCTAAATTTTCCAATTTCTTAATCTCGTATTTCTGAAGGTCTGAATTTTCAAAAATTTCTATTCTTCTAACTTGCAAATTTCCAAACCCCAAATTTTTAAGGTCTATTTCCTAAACTCCCTATCTTCTAAATTTCCAAAAATTACTTCATTCATTCCTGGCGTGGAACTAGCAAAGCACCCCAGTTTAAAATCCTAGTTACGTCAATGTTCCAATAAACAATATTTCTCAAAACGTAAAAATAACCAACGCGCAAAAAGTGAACGCGTTGCACCTTGAAATCCAAGATTTCTGAAATCCCAAATTTCCAAGGTCCCAAAGTTTCAAGGTACCAAGCTCCGAAAATCTCGAGGACCTGAAATAACAAAATTCTGTACTCGTGATGTCCTAAAGTTCGAAAATCGTAAATGGCTCGGGCGTTAATAGTAATAAATGTGATAATATTTCTGAAACACAAATGTTTAGAAGTATAGCAGAAACATGGTACACGTGTGTTTATATTTATTTCTCATCCTCCGAACGTTCAGCCATGAAATTATACTCACACATCGTGAAACATCCTGTATAGTGTATGCCATAAATGGAATCGAGGTCGTACCTGTACGTAACATTTTTATAGGCGCGGTACGGCCTTAAACTAAAGCAGCCATTTATGAATATATAATGTTCACGTTTACGTTCATGCTTTTATCGAAATCTAATAAACTTGTTGTTTCATTGAAAGCGTACAATAAAACTACGTATTTGTATTCCGAGATCAATAAGGTATGACTTTACCTTGTATAAGACTTTGAAAATAGTATAAAACGATTTTCAATTATTATTATATGTAGGTGGTACATTTCTTAGTTTAATCTTATTGTTAGTGTTATTGTGTTTGTTGTTCCTTTGTTCGTGTAATTTTATCCTGATAGTTTTTTTACTAGGACGCATACGGTGCGTTAATTGTTATAGAGTGCATAGTGAATGACACACGGGGTGCGTCATCTCATGCATTTTCCTCAGAAAATAAAAATAATATAATAATATAAGACACCATTCAAATAAACTCTAAAAAGAATCAAAATTTCTCTCTTAAAATTTGTACACAATCTTATTATTGAATACTATATTCTTATTATAGTTTGTAGCATTTCTTCCGAATTTCAATAAAAATCACTTCAACAAAAATCAACGAACCACTCTTATTGAAAATTTGATCAACAATGTCAATATTATTGCAAAAACAAGCAATTTACTTCGAAATTAGTATCGATTATCGCGCGTCGAGTAACATGAAAAGGCGCTCTATTTTTTAAAATTAAAAGTCGCGCGTGTATTAAATAACAATGATTATGTAACAATCGTTATTAAGATGTCAAATAATAACTTCGGTTAAAAGGCTATTACCTATAATAATAACAATTCTATCTTATATCTTTGGTTCATAAAAATTTAAATCTTTACATCTACATAAATACCATTGGCTATTCTTTTCTATTTAAAAATAAAGCAATATTTTATCAATAATGTTACAAAAAATTACTATTATCAATGCGCACCTGCTCGTACAAATTTCGAAAGCTTTATGACGTATATGCTCGAAATAATAAATCAAACCACTGAATTAAAAAATTAACGCGCAGTATCTCTAATAATCACTATTATCTAATACACTGATCATAATAATTGATGTATTAATCCCGTATAACAACAAGTACCATCAGATATGACATTTCTACTGTGTAGATTAACAACATTCCATCTCTTCTCTTTGGAGCTAAAACTTTCCATTTTCTAAACGTCACTGGTTTTTTCGTACGTATATTAATTAAAATTGACGTTAAATCAGGAGATCTCGGTTACGTGCTCTTCTTGAAAATCAACTTTATCTTTGCATCTTAACAAGCGTTGTATCGCAGAGTGTAAGGGCTTCCAAATTTTCCACTCCGATGACGCATTACCGGGAAAATTTAAGTTGTCCTAACAGAATTCTTCGGCTATTGAACCGTCTGTTTGCCCAAATGCAATCCAACTTGTGTTATCTAATATAGAAGACACGATCTTTGATCTATTCTTGCTAAAAAAGAAAAAAGTATTCATACAATCTTGTAAATTAAAATATAAACGACAGATAATAATAAAATAAAAACTTCAAAAATTGTATAAATAAAATATTGTAAACAACATGTACTTATTTCCATCTAAATTACTATGATAGCCATTTTTAGCTTCACACGTTTAAATAAGACGGATGTAATAATAATTTTCCATTGTCATGACGAATAATGAACAGTGTAAAAGACCTCTAAGATATTTACATCATTAGATAATCAATTGCGCTTTGCAGTTTATCGCATAACTGCATATCTCATTGGTAACTAGAAATATGTATATTGTTACATAAGAGGATTATGCGACAGTTATACAGTACAATAAAAAAGAGAATAGTGTATCATCCTAAACAGGTACATAAAAAGAAATTTACGGTTTCACGTCTTGCACAGGAATTTAACGAACACGCAACGGGGGACGTGGAAAATTTTCAAACACGAAATAATAGTGGTGACAACAGTTGACGGTGTTTGGTTCCCGTGGAAAATTTTTCTCTTAAAACGGACCAAAAGCAAACAGTGACTAACTCGTACCTATTTCCATGTTTCTGTGGACTGTTCACGATTCTAGTTTGTCTTAAATTGAAATAGTTATAATTTGTGTATTAAAATTTGTCTTTAATTGAATTCATAATTTTTTATACCAATCTTTATTTTATTTTATATCTTTAATTTATTTTAGATTGGAATAGAAAATTATATATTAACTAGAATAAAATTCACTTTTCATTTAATTTAATCTAATTTTCGTCGCGTCTTGAAATGGAAATTATTGCAACAAATCGCCATATAATCTACAAATATCTTCAATATTTTTTGCTTAAATATTATTTATCTGTTCGTTGCATTATGTTGCGTAAGAAACAACGAAATACAGCAAACAAGTAATTGCAGAGGCCTACATTTCTATTTTATTTCGTGTTTTAAAGCGACTATTTAGAGAGTTGTGCCAAGATGCTCTCTCTCGGAAGAGGATCTAAAATAACTAAGGCTTTTGCTAGCTTCTGGTCAGTGACCGACAAGTTTTGCAACCTCCGATGATAGGGGAAACAAAGGTATTTTACCTCTACGAATTATCGGACTTCTGTGAAAAAATATGTATTTTAAAAATATATCTTTTGTATACATTTGTTGATTATTGTCGTAGACAGATCTCTTTGTTAATTTTATACAAAATTTAATTTAAAACATATCGACTATGCTGAGCACATGAAAAATATCTAATATATATTTATAATATATAAAAATACGAAAAATTGTACGTACTCATAATCGAGGCTGAAAAATATAAGCAAACAATCGTATGATCGCAATACGCATATGATCAATTTTCAAACTTGATTAACTTAAAAATAAGAATTACTCTTAGCAAGTAATATACAGCCTTGTATACGATATCACAATATTGGTTAAATTTATTTACTCGATATCCTTACTCCTTATTAAATTATCGAAATCTTAAGCAATTTTTAAAAATATGTAAAAATTGTGACCTGAATCAAACTCAATTCTTTTGTAAATAAACACATTCAAATATCATTTAATTGTGCTTGTTTTAAAATACTTTTTATATTTTCGTTATTCAAACTCGTATCTAAAGAAGATTATATTTATTCAAAACAGTAAGACAAATACTTATAAACATGTGCTTATTTTATGAATACACGTATTACAATATAGTAACAAGCAAATGTTAATAAATGCAAATTAAAGAGGAAGATGATATGTATATATAGAAAATAAATTATTTAAAAAATTGTTTCAAAATGTATACATTACATCTTACACATTAAGTCAAAATGATTCTGAATCACTATTGACAAGAGCGACGACTGTAAAACATACTTCTTCTGGATCACGTGCCATATATTCTTGACAAACACGTGCTGCATCTTCTAATAATGTTTCTGGACTAGTTGCACCATGCTCAATAGCAGCAGATTTACGTCCATCTAAAAGTTTTAATGCTTACCAAGTTAATCATGACATTCTCATACTAATTTATACTATATATTTATCTTCTCAGCATAGAGATTTTTACCTAATTCATATAAAACTCCATTTCTTTGTATAAATGCTACAAAATGGTGATAAATTGGTGTTTCTTGACTTGGTACCTACAAAATTTTGTTCATCAGATTTTCATAATTATAATGCACAATAAGAATCATACCTCTGTTTGTCCTTCATGTGCCAATTCTTCGTGTGTATTGCTAATCTCTTGTGACTTCATTAAAAGTTCTCCACGTTCCATAAAGGAAAGGTTTTTTGAATCATTCAGAAAAGTTTTCAAAAAACCATCTTGAAGATTTATACTATAGAAACATTGAATAATGACAAACAGTATTTCTCGTAATACAAGTTTACTTGTTATATTCTTAAATAAAAACTTACCGATCTAAATTGTTTGCAATACTGTGAATTAATGCAATTGTGCCACAAGCATTATGAATATATTGTTTCATATGGTAAACTGATGGATCTTTAGGACCTGTAGCACTCGTATCACTTTCCTTAATGTCATCCTCACTTTCTAAACCATTGCCACCCTATAAATATCAAAATTTTGTTAAATATTATTAAATAAGTATAATGCATAATTTAAAGTTGCAAACCTCTTTACGTAAAGGATATAGCAAAATGACCGCAAGGACTGGTTTTGGAACAAGTGCCAGTAAATCAGGTTCTAATCCATACACGTCAACAATACTCCATTCTTTTGGTACACCTAGTTTGTGCAAAAACTACAAAATACGTGTTACATTATCAAATTTTATTACACATAAAATTATCAACAAATTTATTGTATTATAAAAGAAAGTTATTTCAAAAATATAAATATATTATGTTACTAACATTAACACATCAGTGTTTAATATTAAAATGTAATATATCAACATTATAAGATCAGAGATAAATATCAATATTTAAAAGTCATGATGGTTTACCGTTGTCATAACCTAAAACAAAAGATACAAATGATTAAATAACTCTTGAAAATCAACGTATATTTAAATTTTTAATAAAAATCTAAATAATACTTACGTCTGGATTAGATTCCAATGGTATCCAAGATGCCATGACGAATTTTGTAGGCTTTATTAAATATCAGCAACTTCCGAATCCTGTAATTTCAAATTTATTGCAAATACATTTTAGCAAAAATTTTACATGAAAGAATGGGTTCGATAAGTATTTTAGATTCGGAACAATATATTTCTCAAAAATAATTATATGCCGAATTAATACTTACACTGTTATCAACCCTGTCAAACACTCGCAAATTTACTCAAATTCTGCGACTTTGTTCCTACCCAATAACATGCTATTGGCTACTGATAAAATTTTTCAAAATAATCAATAGCTAAGGGTTAAAGTATATCAGCGAACTAACTCAGAATTGACTTCGGAGGCCTCATGCGGCGAAAATTGAGAAGTTCAGGTCGATCCTTCTTTATCTTGCGGTATTTTGTGCAGGAGAGATAAGAACAGTAGACATTTTGGCATTCAAAAATCCGACTTCGTTGTTCCGAAAACTGCGGGCAAAAGAACAACATTTTGTCATGTTTTCTTTTTCAAAATATTCTCCGTATAATGATAAAAAGTGCTACACAGAACGATTTTGCAATTTCATTTTTTAAAACTTTATAACTTTATAGTATTTCTCAAGGTAAGACACGATTTATCTTTATTTCTGATAATCCTTTTTAACATATCACTTATTACATAAACATAATTTTGTCTTTTAAAAAATAGTGTAAAATTAATTCATATTTTTCCTATTCTTTATGTAAGATATATTTGCAAAATTTTAAATAGTTTTTAGTTTTAAGTAAAATCTCATTTAAAAATATATACATACATAGTTCAGTTCAGATTTTAATATTTGAAAATTTATTATCATTTTTTTTTCATTTATTCTCTCATAAACATGAGTGTATTATCGAATTTACAAAAGATATCTTTTAATTAAATTGGTAAACAATAAGATGTTCAGTTCAATCTAATCTAATCTCCAATGATATAATAAGTTAAAGTTAGTAAACAATTAAGACTGCTCTAGTTTTGAATGTATTATTTGACAGAAGTATAAATACCTGTGTAATATATTGTATAATTTATTTCCAGCAAGTACCAGCCATGATAATGAATCTATCAATTTATATTTTATTGAGCTCTTCAATATTAAGTGCATCATGGGGAAACAAATATATGATAGTCACAGATGATGAAAGCATTTGGCCTGTAGAAACTGATGTAACTAACTATTCTCCAACATGGACCAGCTTAGATACCCGTCCACTTCCACAATGGTACGACGATGCAAAATTTGGCATTTTTATACATTGGGGTGTCTTTAGTGTTCCCAGTTTTGGTTCAGAATGGTTCTGGAATAATTGGAAAGGTAATATATCATTTTCATTTTATTGTAGTACCTGTAAAATAGTTAATGTTTTGACCTTTATATGACACTAATTTCTATGTAACAATATCAAGTATTACAGTGCAAGTAATAACAGTGTTAATTATGACAATCCAAACCATGAAAGCCTCATGACTCTCATTCTAAAATAATTGAATCACTTATTTTTAGAAGAACATGGCACTACTAAATATAGTGACTTTATGAAACAAAGATATCCACCAAATTTTACATATCAGGATTTTGCTCATGAATTCACTGCTGAATTTTTTAATGCTACTCAATGGAGTGAAATATTTCAAGCTTCAGGTGCAAAATACGTTGTATTAACAAGCAAACATCATGAAGGATATACTCTTTGGCCTTCGAAGTACTCTTTTAGCTGGAATTCTGTAGATGTAGGACCACAAAAAGATCTTGTAGGTAAGAATTGTGTTTAACTGTATCATAAATATTTTTTAATAATTTTATACTTCTAATAAGAAATTTATAAAATTAGGTGAATTGTCAAGTGCGATAAGAAGTTCAACTAATTTGAGATTTGGCCTTTATCATTCTATGTATGAATGGTATAATCCTCTCTATTTGTCTGATAAAGAAAATAACTTTACAACACAGAGTTTTGTTCAGCAAAAGATTATTCCTGAATTGCATGAGTTAATAGAAAAATATAAGCCAGAAGTTATATGGTCTGATGGCGACTGGGAAGCATCAGATACATACTGGAAGTCAAAGGAATTTTTGGCATGGTTGTATAACGAAAGTCCTGTAAAAGACACGGTTGTTGCAAATGATAGATGGGGAGCAAATATTCCATGCCATCACGGCGATTTTTATACATGTTCCGATCGCTACAATCCTGGTAAATGTTCAAGTTTATATTTCATTTATGATTTCTTGAAATTATAATATACTTTTATTAAAATATTTAGGAGTACTTTTACCTCATAAGTGGGAAAACTGTATGACAATTGATAAAAAATCTTGGGGATTTCGTAGAAACGCTGTTTTATCAGAATATCTTACCCTACCAGAATTAGTAAAAGAATTAGTAATTACAGTAAGTTGTGGAGGAAATTTGTTAATGAATGTTGGACCAACAAAAGATGGTATTATTTCTCCAATATTTGAAGAAAGACTACGTGGAATGGGTATGATTATAATGTCATATATTATAATTACAAATTCGGAATTAGTATCCAAAAGTATGATAAACAGTATAACTTTGTAAACTGTAATAAAAAATTTCTTTAATAGGTGATTGGCTACAAATAAATGGAGAAGCCATTTATAATACCAAACCTTGGAAAATACAAAATGATACCTTAAATAATAACGTTTGGTATACCTCCAGTAAAGATAAAGGACATGTTTATGCACTAATTCTTGAATGGCCCACTGATGGTACATTACATTTAGGGTCACTGGTGGTACCTACTTACTCACAAATTTTCTTACTTGGATCTAAAAATTCTATTGAAGTATGTATGTTATCTTAAGAATACAGTCCAGGCACCCTTATCTGCGGACTTATCTGATGTTGTATTCTTGAGGTTGTAAAGCCTACAAAGTAGAAAAATAAAGTACATCTTAAATGTACAATGTGATATGTAATAAATTTTGTTTCTGCATGTTACATGAATATCTTGTAACTAACATTATTATGTGCAATATTACATAACCATGTAGGTCTTGAAACATAGTATCTGTAGATATGAGAGCCTGACTGTAAATTACATACTAGATTATAAATATAAAAGTTAGTATAACTAATACATCTCGTACTTATTACTACTTTTCAGTGGAAACAAGATAATGAAAAATTAAGTGTATTTTTACCAGCAGAATTAAACAAAGGTCAACCTGCATGGGTGTTGAAAATAAAGCAGAAATAAAATGCTACATTTAATAGCAGGAAATGTAATAATTTTCGAATTACTCGTTTATTAAAAATATGTTTTATATTTACTTAAAAAAAGTACATTTACAGTATAAAATAACATTTTTATTACCTGGCCCTACACCTTGCAATTATACTTGAATATTATATATTATATGAAGCAAAATAACTTTTTGCAATAACATTAATCACATTTTGATTATACACATATTCATCACACGAACTTGCATTAAAGTTGAGCTACCTCATACAAATAAGCTCCAAGTAATTTAGTCTGAAACAAAAGTATCAATGAATTTATGTAACATAACTATAACGAATAACATTTTTACACAAGAATACTTACTCCCTCAATATAGTTACGAACATTTAATTTCTCATTTTGAGAATGTGCTCCGTCATCACCGGCACCAACTGGTAAAAGCAATACATTTTTACCTGTCACTTCTTGAAACGTTAAAGTAACTGGAATTGATCCACCTTCGCGTGATAAATCAGGTTCTACTTTATATACATGTTTAGTAGCTTTACGACCAGCCATATAATGGGGATGATCAGGATTTTCAGTCCAGCTTTTACCGCTGTGACCCATAATGACGTTCATTGTGTTTGGACTACCTCTAACAGCCCATTTCTTGTTTAAGTATGTTTTTACTTTTTCTACAGTTTCATCGGGTGTCATATTTGGTACTATTCTAATTGAAAATTTACCAATAACTTTCTTTGGAATAACAGTCTTTGCACCTGGTTCACTGAAAGCACCTTCAATTCCATGAAGGGATAAACTAGGCTGTCTCCATCTATGCATTAAAAGTTGAATCTAGCAAAATAATAAAATTCATAAATATCAATTATTATGCAGTTAAAATATCATATTAATTCACTTATAAATGCATACTTTATCTTCATTATGAGCCAGTCTGTTAGCTCCAATAGACTGTTTAAATTCAGACACATCAAATTCTATTTTTTTATAGGTTTCTAATTCTTGTTCTGTAACTTTAGCAACACTTTCATAAATGCCATCTATTAAAATTTTTCCATTTACATCAACCAATGTATTTAATAAGTAAATCAAGTCTGCCATTGCTTCATGTACAGTTCCACCAAATGTACCACTATGAAGATCTTTTACAGCACAAGTTACTTCTACATTGAAGTAACAAATACCTCTTAAACCATATGTAATACAGGGTTTCGTAGTGCCTAACCAATAGTTGTCAGATATGCACACATAATCAATTCCTTGTAAAAATGTATCTTTACGTGCCCAAAGAAGTTCATCTAAACCTTCACTACCACTTTCTTCCATACCCTCAAAAACAAACTTTAAGCAAACAGGATTTAGTAAAGAAAATAAAAATAAAAGATTATTAAAATAACTATAATTTAAATCACCTTAAGGTTAACAGGAATATCAACTCCAATAGCTTTATAAGCTTGTAATGCATGTATCCAACATAATACAGGACCTTTATCGTCTGTACTTCCACGACCAAACAATTTTCCATCTTTCTCTACAAGAGTAAATGGTTCTGTGTCCCACCCATCTGATTTTAATGCAGGTTGAACATCTAAATGTCCATATATAAGGATAGTTTTTTTCTTTGGATCAGATCCAAGAGTTCCCAATAAAATAGGTGGCAAAGGAATTTGAGTTCCATCTGGAAGAGTTTGCATTCCTGCATCTGCTAATTCTGTAGTAGCACCAAGATTCTTCAATCTGATTTCTGCCCATTTTACCATTTTAGTTATTTCATTCCTATGATCTGGCCATGCTGAGACTGATTTGATAGCAACTGCTTCGCGTAAATTATTTATGTATTCTGTTTTATGATTATCGATGTAACTGAAAATCAAGTTCAAATATAATAATTAAAAATGTAATATCATGGGTGTGACAGATATCTATACAATTATACGTATAAAGACATGTATACACATATATATGTATATTATACATATAATATACGTATATTAATAAAAAATATATATAATGTATTTACATTTTTTATATATAAATGTAAGTACATAAATACAAACTTCAAATTACCTGAATAAATTTTTCAGTGTAGATGGAAGTTCTGAAGCCATTCTTCTGTTTATTATTAAATGTTAATTAGATCAATATTAAAACGAGTTCCACAACAGGTCGACGATACTTTCTGAAATGAACGTTCTATATAAATGCAGAATTCTATCACCAACTGGTTATTATTCATTACACGACAATCTTATCACTATATACATGTACTCATGTAAATATGTAGACATACTTTCATTTTGATAAGCAAGATATTTGCAGCAGTAAAATCAATTTACCTTGAATAACTAAAATGAATACTGTTTTATGTATTTGATGTTATATATCTGGAAATAAAATTATTAAATATTGTAAAATACAATATATATATATCTCCTAACAGTAAAAAAATATGTATGTATATTTCGTATTACTTGTATAAATATATCTAATTATATTTTCAATATCACAAAATTGAAATTTTATTTGATTTATTCCATGATATCGAGAGATAGTAATAAAAATCAACCAATCACAAGTGAAGTTCGAATATATAACACAATATGTGTTATTTGGACAACTCTGATATTGGGTGAAGTTGCCAACATATATCAAAACTTGGTTTCAGCTATTTTGTGCGTATTATGGGAGGTTGTAAACGTCGTAAATAATACAGTTCGAAAAGGAGGCTATCTTTTTACTCATTTACTCTTACTACAAGATTTGACAGAAGTTTAAAAAATGTCTCGTCATCGTGATGTTCGGTGTATGAATTATTCAGAAGGTATAAATAAATATATTTTTTTAGTACTTTACAACTTTTTAAGATAACATATTTGTTATTTAAAGAATATGAAAATTACGACGATGTCTATGGACATTCTGTGGAAGATGACTACTGTGTATCTCCTAGTGGTAAGTTTTATGCAATAGATTTATATGAAGGGGTAAATGTCATTGTGGTGTAAGTTATTTGATCCTTGTTTTGAAAAATGAAATTTGATTATATGAAATAAACATCTGTTTCATTTGTATATTTTTTTATTTCTGCTATTTGTTGACACAAAAGTAGATCTATGACCAGTGTTATATTTTTTTTTTCAATGAGCAGTCATATATAAATTAAATCTATATATGCAAGTCAATACTTATAAAAATTTAACTTACTTCTCTATGGCTTCTACCTTCTCGTATTAGTATACAACTAGAGTTATCAATATTTTTAATAATTTGACTTATTCTTTCCAATTATAGCGGAACAGTTTATGTTTGATCGAAGTAAACAACAAAATTTTGCATCCTTTATTACGGAGCCAGACATACTAGAAGATAATGAAGATAATAAAGAACTTGTATCACCTGCTAAAGAGGAAGAAACAGTACTTACAGAAATGGAAAAGGTTAAACTTATGTCATGTATGGAATCAATTAAAAATATTATAGGAGATACAGTACCTGAATCTGAAGTAAAAAAGAAAATTATTCAATCAAATTTTGATGCAGAAGTAGCACTTGACTTAATTTTAAAGGAATCACCCCCAAAAAATGTTACTGGTATGTATATAAATTGGCTTTTATTATTCAGTTTTATTAAATTAACATTAATTAAATTTTCAGAATCATCTGCAAGCCGCAAGGATAATTTAGAACTTCATTCAGGTATGTGATTTATAGATATGACAAACAGTTCTTTTAAATAATAGATAAGTTAATATTTATTACATTTTATATTTTTAATTGATGATTATTTCTTGACCTGTGATTTTTTTGTTTCATGTGCTGTTCTTTAATCCATCGGTAAGGTAAGATGCTACATCTATTAAATCACAACCTAGTTCATTTGTTATACCCAAATTTTCATTTAACAAACAGAATAACATTGAAAATTCCAATATGAATACATGTTTTGCACATAATATAGAAAGTTTAAAAACTTTAACTATTAGCAGTCCTCCCATAACATTTCCTTCTTTACCTGGATTTATACCTAATCATAGTGATTCGGTAATATCAAATTCTATAAAAGAGCCCTGTAAAAATAATTTGGACACTATATCATTTAAATCCTTAGCTGATTTAACGGCTCACCATTTGCAAAAATCTACTAGCTTATTTGGTAGTACAAATTTAAATGGACAAACATCTTCATGTAGTACAAATTTTGTGATACCAAAATTGTCATTTAAAAATGATAAGTCTAATGACTTAGGAAATGTACATTTAAATTTATTTGACAACAAAAAAGATGTAAATATAGAATCAATGACTAATCAGGAAAAAGATGATTCTATGGATTCACTTGAAAGACGTATATCTAGTGTACTTGCTCTTTCAAGAGATAATAGTGATCATAACATTAAGAATAAGTCACAAAATATGGAATTAGAAGGAAATTCAACATTAAATGTGAGTGGTACTCGAACACCATCACCAGATCCTTGGATAATAGATTTGAGTTCTGCTTTGAAAGAAGCTTCATCTTTGGTTATATCTGATAAAAAGCCAAAAGAATTAAAAAATGTTAATAATGTCATTCCTAATTCAAGTTTCCAGACTTTTAATCAAAATATTGATATTCCGTATGCAGTGCTCCCCACAACATTAAACTTAAGTAGTTTAAGATATGTTGAACTTCCATACACAAAAAAAAATGTATCTCTATTTGGCAGAACATTATGTCGAACATGGAAAGTAAAAAGACCAATTCTTAAATCTCAGTCACAACAACGTCAAACTATAAAAAGATTTGATTTCTCAATTCCATATAGTTGTACTTGACGAAGCTTGTTGAAGTAATAGATTAAATTAGGTACAAAGTTTTTGAGGTACAAAATGATATGATACTTAAATGTAATTTTTATAAATATAACTTCGAATTATTTTATATAAAATTATGAATATATGGAAAGATTGAAAAAGTATTTGGTGTTTGAGAAAAGAGGTTTAAAACATTCAGGACATATAGTGAAAAAACGTCCTAATAAATATGGATCGAAAAGTTAATTTCAAATTATATTTAGTAGGATATTTTTTCTTCATTTCATAAATACCATTTATCCTTAAAGCTCTAAACTCTTGGGTATTTTAATATACAAAAAATAGACTAGTAATTATTTGCTCTTCAATTGTTTCAAAAACTTACCAATTAGATCAAAGAATAAATTCTTCTTTCACATCTGATTTCTCCAGTAAAATACAATACGTTTCACAGAAACGATATCTATTCTCATGTATTGATAAAGGGTGATACAATATGGATGATATCTATGAAAGTGAAGAGTTCAAGTACTTACTAATTATTAATTAATAACTGTTAACATTTTTCTTTTATTAATTTGCTGTGAACTAATATGACAATGTTTTGTCACAGATGTTATAATATCATTTTCTATGATAGTTATTAATTTTTTTATGACTATAGGGTGTCTTGTTAACACTCAAAGTAAATGAAGTTTATTGAATTTTATTATGTTTATCTTATACATGATACTGATAGTAATCTTATCACGTTTATCTTCTCATTGAAACTTGTGAAGTTAACAAATAGTATTTGTTATGACTTACCAGATTAGTCAATCGGTATTTAAAAGATGATAGTGTTTTCATTGCTTTGATTACCTTCTACAAATGTAAATTCTCATTCGTCGCCAAAATTTATATTGTCAAAATTTAAGAAATGTTTCTTCTTCTTTCTTTCAATGTAAGTGGTGTTACATCCAAATAATTAAAATTGTCCTAGAAATTGTCACTGTGTAAAGAGATAATTAAAATGCTAATAGTTACTGGTCTACTATTCATATACATATATCAGGATAAAGAAAGAGTAATATAATCTACTAAAAAATGACTTACTATTAAATGTAATTATATAAATACATTCAATATGTACGATATTTATTTTTATGTGAATATTATTGTTAAAATTTTTAAGCAAAATCATGAATCTTTTTTATTATAAATGTAATTTTAATACACCTAATAATAATATGTTTTTATATCAAAGCTTTTATATATTATTTTTTATTTTTGTATTTAATACCATGATAACAATAGTTCACAAAGAATTTTATAATAGGTAGCAAATTGTCATCCAAATCTACATTTCAAGTTACAACACCGACCAACGTGAAAATTATACCTGCTGGAAAACGACCTGCTGTACAAGGTTTTGACCTTAGCGGAATTGAGAATACAGATATGCTGAATTGTCGTGTTGAAAGTCCTCGTTCTCGAAGTCCGTATTCTGATCATAGTAGCCCAGAAGTAAAGAGAAAAGAACGTATTGTACCAAAGGACAAAAAGACAGTTTCTTCAAGTTCAAACAGTCCACGATGCCAATCTCCAGTACCAGGACGTGAAACACCTGACTTAGATTGTAAAACAAAGCTCAATGAAGAAAAATATGATGTTTTAAAAATATATAAAGATAAAAGAGGAGATAGCAAAGAACAGATACATCTAGTTGTGGTTGGCCATGTGGATGCTGGTAAAAGTACTTTGTTAGGTCGACTTTTGTGTGATTTAGGACAAGTTCCATCAAGATTAATTCACAAATATCAGCAAGAAAGTAAAAAGATAGGAAAACAGTCATTCGCTTATGCATGGGTTTTAGATGAAACAGGAGAAGAACGGTAATTAATAGCTTTAATATAAAAAAATCTTTCTTCATGACTTTATATTTTTGAACTTACTTCATGTGTACTTTTAATAGGGAACGTGGAATAACTATGGATATTGGTCATTCGAAATTTGAAACAGAAACAAAATCTATCACTTTGTTAGATGCACCTGGGCACAAAGACTTTATCCCTAATATGATTACTGGTGCTACTCAAGCAGATGTTGCTTTATTAGTAGTAGATGCAACTAGAGGAGAATTTGAAACTGGTTTTGATAGTGGAGGTCAAACTAGAGAACATGCTCTGTTATTACGTTCGTTAGGTATTAACAGTGGTTATACATAATATTCATGTAATACATGGATGGATATACTTAAATGAATTGTCTTTTAGGTGTATTACAATTAGCAGTGGTAGTAAATAAATTAGATACTGTGGATTGGTCAAAAGAAAGATTTAACGAAATAGTGGATAAAATGAGTGTATTCTTAAAACAAGCTGGATTCAAAGATAATGTCACTTTTGTTCCTTGTAGTGGGTTATCTGGTGAAAATATAGTAACAAAACCTAAAGAACCCTTATCTAATTGGTATAACTATTGTGTAAAAATTAAAAAATGTTTAAATAAGTAGAATAATATATTAATTAGTGTTCCTTTTATCATGCAGGTATACGGGACCTACTCTAGTCGATGTTATCGACAATTTTAAATGTCCAGAGCGTCCTATAAATAAACCTTTCCGTTTTTCAGTTAATGATATATTTAAAGGCACAGGATCTGGGTTTTGTGTTTCTGGACATGTAGAGACAGGTATGGTATCTTTGGGTGACAAAGTCTTGGTATTACCAAGGAATGAAATTGCTGTAGTAAAAGGTATGTCAACTTAACATTTCAAGTTTAATTTCCTCTTAAACTTAATTAAATATTCGAATGAAAATTATATGACTAAATTTCAGGTTTACACGTGGATGAAGTATCTACAACAAACGCATTTGCCGGAGATTATGTTTCTTTAACGATATCTGGAATCGAGCAACAAAATGTTGGAGTCGGTGATATTATTTGTAATCTACAAAATCCAGTTCCTGTAACTACATGCTTCGAAGCGCATGTAGTTGTATTTGCAGTTAAAATACCAATTTTGAGAGGTCTTCCCGTAGTAATGCACCAGCAGTCTTTAGTACAACCTGCTGTAATTACGAAATTAATAACTCAAATTCATAGAACTACCGGTGAGACGATAAAAAAGAAACCACGCTGTTTACCAAAAAATTCGAGTGCTATTATTGAAATTACGACACAGAATCCTGTTTGTATGGAATTATACAAAGATATTAAACAGTTGGGTAGAATAACTCTACGCGTAGAAGGAACAACTATTGCAGCTGGATTGATTACAAAGATCAAATAATTAAAAATGTGCGATATTTAATGTTAAAATGCTAGATATTCATTCGTGCTATAATCAAATTGGAGCTATAATACTTACAATGCTGAAAATATATGAAAATTATTATTACATCAAGTTGATTAATTTTCGTCAATTCATTATGTAAATACAGATTCATTTGTTATAGCAAAATCACTTTTTTTATAGTCAGTACATAATGTGTAATATATTTATAATGATTTGTAACATTAAGTTAGTGTAATACATTTAATAAAATTATTTAACATAAATGTCTGATTATTCATTTACTATGTAATCTTTATGTTGCTTTATAATTTAGTTATTCATTAATATGATTTTAATATATTACTAATTATGGAATCATAGTACATATATGAAAATATTATAACATTATTAAACCCATTTTTATGTTTCTCGAATTTTATCTTATCTGGCACAACTTCTACATCCGCCGAATGGAACGTTTACAGTATCTCCTGTGTTAGGCCTTCCTATTCTGCGTGTTGGTGGACGTGGTGGCCTAGATTTAAAAACAAAACTTTATATAAAACTATGAAAACATTAATTTATATTTATATTTATTATTAAATCTATATACTTTAATTACTTTAATGAAATTATATTATCAAATATCTTACCCAGAGCCAGGCCTATAATCTCTTGTATATTCACTTCCATGTTTATTCATAGCCGGATCAATCAATGTTCTGAAACTATTACATTTGTTCAAATATTTTTGTATCCTTCACAAAGTAATAAACAAATACTAATATAGATTACTTACAACATAATAACCATGAAAACTATTCCACTGAAGAATCTAAATACCTTCAAATGTAATGGAGTTGTGTCCAAAACTCTTCCGTCTAAAATGTAATACATTAACAATTATTTTACATGTACGACAAGTATTTATCATTCAACTAAAGTTAATTATTTAAATAAAGTTAAAGTTATATCATAAAAAGATGATGTATGTATTCGAGGTTAAGATTCCTACCTTCTGATATGTAAACCATATTTGCTGGTTTCTGAGTACGCAAATTTCTTCAATTAGTTTATAAATTATTTAACTAAAAAATTTCACTGAATCACGTTTAATCGTATAGAATGGTATTCTGTACGTATTTTGTGTTGACAGTTTCGAAACAAACACGTCATGTAATACGTTCACCGTTCAGTGTGTTGCGTCAACTCTGCGATTTCGATTTATATCGATAAGTCGATGACGTTCATTTTATACATGGTATTCAAATAATCATATATTAAAAATTCCTTCTTCCTTAATCACCCGAGTGCAATTTGATTTCCCCGGTGGAAATGACGATCAAGAAATACATTAAACCTAATTGACATAAATCGATAATCAATAAAATTTTCTTAAATGCATAAATACTTACTTTCAAAAACAAGTTGATTCACTTTGTAACAAAGTATGAACTTGTATGAACTCCGTTTTAATAAAAAAGATCACAAAAGGAAATGTTAGATAATAAATGAAATTATGACTTAAATTAGAATCGTAGCTCTTAGCTCGACATCGTTCTCTAAAAATCTGTGGAAAAATGTTTAGAGAACGATGTCGATTCCCAGGTCACACCACGTGGAGGTGGCTACGTAGTGACCCACCCTATCTCCAAGTCCCAACCACCCACCATTTACAACTACCTCATTTATCGGAAGGATAAATGAGTTCTAACTCTACCTAGCCCGTAGGCTCGCGAAAATATACAAGTTCTTTACCATAATATAGCAAAGAACTTGTATCGCACGCAAGTTTCTTAAAACTAACTTATAGCACACAAGCACACCATACAATTCCAAACTTAACGCTCGCATTCTAAGATTGCACCCGTGTTATCTAAAACGGTATAAAAAGCAAAGGGAGAAGGGAAGAAAGTTAGAAGAACTTTCTACTAGATAGAAAGAAAGTTAGAAGAACTTTCTACTAGAAGGAAAGTTAGAAGAACTTTCGCAAAAAGGTGGACCAGCATTCTCTATCAAGTGAACCTCGCCCTCATGGGTCAAATGGTAGTCGAATAGCGGCTTACGTGAACCACGAGACAGAATTGAACCAAAAATGACTGGTAAGAACGAGTGACACATCCGCGAAGGGTTTCCCATTTCTCCCCGCTCCCGTTGAAAGGGAGGCTAACAGCAGAGAGGATACCCACGCCGTGAGGCGGCAGATCGAGATGGACCATCAATCAAAATGCCTCGCAGAGATGTGTCCCTGGCGCTACACCAGCATTCGCAGCTCAAGACTGCCGCGTGTTCACAGCACTACCAACCCCAAATGATCCACTTGGGTCTGGACCAATCGACAGAGAATTACCGATTAATACTACACTCTAACGCGCAAAAAATTCACGTATCGTGAAAATGGGTGCAAGTTAGAATTGTAAGCGCTCAACTCACTTATAAACTTAATACTAATTACGTGGGATCCCACATACACACTCTGTTCTAAAATTGCACTCGCATCATGTCAAACGAAACGCTAAACGAGAGAGAAGGAAAGGAAGAAAGGAACTAATACTATTAACGCGGAAAAAGTTCACGAATTAAAATGAGTGCAATTTAAAACAGCAATCGCATACACGCACGCTTATTAACATACTTATTCTAAACGCCGCACGCGTACCTCTTATTCCAAGCTTGCACTCGAATGATCTAATAACGAAGTAAAAAAGCAAGGGGGAAGGTAAGAAAGTTAGAAGAACTTTCTACTAGAAGAAAAGAAAGTTAGAAGAACTTTCTACTAGAAGGAAAGAAAGTTAGAAGAACTTTCTACTAAAAGGGTCAGCATTTTCCGCCAAGTGAACCTCGCCCTCGTGGGTCAAAGGGTAGTCGCATAGTGACTTACGTGAACCACGAGACCGAATTGAACCAAAAATGACTGGTAAGAACGAGTGACACATCCGCGAAGGGTTTCCCATTTCTCCCCGCTCCCGTTGAAAGGGAGGCTAACAGCAGAGAGGATACCCACGCCGTGAGGCGGCAGATCGAGATGGACCATCAATCAAAATGCCTCGCAGAGATGTGTCCCTGGCGCTACACCAGCATTTGCAGCTCAAGACTGCCGCGTGTTCACAGCACTACCAACCCCCAATGATCCACTTGGGTTCGGACCAATTGACAAAAAATAACTGGGTGATACTACAATCTAACGCGTAAAAAGTTCACGAATTGTGAAGATGAGTGCAAGTTAGAACAAGAGGCACTTACAGGGACCCACCCACCCGCCCACGAGATTACAATTATCTTAAAACTAACGCACGCATCCCTCGATGATCCCTCGATGATATCTTCAAGTTTCGTATATACGCATTTTACACATGCACTCATCCATACTACAATATTACAGTATCTCGTACGCAACTTAAAATTAACTTAAAATTAGCGCAACCGTCGATGAAATCCTTCCAAGGCAGTCTTCTGTGATTACCTATACAATAATTATCTGGAACAATAAAAAACATATGCAGAGAAGCAAATGTAAGATTAGTAATGTTATAATGTATATTCATTTAGGGATGCATAATTCATACTTTCCGTTCTTGTGGGAAGATTGTAGATTTGCTTCAGTTGTAGCTTCTTCTTTCTTCAGGTAACACACTCACAACACTCACTCGCGAAACATTCGATAAATAAGTCGAATGTTTAAAATTTACGTAAAAAAGTAAAGTAAAACTCGAGTGGACTCGAAAAAATATGCGCAAATAAAATAATAATATATATGTGTGAAATATTCAATTACTTACTTAAAATCAAAACCTGTAACATACAAATGTAATTAAGACACATATGAAACAGTGAATTACTTACTTAAAATCAAAACCTGTAACATACAAATATAATTAAGACACATATGAAACATTTAATTACTTACTTGAAATTAAAACCTGAAACATACAAATGTAATTAAGACACATATGAAACAGTGAATTACTTACTTAAAATCAAAACCTGTAACATACAAATATAATTAAGACACATATGAAACATTTAATTACTTACTTGAAATTAAAACCTGAAACATACAAATGTGATTAAGATAGGAAGTAGAGAGAGAAGGAACGAAATCTTCCTTTATTCGAAACAAAACTCTGAAAAAATCGAAATGGCAGAATTCGATAAACTCAAAATCCGAAGTAAAATTACAAATAGATTCAGAATCCTCAAAACTCGAAATAAAGTCGCGACGAGGTTTTGAAATCTTCAACTCCGAAATAAAATCATGAAGATATTAAGAAATCTCAAAACTCGAATTAAAATCACGATGAAGTGTTGAATACGTGAAATCCGAAATAAAATTACCAAAAGTTTAGAAACAGAATTGAAATCATGATGTGATCCAAAAACTTCGAAACTCGAAATAATATTCATGCCTAAAATGAAAGCATAACTCGCATTACAAATCAATGAAATAATAAAATAATACAAAAGAAGAAATAAAACAGCGAGGAGGCTTGAAAACTTCGAACCTAAAAGTAAAATCGTGTGGAGTTTGAAAAATCCTATGATCCCGCGATGTGAATGTGAGTACAGGATACAGGATACATTTCACTCACGCACTCACGCATACTGCCATACATATTGTAAATGCCCTACATGTACCTCTTATTCTAAAATTGCACTTGTATAATCTAAAACTTTGTAAAACAGAAGCAAGGGGATAGGGAAGAAAGTTAGAAGAACTTTCTTTCAAGTTTGGAGAAATTGAGAAAAAAGTGACAAACTATAACTGCAGTCTAATATGTAAAAAGTTAAAAAAAAATGTGGCAAAGATAAGTGCAAGATAGAATAAGAGGTACTTACAATTTGCGCAAGCTTTTCGCCACGTGTTGTGACGAAAAACTTGCGCCCGAGCCCACCCTTCCTCCCACAAGCTCGGACTAATGCACTAAACATAACTTACCAAAAATCAAATCCTGAAACATAAAAAAATCTTATTAACATAGGAAGCTGTAGGAGAAGGAGTGAAATTTTACTTTATTTGATACAAAATTTTCGAAACATAGAAAACGCAATGAAAATTGCGGATTTGAGAAGAGAGAACAGTGTAATAACTTACCAAAAATCAAACTCTGAAACATACAAAATCTTATTAACATAGAAATTTGTGAGAGAAGGAATGAAATTTTCTTTTATTTCGTACAAAACTTTCGGAACATAGAAAACGCAATGAAAATTGCGGATTTGAGAAGAGGGAACAACATAATAACTTACCAAAAAGCAAATACTGAAACATACGAAACATTATTAACATACGTAATTGTGGGAGGAGTGAAATTTTTCATTATTCGAAACAGAATCTAGCAAAATAGAAATCGCAAAGAAAATTGCGAATTTAAGAGCAACGAACAACGAAACAATTTGTATAAAATCAATCTCTGAAACAGAAAAATATAGTTAATACAAGAAATGATCAACATGATCGAAAAAGAGAAATTGCGGTGAAAATAGATTCGCGATTATATTTCGAGTTTCGCGATTTTATGACCGTGTGCTCGTCGAATTTCGAGCAAAACGCGTTTGACGATACTTTTCGTACCGTTTAAAAACACATGTAAAATACAAAAAAATAATTGCGAGCATAGTGACAAAATGACTCTCCATCCTAAGATGGACAGCCATTAATAGTTCCCCTCTTCTTTGGCAACTTTTGCCGGGGCTCTTCGGCATATAGCCTCTTCTTTCTTCGGCACAGCCTCACAAAAATCACTCGCGAAATTTTACGATTACTCGGTCATTCTTGGCTTTTATACTAATTACATAAACTTTCAATTTCGGTATCGATTTCCACAAACAGATAGCAGACAATTTTATAGAAATAAAACTGAACCACTATCCATTTATTTCCATCAATAACGAAATGAAAATTTTGTGTTATATATATTACAAAAATTCATTACTTTGAAAGAAAAAGAATTACTCAAAATAAAAAGATATACGACCAGCGATTCTCAGAATGCGCTGTCCGTAAAAGAATGTCCGAGTAGAATTTTTATTTAAAGCACTTCACTTCACTTCACTGCACTGTATACTTCATTTTTGCAATCGGGTCTAATACCACGACTGCGACTTACAAACTAAAAGGCCTGGCCTTACGAACAATCGAGTTCAAGAGAATATTAAATAGAATAAATTCATATTTAGATTTTCTCTTCTCGATTTTTCGTGTTTAACCCCCAGATGCAAGCATCTCACGTGTGTTTTACCGGAGGACAGAGAAACATGAAAGCTTGCTCTGGCCCTACCTACTTAAAACTAACTCAATCACACCAGAAGTAAGCTACCTGCCTGCCTAACGCTATATTTAAAAAATTGCAAAGTCCATTCTCACAAAAACACACTCCACGGTTCTCACACTCTCCACCCGGGTGCAAAAAAGCCTACTCCTAGGGAGTACGTCCCGGGACGTCTCCGACACCCGAGTTCAATACAACATTCACACTCTAAGTTCATACCTTTTTTGCTGAAATCGATCGACAATCGACAGTGAATATTAATTGAACATTTACATATTTCATTTTCTAATTCTTTCGAATATTCAATGTAATATGTGCATGTCGTAATCAATTTGTAATTCGTTTTAACTAAATTTTTCTAAATTTGTAATTCGATCTTGTTCATTGCGTAAGTAACTTTTGATAGAATTTGAAAAATTTGTATATACTTTATAATAAAATAATGTAGTTTATAATCGACACAAGGTCCACGACCTAACCACACACACACACGTGTAACTTGTGTCGATAATTCACTGTCAAATTGTCGATCGCCGAAACATCTTAAAACTAAACCGTGTCCACCTGCCCTAACTCATGCGAGTAGCATCTAAGCACGCGTATGAGTTTAGAGCATAAAAATGAACACGGCCAACAATATTTTGACCTACCAGCTTTCTTCATGTGTGCTGAAAATCCTGAGCTAAGAAACGTGATTAGAAACATGCTAATAAAGTATTACTTCCAGAAAATTTACTCTAAAATTTCAAAATGGAAAATGGAAGTATACTTTAGCAAAAATCTACGTATATCGATTGTTTCATTTTCAACAGATTTTTAATATCAAAGTAAATTCACTAAATAAGCAAAAGTATTCATGTTAATTAACTTTGATATCGAAATCTGTTTTTCGCGAAACTTTCTTGTACATATGTATGAATTTAAAAAGAGTTGACGCGTATGAAAAGATTGAAAGTGAATCTATAATAAAAATACTGTGAAATCGGAGGGTCATCCGACTTCTACGTAATTTTAAATTCGGTATATCGATTCGTAATTAAAACGCGATGTACAAGAAAACCCTAACCTGATCTAATAAATAAAATATACAATTTGTACGATTATTACACGATCGTACAGTCGTGGTCACTATGCTCGCTTCAAAAGTATAAAAATACAACCAGTTCCCGTGCCGTTTCGGACCATTCGTCCTACGACATGATGGGAACCGGAGGAACCGTAAAGCATGCGACTCACCGATCGCTGACTCGAACTACTTGGCTCGTGAGCGATCGGCTGCACTCGTACTGCATCGTTAGAGATTGATTGACTGCGTCTCGGATTGATCCATGATCGGCAGTTTTCATACGATCAGGATTAGGCACCTCGGCTCGGCATTGAATCGTCCTTCTGAAAACAGAAAGAGTCACAGTACGTTAGCAAACTCTTTAATGATTCGTATTTCGAGTGATTCTTTTTCAATATATTTAAATTATAATAAACAAGCACATTTGCGAATAGGTAACGTGCAAACAAATACAAACACAATGCAAAACTATGCAGATATAACTATAAAACTCGTTGAAACATTTGTACAAACGTACTAAAACATGTTAGGTAACTATAACGGAAACACACTACAACGTTTGAAAAAGTAAAACACAATAAAAAATTCGAAAAAGTATGTGTAAACATGTAGGTAGCTACACCATAAAACTGTCTATAACATTCACTACAATATGTCAAAACACATAGGTAACCACACCATAAAACTCATTATAACATTCACTAAAATATGTCAAAGCACATAGGTAACCACACCATAAAACTGTCTATAACATTCACTAAAATATGTTAAGACACATAGGTAACCACACCATAAAACTGTCTATAACATTCACTAAAGTATGTCAAAACACATAGATAACCACACCATAAAATTCACCAAAACATTCACTAAAATATGTCAAAGCACATAAGTAACCACACCATAAAACTCACTATAACATTCACTAAAATATGTCAAAACACATAGGTATTCACACCATAAAACCCAGTAAAATTTGTATAAAACACTGGTAAAACACTTAAATAACCACACCATAGAACACACTAATGTATCCGTATACACATGCACAATCACAAACTAAAACACACTAGTAAGCACGTAGGTATATGGGGATCCACACCATAAAATACGTTAATACACCCCCGTATATACACTAAAAAACTTGATAAAACACACTAGACACTTGCACTAGAACACTAGATAACACATCGATGATCACACGATCGGTAAATTAACACTTTGACTCGTACCGGTAGGAATGTCACGGTTGATCCGAACACTTGGGCAGCTTGAACAATACTGAATACCTGTGACACTTATCGAGTTAAGAATGATAGGTGAATCGCGGACCAATCATGTCAATGAACCAATACCAGGCAGCTTGAACAGTACTGAACACCTATGATCTTTATCAAGTCATCAGATAGGTGATCCGCGGACCAATTAGCTATCACGTAATCCACCAATACCGGGCAATTACGTCATTCATACCTGTATTTGTAATATCAACATTTTTCATTTACAGTTTTAACTTTTCAATTGTTTATTTAACAAATTGTTATTATAAATATTGAAATTTATCATTTTTAATAACTTGCATGCGTGCAAGACTTTGTTGCGTTATTACATCTTTATGTAATACCAAAAGATAATTATAAATTTTATATTTTTTTTAATATTATTTTAAATTTTCCGTGGTGTAAAATCGGTTCCAATCGATATGGCAGTTCTGGAATTCTTCTTTACCTAAAGATGCAATTTCGGTAGAAAATCGGTAACTGCTAGTAATTTTGGCTATTTTTCTGAATCACGTCAAATTTTGCAAATAAGCGCCTTTTTAAAAACGGAAACATCTGTGAGTACAATTTATTACCATTCTTTTGTCATTTTTTACCTTGTCGACGATCGACTATGTTGGAAATGATACTTCGAAATAGAGAAAATTTTGAAAATTGAAATTTTTTAATATTTTTTATACATGTGCATATACATATAATTCATATAGTTTTATTGAATACTGTTAATGTATATGCTATCGGCTAAACTTCCGAAAACCTCCATGCTCCAAATTGGCTGAAATTTTGGGAATGGGTTTCTTTTTAATAAAAATAATGATTCCGAGAGGGATTTTTGGCGACTTGAGAAAAAATTTTGTATCTGTATTTGCATCTACTGTTATCTACGGTTTCTACAATAACTGTTAATTGTAGAAACCGTAGATAACAGTAGATACAAATACTACGCCGATAAAATAGGGAGTGACACCCAAATGATAAACAATTTTTTCTCGAGTCGCCAAAAATCCTTCTCGGAATCATCATTTTTATTAATAAGAAACCTATTCCCAAAATTTCAGCCAATTTGCAGCATGGAGGTTTTCGGAAGTACAGCCGATGTGTATTATCAGAATATAATTACATTTCAAAACAGAAATCATTTTTATTCAAAATCATACGTATTACATAGTCTCTCAAATTATGCATAAAAATCTTACAAAAGATATAAATAGAACAAATTGTTCCACTATAAAATGTGTGTAAAATAGCCCTAAAATATGCATCAAAAGAAAGAAGAAGCATAAATCAAATACTTCAAACATTTCAGTTGTACAAAATAAACATAGAACGTGTATCCAAAAAAAGAAGAGTACATATAAAATAATCCAAGCATTTTTAAATATTACAACCATACAAAATAGACCATGTATAAAAGAAAAACAAATGTATATAAAATAATTCCAATATTTAAAAGTGTTCAAACAGCCAATTCATCTAAAAATATTCAAACATTCTAAACGTTTAAAATTACAAAGATTTAAAAATCTTCAATCATTTCAAAATGTACAAATATTTTAAACGTTCACAAATGTTCAAACACTATAAACGTTTAAAAGTGTCCAAACATTTCAATCATTTAAAAATGTTCAAACATTTCAGTCATTTCAAAACGTCCAAATAATCCAAACATTTAAAAATGTTGAAACGTCCCGACCATTTAAAACCGTTCGAACACCTCATTCTAAAGATTTTTGCGATTGCGAAGGACTGTCGATCATCTGAAACTGATTCACGCTGTCTTCCGTCCGAATAATCGGTTCACCATCCAACTTCTCCAACATCGGTAAACGTCTGGCGACCTCTGACCTCCACTGTTCCACCTCCATACTTTCGTACAATGGATTCCCAACAAAGAGCAGATCCTGAAGACAAGCCAGTTCTTGGAGCCTGTTGAATTCGTTCCACTCTCTTACTAAATTGTTCGACATATACAGCACGCGAAGATTCCTCATGAAGTTGATTCCTTTCATCTTCTCGATCAGATTATACGAAATCCATAGTTCCCTCAAGGTATCGCCTAATGCCTCCAACCCGGAGAATCCTTTAATCAAGTTGCGACCCAACGAAAGGATCGTCAGATTTTTCAGGGTTCCGATTCCTGCCAGCAAATAGAAGAATATTAATTTTAAGCTCCTTTATCTGGAAAACTATTCATTTTGAAGATATGGTTGAAACGAGGACTGATATTAAATCTATCGCATAATGTACACTTTATTTAAATAAACGGATGATAAAACTTAAATTAATGTATGCTTTGATAATTTCTCCCGAAGAAAATCAACACAGAACTCAGTTTATATACTCAATTAATATACGTAATTTGAAATAAGAAATTTGTCAAAATTTGTCTCTTTTGGTAGACCCTAAACCGGTGTGTACGCTTACTCTGAAATTAAAAATGAAGTTGAAAAATAAGCAAATTATAAAACATAAATTAATATACATATTAATTCTTTACCTTCATGAAGATTAGCAGAGATTAAAGAAATTGTCTTAATAAATTTTGTCAGTTAATATATTTATATTTTGTAAAACTTTGAAATATAAATTCTGCAAGAGTCATCGACCTCGTATAAAAAATTAAAAATAAATTCTGCAACAAAGTAATCGACATATCTTGTATAACTGATATGAAATATGAATAGTACTATAAAATTTTGTATTTCGTTACATTTGAACAAATATTTGTCTGATTTTAATGAACCTGGTTTCGTTTCGAGTAGAAAATTTTCGAGAGGTATTAAAATAATATTGATAAAACAAAGATGTATACCTGCAATTTTCTCGATCATATTGGTCGACAGCGAAAGCTTCTCGCAATTGACTAAAGTCGCCAAAGCATTGTCCATCTTCTCTATGGGGGGCCACTGAAAGCTGAGGATAACTTCTTTAGCGGTGGAAGCTTCTTGTCCATTCTCCTCTTCCCATCGTCGAATCGCTTCTTTACAGGTGGTCGGTTTCACATTGGCCATACTCTCCGCTCATAATAGAATTTCTACGGTTCTCCGTGAAATTTCTCCGGTGAAAAGGGATTTCTGACCGAAAACAAGCGTGGGAGACACAGATGGATGCGGTACATAATGGTACACGGTGAGACGTACATGCTTTATAAATTACGAAGCTTTCTACTTTTTGTATGATGGTAATTTGATAGATTATCGGGACATTGATTACGTTAAATATTTTGTAATTTTATTATCTTGTGAGTTGCAGTTTGTACTTTTGGTAGTTATGGTATGTCATCTTTTAGGGATGTAAAAGATGTCATTTAATGTAATTGTAAAGTAAATGCAAATTTACAGATGTAACGAGATTCAGCATTTTTTGACGAGGGTCACTGAATTACAGATTTATATGAACTTTTAACTAAAAGAAGCAAAATAGAATTTTTATTACAGTTGGAAAACTGCAACTTTTTATCGATAAAATGTATACTACATATTACACTTGTCTTCCATTTTATTTACAAATATTCTGCACATACTCACAATATAATTTCTAACAAAATCATCAAATAACTTAATTCGTAATTCATTGAATCAAGTTTAAAAGAATATATCCAAAAAGAACTAATAAATCAATAAAAAGAGCAGATTATTTTGCTGAATTCTGTTACGATTAAATTTGAATCCCTATCAATGATTTACCCCATAAAATCAACATTACTTCGATCCCGCGTCAAATTATTCACCCTCGAAATCCTTCCGGTGTTTCATCCGATGATCGAATATAAATTGCATTTCGTTGCAGTATTTTCTCTTCTCTTTTTCAAAAATTCCACATTTCATTGGATTATCGTTTATTTTCTTTTACCAAAGCGTTCGAGGTTACAAGAATTCGACATTCGTTTTCCTTCGTGGCAGACTGCCACGACTGGAGCCTGGTAATATCTGGCACCAATCAAAATAATCGATTCACATGGACGCATGCGTTCGGCGAGCATTATTTATCAACGAAACGTCGCGATCGGATTTACGACGGATATTAACATTGAAAAAGTGCAGGTTTCCGGGATCGTGTGCATTCGACGAAGAAAATTTCTTTTATGAGTTTTCCATCGGAATACCTGAATGCTATACAATTAGAAGGCAGCGCGAAAAATGATACAATTTGAAAGATGTCGGATAGACTTTTTTTTAAATCTGCAAATTAGGTAGATATTTAATTTTAATAAGGATAGAGGACACAGTTAAGCATATACTTAATATAATAAGGGTGCAGTTTGATGATAAGTGTGAATGTATTTGTTTTTATGTGAATTTTTTAATAATAATAATTTGTAAGAGTTATAAGTGAAAGATAAATTAATAATTTTGTACAAAATTATTTTTGTATATGTCAGTATTGAAATTTAAAAATCTGGAAATTAAAAAATTGAAAAGTTTGAAAGATTTAAATTTTTCCTTACAATAAAAAATTCCAACTACAAAAACTTTCTGATAGAATATTATCAGAAAATTTTCTAATATTCTCTCCTAAATTTTCTTTCACACTTTTCTTACCTGTTCCACCCTCTCGAGTATCCTAAAAAGCAGTCTGGCCGGAGGAAAAAAGCAGTGGCAAGATGGATACGCTGAAATTAACGAAAAAAACAAAACGTGGAAAAAACAACCACCTTCGAATGTTCTTTTCTTTATTATCACTGATGTACAATAATCCCAGAGGATTAGAAGCATTCGTATCCCAACAAGTGACAGTTTATATACTTATCTTACATTAAAACGTATCGGCTAAAGGAGTGATCCTTCTTATTTCTTGCTTTCCCCAAAAGCGTCGCGACAATTAAATAGATCAATGCCTAATCGAATCGTCTGGTATCTCTATCAACCCGCAGAGATGGCAGTATTGTCACGTCACGCACATTACAACGAAGAAACACGATACAATTTCGGTGTCATTTCTCTTTTCCTTTAATTAAGTACATCGATAAATTCATCTTGACAACAGCTAATCGTACGGGGACATCAAACGGGAGGAAAAGGAAGTCGATTGATTTAGAGATCTTTCTTGAACCTTTCGCTGATGCTGACGTATATAGAATTCATTTTGGTGACTACAAATCAGGATACAATTGGTGATCATAGATAATCGCAAATCGCAATACAAATCTCAATAATTTTGGTAAAATTAATTTGGTGATCACAAGTCACAATACAATTTTGGTGATTATAAGTCACAATACAATTTTGATGATCATTTTGAGGATCAAAATTCATAATAAAATTTTAGTAATAATAAATTTGATGATCATAAGTCACAATAAAATTTTGATGATCATTTTGAGAACCACAAATTACAACACAATTTTGATAATAATAAATTTGATGATCATAAGTCATAATACAATTTTGATGATCATTTTGAGGATCAAAATTCGCAATAAAATTTTAATAATAATAAATCCGATGATCATAAGTCACAATACTATTTTGATGATCATTTTGAGAACCACAAATTACAACACAATTTTGATAATAATAAATTTGATGATCATAAGTCATAATACAATTTTGATGATCATTTTGAGGATCAACATTCACAATACAATTTTGGTAATAATAAATTTCATGATCATAACTTACAATACAATTTTGATGACCATAAATGATCACAAATCATAATATGATTAAAATTATTTATTAATATGATTTTGTCATAATATGACAAAATTCCCAATTCGAATTTTTGAAAAGAAGAAAATTAGGGAATCGGAAAATTCTAATATCCCTAAGCTTCCAAATTCTCAAGTCTCTAAATTTCGAAATTGTCGAATTTTGAAATTTGAAAATCTGGAAGTTTAAATATATGAAAATTAGAAAATTTGAAATTCCTGTTTCCATGTTTCCTAATTTTCAAATTAAATAATTTCTAAATACTCACATTTTTAAATCACAAAATTTTTACTAACTTCTAAATTTTTTATCTGATAATTTAGCTCAACTTGCAAATGAAAAAATTTGTAAAATTATAAATTTGAAAACTTTTGCATCATATTTATAATACCCAAAATCTTACATTAATTTACATTTTAATAATTTATACTCTCTACGTCCATTTTAATAAATCACCATAATCAATATAATTCTTCAATATCATTTAATACAAAATTTATTATACTTCTGTGTTTCATAAATGCATAAATATTCGTAGTTTGGTTATTTTACCGACACAATTCCTATTGTTTCGCTTGGTAACGAACAACGCTGCCATTATTATTCAAAAAATGTCTCTACAGCGAAAGGATCAAGACTTTTGTTTTTGTATCGATAACAACAACGAACATCCGTTCTCCGGTTATCGTTTCGCAATCCGTTGTCATAAATCTGTAATGTCTTTGCACGTACAAGCTGATTCAAAAAGTTCTCCAAACACTTGTTTAACAAAAGGTATACAACTAAAATAAACACGATAATTTCATAACATTTTTAACATGGTACAGTAATTATCTTATTCACAATTTCATCATGTTTCGTTTTTTTAATGATCCACACTTTTCTTTCAAATAATCTCTTCTTAAACGATGGAAATTAATATAAGGTAGATTTTTTAAATAAATTACATAAATAGCTCTTAGTGAATTGTTTACAGTTTCTTTTTTTAATAAACTGTCCAAAAGTTCTGTTTTTTATAAATTCTTTAAAGAATCCTTTTTTTAATAAATTCTTTAAAGAGTCCTTTTCTTTAAATAAATTCTGTAAAACATTTTATTCCTAAATTGAACAAATTTAGAATTAAACTAAATTGAACAAATTGTTGAACAGTTGTTTTTTAAATGAAATGTTTAAAGTATTTCTTTTTTAATAAACTGCTAAAAAATTCTCTTTCTAATAAATTATTTAAAGTATTCTTCTTGTAAGAAACTGTTTACAGAATTCTTTTTTTAATAAACTGCCAAGAAATTCATTTAATGAACTCTTTAAAGAGTTCCTTTTTAAATAAACTCTTTACAGAGTTCTTTTTAAATAAACTGTTAAAGAATTCTTCCTTTAATAAATTATTTAAAGTATCCTTCTTGTAAGAAACTGTTTACAGAATTCTTTTTTTAATAAACTGCCAAGAAATTCATTTAATGAACTCTTTAAAGAGTTCCTTTTTAAATAAACTCTTTAAAGAGTTCTTTTTAAATAAACTGTTAAAGATTTCTTCTTCTAATAAATTCTACAAAGAATTCTTTTCACAATGTCTCCAAAAATGAATATATTGGAAACTTTTTGAATCATCCTCACATTTCCCGCAGTAGCCAGTAAAAAAACAAGGAGAAAAGAATTGCGATTACAAGAAGAATAAAAAAAGAAAACAAAAGGAAATAACCGAGATAGGAAAGTGACATAAGTAGAAGAGCGAAGAACATTGAAAATGGTCTGATTGCCATTTGAAAATGGTACACGGTACGCAATATATCGACACACACACGTTTCGTGGTTACATTGTTGTATTTTTCCGGTAAGACTTACATCGAGTTAGCTTAAATTACAAAAATACAGAAAGGCACTTGATGAGAATCCCCCTTTCTCGTCCTCGTCGAAGTTTCTACGGAAGAACAGCGACAACAAGAAGATGCAAACCGATGGTGAACCATGAAGCGTATAAACGAGTAAGATGGTCGAATGTCTCTTTGAACAAAATGAAACCTGAATACATTCGATAGTATTTCATACCAACTCTCTATGTCAACTGATAGGGTGGTAAAAAATCGAAATTCCTGTTTTTACCCCATTTTTAACCCTTTGCCCTCCTTAATTTCTTTTACCTACCTACTCTTTGATTTACAAAATGGGGGTTGTCGATGAACAGTGTACACTGTCAACAGTGTAGAGAATGTGACAAATTTTTCATTTATTATAAGTAGCAAATAAATGAAAATATATTCAACCAATCTATTTATCTAAATTATAAGATCCAAAAGAAATGTGACGTCGAGCCACAATTGACGTAGGAGTACAAAGGGTTAATGACGTAGAAAAATTGCAAAAAAATTCTGAAACACGAGATATTACCCAATTTTTTCGGATTTCTTGAACGTTGTTAAATGGGGAAATTTTAAAAATTGAAAATTCTTTAATAGGGTGAAAATCGAAATTCCTGTTTTCACCCCATTTTTCTTATTTAATAACGTAGAAAAATTCTGAAACCCAAGAAACCCAGTATTGTATATAACAGAATTTGTTCAGATTCCTTGAATCTCGTTAAATTTAAAAAATTGAAAATTCACAGGGTAAAAATCGCAGTCGCAGTTTTCTATTTTCCCTATTTAATAACGTAGAAAAATTCTGTGATATGCACTACTGTATCGTCGATGTTTCACAATTTTTTTTTTTAATTTTTCTACGTTATTAAATGGGAAAAACAATTTCGATTTGTTTCTGTTATTACCGCACTAGAGGGATGAAACTGATCTCAGGGTGAGATCTTGAATACTCTATCGAACATATTGCAAGTTTTATTAGGATTATTTGACAATCTCACTCGGCTACACCCTCTCCTCGCAACTGAGACGAATTACAACGAATAAAGTCATCGACGCTTGTTCGGTGATCAACGAATAAACCTTTCGCAAAGAAATCCCCACTGAAACGTGTAACATTTTTATCCCATTGTCGATTTTACACACTATTACGTTTTCTCTGTTCCTTTGTGTTGAAAGCGCTGTGAGAAAGCAGTTCCGCGGTTAGAAGGTGTTTCTTAATAAGAGAGAGATGTCTTTTTGAAATTATCTAATTTCCTCATTTTCTCTTTGGTTTTATTATTACGGATTCTTCGAAATTACATAGTTCTTTCATTCTTGATTTTTGTTAAAGATTTAAATTTTCTAGGCTTTCTATTTCCCTGCTTCTATTAAATTCTTTGATTTTTAATGCTCCTTAAAGTTATGAATTTTTTAAATTATCTTCATCCATTTTCAATGTAGCTTTATTGTTAAAAATTGTTTGAAAATTCTTTGATTTTTTATGTTCCTCGTATACTGTTATATCTTTTCGAAATTATTTTAATCTTCTTCTGTCTCTTATTTTTATTGCTGAATTTTATTGAAAGCATGTTTCTCTTTGCTACTAATCTTTGGTTTGGTATTGCTAAATCTCTGCAAATGTTATCCTGTTTCCTCCATTCACAAATTCATTATGTAACCCAATTACTCTCTGAATAAACTCTATAAAAAGAAACGTCATTAATTTCTCAATCTATTTTTATCAGAAATGACGATTAGAATTTGACTCTGTATTCGATGGCAGACAACTGGTTTAAATCTCTCCTCAACCTCCCTTGACATTCTCGATTCGATAGACCGCTTAAATTGACATCTGATTTAATTTATCGCTCGTTCATTTAATAGAATCTTCGATTTAGTATTGTCATTGATTTAGTACCTCTGCGAACTCGATAGCATCACCGGGTACTCAATGCCTTCAAACTATTTGCAATTTTTTTAACTATCAAATCGGCTGTACACAAGATGAAGTTTCACCGAAAAACTTTCATCAGTCTTAATCGCTGATTTTCATATATTCATAACAAAAATAATATTAATACAAGATCGAAGCTAATTGAGCATCCTTTACAAAAATTAGAGTACAAATAGTCCAGTTTGATAGCAGCAAAATATTTCGAAATTTTTCTTCGATCACAGTATTTTGAGAAACGACTTTTAGAAGAAAAACTCAGAACTGATTTTTGGGTTTATCCCTAGGGATTTTATTTTCAAGATCGATTTCGTTGACGCAGAAAAACGACTTCGTGCGTCATTTGTCCTCTTCAGTTGTCAAATCCACACCTTACAAAAAATGAGATGAAGAAATCAATATTCTCATTGACTAATTATTAAAAGTTAAATTTAGAAATAAATTTTCTGATCTATAATTTAAACGTTAGGAATCTCGTGTATTATATTTAAAACCTAACTTTTGATTAAGTGTATAAGGTAGTTTATGGAACATCATTTTGTACAGGTCGATACAAAATTATAACGAACTTCATAACGAACGAAAGCATGTAGCAAAGTTTTTTTTAAAGTTTTTAAGGTGAAATTGCAAAATCTGACTCTATACACAGTCATATTATATTTAAAACCTAACTTTTGATCAAGTGTATAAGGTAGTTTATCGAACATCATCTTGTACAGGTTGTTACAAAAATATAACGAACTTCATAACGAACGAAAGCATGTAGCAACATTTTTTAACAAGTTTTTAAGGTGAAATTGCAAAATCTGACTCTATACACAGTCATATTATATTTAAAACCTAACTTTTGATCAAGTGTATAAGGTAGTTTATCGAACATCATCTTGTACAGGTTGTTACAAAAATATAACGAACTTCATAACGAACGAAAGCATGTAGCAACATTTTTTAACAAGTTTTTAAGGTGAAATTGCAAAATCTGACTCTATACACAGTCATATTATATTTAAAACCTAACTTTTGATCAAGTGTATAACGTAGTTTATCGAACATCATCTTGTACAGGTTGTTACAAAATTATAACGAACTTCATAACGAACGAAAACATGTAGCAACATTTTTTAACAAGTTTTTAAGGTGAAATTGCAAAATCTGACTCTATACGACTCTTAAGTACAGTCATATTATATTTAAAACCTAGCTTTTGATCAAGTGTATAAGGTAGTTTATCGAACATCATCTTGTACAGGTTGTTACAAAATTATAACGAACTTCATAACGAAAGGAAAGCATGTAGAAACATTTTTTAACAAGTTTTTGAGGTGAAATTGCAAAATCTGACTCTATACGACTCTTAAGTACAGTCATATTATATTTAAAACGTAACTTTTGATTAAGTGTATAAGGTAGTTTATCGAACATCATCTTGTACAAGTTGTTACAAAATTATAACGAACTTCATAACGAACGAAAGCATGTAGCAACATTTTTTAACAAGTTTTTAATGTGAAATTGCAAAATCTGACTCTATACGACTCTTAAGTACAGTCATATTATATTTAAAACCTAACTTTTGATCAAGTGTATAACGTAGTTTATCGAACATCATTTTGTACAGGTTGATACAAAATTATAACGAACTTCATAACGAACGAAAGCATGTAGCAACATTTTTTAACAAGTTTTTGAGGTGAAATTGCAAAATCTGACTCTATACACAGTCATATTATATTTAAAACCTAACTTTTGATCAAGTGTATAAGGTAGTTTATCGAACATCATTTTGTACAGGTTGATACAAAATTATAACGAACTTCATAACGAACGAAAGCATGTAGCAACATTTTTTAAAGAGTTTTTAAGGTGCAATTTCAAAATCGGACTCTCAAGTATAGTCTAAAGAATATCTCTGAAAAAAGTATGAGAAAATATTGCTTTCTCCAAACTACTAGAATTACGAAATCACATTTTGCACATTTTTAGAAACATTGTCTCTCCTAAAACAACATAAGATAAAGGACCGTGCGTGTCAATTTTCAAAGGTCCAAAAATCAGCCCTGCGTTTATTTGTCACCAGAGTACACCCTCTCGAAGAGAGTGAAGTTCTCAAAGATGTCTGAACGGTACACCCTGTAGTTGCAATTTTCTTGCGAAACTGAAGCGATTGAAAATTGTATTAGTATATTCATTTTTAACAAGTCTTACATAGTATTTTCAGGATATCTTATATTTATTTTCGATAGTTTCAAAAAATTAATACGAGTATTTTAGGTAAGCGAACAAATTTTTAACATGGATACTAGATTTGTATAGAAGATTTAAGTGTCAACCATATATGGGTCACATATGTGTCACCCAAATATCAAAGTGTTAAGTAAATGTTAATTTTTTGGCCCCTGAAACGGTACACCGTTAGAACCACCCTTCTCACAGCACTGTTCAATGTTAAATATACGTATGCATGTATTTATATATATGTATACATAATTCGGATATATATAGGCGTAGAGATCGCAGAAAATAGAGAGTGGACAGTATATATGTGTATATATATGTGTTGTATGTATATATATATATATATATATATATTTTTGTATCTTTCATATTTGTTGTTAAAACGTCCAAAAATGAATATTCTTCTGATGAGATATTACAATCGGTATCTATCATCATCACAATACCCGTTCTTTTGAGGAAAACACGCAAATTACAGTAACACGTCAATCCGTTAACATACATCTACACAAAAACTAACGTGGACTTATTTTGATCGTAAATTAGGAATATATTAGTGTAGGTATGCACTTGTTTATTTATAACGTACGAGAATTCGTAGGGAATTCTGTCGTTTATTTTGTCGATGAAAATAGAAGTTTCATTGGAAAGTAATTTTTATATATCGAAATGAACTCTGTTGTATTTGATAACTTTTGCGTTTAATTTTATGTAACTTTAACTTTTTGATAATTTAGCGAAAAATTGGTGGAAAGTTTGGTATTTTTAGGGATTCGGAAAGTTTGAGAGATTTATGATTTGGGGATTTTTAGGGATTTGACGATTTTTAGGGATTTACGATTTGGGGATTTTTTGGGATTTTTAGAGATTTACGATTCGGGGATTTTTAGGGATTTTTAGGGATTTACGATTCGGGGATTTTTAGGGATTTACGATTTGGGGATTTTTAGAATTTGGAGATTTGGGGATTTTTAGGGATTTACGATTTGGGGATTTTAGGGATTTACGATTGGGGATTTTAGGGATTTACGATTGGGGATTTTTAGGGATTTACGATTCGGGGATTTTTAGGGATTTTTAGGGATTTACGATTTGGAGATTTTTAGGGATTTACGATTTTGGGGTTGTAGGAATTTGGAGATTTGGGGATTTTTAGGGACTTTCGATTTGGGAATTTTTAGAATTTGGAGATTTGAGAATTTAAGAATTTAGGAATTTGGAAATTGAAGCATTGGGAACTTCGATAATTTAGAAAATTTAGGAATTTGGAAAATTGGGAATGTTGAGGCTTGGGAATTTAGAAATTGAAAATTCAGGAATTAAGCATTTGGAAATTTGGCTATTTCGAAATCTAGGGATTTATATAATTAGTAATTTAGAAATTGGAGATCCAGAAAACTGATCATTTAAGAATTTGAGAATTTGTAAAATAATTTGAAAATTTGGGTACTTGTGAAATTAAATAACTTGTAAAGGGAATTTAGAAACTTTGTAATTTCGCAATTTAGAAAATGAATAATTTGCAAACTTGTAAATTAGAATACGTAGAAATTTAGTGATCTCAGGAAAAAAATTGTGCAACAAAATACAGAAACTCTGAAGGTTTCATCGACTTTATCCTGCGTCACAAATATATTTACAAGTTTCCAAAAATGTTTAAATTCAACAATCTCGCAAAAATGTTCATAGCGTATATATCATACAGATTAACCCTCGTGTTCCATCAGATTAAAAGCACCCTATCTCCGCATTAAATAATTACAGAAATTTGTCGTAACAGAATTCATTTCGCTAATTAAAGGCAATCATGCAATCAAATTATTTCGTTTCCTTTCGTCGAGCAAAGAAACGACAGAAAATTCCGTGGAATTTCGCAACATTTATATTTCGCATTTTTCAGTTTATCTTATCTTTTCCATAAGTATCGTTAAATTTATCGTATATACAAGTTGGATTAAAAAGATTAAATTGGTCTTATTGTACATTAACGACGTAACTTTAGTGGCCACTAAATTCATGCCATGGTCCAATTTAAATTCCTTCGTACATGTCCTAGATTTGATTTCATTGATTCCTCTTTTCGATTAACCCTTTGACTACGACAAGATCGTTTCTCTTTCTCGGTAACATGAATATTTCTTTCACGTATTATTTCTATGTATTTAGTCATCCTTGGTAGGCACAGTGGTCCCCCGTTTTACGCGGAATTTTATTTTATGCGTGTTTTTAGTTTTTTAAGAAAGGAAATTAATAAACTTGATATTTTTAATAGAGGTAAAAACTGTATTGGTCTTTACAAAGTTTCGAATTTGGATATTTGGATATTTGGGAGAATGAGGGGTTGGAAATGTGGGAATTTGGATATTTGAAGAGAAAGTAGTGGAATTTGATATTCGGAAATTTGGAAATTTGAGAATTTGGGGGTTTGCAAAATTTTAATATTCAGAAATTTGGAGATTTGAGGATGTAGGAGTTTGTTAATTGTAGAATTTAAGAATTTGGGAATGTAGAAATATGGAAGTTTCAGGAACTTGAAAATTTGAGAATTTGGGAATGTAGAAGTTTGGAGGTTTTAGGAAAATTTTTAGAGTTAGAGAATTTGAGAGTTAGGAAATTTGAGAATTTGGAAATTTGAGAGTTAGGAAATTTGAGAAGTTGGAATTTGAGAATTTGGAAATTTGATAGTTGGGAAATTTGAGAGATGGGAAATTTGAGAATTTGGAAATTTGAGAGTTGGGAAATTTGAGAAGTTGGATATTTGAGAGTTGGGAAATTTGAGAATTTGGAAATTTTAGAGTTGGGAAATTTGAGAATTTGGAAATTTTAGAGTTGGGAAATTTGAGACTTGGGAAATTTGAGAGTTGGGAAATTTGAGACTTGGGAAATTTGAGAGTTAGGAAGTTTGAGAAGTTGGAATTTGAGAATTTGGGAATTTGATAGTTAGGAAATTTGAGAATTTGGGAATTTGATAGTTAGGAAATTAGAGAAGTTGGGAATTTGATAATTAGAAAATTTGAGAATTTGAAAATTTTATAGGAAAATTGAGAATTTGGATATTTGACTAACTTATAAATTTACAAATTTTCTAACACATATTCCCAAGTCCTCAAACTTTCTAAGTCAAGAGATTTGAGAACTAGGAAACTCAGGAATTGAGAAATTTGCGAATTTGGAAAGTAAACCCAGAAACTTGAGAATTCATTAACTCAAAAACGTAGGAACATTAAAATAATTTTCAATTTTCCAAATTCGTGAACTAAATAATTTAAAAATGATTAAATTAGTAAATTTGAAAATTTTCAAATATTGCATTTGAATTCTTTCTTCACGTACAAAGGCACCATATAAAATCAAAATTTCAAGTAAGCCGAGGGACCATCGTGATCGCATACATTTAGTCGATGGAAGATTTAATTTCGCTTTAAAACAATGCAAATTAAAAGATTACTTATAATTTATCAAATGGATTTTTACAAAAATAAAAATGTTTATTTAACGCAATTATTCTTTATTACAGATTTATAGAACACTAATTACTTGAGCTTATTTTAATGAAAAGAAATGTTACTGAAACATCAAAGGATTAATCAAGCAACACAGATGAGTTTTACTATGAAATACATCTTGATATCGATTTTAAATGAATTCAGGATGAATCAACATATAAGATGTTGAGAAACTTATTCTTATTTATCGATATATACGTTAATCGCCGAGAAAAAATTCTCGAAATCGATTATTCTTAAATACTAACATTAATGAAAATTCATGAAAGAAACAGTGTTCGCGTTCGTTTTGATTAATTGGCACTTTTAATCGCACCTCGGGTTTTCCATTTTCCGTGTTTCTTAACCTCACTTTTCAAACATGTGTTCTATCGAGAGGAGTGGCCATTTTTGCTCTCGATTCGATTTAATTAAAAATTTCGTTACTTTTCTTTTCGATTTAGCATAATTAATTTTACAAACTTAGTTTATAATTGTTTCTTATTTTTTCTTTAACTGTGTTTTTGTAAATTATTAAGAATTCATAAAATATTTACAAACGAAGTGAGACTTGTATTTCTTTCGGACATTAATATGCTAAGTATCTAATGTAACACTTGAAGATACGAAAAGTACATTTTAGGGTACATTTATGTATATATTTGAAAATTTGGAAATTTTACAATTTCATTTGGAGATTTGAGACTTTTGGAAAATTGACAATATCAAATTAGGAAGATGAGAATTTAGAAAATTGGAGATTTGATCACTTGAAATTTTGAGAATTTAAGTATTTGGTAATTTGTTAATTTGTTAATTTGATAATTTGGTATATAATAATTTAGTAATTTACTAATTTAATAATTTGGTAAATTTTGTCTTCAAATTACCCATTTGAAAATGTAGCAATTCAAGAATTTAGAAGTCTAAAAAATTCTCCAAAATTTACAAATCTTCAAGACTGATAATTCAACAATTTCTAAATTCCTACATTCCCTACCAAAACCTAGTGAAAGATTCTTCAAAATTTCCAAATTATGCAGACTCACAATCTCAAATCTCACACATCATTCTAAACATTCACTTCTCAATAACATCATAAAAAATTAAACATCAAAGTGTTCATCATAAAGAATTTCCAAATAAATTCCAAATAAGACAAACAATACTCTGTATCAAGTACTAACAAAACTGGCCATTCCTCGAACGATTTCCGCAATTTGTTCTCTCACAAATATTTCTTTACACGATCGTGTTCAGTTGTCATCCGGGATTATGTTCTCTGCGTGGAAATTTTCCGCTACGTGGAAAGAATCGCGCCCTTACAATCTACCCTCAGGTACGTGGCGAGACCTTCCACTTGGTTTAAAGCACGTGAAGATTCTCGCAATTCTTGAATTTGCTGTCCTCTTTGCCGAACAGCCATGTCAACATTTGCCTCGCCTTCATGCTGACTCTTACTACGCCCCTGGATTTGTACCAGTGTCCGCCACCCTCGCTGGTGCCGTTCCCTGTGCGATTCTCCGCGTTGCCCTGCACGTTTTTCAGACGAATCTGGTTCAGGATGCCCACCAGAAGGTCGTCCACGTTGTGGTTGATCGCCACGGAGATCTCGATGAACTTCACCCGGTAAGTGCACGCCATGCATTTGCCATCTGCGAAAGACAGGTCGGAAATTGAGAGTTTTATGTCGAACGGTTTATGTACGGTTCGAATGACGTAGATTTTTGGGAATGTAGGAGTTGGAAGGTTTCAGGAAAAATTTAGAGTTAGGGAATTTGAGAGTTTGGAAAATTTAGGAATTGGGAAATTTGTGAAATTGGAAGTTTGAGAATTTGGGAATTTGAGAGTTGGGGAATTTGAGAAGTTGGGAATTTGAGAATTAGAGAATTTGGGAATTTGAGAGTTAGGAAATTTGAGGAGTGGGGAATTTGAAAGTTGGGAAATTTGAGAAGTTGGGAAATTTGAGAAGTTGGGAATTTGAGAGTTAGGAAATTTGAGAGTTGGGAAATTTGAGAAGTTGGGAATTTGAGTTAGGAAATTAGAGAATTTGGAAATTTGAAAGTTGGGAAATTTGAGAATTTGGAAAATTGAGAGTTGGGAAATTTGAGAATTTGAAAATTTGAGTTGGGGAATTTGAGAGTTAGGAAATTTGAGAATTTGGAAATTTGAGAAGTTGGGAAATTTGAGAATTTGGAAATTTGAGAGTTGGGAATTTGAGTTAGGAAATTTGAGAATTTGGAAATTTGAAAGTTGGGAAATTTGAGAATTTGAAAATTTGAGTTGGGGAATTTGAGAGTTAGTAAATTTGAGAATTTGGAAATTTGAGAGTTGGGAAATTTGAGAAGTTGGGAAATTTGAGAATTTGAAAATTTGAGAGTTAGGAAATTTGAGAAGTTGGGAATTTGAGAACGCAAAAACTTGAGAATTCGGAAATTTAAGAAATTGGAAATTTGAGAATTTGGAACTTCTCAACTGTAGCAGAAGAGTGATTCTCCCGTAACATCAATCTTTCATAAAAAAGAGAGAACCTGATGGTTTTATGATAATATGATTGCAAACCACCGTTCACCCTCTAATAACAGCTTGTTTGCGAGGGGTTTACGTAGAATTAGAATAGCAGATGGTAATTTTATTCTTAGGGGTTCTGGTAACGAAAAGTGATTGGCGGAAGTGGTTTTAAGGGTGGTAGATGTTGTAGGTGGTTTTCTTAAAGGAGCAGAAACGATTCTGCAAATTTTCTTGGTTGCTCAAGGATAAGGATGATTGCGTTCGAGGAAACTGAAAATTGGAACGATGGTTGTGTTGGTGTGAAAGGTATTCCATGAAAATAGCTCCTGTATTGCGGTGTTGAGTGACCTTTCGTTTCATTAGCTTCTTTCATGAGAAAGAAAAAGATATGAGAAATTTTTCCTAACTGAACAAAAAGATATGTGTGGGTTTTGTAAATTATTTGAAGGAAATTATTATACCACTTATCATCGTGTATTATTGTATTAGCTACTATATTAATTATTATTATATCAGCCACTACATCAATTATTACGATACAGGACTTTTTCGCTCACACGTTTCTCAAAAATAAGTTTGAAAATAAAATTTGTATACATAAAACGCAATAATGTCTATTCCAAATTAGTAAAAATTGAAAAATACAAAGAACACCTAAGATTAAGTAAATGTGACTGACCTTGAGAAGAGACCACCTTGGATCGAACCAGATCTACTTTGTTACCAACTAATATAGCTGGCTTTCCTTGCAGGAAATCCTGATCATGAAGACGTTCCAGGTATTCTTCGGCTCTTTGAAAGGATGCCTTATCGATCACAGAGTACATAATGACAAAAGCATCCGGATGCAAATTCTCCAGTTCCGTCTTGTAGAAACAGAAAGGTATAAAGGTACATTTAAAATCAACCCACCGTAGGCAATCATCTACTGTGGCTAGGCAAATTATACTTTCTTCTTGAAAATATATAACAAACGCAACATTGATTTAAACTAATCGGACAATATTTGTGTTTCTCTAGCAACAGGGCACCTGTTGTTCCAAACGTGTCACCTACCACGCGAAATGCTTCAAGTTTATCGAGTTTCCATTAATGCACCGCATCTGCTATCATTTTCACGTGTATCGTTTCAACCAGCACGCGATTAAATACTCCAACTTACGGTGGCTGGCTAAATTATTATACTCGGGAGATTTCTTCTTGAAAATATGCGACGGACGCGACTTTAATTGGTTTAACAATGTTGTTGATACTCGATGCATCGATAAGCAATATACGACAAACCTGTGAGTAACGTGTTAACGCGTGAATCTCGTTTCTGGAATAAAAGGCGGTGTGGGTATAAGGTTATGTTAAGTATTCTATGTTCCGAGCCTCTGTTGGTGGTTGGACGAAAACCTTGACTTCGATTTAAGCGACGTTATACTCGGTAGGTGGTGGATTTTCATGTACTCGGAATTGTAAATAAAAATGGCGGTGAGACGAAATATTAAATAATATTTCTTTGTGTAGTGTTCGATTTATATTTAAGTGTTCAATTTTTACTTTCAAAAGATGTTGAAAAATAATATTGTAAGATTATAATAAATCTTGTATTCTATCGGTTAAGATTATAAAAGGAATTTTCTCTTTGAGTACTATTACTCATACCATTGTTATGTATACTACTGTATTGATCTGCAGACAAATTTGGGAATAAGAGATAATTTGCCCATCCACTGCAATATACAGGCCATATTTTCCTGTAGTCTAGCCTACAAAAGATAAAGCTTATTTTCCCAATATTGCGGACATGTACCTTCGGATTGGAGATGTTGAGGAATCTCAGCTCGCTTTCCTCGCCGTTCAACATGACGAAAACGGATTGCTCGCTGGACACGTCTGAAACAAAAAGAGATGAACGGTGTACAAAAGCGATTCGAAGAGGGTTACTGGAAAAAAGGAAAGAAAAAGATCATGAGCGGAGGGAGACGTAAAAGAAGGAGCCCCCTTTGATTTGCTGGCTCATTTATTTTTCCTCGGTCCATCCCCTCACGAAGGACACGTTTGCGATGGACGCGAGCAGAATGAAACACACACGGCAGAAAGGAAAATAATCGAATCGAATCGGGTCCGCCGTAAATAAACTACAGCACAGACGAAGGGAGACGAATTCGTTCTAGTGACGGCCACGTGACGTCGTCGAGCACCGCGTAATCTTGCCGTCTAAATGCGTCCACGTCGACGCTCGCTCGTCAACGACTATTCCGAAACGTCGTCGACTTCCTGGCCTTTTGTCGATACCGTAATTCGATGATGTCAGACGTTCCGGCATCGTCGATTTCCGGATACGATCACCTCTTCCGTTTTTACCACACCCTTCACTTCGTATTTTGTCCATGTACTTTATATAGCCCGTATAGGTTTGTCGAATACCGCTTTGGACTTGTAAACACAAAGTGGAAGCGGTAATAACGCGTAAAAGTGGACTTCACGTAATTCCTTGTGGAAAAATAAGGAAAGTGTGGAATTGAGTTTGTTTATGGCTTCGTTTTCGAGGAAATTGAGCGTGAAGTGCAGCTGTAAATGTTCGGACATTGGAACGTTTCGTATATTCGAAATTTTCGAGTGTCATTGATATTGGAATTATTCGAATTTCATTGATATTGGATGATTTGGAAGTATATCCAATTACGTTTCATTGTTTGTTTATTTTTCTGCAAAATTTCTAATCTCAAAGTGTAGGTTATACGCTGGCAGGTTAATGCATTTTACATCAGTCAGAATTAATTATTACATTATCTGACCCTGAACATTATAATTACATTGCATTAATACAAATTATATTGTACTAACATAAAATTGCTAGCTATAAGCAATAATTGTACTCCATCGTAGCAGAAATACGAATCAGGTTCATCACGTTTGAGCCGTAACGAGGGGTTAAAAATTGACAAGTACTTCAACGCGTTAACGCCGCAATAAAAGCAGCACGAAAAAGGGAATAAAAGAAGAGAAGAAGCAAAGATTTACGCCGTGAAGCGTCGAAAGAAAGGGCGAAAAAAGGGCGAGGAAAGAAAAGATCGGACGATGAACAGACGCAGCTTGTATGATGCACGTTTATAGCACCGACGCAAAATTAACCGTGGCTATTTCTGCCCGGGCTGTTCCTGCACTTTTCTTTTTTACACCTTCCTGGAAATCGGCGTGCTCGTTTCGTTTGCCCCTCGCACTTTTCCACTCGCGATTTTCCTTCGTGTCTGCAAAATCTCCGACCCCCTTTTCCTCTTTTGTTTTCGTCCACCAGACGCGGGTGACGTTTCTTGGCCTCGATCCCGATTTCGCGGCAAAATTATTGCACGAAACTTGACATCGGCCCCGATCTTCGTTCGAGAGACGTCTCATTCGATGGTCGGTGGAAAATGGATCGCGACATAACGCGATGTTAGGGAAAATCCTCCCGTTTCGGTGTTCATTGGTTGTCGAAGAAGTCCCTGGCCATCGAATTAGGACCACTTTAGATTTTACATATAGAATGTAGCTACTAACATGATACATTACTGTATATAACATTATTAACATATATCTTGTATTTCCACCCTTTGGTCACAGCTTGTATCGGACATGCTCTATACATTGATCATGTGCTTTGTCTTCATTCTTTTCTCAAATATTTGCAATTCTTTTCAATGTGGTTGGAGAGTTGTAAACTTTTGAGTGGGCAGCCATTTTCTATGACAGTCTTTCATCTGACGCGTTTCGAACCTAACCTAAACGCACAGACCTTAATCGCTCATCAGCCACACAATTTGTCACGGTAGTAATTGCTCACGGTTGTAATTATGTTTCGTGTTGAACGTATTTAGTAATAATTTTGACTTAAAACAATTTTCCATGACACAATGTTATAAAAGTGAAATATTTGTACGTGGTCCTAATTCGATGGCCAGGGACTATGTCAAAACGTTTGAAGTATTTCGGAATATTTGTACCTCTTTGCGTTAGCAAAGAGAAGCCATATTTCTGGAAACCAAGCAGACACGTTCGGTTTCCTCTCAATTTCCGCTGCTCGCATTTAGCCATTGATCTTTTCGCGATGCAGCACGATTGGTTAAGACATCTGTATTATTGAAACGAACGAATCTCTGATCAAGACTCCAGCTGCTCTTGAAACTTGTAAGCGACGAAATGGATCGGTGGCAATTTTGCAAGGGAGCCAGGACTCCGTCGAAGTAAATTGGAGCTTCGGTTCGAACTTATTTATGTTCCGACTGATAGGGTGTTCGATTAGTTTTGAACACAAGTCGCGTCGAACTATCCTCAAAGCCTGATAATTACGCGAGTTTGTTAGAAAACGGAGAGGCGTTGAAGCTGGGACTGAAGACCTACCGCTGGTCGATAAATATACCTTTCAGAAAGTTGGATCGGTATTTTAATTGAGCTCCGTTGGACTCTGAATGAGAGATTCTCTGGTATCGACATTAGTCATCGTTTAAACTTTCCTTGCTAATTGATTCAATATGGGGTTGTTTGATCATGGTGATCTTGGAATCATGAGTAGAAAAATCAGTCGTTACTTCATTGACAAGGTACCATTTCTTGTCTGAAATAATCTCTTGACTTACTGATAAACTTCACTGACAATAACTTTATTCAACAGGTATAAATATGGAGTGCTATTAGCATTTCTTGACCTAGACAATTTTAGAATAGTCCCAGACCCAGGCAATCTCACAATAGTCATAATTAGAAAAATCAGTCGTAACTTGACTGACAATGACCTGACTGAAGAGGTACAAATGTGGAGTACTATTATCATATATTGACCTAGACAATCTCACAATAGTCATAATTAGAAAAATCAGTCGTAACTTGACTGATAATAACCTGGCTAAAGAGATACAAATATGGAGTACTATTATTATTTCTTGACCTAGGGAATTTTAAAATAGTCCTAGACCCAGGAAATCTCACAATAGACATAATTAGAAAAGTCAGTCATAACTTGACTGACAATAACCTGGCTGAAGAGGTACAAATGTGGAGTACTATTATTATTTCTTGACCTAGGGAATTTTAAAATAGTCCTAGACCCAGGCAGTCTCACAATAGACATAATTAGAAAAATCAGTCGTAACTTGACTGACAATGACCTGACTGAAGATGTACAAATGTGGAGTACTATTATCATATATTGACCTAGACAATCTCACAATAGTCATAATTAGAAAAATCAATGGTAGCTTGGATATCAATACCTTGATTGATGAGTCAGTCTATTATGTCAGATCAATGTCAGTCTATTATAATATTTTGTCCCAGAGAATTTTACAATGGTTTATTACTTCTGAACCTAGGCAATGATTGACCAACATAGTCAAATGAATAAATAAATGAAGGAGTTCGATAAATCTGAAGGTGAAACGTGCAATGTTAAAAGCACTTACTGGCAGATGTAGTCAATTCTATTTCGATTTAACTAGGTAAAAACTTAACTAGACACAGATTAAATCGATTCTGCCTCGTTCAGGATTGCCTACGGGGTCATCGTGCTATTACCTGTCTATTATGCTCATGCAGCACACCATAATCCACGAGCATGCACGATTTGCTGCAGCAACGAGGAGATTAAAGCGAAACCACGAGCTGAGTATCGCTGACATAAACCATATCCCGTTATAATTTGTTTAGAAACGATGGCTCATCAGTTGATTGCCATATGGATAACCAACGGTACAAACTTAATTCCGTGAAATAATTAACACTCGTTCTTTCATTATTTTAAAATCATGGATTACAAGTTTATGGACTTATTAGCGTTTTCATTTGGTTTTGTTTAATTTTATCAAACCATTTTCTTTCCAAATCCCTACATTCCCAAAAATGTAGATTCTCAAATTCCTACATTCTCAAATCCATACACATCCAAAGCTCTATACTTTCAAATCGCTAAATTCCCAGATCGTCAGGTTCCCAAATTCCTAAATACTGAAATCTCTACATCCTCTCATTTCTAAATACTGAAATCTCTATATCCCAAAATTTCTACATCTCTATATCTCCAAATCGCTAAATTCTCAAATTCTTAAATTGTGAAATCTCTACATCCACATATTCCTAAATTCCCAAATGTCTACATCCCCAAATCTCTGTACTCCTAAATTCCTACATCTCCAAATCTCCATACTCCCAAATCCCTGCATCCCCTAATTTCTATACTCCTAAATTCCTACATCCCTAAATCCCTACAATCCCATATTCCTAAATTTCCAAATGTCTACATCCCCAAATCTCTATACTCCCAAATCCCTACATCTCCAAATCTCTATACTCCCCAATTCCTACATCCCCATATTCCTAAATTTCCAAATGTCTACATCCCTAAATCTCTGTATTCCCAAATCCCTACATCACCAAATTTCTATACTCCTAAATTCCTACATCCCCAAATCCCTACATCCCCAAATTCCTACGTCCCCAAATCCCCACATTCCCAAATCGTTATATCCCCAAATTCCTACGTCCCCAAATCGTTGCATCCCCAAATCCCTACATCCCCAAATCGGTACGTCCCAAAATCGACATATCCCCAAATTCCTAAATTTTAAAATCGTTACATCCCCAACTTCCTACACCCCCGAACCCCTACATCCCTGAATCCCTACATCCCCAAATCCACACATTCCCAAATCGTTATATCCCCAAATTCCTACGTCCCCAAATCGTTGCATCCCCAAATCCCTACATCCCCAAATCGGTACGTCCCAAAATCGACATATCCCCAAATTCCTACATCCCCAAATTCCTAAATTTTAAAATCGTTACATCCCCAACTTCCTACACCCCCGAAACCCTACATCCCTGAATCCCTACATCCCCAAATTCCTACATCCCCAAATCCCCACATTCCCAAATCGTTAAATCCCCAAATTCCTACGTCCCCAAATGTCAACATCCCCAAATCTCTACACTCCCAAATTCCTACACCTCCAAATCACTCCTAAATTCCTACATCCTCAAATCCCTACATTCCCACACTCTTCCCTTCTTTCTCCAACAATAGACCTGGCATAAACAAAGTAAGGAACGCAAAAATTCGACCACCGATTGGCCAAGCTTACTGGCGCAGTGTAAACGGTGCCTCATCCTGCAGGATGTTCCGCGACGAGCTGACGCCAGATCCGCGAAAACCATGGCCAAAATCGTTACCATTTTCTGGATCTAGGACGCTCGCAGATTTATTCTCCACGATGGTTTTTCTTACTTGGCAAAGAAACGATACTCCGCATTCAATGTGTATCCTTTTCCGTTACTTCGTGAACTCAGTTTCATGTTTCTTATTGTGAGATATCGCAGTTGTCGACCACTCGAACTGAATTGCAGGTTGCGTACGCACCTTGCAATATCTTTGTGAAATGTTTATACGGTTGAACGGTTAATACTGCAAACACTATTGCGACTGTGAAATGGCGAATGATATGGTTGAGTTGTTCGTAACACCAGATTCAAATAACCTTTATGGGATTTTGCTGTGGAGTAAAATTTATCGTAGGGAGAAGATTTACTTTAGCGAAATTCGTATTTGCTTATTGTAGTTTATAAAACTAGTAATAAGTAGAATTTTGGTGTGCAATTTTGGAACACAGGAATTTGGGGATTTTAGGAACAGAAATGTTGATTTGGATAATTTTAAATATAGCAATTTGGAAATTACTGATTTTTGTACATAATTCTCTTTTTGTATAGAATGCATTTAAGGAACTTAAATTAATTACACTTAAATTATAAGTAAGATATGTCACCTTATTTAAACATTTAACTTTTACAAAGTTTTTCAGATTTTTTTCAAAGTCAATCAGTTGAAAGTGTGTTCTTTTTGATACCATACATCTCAAATAATTTTTCCAGATACTTGACATGAATGATTAAAATGGAACAACCTGTGTATTGTAAAAAGTATTTAAGAATAGTTATTACTATAATAGGTAAATACTATATTATATACTATGTAGCATTTACTATTATAATAAATAATATTAATATATTTATATTTAATAGTACAACTTAAAACAGTATTTATTTGTGATAATGTACACATGTTATTTTACATATTCTTCAAATCTATTAATTTATTAATATACCATATTGCAAGTACTATTTTACAAACCTTGTCTTGTGCAAAACTGATAGAGATTTCTTAAAAAATAAGTCCGACAAAAGAGGTAATAAAATGGATAACTAGGAATTTCTCTATTGTAAGTTTAATGTTCGGAAAATTGCAAGAGGCAAAGCATCCTAACAGCTTTTGTAAACGGCGTCGGAGACACTAAACGCGCTCGCAGGTATCTTGACCTACATTTTTTAAAAACTGTGAATCCATCAGTGTGAAGGTCTGAAAATAAATTAGCAGTAAAACTTAAAAAAACGGGACGCGAATATATTTGAAATGAATTTCGTTTGTATCAAAGTTCCATATTTTTATAGAACAAACATTGAAATGAAACAAACGGAACAATGATATAGTCAAGATTTATCCTTGTGAAAATTTTAGAAAATAATTTCTAATAAAAAATGTACAGATTTAACTCTGACAGGCTCACATCTGACCTTAGTATGAAATATGAGTGTTAACTCAAGTATAGCAATTGTAATAATAATTTTAAATGTAATAACAATGTCAACCACATATAGAACCTTGTTAAAATGATTTTTAATAAAAAAGATATAGATTTAATTTTGATAGACTCAGATCCGACCTTGTACTATGAGTGTCAAGTATAGCAATTATAATAATAATTTCAACTATAATAACAATTTCAACCCCATAAAGAACCTTTTAAAAAGAAAAGCGTTTTCCACCGAAGAACTGGAACAAAGTGCCATTAAAAAAGCATCGAGAGCAACTTCCGACTAGTTGCGCACGAAAAATGTCCCATAGGTTCAAGATTAAAATACGAAAAAGCTGAAAATCCGATATCGGGAGAAAAAGCATCGACTTGACCAGAAAGGTCAAAAGTTCATGCGCAAGTATCGCCGATCAAAGTTTCGAAAACCGGCGACGAGGATAATTAATACGGCGAAGAAACGAGAGATCCCGAGGCTGTTTATAAGATTCAGAACGGTTTTTGACCTACATCCTTTCGGAAAATTCTAAGAAACTGTTCACTATAAATATCCAGCGAGAATACGAGCGGAACGCCAGGAACAACGACGACTGACCAATCTAACGATAACGTCGTAACGTGAAATACTCCATGACATTTCTTGCTGTACGCGATGTTGTAACGAAAGCTCGGCTCCGTTTCGCCAGGTGAAAAGCTAGAAGGTGGACGGACAATGTCACGACGATATTTCACGTCGAGACAGGTCCTCGACCTAGATACCTGCAGGTCCAGTATAGTGGGTTTCATTAAAATTGAACCGCACTGTCTTGGAAAGTGTTTATATACCGGACGTGTTAAAAGTGGTGCACGGATTGTGTGTAGTGGGTGTTTTAGTTGAGGAATCTTGGGAGATAAATAGGGTTTTGGGACTTTGGGAATGGGGGAGATTAGAATTTTGTAGCTTTCAGGTTTTGGGAGAGTTGGGGATTTTTGAGACATTGAGGCATTGCAATTATAGAGGTTTCGGACCTTGGAAATTTGGGAGTTTGGGAATTTGGGAGTTTAGGCATTTGGGAGGTTGGGAATTTAGGAGTTTGGGAGGATTTTGGGAGTTTAGGAATTTGGGAGATTGGGGATTTAGGAGTTTAGGACTTTGGGAGTTTAGGAATTTGGAAGATTGGAAATTGTGGTGTTTGGGACTTTGGGAGTTTGGAAATTTGGAAGTTTGGGACTTTGGGAGTTTGGGAATTTGGGAGTTTAGAAATTTGGGAGATTGGAAATTGTGGAGTTTGGGACTTTGGGAGTTTAGCAATTTGGGAGATTGGAAATTGTGGAGTTTGGGACTTTGAGAGTTTGGGACTTTGGGAGTTTAGAAATTTGGGAGATTGGAAATTTTGGAGTTTGGGAATTTGAGAGTTTGAGAGTTTGGGAATTTGTGAATTTAGGACTTTGGGAATTTTGAAGTTTGAGAGTGTGGAAGTTTGAGAGATTGGGAATTTAGGAATTTGGAAGTTTGGGACTTTGGGAGTTTGTGAATTTATGTGTTTACTAGTTTGTGATTTTGGGACTTTTGAGATATTGAGACATTGAAATTATAGAATTCTATGAATTCCATACTTCAGGAGAATCAGATTTGGTCCTTGTTGAAACTTTGGAGGTTCAGAACTTTGGAACTTCATAATTTTAGAATTGTGCAACTGTGCACCTTTGCAGCTATAGAATTCTGTAACAATTTAAAACCTTCATTTGCAATTATCTAATTGCAGAACTTACAAGTTTCATAATTCAGATATTTTCTAACTCCTAGACATTCTGAACTCTCCTATCAAAAATTCTGACCAATGAGTCATTTCAACTACCACTTTTAATAAAATGTGACAAACAATGATCACTAAAGAGTACATTTATGATCACTAATGAGTACATTTATGATTACTAATGAGAAGTTACCATATAAAAAGATGACAGTCGTTTTCATGTAGCAATTCTTCGCTATAATTTGTCATATCTAAACACGTGGCTCACGAACGCGTAAAAATCTCAGATCCTGTTCAGATTAGTCTGATGTTTTTTTCCGAAAATCGTCTGTGGTCAGTCGAGAGGCGAGTCATCGAGCGATGTTACTTTCGGTGAATCACTAAAATTTATTTCGCGTGAGAGTTTGCTGGCAACGACGTCGATGTCCGAAGCTGCACGTCACGATATGCTCTCTCTCCTAGGTTATTGCATAGTGGCCACTTGCAGCTTTACGTTTCTACTACGGAAATATCCGCGTGTCGCAACGAAAGCTCGGGTAATTACATTCCCGTCTGAAAATAGGAATTACGAATTTTCCGCCCGATTTCCAGTAGTGCAGTTTCAAACAGTCAATTAAGAGTGTCTGGTGACGAACTCAGGACTGAGTTCTGGGGCCTCTGGAGATTTGGGACGTTTTGAGAACAAATATGAAAGATAAAAATATATATATACATACAACACATATACACATATGTACTGTTCACCCTCTATTTCCTGCGATCTATGTATATCTGAATTATGTATATATATATATAAATACATACATACGCATATTTAACATTGAACAGTGAGAAGAGTGATTCTAATGGTGTACCGTTTCAGGGGCCAACAAAATTTTTAATTTTTAATTTCTAAATTATCAAATTTCTAAATCATCGAACTCGTAAATTTTCAAGTTTAAAAACCTATCTGACATTTTCTAAAATTCCAATGCTTTAAAGTTTCCAAATCTCCAAATACTTAAATCTCCAAATCTCCAAACGACTTTCATATGTTTCATAATAACTTTTAGTAATGCATTCAAGTCCCCAAGTTCCTAAATCCCCAAATCCAAATCATCAAACTTCGAAACTCCCAAATCTCTATATCGCAAGTTCCTATATCTCAAATCCCTAGATCCAAAATCCTTAGATCCCAAAATCCCTATATCCCAAGTTCCTATATCCCAAATCCCTAGATCCCAAATCCCTAAATCCCGAATTCCTAGATCCCAAATCCCTAGATCCCGAATCTCTAGATCCCAAGTTCCTATATCACAAATCCCTAGATCCCAAATCCCTAGATACCGAATCTCTAGATCCCATGTTCCTATATCCCAAATCCCTAGATTCCAAGTTCCTATATCCCAAATCCCTATATCCCAAATTCCTATATCCCAAGTCTCTATATACCAAATCCCTATATCCCAAATCCCTAGGTCCCGAATCCCTAGATCCCGAATCCCTAGATCCCGAATCCCTAGATCCCGAATCCCTATATCCCGAATCCCTAGATCCCAAATCCCTAGATCCCGAATCCCTATATCCCAAATCCCTATATACCAAATCCCTAGATCCCGAATCCCTATATCCCAAGTTTCTTTATCCCGAATCCCTATATCCCGAATCCCTAGATCCCGAATCCCTATATCCCAAATCCCTATATACCAAATCTCTAGATCCCGAATCCCTATATCCCAAGTTTCTTTATCCCGAATCCCTAGATCCCAAATCCCTAGGTCCCGAATCCCTAGATCCCGAATCCCTGGATCCCAAGTCCCTATATCCCAAATCCCTAGATCCCAAATCCCTAGGACCCGAATCCCTACATCCCGAATCCCTATATCCCGAATCCCTAGATCCCGAATCCCTAGACCCCAAATCCCTAAATCCCCAAATTCCCAAATCCCCAAATCCCCAAATCCCTAAATCCCCAAATCCCTAAATCCCCAAATCTCCAAATCCCCAAACGCCTCTCACATTTTTCCCAACTTTTAACAATTCATTCAAGATCTTCCATTCACGTAAACATTTTCCCCAATTTATATTTAAAGAATACGCCAGCAAAGTTGCCTCGAACAAAACTCTAAAGCTCTATATCCGATACGGAACAAAACAGTGCATTTTTCTTCCTAAGTAAGTAGCTAAAACCCTACATCGATATGCCTTCTCATATTTCTGAACAGTATACGTTAATAAAATTCGGCAATGAAAAATTGGGTCAGCGGTTTAGTCGCGAAGGAAAAGGAACATGATTCTGGATACCATTAGCAGTAAATATTCGACGATTGTACCGTAATGACCCAGTCGCGTGTAGCATGTCGATCCTTCATTCGTTAGGCTCGTTTCACAGGGAAAGCCAGAGATAAAAGTAGACTCTGAAAGCAAGTATTTCGTGCATTGTATCCGGAATATCTCCGGCAGCATTGTAGGAAACGTGGAAAGAGGGTCGTTGTAGCTCGCCAAGAATGAGACACAATTTGGTCGAAAGCCGGAAACCGGCGAGCTTTGCTTCTTTAATTCCCGCAAGATTGAGTCCGCCGGTATCGGTGGACGATTTATGTCTGACCTTTAACTTTATTAACCAACATATTTCTTTCGGGTAGCCGCAGTCGGAAATCCGACTTGCCAATATCCGTGTGACGTCTGCTTTTGGTACGTGACGTCCCCGATAAAATGGCTGCTACTTACCGTTAAACCAACCGTTTCTCATGGGAGATCGGATACAGATCAACCTGTCTAGAACACCTTTTTCTTTCGTTTCTTTGTCCGTTTTATCGCGACGAATCGGATTTGATGGGAAAGTTAATCTTTTCCGTGAAACACCTTCAATGAACGAGGACGTTCAGTCGGCTGTGTCGAATACCAAAAGTGGAGGGTTAACATTCTGTTATTTTTTCGTTGAGAATGTGTTGATGTTGATGCTGTGTCTTTACTGATATTGATTTTTACGGTAGAAGGCGCAATGGATTTTTAGAATTAATTTGCACACATTTTGTTTAGATGTAATGATAGCGAGTCCGCCATGCAGCAAAATTTGTACCGCGAAATTTAAATTGCGAATAGTGTACTTTAAGTGATATGAGTGACTTATTTTAATAATATGTTATTTTTTGTATGAAATGTATTTTTAATATGTAAAATATATTTTTAAATGGCATGCATATCATTTATAAATACATGTGTATTTGAACGCAATTAGAAAAACTATAATTATGTATGTAATTACTGAAAATAAAGAATTTGAGCAAAAATTTGTCATTTTTGAACGTAAGGTAAAAAACACATGCAGTGAGGAAATATTACGATGATGAAACAGTTATAATTTATTATTTATGTAAATTGTATCTTTTAGTTAAAGTACACTTTAACTAAAGTGTACTCTAGTGTACACATTCTTATAAATTAAATTTCGCGCTACTGATTTTGCTGAAAAAGGCGTAATTGACCTAACCTTGTTGACTATTTCGGGACTCTGATTAGAGGATCCCGTTTTGTTATTTTTGTATGCCACCTAGCGTGTAAAACAGTATTTCTTCACGTTTATCCCACTTTGCGTCGCTGGTGCGAAATAAAAATAATTAAAATAGAAATTAAAATAGTATTAAAGTATAAATTAAAGTTGAAATTAAAGTTGAAATTGAAGTAGTAATTAAATTATAAATTAACATAGAAATTAGAGTAATAATTAAAGTTGAAATTGAAGTAGAAATTAAAGTAGTAATTAAAGTATAAATTAAAGTAATAATTAAAGTCGAAATTGAAGTAGAAATTAAAGTAGTAATTAAAATAGAAATTAAAGTAATGATTAAAATAGTAATTGAAGTAAAAATTAAAGTAATAATTAAAGTTGAAATTGAAGTAAAAATTAAAGTAATAATTAAAGACGAAATTGAAGTAGAAATTAAAGTAGTAATTAAAATAGAAATTAAAGTAATGATTAAAATAGTAATTGAAGTAAAAATTAAAATAATAATTAAAGTTGAAATTGAAGTAAAAATTAAAGTAATAATTAAATACGAAATTGAAGTAGTATTTAAAGTAGAAATTAAAATAATAATTAAAGTAGAAATAAAAAATAATATAAAAATGTTAAAACTTTTAAGCGTCTGACTTTGTATAATTAATAAACGATAAAATTAAGCATCAAATTCCTTTAAATTCAAACTACAATTTGTCTTTCCGAATTCGTCCAACAGAAGAATAAATGCTATTACAAATGGTTGAAAATCCTGATTTTCTCCAACAAAAAGATTACAAAATTAACTTATCTAACTTTTTCAAGCCAACGAATAAAAACGTTAGTAGTACACATTTCCCGAGCAACGATATTTATGCTTTTTCTTTGGAAGTTGAACATTTGATTAGAGGTTCTACTATTTTGAAGGAGTACTATACTTCGCTGGGTTTACGAGCCGGGTGAAATAGGACAGTGACGTGTTTCAGGTCTTCGTTTATTCATTTTACTTTGTATATTCTTCTTTTAGGACGTACGCTGCTGGGATTCGTCAAACGATTTTCACAGATTTAATTTTCTTGTCGAACTTTCTCGATAACAATTCAGGCAACGCGGACCACGCACGGTGTTCTGTTGTGTAGAATATAAAACACTCTATTAACGCTAAACTAAACCGATCAATTCTCATGTTCCTTATTTCAAACTTTCAAACTTTTCCAGATTCTTTTCTCATTTTTATTCAGACAAAATTACAAACATTAATTCTGCTTCATATTTCGTCATTTATTTGCTTTATTATTAATATGAATATACCGAAATAGGTTAGGTTTAATATTAAAGGAATTTAAGGATTTTGCAAATGGTGGATGACAAAAAATTGATATTGGTATAAATAAACTTCAGGTATTAGATTTCATGACTAATTTAATTAAAAAAAAAAATGAACAAGAGGTAAAGAATTAATAATGAATTTTAATAAAAAGAAAATTGAGAACTGTATACGCTATAAATTACGCAAGGGGTAAAAATTAAAAAATATTTAAATATGATTCCACTAAAATGTACCTTGGTCAAATATTTATTATATCCGCTAATGATTCTGTTACGCTAAAATTAATTTTTTAAACCCAGTTTCAATTTTACGTCTTATGTTAATATAAAAATAAATAACAATGACAAAATACAAGAAATGATATGTGAGCTTGAAATCTACAAAACTTGAAAAATCTATAAAAGCTTGAAAACTATAAGTTGATCCTAATAGTTACGAGCAATTTTTCATTCTTTCCTTATGTCGCTACGTCTTTCACTTTCATAGATTCACTTTCAGGACTTAACAGCGACGTTTTTACTGTTCTCTTGAGCACGAATTGCATATTTCATGTGGGACAGCTATAAAGTGTTGAAGAACACGATGTTACTTACCTCTCTGTCTGTCGTACGCGTTTATACATTCGCTGGTCATAAATTGGCTGATCAGGGCGGTCTTTCCAACACCCCTTGTACCCAACATCGCGACGGTGTACGAGGTGACTTCTTTTGCGGGAGCGGCACGATTTTCTTCGTTTTCTGGATCTGCAGGTGCCAACGAGTTCGACCTTGATCTTCTTCTTCTGAAGGAATCGCCTCTGTTGATGACACCTGTCACAGAACGCACAAATTCGTCAGATTCTATTGCAAGATTAATATTTCAGTTACTATTATGTACGATTGACATTAATTATTAATTATTAACAAGATTAATATTAATTGTAAGTATGCAAGATTAATATTGATTGGTAGTTTGCAAGATATAATATTAATTGTTAGTATGCAAGATTAATATTGATTATTAGTGTGCAAGATTAATATTAATTGTTAGTATGCAAGGTATAATATTAATTGTTAGTATGCAAGATTAATATTAATTATTAGTGTGCAAGATTAATATGAATTTTTAGTATGCAAGATATGATATCAATTATTAGTATGCAAGATTAATATGAATTGTTAGTATGCAAGATATAATATTAATTGTTATTATGCAAGATTAATATTAATTATTAGTGTGCAAGATTAACATGAATTGTTAGTATGCAAGGTATAATATTAATTGTTATTATGCAAGATTAATATTAATTATTAGTGTGCAAGATTAACATGAATTTTTAGTATGCAAGATATAATATTAATTGTTATTATGCAAGATTAATATTAATTATTAATGTACAAGATTAATATGAATTGTTAGTATGCAAGATATAATATTAATTGTTATTATGCAAGATTAATATTAATTATTAGTGTGCAAGATTAATATGAATTGTTAGTATGCAAGATATGATATTAATTGTTAGTATGCAAGATTAATATTAATTATTAGTGTGCAAGATTAATATGAATTGTTAGTATGCAAGGTATAATATTAATTGTAAGTATGCAAGATTAATAATGATTGTTAGTGTGCAAGATTAATATTAATTGTTAGTATGCAAGATATAATATTAATTGTTATTATGCAAGATTAATATTAATTATTAGTATGCAAGATTAATATGAATTGTTAGTATGCAAGGTATAATATTAATTGTTATTATGCAAGATTAATATTAATTATTAGAATGCAAGATTAACATTAACCCTGTTCATATTATTTTTATATCCATGAACCCTTAAATATAATTGCATAATATCAATGAAATAATCGAAATTAACGAACAGAACAATGAATCGATAGAAACGAATAAATTGACTAAAAATCGATAGAAAAACTAAATGTTTTCTCTAATATTTGAAACACCATTACCGACGAATACGACGAGAACAATACAAAATTCGAAGCTGCAAAACCCATCGATACGAGTAGATAATCAATTATACAATTGAAATTGTCGTTTGAAAAAATTGGAAAAATGAAATACAAAGATGGCTGGAATAAATAAATACAAAGTATCTCGTTTACGTTCGAAGCTATAAATACCATTAAATATTCATGAGGTTATTGGTTCTATCGAGCGCAATGGAATTCGTTCTTCCGTTTATTTGTAAATAAATGAAATGGTAAAAATACATGGTACCCGACGCAATTTTTTTGGGTCACGGCCATTTGCTCGCGATGCTGCGAAGAAAATTCAAGGAAACAGACACAATTCGACGGTGAAAAAAAAAAGAATACCACACACACGAGCTTTCAATTTTTTTTCTGCTGAATGTACGTGGTTCGTCGTTTCGAGTTTCTCAATAAATTCCAATTCGACCTATCGTTTCATTCCAGCTGTGTTCTCCTTTTCTGTCGTACCAAACATTCCTGGATCTGAAATTTTCATTTCGTCGATATACATGCACCTACATTCCAAATCAAGTTTTTTTTTATTAAACTTGATTGGACCAAATTGTTTTCTCGATTTTACTTGCGGTACATTTATTCAAGGTAAAAATTTGATTATTAACTGAGTAAATTAAAATTGATGAAATAAGAGAAGAGTAATTTGATTAAATTTAAATGATAATTAGACTAATATTTATTTTAGGAAGTTACATAAAACTCTATATTAATTAGATTGAATTTAAACAATAATTATGCTAAATTTTATTTTAGATAACTCAATAAAACTTCACAGTAATTAGATTAAATTTAACTGATAATTAGACTAGTATTTACTTCAGGAAATGACATAGAACTCTATATCAATTAGATTAAATTTAAACAATAATTATGCTAAATTTTATTTTAGATAACTCAATAAAACTTCACAGTAATTAGATTAAATTTAACTGATAATTAGACTAGTATTTACTTCAGGAAGTTACATAAAACTCTATATCAATTAGATTGAATTTAAACAATAATTATGCTAAATTTTATTTTAGATAACTCGATAAAACTTCACAGTAATTAGATTAAATTTAACTGATAATTAGACTAATATTTATTGTAGGAAGTTACATAAAACTCTATATTAATTAGATTGAATTTTAACAATAATTATGCTAAATTTTATTTTAGATAACTCAACAAAACTTCACAGTAATTAGATTAAATTTAACTGATAATTAGACTAGTATTTACTTCAGGAAATGACATAGAACTCTATATCAATTAGATTAAATTTCAACAATAATTATGCTAAATTTTATTTTAGATAACTCGATAAAACTTCACAGTAATTAGATTAAATTTAACTGATAATTAGACTAATATTTATTGTAGGAAGTTACATAAAACTCTATATTAATTAGATTGAATTTTAACAATAATTATGCTAAATTTTATTTTAGATAACTCGATAAAACTTCACAGTAATTAGATTAAATTTAACTGATAATTAGACTAGTATTTACTTCAGGAAATGACATAGAACTCTATATCAATTAGATTAAATTTAAACAATAATTATGCTAAATTTTATTTTAGATAACTGAATAAAACTTCACAGTAATTCGATTAAATTTAAATAAAAATTAGATACAACTGTAGTTGATACAATTTAAAAAAAAACGTTTTTCACGTCAAAATAAATTGCTGAGTGTTCAAACGATTCGTCGAGAAGTTAATTATATTTAATGCGATATATCGTGCAGTCGATACTCTTGTGCATCACTTGCTTATCGAACGCATTCGACAACAAGTTGATTTTCGATATAACTGTTAAATAACTGCATTCTGGAATTCAAACAATTCTATCGACTGATACAAACACGTATAATTGGTAACATCGTATCGATTTTAATTGTTGGAAAGTTAGTTGAATTTCGCAGCGTTACAATTCGCCGATATTGAAATAGCAAGATTCCTCTTGCAAATAAAAATAATTATACACGGGGGAATTTTTATCGAATATGGGAAACGTATTAAAAAGAGGTAAAACATACGTGTATTTATATTACATATAGTTTCATACATTAATTTTGCTATTTACTTTATTTTCTTGAGTGGTGTTATTTTCATAAAATTTTATTCGGTATCAAATTTTAATAATTTCTACTCGAATGATTGTAACAAATTTTCATAGAAATATAAAATATTCAGGAATTATAACCTCCATCCATTTTTCATAAAATCCTATTCGGTATCAAATTTTAATAATTTCTACTCGAATGATTGTAACAAATTTTCATAGAAATATAAAATATTCACAAATTATAACCTCCATCAATTTTTCATAAAATCCTGTTCAGCATAAAATTCGAATACTGTAGCTTTGTTAGATTTTATACAAATAAAAAAAACTTTCATATAAATCTAGAATATTAACGAATTTTATAACCTCGATAAATTTTCATTGAAACTGTATTCTACATGAAATTTTAATAACTCCTGTTCGAATAATAGAATTTAACTAAATCTTACACAAAGAACAGAACTTTCATTCATTTTTCCACTGCTGCAAAATTTTAATTTATTTTTTGTTTTATCAAAAGTAATGTATATTCTTACAAATCTACTTTAGCATCAATATATGTATACATACATATACATTATTACATATGCGTACATTTGAATAGTAGTTTTGTAAAAATATATTAAATACAATAACATGTATAGAAAATGAACAAATTGTATATTGTACATAATTGAACATAATTGTACAATATATATACATATATGTATGTATGTATATTCATGGATGTATGGATGTATATTCTTACAAATCTACTTTAGTATCAATATACATATATGTATGTATATATGTATGTATATATGTATGTATATATGTATGTATATATGTATATTGATGCTAAAGTAGATTTGTAAGAATATACATATATTTGTTGATCTTCTATACACATTATTTGTATTTAACATATTTTTACAAATCTACTATTCAAATACACTAACAACAAAAATCTACGTATTTAACAAAACTCCAATTAAATTTCAGTACTCAAATCCGCCATACTGAAATTGAATTTTAATTTCTAACCCTACATACAGAATTTCCACCTAAAATTTTCCGTTACACCGTCTCGCAGTTTCTTTTTAAAAATCACAAACAGATAATTTCTTCCACGACCCGAATCGTATAAATCTTAAAAAACGAGAATATTCAGCATAATTTTATAAAATTATCTCGTGAACTCGTTATCGAGAAACGCTGTGCCAGACAATATTAATTACGAGGCAGTCTCCTGCAGCAGCAGGTCCAGTTCTCATTAAAGTATACACATTTCACGGGAAAATGGTAGCATTAATCCAAGCCCGATAGTTATACCCTAGTTAGACTAAATTCGCATGCTTGGCTCTGATAACGGCTTATTGAGAACCAGTATGGATATGTATGTACAATTTTCGAGTGAAAACTTTGCGAACACAAAGGTGGATTAAATTTCTAAACTGCATACCGATTCCCTTTTGTTTTGATTCTGGTTTTAAGGTACTGGGATAACAAAGACAATAAGTTGTGTTGTTTCGAACAGAGACATTGTGTGTTTGCAAATGGAAATGTTAGATTAACAAATGAATTAATTCTTAACTGGTTAGGTTAGGGCTGAGTTCCATGTGTATATTGACTCATTTGATGGTTAACCTAACCTTTACAAAATTAACAATTCTATCTTGTTTTGCTCCATTTTTTGTGTAAGAATTTGTAATAGGAATATTGTCTGATTTGAATTGTGTATGATTGTTTAAACTTAATTCTGCAATTAACTGATTAATTGTATTCAATATAGGAGAATTATTTCCATTGCTACAACCATTTTGCTGTCGTTGCCGCCATTTTGTTTCAGTTAGAACTTTTATTAGGAAAACAATTTGAATGCTGTACTTTATAGAATTGATAATATTTCAACACATTTGTCACTACAGTTAAATAATTAAAAAGATTATTAAGAATAAATTGAAACAACGTATATAAATTGAAATAACAAATTGAAGTGTTTAAGTATTCAAAACTTTCTAATGTATTCAAAAATTGATATTTAGTATATTTACTATTAATTAGTATCGAGAACCTATATAATGTACAGATGTTTAAAGATAATTTTATTTTTGATATTGACTTTCTGATGAAAAGAATCATTAATGAAAGAAAGTTTCATCCGCCATCTTCAATGAATTTCTAAACGTTTATCTCCTTAAAATATCCTTCACAGCATATAAAATCACATAAAACGTAGTTTAGCGCAGTTCAAACGCGACGTATCAGTCTGATCTTAACCTATTTTAGGTCATAGTCTTATTATTAGACGATCTCCAGAACCCACTTATATCATGCTTTTTTAGCTATTTTATATAATACGAATTTTCGAATGACTAGTTACTAATTTTCTAAGTTTTTAATTTGCAAATTTACAAATTTTTTTATTTTGTCATTTGGAACTCTCAAATTTTACACTTCACAAATTTAAAAATTCTCAAATTCCCAAATTACCAAACTTAGAACCCCTAAATTTTAAAATACAGAAATTCCCCAATTTCCAAATTCCTAAATTTGCAAATTCTCAAATTCCCAAACTTACAACCCCTAAATTCCCCAATTTCCAAATTCCTAAATTCTCAAATTCTCAAATTTCCAAACTTACAACCCCAAAATTCCCCAATTTCCAAATTTCCAAACTTACAACCCCAAAATTCCCCAGTTTCCAAATTCCTAAATTCTCAAATTCCCAAACTTACAACCCCAAAATTTCCCAATTCCCAAATTCCCAAACTTACAACCCCAAAATTCCCCAATTCCCAAATTCCCAAACTTACAATCCCAAAATTCCCCAATTTCCAAATTCCTAAATTCTCAAATTCCCAAACTTACGACCCCAAAATTCCCCAATTCCCAAATTCCCAAACTTACAACCCCAAAATTCCCCAATTTCCAAATTCCTAAATTCTCAAATTCCCAAACTTACGACCCCAAAATTCCCCAATTTCCAAATTTCCAAACTTACAACCCCAAAATTCCCCAATTTCCAAAATTCTCAAATTCTAAAATTCAGAAAATTGATGAATCGAAAATTGAAATTTGAAATATTGATGAATTTAAAATTAGGAAATTTCACAATGTATTTATTTGGAAATTTCAGAATTCATTTTGTTTATAAGGGTTAATACAGTTCTCTTCCGCTTCTCGCAAGGTTCCTCCGTGCACGGACATCTGTTTACGGAGGAATCATCTTCTAAATGGCAGCCGGTAAAGCGTTAATGGATTCTCAAAAGCGAAGCCATCGACTTCAGGTGTAATCTAGTGACGAATCGAGTCAGACATGAATTCATGGCGGAAATAACCACGCCAGAAAGTGAAAGAGTAAACGCTTTAGTCGTTCCTGTGTTAACTCTTGCTAATGCGTTTACACTGCTTTTCAAATTATGCCTTGCTCGATCAAATTGGAGTAGAACATGTGCACAGTTCACTGCATTTTAACGTTACCTATAAATTTATTACTGATTAACAGAAACATAAAAAATATAAATCTTTGCATTGTTAAAATTTTACCAGTTTTTTAAATCCTTCACATAAAGTCATATAAGTTGAAATTACACAAACCAAAAATAATGAAAGGGCTTTTAGATATAACATTATTGATCATGAATTTTTTAACATAGTTTGTGCACTCTCTTTTAATCGCAGCTTTGTCGCCATACAAATTTAAATCTACTGCACCCTTGCAAATTATGTTGTCGCCATAGTCAATACAGTTTCCTGTATGGCGGAATGAAAGCATGTAACTTTGTTATATACATCAATTTCAGCTTAATACTTTAGAAGCATACTTTGCACAGACCTTTTAAGTTATGTCAAAAAGTCCATTTGTTTACTTGTAAAAGAGCTTTTACTTTTTAAATCATCGATTAGTTTAAAAATGTTTTCTCAGAAAGGAAATTCCGAATTTTACAATCTTAACCAATAAAATACAAGATTTATTATAATCTTACAATATTATTTTTCAACATCTTTCGAAAGTAAAAATTGAACACTTAAATATAAATCGAACACTACACAAAGAAATATTATTTAATATTTCGTCACACCGCCATTTTTATTTACAATTCCGAGTACATGAAAATCCACCACCTACCGAGTATAACGTCGCTTAAATCGAAGTCAAGGTTTTCGTCCAACCACCAACAGAGGCTCGGAACATAGAATACTTAACATAACCTTATACCCACACCGCCTTTTATTCCAGAAACGAGATTCACGCGTTAACGCGTTACTCACAGGTTTGTCGTATATTGCTTATCGATGCATCGAGTATCAACAACATTGTTAAACCAATTAAAGTCGCGTCCGTCGCATATTTTCGAGAAGAAATCTCCCGAGTATAATAATTTAACCAGCCACCGTAAGTTGGAGTATTTAATCGCGTGCTGGTTGAAACGATACACGTGAAAATGATAGCAGATGCGGCGCATTAATGGAAACTCGATAAACTTGAAGCATTTCGCGTGGTAGGTGTCCACGACACGTTTGGAACAACAGGTGCCCTGTTTAGCTACTAAAAACACCGATATCCGTCCGTCTGTCCAGCTGTTCGCCGGCTTTGTCCTGCACGCCTCGTTCGTGCAAAACTCAAACAGACGTGCGCTACTTACGGCCATCGTCGATGTGATTCGCAAGATCGATCCACCCAGAACAATTGGACAGAGTATACTTCAGGACAATCCGATTTCCGGCCTGGTTTTCGTTAGAGTACGATGATACCTCGTTAGAGAAACGTAATTAGTAGAACATTGTACACTCCGGTACAGCGTAGGCTTACTTTGAACATGCGTATGAAAAATTTTTTATTTTTGTAATTTCCATATATTTTCATTCGAAAACTTTCGAGTTTACATATTTGATAATTTTCAGATTCTTAAACCTTAGGATTTTTGGATGTTCAGATTTTGTTTCAAATTTTTTAAACGTTCCTAGGTCCCCTTTCGAACTCCGCGCTTCTGAGATTTAGGGATGTGGGACTCCAGGGATTCAAAGTTACCAAATACCTATGTTTCCAAATTGCTAGGTGCACAAATTCCTATATTCCCAAACTCCTAGGTCTTCATCTACAGATCTACATCTTCAGATCTACAAATTTCTAGACCTCTAAGTTCTTTGTTCGTTAAATTCCTAGATCCACAAGTTTCTAGATCTCTAAGTTCTTAGCTCGTTAAATTCCCAAATCTGCAAATTCCTAGATCTCTAACTTGCACTACCAATTCCACAGATTCCTACATTCATAACTCCCCAAATCCCCAAATCACCAAATCCCCAAATCGTAACGTTCCAAGACTCCTAACTCATCCTCGAAGTCCCGAATCCCCAAACGCAAATATCCCAAAATTCTGAACGCATCTGAAACGTTCGAATCCCCAAAACTCCCTAAAAACCAATAAACGGGACACATCCTCTCTGCTACCGTGTTTCCCCTAGGGAAATCGGATTTGCACTTGACTGTACAATACGTTTGTACACACACGCGCGAGTTTCTGTAGATACATGTATATTTCAGTTGAGCGAAGCACGAACTGCATTGAATGACTAAAGTTTGTTCTGCGCGATTCAGCGAGAATTTACTTTGAACTACCTAGTATCATCCTGCACTGTTTGATGCATTAATTCTCAGTTTTAATTGACTATATTGCACCGTATGCACTGATTAGTTTCTATCGTAGAAACGCGATTATTTTCACTTATCGGTTTATGCTCGAATACTTTCGAGTTTCGCTACTTTCGTTATTCTCGGCATTAGATGTACTGGCCTTCACTATTCTCTACTGTGATAGTATTTATATCTGACTTATCCGAAATTTCACTATTTTTAACTCCAACACTTTGCAACTTTCGATGTTGATAGAAGTCTGACTTTTTTCTGGTTTCACTACTTTTTCTTCGGTTGTCCGATTTGCAGATGCTTAATCTTTTTTCTTGATAGTATTTTATATTTCACTAAGGTAGATTATTTTTGACTTTGTTCGTAATCTTGATTGTTCGCAACTTTGTAGGTAGCTAAATTCTCTATTTTAGTTGTTCAAATCATGGCTATTCTTGATTCTGATATATTTGTCTTATATAAAATTTCGCTAATTTTAAGTTCGACTACTCAGAACTCTTCAACTTCGATTACGCTGAAGTTTCACTGTTTGCACATTTTACCACTTTGAATTTAGGTTGTGTCTGACTATTTGCAAGTTTAACTACTTTGAACGTAGACGCTACCCCAGGCTGACTATTTGCATGTTTCACTACTTTCAACTTGCAAATGATTTTTTGCAAATGTAACTGTTCTCAATTTCTATGTTGACTATTCTGAAGTCTGAACATTTTCATCCCGTACTATCAATTCTCAACACAGTTTACGTTCAATCACACATAAATCACTGACTACTTCCAATTCTTCTCATCTCTGAATACTTTCAACACTGATTCAACTGTAACTTCTATTCACTATAATTAATCGCTATTGATATCTTATTCGAAATTAATTATTTTACTTTCTTATCTCGAAAACTATGTTAACAGGAAGTCAGTAGCAACTTTGTCTTCAAACTTTTCTTATTCCAAATTATAAAAATTTGATAGGGAAACCAAGTTTTAAGGAAAATATCAATTATTCACATGTGAATAATGTTCACATATGTACATTATTAATGAACACTATTAATTATTCACATGTGAATAATGTTTACATATGAACATTATTAATGAACACTACTGGTGAACATTAATCACATGTGAATAATTAGAGAATAATTAGAAAAACATCCACATTCATATGTAAATAATAAATACATATTTATACACATATGAATACACCAAGTTTTAAGGAAAAGATTTAAAAACAGTCTAATTATTCACATGTGAATAATGTTCACATATGAACACTATTAATGAACATTATTCACATGTGAATAATTAGAGAATAATTAGAAAGACATCCACATTCATATGTAAGTAATAAATAAATATTTATACACATATTAGTACTTAGAGAATAATTAGAAAAACATTCACAATCACATATGAACAAATAGAATTATCCTACCATAATTCCTTAATAGTTTATCTGAATTATAATTTATAGCGTCAATCACCAATAGATTGCTGAGAGAACATACTAAAATTACGTTGTTATTGCAACTTATAGCAATTCACGTCTAAAATAACTGATGATATATGAATATTTCTCGAGAATTCGCGGGACAAACAAATCGATTAGTTTTACAATATAACTACGCTTCCATAAACAAGATTCAGGTGCGCAGATTTGGCGATCAAATAGGTGAGGCAGCATCTATTAATAAAAGTTTAAACATCGAACGATCCAAGAAGCCTGCCAAATTGCTCTAAACATACGTACACTATCGTTCTTAAGTCATAGCACACCTGAGTTAAATGAGATAGAAAAACATAGCGAATAGCATGATTTTATCATGATAAAATAGACGAAGGTGAAAATGTGGCATGAACAAGGGTGAATATTTGTATGAAAATAGTAGAAATTGCTTCGTTAGTTTTATTCACTTTCTTTGTTTATTTTATTATTTTATTTCGATTCCATAGAATTTGGATAATTGATAATTTGGATAAATTGAAAATTTGTACCATTGAAAAATTGGATTGAGAATTTGGACAATTGAGAGTGTGAACAATTGAAAATTTGAATAATCAACAATTTTGATAATTGAGAATTTGGACAATTGAAACATTGGATAATTGAGATTTTAAACAATTGAATAATTGAGAATGTGGACAATTGAAACATTGGATTATTGAAAATTTGAACAATTGAAAAATTGGATAATAGAAAATTTGGACAATTGAAATATTGGATAATTGGGAATTAGAACAATCGAAAATTTGTATAATTGAGAATTTTGATAATTCAGAATTTCGACAATCGATACGTTGGATAATTCAGAATTTGAACAATTGAAAATTTGAATAATTGAGAATCTTGATAATTCAGAATTTGAACAATTGAAACATTGCACAATAAAAAATTTAAACAATTGAAAAATTGAATAATTGGGAATTTTGATAATTCAGAATTTGGACAATCGATACGTTGGATAATTCAGAATTTGAACAATTGAAAATTTGAATAATTGAGAATCTTGATAATTCAGAATTTGAACAATTGAAACATTGCACAATAGAAAATTTAAACAATTGAAAAATTGGATAATTGGGAATTTTGATAATTCAGAATTTGGACAATCGATACGTTGGATAATTCAGAATTTGAACAAATGTAAATTTAAATAATTGAGAATCTTGATAATTCAGAATTTGAACAATTGAAACATTGCACAATAGAAAATTTAAACAATTGAAAAATTGGAAAATTGGGAATTTTAATAATTCAGAATTTCGACAATTGATACGTTGGATAATTCAGAATTTGAACAATTGAAAATTTGAATAATTGAGAATCTTGATAATTCAGAATTTGAACAATTGAAACATTGCACAATAGAAAATTTGAACAATTGAAAAATTGGATAATTGAGAATTTGGGCAATTGAAAATTTGGACAATTGAAAAATTGAATAATTGAGAATTTTGACAATTCAGAATTTGGGCAATTGAAACATTGGATAATTGAGAATTTAAACAATTGGAAAATTGCATAATTGAGAATTTGTACAGTAGAGAAATCTGCCAATTTCAAGATTCGAGGACATAAAAATTGGTGGATATAGAAATTTGCAAACTACCAGAATTATATACACCCCATAATTGAGTATACATTTTACTACGTAGACTATCAGAAATTAGTGCATATAATAACGCATATTTAGTTTATGAGAAATTATCTGATACACCCCGTACAATTTCATACATAATTCGCCATCAAAATTATCTAAAATTATCCACTACACCCCCGCATAATTAAGTCCATATTCTGCCACGTATACTATCAGCAATTAGCGCATACACCCCATTTAATGTCCATCCGATTATCCAGAATGAGAAGCTCGAGCTTAGCCTAATACTTCCTTAACACCCTATGCAGCCTCTTTGTACACGCGAAACTCTCGTTCTGAACAACAGGCTCGAGTTGCTGCGAAACGGAGCTTCAACTTTCCTCACCCCATAACCCGCTAAATGGATGACGTCACCGTGACGAACGAAGCAAGAGGTGGAAAGACGAGATATGTAAATTAATAATAAAGGCGTTCGCAGTGAAGAGGAACGCGATATTTCGCAGCGCGTAACCGGCTGCTCGATCAAATGCTTCATGGCATTTCTAGCGTTGAATTTTAAAGCGTGTACACCCCCGTAAACGCGATTCACGGGGTAACAGAGAACGTTTGTACACGAAAGGGTAGTTTAGCATTTTGCATCCTTTGTGCCGCGCAGGATTCGAGATATCGAACGCGGATTTTCCATCGTACCTTTTTTCTGCTCGCCGATAGTGCGTTTACAACCCCTCGGAAGGGATGAAAAATGAGACAAAATGTAGAAATGTTTCGGTGTGTATGATTTAACGGGCGTTTCTATCGGAAAATACTTAAGGTAGGTTTAGCATATGGTGAGAAAGGAGGGTAGGAAACAAAATTTCTAGGCTGATGGTAATGCACTTTTGAGAAAAGTTACGGTGTAATTAGTATGGAGAGATGAGTTATTTGGGTTACATTTTTAAAAAGGGAAGATTGTTATTTATGGTTAGTTTGGGATTACATAATTTCGAATACTAAAATTACTAAAATTCTTAAATTCTAAGTTACGGTGTAATGAGTATGGAGAGATGAGTTATTTGGGTTACATTTTTAAAAAGGGAAGATTTTTATTTATGGTTAGTTTGGGATTACATAATTTCGAATACTAAAATTACTAAAATTCTTAAATTCTAAGTTACGGTGTAATTAGTACGGAGAGATGAGTTATTTGGGTTACATTTTTAAAAATGGAAGATTTTTATTTATGGTTAGTTTGGGATTACATAATTTCGAATACTAAAATTACTAAAATTCTTAAATTCTAAGTTACGGTGTAATGAGTACGGAGAGATGAGTTATTTGGGTTACATTTTTAAAAAAGGAAGATTTTTATTTATGGTTAGTTTGGGATTACATAATTTCGAATACTAAAATTACTAAAATTTTTTTATTCTAAGTTATGGTGTAATGAGTATGGAGAGATGAGATATTTCGGGTGTTACATTTTTAAAAAGGGAAAATTGTTATTTATGGTTAGTTTGGGATCGCATAATTTCGAATACTAAAATTACTAAAATTTTTTAATTCTAAGTTACGGTGTAATTAGTATGGAGAGATGAGTTATTTGGGTTACATTTTTAAAAAGGGAAGATTGTTATTTATGGTTAGTTTGACACTACATATTTTCGAATTTTGCAAATTTTTAAATTTGCAAATTACTAAAATTCTTAAAATAATTTATCATTTTTTAAGTTTGAAAATATAACAGAATCAATTTTCATTCAGAATTATCATAATATTTTTAGCAAATTAATATTATCATTTACAAACAGCAAAAAAATAAATCTGTATTAAAAATAACCAAAGTATTTAAATATAAAATAAAATTATGGAGTCTGACACAATTAAATAGCAGTTTCAATTTGAGACACAAAATTTAATGAAAATAACTGAATGAATGCTTAAAATAATCTTAATAGCGTAAAATGGATAATTCTTTGTTGAAATGAACAATGGATCGATCATTTTATACTTTAGCAGTCCATTAGCGAGTACGGAGGAACAATACATCTCACACTTTCCGCTCATATATAGGGTGTGCTGAAACTACTTAAAATTTACTATTTTCTCTTATACTTCGTTATATTTTTGAGAAATAAACAATTGAAAATATATTTATTATAATAATAGATAATACCAACGATCAATTTTAAATAGGTTCAGTCATTATTTGCTCTAACAAGGAATTTATATTAAAAATACTGATGAAGTATTTCGTTATACGTTTCGAGTAAATCTTAAACTAAAAACTGAACTTAAATCTTAAACTTTACAAGGTTTTAAATTTGTATCACAACGTTTTGTAATATTTTTATGTTAACTCAGTGACGGATCCAAAAGGGGTGCACACCCCAAAACAATAAATTTAAATTTATTTAAATCCGGTATTCTTTAGATAATTTCAAATAGTTTGAATAATTCTTTCGATAATGAATTGTTCTATATTTCAACAATTTGTTAGATTTTTATAGTAAATTTCGTCTCATAAACGCGACTCTTCGCCAAGAATGAATTAACACAATATTCTATAACAACACTATTAAATTAAATTAGAAAACCTATTAAATTACCATAATAAACAGTAGAAGATGAACCCAGTGCAACCCCAAAACCCAAAATCCACCCCTATGTCACCCCATATCGTATCGCGCTTTGTTTCCCAATCAGCCTGTTTTCCGATAATTGCATAGAATAGTAAACGTAAACAAGTTTTCAATTAAAACTCGTCACTGATTTCGATCCCCTGTAAATTACGTGTCAGTGGTTCGTTGAAATCGTACACGGTCGAAATACTTCGAACGTTGATTACGCGTTTTGGCTTGTAGCAGCGAATCGAACGGCACGTGTCGCGCAAACCGTGGCTCGTAAAGTTTTATGATTTTCCGTGTCCCGTTTTATCCAAACGCAACGAGATGTTCGCTTAACAAATGCTTTTTTACCGATGTTACGAACCACGAGAATTGAGATTAGTTTCGTTTTACATTTCAAAATCATAATTTTACAGATCACAAAATTCCCAGAATTACAATCTTACAAATTCCTAAATTTCCAGATTCCCAACTTCCCAAAATTACAATTTTACAAATCTCTATATTTCCAAAATTACAATTTTACAAATCCCTAAATTCTCAAATTCCCAAATTTTCAAAATTACAATTTTACAAATCCCTAAATTTTCAAATTTCCAAAATTGCAATCTTACAAATCCCAAAATTTCCAAAATTCTGACAAATCCTTAAATTTCTAGATTCCCAAATTTTCAAAATTACAATTTTACAAATCCCTAAATTTGCAAATTTTCAAATTTCCAAAATTACAGTCTTACAAATCCAAAAATTTGGAGATTACTAAATTTCCAAAATTACAATTTTACAAATCCTTAAATTTCTAGATTCCCAAATTTTCAAAATTACAATTTTACAAATCCCTAAATTTGCAAATTTGCAAATTTCCAAAATTACAGTCTTACAAATCCCAAAATTTGGAGATTACTAAATTTCCAAAATTGCAATCTTACAAATCCCAAAATTTCCAAAATTCTGACAAATCCTTAAATTTCTAGATTCCCAAATTTTCAAAATTACAATTTTACAAATCCCTAAATTTGCAAATTCTCAAATTTCCAAAATTACAGTCTTACAAATCCCAAAATTTGGAGATTACTAAATTTCCAAAATTGCAATCTTACAAATCCCAAAATTTCCAAAATTCTGACAAATCCTTAAATTTCTAGATTCCCAAATTTTCAAAATTACAATTTTACAAATCCCTAAATTTGCAAATTTCCAAATTTCCAAAATTACAGTCTTACAAATCCCAAAATTTGGAGATTACTAAATTTCCAAAATTACAGTCTTACAAATCCCTAAATTTGGAGATTACTAAATTTCCAAAATTACAATTTTACAAATCCCTAAATTCTGAGATTCCCAAATTTCCAAAATTGCAATCTTACAAATCCCAAAATTTCCAAAATTCTGACAAATCCTCAAATTTCTAGATTTCCAAATTTTCAAAATTACAATTTTACAAATCCCTAAATTTGCAAATTTGCAAATTTCCAAAATTACAGTCTTACAAATCCCAAAATTTGGTGATTACTAAATTTCCAAAATTACAATGTCATTCATTTGTTCCTTTTCTTTGCTGCTTTCGAAAATAGATTCTTTTATGCATATATTCTAGCATACTACATTGTAACGTATTGTATTATATTGCATAGTAACATAGTATATTATATTGCATTGTTATGTTACATTATATCATACAGGGTGTCTCACAATTAGTGCAGGTCCTTGAAATGGGGGGTAGCTGACGTGATTCTGAATAAGATTTCCCTTTGCAAAAATGGGGTTTGAAGCTTCGTTTTCGAATTATGTATTTACTGTGTATTGTACTATATTATACAATTTAAAAATGTTAAGCAACTATAAAAATAATTCAACTCAACATTCTATACATATAATTTAATAAATATTTGCCACACTGCTCAATAAAAAATTCCTTGAATTTGCCTACGAATTTGTTTGAATAAAATTCATATAAAATATATATACAATGTTATTATATATAAATGTTACACAATGAGATGCGATTAAAAATTGCCTATTTTTCTCTTGAACATGAATTTTATTCCTCGATAAAACTTATTCGATATTTAACGTAATAAAATTCAATTCAAAATTACTTAAAAAGATGGAACTCCTTAAACTTTTGATTAAGAAATAAAACAATGTTTACTATTTTTTTAACAGTGGTTAATATTTTTTTTAACAATTATTAACAATGTTTAATATCTTTATTTTCTATCATCACTATATCATCTCAACGACTTACAATAAGCTTAATATTCAATAACCACGTGAAATATAACCTAAAATATTTGGCAAACATTTATAGACTCACGAAAGAGCATCATAATTTTAAAAAGGAATCTAAAAACCCCTCCTTGGCAATCTCCCCGCAAAAATTTTGATCCCATCTTCCTTTTTATCGTCACGTTTCACCTATTTCACCGGAAGGAAAATATTAACTCGTCTCAAGGTTCCAAACTGCAGTTCTTGTACCATCAAGGGGTTTATATACGAGATGTTCATAAACGCTGGAGACAGTTTTATAGAACGTATTTCACACGACGAAACATCCGTAGCTGAATTTTTCTTCCCACATAAGGTAATTCCCGACGCAACAATCGATATTCGAAAAGTATTTTCTCCCAGTTCGAAAATCATTTTCTCCGTTGAACTTTTAATAACCGTTCAATCGTGGAAGTTCAAGTTTATGCAGAAGTTAAAACGGGAATCGTAAGACCGATCCGTTATTTGTTTTTCTTTTTTCGCTTTGTTTAACTGGAAAATTGGAGAGAACACGTGGCGCGAAATAGAATTTCACATCGCGCAGATTAATCGGTTTTCCCTCGTAAAATCGGTCGATCAATACGAGCTTCGGATCGGGCAGAATTGCTTGCGGATTAAATCGTCCATCAAAAGTCACACGCACGCGATTATTGTTCGAATGTTTCAACGGGAATAACGATGCTGCTGACCTGTGCCGATCGCTCGAATCCCGTTATTAGCTTATTTAACGCTGTTTTTCTGCTCGACCGGTTCGCATAATTGAGAGGAACATTTTGAGAGATAATTATCCTTTAACAGTTGATGGTTCTTCTGTGTAGGGGTGTGTGGTTCTCGACAGCAGCGTATATGTAAGCTGCGCGTGGACTCTTTGACACCTGGATTTTATTTGCGAGGGAAATTATTCACTTCGGAATTTTAGGCTTTCCTCATTTGTGAGGGATTGAATTTCTATTAATCGAAATTTGAAATTCTGATATTTGTAGATATGTAGATTTCTGAATGCACTTCGCATCGATCGTATTTGCAAATTATTAGTGTTCGAATTTTGTAATATTTCGAATTGCACATTTCGAGAAATCAAATACTCGAATTTTTAAATTCTCAAATTATAAAATTGTCAGTTTACCAATTTATCAATTTATCAATTTATTGATTTATCGATTTGTCGATTGGTCGATTGATCGATTGGTCAAATGATCGATTGGTCGAATGGTCGATTGATCGATTGGTCAATTGATCGATGGGTCGATTGGTCGATTGGTCGATTTACCGATTTATCGATTTGCCTATTTATCAATTTGTCGACTTATCGAGTTATCCATTTGTCGATTTGTCGATTCGTCAATTTGTCGATTTCTCGATTCGTCAATTTGGCTATTTTTCAATTTGTCAATTTATTAATTCATCAATTCATCAATTCATCAATTCATCAATTCACCATTTCATCAATTCATCAATTCATCAATTCATCAATCTATCCATTCATCAATCTATCAATCTATCAATCTATCAATCTATCAATCTATCAATCTATCAATCTATCAATCTATCAATCTATCAATCTATCAATCTATCAATCTATCAATCTATCAATCTATCAATCTATCAATCTATCAATCTATCAATCTATCAATCTATCAATCTATCAATCTATCAATCTATCAATCTATCAATCTATCAATCTATCAATCTATCAATCTATCAATCTATCAATCTATCAATCTATCAATCTATCAATCTATCAATCTATCAATCTATCAATCTATCAATCTATCAATCTATCAATCTATCAATCTACCAATCTACCAATCTACCAATCTATCAATCTATCAATCTATCAATCTACCAAACTATCAATCTATCAATCTATCAATCTATCAATCTATCAGTCTATCAATTTACTGATTCGTCGATTCGTCGGTCTGTCAATATGTCGATTTATTAATTTTTGTATGACTAACGTAAAATACAATAAATTACTATAACACGAAGAACAAAAATTGAGTAGCTACAACATATATCAATAAACATATATAAAATTAACTATTGTAATACAATTTAACTAATACAGTTTTTAATACCATAAAAATATAAAATAATTAGAAGTTTGTAATATTAAAAACTGTTCACAACCTTCTAAAAATTGAATGAAATTTCAGTACACTAATCTTTTTGCCATTTAAAAATAAAATCAATAATAGCAATAAAAGATTAAACGTTGTTCAATATTAATAAATATTCGTTGAAACGTATTTGATTGAATCCTTCAAAGGTCATTTGACATAACTCCTCGAAATCAAAGGTCATCTTTAAACGAACGACATGTAGCATATGCACGTAAATGAATATATTTCAAAATTATATATTTAATAGCAGGGATCAACGATACGATATGTTTGTTTTTCTAGAAATGTCGTATTCATCAGAAACTCGTGTATTTGTCTCGAACGTCTAAATATCAGTTCTAAAACGAAAATACATTCTAGGAATAGTTAGTGTACAACCAGTCTAGCGCTATGAATAACACATAACGAAAGCTTAAAATAAGTTTTCTATAGTATTGTTATAGCACGTTTTCACTTCGAAAACTTTACATGTTATTATTTTAAACGTACACGGTCGAGCATTATGGTTTTTATAGATCAAATCGAGTTTTCATTGCTGTCTGGGTAAAATGTTGTAACGTAGTTATTTTTGGTAGTTATTTAGAAATTTGGAAATTCAGAAATCTGCAATTTTAGAAATCTAGTAATTCTGATACTTAAGAATCTAATTCAGAAATTTAGGAATTTACAAATCTAGGAATTTACAGATCTGGAAATTTATAAATTCAGAAATTTACAAATATAGGAATTTTCAAATCTAGAAATTTACAAATCTAGGAATTTACAAATTTAGGAATTTACAAATCTAGGAATTTACAAATTTAGGAATTTACAAATCTAGGAACTTACAGATCTGGAAATTTATAAATTCGGAAATTTACAAATCTAGGAATTTTCAAATCTAGAAATTATCAAATTTAGGAATTTACAAATCTAGGAATTTACAGATCTGGAAATTTATAAATTCAGAAATTTACAAATCTAGGAATTTTCAAATCTAGAAATTTACAAATATAGGAATTTATAAATTTAGGAATTTACAAATCTAGGAATTTTCAAATCTAGAAATTTACAAATATAGGAATTTACAAATTTAGGAATTTACAAATCTAGGAATTTTCAAATCTAGAAATTTACAAATATAGGAATTTACAAATATATGAATTTACAAATTTAGGAATTTACAAATCTAGGAATTTACAAATTTAGAAATTTACAAATATAGGAATTTACAAATTTAGGAATTTACAAATCTAGGAATTTACAAATTTGCAAATTTGCATATTTACAAATTTTGAAACTTTTCAATTACAAAACTTTTAAATTTAGTAATAGTTCTTCAAAAATATGGTAATGTGGGAACTTAAAAATGTAGAAATCTCTAAGTTCAGTATTTCGATAATTTCAAAGTATTTTTCAAAGTTTTCAGCTTCCTCTAAATTCTCCGATTTCTCTATATTTCAGCACAAAATTAAAAAACCAGCAAAAAATATTTCAAATAAGATTTCTGTTACTATTTCTACTTAATTTAACATATCTACAACTACCAAAAGAAAATAACTAAAATTCTTGAAACAACCCTTACTATCGTACCTTTCAACATTATCTGTGCGTTATCACTGCACAAGTCATACTGATTCAAGCATTGTCTGAACAATGATCAAAATTACGTACGACAACGACATTACCGACCATATGATTCATCAAATAGACATTGAAAATCATCGCAACGAATAAAAATTCGACCAGAGACCATTAGAGGTTCTGAAAGATCATTTAACCATGAAGAAGATATCTTTCGATGACGATTAAATTGCGTAGAATCAACGGGCCAGATTGCGAATCAAGTTTCTCGATGATTGGATCCTGAAATTCGCTGTCAAGTGATATGAGTTTACGCATGGGTGGATAACCGCATTGTGTTCACGCTCGTATTCACTAAAGTTCGTGCACGTCCACTGCAAGAACAAATATCAAGCGACACGTGTGCTCCATGCAATGAAATGCAGAGAGAATCCAGAGAACGGACGATAGTTTATCAGCGAAAATAATATGGCGGTGCTGGAACGAGGTGGGTGGAATGTGTGGAGTATTCTACATATGTGACTTATAGAGTTTGATTGCTTCAAATTTTTAAGGTATTTGTTTCTGTACTGACTTTTGCAAGTTTTCAAATTTAGGATTTGTTATTTTGCGGATTTACAAGTTTGGAAATTCTCTGATTTCAATTTTACGAATCCGAAAATTTCAATTTTCCAAAATTACAATCTTACAGATCCCAAAATTTCCAAAATTCTAACAAATCCTTTTTCTAGATTTCCAAATTTCCAAAATTACAATTTTACAAATCTCTAAATTTCTAAATTTCCAAATTTTCAAAATTATAATTTTACAGATCCCTAAATTACAATCTTACAAACTCCTAAATTTCCAGATTCCCAAATTCCCAAAATTACAATTTTACAAATCTCTAAATTTCCAAAATTACAATTTTACAAATCCCTAAATTTTCAGATTCCCAAATTTTCAAAATTACAATTTTACAAATCCCTAAATTTCCAAATTTTCAAATTTTCAAATTTCCAAAATTGCAATCTTATAAATCCCAAAATTTCCAAAATTCTGACAAATCCTTAAATTTTTAGAAACCCAAATTTTCAACATTACAATTTTACAAATCCCTAAATTTCCAAAATTGCAATCTTACAGATCCCAAAATTTCCAAAATTCTGACAAATCTTTAAATTTCTAGATTCCCAAATTTTCAAAATTACAATTTTACAAATCTCTAAATTTCCAAAATTACAATTTTACAAATCCCTAAATTTTCAGATTCCCAAATTTTTTAAATTACAATTTTACAAATCCCTAAATTTTCAAATTTCCAAAATTACAGTCTTACAAATCCCTAAATTTCGAGATTACTAAATTTCCAAAATTACAATTTTACAAATCCCTAAATCTCCGAATTTCCAAATTTCCAAAATTATTTTAGAAATCTCAAAATTTCCAAATTTCCAAAATTACAATCTTACAAATCCAAAAATTTTCAAAATTACAATCTGACAAACCCCTAAATTTCACGAATCCCAAAATTTCCAAAATTAAAATCTTACAAATTCCCAAATTTCCAAAATGACAATCTGACAAATCCCTAAATCTCCAAATTCCAAAATCCTAAAAAGATATTTGTACGAAAAAAATCAATCTGAAATATATTACTTAAAATTCTCACCGATATAAATATTTTTGAATGTACAATTTTCGTGAAGTTCAAAACGAAAGTGAATCACTCGAATGAACGAAAGAATTAAAGATTCAGAAACTATTATCGAAAATCAATACATCGATTACATAAACACAGCTGTGCATCTAACTAGTGGTTCACCATTTCCAGCAGTTTCTCGATAAATTAATGAAGCAAATTAATTAATTTCCGAATGTATCTCGTGTTGGACGAGAGTTAGCCACCGCGTACATAAACGCAACTGGTCGTTTTAGAAAATTTCAGGAAATTTCACTAAAGGAATTCTTAATATTACCTATAATTATAATTACGATAATTCACGTGAATATAATGTATTTTATTGAATGTCGATATAAAAACTGACTCAGAGACCGATATTTTGCTTACATTAACTTAAAAATTGAGAGAAACATTTTAAAAAATGTTTGATATTTTAAAAGCTTCCGGAGAGCACAGTTTCACTTTAGTTCCTGCATTCTGTTCTCATTGAAATTTTAATCGTATTTTTTACCGGCAAGTGTTTTTCCGGATTGCCCTGTTCAATTCAATTCCAACGTGAGACAATCGCGGGCGAACAAGTTATTCAAATGAACGTAACTTCTATCGACCAAGTCTGATTGAATTTGTTCCCGCGACAAGGCGAATTGAAAACAAAATTAATTTCCAAGTAAATCTCATCGGACTCTCTGTTTACGTATAAACGGGTGTCCTCCTTTTTTCCTTTCCGGGAAATCATCGTGAACATTATTATTAACGAGAAAAAGTGTTTCGAGATTATTTAATACTAATTGGCAGCTGGTGGAAAATTTATTAGTGAGATTTTGTTGGTATAATTCATTGTGATAATTATAATTATGATACTTATAGTAAATTTATTATAGTAACTTGACTGAAATAATTTGTAGGTGTTTGTTTATAATAATTCATAATTATTGCATTTTGGTTATGATAATTAATCATTTTTGTATTATCATGTGAGTTGTAATAATCAATAATTATTATATTTTATAATTGTTATACTATTATTTTGGTTGCAATAATTAACAATTATTATATTATTGTATTGCTTATAGTAATCAATAATCTGACGATACTTAATTTATTTATGTAACTTAATCGGTTGAGGTTAAACCTAACCTAATTAAGGTTAACTCTGAGTGAGGTTAAACCTAACCTAATTGAGGTTAACTCTGAGTGAGGTTAAACCTAACCTAATTGAGGTTAAATCTGAGTGAGGTTAAACCTAACCTAATTGACGTTAACTCTGAGTGAGGTTAAACCTAACCTAATTGAGGTTAACTCTGAGTGAGGTTAAACCTAACCTAATTGAAGTTAAATCTGAGTGAGGTTAAACCTAACCTAATTGAGGTTAACTCTGAGTGAGGTTAAACCTAACCTAATTGAGGTTAAATCTGAGTGAGGTTAAACCTAACCTAATTGAGGTTAACTCTGAGTGAGGTTAAACCTAACCTAATTGAGGTTAACTCTGAGTGAGGTTAAACCTAACCTAATTGAGGTTAAATCTGAGTGAGGTTAAACCTAACCTAATTGAGGTTAACTCTGAGTGAGGTTAAACCTAACCTAATTGAGGTTAACTCTGAGTGAGGTTAAACCTAACCTAATTGAGGTTAAATCTGAGTGAGGTTAAACCTAACCTAATTGAGGTTAACTCTGAGTGAGGTTAAACCTAACCTAATTGAGGTTAACTCTGAGTGAGGTTAAACCTAACCTAATTGAGGTTAAATTTGAGTAAGGTTAAACCTAACCTAATTGAGGTTAACTCTGAGTCAGGTTAAACCTAACCTAATTCAGGTTAAATTTGAGTGAGGTTAAACCTAACCTAATCCGTCAAGTATTGTAAAATAAATTAAACTGTTTTATCACAGTAACTTATTAGTACGATTCAGTTGTAATCATTAATTTTTTATCGATAATTATACCTTCTCTATTTTTTCCATTCATTATATTAAACTTTGAAAATAAACTGGAATTGATTATAATCGATCAAATAACAGTGACGATAATAACCGACTTTATATCATAATTTAATTATGACAATTCATTATATCACCTAATAATCCAATATTAATTTTTCATCCGATCCACTGAGTATTTTCAATCTGCCAAATAAATTTTTCAAATAAAAATAAAATAAAATTTACAATTTTCATTTTTTCCATCAATTAAAATTGTAGCAGCAGAAATGATCAATAACCATGATCAACCAGTGAATAATGATATCTAACAAAAATTATTTATATTTAAAAACACCATGAAGGTGTAATTCATTGATTAATGTACCATAATAATTACTTTTTAATCCAGATCCAAAGTTTCAGCCCTTCCTCTAATTATATTACCGTTCCCCTAATTTTAACGCCCCTTCGTTCATACTATAATTAAATGGATCAAGTTATTTTTCATCGTTGTTCCGTTAACTCATTAACCACTTCTACCCTTTGTTATGATGCTCGCCTAACAATTTTATGTTTATGATAAAGGATATTGAATTGCAAATCATTCTCGACTCTTCTGTACGGAATTAATGAATGCTAATTACTCAAATTGTATTATAATTCATGCTTTTCTTCGGTTTTTCTTCTCTCCACCGTTTACCCATTTTCTTTCTAAATTACAATATTATTCTTACCGTGATTTTAAATTGTTTTTTACGAACTTGCTTTTACACGTGGGGTTGAAATAATTATACTCACAATTGATATGGTAGATAATGTTTAAAAAATCACTTTTAGTGTAATACAAATGTGATAGTTGCTGAAAGTTAATAATTAACAGATAATAAATTTAACATAATAATTTCTAAATATTATAAAATATTTGTTGGAGGTCAGCCTAAAGATTAATTGAGAATTAATGAGGATCAATAGGTAATCAATAAGAATGAATAGGAGTGAAAAAAAATTAATAAAAGTCAATGAGAATGAATAAAAATAAATAAGAAGCAATAACAATTAATAAGACCGAATAAAAATTAATAAAAATCAATGAGAATGAATAAAAATAAATAGGAATTAATAAGAATTAATAGAAATGAATAAAAATAAATAAAAATCAATAAGAACGAATAAAAATAAATAGCAATAAATAACAATTAATAATATTTAATAAGAACGAATAAAAGTGAATAAAAATCAATGAGAATGAATAAAAATGAATAAAAACCAACGAGAGTGAATAAAAATTAATAAAAATTAAAAATATCGATATGGATTTATATAAATTACCAAGGATTAATAACCAAGAAAAATAAATAAAAATTAACAGTACCTCAAAAACATTAAAGTCTTATTCGAAGATTCAAGTTGCTATTTAAAATAACAAAAATAATTTAATATTAACAAATACATCTTCTTTCTATTTAAATAATTTTATAACTCCCATATCTTACACGTTACTTATTCACACGTTACATAAAGTCTCAGTAAAACGTCTAATTTCAATTTAACGTTCTCGTACATTCAAGCGTTCCCCATTTTCACCCTTTTACACTCCTTAGGCTATTATTGCCATTGTTTACCTCGCCTTGCTCATTTTTATTTCTCGGTTAATCCTGCGCTACGTTCGTTCGCGTTTCAACAATTTCGTTGTTTATCGCCGGTTTATCGCCCGGGGTTATTCTCCGAAATTCAAATCTTTCAAACTTTTATTTTCAGCTACCCACTCGCGGTATGCTGCATCCTGGAAATAAAAATCGCTGGGGGCTGTTGCTTCACGGAACGTTTTTTAATAAATGAAAACACTGATGATTTTACTTCATCGTTCTGTTGAAACGTTATCGTACAACAGTGCTATCAATGTTTTCGATTTACTTGAACATTTGTATAGCAAACTAAAAATATGTATCTTTTGTTACTAAAACATTTTGTTATCCTCACTTTCGCTTTTATTTTGTGATACTTCAAAAATGTTATACTTTTTCAAACTATTCTATATTTTAACAATATAGTCAAAAATATAAAAAGATTTAAAAATAAAAAAATATTATATATAATTCTGTAGTTTAATAATATAGTTCAAAACATTATAGCAAAAAATATAAAAAGATGTAAAAATAAACAAATATATAATTCTGTACTTTAATAATATAGTTAAAAATATAAAAAAAAAAAATAAAAATATTAAATGAAGTTGAATAAAAAGGATTAATTAAAAAACGTTTAGAGACATATTTTAATACAAAGATAGTGCATTTTAATACTAAACATATAAACGTTCAATGCGTACATAATTTGAAAATAAAAATAGGGTAGAAAAATAAACAAATAATGGAAAATCATAGTTTTTTATTTTGATAAAAATTAACACAGATTTGTTAGAATAAATAAACTGAACCATGATTGATATTTAATGTAAAAAGTTAGCTGTTAACTGTATTCGTCTTTTGAACATAGTAACCTTTACTCACGAAAGGGTTAGTTTTTTGTAAGTACAGAGAAAACATAAAGGTCAACCTTGTTATTTTTCTTTTTTTTTTTCAAGAGAATGGCACACCTTTTTTTATAAAGTTCAATTCTTCGAAGCATTGCGCGTAAAGTGTTATCAAGATATAATGTTAAAAGTTAAAAGAGATCAATAGTTCTTCAGGTACTCTAAGTTTAAAGGCGAGATTTGAAATCTTCAGATTTCTAAATTTACAACTTCTCAAATCCCTGAATTTTCTTTACAACCCCTAAATTTTGAAATACACAAATTTTCTAACTGCCAAATTTGCAAATTCCCGTGTTCCAAAATTACAAAATATTCAAATTTGTAACTTCTCGAATTCCCGAATTCCCAAATTTACAACCCCTAAGTTCTGAAATACACAAATTCCCCAAACTCCATATTTCCAAATTCCCATGTTCCCAAATTCCTAAATTCCCAAATTTTCAACCCCTAAATTTTGAAATACACAAATTCCTTAATTTCCAAATTTCCAAACTTCCATACTCCCAAAGTTCTAATCTCTCAAATTCCCAAATTCCCAAATTTTCAACCCCTAAATTTTGAAATACACAAATTCCTTAATTTCCAAATTTTCAAACTTCCATACTCCCATAGTTCTAATCTCTCAAATTCCCAAATTCCCAAATTGCCAATTTCTTAAATCCCTGAATTCCTAAATTTACAACCCCTAAATTCTGAAATACACAAATTGCCTAATCTCCGTATTTCCAAATATCTAAATTTTCAACCCCTAAATTTTGAAATTCACAAATTCCTTAATTTCCAAACTCCCAAACTTCCAAACTCTCAAATCCTCAAAACTCCAAATACCCAAACCCCAACCTCAAAATTCGAAAATACCATAACAAATTGATTCAAAAATTAAACAAGCTCCCGTTGTATATCCTACACTTATAAAAGAACAATTTTCATTGTTCTAACAGTCGACACAAGCTAAAACAAAATAAATCTCGTTATTTACTAGCTACGTGCGAATTGAGTCACACGAATCCCCATCAAATTCCAACGGACCAACCCGGGGCAAGGGTGCCTTTCATTGTCGTTCACTCACAATATCTATGAAAAGCGTTCGATGTCTGATTGAAATGGGTATCGTTGGCTGCCACGAGCTATTCTTTTGTTTCACAGATAGAACGAGTGACACTTTATTTCGACTTATTGTTCACGGATTCTTTGATAACAAATCGTATCATCGTCTTTGGCGACGAGCTGAAAAACGAAGGAGGCTCATTGTTCTTCCACTTTTCTTTGTTTTTTACTATAAATTACTTGATTTCTGTTGATACAGGAAGAAACACGAATTGCAGTTTCATTATTTATTTATTTATGACACATTTCATCGAATACTTTCACAATATTTTACAGTATATTATCAAATTTGTACGTTGCCATATTTCTGGATCATGAAATTCGTAATCTTCAGATTTTCAGAAACATACACCCTTAAATTTTTACGTACCAAAACTCATACAACACCAAATTTTTATATTCTCAAGCACATACATCTTCAAATTGTTACATCCCTAAAACCACACATTCCCAAATCCCTACATGCCCAAATTACTACGTCCCCAAATCGCTATATCCCCAAATTTCTACATTTTCAAATTGTTACATTCCTAAATCCCTACATCCCCAAATCGTTGCATCCTCAAATCCCTACATCGCCAAGTTTCTACATCTCCAAATTGCTACATCCCCAAATCACCACATTCCCAAATCGTTACATCCCCAAATCGTTGCATCCCCAAATCCCTACACCCCAAATTTCTACATCTCCAAATCGCTACGTCCCCAAATCCCTACATCACCAAATTCCTACATTTCCAAATCGTTGCATCACCAAATCCCTACATCCCAAGTTTCTACATCTCCAAATCGCTACATCCCCAAATCCCCACATTCCCAAATCGTTACATCCCCAAATCGTTGCATCCCCGAATCCCTACATCCCCAAATCCTTACATCCCCAAATTCCTAAATTCCCAAATCGTTGCATCCCCGAATCCCTACATCCCCAAATCCCTACATCCCCAAATTCCTAAATTCCCAAATCGTTACATCCCCAAATCGGAGCATCCCCAAATCGGTACGTCCCAAAATCGCCATATCACCAAATTCCTACATCCCCGAATCCCTACATCCCCAAATCCCTACATCCCCAAATCCGTACATTCCCAAATTGTTATATCCCCAAATTCCTACATCCCCAAATCGCTACGCCCCCAAATCGCTACGTCCCCAAATCGCAATATCCCCAAATTCCTACATCCCCAAATCCCTACATTTCCAAATCGTGACATCCCCAAATCCCTACATTCCCAATTTCCTACATTTCCAAATCGTTACATCCCCAAATCCCTACACCCCCAAGTCCCTACACCCCTCCTTACCTTCCGAAATTCCTAATTCATCTTTAAATTTGTTAGTAGAATAATAGAACATAAAATAAAAAAGTGACTCAATAACTGGAATTCAATTTCAAGTTTGACTTTGCTTGGATTTTGATAGTAGTATCGTTATTGTTATCGACGTAATACACCGATGAATACTATTGAGAAAGAAATGAATACCATCCTGTCAATCAATAATGATGTTGTTGTTGCGATAATAATAGAATCTGTACTGATCTTTAGCCTCATACAAAAATAACTTCAAGGTAAGTAAATATCGTAATACATCAAAATGAAAGTGTTGTGAATGAATGTTGCCCCACCATTATAAATAATGAACATAAAAATCGATATCGTAAAATTTAACGTTTTAGGTGTTTCATATAATCGGTTTGCAATTTATCTAAATATTTGCTTAAGTGAAAATTGAATGCGATCCGAAATAATTTCAATAATTTATTGTTATGCAGGAAAATAGGTACATAAACATTGTAATATTAATAAAATCGAATGAATTTATATTCCTTAATTATATACAGTTGCATTATTGATTTATTTACTGTTGAATTAATTACATATAATAATTATGTGACGAATAATTACTACAAACGAATAAAATATATCGTATTAATTACAGAATACACAAGATAAATAAAGCGAGTTTAATTTGTAAATTTTTCATTTAAATAATGATTTCAAAAATAATAAAATTGTAAAAAGAGCAAAGAAAATACAACCACAACAACGTATCATCTTTTTCTAATAATAAAACTTAAATGCATCACAGAATTATTATACACAAATCAGTTAATTTTAACAACACCTTATCCCATCGTCCCGAGAACCAACGGGTTAAGTTTCACCCTTTAGGAGAATCAAACGACTCTCGGGAAAAAGGGTTCAGCCCCGACTCATCTTTCATCAGCCATATTTTTAGAACAGTTTACGATGTTACTTTAAAACGCAGTACCCTCGTGAACACGTTGTGTATACTGGTTAAACGAAATCATGCCATATATACGATAGTCGACAAAAATCGTGTCAAACCATAAAGGGTTAGTTTGACACACAACTATTCTATAAATAACACTGGACTTACAGTCACTCTAGCGTTAATAATTTTTTACTGAAAAATAATTTTCATTTTTGCATCAAAGATTTTGGGAAATTAATATATCAGGGAAATATTTTCAATTTACAAATTTTTTATTTTCGATATTATACATTTTCAAATTTTCAAGTTTACAAATTTTTTAATTTTTAAATCATTTTCAAATACACAATTTCCCAAATTTTCACCTTCCCAAATACCTAAATCCCCAAATTCCTAAATTTCCAAATTCCCATCTACTCAAATTTCCATCTTTCCAAATTTCCACCTTCCCAAATTCCTAAATTCCCAAATTTCCATCTTCCCGAATATCTAAATCCCCAAATTCCTAAATTTCCAAATTTCCACCTTCTCAAATTCCTAAATTCCCAAATTTCCATCTTCCCAAATACCTAAATCCCCAAATTCCTAAATTTCCAAATTTCCACCTTCTCAAATTCCTAAATTCCCAAATTTCCATCTTCCCAAATACCTAAATCCCCAAATTCCTAAATTTCCAAATTCCCATCTTTCCAAATTTCCACCTTCTCAAATTCCCACCTTTCCAAATTCCCATCTTTCCAACTCCTCAAATTTCCAAATTCCTAAATCCTCAAATTTCCAAATACCTAAATTCCCAAATCCTCAAATTTCCAAATCCCTAAATCCCCAACTCCTCAAATTTCAAAATTCCTAAATCCCCAAATCCTCAAGTTTCCAAATCCCTAAAACCCCAACTTCTCAAATTTGCAAATCCCTAAATCCCCAAATCCTCAAATTTCCAAATCCCTAAATCCCCAACTACTCAAATTTCCAAATCCCTAAAACCCCAACTTCTCAAATTTGCAAATTCCTAAATCCCCAAATCCTCAACTTTACCAATTCCCTAAATCCCCAACTCCTCAAATTTCCAAATCCCTAAATCCCCAACTCCTCAAATTTGCAAATCCCTAAATCCCCAACTCCTCAAATTTCCAAATCCCTAAATCCCCAACTCCTCAAATTTCCAAAAATCCCTAAATCCCCAACTTCTCAAATTTCCAAATTCCTAAATCCCCAAATCCCCAAATTTCCGAACCCCCTAAATTTTGAAATTTGAAAATTGCAAATCATAAGCCATCGATACTCAGAAACTTCTCTCCACAGTAATCGAGAGAAATTGTAGCACACAAATAATTGCATTAATGACACTTAATTACATCATATATTAGTTCAAGGCTTGCACTTGAACAAGAGAGAAACGTCGACGGCGAATCATTTCTCGCGGTAATGAAAGTTAATAAAAGTGAATCGAGGAGGCAGGCAGCCTCGAAAATAGACGTCGTTTTAAAAATAAATGGCGGACCCTGGTTGAGCTGGTTAAAGGGAAGCTCGTGTTTACCAACAACGAAGGGCTGACACCTTGCCGCACGGAAAATGATTAATTACAGGCTTGGGTAGTCGAGTGAAATAAAATGAAAATTTCTTTCACGGTTCACCAAGCATTTTCTCGAACAGGTAGAGCCTTGATACTGCCGTTGGTACACGGAAAATTGTACAGGGTGTTTCAGAACAAGTGCAATACGTGATGGATGTGCGGTATTCACGAAAATGTTTAGAGAATTGTATGTTGGTGTGATTTTTGAAAATTGCTAGCTGGATTGTATGGAAGAAAATGATAGAGGGAAGGTGAGAAGAAAAATTAGTTAGAGGTTTTTGAAATTTGGAAATTTAGAAATTTGTAAATGTAAGAATTTGAGGGTTAGGGACTTGAGAATTTGGGGATTTTAGGATTTGGAGATATGAGAACTTGGGGGATGATTTGGGGATATGACGATTTGGGGATTTGAAAATTTAGGGATATGACGATTTGGGGATTTTGGGATTTGGAGATTTGAAAATTTGGGGATTTCAGGATTTGGAGATATGAGGACTTGGGGGATGAAGATTTGGGGATTTGAGAATTTAGGGATTTTGGGATTTGGAGATTTGAGAATTTGGGGATTTCAGGATTTGGAGATATGAGGACTTGGGGGGATGAAGATTTGGGGATTTGAGAATTTAGAGATTTTGGGATTTGGAGATTTGAGAATTTGGGGATTTCAGGATTTGGAGATATGACGACTTGGGGGATGAAGATTTGGGGATATGAGGATTTGGGGATTTGAGAATTTAGGGATTTTGGGATTTGGAGATATGACAAATTTGGGGGATGAAGATTTGGGGATATGAGGATCTGGGAATTTGAGAATTTGGGGATTTCATGATTTGGAGATATGACGACTTGGGGGGATGAAGATTTGGGAATACGAGGATTTGGGGATTTGAGAATTTAGGGATTTTGGGATTTGGAGATATGAGAACTTGAGGGATGAAGATTTGGGGATATGAGGATTTGGGAATTTGAGAATTTGGGGATTTCAGGATTTGGAGATATGACGACTTGGGAAGGTGGAGATTTGGGGATATGAGGGTTTGAGGATTTGAGAATTTAGGGATTTTGGGATTTGGAAATATGACAACTTAGGGGGAGGGAGATTTGGAGGTATCAGGATTTGGGGATTTCAGGATGTTGTACCTTGGAAATTTGGATGTTTAGAAATTACAAAATTTAAAAATCGAGAAATTCAGAAATCTAGGAACGTAGAAATTTAGAAATCCAGAAATCTAGAAATTCATATATGAAATTAAAATATATGAAATTATTATATATAAAATTAACGTGAAATTTACATTAATATCTTCCATCGCAATAAAATTACAACCACCCCCAAATTATTTATTCACAATTTTTCTTTCTACCAAAAATACAAGAACAGTATTATATACAGAACTTGATAAATAACCAACGTTACTATCCCTAAAAATAAGTCGCATAGTAAAAATTCAATGTAAGAAAAGTTTCAGCAGTAATTATCCGATAAGTTTAATCTCTAAAGTATAAAGTTTAAAAATTCGTTTTCAAAACTAATCTTAAAGTAATCTGCAGAAAATATACGAAAACGCGATAGTGAACGTAATTAACCAGTACAGAGATAAAGCTTTCAGTGATTTAAATTCTATTTAATAGTTTAATGCACTAAACGATTACTCTTGCATTATTCAATTGCCTTTTGCTTCATAATCCTACAATTATGCTGGCTACTTAATTTCATCCCCACAAATCGATATCGAAGCTTTTAGTTGAACACAATGAAACTGCGATCAAATTACGGCTGTTTAATTAAAATTAAATTAACAAGCAGTCGGCTGTTACTTTTCAGCGACGAAGGTTGTTGGACGGTGATATAACGATTTGTTGATATTGCGAGGGGTTGAAGTTATACTCTGTATACAGGTGTATTCTGTGTCATAAACAATTCTGAAATTGTCAGTTTTGCAGAAATATATGATGGATAATAACTGTGTCCATCGGGAGTATTTATTTGAAACAATATAGTATATACAAAATATACAGGGGATAGAAGCAAAATGTGATGAAAAATTTCCGGTGAAATACATGAAGCTTAACTTCTTCTTTTTAATAAAATGTCAAATTAAAAGCTGTCATATTTCAAAATCCATTCAATACACCCCCTAATAATGCGAATAACGAATCTAATTATCGTTGCAACGATAAGAAATAAAATAAGGCAAAAAGAATGTAAACTGCGAAACGAAATATTTGTATCGTCGGTAATGTTCAGCTCGTCAACTTGTTTAAAATAAATAGAAAAAATATTTCATCGCGACAAAATGTCGAGTTGATTGGCAATTCCCGTCGGATGTTTGACGTGAAACGTCATCGACGCGTATGCAGCACGGGCAACGACCCGAGGAGGAGGCAAAATTTAACAGGGTATACGATGAACGATGAATAAAGAATGAAAACAAACTTGACCTCTTCTCTACGACAAGTGTAGCTCGATATTTCGCCTGCGTATTGTATACACGGCATGTTATGTCAGGCCTGACACGTTCTGTTCCCGTGCAACGTGTTTGTTGCATGCTTAACGGCGTGCGTAACGTTCAAATTGCAACGGAATCGTCCTCGAACGATCCACCTTGACTCCGCGAATTTACGAACCGCGAAAAAAAGAAACAGACGAACACTGTATATATTTTATTGCACGAACGTACGGATTTTTGACGTTACCGACGCATGAGATATTGCACACGCCACGCTGTGTCTGGCTTGAATTTAGACGAACTACTGAGGATTGTATAAAACTTGCGCGATTTTTCATTTTCACGGCGAAACGTGACGTTCAATGTGTAACAAATTATTTGCGAGAGTATTTATTGGTGATTGGTATACATTATAAGATGTAGCTGCAAATTTCGAGATATCGATGCTGCAATTTTGGTTAAATAAAGGGGAGTGTATAAATTGTTGGGTGCTGAAATAAATTCTCTCTCAGAGATTTGATGATACAACACGTGGTAATTCGATGAGTGGCGATATAAGGTGTAGTGACTTTGTAACTTTATGCGTTACGATATAACGCCTTGTGATTTCACGCGTGGCGATATAACGCGTGGGAACTCTACTCGCGGCGATATAACGCGTGGGAACTTTACTCGTAGCAATTCTACATGTGGCAATATAACGCGTGGGAACTCTACTCGTGACAATTCTACTTGTGGCAATATAACGCGTGGGAACTCCACTAATGGCGATATAACGCGTGGGAACGCTACTCGTGGCGGTATAACGCGTGCCAACTCTACTCGTGGCGATATAACGCGTGGCAACTCTACTCATGGCGATATAACGCGTGACAACTGCACTCATGGTGATATAACACGTGGCAACTCTACTCATGGCGATATAACGCGTGACAACTGTACTCATGGTGATATAACACGTGGCAATTCTACGTGTAGCGATATAACGCATGGCAACTCTACATGTAGCGATATAACGCGTGGCAACTCTACATATGGCGATATAACTCGTTGATCTCTATGCGTGGCGATATAATGCTTGGAATCTCCATATATGACGATATAATGAGTGGATCTCTTTGCGTGTCGATATAACGCGTGGGAACTCTACATGTGGCGATATAACGCATGGGAATTGCGAATAATTCTGTTTAGTGGTATAATTGATAGTGCGTGACAATTCCTATTTCTTTTACCCTGAATTTAACATTAAAATAGATGTATATGTCCCCGTATTAATGAGCTCCATTTAACTAATTAAATATTTAATGGAAATTTATGTGTTATTTTGTAATCAACCCGAAAGGTTAAATAAGGAAAAGATATATAACTTATTCCACCTTCGTAATCACCTACGTAATTAACAAACTTTGAAAACGAGTTCCTTTCGTATTTTACCGATCTGCAAATTATAACTTCACAAAAATTATTACTTCTGGGTTCTTTTATAATTGCAGGTAGCTATGACGATATTTCAAAGGTCATACACTCGTGAAAATACTATACCCGACGAGAAGATTAAATGAAATAAACGAACGGTGAAGAAAAATGTGACGTGAACAGACCACGAGAATACAAATACTCCCTTCATCGATCTACAATCTTTCATGACTACTCTATATAGCCGTGCAGCATTCGCTTTATGAGGGTGATTCACCCTCTTCTATATCGTCGAGCATGCTCATCCGAATCGTTCTCCAGGGCGAACGTCCGGTCCGTTACGACCGGAGGAAAATGAAGAGAAAAGGTCCGAAATAAAAGCTGAGCTGTTGCTGATAACGATTCATTTCACTCGGAAAGCAACGCTGCATTTATGCTTTTCTGAATTTGTACAATACTTTCATTAGTTAGTATTTTTTTTTTTCCAAATCTTATCTACTATTTTTGTGATATTTTATCAATTGCTGATAACGATTTATTTCGCTTGAGATGAACAGTATTTTGCACTATTCATATGACACTGTCAAAACCATATTGATTAAATACTGTATTAATTTTCACGCGTATAGTGATATCAAAATAATACCGAATGTCTTTTGTTAGTAATAACAAAACTATTCAAATATAGTCGGTTCTAATGTAACATTGCTAAAACTCCATTAGAATGTAATCATTTATTTCTTACTCCTTTAACTTTGTTGAAAGATCTTAGAAACTTGTTAATTTATTCGTTACCTTCTACAACTCCGTTGAAAGATCTCTCGAACTCAATAACCCATTAATTACTTCCTTTGATACTTTCAGAAGAAAATCTCTGACTGCAACTTGTCGTTGCAGAGTAAAATGAAAGTCTCACAACTAAATTTTGAACAACTTTGTACTTTCCTCTTCTACTATTATCATTACCATTTTCTGTCTGTAACGAGATTTGCAAAATTTAGGAAACTTCGTATTTTTAAGTTTCTAAAATTTAATATAAAACTTTCAGATTTTCCAAATTTATAAATTGTGAATTTTATATGTTCTCAAATTTCAACATTTGTAATTTTACAAATTTCGGGACTTCTAGGTATTCAATTTTCAATTTTGCATCATTTTAAATAACGAAATTTTCAATTTTCAATAGTTTCTATTCTAAATTTTTCAATTCTTCAATTTTTCAATTTGTCAATTTGTCAATTTGTCAATTTTTCAATTTTTCAATTTTTCAATTTTTCAATTGTTCAATTGTTCAATTGTTCAATTCTTGAATTTTGCACTTTTGCAATTTTGCAATTTTGCAGTTTTGCAATTTTTCAATTCTTCAATTCTTCAATTTTTCAATTCTTTAATTCTTCAATTTGTCAATTTGTCAATTTGTCAATTCTTCGATTCTTCAATTTTTCAATTTTTCAATTCTTCAATTCTTCAATTTGTCAATTTGTCAATTTTTCAATTCTTCAATTCTTCAATTCTTCCATTTTTCAATTTTTCAATTTTTCACTTTTCAAATTTTTCAATTTATTCCTTGTCCTTTCCCCAAAATTTACAAATGCAACAGAAAAGTTATTTACCCGTATTCCGAATACGTATACAGAATTAATACTATAACAATTATCATTTAAATCGTGATAGATCGCACGTCAATTATCACTGCAGCGGTCAACGTGTTAATTTCTTTCAATCGTTTAATCCCATCCAATCGATGGTGCTTGTTACCGATAACTTCCGACGGAATTGAACTTATTAATAGAGTTTAAACGCTGCGAGTCGAATCGCGGAATATTTAACAAGCAGCTAAACGCCATTTGCCGAGAATAGCGTAACACGAGGGAGCGTGTTGTATGCATTTGGCGCGAGCCGATTCGAATCAATATTATTTACTATTCTAAACTAACGAAACGTTAGCAGGGTCATTATGTTTGCCTCCATCGAGTCTAAACTCTCCCTATCTTGTTCGTTGACCCCTCGAATATCCTGGCGGAGTATAGTTATACATGCGTGACGATGCAAACGCTCGATACTCAGCCTAGACATTGCCAGCCAAGGTACATATGTCGTTTATTCTCACATGCTAGTTTCGCGATCGAATCCTAAACCCTTAATAATACAACGACTTCATAAAAACATGATAAACAGCTGCAAGTTCTGTATATGGACGTTTGTGCGATCGAGATCGATTTTAATGGCTGATAACAGTCATTTGGTCGTCAAGTGCTGTCCCACACGAGAAATAAATAGGAGATGAAAAGTACTGAAGTGATCGTTTGGAATAGAAATAGCATCATTTGTTAGAGCTTAAAATACGTATGATGAAAAACTGTAATATAATGACTGTATATCAAAATTAAATCGACTGCTCACTCAGGGAATTTTTGCAAACCACCGATTATTTATGCAAAATATTAAAACCGAATTCGAAGACAAACTAACAGGCAAAGAAATAGAAGAAAAAAGAAATCGAAACTGAACAAATGCAATTTTATGAAATCTGAAGATTAAATAAGAAAGCTGAAGGTTTCAAAAGAAGTTTGATTAAATTGCACGAAAAGATAAAATAAGGAGATGTTATCGTAGCCTCCGTTTACAGTCGACGAATTAAATTGAACCACCGATGCAAAATTAATTAGCTTCTCGATTTTTTGTATATCTCGCTGATTAACAGCGAAAAAATTCAAGGGTTGCGCATCGAACACTTCCGGTTCGAGAAAGCGCAGATCACCTATCAAAAATTGGCTGCTTAACAAGTTGAATTCAAGATGAGCAATCGAAGGCTGGTTTTTGATGACGCAACTGCGTATCTGGATGGCGAGAATAAAACGCACGAATGGGGCTATTTGTGTCCTCACGAAAAACGATATCCGTCATGTACACGCGGGCCATGCTTATATTTTTAATCGCAAATTAACGATGGTGTACAATTGTACTTGTGTATGTTAAATGACGAATTTAACGCATGAAACCACGTAAAATATTTTATATCGATGCGTAAAAATACTATATAAAATCGCTATTTTTAAAAAAAAGGTTGAAATGATAATGTGAAAATGATATTTCTAATTTTAAGTAAAAAATTTGCAATACTAGTTATAATGCTATTTTTAAGTTGAAATAAGAAGTAATAGATGATAGATGTAAGGCCTATAATAATAGTTATTAATGAACGATATAACTTGAAGCTATTGTAAGAGTTACTAGTAAACGATAAAACTTAAGTCTGCAATAATAGTTACTAGCAAGCGATAAAACTTAAGTCTACAATAATAATAGATACTAGTAAACGTTAAAACTTGATGCTGTAATAAGAGTTACTAGTAAACGATAAAACTTAACCTCAAAATAATAGCTACTAGTAAACGATAAAACTTAACCTCAAAATAATAGCTACCAGTGAACGATCAAATTTAACCCTACAATAATAATAGCTACTAGTAAATGATAAAACTTGAACCCACAATAATAGTCACTAGTAAACGATAAAACTTAAACCCACAATAATAGTCACTAGTAAATGATAAAACTTAAACCTACAATAATACTTCCTAATAAACGATAAAACTTAAATTTGTAACAAAAGTTACTAACAAACGACAAAACTTATACCTACAATAATACTAATGAACGATAAAACTTAAATTTGTAACAAAAGTTACTAGCAAACGACAATACTTATACCTGCAATAATACTAGTAAACGATAAAACTTAATCCTATAATAAAAGTTACTAGCAAACGACAAAACTTACACCTGCAATAATACTAATGAACGATAAAATTTAAACCTGTAACAAAAGTTACTAGCAAACGATAAAACTTACACCTACAATAATACTTCCTAATAAACTTAAACCCGTAATAAAAGTGACTAGCAAATGACAAAACTTACACCTACAATAATACTAGTAAACGATAAAATTTAAACCTGTAACAAAAGTTACTAGGAAACGACAAAACTTACACCTACAATAATAATAATGAACGATAAAACTTGAACCTGTAACAAAAGTTACTAGCAAAAGACAAAACTTACACCTGCAATAATACTAATGAACGATAAAATTTAAACCTGTAACAAAAGTTACTAGCAAACGATAAAACTTACACCTACAATAATACTTCCTAATAAACTTAAACCCGTAATAAAAGTTACTAGCAAACGACAAATCTTACACCTACAATAATACTAGTAAACGATAAAATTTAAACCTGTAACAAAAGTTACTAGGAAACGATAAAACTTACACCTACAATAATACTTACTAATAAACTTAAACCCGTAATAAAAGTTACTAGCAAACGACAAAAATTACACCTACAATAATACTAATAAACGATCAAATTTAAACCTGTAACAAAAGTTACTAGCAAACGACAAAATTTACACCTACAATAATACTTACTAATAAACTTAAACCCGTAATAAAAGTTACTAGCAAACGACAAAACTTACACCTACAGTAATACTTACTAATACTTAAACCCGTAATAAAAGTTACTAGCAAACGACAAAACTTACACCTACAACAATTAACATAAAAACTTAACCCTGTAAGAAACGACAGAAACTCATAATAGCTACCAATCAATAGAGCATAAAAAGAGTAATTAAAAATGTTGAAACGCTTGCGAAATATCAGTTTGAATAATTCACGACGGTGATTTACATCAGTCAAATCCTTTGGCTTCCCCGTCAGTCGCCATTGCTGATAAATTCATGAAATACGCGTCGCGTTCGATTATTCGCGATACACTGATTAATTGGGTAATTTTAAGTGATTAAATGATTCAACGACGATTCAAAGGTAATTCCATTGACAATAATTGAAAGAGGATTTGGCGGAAGTTATTGGCCAGCTCACCGCCGGTAATATTACGCGATCCATCTGGCAGGTGTGCCAACTTGATTAACGAGAAATGTTTTGCTCCGTCTAGCGTCGTACAATGTGCGAATTCTTGTTCGTGTAAATTTCCTGGAAGCTGATGTCCACGTATGAAAGCATTTCGAACGTACTAACGTTTTTTCCACTTTCGCTTCTCTTTTTGTTTCGACGCGTTCGTGCAAATTTTCTGCCATTTTATCGCGAAAGGAAAATGTCACGGCTGTTGTAGAATAACATAACGGGTGTTTAATAGTTACTGTAAGGTCTCAAATCTTGCTAGCAATTTAAATTTTGTTAGTAATTTATAATGTAGCAATAAATAATTTTTAGATATGTTATATCAGTGTGCTTGTAATTTAAAAAGTAACTAATATTTATAATTTATTGTTTATCAGCTTACTGTAATAGTAAATAATAGTCATTTTTTATATTACTTAACTAAATTAGTTTTACTAGTTATTTAGTATTAAATAAGGTTTTTCTATTTTTATAAAACGTCACATCAATTTATTTATCATATATGCAAAGAAGTAATTTTACAATTCTATGTACATAAATAACTTTTACATATGATCTCAATTTAATAATTAAACAAAATTATTCGGCATCACAACCACAATTTTCAAGAGTTAATCGCCTTACTTTTCCAAAGTTTCAGAATATTTTTCTAATCTTCTGATAATTTTTATAATCTTCGTCCACATTTAACTCCAATTTAATTAAATTTAAGATTTCTAATTTAAAAGTTCATTACCTTATCTCAAAAAGTTCAAGAATACTTTTCTAATAATCGTCCACATTCAACCTAATTAAATCTAAGATTTCTAATTAAACAAAAATACATTAGTTCAGTACAAGTATTTCTTGCAATAATTCACATTGAATCTAATTTTGAATAAATAAGAAAATGTGAGAACAGAAATAATGTGTCGGCATATAATAAGATGCATGAACTTTCTCACAAATTTTCTATGGCTTTTGAAAATTTTGAAATTACGTGACATTTAAAAATACGAAGACGCAGTGGATTACGCAAACGAGCATCAAGCGTGGAGAATATATGACGATTTTAATTAGTGAACATGAAGCAACATGAAAGGGACCATTTCAATTAACAGAATCTAAAGTATATCGTGGTGCATTTAATTACTTGCATGATCGTCCATAAAAAGATGCATTTTACCCGAATAATTTCGGCAATTATCGATTCTTCTTAGATAACACAATTGAATAATTTGTATAGTGCTTTTCGACGAAGATAATTATGGTGGTCTGACGATGCATTTTGCAAAATATTTTATATGTTGAAGTTACTTAATAAAATTCCATTAATTAATAATAAAAGCGATAATCACACGATGTTTACACACAAAATATTCGATGAGACCGCAAGTTTTTTTTATAATCAAATGTTTCAATTCTTACAAATTTTCAAAGAAAGTGAAAAGAAGAAAAATTATAGAAAATAAAACCACAGAATTTATCTCTGTTTCTCTGTAATCAAATGTTCCAATAAAATTCTGAAAAATTTTCAAAAACAACCGTAAAGAAGGAAAATTATTCAAACTCACAAAAAATGTATCTGTATTTTCCTGCAATCAAATGTTCCAATAAAATTCTGAAAAATTTTCTGAACAAGATTTAAAGATTCTTAAAAACAAGAAAAATTATATGAATTTTACAACATAAAAATTAAATGAAAGTTTGAAATATATTTTAAACTAAATTAACTGTGTTCATACTTATAAAAGTAACATTTCATTTTTATGTTGTATAACTTATATTTTAAATTAATTTAATTTACGTATTTATAAAAGAATGCTTTATAAAAGCAACGATCTCGGCAGCATAGAAGACAATTACAGTGACACGCCGATTATGCAATTAAGTTTAAGATTATAACGAACAACGTCGTAGATAGACGTCGACGCTTGCATAACGGGATTCTCTATGCTTAAAGAGGTCCACCGGAAGTAGTATTCCACTGACAAAACAGAAGAGCCACTAGAAATATTAATTTCACGAGGCTGGATAAACTTAGCAAGCTCGCTATGGCGATATTCTGTAATTTAAAATGGCTTACGCCCAGAAGGCAAATGTCCTCTTTAAACGCTTATATCCCGGAAATTATTTAACGAGAAATAGGGAAACGCGATCGAGCATTCAATTTCCTGTGAGATCGATTAAATATCTAGTCAGTGTTTATTATTTACCTGAAACCCTTACGATGGAGAAGAAATTTTCTGTATAGTTATTTTTGATGAGAAATGAAATTATCAAAGAAATTGTTAAATCGAATTGATACGTTGATCGAATTGTGAGGTTAATGATTGATGAAATTATTAATTATTATTAGGAATGAATTTTAAAGAGACTCTTTAGAATTAGAGAGAAAAGTAGGCTTTTTTTGGGGGAAAATAAGGTAAGGAAAAAATTACGTATTCATTTTTGGATGGTCAATTATCAAATTTGCTAATTTTCAGATTTGGAGGTTAGAATTTCGAGTATAGAAATATGGAAAGCATCGAATTTAAAGATGTAGGGCTTTGGAAATTTCAGAATTTGAGAATTAGGAAATTTGAGAAATTTAGAAACTTGAGAATTTGCAAATTTAAAATTTGAAACTTTAAGAACGTGGAGATTTTCGAATTTGGGGAATAGAGAATTTGGAAGTATAGAAATTTAGAACTATGAAATTTGAAAACTTCATAATCGAGAAATTTGAAAATTTAGAAATCCAGAAATCTAGGGATATAACAATCCAGAAACCTAGGGATTTAAGGACCTAGGAATCTATGAATCTAGAAATTCACAAATCAAGAAATCCAGTAATCTAAAAATCTAAAGATCTAAAAATCTAAAAATCTAAAAATCTAAAAATCTAAAAATCTAAAAATCTAAAAATCTAAAAATCCAAACATCTAAAAATCCAAAGATCTAAAAATCTAAAGATCTAAAAATCTACAAATCTACAAATCTACAAATCTAAAAATCTAAAAATCTAAAAATCTAAAAATCTAAAAATCTACAAATCTAAAAATCTAAAAATCTAAAGATCTACAAATCTACAAATCTACAAATCTAAAAATCTAAAAATCTAAAAATCTACAAATCTAAAGATCTAAAAATCTAAAGATCTAAAGATCTAAAAATCTAAAAATCTAATCATTAACTTCTCAATAAGGAAAATCGATAACGTGCACAGTACAAAAACTAGTTGACTACGAGTTTGATTAATGAATCGATGAAATAATCATTCATCTCTGATCGTTGGAAAATTTCCTTGTTATGCAGCACTTTGAATAAGCGCTCTTGTTTGGCTTTATTTCTCGAAAAGTTAGCCATGAAGTTTTTTCGAGCAAACTTTCTAATTTCCTCAGGCTTCTATTAATTCTTGGAATAAAATATTTTAGCCTGTCGAGAAGTTGGAGACGTACGATGAAAATAAAAATATAAATGTTTCAACTTTCTGCTAATTTTTGTTTTAATCGTCAGAATTCTTTAAAAAGAGACATTAACGACATCGTTATAATATCAAAAACAGAGGAAAAAAATTTGCTTTAATATAAAAAAGATTTATTGTTTTACCAAAAGTAAACATTTCATACTAAAAAATGAAATAATACAAAACTTTGATATTTTACAAAATTTATGTTTATATTTAATAAATTAATGCTTGAATTTCGTTGATAATTTAATACATTTATGCTTGATATTTTAAAAAACTTATGAATTTATAAAATTTATATAATTCATAATTTACATAATTATTATTATTGCAATTTATAAAATTATAAACTATTATTAGGTATTATAAAGTATTCGCAATTCGAATATGGTAATAAAAATAATCGTAAAGCTCCGAAACCGCGGTTCGTTAAACAATCATTCGCCACGGAAATCTGAAATGCAGGCAGAAAGAGAGGGACGAAGAAATAACAAATATTCGCGATCACGTGGATCGAATGTTTTCATAGAAATCTACGCCGACCGGGGGATAAAATAGCAAGATGAAATATCGCCGCGAAGATGAATCAGACATCTTGAGAAACGTCCAAGTAAACCCTTTCTTCAGTAACATTAGCGCCTCCTTTCGTTAATCTGACTCATGTGCAAGATATTTTCAAAACTCATCATCGATCGACCAATAATTTACTTACAAAATTGGCAAAATTTACAGCTTACTTTCGGAAACAAATATTTTAAAGAAACTTTGGTACATCTTTTCAATGGATACATGAGTATAATAAAATTTGATAATATTAATTCAAATTAATTTAAATGAGCATAATAAAAATTTCATTGTGAACTAAATTTACGAAATAACGAAATAACGAAATTGAAGAAAAAGAAAGCAATAGAATATTTAGAAAATAAGTAGTGTACTGAAGAAATCGATATGTGAATATAGTTTAAACATACTGTTCGATTATATAAACAAACAGTAGTGGAAGTGTTAGAATGATTAACAAAAAAACTCATGCATATTTAATTGATTAAGAACGGTGCACATGATATGCACCATGTATATGTGATGTCTGATCAATGAATTATACATACTACTGTACTTTCGCGCAGTATATGATTATAACATATAAAATGAAGGTTAAGCTATTATTGAAAATGCAAGGTTAATAGAGATATTCTAAATGCAATGGAAATAAACATCTGAGAATATTTGTACAAATAATTAAAAATTGAGTAAGGTAAACAAAAATGAAGAGTCCTAGGCTTTTCACATTTTTAAGCTCATTGAATTCTCAAATTTTCAGTTCCTATTAAAGTTCCCCCAGTTTCAAAAAATCTATTTTTCTGTATATTCAAAAATTTAGCTAGTCACAAATCTCTAGATACTTAAATTTCTATGTTTGCAAATTTCTAGGTAATACCTAGATCCACAAGTTCCTGTATCCCAAAATTTCTAGACGACCAAATTGATATGTTTTCATATCCCTAGATCCATAAATTCCAATCTTAATTCGTAGGTCCACAAATTCCTATATCTCAAAATTCCTAGATCGCCAAATTACTATATTTTCATATCCCTAGATCCATAAATCCCAATCCTAATTCGTTGATCTACAATTTTCTATATCTCAAAATTTCTAGATCGTTAAATTACTATGTTTTCATATCCCTAGATCCACAAATCCTACCTCTAATTCGTAGGTCCACAAATTCCTATATCTCAAAATTCCTAGATCGTTAAATTACTATGTTTTCATATCCCTAGATCCACAAATCCCAACTCTAATTCGTAGGTCCACAAATTCCTATATCTCAAAATTCCTAGATCGTCAAATTACTATGTTTTCATATCCCTAGATCCATAAATCCCAACTCTAATTCGTAGGTCCACAAATTCCTATATCTCAAAATTCCTAGATCGTTAAATTACTATGTTTTCATATCCCTAGATCCACAAATCCCAATTTCCTCAAACAGCTAATTAATCAAATACCTATGTCTCCTAATTTGTAGGTCCACAAATACCTAGATCCAAAATTTTCTACATCCCAAAATTCCTAGATTACCAAATCTTACTTTCATAACCATAAATCCACAAATCTCAATATTTTCAAATAGCAATTCCCACATTTTCTAATTACTAAATCCACAGATACCTAGATCCACAATTTTCTACATCCGAAAATTCCTAGATCACCAAATGCTTTTTTCATAAATCAACAAATCTCAATATTTTTATTTAAAAATATTTAGCTAAATCCCACATTTTGTAATTATTAAATACACAGATTCCTAGATCCACAAATGAACTCATCCTCTGAATGTTCAGATGCTCAAAAGCTCTGAAAATCAACAAATCTCAATATTTTTATTTAAAAATATTTAGCCAAATCCCACATTTTGTAATTACTAAATACACAGATTCCTAGATCCACAAATGAACTCATCCTCTGAATGTTCAGATGCTCAAAAGCTCTGAAAATCAACAAATCTCAATATTTTTATTTAAAAATATTTAGCTAAATCCCACATTTTGTAATTATTAAATACACAAATTCCTAGATCCACAAATGAACTCATCCTCTGAATGTTCAGATGCTCAAAAGCTCTGAAAATCATCGAGCGGGACAGCTTTTTCTGCTTCGTTTCCATATTTCCTCTAGGGAAGCCAGCTTTGCGTGCGACTGTACACGAGAGCTTTTCTCGATGCTCGGTTGTAATTACACGAATACGAAAAGCTCGTACGAATCGGGAGCAGAGGGGATTAACGAGTAAACGACTTTCACGCGCGTTCGTTGGCTCTGAAAACTCGCGTGGCGAGCAACCGTTTCGAGGAAGTCGTACGACGTCACAACTATAGATACTCTATTTTCGCTTATCTCGCCTCTACTGGCTCCTCTCCTAAGCTCGTTCTCCTCTTTCTCTCTTTCTTTGCCACGAAAACGTGTATTTCTGGCACGGCATCTCGACCGGCACAGGCCAGAGCTCCGAAGACAAATTCGAACCAGAACCCGGTTCGACCACGAGTCCCGATAAACCTGATAGCCATCACTCGAGCATCATCTCTGGAGAGTCCAGAGTGGAAAACGTTTCTACCGAAATAAATAACCAACCCGAGAAATCCTCTATCGAAAACGACTCGTTCTTTTATCCACGGTGAGAAGTCGATGTCAGAAGGTTCCTATTTGGATGTTAATTTTCTTCTTTGAAGAATTGATTCGAACAGCGAATTTATTTGTTTGATATTCATATTTTGATACTATATTTTCATACAGTATATGGCGTATACTAAATTTATACTATGACAAATATGAATGTAGAAATAATTGTTAGATCAATTTTGATTTGAGGAATTTTAATTAATCGATGGCGGATTTTAATAAATTATCAAGGTTGTATACATGTAATCACGTATAAGTTTGATTTAAGTTTATTAAATAAAATTTTAGCAAGTTTTACGAAATTTTTAGTAGAAATATTAGTTAATTAATATCATCGTATATTACATTTAATAAGCTATCATTGCACTCATAATTAAGTAAAGATAATCAATATCATAATTGAACTCATTTTAGACTAGACTAGAATATTTTATTATTTAAATAGTATTGTACATCATATTTACTAAAATCTTTTGTATCTTGCATAATAATAAAGAACCAATATTTAAATTTAATTTTAAAGGTCCTACCTTTACTGGTGAGACTAAAGCTCCTAAGCCTGTAGCTGTCCTCGTCTTCGCCATCTTCCCTGGAAGGCATTTGCGACGAGGTGTCAGGAACATCCAAAAATGCATTACTCTTTCTGTGATGAGTATGATGCATGCTTTGTCCTCTTCGACTGCCTCTTCTCCTGAGACCAGGACTAATATCATTGTCGGTTAATCTGGGCTCGCTGCTGCAATGAGCAGATTTAACTGTGCCCTCGTGGTGATGATGATGATGGTGCGCGGCTGAAACCAGAAATCAATATGCAAATTATGTAATAAATAATTATACAAACAACTGTAGTAATAAGTTACGATTTCACAGAGGAACAGGTTCTTTCTATTAATTGTATCACCAAATATAAATTAAAATCAATAAATTCAAACTAAAACTTTGTTGTTTTGAAATTTGTTCTGAAATTCTTTGTCCGTCAAAAATAGATAAACTATTATAGGAATTAAAATAAAACGGTGTTATTGTATACATTATAGTGTTATTATACTAGACAAGCAATATTTGTATGTTCGTATGTCACTTTTAGTTTGAAAACGAGACCTGTGGAATAAGTTCAATTTTAGAAGAAACGATCTGGGTTTCAACTTTGGAAAAATTCTAGTTTTATGAAACTAGAATATGTGCAAGCATGCTTCCTTAGGGAAACCGACAATGTTGAGGAGTTTTAATACGTTCGCTGTAAATCGAACCGAATGATTTTCTAATATCTAAAATCATGTGATTTGCAATTTTTGTACGTACTTTAAAATTTTCAATTTAAACAAAGAAACTACTGGTTTAAAATTTCTCAAGGATCATAGGAATTTTTAAAATATGAAAACTCTTAGAAATACAGTTTGGAAATGTCGGTAAATCGTCTCGACAATTGCTAGATGGTCACAAAGTTATTTGATCGATCGGCGTTTCACGTGTTGCTCACGTTTTCTTTGATTGCTCTTTGGAGCCTTGAAAAGGCGATCAGCAGCGAGATAAAGAGTGGAAAATTTTCAAAGGACCCACGTTGCAGACAGCGAGAAGCCATCGCCGTGAAAAGCGATGGTGGTTTCGAGCTTGAGAAAGCAAAAAAACGAACGTGATTCGAGAAAGGGCAAAGCCAGAATATTATGAGTGTAACTTGACCCTTTTCAAATCTTTTTCCACTTTTATTACCGCGTTATGAATGGTACCTTTTTTGTGACGCTACAGATTTCACAATTTAAAGGAATTAATATCGCTCCTCGTTCGTTTTATTCAAAGTATGGAAACGAATGTTCTCTATGAGATACTCAAATCATTTGATTCCTCAGTGAAAAATTTTTCAAATACACATTTCAATTTTCTTTACTCGTTTTAACCCCTTGCACTATGACCTATTTGTCAGGTGCGTCAGTCAGAACTACCTAAACACAGCTACAATATTAAAACAGACAAAGAATGTTGAAATGTTATGATAACATGGTATTATGCAATCGTTGACTATGCAAATTATAATTGGACTCGAACTCTAAATTGAAGCATATTCAAAATTCGAGTAAAATTGATCCCAACTGAAGTACCAGTGCGTCACGAGTCAGACTCGTCAAAATAGTGCAAGGAGTTAATATTATAGCAATGAACATTTAGTTGAACATGTGAACATAACATTGTGAAAATGTCTGACACAATTATTTGATTTAGTTCAACGAGTTAACAGCAGGAATATATAGTGTCGAACTTCTTCACAGAACTCCTAAAACTAAACTCGTGTCGCAGTGTTTCAATTATAAAATGAAGCCTCAGTTCACCAAACGATTATTGCGATTTATTCGATTTGACCGCCTATTTCGTATACGATCCGAGAACAAATTCCTGGTTGATCGGAGCGGTAAAGCAAATGGCTCTCGATCGAGCTCTGCTCGATTTTTTTTAGTCCTCGAGTCACGTTCGTTAAGCCATAAATAAAACTTCGAGGCCCGAGGCTTCGATTCCGATGGTGGAGCTGTGAAATAAACGCGATGCCGGGGATTCGTCATTGCTACCAAGCGAGCTCGTGAAAGCACGATTACAAATCGTTGTTGCGCTCGACAACGTTTTACGCTTTTCGGACCTGACGAAATCACGTTTCGGCTTCTATTCTGGCAACGTTCATCGTTTGGCTAGTAGGTCACTGACAGACTAAACGTAGCTGCGATGCCAGTGCACCTTAACTGGGAAAATGATCAGAATTAACTCGAATACTGGCTACATTTGGTACATTTAAAATCAACCCACCGTAGGCAATCATCTACTGTGGCTGGGCAAATTATACTTTCTTCTTGAAAATATATAACAAATGCAACATTAATTTAAACTAATCGGACAATATCTGTGTTTCTCTAGCAACAGGGCACCTGTTGTTCCAAACGTGTCACCTACCACGCGAAATGCTTCAAGTTTATCGAGTTTCCATTAATGCACCGCATCTGCTATCATTTTCACGTGTATCGTTTCAACCAGCACGCGATTAAATACTCCAACTTACGGTGGCTGGCTAAATTATTATACTCGGGAGATTTCTTCTCGAAAATATGCGACGGACGCGACTTTAATTGGTTTAACAATGTTGTTGATACTCGATGCATCGATAAGCAATATATGACAAACTTGTGAGTAACGTGTTAACGCGTGAATCTCGTTTCTGGAATAAAAGGCGGTGTGGGTATAAGGTTATGTTAAGTATTCTATGTTCCGAGCCTCTGTTGGTGGTTGGACCAAAACCTTGACTTCGATTTAAGCGACGTTATACTCGGTAGGTGGTGGATTTTCATGTACTCGGAATTGTAAATAAAAATGGCGGTGAGACGAAATATTAAATAATATTTCTTTGTGCAGTGTTCGATTTATATTTAAGTGTTCAATTTTTACTTTCGAAAGATGTTGAAAAATAATATTGTAAGATTATAATAAATCTTGTATTCTATCGGTTAAGATTGTAAAATTCGGAATTTTCTTTTTGAGTATGAATTGTAGTAGGCAGCTTTTTAAACTGAACAATACTATCTGAATTATCTGAAATATTCATTGAATATTTCAAATCTTAATTGAAACTTCAAGAATAGATAACAAAATTTACAGTGCCCCACTTGATCCATTCTTCGATTATCATATAAAATTGAAAATCCTGATCTTTCGCTTTATATTTTAACTAATTTTATAATTTTCAAACAGGAAAATAATTTCCTAATATAGAAATAATAATTTAAGTAAGATTTCCCAATATAGATAAAAAAATAATTTAATAAGCAATAATTTCCTACACAAAGCAAACAATACGATGAATCCATCGAAGAGCTATCAAAAATTCATGTGTCGTAAGATCTTTTACAATTTCCCATTCCATGCAGTTAGAATGGAACTTGGTGTGCGTGTACATGACGTCGATGTCGCGTCAGTCCACCCTACGAAGAGTTAATTTAAAAATGGATAGTTGTATAGGGTCAAACCCATTGAACCATGGAGAGCAGTGTTATCTGCGTGCTCTTTCACGTGGCGTCGATACTTGGTATCGGCCACACCATAGTGACTGATCACGCGAAAATTTGAACGCGTCCGAAGACCTCGTTAATGAAAATTAATTACCGCCCCGCATCGAACCATTCGTTGCAGGAAGTTTATCTGAACGTAAGAGAATTCGCTGTACAAATACACATGCTAGCGGAATGTTCCCTACATTGCGTCACTTAAGAAAATACTTCCATAAATCGGAAACGTGTTTATGATTTTCACCAAGATGCTATTTTAGCGTGCTAATTAACGCGTAGCTGTAAAACGGGCTGACATACGTTAAGGAAATATTTCTAAAATATTCATCAGTAAATTGCAAACGAAACATTTGTCAGCTTGTAAATATTATTTATGCAGTGATTGATTCTTATGTCGTTATTAACCAATGTATGACAACCCCATGTTAAGGGATGTCGTCTAAGTCAATTTATATGTGAATGAGGGCCACGGTTCAATTTAGGATCTGGTCCAATTTAGGATCTGATCCAATCTAGGGAGCCTTCCTCTAATTAAGGCGGAAGTCAAAATACTATGAAAATTTATTACGTATTTATTAAAAGCAGTAATATTTCATGTTTAACTAGGACAAACAGTGTCAGAAAATAGAGATTGTACGGAACGTTTGAACTGAATTTTCGATGATGTTAATATTAAATCTGATTTAATTAATTAATATTTGTTAATTATTATTATTACAATTTATATTAATTATTAAGATTATTATACAAAGTATTAACTAGTGTTATTGATATTGTTATAATATTAATTCTTATTATTAATAGTTATTGTTGTTAATACTAAATGTTCATACTAACACTGGTATATATGTATAATTATTAACAACGAAAATTTCATGTTGTACCATTCGTTTAAAACAATCAGCAAATATACTCATTCTAATTAATTTTAATTAATTTACAAGCTTCCTGCTTATGTTCAAACTGAGACTCTAATCCTGTTAATTTTATCTTTCCTGTTATTTAACTGTATTTGTTCAAAATTTGCACAATAGCATTAATCAAGCTGCAATAAATTAAACAAAATATAGATTGAATATTCATACACAAATAGATACATCAATTCCATTAATTTAATGTAAAATATGATGGTGATTAAAAGTATCTTCTATATGCACAAAGTTTTAAATTAATAAATTTACAAAATTTCAAAATTCCAAAAGTCCAAAATTTCGAGGTAGAACCTTGAAATAAAACAATGTTAATTTGTTAAATTTTAACAACTTAATTATAACAACAAAAAGAGTTAAAATTTAACTCTTAACAATTTCTCTAAAACAAAACAATAATTTAAAGTAATCTGAGATCAAATAATTCGAGATCCATTATTGTGGGTACTGTGAATCTACTTGTAATAGCCACGAAGATGATACATCACACGTGTAGCGCTATAGATGTTAAGAAATACCTTTCGAATATTGTATTAAACCAAGTGGCGAGTAATCTTACAAATTGTTAAAGAAAAGAGAAAAATTAGCAACGTTTGATTACCTTGTGCAGCAGCCCGACGACGGATACTTTTATTCGCGCCAGAAACACGAGCACTCTGGGACCTGGTTGCTGGTCTACGTCTTCTGGTTGGTGTACTGCTATCAGGAGTACCACTTCCGCTATCCTTCTCCCTGTCGATTTTATCCCTTTCCCGTGCACCCGAGGGAGGCATCGCCTCCAACATTTGTTCCATACTGGAGAATCCAGGAGCGCAGATCGACGCAGACCTGGTCTTCCTCCGCAGCGAGTTCTCCGCCATTTTGTACGTCGTTTTTCTTCCCTCGTCGATTTCCCTTTCAAAATGCCCGCAAGCTCACGTTATCCTGTTCACTATCCGTTTCTCTAAAATCCTTTTAATTCTCTTGCAGAATTTTTCAAAATCTTTTTTTAAATCTTCGCAAAGCACAATATTCTGCGAACCACTTTTATCCCGTGAAACGAGGGCTGTCCGAGAATTCGCCCGGGCAAATTTACGAGGTCCCGGAAGAGCACCGTTCCATGAAAACCACCTGGTTTCCGGACGAGTTTGATTTTCGCCGAGATAAACAAACGTTCAACGGCTATTTCGCGTTCCAGATATGACCCGTAACCTTTCTGTCTCGCGATCGGCACAGAATGTTCAATTAAAAGCTCCACGGTAGTGTTCTGTCGAAGAGTTCATTGGAGTTCGATCTTGGACGAACGGAATTCTGAAGCAACATGTGGTATCGCCGTTAATTGTAAGGCGATATAACGTGTTGTAAATTACGTAATCGAAGGAAATCTCGATCGAGTTTCAACATTTTGAAATTGCAATAGCAGGTGAAGGTAAACGTGATGGATCTGGTGGACGTTAATTGGAAATAATTTTGAATTTCGAAAAAAACGCGTGCAGTAAAGCTGTTTAACATGGTTGCGATTGATAGTCGAGTATTTTCGTTACAGGGAATTACGCACTGAATGCATGTCGCTGCTTTGAAAACTTTTTTCGATTGAAAAATTAACTTTTTTATGGAACGTATACAATTCTGATTAATCTTTCTCGTATTATATCATACACTTTTTGTATTTCAACAGATTGGCATGTTTCAAAATTAATGAAATTATTGGAAAAAGCTTCCTTTGATTATTATTGCAATTTTTTATTGATCTTCTTTAAACAAACTTCTAATTCGCGTACTCAAGATATTTAAATTAGTAACACTTTATTTGAAAATTGATATAGGTAAATATAGTTTCCTTTCGTTATATTGCCAGAAAATAATCGGCGATATAGAAAGTACATAGGGTGTTTGCAAATTTCTAAATTTCTAAAGTATAAAACTTCTCAATTTAAGAATTTGTAGACTTGAAAATTTGTAAAAAAAAATATTTAAATTTTATACTTGCAAGTTTGAAAACTTTTAAACTTTAGAAAATCTGAAAATCTTGTAATTAATCTATTAAAAAATTCAGATGAATTTATGAATTCGTTCATTTGAAATTCGTAATTTTGAAAAATTCTAATCTTTGAAATTCTCGCATTTCAAATTTTAAAACTTCTCAGTAAACTTGTGTATGTGTGAATAGTGTATTAATTATTTAATATACCAAGTGGAAAACAACACTTGTTAAACTCTCGTTATATTGCCAATCGTGAGACTCTCGTTATACTGCCATTCGTTAGACTCTTGTTATATTGCCAATCGTCAGACTCTCGTTGTATTGCCATTCGTTAGACTCTTGTTATATTGCCAATCGTCAGACTCTCGTTATATTGCCTCTTGTTCTACTTACAAAAGTATGAACTTCTTTTTAAAAAGTCTTTGAAAAGTACGAATTTCCAATATATTAATAGTATAAATATTTTTAAATAAAAACTCTGCATAAAACTGATACAACTGTACAAATATTTTAAGTATAAATTAAATATAATTAATCGTCGCAATATTTTATATATCCACTCCTATAATAATTCAACGATGGAAGAAACAAAACGATTCATATTCCTCCATTTTAAAAACAGAAATAATATCGAAGCTTTCCAATGATTCCTCATCGGAAAAATCCAGGAGACCGTAAAACAGAGAATATTAAAATTGAAAAAAAAGAAAGAAAGAAGCAGAGAAATGATTGTACACGTAACGAGTAATTTATTTTTCGATCATGAGGGTTCTCCGCTGATTCGCATTCCCAGTTCTCGTCAATTAATATTGTAATTGGTTCTCCTAGCTTTTGAAGTCACTTTGCCACTACAAATTTGTTTCGCTTCGATACACGGCCACGTCAATTTAGTTATTTACGTAAGAATAACCCGTGGAAGCCGTGCTATTTCGTTTTTGCGTGGCTACTGAACGCGGAATATCATTAACCCATTATAAAACCAATGTTGCATGAACGCAACATTTCATTTGCAAGTCTTTTTGTTTTCAGTCGATTTACATTGCTGACTTCCGTCTTTTAACGTCGTCATCACGTAAAGCATCTCCGCAAACTTATTTCGCGATCTTATGTTAATGTTAGCTGTATCGCACACGTTTTACAAATAGAAGACTAAACACGTGTTTTGGTGAGATTTATATTTTTGTGTCTCAAGATCCTTTTATATCCTACATCCCATTCTTAGAATTTCTGCTTCAAATTTATTGTAAATCTTGACGTAATTAGTTAAAACATTTATTAAAACGATAACAGTATAAAATTCTATTAAGAACCGATATTACATTTTACTGTAACTATTTTATTTATTAAAACATCGACAACACTATATTTCTATTAAAACTGTTCTTTATCCTAAACATTTGTAGTTTTTAATCGTAACAAAAATTCTTAGAAATCGCTGCAAATTACCGCAAAGTTAATATTTAAATAATAGCATGCAAGTTTGTTTGCAAGAGTACTATGATACAATCTCGCCATTTGCACACGAGAATATCTGTGTAAAGTTAGATTAGTATCTACAAAGAGAGAAACATAATTCTCTATATTTACCCGGGAATTAAAGTGGCTGTTACAAGCTATCCCGGTGATGCTTTATAAGTCCTTTATTAGGAAAATCTATCTATCGATTCTTTTTTTTCTGCTCTTGCGAAGGGAACGACGCGTTTATTGCGCTCCAAGTGCAACGTTAAGTAGAAGAGATCAACCTTTATTCCCGCTTCATTGTATTTACGAGCTTCAGACTGATAACAAGCTTTATAGATTGCAAACTCTACGGAAAATATACCTCAAAATAGCTGTAACTTTTACGGCTGTTGAATTTTCAAGTTTATTTTTAGTAAACAAATAATGGAAAACCATGGAGCATTAAGAAAATTAACTTTCAAGATAAAATATTAATTTTTTTAGTTGAGGATCTTTGCAATAGTTTATCGATCTGGTATGAGGTAGACAATTTTTAAAAACTCATGGTTTTGAAATCGTCTCAGCAAAATCGTAGAAAATCCTGTTTGTTTTATTTTATAATCGTGGGAAAGTCTTTTAGTATCATACAATTGTAGAAAATCTTTTTAGTATCATTTTAAAATCATGGTAAATCTCAATATGTCATTTTGAAGTCATAGAAAAATCATTCTAACTAAATAATAAATATTCCAAAAATAAATGTCAATACTAATATTATAGAAAATCCTTTCAATATTTTTCTACAATCATAGAAAATTCTTTTGCTATCATTTAAAAATTGTAGAAAGTCATACTATCCTAAAATCTACCCCCAAATCGTAGAAAATAGCACCTTTTTAAAATCATAGAAAGTCCCCTAAATTTCATTCTAACATCATAGAAAATCCTTTCAAAATCGTTCTAAAATCACAGAAAATTCTTTTACTATCATTTAAAAATTATAGAAAATCCTCTCAGTACTATCCTAAAATCACAAAAAAATGGTACACCCAGTATCATTCTAAAATCCTAAAAAATCCTCTCAGCACTCTTCTAAACTCGCAAAAAAATCCTTTCAGTATTCTAAAATCAAACAAAACCAGTTAGAACATTTATTCCGAATAAATCCATTTGTCCTCACAGCTTTTCGTTCGACATTAAGAGTTTAATTACCCAAGTTGTACATAAAAACCTGACAAACCCAGAGTGACAAAGAAAGCAACGTAATCCACGTTTTCTCATAACGACAAAAACCACGAAGTCTATTAAGTAAAAGTCACATGTCTCGGTAGAATTTCTACGGTGTCGAGAGCTGCAGAGCATACTGTACGAGTTACGAATCGAATGAGAAAATGGCATTTCAATCGTGCACCTGTTCCACTGTTGCGTCAATGCGGTGGGTAATAAGGTGACAAGACATTTAATATATCGGAGAATGAGTTACGTGAGTTTGCCGCTTGATAAGGTTCACGAGATTGCGGGGGTGCACGAGATGCAAGGGCGATTTTGCCCTTTCCTCTTTGACAGAGAAACAGGGTCGTTGCATCTTTGATTCCGGCTCGATGAAATATCACCAACGCTGCTTCTTGCATTATGCTACGTCCACGTTATACAGTCTCTTTCAAAAATCGACTCGCTTAAATAATTACAAAAATTCGTATTAATGTGACCTTGAATTCTGACTTCCACCCTTCAAACTCGTCATTAGCCATTTTTCGGAATTTTTGATCGTTTTAAGAAAATTTGGTTCTCTCACAAAGAGTCATGTGTGACAGTTTGATCCGTACATGAGTATGTTTGATCCATATGTATGAGTGAGTGGTCGAAATGGGGTGTTTCGATAGTTAATTGCACTCGAAAGGTGACCATTTAGTGCTTGAACATTTTGCACTGTTCGTGCGTTTAAACACAGCGAAACAATAAATGACATGTTCAGAAGTCATTGAACTTTTCAGACGAAATGTTTTGGAGCTGCCAACAGCTTACGAGTGCGGAGGATTAATACTGACAAATAGGAAGTTTTATGAGAATAATAATTTAACGAGAACCATTCGAATGAACATGAATTTTGTTTGGGACGTTATTCGAATAATAATCGAATACGAATTTTATTTGATTGAACAATGTCTCGGCGTGGACGAAAAACGACGTCTTTGTTCGAATTTTTCTAAACACCTGAATGTGCGTAAATATTACTAAAAATGTGGCACAGTTCTGCGATTAATTTACGGTAAATAAAAAGTACACTTATGAATTGTTAGAAACAGTCTATGAAGGTCGAAAATATTGTTACTAACGTAACATACGTGTTTCCCATAGATCTCACGGTTCGATGAATTTTTAAAAACTGCTCTTCCATTTCCATAGCGATATAAAATAATTTATTTAGGAAAATGTCAAAACCGTTTCAGACCCTTTGAACACTTTTACGTTCATGTTATATTCATTCCGAGCCAACACACGGTTATAAAAGAAACATTTCAGCCAACCCGGTTATAAATTAACCATAAACATTTCAAGTATTTCAGAAACCGCCGTTTGATTATTAATACGAGAATGTACCCCGTTTAAATCGACAATTAAATTAACGAATATAATGTACATTAACGTATGACGAATATAATGTACACGAGGAGGAAGAGAATAATGGCTGCAAGCAATTTTAGAAGTGTCCATTTCAACATCGTAATCACTAGACTTAAACGTCCCTGAATCGGACCAATCAATGTTGAAGAGTGAAACGAGAAATAAGTAATGATCTGCAAGTTCTCTGAGGCAAGTTTAAGATGTTGGAAAAGAATGGAGCAAAAGTTCGCTAAAGACTTTGGTGCTTGATAGCAGTCTGCTCTAAGGAGGATTAAGGCTGTATTGGTCGCAAATGGTGGCTCAATAGTATATTGATACCTACATGGAATACGAAAGTTAACTTTCAAGATGGAACGATTAAATTTACAAATACAGACGATAAATTCTTGACATAATTTAATTATTGAATATTGAACATTTACGAAATGCAGACAGACTTATCAAAATCTCCTTGGAGTAGTATATCTGATACTTGCACCACTTATTTTTTAGTAGGACAAGTATTTAAAACGTTCTTTTTATTAAAAATATTTAGATTAAAAGAAAATTTTGCTTTATACAAATTAAATGATTATGTTAGTATTATTTATTATATAAAGTAGCTTAAATAATTCTATGGAGGAACTGCATAGTTGAATATTTCGTATTGATTGATACGCTAATGTGTAATAGATGCAAAATTATTTTTATGACAAATGTGGTGTACAAAGAGATGTGTGTACTGTGTTATAAAGATATTTGCAATATTTTTGCGATTAGTGAATGTGTGCTACATAGAGAGCATAGTGGGACTCTGTAGAGGAAATGGCGACGTAGGGGAAAATAACCCTACCTTCTGGTTTTTGTTTGGTGAATCTTCAAACAAAGAACGTTTCCAAATATAGAAATTTAAATATTAACTCGAATATTTCAAAGTTGGAGAATTTAGGTATTTGAGAAGTTTTGAAATATGAAAATGAAAAGATTTATTTGGAGATGTAGAAATTTTCGAATTTGGAGATTTGAAAACTTAAGGATTTAGGAATTTTTTAACCTGACTTTGGAAATATGGGAATTTAGGGATTTGAAAATCTTGGAATTTACGAATTTGAAAATCAGGTAAAATGATTTGGAGATCTTGCATTTAAAATTTAGAAATTTAAATATTTTTAGATATGAGTAATTGAAATTTTGGGAAAGGGAATATGGAAATTTAGCAATGGGAGTTGGAAATTTGCAAAATTTAAGGGATTTGAAAATTGCACGATTCAAACATTTTTTAATTTGAATATTTAGAAGATTGAAAAATTGGATAATTGAGAGATTTGAGAACTTGGAAAATTGAAAATTTTTGAAATTCAGAAATATAGGATTTGTGAATTTATAAATCTGAGAATATAGAAATTTGGAAACTGATGTTTTAAAAATTTGAAAACAGAATTTTTGTAAAGTTATTTGGGAAGTTTAAGAATTTGAAAATCAGAAAAGTGAGAAATTTTCAGATCATTTTATAAATGTTCAAATTTGGCAATATGGAAATTCTTCAAATTGAATCTTTGGAAATCAGCAAATTTTCAAATTTAAAGAACTGGAATGGATTTTCAAATTTAAATATTTAGCAAAAGAAAGTCTCCATTGCACCCAAATATACAACCCGCACAAGTTCGAACAAAATAGCAGGAAAAATTGTACATCAAACTCCATGAGAAATTCTCGAGAATTCCAAAGCAATTAAGTCATCAAAATGCGCAACTAAAATTTCCCTGCGTCGAACAACAAAAATCACAATACACATCCGGAAGTTCACTCCGAAAATACCCAAAGCCATTGAACAAATTGCTCGTAGCGAACGTGCTGCGAACTTTCCTAACACTATCAGCATCCTCGAAACTGCATCACGAGTTTGCAAAGGCAAAACAAGAAAAGAGCAGAAAAGAACGGTGAAGCCTTTTATCGTGAGCCCGTGATTTCCATGTTCCTTTCATGTGTAAAAAAAAAAAAGAGAGAGAGAATACGTTATCCGAAACGAACACGATCGATCGAGATTTCCTCGACGGCTCGATAAAACCATCCGGCGAATAATTACCGGCGGGAACGTGATCGCGTTTACCACTTCCGGTGGCCGGGGATCGCGTCGAATATATTCGTCATTTTCCAATATGCTTCTTTTGCGGTCGTCACATGTCTCTCGCGCGGCGATAACTGTGGAGAAAAGCGAAGATACGCGACGCACAATGCACAGACGACGATACGCGGCACACTGAGGACGGCGAGCAGCGACGTCGCGACGCCGAGCGTCGCGCAGACCGACACGCCTCGCGGCGACGCTCGGGAAACCTCGTGCGAACGTTGGACGACGTCCAATACGACGCGACGCGTCCTTTTGCACCGCGTCCCTTCGAAATCGCCGAAACGTGGATCGAGTCCCGAAATTGAATTTAACGATTCGATATATGTGAAAATTACTTGCATGATGTAGGTAAAGCATTCCTGTGAAGCTTTCCAAATTTCTAATCTTCCAAATTCTGAATTCTACAAGTTTTCAAATTACCTAAGTCCCGAAATTGAATTTAACGATTCGATATATGTGAAAATTACTTGCATGATGTAGGTAAAAAATTCATGTGGAGCTTTCGAAATTTCTAATGTTCCAAATTCAATATTTTCCAAATTTTCAAATTATCTAAGTTCCGAAATTGAATTTTACGATTCGATATCTGTGAAGATTACCTGCGCGATACGTGTGAAGAATTCCTGTGAAGCTTCACAAATTTCTAATCTTTCAAATTCTGATTTTACAAGTTTTCAAATTACCTAAGTACCGAAATTGAATTTAACGATTCGATATATGTGAAAATTACTTGCATGATGTAGGTAAAAAATTCCTGTGAAGCTCTCGATATTTCTAATCTTTCAAATTCTAAATTCTACAAGTTTTCAAATTATCTAATTCCCGAAATTGAATTTAACGATTCGATATATGTGAAAATTACTTGCATGATGTAGGTAAAGAATTCCTGTGAAGCTTTCGATATTTCTAATCTTTCAAATTCTGAATTTTTCAAATTTTCAAATTATCTAAGTCTCGAAATTGAATTCTACGATTAGATATCTGCAAAGATTACCTGCAGGACATATGTGAAGGATACCTGTGAAACTTCACAAATTTCTAATCTTTCAAATTCTGATTTTACAAGTTTTCAAATTACCTAAGTTCCGAAATTGAATTTAACGATTCGATATATGTGAAAATTACTTGCATGATGTAGGTAAAGAATTCCTGTGAAGTTTTCGATATTTCTAATCTTTCAAATTCTGATTTTACAAGTTTTCAAATTACCTAAGTCCCGAAATTGAATTTAACGATTCGATATATGTGAAAATTACTTGCGTGATGTAGGTAAAGAATTCCTGTGAAGTTTTCCAAATTTCTAGTCTTTCAAATTCTGAATTTTACAAGTTTTCAAATTATCTAAGTCCCGAAATTGAATTTAACGATTCGATATATGTGAAAATTACTTGCATGATGTAGGTAAAGAATTCCTGCGAAGCTTCACAAATTTCTAATCTTTCAAATTCTGAATTCTACAAGTTTTCAAATTACCTAAGTCTCGAAATTGAATTTTACGATTCGATATATGTGAAAATTACTTGCGTGATGTAGGTAAAGAATTTCTGTGAAGCTTTTCAAATTTCTAATCTTTCAAATTCTGAATTTTAGAAGTTTTCAAATTACCTAAGTTCCGAAATTAAATTTAACGATTCGATATCTGTGAAAATTGCCTGCAGGATACGTGTGTAAATTCCTGAATTCCTAAATTCTTCAATCCTAGGATTCTTGAATCAGAAATGAATAAGTCCAAAAGTTCAAAAATTCCAAAATTCTATTCTACCAAAGTTTCAAGTCCCAAAATTCGAAAATTCTTAAACTTCTAAACCCCTAAACTCCAAATTCCCAATGTTTAAAAATCCCAAAATTTGTAAATCTTAAAATTCTTAAGTTCAATAGTTCAAATTTCAACAGTCCCTAAATCCCTAAATTTCAAACTCCCAAACTTCCAAAATCCCTAAATTTCTATACCCGAAAATTACTAAGTCCACATATATCCTTTCATATGACTTTATTGAATTCATTGAAATGTACTTCTTTTTTGAATTCGTTTTATTTTCCCCATGTTCATGGACTATGTAACCTCCTTGCTACGATCTTACTTTAGGCTCTGTTTGATTTAAGGGACTTTTTTTGTATGTATGAGGTCTATTCTGTAGATTTATGGTTTTTGGAGCTGGTGCTATGATAAACGAGTGATACAAGATGAAGGATGATGCGTATACCTTGCCTTTGAGCTTTGAGAAGATGATTTGGCAATTTATGATCCTTTAGGCAGAACAGCTGAAAGATGAATAAGTAATAGCTATGAAACAAATAGTTTGCAAACAGGTTGCAAACTATTACACTATCGTATTTTATTTGGAAGATGGAAGGAATTTGCATGGGCACTATACAATGCATATACAACGCACACACGCACATAAGTACGTGTATATATGCGTACATACATGTGAAATTATATTATTAATTAAATTAGTTAGGTATTTAAAAATTAAGATTTATATATTCATTATATTTTTTTGTGTACATTAATTATGGTAATTTTAATATTTTTATAAATTTATCTATATATGCATATATACATATACATGTATAGTACACATATGTATAACTGCATATACTTGCAAGCTTCCCTTTCCAATCTTCCAAATTCTCAACTACTCTAAATTTTTAATTTTGCAAATTCTCTATTCACCTTTCTAATCTTCCGAATTCTAAATTCTCCAAATTTTAAAATCCCCAATTTTCAAATTTTCAAGCTACCAAATTTGCAAAGTTCGAAATTCTTAAATATTTACATTCCTAAATTTCAAACTCTCCAAATTTCTGATCTTCCAAACTTTCAAATCCTTAAATTTCTATTCTTTTTAATTTGTAAATTTGTAAATTTGTAAATTTTTATTCTTGTAAATTTGTAAATTTCTAAATTTTTATTCTTGTAAATTTCTAAATTTCTAAATTTTTATTCTTGTAAATTTCTAAATTTCTAAATTTTTATACTTGTAAATTTCTAAATTTCTACATCTGCAAACTCCTAAACTTCTAAATTTCGAAATATCAGAAGAAGCTTTGTAAATGCAGGAATTTATCAGGCAAAAACGAACCAACGTATATCTTTCTCTGATTCCACCAGTTTCCCTCGGGAAACCTGATACACACGCAACTGAGTAATCTAAATTGTGAAATTCGTAGTTAACCACGAAAACTACTTACTGTTACGTAACTAACAGTATCGCAATTTCGTATTTTTAACCAAAACGAACGCGAATTTCGTAGATAGAATTTGTTTCCTCAGAAAAGCACCGAACAAATCATTAGAATAAAAGAAACTTTGTGGAAGTCGAAAGATCTTTCAGCGAACAAAATTCAAACGGAAAATTAGCGAAAGCGAAGGAAATGGCGCTTACGCGATTTCGCCAGAAAACTATTGTGAGACTTTAGCTCTCTCCTTTCAAATGCTTTCTTAGAAGCTAAAAGTTCCTGCTCGTTGCAATTAATCACCTGGTTAACTGTGGAGTTTCCACGAAAACGTAAAAACTTTATCTTCGCGAAGATCATCTAATTTTGTTGTTGCAGTAAAGTAGAAAATTTCAGTCATTACTGTATTAATAGAACGATGATTGGCGCGAAAATTTTGAATTCAATAAGTGGAGTCTATGTAATGTACAAAATTGATTAATTAAATTGATACACTAATTATCTATCAACAATTATTTGCACGCTACATTAGGCATGATCTTTATATTATAATAATGTATCAGAAAACATATGTAAATTATATTACATATGTAAATATCTGTTTAAATTAAACTTAACAATCTTCACGTTAAACTCCAAAATGTTTGTCTAAATATTTTATCAAACTATTTAAATTAGATTAAATGATTTAAATTATACAAATATATAAAGAGATGAACATTTTTTAATTAATCTGAATTAACAAATTATTTAAATCGGAATAACATATAAACATGTTAATACATTATTTTAACATACAACACATTAATAGAAGATTAATTTATTTTAATATAATTTATATTAAAATTATAAATTTAATTTACAGTCAAAATTATAGAGCACAATGACAAATATTATTGGAAAGTTATTTTCGAAAATGAATAAATTTGAAAAAGTTAAAGAATTATATACACAACGTTCTTTATAACTAAACGATAATGTAAACAAGTGACATTTCATCATTTGACGTATCCTTAATTCGAAATACACGTAAGTGGAAAGCTGCATTATATCAAGGTAAGATACTTTTTATAAAATGCAGATTTCCCCGAAGTAGACATAAAGGAAAATAATGAGCACGGTACTCTGACTTGTTCGGTAGAAAGAGTAATAAATCAACAGACATGTTTCTGAAGCATCTTTTGAAGAAAATTGCTCGCTTTTTTTCAGTCACACACGAATGCAATTATACTTGCAAATTAAACAATTAAACTATACGTATTCTTATTCGAAAATAATTGCTCGTAAAACTATTAATGTTAGTCGTATGGAATATTTCTTCACCATATGTGATCTTTCTTATCGTACTTTCTTAGTGTACATTTTGAGCTGTATTAAATTCGTAATAATTGTTTTTCAAAATGAGTATACATATTTTAACTTAAATTTTGATAATTTTATAAGCAATACAATAATAAGATTCTGTAAGTCATAAAATAGACACCTTTTTCAAATGTTATGCATTAACATCCTGGTAACAAAGGAAAGGATAGTAAAACTACAGTACATTCTAAAGATTCGCATGAAAGCAAAGAAAACAAAAAGCAGGAAGTTCAAACATAACACGAAAAAGGTGTTAACCGAAAGATCTGAAACGAACGATGAAGACATCGTTTCCTAACTACTCTGTCCTCCATCTTCTTGCTTTCTCTTCTTCGCCCTACGGTCCATGACATTAAGCCGAATGGCACAAGTATTTTTGACTTGTGGTGGTTTAAAGCTATTTCAGTATCAAAACTCCTTCGTTCTTTCCCTCTGCCCTCTGTAGTAGTTACCCGTTTTATTTCTCCTTTTCGTTTCCCTTCCAAAGTAGTTTTCTTCAAACACTTATTGCACGTCCAAGAAAACTTCAATTTTTGTAGCGAGGTAAAGTCGTTGCTATATACACTATTTTATTGCTTTATACCACTTATTTTCAGATCTAATCTTCCGATAATCCATCCACATCTGTTTTTGGGGACAAAGACATCTTGATGAAATCTCATGACAAGATCATCTTGTTCTTACATCAAATCTAGCTGAATTGTGTGGGACAAGGTATACTCATCTTGTCCTTACACTACATTCATGTTACTTTTTGGGGACGGAGATATACTCATATTGTCCTTACACTACATCCATGTTACTTTTTGGGGACGAAGATATACTCATCTTGTCCTTACACTGCATCCATGTTACTTTTTGGGGACGAAGATATACTCATCTTGTCCTTACACTACATCCATGTTACTTTTTGGGGACGAAGATATACTCATATTGTCCTTACACTTCATCCACATTACTTTTTGGGGACAAAGATATACTCACCTTGTCCTTACACTACATTCATGTTACTTTTTGGGGACAAAGATATACTCATCTTGTCCTTACACTACATCCACATTACTTTTTGGGAACAAAGATATACTCACCTTGTCCTTACACTACATCCATGTTACTTTTTGGGGACGAAGATATACTCATCTTGTCCTTACACTACATCCACATTACTTTTTGGGAACAAAGATATACTCACCTTGTCCTTACACTACATCCATGTTACTTTTTGGGGACGAAGATATACTCATCTTGTCCTTGCACTACATCCATGTTATTTTTTGGGGACGAAGATATACATTGTCCTTACATTAAATCCACATGAATTATGTGAGACATAGGTATACTCATCTTGTCCTTACACTACATCCATGTCACTTTTTGGGGACGAAGATATACTCATATTGTCCTTACATTAAATCTATGTTGAATTATGTGAGAGAGAAATATACTCAGTTTGTCCTTTCACTACATCCACGTTACTTTTTGGGAACAAAGATATACTCATCTTGTCCTTACATCAAATCTAGCTGAATTAAATGAGACAAACATATATTCATCTTGTCCTTACACTACATCCACATGAATTTTGTAAAACAAAGACAGACTCATCTTGTCTTTACATTAAGTCTAGCTGAATTATGTGAGACAAAGATATACTCATCCTGTCCTTACATTAAATCTAGCTGACTTAAAGTAAGACAAAGACAGACTCATCTGGTCCTTACATGAAAACTAGCTGAATTATGTGAGACAAAGATATATTCATCTTGTCCTTACACTACATCCACATGAATTTTGTAAAACAAAGACAGACTCATCTTGTCTTTACATTAAGTCTAGCTGAATTATGTGAGACAAAGATATACTCATCCTGTCCTTACATTAAATCTAGCTGACTTAAAGTAAGACAAAGACAGACTCATCTGGTCCTTACATGAAAACTAGCTGAATTATGTGAGACAAAGATATATTCATCTTGTCCTTACACTACATCCACATGAATTTTGTAAAACAAAGACAGACTCATCTTGTCTTTACATTAAGTCTAGCTGAACTATGTGAGACAAAGATATACTCATCTTGTTGTTACATTAAATCTAGCTGACTTAAAGTAAGACAAAGACAGACTCATCTGGTCCTTACATGAAATCTAGCTGAATTATGTGAAACAAAGCCAGACTCATCTTGTCCTCACATTAAATCCACATGGATTTTGTAAAACAAAGACAGACTCATCTTGTCTTTACATTAAGTCTAGCTGAACTATGTGAGACAAAGATATACTCATCTTGTCCTTACATTAAATCTAGCTGACTTAAAGTTAGACAAAGACAGACTCATCTGGTCCTTACATGAAAACTAGCTGAATTATGTGAAACAAAGCCAGACTCATCTTGTCCTCACATTAAATCCACATGAATTTTGTAAAACAAAGACAGACTCATCTGGTCCTTCCATTAAATCTAGCTGAATTATATGAAACAAAGCCAGACTCATCTTGTGTATACACTAAACCGACATGAATTGTCTGATACAAAAAGACATATTTATGGTGTCCTTACATAAAAATTCCACAAATTTTCTACGCGTCTTATGTATACGTCTTTCTAGATGAATCTCTCAGCTAGTCTTCACCAAAAATCATAAATCTTGCAAGACACAGAAACGACCATGTCTTAAATTCGCCCGAATTTCGTAAGACACCTAATAAAAGCCAGGAGATCGCGCCGTGATGATTCCTCGCTAACTACCCTTCTCTCGGTTGTCATTGACCCTCGACTAATTCCAGGCTGCGAAAATAAATCTGCAAATGCCGAGGGAACAAAGAGACGAGTCGCGAAGCAACGAACTCGCAGCAGCTTTAGAGATAGAGTGTACGATTTAGACGAATTCTTTGTAAATCGCTTGCAAAGGAAAACGTTGATTCATCGCCGACCTCCGTTGAGCTTTTAAGAATCTTGGACTTGTTCTAGAAATCCTTTATGCTTGCATTGTTCGACGAAGAGCGAAATTCGTTGTAACTGAAGAACTGAAATGGTAGACGCTCTGTAAGGTAAATAACCTAGGAATTTTCTGGAGCAAATTTTTTGTTTATCAAATTGAACTTTGAAGATGGTTTTTTTGTATGAAAAATGTAGAATCGTAGCTTTTGTTGTTTATGGTTTTTTTTTATTTTTGGTGGACTTGTGAGTTTCAGTGGAATTGTTTCTTGCGATGCATGTGTCTATAAACTTTTGAGGTACTATAATGATGATTGTAAAATTGTAGACTTCATAAGGATGAAATTTTATAGCGCAGAAATGAATTGTGAAGTATTAGTATTTTAGAAATGTAGAATAAGAAGAATTCGAATATTTTGAACTTTCAGAATTTTGAAATTTTTTGGTTTCAAGGGTTATCTTATAGGCAGGTTTCTAAGTTCGATTTCAGTCCACAAGTTCTAAAATTGAGTCCTATAGTTCCTAAATCATAGAATTTAAGGATTCCAAATTGCCAAAATTCCGTTCTCAAATTCTTAATTATCAAAATTCAAAAATTCATAAATTCCTAAATCTCAAAATTTCTGAATGCCATTTTTGAATCTCGTAGTTTCTAGAATTCCATCCTAAAAATTGCTAGATTCAGAAATTGTTAAATCTCAAGGTTTCTACATAGTAGAATTCCTAAATATAAATAATTCTATAAAATTCTAAAAGTTTAAAAATCCCAAAATTCACAAATCCGAGAATTCTCAATATTTTCAAATCTCAAAAGTTCCGGACGGCAAAATATTCAAGTCCCAAAATTCCCAAATCTCGAATTTCTTAAACTCTAAATTTATCAAATTCCAAATTTCCCAGATCTCAAACTTCTCAAATACCAAATTTCACAAATTTGAAATTACCCAAATCCCCAAAAGTGTTAAACTTCCAAATCCTTATGTCCCCAAATCCCCATATTCTCAAGTCCCCAAAATTCCAAATCTTCAAATTTCCAAATCCTCAAATCTCTAAATCTCCAAATCCCCAAATCCCTAAATCTCCGAGTCCTCAAATCCCCAAATCCCCAAATCTCCAAACCCAGAAATCTCAAAATCCCCAAATCCCGAAATCCCGAAATCCCCAAATCTCAAAATCTCCAAATCTCCAAATCCCCAAATCTCCAAACCCAGAAATCTCAAAATCTCCAAATCCCTAAATTACCAAATCCCCAAATCCCCAAATTTAAAAATCCCCAAATCTCTAAATTACCAAATCTCCAAATCCCGAAATCCCGAAATCCCGAAATCTCAAAATCTCCAAATCTCAAAATCTCCAAATCCCTAAATTACCAAATCCCCAAATCCCCAAATTTAAAAATCCCCAAATCCCTAAATTACCAAATGTCCAAATCCCCATATCCCCAAATCCCCAAATCTTCAAATTCCCAAACCCGCAAATCCCTAAATCCCCAAATTCACAAATTACTCGAATTCTCAAATCCTAAAATTCCAGAACCCAAATCTCCGAAGCAAAAATTTGCAAAATAATAAAAGACGTTCAATTTCATTGCGCATAAAAAAATAAGAATATTTCAACTTATTAATTCAAATTACATATATTCTCGAACAGCGTATACAACGTTCACACAATAAATTCCCAATCCGTGCAGTATGTCACTGAAGTGTCAGAAATCGAAGACATATGGAATGTTATTGAAGATCGAACAATGATCACGAGTTATGGTAGTTCTCCGTATGACGACTCGATACACGCGCATTGTGGTTTACCACGAAGTTAGGTAGTGCTAATTACGAATACCGTGTCCGAATTACATTCTGTGATTGCGTGAACATGAATTTTCTCTTATCGATTGAAACGACTACCAGTCGAGTAATGAAGAAGAATGGTTGAAACGAAAATCCCGTAACAATTTATTACCGGAGATCAATTCTGATAATACAATATTTATAGGGCACAAGATTTATTAGATTCGTACGAAAATAATTGCAGATTTGAATAAATTTTGATAATTATGATATTAGAGATTTTGGTAATTATGGATATTATTATTAATTTGTTAATTTTGAATATTATCATCAATTCGTATTTTCATACTGAATAATTTTCTTCTTGGCTGTTTATTTCGTTGTGTTTTGTCCAAAAAGGGTTATAAGAAACGTTTTCTTTTTTTTAAATAAAAGATTTGGTAAAACTTTTATAGTAATGATTTATAAATATTTAACAATTAATTTAATAAATTATCTTACAGATTGTAACTGTCTTACAGAGTGTATATAATATTTATCGAGTTTTCAAGAATCGAAATAAACATAGTATTAAATAATTAACGAGATAAAATATTCGAATATTCTTCAGCAACATTTCATAAATATAAAATTGCTATAATTGTACGTTTTATGAAATAAATTCGATTTTTCTCGTACTTCATCCCTAATAATTTCGTAGAACCTATCCAAGAATAGCCGAGTTCATGCTCTGAAAGGGTTAATTCATGCTTATTAATTAACACGACCACCAGTCTGGCGTCAATTCTATTAAATATCGATTAACATAGCTTAAGGTTATAACAGAGTTATTGTCACGAAATGCTCGATGAAACGCACTGTCGATCCACAAAAAAAATCTGTTGAAACAGAAATGTTCGATGGATCCGATACAATTGATCGTTTCGATTCAATCTTAATTCGGAATCATTCGTGGATTATTAACAGCATACCTGGAATTCTGCTGTACCTTCGATTTAATTACGAAACGTTATTAGAACGCAGTCAGAATTCCATACACCATTTCGATACAAAGATTTGTTAATTAATTTAATTAATGATTCAACTCTGTTTATTCGTATTTTAGTTTATACTGTTCATTACAGGAGTAACGTTTTAATTTTGAGAGTTGCACAAAAATTATTATTCTGAAAATTGCACAGAAATTATTATTCTCTGAATTGCATAGAAATTGTATTTTGAGAACTGCATAAAAATTATATTCTGAGAATAGATAGGAAAGAGTAATTGTAAATAAAAATATTATTAAAAGTAATCAATATCATACTATCAAAGTAGATACTTGCTAATAAAGAATGTAATAAAAAATATCAAAAATTAATTTTTCAATTTAACACGCTCCAAATGCTCTTTGTTTTAATCTTTACTTTAATGTAAAATGCTAATTAGAAATTACGAATTCATTAAAAATATCTTGTTTGACGATAACAACGGTAATTAATATTAATAAATGTCAAGTTCTGTGATGCTCATATTCATATGTACATAAATAATCAACACACCATTGTATAATTTTCGGTATTAATCGCGAACCTCAAAAATGAATAACGCATTAAATTCAATTTTCTTCTATACATAAAATGAACTCGTATTTAATCATGAATAAGGTCAAATTCTCGCGTCTGATCTATATCCTGCGACAAAGTTTTATAATACAGACTGTTATATATTTACAATTTTATTAGACAAATTTTTCCTTCGAAGATATATTGTCGTGAACTTTAATTCAAAATATACCAAAATAATTCGAAACGCAAGAATTTGGGGACTGATGTTCACAAAGACGCTGGCCAAATCTAATTCCAGAAGCATTGCCGATACTATTATCGTGAGCCTTTGACAGGTAAGTGACATATCGCTATAGATATGGGCTATATAAACAGTATTAAGTGCATATGTAGTGAAACCATGTAATCAGTGGTAGAGTTAATACCTGAACAGGTGCTCGGTTATGTCAACAAATTATAAACCTTCGAAATGACTCATGTCACTTGGTACATTATGTTTTATACATTCAAGAATAAAATTGTGGGAGTCCATCGATCGAGTGGATTATATCCTCTTATGATGTATGCCAGATATTGGATTCTTACACATCAAATTACTTGATTCGATTCTTATAACATATTACGATACTTATATGGAAATATTTATTATAATAATGGATTTCGTAGTATAAACCAATACGATGAAATGACACTGAAGTATAAAAAAATAATATTTATAGTTTTCCGTAATTTTAAATGTTATCTCGTATTTCGTCCATGCATGAGTAATCTAATTTAATTATTGTAACGTATAATTTTAAAACCTACTTTAATTCCAATTTGTCCAAGCATAAATTTAAATAAGCTACATGAGAATTTTTAGTAATTTAATTTAACTATTTTAGCGTTTTTAACAATTTTAAAACAACCTGCTTTAATTCCAATTTCTCCACGCATAAATTTAAATAATCTTCCTGTCCAAACCTACATTTATATAATAATTATAACTGAGTGTAAAGTTACAACTTTTCGTGCATAAAATACGTAATTTTATTTATTTATGTAATACACAGTAACTTATCAGGTTTTTAAAAATGTTATATTATAAGCATTTGAATTACAATATCTTTATAAACAAATAGGTTATACAAAATTGAAAAACATTGATTTTCATTATAGATTTATTTTGGAATACTCTAGAGATAACCTCGAAGGCGCCAATTTTGAAATGGTAATATCGCCCCTTAAGCTAGAATATTCACCATTTTTCATTTTTGCCTATTATATGTATTACCTCATTCCACAGAACTACATTAAAATTAAAAGTTCTTCGTTTTCTAAATATCAGGTATCATTTTTGTTTCAGGAAACGTTAATAACCAAGATGTGCAAAGTAACACGTTCTGACTGTAATATTTCGATTATACTCGTGTTTTCCGCATTGACGAACCGTGTTGATCGAACATGTAACATGATTATGGTATCGGTTATCAACTACGTTCTATACAGTGTGTTCCAGTTAAGTCATCTCTATTTTCACTATAAACAAAAGAAATAACTATCAGAAACAAATATGATTTCAGACTATATAGGAACAATAAAACTATTCGTTTTAAGGTTTCTGTGAATGTCCTTTCAAGGTCTTTATGTCGTCGCGAAAATAATGTAGACGTTTGATTTAGATGGTACACCCTGTATGGCGTTTTAATGAACTGGATCGATCGGTAACGTAACATCATGTGTGTTTAACGATGTAATTGTACTGTTTATGGCGATCCTTAATAGTGAAGCATTACATTCCTTTGAAATATTAATAGCTTGATAATTGATACATATTCGTGATTGTATCATCTCTACCATTTATGCCACTCTTTACCTTATTTTTATCTACTCTATCAATTAATCACAAAATTTCGCAATTTTTCTACTTTGAAATTTAGAACGTTTGCGCCATAAAAGTTTGTACATTTGTGAATAAAACTGTAACCTCTCGGCGTACTGTAATGGAATTTTAAAAAATTCAAATAACAATAACCTGCATGTGAAATTTTCTGAACCGCTATTTGTTTCCGCTTCTTATGCGCGGTACTATATTTAAACAACCGAAGCGTAGCGGTTAAATATTCATACTTTAATAAACCGGGAAAACGAAGTTATTCACCATAATAAGTGTGCACAGATAAATGATATTTGAATACAAAAAAATACAAGCAAATCCAATAATAATGTACATGTATTAACAATATTATATTCTAAAATATAGCAGTTTGTTGGAAAAATATTTGGACTTGCCTGTAATTTTAGTGCTGTTCTTTCTGCACCTGTTTCCCCTTTAAAATTTCATCCATTAATGACGGAAAAGACAAATAAACTTTTATCATTGTAAATCAAATGCGCACAAAATAATAGATTATTAAAATTTATCCGCTACCTAGAAACACGTATATTTGAAAAATCACTGACCGATAATGCGAGCTTTATAATTATTCGTTGTTATGTTGGCTCACTGTAAGGGAACCTAGGAGAATTTGCTTGTCATGTTGGTAATAATATGTTTACGGCTTACATTGAATAAAATAGTGATTTGTTTGCGGCGTTTTTGTGCGAGCTGAGCAAAGAAATAAATGGGCGTGTAGGAAAGAAACTTTTGTTTCTGTATTATTAATAAAATGGAAGCGAGTACCGAACAGGCCCCTGTGGCTACAGAAACCGTTCCTAATAATGAACAGGAGCACAATGAGGAGGGTATGGAAGAGACTGAGGATTACAGTTTCGATGGAGAAGATTATAGGCATTTCGTACCACGGGGTCGAGGAGGCTTTAGGTGCGTTATAGTTTCTCTTAACACCCCATACATCCCCACTTTACGCGTTGTCCAAAATACGAAAGCAAAAAGTAAGGTTAGGTTGTCCCCTCATGATACTTTTGCCTGACCTCCTAATGTATGCTTGACGAAAACGATCAAACTTCGCATTGCTACGAGCTCCTTACACCTTAATAAATACTCTATGGTAACGCGACTACTGTTTCTACTTACGCTCCTATACGACGAAATTATTTGCCCATTATTGTTCAGTGCTGTGTTTAATCAGTTGTATTGTAAATTTTCTGTAATAACGAAGTTCCGTTTGTGATTGTACATTGGTTTCCCACGTTGTGAAATATATAATGCAGAAAGGTAATGATATTTTAAAAAATATTAATATTTTTTTCTCAGTAGTAGTAAAGTTAGTTTATACATGAGAAATACTTGATACGAATGTAAAATTATTACATTGCTGTTCAATTTTATTTAACTAATTCAGAAGTAGAGTCAGAAGAATGACGACGTCTACGCTTGGGTAAATGATTAAGACGTATGGTACGTAAAGTACATAGTCACGATATATAACAATAATTTAAGGGGTCGTGGCAGAGGTGGGTTTGATTTCCCCATGAGAGGTGGGCCTCCAAGGTTTAGAGGAAGAGGATTTGGACCTAGAGGACCAATGTTTCGTGGCGCGAATAACGGATTTCCATTTGAGGGGCCTCCTAGGCCGAATTGTCCACCGGGTCCTGCAGGACCACGCTTTCGAGGACCACCGCCATTCGATCCTAGCTGGGGACCTATGGGGCCACCAAATCTGATGGGACCGCCAAATCTTATGGGACCTCCAGGAATGGTAATTATTCTTCGAGGTTGAAGTGCCTTTCCTCAAGTTTATTCCAGTAAATTGAATTAAGTATAATTTAACTTTATGTGCGATTAGCCACCGCCACACATGATGAATGGCCCAATTGGGACAGGTCCGGGACCATACGGACCACCTCCTGGAATGGGACCACCAAATATGAATAACGTAAATTTTAATTTACAGAAACATAGTGGACTATATAAATACTACTTTATAACGGGAGGAATTTTGTTATAGATTCCAGGTCAGCAGCAACCCCAGCAGCAACAGGCACAACAACAAGCAAACATTCCAGGCTTAGATCTCAATGGAGAAGTGTGGGTAGAAACAAAAACACCGGATGGCAAGTCATATTATTATAACATTCGTACAAGGGAAACTACATGGACAAAACCAGAGGGACCAAATGTTAAGGTCATGGTGCAAGACCAGGTGTGTTCTGTTATTAAAATATAGTTTACATTGAAAATTTGTATTATATGTATAAATACAGTTAATGTTTCCATAAAACAATATTAATTTCTGTTACAGTTAGAACAATTGGTACATGGAGCATCAAAACAAACGGCTCCATCTAATACACCAACATCTACAACTACTACCCCCAGTCAAATTAGCGAAAATAGAATTTCTCAAAGTAATGAACAACCTCCTACAAATAATGCAGATGCTATTAATCAACTTAGTACTGCTCCTCCTGGTACAGGTCCACCTCCTACACTTGGTGAAACACCAAATGTCAACACACAGCCAACTGACACAGCACAAGCAAATGGTACAGTACACTTATCTAAATTGTAATTTAATCTATTAAAATTAGTACATGTAAAATACAGTAAAAATATTAGATAACATTATATTTCATATGTAGGTACAGCACCTGCAACCGTTACCAACACTCCAGCTATGAATACCCCAGCAGTAAATACAAATATGATGCAACCCCCTCCCAATATGATACCTATGCAACACAGAATGCCAAATCAGTTCGGTGGACCAATTGCAACACAATTTGGGGCAGCACCTTTTGGTATGCCACCACCAGGTTTTCAACCATTTGGAGGTTATGGTCCACCACAAGCAAATTGGGGTAATACGAACTATGTATAATGTCAAAATTAATCTTTCAGTTATCAGTGTAATTCTCTAATGACATAATTATATGTTAGGTATACCACAAATGCCACATGGTGTAATGACCCCGCAAGCCCCAGCAGAAGATCCTGCTATATTAGCACAACTTGATCAGGAATTAGTAGCATCGGCTATGGTATGGACCGAACACCGTGCACCGGATGGCAGATTATATTATTATAATAGTAAAGCTGGAGAATCTGTTTGGGAAAAACCGCAAGCTTTAAAAGATCTTGAAAGTATGTTATTTGCGATAAAAATTTTCAAGTCGATTATGTAATATAAAATATTTATAATTTATTATTCTATCAGATGCAAAATTAGCGTTACGGCAGAAAGCGGAAGAAGCAGCTGTCAACTCTACTAACACTGCTGTGACCAGTTGTCCTGTTACTAATAATAACGTTGCCGCTGAACCTGTAAAACAAGAAAAACCGCAGGAAAGCAATCATGAAACCAAAGATAATGCGAAGGAAGCAGATACTAATAAACCGAAAAAAGAGGAAACAGCACCTAAGGAAGCTGCTAAACCTCAAGATAAATCTAGACCAATTTCTAGTACTCCAGTGCCTGGAACCCCTTGGTATGCCTTCTGCAACTAATTTAATTCTCTCGTTGCTACGTATATAAATAATATAAATCTGAACTTTGCTAATTAGGTGCGTCGTTTGGACGGGAGATGGACGCGTATTTTTTTACAACCCTTCTTCGCGTATTTCGGTTTGGGAAAGACCAGACGATCTTATTGGCCGTCAGGATGTTGACAAAATGGTGTCTACTCCACCGGATGCGGTGGTAGCTACAAAAACCCCACGGCAATCGGACACGAGCGAAAGCAGCGACGATGATCAACCTACGCCAGCGAAAAAGATGAAACAGGAGGATACTAAAAGTAACTAATATTGGATTCATGATGTTTCTACATTCTAATAGATAATTTTAAAATAAATACTTCTGTCGTTTTGGATGTAGCGCCTAAGGAAGAAGAGGAGAAGGAAAGCAAAAAGACTATCGATATCGGAAAAGAGGCTGCGATCGAGGCGGAGGTTCGAGCAGCTAGAGAGAGAGCTATTGTTCCTTTGGAGACACGAATCAAATCATTTAGGGATATGCTTGCAGAGAAAGATGTAAATAATTAATTAATATAATTGAAACATCAATATGGCGTTATGTAATTTATTTATATTGTTTTCTAATAGGTATCCGCGTTTAGTACATGGGAGAAGGAGCTTCATAAAATCGTGTTTGATCCCCGTTACCTGCTTTTGACGTCAAAGGAGAGGAAACAAGTTTTCGAGAAATACGTGAAGGAGAGAGCTGAAGAAGAAAGACGGGAAAAAAGGAACAAAATGAAGGAACGGAAAGAACAATTTCAGAAACTGCTGGAAGAAGCTGGTCTTCATGGAAAGTATGTAAAAGTTTACGAAAGATTTCCATTAAATCGTAAACAGTGATACCATTTTTAGTTTATAATAACCTAATGTCTTTTGTTTAGATCTTCATTTAGCGATTTTGCTCAAAAACATGGGCGTGATGAACGGTTTAAGAATGTAGAAAAGATGCGTGAACGGGAGAGCCTATTCAACGAATATCTTCTGGAAGTGCGAAAGAAGGAAAAAGAGGAAAAAACAGCAAAACGAGAACAGGTATTTTTATTTTATTGCCGCTACTGATTTTATTGCAATGCAAACGTTATTTTTCAGGATTTGTGCGACAATATCAGAATTGAAACATTACGAACACTTTCAATATTCGTTATTTTATTCAATACCATAAGTAAGAAAAGTTTCCCTATAGTCTTAATTCTATTTGCGCGATAAAAACATAGAATTTTGAAAGATACTCGAGAATTAAGGTACTCCTTTAATTTTCTTTCACTTTTTTAGCTATAGTATTATTACAAAAAATGTTATTTATTCATATCGATTTGTAATATTTAATATAATTTATATTTTTATGTTAAGTTCGATCTTCTATATTATTTTTCTATTATTTGAAGGTAGTTAATTTTTTATCTATTATTTAGTACCTCAATTCTCTACATATATCAAAATATGAATCAAAAGTTCTTTTTTTAATAACATCCATCAAACCGTTCCTTCTTCCACACCAGACCTAATTAAGGTTCTCATTCATACACCTTTCATTTTGTTTAAGGGAATTATTATAGAAATATCAAATAAAAATCTAGATATAACGCATACTCGCGATAAATATAAAAGCTGGATAAGTTTTCGTTCAGCATCGCTCTTTACATGGAAACAAAATTGATATTATTTTAATGTTCAAAAAAGATGATTATAGATTAATGATGAATAATATTTTACAATATGACATGATATATAAGAGATGAGTAATAAGTAGACAAAAAATGTTCTAATCTTAAATAGAAGATCATAATTGTCTAATACATTTATATTTTCAGCAATAATTAATCATTCTTTCAGGTTCTATAGGTATGTTAACTATTTTGTTCCACTTGTAAGATTTATCTAATATGAATTCCTAAATTAACGGCTGAAGAACACATACCAGGAGAAGTTTCTCTAAATAATTCTCTACTCCAGTAGATTTTCTCGATAGACAAAAGTTTTGTAGCTGTAAGATGGGAGATGTAGAGAATAAAATCTTAGTATGTGACGGTTCCTTATATACTTATGTGTTCTGAACTCTCCACTTCAGTCAGGAGGCAGGCAGGACAGGTTCCGTATGTGGAGTGGCTTGGTTCTGAAGCTGGTTGGTGGCATGGATGATGTCATCTACCATCCCCACCTACACTGCGTGGCACAGTTGGCACACCCTCGCGCGCCGCATTCTTTACTCCAAAGCAGAGTCATGAGAATGAACGAACTCGGTATTTGTATATTACTCGTAATCCTCGTTACTTCAAAAGATTAACTTTTCCCCCAAAAAAAATCAAATCCAATTTCAAAAAGAATTCAATGCAATTTATTGTCAGTAAAACTAGGGGTATCAAACCCTGTGGTAGCATCAGTTCCACATATTTTGCAATTTTTTATTCTGTTCCGTGGAGATAAAGAACCGTTATTTATTTTGAAAAAGCAAAGCTACCAATCTCTCTTACATGCAATGTATCAACATAAGAACAAAAAGATACAACTGTTCTTGTACTGTCTTCTATTTGCACAAGCTTTGGTAATTGTAAAAGGGGAAGTTTCAACGAAAATTCTAGATTTCCAGCAGCTGTTCTTATGTCCATACATGGTGTATTAAAATTAAAATTCGTAAATGAAATATTGCCACCTATATCTATTTATTCAGAAAATGTATTTCAATTGGTGTACAGATAATTTTTTCATTTACTGTTGCTTTTTTTGCATTACGATAAAAGAATGAACATTTAACTTGTCATGAAATATAATGCAAGCAATTTTTCTTTTCTTTTTTTTTATTTTTTTAAGGAAATTAATATATTTGAAGCAACAAGATGAGTATATTAAAATAATAGAATGAGCGTGCTTTTTGTGAAATTTGATCTATATACTTCAGAGAACCTTGACTGCTTTTGTCTTAAGAATAATAAGAAGTGGACATTGGAATGATTGTGTTTAGATGAAAGTTAGACCACTGTGGTACAAGTTTGTTACTGCTTTAAAATTGTGGTAGGATCAGGATCCGAGTAATGACTGTAATTGAAATTCAAGACCGAAATATGCCAGCAACTCTGAACTCTAGTCATCTTTCATTGCGAAATATACGTGTATTAAGTTTATTTAAACATGGTAACAAATTATTATCTTTGTTATATTGAAATCCTAGGTCGTTCACAAATTACGTAATGGGAATTTAAAAATACACCAAATATTTTTCTTCATACTTACTTATACCTGTAAGAAAAAGAAATTAAAGGAACCAGAAGCATACTTAATCTTAGTTGTAATATAAAATTTGCTTTAATAGTTAAATTTTTAAATGATAAAGCAACTTCAAGTTTTGACAGTAGAAAGATTTGAAGGTTCCATTTAAATTCATTTAAAAAATTTCTTTATTATTTTTTTGTTTTTCAATTTTGTTGTATCATATTCATATTATGCATTGTAATCATAAACTGCTTTTGTAAATAATAACGATAACATAGATTTATACGTTTTGAAAAAGGTATAATGCAATGCTTAGGAAAAATAAAACCTCGTTTCGTAATTTGAACGGCTGACAGCTTTTAATATTTGCAAAATCTCGTGATGAAATATAATACTAACGATTTTGTTCTTTTCAGCAAGGGCAGCAGATAAAAATTTACTCATTTTACAGTCCGTCTCATCATTAAATGAGCATATTTCTTTTATTATTTGTATGATAAATATATGTATACATAAATGTTTATCCCTATTCCTGTTCGCATTTTTGGTATGCAAAATATTTAATGATGACTCGGTTAGTTAATAATTATTTTTGCAGCTATAATGAGTGTAATTTTTTTCCAGCAAAACCGACCAGCTTATTTCATTAAAAATTCCAACAAGTAGAGCCCTTAACGTTGTGATATCTCCTGACACGAACGAATGACACGAATGACTATTTCTTCTACCCCTAACGAAATGTAGTTTGAAAACCAATAAAAAGGTTTGCAAGTTGAAATAGTTTGATCCACATTACAAGTCATTAATTTCTATATACTATCGTTATAAAAGTGATTGTAATGTGGTTGAACGTGTAATAATTATTGGTTGAAAATTCTTAAGCGTGCATGATAAAACTGAGACAAGCAAAAGAATAAAGAAATTAAAAATAAAAGAAATTATATCGATAAGAAAGTTCAATCTTAAGACAGAATTGTATAAAAATAGAGTGTAAGCAAGAGTTGATTATTTTTCAATGATGAAAACTCTTAACGTAAATGCGTTTCAGGTGAAAAAGGAATTCTTTGCGATGCTACGTGAACACAAAGACATCGACAGGCATTCGCATTGGAGTGATTGTAAGAAAAAATTGGAATCTGATTGGAGGTACAGAGTGGTAGAATCTGCAAGCACGCGTGAAGATTGGTTTAGGGATTACGTTCGTATGCTAAAGGAGGAGAGGAAAAAGGAGAAAGAGAAAGACAAAGACCATCGACACAGGGACAAAGATCATCACAAATCGGACAAGAAAGACAGGGACAGAAAGGATGTTGATAAGTACAAGGAGAAATCGTCCAAGGATCGAGTTGAAAAGGACAATTCGAAGGACAAGAAGCAACGTAGAAGCGAGGCGCCAGCAGAAGAAAATGGCAAAGAAAAGAAGGAGGTGGTTCCTGAAAAAGAAAGCGGAGAAATCGAAGATAACGACGAGAAACCATCGAAAAAGGAAAATGACGTATGTCCTTATTATTTCTTGACATACTGATTAAAATTGTTACGTTTAAATGTGTCTTTACGTCAGAAATATCGTTAGGAAATTTTCTCTAGTTGCGTGTATGATACAATCTATCTTATACCGCATATTTAATTTAATAATAGTTTACATAACATTCCTTTGTCCAGAAGGAGGATGCAGAAGATCAGTCAGATTCCGAGGAGGATCGTGAGAAACAGAAACGAGAGCGTGAAAGAAGAGCGGAAGCGAGCCTTCGTGAAAGGGAGAGAGAAGTTCAAAGGACTCTAGCCACACATCTTCGCGATAGGGATAAAGAGAGGCAACATCATCGTCACACAGAAGCAGTACAGCATTTCAGTGCTCTGCTTGCAGATCTGGTACGTATTTTACCTCGATTCATTATGACAATGTTTCAAATGTGAAATATTGTACCTAACGTAACTTGAACGTGTGAACAGGTTAGAAATGGCGACCTAGCTTGGCGAGAAGCGAAACGACAATTGAGAAAAGACCACAGGTGGGAATTAGCGGAGAGTTTAGACCGTGAAGAAAAGGAGAGATTGTTTAACGAACACATAGAACAGCTTAGTCGTAAGAAACGTGATAAATTCCGTGAACTTCTCGACGAAGTGGGAGCCTCAACTGAACTTACCGCATCGTGGAGAGATATCAAAAAGTTGTTGAAGGATGACCCGAGATATCTTAAGTTTTCTTCTAGCGATCGGGTACGTAATATGTTTATAAAAGTAAAACGTGTGCCTGTGTTATATCAAGATAAATTATAAATTATGATTTCTCTGTTCACAGAAATGTGAGAAAGAATTCAAGGAGTACATTAAGGATAAACTTGTTGCGGCAAAGGCTGATTTTAGGGAACTTTTACAAGTACGTTGATATTGCATTATAATTTTGTATTTGTAATGTCATCTGTTTTTAACAACGTAAACGTAATTTTAGGAAACAAAACTTATTACCGATAAGACATACAAAAAAGTGCAAGAAAATAGTGCACACTTAGCAGAAATTGAAGAAATCTTGAGGAAGGATCGAAGATTTCTTGTGCTGGAAGCAGCAGCTGCTGAGCGAACTCGTTTATTAATGGGTTATTTGGAGGAATTGGCACGTAGGGGTCCGCCTCCGCCACCTACTGCCTCAGAACCTTCAAGACGACCAACCACAAAGTAATTATCGTCCTGATCGAAGCGAAAAATATATCAACAAGTGCTTGATTTTGCGGAATGTGTTTTTGTTTTAGCTAAGCGAGGGCCGCATCAAAACATGGTATACATATGGTGTCCAAATAACAAATCAGTGAATGAATTTATAGCTGTAGTTGAATTGAAGTACTTTACACATGAGATGATTATCGCCTGTAATTATAGGATTCAATAAAACTAACGCCAATTCCACACAGCTAAAAATGTGTGTCATACTGTAAAGATGCCATAGTGTAAGCATATCATTATTTGTTAAATTACGTTAAACTAGACACTAGTTAAGAGAGAAATTATTAGTAATGTCGAATAGCAGTAGCATAAAGTACGAATTTTATACGTATTTTATCCAGGTTTGTTGCATAAGCACCTCATTGCGAATATTTTGTATGAAAATTACACGAGAATTATGACAACGAGTGTTACACTCTCGAATAATTTAAAAGCATGTGCAGTGAATTTCTCAAAATCGATGTTAAATTTATTAATTCGAAAATAGAAATCTTGTATTTAAAAAAGAATAAGCATAACGTATGACAATCATGCACGATACAGTTCAGAAATCGTGTTTTCAATTTTTGAATTATTTTGTTCGCGCAGCCGAGTTGGATGAGAAAACCGTAAGTATCTTACAAAATATTCTCGTCTGGATTTATTTGATTCTAAAAAAGATAAATTGTAAGTGTATTAAAAAGAAACTCGAATGTAGTATTCGTAAATAATATCATTTTTCATTTAACCTATGTGGCATTTTTACGGTAGAAATTTCTTAATCGGATACGAACAAATGTTAGATAGGACAATATATTTGATGAAAAAAATCGTTCATAAAAATTGCGACGGACAACAGTCACTTAGATTTCTCAACGATCTATGGTTACTTGCATTTTATTTCTAATATTTGATAATATATTTCATTGCAGACTACCGTGTAAGCAATGAAGAGTTTAATATAAACGTGATCTCATTATAAAACAATCGAAGATCACGAAATTACCGCAGTAATTTATATCTTTTATTATTCGTATAAACAATACCGAGGTGTTTGTTTAATGACCATATAATTATTTTTATTTGAAAATAGAATTTTAATTAATGCAATCATGTAATATTTTAATGTTACAATTATATAAATAATGTATATAAAATAAATACAATAAAATTTGTGCAAGTTGTAACATTATAAAAAAGGTGAAAATCTTTTTATTTTTTGCACAACAGTGCACCATTATTATTTTTAACAAATTGAAAATATAATTTATTAATATACAATTGCATAAGTATTAGCACAAATCTACTATAGTATTGACTTATAAGCTACGTTGCCTAATTGGCATATATCAATTTTGATGCGCATTTAGTATGATATGGAATTCAAAAAAATATCTTGTTTTTAAAAACTCTTTTCTTAATTATGTTATTGTACGGGGTTATGTAATTTAATTTAAAAGTATAATAGCACGTCAAACGTTAAAAAATCCAGTCTTTAGAATTCAAACAAGGTATACTGGCCACATTTAAAATAAATTAATGCAAGAAGTAAGAGTTATGACAATATACATACGTATATTATAACATTCAATAAATGGCAATGTCATAAACAATTAGGAAAGTTAATACGAATATTATTATGATACACATGTACGTTTTATAAGTAATACACAACAATCAAATGCTCGTTGTATGTAAATACAGTATCGTGGAAGAAATTTTTGGAGGCACATTGTTTTGATAAATATTATTCTATAAAAAATATAATTCAGTTCTTTTTTAGAGGCACTGTGATGAACGTCTGAAACGTTTTAATTGTTCTGTCAGTATCGACATACCGTTTTCGAAGACTGAAAAGGAAGACATGTATTGTATCAAAGATTAACGCTTCATTTTATCGAGTATCGGAACAACCATATCAAAAGATGGGCGTTTTCCAGGATCTTCGTTCATGCAAATTCTAATGAGTTTAGCAAGATGCTGTGAAATTCCTGGAGGTATACTAACACGCAAATCCTCCAACGCGATCTATAATTAATTAGACAGATGGTATAATTAATACATCGAAATTCTATTATACTCCTGATGTAATAGTCTTGAACCAACCTTCATGCCACACTCCATAGGTGAAAGATCTGCAAACGGAACTTCTCTGGTCGCAAGTTCCCATAATAAAACGGCAAAACTCCACATGTCACTAGCTTCGAGATTTATGTCAGCCGGACGTTTACTTAAAGCTTCTGGAGACATCCATGCCGGTTCGTAAATTCGGCCCACTTCTTGGAACGAAAATTTCGAGTCTGCCATATTTACGCGAGCTGTCAAATCTTCGTCAATCTATAAATATGAAACTGATCCATTACTACGTACAATTAAGAAAATGGAGATCCAACGCGTGCTGATGATTAAAAGAAATATACCATAATGTGTTTGCTATTTAAATGGAATCTACATCTGTTTTGTCTTTCGAGACCATGAAGGAATGCCATAGCTCTCGCAACGTCGAGAGCTAATCTAAGTGCACGCGCTGTATCAACAACAACGCCTGTACCTCCGTGTAAAAGTCGATGCAAACTCCCACGAGCCATATACTGTGAAACCGTCGCCAATTGCGGTGGCTGATTGACACAACCGAGAACGGGTAATACGTTAGGATGTGAGAAGATTCGTAATTTAGGAAATTCTTCGTTGAAATCTCTAGAAATGCGCGCCGTACATTCGCGTAAGTTCAAGATTTTTGCCACGATATCATTATTTTGCCAACGTCCTCTCCAAGTTTCTCCACTTGGGGTACTGGCTAAGTGGGTATGTAAAGATAAATCTGCCATGCTTATTCCTTTGTGTCTTGATAGTGTTGCATCTCCTATACAATTGGATATTAATAAACATTATACAAATTAATCAATATTTACAGCCTTATTCAAGACAACTTACTACTTCTTGTCTTTAGACCCAACCAGCTCTGATCTTTAAACTGAATCTTCTTTAAATCTTGCCCATATTCTACAGCTAGATCTAAAAGACAAAATTTTTGAGTATATTAACTTATGATCTTATGGTATGCTTGAGTGTGAGGAATAAATATAAATAATAACTTTTTATTTGTTTTCAAGTACCGTGTAATCTCTTGGCCAAATGACCTTTTGCTTTATCCAAGGGAGTATCACCATCTTTATTTGCAATGGATACAAGAGCACCAGCAGCCACTAATTCTTCAGCCACTGGTTGATCACCCCAAAAACATGCATAATGGAGAGCAGTATTCCCATGTTCATTTGTTACATTCACATCTGCCCGATTCCTAAGTAACTATAAACATAGATTCTATTAAGTTTCTTTAAGACAAATTATAATTAGACTATGGATATTTGTACAATATATCACTTATGAATATTTCAAAGACTCATATATCCTTAGTGCATAATCATCCATAATCTAAATATAATACTTTTTTCTCATAAACTGTTTACATCTGATTTACCAGCTGAACAATTTCTTTATGTCCATGTGCAGAAGCTAGGTGAAGAGGAGTATCATCTCCTCTGTTGGTTGCATTAATACGTGCTCCTCTGCTAACTAATAACTCTGCCAATTTTAAATGTCCCTCTTTGCAGCACCAGTGAAGTGGACTGAATCCATGATCATCACTATACATAGAACATGAAATCACAAATGAATGGAAATTGATATTAAGAAATGTAGTTACAAAGAAATGTGATACTAATATGTAAATGCCAGATCAGAACAGTGATGACAGATTTAAGAACATTGTTGCAGAAGCTTAAAAACAATATTGAGAAGTGCACCTAAAAAGGAATGATCTTGTATTTACCCTTGATTCATGTCATGTTCAGTGTCATCTAACCAAACGCGTACTTGCATAGCGTTTCCCTCGCGACACCATTGAAAAATATCCTCCATCTTTTGTCAAGTATTCACTAAAACACACTTCTTTTCTCGTTTAGAGAGGAAGAGCTCAAGAAGCAGTGTCGAAAGTGCAACACATGTTTTGAGATTCGGTTTCCCTTACTTGGACAGACTGCATTAAAATGTTTACATGTGTGAGAAGTGTTGTGCAAGTTTGTTACGTTTGAGAACAGAGGACACTTTGATCATGTTCTGTGAATTTTCAGAATATTGTAGATTCCTATTTTAGCATGGTTAAACGGGGGAAATTTGGGGAATGGGTTTCTTTTTAATAAAAATGATGATTCGGAGAAGGATTTTTGGCCATCAATTTTTAACCATTCTTAGGTAAATCCTAATTAGCCTAAGGGTTTCTGTCTTATGCGCCATCTAGCGATAGAAGGTAGGAACTAATTCAAGACGAGTTTCAAAAGTGTGTAGTTCACCCTGTTCGCAGGAGAGATGGCGCCACATGTTCAATTTTATAAAAAATTCACTTGATATTGATTTTATTGGCTTAATTAACTTCAATATGCATCAAATTACTTCGGAAATCAATACTAATTAGTCTAAGAATGTTCTAAAAGTATTAATAACTCGGGAAGTCAATAAATGCAAATATGGTATTCGAAATTTTGTTCCAGTAATTCGCACCTTCCATCGCTAGATGTCTAAGCTAGATGGTTACAAAAGGCAAATTCAAAAATTTTTTAATTTCCAAAATACACATAAAAAATGGGGCTTCCAAAAAGTTGCCAATTTTGTAGACTAATTTATTTACAATATACTATTGTATTTCACATCTTCTTTAGATATTTCATACTTCCGTTATAAATATCAACTTAAATAAAAAATTTAATGAAACAACTAATCCTTTTTGTATTAATTTATAATTAATAAGTACTAATTTTGATAGTTTCATAAATAATTTCACAAATATGTAATCTTTTTGCCAACTGATGTAATTCCTCTACCCACAAATATTAAAAAATACGATTAAAAATTTTCAACGGATTCATTGCATACTTTGTTAAACACCCACACAAACCTTCATATAAATTTACGTTCGTCGTTTGTAATTTCTTTCTTAAAAGGATTATATATTGCAAAATGGCTCTTATGCATTGAAAAGCGACTGTAGGGCGTGTTGAATTGTGTGGCATTAAAATACATTGCATGAGTGGTTGTCCTATCGAATAGAATCGTACAGCAGTGATTTCAATGCCGGTGAACGGAGACTTTAACGCTTGCGACTGTGGGAGAACATATGCCTTGTTATACAGGGTGGGCTACGCAACTGCCATAAATTATAGTCCTGTTTTTAATTTTATTAAAAAAAGACAAATGTTAAAAAAGAAGAATAAATTATATAAAAAATACCGATACAAACATTATATTAATTCAATCAATATAATGATTCAATAACATTTTATTTCTCCACATGTTTAGCTGCCAGGCGTTGAATTACCACGCGTTATATCACCGCGAGTTGAGGTACCACGCGTTACATTGCCACGAGTTGAATTACAATACGTTATATTACTACGGGTGGAATAGCTTTGAGTGCAATAACCACGCATTGTAAAGTCTCGCGTTATATAGCCGCGTTTTGAATTACCACGCGTTATATTGCCATATGTTGAATTACCACGCGTTATATTGTCACGCGTTGAATTACTACGCATTGCATAACCTTGCGTTATCACCACGCGTTGAATTACTACTGATGGTAAAACCTCGCGTTATATCGCCACGTATGGGCTTACCACGCGTTATATTGTCACGCGTTGAATTACTACACATTATATAACCTCGCGATATATCACCACGCGTTGAATTACTACTGATGGTAAAACCTCGCGTTATATCGCCACGTATTGGCTTACCACGCGTTATATTGCCATGCGTTGAAATACTACCCATTACATGACCTCGTGTTATATCACCACGCGTTGAATTAGTACTGATGGTTCAACCTCGCGTTATATCGCCATATGTTGGCTTACCACGCGTTGTATTGCCACGCGTCGAGTCACGACGTGCTAAATCACCACGCGTTGAACTACCACTTATTTTACTACTCGTCTAATAACCTCGTGTTATATTACCACTCATTATATCGTCATCTCTGAATACAATACATGTTAAACTTCTACACGTTAAATTGCCATGTGCTATATACTGAAATGTTATAATGTCACACTCCCTATTTCACTCTACAAGTTGTTATAATTGTAGAATTCGTACATATACAATATACGATGTATATTATACGATAGATGTTATGTCATATTTCCAAAAATGATTTTATGAATCACGTTCAACCGGACGTGACAAATGTCATATACTTATCGTTACATCTTCCACACATGTTTGGATCGAAACATCCGTGATTCCCTGAATGACGACAAGATCTTTGAACATTATCACCGTATTCCGTAAATTCGTAGCATTGTCACGATACAAAATACCGTACATGATTTTATATCGTACATATTTGTCGTTCATACCGTTAGAATCAGGACCGGCACGTTGCACTTCCTGCTAACTCGGTACGAATACAAATTGGCAACTTGACGCCACCACTGGTACGTAACCAAATATTCTCTCACGAAGTTTCACGTTAGCCAGAATTGAATGTACAAGTTGGAATTTATTTCTTAGGTAATCAAATCAAATTGAGTACCGAAGTTTCACTAAAGGCATTCGATCATGAACATGGAAGATAAATGTATAGAATAGATCCCAAATTTTTATTTCATAATTTTGAAATATAGAATTTCAACTTTTCACATTCTCAATTTCGAGTTTTCAAATTTACCGAATTTTCTAATTACCAAATTTCAAAGTTTGCAGTCACTTACTTCAAATTTAGGAGTTTAAAAGTTAAAATATTTAATAATTTGTAAACTTCAACTTTCCATCTTCAACTATTCTTTCTAAACTCCAAATTTGTAGTATCTAATCGCAATATAACTTAATTTCGGTAAATAAATAAATGACTTAATTTTCAATAAATAAACCTTACTTCCAGTCGAGTTCCAACTTCCTCCAAGAGTCCAAACCATAAAACAAAATTTCTAAAAAAAATTGTAAAGGTCAGAAAATTCCTGAAGTCCACCTTTCACCGAGTGTTTCGCTTACGGTTGCTTCAGTGACCATACGTGACCTATAACATGTAAACTAGGGTTTATTACGGCGACCTATATCGTTGCAGTAACAATCTAGAAGCCATTACAGAATATCATCATCAACCTCATTGCGTCACGATATTACTTTCCCTAGCTATCCCGACCTTGCTCGTCTTTTTCCTTTCGGGTCCGTCTGGTTTCTCAGCCGGATGTGGATCACATCGATATATCGATTCGTAAAGGTCGTCCAGAAAGGTGAACGAACGTCCAGACAGAATAAAACAGACTCCGAAAAAATGTTTACGAAGGTCCTGGCGAAGGACGCGCTCATGTTATGACATTCGTCGGTTGCATTCCGAGCCTGGAAGAAAAATGGATTTGCCTCGATAAAAATGCAAAACGCGTAATATATGGGGTAGACCGCATAACTGCATTATGATTTGAAAGCAGTAAATAATGGACAAAAAATTGTTTTTGGTAAAGATTTACGAGAGTCTTTGCTTTTATGGATTTGGAAAGAGGAGTGGTGAATGTGTGAATTTGGAGAACTAGAATTTTACAAAATTATGAATTTTTGGGATAAGGATCTGACAATTTGGAGATTTGAGGATTTTGGGAGTTTGGCAGTTTGGGAATTTGGAAATTTGGGAAGTTGGGGGTTTGGAAATTTGGGGGTTTAGAAATTTAGGAATTTGGAAATTTGGGGATTTGGAAATTTAGGGATTTGGAAATTTGGGGATTTGGCAATTTAGGAATGCAGAAAATTAGGGATTTGGAAATTTGGGGATTTGGCAATTTAGGAATGCAGAAAATTAGGGATTTGGAAATTGGGGATTTGGAAATTTAGGCATTTGAAATATTGTGAATTTGAAAATTTAGGAATTTGGAACCTTAGAGGTTTGGAAAATTAGTAATTTGGAAATTTGAAAATTTGAAAACTTGAAAATTTAAAAAAGTGAAAATTCTTAAATTTGATGATTTGTATATTTCAATCAATAATAACTATCCTAGAATAATTACATATGTAGTACCATATTATGTAAGACACCCTATATGTGAATCAAATGTAAAGCTTGGTTTGTGAAAGGCAGGATATACCGTCAACGTGCGTCATATAAAATATGTACAGAATTTTTAAAACTGTATCGAGTTAAACCACTTTGTATTTGAACTTTGCGTCAATATCACAACTCAAATGACTAGAGCTAATCCTATAGTGAACTATGGCCAAGTACTGTTAGGTTGATCTGAATTTCCAAATCTCCAAACTCGACCTCAAAATTTCCCAAAGTTCCCATATTCCTTCAAATCCGAAAGTACCAAACTACTACCAAATCCTCTACCTCCAAACCTTCCAAAGCACCAGGGTCCTACATTATCAAATTTACCTCCAAAATTCCATAACTCCAAGATTTGCAAACTCGTACTCGAAATTCCCAACAATTCCCCAATTCCTTGCAACATCCAAAATCCCTAAATATCACCATCCCAAACTACCAAATCCTCTACCTTCAAACCTTCCAGAGCCCCAAAGTCCCAGATAACCAAATTCTCATCCTCCAACATTTCACAACTCGGAGATTTCCAAGCTTGAACTCAAAATATCCCAAAATTCCCAAATTCCTTCATACATCCAAAACTCGAAGATATTACGAAACTACCAAGTTTGGCACTTTTAAACCTTCCAAAACCCCAAAGTCCCAAATCACCTTTACCTCAAAGTTTTCCAAAGTTTCCATATTCATTCAAAGACCTCAAATCCGAGGGTACCAGCATTCCAAACTACCAAATCCTCTACCTCCAAACCTTCCAAAGTCCCAGATGAGCAAGTTCCTAAAGAATTCCATAACTCCCAGATTCGCAAACTTGAACTCTAAATTTCCCAAAATTCCCAAATTTCTTCCAATATCCAAAATCCCCAAATGTCACCGTTCAAAACTACCAAATTCTCAACCTCCAAATCCCCAAAGTCCCAAATGACCAAATATCTAAAAAATTCCATAACTCCCAGATTCTCAAACTGAAGCTCGAAATTTCCCAAAATCCCCAAATGTCACCGTTCCAAACTACCAAATCCTTAACCTCCAAACCTACCTCTACCTCCAAATCCCCAAAGTCCCAAATGACCAAATATCTCAAAAATTCCCTAATTCCCAGATTCTCAAACTGAAGCTCGAAATTTCCCAAAATCCCCAAATGTCACCGTTCCAAACTACCAAATTCTCAACCTTCAAACCTACCTCTACCTCCAAACCCCCAAAGTCCCAAATGACCAAATATCTAAAAAATTCCCTAATTTCCAGATTCTCAAACTGAAGCTCGAAATTTCCCAAAATCCCCAAATGTCACCGTTCCAAACTACCAAATCCTTAACCTCTAAACCTACCTCTACCTCCAAATCCCCAAAGTCCCAAATGACCAAATATCTCAAAAATTCCCTAATTCCCAGATTCTCAAACTGAAGCTCGAAATTTCCCAAAATCCCCAAATGTCACCGTTCCAAACTACCAAATTCTCAACCTTCAAACCTACCTCTACCTCCAAACCCCCAAAGTCCCAAATGACCAAATATCTAAAAAATTCCCTAATTTCCAGATTCTCAAACTGAAGCTCGAAATTTCCCAAAATCCCCAAATGTCACCGTTCCAAACTACCAAATCCTCAACCTTCAAACCTACCTCTACCTCCAAATCCCCAAAGTCCCAAATGACCAAATATCTGAAAAATTCCCTAATTCCCAGATTCTCAAACTGAAGTTCGAAATTTCCGAAAATTCCCGGCGTGTTGGGGCATCCCATTCTAAAATTGTCGCCTGAGATCGTTGATCCTTACCGTCGTCCTTCGCGGAGGCGCAGGAAAGGTCGTACCCGGACGTTCTAAAATTTTTGCTAAAACCCGTCCCCTTCGGTTTTTCTAAGTACGAGTCCCTCTCCGGCTGATCGTCACAAAGACGTGCGAGCAGTGGCTACAGTAGAAGTGGCGGGACAGAAAAGGAGAGGGAAAGATCTCGATGGCCTCGGCATGCCAACAGCTCCGCCTCACAGCCACCAAGTGAAAGTGGGATTTTGCTTTCTACCTGTGGCCAGTGACAAACGCGCCGTTCTCGCGAACGTCTCTCGTTTTTACCAAGAAGATGCGTTTAGTCCGTCGATAACGGACCCAGTCGTGCACGAATTAAATCACCGGCCCCGGCATTACCGCGTCCGTTACGATGACAGTGTTCCACTGACGAGCGGCCAAGTTGCCTCGAAATCCTGCGATAAAGTGCGCGGTGTGAAAGACAGTGCTAACATGTCCAGACGTGGTGGCCACGATATCTGGCATGTCAACGCGACCATCGCGTTCCTGCTCTTCGGTTATTTCTTGCAAACGAACTGTCAACAAGGTACGGAGCACTTTTTTCAAAATATCCGCGATTTTCGAGACAGCGATTCGAGTGCGTGCGACGCGCGACCAGCAGGGCGCGCCTTTGCCGACGACCGCGCGATCCTTTCATGGTACGGAGGAAATCGGAATCTTACAGCGGGGGGAAATGGAGGATTTCGACTGTGGGAGGAGAATTCAGTTCTTCGGATTTGATATGTACATTTGGAAATTGTTTATTTGCTGATTCAAGTATTGGGCAGTTTAAAGTGGATTTTTGGAAAGTAACGAGGCCTGTGGACAATTGTGTGCTTTCGAAGGGTGACATTTTCAGATTTGATTTGTGGATTTGTGAGAATTTTAGATTTTTAAATTGTGAAATTTTTTATTTGTTATATTCGAATTGGCGAATTTGTAAATTCTTAAATCTGTAAATTTCGTAATACTCGGATTGAAAATTTGCAGAATTGCAAGTAATTAAGAAAATCTAGAAATTTTCGATGGACATTGCAAATCGTGGAAAAGACACCAATTCTCAGTTACTCAAATCCCAAATTTCTAATTTCCTAAATTCTTCAAATTATTTTTACTTTTTCAAATTGATGGATTTCCAGTTTCTCCACGTTTTCAAATTCTTTAAGTTTCCAAATTTCCCATGTTTACAGTGACTGAAGTCACAAAACCTCTAGAAATTCTTCACTTCCAAACTTTCCAATTTGTCCAATTACCAGTCTTCCAATTTGCATAATTTTCAAATTAATAGTTCTCCAGCTTCTTGAGTTTTTATATTGTAATAGTAATGTAAACTTCATATCTCCAAATCTCCAAATCCTTAAATCCTTAAATCTCCAAATTGCTAAACATTATATCTCCAAATCCCCAAATCCTCAAGTCTCCAAATTCTTAAACATTATATCTCAAAACTCCTAAATTCCTAAACTTCATATCAAAACTTCCAAATCTCCAAATCTCAAAAATACCAAAATTCTTAAATTCCTAAATCTCATATCTCTAAATCTTCAAACTCTCAAATCCTTAAATCCTCAAATTCTTAACTTCCTAAACCCCATATCTCTAAATCCCCAAATCTCCAAATTCTTAAACCTCAAATTTCCAAATCCCCAAATTCTCAAATCTCTAAATCCCTAAATTCACAAATCCCTAAATCCCCAAATTCCTAGCTTCCTAAACCCCATATCCCCAAATCCTTATATCTCCAAATTCCTAAACCTCAAATTTCCAAATCCCCAAATTTTCAAATCTCTAAATCCCTAAATTCACAAATCTCCAAATTCCTAACTTCCTAAACCCCATATCCTCAAATCCTTAAATCTCCAAATTCCAAAACCTCAAATCTCCAAATCCCCAAATTTTCAAATCTCTAAATCCCTAAATTCACAAATCTCCAAATTCCTAACTTCCTAAACCCCATATCCCCAAATCTCCAAATTCCTAACTTCCTAAACCCCATATCCCCAAATCTCCAAATCCCTAAATCCCCAAATCCTTAAATCTCCAAATTCCTAAACCTCAAATCTCCAAATCCCCAAATTCTCAAATCTCTAAGTCTCGAAATTTCTAACTTTCTAAACCCCAAATCCCCAAATTTCCAAATCCTTAAATCCCCAAATTCGTAAACCTCATATCTCCAAATCCTCAAATTCCTAAACCTCCAAATCTCCAAATTCACAAATCTCTAAAACCCCAAATTCCGAACTCCCTAAACCCCATATCTCGAACCTCCATTCCCCAAATCCCCAAATCCCCAAATTTCCAAATCCTTAAATCCCCAAATTCCTAAACCTCATATCTCCAAATCCCCAAATTCCTAAACCTCCAAATCTCCAAATTTACAAATCTCTAAAACCCCAAATTCCTAACTCCCTAAACCCCATATCTCGAACCTCCAAATCCCCAAATCCCTAAATCCCCAAATTCCAAAATTCCTAAACCCCTATCTCGAACCCCAAATACCAAAAATTCCAAATTCAAAAAATTGCCAAATCATCGAAAACAAACGTACAATAGAACATCCACGTTCTCCATTTTCCCCAAGCAAATCTACAATGCTCGCCATTGTACGTATTCACGGTGGATTCACGAGATTCCATGTTCGAACCTTTTTTTGCTGCTCTACGGAACCTCTTTCGGTTCCTTGGAATACTTTGTTACCACCGGTTGATTTATGGACCGGCGTTTAAGCCTCCAAGTTCGTTCGACCAAGATATCCGAAAGGTACCGTTTGATTTTGACAACGTAATACCAGTGGATCGTGTAGGTGGGATTTATGTAACCTGGCAAGTCGTCGGTGTATGACTGTCACGATTCACTGAGCGCTGCCTTTCTGGCTTAATTCGTATTCTTTGTTCGCTTTGTTGCTCCTTCGACGAAGAAAATTTACGAGAAGTCCTCGCTGCGAAATATTCCAATCGAATATCAGCTACTTTTATTATTTCCGACGATTATCGATGTTGACTTGCAGCAATTTTTCGTAACTTTATATGTAGTTAATTACAAAAGGTTAAGAGTATACTTAATTATAAAGTTAAGCGGCTTAAGAGACTTCTTTAAGAGTCAAGAAGAGGATTTTTATCGGGGAAGAATTAGTTTCTTTGCTTATGTATTTTTTTTATAGATATCTCAGTGTACCTAAGTTGTACCTAGCTTCGAAATATCATGGCGAAGTCACATTCGACCCAGTCAAAGTGAAATCCATGGTTTCTCTACTCGAAAGTAGACAGTGACTGAGGATGTCTATAATCTGTAGTTTTTTCAAACTGTTCTAGTTAAAAATGTACTTCGCTGCAACTTTCTTCAGATAAGAATATGTGAACTTTTAGTTCTCAAACATTCATATTTTCAAATTTCTTGAATTCTACAAATTTTTACATTTCTAAATATTTAAATTTTGTCATCCCTACATCTCGAGATCGTCAGATTTCTACGTCCCCAAATCTCTAGTTTCAAATATTCCTAGATTCCAAAATACCTGTGTCTGCGAAACCCTAGGTCCTCAAATCTCTAGATTCCCAAATTTTTTTTCTTAGATCAAAAAGGTTTTTTAGATTAAAAAATTCTAAGGTCTTCAAATACCTGTATCCCCAAATTCTTATATTTTTATACGAGTATATGTACGTGTGATTTATCTCCATTTCGATTTAGTTAACTTTTCTGAAATTTCTCTAGTATGCAACTATTATTGTTTACATCCAGTTTATTTACCTTGTAATTTACATTCAATTTACTGACATTATTTACATTTAATTTACATCTTATTTTCACTATTTACATTCGAAATGTTTAGTACATGTACATATTTAGGATTCCTTGTATTGTACTCATTTACATTATGTATATACTAAATATTTATTACATGTAGTACACATTTAGGTTCATTTATATAATACTTAACATTGTTTATATTATAAATTTTATTAGATGTAGTGCATATTTAACGTAGATATATATAATATATTTTTAAAAGTCATACACACATGTCATATACAAAATCATGTATGCACACATGACCCTAATGTACGTATAACAGAATTATCTCCATTTTGGTTCGATTAACCTTTCTAAAATGTCACTAGCGTTAAGATATCATTATTTGCATTCAAACTATTTACATTGTAATTCATTTATATTCTTATTCACATTATTTACATTTCAATATACTTACACCTTTACATTACCCACACATATTACAACTACACATATTACAATTGTTATTTAAATATGTCTTACATGAAGTACATATTTAGCGTGTATTTTGACGCATTTACAAAGGTCATAAATGCACAAGTATCCGCAGAATACGAAGAACGCAATATCTCGTGCAGTCCGTCCTTAAACCTGCAAACAGAATAAACGATAGGTGACCGTCGTGCAATACTAGATAGTTTGAATTCGTGACCCGCTATATTGCGATACAATACGCAATACAATAGAACCGCAATTTCATACGAGAGTTACGTACAACCGCCATAACGCAATTGGATCTCCATTGTTGGCTATAATGACGGCTCCGAGGTGAATGATTATCCCGATTCCTTAAAACGGATATCTCTCATTCAAACTTTCTGGTCAATTTACGAATAGATAAGATTGACACGATCCGTTGCATTTTACGTTGTTGCGCATTGCGAAACAACCAGGCAAACATTTATCGATACCTAACCTATCAATTCTAGAGCGTTTCGACATTCGAGGTTGATACGAGTAGATTAAGATCTTTAGAGAATTTTTAAATACTTTTCACCTATGCAGTTCAATTTCGTGTACGTAGGTACGTGTACAATTCAAAATTTGAACGGTGAAATTATTTATTTCCAAGTTGGAATCTGGGACTTTAGAAGTTAGGGACTTTGGGACACTGGAATTTTCAGGAGTTTAGAATTTTTGAAGTTTGGGACTAGAATTTTTTAGGGTTGAGACTTTGGAATTTTTGAGGGTTGGGACTTTGGAATTTTTGAAGGTTGGGACTTTAGAATTTTTGAGGGTTGGGCTTTGGAATTTTTGAAAGTTGGGACTTTGGAATTTTTGAAGGTTGGGACTTTGGAATTTTTAAGGGTTGGGACTTTGGAATTTTGGAAGGTTGGGACTTTGGAATTTTTTAGGGTTGGGACTTTGGAATTTTTTAGGATTGGGACTTTGGAATTTTTTAAGGTTGGGACTTTGGAATTTTTGAGGGTTGGAACTTTGGAATTTTTGAAGGTTGGGACTTTAGAATTTTTGAGGGTTGGGATTTTGGAATTTTTTAGGGTTGGGACTTTGGAATTTTTTAGGATTGGGACTTTGGAATTTTTTAAGGTTGGGACTTTGGAATTTTTGAGGGTTGGGACTTTGGGATTTTGGAAGTTTGGTACTTTAGAATTTTTGAAGTTTGGGACATTGGAATTTTTGAGGGTTGGGACTTTGGAATTTTTGAAAGTTGGGACTGGAATTTTTGAAGGTTGGGACTTTAGAATTTTTGAAGGTTCGGACTTTGGGATTTTTGAACTTTTCGGTTTAGAGATGTAGGGATTTTGGTATTTTGGGGAACTGAGATTTTGGGATTTTACAATTTTACATCTTAGGGATTCTGGAATCTTGGAGACTTTAAACGTTGCACTTCTGGGACTTTGGAATTTTTGAACTTTTGGATTTGGAGTTGTAGGGTTTTGGTATTCTGGGACATTGAGATTTTGGGATTTTACAATTTTACGTCTTAGGGAGCCTGGAATCTTGGAGCCTTCAAACTGTACAATTTTGGGACGTTGGGACATTAACTCTTCGCACTCCTTAATTTCTATTACCTACCTACTTCTTCATTACAAAATAGATCAAAAAGGGGTTCTCAATAAAATGTATTACAACAGTGTGGAGTATGCGACAAATTTTTCATTTATTATAAATAGTGAATCAATGAAAATATATTCAAGCAATCTATTTATATTATTTATAAGATCCAAGAGAAATGCGATGTCGAGCCACACATAGGAGTGCAAAGGGTTAAGAATTTACACTTTTGGGACTTTGGGACATTAAGAATTTACAATTTTGGTACCTTGTAACTTTGTAGCTTTAACCATACAGAACCATATTTTGTAAATTGCATGTCTTATTTTGAATAGAAACAGTTATGGTCTTCGCAAACCGCGAGCACCTATTATAGTCAAACGGAAATACGCAGAAGGATTAAGTAAATCTCTTTTTGCTGGTTGAATCATTGCTCCATATTTGACGAAATTAGAAACTGAAATAATCAGAGTAAAAAAGAGTAAGAGCCTCAGGTAATCTGCAATGTTGAGTACGTTAATGATAGTGAAATTACACGCACTTCCTTCGTCGGTGCACTCGTAAACTTTTTCTCTAATGACAGAACTTTTTCGGTAGAGTACCTGAGTAAATTTCTTAAAGCATATTCAAGATTTAATCTCGGAGAAAGTTTAATTAGTAAGAATTATTTATGCACGAATTTATTGTACAAAATATTGACACTTTGGAAAGATACAAATTATATTTACAAATCTGGAAAACGCTATTTTAATTTGTTAGATTTGTAAAAGGAACTTGGTAATTTGGGACATGAGGAAGTTACAAATTTTGTAAATTAATACCTTTGTAAATTTATGAATTAACTTGGTAATTTTGGACATGAGAAAGTTATAAATTTGTTAAATTAATACCTTTGTAAATTTATGAATTAACTTGGTAATTTGGGACATGGGGAAGTTACAAATTTTGTAAATTAATACCTTTGTAAATTTATGAATTTTTAACTTGGTAATCTGGGACATGGAGAAGTTACAAATTTTGTAAATTAATACTTTTGTAAATTTATGAATTAACTTGGTAATTTGGGACATGGAGAAGTTATAAATTTTCTAAATTAATACCTTTGTAAAATTATAAATTTTTAACTTGATAATTTGGGACATGGAGAAGTTACAAATTTTGTAAATTAATATCTTTGTAAATTTATAAATTTCTAACTTGGTAATTTGGGACATGGGGAAGTTAAAAATTTTGTAAATTAATACTTTTGTAAATTTATGAATTTCTAACTTGGTAATTTGGGACATGGAGGAGTTACAAATTTTGTAAATTAATACTTTTGTAAATTTATGAATTTCTAACTTGGTAATTTGGGACATGGAGGAGTTACAAATTTTGTAAATTAATACTTTTGTAAATTTATAAATTTTTAACTTGCTAATTTGGGACATGGAGAAGTTACAAATTTTGTAAATTAATACCTTTGTAAATTTATGAATTAACTTGGTAATTTGGGACATGGAGAAGTTACAAATTTTGTAAATTAATACTTTTGTAAATTTATAAATTTTTATCTTGCTAATTTGGGACATGGAGAAGTTACAAATTTTGTAAATTAATACTTTTGTAAATTTATAAATTTTTAACTTGGTAATTTGGGACATGGAGAAGTTACAAATTTTGTGAAATAATACTTTTGTAAATTTATAAATTTTTAACTTGGTAATTTGGGACATGGAGAAGTTACAAATTTTGTAAAATAATACTTTTGTAAATTTATAAATTTTTAACTTGGTAATCTGGGACATGGAGAAGTTACAAATTTTGTAAATTTATACATTTCTAACTTGCTAACTTGAGACAGTAGTCAATTAAAAATTTTGTAAATTTATAAATATTTAACTTGCCAACTTGGAGCAGTCAGTTAAAAATTTCATAAATTTATAAATTTTGAACTTGCTAACTTGAGACAGTGGTCAGTTAATAATTTTGTAAATTTATAAATTTATAACTTGCCAACTGGGAACAGTCAGTTAAAAATTTCATAAATTTATAAATTTTGAACTTGCTAACTTGGTATTCAAGAAAGTTCAAAATTAAATTTATAAAAGTATAAATTCACAAACTGTTTAACTTCCTCCAGTACCAAATTAGCAAGTATAAACGTATACAATTTCTAACTACATTATAAATTTATAAATTTAGTATTTCACGAAGTAAACAATTTATAAAGTGAACGTAACTCTTCATTTATTCCGAACATTTCATGGAATAATGTGAAGGAACCACAGGAATTTGTTGTTCAAACTCCTGTTCCAAAAATAGTGTGTAGGGCCACCTGTAGAATGCGTTCTGGCTGGAACAAGTTGTTCTTTCCGTGTTATTTCTTTTTACGTTGAATCGGCATGCATACCACGGAGAACAGTGACCAAAGAACTGAAGAAGAAATATAGTCTCACAATTCCATGTATAATTATCCAATAATTTATTAATCTACTAATTGTAAAATTTGAAAATTCCTAAAACCGTAAAGAAAATAAAATTAACTCGAATGCTCCACCTATAAATTATTAAACGATAATTTTCGATAAACCCTACTATAAATACAAGACACACAATTTATCAATCTAACAGTTCTTTAAAACTACCAAATCATTCAAATGCTCCACAAGTTTCTTATTATGAGGTACACAGTTTGTTAAAATACATTCCTTGAAATCAGCATTGATTTTCACCAAGATAATAAAAAATAAATGAACAAACGAAACATAAATTAGTACAAATTTATTCTTTATCTTGAAAGTCAATACCGATTTCAAGGAATGCGCATTAACAAAATGTGTACCTTATAATAAGAAACTTGTGGAGCATTTGACGGGTTTGATAGTTTCAGTGTTAAACTTGAACAATTAATAGTTTCAAATTAAGTACTATGTGCCGGTAGGTTTAGCGTTATATCTTAACGGTTGTAGTTTATAACCCGTTATTCATCTACTATTTTAAAAACACGAATGCCGATCAATAAGTGTATAACAGTAAATGTAAATTCTATCGTGTCGTCATTCGCGTTGTAGGCGTACGAGAATAAATAATTCTCGCGTAAGTTCCGTGAAATATGACACAATTTCGTCCTGAGTTTCGAACAACCACCTTTTTCTTCACGATTAAGTAACGTTTCATGAATCTTGTAATAGATGACGAGATTTTTTGTGGGATCCGAGCTTAATCATCCTGGGGAAGACCAACAAAGTCTCGGTTTCCGTGAAGATTAAGACTCGTACAACGAAAGGGTCTATAATATCACAACCACTGTTTTATACACGGGGTAACGAAACGCAGCTTCTATTAATAGTGTTAGATTAGTAAGACGAATGATGTAGCTTCTTTCCGAAGTGAATCATTAACCTTGAAAAAGAAACTTCTTGAAAGAAAGTTTGTTCGAAACGTTCAGAGCCGATTGCGTATTGCGTATGTCTTTCACCTTGTTCTATTTGCCATTGCTTTTGTCTGAATCTCGGATTTTGCTGATGTTATATTGTTAGAGAGATTTGGTACTTTATTGTCTTGTTAGAGAGATTTGGTACTTTATTATATTGTTAGAGAGATTTGGTACATTATTATATTGTTAGAGAGATTTGGTACATTATTATATTGTTAGAGAGATTTGGTACTTTATTGTATTGTTAGAGAAATTTGGTATATTATTATATTGTTAGAGAGATTTGGTACTTTATTGTATTGTTAGAGAGATTTGGAACTTTATTATATTGTTAGAGAGATTTGGTACTTTATTATATTGTTAGAGAGATTTGGTACTTTATTATATTGTTAGAGAGATTTACTACTTTATTATATTGTTAGAGAGACGCGAGGAACAGCGTACTGCTGAGTTGTAGGGTTGTAGAGTTGTAGAGTTGTAGAGTTGTAGAGATGTAAGGCTGTAGAGTTGTAGGGTTGTAGAGTTGTATGATTGTAGGGTTGTAGGGTTGTAGAGTTGTAGAGTTGTAGAGATGTAAGGCTGTAGAGTTGTAGGGTTGTAGAGTTGTAGAGTTGTAGGGTTGTAGGGTTGTATGGCTGTAGAGTTATAGAATTGTAGATTTGTAGAATTGTAGAATTGTAGAATTGTAGAGTTGTGGAGTTGTGGAGGCGTAGAATTGTGAAGTTGTAGAGTTGTAGAATTGTAGAATTGTAGAGTTGTGGAGTTGTGGCCTTGTGGGGGCGTAGAGTTGTAGAGTTGTAGAGTTGTAGGGTTGTAGGGTTGTAGAGTTGTAGAGTTGTAGAATTATAGAGTAGCAGAATTGTAGAATTATAGAATTTAGGAATTGTAAATGTGTAAAATTGTAGAATTTTTTAGTTTTGAAACTTTAGTTTTAGAATTTTAGAATTTAGGAATTTGGGAGTTTAGAAGTCCACTTTGAGAATATGAGGTCTTGAGACTTTAAGATCTTGAGAGTCTGACAATTTCAAAATTCTCAAATTGAAGTATTTGAAAATTTAATATGATAAAAATAAAAAATGTGCAAATTTGCAAACTATTCATGAATGTGAAAATATATAAATTTGAAAAATTAACCTTGCGTACCCTCAAAATTAAAAAATTTGTAAATTTGCATACATGATATTCCAAATCGTCCCAAATGAAAGAACTCATCGAATCCGAATACCCCATATGTGGAATGTACACATGATGAATGCATTCAAGAACGTACAGACGTAAGAATAAGATAAGTAATCGTTTCTGTTCCTTTCATCGTGGCTGCTATAAATGCAAACCTCCGGCGCATTTACCAAGCCTTTATCCTTTCGTCTCTCGGATAAAAGCATACATACATAAACATATATGTATATCGAATCGAATGGTGTGACCTCGCACGATTTCAGATCGATTAAAACCGCTCGCGCCCTTTCTTGTTTCATGAATATGCGTGAACACCCACACACCCTGAGTACTGAACTTCTCTGTGTGTGCGTTACGACGATATTTTGAAATAACACGTTCCGTGCTAATTATACCGTGACTTACCTTATCCGACGCGAATGTAAAGGTGAAAGATTCGCGTTAGCACGCAACGAAACAGCACGACCGTGCCATTTTCTGGCCTACAATCCTAGTGAAAACGAAGCCTAAAGAAGAAACGCACTCGAGTCGATGCTCACAATACGCACATTCCATTATTAACACTTTAATGGCCGCTCACACATGTCTGTGACGATTGATGAACGTAGATGGTTGCTTTAAACTTTGACTTATAATATTTCTCAAAACTGAAATTTTCCAAATCACAATTTCCCAAATCCTATATTTCTCAAATCCTAAATTTCCCAAATTCCAAACTTCCCAAGAATCAAATTTCCCAAATCCTAAATTTCCCAAATCCCAAATTCCCCAAATCAGAAATTTCCCAAATTCCAAACTTCCCAAGAGCTAAATTCCCCAAATCCCAAATTTCTCAAATCCCATATTTCCCAAATCCCAAATTTCCCAAATCCCAAATTCCCCAAATCCCAAATTCCCCAAATCCCAAATTCCCCAAATCCCAAATTCCCCAAATCCCAAATTCCCCAAATCTCAAATTTCACAAATTCCAAACTTCCCAAGAGCCAATGTCCCCAAATCCCAAATTTCCCAAATCCCATACTTCCCAAATCCCAAATGTCCCAAATCCCAAATTTCCCAAATCCAAAATTTCCCAAGAGCCAATGTCCCCAAATCCCATACTTCCCAAATCCCAAATTTCTCAAATCCCAAATTTCCCAAATCCAAAATTTCCCAAATCCAAAATTTCCCAAGAGCCAATGTCCCCAAATCCCATACTTCCCAAATCCCAAACTTCCCAAATCCCAAATTTCCCAAATCCCATATTTCTCAAATCCCAAATTTCCCAAATCCCATATTTCCCAAATCCCAAATTTCCCAAATCCCAAACTTCCCAAATCCCAAATTTCCCAAATCCCAAATTTCCCAAATCCCATACTTCCCAAATCCCAAATTTCCCAAATCCCAAATTTCCCAAATCCCAAATTTCCCAAATCCCAAATCCCAAATTTCCCAAATCCCAAATTTCCCAAATCTCAAATTCGCCAAATCAGAAATTTCCCAAATTCTATACACTATTTCATACTTCACCATTTGTTTACACATCTTTTCTCTTTATTTTTTACTTCAAATGTGCGTTATATGATATATGTTGATAGATTTAGTATTACAATTTAACATGTTATACGATGATGTGTATTTTAAATATTTGAATATGTTAAAAGGAAAAACTGCATTGCTCCTAATGAAAAAAACATAGAATTCGATAGCCAGTAGCGACTCCCTAATGTTTAATTAATTCCACACTCGTGAATTGGCACGAATAGTTTTCCTTTATTGGTATTCGATCATTCATGCTGTTACTCTAACTTTCTCTAGAATGAAGTTTCAAAATGCGTGTACAGTTTATTCATTTTTTACTACAGGAGCTGGGGATTTATAAATATAGACATTCAGAAAGTATAGAAATTTAAATTTAAATTACGATTTAGACATATAGAAATTATGGGGGGTTAGAAATTTGATAAATTGAATCCTTGTAAATTTAGGAACTTGGAATTTGAAATTGTGGGAATATTTGGTTTCGGAATTTTGAGAATTCGGAAAATTTGAAAGTGGTAAAACTTGGTTACTGGAAAATATAGAAATTTGAAAATTTGGAAATTTGGTCATTGGAAATTCGACAACTTGGAATCTTGAAAATTTAGAAATATGGAAATATGGAAATTTGAAAATTTGGAAGTCTGGTAATTGAAATTCGAAAATTTGGAATCTTAAAAATTTAGAAACATGAACATTTAGAAATATGGAAATATGGAAATTTGCAAACTTGGAATCTTAAAAATTTAGAAATATGGAAATGTGGAAAATTGGGAATGTGGAGAACATGTGAGAATTTACAAATTTTCAAACTTTGAAATTTATTAATTTAAACATTCTCAAATTTCGAAGTTTGAAAATTTGATCATGTAAAAGTTCTAAAATTTCCAATCTACAAATACACGCATATGGTCGTTAAAAATGATGTTTTATGAATCGAACGATAAAAAATAGTGCAAAATATCTTGCAATATCCTGTACTCTCCATATAACTTGTACCCTGAATATAAATTGATTATTATATTTGATTTGTTGAGAGATTTATTGATAAAAAGTGTTCACGGTAGTTTACGACGAAGATATAGAGACAAAATTACAGTAATAAAATAGAATACATAATATAAAATATCGCGCATTTCCGTCGGCAACTAATCACGTGGTACTTACCGCAAGTATTCACACGTTACAGTTATAATAGCGTAATAATACATTATACGAGACGTAGAATGCGATCAGTGAACTATGTATATCGTATCAGTCTCTTGATCGGTAATACGTTCACTTATATAAAAGCAAATCGAAGGAAGTACTGAATTTTATGTTGATCGTGAAATTCAGATGACATGTCTATAATTAATCTTTAATTAAATACGTTGAATTTATGGCTTTTTGTAATATGAACATTTGTAAATTTACTTTAACAATTTCTCAATTGTTAATTTAACCATTTGTCATTTATTAAATTTTTAAATTGCTAAACTTCTGAATGTACAAATTTTTTAATTTGTAACTTTATAATAGATCTGTAAATTTAATAACTGCATAAATTTTAAGTATCTGAACTTGAGAATTTGTGTGTTTAAAACCTTTTAAACTGCTAAACTTGCCAATTTTTAATTTTAAAAATTCATAAAATTGACTTATAAATTTCATAGACTTATAAATTTAACAATAGCATAATTTCTAAATACTTAAAATTGAGAATATGTGTATATAATTATTAAACTTGACAATTTGTAATTTTAAAAAATTCATAACTGTGTAACAGCATTGTAAATTTAATAATAGCATAATTTCTAAATACCTGAATTTGTATATTGAATCTCTAAATTATTAAACCTGAGACTTTCTGAGTATTTAAAATTGAAAATATGTGTATTTGAAAGTCACCAAGTTGTTTTTTGAAATTTAATAGCTGTACTCTGTTCAGGTAAACCTCGGTTACAATATGGTATATGAGATATCAAATTTACAGCGTATTCGCAATGTAGCAGTAATCTTTGTTAACGATAGGTTTATCGAACGGAAAGGGATATTTTCTGCGGAACAGCGAGACCCTGCAACAGTTGGAGATACTGTATTCTTGAAGAGGGTTATATCAGTGGATGTTGTAACTGAAATAGTTCCGTGGGTGTGTCTGGCGATGAAATCGACGAGGGATTCGAAATTCGAACGCGAATATAAATTAAGGTGGGGTTACACTGTTCGAATGCGTTAATCGCACGGCTTTCCTTACAATCTAGCTTCTTGATATACTCCAGTATATGAAAGTGTTCGAGCTACAGTTTCAGTGCTCACCAAAATTTACCTCGAGTTTACTAATTTTATGTACAAAAATTATTCAATTTATATGCGTCACAAGGTTATGAATTTTTAAAGTAAATTACCAATAATTTCGAAATTTTTACATACACTTTTGAATGTTAGGTACTCAGAAATTATGCAATTGTCAAATTTATAAATTTGTGATGAAATTATGAATTTTTTCAAATTACAGATTGTCAAGTTTAATAATTTTGAAATTTTTAAATGTACTTTTGAATGTTAGGTACTCAGAAATTATGCAATTGTCAAATTTATAAGTTTGTGATAAAGTTATGAACTTTTTAAAATTACAGATTGTCAAGTTTAATAATTTCGAAATTTTTACATACACTTTTGAATGTTAGGTATTCAGAAATTATGCAATTGTCAAATTTATAAGTTTGTGATAAAGTTATGAACTTTTTAAAATTACAGATTGTCAAGTTTAATAATTTTGAAATTTTTAAATGTACTTTTGAATGATAGGTACTCAGAAATTATGCAATTGTCAAATTTATAAGTTTGTGACGAAGTTATGAATTTTTTCAAATTACAGATTGTCAAGTTTAATAATTTTGAAATTTTTAAATGTACTTTTGAATGTTAGGTACTCAGAAATTATGCAATTGTCAAATTTATAAGTTTGTGATGAAGTTATGAATTTTTTCAAATTACAGATTGTCAAGTTTAATAATTTCGAAATTTTTAAATATACTTTCGAATGTTAGGTACTCAGAAATTATGCAATTGTCAAATTTATAAGTTTGTGATGAAGTTATGAATTTTTTCAAATTACAGATTGTCAAGTTTAATTTTGAAATTTTTGAATATACTTTTGAATGTTAGGTACTCAGAAATTATGCAATTGTCAAATTTATAAGTTTATGACGAAGTTATGAATTTTTTCAAATTACAGATTGTCAAGTTTAATAATTTTGAAATTTTTAAATGTACTTTTGAATGTTAGGTACTCAGAAATTATGCAATTGTCAAATTTATAAGTTTATGACGAAGTTTTGAATTTTTTCAAAATACAGATTGTCAAGTTTAATAATTTCGAAATTTTTACATATACTTTTGAATGTTAGGTACTCAGAAATTATGCAATTATTAAATTTACAAAGCTGTTACACAGTCATGAATTTTTTTCAAATTACAAATTGTCAAGTTTAATAATTCTCAAACTTTTTTTCAATTTCAAGAATAATTTAAAAACTTCTAAACCTAAAAAGTTCCTAATGTATCAACTTAGAAACGACTACATTCTTACTAAAGGCCGATTTTTAACGCAGCATTACAACGAAAAAAGTCGCGATTAGAAATCGTTTCTAGTGAAATCGGAACCTTCTGAAATGTCACGTCGTTACGTTTCTTCCTGATCAAGCCCCTTATTTCGTAAATGCAACATTTAACGGGATACGGAATCTGGTACCTCTACCGGAACCAGATGCTGTTATTACGATCGAGTGCCAACACTTCCTTAGATATTCCCTGCTGTACCTTCGATTGCCGATAATTTTTCACCTATCCATCGACGTAATTCGAAATCGTTTATTCGGTCGATACCAGTTTGTATTTTCAGCAGTTCTCGTTCGCTACTTTCACGATCGGAACAGCAGGAAGTGTCTGGTTGAATTCTAACGGGTGTTCGCACACGAAAGGAGCGAGAAATCGCGCGTGCCAGACTTAACCAACGAAGCTGTAAATAACGATTCGAGTGCAGCCGTTCTCCTTTCGATATTGTCCTTCGACTTGATCGCAACTGCTCTCAGCACGTACGTTCACACGAGCTTGACTTCAGCTACTTGCTGATACAACACGGACCTACTTGATCTAAAAAACTCATCGGTGTTTTAATTTAACAATAGTGATTTTTCTAATTGTTTGACGTTGTTAGAGGAGTTGAGTGATTGGCTGATTATTTTGAGAGAAAATTATGAAATATACGAATTTTTACTTTGTTACATTTTTTACTTTTAAATATGTTCAATTTAGGAGTTTAAATGTTCTTACAGGCTTTTAGAATGATAAATTATCTAGATTCGCAATAGTTTCATGTTCTAAAATTGTCAAGTCAGAAATTTTATCAATTTTAATTTTCCATGATACAAAATTTCTTGAATTCAAAATTTCCCAAATCTTAGATTTTTTAAATTCCACATTTTTTAACTCCAAAATTCTTTTCCAAATCCCAAATTTTTTCAATTCTAAATTCCTCAAAATTTAAATTCCCCAAATACCAAATTCCTTAAGCCCTAAACTCCTCAAATCCCAAATTTCTTAAATTTTAAATTTCACAAATCCCAAACTTCCAAAACTCAAATTTCTAAAGACTCCAAACTTCTCAAATCCCAAATTTTCCAAAGCGCAAACTTCTCATGAGCCAAATTTCCCAAATCCCGAATTTTCCAAGTACCAAATTTCCCAAATCCCAAATTTCCCAAGTACCAAATTTTCCAAGTACTAAATTTCCCAAATCCCTAATTTCTCAAATCCCAAATTTCCCAAATCCCAAACTTCCCAAATCCCATATTTCCCAAATCCCAAACTTCTCAAATCCCAAATTTCCCAAACCCCAAATTTCCCAAGTCCCATATTTTCCAAATCCCAAATTTCCCAAATCCCAAATTTCCCAAATCCCATATTTTCCAAATCCCAAATTTCCCAAATCCCAAATTTCCCAAATCCCAAATTTCCCAAATCCCAAACTTCCCAAATCCCAAATTTCCCAAATCCCAAACGTCCCAAATCCCAAACTTCCCAAATCCCATATTTCTCAAATCCCAAACTTCTCAAATCCCAAATTTCCCAAACCCCAAATTTCCCAAATCCCATATTTTCCAAATCCCAAATTTCCCAAATCCCAAATTTCCCAAATCCCATATTTTCCAAATCCCAAATTTCCCAAATCCCAAATTTCCCAAATCCCATATTTTCCAAATCCCAAATTTCCCAAATCCCAAATTTCCCAAATTCCATATTTTCCAAATCCCAAATTTCCCAAATCCCATATTTCTCAAATCCCAAATTTCCCAAATCCCAAATTTCCCAACTCCCATATTTCCCAAATCCCAAATTTCCCAAATCCCATATTTCTCAAATCCCAAATTTCCCAAATCCCATATTTCTCAAATCCCAAATTTCCCAAATCCCAAATTTCCCATATCCCAAATTTCCCAAATCCCATATTTTCCAAATCCCAAATTTCCCAAATCCCATATTTCTGAAATCCCAAATTTTCCAAATCCCTAATTTCTCAAATCCCAAATTTCCCAAATCCCAAACGTCCCAAATCCCATATTTCCCAAATCCCAAATTTCCCAAGTCCCAAACTTCTCGAATCCCTAAAAGTGGTAAACTTCCAAATTCTCATGTCTCCAAACCCTCATATCCCCAAATCCCCAAATTTCTAAATTCCCAACCCCCTAAATCCCCAAAACTCAAAAGTCCTCCCCTAAAAAAATTCCCAAATCCGCCTTCAAAAACCTCAGCATCACGAGATCACATTACGAGACCAGATACGTATAACAATTAACACCATCATATGCCATCTCTTGTTTCGTACTTGAAATCATGTTTGCCCGGATCGGTTCCAAGGCTATGCAAATATCTCCGTTCGCATGAAAGTTTTGCGTTCCTGAATACGAAAGCGGATCGTGTTTTTTTCCAAATCGAGAGGCAGGAAAAGCGGGGCTCGTTCGTTTCGATCGTAACACACGGTAACGACAATTGTCGTTCGTCATGGTTGCCCTACCATTTTCCTGCAATCGATTATCACGATGCACTTGCACTATATTTTTCTCCGAGCCACGAGAAAACGTTCGCCCGGAATGAATCAACGAGCGTGAAAAGAATGATTATTTAACCGCGTGCGTTCCTGGGAAATAACGGAACGCGTTCGATGCTTTGTTTATATGGCAGTTTTTTTAGCGTGCCGCTGAGAAAACGAAATGAACTGTTCGCTGTCAGAAACGGCATTACAAAACACGAGGAAAACAATGTTGGAAAGCGTCTTCGCTTTCTTTCGGAAACGATTCGGGACAGTTTCTCACGGAACGAGCTAGTTTCGTCTGCGGAGGAGCACTATGGCGGCCATATTGATTACTCCGTTAACCTGAGTGTTTTATTATATATAATACAAGTTCTATTATACAATATTATATTTATATAACGAAAAATATTAGCACAGAATTCGTGTTTGATGTTTAAATTCATTAATGAGTTATTTTTTAGGTATAATTTGTTACTATAAGCAATTACTTAGTGTAATTTTATTTTTCTTTTACTTTCTTATACTTATATGTATACTTATACTTATACACACATATATATTTATTGTTCTTATATCTTATACTTATATCTTTCTTATTTTCTTCTTTACTGTTTTTCTTTACTTCTTATGTTCCATAATTTTTTTTTACTTGTTAATTTGTTTACCTCTTATTTTTTGTTTACATATGAATTACTTAGTTATTCATTCTTTTTAATACATTTTCGTTGTCGACGAAGTTTCTGTTTTTAAAAATTTATAAGAAACTAAAGTATCCCACAGTAATTGACAGAATAGTAAATAATTGTAAATACAAGAAAGTGATGCAATCGCGCTGTTTAATACTTTTCAAACGTATTTCTGCAATCACCTGTAGCATTCAAACTGTTTAAGTGTTAGAAACACGTTCCGTTATGGTCAGTGCCGACGGAATTTTCCTTTTCCTTCTTGCAAATCACGACCACCACCTGTATATTTTATATCTGTTTGACATACATTAACATGCCATTAATGAAAGAGAAATTATAAAAAACATCAGAATGTCGGCAGAGATAGAGGGGATGTCGATGGAATTCTTTTCTGATTAAAAAAATATAAAACTATTTATACTCGTTTACTCAGCTATTTACTGAAGATAGTTTTCAAAGCATTCTTCTGTTTCGTTTTAAATATATGCAGAATAATTTTTTGATTTGAATTAATTTTATTGAGATAATCAACCAAAACAAATGCTAGTATAAAACTCTGTTTGCAATTTTTGATAAGACTGCGAATAATTCTAAATTTTGTATAAGACTGTTAATAATTTGAAATTTGTTGTAACACTCAGTGAATAATTTTTTAACTCACATTACATTCGTTCCAAATGATGTTTACATGACCTGTATTAATTTTACATTTTTATAAATTAAATTATGTTAGATATTTTACAAACAACGTATCAGGTATCAAAACTATTCTACGTTTGAATAAAATATCAAATTACTTATAGCAACACTTTATATTAAAGCAAAATACATGATCGTTCAAAATATGTATGAAAATGTTTTTCGATACATAATGTTCTCTTTACAAAATGTTTTATTTTGTATTATTATCAAATGTATTATTTCCAAAATTTTTACCCAATATTTATACGAATCTTCTTCTTTAAAGAAACAGCCGAGTCCTGGGACAAATTCTCCCGTTTGATCCCAACAAATTCCGTGTACGAGCAACAGGATCAAAATGGTTCCCCCGTGGCCAGCAATCCAGCAGAGACGTTGTCGCGCTCTTTGGATGAAAACAACGTGATGGGAACGTGGAAAACGAGTTCGAAAAATGAACACGAACAGGAAGCAGATGAGGAGGTTTACGAAGACGAGTACGAAGTCGAGGAGAGTGCTAAAGTGGAGCACTCGGAGAACTCGAAGCTCTCGAAAATCAGCGACGACGCAGAGAGGAGCGACATATCCTCTTCGAGTATCAAAACGGAGGAAGGGTCCAGAGACGAAGATTACGTCGAAGATCCGTCGACGAGTCAATACGACGCGTATTATTACTACGACGATTATGAAGGCAATAATCATTCTCGATCTGAAGCTGTAGGTAAGATTAATAAACAATTTTCATTCTTAATTTTTGTGATAAAAATGTCCTTTTACTTATTGTCTCACAATTTATTCTTTAAACTAGACTATATAATTTATTATTTTAATTTTTTTAACAGTTCTTTAAACTAGACTTCATTGAATAGTTTCATTACAGTACCAAGATTTTAATTTAACAAAGATTTTTAAAGTCATCTCCTTTAAATACTTCCAAATTTAAATCTGTTTAAATATTTTCAAATAACGAATAATCATTTTAATATTAGAATGTTTACATGGATTTAAACTTTCGCTCATACTTGATTGAAGTAGTATTTTTTTAACGAAATATAACCATCGAACTCCGGTAAAAAAATTCGCCAACCAAATCTTATATCTTATATTTCACAATTTCTTGACTATAGAAGCGTCAGAAATTAGCAACAAAAATCACAGATAGAGCGTAAAGTACCATCGAAAGCAATTACACGAAACGATAGCGTAAAATCACCAGCACGAACCACATTTAACCCGCTTTTTTTCTCGTGATGTAACAGTACAATATCAAATAATTATGATCTTTGTAAACGTGTTTTGCGTTATGTAAGTTCGTTTCGTCACCCGTGTCGTGGAAAGTCTCGTGCGTAAAGAAAGAAACGCGACGAACATTATTACAACGCTTCTTCCGCCTTTTCATCATTAAAACAATCATTATTCTCAAGATCAGTGATGGGCAGACCAACTGCCCGCCGAGGTAATGGGCATTCATGTGCGATGAGGTGTCGATGTTGTTTACACAGATTTCTTATTTTCAATATTACATACTCGAGGATTTCGAGTGGGTACAAAGTTAGGAACTTTGGGCTCTTTGGAAAGTTTGGGGAATTTTGGTAATTCTTGTAATTTGGGGAATTTGGGTAATTTGGGTAATTTGGTCAATTTTGTAAATTTCTATAATTTGAATAATTTGAGAAATTTCTATAATTTGGATAATTTGAGAAATTTGTGATATTTAGGAAATTTAGGAAATTTAGAAATTTAAGGAACTTGAGAAATTGAAAAATTTAGTAAATTTAGAAATGTAAGAAATTTGAGAAATTTGAGAAACTTGAGAAATTTAAGGAACTTGAGAAACTTCAGAAATTTAGGAAATTTGTAAATTTGAGTAATTTGAGATATTTAGGAAATTTAGAAATTTGAGAAATTTAAGAAACTTGAGAAATTTAGGAAATTTGTAAATTTGAGTAATTTGAGTAATTTGAGAAACTTCAGAAATTTAGGAAATTTAGGAATTTTGTAAATTTAAGGAACTTGAGAAATTTAGGAAATTTAGGAAATTTAGAAATTTAAGAAATTTGAGAAATTTAAGAAACTTGAGAAACTTGAGAAATTTAGGAAATTTGTAAATTTGAGTAATTTGAGAAATTTGAGAAACTTGAGAAATTTAGGAAATTTAGGAATTTTGTAAATTTGAGTAATTTGATATATTTAGGAAATTTAGAAATTTGAGAAATTTGAGAAATTTAAGAAACTTGAGAAACTTGAGAAATTTAGGAAATTTGTAAATTTAAGGAACTTGAGAAATTTAGGAAATTTAGGAAATTTAGAAATTTAAGAAATTTGAGAAATTTAAGAAACTTGAGAAACTTGAGAAATTTAGGAAATTTGTAAATTTGAGTAATTTGAGAAATTTGAGAAACTTGAGAAATTTAGGAAATTTAGGAATTTTGTAAATTTGAGTAATTTGATATATTTAGGAAATTTCGAAATTTGAGAATTTACAGATATAATTTATCAACTTGAAAATTTAGAAATTTGAGAATTTACAGATATAATTTATCAACTTAAAAATTTACAAATTCGACAATTTGAAAATTTCAAAGTTCCGAAACTTGTCCGCAAGTGCCCGCCATGTGCCCATCCGTGCACCCCATAGACAACCCGTAATCACCCTCATGCATTCCACAGTGCACGCCGACACGCTGGACTACCCCGACGGCGACGAAGAAGAGAAAGAAAAATCCCCCAAAATTCCCAGTAACTCCCCAGAGCCCCGCGAACCCTCTCAGCCCAAACAAAGCCCAGTGACGCTTCACAAACCCGCAAACGATTCGGATCTCTTCGAAGACACGGACCTGGATACTCCGATCTCGTCAACGAACGCCGAAGAAGGGTCCTCCATGGAGGGCAGCGACAAAACGTTCACTTTCGTTGGATCTCCGAACACGCGACCGAACTCCTCGTTATCGGACAGTTCCATCTTGATCGGAGAGGCCGTGGTGTCCGTGGTAACGACGAAGAGCGTCGTCAACGGCACCATATCCATTCCGACGACCTCTGCGCCGACCACGACCGAACAAGTGGCCGCACCGCCGTCCTCCACTTTTGGAACAACGGAACAACCGTTGACAACCGTGACGACGGAGGACACGTCGAAGATCCTGGCGTCCGTCCAGACCAGTCGTAGCATATCGGGTGCAAGGTTTTTACCGTTTCCGGTGATCGATCGCATCGAACCGATCGGGGAGAAGAAAACCTCGCCAGCTCCGGAGTCCACGGAGAGCATCATCGACAAACTGGACAGGGTGCAGTCCGAGTTGTCCAGCGGGATCCTGGCTGGAGGATTCAGAACGGCTGGAAATTCTCTTCAATTGGACGTTTTGAGCGACAGGGATCGGGGTACTAGAAGAAGGTACACCACTACCGCGAAGACACCGGTTATCAGCAAGTTTGTACCTAGGAGATACAACGACAAGAATCATGGAAGCGCGACACCCAAACCGAGGATCGAAACTACGTTGGACAGCTTGGAGGGACTGCTGCCGAGGGATTATCTTGTGAGGGGAGGATCCACTTCTACGCCATCCAAGACGGGCTTCAGGTAATTTTTGGGGGGTTTGTGATGGCTATGAAAGTTATCTGGGTGGATAATGTTAGCTGTATTTGGACTGTTAGCTCTGATAGAAGTATCTGATTTCTAAGTGGGATGGTTGGTGTTTGGGAATTTGGGACGACGACAGTTTGAGAATGTAGTTTACATAGAATGTAACAGTATTAAACTAAATCGTGTCAAATTGAATCGCATCAACGTACAAATATCAACCGATAAACTCGAACCTAGTCTAGAAACAAGAATAATAGAAACAGTAGACAATGACAGATAATAGAAACAGTATAAACAGATCAATTCCTTCTAGATGGCCCACGAAGAGCACAACTTCGACAGAAGCAACCACAACAACCCAAGTCACCTCTGTGTCTACCACGAGAAAACCCAAAAGCAACTTAGTCGTCCAAGACATCAGTGCCTTCTTACCACCGGGCTACAAATTGAAGAAAGAGGACGTGACGACCGAGAACACATTGTTACGTGATATTCTTTCAAAATCCAAGGTCGATATTTCGTCCCTATTGCCACCGGACTACAGCAAGAAAAATAACGAAGGAAAAAACGATTCTGTTACAACCACGACGCCGAAGAGCGTGAATGTTCCCTCAGAGAAATCACCACCTGTGAAGAGTATTCAAGATCTGTTCTCCAAGTCCACCTTTGATATTTCTTCTTTGCTGCCGCGTGATTACGATCAGAAGAAGAAAAATGTGTCTTCAGGAACGAAAGACGTTGAAATACACAAAGAGAGTTCTACTGAATCTAATGTTTCAGTTGCGACCGAAGAATCCGTTTTATCCACGACGCAGAAACCTGGTGGTTTGAAGATCGTATTTCCGAGCAGACCAGGAGGACGAAAACCTATATACAAAATTACTACTCCACAAAGTCCTCGAGCCGATGCACCTGGTGCTGTTACGCCGAAAATTCAAAAGGGCTGGCCCACCAGGTTAATCCTTCAATTTTCTTATTTAGAAAAAATTTAGAAATATTAGTTAAATTTCTGATCTTGGAAGCATCTGAAGATTTTCACATTGTTTAAACAAATAGTTTGTCTACTAAAATATAATACAAAAAACTAGAGAACCGAGATGTAAATTGTGAAATTCAAAATTTAATGTTCAGTCGAATTTTGATTGCAGAGCGACCACTGAATTTACCGGATGGCCAACTCCGTCGACAACGCCAATTTCTATAGAAAAATTATTAGAAGCTGCAAGAACTGCAACGATATCGTCCGTGAATGCATCGATTATTCCAACAACGGAGGCAACATCGAGTACCTCGACGACGTCAACAACAACGACAACACCTAGACCCACGACTCCAGGAGTTTGCGAAGAGGAATGCGAAGTTGCTGGAACTATAAAGATCGTCGGCAACGCGACCTGGGTGCCAGAGTTGCTCGATCGAAATACTCACGAGTGGCAAAATCTTGCTAATGAAATTGAGAAAGAGGTAAATAGAATTCTACCGAATCGTATAACTCAATCCTACCGAATTAAACTATAGCTCTAAAAGGATAGGGGATAGAACAAAATTTCATTAAGCAAAATTAAATAGTATTAAAGCATTTAAAAAATTGTTAAACTTGGCTCAGTTGGAAATTTTTTGTTTACATAGATGAACTTCATATTCTCAAAGTCTGCTGTCCTGGCAAAATGGTACAAGAAAATAAGAATTGATTCATTCAGGTAATTAAAAATATTCAGTAAGTTAACTAGCAAATAGCAGAAATATAAATAATGTAAAATATTTCATTGATACACTTTTGGATTCCAGCGAGGGTAGTATTTTAGTGGATTATTTTATTGAATTATCCGATTTGGAGCAGAAGGTTAACACTCAGGAGTTAAAAGTTATTTTCCACGACTCTTTGCGTACGTACAATACAAATAGATGGAACGAGACCAAAGCGAAGGGTGCGATAAAACTTGGGTCATTTTCCATTGATCCAAAATATACAGATTTTGTAGGTAAGTAACTTTGTTAATAGATACAGTGTATAACAGAGGTTTTCCATTGGTGGTACATGAAAGGCAGTTAGCACATAAACATCTTTTGGAATACATAGTACAATAATTTTATTACTTATAGTACAATTTTGTTGCTTAATATTTTATTTTCCATCTCAAATAACTAACAAAAAACAACATGAATTGGAATTAGATTTACAAATTTAGAATTAATTAAGATAGAACTATATATACATAAACTAATTTTTATTAAACAAACACTCATATCGCATTAAATTAAATTATTTTGTCTTTCAATCATATGTGTTCATCTGCTTTTACACAATTATTCTATTAGAAACAAAGCATACATGACAATAATGTAATTAAATATATAATCTTTCTTAAGTTTTTACGTATAGGACATTTTTTCCTTGCTCTTTAATTGTGGTTTTGATAGTACACATTTATCAAAAAATTAAGTTAATATCAAGTGGATATCTTTACAGTAATACCTAAAGCATATACACCTCAATTCGCTGAAAAAGACGACAAATTAATTCCGCAATGGACAATTGCTGTAATCGTTATTGGAGTTGGTGGATTGCTCTTTATTACTGTATTTGGTGTTACTGTTGTAAGTGCAAGAAGAAAAAGAACAATAATACCGATGTCATATAATTGATCTTGTGATTCATTTAATTTTTAGTTAATCAATCGTCATAATGCTTCAAAATTAAAACCATCTATATCTACCATTTACGAGGAGGAAGTAGCGAAAAATATAACATCTAGGTCTAGCGATTATTCGAAACCAGTGCATACAATTTGGACAGATCCAGACGTTTCTTGGAACGACAAATCTTTCGAATCAACTTCCAACAAGGTAATATCTTTCAAAAAATATTTTGTACATAGTGAAGCCATAAATTTGCAAATGTATTTTGTTTGAATCTTAAGGTACTCGTTGAGAAATCATTTCAAGACAACAAAAAGTATAATATGTACGATAGCTGGCGATCAGAATGGAACGGATATTATTGTAACGGATCTCACACCAGCAGTAAATATGGCGGTTATGATAGCACGACGAATTTATCGAGTCGTCATCATCCTGATTATGACACAAATTTCTGAATTCGGCGATAATAAAATAAAATTTTTATCAGCTCTACTTTTATTTAATTCATTCAGAGCCCTAAGTGAATACAACACACAATTCTTCCACATTGACATGTATATTTTGTTCGAACAACAGAAACTATAACATTATAAAATAATTGTGCAATTATTATACTCGTGTATCTAGGATTATTACGCTTTAATATATTGTCATTACCTTATATTGAGCAAACAGTATCTTATGGTTCGTTTCCGAAAAATTGTTATAAAATAACTTCAGTAGTTTTTATTATGAAATTCTATTGTTTATTCTAGTCAAAGAAATAAATCGGTGGCGTAAAATGAGTACTTGAAAATATTTAATATTTTTTGTAATATAAACATATTCGATATGAATTGGAATTATCGTTATTATAATTAAACAAAAAAAAAAAAAGAAAAATTGATTCCTGCCATGTTTATTTGTTATTTCCTTCTGTTACAATATAATTAATCATACAAAAATAAATCTTTCGATAACTAGATACATAGTTTTTATGTATCTTTTTGTGATCACTTAGAAAAATATACAAATACGTTCAGAATTAAAATAATCTCTTTGACAATGAAAGCAGCTCTTCAAGCGGCGAAACATTTGTTTCCTCGTTAGGAGTTACATGGCGTTTTAGCATACTTAAAAGTCTTTGATATAAAAAGGAATATCTACAAAAAATAATTGTATGACTTAGAATCTCTAAATCTTTAAGTAAGGTTTAGAACCTTTAAACTGGTATAAAATTAAAATAAATTATTACCTGTTAGCTGGTTTACATATACATAAATGATTTTGAGCAATTTCATAAAATTCGCCTATTCCAGGATCTACACATGAATGATAAATCGTATTTTATTACACGGGAGACCTATTACACATTTAGTAAAACTTATTAAAAACGTACCTGCTGAACTGGAAGTAACAAATTGAAATGGAACTTTTAATGGAGTCAAGACTGTAGGTTTAGTTTCGCTAAAACTAACAATCTCTATAGGATATTGCTGTAACATCTCAAGGAATTCCTGATGTAATCGTAATAAATGTGGTGATTCTGAATAAAATAATTTTTCTTAAAATATATTGGTAACAAACTTTTTGCAAAAAGTAATACCGCTTCAACTTTTACATACCTTCACGAAGTTCTTGCACTTCCACTGACGGCCATAGTAGCATCTGTGTTGCTTGTTTTAAGGCTGCCACACGAGAACCTCGGTGTGGAGTGCTATAAAACATTATACCTTCGGTATTTTTACATATATTATTTTTATCACCATTTTTCCATTCTATAAAAAGAAAGATCACGTAAGAGATATATCGTAGAAATACATTAATACATAAAACAATAATACTACAGTGCTCGTAAGACTTAAAATTACGCAACTAACCATCAACTAGCATCTGTTTAACTAATAAACCACCCATTGAATGGCATACCCAAACCGTTGGTCGTTGCCCAATACCTGCAGTCAACAGTTTCCTTACATATTCTGCGCTTCTTTCTCTCATACTATTTCTAAATGTAGAATACACATGAAGTTAAAGTATACAAATATTTACACAGAATATTTGAGAAACATACTTCATTCCGTCGATCGGACATGATGGAGTCCACAGTGATAAGTTTGTATCATAATTTATTCCGATGATTCGAATAGATGGAACATCCTGAGGTAACCAGTCTTTTGGCCAACACTGAGTTCTATGACTTTTATCATACTCAATTTTTTTCTTGTAAATATCGACCCTAAAACGATACATTTTTTAAACATACTAAATTTATTTAACGAAATAAATAACCTAAGACAATATTATACCCTCTATAAAAGAATGGTCCACATGGTTTTTCATCAATGTTCTGAGGACAATCATCTAGAATTATTTCAAAATCTTGCCCTACTTTGTCCCATTCACGTTTTCGAAAGTCATTAGCTAAATCTTTTAGAAATTCTTGTGATTGATCATCTATCAAATTTGAGAAAGTATCAATTCCATCTTGCATGGTACAAGGATCTGTAATAAATTACCACTAATGTAATAATTAAAATTTGTTATAAACAGTATAACAATATTATACATTAATTGGTCAAATTTATATATTAAAGAAAAGATCTGCTATTTGTAATACTAACAAACCTACAACTCTTACTGCAGATGTATCTACATCCCTCTGTCTCCAAGTCACAAATACACCGCCAAGAAGTCCATGTAGAAAAACAACATCCATCTTTATCTTTGCTGTGGTTTTGTTTAAAGGATGAAGAAGATAAACACGTCTTGGATATTTGATATGCTTATTTTCGTCCATATCTAAATTGGCTAATGCACGACTCGCAGGTGCGGATAATCGTATATCAGAATTTTGAGACCATTCTACTAACGTACCAATCCATCCTTTCAATAAAAACGATATGTGATACATATATCTACGTAGTACATTATTTCAAAAGCTATAAATTAGAATCTTTATATACCTGATTGAAAAATCTGTTCCAAATATTCTGAATGAAGGGAGAGATTGGAAATTATTTTGGCAAGTAATATGCATATATTAATATTGTTAGAAAAAATTTTTTTTATTATCATTAATAATGGTAGTCCACCAGCATCAAGAATATCTAAAAGTAACAAAAATTTTAAATCAAAATATAATCAGTTTCAACAATAAATTTTTTATTATACCTTTACTGTATTCATCAAGACAAGAATGATGACATAATGCTTGAACACAACTTTGTAATAGTTCATGATCCCATGTTACGTCTGGTGCAGTAACCAGTCCTAAGCTTGTTAAATCGTGATCAAGTATCAAACTATCCTGTTTGTTTCATACTTTACAGATAATTAAAATGTACACAAAATATTTGATGAAATTTTAAGTTGAAAATATTATATACTTACAGTATATGTATCCTTAAATTTTTTATTAAGAAATTCAGTAAGACATGGATGAGTATGTTTACATAATGTATTTAGCTGAAGCAACAACTGATGTACTTTTTCTATTACATCCTGAAAAAAATATGCTTCTTCAAATTCTTTACAGTAACTATATTGCAAGATATTATTATACATACATGTAATTTATGTTTCATATGGCAGTATGGCGGGTTTAAGAAAAACTTGGGATTAACATTTGGCAGCCTTGCAACACATACTGCAGTTCTTGCATCTAACATTTGTGCAATATGTCGATAATGCCAATCTATAATTAATTTAAAGTTCATGATACTCTTGTAGAAAATTATTGCATAATAAGCAAAAAGGTACCTTTTAAGTGCTTTAGGGAGTTAAGGCTATATAGTGCCTTTAAACGTTCTGTTTCATTGCCATGTTGTGCCATATGTAATAATTTATACGCAACATTGCGATTCAATGATTTCCACCATTGCATTATAGTATGACTAAAAGAAACATGGTGCGATGGCACAGATGATTGCAAACTTTCAATGCTTTGAACCTTAAGTATATCTTGAATCATGAAAGCAAGAATTAAATTGATACATTGTAGAAACATTATTAAACAATACTGCAAAATACTAGAATTTCATAAATATCATTAAAATTAATAAACACCTTTAAATCTAGGATCATCAACATATATGTATTGTGCACGAGCATGCTCTAAATCCAAAACATTAGTGGGCATTGTAGATTGTAAAATTTTTGTTACCTGCCGCAGTTGGTAAAGGACCCAACAACCTCTATATGAAAAACATAGATGATTATTATGAATCAATTAAAAGGTTTTAATAAAGTATTTATAGGTGATAACTAACCCCATCACAACAATACATATTCCGGTTGACTTTAAATAATATATGTACTTTTTATAGATTTGTATTCCCATCGTGAAAAGTAAAAGAGAATTCTACACTATAGAAACAGTAAAGACATTGTGTTATTGTTTTCAATGATATTTAAAAGTATATATAGGAAATATACATATACATGATCATTTCATGATCACAGTATCATTTATAAGGAATCATAGATATATATCATTTTCCATGAATAATTTTGCAATGGACATTAAACACTAGCAATAAATAGCTTTTCAGTTTTATATTGTTAACAAAATAAACATAAACATAATTCAGTAACATAGTATGTTCATGTTCATGACTAACATAATAACCAAAGTTATTATTGAACTTCAATAAAAAAATATGTACATTAAATGCTTAGAAATCATAATATAATACAACTGATACTATTTAATATACAATAAATGAAATCAAATATATATATTATAAATTTTAATTAACAAGAGTGTGCATTATGTTCTAAAATAGATTTCCACTCGAGTGTACATTGATGAGTTCGATGTGCACTCATATTTATGCTTGTGCATCAAAGTGCATTAATCCTTGATTGTTAAATCAATTACCATGTATCTTGTTGTAAAGTTCTAATAAAAATTATGGTAAATCATGAAACAATCGATAAATTTCTGAATTATTTTGGATAAAGCCTTAAGTTATGCGGTATTACAAGAACCAATACGAATGCGGCTGCGCCCATCTACGAGAAATGGACTGTAGGCGCTACTCGCGCATAAACTCTTCAGTCTTTTTGCTTCCTATTTTATACCCTTAGGGTGCATTTAAACTGAACGAGCAAAAACGTGGAGCAAGAGCAAGAGCATTCTTGTTCGTACTCGTTTAGATGAATGCAAGCGATTATTTAAATTGAATGTTAATGCGACAAATTTAACAACGTCAAATAGAATCGCTTAGAATTGAAATTCGTCGAATTTAGCCATGAAGAATTGAAATATGTCGAATTGATCATTGATTCGAATTTAATGACACGAAATTGAAACATATCAAGTTTGAAACGTGTCAAATTAAATTGCATCAAATTGGAAAGATGAAGTAGCGATCTGCTTGCAGAATATTTCCTCACGGTAGCAGTTGTATCGACGAACATTCTAAAGAATTTTCGAGCGGTGAAAGAATTCTCGTTTGTCTGAATTTAGCTGAAGTGGGGGAAAATGGTTTTTATTTTCTTCCTTGTTACAGAAGATGGCGTTTAAGAGCCGCTGCTCTTATTTGCCAAGTGGGGGAAGTATAACATTCGCTCGCTTAATGTAAACGCACCCTTACGGTACATCCATCCACCGAAGTACTGACGTTTCGCTGTGCCATCGCATGGCCGACGTGTGCATTCCGAGATTCGCTTTCGCGTGGTACCCGCTGTGTCACAAGTATCGCTTTTAAAACGAAATACTTGTGGCAAACATCAACATACTGATCTCAAAGTGAGTGAAAAGTGTGATAAACAATAGAGTTTCGTTTCACCGAAACAGAATAGCAGTTCCCTACCGAACACGTTCTTTCTGACATAATCCGGTATAAACTGGATTGAAGCAGATTCATCGATAAATACACTGATCGTTTATTTCAGAGAAAAATTTGTAGATCCGGCTTTCACGACGACGTGGACCACCTTTCCAGGCTTTGTCCCGTTGGTGATATAAGATTAATTTGCTAGAAATTCATAAGCCGCGACCACGCGACACAACGCGCAGCAATGTCCAACGAGGAGACTTCCGCTGACCGCAATGTTGAGATCTGGAAAATTAAGAAACTCATAAAAAGCCTTGAAATGGCTAGGGGGTAAGTGGGTCGAAATTAACGTTGCCGCGCCTTTTCCTATCAGCTGTTCAATTTTCTATGTGCACATATGCTTTAAAGAACATGTGGTATGTAGGTACTAACCGACTTTCGTTTTCTTCGCGAATACGAATTTTGTGTAATTTTATAAAAAATTTCTTTACCAGTTTTTTCAATACTGGTAATATACCGCGGTAATTTATTATTTCATCGTTATACTTCATATTATATCACAAACAAATATGTTTTATTGGGTTAATATTAATACAACCTTATATGAACAAATTATTGTTCCATATGAAACTTTTTGTAATGTATTAATGACAAGTATTACATATTTCTTCTTTTGTAGGAATGGAACTAGCATGATTTCATTAATCATTCCTCCAAAAGATCAAATATCAAGAGTAAGCAAAATGTTAGCAGATGAGTTTGGAACTGCGTCAAATATTAAGTCTCGTGTAAATAGACTCTCTGTTTTGGGTGCAATCACATCGGTCCAACATAGGCTAAAATTATATACTAAAGGTAATTTCATTCATCTTATTATAATTTGTTATAATTATATATCAGTGGTTCTTAATTGGTGTTTTTTGGAACACTTATATTCCATGAAATTATTCTAAGCCAACAAGGTTAAGTATTACGCTAAAGCTGATTTTAAAGAAATTTCATGTTTGTACAAGAGTTATTTTAATTACAGTTATTACAGATATAATAATTTTTTTCTAAGTAATGTTTTCTTACTATTCATATACAACAGTATATATTCATATAAATATTTTTCTTATAATAACAGTATTTTGTGACTTTAGAAAGGTTAAGAACCACTACCTTGTATCATAGGCAGTGGAATACACGTATGAATTTGTTTCAGTACCTCCAAATGGCCTGGTAATATACTGTGGTACCATTGTAACAGAGGAAGGAAAAGAAAAGAAAGTTAATATTGATTTTGAACCTTTTAAACCTATTAATACTTCTCTTTATCTTTGTGATAACAAGGTATTTTATTGTACTTAATTTTTATTGTACTAAAGCATTTAACAAAATGAATATTAACATATATGTTGAATTTTTCCAGTTCCACACTGAAGCACTTACAGCATTGCTTGCTGATGATAACAAATTTGGTTTTATAGTGATGGATGGTAATGGAGCATTGTTTGGTACACTACAAGGAAATACCCGCGAAGTTCTACATAAATTTACTGTAGATCTTCCAAAAAAGCATGGTATGTTATTAATTAGCAAAACATTTAGTTGATAAAAAAATATTGTTAGAGTATCTATTATAAAGAATGGCAATTCAATAACTTTAATTTTAGGCAGGGGTGGACAGTCAGCTCTCCGTTTTGCTCGATTACGTATGGAGAAGCGACACAACTATGTTCGAAAAGTTGCGGAAGTTGCTACTCAACTGTATATTACTAATGATAAACCTAATATTGCCGGTTTGATTTTAGCGGGTAGTGCTGACTTTAAAACGGAACTTAGTCAGTCCGATATGTTTGATCCTGTAAGTTTATGTATATTTAATTATCACTTGTGTATTTTTTTCCTGCTCACGTATACAATATTTATATGAACTGTAAAAACATCATTTTGTGCTTATAGAGATTGCAAGCGAAAGTTATAAAATTAGTGGATGTTTCATATGGTGGAGAAAATGGTTTTAATCAAGCTATTGAATTAGCTGCTGAATCTTTACAGAATGTAAAATTCATACAAGAGAAGAAATTAATTGGTTAGTATTTGTTTATCGTAGATAATTTATAAGAATTTTAAAAAAATTTTTAAATTTAACAATATATACAATCTGTGTTATTTAGGTCGTTATTTCGATGAAATTTCACAAGACACAGGAAAATATTGTTTTGGTGTAGAAGATACTCTAAGAGCATTAGAATTAGGTAGCGTGGAAACTCTTATTTGTTGGGAAAATTTAGATATTCAGAGATATGTCTTAAAAAATCATACAAATGCAGAAGAAAAAGTTTTGCATTTAACGCCTGAACAAGAAAAAGACAAAACTCACTTTACTGATAAAGAAGTGAGTTCAAAATATTTAAATCATTCTTATTGTCGGATACGTAAATGTACGTAAATGACACTGAAAATTATCTATTACATATAGAGCGGAGTAGAGTTGGAGCTCGTAGAATGTCAACCCCTACTTGAATGGCTTGCAAACAACTACAAAAGTTTCGGCGCCACTTTGGAAATCATTACTGACAAATCTCAAGAAGGTTCTCAGTTTGTTAGAGGTTTTGGCGGTATCGGAGGTAAGTTTAATTTACATTTGCTTTTTATTGTTACTAACTTTGATTCGGCTGAAAGTAATATTTTTGTGAAACGATAATTCGTATTTGTCCACTTAACATGTATACTAACAGAAAAGCGGCTAATACCACCTTGACTAGCTAATTTACTAAGAGTGATATATGTAAATTTAATGTTCGTGTATACATGAAGAAAATTTTTGTCTTCCTGCATCTTCACAAAATCATTTTTTCACATCTGTAAAATATATGTCTTGCATATTATTGCTTTTATTGCAAATGAAAAATAGTATAAAACTATTGAAAAAAAAAAAAGGTTTTATCAAGACGGGAACTCGTATATGTGAAAAGTAAATGGTATTGAAAGAAAGGGTAGGAATATTATTATTAATTATGGAGTATATCTTGATGTATAGGAATCCTCCGCTACAAAGTTGATTTCCAGTCACTGCAGGCTGATGAGCCTCTTGATGATGTTGACCTCGATGATTACTAATTTCATCTGTGAAATACTCAAAGTTGACCAGGTAGCTCTTTCTCTGTCTTGAGTGCATTCGTTTACATTTCGTGTACTATAGAACATATTACTTTCAGAACTGGACAAATTTATCAAAATATTTAAAATTCTTATATTAGTGTATATAACAAAATAACGGGATAATTACATAGTATTGGTATTTAATTATTTAATGAAAATTAACAATCGTTAATCCTTCGTACAGCAAACTATGGTGATTATTAATTTATTAACTGTATAATCATTGTACACTAAATTTGATTCATACAGTTTGATATTAATTACAGGAAAAAATATATCATTTCATAATATAAATAATATACTCATAACGTTTCTATACTCATCACGAAGAGATCGATTTTTGCTGCTATAATTACTGTATTATCAAAGTTATATTATTTGTATAAACTCTAACATAATACTCTATAATGTATTTATAAATTTTGATACGATAGTATCAAATACGCGTATCAAATAGCATACGATTAAGTATTACCGATAAATTTGTCCAAAAAATTTGCAGTCTATTCTGTTGGATTTCTCACTGAATAGTATAGTTCGATACTTCTACGCAAATCTGTAGTATATGTATGTCTCTTCTGATGAGTTTGAATGTGAATATAGATATTTTTAGTTGTGAATTTCGAGATATAATGTTTACTTTTACAAATAAAAAGCCTGGAAATTTTGCTGTCTTCTTTTTTTCGTGGTGGTACAAAAATAAAGAAAATCTTGTATATATATGAATTATGGATAATTGTATTTGACGGAGGTGAGTCACTGTATTCAAAACGTGTAATTTTTCTGTCTTGAATATTGTTAGATTTATTCTTATTATTAGTCATTATAAATTACATTAATAATAAAAAACAAATCGCGGACACAATACACAATGATTGGTTTAATGGGAGAATAGTATTGCTTATTTCCATAAACACAAATACTTTTGGTTTCTAATAACGCATATTACTCTTCACCTTTATTGCATATTTATATATCTATCTACCTAATATACTCTGATTTTTTAATATAGTATAATATCTTTTAAAGAATTTTTCTTCTAAAATATTGTGGAAATTGTTCTTTATTTTCACAATTTGTATAGATATGTGATGTATTAATATGATAATGAACACTTGTGGTTAAAGAGGCACTTGGTATAAATTATTGTAACTAAATTGATTAAAGAAATATAGATTAACTCTTAATAAGATTACTTTATAAATTCATAAATTTTAAAACAATGGTTCACAAAATTGTGGATGAGAAATATATGTATATATATGCATATATGTATATATATATCTGATTTTCAAAATAATATTGAAACCACTATTTTTTTATGTTATTGTGCAGTAGACACGCATTTGAATCTTTCTGTTTTTGCATGTTAAGCTTCTTACTTGTTTAATATACCAGGCTCAGTAATGTATTTTGGTTTTGTATGTTGATTGTTCAAACAGTTGTTTTTTTTTTATTATTTTCATGTATAAACATTAATTTATTTTCCTTTTTGCTTCATTTTAGCAATTTATGTAACATTATCATAGTTTCTTAGTATATTCTCAAAGCAATTATTTAATACATGTCTACAATTTTTTCTTATTGAAAAATACATTTTTTATAATTAAATTTACAATTATTTTGCAATCACATTTTTCTTTGATATGTAGCACACTTTAATGAAAGTATTACTTAATGATTTCATAATAAGTTAAGCAGTATATTAACATAATATTGTCATTATATCATAACATCTTGTTCATTTATTTGTTTAGTTTTTACTGAAATCATATTTAGCATACGCAAATGCCTTTTTGCTGCTTACATAAAAAAATAAATACTAATATTGCTTGCTGCACGTTATGCAATAGGCAAATGTTAATTTCATCACCATGGATATATATTCTTAATCAAATGTTACTTTAAGAGCAAATATTTATTGTTGGAAGGAAATGAACACAACATACAATTCACTATAATTCACTCTCTGGTGATGGATGTAAGAGGCAAATAATTGTATGTAATGTAATAAATAGTTCAGCTTTGTTAAATGGTATATTTGATCAAGCATAAGTACTAATTGATTGTTTGTTTCTATTAGCTTGCATATTGGGAAAGGTATAGTAATTGCTTTTTATTAATATAGCAAAAAAGAAAGCAGTGAAATTAATATCTAATGGAGCTTTATTGTACATCTTACCATGCTTTAGAATGTTATTTGTAGTATAAGAAATTATTCTATTTGCTAATATAAAATTTTCTCAATTTTCTCATTAGCAATGTTATTAACATTAGTATCTAATATTACATTATTCAATTCATTCCGTTTTTTACTTTTTGTTATTAATAAGATTGCTAATATTTTGGAATATCGTTTAAAATTAAATTTATAACAGATTTTATAGTTTTTAATACGAACACTTTCATTTATATTCATATATTATTTTATTAGAATGTATTTTTCGTTCTCTAATTCAAGTATTAACGTTTTTGTTGTAGCATTATTTCTATATCCATATTAGTATGTATCGCTTGTTATTCAATATACTTTTAATAAATTTATGAATTAGTATATGTTCTCTTAATTATATTTTAATATTTTGGTATTCATTATATATACAAAACATTCAATTATTTTTGCAGTACTGTTATTATTGTACTACATATTCTTTTTACATTGTGATAAAAATATTTCCATTTCTTAAATCACGTTATATAATTATTAATACAACTGAGTTTTTCACAAGTATTTAATTGTTCAATTTTGTTTTGTTAGATTTTTATGATGTATTTAAAAATAGAAGAACACTGAGCAAAATATGTGTTATGCATGATTAATAATTATATCATATTAATGTTACTTGCCATCATATTTCTACAAATAATTCATTGCAATTTCTATTTTATTAATTTGCCCATTAAAGTTTTTATAGCATCATTCGTACTATATTATTAAGATACCTTCATTTAATTTCATAATCACAGCATATAGCAAAGCATATCCATTAAATGGATTTTATCTACTAAAATAGTATTTCCATATGTGTATTTTACAGGTATATTGCGGTACAAAGTGGACTTTCAGAGTATGCAGTTGGAAGATGTTGAAGTTGACAGTTTTGATCTGGATGACTATTAAATCCGTGACTCGACAGACAGTTCTTTTAGCTTCAGAGGAAAACATAAGTATATGTTCTCCCCTTGCATCATACTTCAAGGAAAGCACATAGAAGGACATGTTTATAAAATTCATATGATGCAGTACATACATCATTGAAATTATTCATTAAACAGTTCATTCAAACAATTCACGATCGATACACAAAAATTAAAAAAAAATAACAATATGGCTCAACACGTGGCGCGCCGATAGTCCATGTCCATGAAGAAAGGAAAAAAAAGGCAACTCGACTGTGACACTTAATTAAGCCAGCTTGATACCTGCCTATTTCACACAACATTACCTTCTATTGCAATTATATTCTTTAATTATTCAAATGGATTTATTTAACTAATTACACGCGCTACAATGCTGAATATATGTTTGAACGATACACGGTTTGGGATATCATAATTTTTGTATCAAATTGATGTTCATAATCTCGTCATGGATTTTACGATTAAAAAGAAAGATAAATACTCGACAGCACGAGGATGAATGTAGCGTTATTTTTGTTCAGACAACAATCATGGAGAAAGCTGTAATAAACTGATTATTATAAACATAAAGTTGCGTATCGTGCATTCTATACCGATTACTAAATTCATATGAATAATAAAGAGTTCTGTACATAGACTTAAATTTTTAATGGCACTGTTGCCTTAGACATAAGTTAAGATTGCGTAATATCCCGGAAAAAGAGAACATCTTTCCGACTCACCGAGTGATACACATGTAAACATAAGAGAATTCTTTCGTAAAAACTACATTAACTTCGCTGGCTATCGACTCTTATATTTTGTACATTCACAATTGTATATAACAAATGCTCCGCAAATGTATCGAAATGTATCTTTTCGATTGTTATAACGGTGCACTCTATTAGTAAAGAAGTATCTTCTGCAATATTTAAGTGGCAGTTATTTGAAAATATTACAAAAAATTTATTTTAGCATTGTTAATTTAATTTTGCTTATTCATATGATGCCTTTGTAATAAACAATGATATGTATGTATAAATGTGAAAAGGATGAAACGTGCAATTTTGGTGAAGTATCTTTTATGGAAATATCGTTGTATAATAAAGGAAGATTCGCAAACGTTGCTGGAAATAATGTGTTATTAATTAATAGTATGCTTATACTATTATACCGTGATAAAGCTTTATAAAAAACTTCATCAAAATAGAACGTTCAGCAAAAAAAAGAAACGATCTGGCTCATGATATGTGCACAACGAATTCCAAAACATGTGGTGGTTTGAAAGTATTGTATCTGTGTATTGTCTTCAAACAGTGAAATGTTAAATGTTAGTTTAATATTTCTTTACATTTTTACATGTAAACATTCTTTCAATAGGAATCTAGATTATTTATTACAACGTCGGTGCGATTATTTCTTCTGCTTAGTAAAAGCTTGTTTTAAGTATGCAAATTCTAGTTCTATAAGAACTCGATAAATATTTTGAAAGAGATTAGGAAAAGCCGTGTAATCTTTGGTTCTTTTTTTTTTTAATTTTTTTTTTTTTTTGTTTGTTTTGTTTATTTGTAAGGTACAAGTAAAAAACGGGAAAAGTGGGTTTTTGTAAGAGGAAACGCATAAAGAAAAAGACGTCGTTTATACATCTCAGTTAAGCAAATCAATGACGTACTTAGATTATGGCTTGCCTATGATCTCTTCCATAAGCATAGTTGTATAATCTGCTAAACAGATTTATAATTTTTGGCAATTTTATTCCTCTGTATTGCTCTGGGAAAATACCTTCGTTTATTCATGAGATATTTTTGATTTAGCAAGGCAATACAAAGATGTAATCGTTGTAAGTTTTTGCTTAATCAAACTTCTCAAACTACGGATTTAATACCTCATATTTTGTATGTATTATATGCGTAAAGTACATTTATGCTGTGTTCTAAAGATTTGCACTCGTCTTCGTTGAAACGAGCATGAGGTTACGCTAAAGGTATGAGTTTGAAGATTATATGGCAAATATTAGTCGTATTATGATACACATTCTATTCAAAATGTTCTGTGAGGTGATAAAGAGAGATGTAGAAATAATGAATTATTACAATGAACAAATATAAAAGCAGCTTTTATCAAACATATCTTAAACATATATTTATAGGATTTAATAATTTACTGACTTACACAAGTTTTATATTTTTTTTTTATTTTTACCATATCTCCAATTTACATAGTTAGTTATATATCATTACAATTACATTTTTCTCATTAATACGATATTAAAAATTCTGTTCAATGCATTTTTTAAATTTCATAAAATGAAAAAAAATTAAGTATTTTCATATGCCGTTTGAGTGAGATTAGACGTTACTTAATAACTTATCATTCTTTCTAATCTCTCTTTTTCCACGTACGCAAATATTCAAAATTTATAAATGGAAAAAATTGACGTATCGTTAATATCAAAATTGAATGAAAATCTAAGTAGATTAGTATATGAAAAAAAAAAAAAAAAAAAAAAATGAACAAGAAGTGGAAAATACAGTCTATGTTTCTCATGTAAACAAGTTGCTATTAGAACCCGAAAATGTCACATAATTTACATTTCCATAGACTTTCAAAATACGTAACTAGAAATATTTTAAATATATACAATCAAAATCAATATAATAATTGAAATATAATTAAAAATAGATTAATGAAATAGAGAAATAGTATTCATTATATTTGCTCTGTGATTATTTAACAATGAGAGATATTTCCGGGTTCCGATTATAACGTCTACAATTTCGTTAATACTCTCCCTTTTTATATTTGCACGTGAATTTTAGTTATAAAGTTACAGAAAAGAAAGTTTTTAAATTATCGGTAAAATATATTCGCCTATACAACGAGGTGCTGTTGAATAGAAAAAATATTATTTTATTTAGTACATTATTAAAATCATATCAATGAAAAAAGAAGATTAGAAAAATATAATAAAAATAAATTATACAGTGGGACGTATTTTATACCATTTTTACACCTAGTTATATCTAGATATTTCTAACGAGTATGTATATTTGAATAGATAAAATTGAATGTATTTATTTCTTTAATTATTCCTATAATTGTTCTATACATATAACAGCTACATTATTAGGTTTTTTTTTTATATTTGTATATTTTATACAACTGAAAAACACTGTGTTATGGACAATAAAACAACACTAATGTAGTTATTTGTATTTATAAGATACAGTATAAAAGGATAGATACACAATTGTAGAAAAGATGTCACTCTTTATGAATACGTATTTTATACAATTTAATTTATCAAATATATATGACGTTATTTGTCATCTTTTTCTGGTACTAAAAGATTAAGATTGGCATCTTTAGTCATTGATCCTATATAAGTTTCTTCATCGCCGCGTATAGATAATGCGGTAACAGCTACATTTGTTTTTCTTTCATCCATCATAGCAGCTCTTGACCAATTTGAACTGCTGCATTTTATACAACTATGCGAAGGTATTCTATCTAAACTTACAGTTCTATTTCCACAATCACCACATTTGAAAAATCTCTTGATTCCATCGATAACACGTAGCGGATGTTTCTGTTGTTTACACATGTCAGAAGCAGAAAACGAGGTATATTTACAGGTTAAACATTTAACAACTTTACAAGCAACTTTGTAGGTATTCAACATTTTTTCTTCCATTCTCTCCTTCATTTCTAATTTGTTGAAATATTTTTCTTGTTCTTGCTCATCAGATTTCTCAATAAGATCAGTATGAGCAGACTTAGCTTGCATCATTTCTTTAAATTTATCTGATATTACATTTGGTTTCTTTGTTTCTTGCTTCTCACTATCTTCTGATTCCCTTGGACGTTTCTTTCCTATCTCTAATTTTTCTTCTTTGTTAAGTCGTATTTTGTTTGGATCATTGGGTTTGATTTTCCCATTTTTTTGAACCCATTTAATTGCATTATTTTTTGCTAAATTAATTTGTTTTTTAGTTATAGGTTCTGACAAATCTATTGTTCCTCCTTGACAGCCAATACCTAAACGTGGACGTGATGAGGAAGACAACATACTTAAATTTACTTGCCCTCTGCTATTCAATTTTGACAGGACAGGTGATGAAGATGCAGAATTATTTGATGTTTGAGACAGTACAGCAGCTTTCCACCCCCTTGACTTATTTATTTGTTCCAAATTTTTTTGCATTTGTTGTGTTGATGATTCTGCTTTCAGATTTGCATCTTTCATATTCTCTGCTAATGTTGTATTAGTTGAATTTTCAGTTTTGTAAGTTCCTGACAGTAATGCTAAACGTCTAGCATCTTTTTCCTGTAGTTTTTTACTTTTTACAGCAACAATAGCATTAAATTCAGGCATATTATTAGTGAGGGGTTTCTTTTGTTGTTGTTCTTTCTTTAATTTTAACATATCTATTGAAAATTTTTGTGTATTACTAAATGTTTGTAATTCTGATCTAAGTGAGCATTTTTTATATTCTTTTTTAATATGATACAAACAAAATTCACAACGACTGATATTTACAATAGCATTACATGGTTCTCCATTATTTTTCTTTGATCTACATTTTCCCATATCTTTGGATGTACCAAGGATCATAATCTTTTGTGGATTGTCAACAGATAATGTAGCTAGATCTTTATTATCTTTAGATTCTAGAATGTTAGGATTAAGAACACCTATAACAGTTCCAGCAGTGGTTTTCCAAAATGTTTTATATGCAGTACTAAACAAGAAAAGACTCACAGAACTCATGTTTTCAGATAAATCACTTATTTTCCATATACAATATGTAGTTCCTTTTTGAGAAGTTCTTGGCGGTGATTTACTTATTAGTACACCTGCAATTACCCAGTCTTTATCAAGATTTTCTGTACTGATATGATATTTAACTCTTGATACTGTTACTGGAATTTTATCATTCATTCGTGTTTTCAGTTCTGCAGAAGACACTATGGGATTAATAATTCTTAATCCAAAAAATGGATCACTATAAACATCTTTTGCTATAACTTTATTGTTATTGGTAGTTGTATTTGTATTTGTATTCTTCTTTGCAGCACTAAAATCAAATGTTTTTGTACTTTCTCGACGTGGTCTATTTTCATCATGCTTAGATCCTTCTTTCTTTAATAATGATTTTATATCACGTCCATAATTAGAATATTTCTGTTCTTCAAAGTAACGTCTATCCTCATCGTCTGAAGAATCAATCGTGTCATCATAAATTTGACTTTTACTTTGTTTGTCTGATTTATTTTCATTATCTGGTTTAGGTGTACTATCTAAGAAATTAAAATCTAATTCTTTTAAAGTTTCTTTAGGTGGTGATTCAGGCTTTTCCTCTTCATTAATAGCTAATAGATCATTTAAAACATCATCTACATCAGAATCACTGCCATTTTCCATTTTAAATGTTCGAAGTCAAACTTCTTACAATTATATATAATTGTTACACAAATGTAATTAATGCTTTTCCTAAATTAATTGTAATGTTCAATTAACCCTTGTTTACATTAACAAATAAATGTGCATACTTGATGAACATACAAAATTATCAAACTAATAACTGAATAAAATCATAGTACAAATAATATTTACCAATCAACTCAACATGACATTCAACTTAAGATGAAGCAAGGGGCTTCTGTCAGCTTGTGTACGACGTATGCATTGTAGCCATTGTAACCATTCTTCCCGCCATTTCTTCATGAGGCAACAAATCCCGTTTTCATTGATGCAATTATTAACTTCTTTTATTTACAATATTTTATTAAGTATACATATAATGTATATTTTCATATACATTTAACTTCCATTGTGAATGATAAATATTATTTTCTTAGAATTTACACAATTTCACGAGAACGATGAAATCTGGTCAATATGGAAGCATATTGCAACCAATAGGATTGAGGATCCGTCTACTACTAATATAAAATTAGCATAAATAAATAAATATTTATAACTTTAAAATAACAATTAATAATAACATAAAATCCGAAAACAATTTAAAGAATATTTTAAGTTAACATAAATAAAAAATGAATGATTTGATATTTATTAAACAAATAACATTGTATGCTATCATTAAAGATTTCACTTGTTCATGACTCTCACCGTACCGTTTAACAATTCAAAATGCGGGAGAAGCGGAACGGTAATGTCCTAAATTAATTAAATTATTTCATAGAGGATCGAGTATTTTATTTAAAATATGGATACCTATAAAATGCGAGTTATAATAATACATAAAAGTGAAGTACTGTTATAACAAATACACGATATAATGGGTACGTTATAACATATGATTTAATAATAAATTGGTACTTTATAACAAGTACATACGATAGCGATGCATAATCAAGCGGGAAGTTTTATTTATCTCCGTTAACGATTTTTCTAGTGTAAAGGTTGCCTTTCCACCAATCCGTAGCGTGAAATCGACCAGTCTTATAAAATATTTACTTTGGATGTTGCAGTCGTGCTAACGGATACCGGAATGACTTCTGCAGGGGGCGAAAGCAACACCAAAAGTTTCGCGTACTGAATTTGCAACGCATTTCTTATTCTTTCTTCAATGCATGAGCATGGTATATGAAATTTTTATTTTTGAATCATTTATAGTATCATCCAAGTTCTACAATACAATTCATACATAATACGAATTTTTAATACAATATTTAATTCATTTTAGGCGATTTTTATTTTTCCCCGTTTGATTGCCAAAAAATGCTGACGGTACCAGACAGATTTTCTTCTTGTAAGTACAAAGTTTATTTTGAACATGTGTATTTTCGCATGTATGCACATTATCGAGCGAAATAAATAGCACGGTATGCATGTTCATTTTAAATTTGTACTGCAGTAATCATAGCGTGCAAGTCATTTCATATTCTTTACGTAAGCGTCCGTCTGTAGAAGTAGTTGTATTTAATTGCCATTATACCTCGTACTTATACTATGGACCTCTTATACCACGGTTCTCGTATAAAGTACACTTGCACTATTTTCATTGTTAGAAATTTTCAATAGTAAAATCATAATTGAACAGAGCAATTAAATCAAATGACATGAAAATTACTTTTACATTTAATATATAAATTAAATTAATTTTACATTTAATATAAAAATTAAATTAGTTGTACATTTAGTACAAAAATTAAATTAATTTTACATTTAAATAGATACTCTTAACGGGTGAGGAATTGACAATTTAATAATTTTTAATAGAGAGCCTTGTACTCTGGCATAAATAAAGTTCGCATTTCTTAGAATTCAGCCGCGTGTTGTAACAGGTTGTGGTTGAAGGCAGTAGATATACACCCTGTAAGAACTATAATTCCTGAAGACGTAGATGTACCCCCGAATTATGTATTTTTAAATGTGATCTAGATTCACAGCAAACGTCCATGATAAATCAGGAAAAACTGTTCTGTTCTCATTGTACCGTGTTAAAAGACCTCGCGGTTTATAAAACATTCAGCGTGAAGTTCCCGAAGTTCTACAGATAGTATATGCGTTCGAATACTTATAAAATTTCTTTGCGAGTGTTTCAAGCTTTAAGAGTTTCGAGTTTGAAGTACTTCGAGATTTTAAGAGTTCCGTTTTAGCTTCCGATGTTAACATTTACGAATATAAACATTTCGAAATGTATAAGTTTTTTACGCGCTTGCGCACTATGTCGGATTGGTTGATGCATTAATCAAGATGCAATTGTCTCATTTTTTTATTTTTGCGTTTCGAGTTTGAACATTTATAATATTTTGAAGCGTTCCAAATATGAAGTGTTCCAAACTTGAAGCACAAGTGCTGGAAGTACTAATTTTAAAATGTTTAACACTAGAACTACCAACCAGTCAAAATGACTGGTTTCAAGTTTCATATTTTATATTACAAAATTTTGTTGTGTTTATATCGACATAGTTGTACATGTTGATTGATGTCTCAGCATTTACTTATTTTTTCACTTCATTTTCAATTTAGAAGCATTTAACACTGGTGGTTCTAGCGTTGAACTTTGAAGCGTTTCAAGCTTGGAACTTTTAAAATTTGAAGCGTTCTGAGGTCGAAGCGTACTAAATTCAGAACGATCTAATTAATTAAATATATATTAAATTTGAAACGATCTAATTTTGAAACATTTCAAACTTCAAACTTATGAAATTTGAAGCGTTCTGAGGTTGAAGCATACTTAATTTAAAACATTCCAACTTTAAAGCGTTAGAAACTTGAAACTTTGTAAATTCGAAGCGTTCTGAGGTAGAAGTGTACTGAATTTAAAACACCCCAATTTTGAAGCGTTTGAAATTTGAAACCTTGTAAATTCGAAGCGTTCTAAGTCTCAAACATACTAAATTTAAAACGTCCCAACTTTAAAGCGTTTCAGACTCGAAACCTATAAAATTTGAAGAAAACGATCTACTCTCGAAGCGTTGCAACTTTGAAGCATTCGAAACTTGAAACGCTTCAGTTTTTAAGTATTCTCGTTTCGAATTTGAAGCGTTTTAACCTTGCAAAGTTTCAAATTCCAAGCCTAAAATATACACATTACTCAATTTCTGTTTCCTGCATAATTTTGGAACCTGGCCTTGCAAATGTTCGCGCCGTCCCTGTTTATACTGTTACATTACTTACTGCCGTGAAACCGTCGATCGATTCGAGCAATAAGCCATCAATAAAACATTTTCGCTGCTATACATCGTGCTGTCTGTTGAACATACAACACGCAACCGTATTATGTGCTTTCTATACCTAAGAGGCTATAACTCGTCTTCCAGCGCGAATTTCTTTCGCAGAGGAAAATCGTTTCTTCTTTAATATATAATTCTCTAGAAACGTCCGTTTCTATCAACCATGTGCCGGATGGACTTGTATTGGTCGGTACATTTATTATTAAAATGAATCACTATCCGTTTTCCACCATACAAAGACAGGGAGAATTGCCGGTTCAGTTTTCAATTGCTTCCCAAGCAAGAAAATCCCTTTTAAAATGTGGACAGAGAATTCTGTGGAAAAGGTTTCATTTAAAGGTGCCATTGTTCTGGGGACCGTTGATGAAGGAGAGGAGGAAAGAACGATCGTACGGAAACGCGTTTCGTATAACGCCACGGAGCATCGTAGGCTTTCTTTTGATAACATATGATGATGTGAAGATGGACATTTAATTATCGAGGTTTAGAATTTGAAGGTTTTCGAGATCGACAATTTTTAAGTTCTTTTTTACAAATTTTCAATTTTAGAAATACCTAGGTTTCTAAATATGTAAATTTCCAAGTTTTCAAGTCTTAAAACATTCACTAGTTTACAGATACGCAGTTTTTAATATTTCAAAATTACTGTTTTTTAAATTTTTTAATTTCTAAATTCCCAAGTTCCCAAATTCTTAAGGTTCCAAATACCAAAATTTCCAAACTTCCATATTCCCAATACCTCGAATTCTTAATATCCCAAATTCTCAATATTCCAAATTCCCAATATCCCAAATTCTCAATATTCCAAATTCCCAATATCCCAAATTCCGAAATCCCAAAATTTCAAATTCCAAAAATTCCAAATCCCATAACTCCCAAATCCCAAAATTCCCAAAACCCATAATTCCCAAATCCCAAAATTCCCAATTCCCAAATCTCCAAATTCCCAAATCCCAAAACTCACAAATCCCAAAATTCCCAAATCCCAAAACTCCCAAATCCCAAAACTCCCAAATCCCAAAATTCCCAAATCCCAAAATCCCCAAATCCCAAAATTCCCAAATCCCTAAATCCCCAAATCCCCAAATCCCAAATCCCCAAATACCCAAATCCCAAAACTCCCAAATCCCAAAATTCCCAAATCCCAAAACTCCCAGTATCCCAAAACTCCCAAATCCCAAAATTCCCAAAACCCAAAATTCCCAAATCCCAAAATCCCCAAATCCCCAAATCCCCAAATCCCAAAACTCCCAAATCCCAAAACTCCAAATATCCCAAAACTCCCAAATCCCAAAATTTCCAAATCTCAAAATTCCCAAATCCCAAAATTCCCAAATCCCATAACTCCCAAATTCCAAAACTCCCAAATCCCAAAACTCCCAAATCCCAAAACTCCCAAATCCCAAAACTCCCAAATCCCAAAACTCCCAAATCCCAAAATTCCCAAATCCCAAAATTTCCAAATCCCAAAATTCCCAAAACTCAAAATTCCCAAATCCTAAAATTCCCAATTCCCAAAATTCCCAATTCTCAAGTCCCCAAATTTCCAAATCTCAAAATTCCCAAATTCCCAAATTCCCAAATCCCAAAATTCCCAAATTCCCAAATTTCCAAATATCCCATTTCAAATCCCACAATTTTAACCTAAATTAATTATGTCATGGCAAGAGCTCTACTGTTCCACGAATAGGTTAGTATTCATTAACCTAACCGTGGTCCGAGACGAAAATGTGATCGAGTTTGTTCGTACGTGAACATCTGCATTTTCCAAGGGGGTGCAGCTGGTATCGAATTCTCAACGAAACAAAAAAAAAAAAAAGTGAGAGCTACTACATGTTACTCTGTTCTACTCGAAAAACATCGTAACCATACGCTTTCCCCATGACTAACAGGTGGAAGCCGTTTCGAACGCGCAGCTTTCTTCAAGATTAGCAGGTGGAGGATGCTACTGGTGCCCGTGATCGCGGCTTATTTCGAACCAGATCTTGAGGACCGTAGAAAGCAGGTGGACGACTCTTACAGTCAAGAGCAAACCTTACTTCCCTAGGGAAAATATGGCAACAAAGGGAGCAGAAATCTACCACTCGTTGATTTTTTGAGATTTGAACACGTGCAAATGTGCACGTCTAAATAGGATATTTCAGGATTTGAAAATTTAGGAATTTAGGAATTTGGGGAGCTTGGGAATTTATATATATTTCGGAATTTGGGATGTGGGAAACTTGTGATATGACAAATTTGGGATATTGGGAATTTGGGACTTGGGAACTTTAGAATATTGGGAATTTGAGATATGAGAAATTTGGAATATGGAAACTTTGCAACATGGGAAAGGGATACTAGAAATTTGGTATATAGGGAATGTGGGATATGGAGAATGTTGAATGTAGGGAATTTGTAAATGAGAAAATTAATCTTTGAAATTTTCTCCAATTCCCAAATGTCCAAATATCCATTTTTACAATAAAAGTTCATTCTTCACATTTGAATACTATCACAAAGAACATAGTTTTCAATAAAAATCTCTGTTACCATCCTAGTTAATTAACCCTTCGAAGGTTGTTTGCAAACAGCAACTTTAAAACTTACTAGTTGAAAAGTTAAATAAATTTTTGTCGAGGTTATTTCTCTACTAATAATTTTCACTATTGTTTCACCGTGTTTATACATCACACGTGTCATATTATAGAATCAGTTAAAAAATGCTTATTTCAAATTATAGTAAATAAAATGGCGACTGAGACCTCTCGAGCGCAAAGGGATAAATACTGCAACATTGAAAGAGTGAACCGAAGAAACATATACGTAAAATAAAATTTACGTCTGGTCGTTAGGCATCAATTTACAAACGATCGATTACCCTTAGTATATCGTTGAACGAGTCGCGGTTTGTACGCGCGTCCCGCCAGCTATCCATAGCAACGTGATCGTCAACACAATTTTCACGAGCCGTGTGCTTTCCGGAATCGAAAAAGGTATACCACGAGAACTGGACAATCCTTCGCTTTTTCCGTCTAATGAACTCGGTCATGCTTTCGTTTGATAGAGCTCACTTTCCTCGTTCGGAGTTACCGTCAGCATCGTCGTAGGAAAAGGTAGAAAAATAGGGAGGGCGAATCCCCTCCAGACGCGTGCTTCTGCCCGTTGACCCCCTACTCCTCTTTGAGCGCGACCCCCACCCTGATACAACTCAGGGTCGGCGGTGAAAATTTTTCGTTCTGTGCAGTTCAAGAATTTTGGGATTTGGGAATTTGGGAAGGTGGAAATTTGCGGAAGGATCGATTACGAATTTTGGAATTTTGGGATTTTGGAACTTTGGAGTTTGAGAAAATGAGATATTGGGAATTTGGAAATTTGAGGAATGAGCAATTGGGAATTTGGGAATTTGAGGATTTGGGTATTTGAGAAATTGAGGATTTGAGTAATTAAAAATTTGGGAAATTGAGGATTTGAGTAAATAGAAATTTGGAAATTTGAGGAATGAGCAATTGAAAATTTGTGAATTTGAGGATTTGGGGATTTGAGAATTTGAAAATTTGAGACTTTGAGAAATTAAGGATTTGAGTAATTAAAAATTTGGGAAATTGAGGATTTGAGTAAATAGAAATTTGGGAAAATTAATAATTTGGAAATTTGGGGATAAAAAAGTTAGGAATTTAGGAAATTGAGAATTGGGAAATTTAGGGATTTGCAAAATGGGGGTTTGGATATTTGACAATTTGGGGATTTGGCGATTTGAGGATTTGGAGATTTGAGAATTTGAAAATTTGAGAATTTGAGAAATTGAAGATTTGAGTAATTAGAAATTTGGGAAATTGAGGATTTGAATAATTAGAAATTTGGGAAATTGAGGATTTGAGTAAATAAAAATTTGGAAATTTGAGGAATGAGCACTAGAGAATTTGGGAATTTTTGTATCGAATAATTGACCTATTAGCAATTTGTAAATTTAGGAAATTAAGTAGTTGGGAATTTGTGAATTTGAGGATTTGTAAATTTGTAAATTTAAAAATTAGAAAATCTAGGGATTTAGAGACCTACTAGTTTGAAAAGTAGAAATTAATGTATTTAGGAACCTAACTATTTCCAGATACTTGAATATCTAAAGAATTCTTAAACTTAAAAATGTAAAAACTATTAAACTTAGAAATTTAGAATTCAGATTTCACAAATTTGAAAAATCAGAATTTACAACTGTAAAATTCTCAAATCTATAAATTTAGAATTCTATAATTTTGCATATTTACAATCTGAAGTTGTACAGCATTCTGAATTTGTTAAAAAAATTTGCAAACTATTCTGAAATTTATAATTTAGGAACCTTAAACAATTTAAGTAAAAATTGAGTAACAATTTGCAACTTCTAGAGTTTGCATTTAGAACGTTTAAAACTTGAAAACTCGGAAGAACTTTTAAGTTCCAATCTTGTCATATTAGATAATTCGCAATGTCTGAAAGTTAAAAGTGAAAAAAAAAAATAGTAAAATTAAAAAGTTTGTCAACAAAGAGTATTAAAAGACGTTGGAAAGTTGTAAGTATGGAATTCCAGAGACATAAAAGTGTGAGGTATGCAATATTCCACGCACAGCATAGAATTCGCGCCGGCCCTGGTGCCACCCACTCAGCTACCCCGACCTAGTGGCCCGCGGGCAACCCCACCGCGCCCCACCCCTGCGCCGACGGCGATTCGACCCCGCGCGCGCGCACCGTCTCGAGCGTCGGCGCTCGTTCGCAGTCCGTCAGTCTATCGGCAACCTGCGTACCAGTCGTGTCGCAGTGCTTACGTAACAATATTATTATTATTCTTACTTGCCTGGCCGGTGTGTTGTTCATTTAAATCGCGGTCCAACAGTTTTCGTTCGTCCCGATCGATTATCCGCCTTTCGCTCGGTCTCTCATTTTTTAACCTCCGTACAAGATTCTCGTACGACGACAAATCGATCTACCCGTATCACGATTACTATCCGTCTCTCTGTAAGCCCGTCAAGTTTCGCGCCGCGCTCGCGAAAAACGCGCTCGAAGTCTCCCGCGAATCGCCGTCACCCGCCTTCTGTCCGCGCACGTCGTGCGGATACATTAAACGTCGCGTAATCGATCGCCACGCGATTTATCGCCGAACGGAGAGAAGAATCGTGCCGCTGCATGGGCTACCTGCCGGTAGATAAACAAGTGTCGTCGACGAGCAGCCAGCGTAGAACACGTTCTCTGTGGGTTCGGCCCTTCTCCACGGGCACGGTGTATCGATTGCTCTAAAATAGACGCGTGGGAACACCTGCAGGCCACATACACATTCTACCTAGAGGTCCGACCGTCTCTCCCTCTCTCTCTCACTTTCTCTCTGCATCGGTCTCTCCTGACGCCCTTGCAGCGCGTGGACAGGTGCAGCGAGAACGGTAGCACCGCGCTGTCATAAGGCTGGAGGAGGAGGTGGTGGCGGTGGAGGCGGAGGTGCAAGCGGCCAGGAAGAAACGTAACAGGAAGCGGAAGAAGTGTAACGACGAAAAGGACGACTGAGAGAGAGAGGGTTAAACGAGAAGAGGGAAGAGAGCAGGAAGAGGGTGTGAAGGTGGCAGAAGGAGGAAGAAGGCGATACGCCTGGCTTTTCTCGCGATAAAAGGTTTATATCGAGTGATACGTCCTGGAGGCGCCCGTCGTCTTCGCCGGTACAACCATAACGCCGCCCGCTTTAAAACGCCCGAGACGGGATACGGTGGACTCATCGCCGCCACCCGCTCGAACCGCAGCACCCGGAAACCCCGGACCATCCAGCAAACTCGCTTGCATCATGGACGCGCCGCTCTCCCAGAGTATGGACTCCGTCAACACGGTGGCCACCGGTGAAGACGAGGTACGTCCACCAACTACTACATATGTATCATACCGTCCTCGTTAACGACAACGCGCGTGTGCATCACGCGCCGATCGCTTCCTCGTTTTCACCCTGCTCCGTTTCTCGCGCTCTCGCCTCCACACGCTGCGCTCCTACCAGACTAGGTATCCGACATACTTCCTTCCTTCCTTCCTTCCTTCCTTCCTTCCTTCCTTCCCGTCAACTTACCACGGTTACCCTCTATCCCACTTCCACGTTCGCCATATTGCTGCTTTCGCTCGCTCCCTTCCTCTTCTTTCCTCGTTTTCTTCGACCGTTCCTCTCTCTCTTCGTCGTTCTCCTTTCCTCGAGCTGTACTCCTCTCTTTCTCTCCTCTCTTTCTCTCTTGACGGGTTGCACGTCACGAACGGTGCGCGCAGGCGCATTCTGCCCGCGAACTTTGCGTGCTGCCGATGCATACACATGGACGCGCGCGTGTCACGAGCGTGTGTATGGAGCGGTAACACGTTGAACGTGTGTCACGGTGGAGAAGGCGGGAATTCGATCGTGCGCCACAACACACAGTGTTGTGTGTACGGCAGGTGACTCGTTTCTATCGTCCGCTCGATCGGACGGTTCGCTGGCTTGGCTAGGCTGGTTAGCGGGCCGGCTTCCTTCCTCGTAGCCGAGGGCACCTGAGAGAGTGACGCGCCACGCCAGACCACGCTTGTTATTGATTTTTCCGCAACACGAGAGCTCGCGAGGCCCTCGCTATACGCTGTGTGTCACATCATATGGTAATGGATTACGCTTCGCCACACGACACACGCGATTACGGATATACGCGTACGGATGCAACGTAGCCTTCCTTCGGATGAGGATCCTCCCACTTAGACATCTAATATCATGTCATCGTGTCAAATTTCGAAATTTACTTCTGTAGTTCAGTTTTGTAAATTCTGAAATTATTCAATCGCTACGTTTTCGAATTTACAATTTCTCAAGTCTCCACGTTTCTGGATTTCTATATTTTCAATTTTTTGAAACTGTCGATCGAAAATTCGCGGGGGTATTGGGGATCTAGAGATCTGGAGGCTTGGAGATTTAGGAATATTGAAATTTAGGATGTTGGGACTTGGAGACTTTGGAATTTGGATATCTAGGGATTTGGAGATGTAGGAATATGGGAAGTTAGGAAGTTTAAGGGTCTAGGAATTTGGAGATCTAAGGGGTTGGAGGTTTAGGGATCTAGGAACCTTGAAATTTACGTTGCAGTTGGGAGATTTTGAGATTTGGAAAGTTAGGGAGTTGGAGATTTAGGGGTCTAAGGTTTTGGAGTTTAGAAATTTGAGGATCTAGGAATTTAGTATTGTGGTTGTTGGGAGATCTTGGGATTTAAGGACGTTGGGACTTAGGAATTTTGGGTTTTGGGGATTTGAGAACTTTGGGATTTGAGAACTTTGGGATTTGGAGATCTAAGCATACGAGAGTGTAGGGATTTCAGAGTCTAGCAATTTGGAGATCTAGAGATTCGGAGACCAAGAAATTTGGAGATCTAGAAACTTGGGGAAAATTTGAAAAACCTAGAAATTTAGGAATTTATGAATTCAGGAATGTAGGAACTTAGGAATGTAAACATTCAAAAATTAAGAAATTCATAACTGCAAATATCAGAAAATCTTAAAACGTCAAAATGGATGTAAATATTTGAAAATTTAGAAGTATGAATATTTGAGTATTCAGAAATTTGTAGGTATAATTGTATAATTATAGACCTTGATAATTCACAAATGAATTCCAATTGAAACGAAGCGTTAGAATGTACGAACGCGTGACCGTGTAGACGGTTAGACTACTTGACTCCGTATCTGACATACGTTGGTATTATTTGTGCGTATGCTACTCGCGATACGATAGGTTAAACCCTGTCTAATGCGATCCGTGATCACGTAATCCCTTTGCTCGATCATTCAACCCACTGGTTATTAGCTAGCACCTGTCTAGCGAATTCCCTGTTAACTTTCACGAGTCTCGATCTCGACGTTGTGTCGTTTGGAAGGGTACGATAGCTTGTTTAGCGTGACACTTGCTCAAGGAGATTGGTCCTTTGATCAGACATACTCTTCGGACTAGCATGTTGACTGCGATCGTTCTATTAACGCGATTATACAGGATATTAAGTGTTACAGAATTATTGTATTTATTATGATAGTTGTTATGATATTTATTATGACACTAATACTTATCTACATTCAGTTTAACCTCCATCTTTCAAGTAGATAATTTAGACATTAAAATGATTAAACAGAAAGAGGAAAATGAGATTTAAGATCATGTAGTATAATTATTGTGTAGTACTATGATATTTTTAAACAATTTAAAATTATTTAAGTTATAATTGAGGAAGTTGTTAAACACGCTACTCTGACTTTGGGATGCATCATATTTTACAAATAATCTCGCTTCGCTATGTTACTGTAGATGAAATAAAACATTTTGTTATAACCCTTAAAGGTCATTAAACATTCCACAAGATGTGGGCTGAAATTTCACCAGAGAGGATTAAATTTAGAACGCAAATACTTTATTCGTTTTAGGAAATTTTAATTACAGTTAAGTGTACTGGTAGCCCAGCCTTTGTCAATGTTTACAAATATTGCTGGGAAATTTACGAGCAATCGCTGCTCGTTTCCATCGGTATCTCAATTTGGCAAGGTGTACCAATACACAGATATATCTTTTATGTCTTCCACTACGGGAACCTAACGAGCGGATGTTTACGCAAATATGCATTTTCAGAATTTCGAAATTTAGTTTCCAGTAGATGTCAATCGATAAACCGTGTATTCTTACACTGCAGTAGATGATATCTACAGTGATACAAGGGTATCTGGGCTATGTAACTATGTAGTATTAACAAATAGGTCAAGGTACATTCAAGCTCCATTTATTACTATCATTTGCACTATTTATGTACTGTATATTACCTTAAGTTTCATATTTGAATAAACACAATATAACAATTTTCTACAGTTGTCTCTTTCTGGGTTTCGACAAAAGTTGCATTTCATGTGATTTGTAATTTCATGTAATTTTGGATACACAGTTTGATACAATTTGATGATGATAAAGTTTGATATAATTTGAGGAAGATTATTTTATAATTATTTAAAAGGAAAATGATTTCGTAATACTTCTGTATAGAACATGAGATATTTTACTCAAAACATTTTTGTAAACAGAGTTATCATAGTTATGTACACAATGGCGTTGATCATAGTGCTAAACCACGATGAAAACACAATCAAGTACTATTTCAAAACCATTGTTATTATCATAATATATTTTATATTTCATCAGTACCTAAGTTAATTTTATTAGACCTTCATTTTCAAATCTAACGTCAAACTAGTATCAAACAAGATATGCAATCTGTCCCCATGTCTCTACATTTAACAAGTGTAAAGGTGGCAATGTGATGCTTTAACTTAAAATCACGTACCCGATCGTGACCAGTATTTTTCACGGGCGATTAGTTTCGTAAAAGTTACACAATATCGAGGAAGAGAAATATCATGATACTTATTTTCGTCCAAGAATAACAGTCCGAGGATTATTCGTGGTGGGTTTGTTTCTTCACGCCGCGTTCCGGCCGCTGTCTCTCGTAAACCCGATGATAATTTATTTCCCGCCCTCTTCTTCCGATGATCTCGATTTGGTCACGCGTTCCTTCGATCCAACTGGATCATGCTGCACGATTCCACCACGGAGAAAATCGCAATTTTCTCGCTCGACCGGCTCTCCTCGCGGTTTTGTCGCACGGATCAGGAAGAGTGATCGAACGGGAACGGCTTGAGCAGGAAACTTGGCCGTCGTTTTGCTCGATTTCCTTTAACGTGTCCTTTAAGTTGCCTGCTCTTCCGCATTGCTAGCAAACGGGAATATCAACGCTCTATTACGACTATTTCTTCTGCAAAATTGCATATCTTTTCCTCGTTTTAACCCAAATCGCAATACCTTACACCCCTTGTTAGGTTAGGCTAATTTATTACCTTGCCTAATTTGTTAGGTCAGTCGAGACTACAGATACAATATTTAAACAGATAAAGGAAATTTTTTTTTTATTTATTTATTCTACATTTACAACTGGCTCTAGTGAGTCGACCAGCAAATTTGATAATTAGTATATGGCATGCGTGTGGATAACACTCCTGATAAAGGAAATTACGTCAATTTTGTATTCGGTACTTGACTATGCAAATTATCATTGGACTTGAACTTCAAATTGAGAAATTTTAAGATTTGTCACAGTTGATGTACAAGTGCGTCACGTGTCCTCAAAGTATGGCAACCTAACCTAACATCAAAATATTACAAACGATTTTATAATTCTATTTTGAAATTGCTACTTGGTGTTACATTTTCTTTGTAACGATTAAAGAAATCATATAATGAATTTTGTTTGTTTGTTCAAGCTTAAAATAATTTTTTATCATGGTTCCTTGTACTGATACCAGTGAAAATGGCCGGTTTTTTAATTTTATTTTAAAGTTACTATTTCGTGTTACATTTTCTCTGTAATGACAAAAGATGATATAATGAATTTTCTTTCGCTTATTCAAGATTAAAATAATTTTTCATCATGGCTCCTAATACCAGTGAAGACAGTTTTTTAATTTTATTTTAAAATTACTATTTCGTGTTACATTTTTGCTGTAATGACAAAAGGTGATATAATGAATTTATTTATTCAAAATGAAAATAATTTTGTAACGTGGCTACTTGTACTAATACCAGTAAAAATTACCAGTTTAATCATTTTATTAAAAAATTACTACTTGGTGTTTTCTTCGCAAACTGAAGAGATAATATGATGAATTTTTTATTTATTCAAAATGAAAATTTTGTAACGTGGCTACTTGTACTAATACCAGTAAAAATGACCAGTTTAATCATTTTATTAAAAAATTACTACTTGGTGTTTTCTTTGTAAACTGAAGAGATAATGTAATAAATTTTTTATTTATTCAAAATGAAAATTTTGTAACGTGGGTACTTGTACAAATACCAGTGAAAATGACCGGTTGTCAATTTTATTAAAAAATTCCTATTTTACATTTCTTTTTGTAGTAATTTTAGCGATACTAAAAGGATAGTATATGAATCTTTAAAATACGAGGATTTATGGAAAAATATCTGTTATATTTGAAGTAGTCCGTATAGCGTAGTTAAACAGTAAATCAATAGTAATGAAGGGTAATCGCATAAATGATTGCAGGACAAATGATATTATCCTTGAAAACAAAGGAATGAGTAGTACGTGATTGAAATTGGGGCAGTCGAATTAGCGGTGTTATTCGAAAATGATCGATAAACGCTGTGATATTATGATTTATTTATGATTGTTTTGTTATTCTGGATGTACTCAGATATTCGCATTAATATCTAATAGAATCTTTAATCGTATCAACAATACATCCGATTGAATGAGGGGGATTAGCGGTATTGTCGTTTGCCTATGGATAATGCAAGCTTTGATTATTATAATTAAATATCAATCGATTCTATGAAGGGTATAACTATGCTAGAATTTCCAAGTTCTATCCACATCTTTTACTACTCTTATTTTCTATTACCATATTTAAGAAATTCTTTATAAAATTTTTAATACATTTTCTTACTCCATTTTTACTGATTTTATAAGATAACCATTTTAACCTTTTTATTAAATAAATAAATGTGGAAGATTTAGAATTTAGAACGAGCGAGAATACATCGAGGGCAAACACGAGAATAATTAATATTTTGGAGAATATTTTTGGAGAAGACAAGATTGAAATTCTCGATCCGAAATGTGATCAAGCTGATTCAATATTCATTTAATCCTCGGTGTATAGTCAGATTTAACCCACTTTATAACTTACAAAATTTAAATCGAATGTTAGATAAATTGTATTTCTATGGCTGACATAAACAGCGACATTACTACATAAACAACCTTCGTTATTTACTGTTAAATGTACATGTTTATTATTCACTGTTTAATTATAATTATTTACTGTTTATTTTATATCATCATGTAATTAACATTCATTATTTATTGTACATTACTATACGGTTAATATTTATTTTCTCTATAGGAGCACATAATTAACATCATTTATTGTATATTACTCCTTAATTATTATTTATAATTTATTCTATGTTATCACATAATTAACATTCGTTATTTACTGTACATTACCATACAATTAATATTTATTATTCACTCTATATTACCATATATAACATTCATTAACCGTACATAAGTATACAAATTTATTATTTGTTGTACATCACTATACTACTCAAATTACTGTAACTGTAACAAAATCTTGCTCTCAATTTACCGATCCCCAATCGATATCTCGCAGAATTCGCCCCTCCATCTTGTTCTAATTTCGCCAGAAAATTCGAGTTCGCTCGATTCGCGAAAATAAGGCGTGTAATAAAAATTACGCGCTCTCATCGTTAACACGGGGTTCCGTAATTAAAATTTTGCCGGTAATCTTGAGATAAAAAGCGTGTACCGGAGCTTTCGTTTTTTTGAACGATTTCCCTCTCGGCCGTGTTTTTCCACGATCTCATCGTTTCTCTCTCTTTCGGTGCTTTACCCTGTTTCCCCGACTTGTATGTCCCTCCGCCTCTGTCTGAGGGGAAAATTTAATTCTCGGTATATGCAGTGTATAAAAACGTATTTGTTGCGCGATGAGTGGACCCGCGGATGTAACGAGGAAACGCTTTTTACATTTCCCACGACTGTTTCACCGTGAAACCCGCAAATGGGCTCTGCTCCGCCTCATTTTCTCCCTCCTTTAGTTTGTTTCAAACAATACGGGAACCGCGCCGGATTTTGGGTCAACTTGGACAAACAACGAGGGAAGAGGGAAAGTCTATTATCGCGAACAAATAGCTTTCTTTGCTTTTTCAATTAAGAGGATCAAAATGCGCTTTTCGAGTTTATTATTGAAGTCCACTTTCGAGTGTTTTGGAGACAATTGTAGTAAGGCTGGGGAAAATTGGTGTGCTTTGTACATTTTAATTTTTATCATTTTTGAACTGAATTTATTTTCGACTTTACTGTGTATAAATGGGAGGGTGGGAATTTTTATTTGTTGAAGTCAAAATGTATCATTTTACACCACCGTGGGGTAAATATTAAGTTGAACATTATACACTAATCATATACTTCATGTATATGATTAATACACGTATGATATGCATGATGTATATGATCAATATACATATGATGTGTATGATGTATATGACGTATGTGATTAATACACATATGATGTATATGATGTATATGACGTATGTGATTATTACACATATGATGTGCATGATGTATATGACGTATGTGATTAATACACATGTGATGTGCATGATGTATATGACGTATATGATCAATACACATATGATGTGTATGATGTATATGATGTACATGAAGTACATGATCAATACACATATGATGTATATGATGTATATGAAGTATATGATCATTATACATATGATGTGTATGATGTATATGATGTATATGATCATTATACATATGATGTGTATGATGTATAGACGTATATGATTAATACACATATGATGTGTATGATGTATATGATCAATACACACATGATGTGTATGATGTATATGACGTATGTGATTAATACACATGTGATGTGCATGATGTATATGACGTATATGATTAATACACATATGATGTGTATGATGTATATGATGTACATGAAGTATATGATCAATACACACATGATGTATATGATGTATATGAAGTATATGATCATTATACATATGATGTATATGATGTATATGATGTATATGAACATTATACATATGATGTATATGATGTATATGATGTACATAATGTATACATCATGTATATGATTAATGCTATAATCATTACAATTATTTATTACAATAAACAATCTTTCCCTAGATGTCCAATTATTTCATCCCTTTGCCTTTCGATCCGTTTCGCAACAGATATGCAAAGTGAATAAAAAAAATAGTGGAAGCGAACAAGAAAATATTCGGGAACTGTTGACAGAGGATAAAAGTCCGTGTAATAAATCGTGGTGTCTAAAAAGGGTTAATCCGTTTCACGAGCTCTCCGCGAGTTCGAAAAAATAAGATCCTCCAGGAAATTTGAGCGTTCTGTTCGCGGTCGATTAGCTCCGTAGAACTGGCTGGAATTTTAAATGTTCCCGGAAACTCTCGAGCTGCAAATTCCGGGTTAATTTTCGCCGTGAAAAAAAAAAAGAGAGGAGAGAGGAAGTAAAATGGTCGGCAGATGGGGAACCGGAAGTTCGAGGGTCGTTCGAGAATTATTTTAATGCTTCCATGCTTTCTTTGTGGAACTCCGGTGTTTGCATACCGAGACTGATTTTCCGTCAAACATTTGTATACAGCTGAAAGCGTGGCTGTGGCAAAGTTCGATGAACCTCGGCTGAAAATTGCACGCGGGGAAATCGAGAAGAGCGGCCGAACAGTTCTTTCGAAACGCAGAATTTCTATAGCGGTGCGGATTGCGTAAATCGTAAAATCGCTGGAACGAAACCGTGACCAATTGTATAATACAACTATCGGAAACGCTTTCCAACTTTTCAACGCTCTGATTCGTTGTTTTTTTTTCTCCTTTTTTCTTCGCGGTTCTGCGTGATAACGCGCGCTAACGAGCTACCCCTTCGGGGAGAATAGGGATGAGGCTGCTGATTCTGCTGTGTGTGGATTTAGGAGCGATTGCAGATTTGGCCATTTGAAAACTTACAAACTTTCGGATGTGGACATTTTGGAATTTGGGTAATTAGGAAATTGGGAAATTTATAAATTGGGAAACTGAGAAGTTATGAAATAAGGAAATTAGAAGAATAAGAAATTATAGAATTAGGAAATTAGAAAATTAGTAAAGTAGGAAATTAGCAAACTAGGAGATTAGCAAAGTAGGAAATTAGAAAAGTAGGAAATTAGGAAATTAGGAAGCTAGGAAATTTGGAAATTTGGGAATTAGGAAATTAGAAAATAGGAAATTTGGGAATTAAGAAATTAGAAAATTAGTAAGCTAGGAAATTAGGAAATTAGCAAAGTAGGAAATTAGGAAATTAGGAAATTAGGAAATTAGGAAATTAGGAAGCTAGGAAATTTGGAAATTTGGGAATTAAGAAATTAGAAAATAGGAAATTTGGGAATTAAGAAATTAGAAAATTAGTAAGCTAGGAAATTAGGAAATTAGCAAAGTAGGAAATTAGGAAATTAGGAAATTAGGAAATTAGGAAGCTAGGAAATTTGGAAATTTGGGAATTAGGAAATTAGAAAATAGGAAATTTGGGAATTAAGAAATTAGAAAATTAGTAAGCTAGGAAATTAGGAAATTACGAAACTTGGAAATTAAGAAACTAGGAAATTAGGAAATTATAAAATTTGAGAAGTGAGTACTGTCTAATTAAATATCGAACGATAAACGAATTACCCACCAGGAATTTATACATCATCGAATAAGCGAAGAAAGCGACCACTCAGCCGTACAGTTTTAATTATTTTAATTCGTGTTCAACTTTCAAACGTGTTTAAACTTTCGAGCTGTTTAAGAGTACGTAGTGCGTTAGATAAGATAGCATATTGCTAATTTATTCAGCAATTTGCATGTCTTTCAGTATTTTAAACAATTCTTATTTTACTAGTTAATTAAATGTTTGAGCACATTTAATGTTACGTTAAACCAGTAATATAACAAATTTAGAATTATTGAATAAATTATACTGTAATCACATTATAATTATAATTATAATTGAAATAGTTTAAACGATACAGCTGATTTATAATTATGAAAGTTTAAATAAATTTATATGTAATTATAATTATAATGTAAAATTATTTGTACTGTTAGTAATAAAAATTATTCAAAATTTAAAAGATAATTGTATCCATTATTTTTTACTAAAAAATAATTTTAATAATTTCGAAGAGTTTTCATTTCATCAAGAGAGTTTACTTGATGAAGCAGTGAACAGAATTTTAATTAATTTAATTTGTTGCTCCTGGCTAACGAGATGTACAAAGTTTCAAAAATTCATTATACAATCAATCAAACAGATATTACGGTGGAAAAAGTCAGTTTGCACGAGTGATTTTAACTTCATTCTGTCAGTCAAGGGTTAATATTTCTCTTCTCTGTTCCTTCTTCAATTACATGGAACTTTCCAAAACATCGTGCTGGTCTTTTCAACGGAAGCGAACTCCATCGCTTTGAAATACAAACTTCGTTCCAATTTCATTGTTGGAACCAAGAAATTTCATTAAAATTGTGGACATTTCTGCTTTTTGCGTGTACTCCGACGACCTGACTTGCTACTTCAAATTGTTTCATAGTTTACGAAGTAAACATAGCTAATTGATGGCAATTAAACTTGTAATACTTCTTTCATTAATTATATGAAACTGCTGCGGTAATCTCACACATTACTTCATTTCTTTTTTCAAATAATGTTCTTATTATTATTATATATATTGATACATTTTAAAGTGTTTCTTTTATATTTTAAATATTTTAAAGATTTAAAATAAATCTCTACATTTTTATTATATTGCTGTATTTAAATCGATTTGAAAGTTAAGGAATTTTTGAATATATAAGAAAAATGTTGAAATTGCAGATTCGAAAATTTGAGAATTAAGGAATGGGATAATTTAGAACAGCTTAGGTTAAATTACGTTACTCAGCAATTACAACTTGCATAGTAAAATATTAATTTACCAATTATCCATAATTACCCATCATCAAATGTAGCATATATACATTTACCCACATACCAACATGTACCCACCATAACACAGCAAACTGCTACCCCCCATTTTCACTTCATCAAGCCTTTCTATCATTAAACCACAACAAGCAACCCAACACTTCATCAAAAACGTATAATCTAAAAAAAATGACCCTCCCACTTTTCGGCGAAGTCAATAAAAAATTTCACCCTTTATGGGTTAATATAAACGTAGCATTGTTTACCTTTGCGTCCAACCCTCTGCGAATGAAATATACGTATGCAAATTGATACACGAGGACAAGGGAGATAAACAGAGACGGGATGCGGTTGATTTTAAAAGGAGGAAGCGAGATAAAACGAACGGATAGAGAAGGGTAGAGATCCATGGAATAGGTGAGCGCCTCTCTTTATGCACGCACCTGCACACATCAATGAAAGTTAACGCATAACATGATACCGCGTTGAACCCACGGCTAAGAGGATAATGCCGTTATACCTCGTGCTCGATAGCCATTTGCCCAGTGAATTCGAAATATCTTTGTCGATTTTTTCACGGACCGATGGAACTTTTCACGGAGTCTCGCACTCGCTGCAGGAACGGCACTTGCGCATTAAATCCCGACGATTATAATCCTCTTACGTTGCTCCGTCGATCAGCTACCAACGGATCTGAATACGCGTGTGTATACAATGTACATACAGTTGGTTGCGACGGAAGATTCCTTTGGTTAAGGACGAGTGTAGTTTTCTACCATTTTTCTTTGCGAGAGTTGAAGGGTTGATAATTTTTTAATTTATGCAGAAAGTTATTCTTACGTTACGAAACTTATAAGTTTTCAGATTTCTACATTTTTATATTCCACATTATTCAATTTGCGTATTCTGAAATTCGACATTTCTGAATTTATATATTCTCAAATCTTGCATTTCTAAGTTATTATTTTCCTAGATACACACGTTTCTAAAATTAACATTTATGAATCGCTATGTTTTCAAATTCGCACATTTTCAAACTCAATATTGCTAAATCACACAATGAGATTTGGAAATTTAGAAATATCGAAATATTGAGATATCGACAAATCGAAATATCGAAATATTGAAATATCGACAAATCGAGATATTGAAACATCCAGAAATTGAAACATCGAGATATCGAAAGATCGAGATATCGAAATATCGAAATATCGAGATATCGAAATATCGAAATATCGAAATATCGAAATATCGAAATATCGAAATATCGAAATATCGAAATATCGAAATATCGAAATATCGAGATATCGAAACATCGAGATATCGAAATATCGGTAAATTGAAAAATGTCGAAATATCGAAATATCGAAATATCGAGATATCGAAATATCGAGATATCGAGATATCGAAATATCGAGATATCGAAATATCGAAATATCGAAATATCGAGATATCGAGATATCGAAACATCGAGATATAGAAATATCGAAATATCGACAAATCGAAAAATATTACAATATCGAAATATGGAAACATCGAAATGTCGAGATATCGAAATATAGAAATACCGAAGTACTGAAAAATAGAAATACAGAAATTTCGACATTAGGTAATAAATTAACCCAACAATTAAATAATTAGATTTAGAAATAAAAGAATATCAAACTCCAAAGAAATTGAAAAACGATCAAATTATATATAATAAACTTGCAGTGAACGCACCCCTTACACCACGCTGTCACAACAAATAGCCCGTGACTTGTAAAACCTCGCCAATAACAGTAATCATACAAATTGGTACTTAAACATATAATTAGACTGATAACGTCCACTCGAAATACATACAAGATTCGTACTTACAAACTTCACATTTTATGCCCGATAACCCGCATGACGTGTTAAAGCAGACGCTCGAAAATAACAGAGAAAAATAAACGCGAAAGAACCAGTGCTCTAACTGTTAAATCCGTCGATAGACTAAACGGTGATTCAGGCCAAAACGGTAAGAATATTACGATGCTGGAGGTGCATTTTTGTCCGGGAAAACGTTTCATCCGAAGAGGTACACGGCACTGTGGCTTACGTTCTAGCGGTAAACTCGTGTACGTTCGAATGTCGAGGATAACACAGCGACGTAACGCGTTTCCTCGATGTTTCGCAAGAATTTCGTTTAAAAGGAAGACACGCTCGCGCGTGGAATTTCGTCGAAAGCCGTACAGTAAGAAAGGGTGGTTTTTTGTTTTTACAACGCGATCCGGCCGATAAAACAGGATTACGGTCAAAGTTATTTCGACAATAAAATTTAGCCAGGGTATTTTGGTTAAACCGCAACGGACAATTTTTCCGACCGGCGAGCGTTTTACGCAAGGAACTCTTCGTGTAATCATCTTACGCAACGTGGCTTTTGTTGTGGCATAATATTGCCGGATAGTGCTTTTCGCACGCGTGTTGTGGAATAGGAAAGATGTCTCCTTCTGTTCCGAAACGGTGACGCAGACCTCTTTTTTTCTCTCGCCATTTAATTCCTCGAACGAGTCGCGACTATGATCTTGTCATTCGTTTCTAGGAATTGCTCTGTGACCAGATATCTGGAACACAATGCAACAATCTGGGATACGCGATTAAAAAAGGATAATGATTTTATACGTAACAAGTGCAGTTAATTGCTGCGGAGTTGATTAAAACATGGTGCGACGTTAGACTTCTTTCGTCATTTTTTATTTTGCTAGTTTTCTTGTGTACAAGTTTTCTTGTGTATTAACGTTATTTGTCAGAGTATGAATAACATTATTATCTCAGGTTCATTTGAAATATACATGGACATGTGTAGGTTGTAGGATGTATGTTCAACATACATGAGTATGCAATACACTTCAAGAATTGATAAAATTAAACTAATAATTTCATCCTCATTTTCATAAATGCGAAAATGTTACATGAACACAATGAAAAGAGTTAGCAAAAATATATGTGTTCTGTAAATTTTTATTATTGACAATAATAATCTTAATAGGTGCATTTTGGTACAGTAATAAAATATGAAATATAAAGAACTTGTGTAAATGTATATCTTGTATAATTTTATTTAAAAATGGCAAATATGTTAGAATACAGAGTACCAATGTAAATTTTATTAAGAACTATGTTAAAAATAGAAAGTAACATAGCAAATAAATGAATGCACGATTTCATAAGCAGATATGTAGACGCAATAAAAATATTTCATTAGTATCGTTATGCAAATGAACATAAATAACGAAATGTAGTGCGAATAATGATTCATTCGAAACACTTTATATCATGATAATTTATTCATAATGTGTGCAATTATTGTATTGCCGATTACGAATGCTAAAAACCAGCACTGGAAAGAAGTAATGTATTCGTTCACCTTTGTTCCTTTCTATTAGACATTGCTTCGCGAGTATTTAGCATTGCGGGTATAATAAGTTATGCTACAAAGAACATGCCTATTTCAATAACCATGAAGTTGCTGTTAACACGAAGAACAGTGAAAATTCAGTGACTCACGGCGTTCAAATAAATTATAGCGTGTAACTTTCATTTTTTAATGGTTAAAATGTGATATAATTCGCAATGTTAAAAGAAAACTAATAGCGAATGAAAATGGGGATGTTGAAGAGTTAATTTAGAGTGTTGTATTTTATATTTTTAGATCTAGATACCTATGTCCCTAGATTTCTGTATTCATAGATTACCACATATCTATATTCTAATATTTCTAAATTTTTAGATTGCTACATATCTAAATTTCTATATTCCTAGGTCTCTATGTTTCTAGATTGCTAACCTAGATCCATATAATCCTATATTTCTCAATATTCCTAGATCTGCAGTCCTAGATCTCTATTTCAAGATTTCTACGAATTTAGAATTCTTAGATTTCTATATTCCCACATTTTTATATTCCAGATTCTTACATTCTTATGTTGCTAAATTCGTAAGTCCCCATATTTCTAGATTATACTTGTAGATCCTCATATTCCTAGATTGCTAGATTTTTAAATTCCTACATTCCTATATTCCCAGATTCTTAGATTCTTACGTTGCTAAATTCCTAGATCCCCATATTTCTAGATCTCTATACTTGTAGATCCTCATATTCCTAGATTGCTAGATTTTTAAATTCCTACATTCCTATATTCCCAGATTCTTAGATTCTTACGTTGCAAAATTTCTAGATCCCCATATTTCTAGATTATACTTGTAGATCCTCATATTCCTAGATTGTTACATTTTTAAATTCCTACATTTCTATATTCCCAGATTCATAGATTCTTACGTTATTAAATTCCTAGGTCCCCATATTTCTAGATTATACTTGTAGATCCTCATATTCCTAGATTGCTAGATTTTTAAATTCCTACATTCCTATATTCCCAGATTCTTAGATTCTTACGTTGCAAAATTTCTAGATCCCCATATTTCTGGATTATACTTGTAGATCCTCATATTCCTAGATTGCTGGATTTTTAAATTCCTACATTCCTATATTCCCAGATTCTTAGATTCTTACGTTGTTAAATTCCTAGATCCCCATATTTCTAGATCTCTATACTTGTAGATCCTCATATTCCTAGATTGCTAGATTTTTAAATTCCTACATTCCTATATTCCCAGATTCTTAGATTCTTACGTTGCTAAATTCCTAGATCCCCATATTTCTAAATGTCTATAACCCTACATCCCAAAATTCCTATATCCCTAACTGCCTACTCAATACAAAATAACAAATCTGAAATCCATCATATCGATTGAATCTCCGACAAACGTTCAAATAGCGTACACACGTCCATTTGTATGGCGCGCAGTAGTTGGCAAACACACGTGGTTCGTTAATTGTCAATATTTAAAAGGTCGAATATCTGCGGTCTGTTGCGCAATATCGAAAATAATAAGCCGTCTGTCTCGAAGTTTCTTGAACGTCGAAACTCAATTAAACCCAGCCGGCCACCAAATAATATTCCCGAAATGGGAATTCGCGACGAAGACGAAAAACAAAGTCCTGGCATAACAGCTGCACGAAAAGCCGGGCTTTCACGGTTCCGGAAGTTACGGCAGGACAGAGAGCCACCGGCAATCGAAGTCTGCCAATCACGGTTTCAATTTGGACTGCACATTTTTCCTGCAGCCGTTCTACTTCTTGTATCGGTTTCACCGGCAAGGGCCGCCAGATCGGGTTCTACTTTCTAAATCTAACGAGGAGAGACAACCCGTCCTGCAACTTTCCGGCAAAACATTGCTGATCATCGATCCTCTCCGTTAATTGCATTTTAATTTCATCGCGATTCACCGGAATTCTTCTTTGTCCACGTGGACTTCTGTATTTTATTTCATTCGAATTTACTGACAATTTTCGCTGTGGCTAACACACTGAATGAATTTTTTATCAGTTTTTTGTCGTGAAGTAATGAACGTGCACTAGCTCTTCATCGTTTGTTCACTATGAACAGATAGATATAATGAATCGATATGTTATTCATTTTGAAATAAGTATATATTTATACCATCCTTGTTTTAACTTCCTGAATTTTGAAAATTCTCGTTTGATTTTCCACTGCTCCATTTGTTCACTATGAACAGATTAATATAACTCTTGATATGTTATTCATTTTGAAATAAGTATATATTTATACCATACTTGTTTGAACTTTCTGAATTTTAAAAATTCTCCTTTGATTTTCCACTGCTCCATTTGTTCACTATGAACAGATTAATATAACTCTTGATATGTTATTCATTTTGAAATAAGTATATATTTATACCATACTTGTTTGAACTTTCTGAATTTTAAAAATTCTCCTTTGACCTTCCACTGCTCCATTTGTTCACTATGAACAGATTAATATAACTCTTGATATGTTATTCATTTTGAAATAAGTATACTATATTAATACCATACTTGTTTGAAATTCCTGAATTTTGAAAATTCTCATTTGATCTTCCACAGCTCCATTTGTTCACTATGAACAGATTAATATAACTCTTGATATGTTATTCATTTTGAAATAAGTATATATTTATACCATACTTGTTTGAACTTTCTGAATTTTGCAAATTCTTTGAGTTTTCACTAGAACACTGAATGTTACAAAAATATTTTATGTCAGCAAAGTTTGACTATAAAAGTTGAATCTGGAGCAATTCGGAGCTGTCGATGTGGAGGATCAAGCCTTAATATAAATCCGAATAGTTGATCAGTTAATCAGCTAATGTCACGTAGATATTTCGAAACGAGACAACTTTGTTTTACCCGGATTCGCTAGGAAAACAGAGTAACCGGTGGATAGGTTTCGAGTGGCGGAGGCATGCAATCGAGATTTACAATTGCGTTTGAACTAACGCAAAGAGAAGTCGTTGCACGTAGAAGAATAATCCTCTTTTCTCGAACGTTCTTCTTCCCGATAATTGGATTTGTTCGCTCGTACGTTTCAGCGCATAAGGAACCGTGCTGAATCGATTTGTAGGATGGGCCTCTCGTATCGAAAGGGTATCCTGTCGACCACCGATCGATTCCCGAAGTCACCGCACGATCGTCGAACGACAAAAGCGTAAAATCGTTTACCATGCTGACGATTCAAAGTAGATCGATACGGATCGGTAGCTACTTGCACGCTTAATCAATGTGAACATCTATATCCTGATTAATGTACCGTTCTTGCGATTTCATCTCGATGCTGAATTAACCCGTTAACTGTAGTCGGTTGGAATCTTAATTGCAATATTTGTTCACTCCTTGTCGATAGATCAATCATTTTTACGTCTATTGAGTGTGCATTTTAATAGTTTTTATCAAGCTTAATTAGAAAGTTGTACTTAGGTCTTTGGGTACTTCATTTTCCATTATAAACGTTTTACACATTAGGGTTAAAAACTCTCTTTTCACCCTCTATATAACAAATCTATACCCATTGAAAATTATTTTGACCTCTTTAAATTTTCCAGCTCTTTAAGGGGATCTTTTCATTATATTAACATTTTAGAGGAAAAAGAAAATTTTTAGCCAACACGTGCAATGTTTTCAATAAAAATATTGTTGGTCCTCGTGTGTTTAAAAATTCAGCCCCTTTCTGAAATATTTAGTGACTGCTGAATATAATGCTATTTCAACAACAAAAACAATTACGACAAATTTAATATTTTCCTTTGTGTGATAATTATTAAAGCAACCATCTACGTTCATCAATCATCACACACATGTGTGAGCGGTCATTAAAGTGTTAAAATGAATTTAAGTAATTTTTAGACGATCTGACGATCAGTTTAGGTAATTTCAAGGATCTTAAGACAAGTTTAGGTAATTCTAAAATGATCCTAAGAGTAACCCTTTGTCTTATAGTATCGTGTGCGACACGTAACAGTTGAAGTGCGACAGATCTGGCTCTTATTTTGACCTTGATTGAATTTTTACTTTGATTTTAATTTCAACGCATCTAATCGCTATACTTCAAATATTCATAACATTTGAATATTCTTTTTCTGACTTAATATGGCAACAATTCAGTCGCCGTGTTTGACGCACTTGTTGAATAAATCATAAGTCAAGGGGTTAATTTATATAATTTTAAGGATGTCGATAAGAGAAATTTATAAATTTACAAATAACGTCGACAAAGAACACGAAATTTGTAAATAATGTCCGCAAAGAACACAAAATTTGTAAATAACGTCCGCGAAGAAGAAGGAATTTATAAACATTGTCTTCGATATTTGGTCACAGAGTTAATGTTACGACTGGAAATAGTAATAGCCGAGAAAATAGCGCGTTCGTTGAATGTTTTGTCGCTAGACAGCAAAATGCTTGGTTACTTAGTCATCGGATATCGAGTATACATTGTTTCCCCTCGGGAAGCGTGAAAAATACTCTCCCGACGAGAAAGTATTTTCTCCCGTTGAACAAAGAGGTCACGACGATTTGTTGCGGAACAATGAGGATCTCCGGTGTCGTCAGGCCGGCACTGCAGGCTTCGTTTAACCGATAGAAGAAAAAAGGTTAAACGCTTTGTACCGCAATTATCGATGCCTGCGTTTATATCCGTCAATGAATTATATTGATAAACATTCGATAATCGATACTTTGATTTACAAATTTTTTTGTATTTGACGGATTTTTCATCTTTAAAACGGACATGTGTTTAACTCTTCCGGTCATGGCGTTTTCAAATTACTTGCTGTATATTTTGGTAAATTTTATTATTTATTAATGTTGACCTGATATTGTCACAACTAGAGATTCTGTCTCTATGTAATATTTCGGAGATATTTTGTACACCTGAAAAATAATTAATTCAAGGAACTGTTTAGCAAAGATTTCTTTTTTTGAAGAAATAATTGCTAGAATTAATAATTAGTAGGAATTAATAATTCTTAGAAAGGGTTAAAATTACACTTCGAAATGTTATAGTTACAAAAAATTATTTGTATGTTATTAATGTACAATAAATAATTCATGTTTTTGTAGAATAAGCAGTATATAAATCATCACTTCCTTGTAATGAGAAATACAGAAGTGCATTGTTTATAACTGTATTAATATTAATACTAATATAACTGTATTTCCTCACAGAAATTATAATTATTGATCGATGTAATAAAATAAATAATACAAAAGAAAGAATTGAAAAATACATAATGAATGTACATAAAAGAAGTAGAATACATAAATGAATTTTTTACGAATATAGAACATAAAGTTTTCATGAAAATAGAATAGGTGATCATATATCTAGTCATCGGAACACTTCCTGTTAATTAAATTTACAGAATAAAATAATTTTCCTCGCTTCTGATACGAAAGTCATCAAACATCCGAGTATCATTTCCGTGAACGATTAATCGTAACGCGTTCCTTCTTGCATCGAAACTGCAAATTAGGATTTATAACCCTATAATATTCGATTGCCTGCTCGGCAAAGCTGATCGTAAATCTCGGCGGAATACAAAATTGGACAACATTGACCGGTGATTTATTAGTCACTCGATAACCACTTCATTACGTTCAGAAGAGGTCAACGCTGAAAATTCTCAAACTCTGTTATCAGTCGTTGTTTGCCCAATGCGACAAATTCGGTTATCGCAATGTTCAATTGTCATTATTGATTCTTCATTTGTGTATGCATAAAATAATTTCAAATTATTTGTCCTTGAATTTGGAAATTTGGGGAGTTGGTGATTTGGGAACTAGGGAATTTCGAGATTTTGGACTTTGGGGAGTTGGAAATTTGGGAAATAGAGAAATTGGGGTGTTGGAAATTTGGGAACTAGGGAATTTGGGGAGTTGGAAATTTGGGAACTAGGAAATTTGGGGAGTGGAAATTTGGGAACTAGGGAATTTGGAGATTTTGGATTTTGGGAATTTAGAAATTTGGGAACTAGGGAATTTGGGGAGTTGGAAATTGGGAAATAGGGAATTTGCGGAGTTGGTAATTCGAGAACTAGGGAATTTGGAGATTTTGAATTTTGAGAATTTAGAAATTTGGGAAATAGAGAAATTGGGGTGTTGGAAATTTGGGAACTAGGGAATTTGGGGAGTTGGAAGTTGGGAAATAGGGAATTTGGGGAGTTGGAAATTTGGGAAATAGGGGATTTGGAAATTTTTGACTTTGGGGTGTTGAAAATTGGGGAATTTTGGATTTTGGGAATTTAGAAATTTGGGAAATAGAGAAATTGGGGAGTTTGAAATTTGGGAACTAGGGAATTTGGGGAGTTGGTAATTTGGGAACTAAGGAACTTGGAAATTTTGGACTTTGGGGAGTTGGAAATTTGGGAATTTGGAAATTTGGGATATAGAGAAATTGGGGAGTTGGAAATTTGGGAAATAGGGAATTTGGGGAGTTGGTAGTTTGGGAACTAGGGAAATTGGGGAGTTGGAAATTTGGGAAATAGGGAATTTGGAAATTTAGAGAATTGGGAATTTGGGAATTTGGAAATTTAGAGAATTGGGAATTTGGGAATTTGGGAAATTGAGAATTAGGGAATTAGGGAATTTGGGAAATAGAGAATTTAAAAATTTGAAAATTTAAAGTACCAAAAATTTGAGAATTTGAAAATTTATAAAATTGTGAATTTGAATTTAAATAATCGTTAATGTTTTTCGGAACATAACTAGTGACTTGCAAGTTCAAAAATTGCAAAATTTAACAAGTTTAAAAATGGTGAAATACCAGTTTCGTGCAAGTTTTTCTACCGAATTAATAGTTACGGAAACTGACATTTATGAATTGAATTTTGAAACAGTATGCATTCGAGGCTACTGCATTGCATAGAAACTTTGAAAAGTTTTTGGTACGGATCATGTTGCATTCTGAAATCCTTCTGCGTACAAAGTTAAGAAAGTTTCCTTGTCCTGAAATTGAAGTAGATTTACGGACACCGTTTTACATGCTTATGGTGGTGCTATTATATTGCCAACTTTTGCGAGCCTCGTATTATTTTCTTATAACGTCATTTATTACAATTTAACAAATTGCATATTGACAATTTAACAAACTTAATTTATTAGTCAAAGTAAACATTTGAATCTTTAAATTTATTATTTTTGTATTATTTCTTATTTTTAATCTTGAGGTTTAAAGGAAAATAAAAAGTTTACCAATAAAATGTACACACTTTATTATTATGTATTTAAATAAGTAAAACGAATTGTGATTAAGTTGTTGATAGTGCAATAATTTTTGTTGTGCATAATTATTATACATGGTTAGGTTAGGTTAACGATTATATGTTTTATATACTAGTTAAAAATATTTCCTGACAAATTTGAAATATTTGAAGTATATTTATTTGCTTTATAAATATACATTTGATGACGTTAATATTAGCGTATAAAGATATTTGAGATAATTCGTGTTACCTCTCTCCTATGTAATTTAAGAAATTTTTAAGGACAATACAGGAAGTAGTTTCATAAAATGTACACACTTCATCATACAATAATTCAATAAGAGTACTTCATGTGTCGCCATATTGTGATACATTGAAACTCATTTTAATTTGAAAAATGTAGAAGACAAGTTGATAGTATTAAATATTAGTAAGATAATTATAATCTACATTTATGTATAAACAAACTTTGTTTCTGTTTGCAGGTATGTATTAGCAGCAAAGTCATTTGTGGTTCTATGTGGATGAAGTTTTGCGACACGTGTTGACTCTGCGCTACGCCATCTTGTAGAACGGTACAGTGAAATTAATTTACATACCCTTCAATGTTTCTTTCATCCTGACGACTAATAATCTAGATAATAATAATAATAATAATAATACAAATAATAATCTAAATTATAAAAATAATAATAAACTAAAGAAAATTTGTTTATTAAAGCAAAATTACTGCCTTAAGACAACTGGTCAAGAAAATTTGTTAGATGGATAAAATGTGAACTTTTATTAGCAGCATGTAATTCAATAATTTGTCATTATTTAAATTATCGTCAATTGTTACTAAATCAATCTACTCGATCAAAAATTGTTAGTAATTTAATTTTAACTAAAATAAAACTAAATCAATATTTTTACTAATTGTAAGTTCATCGATGTTCTTGTTTTTTTCCTTGTAAGTTTTCGATTTCAAAATTTTTCATTGCCTCACATATTTTGCTATTTTATGGTTATTTAACCCATCTTTCATTTTGAAAATATTTCTCACTATTTCTTAATATCACCATGAAATCAAATAGCAAGACAAAGCAACGTTCTGCAGTGTCTGAAAATTAATGTAAATTAATTAATTTAGGGGTTGAATGATCGACAGTGATACAATATTTCATTGTTATCCTTATTAACACGATTTCGCAATCGACAGAATGTTCATCTTACTTCATTAACAGAAGTTGATTATTCCTTGCGAGAAATAGAATGGTTGAATATTCATGAATGGCTGGAAATTATTGACGCGTTTGATTCATGGCGTATGTCGTATTTCAATTTGATGGATTAGGTATATGTACACAGAAACGGATTCTCCATTTTCGATATTTGAAAGTGACGTTCAGGAATATTAACGGATTCCATTCGATCAATCTGCAGTTCTATTAATCCTTTGCGTACACAGCTCTCTTAAGCTCGACACTTCATGTACACGAAATATTTTTCGTTTAAACACTGTGAAACAATATCTATTTTTCTTCGCAAACGTACTGAATTCATTATGTTACTACAATCTCAAATTCCATTGATACCGGCACCTTAATTAATAATTAAACGTATATTACGGTAGGTTCAGCGTTAATTTTCATCGTTCTACAGTCTCAAATTTCATCGACTTTCATTATACATCGATACCAGCACGTTAATTGATAATTAAACGGTGTCGGTAGATTTTGCGTTAATTTTCATTGTTCTACTACAATCTCAAATTTCACCTTTATGGACATAATCCATCCAGCATATTAATTAATAATTAAACGTACGTTAAACGTCGATAGATTTAACGTTAATTTTTATCGTTCTACAATCTCAAATTTTATTTTATGTACATAATCCATTGGTACCAGTATATTAATTAATAATTACACCTACATTAAACGTTGGTGTATTTAGAATTAATTTTTATCGTTCTACAATCTCTTTCGTCTTTATGTACATAACCTATCAATACTATTACATTAGTCAATAATTAAACTTATATTAAATGTCGGTGTACTTCGCGTTAATTTTTATGGTTGTCCTACAATCTCAAATTTCTTTCTCATCATTCATCATAAATAACCTATCAATATCACATTAATAATTCAACGTCCATCAGTGTATTTAATGTTTATAGTTGTACAGTGTATACTCAAGTAGATTAAAATTCTCCAGAAATGCATCGAATTTATTATTATACGACAATCTGCAAATTGGTAGATTTTTATGTGCATAATTCGCGGATATCGGCACGAACAATCGCGGCTTGCATCGCGCGACTCGACGCGCATGTATACGTACACGTACATGTGGCGCGTGTGATGCATGTAGTTTGCAGCAACGATCGATATATCCAGCGGTTGTGGTAGGTTAGTTGTTTCCTTTCTGTAATAATGTACCTGAGTATATACGATTAGATATGTGTTTGATGCCCTGAATTTTGTAACGACTACTTTAAAATTTCAAAGCGTGTACCGTCGCAAGGTTTTTGCGTCACGTAAACCGTATATACCCGCGAATAACAATATTCCACGAAATTTTATTCCCCCGTGAAGAAAACGAACTATCACGAACGGAATTGATGTCAGGAGTTGAATATATTATCGGCAGGATATTGGGAACAAATATTTTTGTTTAGGTCATGTTTTAGATTCATTTTTATATCTTATTTCGGGTGTTTTTATGTGGTACTTATTTGGGGTTTGGAGGTCAATATTTTTTGTTAAATATTGGGGCAGGAGACAGTGAGAAAGTATATTTTATATTAAAATATTCGACATATTTGGATTTTGCAGTTTGAAATTTCGAAGTTCTCATATTTTCAAATTTTCACTTAAATTAGAAATTTTCATATCCCAACTTATCACATTTTTGTACTCACAAATTATTAAGTTTTTTCATTTTTAAAAGACAAAATTATCAAGTTCTATTTTCGAGCTTGCAAACTTCCAAATTTTCAAATTTGCAGATTTTTTAGTCCTAAAATCCCTAAATTTTCACATTTGCATATATTTAAATCCCCAAATCTTTAAATCTCTAAAATCCTCAAATTTAAAAATCTCCAAATCCTTAAATCTTTCGGTCTTTCAACCCCTAAACCCCAAAATTCCTACATTCTCAAATCCCTAAATCACCAAAACCCCAAATCTCCATTTTCTCAAAATTTCAAACCCTCAAACGTCTTTTCCTAAATTTAAAAAATTCAAAACTTCTAAATTTTGTAATTTGAAAGTTTGTCAACTGAAATCGAACGAACGTTGATGCTCCTACTATTCTTCTATCTCCCCATTTTCCTTAGGGAAATCTATCGTGCTTTTTATTTCACAACATTTGCCGAATACTCAGTATTCAAATTTATCCAAGAACAAAATCTGGTAGGAAAAAACAACATTATATATTTTCAATTCATTTATCTTCTTTCCGCATATCAACAAAATCCGAAAGATCGCATAATAGTCCATAAAAAAATTAACACATTTCAATCGTCCTCGCTGTACCAAAATAAAGCACCAAAAAATAACGCAAAATGTACATTGAACGCAAAATTATTGTAATACAAGGTGTTTAATACTAAACAGGAATGATAGTTAAACTAAATTAACACTAAAGTGAATATTGCACACTTACGAAATTAAAAATGAAGTTATATAAATAAACAAACAAAACTTAAATAGCCTTGATTCTTCATCTCCGTGAAAATCAACGTAGATTTCAGAGTCCACATTAACAAATTCTGCAAACTAAAATAGAACTCGTAAAACAGTCATTTGACCGCTTTGGTTTAGAGTTTGAAGTCTCAGTGTTGACATTATCCTAAGTCCACCCCACGAGTAACCTGGTGACGTCCACCCTGTTTCTGATGCAAGTATATTTTCAATTTTAGTCAAGGGGTGATATGATATAAAACACGTGTGGAGTAGAATTTCTTAGCTCAAACTCCGAGAGGATCTGCACTATAAGGATTGACACTATATACTAACATTTTAGAGGGTAAGAGCTGAAAAGAATATAGACTACTCAGAGGATTTACACTATATACTAAAATTTTAGAGAGCTAAAAAGAATCTGAAAAGAAATTTTTCTTAAACTACCCTAATGTACATCCACACTTGGATTCGCACCACCCTTAATTGCCAATACACTGGAGGAAAAGTGTCAATATTTTCAGGATGTGTTTATGAAATACCATAAGCAATGTCGCTACCAAATGTGACCACGAGACACCCTGTGTACCGGTCAAGGATTCACGCAGAAACAAATATTCGCGGTTACGCAGCGTAAGAGAAACGTAAATGAAACGTGTTACGAATTGTCGGTGTGTCAGGTGTACAGGTAGAAAATACTCGCACAGCGGCTACCTTGCTGTTAGGGGGGTTAGAGGTGAGGTTAAGGGAGGACGATCGATAAATTCAGTCATACGCGGTTGTGCCGGTGCGTCAGTTCTGTTTCTCGCCGGTAATATCGCGTGTGTGTACCTAACGCATTGAATTTCGTACAGCTCGGGGAATGATTGTATAACGATGAACAATAGGACCTGGGATTGTAGCGGGAGGGCATTATGGCAGAGCGGATGTTGTATAACGGTTAGCCAGCGAAGAGGAACGAGACGGGAGCAGCAAGCCGTAAACGCCACGAGCGTTCCTCCTATCTGTCCTTTTTCGTCTTTCCTCTTTACTTTTCTTCCTCTCTTTCTACCTACACCTTTGCCCCTACTACGATATCCTCCTTGTTTCACGCGACACTCGCTTTTCAGTCGATATACTCGTTTCTTCCTTTGTTCGCGGACATTTCTCCTACCTTTGCCCGCGACGTTCCTGCGGACTTTATTCACTCTTCCGAAATTCTGCTTGTGAACCGTTCAGAATCGGGGGCTGATGGGGAAATGCGAGGCGAAATGGGCTGATTTTTGTTTATGTGGTTTTAACACTTTTGAAGGGGTTTGGAGATTTTTGTTTTGGGATAGTGGGATTGGAGAGGAGGGCTGTTGGTTGTTTGAGGATCTGGTGATTTAGATACCTTGGGAATTGGAGATTTGGGGATTTGATAGGTTGGTGATTTGGAAATTTGGGAAAATGGGGATTTAGAGATTCAGAAATGTGGAAATATGGGAATTTAGAGATTTGGAGACTTGGGGGTTTGGAGATTTGCAGATTTGGGGATTTGGACTTTGGGGCGTTGGAAATTTGGGAAATAGAGAAATTGGGGTGTTGGAAATTTGGGAACTAGGGAATTTGGCAACTTGGTAATTTGACATCTAGGGAATTTGGGGAGTTGGTAATTTGAGAACTAGGGAATTTTGAGATTTTGGATTTTGGGAATTTAGAAATTTGGGAAATAGTGAAATTGGGGTGTTGGAAATTTGGGAACTAGGGAATTTGGGGAGTTGGAAATTTGTGAAATAGAGAAATTGGGGTGTTGGAAATTTGGGAACTAGGGAATTTGGGGACTTGGTAATTTGGGAACTAGGGAATTTGGGGACTTGGTAATTTGAGAACTAGGGAATTTGGAGATTTTGGATTTTGGGAATTTAGAAATGTGGAAAATAGAGAAATTGGGGTGTTGGAAATTTGGGAACTAAGGAATTTGAGGAGTTGGAAATTGGGAAATAGGGAATTTGGGGAGTTGGAAATTGGGAAATAGGGAATTCGGGAAGTTGGAAATTGGGAAATAGGGAATTTGGAAATTTTTGACTTTGGGAGGTTGGAAATTGGGGAATTTTGGATTTGGGGAATTTAGAAATTTGGGAAATAGAGAAATTGGGGAGTTGGAAATTTGGGAACTGGAGAATTTGGGGACTTGGTAATTTGGGGATTTGGAGATTTGGAGATTTGGGGACTTGGAGATTTAGGAATTTAGAAGTTTAGGGAACTAGGGACTTGGAGATTTAGAAATTTGGAATTATGGGAATTTGGGAATTTCGAGATTTGAAGATTTGGAGATTTGGAAATCTGGAGATTTGGAGATTTGGGGATTTGGAAGTTTGGAGATTTGGAGATTTGGAAATTTTGAAATCTCGAAATTTCAGAACAAGGAAGATTGTGCAATTATAGATTTAGGAATAAGGAAATTATAAGATCTTGGAATTAGGAAATATGGAAACTTGAGAATTTGAGTATTCGAAGATTTGAAAGTCGAATGATTAAGTATTTACTAATTCTATTATATTCATATTTAATATTTCAGCTAGTATATACATAAATAGTTAACGACGATTTAAAAAGAAAATTATCTTTCTCACTCAAAAAATTCAATTAACTTATATCAAATGAAAGAAACAACCGTTTAAATTATACCTTCCTTGAACAAATCTTGCAAGTATCTTAAAAATCTGTCAATTTTTCAAATTATATTAAATATCATCAGAAAATATTACAATTTCATTAATCTTGCCATCGCTGTCACTCCGTTCGCGGCAATATAACGAGACTCTACCGTATAAGTGAACGAAATTTTCAATCCATCCTCTACCCACTGCATCAACGTGCCATTTACGAGGATTTATCGGTATGATCGATATCTCGAATCGCGCAGCTTAATTAGTGCTCGTTTTTTCCCGCCTTTTTCTCTGAAATGAAGCAGAAACGGGAGCAAGTTTTATTAGTTACCGAAAGAGAAAAAAACCTGTACCGTTGCACTCGTTGTTCCGTAACATCGACGCGTACGACGGAGAGAAGGCGATTGATCGTCACCTCAGATCCTTTTTTCTATTAATAAACATCGTGCAAAAAGTAGAAATAATTCGTTGTTAATTTTCTGTGACACGGTAAATGGCGTACAGGGACGTTATGCTTGTAATTGGCGATGAAAATTACTTCTTTCTTGTCCTTTTTTCCTTTCTTGCTCTGAATAAACTGATTAACGCTGTACCCCTTTTTTTTATTTTTCTTGTTATTTATATCGGGAAAGAGGAAGTGGCGTGTTTACTGTCCGAGCAGTGCCATCACCGTGAAATGATCACTTGACGCATACGTTATCGATTGTTAATTAAATGAACTACTTATCTTCGTCATTCTGACGTTACGCATATTTTCTGTATAATTATTCAATTTCAGTTCCAAGCTGAACTGGTTAAAAGGTTTTCTGCTTTTTATGCAGATAAACTACGAAGCTATGACTTGTATCACATTATTACTTTTTTAAATATATGCTGATGACATGAATTATCAGGAGGAATCGGTGAATTATTATTAGTTGAGGTTTTCATTTAATCATTGACTGTTTATAACTGTTCATGACTATTTTATTATATAACATATTGATTACTTTTTTAAATATACGCTGATAACATGAATTATCAGTAGGAAACGGTGAATTATTATTAGTTGAGGTTTTCATTTAATCATTGACTGTTTATAACTGTTCATGACTATTTTATTATATAATATATTTATTACTTTTTTAAATATACGCTGATAACATGAATCATCAGGAGGAAACGGTGAATTATTATTAGTTGAAGCTTTCATTTAATCATTGACTGTTTATAACTGTTCATGACTATTTTATTATATAATATATTTATTACTTTTTTAAATATATGCTGATAACATGAATCATCAGGAGGAATCGGTGAATTATTATTAGTTGAGGTTTTCATTTAATCATTGACTGTTTATAACTGTTCATGACTATTTTATTATATAATATATTTATTATTTTTTCAAACGTACGCTGATAACATGAATTATCAGTAGGAATCGGTGAATTATTATTAGTTGAGGTTTTCATTTAATCATTGACTGTTTATAACTGTTCATGACTATTTTATTATATAATATATTTATTACTTTTTTAAATATATGCTGATAACATGAATCATCAGGAGGAATCGGTGAATTATTATTAGTTGAAGCTTTCATTTAATCATTGACTGTTTATAACTGTTCATGACTATTTTATTATATAACATATTGATTACTTTTTTAAATATACGCTGATAACATGAATCATCAGGAGGAAACGGTGAATTATTATTAGTTGAAGCTTTCATTTAATCATTGACTGTTTATAACTGTTCATGACTATTTTATTATATAACATATTGATTACTTTTTTAAATATACGCTGGTATAATATTAACATTATTGGTTTTTATCACTGACTGTCTATAACTGCTTTTCTAGAACATGGGTTAATAATTAAATATATCTTAGTAACCTGCAGCTTAAAAAATATAATAAAAGGTATTTACACATTTGCTTCAACCCCTTAACCTATAACTTTTCGACAGTTGCTTCAGTCAGAAATGAATCGCAGTCGTAACATTAAAATCAATAACAAAACTTGTAATATTAGATATACTTTCAATTTAACTATCTTTAATTGTGCAAGTTGTACTGTACTAAAAATTCAGTTGCAAGGCAAATTTATTTTTGTTATATTTGAACTGTTGTGTGCGTCACAAGCCAAGGGGTTAAAACGTGTTCACCATCGATCACTTTATGTTAGATTAGGTACCAGATTCCGAAAGGTTGTTAAAAGTATATTTTTCATAACTGGAGAAATATTTTATCGGAATATTGAAAATATACGTGTTAGTTGTATATTATACACTGACATTCATAAATAGAGATAGAGTTACTCGTGCGATAATATTCAAATACTTGAATGACTCGTGGAACAGTATTGTCAATATGTCTGACACGTGTGTAAACTTCAATGATATATTCTCTTCGATATTCGTTTAATTTCGTAACGGTGTCGATGCGAAAGTATTCGAATGAATGTTTATTGTTCGATAAAATTTTCTTTAAAAAGTCTGAAAAGTAAATGTAAAAATTTAAGTTCGTTATTATGAACAAGTTCGCTACATATTCATATGTAATATTATACGTATATACAATATACAACAGAAATATGTAAAATTCGTTGCATATGCATATACATTATACATACGTACATTATACATGTACACGATATACAACAGAAATATGTAATATAAAATGTACATATAAATCAGTAAAAAAAAGTATATGTAACAAACTAAATTATGTAAAAGAAAATTTAAATGTATCTGTATATTTAACAATGTATTTATGTTAATTAGCACTGGGATAGTCGGTGAATTTATAGAATGTCATAAATATTTCTAAATTACCTCTTTGAAGCTGCAATAAAATATTTCTAAATGACAAACTTGAAATTACCATAAAATATTTTTAAATAATCAATGCGAAACTACAACGAAATACTTTTAAATAATTAGTTTGAAATTTTGATGAACTATTTCTGACCAATCTGAAATCACATCAATCAAATATTTCCAACCTTAATGAATTCTGATTTCGCGTAAGTGCACACGTCAGAGATAAAATAAATTCTATAAACAGTCGAATGTTTATGTAACACAAGTTTACGAGTAAATAATAGTTTGACCGTGTTCGAACGCTCGAAAGTTCGCGAAAATTGCAAATGGCGCATGCCGTCCGCGGGATATCGCGTCTCGACTCGCCATGGCGGTTTCTATGAACGCATCGCGCGGAAAATAGATATTTTTCGCGTGACGAGCGACAGTTCGCGAGTCGTCCTTTTGTCCTGATGCTTTTATGCAATTAAATGCGCGAGTTACGCGAATCCACTTTAATTAACTTTGAAAATAATCATACTATAGCGCGGCCTCGTTGTCCGATATTTAGGATCACTGAATATGACGCTAATTAGCACACGTATGGTAAATGTATTATTCATTTGCTTTAATTAAACGTCGGTTTGCGAGCGGCCAAACGTCGAACTCGGATCGGTTCGATTGTTTCGGTTACTTCTACAAAGGGAAAATAAAATAATCGACATTTTTAATACTTCTGACGTGATTGTCGACTCGAACGTGTTAATATGCTACGTTAATACGAATTATTAATTAGTTCTTTCAATTTCACACTTACAATTTCTATTTGCAATCGGTATAACTTTCCTCCTTTTCGTTTTCTTTTTTAGGTATTTTTATTAAATGTTAGCACTTTTTATTAATGGCAATTAATACCGTTAATTAAATACTACAATATCTTTTTATCGAATGTAGTTAGCACCTTTTTTATTAAATGTAGGTAGCACTTTTTATTAATGGCAATTAACACCGTTAATTAAATACTATAGTATTTTTTTAATTAAAGGTGTGGTTTTTGGTTTCACATTAGGGAGATCCCTAAATTTTCAGAAATTATGAATTTTTTTAATTTATCAGTTTTTGTTTCAAATTGTTAATTCTTAATCGATTAAAATCTCGCATTGAATTAAAATTGATTTGATAATATCAATTTAATAGCAGTTATAAAATAATTACTATTGAAAGTAATGTAAGAAATGAACGAACATAAATCAAATGGAGAATTTGTATTTTAATCGAACGAAACAAATTGTTCGATTTAAGTTTGAATTTGTAATTAAATGCCAGTAATTAATTGTTACTGTTGCTATAACGATTACCGTCAATACTAATAGAGCAATTTCAATTAAACAACAGACAATTAAAATACAAAATTAGTATAAATTTACATTAATCTTCAAAGAAACTTAATGTAAAAATTTCCTATAACAATTATTAATAATTATTTCCTATAATAAAAGCTTCAAAATAAATTATTATGACAAGTGATGATAAACTTTGTCCTCTTTTTATAAAAATATGTGATTATATTACATTTAAATATAATTGCATTAATACTTCTTTCTTTTATTCCATTTTTTAATTATTTCAGACTAAATTTAATTTGTAGGATCATTATTCGCCACGTTCCAATGGACGTGTTTTAATAAACATAATAACCATTGATACTATTGAATTTTCATACATTTGTTATCCGATCTTTCAGAAGCACCAGATAATTTATAAATTAAATTATCAACATTTTAATTATAGCAACGTTTCAACTCTCTTTGAGAACGAAATTATAATTATCTTTATGATGTCAAATGCCAAGCTGCTTTTAAATTCCGGATGAAATGTGGTCGACATCATTTTTATTCAGATTATATTTATATAAATTTTTAATGAATCTTTTATTTAAACAATTTTGAAAAAAATTAGAAATATATGGGGTATTCAATTACCTTATAATAATTTTAGTTAAAAAATAAAGTATCTTTGTATTTGAACAATCTATTAGCTTCATTTTTAACACACAATTTTTTAATAATAATTTTGTCATGGTATTATTATTATATTTATTATACAAGGTTATAATATTTCATATTTAGTTTATCTATATGTTGTCTGTATTTCAAAGATCTTTAATGAACTAATAATAATAACGATAAAAATAACGAATAATAATAATGACATATGCATGTATGAAATATAATACGTTCAAATTCATAAAAATTGATAAAAAATGTAGTATCATAAAAACATACAAAAAACGTGCAAATTCATTTGTAAAATAAAAAAAAGATACATAAAATATAAAATAAATAAAAGATACATAAAATATAAAATAAATAAAGGGCAAAATATAAAATATGTGACTACATCTTTCAGCCAGAATAATACGCAATTTCGTATCATTCTGCATTTATCTACGTTACAATCAAACAATTTTCAAAAATAGCAATTCATTTTTAAAATTCCTTCTCTTCTAAAAGGATTTCTGCCGGATGCATTCCGAACAAATCAGATCGCTCGTGCGCAGAACGAAGTTGTAGTACTGTCCAATTTAAGTCTTAATTAGTATGATGGAGATAAAACGATCTGCGTTGTTGTTTCAAAGTGTTGCATCGAAGAGCAACAAACCAATTATTTCTAACAGTGGATTATTTCACACAATGAACCAGCTGAAAATTGTATTAAATAGTATATTTAATTTGGACAAATATTACCAATTATTTTAACAGTATGTTATGCTTATTTTTCATAGTTCGTAATTAGAGAAGACGATTTGGAGTTTTTTTGATTTGGGCGTTTGACAATTTGGGAATTTGGGAATTTGGGAATTTGGGAATTTTGGAATTTTGAAATTTGGTAATTTTGAAATTTGGAATTTGGAATTTTGAAATTTGAGAATGTTGGAATATGGGGAGTTTTGGAATTAGGAATTTTGGAATATGGGGAAATATGAATTTTGGAAATTTGAAATTTGGGAATTTTGGAATTTGGAATTTGGAATTTTGGAAATTTGGAATTTGGGAATTTTGGACTATGGGGAATTTAGGAATTTTTGAATTTGGGAATCTTGGAACATGGGATAATAGGAATTTTGAAATTTGGAATTTGGAATTTTGGAATTTGGGAATTTTGAAATTTGGAATTTGGAATTTTGGAATTTGGGAATGTTGGAATATGGGGAATTTTGGAATTAGGAATTTTGGAATATGGGGAAATATGAATTTTGGAAATTTGAAATTTGGGAATTTTGGAATTTGGAATTTGGAATTTTGGAAATTTGGAATTTGGGAATTTTGGACTATGGGGAATTTAGGAATTTTTGAATTTGGGTATCTTGGAATATGGGGTAATAGAAATTTTGAAATTTGGAATTTGGAATTTTGGAATTTGGGAATGTTGGAATATGGGGAATTTTGGAATTAGGAATTTTGGAATACGGGGAAATATGAATTTTGGAAATTTGAAATTTAGGAATTTAGGAATTTTCGTGTGTGAGATTTGGAAATTTTAGAAATTCGAAAACTTATAAATTTTTGTATTTGGAAATTTCGGAATGTAGGGTTTCTCACATCTGAGAATTTGAAAATTTATCAAGTTTGAAATGTATGTAGTATTTTCATTTTTAACAAATCTTACCAAATATCTTCACAATATTCTGTTATATTTATTTTTCATAATTACAAGTAGTTACAAGTATAATAGTTCATTCGAATATTCTGAACTAGATAAATGAACAAATTGCAAATAACATACACGTTAAATCCGTACGAAAATTTACGTGTCACATATGGATGACACGGCAGAGTGTTAAAACTATGACGTACACAGACACAAGCAAAATATTGAATTTATACACGTTAACCGAATCATCGTTACACTCTATCACACAATTAGGTATAATAATATAATCCGGCTAAGATAAACGGTTTAATCAGTATCCAGTCGAATTACCGTATCGATTTTCAGATAAATTTGCAAAATTAATCGGGAATTAAACACTTCATTAATTTATGCACAGGCGTCGCGATTGTAAGAGAAACGTTAAATCGTGAAAATAATTTTGTTGATTTAGAACAGAGATTCTCAAAACGTGGATTCTGATTGATTGAAAGGTGGGTCATGAGCTGATTTTAGACGGGTCACGTTAAATATTCAAATATTAAATATTTCATTGGACCAGAAGTGACATTTGACATAAAACATCTCTCTTCTTTTTCACTGATTTCGTTCGAATTATTGCGGCGAAGAAATGCAGAAAATTACATCTTTTGGAGTTTTGAAATTTTTATATTTTTGGATTCTCTGAATTTAGCAGGGATTTTTAAATTTTTACACGTTGGTATTTTGGAACTTCGTAATTTTTAATGGGACTTTGAATTTTTGAATTTGGGGAATTTCTGGTATTTTTGGTACGTTTGATACTTTTGGCACTTCTGCAATTTTTTAAATTTCTGGTATTTCTGCAATTTTTTACATTTTCAGAATTGTTGGTGTTTCTGATATTTTTGGTATTTTTGCAATTTTCGTAACGTTTGAATTTTTGGAATTTTTGGTGTTTTTAGTATTTTTGACATTTTTGGCATGTTTGCAATTTTTGGTACTTTCTTGAATTTTCGTATCTTTTGAATTTTGTGTATTTTTGCAAATTCTGGAATTCTGAGCACTTTCAGAATTTTAAAAATTGTTGAACTTTTTTGAATTTTGTCATTTTTAGAAGTTGTTGAATTTTAGAATTTTTAAAAATAAAGAAGTTACTAAAAAATGTAGTTAATTTAGTACTAACACGAATAACAAAATTACTCCTTCACCAACCTAATATTAAGGAATTATTATCCGTTAAAATATACAGTATAGTATGTAATTTGAAATTTACCATATTGACAATGGTCGGTCCCCCGGTGTTAAAACCCCATTCGTGTTCGCAGCAGTTGAAAATTAATAATCGTTATTTCATAAAAGAGTCAGTTGGTCGTTTCCGTTATAGCTACTAACAAGTTGTAGGTTAAAATTATTGGTTGTAAGAAAAGTGTGCCTTGTCACTTCCGGTTCCATTTCAACACACGCGTCGCGTTCTTCAGCGTCGTTCGTATGTCTTTATAAATGTTTTCTAGCATCCACGCCGGAATAAATCTGGAGAAATTAAACCGTGCGAGGGAGTTAACCGAGTTGGCAAACAGAATTGCTTCTCCATTCTCCGTATTATTTATGTTTGTTGGATACAAAGCCATCTGAAACATAAAGCCTGTGTTTCTTTCGAAATTTAATCAGGAATTTTTGAACTTTGGAATTTTAGAGTTGTGGAATTCTTACACATTGTAATTTTAGAATTTTGGAATTCTTACACATTGTAATTTTAGAATTTTTTAATTTTGCGAGACTATAATTTTAGAATTGTAGAATTTTTGTAATTGAGAATTTTTGAATTTGGGAATTTGGGAATTTTGGAATATTGGAATTTGAGAATTTTGGAATTTTGGAATTCTGGAATTCTGGAATTTTGAAATTTTGAAATTTTGCAATTTTGCCATTTTGCCATTTTGCCATTTTGGAATTCTGGAATTCTGGAAGTCTGGAATTCTGGAATTCTCGAATTCTGGAATTCCGTAACTTTGGAATTCTGGAATTTTGGAATTCTGGAATTCTGGAATTCTGAAATTTTGCAATTTTGCCATTTTGGAATTCTGGAAGTCGGGAATTTTGGAATTCTGTTAATTCTGGAATTTCGGAATTCTGGAAATCTGGAAGTCTGGAATTCTGGAATTCTGGAATTCTGGAATTCTGGAATTTTGGAATTCTGGAATTCTGGAATTCCGTAACTTTGGAATTCTGGAATTCTGGAAGGTTGGAGTTCTGGAATTTTGGAATTCTGGAATTCCGTAACTTTGGAATTCTGGAAGGTTGGAATTCTGCAATTCAGGAATTTTGGAATTCTGGAAGGTTGGAGTTCTGGAATTTTGGAATTCTGGAATTCAGGAATTTTGGAATTCTGGAATTCCGTAACTTTGGAATTCTGGAAGGTTGGAATTCTGGAATTTTGGAATTCTGGAATTCAAGAACTTTGGAATTCTGGATTTTTGGAATTTTGGAATTTTGGAATTCTGCAATTGTGGAATTTTGGAATTCTGGAATTCTGGAACTTTGGAATTCTGGAATTCGAGAACTTTGGAATTCTGGACTTTTGGAATTTTTGAATTTTGGAATTCTGCAATTGTGGAATTTTGGAATTCTGGAACTTTGGAATTCTGCAATTGTGGAATTTTGGAATTCTGGATTTTTGTACTTTTGGAATTCTACAATTGTGGAGTTTTACAATTGTGAAATTTTGAAACTAGAATTTTGAAATGTTTGAATTTTGTAAATTTATACTTTTGTACTTGTGTAACTAGAATTTTAGAATCCTGAGGCTTTGTAATCTTGAAATTTTAGAATCTTGAGTTCTGGAACTTTATAATTTTGGAATTTCTAAATTTTGTAATTTTACAACTTTAAAATTGCATAGGGTAATAAATGTATAATTTTATCATTGCATAATTTTATAACTGTACAATTCTACAAATCAAAAATGTCCAAACCTCAGAAAGTTAAAATTTCAAACGTATACAAAACTGTCGAAACGCTATAGAATGAAATATAAGCGATAAGCACATTCCTGCGTGCCTCGAGAAGATCGTAAATATCCTATTGAATATTGACATGATTAATGACGTCCTACGTAAAAATTAAGATGTTTTACGTATAATAGATTCTTGCAAGATAGTTTATACCCCATAAATAATTTGTCAAGTGAAATTGACAGAGAACCGTAGCTCGGAGCGCGATGAGAGAAGTGACGACATGTCTGCGGCACTTCAGCCAGAAATTATGAAGTGCCCGAGATTCTTGGCACTCTGGTCTTTCATTTTCAACGTGTTATAATTCGTAAATACTTGATCCACCGGCTGTCAGAATTTCATATATTCTATTTAAAATTAACCAACGTCCAACGTAATCGTCGTATACAATCGTTTCTCGTTCGTGTTACACGTCCGCGGAAATTCTTTGGCGTACTTTATTGCCGACTACGGACCGTGTACTCCGTTTTCTCGCTCCGTTAACGGGATTCTGAAATTTCAAACGAAAATGTACAGGATGACTTCGGAATACGCGATACAAACGGAACTGAATATTTCTTTTGTCACTTTGTTTCATATATTGTATTTTATTTTCTTATTATTATATCAAATGTTATATTATTTCAATTTCCGATTATTACATCAAATTTTATATTATTTTATCCTGGGATTAATATATAAAATGTTATATTCAAAAATTTTGACAATTTGAAGTTGTCAAATAATGAAACCTTTAAAATATGGAAACTTGAACACAAAATTAAAAAAGTTAACAAATTTGAAATTTACTATCATAATTACAATGTTCATAAATATAGTAGATTTCAAATTTTAAGTCTGCAAATTTAAAATCTTCAAAAGTCCAAAATTAAAAAAAATATTACAATGTTCATAGATATAGTAGATCTCAAATTTTAAATCTGCAAAACTGCAAGAGTCTAAAATTAAAAATTATCAATGACTAAAAATATTACATTACATACTTAATGTACAATTACAAGTATATTACATATCATCATGAAAGGCATAATCTATTATTACCATTTACTATATTAATTATAATTGGAAAATATATAATTAACTGAAGATACAGTAGCACTTGAACGGTACAAGTTGAGAACCATTGATTGCATATCTCGCAACACGTGTCTACATACGGGCAACACGGTGGCCTATCATTGGCATCATGAGTGTGCTTCGCAACCGTAACCATAAACCATGCCGATAGATCCCTGTCTAATGACTATATTTTCATTTTCTTCGGGCTGTTTCATTATCTACGGATCCGTCTTTCGACGTACTTCCGGTTGCCGTTGATTAACGTACGTGATACGAACTACGATTTCTCCGATGTGCATTGGTAAACGTATGAGCAAACCACAAATTCTATTGCAATTTTTCTCTTATTTTCGTAATTAAATTTCTAAATAGTTGCGTGGAAGGATGATACAATATGATGAAACTCATTCGACAATTAAAAACTTTAATTATTTCTTGTTACTGGAGTGGAACGAGAGATTCATAAAAAGTTCACTCACACTTCAAATTTATACGCTATTATATTTATTTTCATTTATATTGTTTATACTTGTATTTACTTATAATTGCACATATTTGCAAAATATGCTTTTGTTTCTTATATTTATTTTCATTTATATTATTTATATTTGTATTTATTTGTGACTGCACATATTTGCAAAATATGCTATTGTTTCTTATATTGATTATACTTGTATTTATTTGTGACTGCACATATTTGAAAAATATGCTTTTGTTTCTTATATTTATTTTCATTTATGTTGTTTATACTTGTATTTATTTGTGACTGCATATATTTGCAAAATATGCTTTTGTTTCTTATATTTATTTTCATTCATATTGTTTATACTTGTATTTACTTATAATTGCACATATTTGCAAAATATGCTATTGTTTCTTATATTTATTTTCATTTATATTGATTATACTTGTATTTATTTGTAATTGCATATATTTGCAAAATATGCTATTGTTTCTTATATTTATTTTCATTTATATTGATTATACTTGTATTTATTTGTAATTGCATATATTTGCAAAATATGCTATTGTTTCTTATATTTATTTTCATTTATATTGATTATACTTGTATTTACTTGTAACTGCATATATTTGCCTGTGTTGCTATAGTGTTTAATATAAATAAATAACTATGTATAATTAGTATTATAATTGTTATATACCTATATGTATAATGATGTATACAATTTACCAATATTTTGGCAAGGGAACAAGTTGTTCAGAATCGATCCACCTACCACCCCTGCTCTTACAGTAGTTGGGACACCCTATATACAATTTAGTACATGGCACATATGTAACTTTTTGTTTAGAATTTCTGATATAATTTGCCAATATTTTGGCAAGGGAACAAGTTGTTCAGAATCGATCCACCTACCACCCCTGCTCTTATAATAGTTAAGACACCCTGTATACAATAAAATGTATATACAAAGAATGTATAATACACATGTAATTTTTTCGTGTTTAGAATTTTTGGTCTGTAAAACAATTTTGACCTCAACCTTGCATCCCCAACTTTTCTCTTTTATTGCAATAACTCATTTAACGCTAAACCGGTGTGCAATACACACTTACTCTGAAATTAAAAATGAAGTTGAAAAATAAATAAGCAAATTACAAATCATAAATTAATATACATAGTAATTCTTTACCTTCACGAAGATTAGCGGAGAATCAAAAGAAATTGTCTTAATAAATTTTGTAAAATGAAAAACTTGTAAAAGGGTCATTTGACCTTTTTGGTAGTTTTAGTGTTAATACTACATGGTCTTGTATTTGTTACTTAACTAGTTACTAACATAAAACTAGTAAAAATTTAATTATGTATCGCGAAAAGAATATCAAGAGGTCCCTTCAACTCCTGTATCATATACTCCATTTTCTTTTCTGCCAATATTCATCGACACGAACGAAACAGGAAATTGAGAACCATTAGAGAAATATGGTGTACACACCTGCACGCGATATCTTAAAATGCAGGTCCACTTAACTTGAAGGGTTCTGTCAGATCTTTTTCTCTTTCATACGGGTATTCGGTTACCCTCCGAATACTATTTTCCCTTCTCGATATGCCATGCAAATATTGTTTGCATTTTCATGCAAATTTTCTTCTCTAATGAAGGTGTCACACAGCGAACGTCGAATCCTTGTAATCGTTATTTATTCGATACAAATAATCGACTGACTCGGTTACCTGGATTTTTTTCACGTATTCGTTAAAGCCGAAGGCTCTGTTCTGTTTCGAGCCCTCCGAAGAATTACAGTGCATCGCATATCTCCGCTCGAAAGTAACTATGTTTGCTTGTTGCTTTCAACAATATTTACACGAGAGCAACAATATTTGGACGAAGCGTTTGGCTACGTTTGTTACGTGGCTTTATGTGGAAATGGGATTTGTAGATTTCGGATTTGAGAAGTTTGGGGAAGAAGTTTTTTGAGGTGAAGGAGTTGGTCACTTGAGAATTTTTTGGAAATTTCAAGAAATATTTTAGGATTTGAAGGATTTGGAAAATTGAGAATTACAGAAGTTGAAGCTTTGGGGTTTTTCAGATTTTAGCGTTTGACAATTTGGGAAATTTGAAATTTGGGAACGTGGGAATATGGGGATATAGGGAATTGGGGAATTTGGAATTTAGGATTTAGGAACTTAGGAATTTAGAATTTAGAAATTTGGGAATATGGAAATATGGGGAATTCGGAATTTTGGAATTTAGGAATTTTCATATGTGAGATTTGGGAAATTTAGAAATTCGGAAACTTGGAAATTTTGAAATTTGGAATTCCAGAATTTAGGATTGCTCACATCTGAGAATTTGAAAATTTAGAAACCTAGAAAGTTAGAAATTTCACATTTTGAAGATTTGAAAGATTAAGAAATTTGAAAATTTAGAAATTCGGAAATTTAAGAACCTAGAAATTTGAACCTTTAGAAAATTTAGAAGTTTATCAATCTTCCACATTGGAAATTTGGAAATGTAGGAACCAAAAATTTATAGAACTCTTAAATAACTTAAAAAAATTATTTAAATTCTCTTATATAATAATACAAGAAACGTTTGGAGCAGGAAATTCAAAATGTGTTTATTCGTGTAAGGTTCGAAAATTGGAGGTCAAATAAACTGCCATACAGTAGTGATGGTGGCGAATCAGGATCGATCGGTGTACATTAATTCGTGGCCTCCAATCAGGTCGCATTAATCGGGTCAACAGCTATTTGTACAAACAGTTTGCGAATATATTCTAACTTGGAAGTGGTACTATTTTCATCTTTTATTACCTTTCCAATTTGGATAATCAAATGTCACAGAACGTTAAACGTTATACTAATTGTCAACAAGTTAAATGAATTATAATACCTACTAGAAATAGGCGTTCAAACTTATAATATAAATATGATTTAATTCTGATAAGACGGAAGAATCGCTATCTTTTATAGAATTGAACGAAATTATGAAGAAGAAATTATTATTTTCCTGTCAAAACGGTTATTAGGTTAAAACGGTATTATATAAATAGTCAAACCGTAGCATAATGTGAATTGTGAAAGATGCTAAGGATTTCTATTTATGATAAATCCGACATTTCAATTTGCTACCTCGTTTTGTTGACATAATATCGGTGGTATTAAAATTCTTTTCTCGTTTTACATTATTTGGCTTATTTGCATAATTTGATACAAAATATGAATTTCCATGTTTTTAAATTGGCTAATTTTTATACATTCCAGTTCAATTTTCAAGCTATCGATTCATCAATTCATCATATTATCAATTTATCATATCATCAATTCATCAATTTAACATATCTTCAATTCATCATATCATCAATACGTCATATCGTCAATTCGACATATCATCAATTCATCATACTATTAATTCACCAATTCATCAATTTATCATATCATCAATTCATATCATAAATTCATCATATCATCAATTTAACATATTATCAATTTATCATATCATCAATTTATCATACCATTAATTCACCATATCATTAATTCATCATACCATCAATTCACCATATCATAAATTCATCAATTTATCAACTCGTTATAGTTCATCAATTTATCATATCATCAATTGATATAAATTCATCATATCATCAATTTATCATATTATCAATTCATCATATCATCATGTTATCACACCATTAATTCACCATATCATTAATTCATCATACCATCAATTCACCATATCATCAATTCATCAATTTATCAATTTGTCATATAATCATCATATTACGGTGTTATCACATTACCACATTATCACCTTATGTGATCATATTATTTTATACATTTAATATAAATATATATATACATATGTTACACATATATTACACATACGTTATACATCATCACAATACTGTATATTACACAATATAAAATTTTACATTATCATTACAAGTACCTACGTCCTATTGCAATTAACAATAGGAATTAACAATTAACAATCTTCAAATAACGAAATAATCCAAAACCTGTTAAAAACAATTTATGACAATTGAAATCTTTCTGGTTTGTAGTTAAATTAAAGTCTTCATAATTTCCCACTCGTAAAGTTCCTCGTCATGACCTCGTTCAGAGGGCGAGATTCGTCCACGCGATCAAATGATTCTCATTAATTAAAAAAGGAAAGAGAATCGTGACACGAAAGATTTCGTTCGTCAGCCATCTTTCACTTTCAGCACGACCTTTGACATTTGTCCGAAAGATTCGATCGACGGTTTCTTTCTTTTTCGAAAACTGTTGATCACCGAGGGTGCATTCTGGAGACCGGGGTCTAACGATTCCCTTTGAGCAATTAACTCGTCGACGGCAGGAACGAGACAATGAAAACAGGAGACGAAAACCTTATCCAGACTGGCCCGATTAATTATCCTGGCCTGGCTCTCCCGCTGCGATTTACGTATTTAGATATCGTGGTACCCCTCGATCTCATACTGTGAACCCTCCGACACTTCGATTCTTCGAGTCACGCAAAATCGAGAACTCGTGGCTTAATTGAGTCGTTCATTTTGACAGCCGGGCAAGTATTCTTGACAGAAATTAAGGAAACGATAGATAAAGATATATTTTTATCGGAGAGCAATCTATAGTGAAAATAATTAAAATTCCCTAATATTTGGTGGAAGTTTGGATTCATGGTATTGGAAAGATGTTTAGTTTGAAAGTGGTGCGAAGGTTGAAATTATTTTTGGCCGAATTACCGTATTTAGCTCCGGTTTTTAGTTATACTGTGAGGAACTAGAAATTGTATTATAGTGACATAACCTCAACATGAGGAGTCTATTGCTAATTTCTATTATCAAGTTCCAGTTCAGTTTCTAATAAATACTCATAGTCGACACGGTTCTTATTTGAGTATCGATACACAAAACCACTGAACTATTTCATTGTTATTTGAAAATGAATTACGAATTGTTTTGTTAAAAGAAAATGTTGCTGAGATTTCAACGAAAATAACTGCGATGTGTTGGAAAGCGAAGCTGGTAGGTAATAATAAGTAAATATAAATACTTTTCTGGGAAATAACTCCACTCTAATGAAATGGTCGTTTCCATGGAATTTTATTATTTTAATTACACACCGTGTTATGCCAAACTTCTAGGGAATCGACATGCTGAATTTCAGATTCTTGATTTATTACAGTAACGTAGATCGAGTAATTTGCAAGTAATTAAAATTTAGTAATTTGGTGATTTTATATTTTGCTCATGTGATCATTTGATTATTTGATTATTTGTTCATTTGATCATTTGCTCATTGACTCATTTTATAATTTGATCACTTGATTATTTGCTCATTTGATTATTTATTTTATCATTTGATCATGTGATCATTTGCTTATTTGTTCATTTGATTATATGATCATTTGATAATTTCGTTATTGGCTCATTTCATAATTTGATCACTTTATTATTTGCTCATTTGATCATTTAATAATTGACTTATTTGATAATTTTATCACTTGATGATTATTTGATCATTTGATTATTTGCTCATTTGATCATTTATTTTATCATTTGATCATGTGATCATTTGCTTATTTGTTCATTTGATTATATGATCATTTGATAATTTGCTCATTAACTCATTTCATAATTTGATCACTTGATTATTTGCTCATTCGATCATTTAATAATTGACTAATTTGATAATTTTATTACTTGATGATTTAATAATTTGCTTACTTGATTTGATCAGAAGGTCATTTGATGATCACTTGATCATTTGATAAATAATTTGATAAATTTTTATCATTTTCATATATTTCCAAGTAACAATAAATTTACTAATTATACATGCTAAAAAAATACAAAAATATGAAATGTAAAATATTATTTTGAATTTTCTGTATTTTTAATATTATCATTTCATGATGTTACAACACCGTTATAATATATTATAACGAAATAATTATCGGGTTAAAAGATAAATGATTGACTAGACGTATGTACAGGTACGTCATTCGCTTCGAAATAATCCCAATTGTTTCGTCCACGAAAGCAAAGCACGACCTACTAACGTTAATTTACAAAGGAACACGCTTTTCAAGAGAATTATACGTGTTATGGATAAAGCAAGAGCCGTCTGTTCAGTTAATTTCCCGTCGCTCAGCTTTAATGTTCAAGGTAGAACCGTTTTCGAGTATTCAGCTAGGAATCGTTTTCCCTGAACGAGAATTTTATGAATTAGTCGAACCACGTCTTTTTATAGCAATCACCAAATTTTCCAACTACAACAATAACGATTATCATCTCTTTTAACAAATATTTCAATATATTTCGATCGAAATTAACATATTGAGGGTCTTTTATCGTTTACCAGAGTTTGCATTTATTTGGTATTGTTATTTGTTCCGTTTATTCTATAATGAATACAATTATCAACGAATTGTCGAATTACTATTATTATTCTGAATTCATCTGTGAAACTTAAATAATAATTGATACATATAATAACGATAATTGTTCACGCGTTACACAGATGTTTCGTTCGCTTCATTAGTTACTTCGTGGTAATTGAACAAAGGAAATTCGAGTTCTATGAACTGTTTACTTTTTCAAACTGTAATTACGTAAATGGATGTTACTTGTTTTATTTCAGTTGCTTGAATTGATTAATTATTGACGTAATAGAATGGAGTATTAAAATACCTCGGGCTGCATGAAGGGTTGGAAATTTGAGAATTTTGGTTATTTGGAAAGTTTGTAATGGTGATTTAGAGATTTATTGAATTCAGGGATTTTTATATTTGGGAATTTGGGGATTTTAAGGTTTGAGAATTTAGGGGGTTGGAAATTTGAAAAATTTTGAAATTTGATGATTTAGAGATTTGGGTATTTGGAGATTTATGGAATTTAGGGATTTTTATATTTGGGAATTTGGGGATTTGAGAATTTTAAGGTTTAAGAATTTGGGGATTTGAGGATTTTAAGATTTGAGAATTTGGAGGGTTGGATATTTTAAATTTTTTGAAATTTGGTGATTTGGGTATTTGGAGATTTATGGAATTTAGGGATTTTTATATTTGGGAATGTGGAGATTTGAGGATTTTATAGTTTAAGAATTTGGGGGGTTGGAAATTTGGTGATTTAGAGGTTTGGATATTTTGAAATTTATGAAATTTAGGGATTTTAATATTTAGAAAGGGGACTTTAAGGTTTAAGAATTTGAAGGGTTGGAAATTTGAAATTTTTTGAAATTTGCTGATTTAGAGATTTATGGAGCTTAGGAACTTTAATATTTGATAATTTGGGGATTTGGAGATTTGAGGATTTCGAGGTTCAAAAACTTGGAGGGTCGGAAATTTGGTGATTTAGAGATTTGGATATTTGAAGACTTATGGAATTTAGGGATTTTAATATTTAGAAATTTGGGGATTTTAGGATTTTAAGGTAAACTTGGTACCTCAGAGATTTGAACATTTACAAACTTATGAAATTTAGAAATGTTAATATTCAAGAATTTGAGGGTTGAGATTTTATAAACTCTAAACATTCGACAATTTAGAAATGTGGAAAATTTGAAAACTTCAAACTATGACTTTACAATCCGAGACTTATATAATAACCCAATTATTCAATTTAAAAAAATAATTCATAAAACATAAACTCTGTATTTCATACACAAAAGTTTCTGCAAAATCCATGCTTAAATTTCAATTCTTAACATCTTCCTGTTCAAGTCTCATTCAACAAATTCTATACAACACTGTGCTTTCCAAAAGCAGACTTGTGTCCATTAAAATATAGATCGCATATTTTATTTCTGTCCCTTAAAATATTGATCGCATATTTTATTTCTGTCCCTTAAAATAATGATCGTATATTTTATCCCTATATTTGTATCATGTATTTCTATTCATAGATACGAAGTGGAATACTCTGGAAAGCAATTTAATACTCCAGAAGCGAATAAGCAAAATAGCAATAACTGTACGGGGTGTTGCAGTATTAAATTGCTCGTTCCTGGAGCAGGATTTCATTTAAATTTACCAGAGATTCTGAAGGAAAGAAAGAACCAAGGCATTTCTATGACGACCACGGTATTTCTATGATGCGTGCTTATGCGCATGTCGAATTCGATCGATGGCCACGTTCATTGACTTTGCCGAGATATTCGATGGCTTTTGCGCGTTTCGAGTGTCACGGAAGCTTCGAATAAGGAATAAATTCGCGGCTCGTGAAAGCTCGCTCAAAATTACTTCTTTCCGATTACAAACGTGGTACCAGAAGATCATAGTACAATCTGTGTTGCACGTTAATATTACAATTTAATATAATATTAATTTGTATTATTAAATATTAAATTTTATATTAAATGTAATATTGTATAAGATCGTGGGTAATAGAAGGATATGTTCAAAATAGAAGTATGTAAGATTTTGGATAAGCGAACATGTTCAAAATAGGGGTGCACGAGATTTTGAATAGTAGGACGAGTATTTCCAAATTTTTAGGGTATATTGAAAGAAGGTTGAAATTTTAAGTTTCTACAGTAGAAGTGGTTTAAGTAGTGTGGAATTTCTAAATTTTTATCCTTCTGTATTCCAAAACTCTCAAATTTGCAAATTAGAAGTATTCCGAATTTCCTAAACTATATTACCAGATCATCAAATTCTACAAATTCTGAAGTCCCTAAATGTTCAAAAGTGCAGAAAACCAAAAGTCGACATGTCGAAAAGTACAAGAACTCAAAAATCCAAAAATACAAGAAACCGAAAGCTCAAAAATACAAAGACCCAAAAACCCAAATCCACAAAACTCCAAAACTGCAAAACCCCAAAACCCAGAAATTCAAAAACCCCAAAACTCAGACACCCAGAATTCCAAAAACCCAAAAACCCAAAAACCCAAAACCTACAACCCTACAAACCCAAAAACTCCAAAGCTCCAAAACCCCAAAACCCAGAAACTCACAAACCGAAAAACCCAGAAACTCACAAACCCAAAAACCCAAAAACCCAAAAACCCAAAAACCCAAAAACCCAAAAACCCAAAAACCCAAAAACCCAAAAACCCAAAAACCCAAAAACCCAAAAACCCAAAAACCCAAAAACCCAAGAACCCAAGAACCCACGAACCCAAAACCTAGAAACCCAAAAACCCAAAACTCCAAAAACCCAAAAACTCCAAAACCCCAAAAACCCCAAAAACCCCAGAACCCCAAAACCCAAAAACCCAAAAACCCAGAACCCCAAAATTTCAAATTGGCATATCCCAAACTCCAAATGAAAATAACAGATCAACACCTTTCAATAACCAAAAATATAATCTTTAAACCTGTAAACTAAATTATAGATGTACTAATTATAAACCTTAAGTCATTAACTAACTAAAAAACCTATATACTACTTAAGTGTCTTTTTCACAGCCGATAAACACTCAGTTAAATCTGCATCTGATTGCATATATGAAACTTATAAAAAAGATGAACGTATACTAAATGATGCATATTCAAAAGACGTCGAAACTATTTCCGGTGTCGTCGTAACGAGAAAATAGTATAAGGCGGAGCAGAACGTGGTTGACTATCTCCACAAGACGTTCAGCTTGACAGACCAGTGAGTGATTAATTATCGCGCCGTCTGTAATTACGGATCGGTGGTGCTTGCATCGAATAATAACGCCCCTTGAAATCTCGTAATACCACGTTGGTTAATACATGCCGGATCTTCGATTACTTCGTGATCCACGATCTGATTTTTATGAGACGGAGAACGTTCGATCTGTTCCACCGACCTGCTGACGTTATTCCGGGAAAAGTACGTTCTCTTGACCCTTTTTCCATTACGTGACACCATTTCCGCCCAATTCTTCAGTTAATAAATCTGTTAGTAAATCACTTATGCCCTTCTTCAAAACTCGTAATGGAACTTCTTGAAATTTTAAGCTAGTCTCTTGATTGACTCGGATGCGATGGTTTTCTTTCGACACGTGTGCAAACTTAATGAGGAATTTAGGAGTCTTCTTTGTATAGGTTTAAGATTCTGTATATTTCTGTTTTTGAAATTTCTCAAATTGTGGGTATGTCTTGAATTTCTCAAATTTGGCGAATTTGTTGAATTTGTCGAATTTGGGGAATTTAGGAATTTAGGAATTTGGCGAATTTCTACAATATCTCGAGTTTTCCAAATTTCTTAAGTTTACCAAATTATTCAAGTTTCTCAAATTTCTCAAATTTCACATATTTCTCTTATTTCTCAAATTTCACATATTTCTCTTATTTCTCAAATTTCACATATTTCTCTTATTTCTCACTTCTCACATTTCTCAAATTTCTATTATTTCTTAAATTTCTCAAATTCTTCAAATTTTCCAAATTTCTCATATTTCTCTTATTATTCAAATTTCTCAAATTTCCCAAATTTCCCAAATTTCTCAAATTCCTCAAACTTCTCATATTCAATTCTCAAATCTCCAAATTCCAATATCTCAAGTTCCTAATTCACCAAATCCTCCAATTTCCAAATATATAAATTTCCAAATTTTTGCAAGTAAACCTTCAAATTTCCCACTCTGCTCAACTTACTGTTTTAAAAATTTCGTAAATGTACAAACAATGAAATAATAAAAATCCTCAAAATATTTGACAAAAATTTCATCCATATTTCACTCGTATCACACGTCTTCAATAATTAAAAAGTGTTAGGTTAATTTATACAAGGTTAGGTTAACTAAATTATTAAAAATAAATATACTTCTTTGTTACATTTAATATATCCTCTAGATTCACTTTATAATCCTCTGTTTTTAAAGAATTTTCCTCCAAATAGTTTTGCACGTGCGTATACATTGTACGCCATTAAATGAAACGAGCAACGTCTACAATCTACAATCTAACAGAATGAGGCTGTTTGCAAGGAAACAAGTACAATAAACGATTACCGTTTTCCCAATACACGCAGATGTTTACCGTGTCAATGAAAATTGCTCTTTTCCAGAACAATTTCATCTTCCTTCAGCTATCAAGGCCAAAGTAATCATACTAATTCAGAGTAGCATTGAAGTGCACGTAAGAACATGCAGAAATTCTAAGCATTTTCACTATTCATCTAGTTGGACGAAAGTTGAATTAAAATAATTTTTAATATTTTTTAATTATATTTTATATTTGCAATCAATATACAATGTTGAGTTATTGTCGATGACGCGACAATCTTGTTGATCGAATGATCCATTTCGCACCACTGCTAGTAATTTCAAAATTGTATTTCTTTATTACTATACGTCGTTGTGATCGATGAGGCGAGAAGTTAAATCGGCGTTTAATTCGAAGAAGAATTGCTTTGAGCCTGTTCCAGAATCTTTGACAACAGATTTATGTCTGTTAGCGTTGTTTCCGAGAGGTGGATTATCTTTAGTGAAACTTTTAGAATTCTAATTTTGTATTTGGGTCCAGTTTAATATAAAAGTGGAATGATATTAAAGTTCGTCGGGGAAACGAATTTCTTAGTTTAGCTTCATTCTTATCTCGGCAAATCATAGTTTCATACTTCTAATTGGACAGTCGAGTTTGAGGTTGACAATTTTATATTTACCTGTTTAATAAATATTAACGAAAAAATTAGTAAATACATTTTTATTCTTCCTTTTATTTATATATAAAGTCTTTTAATAAATTATACTATAACTTTATTATTATGTATTAAGTGGACTATAGGTGGACACAATAAGTGGACTTTAATAATGTCAGCCATTTTGAAGTCATGGATGTCCAAAATGGTTGTCACCAGTGTCCACACTATTTAACATTTTTCTTGTCATTTTTTTAATTAATATTCAAGATGTATTTCATTGGAACATTCTGTATACACAATAATTTTAATCATTTTAAAAAATACATTAAAATGTTTTGCTAATATTTTATATATTTGCTAATTGCAGAAAGAATTTACAAGTTATTACAGCTAACAAATGGGAGCATAAACATTAATATTAATAACAGTGATAATAAATTTAATAGGTTAAGCTTGTTGTTTAACTATTATATTTATTAATTATTTTAAATAAAATGTACACTTACTCATTGGTCTAGTTCACCTTGTTCTATTTTTACATACAGTTACATGTATATTATTTATTTAAATGTAGCTTCTATAAATAGTTTACTTGCAATAATTTTTCATCACAAAGTTAATATCTTATCCTATTTATACATTTCATGATTTTGACCTATTAATTCTCCGCCATATTTTGGATAATTTCCCGATCTTTTTAAAATTAAATCTTCGAAGGCGCAAATTTTCTTGCTAATTTAATTACAATAAATTTCCTCCTTTATCGTGTTCCTTAATTAGAGTGGGTAGAGCAACAAATAAAAAGTCGTAATAGCCACGGGCAGATAGCAATTAATAGTAATAAAACAAATATTTGCATTTTTATAGGTGTTTCAGGATAAAGGTAGAGCGGTAATTATTATTAACAACAATTACGGTTTCCTCGAAACTTGTTGATAGATAATGGAAGGCATTAAATCAAGGAATCCCTCCATTGTGCCTCGCTTTAAAACGGTAATTACTTCACGATCTTAATTGCAATATTCGTGAGAGCGCAACCTACCTCACGGTTTGCAATATCAAAGATAAAGCAAGGATTATATTTTTCGAAAACAAAGAGATGTTCGAGAATACCTCGTCTCAATTTTCACGATCGCTGCGATTGCACATTTTATGACCCAGTTTTCCGATTCTATTCGACCTGGAACTCGATTTGGTGTAATTTTAAGAGTGTTCGAAATTGAGAAACTTTTATCGCGCGATGTTATTCAAATTTACTTCTGTTATTTGCATTTCGTCATTTTTAGATTCTCTGTTACGCTACGTTGCAAATATGTTACATCAAATAATATTATAATGAAATTTCAATATTCTGCCAATATATAAATAAAGTGCAATTTCATAATTAATAAAACTGAAAATATTTGTTATCCTTCGTTATTACAATTTTTTTCATTTTCTTAAAACGTGAATTTGCAGTAGGTGGTAATAGAATTGTTTTAATACAAAATATTTAATAATTTTTTGTTGATCAGTGGATTGCATTAATGTAATTCGTCAAGACTTAAAAATGTATTTTTAATAATTTATCGAAAGATAACAGATTCTTAACGTTCTATATTTTTATTATGGACGGTAACTGATATTACGAATATAATTTAATTTAATATTAAAATAATTAACGTTGAATGTACAATAGGATTTAAATGGAAGTTAAATTGGAACAGTAAAGATATATGAAACGTTAAATAAATTGACAGATGTAATTAAATTTTCAGTTCAACAGAAATCTTCGTTTTAGCAATAAATGTATAAATCTTAATATTAAAATTTAAAATAAGAAGTTCGAATCCCGACAGCTCCATTATTCAGTTATTAATTATAATTTCAGTTCTACCGTTTAGTACCGATAATTGGCAGCCATATTACTTGCACTCTATTATACGTCAATTTTCTTTCACAAAATTTATTCGTTATATGTTACGAAGTAGTATTTCAAGAATACTGTTTATAATTTCCTACAAAAAAGATTATTGAAAATTTTAGGGCTTTATTTATACAACGCACTGTACGTTAAGGGTATCGATAATTGACAGCCATATTACTAACATCCTATTCGTCAGATACACGTAAATTTTATTTTGCACGATTTATTCTTTATATTCTATGAATTAATATGTAAGAATTACTAGCTACAATTTCCTACAAAAACTTCAGAGTAGTGAAAATATGAGGGCTTCATTTATACAACGCACTGTACGTTAAGGGTATCGATAATTGACAGCCATATTACTAACATCCTATTCGTCAGTTACACGTAAATTTTATTTTGCACGATTTATTCTTTACACTCTATGAATTAATATTTAAGGATTACTAATTATAATTTCTTACGAAAACGGATCAGAAAAGTATGCAACATACTGCAGGTTGAGGGTATTGATAATTGGCAGCCATATTATTTGCAACCTGTTACTCAGTTATACATCAATTTTATTTTACACAATTCATTCTATATACACTACAAATTAGTATTTAAAGAATACCAATGGTGATTTTCTACCAAAATCTTAGATCATTGAATGTATGCAATGTACTGCAAGTTGAGGGTACCGATAATTGGCAGCCATATTACATGCACCCTGTTACTCAGTCATACATCAATTTTCTTTTACACAATTCACTTTTAACACACTACAGATTAGTATTTAAGGAATGTTAACCATAATTTTCTATCAAAAACTCCGATAATTGAATGTATGCAACGTACTGCAGGTAGAGGGTACCGATAATTGGCAGTCATATTATTTGCACCCTGTTACCCAGTCGCACGTCAATTTTCTTTTACACAATTCACTTTTAACACACTACAGATTAGTATTTAAGGAATGTTAACCATAATTTTCTATCAAAAACTCCGATAATTGAATGTATGCAACGTACTGCAGGTAGAGGGTACCGATAACTGGCAGCCATATTACATGCACCCTGTTACTCAGTCATACATCAATTTTATTTTACACAATTCACTTTTAACACACTACAGATTAGTATTTAAGGAATGTTATCCATAATTTTCTATCAAAAACTCCGATCATTGAATGTATGCAACGTACTGCAGGTTGAAGGTACCGATAATTGGCAGCCATATTACATGCACCCTGTTACTCAGTCACACATCAATTTTCTTTTGCACAATTCACTTTTAACACACTACAGATTAGTATTTAAGGAATGTTAACCATAATTTTCTATCAAAAACTCCGATCATTGTATGCAACGTACAGCAGGTAGAGGGTACCGATAATTGGCAGTCATATTACATGCAGCCTGTCGCCAGAGGTCCCTGTATCGTTGCGACGAAATATCGAGACTAAAGTGTATCGCGGGCGATTCATTCGCGTTTCGATTAGATAAGCGACAGATTGAAAAGCGTGGCTCGTTAAAAAGTAACAGCATCCATTCGTTCGGAGTATTTTCAGCCGGATCGCGTCCCATTGGCAGACGGTCGGACATTTTAATTCAACCGGCGTGCAACACACGGACGCGGCTAACAACACAGAAGCCTGGAATCATTTCGGAGCGTATGAATAAGTGATTGAGCCGCTGTACTCGGTTCCCTCGTTCCTAACATCGTCGTAGTCGTCGGGACAGACTCGACGTCGCCAGCATGACCTCACTCTCCTTTCCTTCTCTTTCTCTCTTTCTCTTTGCTTCTACACCCTCGCCACTTCATCTCCCCTCCATCGACCTCTACCTTTCTCACCCTTTGCTGCCCGTTCTCACCCTATCACCCTCTCTCTCACTTATCCTTCTCTCCTTCTCCCTCCACTCGTTTCCTCCTCTTCGTATACAGGGTGTGCACTTAATTCTATAGCTTGATTTCGAGAAAATCACCTTGACGAACTTTGTGACTTAAAGAAAGTTGCGAGTTTTGAAAGGTTGCTTTGGTAGGTTTAGTGTTGATGCTCTTAACCTTTGCACTCGAAGTATTTTTGTTGGAGGTGGCAACTCTTTTAGGTGGAAGTTCGATGAATTTTTAACCGTTTTAATGTGTGGTGCTTTTGACAAGAGGGGCGGCGCTCATCCCCTTTTAAATAAATATACGTTTAAATTGTAGGAAGATAAGTATACTAATGGTATAAAATATTTGTCCCAATTATACAAAAATGGTCAGCTATTTAATTATAATAACGTCACGATGTTTACACTGCACTGCGTACAGAGTGTCACATATGTGATTCCATCGCAAATCAGTTGATATGAAATATAAATAATGAAAGAATAAAACGAAATGTAGAGCTCTTCAAATGAAGTTTTGTTTTTGAGAAAACGGCTTTGAAGATGTATCCCTACTACACGTGCATTTAAGGTACACATATCTACACATATCACACAGTATAGGTTTATGTTTACACAGTATAATATGTTACACGTATAATCCATATTTGTGTATCATTTGTAATCCATATTTGTGTCTCGAATAACACGATACGTAAGTACATATCCCACATGTTATACTAAGTCTGCTGAATATGCATATGTGCATACATGTGAACAGACAGTACACATATGTACGTTTTAATGAGGTACATTTAATGCGGAGGACAGTTTTATTTTTGTCAGAAGCTTTGCGAATAAATCTTGAATATTTTGGACATGATATTGTTGGATCAGGAGAGATTTGGCAATAAGACAGATTGACGATTTTGCATACATTATTAATAAAGTACGATGAAAAGTATTGCATTTGGAAAGTTTGCAAAAGTTGAAGTATAGAGTGATTTAAAACAAACGTATCAAATTAATAAAATTAATCAAGATAAATATAAATAACTGGATAAATTAGAAATATATTACTTTTGCACTTCTTCTCAATATTTTCGTAATTGTAGAAATTTTATTGTTATAGGAAAATGATGGGGCTGATAGAAAATAATTTTTGACCAATTTATGCTGTTGAAATAGTTTACAATTTTCTACTGAAGTTTTTTTTATTTTGTGTAATTAAATAACAAGTGAAAAATTGTAAAAAATAACAAATCACAAGTATTTTATTACATGAACACTATGTTTAACATTGTGATACTGTATTATGCACTATGTTATATTAACACCATGCTAAACTCTAGGATGCTGTATGCACTACTTTGTATTTAATTAATATTAACAATTTTATTGCTACTGACACAGTCGAAAATTTCATTCTATTTTTATTTTCAACAAATCTTACCAAACGTCACAACATTTCATTATATTTATTCATAGTGATGTAATGGTTCATAATTCATTAAGTAATTAATACGAGTCTTTCACATCAATGGTATGACAAAATCATATCAGCAAAAATTTGAGTCTCACATAATAATCGTTCACCCAAAACCCAGAAAAAAGACATCTCTACAGTTTACCCTAAACATAATAACTAATTTACCCAAAGCCATAAGAGTATCCTAATTAGTCGGAGCAAAGATCCACCCAGTATACATCATTTTTCTCTATTTCACGCGTGCTCTTCATCTATCTCTTTTCACGGTGACACGTTATTTATACAGTCCGTTGTACATCCTCCCGTGTTCTCTGTTCCTCTTTCACCTGTTTCGTTCAGTTCCGTCTCGTTTTATCTCGTCCGTTGTAGCCAGCCTTTTTTTCACGTGCTCTTCCTCTGAGCTTCCTCGTCGCTCGTGCGGTCACCTCGTGTCTCTTCCGTATCATCCGGTGTCCCTTCAGCAACGTTGTTGCTTCTCTTTTCATCCATTTTCTTCCCTCTTCGTGTCGGTTGGCTCCCCTGCTTCGTTCCCGGTGTACACAGAGTGGCTTCGGGCCAGGGCCGAGTCTTTGTGGCTCGCTCACCCGCAACTTTCCTTTAGAATCCATCTTGCCTACCAACATTTTTCTCCTCGACCGCACTTTTTTTTTTCTCTCTTCACCCACGACTTTTATATCGACTGGTTCCGTCCAGATCGTAGATACCGCCGATTCGACGTCGATAACGGACGTATTGTTAAAACCGGGTCAAGTTAACGATGGGAATTTTTGTATTAGCTTTTGGTGGACGACGCCGGGTGAAAGGAAAGGTGATTCGAGAGATTTCTGGCCTTTTAATATTTCATGAATTCGGGGGTGAAAGGTGGAATATTAAGCGGAGGTCATGGTTCGACCGAATATGGAACACGGTCACAGTTTTTTCAGGGGTGGACATTTTTACGTGGCTCGTGCATGTTTTTATGCCTGTTGAAGATTGTTAGCTCCTTCTTCCAAGAAAATTGATTTATAGAAACCTTGTATTTATAGGTGAGAATTGTTTAGAGAATAAATTAATCGAAGGAAGTATATTGCACCTCTTTTGTCGTGTGATGCTTTTCTAGGGACGTTGAAAATAGCCATAAATTAAAGAGACGAAGTTTGGGAGTTCTTATATGTCTTTGCAACAATTTGTGAAGTTAACGAAACAAAATTCTCCTTAACGTACCCTGTTATCGAGTCAAAAACTTTCTGGCACATAAACAATTTCCTCCACAAATTAAACCGTTATCTCACAATTAATTTCAGCTACCAGTTTTCTTGCTCTAGTCTCGGCGCAGCTATATCTTCTGGTTCCATAAAACAACTCGCGTACAGAGCATCGAACAAGAGCTATTTAAAATAGATTTCCATAAATTATCTGACCGGAGTATTTCAAATGCAAAAGTTCGAGCGGAGAAAATAATATGAAATTCACAATTAAAACGCATTATGCCGGGCTCATTGAATACGATAGAATCGTTTTCCGATATTTCCCGTTGAACTCTTCCGTACATGGAATTTACGAGTGTATATAAGTCCCGTCGTGAAATTGTTCAACTTTCCAGCGACGGAATAGAACGTTGGACGTATATTGCATTCTTTATGAGCACGGTTGACCAGAACGACACGGTGCACTCAGAAATACCGTATAAGCACCTTATACTTTTCCCTGGAGTTCTAGATGGCCACCATTTTATTCCGAAATTGAACACACACGCTGAACGAGCCTTGCTTCGGTTATTAAATAATAAAGCGGCATTGATGGCGCGGTGTAAATATTCATTCGGTTCGTGAATGTCCGCTGGAGAGCAGACGATGTAGGAAATTTTCCAGTTCGAAAAAGTACAACTTTTCGGAAACACTGATATTTTGTAGTATGCATGTATTGTATTTTTGTTATTATACACACATGTATTTAAATCAATGACAGGTAAAAGGTCTTTTCGTCTGGTTACGTATTTATGGTCAATTTATGGGCAATTTCATGTTGAGGCAGTATAAAATTTATAAAGAAAATTATATTGGTTATATTATACACACATGTATTTTAGAGCATATGTATAAATATTACAAGTGTACTGTTTTAATATTATTCTTGGAATGTCAGTGACAAGTAAAAGGTCTTTTTGTCTGGTTACATATTTATAGTCAATTTATGGGCAATTTCATGTTGTGGTAGTATAAAATTTATAAAGAAAATTATATTGGTTATATTATACACACATGTATTTTAGAGCATATGTATAAATATTACAAGTGTACTGTTTTAATATTATTCTTGGAATGTCAGTGACAAGTAAAAGGTCTTTTTGTCTGGTTACATATTTATGGTCAATTTATGGGCAATTTCATGTTGAGGCAGTATAAAATTTATAAAGAAAATTATAGTGGTTATATTATACACACATGTATTTTAGAGCATATGTATAAATATTATAAGTGTACTGTTTTAATATTATTCTTGGAATGTCAGTGACAAGTAAAAGGTCTTTTTGTCTGGTTACATATTTATAGTCAATTTATGGGCAATTTCATGTTGAGGCAGTATAAAATTTATAAAGAAAATAATATTGGTTATATTATACACACATGTATTTTAGAGCATATGTATAAATATTATAAGTGTACTGTTTTAATATTATTCTTGAAATGTCAATGACAAGTAAAAGGTCTTTTTGTCTGGTTACATATTTATGGGCAATTTCATGTTGAGGCAGTATAAAATTTATAGAGGAAATTGCTTAGTTTTAAGAAAATTACTAAAGAAATGTATGTTGAAATGTAGACTTACTAGCAGCATGTATTATTTTATTGACATTATCAATTTTGATTAAATCCATAACATATTTAAAGAAAAATGCAATGTTAGCAATTTGAATAGAATTTCTGTAATTAGTTTTTACTGTTGATGACTAAAAAATATTGTTGATTATTGTTGATGTCTAAAAATATTTTCGAATGCAAAATTGAACATTTTCTCAAATATTTTGCAATGTGATTCAGTCCCTATTTTAGCTTGAAAATATTTCTCATAAACTTTTCTTTATTTTTATTATTAGACATTATAGTCAGCAACAGTAAATTGAAGTTCAGTGTTGATAGTTTCATTTAAATAAAATTTATATGATTTCTATTCTAGTCGACGTTTATCGATTATGTACAACAGACGTTTTCGAAACACCATTGTCTCTCGTATTTTGGAATTTCATGATTACCCAATATAGCTCGTGTTTAATAATTCAATAATTTATGTTATTTCGAGCTGTACTACGAATGGCTGTTTCTGCTGTGACAGCCAGCGTGTCGAGTAAATCAGTAGCTTATGTAATAGATTGTTATTAATAACTTGTCCCATAAGTCAAAGAAAATAGTAAAATTCAAAAACGAAATTTCAGGTATCATATCGGTACATTCACTTTGTACAATTAAATTCATAATATTATTATGCTTAGAAGTAAATTATTTTTACTCTGAAAATAGCTGCTACCATAAACATCATAACAAATATATCTATTAAATCATAAATAGTTGCTACCATAAATATCATCATAAATATCTATCTCTATTAAATCATGAGTAGGTACTATGGTAAACATCATCATAAATATCATTATCCCTGTTCAATCATAAACAGTTGCTACCATAAATATCATAATAAATGTCATCCTTAACTATCATAAATAGTTGCTATCATAAATATCATCATAAATATCACTATCTCTATTAAATCATGAGTAATTACTATGGTAAACATCATCATAACTATCATTATCCCTATTCAATCATAAACAGCTGCTACGATAAATATCATAATAAATGTCATCCTTAACTATCATAAATAGTTGCTACCATAAATATCATCATAAATATCTATCTCTATTAAATCATGAGTAATTACTATGGTAAACATCATCATAAATACCATTATTCCTATTCAATCATAAACAGTTGCTACCATAAATACCATAATAAATGTCATCCTTAACTATCATAAATAGTTGCTACCATAAATATCATCATAAATATCAATCTCTATTAAATTATGAGTAATTACTATGGTAAACATCATCATAAATATCATTATCCCTATTCAACCATAAACAGTTGCTACCATAAATATCATAATAAATGTCATCCTTAACTATCATAAATAGTTGCTACCATAAATATCATCATAAATATCTATCTCTATTAAATCATGAGTAATTACTATGGTAAACATCATCATAAATATCATTATCTCTATTTAACCATAAACAGTTGCTACCATAAATATCATAATAAATGTAATACTTAACTATCATAAATAGTTGCTACCATAAATATCATCATAGATATCAATCTCTATTAAATCATGAGTAATTACTATGGTAAACATCATCATAAATACCATTATTCCTATTCAATCATAAACAGTTGCTACCATAAATACCATAATAAATGTCATCCTTAACTATCATAAATAGTTGCTACCATAAATATCATCATAAATATCAATCTCTATTAAATTATGAGTAATTACTATGGTAAACATCATCATAAATATCATTATCCCTATTCAACCATAAACAGTTGCTACCATAAATATCATAATAAATGTCATCCTTAACTATCATAAATAGTTGCTACCATAAATATCATCATAAATATCATTATCCCTATTCAATCACAAACAGTTGCTCCCATAAATATCATAACAAATATCCCTATTAAATCATGAATAGTTTCTAGCATAAATATCATCATAAATATCACCCTTAACTATCATAAATAGTTGCTACCATAAATATGATCATAAATATCCCCAATAAATCCTACATGCTGGCTACCATAAATATCATAAATATCAGTGTCCCTACGACAGTGAAACAATTGCAAACATCTCCATAATTCCATACAATTACAAAACTGGTGCACGCATATCGCACTCTGTAAAGATCCCCATCGAAGTCTTGCAAGAAGGCACGTCTATATCATTTCTCGCCGTACATAAATTTCCTTCGAAAATTCTTCTTTCAAGTGCCGTTAGTTGAAACTTGCACACAACTACTCTCGTCAAAAGCTGTCAGAAGCAACTGTTACAGTTCCGGCGATGGAAAGCGAGGGAAAAGAAGCGAAAGAGCTGTGTCTATAGAGTAGAAAGAAGGATGACTAGGGTCGGCCGTGTTTCTTTATGACGATGCACGGACATCGTCGATGCATGCAGACCCGTCCTCGCTTTACCTGGATATCTAGGGTCGCTTTTTTTCACCAGAAGCCGCGAAATTAATATTAATGAACATAAAACTACGGCGTTTTATGCGGTTGAAGGGGTCGAGCGAGGTCTGCAAAGAAGCAGTGCAAAGTCTAGCATTATTGCATGCCGAGTCAACGTCCATGTTTCAACATTCGCGATCGTTTTTGATAGACTAATAAATGCCTCCATTTCTGACCACCATTTGCCACAACTTCTTCTCTCAAATATGTTTACACTTTCTTAGTTACTTTAAATTCTGCCCATTTTGTAAAATAGGATAAAATATTATTACTTAGCTGATGATCTTTGTTGCTTGTTGATTGTGGACGTTGATTAATGATTTATAGAGAGGCAAATAATCATGCTGATTTGAACATTTTTTAGAAAATATTACGTAGTTGAGTTTTATTATTCATTGTACGTTGAATTACGTCTGGCACGTAGAATTAATTTCATATCGATGATTCGTGTATAGAGGCATATTAATTCGAGAATTTATTAGAATGAAATATTACTTAGTGCAAGATATTTATTATTTATTTGTACGATAATACTAATTGTTTGTATGCAATAAGATACCAATCAAAAGTTTCTATATAATTAATATTTATTTTTTATTTATTGTGTTGAATTTTGGAAATGTATTTCTAGTATTCATTTTTCATCTAAATTTTGATTATTTACTTTGGATTATTTTAAAATTATTATTATTTTATATTATGATGTACTATAAAAACTAAATTATGTTAAAGTTAATTCTCATTTTTTTAAAATTTCTAATAAAATTAGTTAACAAAAAATATCATAAAATGTGAATAATTTTCAAAGTAAAATAAAGTATGCAAATGCAAAATTATAAATCATTTGCTGGATAATTCAAGATAACTAAAAGGCAATCAGTATAAAATTTAACGACCCATAAAATAGTACAAAGAATAAATAAAAAAAAGAAACTTTTTTTCTTCGACATATAGTAATTCTCACGACCAGTAACAATTCTCGTGGCATTAGAAACATAACCTGACGTGTCTCCTGTCAGAATATTTTATTTCTTTGTTTTCCGTCGGGTATAAGAACTCTTTCCATTATTTCTCGTGGCAGAAAAGTTTCGTTCGGATGTTATAGCCAAGAAAGACGACCTCGTGCGATAGGGCCACGTTTCGCAGTGGAAAAAACGGCAGAGACCATTGGCGATCACTATGAATAATAAATGTGCGCGAGGTCAAACTAATTGTAACATACTGGTACGCAGTGATGTTTCGTGCCATGTGCTCGATCCTCACATTCATTTGTCATCTATACACACACAGGTACAGGGAAAGTATTTTCGTGGCTAAACGAATGCAAATTACATAATGTGTTACTCGCGAAGGTATTCGTACGCATCTAAAAAGGTCATTTTCATTTGGAGAAAATAATCAGGTTAGGTTACACAGGAGGTCAGGTTAGGTTAGACAGAAATGAAAAGAATGTGTGCATGGTGTTAATTGCACTCGTATATGCTATGTTCCATGTATGTACATATGTATACCTCAACCACGACTTTTACTTTCTACATAAGTCGGCATAATGATCCGATCTCTCGGGTCTTCCGGTACATGTGCGGTTGAAACCGCAGAATGATAGTAATTGGTCGATCGAATTACGGATCGAATGAAACCAAAGTTTTTATAGAGAAAAGAAGGCAAAACATTCTGCAAAAATTGTTCACATTCAAGAAATATCGTGTACTTTGTTCTTTTAACTACAATTTTTTATATTAATTCACACAATTATAATAAATCAAGTATAATAACTTGAAACACATGTTCTTCAATGGTCAGACATTTTGTAGACAGAATGTTACCTTCTTTGTATAATATAAATTTTGATTGCATTATTAGCAAATACATTTGTTAAAAGTTATGAAAATAATTAACATTAAATGGACATTAAATGGTAGCATACATATTTTAATTCATAAATTATCTTTATTCAACTTGAATTAAATACTAACAATGAGTTGATATATAGTATATAAAAAATCTTGTTAACCAAATACAATGAATACAGTAATTACTAAGAACAATTGCAATATCAATACATACATACAATAATTACTAAGACCAACACCAATATCCAATATCAACCTAACCTAATTCTACTTATAAAAAATCAATGACAACTTTTGTCAAAATTAAAAAAATTATTCTAACCTAAAATTGAAGTATACAGTTCTAAATAGTCCAAAAATACATATTCTACTAATCAGTCCAAAAATACATACATATTTTAATCAGTCCTCTAAATTTCTCCACATGCAGTAATTGTCATTGTATTACCATTTATTCATGAACGCACCATTCCATTCACATTTCGTATTCATTCTTCTTGAATTTCATTCAAGCCTCGGTGTATGTCGCTTGTTACATATCGTATTTCGAAAAAAACTCATTAGGGAAGAAACTACTTGGCACCGGAAGCTGCAATGTGTCCTCGATGAGCGTGTTGTTGGTGACCCGCATTTCTGGTGACCGTAATCGCACGGCTGGAGTTGATTTTAGTGTCGGATCCAATGCGTTCCGGCGTCGCGACGCCCGAAAATGCAGCGTCGAAACTCACACGTGCGCTTGGACGCCTCAGAGCAAACGAGCGACGGCGTTGGCTAGCGATGGGATCGACGTGGATTAATATTCGCGTACGTTGCGAGTACGATCAAATTTGTCAGAGTAATTTCGAATATATTATGAGGAGAGGTGTGACATACTCGAGACACTATTGGTAATTTCAAATGTCGAAGTATTACAAAATTTATAAATGACATGTAATTTGTTATTGTGGATAATGGATTTCGTTGACCAATGAATATGGACGAATTTTGATATTTTTGAATTAATCTGTAGAGGAGTAGAATGTCAATTTGCAAAAGTTATTGTCAGGAATATATTATCAGATGTGTAACATACTCGAGACACTATTGGTAATTTCAAATGTCGAAATATTACAAAATTTATAAATGATATGCAATTTGTTGTTGTGAATGATGGAGACATTTTGTTCACCAATGAATATGGACAAATTTTGATATTTTTGAATTAATCTGTAGAGGAGTAAAATGTCAATTTGCATAAGTTTTTTTAGGAGAATTTCTTTGTGAAATTATTATTATAATTATAAGTGATGAAATAATTGAATTGTTGCGAGTAAAAGGCGTTGAAACTTTAAAGTAATTTACTCGTTTGCATATTAATTCTGGTTTCGTGGTAATTATGCGAACATTTCGAGAATAAAGAATACTTAACATACATTCATATGTGTATATCATATATGTAAAAATTAAATAAAAAGTGGAAATAAGAAATAAATAAAAAGTAGAAAGAAAAAATGAGTAAGAAATAAATAAAAAGTAGAAGGAAGAAATGAGTAAAAAATAAATAAAAAGTAGAAAGAAGAAATGAGTAAAAAATAAATAATAAGTAAAAAAATAACTAAGAATTAGATTATTGAAAGTATAAGAGGTTGGTGTATACACACATAGCATTTTATATTGCATATAAAAAATAATATCAAGTTTGGCATGACTTTATGACATAAAAGCACAAAATTATACTCATGGCACACAAATTTAAGACTCAAAGTTTGATACAAATATGAAATGTTTCCAGTTGTAGGAAACAATAAATAACCTCTAAACATGCAAAGTCTGACCTAATTTCATGAAAGAAAAGTATCATAAAATAGTACTTATATTACATTATTTTGAAGGTTAAAGTTTAATAAAAATGGAAACATAAAAGTTACATTAATGTTATCGATATAAAATTGCTGGTTTTTGGTTATGGCAAACAATAAACAACATGTGAACATGCGAAGTCTAATGTAATTTTGTGAGAGGAATCATGAAATAGTGGTTAGGTTACATTGATTCACGTTTAATTTTAAACGTGAATGTTATTCATGAAAATTTGCTGGTTTTTATTTGTAGCAAAATATAATCAATTTCACGAAAGAAAAATGTTATAAAATGGTACTTATGTTATATCAGTTTGAAGGTTAAATTGCATATGTTACATCAATTTGAAGGTTAAATTGCTAGTTAGAAATTTGATAAAAATATTGCAAGTTTGAAATTTTGTAAAAATATTGCAGGTTAGAAATTTAGTCAAAATGGCGACTAAAATACTTATTCCATCAACTCAGAAGTTAAAGTTCGACAAAAACGACTAAACGTTTCATTAACGTTTCAAACACAAAATGGCTGCCAGTCAGTCACAGTGAAGAATGAATCAGAGTGAAAGTAATATGTTGTCTCCGTATGAATTTTAATCAGGACACTCTGTTGAGCGAAAGCTATCGGTAATTCAATATAATGTACAGAGAAAGTGTAACTAATAAACGCGTACTTCAGGAGTAGTTTCATAAATCACAGAAACACAGAAAAATTAACGAGGCACGAAAGCATAAATAAGTACTAGAATACGTTGTGAAAAATTTATTCTACATATATATCATTAATTTACTACTTTTAAATAATATTTTCGACTTCACAAATATGAGGACAAATATAACTTATTATTATATCAATCTTGAAATGATGAACTCAAAAATTTAGGTTTGATCAACAGCAATATTGGTATAGAAAACCATTTTATTCAAATAAAATTATCCACTCAAAATTGAGATCGTTGAATGTCTTGAATAATTATTTAGTGTTATATAAAATAATTTTCTGAAACATTTATTACTGTTTATATATTATTAAATTTAATAAGGTTGTTGAATTTGTTTTGAAACGAACTATGGTTTTGTTAAGCTACAAACATATGTACACTAGTGTGATACAATTATTCTACACTAGTGTACAATAGTGTCAAATTTTGTACTCTCACAAGATTTTGCACTAATGTACAATAATATCAAATTTTATACCCTCACAAAATTTTACACTACTGTGCAATAATATCAAATTTCGTACTCTCCCAATATTCTACACTAGTGTACAATAGTGTCAAATTTTGTACTCTCACAAGATTTTGCACTAATGTACAATAATATCAAATTTTATACCCTCACAAAATTTTACACTACTGTGCAATAATATCAAATTTCGTACTCTCCCAATATTCTACACTAGTGTACAATAGTGTCAAATTTTGTACTCTCACAAGATTTTGCACTAATGTACAATAATATCAAATTTTATACCCTCACAAAATTTTACACTACTGTGCAATAATATCAAATTTCGTACTCTCCCAATATTCTACACTAGTGTACAATAGTGTCAAATTTTATACTCTCAAAATTTTGCACTACTGTGCAATAATATCAAATCTTGCACTCCCCCAATATTCTACACTACTGTACAATAGTGTCAAATTTTACACTTCCTCAATATTCTACACTAGTGTACAATAGTGTCAAACTTTATACTCACAAAATTTCACACCAGTGTACAATAACATCAAATTTTGTACTCCCTCAATATTCTACATTAGTGCACAACAATGTCAAATATACTCTCACAATACTCTACACTAGTGCATAATACTATCAAATTTAGTACTCTTGCAAAATAAGTGATGTGCGACAGCGTCAAAGTTTATACTCTCATAAAACTTGATCACGACCGTTTAGTTCCATCGCTAGTCGCTGCATTTAGAGCATGTCCGTGCAGTTTCACGAGTCGGTCAGTTGACTAGGTTGACACCTCGTTGAGAATGATTCTTTCTCCTTTTTCTGTCGAAATTCGTACGCTCTCGAATTCACACTTGCGGTTCTCGTGGATCAATTTGACCACGAACAACGGAATCTCTTCGTGAAAGCTTCATCTTCCTCAGCTCGTTACTCTGCGTGATTGGTGATCGTTCGATCGTTGCCATCGACGGAAACGATGCTTTGCTTCTCGATCGACTAACCAATTCTTTCTTTGTTCTTGCTGAGAGTGTTCTAAGGGAAAGTGAGAACGAAGACGCGCAAAAAGGAGCATTTTCAATGGTTCCAGGTTTACTCGAACGTGGTAACGATATAAACCAAGCGTTTCTCCTTGACTAAGAATAAATTCAATCTGTGGAACGATTTTCTTTACTTTCTAGTTTTCGCAGTACGATATTGGTGCTTCAAGATTTATTTTTTATCGATTTAACAATTAATTTTGTTACATTTTTATGAATGGTTATTAGATTTTTATTTATTTTCTATGATTGCATATTATTATTTTAGACGCAATATTATTATTAAAATATAACATTATTTTTTGGAATAATATTTTCAATTAGGTAACTTTCTTAGGAAAGATATTAAAGATAATTTTGTATAATATTCACCAGTAATTATATCACTATTTAATTAACATTAAACCTTGTAAAATATTAAAAAGGTTTTTATAATTGCAACCTGAACTTTTTATAACTTATTAGAATTTCTCACATTGAAAAAAGAATAGAGAGATCAACTATTTATACTGGGTTGCATTAGCAAAAGTATCGTGCAACTGCAAGTAATAAATTATGTCCATTGGAATTATCTTGTGTGACTTATGTGTGTCATAAAATGTAATTTTGTATGCTCTGATCCCATACTTTTGGCATGCAGTATATGTTTAAGAATTGTGTTATACACTTATTCGAATGTCAAATAATAATTCATGATGACGGTATGATGACTTCGATTGATTTAATGGCTACTTCACTTTGTATGAATCTAGTTTCTATTTTATTTACGTTGAATTTAGAAAATTTATTTGCTCATTTTTGTATGAATAATGATTAGAAAAAATTCTAATTCTAATGTTCTAATTTTACAGAAGCAGTTTCAATTTATTTTGATATCTCCATTGATAAAATTGTCAAAAAATTGAAAACTAATATGTGAATTTTTAATAAAATTTTGTAAAATTCTTCATAAAACTGTGGCATTTAACTCCAATTTTAAATTGCAAAATAATTTGCAAAATGATTGCAAAATCAATTCACAAAATTGTATGTAACTTGACTTTTAACGAATCAAAAAGTTTTTAACAATATTTTTATTAAGTAAAATTTGCTGATGCACTAAAATTAAAAATGTAACGATTATATTTTGATTTTAAAGCTTTTCAAAAAATAAAATGGAGTTCATAAAATGTGTAAAATAGTGTCAGGTTTATTCAGGTATAGTAATACAAATAAACTAAGAAGTGACACTCTTCGTCCAAGAATAAACAGAAACTGTGAGATAACATGTTACGTGTGAACTCTTTTCGAAAATAAAAATTTACTTTTACTTTCAATTTAACATAAAATATTACTTGCTCTATTAATTAATTGTTGCAGGTACTACGTTATTAATAATTACAACTAAGCATTTTTTAACTAATTCTATATTACACACGTAGCAATAGTAATTATCAGCAGCGAAATAACCTCAAAAGAATTTATTTAACTTTTTAACTAGTAAATTTTAAACTTGCTGTTTGCAAAAATATCATCGAGTGCAAAGGGTTGAATTAAAACTTATTTTCATTTTAAAAGTACTCAAAAGGCTTAATGTCGGAATATTATCGTTCAAGATCCACCCTTTAATTATTCGATTTATATTAGATAGCATCCACCGATGAGCCTCGCAATCAACGTGTTAAAGAACCGTGACCATTACGGTAATCAAAAGAATTTTAAAACGATGTCTGAAACAGATCGGAATCTTGGTAAGCACTTCCGCGAAATCTCGAGTCACGTATTTCCTTCCTAGCCAATATTTCACCGTCAGCTCGCCGAAATTTATGGTTCATTTTTCACGGCGATACAACGCGTATCTCGTGTTTTAGCGGCTCGATTAGCGTCGATCAATCAGCATTTTTCTTGCAACAACATTCCCATGTATTTATATATTCTGACGTAATATTACGGTTACGTAAGAGACGTGCGAATCTCTAAATTAATCGTACGGTCGAAGGAAATGTTAAAAAGGGCCGGTGGTAGCCGAAGAGCAAGAAGCGTGCTTCCGGTTGCGAGACGAAATAAAATACCGGAGCTCAGCTTCGATGAACACCGACTCGTTTTCAACGTGTTGTACCCTGATACACAAGCCTTCGTAGCGACAAAGACCTTTGTTTACACGTGTGCATGCTTGCTCGTAATTCTGATAACATTGTCGAGCAATAAGTGTCCTTCTTCTTGTCGATCAGAGGACGCTGAAGGCGTTGCAGCAAGATGGCGGCCCTCGCGTTATAAACCGAAGAAAACCGAGTAAAGCCGAAGAAAATCAGAGAAAATTAAAAGATAGAATTTAAGACTTTTTGCAGATATAAATGCATAACGAATACAGTTGTATATTTATACAACTTTATACAATTTTATATAAACCCTCTCTTTGATATTAATCGTTTTTCTTATATCTTATCACACTCATTAAATACCGTACAGTATAATGACATGTAATCACATTTGACATTGCTTGTATTAGTTCAACAAACTAAAAATTTACTATATGTCAAGAAGTTAATACCAATTATAATTTGCAAGATCAACGGTCCATCATTTAATTTAAATGTTATCAAATAACATTTCTTATTTGACTTATTGTAGAAATAAGTAGCTCTGTGTGATGTGCAGAAAACATCATAGGTCACAGGGTTCATAAGCATGAATTAAGCATTAAATCTATATTTGTACTCGTAACAAATCTTGATGTAACTACTCCTTTTCTCATTTGTAGCAGGCATAAATCTGCGATGACAGAAATTTCGATTTAAGTATGGTAAAACTATAAACCGAATTTTATGAGTTCCGTTATAAATAGATTAGTAAAATTTGTAACCAAGCAGCCGAATTACAATCGGCAATACCATCAAATGGATATACAGAGATTTCACGGGTCGTTTAAGTGGAATATCAATTGCCGCTACTAGACACGTGTTTGAACGGTTTGCATGCTATTATTTTCAGATGTGTTCGAGTGCGTCTCGTAGTGTGAAGTAACATAGTGGAGATAAATTACGAAGCGAACAGAGCCGACTGTTACCAGAGAGGAGATGGGATTTTAAGGGAATCGGCATGAATTTAAGACCGACCGGTTGCTCCTTTATCGCTATTAATAATTCCACCGTTGTAAGCTCGTTTCACCATTATTTATACGTATTTACGGGATCGGTTATTCACGCGGAACCCTTTCAACGTGGAACACACCGTCACGAAAATTCTATCTCTGACCTCGTTCATTCTTTTTTAGTAACCGAGATAAAGTTGTAAATAATAATATTTGTTAAAGAAGCAATTTGTATTCTATAACGAAAATTCAAAATAATAATGTAGCTGTACAATTTCTACTTTTCTATCATTAAAAATTTCAGAGTTTGAAAACTTGATGCAAATAGTAAGCTAATTAAAGTAGTTCAGTGGTGTGAGCGAATGAATTTAGTGAACGCGTTTAAAATATGTACATTTCCTTATTTTGTCTTCTCAAGATAGTAGAATGTCTTCAACGACATAAATTAGTTCTGAGGATACTGCTGCTGGCATCGTCGTTTTACAGCTGGACGTAAAGACACTTCCTTTAGGGAGCGTTCACATTATGCTAGTAACTGGTGCCAGTTTAATGGTGCAGTAGGTAGATGAATTTTTCCGTTTCTTGCTTTGCCTGTTACAGGACTATTGTTGGAAAAAGAAGGCGAGAAAGGAGGGAAACCATATTATTTCCAAAATCTCTTAATATCTACACACCCCAAATCTTTACATTCGCAAATTTCTACATTTTCAAATCTCTACATTTCCAAATCTCTACGTACCCAAATTCCTACATCCCCAAATTGGTACATCTCCAAATCGCTATGTTCCCAAATTGGTACATCCCCACACCGGTACACCCACAAATCGGTACATCCCCAAATCGCTACGTCCCGAAATCGCTACGTTCCCAAATAGCTACGTTTCCAAATCGCTACGTCCCCAAACTCCTACATCCCCAAATCCCTACGTCCCCAAATCGGTACACCTCCAAATCGCTACGTCCCCAAATCGCTACGTTCACAAATCGGTACATCCCCAAATCGGTACACCCCCAAATCGGTACATCCCCAATTCGCTACGTCCCCATATCGCTACGTTCCCAAATAGCTACGTTTCCAAATAGCTACGTCCCCAAATCGCTACGTCCCCAAATCGCTACGTTCCCAAATCGGTACATCCCCAAATCGGTACATCCCCAAATCGGTACACTCCCAAATCGCTACGTTCCCAAATCGCTACATCCCCAAATACCTACGTCCCCAAATCGCTATATTTCCAAATCTCTACGTCCCCAAAACTCCTAGATCCCCAAATCCCTACGTCCCCAAATCGCTAACGTCCCCAAATCGCTACGAGCCCAAATCGGTACACCCCCAAATCGCTATATCTCCATATCCCTACACCCCCTATTGGTACATCTCCCAATCGCTGGGTCCCCAAATCGCTACGTTCCCAAATCGGTACATCTCCAAATCGCTATATCCCCAAATTCCTACATTCCCCTATCGGTACATCTCCAAATCGCTATATCCCCAAATTCCTACATTCCCCTATCGGTACATCTCCAAATCGCTACGTACCCAAACTCCTACATCCCCAAATCCCTATTTCCCCAAATCCCTACACCCCCAAATCTCTACGTCCCCAAATTGCTATATCTCCAAATCCCTACACCCCAAATCTTGTAAATTTTCTCATTTCACTCGACAAACATCCAGAATTCTCCCAGCCCATTAAAACACCAGTTAAAACGTTACTCCCTACATCCTTTCCCAAGACTGTGATACTCTCTTCAAGTTCTTTCCAAGTTCCTGAATCGTTCTTTCGAAAAGTACTTGTTATTCGCATTGTCGATTGGTGTCACGGACGCCACGAAGCCCCAATATCGTCTACTTCCAGATGTTCTTCAGGGTGTAGCTTTGCAGTCGAAGAATCTACATACTCGATGCACGAAAGACAGAGTTTCGAAGCGTTAAACGAATATGGCTCGCTGGTCGGTCGTCCAACGCTGTTGTTGGCTTCATCAAATCAGATAAACCGCACACAGTGTCGCATTGTTTCGTCGCAGTGAATAGGAACGTTTGTAAGCAGACGCAGGAACAGCCGCAAACACAAACGACGCGGATTAGAGGGCGAAGCTTCGACATCGATTTCACGAGCCGCTTTTCGATGTTCTCGAATTACCGGTAAACCTTGACTCGGGATTCATCGAACCCGCAGAAACGTAAACGGGTGCTTTGCCCATTACTAACTACGCGATGGATTACATTATCGTAGCGCGTGATTACGGATTTAACGAACATTTATCCGCACACGATTTGCTCGTATGGTCTCTGATGGATATTGTATCGAAGTGCAACTAGAAACAATAACTGTGATTAATTTAATATAAGTTGCATTGATATTCGCTTTGTGCATTGATGATGTACTGCAGTGCTGTTCTGTCTATTTGTATACAGCGAGGGATTTCTCATACTGCTTATTTTACAGAAACAGCGATCATTTACTGTAGATTCATATAAACTATTTAATTTAAAAAATTCAAATTTCTAAACTTGTAAATTGATTGATTACAAAATTTGAGATTTGTAAATTTCTCAATGTGCAACTTTCAAAACTTCTAAATAATCATTTCAAAGTTTGAAACTTCTATATTTGTAAATGTTTAAATGTCTATGTTTTGACAGGTTAATTCAGTGTAACATGAAATTAAGTTTTTAAATGTAAAATGGAGGGTGAAAAGTACAATAAATATTTGAAGAAGGTTGATAAGGTTGAGCCAGTAACAAGGTTGTAAATTTTTAAATTATTAAAGATACGTCTCGAAAAAACGCAGCGTAACATTAAAAAAGGAAGATACCAAACGTTGTTTGACAAATGTTTTGAAAGCTTTACAAGGTTTCAGTAATTTCCTGCAGCGAAAACTGTTCCCACGAGTTTAGGAAGTTTTCTCGTGGCATCCAGGAAAAATGGCAGTAGAGTTTCGTTTCTGCGGAACGAGCACAGATTTTTCCGTGTAACGTTTTCAAAACTCCGTTGCTCTTTTTTGACGAGTTTATGGAATTTTCTTCTGTTTCATTTTGCTGACGGTATTTCTAGAATTTCCACGGGATACTGCGTTCCGAGGTGCAGTTTAAAAGCTTTGTTGCGATTTATATCTCGGGAATTCTTTTCGAGAGTCTGTGGAACGGTGTTGTTATAGGATACCATACTTTTTATAATATTTAGAAAATAAATAGGTGTACTGTTCTTTATAACGATGCTGTACCTCCGTGATTTAGTCCAGAGAAAATCTAACGGTAATGTCTTCGTTATGGATTTATAATAACTGCTTGTTTAGGGGAGAATATTACAAATTTATATTAAGGTCGATTGTGAGATGGTAGAATTTCGATTTGTGGACGTAATAGTTTGGAGACGTAATGGAGACGTAGTAATGGAGACATGTTGGAGACGAATTTAGGGATGTTTTGATTTGGGGACGTAGGGATTTGGGGACGCAGGGATTTGGGGACGTAGCTATTTGGGGACGTAGGTATTTGGGGGTTTAGCGATCTGGGGACGTTAGCAATTTGGGGACGTAGCGATTTGGGGACGTAGGGATTTGGGCATGTAGGAATATGGGGGACGTAGGAATTTGGGGACGTAAGAATTTGGGGACGTAAGAATTTGGGGACGTAGGTATTTGGAAGTTTAGCGATTTGGGGACGTTAGCAATTTGGAGACGTAAGAATTTGGGGACGTAGGTATTTGGAAGTTTAGCGATTTGAGGACGTTAGCAATTTGGGGACGTATCGATTTGGGGATGGAGGAATTTGGGGATATAGAATTTTGGGGGCGTTAGCAATTTGGGGACGTAGCGATTTGGGGACGTAACGATTTTAGGACGTAGAGATTTGGGCATGTAGGAATATGGGGATGTAGGAACTTGCGGATATAGCGATTTGGGGACGTATCGATTTGGGGATGTAGCGATTTGGAGATATAGGAATTTGGGGATGTAGCGATTCGGGGACATACCGATTTGGGGATGTACCGATAGGGGGATGTAGGAAGTTGGGAATATAGCGATTTGAGGATCTACCACTTTGGGGACGTAGGGATTTAGGGATATAGAAATTTGGGGGCGTTGGCAATTTAGGGACGTAGCAATTTGAGGACGTAGCGATTTGGGGACGTAACGATTTGGGGACGTAGGGATTTGGGCATGTAGGAATATGGGGACGCAGGAATTTGGGGATGTAGCGATTTGGGGACGTTAACAATTTGGGAACGTATCGATTTGGGGATGTAGGGATTTGGAGATATAGGAATTTGGGGATGTAGCGATTCGGGGACATGCCGATTTGGGGATATACCGATAGGGGGATGTAGGAAGTTGGGAATATAGCGATTTGGGGATCTACCACTTTGGGGACGTAGGGATTTGGGGATATAGGTATTTGGAGATGTAGCGATTCAGGGACGTACCGATTCGGGGATGTACTGATTAGGGGATGTAGGAATTTGAGTGTATGGCGATTTGAGGACGTAGCGATTAGGAGATGTAGGAATTTGGAGATATACCAATTTGGGGACGTACCAATTCGAGGATGTAACGACTTGGGGATGTAGAAATTTGGGGGTATAGCTCATTTGGAGCTGTAGCGATTTGGTTATGTAAGAATTTGGGAGTACAGATACTTGGGAATGTAGGAATGTAGTTATTTGTAAAAAGAATCATGTGGGATCGTAGGGATTATAAATATTAGTATTCGAAAAAAAATTCAGGAATACAAGGACTCAGGAATATGTAGGGTGTCTCACAACTAGTGTAAGTCTCTGAAGTGGGGGGGTAGCCGACGTTAGTATATTAGTATATAAAAATTTGGAGAAACGTAAACTCCACAATCTGAAAACTGGGGGAAATTCGGAAATATAAGAATTTAGTAATAGTATAGATTATCATATGTGCTCTTCTAAACATCTGTGTCTTCACCCAACTCGTGTTTGACGATCCACGATAACTTCATAGATAAAAAAATAAAACGGTTGCCGGTAATTGCCAATTGTATCAGCTTCTTTGCCACATTTTCTCACGAGGTTATTTTTTACGACTCCTGTTACAACACCGGAAGTTACAGAATAGTCATCGCGGTTTTTGCTCGTTTCTTTTCGCGGTTATCGCGCGCAGTAAATTTCCCGCGATAAATATCCGCGCCACCCGTTATCCTTCGTGAAACATTTTCGAACAATTTTCGAGCGTTTTTTTTTCTTCAGTGTTGGCTATTTTCCGCCGCTGGTTTTTTCCGGCGAATTAACGTTCATACCGTCAGGTAATTGTCCCTTAATAACTCGAGATCCGCTACTCTGGGTTGTTTTTTTTTTTTAAACGCATGAAAAAGTTACGCTTTCATATTTTAATTTTATTAAATTCTGTACGACCCTGGAATTTTTTACGCTCGCGTTTGTAACTCTTTTTGGGGAAACTGTTTGAAAATCCCTTGATGTAACATTTTCATTATAACGAGATAATGAGTTACAAGTTTGCGATTTATGAAATGTTTATAAAGTAGCAAATGAGAGTAATGCTTATTTCTTTTTTTAAATGCATCGTTTTAAAATTTATCGTTCGGTAGAAAAATTAGCCAGAACTCGAGCGGAGTAATAAATATTTATAAATATTAAAAAATATTCATTTTAATATTCGATAGCCTGAAAATGATTTCGTTAACAAGTATGAAATATTAATGAATGATTATCAATGAAATTGCAATCGAAATTGAATATCTCTCCAAATATTTTGAAGAGTTTGCAGATTTTTTCGAGAACGAAGTTGTGTACGAAAAAATATGATTCTTAAATTTCGACGTGTTTTTGTATGTGGAATCATCACACGATCGCTTGGACCACGATTTTTGCAATATTTAGTGGATTTAGTAATATGTAGCTTTAAAAAGTGCATAGCTTTGAAAATGCTTTTGTTCGACGAGTTCGCTGCGGATGTAATGTTTGGAAGTTATTTTGAATGGAATAGCATTGATGCATTTTCTACGTAAAAAATATACTTGTTACGAAATCAGAATGTAGCGAAATTTCGACGAAAAACTCTCGCAGAACAATTCAGAACGCGTGAAAAATAAAATAAATTGAAATACACGAAACTCGATACAGACGAGAAATAAAGCGAAGCGTATGTAAAACAAATTAAAACACGCGGAATTCGAAACACGCGTAAAAAGAGATTAAATAAAGCGCGTGTTGGTAGTTTGGAGCATGGAAAACATAGAATAAGATAAACGTAACGTAAAATAAATCGTACGTAGTTCGAAACAAAAGATAAATTGGGAACACCCGAAGAATAAACTAGAATAACGCGCGGGCAGCTCCAAACATGTGTAACATAAAAAAGAGGAACGCGAAATAAATTGGGATACCTACATGAAGCTCGTGTAATTTCAAATGTACGGAGAGCTGACGTGAATTTCGAAATGCGGAGAGTTACTGTTTTATTACAATTATAATTTTCATTCGAATTTTATTACGAGTTTTATTATGGATACAGAAATATTACGTTTTTAAATTCAGAAAATTGTAGGTGTAGAGGTAGTGATGTATTGAAGTCGCAATTTCACAAGTATGGAAACATACGTGTACTTGGATACACATACTGGAAACATATTTTTAGGTTGCAATGTCGTACATGTAGAAATACTGACATTTTAAATGTGCAATTTTGCAAATGTGGAAATACTGACATTTTAAGTTTGCAATGTTGCAAATGTAGAAATACTGCAATTTTGTAAATCTAGAAATATTGACATTTTAAATATGCAATTATGCAAATGTAGAAATACTGACATTTTAAATGTGCATTTTTGCAAATGTAGAAATACTGCAATTTGGTAAATCTAGAAATACTAACATTTTAAATATGCAATTTTGCAAATGTAGAAATACTGACATTTAAAATGAGCAATTTTGCACATGTGAAAATACTGCAATTTTTAATGTGCAATTTTGCAAATGTAGTAATACTGACATTTAAAATGAGCAATTTTGCATATGTGAAAATACTGCAATTTTAAATGTGGAATTTTGCAAATGTAGAAATACTGAGATTTCAAATTTGCAATTTTGCAAATGTAGTAATACTGACATTTAAAATGAGCAATTCTGCACATGTGAAAATACTACAATTTAAAATTCGCAATTTTGCAAATCTAGAAATACTGACATTAAAAATAAGCAATTTTGCATATGTGAAAATACTGCAATTTTAAATTTGCAATTTTGCAAATGTAGTAATACTGACATTTAAAATTAGCAATTTTGCACATGTTAAAATACTGCAATTTTTAATGTCCAATTTTGCAAATGTAGTGATACTGACATTTAGAATGAGCAATTTTGCACATGTGAAAATACTGCAATTTTAAATTTGCAATTTTGCAAATGTAGTAATACTGACATTTAAAATTAGTAATTTTGAACATGTGAAAATACTGCAATTTTTAATGTGCAATTTTGCAAATGTAGAAATACTGAAATTTCAAAATTGCAATTTTGCAGATATAGGAGTACCGAAATGTCAAAATTGCAAATTGGCGGATATAGAAATACTTAAATTTCAAATGTGCAATTTTGCAAATATAGAGATACTGATATTTCAAATTCGTAATTTTGCAAATATTTGAATTTATAAATTTACAAATCCAAGAATCCACAAATCCACAAATTCACAAATTCACAAATCCACAAATCTACAAATCTACAAATCGACAAACCTACAAATCTACAAACCTACAAATATACAAATTTACAAATTCTCAAATCTACGAATCCTCAAATCTGCTAACCCACAAATCTACAAATCCTCGAATCTACAAATCCTCAAAACTACAAATCCTCAAATCTACAAATCCTTAATTCTACAAATCCTCAAATCTATAAATTCACAAATCCTCAAATCTATTTTACTAACCTACAAATCTACAAACTCATAAATTTACAAATCCACAAATGTATCTATTTACAAACGAACAAACTTAGCGTACATAAACAAAAAAATCAGCAAAGTAAGATTCGTGCACGTGATCCTAATGGTCCATAAGACTGTGTTTTCCCAATTACGTGTTTTCAATATCATCGATTTTCGCCCGAGGTCCTTGAAACCCCAGGGGCGTCTCTGAAAGGAACAATTACAGAGAAGGAAAGAAATATCGTAGCAAACGTGCTTGTTCTCCTCGGAAACCAAGACGTAGAAAATCGAACAATCTCGAAAGCTACCCTCCTCGTAAACTAATTCTGGCTAAAACAACGATCAACCGGAACAAACGTTGAGGCGTAGTTTTTGGAGAACAATTCATCACGCACGATCGATTCCACTCCCAGTTCCTGTTAACTGACCGTGTCTACGATTCTCATTGTGTGGCGTCTTCGAAACCCCTCTGTTCTACTTACACATCCGGTGTTTCGTTTCGTGTTGCTACGTGTATTCTATTTTATTTCATTTTTTAACCTCCTATTATCTCTCGGTTCGAATACGTTTCATTTTTCTGTACTTCGTTCATGTTTTCCCGTGTTTCCAATCGTTTTGTGTTGTTTTATTAGAAATACGCGACAAATAGAGACTGTGCAAAATAAATCGAAGTCACTGGACATCGAGGAACTTTTTCATTTTTCACGTTTTTCGTAAAATTAATAGGGCTGTTCAAAACGTAATTATATAATTTATTAGTTACCATGATTACTACTGTAACATTGACACATATCTTGTATTTCCACTGTTTGGTGACAGATTCCAAATTACAAAATTTTCAAACTCCTTCGTCAATTTTTAATTTCTCACATTTCCTGATTTTTTAAATCTCAAAATCTCTTTACGAAACCATAAATTCTATAATTTCCAAGATGCATGTTAGGCAATTTCCAAAATTGTTATCTTTCAAATTTTTAAATTCTACACCATAAAAGCTTACCTCTAATCATTTAAATTCTGAAATTCCCAAATTCCATGATTCTCAAATTACCTTTACGAACCCCTAAATTTTATAATTTCCAAGATACATATTAGGCAATTTCCAAAATTTCTATCTCTCAAATTCTAAAATTCTTCAACTCCACACTTTGCAAAAGCATACCTCTAATAATCTAAATCCCCAAATTCCTTAATTCTCAAATTACCTTTACGAACCTCTATTATTTCCAAGATACATTTTAGGCAATTTTCAAAACTTCTATCTCTCAAATTCTAAAATTCCTCAACTCCACACTCCACAAAAGCTTATCTCTAATCATCTCAATCCTCAAATCCCTTAATTCTCAAATTCCCTTTACGAACCCCTAAATTCTATCATTTTCAATAGCCCTATTCCTGAGTTTCCAAAATTGCTATCCCCCAAATTCCAGACAATTCAACTCCACACTCCACAAAAATTTACCTCTAATAATTTAAATCCTCAAATCCCCAAATTCCTTAATTCTCAAATTACCTTTACGAACCCCTAAATTTTATAATTTTCAATATCCCTATTCCTCAGTTTCCAAAATTGCTATCCCCCAAATTCCAGACAATTCAACTCCACACTCCACAAAAATTTACCTCTAATAATTTAAATCCTCAAACCTCCAAATTCCTTAATTCTCAAATTATCCTTACGAACCCCTAAATTTTATAATTTTCAATACCCCTGTTCCCCAGTTTCCAAAATCCCTATCCTCCAAATTCCACAATTCAACTCCACACTCCACAAAAATTTACCTCTAATAATTTAAATCCTCAAACCTCCAAATTCCTTAATTCTTAAATTATCCTTACGAACCCCTAAATTTTATAATTTTCAAGACCTCTATTCCTCAGTTTCCAAAATTCCTATCCCCCAAATTCCACAATTCAACTCCACAAAAATTTACCTCTAATCATCTAAATCCTCAAATCCCCAAATTCCTTAAATGACCTTCACGCACCCCTAAATTCTGAAATTTCCAAGATCCCTATTCCTCAATTTCCAAAATTCCTATCCCCCAAATTCCACAATTCAACTCCACAAAAATTTACCTCTAATCATCTAAATCCTCAAATCCCCAAATTCCTTAATTCTCAAATTATCCTCAAATCCCCAAATTCCTTAAATGACCTTTACGCACCCCTAAATTCTGAAATTTCCAAGATCCCTATTCCTCAGTTTCCAAAATTCCTATCCCCTAAATTTCACATTTCAATTCCACACTCCACGAAAACTTACCTCTAACCATTAGACATCCATCCCAAATATCAGCTACAATCCATTCAAATCGCCATCATGCACTTGTACCACTTTCAGTAACTATACTCCCAGTACGCAAACCGTAATGCACACAAACTGTATAGAAAAATTATATAAAAGCATGATATAACGTGCACGGTTCGTGTCGGTTCGGTGGAACGTGACTAAATCGGTCTGATAATTATGAATCAAGCTTAATGGACTCGGACCAAGGCTGTAGGATAAACGACCGCCTTACGTGAACCTGGCTTAAGTAATTGCACCCTAGCAGCTCACCCTCTACGTACACATACACGATCTAACAACACAGGTGGGCTGCTTAACTTGTAATGATCTAGCTGCATCAAATTGCTACAACGAAGCTATGGCAATTAATAAAGTTAAGAAACGCCACCGGCTGAAAGTATGGCCCGCAACCTGCCCGAGTAAGGATAATTACGATACCATCGCCCATCCCTCGTTGCGAAGGTAATTAATTTTCACTAAGGCTCGTTACGAGTGCTCCTCTTTTTCATACAGCAACGCGGAAAAGAACGCATTCTACGCGGTTTTATGGACATGCTTCGAATTCACTAGATGTCCAGTTTTATGGCTAGACGAAAGTGTTTATGGCTAGCTTGTGCATTTCATTCTTTTTTCACATTTTGGTCACAGTTTTATAGATTTTCAAATTTTTAGGGTTTTAATTTTATTTATTCGGCTCTTGGATTTTGTGGTTAGAGATTTATTTGTGACTCTAGAAAATCCTCCAGGTTTTAAGACTCTAAGGGGGAAGTTAAGGGATCTTTTCGAAAATTCAGTTTTTAGTTCGCAGAAATTCAGAGTTAAGGATTTATGGGTTTATAAATTTATAAATTTAGCGTTTTGCAAATTGCATCTTTGAAGTTTCCTAGTTTCTGAAGTCGGATTAGCAAATTTTCAGAAATTCAAGGTTGCAGATTCATAGGTTTATAAATTTGTTATTTTACAAACTGGGTATTTGAAATTTTCAACACTAAAATGATTAATCTTTAAATTCAATATTTATGTATTAAATTAATTTTTCTCTGTCTCCTGTCTTAAGTGTTCCCAAGTTTCCTGTACTCTTAAGTATACAAATGATCAATTTTTTCACCGGTAGTATTTTCTTCTTCGATCGAAAGTTGAATGTTAAAGAGCATGTAGATTAAAAATCAGCTTTTGCGAATAACTGTTTACCGTTTCCAAGAAATAGACATTCATGAAACGAATACGATAATGACATTCTTTTAAACATTATTACTGTTATTCCCGAATGTCCTTCAGGCTGTCCCGAGAAGGAAATGCAATTTGCGCGGAACAATCGATCATGGACGATTGGATCCACCTCGAATACCCGTGAATGGCCATTTCGTTGATGGCATTATTTCCTCTTCAAATCGAGATACAATTCGTGCGTATTTCACGAGTGTCGTGCTTCAGATATGGCGATGGCGGTCGACTACTTAAGATCGATTCACAATTCAGGCCACCAACAACATTAATATTCGCAAAATCCAACAGAATTTATATTTATATATAAAAACCAGTAGAATTTATATTATTTATAAAAATCAAGAAAATTTATATGTTTATATAAAAATCAACAGAATTTATATTTATATAAAAACCAGTAGAATTTATATTATTTATAAAAATCAAGAAAATTTATATGTTTATATAAAAATCAACAGAATTTATATTTATATAAAAACCAACAAAATTGATAATTATACACAAATTAGTAAAATTTATATTTATATAAAAACTAATAGAATTTATGTTCATGTAAAAACCAATAGAATATATGTTTATGTAAAAACCAGCAGAATTTATGTTTATATAAAAACTAGCAACATTTGTATTTATATAAGAACCAATAGAACCTATATTTATATAAAGAGCAATAGAAGAACAAACTATACAAAAATTAATTTATCTTGAAACTAATAAATAATGGACGTGGTACAACGTACTAGTAACATAACCTAATAATTGTCAAATAATTTTAATATTTTATGTATTGCATTGCTGAAATGAGGAATGACTTATTTAAATGTAACTATATGTACAAAAGTTTTTAAATATTGGAACAGTGACAGTGCAAGAAATTGAAAAACAAAATGTGAAATTGCAAAAAAAAATGGTAAGAATTGTGAAATTATGAAATTATAAAAATTGTAAAAATTGTGCAATTGTGAAAGAATTATAAAAATTGTGAAATTGTAAAAAAAGTGTAAAAATTGTGAAATTGTGAAAATGAAATTGTAAAAAAATTGTAACAATTGTGAAATTGTAAAATTAAATCATTTAACATTTAAGTGTTTGAATGATATTACATTTAAATATATCTATGCATGATTATAACTAATTTTATGTTTTAATACATCCATGCATGATTACACTTGATATTACATTTTAATGTAATATCCATGTATGAATATTGCAACTAATATTCACGGATTAAAATATAATTTTATGCAAACACTTGAATGTTAAATAATGAAATTTACAAGTTAACAATGGCATCGAGCATATACAACTTGTGCAGGAATACTGTTTTTAATTAATTATCGTGTGAGCAGTTTATTATAGATTCCTAGCCACGATTTGATCGAGATGTTACGAATTAATGTAAACAGCTATATTGAATTTAACGAATTGGAAAATTTTAACGAGTTTCATAGTATTATCGAAGCTGAATGAAGCAAGATTGCAATCGATTGTTGTCGATATTTAATTGAATCAGTTCCGCGTCGTTATGAGATAATTATTTGTCGACGGGGGGAGCGACGTATTAATAACATATCATTTTCTAGGAAAATTTAGGGACTTGGGAATTTGCGAAACTGGAAATATGGGAATTTTTAAAATTTAGGAACTCGGGAAATTCGGATATTTGAAAATTTGGGAACTAGGAAAGTTGGGAATTTGAGAATTAGGGAAATTGAGAAATTTGGCAATTCGAGAAATTTGGGGACTTGGAAATTTAGGTATTTGGAGAATTTGGTAATTTGAGAAATTCGGAAATTTGACAATTTGGAAAGTAGGAGTGTTGGGAATTTGAGAAATTTGGCAATTCGAGAAATTTTGGGACTTGGAAATTTAGGTATGTGGAAAATTTGGCAATTCGATAAATTCGGAAATTTGACAATTTGGAAAGTTGGAAATTTGGGAATTTGAGAATTGGGGAAATCGGAAAATTTGGCAATTCGAGAAATTTGGGGACTTGGAAATTTAGGTATTCGGAAAATTTGGCAATTCGAGAAATTCGGAAATTTGACAATTTGGAAACTAGGAAAGTTAGGAATTTGAGAATTGGGGAATTCGGAAAATTTGGCAATTCGAGAAATTTGGGGACTTGGAAATTTAGGTATTTGGAGAATTTGATAATTCGAGAAATTCGGAAATTTGACAATTTGGAAACTGGGAAAGTTGGGAATTTGAGAAATTTGGCAATTCGACAAATTTGGGGACTTGGAAATTTAGGTATTGGGAAAATTTGGCAATTTGAGAAATTCGGAAATTTGACAATTTGGAAAGTAGGAGTGTTGGGAATTTGAGAAATTTGGCAATTCGAGAAATTTGGGGACTTGGAAATTTAGGTATTTGGAGAATTTAGCAATTCGAGAAATTTGGAAATTTGGAAATATGGGAACCTGGAAATTTGGAAATTTCGAAATTTGTAATATCAGAATTTTAGGATCATTAAATTCGAATGACTGAGAATTTCAAAATTTCAAAATGCGAGAAATTGAAAACTTGGGAATTCAGATAACACAAGAATAACAGCTACATGTTTAATATCATCAATTCAGCATTTGATTCATAATACTATCATTTACAACTAAGTCCACACATCAATGTACGATATGTAGCTTTATTACAAATTATAAATCATAAATCACAAACCATAGTCACGCAAGTGTTCAATATCCAAAATTTTTTTTTCAAATTCCACACTCGATCCAATTAAAGTTGAAACTAATAATTAGCTATGATTACACAGCGCAAAATTATATAAGCATCTTTCTCTCGTCGAATTTTTGCAATGATTTATCGTTGTCTTGGATCTAGGAGAAAGTAGTTTCTCACTATGATTACATGTAGTATTTTTAACATCAACAGATTTACGTGATGTTACTGTACGTGGCTAATGTGGGAAAGCAAGTAATGTGCGAAAATAATGTATGGAATTAACAGCTTTCTCTATATTTCTACCTCTATTTTTATATACTTTGTATTTCAATTGTGCAGTTTCAAATATCTTTCATTTCTAGTATTATTCACTTTGATATTTTTTAGTAAAAAAATAAATGTTTTTATATATATTTTTCACGTCACAATTAGAAACAAATGTATTACTGTTTAATTTATGACTATTCTGTTAATTACATCTATCAAATGAGTTAGGCAGATATGTATTTATATATTTATATGATTTACAGTCTCTGGCCATCAAATTAGGACCACATACAAAAATTTCATGTTCATTAAGGAATTTGAAGATTTTGAAATAGCACTTAAAAATTTGGAAAAAATTCAAAAATGTAATAATTAAAAAATTGATAAACCTATAAATACATCAAATCTTCACCTTCACATAATTTGTGTATACACCTATAATATTAACTAAGTTGTTACTGAAAAATCAAGTTAGAAAAAATTAAAGATGAACCTTAATTATTGTTATTTTCCCCAATTACATCGTACTATAACAACTTAGTTCAATTTATTAATTAAATGTGATTTATGTAGAGTATATTTTAGTAATGAATTTAAATCTTGTTATACTAACAAGTGTATGTAGTTATTAATTTATAAATATTAACGTAAATGAAACTGAACGATAATCCACTTCATTTCCTCAATTACACAGTTAATTACATTGTCTTATAATAAACGTTCGAGTTAATTAAGTAAAGGAGTTTGAAGTCGACGTACTTTAATAATGAACTTACACCTTGCGGTATTAACAATTATATTAATTTACAAATAATACCGTGAATCGAGCTAAATAAAATTGTTATGAATGAACCTTAATCCTCATTATTTTAATTACTTATCTATTTAAGTCATTCTGCAACGAGTAGTTTAATGAACTGACAGTGATGCAAGTTAATTATATTTCAATACCTTACAAATTTAAATTTATTACTATATATTTCAATAATTCACAAATTAACTTGTAAATGTTACTATAAATGAAAGTGCACAAAATTATTGCGAACGAACCATAATTTCTGTTACTTTTTCCATTTATAAAACTACCTATATAATTCTGCAAAAATTCAATTAATCAACAGAGTACAATTCAAATTATTTATATTTTAACGCAAACCTCAAATCTTGCATTCTATATAAATATGTAAAATACTTAATTTTCAAATAATATTGTTGAATGAAGTTAAACGAGACAAGCTATGAATGCACCATAATTCTATATAAATATGTAAAATTCTTAATTTTCAAATATTATGGTAAATGAAGTTAAACGAGACAAGCTATGAATGCACCATAATTCTATATAAATATGTAAAATTCTTAATTTTCAAATATTATGGTAAATGAAGTTAAACGAGACAAGCTATGAATGCACCATAATTCTATATAAATATGTAAAATTCTTAACTTTCAAATATTATGGTAAATGAAGTTAAACGAGACGAGCTATGAATGCACCATAATTCTATATAAATATGTAAAATTCTTAATTTTCAAATATTATGGTAAATGAAGTTAAACGAGACAAGCTATGAATGCACCATAATTCTATATAAATATGTAAAATTCTTAATTTTCAAATATTATGGTAAATGAAGTTAAACGAGACAAGCTATGAATGCACCATAATTCGCCTTTTCCAATAACAGTTACCAGAATCAATTTACAGCGATCGATGAAATTAATCGAGCAGGTGCGCATTGTGTACGCACCTTTAGTCACCGTGTCCTGTTGACAAAGGGTCGGTTACGGTGTTATATACCTTCTTTTTCTCTCATTTCACCAGGACCACCAAAGTTTTTAGTGTTTCACAAAAGCCAGTCAAGCCGGAAGCGGTGCTCGGTCGACGAACCGTCGCGTCGTTTCCCGCCACTGGAACCAGTATTTAATATGAGAAAGGATTATTAAAAGGGAACACGCGATGCGAATAAAAATGTGAATGTCCTTTTTGTCTGGCACCGCTTCAAATGTTTAGATGATGTTGTACATCACAGTTCTTTATACATTTTATCATTCTACCAGTTTTTTGTTTTATTTGTTTTTTTATCTTTATTTTCTGTTCGTTTGGGCATTTGGGAAGGGAAGTGAGGATGTAGCGGATAAATTTAGGTTTTGTGATTTTGGGGATTTGTAAATTTGGGGACTGAGAATTTGGAGGTTAGGAATTTGGGGTTTGAGAATTTGGAGATTTGAGAATTTTGGAGATCTGGGAATTAGGGTATTTGAGAAATTGAGGATTTGAGAATTTGGGGACTTGAGAAATTGGGAATTTGAGAATTTGGGATTTGAGAATTTGGGGACTTGAGAAATTGGGAATTTGAGAATTTGGGGTTCGAGAATTTGGGGACTTGAGAATTTTGGAGATTTCAGAATTTGAAAATTTGAGAATTAGGGATTTGAGAATTTGGGGTTTGAGAAATTGGGGATTTGAGAATTTTGGAGATTTGGGAATTAGGGTATTTGAGAAATTGGGAATTTGAGAATTTGGGATTCGAGAATTTGGGGACTTGAGAATTTTGGAGATTTCAGAATTTGAAAATTTGAGAATTAGGGATTTGAGAATTTGGGGACTTGAGAAATTGGGAATTTGAGAATTCGGTATTTGAGAAATTGGGAATTTGAGAATTAGGGGTTTGAGAATTTGGAGACTTGAGAATTTTGGAGATTTGAGAAATGGGAGATTTCAGAATTTGAAAATTTAAGAATTAGGGATTTGAGAATTTGGGGATTTGAGAAATTGGGAATTTGAGAATTCGGGATTTGAGAAATTGGGAATTTGAGAATTGGGGGTTTGAGAATTTGGAGACTTGAGAATTTTTGAGATTTGAGAAATTGGAGATTTCAGAATTTGAAAACTTGAGAATTAGGGATTTGAGAATTTGGGGACTTGAGAAATTGGGAATTTGAGAATTTGGGGTTTCAGAATTTGGAGCCTTGAAAATTTGTGAGATTTGGGAAGTAGAGTATTTGAGAAATTGAGGATTTGAGAATTTGGGGATTTGTGAAATTGGGAATTTGAGAATTTAGGGATTTGAGAATTTGGGGATTTGGGTAAAGGGAGAATTGAGAATTTGAAAACTTGAGAATTAGGAGATTTGAGAATTTGGGGTCTTGAGAAATTAGGATTTTGAGAATTCTGGGCTTGAGAATTTGAAGATTTGAGAATTTTGGAGATTTGAGAATTAGGGGATTTGAGAATTTGGGAACTTGAGAAATTGGGAATTTGACTAATTTGGTCTTGAGAATTTGGAGATTTGAGAATTTTAGAGATTTGAGCATTTTGGAGATTTGATAAATTGGAGATTTGAGAATTTGGGGTCTTGAGAAATTGGGAATTTGAGAATTCTGGGCTTGAGAATTTCGAGACTTTAGAATTTTGGAGATTTGGGAATTTGAAAACTTGAAAATTAGGAGATTTGAGAATTTGAGGATTTGGAAATTGGGAATTTGTGAATTCTGCTTGGAGAATTTGGAGACTTCAGAATTTTGAAGATTTGGGAAATTGGAGAATTAGGTTTGAGAATTTCGAAATCTGGATTTCAGAATTTACTACTTTGCAGATGTCTGCATTTGAGTATTTACCTTCGAATCCACATACTCTGGAGCATAGGTATTCCAAAACTTACATTCTTGTGTTGAAAAATGACTTCAGAACTTGAAAAACTGTGTATTCGACAATTGCAAAATGTGTACATTTGATAATTCCCCTTTCCCCATATACTTAAAGACCAGCAAACCAGAAAATTTACAAATTTAACATTTGTGAAAAGTCAATTTATATCAATATCAACGAAACCCTCGTAATTACCACGAAATCCGATTTCCTTCAAATCGATATATCGCAAGCTCTATTTCCGACACTTAAAAAAATAGCCACGTTGTATTTCGCGCCAAATTAACGTGGCTCGAATCGTCGTCTGAAACGTTCGCGCCAAATTTCGTCGTCGCGGCAACGTGCTTGATTTCACTCATCCGGAAAGCCTTAGCGAAGCATCAGGTGCTTACAGGTGCAAGGTTAAATTGAATAGGTACTCGTGAATATCAACGTCATCGCGTTATACGAGCAGGAAGAGTTGAGCCTCCTTCTTCCGGCACATGCCGAAGTGAACATGGCGTCGCGACGCTAAGAACGCGAACCTTTACCTTCCTTTTTGCAATTTTACGAGTCCGTTGCTATATCAGACCGGAGAAACGTTCTCTTCTCGATGCTCTGCGTAGTTTCTACTTTTTCTTCTTTAACTTTTACCTTCTTCTACGTCGTGAACTTTAAACGCACTGAAAATACTGTTACTTCCATTAATTTTCGGACATTGCTTTACTGTATTTGTATACAAGATGATTTATATATTATACTGCTTATGAGAACATTTGTGTTATACATGTAGTTAAATATGATTATAAACATCATATATGTTATACGAAATACACATGTGAATATGATTACAAAGATATTATATACATATAAACGTTATTATCAACATCATCATATGTAGATGTACATGTTATAAACGTGATGTAATATGTACATATAAACATGATTATCAACATCATATAAACATTATAAATATGATACAATACATGTAAATGTGATTAAATATGATATAAACTCCATACAATTTATACATGCAAATATATAATGTGCACATGTGAACATATGAACATCCTACACTTATGTATACAAACATCATTATTATATAGTATGTACATACAAATATTTTTATAAATGTCATGTAATGTATACAAATATTATCATAAACATCATAGGTTATACATAAAAATATAATTATATATCATATGTACACGTCATATGAACTATACATGTGAACATTATTAGAAACTTCATATAATCTGTACACGTGAACATTATTATAAACGTCATATAATTTATGCATATAAACATCATATGTACATATAAATATTATTATGAACGTCATATATATGTTATTATAAACATCATATAACATAAACATACGAATATGATCATACATGTCATGTACACACATGAGCATCATTATCAACGTCATATGTACATATAAACCTTGTACCTAACCTAATCATAACAATTAATTAGAAATGGATTATAAATATATTTAATATAATAAAACAACGTGACCAAATAGTACCTAACATGGAATAGTGATCTTAAAAATAACAAATATCTACAAAATGACTATAGGTCATCTCGCTCTAACATTACACACGTCACTCGTCGAACAAATGACACGTCGAAAACACTTTGTTTCGTAATTGTTCAAAACAATTCAAACTTGTTGACGGGGCGTTAATTTGATATACTTTTCATACGTATTGTTGTTTTACTATGTTTCTTTGTTTTATTTTCGTTGTTGACACACGTGCCTGTAGTATTCGTATTGTGAGCTGGGTACCGCGTTCCCACCTTCGTGGATTCTCAAATGTGGACACTTGGCACTGGTCCAAATATGGAATATTGCAATATTATTTAAATGCCTTTATTTTTCTTTTGCAATGGTCGTGAAATATGCGTCAGGTGTACAAATTCTGGCCATATAACAAATCAACTTGAATATTATTGATGAGCTACTTTCTCATTTAAAATATATTTAAACTACTATAATAAACAGTGAAACTTGAAATGTTAATTTTAGCAATCTTTGTACAGATCTTACATTTAGCAACCTTTGTATAAATCTTGCATTTAGCAATTTTTGTATAAATCTTGCACTTAGGAATCTTACAGATCTTCAATTTATTTTTGTACAGATTTAGTAATCTTACAGATTACAATCGAACAGAGAATCGCCGTGCAGAGACGTTTGTCGCGTTCGGACAGAAAGGTGCGTCACGAGTGCGACAAGCGAAGGGGTTAAATTACCGTAGCGCGAACTTAGAAAAAAGAAATAAATGCAACCAGTGAAAGCTGCATAGTGCATTGTTCTCGTTTCCCGTATGTATCCACCTGTTCGCAGTATTGTTTCGGAAGCTTTTATTCCTTTGGGAAATCGCGTCTCTCCCCGTCTCTCGAGGAGACAATACGTGAGAAGATGTAGATCGATGCCCGTGTTCTCACGGGACTGCATACGTATGCATCCGTATATATCTGCATCGGGAATTACTAGCTTCTACGGAATTGCCGACGGTCGTTCGTGTGTGTTAAACTTGAATCAACGAACGGCAATTCCGTTTTCGACCAGGAAAGTCTATCGAAAGCATGGCACAGGATCGTCTGTCTGGTTGGCCGCGTGCCAAATCAGTATGTAATTTACTGTCACTGTTTTGCTTACTTCCGTGGGGGATTTTGAAGTGGGTCAAGAATAGTATGTGGGTATAACAATGAATATTAGTACATTGCAGTTTCGTATTGTGGGTTAAGGGTTGATAGGGGAAGTTTTTCTTTTTGGGGGTTACAGCTGAGGAATTTTCAAATTTTGGGTTTGGAATTGGGAGATATGCACTTTGAGGATTTGGAGATATGGACGTTTGGGGATTTACGAATTTGGTTGTTTGACAGTATAGGTTTTTGGGGATTTGGAGATTTGGGGAGTTGGGGATTTAGGGATTTGGGGATTTGAGCAGCGGGAAATTCAGAGATTTGGGGAATTGACGATATGGAGATTTGAGAATTTGAGGATTTGGGGATTTGGGCATTTGGGGAGATGGGGATTTGGAGGTTTGGGAATTTTGGTAATTGGAGACGTGGAGATTTGGGGAATTGAGAATTTGGAAATTGGAGAATTTGGGAATTTGGGGATTTGGGGATTTGGGAATTTGGGGATTTGGGAATTTGGGGAGATGGGGATTTGGAGGTTTGGGAATTTGGGGAGATGGAGATTTGGGAATTTTGGTAATTGGAGACGTGGAGATTTGGGGAATTGAGAATTTGGAAATTGGAGAATTTGGGAATTTGGGGATTTGGGGATTTGGGAATTTGGGGAGATGGGGATTTGGAGGTTTGGGAATTTGGGGAGATGGGGATTTGGAGGTTTGGGAATTTTGGTAATTGGAGACGTGGAGATTTGGGGAATTGAGAGTTTGGAAATTGGAGAATTTGGGAATTTGGGGATTTGGGAATTTGGGAATTTGAGGATTTGGGGATTTGGGGATTTGGGGATTTGGGAATTTAGGGGAGATGGGGATTTGGAGGTTTGGGAATTTGGGTAATTGGAGACGTGGAGATTTGGGGAATTGAGAATTTGGGGATTTGGGAATTTGAGGATTCGGGGATTTGGAGATTTGGAGATTTGGGAATTTGGGTAACTGGAAATTTGGAGATTTGAGGATTTGATGATTTGGTGATTTTGGGATTTGGAGATTCTGGGATTCTGGGATTTGGGGATTTGAGTAGTTGGAAATTTGGAGTTTTTGGGGATTTAGAAATTTGGATAATTGGAGATGTGGAGATTTAGGGAATTGACGATTTGGAGATTTGAGAATTTGTGGATTTGGGTATTTGGGGATTAAGAGGTTTGGGAATTTGGGTAACTGGTGATTTGGAGATTTGAGGATTTGAGACATTGAGAATTTGGGGGTTTGGAGATTTGTGTAGCTGAAGATTTGGAGATTTGAGGATTTGGGAATTTGGAGAGTTAGAAATTTGAGAATTTTCATATGGTAGGATACCATAATCTGAGATTTAGGACTTTGAGAATTTAGGAAGTTCAGGACACGAGTATGTACCGATTTAGAAATTTGTCAATTTGTCAATCTAAGTGTTTCGAGGTTTGAGGACTTGGAAAATTTATGAATCTGAGAATTTCAAAATTGAAAAATCTAGAAATTTGAGAACCATGCAAATTGAAATCGTATAAATGAAAATAATTTTCAACTAAATCAAATATACTCCAAATCGTATCTAATACCATATCAATCAGTGAACAAAAATATCTCCCCAAAAATTTCATAAGCAAATAATCAAAATTGTAAAACCTTCCTCCACGAATGTTCCCTTTCAATATTCTTAAATTCATCGCTTTAAAAATCGTGTAAACAACGTATCATGTAAATGAGAAGACAGGTGTACCCTGTAAGAGTGAAAAGATAGGTCGAAATCGATCGTCGAATTAAGAAGAGAGGAGAGAAGAGAAAGAAAAGGAGTTCATCGTAGCATTACCGTCTCTCATTAATTCGACAATCAGCTATCGTTTCGTTCCTTCGAGGGCACCAGTCAAACAGAGTAGACTAATTCCCGGTTATCTCCATCCGTTCAACTCGAATCCTTCTCCGACCACGGCTCCTTCTTTGTTTCTTTCGTTCCTTGGCAACGACAATTAGCTTAATTAACTGAATTATCGCTTTCTTTCTCCTGTCACAGGTACGCACCTTGTTCGTGAGCGGCTTGCCGATGGACGCCAAGCCGAGGGAGCTGTATCTGCTGTTCAGAGCATACGAGGTGAGTTCTCGTCGATGTTGAACATGTGTGCATACATGTGTAAAATTACACGGTTCTATTTACGGTACTCTGTAATTCTATTTTTTTTAGTTTGAAGACTTGAGAAATTTTGAAATTTTGAAATTTAGAAATTTATGGATTTGGTACTTTTGGGGAATTTGCAAATGTGGAGGTTTATTTGCAGAAATTTGAGAACCTGAGAATTTGAAAATTTTATATTTAGGGAAATTGTAAATGTGGGGGCTGCAAATGTAAAAATTTGGATTTGGAGTAATTTATTGAGAATTTGGGGGTTCGGGGATTTGGGTAGCTGAAGACTTGGAGATTTGGGGATTTGGGGATTTGAGAAAGTGGGAATTTGAGAATTCTGGGCTTGAAAATTTGGACATTTGAGAATTTGGGGACTTGAGAAATTGGAGATTTGAGAATTTGAAAACTTGAAAATTAGGAGATTTAAGAATTTGGGAATTTGAGAATTTGGAGACTTGAACATTTTGGAGAATTAGAAAATTGGAGATTTGGAGATTTGTGGAATTGACGATTTGGAGATTTGAAGATTTGAGGATTTGAGAAATTGGGAATTTGGGGGTTTGGGAATTTGGGTAGTTAAAGATTTGGAGATTTCAGGATTTGGGGATTTGGGGATTTGGAGAGTTGGAAATTTGAAAATTTTCATATGGTAGAATACAATAATTTGAGATTTAGGATTTTGGGAATTTGGGAATTTCAGAATACGAGTATGTACCGATTTGTAAATTTGAAATATGTGGGTTAGAAAAGTGAATTGTAGAGCTTGATGACTCAGAAATTTGAGAAACAAAAAATTTGAAAAATTTGAAAATTGGGAAATTTTGAATTCTTAAAAATTGATATTTGAATTCCTTAACATTTCTAAATTTTTTAATATTTTAAAATAGTTAAAATACCCCAAACTTGCAAAACAAAAATTCAGAATATTAAAAGGACATCAAAATCATAAAATGTACAAAAAGAAGGAAAATGAAAAACTTGGAAATTAATATAATTAAAAGAATTTTAAACTTGAATTTTAAGCTCTAAAAATGCACAAATTTGAAATGTCCTGAGTTTTTAATAAAAATTCCCTATTTCCCTAGAAAATTGTAATATGCCCTAACTGTAACATGAATATATATTTAATTAATTCTGATTTAGCTACTACTATACGATATTTATTAATTTTTTGTTATCAATGAATAATCGCACAAAACATCCAAACATATTTCACAAAAACTATTATAATTTCCAACACCTTGTGCAACCAGCATCACGCATGAGTGGAAATTAATTGAAGACACTACAAATACTCGCGTCCACAACTTGCTATAAATGTCGTTTTTCTTTCTTTCCTCTTGTTTCTTTGTTCATTCAGCGAGAAGTGAATGGACGTTACGTGGACATTGTTCTTCGAGAAAGTTTCGTGTAATGGTAGCTCGTGGTGTCGTTTCAGCACCGAGCTGCGTTTCTTCTTTTATGACAGACAACCTGCTATAATCATGATCTCAAATAACGTTGAAACGAGACAAAAGATTTTACAACGGTATCTTCAAAAATTAGTAATAAAAGACGCCGAGTCCGACACGGTGGATGAACGCTTATTTTCACTTTTTGTTTATTGTTCTCTTTTTAGGAGATGAATATGAAATCACTTTGGGTGGACATTTTGTTGTAAAATATGAGAGAGAGAAGTGAAATTTGGGAGATTTAAATTTGGGTTTGTGAATTCGGGACTTGGGAAATTGGGGGTTTGGGAATTTGGGAATTTGGACACTGGAGAATTGGAGGATTTGGGATTTGGGGAATTAGGGAATTGGGGAATTTGGGAATTGGGGAATTTGAAAATTTGGAGATTTGGGAAATTGGGGATTACAGAATTGGGGGGTTTGGGAATTTGGGATTTGAACACTGGAGAATTGGAGGATTTGAGAATTTGGGAATTTGGGATTTGGGGAACTAGGGAATTTGGGAATTGGGGAATTTGAAAATTTGGAGATTTGGGAAATTGGGGATTACAGAATTGGGGGGTTTGGGAATTTGAGAATTTGGACACTGGAGAATTGGAGGATTTGAGAATTTGGGAATTTGGGGTTTGGGGAACTAGGGAATTGGGGAATTTGGGAATTGGGGAATCTAGGAATTGGGGAGTTTGAAAATTTGGGGATTTGGGAAATTGGGGGTTTGGGAATTTGAGAATTTGGACACTGGAGAATTAGAGGATTTGAGAATTTGGTAATTTGGGATTTGGGGAATTTGGGAATTGGGGAATCTAGGAATAGGGGAATTTGAAAATTTGGGGATTTGGAAAATTGGGAATTACAGAATTTGGGGGTTTGAGAATTTGAGAATTTGGACACTGGAGGATTTGAGAATTTGGGAATTTGGGATTTGGGGAACTAGGGAATTGGGAAATTTAGGAATTGGGGAATCTAGGAATTGGGGAATTTGAAAATTTGGGGATTTGGGAAATAGGAGATTACAGAATTTGGGGGTTTGGGAATTTGAGAATTTGGACACTGGAGGATTTGAGAATTTGGGAATTTGGGATTTGGGGAACTAGGGAATTGGGAAATTTAGGAATTGGGGAATCTAGGAATTGGGAAGTTTGAAAATTTGGGGATTTGGCAAATTGGGGATTACAGAATTTGGGGGTTTGGGAATTTGAGAATTTGGACACTGGAGAATTGGAGGATTTGAGAATTTGGGAATTTGGGAATTTGGGATTTGGGGAACTAGGGAATTGGGAAATTTAGGAATTGGGGAATCTAGGAATTGGGGAGTTTGAAAATTTGGGGATGTGGCAAATTGGGGATTACAGAATTTGGGGGTTTGCGAATTTGGGAATTTAGAAAATTTGGAAATTCGAGAATTGAAGGATTTGAAAAATTGGGAATATGAGAATTTGGGGATTTGGGAAATTGGGGATTACAGAATTTGGGAATTTGGGAAATTGACGATTAGAGAATTTGAAAATTTGGAAATTTGAGAATTGGGGGATTTCAGAATTTGGGAACTTGAGAAATTGAAATTTTGCGAATTGGATGATTTGAGAACTTTGAGATTTGAGTGTCAGGAAATGTCAAAATTTGGGGATTCCAGAACTTGTAGATTTAGGAATTTGGAAATTTAAGGTTTTGATAGTTTGAGAAATTGGGGGTCTGACAATTTAGCTTATTGGAGTATTTGAAAATATATGTTGGTTTCTTAGAAATTTGAGGATTTGTGAATTTTAATATTTGAAAATTTATTCAGTCTATTTGTAAATTAACAAAGAATTTAATTATTAATTATTAATATTGTTAATATTTGCATGCGAAGATAAATATTCTACGAATTTGAGAATTTTGATATTGAAGAATTTTGGGATCTTACAATTTCATACTTTATGAACCTTGAAATGTAAAAATGAAAAATTTCCAAAATATAGAAATTCAAAAATTCTTGCATTTTGTAATTTACACTTAATGTATTTGTAAATACATATATTTTGAAATATGAAGAATGTAAAAATTGAACTAAAATCGAATTGCAATAAATTAGATAGGGGTTGGAAATGAGAACGTATTTAACTTTTCCTCTTTCGGTTTCGAATTTTCTAATAAATGGATTATTCGACATCCGATTATGATTTCATCATTTTCGTCGACGTAATACCATCGATCTTGCGTCTCGAGGGAGACCGAGTGATGCGACTTTGATAAACTCGATCAAAATTCTCTCGCGTGCCGATTAATCATCCTTAACCCTTTTACTACGCTAATGTTTGATCAAAAAGTATTCATACCGTGTACAGGGGTAATCAATATGCGATAACGCATCGATTATGAAATGCATTAAGTAATTTCGCTAGTTTTAAATTATCCTCAGAGGCTTTACCTTTAATGTTTCAGTTTTTGACAATGCAAATTTGTGCAAATTACAGCATTTGCTTTTTGATGCACTTTACTTCAAAGTTACATGCACTTTCATCGGTATCTGAGATTCTAGAACTTTAGTTTTAAAATAATTGTTTAGTTATTAGATTATTTACAATATTTTATTTACTAGATTATTTACAATGTTTTACTTAGTAGAGTGTTTACAATATTTTTACCTATTAGATTGTTTACAATATTTCTGCTTATTAGATTATTTACAATATTTTATTTACTAGATTATTTATAATGTTTTACTTAGTAGATTGTTTACAATATTTTTACCTATTAGATTGTTTACAATATTTCTGCTTATTAGATTATTTACAATATTTTATTTATTAGATTATTTAAAATATTTCACTATCTATACATAAATAAATGAGTAAATATAAACGTAATTAATTGTTTCATATGCAGTTTAATTACACACATGCTTAAGCCATATGTTTGATTATAATTGCTATTTATTGAATTTTTAATAAAACAAAATATTTTATAGAATATTAATTTTGATATCGATAATATCAAAATCTTTATCGAATTTTTATTTAAAAACTCTTCTCAGATGAATAATATTAAAACTGATTCTAAAATTATTAAATCTATCAAATAATCGGTTTACAAGTGTCCCACCATAAGTCACATAATTTATTAATTTTTTAAAAACCTACGTTGATTTTGAATAGTGTCGTTTATTTTTCAATTTCATTATTAATTTCGAAGGTTACTAGTTACTTTTTACTGTATACTGGTGGTTTAGTGTACAAGTGGTAATTGTACCACCCAGTACAAGAATACAGCACTTAATAATTTATAGCATTCGAAAATAAACCACGATGCAGTATTTCAATGTATCTTGCGTGTTATTTTTTTCCTTCTCTTAAGAGCAAATAGGCAACACTCCGGAAGAATTATGACGCTGTTTTAGCGAATTTATTTACGTAGAATTTAGTTTACCGTTTCGTTGGAACACGAGTTCAAATCCTGTTGCTTTCAAGCGGGAAGATTTGAGTGATACTTGGCGAGACCGCATCGTTGCTAATATAAATCAACCTTAACCCATTTGAAATGTATGACACGATATTATATTATCCTGCATTGTGCTTCAAAGTCTGCATATGTATATACATAGGTATGTGTATGCATAATATATGTATGCTTGATAGACTCTTTGTTGTATCGTAATTCATCATTGCGTTAAGGAGTTTCCATTAATCTGTTGAAATAGATATTTTAAGTGCAAGTATTTACGAGTTCGAGGTTTGTTTGAAAATACTGTTAGTAATGGCTGTGACTACGGAATCCGGTTTCTTGACGTATTTTTGAGAGACGAATATATTAGGAATTTTGTAGACGATAGTTTACAAAATTTAGACATCTTGGAATTTGGAAATTGAAAAATTTATTAGTTTAAGAATTAAGGAAATTAAAAAAATTGAAGTGAAAGAACTTGAAGAAAATTGGAATTAAAAAAACTTTGGAAGAAAGCAATAGAAAAATTTGAGAAATGTAGGAACTTCCAAAAGTAACTAAAAAATTGAAAAATGTAGAAACTTCCGAATCTAGTAACTAAAAAATTGAAAAATGTAGAAACTTCCGAATCTAGTAATAAAAAAATTGAAAAATGTAGAAACTTCCGAATCTAGTAATTACAAAATTGAAAAATGTAGAAACTTCCGAATCTAGTAACTAAAAAATTGAAAAATGTAGAAACTTCCGAATCTAGTAATAAAAAAATTGAAAAATGTAGAAACTTCCGAATCTAGTAATTACAAAATTGAAAAATGTAGAAACTTCCAAATTTAGTAACTAAAAAATTGAAAAATGTAGAATCTTCCGAAGCTAGTAATAAAAAAATTGGAAAATGTAGGAACTTCCGAATCTAGTAACTAAAAAATTGAAAAATGTAGAAACTTACGAATCTAGTAACTAAAAAATTGAAAAATGTAGAAACTTCCGATTCTAGTAACTAAAAAATTGAAAAATGTAGAAACTTCCAAATTTAGTAACTAAAAAATTGAAAAATGTAGAATCTTCCGAATCTAGTAACTAAAAAATTGAAAAATGTAGAAACTTCCAAATTTAGTAACTAAAAAATTAAAAAATGTTGAAACTACCAAAATTAGTAACTAAAAAATTGAAAAATGTAGAAACTTCCAAATTTAGTAACTAAAAAATTAAAAAATGTTGAAACTACCAAAATTAGTAACTAAAAAATTGAAAAATGTAGGAACTTCTGAATCTAGTAATTAAAAAATTGAAAAATGTAGAAACTTCCAAATTTAGTAACTAAAAAATTGAAAAATGTAGAAACTTCCGAATCTAGTAACTAAAAAATTGAAAAATGTAGAAACTTCCAAATTAATAAAAAAAAAGAGATATATAGATTTCGGAATTTTAAACTCAAAACATTGCAAAATTCAGAATTGAAAAATTAAAAAATCGAAAACTCAAATTAGAAAAATTAAAATCGAGAACTTTAGAAATTTAGAAGCTTGGAAACTGAAAAATTAGATAAACCACAAATTTCTAAATTTCGCAAACATGAAAAATTTCTAAATTCTCAAATTATCAAATTCCTAAATTACCAAACTACATTCCTAAATAACGAAACTACCACATTCCAAAATGACCACATTCAAATCAAGCAATGAAACATAAAATAATACGAGATCCTCAAATATCATTTTACAATGCCTCCCTCATCAAATACCGATCTCCCCGAAACGCGAAATCATTTTCCGTGACTGTCAGTTCACCAAAAGTTCATGCTTTCCCGCTAAATAATCAGAGCACCAAAAAGGTGTAACCACCGATGGATTTTCAGTCCGTTAAGCGTTCAAAGTATTTCATAGAAAGCTTGAATTACTCGTATTCTAAATACCAGACGGATAATCGCGGCGAGGAGAAAGGCTTCGTGTAACTTTTTCTCGTCGATTCCACGCCACGCTCGAGGGGATACGATGGATTTTAACTTTCGAGGGAAATCTTGAAATGGAGCGAGAACAGTTTTATCGCTGTTCCAACGATCCTCTGCTTTTTTTATCGTTTAAACTGTCGCAGTCGTTTGGAGCTTCTTGTCTGCGGCTGACACGTCGTTATCCTGTTCTCCCGTGGAATCCTGTGTCCTGCAGAATTCTCTTTCGGGCAAACGGGAATTCTCCATTGTCGAATTAAAAAAAAATATCCTTATTTACCTGGAACGAGTTTCCTTTTTGCTAGCAAATTCCGTTTCTCTTGGATTACCTACGCAATGTTCGTTTACGGTTGCACCGCGCTGTTTGCACGTCGTATTTCACCGTTGACTGCCTTCGACGTATATATACGTCCATCATAAACTTCTCGTCTATTATCGCGTTAACGAATTGTTAATTTTTTGTTGAATAAAATAGTCTTTCTTCACTTTTCTCGTGTAATTTGCAACGGGAAGATTTGTCGTATATATACGTCAACCAGAAGCTTTGCCTCTGTTATCGCGTTAAGGAATTGTTAATTTTTTGTCGAATGAAATCGTCTTTCTTGACTTTTCTCGTATAATTTACAACAGGAATATTTGTCGTATATATACGTCAACCAGAAACTTCGTTTCGGTTATCTTCTTAAAAAATTGTTCATTTTTTGTGTCGAATAGTATCTTTCTTGACTTTTCTCATAGAATTTCTGACAGGAAGATTTGTCTTTCGATCGACGTATATATACGTCAATGAAAAACATCTCGGTTATCGATAACTGAATTGTTATCTTCTTGTCGGATAAAATCGTCTTTCTTGACTTTCCTCGTATAACTTTAGATCGACGTATATATACGTCAGTGAAAAACTTCATCCCACATCTCGTTAACGAATTGTTACATCTTTGTCGAATAAAAGTAATTCTTGCCCGTAAAATATATAATAGGAAAAATTGTGTTCGACGTATATACACGTCAGTTTGATACTTCATCTCAGTTCTGTTTGTTTTATCCAACTGCTAATCTTTCATCAAATAAGAATGTAATTCTTCCTCTTGCTCGACATTTTTCGTAAAATTTATAATATGAAAGTTTGCCTCGCGTTCGACGTATATACACGTCAATCTAAAACCGTATCTCGATTATCACGTTACTGAGTTGTTAACTTTTTATAGAAGAGAAACCTTCCTCGTTTTCTTCGTAAAATTTATAACAGGAAAATTTTCCTCGCGTTCGACGCATATACACGTCAATCTAAAACCGTGTCTCGGTTATCACATTAATATTTTGTAGAATAAAAAGGTAATCTTTCCTCCTCATGTTTCGTAAAATTTACAATAGGAAAGTATATCTCATGTATATTATACAGTATAAACACCTTATGCATTTATAACTACAAATACACATATGGAACAATTATTTAAATTATCGCTGTCATCGAATATTAATGTCGATAACATTGAATGCTATTGAATTGAAACGAGTTTTCGAGAAAAATATATTTACAATTTCGTTTTAGCCACACACCTGGCTCGCATTTTCATTGTTTTGTCTCCAGAAACTAGAAACTAAACAATTCTCTCGAAAATGACATTGCCAGCAAGTGCATTAGCAATCTAGCACATAACCGAAACAATAGGATTGCACAAAGCGGTTGACCAAATTATATATCGTTAAGTAGCATCGAATATTCAACTATTAAATATAGTGCAGTAAGTATTAAATTGATTAAATGCAGTGTTTAATTGCTAAATAGTATTTAACTAATTTTATTCATTTTATTCGATTTGAATATTGACTTATTTTATAAATGGAAGGAAAATAAATATTTTTAAGAAGTAACTGTGGAATTTAAGCAAAATCTAACTGCAAAATTCACGATGAATTTGCATTTTGGAATTCAAATATTTCCTTTTATCATAAAAGCAAGAAATGTTCGTCAGGATCGAACTGAAATGGTCTTGATCAGTATAAATGAATAATTTTAAATAACCGTATAAAATGATGGATGACTCGCAATTCGTAAACTACAATGCATACAGATTGAAATAAATGGAAATGAAATTATGTTAAAACCGGTGAAAGAATATCTGGTTACGTCCACTGGATGAATCTCATAGCGACGCTTCTCGTTTCCGTTTTTCCGATCGATTAAATTAACTAATTAAAATGCTGGCGCGTTAATGGAAAAGGTATCAATTAACTTGCTCGAAGATGTATTTGATGCATTCCAATCGATTTAATAGAAATGAAAGTTTCAGCTGAATTTCTTTTTGTGCGCAACTTTAATTTTGCATTAATTGTTCTTTAGTATTTTAACATTTCTTTACTTGATTAGTTTTGGAAACTGTGAAACTTGTATAAAATATATATTCATGTGAGAACTATGCATTGGGGATTAATTAAATATTTTTTTAATCACCTATGCAATATAAATAAGTATAGGTTATTCATTATACAGTTTCATAAAAAATATTAAAATTATGTCAATTTTTGCTACTGGCTATAGTTAATTATATTCATTATATATCATAAGAAATTCTAAAATATAAGAAATTTAAATAATAATATAAGTAATTGATGTATAAAATATAATGCAATAAAGTAAAACATACAACACGATAAAATTAGAAATAAAATGTAATAATAAATAGTTATGAAAAAAGTAATTTATTTAATTTGATAAATACATCAGTAACAGTAAAATTATTGTATTTTACATGACAAAGGAAATATTTACAATTTTTTTTACTGAAGTTGTATGAGTGATTACATGAGAGAACATCGAGGAATTATTACAGCACAGGTGTAGAAATAATAGGTGCATATAACTTTTTACTATAAATATGAATTTATACGATGGTGTTATTTTACCGAAATGCAATAAAGTAAATTTGATAGGACAGTTTATAGCGACCAATATATCGATCGATAATACATAAATTTGTAACGTGGCGAAGAGGGTGATCTGTTGTAAAACTCGTAACAGTTTTCGAGGTTAGAAACTTCGAATGTTTTAAGGTTATATTCAAACTTTTAAATATAGAACTTTGGTAAGTTTTAAATTTTCAAATTTCCAATTTTTAGATTTAGAAATTTGGAGACTTTTAAGTTCATTAATATAATATTTCATATGTTAATTGAAAATTTAAATTAAATGTAAAATATTAAAAATTTGTAATATTTCAATTTTTCTTAATGTAGAAATTTTCTTATTGTTGAATTTAGAATTTTCGTTACTCGGAGGAACTTATTTGAAATTTTTATATTTGGAAATTTGGAAATTTACAGTCAGATTCTTTAAAATTCAGATTTTTCCAAATCTTCAAATTTTTACATTTAAAAATAAATATTATTATTACCACTAGTATTGTTATAACCCGTGTTCCCAAAATGTATCCAAATCCTCTTCTCATAAAATTAGTACAAAAATATTCCCCAAATTTCATCAAATTAAAAAGAAACGTCTCCGCAAACATTTTCCAGAAATAATGTAAAATATACCTGGAACGAATTGAACGTCAGATTTTGCGGACACTCGAGTACGAACGGAAATATAAAACTCATTGACGGCAAAGTTGTTGGTGAATCGGATTCTGGGATGAAATAAGGGCCACTTCCGTCGATCTCGCAAAAATCTATCGACGAGTTTCGCTATTATCGTCCTCGAGGATTCTTTTCCAGCTGTGCTGGCGTCGTCGGTCCGCGATGGCGATTTTTCTCTGACTCGAGTTATCGATCGGTCTGTTCTTTCTTGACTGATAGGACAAATCGATTGAAAGGAAAGTTCACGCGAGTGGTATTACCGAAAAGAATTTTACGATATTGAGGTCGTTGCGATGACGAAGTTACGAGCATCTCTTGATGCACAATATGTTCGCTTTACTTCTTCTCGGCTTTTAGAAAGATTGAACTACGTAACGAGATCAACTTTTTACTTTATGATGTATTTATTCGTTTCGTGCCTTCCGATGCAGTTAATCCTCTTCAGCTTTGTCCAACTATTTATTTATGTACTTTGCTTCAGGTACTTTAGGTAATTCTTTATCTGAATTTATTCGGGTTAATTTATTTTTATATGTTAATATTATTGTATGTTAATTATTTTTAACTAGTGATGTATATGTAAATTGTATTAAAGTATGTACATTAAATTTATATATATTTTAGTAATAATCTTAATTTAATAATATACATTCTAACTAAATATATGATCAATTTTACTATGTATATATAGTTAATTTAAAAAGTAACTATACATCAATTACAGTTAACTACATAAATCAATCATTAAATTACAGTGAATTTAGAAATTGTTTTTACTATCTTTATTTAAACAATAGATGAAAGTTCCATGAATTTAGAGGTATTTTTAATTTTTGTATAATGGATAAAATTTTAACGAGCTAATGTTTTTAATGCAACCTAGTTTTTAAGTTAAAGTCGAAATAATATTTTACAGGACCGAATTATTTCGTGCAGAGCAGTTTCTCGAAACAAAAGATAAATTGTACTACATACTCTCTGACATTGGATCTAATATTTCACTTACATTAAGCTAACATGTCTTGACTTAATACTGTCCTGTTCCAATTTTGTATCTTCTCTTGTCTGATTTAATATTGTGAACATGAACATAGTTGTTACATGATTGTGTCATATGTTTTGAAACAGGTGTCAGAATTATCTTAAATTAGAGATTTAAAGAGTATTTATGGGTCTCTGATTTAATTTACTGAAAATACGTATACGTAGTATTAGACTATAGTTTTTAAATAACTATCTTACTCGTGATCATATGTATATACTAATTTATGATTTTCTGTCAACTATCCAATTTATGTTAACCATTAATTATTCAGTAATACGTAAAACATTATGTACTGGTTTTTTTATGTATTTATAGTACTGATTTATTATTCGTATCTCTACATATTTCTTGTAAATTACACTGCTGAAAATTTAATTGTTTAACTAGTCTGTTGGAAACTTTTAACAAAATTCTATCAAATGGCAGTAGTGTTTTATTATTTTTATTTTTACGTATTTGTTATAATTTATTTTCCTAAAAAATTCATTTTTTAACTTGTCTGTTAGAAACTAACAAAATTCTTTCGAATAGTGTCTTATTTTTATTTCTACATATTTTTAAAAATTTCCCCAAACAATTTAACTTGTTAAAAACTTCTAACACGATAACCCTATCAAACACTTTCAAGTTCAAATGTTAATACAATTATTTTCCATTTTTAATTAAATATTTTACAAATAAAATATATTTTGCTTCTACCATTTTGTTGCTCGTCTATTAAGATATCATGGCGGAATATACTAAGCATTATTCCATACAATTATTACTCACCTAATGCTTCAATTGTATTATGATGCGATTAATCATTGGATCAGCCCGGCATAAATCCATCAGCAATGTTTCCACTAAATATTATTCTGACTAGAGCACGAAATTTATTGTATAAATATTATCATAAAGTACTGGTGTGCACCGGCTAAAGGTTAAAGGTGCTTCGCTTTCAAGGAATCGTGCCAACTGACACTGGAAAATATAATGTAGATGACCGAACTGGGGTTGCTAAGGAGCATTAATATTCTAACCTTATCCTCCTTTAAATCGAACCTCCATTTCGCTGTTTATGGGTATTCATAGCTTAATATTCATTTCGATATGGCTTTCTCAATATTTCTGACGAAATACTGTAACAGTTGTACAATTTGCATTACGTAAAATAACATTTTTTTCGTTTATTAAGATTTTTAGTCTTCTAGTAATAATTGCTGAAATTCGTATTTCTGTGAGTATTGGCATATTCTGTGAGTATTAATTTGTATTTTGTTGCAAGTTTTGAGGACTTTAAGGGATTTATTTTGGGATTTGGAGATGTGGAAATGTAGGGGATTAGAGGATCGAGATCTAGGGGAAATCTATAATTTGGGGATGTAGAAATTTGGGATAAGGAATTTTGGAAATTCAGAAATTTGAGAATATTTAGCAGGAGAAGAATTTAGGGACCTAGGAAATTAGAGATATAGAAATTTAGGAACATAGGTATATGTGGACCTAGGAATTTAGGGATATTTCTAAATTTAGAAATTCTGCAATTTAGGAATTTGGGAATTTGGGAATTGGGGAATTGGGGAATTTGGGAATTGGGGAATTGGGGAATTGGGGAATTGGGGAATTGGGGAATTGGGGAATTGGGGAATTGGGAATTGAGGAATTGGGGAATTTGGGAATTGGGGAAGTTGGAAATTTGGGAATTTAGGAATTGGGGAATTGGGGAATGTGGGAATTGGGGAATTAGGGAATTGGGGAATTTAGGAATTGGGAAATTGGGGAATTGGGGAATTGGGGAATTGGGGAATTGGGGAATTGGGAATTTGGGAAATTGGGGAATTGGGAATTTGGGAATTTGGGAATTTGGAAATTTAGGAACTTGGAAATTTTGGAATACTGGAGCTTAGGAATTTGGAAATTTAGAAATTCTGGAGTTTAAGAATTTGGGAATTTAGGAATTGGGGAATTTGAGAATTTGGAAATTTAGGAATACTGAAGTTTAGGAATTTGGGAAATTAGGAACTTGGAAATTTTGGAATACTAGTGCTTAGGAATTTGAAAGTTTAGAAACTTGGGATTCTAAGAACTCAAAATTTTGAAAATTTAGAAATATAGAGATTTAGAAACTTAAATTATTAAAAATCTGCATTTTTTATCATCGCTCCACCTTAATCCCATAGTCACACTTTTAACCATTCAACTATGACCCACACGTCTGATTAATGAATACGAAGTTAAATTATATTTATGTTCGAGTTTCGCTTATTTGGTCAGAATTTAACAGTCATACTGCACAATAGAACTCAAACGGAAGAGCTTAGTAAACAAAAGTGAGCGATAACACTGCGAATATTGACCGCTTACGAAAATACAAGAATATGAACAGCAAGTCTATGAATTGAATGATGTGTTTAATTGAAAGCCAAATATATTTGTGCTTTGAAAGAAGATAACTTCACATATAACTTTCAATTATTTAATTTCAGTAACCCTATAAGTACATTCATTTAAACATTTAATTTTATTTTTAAATAAATTATCAATCACGTAGTAATTAACGTGACATAATACATCAGCATAAATAAATCGATGAAGAATACCATGACTCGTGGCAGTCAGACTGTTTTATTTAGTTCCATCAGAAATTTTACGCGACCCAACATTTACATGCTCGGTGTCGTAAACTTCCGAGGGTTTACAACGATGGAATCATCGAAATTTCAGCTATAAAAGAATACACGAGAGAGGGTTGTATTTCTCAACGATCTTTCGTTACGAGGCTGAGGATACTACTGCCAGAATGTTTCATTATGGCCCGGGCATTGTGCCCGACCAGAGAAATCGACTTTTCACGTTTCTGGCTCGCCCTGGAGTCTCCTGACAATTTCGTAATCCACGCTTGATATCCGACACAAAATCTACCCAGAAGTTGATGCTAGCTGACTAACTGAATCTCTTTGACATTTTTTCTACGTCCGAATATCACGACATTGTTAAAATGAATTATCGTTGAAAAGTATTTGTGGTATTCAATAAATATTCGGCCAGATAACGAATAAATATTCATTTAATATAATTAAATAATTTGATGGTCATATGTTCAAATATCGGCAAATTATTTCAAATATTTTGACGTGTGGAGGCTTGATAAATGTACGCTTGATAAATGACCGTCTGATAAATGTACGCTTGATAAATGATCGTCTGATAAATGTACGCTTGATAAATGACTGTCCGATAAATGTACGCTTGATAAATGACTGTCCGATAAATGTACGCTTGATAAATGACCGTCCGATAAATGTACGCTTGATAAATGACCGTCTGCTGAATTGCTATTTGAATGACAAGAATCGAATGTATTGTACACGTTCCCGCAGTCCGACAAAATAAATTGGGTGAATGATACACGGATGGGCTGATTTCGTCGCGTTTTACACGAAGTAAACAGAACTCGTTGGCATCGTCGCGTAATCACAATCCCGGAGCTGGTTGGCGCGTGATTTTAGTGGCATAATAAAATGATCGGTATCCGTGTTGTTATATTTGCGGGTACACGTGACGTCTCGCGTCGAAGAAAACGCGTGTTAATGAAAACTGAAATGTTCAGCTGCCTCCCGGCGTGTTCGCGATCATGTATACCAGTTGCTTGTTTTACGGACGAAACGATTTGCTGAAAGTCACTGAAGATCGTGTTCAACGACTTCCGGTGTTACGTTCGTTTCTCGTCTTTACGACGAGATTTCGATGATCACGCGAAATCACCATCACATTCCGCGTTTTATTGCATAACGTCTTATATTGTATCACAAAGAATTCTCGGACGATCTTCTGAATCATCTGCGGATAGCTTTCAGTTTTAATTTTTAGGTTATGTTATTTTAATCATTTTTAGGTTAGGTGGTTTTATATTGGTCTGTTATGGTATATTTTATTATGGACTATTGTTATACTATATTTCATTGTATAGTGGTGTGTTATATTTTGTTATGTAGTTTTCTATTATTGCTATATTTTATTATATATTCTTGTATTATAGTATATTTCATTGTACTCATTTTGTGATCTTATGTTATATTGCATTTTATTATATGCTTTTATATTATTACTATACTTCATTCTACAATTTTGTATACTACTGTATTTTATTATTTACTGTTATATATTATATAGGGTGTCTCAATAAACTGTCATCATCAAAGGATGACGACAATATGACAATAATATTGATGGTAGTCATATTGAACATTTATAATTAATTTTATTGATATTAAAATTGCAATATCAGTAGTTCGTTTAATTGTAATAAAATAATAATTAGATTGTGAATAATAATAATAACAAGCTTGTTAATAATTCATTACCGACAATCACATATAATTTTCATGAGCAACAAGTATCCATGTACTGAAATAAATAAAATATGCAAAAAAAAGTTTTCCAAATCGCAGCACTCACAGCCTTATTTATTTCTACACAATATTATAACTAAGTAATTATCTAATTAATTACGAAAGTTGCTACTGAATTATTTGTCTGCTTACCATAACAATTTTCCTGTGTGCAGTAATATCTCGAAACTTTTAAAACGCTGAGCATCCACTAAAGCATGGAAGCGATTCACTCAAGTGATTATCTAATTAATTTATGCTGGTTATCCCGCTGCAAATTAGTCTCGCATAGAGTAACTTCAACAGAGCAAAAAGAAGCAACCGAGCTTCATGCATTTATATTTCCTACAACGAAAGAACGGTAATAACTTATAGTTGCGTTTACAAAACTCGTCAGTCGCATGAAAACGAATCAAAATGGACGATATCTTTCAGAATGCACATCCGTTTCGCGGAAACTTTGCGTTTAAAGAACGGGTTACATGCAGAGATAAATGTCCCAACAGCTATAGCCCTCTAATTACGACTGCGTTAATTAGTAGTACCATCGTGTACATACAATTAACAGTTTGATAGCGTAATGAGCTTTACGTTCCCTGTGCCGCATATACACGCAACTGGTATGTACACATTAACACATGTGCAGTCTTCCTTTCACGTTGCGATTACGAATATTGTTCTAAAGAAATTTTACGAATTATGTTCGAGACAATCGATTTTAATCTCTGCTCATTTATGGTACCCATCGAAACACATGAGATATATAAATTATATTTAGTAAATTATTTAATAAATTATTGAGTGATATACACAAAATTGAGTGTATATGGTAATATACAGGGTGCTATTTTTAATCAAATTCATGATTTTTCACTCATTTGGTATCTGACATGTGTTTCAACGTTAGGTTAGGTACAATACAGTTTTTCTATTAAGATCATTAATTTTATGAAACATTATTAATTTTATAAATAGGTACTTTTTCACTGGCAATATTTTCATTCTAGTGATTAGTAATACATGTTCCATTTAGTATGTATTTTATGCAACATGTAATACAGGTGCAAACATGTGTTACACGTGCTTAATTAAACTATGAATTTATGATACATCTACAAATCTGTGTATTTATATTACATCAAAATCTACAAATCTATGAATTTATGATATATCTACAAATCTGTGCATTAATGACGTATCAGTATCGGTAAATCTATGCATTAATGATATATCAATATCTACAAATCTGGGCATACATCGAAATCTACAAGCCATGTCAAACAAATGACACTAAAATCTGCCAAGAATAAATCAGTAGATACAGGGTGTTTCACAACTAGTAACTCCCGGATAGGGTTTATAGAATTTATAATACAAAGACAAACCCCAGTTTTGCAAAGGAAAAAATTATTCAGAGTCAGCTGCCACCCCTTTTCAACAGATGTGAAACACCCTGTATGGACAGAAATCATCGTGAGCTTCCTCGAAAGCGAATAATTGACAAGTAATTTGAAATCGTCGAGTTTGCGTATGCAAAAGAAAAACCGAAGGAAATTAATCGAAATAAAAGCCCTTCAGCAAGTTATCGACGTTTTCTTACGTCGTTGAAATTTGCATTTTGCATGCTGCATTAAGTCTGGGAGACCTTTGGTAGCCATCGCCTCCTCGTCACCGTGAAAGGAATACTTCCGTCATCGTTGGGAAGGTTTAAAAATATTCTTGCTCCAGTTTTCCTACGTAGCTTCGATATTTCAATATCCGCCGACAGGTTCAATCCGTATATTTATACATAATAGAGTCTCATCCTTTGATCGGAAACTCGAGAGGACTATTGTCGTGGTATTCTTTTAATCCACGAACCAAACAGCGTCGCAGCTGATCAACAATATCAATTTTGTCCCATAGAAAAACTTCCCTTTCATCGTTTCACTGTTCAAACTCATTTCTAAAGAACTATGGCATGACGTATTATAGTTATTTTCTATGAAATGAATTTATAAAGCGTACAGGTTAATTCAAACACGTCCACCCACGCGGAGTCAATTACTCTTGTTTGAAATAACTTGACACTTATTGACTGTTTTAAGAGAAGTTTCGAATTTTTATTGCATGAAGAAAGATTCAAAATAAATTTTTATCGTTACAACAAATACTTTAAATAAATTTTTGTTGTATCAAGAAATGTTACGAATAAATTTTGATTGTACGAAAAGACATTTTACATAAATTTTGAACGTGTCGAGGAATGTTTTTAAATAAATTTTGACGTGTCAAGAAACATTTTCAATAAATTTTGATCGTGCCAAGCGATGTTCTAAATAAACTTTGATCGTATTCAGGAACGTTTCAAATAAATCTTGATTATATCAAGAAACGTTTTCAATAAACATTGACTGTGTCAAGTATCGCTTCAAATGAATTTTGATTGTAACAAGACACGTCTTAAATAAATTTTTATTGCATACAGGAACATTTTCAATAAATTTGCTATCAAGAAATGTTCTAAATAAACTTTGATCGTATCAAAATACGTTTTACATAACTTTTGATTGTATCGAGAAACGTTGCAGATAAACTTTGATTGTGCCAAGAAACTATTGAAATAAACTTTGATTGTATCAAGAAACATTTTGAATAAATTTTGGTTGCATCAAGATACGTTTTAAATAAACTTTTATTGCATAAGGAAGCGTTTTTTATATATTTTTATTTTGTCAAGGAAGGTTTTGAATAAATTTTGATTGTATCGAGAAACGTTTTAAATAAATTTTGCTTCAAGATATGTTTTAAATAAATTTTTCTTGCATAAGGAAGCGTTTTTTACATATTTTTATTTTGTCAAGGAAGGTTTTGAATAAATTTTGATTGTATCAAGAAACGTTTTAAATTTTCATTGTATCAAGAAAGGTTTTAAATTTTGATTGTATCAAGAAAGGTTTTGAATAAATTTTCTTTGCAGCAAGAAACGTTTTGAATAAATTTTTACTGCATTAAGTTTTACATAAAGAACTTGTCAAGACAGTTATATTTTCTGACAGGGAAACCACCCTAGTAAAACCACCCTCAGATTTCAACAACTTGCAAATTATCATGTCATCATGAATATAATTTTGATACAAATCATTTTAACATTGTTTAACATATTCGTCTAGTTTAATACTATCTGACATACCTAGTTTAATATTATTTAAAATATTCATTTAGTTTAATATTATTCCAGATATTCATCTAGCATGATATTACCTAATAGCTAGCCTACCTTACCTAACCTAGCTTAATATCTCAAATTACATGTCCATTTAAAAATTACTTAAAATATTCATCAAGTTTAATATTTTCCAAAATATATATCTTAAGTATAATTTAAAATCTAGTCCAATATTATTTAAACTATTTATACACACAGACACTCAAAAGATAGTTCAAGTAGAAGACTTGCCGCCATTTTAAATCTATCGTCTCCCTCCATTTTGTTACAGCTCTCGAAATACTAACAGCGATAAAAATTAACCCATATTAGAAAGATTAAATATCGTTTCACACAAAAATAATTGACTCTTGACCTGAGAAACATTATTTGAAACAGTTGCATTGCAATGATGTGATCTTTCATCCACAAGATCAGAAGCTGAACGCATCCAGATATTGTCTTCTCTAAGTGACACTTCGACTTTTAACGATAAATCTGGCTCGATGTCCGATCGATCAAAATTACGCTGTAAAGTTTTACGAAGGGGATATTAAGGTCCCCTATAAATAACCGTAAATCACGCTATTTAGGCTGCCGGTGCATACTCGTATCCATGAAACGGCTAACCAACGCGAGATTGCTAACAGATTTCGGTGGTTTCGTATTGATTTTAGACCCGACGGTGGCTATGGGTGGTTTGCATCGATCGATACCTTTGAATGGTCGTTAAAATAATAGAATACTAAATACAGACGAGGATTAATGAATTTTTATTGGTAATTGTCGAGCGGAGAGTATGGGACACTATGGTTTTATCTACTTGGGGAATATTAAAATATGAATTGAAAAATTGATCGAATTTTTTGGGATACTTTTTGTATTAACGTAAATATGAACATACAAATAATTTGGATTTTTTAAAAGTATTTTTTAATTTTTTAGGTTATGATCAAGTTGCTTGAGGATATGAGGTAGAGTTACTTTAGTATTTTTGATGGAAAGTTGATTGTAGATTTGGGAGTTTGATAGTTTGGCAGTTTGAGAATTTGGTGATTTAGAAATTTGGAAATTTGACAGTTTGGACGTCTAGGGAGTTAGAAATACAGGAATTTGGACATTTAGGAATTCTGAAATTTAGAAACTATGAAGGTTTGGAAATTTGGAAATTTGGATATTTGAAAACTTGGAAATTTTGAACTATAGAAATTTGGAAATTTAGTATCTGGAAAATTTAGTAACTAGGAAATTTGGTACGTTGGAAATTTAGGAACTTGGAAATCTAGTAACTAGGAAATTTAGTAACTTGGAAATTTAGTAATTTGGAAATTTAGGGACTTGCAAATTTAGGAACTTGGAAATTTAGTATCTGGAAAATTTAGTAACTAGGAAATTTATTTAGGAACTTGGAAATCTAGTAACTAGGAAATTTAGGAACTTGGAAATCTAGTAACTAGGAAATTTAGTAACTTGGAAATTTAGTAACTTGGAAATTTAGTATCTGGAAAATTTAGGAACTTGGAAATTTAGTAACTAGGAAATTTAGTAACTTGAAAATTTAGTATCTGAAAAATTTAGTAATTTGGAAATTTAGGGACTTGGAAATTTAGTAATTTGGAAATTTAGGGACTTGGAAATTTAGTAACTAGGAAATCTAGTAACTAGGAAATTTAGTAACTTGGAAATTTAGTAATTAGGAAATTTAGTAATTTGGAAATTTAATAACTTGGAAATTTAGTAATTTGAAAATTTAGGGACTTGGAAATGTAGAAATTTGGAAATTTGGAACTTTGAAAATTTAGAAGTTTGAAAAGGCAATTTAGGAATGTAGAAATTAAAAAATTTAAAAATCTGTAAATTTGAAAATTTAAAAATGTGAAAGTTCAGAAATACACGTGAAAGCTCAAAATTTTCAAGTAAAGAAGCAATAAAAATTCACTCATCCACGAATATAGTAAATGAAAAGATAAATACAACATATTCTCATTTCCCGCCAATTTGCGCATAACCTCACCTGCGCCCGACAAAAGAAATATAAATCTTCGTTGAAAATGAAATTCCCTAGAACGTATCGTTCTCAGGTCGAATTAAAAGCACGTAGAATCTGTATCTATTTTTAATATGATAAATTGAATAGCGTCGGACGAAACAAAGTGCTTTTGTCCCTCCATTCGCGATCGTCCACGATTATTTGTTATTTAGCAATTAGAATGAGCAGTTTCTGCAAATAATTCAATGTTCGCGTCATACTCCCTCGTTTCCCTCGATTATCTCGGCCAATCATAAATTTACGATCAGCTTTGTAATAGGATTCTTCCACAGAACAATATCATGGAGCAGCTGATTAATCGTTGAAACCAATTTTAGTTGACTCGAATCATGCAGCTTGAAATTTATTGTAACCCCTCCTTTGTACGACGTTGTTTAAATTCGTTACAATTTACAGGCTCGAATTCCTTTGTGAAACATTCTCGTTCGCGCGAAATCAACGTTCGGCAAAAAATCTGCTCATTGTGATGCTTTTAATCACTTCATTTGTAAAACCGACTGCGTTTCATTGGGTCGTGATGCCGATTCGTACTACCCGATTTAATTTATCGTACTGTTAATGAATTACACTGATTCGTTACCAATGAATTTTGTACTAATTAATTTTTTATTATTTCGATTTGCGTTCGTTTAATTAAATGGTATTTTAGTATGTTATCGACTTTTATGAGAAGTCTTTTATATGTTTTTAATATTATATAACTATATTTGTATTTTTGTGAATTATCGACTTTTTGTCAAAAAGAGAAACAATTTTTCTTCTGTTATTAAGTTTAATTTATATAATACATTCTTTTTTATATAATAGTGTTACTTTATGGTATAGTAAGTATTACATTATTTATTTATTTAATATTACACATTTTTAGTAAATGTTTGCAGAATGAAATGCAATTGCATTCAATTGCCATGAATTTTAAAATGTTATTCAATTATCATGAATTGATATTCGATAGTCATTTAGTAATAAATTGATAATCAATTGTTATAAAACATTTTATGTATTAAAAAGTTGGAACTTAAAACCCCATTAAAATAAAAGGTGCAACGACGATTCATAAATGTAAAGATACACGTATTTATTATTTATAGCAGCATATGTGGAAAATTGAGGTTATGAAAGGTTGAGAGCATTTTATCTCTTAATCCTCGTGCAGGTTCGGATTAAACTGACCCGAGATGGAAATCTAATATTTAATAACCTCTTAATAAAATATTTCATTTACGTGAAATTTTAGTGACTTTTATTGAAGATTCTCGACGAATATTTCATGAAGCAAAATATCATTTCATTTTGCTCTTTGTCATATTATATCACTCAAGTGTTGCGAGTCCGATAAATATTTGCTGTATGAATCAAAAACAAATCTAATGGACGGTGGTTCACAATAAATTTAATGGACAAATATTCACAATCAAATTTATGTATAAGGATTAATAATAAAATTTATATACAAGTATTAACAATAATTCTAATAGACAAATATTACGATAAAATTTATGCACTAGTATTAATAATACAATTGATGTACACATATTAACAACATAATTCATATACGAGTATTAGCAACAAAATTAATATACAAATATTAACAATAATTCTAATGGACAAATATTATGATCAAATTTATGCACTAGTATTAATAATACAATTGATGTACACGTATTAACAATATAATTCATATACGAATATTAGCAACAAAATTAATATATAAATATTAACAATAATTCTAATGGACAAATATTATGATCAAATTTATGCACTTGTATTAATAATAAAATTGATGTACACATATTAACAATATAATTCATATACGAATATTAGCAACAAAATTAATATACAATTATTAACAATAATTCTGATGGACAAATATTAACGATAAAATTTATGTACTAGTATTAATAATAAAATTGATGTACACATATTAACAATATAATTCATATACGAATATTAGCAACAAAATTAATATACAATTATTAACAATAATTCTGAGGGACAAATATTAACGATAATATTTATGTACTAGTATTAATAATAAAATTGATGTACAAGTACTAACAATGAAAAAGATAAAAAAATATCAACAATAAAATTGATACATAAATAGGAACAAGAAACCTTGTTCTTGAAGTACAAAATATAACACAACTTCATTATAATTAGTAAATAGTTAATAAAAGTAAGTTTTTAAAAAATAAAAAATGATATATTAAAAAATATATGATTGCACATACAAATGTTTACGCTAATAATAATTATACTATAAATAATTTTATTAAAAATAATTATGCTAAAAATGATTATACCAAAAAGTATATGATGGTACATACAAATGATTATACTGAAAATAATTATATTAAAAATGATTATACTAAATATGCCTATACTAAAATTTATTATACTAAAAATTATCACACCAAGAATAATTATACCAAAGAGTTATACTAAAAAATATATAATTGTACATGAAACTGATTGTACTGAAAATAATGATACTAAAAATGACTGTACCAAAAAGTGATTGTATTAAAAATAATTGTACCAAAGACTATGTTACACTAAAAAATATATGATTGTACTAAAAAATGATTATATTAAAAATAATTATACCAAAAATGTGGCTGTACAAAAAATGATGATACCAAAGTGTTTCAGTTCAGAATGCTAACTAGAGCATATAAATTCACAAGGTATCCATATTCACACCGTATACAACGTATTATCCTGATTTTCTGCAGATCGTATATATCCGTCCGCAGTGGTCTAAGGGCCAGAAGACGTATATGTGCAATGCGCACGTTATCATCGATCGCGAGTGAAATTTATTTGTTTGCCTATCAAACGATCAATTGTTCTCTTATCAGCGTTCGCCGTGTACGGCTAAACACAGTGAATCATTGCTGTTTTTAATCTGCAGCAACCGTATAACAATCGGGAACGGCCGAATGTTGGGAGAAACATCGTTCGGCAATTTTTTCGATGATTGCGGTCCGCGACAAAAATCCTCGCGAATACGTTCGGCCGTGTTTTAATGAATCGAACGAACACACGTTGACAATTTAACGGCGTTAAATGCGAAATCCATTAAACGAATTCGCGAATTGACGGAAATACGAAAAATTTACTATTCGATCCAATGAATCGTCGAATAATCGAATCGATCGAATAAACGAAACGTGCACGATTTGACTAATATACTTTTTATTTTGTAATGTTTAACCGTTCGATTTTACGCTCTGATCATATTTTGTGAATCGTGTTTGTAATTTTATGCAACTGTAATTTCATTGCAATTTAAATTTTAAACGTTGAAATTATAAGCAGTTTAGCCTCCTTCAAAGTTGCTTACAGTTCTTACGAAATATATACGAAAGTATTGATTCTAGAGAAAAAAGTGTTAAACGAAAAATGTAGCTCATAAAAAGCTCTATAGAAAAAGTCCTACACATTTTTGACGTAAACCTATTATTTTACCTATGACCTAAAATAATAGGTGACAGAGCCTGGTTTAGCCCTCTTCAAGGTTTCTTACAGTTCTTGCGAAATATATACGGAAGTATTGATTTTAGAGAAAAAAGTGTGAAACAAAAAATGTAACTCATAAAAAGCTGTATAAAAAAGGTCCTACACATTTTTGACGCAAACCTATTATTTTAGCTATGACCTAAAATAATAGGTGATAGAGCCTCGTTTAGTCCCCTTCAAGGTTACTTACAGTTTTTACGAAATATATACGGAAGTATTGATTTTAGAGAAAAAAGTGTTAAACAAAAAATGTAGCTCATAAAAGGCTTTATAAAAAAGGTTCTATACATTTTTGACGTAAACCTATTATTTTGGCTATGACCTAAAATAGTAGGTACAGAACAAAACTTGACACTAATGAAGCTACAAAATTAAGTGTACATTAAAAATGAATTATACAGAAACTAATTTCTATAAAATAAGCACAAATATCACAATAAATTACATCATGTTTATTAATAAATATTGTTTCTGAATATAGTTCAAATCCACTGCGCTGGTATACCTTTATTATTCAGTACGTTGAAATGGCACGTAATTTAATATTTAATGCGCACATATCACTCGGAATTAGAAATAAATTGTCGGTAAAACAATTTTGAATTCGTAGAATCAACACATTTCAACGAAATGGAAATCGATTTCGGAAACTTGCCTGATACTCTATTATTTGAACTTTTTATTCTTGGAATGCTGAATATTCTATTGATCGTAGCACTTTTAGAACGTATGACATAGCAGTATTCAGACTGAAACATTGTTCTTTAACACGTCAACCCGCGAGGGTCATTCGGTGACTAATATCACAAATTTAGTATTATCGAACAATCACAGTAAATAAAATAGCGGAATGTTCGGATTAGGTTGAAGAAATTGAAAAGGAGATAATAATTGTACTAAAACTTTGCGATTCTTTTGTGTGATTACATTGCGTACTTTGAAGATTTTTAAATCGATGATTGTTTGGTGTAGTTGTCTACCATTTTGCGTTAAAAATATTAACGAAGTTATTGTTCAGATGAAAAATTGTGTGATCTAATTTCAGATGAAGAACAATGTAATTATTGAAAATTATTTGAATGTCTCATTTTAGATAAAAAATCTTCTAGTGATCATCTAATTTCAGATGAAGAACAATGTAATTACTAAAAATGATCTAAATATATAATTTTAGATAAAAAATAATCCAGTTATTATCTAATTTCAGATGAAGAACAATGTAATTACTGAAAATGATCTAAATATATAATTTTAGATAAAAAATAATCCAGTTATTATCTAATTTCAGATGAAGAATAATGTAATCGTTGAAAATGATCTAAATGTCTGATTTTAGATAAAAAATCATCTAGTGATCATCTAATTTCAGATGGAAAACAATGTAATTATTGAAAATGATCTAAATATCTAATTTTAGATAAAAAATAATCCAGTTATTATCTAATTTCAGATGAAGAATAATGTAATCGTTGAAAATTATCTAAATGTCTGATTTTAGATAAAAAATCATCTAGTGATCATCTAATTTCAGATGGAAAACAATGTAATTATTGAAAATGATCTAAGTATCTAATTTTAGATAAAAAATAATCCAGTTATTATCTAATTTCAGATGAAAAATAATGTAATCGTTGAAAATTATCTAAATGTCTGATTTTAGATAAAAAATCATCTAGTGATCATCTAATTTCAGATGAAGAAGAATGTAATTATTGAAAATTATCTAAATAATTTCAGAAAAAAAACCATCTAGTGATTATCTAATTTCAGATGAGAATAATGTAATGGTTTTGAAATGAAATATTAAATAATAATGAACTAATTTCAGATGAAAATCATCTAATGACCTAATGTTATATGAAAAATCTCCTGATGGCCATCCTAAAGAAAATTCTAAAAGATTCATATTGCTTCATTTTAAATAAATATCCCCTTAAAATGAAATAAATATCCTTAAATTGAATAAAGATACGAATCGATAAAGTTGGAAGGCAGCGATATTAATTTTTTAATTGAATTAATTAAGCATTCGTTCGTTCGATATTTTTCTGTATCAAGCACCAGCAATTTTAATCCCGAAATAAAAATGTCCACGGAACTTGCCACAATACAAACTTATATCAGGTTAATTCAACTGAAGTTTATTGTACCGCGTTTGAAATTCCACGCGATTTTTCACCACTAATTCCTGGCGTTAATGAAGTTATGAATTTATAAGCAGACGGTATTCACGATCTTCCAAGTGTTAAGAATAAACCGAAGTTATGAAACAGTATCTTGGAGATTTACATATCTCTTGTGCAATTACCCATGGTGGTACAGATAAAATGTGCTTGTCGGCTGCAATGCTTTTAAATACGAATTTAAAATGCACCTCGATTATTTACAGCTAATTATTTTCCGAGATATACAATAACAGTTTTGAATATCGAATTGCCTGTGCAGTTCACAGATTAAGATTACTAGAATTATTAAACTTAACTTCACATTTATTATTTCCTACATTATTTATTTATATTATATTTAATGTTTTGCACGTTTCATTTATTTTACTTTTGTCATTTCGAAATTTATTTGTTCGCTCATTTTTGTAATTTTTTATTACCTTGCTATTATTAAATTTAATGTTTCATTTATTTTACATTTATTAGTTTTAATTTATTCCTTTATATTTATTTTACATTTATTCAATTTATTGCCTATTTTATTTATTTCATATTTATTACTTGCTATTTTTTATAATTCTACATGTATTTCATGTTCATTTGATTTGTTTCACATTTATTATTCCCAAATTTATTTATTTTTATGATTTCTTTGTGAGTTCGTATTATTTCCAAACTTATTCTTTTATTTTTATCTTTTAGTATATAAATACATTACAAAATTTCTTAAAAGTTTATCCAATAGTTACAATCTTAGAAAATATATAATTATATAAAAAATATATATAAATATATAAATACATTATAAAATTTCTTAAAAGTTTATCCAATAGTTAAAATCTTAGAAAATTAAACATTGCTGAAAATGTTTAAATAATGAAAATTAATCACACATATATACATATATGTAAATAATGAATATTTTTGAAGTTGAAATGTTTAAATAATAGTTAAAATCTTAGAAAATATATAATTATATAAAAAATATATATAAATATAATATATATATAAATATATAAATACATTATAAAATTTCTTAAAAGTTTATCCAATAGTTAAAATCTTAGAAAATTAAACATTGCTGAAAATGTTTAAATAATAAAAATGAATCACAGTTATATAACTTTAAATAATGAATATTCCCGAAGTTAAAATTTTGTATATAATTAATAAGATGTGCATCGGGTCTCTGAGATAATTAAGTACGATAAATGTGACAGCGCCAGCTAATTCAAGTTTCGTGGTTTCTTTCAAGCGTGTAGCAACAAGAGAAGAACCTCGATTCACGAAGCTATCGGACGGATTAAGAAGTTTGAAAAAGTTTCTGCCTCGGCAGAGATGTGTGCAGCGGCTCTTTAACCGCATCCAATTTGTCACGAAAGAATTCCCCTTCCTTCTGAAACTTTTTTTCCCCTTCAAAATAGACCACGATCGTTTTTATCGACGAATACTTCGATCCGTGCCACTCGAACCTGAATTAATTGAAATTATTAATGCCAATTTAATCACTGAATGCTCCAACGGAACGACATTTTTCTCGATGTTTCAAAACGGTATAACGAGGATGATATCTTTTATTTGAATCTAGATAATTAGATGATTTTTCGTTTAAGATTACATGACCATAATACTTCAGATAAAATTAGGTGATTTTATTGTGAAGTTTATTTGACAACTTGAAAATTCAGAGATTTTAAGGATTTTGTCGTTTAGGAATTTAGAAAATGAATATCGGTAAAAAAATTAAACTATTTATATTTTTATTCCTTTGAGGAATTCTGAAAATGGGAAAAGTTTGCACGAGGTGTATATTAAAAAATTGTCAAATTTGAAAATTTCATAATTGTACAAAAGAAATCTTTACTACAATTAAGAAATCTATAAATCGATATTCTTAAAATCTACCATTTTGAAATGTGTAATCTACTAATTCAAAAGTTTCGAATTTCGGAAAATTTACAAATTCGCCCCAAATCCAAAAATTGACTGCAACTGCAATTCTATATATTCGTAAAAAACCATCTATCACCCAATTCATCCCCGTACTTCATCTTCATCCCGACTAACGTATAAAATTTCGTTTTGTTTCAGGGTTACGAGGGGTCCCTGCTGAAAGTCACAAGCAAAAATGGGAAAACAGCATCGGTGAGTGATTACTTGATCAAATTGCCGGTGATATTTCACCGTAGCGAATTCTTTTCAGCGAGAACAAAAAATTGTTTCGCGCGTTTTTAACGAAACGACGGAAACTGTCCTAGATATTCGTCGGTGAAAGCCGCTACGCTATTTTCCATATACGCGTTTATCGATAGGTAGAAAGGAAGGAAATACGGGGAAAAGAAAGGAAATAAAATCGGTGTGGAGGATTCTTCTCGAATATACCGATTCCCTTTTACGATTCGAGAGATTTTTCCATCAATCGGTGAACGGCTCGACAAAGTGTCGAGATTTTCTTGCGGAAACAGATGAGAAAACTTGCTGGAACCGGAACTTTCAATCGAATTCTCTCTCGATCGAGTGTGCTACGGCTGATTTTCAGAATGCCTTTTCGAATCCTATTCTTCCTGCAAATTTCGTTCCCTGAATTTGAAACAAGGAATACTTTCTCTAATGTTTATGTGTATGTGACGATTAAACGACGTGGCGTTAGTTCCTCAATAAGTGAATATAAGTGGACTGTATCTAAATGAACTTCACTATGATAGAAGGACCAGAGTTTATTTTGCTATGTACTTAATGACACAATATAGTCTACATTAACCAGTAGCCACAGTCACACTTCATTGCATCAAAGATTGCATTTGCGGAGCACGGGAAAATGACTTACTATGCAAGTGTAACCGTAATGTCCAGAGGGTACCATACTTCAATTGCGAGTATTTACTCGTTTCGACTGTCTACCGTACACCGATTGAAAAACAAAACGCATTTTCTGATTCGTTCTGTATGTGCAGTAGTGACGATTAAACGACGCGTGGAATCATTAGGATACTCAACAAGTGAATAGTGGACTGTATCTAAATGAATTTCACTTCCGACTAGAGTTTATTTTCCTGTGTACTTGATGACACAATATAGTCTACATTAACCAGTAGCTACAATCACAATTCATTGCATCAAAGCAAGATTCCTATTACTTACTAACTAAATAACTATAACTTCTTGTTTGGAAGCTGTAATAGTTCATTTTAGAGTCTACGATCACTAACCATAGCCGCAATTATGCTGCATCAGCAACTGATAACTATTCATTACTTCTAAACTGACCAATTTTTCATTATTTAGAAGTTGCAATCGTTTATTTTATACAGAATCATGACACTAGCCTTCATAATTACAATTACTTCATTGCATCAAGAGTGGATCCCATTCAACTGAACAACTATAGTTTTTCATCGTTCAGAAGTTGTAATCGTTTGTTCTGTATAGTCTACACTGATAGTAGCAATAATCATAATTACTTCATTGCATCAACTAGTATTCCTATTACCTATAAACTGAATAGTTTTCATCCTTTAGAAGTAATCGTGAGTCTACACTGACTGTATGCAGCGTCAGTAGCAAGTGACGATTAAACGAGTCATTAGATTCCAATAAGTGAACATAAGTGGACTGTATCTAAATTTCACTTCGAACGACTAGATTTTGCTATGTACTTGACTCGAGAGTGTCTTCGAAGAATTTTTACGTTTCACAAAAGCTCGGAGCGGGCGTATGTGACATTGCTGAGGAAAACAGTTTCTAATTTTCTGTTGGTTTAGCTAAAATTCGGGTGATGGAAATGCGAGTGACGTATGAAGTCTTTTCCCCAAAGTGACCTAAGCAAGTAATAAAACCTCGACATGAGTAGAGCAAACGGAAGACTCTACTGCTAAGGTTAAGGGTTCACAGATGTGACTAGCAATACAAAATACTTGCCAGAATGTGACTCCTTGCTGCTAGGGGTAATTGATTTGAAACTACAAATGAAGGAACGAAAAAGTATCGCTAGAAACTTGTACTGTCTAATCCTCTCGCTGCAATATGCATTCCACGACCTAACACTATTCATGACTTAACATTATTCACGACCTAACACGGTTATTGATGTTTGCAAATTATAAGACTACAATATAACAAGGGTCTACTAAAGTATAACAAACAGTTTGTAGGAAGTTAGTACATGATTTTGTGAATATTAAAAAACTTGTTCCATAATTTGACTAATTACAAAAGTTGTTCATGTTTACGTTCACAGTCTGACGAAATACAAGAGCTTAGTATGTATATTACTTTGTAAGTAGTATATTTGCAACAGAGTGTAATGGAAGGTTAAGTTTTCGCCTAAATGACGGTATAAATGTTCCATAAACATTTTCAATATCATAAGTTGAGATAACTTTAACTCAGTTAGCGTAACTTTGTACGAAAGCCAGAAAATGATCATTTCCAACTTCGTCAGAACGTAAATATTGTTCCATAACTTTTCCATCAGAATCTGAATTGAAATATAATAACGAATTTGTTTTTTACACTTTGCAGTAATAAGAAGTGAAATTAGTTTCCTGATTTTGACGTACGAGCTGAAAAAGTTAGGTTATGTCAAATTTATGTGCGATACTTGATGTAAACTGATTGATAAATCAATTAAACTTATTAAAAATACATGTATAGAATGAAGTGTTACACAAATTAAGAAAAAAAGTGAATATGTCTCACATGGTCACCCGCCATTTTACTAATCTGGTATGTCCTGCGTTTTCGGAGTGCAATTTTTAAAAATAGTTTAAATAAATGTGTCATTGAATTTTGTACTTATTTTTACTTATTTCGTAGAATTAGAAATTACTTTAAAAATATAGTCAAATACTTGCTATTCTCCAAGAGATTTGACAATCCTTCAATATTACGAGTTAGGTTAGACACCCTATATTTCCAAGATGGCCGCCAAAGCAGTATAATAGCAACGTATACATATTTTCACCGATAATTTTCCTAGTAATGGTTTCCCGTTGCGAAAAATAAAAATGTGAGCAAAATAATGAACATCCGGTCCTGTTACATGCCAGAAATATGCAAAACCGTTGATGAAATCGAAAGAAACGTTGTAAGCTCACGTTTGATCAGCAATTTCTGCAACACCCTGTATAATAGCTGGTCAAGATAACATTAATTTATGCGTCCACCGGTGAAACACTGGTGTTCTGCACGCGACACACAACGTTGTCGCTTTAACATTGTAAAATCTCCTCGTCGTTCGAGCATTAAACGTTTTCTGTCCCCGGGTTCGGTCTACGTGGTTGCAATAATGAAGGCCTTTACACGAGAATTCTAAAATAACACCGCAAAGGATCCGATCGATCGAAAAACGAATGCGCTTTTTTGCCCGAACGGTGCTTGATGCGTCACGAATTTGATCGACCTAATTTCTCGAGAGCCACGCGAAAATAAATAGAACATTTCTGAAAATGCGAGGAAAAAAAATGGGAGAAGAGGTTTACGAAATTTCTCTACGGTATCGGCGTAATTAGGTTGTATCGGAGAGCGATTTAATTATGCTAATGTGATCAAATTGCGGGGTTGTGGATTAAGGCGAAACTTATGCAGGTATTTTGTTGAGGGGGGAAATTGGATGAGGGGAAAATTTAGTTTCTTGGAAAGGGGATTTGGAAATTTGGGGAATTAGAGATTTGGAATTTTGGGAAATTTGGGGAATTAGAGATTTGGAATTTTGGGAAATTTGGGGAATTAGAGACTTGGAATTTTGGGAAATTTGGGAACTTAATGATTTGGAAGTTTGGGAAAATTGGGGACTTAGGGTTTTGAAATTTTGGGGAATTTGGTATTTGGAAATTTGGGGACTTAGGGATTTGGAATTTTGGGGAATTTGGTATTTGGAAATTTGGGGACTTAGGGATTTGGAAATTTGGGGAATTTGGTATTTGGAAATTTGGGGACTTAGGGATTTGGAATTTTGGGGAATTTAGTATTTGGAAATTTGGGGAATTAGAGATTTGGAATTTTGGGAAATTTGGTATTTGGAAATTTGGGGACTTAGGGATTTGGAATTTTGGGGAATTTGGTATTTGGAAATTTGGGGACTTAGGGATTTGAAATTTTGGGGAATTTGGTATTTGGAAATTTGGGGACTTAGGGATTTGGAATTTTGGGGAATTTGGTATTTGGAAATTTGGGGACTTAGGGATTTGGAATTTTGGGGAATTTGGTATTTGGAAATTTGAGGACTTAGGGATGTGGAATTTTGGGGAATTTGGTATTTGGAAATTTGGGGACTTAGGGATTTGGAAGTTTGGGAAAATTGGGGACTTAGGGATTTGAAATTTTTGGGAATTTGGTATTTGGAAATTTGGGGACTTAGGGATTTGAAAGTTTGGGAAAATTGGGGACTTAGGGATTTGGAATTTTGGGGAATTTGGTATTTGGAAATTTGGGGACTTAGGGATTTGGAATTTTGGGGAATTTGGTATTTGGAAATTTGGGGACTTAGGGATTTGGAAGTTTGGGAAAATTGGGGACTTAGGGATTTGAAATTTTTGGGAATTTGGTATTTGGAAATTTGGGGACTTAGGGATTTGAAAGTTTGGGAAAATTGGGGACTTAGGGATTTGGAATTTTGGGGAATTTGGTATTTGGAAATTTGGGGACTTAAAAATTACTAGGTCCTAAAATCTCTATATCCCCAAATTCTTAGTTCCTCAAATTCCTAGGTGCTGAAATCCCTAGATCTCTAAATTCCTAAATTACTAAATTCGTAAATTCTTGCATCAGTAAATCCCCAAATGCCCTAAATGTCCCTAAATGGCCCTGAAATTTCTAAATCTCAAAATTCTGAAGGTCTCAAATGCTTATATCTACAAAATACCTATATATCCCTATATCTCCATATTACCAAGATTCTCAAATTCGTAAGTTCTCAAATTCCCACGTCCCCAAATTCGTATCGTCTAAAATTTCAACAGTTACCTCAAGAAATATAGAAATGTTGACAAAGCACTTGGTCAGAGAAACAGAAAATGGCGGTTAAAACACGAAGAACAGAAGTTTCGTTCGATTGCTCGCGTTTTCTCGAATCGTTCGACGGAAAATGCATAGTCGCCGACGTTTTAATCTCGCAACCCTTCGATTATACAAAATCCTGCTGAGCGATAGCTTCGAGACAAGTGGTACATGCATAATCGCGTTTCAGTTTTCCCTTGGTTAAGCTTACGTTGATAAATCATTCCGTTCGCTGCTTTTTATGTGCACGGTGTTACCTTTTGACACGTTTATAATCCTATAAGCGAGTCACATACAGATTATGTATATCTTGTTAGACTTTATTTAATATCGTGTAGTTAATGCGCAAAGGATATCGTTCCTTTTATGACAGACCCATAAATATGCATGCAAATTTTCATTGTTCGATGATATACTGCTACGGTATTTGGTAAATGTCTTTTTCTTTTGTTTATTCTTATTGGAGAATTATAAATGCGATAGGGATTATAATGATAATGTTGCTTTATCGCCTTTTAGAAATACGGAAATTGGGAAATATTCTGGAAATTGAAATTCGAATTTCTATAAAAATTGTGTAAGAGAATTTTTATGAAGTTTTGATCAAATTTGTATGAAAGAATTTATTTTAAATTTTTATACAATTTTTGCGAGAGTATTTGTATGAAATATTTGCTAGGAAATTTGTATACAATTTTTGTACGAGAAGTTCTATACAACTTTTATTTGGTAATTATTTTTTTCTAACTAGATATTTTCAATTAATGAAATCCCTAAACTAAGGTTTTGAAATAACTAGTACATTCAATTTTCACACTTGCAAATCCAGAATTCACCAAATTTCTAAGTTCCACAATTTCAAAATTATTATTTTCAAAATCTTCAAATCTCTAATTTTCTAACTTTTTAAGTCATTAATTTCTTACATTTCCAAATTTCCAAATTCCTAATTCCCCAAATTTCCAAATACCAAATTCCCCAAAATTCTAAATCCCTAAGTCCCCAAATTTCCAAATACCAAATTCCCCAAAATTCCAAATCCCTAAGTCCCCAAATTTCCAAATACCAAATTCCCCAGTTTCCAAATTTTCAAATTTTCTTTTAAATATTTCTAATATTCTAGAAAAGCCAGTATTGCCTAAAACAATTTATAAAATCATCAAAATTCTTATGAAAATTATAACACAATTATCAAAAATGAAATAGAAATTTGTTAATTTTGATTTATAGCCTGAAATCTTAATGTATATCAATTTTAAGGAAATGCGACGAATATCATAATTGATTCATATTCCGTGACACTCGTTACATTCTAGAAATGCTTACCGAGTCACGGAATTTCAAAACGCAGTATGTTTCAGCATTTCGACGAACCCATTTTTATCAATGCATCCATCTTCCTGGTCGCATGTAGGTTAATAGTTAATAGTTGCGTGTTGTTTCAACGACACACATCAATTTTACTGCTCTTTGTTTCAGCTACCGCCATGTATCTGAAGAACACACATTTTGTTTCTATGCACTGTGTTACAGTGAGATATTTTGAAAAAAAATAACATTCAGTTTGTAAAATATTTGCGTTACAAAGTAAAATACTGTACTATTTATATATTGATTTATGGACGGGCAATTTTCAAATTTATTTAGTTGCACATTTTCATTTTTGATGCTTGGAAATTTGAGAAATTTAGAAATTTGGATATTTGGTAATGTTTGAAATTTGGGAAATACGGGAAATTTGAAATTGGAAATTAGTAAGTTAGAAAATTTGGAAATTAAGGATTTGAAAATTTGTTAATTTAGTGATTTGAGAAATTTTGGGTTATTTGGAAAATTTGAAATTGGAAATTAGTAAGTTAGAAAATTTGGAAATTAAGGATTTGAAAATTTGTTAATTTAGTGATTTGAGAAATTTTGGGTTATTTGGAAAATTTGAAATTGGAAATTAGTAAGTTAGAAAATTTGGAAATTAAGGATTTGAAAATTTGTCAATTTAGTGATTTGAGAAATTTGGGTTATTTGGGAAATTTGAAATTGGAAATTAGAACCATAGAAAATTTGGAACTTGAGGATTTGAAAATTTGTCAATTTAGAAATTTGAGAAATTTGGGTTATTTGGAAAATTTGAAATTGGAAATTAGTAAGTTAGAAAATTTGGAACTTGGGGATTTGAAAATTTGTCAATTTGGAAATTTGGGTTATTAGGAAAATTTGGAATTGGAAATTAGAAACATAGCAAATTGTGAACCTTGTGATTTGAAAATTTGTAAACTGAGAAAATCGGAAATTTAAAAAATTAAATTTGAGAATTTTGGAAAGTAGAAATTTGAAAATTTGGCTATTTGGAAATTTGCATTATTAAAACTCGAGGAACTTGTACTCAAATTTAGGAATTTGGGAAATTTGGCTATTTGGAAAATTTGAAATTAAAAACTAGAAATTTACAAAATTCTGAACCTAGTAATTTAAAAATTTGTAAACATTGAAATTTGGAAATTTAGCAATTAAATTTGATAATTTAGCAATTTCAAACCTCTGTAACATAAAAATTCTGAAATCTGAAACTGCAAGAAAGTTAAATATACAAATGGAGTCGCCCACAAAAAGTCCACGAGTTTTCCATCCCGCAAATCCGTCATCCCCTATGAAACCCCATGTTTTCTTTGATTCCTACATGTCAGCCAATCTCCGAAGACTATTGGAAGCGTGGTGGTAAGAAAGGTCATCGATATTTTACGGGAACGAATCAACCAACAAAGCTTAACATAAATCGAATAGGCTTTCCGGTTCGCGAGTTTACCCTCGGTTTTCTAAGAGGGGATTCGAGAAGCCTGTAATTCACCGGGAAACGAATTGGTCGTTCAACGGATTTTTCACGGTGTAATTTTCCCAGTGAATTTCCAACGAATTTCCACGCGTTTACCACGGGAATTGATACGGTCCTTCACGATCGGCAAACGTTTCCCGGAATTCTGTGATTTTATCTGCTAAGAGAATGAAATTAAGAACGAAATCGTGAACGGATCCGATTATTTCAATCGAGCTTCGATGTTCTCCTTATCGTATGTGCGGTATATTGGATAGATTTATTTGTAAGTTAAATAGGAAAGAAAAATAAATTGCAATATATTAAATAAATTGTAATATATTAAATTAAACTTGTTAATATATTAATTCATTAAAATATTTGTTATATTTTAATATATGAATATTTATTTGTTTATTTTTTATCAATTTTGAGAAATTTGCATTTTGGATGCTTGGATATTTGGAGAGTTGAAGATTTGGAAAATTCAGAAATTTAAGTATTTAGTTTTTTTACAAATTTGGGGAACTTGAAGTTGGGTATTAGAAATTTAGAAAATTGGGAATTTCTAAAGTTGAAGTTTAGAAATTTCAAATTAGGTAATTTAGGGATTGAAAATTTTGGAATGTGTTTGAAAAATTAGAAATTTGGGAAATATGGGAAAGTTGGGAAAGTTGGGAAATTGAGGAAAAGTGGAAAATTGGGGGAAAAGGGAAATTTGGAAAGTTGAGAAATTTAGGAAATGTGGGAAATTTGGAAAATTTCGGAAATGTGGAAATTTGGAAAGTTAGGAAATTTAGAAGTGGAAAATTTGGGAAAACGGAAAATTTGGAAAATTGCGAAAATTTAGGAAACGTGGAAAGTTGGGAAATTTGGAAAATTGGGGAAATTGAGTAAAAGTGGAAAATTTGGAAAAAGGGAAATTTGGAAAGTTGGGAAAACTTAAGAAATGTGGGAAATTTGGAAAATTTGGAAAATTTGGAAAATTTGGAAAATTTAGGAAATGTGGAAATTTGTGAAATTTGGAAATTTGAAAAGTTGGGAAATTTGAAAATAAGAACGAGTTTAATATTCACTTGTGAACAGCAATTTAAAAATCAAGTATTTACATACATAATTATAATAATTAATAGCGATTTAATTAAAAATAAACTATTAATTCCTGTCTTCAATAAAATTCACCACTTAATTAATTGTAATATAATTTTATCCCCAGAAATGTCAGTTCCGTAATTTAAACCCGAATCAAAATGCAAGTTTTAAATTCATTACTTCGAAAGTTACATTAGTTGTAAAATATAGATCGAGTAATTACAGAAGCGTTACTAAATTCAATCCATTATTAAATTCTACTTTCTGAACGGAAGGAAATCTCAGTGAGCAGCGCGACTTAAATATGTTATCTAAGTACATGGAGTACCGTGTAATAATATATCATTCAAAAGTATGGAATAAAGTTTCTAATGGGAGTTTAAAAGCATGAAACAAAATTTGTAACGGAAGTTGAAGAGTTACTAAACTTTTCACAATTAGATTTCTTAATGAAAGCAGACTTTAAAGATCGAGGCTTTAAAGATTGTGGTATCACATGGATTTAAACGACATTAAAAAATATTTCTTTAATAACATTATTCCACATATCATTTTAAATAACGCGTTATTTTAATTGACAATTATATTGTTATCGAAGTACAATTGTATTAAATTGAAAATAAAAATTAAAACAATTTTTATAGGGTGAAGTACACCCTCCTGTTTGTTGAACAGTGGTGTAGCTAAAATTAGTGGGGTGTTGCAGAAAATATTTAGAATTTTTTCTAAAATCGTATAAAAGGAAACAATTATGTACAAAAAGAAAATGATTACAGAAACTTGATAAGGAATTATATATATGACTCATATCAAATGCAAATAGGGGTAGTTGTGCCTATACACGACCATTGTATATTAACAATTGTAATCTGTTCCCAGTATTTATTTTCCGTATATTAAAAATTGTAATAAATCATGAAGAAGTAAGCAAGTCATTCAGGATGTGACTCACGATTACTTTTGTTTGATTTCAGCCGGTGGGGTTCGTGACTTTTCACACGAGGGCCGGTGCAGAAGCGGCGAAACAGGACCTGCAGGTAATAGCCCGTTTCTCGTAGGTACCGAAAGAGAAATAAATTAAGGGCTACTCGATAAAATGCCCACAGCTACGATACGAGCTACTGTTAGACATCTTATTTATATACAGGGTGTCCGTTCCAATACCTGACAGTCCCCTTATTTCTTCAAATTTTGAACATACACGAAGCTTTCATACATTTTTAGATTATTTCATACATAATATATTCTTATATTTTCTGTGAAATAACTACCCTTTCATATTTTATATTTTTATGTCATGTTAAGAAGTGTCGAGGTTAGCTACAGGGTGTTTCGTTTATAAAATATCAAAATTCTCTTTTAATTTCAATCTAATTTTATGGAAATTGTATTTGAAATACAATTGTATTAAAATTTGAAGTACCTTTTGTCTGTATAATTTTTGTAAAACACTGTTTATTAAAATTTTTTTTAAATTGTCTTTTTTCAAATATAGTGACAATAGATTTCTGTTAGCACAAATTATGACAGATTTTGAAAGATGACAGGAATAACAAATGGAAGTCAATTTGCACTGTGCTGCAATATATCAAGATGTTACATCAATGACGGTTTTTGAAGCATACGTACTGGAAGAACAAAATTTCTATAATATTGATAATGGACAAGTCAAGTAATAACTATTAAAAACTGAGATAGATATGACAAAAATTGTTATGTAATAACAAATATACAGTCTCCTTGACAAGTCTTACAATTATCATAATTTGCAGCTATCTATGTTGATTTTCACATGTTGTCTTCTAAATATATTACTAGTTAAAATAAAAAAATATTTTAAACACGCTACAGTTTCAAATACATAGAATCTCCAAAAACAATTCTAACTAAACAATTTCATTTTACATAAGTTAAAAATGTTTATAATTTGCATATATGATTATATAAATTTGTATGTACGCAGAACAAAAATAATTTGTATCTATATGAAAATCTAATTTGTATACAAGACAAAAATATTAATCTATAAAGAAGATTATAATTAACAATTTAATCGTATAAGAGTATTAATCATATTATTTTTGTTTTAGCACAATTTTCAGCAAAATTCTTTCGTGTATCTTCAATGGTTAAAGAAATAAGGTGACTGGACATCTTGTGTACATACACACATACATACAGACATGGCCCGTCGTTCTCTTTTCTTTCTCTCTGAAATTTGTTTCCTTTTTTTTTTATTATTTATAAATATATATATACATATATACATTTGAAAGTTCACCCTGCCTTAGATTCCAGCTGGCACGGGTTAATGCTACGTAGCTCTTTTACCTATCAATTACTATACACGTACACATGTTCTCCTGTCCTCCTCTGTCTCTCTGTTCCTCTCTCTATCTCTACGATTAGCTTCTTCCTGTTTTACTTGGGACAAAACGTAGTGATACCTGTTTTCTGTATACGTACCAAGACCGTACTGTAATAACGCTGGTTGCACTGTGTGAAACTATCGATATATGGTGTTGTTTTGCCTCCTGATAAGCGTGTCACCCCCGTAACAACCCCCTTTCTCTGTCTTCTTTTCTTTACACCCCCATTGACACACGCGGAAAAATATGGGATGTCTCGAAAAGATTTTACAATAATTGAGAAATAAATATCACTGAAAATCCGTAGGAACAAATTCATAGGAAAATTCATAGGAACAAATAATTTTGTAATAAAGAATGGAACAAGTAATTAAAAATGTAAAATTTTACAATAAATAAAGATGAAACAAGTAATTAATGATCACATTTGTAAATGGTAAAAATAATTCAGTTAGTTTAATAAAATATGTTAAAATACTGAAATAATTAAAATTTTAGGTTAAAATTACTAAATAATAGAAATTAAAAAGTAATACTCATGATAAAATTCTAGTAACTTTTTACTACTGTCTCTTCTAAAAATGATCAAAATTATTAAACTATAAAATTTTCATTTCAAACCAAGATGAATTTTCTTAACCCGATAACAGTCTCCTTTATTTCGCAAAAATTTACAAAATGAATTAATTGACCAAAATAGCACACGAGATGAATAAATCTCGTGCCATGAATTTTGAGACATCCTGTAGACGCAACTATTTCTGTAGGCAGTTTGAAACGGCCGCAATCAATAAATGATTCATCAGAGTATTACACGTTTATCAGAACGTAACCCGTGTACGTACGTGTACGTACGTGTATCTATATATAATACATATTTACATGACGTAGGATGTTTTTTATCACACCACCGCAACTGACCTCACGCAAATTGCAATGTCTTTAATAACCATGTGTAACCGGTTATGTACGAGAGAGACTCGAAACATCCTCTTGTCGGATGGACACGTTCGCTGAGAACACCCTGAAACAGACTAACGAACGACCCACTTATACCGATAGCCACCTACGAAACTGGTACACAAATTTACACGTACACATACACATATACACATGTATCTTTATATATATATACACGTGACCTTGCGCTAATTTTCCTGTAATTCAGTCACCAGCAGCCCCCTTCATCCTCTGTCGTCACTCGCGCCATTATTATGGGTCGTTTTAGACAAACTTGCGTCGCCAGCTGTTGATTCCAAATCTTTCGTGTTAAACTTTGCAATAAATATATCTAGTGTATACGTATATCACGTATGTAGGGTAATACGTATATTTAAATACGCATATAACTCGTACGTGTGTAGTCTCATATGTATATTCAAATACTTACATAGGGTAACATGTGTAGTCTCATATATATATTCAAATACTTATATAGGGTAACATATGTAATCTCATACGTATATTCAAATACTTGTATAGGGTAACACGTACATGTGTAGTCTTATACGTATATTCAAACATTTATATAGGGTAACACGCACATGTGTAGTCTTATATGTATATTCAAATACTTATATAGGGTAACATGTGTAGTCTCATATGTATATTCAAATACTTATATAGGGTAACATATGTAGTCTCATATATATGTATATTCAAATACTTATATAGGGTAACATATGTAATCTCATACGTATATTCAAATACTTGTATAGGGTAACACGTACATGTGTAGTCTCATACGTATATTCAAATGCTTACATAGGGTAACACGTGTAATTAAATATATAGGGTAACACGAGTACTTAAATATGTATATGTATAGGGAAATGCATATGTTTGAATTGTATTTAGATACGTATATAGGGTGTCACAATTAAGTCGACCATTAAAATGATTAAAAATAAGAAAAAATTGATGGGAGTATGTACAATTATTTAGAAATGTACATTTAATAATGGAAGAAATGGGACGAAGCTTCCGTTATTTACATATTTTTGCTTGCAATAATATTGCAGATAATTTAGATTCTAGATGGTCGATTTTTAGTGAAACACCCTGTATATTGTCAGTCTGTAATCATAGTAGTATAGAAATATTTGGAGATAAAATTATGGAAGTACCAATTAACTGGAGGGTAAATAAGATTCTTGTTTAATAATTTGAGAAGCTTTAAACGTGTGTGTCTTGTAACAAGTACGTATATGTCTTATATCAAATGGTACGTAAATACGTATGTCTTATAACAAATTGTATGTACGTATATGACTTACAACAAATTGTACGTATGTCCTATAAATTGTATGCATATAATTTGTTTAATTTTATTATAGTAGAATTTGAAAAAATTTAGTTGCGATTATTTATAGTAGATTATTGAGTATTAACTTTCTGTGTCATAGGATAAACATGTTGAGCAACTAGTGTATTTATTTGTTGAAAATAATAAAGAAGCGTGCCAACAATTTGATAAGAACTAACTATTTTCAGCGATGAAACGTGTTAAAAGTAGTAGAAAGACATTTTTTAAAAGCATTACAAAATATTATATTTTTTAGTATATTAAAGTGACAAGATAATGTTACTATAATTCTTAGTAATTTAGAGGTTGCTCAACTTAGTAATACAGGGTGTCCAAATAAAACATACGTTATTATCGTACTACCTAATTAAAAAGACGAATGGACGTTAAATGGAGATTATGTGAACTATCTTAAAATAAATGCTCAACGTGATAATATGATAAATATAAATATTAACATCAGTGCCATTTAATATGTATAATTTTTACATTTAATATTAATATTCAACTGTATATGCATTTTATTATGACACCCTATATTTGAATAATGAATTCATGAAACGACCTCCTTTTATATCGGAGAGGCTGATAGTCATTACACATATAACAAACGAAAATTTCATCATATTCCAATCACAATCATAACCATAAAATAACCGTACCATAATCATATCACAACCAAAGTAGTATTGTAATAATATCATCATAACCGTAGCATAATCACAATCGCAACACAATCATATTGTAATCACGTTACAATTGTATCACAATCATAGTATTAGCATTTTGTAACCATATCATAATTTATTTTAGGATAATACGGTATTCTAATCATATTCTAGTCATATTCACATCATAATCGTATCGTAATCATATCGTAATCACAACGTAATCATACCGTAACGGTATCATAATCATATCGAAGTCATATCGAAATCATATCGTTATCATATCGTTATCATATCGTTATCATATCGTTATCATATCGTTATCATATCGTTATCATATCGCAATCATATCGCAATCATATTGCAATCATATTGCAATCATATCGTAATCATATCGTAATCATATCGCAATCATATTGAAATCATATCGCAATCATATCGCAATCATATCGGAATCATATCATAATTATATCCTAATCATATCCTAGTCATATCCTAATCATATCCTAATCATATCCTAATCATATCATAATCATATCGTAATCATATCGTAATCATATCCTGATCATATCGTAATCATATTCTAATCATATCGATATCACATAGTTCTTTCACAATCATAATCATAAATACAACAAACTCGTAAAATAATCCACCTAACCCATAAAGAGTTACAAGAAATTTTCTCTGTCAAATAAGCACCCCACACAGTAATAATTCAACTCGCGTCGCAATCATATTCCGACCTACCTAAACAATCATAAATATCTCTCACGCCCCTAATCATCGTTAAAAGCGTAATTGATAGCTGGCGACGTAAAATGTTCGTTTGAAGCGCGATACGCTTGAATCCGAATCATCATTCGTATTATATTTGCCACGTACTTTCTGTTTCTATTTCTGTTTCTCTCCTCCAACCAAATCCAGCATCCACGTGTGCCTCCCGGTTTACTAATTTAGGGAATCTATTTGCAGCAGGGGGTTAGATTCGATCCTGATATGCCACAAACCATACGTTTGGAATTTGCAAAAAGTAACACAAAGGTTAGCAAACCCAAGCAACCAGCCGCTGCAGCAGCCACCTCGCACCCTGCTCTGATGCACCCTCTAACTGGACGTAAGTATGCACTGCCACTCGTTCACTCGCTGAAATACATCTCACTACTATTCTCACCCACTGCACTTACTACTACGTATTCTCCTTCCTGTTGTTTCTCTTTCTATCTTTCTTCAATCTTTTTTTTTTGACTTTTTTTTCTTGTCGCCCCCTACCACGCACCCCACACGGTCCTAGAGTTAACCCCTTCCGAATAGTTTCGACGAACGCTGCATCGAGGTACAATAATTACTATTCGTTGTCCTACAGTTAAAGAAGGGGTGGTCAAGATGATTTGCTCAGATTCTGAGGGAAATTGATTAAATGGCTTTTGTTTGAGGGTAATCGTTGATTGGGTGAGTGAAATGAGTGGCTCGGAAAGTATAAAATGGTAGAAATTGTGTTGAATACTGGAGGTTTTCTTTTAGGAAAAATGGCGAAGTATAAATATAAATTATATCAAGTATGAAATTTATAATTGAAACATTACGAAGTATGAATGTAATATACAACATAGTGTAACATAGTGTTGAAATACACTATATGAAAAATTAATTTAATTAATTTTAAAAATATTTTACAATTTTTAAATTATAGGTCATAACAGTTGTAAATTTAAAATTATACGGAATAAAAATTAGTCATGTGTAAACTATATCAAATCTGACATTTTACAGTATGCAAATATTCAAATTTTAACATAAAAATATTTGTAATTCTCAGAGATAATTTTCTATGGTTTATACCACTGCCAAATGCATACAATTGAAATCCAAAAAAGGGAAGAAGAAATTTGATTAATGAAATGTATATTTTATCGTAATGAAACATGACTACAAATTGGGACCGCAATTTCCCTCGCAGTACAATTTTTCATTCGAAGCCATTAATATCAATTGAATTTCGCAAAATTACAGTAATACAATATTTCACCATTAAAGCTTCGCCGAATCAATTATTGTACTTCTATCACTGTTCGATCAGTTTAATTCGTGTGGGCATGCATTTCCCCCGCGTTCTTTTGGGATACCTTTTGAAACAACAGCAACTCTATCGATCATTCATACAACCAACATTGATGTAGTCGAATATAACAATTTACTAAAAGAAGTATAAAATTTCTAATAAATACCGTGAAACGTTACATTCGTCTGCATCTGTATATATAATCGTTAAGATAATCGTTAAGATAGAACGTAAGGAAAATGGATTCGCATTTTCTGAGAAATTTTCATTTGTATGATGAAACTATTCGATGAAAATTGAAGATGCGTTTAGTGGAAGGCGATGCGATCGATTCAACCGATAAAAGGAAATTGAATGTTTTCTTTTATAACTCCGATAAATTACATTCAATTTGACGAAGTGTTTTCGAGATATAAACTTCAAATGAGTTTAATTTTGCTATATGCACAAGATTGCATATGTAAATGTTTTAAAATGGAGATATTTTATGAAGTGTATTTGAAGGGTTTGACAATATAGGAACCTCTTCAGGAAAAACAATGAGAAGTATTAATTGTAATTATTATAGCTCTTTATTGGAACTCTTATTAAACAATTTTTTGTTCAGAGGTTTTGTGATAATTACTGTACTTGTAATTATAATAATATATGCTTGAATCAATTCTGATATAATTTTAAACAACATTGTTCAGTACTGGATTCAAACAGTGTTCTTGTTTGATCAATACTCTTTTTAAACAATGTGCTTGTTTAATTAATATCAGTTTGTAGAAAAAATAATGATAATTATAACAATGCAGAATAATAAAATTTCATTTGAATAAAACACATATAACATATGTCGTAGTTCACATGTAACATATAGTTCATATGTAATTTTTTAAAATAAGCATATGTAACATATGTAACATATGTTACAGTTCTATGGGTACCACAAAGGGAACATACCACCAAATGACATTTCTATAAAATAATACTATTTTGTAGAAAAAATAATAATTATAATAATATAGAATAAGCAACTTTCTGAAATAAACATATGTAACATATGCAACATATGTTAGTTCTATGGGTACCACAAAAGAAAACATACCACCAAATTTCTATAAAATAATACTATTTTGTAGAAAAAATAATAATTATAATAATATAGAATAATCAATATTCTCAAATAAACATATGTAACATATGCAACATATGTTAGTTCTATGGGTACCACAAAGGGAACATACCACCAATTGACATTTCTATAAAATAATACTATTTTACAGAAAAAATAATAATTATAATACTATAGAATAATCAACTTTCTCAAATAAACATATGTAACATATGTAACATATGTTGCAGTTCTATCGGTACCAAAAAAGGAACATACCACCAAATGACATTTTTATTTCCTCTTAATGAAATGTCTAGTTTTTACAGTGAATGGTAATCTTTGTACAAGACGTGTTTGGATCGACGCGTATATACGACCGCAGTTAACAGGATAAATGCGTAGTTAAAAAAGTCTGTAGCGTACGTCGCACAAGAAGATACATGAATAAAACATTGTTCTTCGGTCGTTACATGGACGTAGAAAGTTCAAACGTGAAAAACGGGTGGAAAAAGTAAATCAGGTAAAGTTGGACGTGGTCGTAGGAATACCTTGACGGAATGTGTTGAATTATTGATAGCCCTTCAATAAAAATAGCGCGATTTCCGCGTGAAAAATAGCAGCGTTTTCGAGCGTTATGTCGATAGGATACGCGTCGTATTTTCCCGTGAAAGTTTCCGTTTTTTTACTTCGTTAAATCAAAGTCCGTCGGAATAACAAACGAGATTGAGACACGTCCGTTGCATGTCCTTTTAGAGCGATATTGACGGCGTATAATTAAAACGTCAATTGCTGTAACGTACGTTTGGAAATGTTTTTGAAAGGTTCCGATCCTTTTGAACGGTGTTGAAATAACTCGGGTAATACTCTAGATTCTAGATTTTCGCGTGTGTCAAATCGCGGGAATTGGGAGGTTTTTAGTTGTTTTTGGGATTTTGGAAGTTTGGACATTTTGGGAACTTTCGAAATAAGGGAATTTGGAGATTTTGAAATTTGGAGGTTTGGAAATTTGGAATTTTGGGATTTGAATATTTGGGAACTTGGAAATCGGAGAAATTGAGAATTTGGGTATTTGTGTATTTGGGTACTTGGAAATTTAGCAATTATAGAATTTTGGAACTTGAAAATTTAGGAATTTGGAAATTTAGAATGTTGGGAAATTTGGCAATTTTGGAATTTTGGAACTTGAAAATTCAGGAATTTGAGAAATTGGGGAATTTAGAAATTTAGAAATTTGGGAAATTTGGCAATTTTGGAATTTTGGAACTTGAAAAATCAGGAATTTGAGAAATTAGGGAATTTAGAAATTTCGATATTTGGGAAATTTGGCAATTTTGGAATTTTGAAACTTAAAAATTCAGGAATTTGAGAAATTGGGGAATTTCGATATTTGGGAAATTTGGCAATTTTGGAATTTTGAAACTTGAAAATTCAGGAATTTGAGAAATTGGGGAATTTAGAAATTTAGAAATTTGGGAAATTTGGCAATTTTGGAATTTTGGAACTTGAAAATTCAGGAATTTGAGAAATTGGGGAATTTAGAAATTTCGATACTTGGGAAATTTGGCAATTTTGGTATTTTGGAACTTGAAAATTCAGGAACTTGAGAAATTGGGGAATTTCGATATTTGGGAAATTTGGCAGTTTTGGAATTTTGAAACTTGAAAATTCAGGAATTTGAGAAATTGGGGAATTTAGAAATTTCGATATTTGGGAAATTGGAATTTTGGAACTAATAAACAATACCGATATGTCTAATATAAATTTTAAATGAACAACGTACCGAAATCTATTTAGTGCACTATTTCAGTAACGCTGTTCGTAATTATTGAAGAAAGTGCATACCAAAGTGCATATATGGTAAGAAGAAGCGGAGATATTTTTAAGAAACGGATCGATTAATCTTTAACGATCGACGTTACGAAACGTCGTTCGTATCTTGAAATATAAATGAGAATGGAATAAATTAGTTCACCACAGTGTCGGGAAATATCGCTATTGACCGACATTGGTGAAATCTCGACGTTCAATAGAAACCGCCTTTAATGAAGACAGTGATTGAAATAAGTCGTTTTAAAATATAAAGGTAGTAATTGAAGAAATTTATTGTATCAATTTAAACTATTAAGGTGTTGGCATATTAAATAGAGAATTTCTAACATGATTCTACCAAATGAAAATATCGCAAAATAGCTCTTGTGATAATTAAAAGAGTACTCGACAAATTTTATAAAATTATTAGGTATATAGTCAGGTGCATTATTGTTATGATACATAATTTATTTTTTATAATCACAATCTTTTTTTGCTTTCTAAAAATGTATCAAACTTGAAATATATCATTTTTTAAATAAATTTTCAGATGTATTAAATAAATTTTGTCATTGTTTTCTTATTGTGAGAATTTAAACATTCATATTTTTAATTGAGAGGAATTAACTCTGAATTAATTGAAACTGAAGAAATTTAATTTTTGATCGATTCAATGAAATTTCTCTAATAATATAATATTTTTAATTATAATTAATGAAGATTGTACTATAATTATTACCAAATTTGATTAAAAAATTATCCTATAAAAGAATACTTTTCTACTGTAATTAATTATTATTGTATTATAATATACATATATGTACATACATACATATATTAGTATAATGTACATATACTCTTCTTCATAAAATAGTCAACATACAATAAATTAAAAGACATAAAATATTTTATGTAACGCAACTATTTTACCTAACCGCTATCGAACATCTACGTTTTTCAGCAGAACTGAAACTGAGATATAACTTCAAATCTTACATAGCCACAAGGGAATGTATAAAGCTTAAAAAGAATGAAAATTAAGGCGGACAATATTTCCCGGCGAAAGTGAGATATTAATCGGCAGAGATATTAAGTTTAACCTGGAAAAAGGAGACACCTCCAACTATCTCTCGCTGATACGTTTTAACGTCGCAAAAAGAGAGACCGAAACTATGCAACGGCTTTATTTTATCTGCTTTGGAGATTTAACTAAAAGTTACGTAAATAAGAAGACGGAAGTTCTTGCGCTTTTACGTAGAATTTCATGTAGAATATTTCATGTATTACTAAAGACATTCCTGGGGAATGTATTTTTTACAAGTTTTTACACTGTTACGAAGGTTTCCGTTTTCTGAGATATTTATTTAGCTTCATGAAACAGTAATACCTTCTGCCACTGTTTGTAATACAAATATGGTATTCCAGGTAGATTTAGAACCGAGTTGAATCTCGGTTCTGATTTTCACACTGAAACTACCAAAACAGTCACGTGACTATACATATTTCGAATTACAAGTTATTCCATTTGTTCTGATGCTTTTGTTGAAATCGTCGATTTTGAAGATGGAGGATTAGTGCGTGAACGCTTTTATGTTTAGTCGTTTTGTGGACGTTGTTAAATGGACGATTTGGGGATGTAGCGATTTGGGGATGTAGAGATTTCGGGATATAGCGATTTGGGGATGTAGCGATTTGGGGACGTAGCGATTTGGGGACGTAGCGACTTAGGGACGCACCGATTTGGGGATATAGCGATTTGGGGATGCACCGATTTGGGGACGTAGCGATTTGGGGGTGTGCCGATTTGGGGACGTAGCGATTTGGGGACGTAGCGATTTGGGGACGTAGCGATTTGGGGACGTAGCGATTTGGGGACGTAGCGATTTAGGGACGTAGCGATTTGGGGGTGTGCCGATTTGGGGACGTAGCGACTTAGGGACGCACCGATTTGGGGATGCACCGATTTGGGGACGTAGCGATTTGGGGGTGTGCCGATTTGGGGACGTAGCGACTTAGGGACGCACCGATTTGGGGATGCACCGATTTGGGGACGTAGCGATTTGGGGGTGTGCCGATTTGGGGATATAGCGATTTGGGGACATCGCGATTTGGGGGTGTGCCGATTTGGGGACGTAGCGACTTAGGGACGCACCGATTTGGGGATGCACCGATTTGGGGACGTAGCGATTTGGGGGTGTGCCGATTTGGGGATATAGCGATTTGGGGACATCGCGATTTGGGGGTGTGCCGATTTGGGGACGTAGCGATTTGGGGATACGCCGATTTGGGGATGTAGCGATTTGGGGACGTAGTGATTTGGGGGTGTGCCGATTTGGAGATGTACCGACTTGAGAATGTAGCAAGTTGGGGACGTAGCAATTTGGGGGTGTGCCGATTTTGGGACGTAGCGATTCGGGGCTGTACCGATCTGGGAATATAGCGATTTGGGGATGTAGGAATTTGGAGACGTACAGATTTGGGAACGTAGCAATTTGGGGATGTGCCGATTTGGGACGTAGAGGTTTGGGGATGTAGGTATTCGAAAATGTAGGGATGTGAAAATGTAGGTATTCGGAAATGTAGGGATTCGAGAATGTAAGTTCGGAAATATAAGTACTCGAAGATTCAGGAATTTGGAGATATGGGAACTCATGAATATGTCACCTCGGGAATACAGGAATTTGGAAATACAATTATTTAGGAATAGTATAACTGATACGTGCTCCTGCAAACACCTGGATCAGCCTCTTTACGCGCCAACTCTTGACAACATTACGCATTCTGCTAGACACATCTAGCACTGCATAATTTATTCGCGTTTTAGAAAGTCCATTTACTCGTCGTTTATTAACATTGCAATTTTAATTGCACTGAAAGTAAAAGATTAAACTTGAATGGCATTTTTGTAAGTAAGTAATAAACTGAGATGTAATTTAAAATGATGATAAAATTGCTATAATGAAATGATACTCCACAATTTTTCTGACTGGAATTATAAGGCGGTAGTAAATTTTTATCCTCAGTTTTAAGCTAGCAATAAAGTGCGTTATAACTTCAGAATTTAATCACTTTTATTTACCTTGTAAAGGTCATAAGTTAATCGGTTTACACGTTGAATGTCATGAAGGCCACCGGTGACACCAGAAATTTAATAGGTCAGATGGTTAAAAAAAATAATGCTTTGAGGGAAATTCTAAATATCCACTGCGAAAATTGTATTAATAATTCAAAATTACATATTATAACAGTCGATTTTTTATCTGTATCTTTATTGATTAACTTAATTTAATGGAATAAAGAGATGTGGGTCAAATAAATTGGAATATGGGATAATAAAAACAAATTGGAACAAATTAGGATAATAAAAAATTACAAGAATTTAATTGGATAATATCAAAATTAGTAATTATGCGAAATATTTGTGAATGTATAACACTTTAATTTACAAATATTGAATTTTAGTAAATAAATACTTGATATTATACTCACTCAAAACATGCAGACATTAAAACAAGAATGCGATAGATTTATTGAGGATATAATTGCAGTACAGAAGAATTTACACCGTGTTCAACATGGTATTTAAGGTGTTAAAGCTACTGCGCAAAATTTGTAAGAGCGTACGTAGATGTCGAAGGATTTGCCGTCGACGAGCGTCGAAGTGGAAACAGTTCACCTTGTACCGTGCGAAAACTCAGCCATCCGTGCAATTTTCTTGCAGACGCGCATTCCTCGACGTATAAGTAATGCAACATACTGTAGCCGGTGTTCGACGAACAACCAGGACACGATAATCGGAATAATTGAAATCAATTACGCGAACACTTGGCATTTCCTTTCGATACTTTTCTCTAATTTCGCGTTTTTATTTTCCAACTCGTTTCTCGCCTTGGAAAAATTATTCAGCGGATTCCGCGAACCCGAGTCGAAACAAAGACCTTCGGTTTGGACTCGGTCATTGTATTTGCATTTACAATCACTATAATAAATTCTTAACGAATGACGTGTCGATAGTCTAATCATTGTTAGCGATTGAGAGATTTATGTTGCGGAGACAATGGAATATTTATTTGTGCAATATTTTTTGGAAAATATGGGATTTTTGGGAGTTTAATTTTTAAATTTGGGGATTTGAAATTTACTTGTTTTGGTAATTTAGAAATTTGAAAAAATTTTCAAATTTTAATAATTGAAATTTTGACAATTTAGAAATTAAGAAATTTCCAAATTTGGAAATTCAGAATTTTAATAAATCAGAAAATTTAAAAATCTGAAAAGTGAACTTTGAGAATCTACAAATGTACAAATATGCTAACTCAAAAAAATGTCAAAAACCTTAAAAAATTTCAAGATGAAAAACTTCGAATATGTATGAATTAAAAATTTGATCACTCAAAAGTTCAAAAATTGGTAAATACAAAACCCCAGAAAATAATTTCAACATCAAACCAATGACTCTAAATACGATTCGTACGTTCTCGTTTCGAATGCAAATACAAGCATAAAAGTGTACATAAATTCGTAAGTATTTCATCGTGCAAATGTTTTCCAACAACGTTTGTTCACGTTTCATACGTTTGTTCTTTGTATCCACGACGATATTAGATTCCCCAGTTTTGATGAAACAAAGGTGTCTCGTAACCGCTATTCACCTGTTCTCGCGTCCACGCTTCTTCCACTCTAGATCCGCTCGATACGCTTCACGTTAAAATAAACATTTTATTTAACGTCACACGTCGGTTCATCAGATAACCATGAAAAACAACACCACCGTAGGAAATACTACACTTTCATCCCGTAAATTTCGATTCGTTTGAAGTTTTTCTCTTTGACTTTTTGACTACCATAACCTTATACAGGCTGTTTCAAAAGTACCAACAACTTCATACAATAACATTTTATTTCATGATGTAAGTATACCTTTAATTTAACAGAAAACTTAATTCTGAACTGAAAAAATTATTGAACACTGAATTTTATATTTTGTTCATACTTTTTGAGTGACATTCAAACCTGGAGCTGTAGCTCCACATATGTTAGCGATCGGACATATGTTTGCATACAAACTTTTAGTCGAAATTTAGTGTCATTTTGTGAAGTACTTAATGTTCAAGTATTATATATTCAATTTTATAATACAAATTTGTAAAAGATAGGCTTTTCCGTATGAAGAGATGGTGTTTGTGGATATCGGTGATGATGTTAACATCTATATAAAATAATATTTAACTATTATACAGGCTGTACCACAACTAGTGTAGGTCTCGAAAATGGGGAATAGCTGACGTGATTCTGAACAAGATTTCCCTTTGCAAAAATGGGGTTTGAAGCTTCGTTTTTGAATTATTAAGGAAAACACCGGGCAAGCAGAATCGCTTTCGTATCTGCGCGCGCAATTCTCGCGTCTGCGCGCGCAACTCTCGAGTCTGCGCGCGTAATTCTCGCGCTCTGATTGGTCCGTGTTTTTCCTTAATAACTCAAAAACGAAGCTTCAAACCCCATTTCTGCAAAGGGAAATCTTGTTCAGAATCACGTCAGCTACCCCCTATTTCCAGGACCTACACTAGTTGTGAGACACCCTGTATAAATGCAATTTCCAGTACATTTGATCCACACTTAATTCAAATAATTTTTGAATTCTAGATTTTGTTCACCCTTTTTGTGTGTCGAAGCTGCAGCTCCACATTGATTGAACACATGTTTAAAGAACTTGTATATAAAATATACATCATTGTATAAAATACTTCCTACAGCAATTTTCTAAAGTGTTTGCCACTTCTTCCAAAACACCTCGCGAAGGAAAGAAGGTATCGAGAAAGCTCGTGCACTATGAAACTTAGGTTCACTGTGGGAATCGCAGGTCAGCCTAAAATCAATAAAGTGCAAGGTCCTGCCACGTACAAAAACTCTGTATGGTGAAAAGCGAACACGGTCTCTACGTGCAGTCTATCGCTAAATTATTTACCGTTCCACCGGTTCGATCGGGGGGAGAAAAAGTTGAAAATTTTGTTTTACTTTTCAATAAAACGTCGAACTACGTCGACCGGTTAGTTTGTCTCGCTTCTGGTTGTTTTATGTATCAACTCGTTCGGGTTCATAAAGAAAAACAGCGCGCGAATTTGAGCGAGTGTAATCCGCTTTTCAATTGTTTATTATTTCCCAATTGTTATTTTTGCAGCCGAAAAAGAAGATTGAAATATCTCTTTTTTTTTTCATGAAGAGTTTAATTCCATTGACTCGGACACCGAGGGAAGCGTTGTTGACTTTATATTTTTTTTATTGATATTTTAATCGATTTAACGTGTTGAACTCTCGCTGCGGAAATTGCCATTTACTGTAAAATATATTGAAACTGATTGTCGATGATGGAAAAAGTTTATTTTTGCATTTGCTTTTGATTGAAGATTTTTAATTCGTTATTTCGGATGATTCACAATAGCTTTCTTTCGTTTTAATTAGTTCTTTAGCTTCTATCGTTTTAATTAGCTAGTAACACTTAAATTTAGAAATTTTTTGTGCAGACATAGTTTCTTCAAATTATAATAAAGTTGTTTGAAATAATTTTAAAATATTGAAGTCTATAAACTTCATTAAAATGTTATTATAAAATGTTATTAAGTGTGTAACTGTTATATAATAAATTGTATAACTGTTTATAACAATTGTTAAATGAAAACAAGTAACCAATAATTTTAATGTACAAGACATAATCAAATTTAATTAATTTTATCAAAAGCTGGATAAATCCAACAAATTTTTATAATGGAGACAATCTAATTATCAATATAATCAATAATTCGTCATAAGTAATCAATAAGTCAACAACCCATGAAATAATTATAGTTAATAAATTTTTTTTAATTTTATTAAAGAGCTAATTAACTTAATCGATTAATGAACCTAATTTGTTATAACGAGAACACCCTAATCATTAATCGAAAATAATCAATGATTCAAAAACACATGAAATAATTATTATTAACGAACATTATTAGAGTTGAATTTTATTAAATGATTAATGAACTTTTTTATCACAAGACTCTTGATCGAAAATAAACAACCAGTAATTTAAAATAAACCTTATATAATTTCTTGCAAGGTACAATCTTCAATTTGAGATAGAAGATAATCCCAGGATGAACCAAGACATAAAATGGATGCGTTAAACTTAAGTCGAGAAACTTTTAAAAGAACACGGGTCAATAAAGTTCAAAGTGGCCGAATCGTGCCCTCGAAACGTTCTTTAAACTTTCACGTAGTCGTTTCGAGAGCACGTATTAACACGGTACGTGGAAAAAAAAAATTTCCACGGTAAATTAGATATTCCATGCTGGCAGGAAAATCGCTAATTACGAAGCACGATGCAGCCAACTTGAACTGCTCGGATCTCCCTCGACCGATCTCGATGCAACATGCCACAAAAGACGATGTTTTTACACCGCGGTCATCCAAGATACCTTATCTTTCTTGGAACAAACCGAAACGGAAACGCTGCTCAAAATTCATAACCTAACCTCATTAACTCCCCTTGCTTCCCTGATGCCGCGTAATTAGAAAATTATCAGAATCGTTAACACCGCAGAGTCGAGGTATTAACACGTTTTACTGCGAAATTGTTATTCAATTTTAGTGGTTGTTGATGATGACTTATTTAAACATTTTACTGTAAATAATTGTATCTAAATTTTCAAATTTTGTTTGAGATAAATAATTTTCTGTCTTGATTAATATAAATAAATATCTTGTTTTATTTAATGCAAAGTGTTCTAACATTTTATGCAGTGCAAGGAATGTTTTAAAATTTTGTTCGATGCAAGAAATTTTCTAAAATTTTATTCGATGTAAATAATAAATAAATAAATAATTGTCTGTCTTGATTAAGATAAATAATATCTTGTTTTATTTAATGCAAAGTGTTCTAAAATTTTGTTCAATGCAAGAAATGTTTTAAAATTTTGTTATATGTGAATAATAAACAAATAATTTCTGTTTTGATTTATTCAATGCAAATTATAATAATAAATTCAATGTAAATTATCGTACGTAAAATTTTATCAAATATGATTAATAATAGTAAACACTGATTTGATTTTTTAAAGGATGATTATGTTAAAATTTATTTGAAATTCGTTCAAAATATTTTCACATTTTTTACACTATTTCGGAAAAGAGAATATAAAGTTAGTTTAAACAATTCATTACACATCATCGCAAAAAAATATTTTGAAGAAAAAGTATGTTTCAATCATTCTAGCGTAATTCCATATAATAGAAATTCAATATGGTGCAGAACATTTTGCGAATAAATCGTACATTTATAAGCTTGCTTCGAAAGCAGGGAATATTTCAATTATTATAGTTGAATTTATCATTACGGGAATTTAGTTAATATCCTACATTTCGTGAATAAGTCATTGATTTATAAAACACAATTTGAAGCGGAATTTCAATTATTATATTACATCAGATTCGTATTATTAGAATTTAACCGATATTACATGTTTTATGCATGCATGAATCGGAAATTTGAACATGAAAGCTCAAAACGTAGAACATAAAAATCTCAGTTAAACAAAGTTATAATAACTTTTGTTATCATGATTAATTTTCATGATTAATAATCATAATTTAACTAAGATGTTTATATATTCTCTGAATATAATTTACCTCAAAGTATTTCTTTATGTTCATATATTTACATATTTATTTATATACTCATATATTTATACATGATTTTATATATTTGTATATTTATAAAAATCTCAGTTATATAAAGCTATAATAACTTTTGTTATCATGATTAATTTTCATGATTAATAATCATAATTTAACTAAGATATTTATATATTCTCTGAATATAATTTACCTCAAAGTATTTCTTTATGTTCATATATTTACATATTTATTTATGTACTTATATACTCATATATTTATACACGATTTTATATATTTGTATATTCATATGTACTTATATATTCTTCACAATTTGAATGCATAAAAGAAATTTACAAAAGAAGAGGCGTAAAAATCAGATTAGCTTCGGGAAAAAAGTAAAATGGCGTCCGCGCTAGCGTCACCTGGTTCTGCCAGCAACGTTGTATGAAAGAAGCATCTTGTTGCGCAACCATGGCCACTTTGGCCAATCTTTCTGGAATAATTGCCGGATCGTGACGTATCGTTGGTCACGAGAAACAAACGGTTTCGTGGAAACCGTTTTGCGCCGATTTGCATTGATTTTACTGGGACGCCAGACGACGCTTCAGGTCGTGAATGTGATACGTATGCAACCGTCAAGCACTTCCGGTTCGCCAGCGGAAAAAAGACCGCTCAAAGAGAACGAATTGTTCCATGACAAACGATGAACTCGCTCTATAAATCAGTGCTGCGCTAGAGAATTTTCTTTCGCACCACTTTTATGTCACGCGGCGAAGGCATTATTGCGACACTGCGGTTGAAAAGAAATTTCTTTTAGAGTTTACGAGTTACGGAAGCTTGCGAGTGAAAGTAGAGTACTTTCGGATGAAAAGTTCGAGAGAGGAGGCTCATTTTTCTTCGATTTTAAGTTTGTACATTTGTAAGTTGGATAATTTTATACGTTTCTACATTTTCAAATCCTCAGATTTACAAATTAATTTAGAAATTTCTGAATTTCTACATTTTGAAATAGTCAATTTTTCAAATTCTTCCATAGAATTCGCAGATCCTTAGAGTCGTTTCTCAATTCTGTTGCTAGCCTTTCCTTTACGAAGTTCTAAGTTCTACATTTTATAGAGCATAGTTCTACAATACTATAACCAATAAATCTATGTATACCAATATTTACTATCTAAATAATAACTATCGATGTCAAACCACGAGTTGACGCGTGAAGAGGCTCAGGTGTTTAGAAGAGCACGTATCGAAATCGTTATACTATTCTTAGATCCCTGTATTTCCGAATTCCTATATCCCCGAGTTTTCATATTCTTGAGGTACTACTATTTCAAACTTTTATATCCTCGAATATTCGCGAGTCCTTACTTTCCCAAATTCTTGCAATCCCAAATCCCTATATTCCTAAATCCCTCCATTCCTACATTCACTGCAGCCCCAAATCGCTATATCTTCAAATTCCTACATTCCCAAGTCCTTACGTCCCCAAATCGGTACATCCCCAACTTGCTACATTCCCAAATTGTTATGTCCCCAAATTGTCACGTTCCCAAATCGCCATATTCCCAAATCGCTACATCCCGAAATCGCTACGTCCCCAAATTGTTATGTTCCCAAATCGTCACGTCCCTAAATCCCTACACCCCCAAATCTCTACATCCCCATATTGATATGTCCCCAAATCGTCACGTCTCCAAATTGTTATGTCCCCAAATCGGTACATCCCGAAATCGCTACGTCCCCATATTGATATGTCCCCAAATTGTCATATCCCCAAATTGCTACGTCCCCAAATCGGTACATCCCGAAATCGCTACGTCCCTAAATTGTTATGTCCCCAAATCGGTACATCTCGAAATCGCTACGTCCCTAAATTGTTATGTTCCCAAATCGTCACGTCCCTAAATCCCTACACCCCCAAATCTCTACATCCCCATATTAATATGTCCCCAAATCGTCACGTCCCCAAATTGTTATGTCCCCAAATTGTCACTTCCCCAAATCGGTACATCCCGAAATCGCTACGTCCCCATATTTATATGTCCCCAAATTGTCACATCCCCAAATTGCTACGTCCCCAAATCGGTGCATCCCGAAATCGCTACGTCCCGAAATTGTTATGTCCCCAAATCGCTATATCCCAAAATCGGTACATCCCGAAGTCGCTACGTCCCCATATTGATATGTCCCCAAATCGTCACGTCCCTAAATCCCTACACCCCCAAATCTCTACATCCCCATATTGATATGTCCCCAAATCGTCACGTCTCCAAATTGTTATGTCCCCAAATCGTCACTTCCCCAAATCGGTACATCCCGAAATCGCTACGTCCCCATATTGATATGTCCCCAAATCGTCACATCCCCAAATTGCTACGTCCCCAAATCGGTACATCCCGAAATCGCTACGTCCCGAAATTGTTATGTCCCCAAATCGCTATATCCCAAAATCGGTACATCCCGAAATCGCTACGTCCCCATATTGCTATGTCCCCAAATTCCTACATCCCTAAATCCCTACATCCCCAAATCACTACATCCCCAAATACTTACATCCCCAAATTCCTCCACCCCCAAATAGCTACGACTCCACCTGATATACTTTGCATCCACACGTCATCTCGTCGGCTAACATCTCTACACTAAACCGAATAAAATGAATTACATTATTAACATCTGACATTTCGTTGCAACACAATGTAGCGAAAGATTAATGGAATTTCGTTACAAAGAATCGCATCGCCTTCCACGAACAAATTATCAAGGATCGATTAATATCCTGTAAGGTGTTTCCAAAAAAACCTGTTATATCGCAGTTTAAAGGATACTGCTAATTATAGCGTAAGAAATGTGCGGCGTAGGTCTTTGAGATCAGTCAGACCTCGATGATTGGCGTTAATCATAAGTGTCTTCCGACTTCCAAGAAGCCAATAATTACGTGTTCGATGGCCAGATCTTGCTATTATGTGGTTTCATTGTATATAATCTTGGTACTCGTGATACGTAACTTACGATCAAAGATGCATGGTAATAACACAAGGACACTTTATAAAAAGTATCTGTACAATGATTTGATGTGTTGAAACTGGGATTTATTTTTGTAGACAATGAATTTGTGTATTCAATTAAAATGAAGTTATCAATCTACCGTTAATTATATTTATTTCTTAAGTAGTTTTTAATGAATATGTCAGGATGCTAGGGATATTTTTAGGATTTTTGCATTTGTATGGTAGGACTTTTTAATTTGATGAAGACGATGTTGATGAATTAGATGAATTTGATGAATTTCTTGTTAAATGAATTTTAATTTTAATAACAATCGAATTACTAACTGGCCTATGATAAATTAGTATTCTGAAGTAATAAACATAAACGTATTCTCTTGTGCTATCCGCCAACTTACCAGACGCGCACAGTATATGTTTAACAGTACATAGTTTTCCACATTGATTAACATTGTACGTGTTTACTCTGCTGTTCCAATAGATCGGTAAGAAGATACTTTTAACCCGATTCTAGATCTAAAACACGCAAGTGCACGTTTCACCATCAATCAACGAGAATCAGACTTAATCAGAAGTAGAAAAACAGATCAATATGAAGAGAAAACCGTTCGAGTCACGATATGCCAAATAAATCATCCATTTCGTTGAAAGTAATCGAAATAGTCGATTTTCTGTATATGGAACATAATTAAAAAAAATCAGTCGATATAATCAATAATCGTTCATAATTTCGTTTTAATTGACCTTGACCTGTGTGATCCATTTCTAATATTGTTGACCAATTTTATTTCAATATTTTATTATTTTTTTTTTTCTATATAGAACAAATTTAGAATTGTGGAATTTAGGTATTTGGGAATTTAAGAGTGTGGGAATTAGCGAATTTTGGTATTTGAAAATTTGAGAAGTTAGAGATTTGGAGATTTAGGGATTTAGGGATTTAGGGATTTAGGGATTTAGGGATTTAGGAATTTAGGGATTTAGGGATTTAGGGATTTAGGAATTTAGGAATTTAGGAATTTAGGAATGTAGGAATTTTGAAATTTAGGAATTTAGGAAAGAGTGTGGGAATTAGGGAATTTGGGTATTTGAAAATTTGAGAAGTTAGAGATTTGGAGACTTGGGGATTTAGGGATTTAGGAATTTAGGGATTTAGGGATTTAAGGATTTAAGGATTTAGGAATTCAGGGATTTAGGAATTTAGGAATTTAGGAATTTAGGAATTTAGGAATTTAGGAATTTTGAAATTTAGGAATTTAGGAAAGAGTGTGGGAATTAGGGAATTTTGGTTTTTGAGAATTTGGGAATTTGGGAATTGTGAATTTGGAAATTTGGGAATTTGGGAATTTGGGAATTTGGGAATTTATCAATTTGGGAATTTGTCAATTTGGGAATTTAAGAATTTAGGAATTTAGGAATTTAGGAATTTAGGAATTCAGGAATTAAGGAGTTCAGGAATTTAGGAATTTAGGAATTTAGGATTTTAGGAAAGATTGTGGGAATTTGGGTATTTGAGAAATTGGGAAGTTGGGAATTTAAGAATTTAGGAATTTAAGAATTTTGGAACTTTGAAACTTTGAAACTTTAAAACTTTAGAATTTTACAATTTTACAATTTAAGAGTTTATTAAAATTTTAGAATTAAACACTTTAGAAGAAATTTCCTCAATTACATAACGTAAACTATTAATAAAAAAACATAAGTTCCTACATCGTTTACCAAAAATTGCAACAAATGCTACATCAATAGCAGATCATGGCTAATGGTTCCATCGATACAATTATCGTTATAAATCATACATCGTTGAACTCTTTCCACTATAATAAAAGATCAATGTTTTCACGAATCCAATAAATAAATAAATAAATCAGGTATAAGTGACAATGGCCGTCAAAGTGAAAAATCGTGCGAAAATCGATGCACTCGAGCGATTTCGTTGCGATCATATTTCTTGCTTTAACAATACGTTATAATGCACTACATCGTAAAGATATGTTACAACATATGAAACTGTCAAAGTGACATGTTATAACACGATACATTGTCAAAGTAATATGGTACAACACATTACATTGTAGAAATAATATGGTACAACACATTACATTATGTAAAATAATATGGTAGAATAAATTACATTATAAAAATAATATGATACAACACATTACATTATGAAAATAGTATGGTACAACACATTAGAGTATAAATGTAATACGTTACCACATATGACACTGTAAAAATGATATGTTGCAACACATTACATTATGAAAATAATATGGTACAATACATTACATTATAAAAATACTATAGTACAACACGTTACATTTTAAAAATAGTATGTTACAACACATTACACTGTAAAAATAATATGGTACAGCATATTACACTCTAAAAATAATATGGTACACCATATCACACTGTAAGAATAATACGTTGCAACATATTACATTATGAAATTAATATGGTACAACACGTTACATTTTAAAAATAGTATGTTACAACACATTACACTGTAAAAATAATATGGTACAGCATATTACACTCTAAAAATAATATGATACACCATATCACACTGTAAGAATAATACGTTGCAACATATTACATTATGAAATTAATATGGTACAACACCTTACATTACGAATATCATAAAGATAATATGGTACAATACATCACATTACGAAAATAAAACGTTACAACACATTACATTAGAGAAATAATACGTTACAACACATTACATTATAAGAACAATATCTTGCAACCCGTTACATCGCAAAAATATCATATCATAACAGTGCTGTTATGAAAATACACCTCACAGTGGTTTAAAAATCACTGCCAACTCCATAAATACTCGGCAAAGCTACAAAATCCTGAATTCCCCATTCAAGTTGCAAAATTTACTGACAATTTTCCTTTCTATAACAACAATCGTTACAAAACCGCCTCGATTGCAATCAGGTACAGATTCTCGACAAAAATAAACACTATCATGCGAATAAAAAAACAAGCACTCATACACCTATACAATAATATACACATATATGTGGAACACTCACATATTACACTGAATAACACAGTGCAATAATTTCACTATAATTTGATTATAATTTGAATACTATAATTTGACTATAATTTGAATACTACAATTCGACTATAATTTGAATGCTATATCGCAGATAAAGAAGTCGCTCGCGTGCATCGAACTTTAGGTTAAAAGTGCGAAGTCCTCAATACGAAATTCGTTGGTGTTTAATTGTGTATTCTATTGCAGACTTAGGGAGCCCATTCTTCCCTGGTGGTCCTGAATTGTGGCATCATCCATTGGCGTACTCGACCGCTGGCGAATTACCCGGCACCCTGCAACACGCGACGCTGGTGCATCCGGCGTTACATCCTCAGGTCCCCGTACGTTCCTATCTTTGACTATCTGCAGACAAAGCTCTGGAGCCGCCGACGAGCGCCCCGATGCACGTTAGTGATACATGATCGTTATACTCGATTACCTAGCATACGATACATCTAGCAGCTAGACACGCACGTAGACGTTTCGAGAGCAGGCTTGACGGCTCGACCTGCTTCGAAAAACAGGGTAATCTGTTCGAATACGAGACAGGTTACTGCAAATTCAAAATTACTATTGGATCCGTTTTTGAAAAAAAATCATTTTAGGGTCTGCTGCGATTTAAATCAGGAAAAATTAGTAGGGTTCCCTTGCTCTATGATTTATTTGTCTATGTCAGAATCACATTATTAGCACTAGATTTACGGAACCCAAAATGACGGATCTCTTATTTTAGGTGACAAAATTTATTAGGAAATTTTTTAGAAAGTGTATGTCATTTCGGGTTATGATTCTGAGCAATTTTGTATAACAAATGGGTCAATGGAAGACGTTACCCTGTCAATTATAGTAATTATCAATTAGATTATAGTTGAAAGAAAATATGGGTCAGATTTCAACGAAAATTATAATTATGATACGTCTGAAAGCGATGCTGGTAATAAGGAAATAGAAATAATTTTGTGGGTAATAAAATTCCATGGAATTTTAACCCCTTGCACTATTTTGACGAGTCTGACTCGTGACGCACTGGTACTTCAGTTGGGATCAATTTTACTCGAATTTTGAATATGCTTCAATTTGGAGTTCAAGTCCAATTATAATTTGCATAGTCAACGATTGCATAATACCATGTTGTCATAACATTTCAACATTCTTTGTCTGTTTCAATATTGTAGCTGTGTTTAGTTAGTTCTGACTGACGCACCTGACAAATAGGTCATAGTGCAAGGGGTTAACTTTACGTTTATAGAAAGACCCGTGAGACTCTTGGAGTCATCTGGAGGACAATTCGATCCAAAGTGGTTCGAATTGAGAAAAAGAATAATGGAACAAGTAATTTAAAAAAAAGACATTGAAGTTTAAAAAAAAAATTTAGTAATCGAACAAATTACCCTGTGAGCTTAGGTGACCACAGAAAATAATTTTACCAATTCAAATCATAATAAATCGAAAGACTAAAATGGAAACTTTTATGACTAAGAAATTTATAATCTCGTTTTCTCTCAATTCTGTTTTACTTGCCCTAAAAGTCACTAAAATTCTCCAGGGTATAATCACGAATGAGAAGGGCAGAATTTTGTTTCGATATATCACTAAATTTTCTATCGCAATACTAATATCGTATCATAAATTTTCTATGATAGAAGGAGGTTCTCTAATTTGGACCAAATCCTAAACTGGACCGTACTAATGGTTCAAATTAAGAAGTTGGACCATTCGCTCGTATATTAACTTAGGTACATCCCTTATCACGGGGTTGTAACTCACGCGTTGCTAAATAACATGAAACCAGAGCAGTATAGAATAAATAATAATTACAACGTGACAAATGTTTCATTTTGATGTTGGTTCATAATTTTGCCTCCAACATAACTTTTGATTGCTAAATAAATTTCAAACTCTTATGGGTGATATTTTAATATTTATTGCTTGCACTATTTTTTATTAGACCTAAATGATAAAATGGGGTGGACATTTAAATAAGTCGTAGTATTAAATTTAATAACAAAACAAATGTCTGACATACTTTGAATTCATCCTTAAATTCGATCTTTACTTCTACAAATTGTAACCGATGACTGTAACTCAGTTACAAGACAAAAAATTTATTTTTGTTATATTTAAACTGTAGTGTGCTACTCGATGTGATAAGCCAAGGGGTTAATGCGTCTATCATTCAAATTATTATTTGTTTGAATTAAAAATATTTTTCAATTTAATATTTTTTGTACCCCATTTATTATAGCAAATAAATTACACCCCGTATTGCAATTTGTTTTATTAGATTCGCTCGTTGATTACAGTTGCTATAATTATTTTTAAATTACCCCATTGAGAACAGTAAACACGTTTCCGATTTATGGAGTTATTTTTTGGAACGGATATAGGAAACTTTCCCCTACCGTGTTCTCCGTAACAACGCTAAGAACGGTGTGGTACAACCGGGTACGAATTCGCCAAACAACCAGGAACTATTGATTTTTAATATCGCCTAATCCTGTGCCAGGTTCACGGGGGTACCTATCACGCGTGTGAACGATATCGAACTTTTTTATCGCGGTAACGTGACAACACGGAAGTATTATTTCCTCTTCGATTTGAACAAGAATTTATTCGATATCGTGCACTCTTTCGTGTGTTTTACTTTAAAAATTCATGGAACGGCCATTTTACTTTGATAATGATTGAAACGTTTATTTTTCTTTAATAGTATGAGAAAAGTAACAATTATTCTTGGGAAGTAGGTTTGTCGTTTTTATTTAACCTTAAAATTGTTATAAATTTTCTTAGAAAGTTAATTTTTGCAGGGGTTGGTAAAATATTTTTTTATGGTTGATCATTTTTCTGTTGCAATTTAAATCGTGGATTATTTTTGTGTTTCTAATAGAAGGTTGTTTTTATGATTTAGTGTCGTTTTATTGAGAATTATTTTTGTTTATAGTGAAATCACTTGAGAGATTGAAATATTGTATTTTTGGTTATTGGGAGATTTGAAAATTTGGGAATTTGGTATTTGGAAATTTGGGGATTTCAAAATTTGAGAAATTTGATATTTGGTCATTTGGAATTTGAAGATTTGAAACATTGGGAATTTGGGATTTGGAAATTTGGAAATTTGAAATTTGAAATTGGGGGATGTGAAAATTTGGGAATTTTGATATTTGGTAATTTAGAATTTGGAAATTTGGGGATTTGAAAATTTGATAATTTGAGAAATTTGATATTTGGTAATTTGGAATTTGAAGATTTGAAACATTGGGAATTTGGGACTTGGAGATTTGGAGATTTGAGAATTTGGGATTTGAAATTTGGGGATTTAAAAATTTGATAATTTGGAATTGGGAGGTTTGAAACATTGGGAATTTGGGATTTGGAGATTTGGGGATTTGAAAATTTGATAATTTGGAATTTGGAGATTTGAAAATTTGGGGATATGAAATTTGGAGATTTGAAAATTTGGGGATATGAAAATTTGGGAATTTTGATATCTGATAATTTGGGACTTGGAGATTTGAAAATTTGGAACCCTGAAAGTTGAAAATTTGGAAATTTGATAATTTGGAATTTGGAGATTTGAAAATTTGGGGATATGAAATTTGGAGATTTGAAAATTTGGGGATATGAAAATTTGGGAATTTTGATATCTGATAATTTGGGACTTGGAGATTTGAGAATTTGGAACCCTGAAAATTTGTAAATTTGATAATTTAAATCTCTAAATTTGAAAATAGCCAATATTGCGTCAAATATTACTAAATATTATCAATACCACATTAACAGTATATTAATCACTTAATATATCCATTACAACCAATTACAATCCATAAAACCTTATTTAAAATACTACTCCCCTAATTTCAATAAATAAAATTACCCTTCTCATTTGAATTTCCGTTTCGATCAGAAAGAAAATGGCAGTCAAACGAGCGAATATCGGAGTCCATTTAACTTTCTAATGTAAAAGCGAATCATCCATTTCTGTTTTTGAACGACCAACCGTCTGTAAATACCACTATTTTCTGAACAGAAATGAAAATATTTTGCAGCGTCTACTTGACGGAATAACGAGGCGAAATCTCGGCTAAATAGAGAATATATTCAGTTGGGAAGTTTGCAATCTGCTTTCATAAGCGTTTACACGGTGATTTGTGTACAGTCGAGATTCTCGTAATTCTGTTCGCGATCATAATGTTTAAAAAAAACGGTCAGTAAAATTCCCGTGAAAACGTCTTTTGAGTTGGGAAGCTGTTCAGCGTTCGTTTGCGGAGGGAAAATACTTTGACTTTTTAACAAATTTCTTTGATGTTCTTTTTTACCTCCGAACATCTTTTTAGCTTGTATTAAATCAAGGACTTGATTTTACAATCGAAAGACGCAGCATTGCAGTAGTATCGTTTGAACAAGTAGTGCAACGCGTAATTACGCCGCCATTGCAGTGACATTGGCGGGAAATTCAAATTAATCGAAACTCGCTAGTTAAATCTAAAGGTATAGAATTTTTCTTCTTACCTTTATTTTAATGTTACGGTATATTCATTCAGTCTTTTATAACGGAATTAATATTTTTTCAGTTTGTTATCAATCAGTGATTTTTTAACTTAAAATTGAAAAGGGTTACTGTTTAAAAAAATTGTGTAGGATTTTGTTTAAATATATTTTATTGTAGTTGTTGAATCACACCATTTATTTTATTTGACGAGTTAACAAATGAACAAGGTGCAAATAAATTATTCCCCCAGTCTTTTTAAACATTTGATTTTTTAATGTACCAGTTATTTGTACATATTACCCAGAATTATTTTTATTTGTTCATGTAATTATACAGAATGTATAATTAATAGTAAATAAATTTACTGATTATTTGCTCATATGATTACGGAATAAATTCATCACATATCAAGGTTTACAAGATATTTGAATTATTATTAAATTATTTATTACAGAAATGAAACACTTGTCCGTAGTAAAATATAGAAACGTATAAATTATGATTCAGTCGTTAATTAATTGAACTTAAATAAAACTTTGTGTGTTTTTTGTGTATCCATTAATAAATATACGATATAAATAATTAATGCTGTTTGAAACGCAGAGTAATTAACATCGAAAGATTTTTCTATTAGTTGTTTACACCGAAGAATTATTGCAAAGAAAATTTAATTCTCGCCCAGTGTAGCCATTCTGTTCTAACGCTATTTTTTTTAACGTCGCTGCAAATTATGCTGCATTCGTATTTAACACGGTTCCTGCGTTAATTAATCCACGCTCCGTAAGTCGGTCATGGACTACGGTTTCAATGGTACGCGTTCGTGTTATTTAAACAATTACTTAAAGTGAATGCACTCGACAGAATATTAGGCGATATTAGTGTCATTAAAATGTACGATTAGAAATTTTCTCGAACACTGCCATGTCCGGCACTGGTCACCGGCGTCACTCGGATTAATCTTTAAATCGATTAATCAAACTTATTTATATGATTGATCAAATTCGATGAAATAATTTAGTAATGGAACCGCAGTAGAAAATTCAATTTTAATTTGTTTATATGAGATCTTTGAATAATTATTTTTCAGACGAAATTTTTCTTCCAGTTTAACAATGTTTGATATAAAAATGTATAATACTAAAATGATGTAAAAATGTAGTCAGCAGATTGAGTAATCTTCTTGTAATTGCAAACGGTTACATGCATATTAACACTCGATTTACGGAACCCGAAATGACGGATCATAGATCTGTTATTTTAAATGATAAAATTTATTAAGAAACTTTTGTAAAAGTGTATGTCAACTTTCGTCAAGCTAAAGAATCAATGTCTTATGCAGTTCACAGGTCATCCCCAATTTATTTATTTTTCTACTTTAGTTCAAATTTAAATACAAGTGACCATCAAACGTCCGTGAACCTAGTGTTAATGTAGAACGTGTACCTGATCTGCGTGTATTAAGTTTTGAAATAACAATGAAATGTGTTTGTTTTACAGGCGCCCATGTCTCTGCCGCATCCAACGACGCTGACGTCGATACACGCGTCGTTGCCCCATTTCCTGCCCTCGCCGGCCCTGGCATCGCCGGTAGGTTCACCCTCGTCCCAGCCGAACATTGCAGTGAGCAACGCACCCTGTTCCACCCTGTTCGTGGCGAACCTCGGTCAGTTCGTGTCTGAACACGAGCTCAAGGACATCTTCAGCAGGTTAGAAAACGCGATCACATATCGATTTATCGTTTGCATTGCAGAAATTCTCGTTTCCATGAGTTCGCGACAACGATTACGCTGTGCCCCGCGTTTGTTCGGGGATACGTTTCATCCTTTATTAGCAATTATTAACATAATATTTATTATGTTAAAAATAACATTCAATCTATTAGTCTTAAAAATTGACTGTTCTTCAAAATTTTTGGGAGGATCAAGTATAGGGAATTAGAAATCGTTGCGAAACTATTGTTGTTTTATTGGAAAGTTCTGATATTGTTTGCTTTTTACTCATTTTTAGCTTCTGCGAAAATAAAAATTTCTGTGAAATTAAAAGTTGAGAGAAGAGAATTTCCGAGGATTGGTATCCATAAATTATGGAGGAAGAGGATATTGGTAAATTGTGTTGTTCAGGAAATATTAATAAATGTACTGTTTTCATTCAAAATTGGACGAAATTGTATTTTATTGTGGAAGCTAATATTTTTGTAATGTACAGTTCTTTTCTGATTTTTTATACTTGGTACTCTTGAGATTTTTGAGAGGCGGTTTTATGTTTCTGACAATTGTGGGAGGTTAAATAATTTTAGGAAGTTACAGGAAGAAGTAAAAGTTATTTTAATAAATGATAAATAAACCTCACAAAAATTTAAAAAATTCAACCCCTATTTACTGCAGCCCTTAAAATGATCATTACTGAAAAATGTTTAAAAACAATTTGTTGAGAACATTTAAAAATTACTTAAAAATGTTTATAAATAACAATTACTTAATTTACAAGTGATAATTATTTAAAAATACTAAAAAATCATTTTTACAAAATTAATGAACTTTAATAATTTACAATTAACCAAACCAATATTGACAATAAAAAAAAATAACAACAGTAATAAATTAACTAGCTAATAATTTATAACAATTAATTTTAATAATTTCTGAAATTATTCGAATATTTTTCAACATAAATTTTAACCTAAGAAGTATATAGTCTAAGATCCATTTTGACGAGTAAATATAGTAATCGTTTTCGATAAACTGAAGCAAAGAAAGGTCACTAACGGGGACATGGTCGTTACCAAGCACATTCACCTTAATCCCGTTGTTTCTGTCAAGCGGGTCCCAAAGTTTCATCACGAGTAATTTACGTTCTCCCCAGAATGGCAAAGTTCATGTTTATACGAATGATCGTGCGAGTTTGATACACCAAGAGCAACTTATCGCGATAATGAATGGGAAAGGAAGACACGTAACTAACGGTTGGAAAGTGTCTGCAACATCTGGCCCGGTTGGACAAAATAATGACTTCCCGAACAAGTTCCTTGCTCGGAAATGAAATCAGAGACGAGCCGGCTAAAATTGACTTTACAAACATCGAGCGCGTGTGCTCTTAATTGACGTGTATGACTCTTATCGTCGTTAGTACGCTCGTAAATTATTCATTTTACGAATACTTACCGCGGTGTGAAGCGGAATTCAACGTTTGATTCCGTAACTCGTCATATCCTTTACTTTTTTCGCATTCAGGAAACGAAGTATCTGCGCAGAATGTTACTTCGTCGTTACCGACTTCTGAGTAATACGAATTTTATCGAATTTAATGATTTCAAAGTGTACGTTCATTGACATATGGCATACATTTCATTATGGCAGTCAACGAGGTAGGAAATCATTTTAAATTAATCATTTGTTGAGGAAAGAGACAATGTACTGCTGAAACTGTACAGGGTGATTCACTTAAGATGGACGATCAGATTATTTTTATTTTTGTTAAGAAAAGAGGAAAGGAATATTAGACATTTATAGCGTAGAATGTTGTTCAGTATGTTGCTTTGAGTTTCTTTATTAATAATACAAAGAAGTTAATTTTAGCATAAAATTTGTTTTGTGAACGTCCATGTACACTATGATAGTCTACTGTTCATCGAGTTAATAGTTATAGAAAAAATAATGGAGGAGAAACGTAAATATTAACTGATAAAATTATACAGGGTGTTTACCTCAACATTTACATCTTCTTAATAAAAAAAAAATTACATCTTCCACTTCACATACAAAAAGTATTACATCTCGATTGAAATCAAGCTAGCACTAAAGCAACTGCATATGTACACAATAATTCGAAATATTTAATTCACGAGTAAACAATTAAGTTCTTGAAAGTCGTCACAGAGATACTGTATAATAATTCCGTATTAGAGCATCAAAGCGTGAAATAATCGAAAAAACACGGACAATATCGAGAAGAATTCACGCGTCTTCGATCCGACACGATTCACTAAGCCCGGCTACGGGCGAGATCTTGATGAAAGCGTGCAACAAGATTTATTAGACCGAGTCAAATCAGTTAAACATGCTCTATTGCTCCTCAAAGTCGTTCTCTTCAAAATAGAAACTACACATGCAACACCTATTCTCGTGTTATCTTACAATTTCATTAGGCCGTTGCATATCAAATGATCAATTTTGGAGCGCAAAAACGTACCACAAAGTGTCCACATTAAACTGTATATTTTAAATATCGAGATCAAGTACTATATCGAGTTATAAGAACAATTTGTACTCGAGAAAGTGTGTATTAATGCATTTTATCTGCAATTTAGTAACTTTCTGAAGAACCGAAGATTTCGATACTCATTGTTTGCAATCTGCTATGACGTTTCGCTATGGAAATCAATTAGCGATTAGAATGTTTTCTAGATTAGACATTAGTACAAGTTTCTAGAGATACTTTACTGGTTTTTCGTTCCTTCATTTGTAGTTTCAAATCAATTACCCCTAGCAGCAAGGAGTCACATTCTAGCAAGTATTTTGTATTGTTAGTCACATTTGTGAACCCTTAACCTTAGCAGTAGAGTCTTTCGTTTGCTCTATTCATGTCGAGGTTTTGTTACTTGCTTAGGTCACTTTGGGGAAAAGACTTCATACGTCACTCGCACTTCCATCACCCGAATTTCAGCTAAACCAACAGAAAATTAGAAACTGTTTTCCTCAGCAATGTCACATACGCCCGCTCCGAGCTTTTGTGAAACGTAAAAATTCTTCGAAGACACTCTCGAGTCAAGTACATAGCAAAATCTAGTCGTTCGAAGTGAAATTTAGATACAGTCCACTTATGTTCACTTATTGGAATCTAATGACTCGTTCAATCGTCACTTGCTACTGACGCTGCACACAGTCAGTGTAGACTCACGATTACTTATAAAAGATGAAAACTATTCAGTTTATAGGTAATAGGAATACTAGTTGCTGCAATGAAGTAATTATGATTATGGCTACTATCAGTGTAGACTATACAGAACAAACGATTACAACTTCTGAACGATGAAGAACTATAGTTGTTCAGTTGAATGGGATCCACTCTTGATGCAATGAAGTAATTGTAATTATGAAGGCTAGTGTCATGATTCTGTATAAAATAAACGATTGCAACTTCTAAATAATGAAAAATTGCTTAGTTTAGAAGTAATGAATAGTTATCAGTTGCTGATGCAGCATAATTGCGGCTATGGTTAGTGATCGTAGACACTAAAATGAACTATTACAGCTTCTAAACAAGAAGTTATAGTTATTTAGTTAGTAAGTAATAGGAATCTTGCTTTGATACAATGAATTGTGATTGTGGCTACTGGTTAATGTAGACTATATTGTGTCATCAAGTACACAGGAAAATAAACTCTAGTCGGAAGTGAAATTCATTTAGATACAATTCACTATTCACTTGTTGAGTATCCTAATGATTCCACGCGTCGTTTAATCGTCACTGCTGCACATACAGAACGGATCAGAAAATGCGTTTTGTTTTTCAATCGGTGTACGGTAGGCAGTCAAAACGAGTAAATACTCGCAATTGAAGTATGGTACCCTCTGGACATTACGGTTACACTTGCATAGTAAATTATTTTCCCGTGCTCCGCCATGCAGAACCTTCCCACGATTCTGAGTATATGTACACACGTGTACTACGTGCAGCCGTATTTAAACAGTGATTTGTTCGAGGCTCGAAATGCCGGAACGTTCTTTCAATTACCTTTTACAAGCAGTTTAATCGAAATGCTTGTTGATTACTTCCGTCGAATGAGATTCTGCGAATGCATTGAATCTGCGCTTAATGCGCTGCTCGTTAAAGGATAAGGGGTTTCCGTTCGCGGATAAGATTTATCGTGAATAACGTATTGATAATATTAGCGGAATATTGGTCCAACTATTTCAATTGATTAATTTCATTCAATATTAATTAATAATTTCATTTAGGCAGAATTCAACGTGTTTCGTGGAACCTCCCCTAATTCCGTGTGAATTATTAATCAACATTGATTAATAATTAACTAAGTAATTGGTGACAGTTTGCGTGCATAAAATTAATTCCATGGTGGATCGTACATGAACAATATGAATATTATGCTTTCGAATGTGAATACGAGTTATAATGTTCGTAGCAGGTGATATGTAGATAGAAGAATCATGTCAATCTGTAAGTCTGATTTGACTAGCATATTAGCTTGCTCTCTTTATACTAATCGGGTTACGGTAATCAGTGACACTAATCAGTTCAGATAGTGTTTCAGTATAATAAGAGGATGAGGTGAGAAGGTAATGAGGATAGAAGGGTATGAGTGTGGTGTTTAGGGGTGTGGGAATGTGGGGTGGAGGGATTTGGGGATATAGAGATTTGGGAATATAGGAATTTGGGGATATAGAGATTTGGGACTATGGGAATTTGGGGATATAGGAATTTGGGACTATAGGAATTTGGAGTTATAGGAATTTGGGACTATAGGAATTTGGGGATATAGAGATTTGGGAATATAGGATTTTGGGGTTATAGAGATTTGGGAATATTGGAATTTGGGGTTATAGAGATTTGGGAATACAGGAATTTGGGACTATAGGAATTTGGGGATATAGAGATTTGGGAGTTGAGAGAGTTGGGATATAGAAAATTGGGAATATAGGAATTTGGGGTTATAGAGACTTGGGAATATAGGAATTTGGGGATATAGAGATTTGGGAGTTGAGAGAGTTGGGAGTTGAGAGAGTTGGGGTATAGAGAATTGGGAATATAGGAATTTGGGGTTATAGAAATTTGGGGATATAGAGATTTGGGAATATAGGAATTTGGGGTGATAGGAATTTGGGACTATAGGAATTTGGGGATATAGAAATTTGGGAATGTAGGAATTTGGGGATATAGAGATTTGAGACTGTAGAAATTCAGGGATATGGAAATTTGGAAATTTAGAAAGTGGAGAAGTCAGGGATTTGGGACTCTAGGAATTTGGGAATACAAAAATTTGTTAGTTTAGAGAATTGAAAATTTAGGGATTTGGGAATATAGGAATTTGAGGTTATAGAGATTTAAGAATATAGAGGTTTAACAATTTAGAAAATTGGAATATAGAGATTTGGAAATATAGAGCTGGACTAATAGGATTGCAGAATATGGGTATTAATAAACATAGAGATTTAGAGCTAATAGCAATTTAGCATCAGATATTTGAGAATATAGGATTTGAAAATTTACGAATTTGAACATAAGTACTTGAAAATATAAATCTACATCAGACATCTTAGGAATGCAAAAATTTTACGTGGCTCATCCGTTAATCGAGAATTATGACTTTTTAAGAGAATGGTTCCATGTTGGGCAACTTTAATCCCCAATTGTCGAGTAACCGTGCAGTTTCGGTCAGCGGAAACCGCAAGCGGAAATATCGTTCAAATGCGAAACAACCGATGCTCGGTGAAAATGCAACGAAACCAGCGGACCCAGGTGTGAACCACCGAAAATTGGAGACGTTGTATCGCGCGTGTAAACGTGTGTAATTAACTCGGGTAGCTACTTGCGAATTCATACACAGAACTTGGCCGTGTAATGAGGTCCCGCGGAATAATTGCACGAAGGGAAAAAGAAGAACTCGGGGTGCTCTCACTGTCCAAATTAGCGTGGCACTCGCGTGTCTGCTCGATTTCGCCTTCTTCAACGCTCTCTAACGACCTTCGAGTTAGGGAAATTTCTAAGCGAGGAAATTTCGATTAAGCTGATGTTTCAATTGGTACCATTATGATTTGCAGGGGATTATGTACTTTAACCATTTTGGGGATTTGAATTCTTGCTATTTTGCGGATTGATTTTTATATTTGATAGATGTTAGTGGTTCTCGTTCTGAGATTTTGATAATATTGATAGAACTATAGTTGAGAACGTTAATTTGTGCTGTGAAATTATTAAGTTTTGCAGGAAAATTGTTAATGTTTGATAAAGATGAAAGTGAAAAACAGGGTTATCAACAAAAATCTCGAATATTTCATTAAAGTGTTAACGAAGAGTATTGAAATTCATATTTTATTGCAATTTAGAAATTTGTTCCTTTTTTTAAGAGTGAATGGTTTCAATGGTCATTGAATGTATTCTTTATTTATATTAGTTGATTAATATTGTACACGCAGGTGATCCAGTTTTTGGGAACAAAATTGCAGTACATTGGAAAATTAGTTGATTAATTGATTATTTATTGTGTCAAGTTAACTTATGCCATATCCAATCACACATATGAATTATTTTTGTAATATATATAAAGTGTAAATTTATTACTAGTAATTATTAGTTATTATTCCTAGTTACTCTTAGTTATCATTCTTAGTTAATATTAATTATTACTTATATACTTAAACAATTATTTTGAGGGTTCTCTTATAGTCTTTTACTTAATTACCACGTTGACTGCCATAATTAATAAATTGAACTCGTAGTTTTAAATAATAAATTAAAAAATTAGATTAATAGAATAAAATAATTGAAGAAGCGAAGCAAAGAAGAGTAACATTAAATGCCATTAAAATTACAGAAATAAGAAATTGAATTTAAGGAAATAATTTTTAACATCTTCAATAAAATTGAATTTAAAGAATTTTTAACATCCTCAATAATTCAAAAATCAAATTTAAATATGATTACAAAAAACTAAATATTGAATAACAATAAGAGAAATTAGATTAAAAGAAATAATCTCTAATATCCTTAATAATTTAATAAAATAATTAAAAAGGTGAGGAAATACAAAATAACTCTAAATACATTATGAATAAACTATATTTTAAATTTAAATAACAAATCGAAAAATTGGACTAAAAAACTTTGATTTTAAATTTAAAATAATTCAATTAAGTTAGATATGACTATTTTTACTGCAAATATTAGTCTGTTAAAAACTTCCTCATCGTTTGTTCATATATCGTATTTGTTCAAATATGAAATTCATAAAGGGTATATCAGTCGATGAATGTATCAGTTAACGAATAATTACACATCACGTTATCAAATATTTTATCACGGTTTTAATTAACCCTTTGCAGACGAATCCTCGGTAGGAATGAACTCTCACATTGCTAGTAATATTTGCTATACCTATCAAATATGATAATTTAATATACAAGGAAAAATTTAACAATTTTGTTAATAATTTTGTTAGACATTTTCAATCATTAATTATTAAAAATATTAATCAAGGATTTTTTTAAACCTTCAATCTTTAGATTCACATTTGGAAGTATTAAAATTCTGGTCTCAAAATTAAAAAATTCCAAAATCGAATCATTAAGAAATTCAAAAATTCAGCTCTTAGGACATTTCAAAGTCTCAATACGACAAAATTTTAGATTTAAAAAAAATTCCAAAGTTTAAAAGTTCCATAGTTTCAAAATCCCTAAGTTCAACACTCCAAAATTGTAGTATTCTAGTTTCAAGTCTTCATAGTCCCAAGATTCAAAAATTGTACAATTAAAAAATTCGAAAGTTCCAAATATCTATTGTTCTAAATTTTCAAAGTCAGAAGATTCCACAATTTCGAAATTCCAAAATGTCAAAATTCTAAACTTGTCAAATCCCAATATTTCAAAATTCCAAACTTGCCAAATCCCAATATTTCAAAATTCCAAACTTGCCAAATCCCAATATTTCAAAATTTCAAACTTGTCAAATTCCAAAATTTCAAAATTCCATACTTGTCAAATCCCAATATTTCAAAATTCCAAACTTGTCAAATCCCAATATTTCAAAATTCCAAAATTCCAAAATTTCCAAGTCCCAAAATTTCAGAACTCCAAAGTCCCAAAATCCTAAAATTCAGGATATAAAAAATTTCCAAGTCCCAAAATTCAAAAGTTCCAAGATCCTAATTTCCTAATATCCTAAATTACAAAAATCCCAAAATACAAATCCCATCGATCACTGTCAATAATCGATCATTATCAGTAATCTTTCACAACCACCTCTACCACATCATTAACAATAAACATCATAAACCACCTTAAAAGACGCAATTCCAACGCAAAGGGTTAATTATGACATAAATCATCGACAACGAACGTTTCAAATTATTTTAAGACAATCGTACAGTTTTATCAGTTTATTCTTGTAAGTCATATCGCCAGCTGTGCAAAGAAGGAATCGATAACAGCCGGTTGCGTCAGATACAGACAACTGACGTCATATCCAGTTCATTCATTGCAATGCGAGATGCAGGTTCGCGAATTGAATAGCATACAAAGACCTCATTCGCTGTCCTATTGCTGTGATTTGACCCGTTAACCCTTCCTCAGATTATTTCGACCATCGACCCATCGTACAATTAACTCGATGTGAAAGATTTATCCTTGAAACTTTCCGAATATTTATGCCTTTCTGAATCGTTCAGAAACCTCTCCATTGGCATTCTTATCAACAGATGTTGACCTGTTTGCATTGCTGATAAATGACACGAAATTATGAATCTGAGTATTGTTCTGTTAATTTTATTATTTCTTCAATTTTTCTGCGAACATGTGAGAATTGGATTTTAACCCTTTCACGTACAGCAGATGCATTGTTCAAACATGGCAAATTTTTGAATTTTTTATACTTTTTGATTCAAAATTTAAATACAATCATTTAGTCAGGAATATAAAATAAATTTTATGGATTAGTTTTAATATTGCAGCTGTGAATAGTAATGGCAAAGGGGTTGAACTTGTATAAGGGGTTAAAATTAATGTCCATATGTGGATACTGATATTTGCGTATATTATCAATACTTGTTACTTCAAATAAATATGTATAGTTTAAGTAACTTTATTTTCTAACCTCAAAATGGTCCTTGAGGTTAACCAGTCCATTCAAATAATTTAACCAGACAGGTAAACAATTATTTGACGTAACATCTAGTTGAACAAGATACTTTACCAAGATATACACAAGATTTATCTTGTTCAACCAGATGTTATCTAAAATAATTCTAGCTTAAACAAAATTTTTCTCTCAGTTACCTGAATAAATTGAACAAATTTCACGAATAATTTTCTAGTTGAAATTGGTAATTAAAATAATTACAAATGTGTTGTATTATATTTTTATTTCGTTCCTCCACATTCGCAATTTCCCAAAGCGATCATCGAAGATGAAATGAACATGTTTCCCAAGCGAAGTGTTATTGAACTCAATGTTGTCCACTATTTTCGAGCGTATCTGTGTCACAGTGCAATGAACTGGAAACGACGAATTTCCTAGCTACTCTGGAAACAATTACGCAGCTAGAAATTTAAGAGAACCATATAGGTCAACGCTGAATCAGCCACATTTCCTCTGTCTCTTGATACGCGCGTTCTGAACGTGTCCTTAACATTCGTATGTCCATTTGTCACGGCTAAGATACGGTGAAAATCCAGGAAAGCCTAATCACGTTTCGAGATATCGATCATCGGGAGCTTCCGTACTAACAGCACCGCCTCCAAAGTAATCACTGACATCCGCTGATCATTTTGCCACCAATTGTAGCTCGTAGTCATAAGACGCACCTGTGCTAGTGCCCGTAACCATATCAGTATTAATATAACAATTTTTATGGTCTGTTTGCATTTATCAGTGACTGTGTGCATCTCAATTGAAGTCCACCTTTGTACACACTTCATAGTATCTCATTGAATTACGATATGTTACTCTGTAATTACGTTGTCAAGAAATATTACTTTGTAATTGCATTAACCTTCGAGGACAATAAGGGAAATCAAGGACAATTAAAAAACTTAGCATTATACAGGGTGTTTCACAGGTTGTGTTACGCTTGTAAGGGGTTGTAACTGATTTTGAACATTGCAAAAATGGGGTTTGAAGCTTCGTTTTTGAATTATTAATAATCAGCTACAACCCTGGGAGTAACACCAGTTATGACACCCTGTATACATTAAGATTAACTGTAGTTCTGTATTTGCTATTGCATATAGGAAGGGGTGGTTATTTTATAGAAACAATTTATTGTAGATTGAGTAATTTGTTTTCAACTGTAAGGTTCAAAAGTTTTAATCACGGTATATTGATTGTCAGTCAGCAAAATTATGTCAGGTATCATATTCGACCATGAACTTTACCAATTCGATTGACAGGTAATATTGCTGGACATCTCTTAAAGTTCACTTCATTTTTAGCTAGTCTCTTGTGAACTTGTTATTTTAAATTGTGATCAAAATAAGACAATTTTGACTCTTCACCAAATAACAGAATTTACAATTTTGATCAAAATAAAGAATTTTGAAGTTTGTCCAAAATAAAGAATTTTCTGTTTTGACCAAAATATAGAATTTTCTGTGTTGTCAAAAATAAAGAATTTTCAATTTTGTACAAAATACAGAATTTTCAATATTGTACAAAATAAAGAATTTTCTGTTTTGACCAAAATAAAGAATTTTCTGTGTTGTCAAAAATAAAGAATTTTCAATTTTGTCCAATATACAGAATTTTCAATATTGTCCAAAATAAAGAATTTTCTGTTTTGACCAAAAAATAAAGAATTTTCTGTTTTGACCAAAATAAAGAATTTTATGTGTTGTCAAAAATACAGAATTTTCAACATTGTCCAAAATAAAGAACTTTCTGTTTTGACCAAAAAATAAAGAATTTTCTGCTTTGACCAAAATAAAGAATATTCTGTGTTGTCAAAAATAAAGAATTTTCAATTTTGTCCAAAATACAGAATTTTCAGTATTGTCCAAAATAAAGAATTGTCTGTTTTGACCAAAATAAAGAATTTTCTGTGTTGTCAAAAATAAAGAATTTTCAATTTTGTCCAAAATACAGAATTTTCAATATTGTCCAAAATAAAGAATTGTCTGTTTTGACCAAAATAAAGAATTTTCAATTTTGACCAAAATAAAGAATTTTCTGTGTTGTCAAAAATAAAGAATTTTCAATTTTGTCCAAAATAAAGAATTTTCAATTTTCACCAAACTAGAGAATTTTCAAATTTATCCAAAATAAAGAATTTCGAAATTTGACCAAAATAAAGCATTTTCTGTTATGTCCAAAGTAAAGAATTTTCAATTTTGTCCAAAATAAAGAATTTTTAATTTTGACCAAAATGTCAGAGTCCTAATTTGAAGGATTCTAAAATATTAAATTCTGTCATGATTTTGAAGTAAAAATATCGTAATCATTCGCTGTAAAACAGTTCTTTGCTGACATGAAACTATGAAATTAGAAACGAACGTCACTGATATATGAAAATAGACGTATAGTGGCATTATTAACACCCTGACACACGCTGGTTCGCACAAAGGGAACAGCTAACGAGTATCACGGGAATGTTGAACGAAAGAAGCGTAAATTATGGGATAATGCACGAGTTTCTTCCCATTAGGCGAAGGAGAAACCTGGAAGAAAAAAGGAAAGGAGTGAAAGTATCCATCAGAGGTTCTACTGTAATAGGCATGTAGCTGGTGGAAGCTAAATTTTCCGTAGTTACGTTTGCCTGGTAGAATTACCATCAATCATAATCGATACGGATATTTCCGGTAATACCTCTAACGATCATCAACTTGGCTTGTAAATTCTTTGGTCGATGGTCGATTTTTGAATTTAACTAATGATTCAGAAAATATTGTGTTATAGTTTAATTATTTTCAAGTTTTTGGATTTGGAGGAAACTTAGGAATTTGCAAATCCAGGACTCCAGCAGTTTTCTAATTTTGGAATTGGAGGACATATTTGGAAATTATAAATTTTGCAAGTTTGATATGTTAGAAATATTCAAAGTTTAAAAATGAAACGAATGAAAGGAAGCAATTTAGAAATTTGGTAGCTTGGACTTGAGTTATGAAAATTTACAAATTGGAAAATCTAGAAACTAGTTGATTGTAAAATTGCAGAATACTTAAAAATGAGTAATTCTAAAAATTCAGCAAACTAAACATTCTTCAAATTCGACCAATTAAATATTTCATAATCTGACAGATTCGTAAGTTAAATGAAAATGATATGTGAAAATTGAACAAACTAAAAATTCTTCAAATTGTACCAATTAGAAATCTCGAAAGCTGACAAACTCCCAAGTGAAATGAAAATGAAATGTGTCTCGGACCAGCATATGACATGTCTGAAAATGTAACCAACTAAAAATTAGAAATTTTTCAAGCTGACGTAAATTAAATGAAAATATGTATCTCGGACACACATGTGCGTACGATACGTCCGAAAATGGAACAAACTAAAAATGAGAAATTTTCAAAAGCTGACGTAAATTAAATGAAAATGGAGTCTAACGGTATCGTGTGACAGTAATCTCGTTGCTGTTCGACCAGCGTCACCATCGCCGAGCAACACCCCCACATACACAGAAACACACACGTACACACACACCCCTTGTCTTTGACTAGAGTACCGTCTGTCGTAACTAACTAGAGCACGTATTGTACGCTTCTCTTATTTATGCACAGTTTTCCTGGTTTCTCCCGGCTTCGTATGCACACGAAGGGAGGGTCGCCAGTGGCCTTTGTCGAATACCAAGACGTTCGCTACGCGGCCCAGGCGATGGCCACTCTCCAAGGATCCTTTCTCCTCTCCTCCGACCGGGGAGCAATACGAATCGAATATGCAAAGTCAAAAATGGCCGAGGTGGGCTTTACAAATCTCTGGATCGAAGTAGGTTTCATTTTATGCTACGCTAGCTGCTACCTAACCGCGAACATCCGACGAAAACGCAGCACCCCTTTGCACCCCTTTGCTCGCAGAGCCCCGATGTCATCACCGTTCTCCCTTCTTTCGTTCGTTTTCTAATCGCAGCTTTCATGTCACCGATGGTTTCTTCGATGTTCTTTTCACTTTTCATTTTTTCCGTGTCGTTCCAAAGGGACTGCGTTTTCGTCGACAGAACTGTCGTAGGGAGCTGAAATGCCTGAAACACTCTTTCTGATTCGATTTCTTTAATCGATGTTTGTGACTTTTGGTGATACTCGTGTTAGAGGATACTTTGAGCAGCGGTTTAAATTGTATATTCTTCAAATATAATTACTTGGAATTTGGTACCTTGATAAGGGTAGGCTACCTTTGATAAGGGTGACTTTGTCCAAGGTAGGAAATTTTATTGTTTAAAAATTATTCCAAACCCATCTTGATATTCTGCAGATTTTTAGACTGAGATTTTTTACAATTTTTAATTTTTAGATTGCTATTTACCAATCCATAATTTTCAACAATTTTTAAATAGCTTTCTATCAATCTTAAATTTTTAAATTAATGTTCGCCAACTTTAAATTGTTACTAGCTCAATTGTTACTTAAACTGATATTTACCGATTTTTTATTATTATTAACATTTAAATCGATGTTTACCAGTATAAAGTTTTGAACCTTCCTATTTTCGTCTGATTTTGAAACTGTTTGGCAATTTTTGCTCCTTTTTAAAATCCATCTTAAAATTTTGACTAATTTTTTAATTAATCTTCTGTAATACTTATTGTCGTATGATTAGTTATTACTTTGTGCAAGCATTTTAATAATTTACAGAGCAAACATTCTGTTTTTGGGACAGAACGCGAGTTTGGTCAAAGTTAGTCTTAAATTATTTATATGTTAAGACGTTTCTGATGTAAATCTTGAGATATTTAACGGAGTTGTTTGTAATTAGCTAAGTACGATCGTTTTTAGTGAAATACATATTACGTCACCGGAATATGGGTGATGCGCTGCTCAAAGTGTTAAATGACCCAGTAATCACGATGCAACGGCGAAAAGGGGTGACTTTTCATGAAGAGATAAGATGAAATTTGGAACAAGATTTTCTCGTTCAAAGAGGATTTAATAAATCCTAATTGCTGTTTCTGTATTTATTTAAAGAGAGGCGGTTTCGTAAATTAATTTTATTTATTCAATCACGTTAAATCTTTTGAACGAAGTCGTTGAATTAATTTGATATTCAGGAACGAGGGTAAATATGAAAATTTCGGGGTTAAAGTTGTTTAAATGCTTTCGAGATTCGTGCAAATAATTTGGTTCGTATTTCAGATCAAAGGAGTTGCATATTAATTAGGGATATTTTTTAAATCACCACTTTAAGGCAATATTTTGTTATATGGAATTTCATAAATCATTTTTAAGGATTTCAGAAAATATTTTTGTTTAGAGGGTTAGAGAGGTCTAGAAAAATAATAATTGGAAATTTGGGAATTTAAATTGTCAATTTTGCAGAGTTAGAAATTTGGGAATTGGGGATATAGAGATTTGTAAATTTAGAAATTTGTAAATTTGAGAATTGGGGATATAAAGATTTGTAAATTTAGAAATTAGGGAATTTGAGAATTGGGGGTATAGAGATTTGTAAATTTAGAAATTAGGGAGTTTGAGAATTGGGGGTATAGAGATTTGTAAATTTAGAAATTTTGGGTTTGAGTATTGGGGGTATAAAGATTTGTAAATTTAGAAATTAGGGAATTTGAGAATTGGGGGTATAGAGATTTGTAAATTTAGAAATTTGGGAGTTTGAGAATTGGGGGTATAGAGATTTGTAAATTTAGAGATTTGGGAGTTTGAGAATTGGGGGTATAGAGATTTGTAAATTTAGAAATTTGGGGTTTGAGAATTGGGGGTATAGAGATTTGTAAATTTAGAAATTAGGAAATTTGAGAATTGGGGGTATAGAGATTTGTAAATTTAGAAATTTGGGGTTTGAGAATTGGGGGTATAGAGATTTGTAAATTTAGAAATTAGGGAATTTGAGAATTGGGAGTATAAAGATTTGTAAATTTCAAAATTCAGTAGTTCAGAAATTTGATAACTTGAGAATTTCTAGTACATTCAAGCCTAAATGACTCATATACAACAAAACCTTGAATTGTCCCAAAGAATTAATCGATAAAATGTATTAAACCATTAGACCCCTTAAAAACCTCCCAATATCCATTTTAATTGTCCATTTCCACTCTTCAGTACAACCAACCTACTAAAATTCACAACAGTTACCCAATATTTCGAGAATCATTCTAAAAAATATTTCAATTTATTTCAATTTACGACCTCCAATTACCTCGACATGAAAAATCACCTCGACCCTCGCCATCAGCAACATTACCGAAACAATAAGAATATTTTTCAAGACTAACCTTTCATGGCATTTTTTATGGCTCCCTATGGTGCAGTGGTCTCAGCAGGACTCAATTACCTCGCTGTCTGATTTCAATCGATCGCCATTTTCGTCCTCGGCTAACAAAGACACAGTTCGACGTATCGAAACCGCAGTACGCGGTCGTGTGTCAATCGATCAAACGATCGATCTTCGATCGCGATCGATGGTAATCACACAGGGTCCAATGGAAGCTGGGTACCACCGATATCGGTGCCAATTGCCAATTATCTGCCGCTAATCGCCTATGGATCGTGCACAACCTGCCGATCTCTACGTTTTCTTCCTCTCTTTGTGTCTATCTGTCGTTCTTTCTCTCCTTATTTCTGTCTCTCTTCCTATTTCGCCGGTGAAACGGGCACCATTCGTCTGGCCACACGAAATAATCCGATTTTTCGCTACGATAAATTCGTTTGTTCTTTTCTCGTTATTTTTCTTTTTCTCTTATTTAAGTGGATCAGCAGTTTTCGAAATCTGCTTTCTGTATCACCATAAGTGTTTGGACATTTGGTACAGTCTCAAGTTTGGCACTGTTTTCACATTTTTATTTTATCGTAGGGAATTTTTGACGAATCTTTTGAGCAGTGGGAATCGTTTCGACAGGATTTATGTGAAAATGTATGTAATATAACATAGTCGAATAGTATCCTTCTAGTCAAGATTTATTATATTTTTATTAATTATTCAAGAATAGTTATGATCGCTGGACAAGTGTGTTGGCTTTCGAATGTAATTCAATTAATTATTCAAGTAATTTATAGTTTCGCTGTATAATGGCTTTCGAATGTAATTCAATTGATTTAATTAACTTTTGTTAGTTTATTCTTCTTAATTTTCTTTTTTAGGTGTAACATAAATCCATAGCCTTGTTACATTTTTCATTATAGCTTTTTATTGTAGTAATGTGGTATCTTACAAAAGCTGAGCAACCATTGTCACTTTCCTTTCAAAATTTCATCACTGTTCAAATCTTGATTTCAGATCGTTAATTGTATTTTACTCGCAAATTCTAGTGATTTTTTCATCACTGATGAGGCTTCCAAATATTCTTTATCAAATTTTAGATATCCATGATCAAGTTTTGGAAGAACCTTGATCAGGATTTAGAATATTCTTGATTTAAAATGACCTTGATCAAGGTTTAAAATAACCTTGATTTAAAATAATTTTGATTTAAAATAACCTTCATCAAAGTTTAAAATAACCTTTATTTAAAATAATCATGATTTAGTATTACCTCGGATCAAGGATTAAAATAACCTTGATTAAGTTTTACAATAACCTTAAAATAACATTCAAGTCATAAAATCATCAGGTTTTAAAATATCCTTAATCAAGCTTTACAATAACCTTGATCATATTCTGAAATAATTTTGATCAAGTTGTAAATTAACCTTGATAAAGTTTTAAAACAACCTTGATCACGTCATGAAATAGCCTTGATCAAGTTTTACAATAATCTACATCAAGTTTTCAAAAAACTTTGATCAGATTTTCAAATAATATGTAACATAACCTTCATGAATTTTGAAAATAATATCAATGTAAAATAACCTTGATCAGATTTGAAATTGACCTTGATTTAAAGTAATCTTGATCAGATTTGAAATTTAGCTTGATTAAAAATAACCTTGATCAGATTTGAAATTGACCTTGATTGAAAATAACCTTGATCAGATTTGAAATTGATCTTGATTAAAAATAACATTGATCAGATTTGAAATTGACCTTGATTAAAAATAACCTTGATCAGACTTGAAATTGACCTTGATTGAAAATAACCTTGATCATATTTTCAACTGATCTTGATTTAAAGTAACCTTGATCAAATTTGAAATAGACATTGATTAAAAATAACCTTGATCAGATTTGAAATTGACCTTGATTAAAAATAACCTTGATCAGATTTGAAATTGACCTTGATTAAAAATAACCTTGATCATATTTTCAACCTTGATTTAAAATAACCTTGATCATATTTTCAACTGACCTTGATTTAAAATAACCTTGATAAAATTTTAAAAGACAAGTGACAGCAGCTTGTATTTTGCAAGATACATAACCTCAAATGTTACACGTTTCCCGCCAAAAAATCTATTTGCATTTACCTACCCAGTTTAAACCTGTGACCAAAAATACATAAAAAGGCTTTATTATAAATATGTCTAGTTTCCTATAGCATCTGATATAAGGTTGTCCAAATACTTATGAACGATAGTGTACTGGTTCTTCGTTATCTCTTGTTCAACTTCTACTTTGGTTTCTTCGATGTTGCCTGCATCGCATAGTTACTTGATCTTGTACCGTTCATTTCCGCTCTATCCAGTCGGGTTTTCTGTTCTTCCTTGTACGTGATTTTGTTTTTATATATGGCACAAAACCTGCACAAACCTGTTGTACTTCTTGTAGAAATCTTTGTTGTTGTCGGTGATGTTTGCTAGGGGAACGTCGGGCAATTATAAATATCGAAAAATTTAATTCTCGAAGGACAGTTTATTTAAATTATGATCTTCACAAAATACAAATACAATACATTTTAAATTATATTAACAATTTTCGTTTAATAATTTAAATTTGTTTAGGTGCAAACGTTGTAAGCTTTTTAAGAACTGTTAATTGAATATTGCAATATTTAAGATCTTATACGTGTTTCTATTTTTTATTATATGAAGAATAAATGTTCTGAAGGATGATTTAAAGAAATAGTGTTTTATTAGAACAAACTAGTGGATTTGTGATGACAAATGTATATCAATTTATTTTTGCTTATAGAATTTGCTATATAACAAAATTTGTAAATTTTGCACATTTTATAATTTATATGACAAAATTTTTAAATGCACAAATAAATTTTGTTTGCAGAAAGATATAGTTTGTGAAGCTATTTAAAAATTACGTTTATATAAATTATACTTAATTCAAACGAAGCTGATGTTAAAATTATATTTTAATAAATTGCATTAAAATGTTATTTTTGCACTATGTAGAATTTACCAACATAAAGAAATGAATGAATAAAATTGAATTACATTGTCAAATTATAAATTATGAGATATTGTATTTAAAATAATATTATGAAAGAAGTAAGGGAATGATTCTCTTTGTTCGCAAATGTTCCTTAAATATCTCCTCTAGATCGCTGTTTTCAGCGCAACTCGGTTTCAATCGTTGGAAAAAGAATTGTATTACAGACGGAAGTAAGGATTAGCAAACAAGAAAAAATCCATGTGATGTTTCTAAAGCAACATATCACGAGAAGAATAGCGTAGATCATCGCAAATCCGACAATAAGTTCCTATACCATTGTACAGGAAAGATATCTATGGGATTGCATCGATCTGTTTTCTCTTTGCTTTCTGCAATCCTGATCTAACATTCTGGTGTGAATCTGTAAAGTCATTCTTTACAATTGGGACTAAAATCTTACAATGTTTGCATTTGTAACAAATAATTCATCAAATATGTGCCATGGATCTGTTGAGAACTCGTGCTTGTCTTTCTGTTAAATCTGGTAATTAAACAGAGTGAGATTTAATCTAACGTCTCATTTTCATTAATTTACTGATCATTTAAATTGAGTAATATTTTACAATGAGAAAGTTTATGTTTGAGATTCTTGGTGAAAATAAAATGGAAACATAAACTTTCAAATTGGTTGAGAAATTGAATAAGTAGGATGACACAAAAATTAGATACTCAGGTTCTTGATTTTTATACTAGTAAAGTTGATATTCTTTACGAAGTTTGTGAGGAACTGTATGTTTTTATTATAGTCTCGCTATATGGCCCTCTTTCGCGGATAGTTGTGATTTTACAATATTATAGCGATTTATATTAAATTTGAAAATTTCGGTATTTATAAATTTTTATATTTAGAAGTTTAAGCAGTTCCAAATTTTTAAATTCAGAAATTCAGAAATTCAGAAATTCAGAAATTTACTTTAGAGACTTCACTTTTCAAGTCTTCTATTTTCCACGTTTATAAATTTTGAAATTTACAATTTCACAAATTCGCCCGACTTTCCCCTAAAATTAAAAATAGAAAATCACTAGAACCTGCTTGTGCAAGATGAAACGCAAATCATTTCGTTTAAACGTTCTTGAAAAACCAGCTTCTTTCTAATTTCTTAAAAAAAAAAAGACCCTAGAGTAACAGACCCCTTCAGAATTCATTAACACGTATCTTAATATAATAAAAATAATTTTTGCACATTATTTTAATCACTGTTTTACAATCCAACAATCTCATGTAATTTTCACAAAATTTATTCAAAAAATTTCTTTTATATCTCATACGTGTTAATAATTTCTAAAAAAGCTTCTACCTCTGTATCTTATAGTTTGTCCATATCGACGCCTTGACATTGTAACCAGGGCCGCGTCTAGGGACTTTTAAAACCTTACACACAAAAATAAAAATTTGGGCCTTTATGTAAACAAAAAGAAATCACAACTTTGAACGTTGTATTAATTTATATATTATTACTGTTTAAGAAGAAAATTAAAAATCTAATAAATACTAGGTTATTTCAGAAATGTTAAAAATTTTACTATTTTAATTTTGATATCCATAAATTGATTAATAATTTTGATGTCCATAAATTGATCAGTAGCATTGAATACATAAATTGAAAATTGAATACATGAATTGAATGTTGAGTAAATAAATGGAATGTTGAGTATATTAATTGAATGTTGAGTACATAAATTAAATATTGAGTATATTAATTGAATGTTGAATATAAAAATTGAACATTGAATACATAAATTGCATTTTGAATATAAAAATTGAATATCAAAGACATAAATTTAATGTTGAACACAAAAATTGAATTTTGAATATAAAAATTGAATATCGAATACATAAATTGAATATTGAACACAAAAATTGAATTTTGAATATAAAAATTGAATATCTGATACATAAGTTGAATATTGAATACAAAAATTGTATTTTGAATATAAAAATTGAAAATTGAATACATAAATTGAATATTGAACACAAAAATTGAATTTTGAATATAAAAATTGAATATCTGATACATAAGTTGAATATTGAATACAAAAATTGTATTTTGAATATAAAAATTGAAAATTGAATACATAAATTGAATATTGAACACAAAAATTGAATTTCGAATATGAAAATTGAATGTTGAGTATGTTAACCGCATTTTGAATATAAAAATTAAAAATTGAACGTTGAATACAAAAATTGAATTTTGAATATAAAAATTGAACGTTGATTACATAATTTGATAATAATATTCCATGTGTAACAAAAATTTTGTATAAAATAGCGATGTCAGGGTTGTACGCGGGCCCTAGGTATTTTGTCTAGCGATAAACGCGGCCCTGATCGTAAGACGAAAATGGACGTGGCTGCTGAAGGAATATCCGATGTATTAGAATGCTTCTTTTCCTTCCTCGTTCGTGAATAAAACGTCGCGACCATCCTGTACTTTTCTTTCGTTCCTTCTTCGCGACCAAGGATCACCCAGAAAGCTCTGAAAGAGAGCTTTTCACTCCGGACGCAGTCACGGCCTAATGAGGTACGTAAATTACTCAATGGCAAGGCGTCTCTTCTTGGATTTCAACTTGTGGAAACAAGACAAAATCTGGGTTGTGTGTTTCGATGTTCTTCGGAAAATAAATCGACTCATTGACACGTTGACTGCTGTCAGAATTTAATTCTTATTTTCGTTGGAGGAAGTGGGTTTGTTATTTAATGTTCGAAAGATGGCGTTTGTTCTAATGTAACATATGCGTGCAAAAATTCGTATATGTTATTGATCAGTACTTTTAATATGAAATCTGTTTAGTGTAAAGTGAAAATGTAGAAACTGATATTTGATCTATTTTTAAAAAGTGAAACAATCACAAATTTTGTAATTTTTAAAGTTAGAAACAAGGAAATATTGAGATCTTCAGACATTCAAATTGTTAAACTTACAAATCAGGTTCTGAAAGTAGTCAACGTGTTAATGCAATATTTTTCGTGAACCAAAGATCGATTTTGTACCTATTCAGATACACAATATTTTTAAAAGTTCTTATAACTATTTAAATAGAATCTAACCTTACCATAGCGTTGAATTTCTAAATCACCTACAATGTATTAAAATCGTACATTTAACATAACCTCAATATCGACTTCATTTTTACCAAATTATTCATTTATCTCAGAAATTCATTGCCCACCCAATGAATATTTATCCATAACATTTATAAATTTTATTAATATTATTCTTCTGTTCAGTCATCGGAAGTGACTCAAAAATTGTGACAGCTGTTATCTGAATATTATGTACAGTGTAGCGGAAAACTAATTGATATTCAGTTCACCGATCGTTTTGCGTGATACGATATGAATAATGATGTGTTGGTTACGTTATGATAGCATTTCGTATCTGAATGGACGGTATAAATCGATCTTAAGCCTAGTTTACATCGGTAAAAGGACTAGCAAAGATAGACTTACGAAATTAACCGAGTTATTCAATAGCATTGTTAAGTTACAATCAAAGGTGTCAGAATCTGTTAGCTGAGAATTCGTTTCTGTAGCAATTAATTTTTAGTGAAAGCAGCAATCGTGCATCAGTGTGAATGCAGCTAAGAAAACGCATTTATTTTTTACATGTATCAAAGAAACAAAGGACATTTTAATTGAGACTGTTCCTTCAAAAGCTTCATTCTTTGACATTCTTCGCTTTGTTAAAAACAAACCGTTGATAGAACTTTGTTAACGAACTATTTGAACTATTATTAAAATATGTATCTTTGAAGATACATTTTTTCATTGATAAACTACTGTTTTTTATCTGAATTGTTTTCTTTTTTGTTCAAAAAATTGATGTTTCTTTGATGAATGCAGTGCTTTTTATTACTTTCGTTGCTTGACGCTTACCAATGCAACTTAACACGTTCGTTCACTCGATATCGCGTGCTACCGAATGCTAATTATAACACGCGATATCGACACGTGGATCGCTGACGGACACCTGCGCTCAATTGTTTGCACAACTGAAGATTCGAAAATTTATAAATTTCAAAGCATGTCAATTTGAAATCTTATAAATTTCGAATCACGTCAATTTGAAAATTTTAAATATTCCACCTTCAAAAATACCAAAAGTTAAATATTCGTAAACTTGAAAATTGTAGAATATTCTAAATTTAACAATTTAATTTGTGAACACCCAAAAGTTGCAAATTTTCAAATTTGTAAGCTTCTCTTCTTTAAAATTTCTCCCCTTGAAAATTTGAGGGCTATGAAATTAAAAATTTGAGAGCCTCAAAATAAAAAAAATTTCAAAGTTACAGTTGTGATGGAGAAATACCACGCGATATCGCGTGCAACGAACGTGTTAACTCCGCTGGCAGTTGTGCAAAGTTAGCATTCGTTTATTCTCATTGCCGCCTTCACGGCTCATTAGACCGCTCAAAAAGAACTGTTAGGAATTTTTCCGCGATCATGAACGGGATTAACAAACGCGTAGAAAAACCATGAAAACGGAGAGAAAGAGACGTTCGTTTCGATCCGGCAACGAACGTCGACAAAAGGTTTCTATCGCGTTCGTTTCTAACGAGCGATCTAGGAACAGGGCCAAAAAGAACGTACATTTCCTTTGATGCTTGATTCTGTTGTCTCTTACCAGCTTGAACGCTTTCAATCATTCCCTCGACAAGACATCCTTTTATTTCGCTCTTAGTTCTCGGTAAACTCTGTTGTCGAAAACTCAAGGAACCCCGTAAAATTTCCAGGAAAGAACGTGGCTGTGTTCCTTTTCTTTTCATTTCGGAGAACAAACGAAAATAGCAATCGATAACTTCTGCCTGAGATTCGTGGCAATGCTCCTGTTGATTAAAGGAGTCATCGAACGGTCCGCAGAATGATTGAGCTGTATGTGTTTGAAACGTACTAATCGATCCGTTCGCTTTTGCAGGGATCAAAGAGAGAAGAAAACGGGCAACCTTAAGATCGACATCAACGGCATGTAAGAGGAACGAGGGAACACCTGACGTGCTAACACACCCCCATCCTGTTGAACCAAGAGATCGCACCCTTTTGCAACAACGACAAAGAAACCATCCACGAGTACAACGTTATCTAGGCGACAATTACCAGGTGGCAAAAATTCGCGTTGTAATCTGTCATTTGGTCGAGAAACGGGAGAAGAAACGAGAAGACCTTGAAGGGGATGGGGGTGTGGGACGGAGAACCGAAGAGAAGCACGTAGAAAAAGAAAAAAGAGAAATCTATTACACGTACACGCAGAGAAAAGGGAGAAGAGAAATTAATAAGGGCGGGACGGGGTTGGCGTGTGTTCGCGGCCCTGTCTCGCGAAGCAGCAAAGCACCAGTAGGCAAATTCTTCTTGTAAATTGTTGCGGAAAACAACACGAGGCGTTCAAAGAGATTCGCGACTCGCGGGGGGCCCAAAATAATCGCGTATATATGATATTCCTAGGTATATATATTTTTTAACGACTTAACTTATCGATTCGATTTAGCCGTGTACTACCTTGTCTATTTATTTTCCACCGAGTGTTGCGATTGCGATCGACGACGACGACGAAGCGAGAGACGACGACGACGACAGAGAGACACGACAGGATTAATGCGAAACGCGGATAACAGGGGAGGGCCGAGTAGGGGCGTCGCGACGCTCCTGCGAATTTACACACGCCGCGATTTCGACGACAAACACGATTTCGTTTCGTACCGATCTACACACATCCCATACGCTGCCGGTCAAAAGTTTCGATCCATTTAAAGTGGAACAACTTTTACCGATATAATCGATCGAAATTAAAAATTTATCGATGATCTCGCTAATCTTGAACTACATATCGAGTTGTAAATTATGATAACCACCTGTTATAACTTCTTTGCGCATAATTACTACGCGCGTTTAATGACTGCGCATAATTACTGCGCACGGTTAACGACCGCGCACGATTACTGCGCAGGGTTAATGACTACGTGTGTGTTTTATGTGCAAGATCATTTGAAAAATATTACTTCAGAGAACAATTTTTGTATAATTTGGTAATTTGGAATCATTTGCATTTGAAATTTTATGCATTGGACGTTATTACGTATTTGCATAAAGCGATACACAGCTGTTTCAGGTTGAAAGAACGTCAGTATCCTGTCAGGTTAGGCGAACTAACCTTACGTTTCTAAGAACGTCGAATATTTAAAACTCGTAAAATTTTGCAAATTTTTATCACGTCTTTCGTACTGCTAGTATTTAAACAAAATTAAAAATGATGAATGTTTGACCGGTAGTGTACGTACATACACTTACACAGCAGATGCAAAATCAGAAAGTCACTCTTGAAGTTACATGTGAACGCATGTAACGTTCATTAACACACGTACACAGATACACACAATCGCGGAAGATTTTTTTAGAATGATCGAGCCCCGCGCTGTCTTCGAGGAAATTAACACCTTATAGACAAGGTTCACATGCTTGTTAACATAAAATGTTTAACGAGAATAGAAGAAAAAATCTATTACGATTAATTTAAAAAAAAAAGTATAAGGGAATCGATATTATCGTTTAATCTCTTCAGGGACGAATTTTTCACGGTCATACAAAAACGGTATTAAACGACAAGAATATGTTATCCAATAACGTTTCACAAAAGATAAAATTTACGTATTTGATATAAAGAAGAAATATGTAAACGATGCATATATACGTTCATATCCCTGAAGAGTTTAAACCAATGTGTGAAACTGATTGTGAGGTAGAACGTGCATGATCGTCGATAAGGTGTTAAGAAGAAATTAAAATTAATGAAATTTGCTATATTATAGGCGACAGGACTTCTTTCGACAGGAAGTATAAAACGATTTGCAACACGATTAGGTATCGATATCACTGGGCGTAGTTGTTAATCCTGGTGTTTTATGGGGAAATTGAGTAAACCTGAAGCAATTTAACTAGTTTCCGCAAGTACACTCGAGTATTATGTAGGCTCTCTTTGGATTAAGACGAGTGAAGGGGAAGCTATTGTCTATCATCTGTCTTCGATTTTGGGGATTATAAACTAGGCAATTTTCAAGTCTTCACATTTTCAAATTTTCAAATTCAGACATTTATTGAATACGTACATTGTCATCGAGTACCTTTGAACTTTTTAATTTCTGAATTTAAAATTAAACTTCCAATTTACCGAATTCTCAAGTTCAACAATTTTTTAGTTTCCAAAATGTTAAGTCCACAAATTCTGAAATTATCAAATCTCTAAATTCTGAAATACTACGAAATCTCTAAATTTGAAAATTTAACTTTGAGTTTGAAAATATGTAAACTTGAAAGTTTCAAAATTTCTCAACTAGAAAATTTGAAAGCTCGAAAGGTTCAAAATATCCGAATCTGAGAGTCCCTATCGAAGTATAAGCTTGAAAATTTCCCCACCGATCGGTGAAACCTCTTCCCCTGTACCGGTGTATTCCCTAGGAAACCTATCACGCTCGTGTACTATACGAACGCGTGTACCAATAATCACGCGTGTGGGGTGTAATACTACTCGTTACGAAAATGATCACGCAGCCCGTAATTCTGGAGACAACCGCGGTGGCTCGTAGACGAAATTGTGCGATATAGATAAAGAAAAAAAAAAGAAAAGAGACGAAGACGAGTACATCAAGCTTAATACCAAAGGTGCCCTAAGAAGCGTGTATTTATGTTTTATCATTGGCGCGTCGCGAAAGGCGAGCATTATATACATTTAATTATGTATCTTGTTAAGGAGAGTCTAATATCCTAGACGAGTGTGAATGGACAAAATAGGACGCGTGTGTTTGTTGACGTGCGAAAGAGTAACGTACGAATGCGGGTGCAAAAGTGACAGAAAGGGAGAGAAAATGCTACAGAGAAATTGTGTATTTACGTAATAATCTTATACATACATATATATATATATATATATTATATATATACATAACGAATGCGAACATATCATAGGATTAAGACAGTAGAGGGAAGAAGTTAAAGTTTCTCGTAAGGAAAAAATACTTTTAAACGATCTGTCTTTGTAGTGGCGCAGATACAGACAGAGGATTACGAAGATGGTGTGTGCCCTGCGTGCTAGATACGACGGCCAACTCGGCACGTAATTTGCCCAAGTGCCTTCCCGTTGGTCGAGTCATGCTGTAATCGTACCGTGCATTAAGTCTCGTCCCGATTTCGAATCGTCGAACCCTTTCCTAACCTAACCTCTCCCGAACATGGAATATACATATTAGCCGCAATCCTGAATATACACACCCAGGAGACGCTTCTTCGATACTAATTATCCAAAGCTGTTCGAGCCTGCCTGATAGTTTTCTATCGTCTGGTCGTTTTCTACTTTGTAGCCGTTTCAACAAGGACACAGAGATGTTCCTCGATGACAGTTACGAACAGCGATGCTTTGCCAGATACGGGGACACCAGGATGACATCCTCTTCCTGTTCTTCGGAAATACTTTCGAAGACCTATTCGAAATATTTCGCGTAACTTCAAACTATGTTTGCGACAGGGATTTCTGACGATCAGATTGCAATTTCTCATCGCTTCGATGTCGACTACCTTACCGACGTGACGACAGTCGAAACGTTTTTGGTAATACCGAATTTGGGTAATTTTGGTTTTTCGTTACAAATAGGTTAACTACACTAGCGAGTAAGACAGACACTAGTGCACATACTTTAAAAAAGATCTTAGTATCGCTTGGACATCGGGTATGCTACTACACCGAGTTTACCCTGTATACTTTGTGTTCTAACTGTATATCCTACAGTACACATAATCAGTGCACACGAATTGTGCACAATTAAAAATATTTCAAATATTATATGCTGCTACGTCGGTAACACGAAATCAAGTAAAAAATTCCTTTCAGAATTTTCACAAATCCTTCTCGCAAATATGCACAATGAAATTACTTGCAATTTCGACTCCAATCGGTTAGAAAATCGTCCTTTAAATAAACGCAGTTATTTCCCAAAATTATTCGGAAAAATGGAAACTGGATGCATGTCCTACAGGTCCCCGTATTTGGCAGCTTTGGTTCTCCTTTGCTCGATTGTCCTAACCGCGGTTGCCAAGGATAGTGACGTCACATCGCAAGGAAGGTCATTAGATCTATTTTGATCGACCACGTGTCAGCAATTTTGAGTATAATCTCTATGGATCGGTGTATATGTGGATTTGACATGAAAGCTTCATCTGGCAACTCTAATTGACACTTTCAAATATTTGAGCAGGTGAAATTGTCCGGAGAGCAGTTGGGACAAATTAAACTGCTTCTGAGGGATTTTAAGTTTGTTTGCAAGATAAATATCGAACTATGAATGTTTCGGGATATCTTGAACTTGGAGAGTGAAGGAAGGTGGGACATGTTGTGTGGGGAGGACAGAGTGGAACAGTTATGTGATACATACGTGGAAAGGTAAATAAACTAGCTTGAAATGTGATGCGATGCCTTAAATAGCTATCATGTATTCCAGTATATTATTTATGTTAATAGCTACTGGGAAATTAGATAATTTGAAATTTTAACTCTTCACTTTACATTGAACATTTTTAAATAAGTGTGCCCTTTCGAACTTTCGAAGTTCCTTTAATACGAATATTTCTCTCAGTTCTGAAAATTGCTATAATTTTGTAGAATAATTGGAGTTCTCTAAAACTCTACAAAATTTTAATCAAATGTTTCAAAAGTGCACTTTCCTTGTATAATTGACATAATTATTATATCTATAAATTATTGACGGCAATAGTTCTCTGGATCCGAATTAAATTTAAATTATTTACAGACATTCAGACAAAATCAATTCTTGTGATAGCGGGTTAAGGCAGCATATCACTTATCAGACTAGTTAATTTCATGTATCATATCACTGTACCGATATGCATCGCTGTTCACAAGGATGGGTATCACAATTTTTCAAAGTAACGTGACGTGGTTCAAAGAAATGAAGGCAACAGGTTATGTCACATTAAGGCCACATTGTTTGAAAGTTGTCTATGTTCTTGATACCAAAACAAGACTTATATTTCTGAGTCACGTATGAATTAAAAATTATAATTAGCAACTACAATTTGATGAGAATGGAATGAAAATGTTGCCTTTGATTTAGGATCACACTTCACGTTACACAAGAGAAGTGATCCAATGTCCTTACCGATGTACGTGTTATGCTCGACGATTTCGTTGAAAGAATCTTCGAACTTTTCACGGCACGAAAGGTTCTCGCTATGATACTAAAAAAAAAATGATAAAACCCAAAAAAAAAGAAATGGAGACAAGAGAAAGAAATTCGCGTCGGTGATCGAAACTGTTCTCGTATAAGTACTCTCTCAAGAAAGAATCGCATATTTTTCTCGTAGGTTCGTCTGGTAAATTTCTACGTGTCGGCTTCTGTCGATCGACAGCTTCTTCTCAGAGTTCAAAAGCCAATCCTCGTGCTATCCTCGTCGAACAACCACTGGGCATTTATTAGGACGCGTCCGCAATTAATAGTGGCGAGTGGTGATTAAATGATTAAGGGTAATAGTGGTAGGGTGTTAAGTGAACCGTGTGTGCGTAGTCGAAAATTGAATCCATCGTAACTGCAACGACGCGGACGACTAATTCCGACGCGTTGCGAAAACAGACACAACGCTTCTCGTCGGCGACACGCGGCGGACGTCGGTGTAATTGCTCTCTCGAGCCGGCAGCTCCCTTATTTTTCTATTTCCACGAGTGTACGCGGAAAATGGGGAGGATCGAACCGGCTTTTGTGCAATTTCGGAATCATCGCGATACTACGCGATACGTGAAACTTCTCGACGAGTCGCGCGCGATCGAGCACGAAATCGTTTGTCGCGAAACAACACGCGACCCGAGATCCGTCGTGAAACCGTCTCGTTGTTCGACGAACTGATTGCTCGTTTGCTCGATCGAGAAAAAAATAACCCGCTAGACACAAGTGCGTACGGAAATCCTTATTTGAGAGGACAAAATACGCGATACGTTGCTCGATTACTTTCTCATCGATTTTGGGTTCGGTTTTGTTTTTAATATTTTCTCATTGTTTCCTCGTACAAAATTAATTATATCGCAGATCGAGTGTAGTGATTTATTTATTTTATATATTGGTGAATTATAGTTAATTACGAATTATACAATATTTATTACAGTTAATTATGGTACATTAAATTTGAATTAAACAATTATATTGATGAAATTATTCATTTTATATGTTGCTGAAGTACGTTAATTACAGGTTAAATAATTATTTTGATGAATTTATGTATTCTACACATTGGTACATTATAGTACATTCATTGCAAATTAAAAAAGTATGCGAACAGTATTATTTGTTTCACGTATTAGTACATTGCATTGTACATTAAAAATTGAACGAAATTATTTATTCTATACATCAGTACATTATAGTACATTCATTATAAATTAAAAAATTATACTGACAATATTATTTGTTTTACTTATTAGTACATTGTATACACTAAAAATTGAACGAAATTATTTATTCCACACATTAGTACATTACAGTATATTAATTATAAATTGAACAAAATTGGACAATTTTATTCTGTAATAATTCTTTTAAAATTTTGTAGCGCTTGAGAGTAAAAATCTGCGCCATTTTGTTCCTCCGAGTCTACCCTGTAGATCAGTTTGCAGAGATGTATCGAACTTCATAAAATGTTTAACGATTTGTATTCATCAAATAATATTTGAACTGTATTTTCGTCATGTAGAGTAACTCACGATCTAAAGATACCTTCTATCAAAAATTGTATTAATTAAAAAAATTTTGCTGAAACTTTCCCGTAACCGAGGTTGAAAATGTGGACGGTCATTAACAGAACGTATCCTAAACGAAGCTCTCCGGGAATTTCGTTGAAACCCGGCAATAGATTATTCAAACTACACCTCTTTTTACGAGAACGAAAGCATAACGGTAAAGTTTAATTACGAAAATTGCACGTTGCACGCGTTTATTTTCACGGAGTCAATTACCGGTACAATTAAAACGTTAAGAACTTTCAGCATAGCGTTCTCGTTTTGTTCTCGGAAGAGCATCGGTGTCATTTTAAAGGCGCAGGCGGAACGAAACAGTCTTCTTACCGTGAAGTGAAAATCCGCCATGCTGAAAGAACGTGTTTTTGCTCCTCTGTTTCCGTGGAACTGGACCGTCACGAAATTCAGAGCGAGACCAAGTGTCCCTTTTCTTGACACGATTCGGACGATAAACGCAGCTTTGTCGAACAACGAGATCAACCGAGTGGAAGTATGCCGGTTAATCGTTTTAGAACCGATTGAAAGTTCGATCTTCGTGCCACGATCCGCGGTGGTTGGGATTTCGAAAGTATGCCGCTAATTCGCAGACGAAATAGCTAATTACAAAGATAGAAAGAGTAACATGAAGTTTCAGGGTTGTCACTCTTCTGATACATATCGTTAGGTCGTTAAGGGCTTGTCGAGCAGGTCGTTTAAGGTAGATAATTGTCCTGGAAAGCGTTTGCGGTCCTTTGAGGTTAGGAGCGTCATCGTTCATTCGTTTATGTTAGATTATTTTATCCGTGGTGTTCAATGTGGGGATCTATAGGCTGAATCGTCTGATTTTTGAATTATAAGATTTGTATATTTTTGAGGGATATCTTCTTTCATCTATGTTGCGGTTAAATTTATTTTAGACATTCTTGAGTTTGAAAATTTTGCATTTTTGTAATTTGAAGTTTGAGTTTCTAAATTCTTAAATTTCTAGAATAAATTATCAAATTTACAAATTAAATTACCAAACATTAAAAAATTACCATAAGACCAGACTATTAAATACTAATCTATCAAATAGATTAGACATTTGATTAATTTTGAATGAACTCTAATTTTGAAAGTTATAAAGTCTCTCCATCTTAAATAAGTAGTTATTATTTCCATAATTTCTCAACAATTATTTCCATCCAAATACACCTTCAGAACGTCTTGAATTATACTAAATTTAAAAATCAAATATATTTCATTTACATGACACGCATAATTTAAATGATCTCCTTAGATGGTTCAGCCTGTACATTACACTCTAAGATCTCAAAAATTCCGTGATCGTAAGATAAACCAAAAATCAGTAAATATATCGAAACAAATATTTCTACAAAATCTTAAGTTCTCTCCCAGTATACTCGAAATTTATTAACGTGTGATGATGGACGTCTCTAACAAACGCTTTCTACCAAATTTTTAGAATAACCGAACGTGTGTAATCGCTTGAATTCGCGAGCACGTCGATTCACGAACATATCACCGAATTTGTGACTCGTTAGAGAATCGTCGATATACATATATTCATATATATATATATTAATTATATATATACATACATTATATAGATCGTGACTGATTCTTTGTTTGTCCTGATAGAGGAACGCGAATTGTATAACTTATCCGGATCCTTTTATCGGTGTGTCCACAAGTACGTATTTGTTAGAGCTTGTTTTACATTCGTAGGGGAAAATGAAAAGGTTTCGAAAGAAAATCGTAGTCAATTCGTCTCTGTAACACTGATATTTAGATATGTGATCATTGAAAACGACGGAAAGTATAGCCTAAGTTGTAACCCAAGCGAGGCCTTACATTTGCGAATTCGGAGAGAGCAGCGACAAAATGGCTTCATTTTATCCCTTCGTTTACGTTCCTTCTCTTTCGAACGATAAAAATAAAAAAACCTAGTAATTAACCCTTTGACTATGAAAAAGTACATATGGTGTGCTATGAGAAAAATAGATAATCAAGATGGTGGTTGAAAATTAGAAACAAAATAAAAATTTCACGTTTCTAATTCTTTGATGGTTGAAATATTTTAAGATTGGTTCTTTCTTGCTAAATTATTATATTACAAAATTGTTGTATTACCAAATTATTAATTTTTAAATTTCTAATTTTCTACATTCTTTTGCATATTGTTATATTATTAAATTGTTGTTTTACCTAATTGTTTAACTTCTAAATTTACACATTTACAAATTATTAAGTTACAAATTACTTAATTCTATATTTCTAAATTTTTAAATTTCCAAGTTTCTAAATGTCTAAATAAATAATAAAGTAAAATGCATTACAAAAGGTGTATAACACATCAACAGAATGAAAATGCGAAATATGAGATAGCTCTTGTATCATACGAAAATAGCTACCATAAAATTTGAAATTACTCCTGAAGATTAATAAGAACTTGCAAATGCAAGGAAATTTTGATGTACTAATAAATTGAAATGACAATTATTGCTGAGCGTATATATTCGTCCACAGTACCTACTCTAAAACAGGAACACATTAACATCACGTCACATGAAATTACGTTTTATATAGTTATTACGTGACACTCGTAAAATCTGACCCGAGTACAGCTGAATATGCTCATATGAGCCGTTTATGAAACTGGGACAACTGCGTTTTTAATAAAAACTTCATTTCTTATATCTTTCAAATTTTTGCGTTTCCGTTTCCAGCAAAATTTTGTTCAAAATAGACCTCTTCGTTACACGGGATTTCATAACAAATTGTATTAAATTTATTAACAAATTTTTTCATTTTTGTTGCCCGTGACAACACGAGATTTCAGGTGTTGTTTTAACAACATTTATAGCATCAGTTACATTACAATTTTGCTTAAAAAATTTCTTTAAGCAAAATGTACAATAAATTTATTTGGATTAAATACTTTCGAACAGTGAAATTTACAACTTTGTTTAACTGGAAAAAATTTACAATAGATATGTTTTACGCAAAAAATTTCCTGAAGCAAAATTTGCGATAAATTTTGCTTAAAAAATGTTAAGTAAAATTTACAAGATTTGTTTTGTTTAAACAATTTTACCCCTTAAGCAAAGTTACCACAGTTTTACTTAAGAATCATAATAAAAAATCCTTCAAGCAAAATTTGCAATAGAAATGAATGTCTTTAAATGTACAATAACCTCTGTTTAGGAATTTAGTGAATATTTACAAAGTATATACGTTCAGCAAGTACAGCCTCGCAGTCAAAGGGTTAAGAAAGGAACAAAAACAAAGGAAAAATAGGATGATCGTGTTAGAACTCCCGATTCCCTATCATCTGTTCCAAGGGGATCATTTGGTCGTCACCGATCCTTCTCTCGACGGTTTCAGTCCCAGTGTGTAAATCGACTAATGTAATTCTAACCATTCGAGAATCGAACCGTAACCAGCAGCACGAAAGAAAAAAAAGGAACGAAGGCTCTCGAATGCCTTTCCCGGGGCAACGTATTCGCTTGACCTTAACGTAAACATATCATTTTACAATTTAAAACAATAGTTGTACTGCCCAAGATAGAGCAAGAGAGATAACATATGTGCGTGTAGGCTAGCGTAGGTTTTTGCGAGTGTGAGAGAAAAAAAGGGAGAGAGAGTTTCCGTAGTTAATTAGACCGAGATTCGGTCCCAAAAATTGTACAAGAACGCGTTCAAAATGAATAACACATCAACGGAGTGATACCGATGTGAACGGGTGTCAGGGGCGTAGTCAGAGAGGACAAAAAGGGCCGCGCAGAGGTCTTTTGCTCCGGAACTCTAAAAGAAATTACAGTAAGCTCATATTTTCTATGTAAAAATGCGACGACGTCAGAGGGGGCTGCTCTTGCGAAAAGTACTTGCGAAAAGTACTTTTTTATAGAGAAAAGTGTATATACTTTAGAGGAAAAGTTGCAGACTATTATGTGAACAAGCGTTAAATTATGATACTTGGTAATTTTATATGCGAAGGTAAAATCCGTTTAAATTTGCCGCCCTCTGACGCAGCGGCTGGCCACGCCCCTGCACCCGCCATCTTGTCCACGATTCTCGTTCGAAGCTCAGAATTTTAAGGGAACGACGCAAACACGCGTTGTCCGCGTGATAATTACCAAAAAAATACAATTCTTCGCCACTCGTGGCCAAGCTTTTGCTACTTTTGTATGAAAACGTGGAAAAAAAACAACTGCAACGCGACACGAAAAATGTCGACGAGAGACCAATGGAGCCGAAGACGGTTGTTCGAGATCGAACGACGCGGCAATTTTTCAGATATTCAACTATCGCTTGTTCCATTATTTATTACTCAAACGCTCCGTCGTATTCGGAGAGCTCGTCTCGGATTTTTCCGAAAAGAAAACAATTCGTTCGCGAAACGGTCGGATGAAATTTTGTCGAACTGCGAATTTCTTATCGTTCGCCTCGACGTCGCGACAAAATTGAAACTTCATCGGTGAAGCATTGTTCGACGATGAAAGTGGACCCTGAAAGAACCTATTAAACTTCGGTCATCGATTCGTGGAATTCTACCGTGGAATGTCACTTTTATCGCGCCACCTGCTTTTGACGAAATGTCGACATTGTTCGCCGACGAAATTGAATTCCAGACAAGGATACCGAAGTTTGCTGCAGTTTTTATCGTAACATCGTCGGATATATTCTATGAACACATTATAGGATTTTTCAACGTGACATCGTTGATCGGAGTGCATGAGGAACTCACTTGAAGTATTTCTTTGGGGTAACAGTGGAGGTACCGCCATTTTGTAAACGAAATACAGCCATCTTGTTGGAGAAACGGTGTTCGAGGGTTTCAGATGAAAGTACTGTTTGACAAATTTTGAAATAAGGAGAAATAATGCGAAATGGGTATTAAAGGAAGAGGAAGTAAAAAATATTTTAAGGCTGAATTTACTGTAGCCTTAATTTTACAAAAACACAGAGAGAACAGATTTATAATTTTTTTTTCAATGTTTTAAAAATTTTCCTGATGTCAAACTGATATCCAACCCATCAGATCAATATAAATCAATATAAATTCTGTACTAAAATGTACCTCTCGAACATCGTTAGAATTACAGTGTGAAGAAGATTCCCAAAGAAAATCTATAGTCACGATGAAAATCATAATGGCGGACGTCCGAGACGAGCTCGAGGGATCGTGTTCGCCATCTTAAAAGACAACGAGAGAAAATTAGGGAAAGCGAGAGAGAGTGCTAAGCGAAATATTCAGCGACTAATGTCTGATCGTTTTTTTCGTCGTACGACTGGAGATTAATGGAAATCGATGAATTCTCGAAGAGAACGCGCTCGAGAACGATAAGATGGCCGTACACGGAAAAAATGGCGGACGAGAGGAACGTCGATTCGACACGTGACAAACATCGATCGACGTAGCTCGAGGAAGGAAAAATAACTAGCTGATGAATTCGCTCGCTCGCGATGGTTTAGATTGAATTTAAAAGTGCTTTACATGTGAACTAATTCATATCAGTAGACAGTACGCTACATTGTACACAGTTTACATTAGTAGAAATTGATATAAATATGGAAAGTATATATAGTTATATAAACAAAAGTGGAAAAACGTTATAGATATATGTATATCGGGGAGAAGTACATACGTCGTAAAAAAAAAGGACAGAGATGTGAATGTACACGTGATTCAGATATTTTGTACCGTGACTAGGGAATTATTCTAACGAGTCCATTTTGTTTCTTCTTTTTTGTGGTACTGGAAATATTTATTGTATCGACGTTGAATTTGTTGGATCTTATCGGTATAAGGAATATTTATATTTTAATATGGCAAAGTTGTAGAATTTTGCAATAAGTATTTAATTAATTTTGACTAGGTAACTGGTTTTTTATGGAACAATGTGAGATGAATGTTATATTTTAATCTTTGTGGTTTGAAAAGTTGACTCTTTGTTATGTGTAATCTTGTTATATTGCCATGAGGATGTAGGAGAATTTTTGAAATTAGTGACATATCAGATTGGTCAATAAATTTTCTTCATAATATTTAATAGTGTACTGGGGTTTTATAGATTGTGGGGAAGAATTAGTGTGTGTAAGAATGTATATGGCAATATAATGAGAGTCGCAAGAATTTGTGGAGAGTAGAAGAGTATTGTTGCCTTCTATTTTTGGGGATCATATATTAACAATTTTTCAGTCTTCAAATTTTCAAATTCTTAACTTTCCTAAAATTCCAAAAAAATTTGTTTAAATTGTTTTTTACATATTATTTCTAGTTTAAGTAGATAATATGTATTTATTTAATAAAATACAATAAATATTTCCAGTGCAGAAACGTACGTTCATCACGAGGACATATTGATGATATTGATTAAAGGAGCCTTCAGACGATCAATTTATATTATCAAACTGTCAATATTAACTGACAATTTAATTTCTAGTTAACATTTAACGATGATAAGAATTTCCATCGTTAAATTCTAGCTTGACTAATGAAGTTTGTACTGACACTTTATTTCATGAAGGTTTACCAGTATATGAAGACGTTTTAATTTTCATCGAGTCACCTCATTAATCATTTAAATAACAATAGGTCAGTCTATATTCTCGTACACTCAATAATATCGACAATACTGAAATATTGACAGTATACAGTTATTGTCGGACAATTTCTATCATATTAATCGTCTGGGAGCTTCGTAAGATGCTGAATCAAACATGATGAACTTTGACAAGAAGAAAATATGAATATTCAGAGAACGTTGCCTGTTCTTGATTGAAATATGAACGGGTGAGAAATGGACGAAAAGTAGACAATGTGAGAAACGAAAGTAAAGAGAATTCATGTGGACCAGTGATGTTGAGGGAGTAGAAAAGAAGTTTATTATGCAATGGTTGAAGAGATGTTAGTGAAGAGACAGCGAATAGACGGAGGGTGGACGAACAGTGGACTGAAAGTGGACAAAGAGTGGATATAAAAAATGGTTTAATATTTTCAATGAGTAATAAGCTAGTAGACAGAAAAATAACTATAGATATTAATGAACTTATAATTATTTTAAATCATTTTGAATAATTTGGAATTATTTGAAATTATTTTTAGTCACATGTGGTTTGTTTGTAACCACCTCGTGCAAAATTGTATGTGGTACCATCTTATTTATATTTTCATATGAAATCATTTATTCAGAGATATACATACATAGAATCATATTGTTCAAAATTGCAGATAGAACTCTCTGATCCAAAATAACATATGGTATTCTCTTATGCAAAATTACATATGAAATTCTCTTATGCAAAAGAGAATGTGTATTCTCTTATCAAAAATTTCATATGGAACTTTCTTATTCAAAGTTACATATGGAACCATCTTTTGAAAATTACATATGTAACCACCTTATTTAAAATTACATATGATACTCTCTCATTCAAAATCACACATGGAACTCTTATATAAAATTACATATGAAATCATTTTCTAAAAATTACATAAGGAACTGCCTCATCCAAAATTACATATGATACTCTCTCATTCAAAATCACACATGGAACTCTTATATAAAATTACATATGAAATCATTTTCTAAAAATTACATATGGAACTGCCTGATCCGAAATTACATATGTAGCCATCGTACATACGAAGTTATACATGAAATCTTATTAAACATTGTTATTTTTCTGACGTGTCCACTCTTTGTCAGCTTTCGTCTGACACGTCCACTTCATTTTCACCAATAAATCTTTCGAAATCATAAAAAGATCTCACCACTAGAAGAAAAGAACACCATTTTGCATACGAAACTGCACAATTCGAAACAATATTTTATACCGAGAATATAAGGGAACAGAAGAATATCTCTTCGGGATGCGGTTGATGAACACCAAAGATGTCAGCAAAGATACCATGTACAGCTATCCAAAGATAACGAACGAATGATTCGTAATATTAACACGTTGAACGCTGTGGGGGTCACCGGTGGCCGACACTGGAAAATTCTAATCGAACTATTGAAAGTAAACGAAAGTAAAAATTTCAAATTATATAGGAAAGAATATTAATATAAATGGAAGATTTTTGAGAAAGATAATTATCGAAAAATGCATAATTTTTTAAGGGAGAGAAGTCTAAAAAAATTGAGAAAATAAATTATAGAATTCTTCAAAAATTAAGAATTTTATGAAGTACAGAATTAAAACAAAAATGAGAATTTTATAAAGGATTTCTCAAAAAATCAATAATTCTATAAGTACAAAATTCTAAAAAATTGAGAATTTTATAAAGGACAGAATTTACCAAAAATAAATTCTATAAAGTCCAAAATTCCCAAAACATCGATAATTCTGTAAACCACAAAGTTCTCCAAGAATCAATAATTTCATGATCTACAGAATTAAAAAAAAATTGATAATTCTCCAAAAATAATTTGAAACATATTCCACAAGATTATCAGTTTTCAGATTAGCACATTACATGAAAAAACTGAAGAATGTTAGGTTACGTATTAAAGACACAATGCGACACTGGCCGTAAGATACATTTTCATGCGATAATACAATCGCGACTTCTGTCACGGCTCAGAATATTATCCTGTTTTCACGTGACGTAGATATTAATGGCTTTTGTTGTCACCGTGACAATTTTATGTTTTAGTTCTATCGTGAAATTAGCGAATAATCGTAGGATTACAGCTCCTACCTCCTGCAAGATTATTTCGGAAGCTTTAATTTAAAACATGTATGAAACGAAATGGAATTTAAGTAATCTTCGAATGATTTTTTGCAATAAAGGACTTCAAGGATCAGATAAGATCTACAGATAGAATCTGTAAGGTTAAACTCGTTAAGATAAAAAGTTCAAGGTCCAGATAATACCTCTCTCAAGGTAAGAACATAAGGTAAAATGGAGACAAGAGCAAAATGAAAGTGCGAGAAAGAAAATGACTCAGAAACTGTATCTAGAAAATAGTGGACAATGTGTACAAATACAAAGTGAAAAAGGAAACAATAATTTCAAATTCTACAAGTGAAATCACATAAAGTGTCGTGCCACAAGTACCTCCATTTGCGTCAGCGTGTTAAAACGCGATGGGCAAGCTCTGAACCCTGCAAAACCGTGATAATCGTGATCAGTCTACCAAAGGGTGCGACGTCTACTTCGGCCGCCACAAGATGACCAAAATTCTAGAAAAAAAAAACGGTAGCAATCGATTGAACCCGTGACAGGAGGAAATTAGCGACGAAATCGAGAAAAGAGTTGTTTCTCCGGAGGTCATCTCGTGGCGGACAGAACGGAAACGAGAAAAACCTGCCACAGAAAGTAATTAAAATAGATCCCAAATCCGTCCTCGCGAGCTGATGCTGAACGCTCGTGGTCACCAATTGACCTCGGGTCCATGAAAGTAGGCCAGTCTCGAAAAAACGGTATTTTTCCAGGTTTCGAGATATTTATTTTTGATCGTGCGTAGCCTTTAGCTAGCTGCCTGTCCACGATGTTTTTCGCCAGCCGTGGCAAACGTGTCCATAATGGAGGAACATCGTCGGTGTCCAAACGTTAGCATCTCTCATGCGTTTCGTTTCGGTATATTGCATACTCAACTCGCGCTTTGCAAGGAAGAACATTGAACAGAGGGGCACCCAAGACTGACCACGATCGCACGCGTTCTCAGAGTTCCGACAGATCGGAACAGCGACGAATATATTCGACGAAAGTAACGGAAGTGATAGGAACGCGAGATCGCGACCATGTATGTACAATAAGACATATCATTTTTTCTAATGCACGACACGGATGTCCAATGGGAGATGGGACATGATGGATTAAAGTCCTCGATCGATCATCGTTAACCCTTTCGTACCGAAGGTGTTATAATTAACGCGGAAATCGTGGAGTCCATACATTCCGAAAGTATATGATTACCTAGGGACCGTAGTTTATTATTATTATTATTATTATTATATATAAATATATATATATACATATATACATAAATATATATTATTCGCAGAGATTAGACTCGGCTATAATTTAAACGCTATTTATTATACGAAATCTTAAGGTGTTAATCATCCTAGCGTACGTATCGACGTCGTGATGTTTTTCTCGTGATTTTAACATGATCGTAGGTCTGTTCTACATAGTTGTTACGAAGGGATTAATGTCGCGTGAGCTTCTTGTGGTAATATTTATTTTATTTGCGGACCATGTCCGGTGTAGATATAACGTCTGAAAGTAATTTAGCTTCTTGCTGGTGGGATGAGACCAAAAGGACCCGCGTTATTTCGTCCGATTCTTTCTTCGATTCGATGTTTGATGTCTATATCAACTTTTCACTCATTTTTTAATCCTCGTTGTTTCGTGTTTGATATCTGTGTAACGCGTCTTTTCATTTGCTTTAGCAAATTTGATGAATTTTAGGAATGTTAAATATTCTGTTTCATGTTTGAATTCTATATGAAACTTTTGATTCTGTGCTAAATTTGAGCAATTTTTGAGACTTTAAATCTTCTATGTTTCATGTTTGAAATGTGAAACACGTATGATTCAGTGCTTTAGCAAATTATTACTGAAGGTAATCAATTTTTGCAAGTTTAAATCTTCGGTTTCGTAAAGTCTACATGAAACATGTCTTTTGATCTAACACTAAAACATTAGTGATTTAATAAATTTTTGCAAGTTTAAATCTTCGGTTTCGTAAAATCTACATGAAACACGTCTTTTGATCTAACATTAAAACGTTAGTAATTTAATAAATTTTTGCAAGTTTAAATCTTCTGTTTCATAAAATCTACATGAAACATCTTCTAATCCAAACGAAGGCGATTTAATAAATTTTAGCAAGTTTGAATCTTCGGTTTCATAAAATCTATGAACGTATCCCTTGATCTGATACTAAACGAAGGTGACTAAATAAATTTTTGCAAGTATAAATCTTCGGTTTCATAGAATCTACGAACGTATCCCTTGATCTAATACTAAAAGGTGATTTTAAAAAATGTTCGAAAGTTTGTATCTTGATTACTGAAACAGACTGTAGGTGGTTGTTGTGTAATCTGCTCATTCTATTTTATTTGGGTCAAATTGATACCATTCTACCAGGTATTAAGTACACTGCTCGGAATAACCAGAAAATACCCACTTGAGCGATTTTATCGTGCAACAAAGTGCGCAATTCAGCAAGAAAACTTGAACGTGGTATATGTGCACGTGTATGGAAAACATGGACACATATAACTTGGTTGCTGGATTCACTGCACGAACATATAATGAAAATCCGACAACTTTTTATCTGACCTCGTTACAACAGTTCTGACGAAGTTGATTCTCTAGATTTTTTCTATTTCGTGTTAAGATCATTGTCACTCTTTGTCTAAATCATTGTATTCAAAATTCTTCGAAATTTTTATTTCTTTTTTAACCGTGATGAATATATAATATTTTTTAAAAAAGGACTAAAATTTTAAATGATAGAACATCTTGTTTTATGTTAGTTATTTTGTTGAATAAATAAATAAGTAACAAAGTTGATGCAAACATGTTTTGTATATTATAAGGTGACACATTTATCGGTATAATTTTTCAATGTATTATAAGTGAAATATTTCTTGAAATAATTTTTTAAATATATTATTGTATGAAATATTTCTTGAAATAATTTTTCAGTATATTATTAAGTGAAATGCTTCTTGAAATAATTTTTTAATATATCATAAAATGAAATATTTCTTGAAATAATTTTTCAATATATTATTAAGTGAAATATTTCTCAAAATAATTTTTTAATACATTTTAAAATGAAATATTCCTCAAAATAATTTGTCAATATAAAATGAAACATTTTTCAATAAAAGTCAGTATATTAAATGAACGATTTCTCAAGACAATTTTCCAAACATTTCAAAATGAAGCATTTAACAATAAAATTTTTCAACATAAATGTTTAAAATCTGTTTCAGTTTGGGAAACGAAAATTGGCCAACTTTCCGTCTTAGAAGGTTATAAATCATTCAATTAAACCGTCCCGATTTCTAAAATCAATATGTCTGATTTATTCTTCTACGAATCGATACGTTCGCAAGATACGAGCAGTGTACTTCATCCTCTCCAGACGGAGATTTCGAATAATCTCGTAGCTAATATCGGGAATGTTTCGTCCCATTATTCATTCCCATAAATTCTAGAAATGATAGTCAATTTTTGTCGATGATTCGCAGGATAAGATGCTGAACGAAGGAAAGAAAGAAATTCCTGCTTTCGATTGATAATTGTAGCGTTCTTGCTTCGTTGTTGAACAATTAGGAAATTCGGAATGGCAATTTCGTTCTCGCTATCGAATCTTTACACATAGGTACCTGAATGGTTCGACTATTTATTAATTTCTCAAGATTGCGTAAACAATCCCAAAGAGTGAAAGATGCTATTTTACGTGTTCGTTCGTGTTCGGGTCTCATTCGTGTCTTTGAATCGTACAATTCTGCTGAATGCGAATAACTTCGTTGAAATTACTGTACGTTGTCATCGATGTCAGCCAAGATTTTAGGAGAAATTTTTATAAAAATTTCAGTAGAAGTTTTAACTAAAATTTAAGTGAAAATTTTAACAAAAATTTTGGTGGAAGTTTTAATTAAAATTTAAGTGAAAATTTTAACAGAAATCTTGGTAGAAGTTTTAACTAAAATTTAAGTGAAAATTTTAACAGAAATTTTGGTAGAAGTTTTAACTAAAATTTAAGTGAAAATTTTAACCAAAATTTTGGTGGAAGTTTTAACAAGAAAAAGTTTCGAATAGATTTCAGTAAAAGCTTGATAAAAAATTTCAGTAAAAATTTGAGTGAAAATTTGACAGAAATTTCAAGAGAAATTTGGATAAAAATTTCAGTGAAATCTTTAATAAAAATTGGAGTGAAAATTGTGACAGAAATAAATGTTTTGACAAAAAATTTCAGTAAAAGTTTTATTGGTAAAAATATTACTTTTACTGTAACAATAATTACAGTAATAATTATTGTGTAATTATTAAAGTAAATTATTATATAATTTTATTATGTAATATTGCAGTAGTATAATTATTTTTGTAGTAAGAGTAATAACAGAAGTAATTATTATTACAGTGAAAGTAATAATTGAATTGATAATTGAAGTAGTAATTATTACAGTAAATTATTATACGATTATTATTGCAGTGAACGTAATAATAATTCAATTAATAATTGAAGTAATAATTATTACAGTAAATTATTATATAATTACCATTACAGTAAAAGTAATAATAATTCAATTAATAATTGAAGTAATAATTATTACAGTAAATTATTATACAATGACTATTACAGTGAAAGTAATAATAATTATATTAATAATTAAAGTAACAATTATTACAGTAAAATGAATGATTGCATAATTATTATTACAGCAAACAATAAATAATTATTACAATACCTAATACTATAAAACAAGGTATAATCAACCACTAGCAATTATTTTTTCAAATTAATCAATTTAACAAATATTAAAGATTAAGGTTTCGTAAAAAATCACTTGAGTTTCGAATCGATGACCACGTACCGTAACGAAACAGATTGCACAGCGAGAAAACGAGGAAGAAGACAAAAATAAGAGGATATAAAACGGAAATACAAATTAGAATGAAAGTTTACACTTATTTAACAGCGCACTCGAGAATGCGTGAGGACAATGGATGCACGAATTCTGGATTTAGATGCTTGTTTAAATATTTATAGCTTTCGTGACAAACGAAACTTGTAAATTGTAGGAAAAGTGATGAAATTAACGGGAAAGTATGTGTACGACGAACGACGTTTATAAAATCAGATTATTGCTCGAGACACAAAAAGTATTAAGAAATTTTCAGAAATTCAACTCCATTATTTATGTAACATCGACAGGTTTAAAAAAATATTTTACGTAATTATTTAATCGACAGGAAACTAGATCTTACAATTTTAACTCCTTTCTAACATAACTTTCATCGAGTCTAGATATAAAATTATCTAATTTCAGAAAACTCCATTTTGCAATTTTAACTCCTTTCTAACTTAACTTTTATGGAGTCTAGATATAGAATTATTTAATTTCAGAAAACTCCATCTTGCAATTTTAACTCCTTTCTAACCTAACTTTCATCGAGTCTAGATATAGAATTATCTAATTTCAGAAAACTCCATTTTGCAATTTTAACTCCTTTCTAACTTAACTTTCATTGAGTCTAGATATAGAATTATCTAATTTCAGAAAACTCCATTTTGCAATTTTAACTCCTTTCTAACGTAACTTTTATCGAGTCTAGATATAGAATTATTTAATTTCAGAAAATTCCATCTTGCAATTTTAACTCCTTTCTAACTTAACTTTCATCGAGTCTAGATATAGAATTATCTAATTTCAGAAAACTCCATTTTGCAATTTTAACTCCTTTCTAACTTAACTTTCATCGAGTCTAGATATAGAATTATCTAATTTCAGAAAACTCCATTTTGCAATTTTAACTCCTTTCTAACCTAACTTTTATCGAGTCTACATATAGAATTATTTAATTTCAGAAAACTCCATTTTGCAATTTTAACTCCTTTCTAACCTAACTTTTACGGAGTCCTAGATATAGAATTATTTAATTTCAGAAAACTCCATCTTGCAATTTTAACTCCTTTCTAACCTAACTTTCATCGAGTCTAGATATAGAATTATCTAATTTCAGAAAACTCCATCTAGCAATTTTAACTCCTTTCTAACCTAACTTTTATGGAGTCCTAGTTTTAATCTTTTATATTAGTTAAATTTTCAATTAATTAAACAACGTATTATTTAGGAATAAGATTATACACAAAATTTGCATAATAACTTTTGAAAGATAAATAAGAAAATAGTTAGAAAATTATTCGGTATGATATTTTAATCCCGCAATTATTTACAGCGTAAACTGCCTTTGAAATGTAAGAAAGAATTTTGCGAAGTGTTTGTAAACGAAAATTGAAATTCCAATTAGCCAGGTGAAAAATCAAATGTATCATTTTTAAATAACTTTATTAAGCTGAACATTCGGGAGAAATGAATCAGTGAATATAAATGGGAGACATTAAACTTAAATGAGTTTCTAGAAAACTAATTATCTACCATTACATAATTCAAGCTTTTTGCATAAATACCGGCGGAGTTGACGAAAGTACCAAACCGTTTCTTTCTACCGATTTATCTACAAAATCATTAATCTATATCGATATTTATCGACAAAAATCTATTTAAAACAGTAATTTCGTGGATACGAAACGAAAATGTGACGTGATAAAATTAACATTCTAATAATATTAAATTGAATAAGTTTTTTATTTTTTTACAAAAGGGAACCTTGTTTTAAGTAAATGTTGCATTCAGTGATTTGTCCAAAGATAATTTTATACAATTTAAAGATACCTGTAAATCGATATATTTCCTTTTAATTTGCAAGTACAATTCATGTCTTTCGAATTTGGATTTATAGGGAGCTTAATTGAATTAGTATTATATTTTCTTTTTACTAAAAGAATTATTTGTAGATCTTAAGAACTTTATCTTTAAGTTACTTTGATAATATAAATAATTTCATTCGTCAATTTATTAATTTTCTCTGTTAAGTTTGAACAATCCCTATTAGTCAAAAATAAATACTAAATCAAGCAATTTATTAAATAAGTCTTTAAAATAATCCCTACAAGAGTTAATAACAAATAAAATAAACAATTTATTAATGTTTTTCTACTAAAGTCATTTAAACAATCAATCAGGAATAAAAAGGAATATAAAATAAATTGAGGAAAAAGACAATTAACGTTGTAAATATCTACTTTTTAATTTATTTATCAATAATTAATATTCCGAACCAAAGAAAGGATACCTGTATTAATTCCCGCGTATTTAAACGAAAAGTATTTATTTATTCGAAAAGAACAGATAATTTCACTGAAATATAGAAAATATTCAGAATCTCGTTATTATAATAATAATAATAGTGATTAACACTAAACCTACCGATGTGTAATGCACACTCACTCTGAAATTAAAAATGAGGTTGAAAAATAAATAAACAAATGACAAAACATAAATTAATATACACATTATCTTCACGAAGATTAGCGAAGATTCTAAAGAAATTGTCTTAACAAATTTTGTGAGTTGAAATGAAAAACTTGTCAAAGGGTCATTTGACCTTTTTAGTAATTTTAGTGATTAATAAACGTCGTTCGTCGTGTGCAGACATCTTTAAATTGAGAATTTACTTCAGCATCTCGTATCGCAGCATTTGTTCATGTATTTAAACGCAACTAATCAATCGTTCTAGTTTTCGTGCATTTCTTTACGTAATATTTCTTATTTTTTGGAAGATATTAGCATCGGTGTGTGTTCTCTTATCAAAGGAATAAAGCTGAGAAATAAAAAGCTGAGCACATCGAGAATATATAGGTTCGAAGAAATAGTAAACGGTTTAATGATTCTTATCACGCAAGCTTGATATGATGGGTAGATGTAGGTCAGTGATGGGTACTGGATTTAATAATTCGAGGATTTGTTTTTTGGGTTTAGTAAGATCGAAATTTGCGGGTGAAAATTTACGATTTTTGGAATTTTTAGGTCTCATGTTTGAAATTTGTTAGTTTTGAAATTTCCAAATTTTCGAATTGGTAATTTTTCAAATTACTACACTTTCGAATTCCTAAATTTCCAAATTCCTACATTTTCGAATTCCTAAATTTCCCAATTTCAAAATTTCCGAATTCCTAAATTTCCAAATTCCTAAATTTTCAGAATTCATATATTTTCGAATTTCTAAATTTCCCAATTCCAAAATTTTCGAATTACAAAATTTCCGAATTCCTAAATTTCCTAATTTCTAAATTTTTAAATTTCTAAATTTCCAAATTTCTAAATTTCCGAATTTCTAAATTTCCCAATTCCAAAATTCCCGAATTACAAAATTTCCGAATTCCTAAATTTCCTAATTTCTAAATTTCCAAATTTCTAAATTTCCGAATTCCTAAATTTCCCAATTCCTAAATTTCCGAATTGCAAAATTTCCAAATTCCAAAATTTCCAAATTCCAAAATTTCCAAATTTCTATATTTCCAAATTTATAATATTTCAGAATATCTAAATTTCCGAATTCCTAAATTTCCGAATTGCAAAATTTCCAAATTCCTAAATTTCCGAATTCCTAAATTTCCAAATTCCAAAATTTCCAAATTCCTAAATTTTCAAATTTCTATATTTCCAAATTTATAATATTTCAGAATATCTAAAATTTCCAAATTCCTAAATTTCCAAATTCCAAAATTTCCACATTCCAAAATTTCCAAATTTCTAAATCTCCAAATTTTAAAATTTTCAAGTTCCTACATTTCCAAAATTTTAAATTTCTAAATTCGCAAATTCCCAAATTTCCAAATAAGCAATTTTTGAATTTTTAAATTCCCATATTTCAAAATTCCCTATATTTCCAAATATTCAAATACCAAAAATTCTAAAAATCCCAATTCTAGAAACGTACAAATTACAAAATTCAAAATCTTTGAAATTTCTCCGTCGTGCCCATCATTGACATAATTAATCGAATGCTCGAATAATTCGAATATGTCGAAAGAAAAATCCTCTTCATTGAATTTTCTACAACCAACTATAAAAATTCAAACATCCAAAAATATTAATATTCAATTTTGAATATTCGATTTGTTCGAACGGAAGAGCTAAACTAGAATCTTCATCGAATCTCGTTATTTCAAGATCTAATAAAATGTGGAACTATAATAAAAAATTCAATCGGATGATTTCGATTCAAACGAAATCGAGGATACTCGAATAAATGTTCTAAAATTGAATTCCCTTCGATTTAATCGAATAATCGAGTCTCTCGAATCTATTAGTCGAATTATAGGATATTATCGATACAATTTGATAAAAAAGATTTTAGCGAATTTGATAAAACGAATCTATAAAATGAATTTCGAATGCTCCCACGTACGAGTATTCGATAAAACGAATTTTACTCTACTTCGAGCGATCGAATGTGCGTTTCGAGTGCTTATACTTCTCGGCACAATATAACTTTACTGGCACGTAAATAATCGACACTTCGATATCTCGTATAGGAAAGTGCTATATAGCGAAATGAATGCGAATAGTCGAAATAAACATCGAAGAAAAAATATTGAAAGTCGAACAGAAGAACGATACAACTGTTCAAACACTTGCACGAACAATTTTTTAATTAAATTCTTATCGAAATTTATAATTCGTCGGGGAATTTATATCAATTTAGTGCGATATTCGAAATGTTGTATCATTTCATAGGAGAACAAATGATTAATCTTAAAATTATAATTGTAATTTCTATATTATATTTATAATTGTAGTTGTAATTTTTATTCTAATTATTTTATTAATTCTATTTTTACTTGTGATTTTAATTACATTTTTCATTACAATTTTAATTGTGATTCTAATTGTGATTTTAATTGTATTTTTAACCGCAATTTTAATTACAATTTTAATTATAATTTTAATTGTAATTTTAATTGTAATTTTAATTGTAATTTTAATTGTCATTTTAATTGTAATTTTAACTGCAATTTTAATTATAATTTTAATTGTAATTTTAATTGTAACTTCAATTGTAATTTAGTTGTAATTTTGACTGCAATTTTAATTACAATTTTAATTATAATTTTAGTAGTAATTGTAATTGCAATTTTAATTACAATTTTAATTATAATTGTAATTTTAATTACAATTTTAATTATGATTTCAATTTTAATTACAATTATTTTACTAATCATAATTTTGATTATAATTATAACCTTGAAATACTATTTATAATTATAATTTGAAACTCGATGCACTCGAAAATAAAAATTTACAAAAATGACAGACTAACCACAAACTTGACATGCGAAATATTTATCACAATTAACCGATAGTTTCTGATAAAATAATCACGATGAAAGCATAGTTCGGCCAGCATAATTATTAATCGATGCGAATACCTATCATATGTGTAACGTTGTGATTTAGAGAAAAAAAGTGAAACAGAAAATAGTAGCGTATACATATCGCGAAAGATTCTGTAATAGAAAATGCCCGAATTGTGATACACTTTGTAACGTTTGTAAGCCAGCTGTTCACGGCGAAAAAAAAATGAGAAAGCTGTTCGAATTGGTGGTTTTCGATCAATGATCAATTAGCGCTCAGCAATGTCGTTTATAAACTACAACGATCTGCATCCAGAGTTAGGCATTCTTCGAATAATTCGAAACATTTACGAATAATACGTTTTTATATAAAGAATACAAGGTTTTTAAATAAAATTCTTAACAATATGAAGAAATTAACACGAAGAAATTTGTATGCAATGAAATTTAAGTTAACGAGTAATTTTTCTGTTTAATAGTATTGCAATATTTACGAATGAAGGGAAATTGTTTCATTAGTAAACGATTGTTTGCTGTCAATAAATAATAATTATTTGAAGTCAGAAAATCATAATTATTTCCTGTTAGCAACTGACAATTGTTTGCTATTAATGAATAATTGATATCTCTAAAATGTACAGTAATTAAAATCAAAATTATTTGTTATTTTCGAATTCGTTTTATTTGCAGATTATCAAAACAAAAATGAAAAATAAGTGGAACTTTTCGAAATTATCTTTGTTAAATAATCGTCAAATAAAAATTGTAAATTTTCATTCGTACTAAAAATTGCTTGTACATCAAGTAAATTTTCTTTCGAACTAAAAATTGCTTGTTCATCAAGTAAATGTTCATTTAAACTGAAAATTGTTTGTACATCAAGTAAATTATAATTCAAACTGAAAATTGTTCTAAAAAAAAATTGAACTAAAATTGAACTGAAATTGAACAAAACTTGTACATCAGGTAAATTTTCATTCGAACTAGAAATTGCTTGTTCATCAAGTAAATGTTCATTCGAACTGAAAATTGCTTGTACATCAAGTAAATTTTCATTCGAACTAAAAATTGCCTGTTCATCAAGTAAATGTTCATTCAAACTAAAAATTGTTTGTGCATCAAGTAAATTATAATTCAAACTGAAAATTGTTCTAAAAAAAAATTGAACTAAAATTGAACAAAACTTGTACATCAACTAAATTTTCTTTCGAACTAGAAATTGCTTGTTCATCAAGTAAATGTTCATTCGAACTAAAAATTGTTTGTGCATCAAGTAAATTATAATTTGAACTAAAAATTGTTCTAAAAAAAAAATTGAACTAAAATTGAACTAAAATTGAACAAAACTTGTACATCAACTAAATTTTCTTTCGAACTAGAAATTGCTTGTTCATCAAATAAATTTAAATTCGAACTAAAAATTGCTTGTACATTGATTAAATTTTCTTTCGAATTAAAAATTGCATAGTGACATAAATAAAATGACAAAGTACTCGTAATTCGAATAACGTGTTATTCGTTATCAATCGTTGGTTATTCGTAAATATGCCTAACTCTGTCAACATCGATCATTTCTTGTTCTTTACACCTGGTTATTGCACGTGTACACTCGTTAGCCGCGCGAACGATCGTTGACGAATTCCAACCTCTCTATCAATATGTATCGATCTGATTGTTTGCTCGAACAGAGAAAACTATATTGTCCGTCTATTCAAAAAATACTAATTCTCTTATTTCACGAAGATATTTTTGCGTTTAAGACAACGACGAACGACAGCTTCGAATGTGAAATGATTTTCTAACCCTCCATGTGTGCAGGTTAATACTTTTCACACTTTTATTTATTTGTAAATATTTTACTTATGAATATTTATGAATATACGAATTTATTTATAAAATACATAAATAATATATTGTTTATATTATATGTAAAGTTATGTGTAAACAAAATGGGCGCTGAAAGTGCTACTAAAATTCATTTAAATTGAGCAATGAACGTTTTGTCTAAAAAATAAATAGATGAACGCAAAATTAATTGGCACAAAGAATCTGTTAAAAATTTAGTTTATTTTATGATAATGGATCAGAGTTAAATCTTGTAAAATAATCAAATAAAATATTGTACTTTTCTTTATATAAAATTGCAGAATAATATGATTTGTTGCTTAAGTTGAAAGAAAAACGACAAAACTTGTTCAAGTTAAATAAAACAGAATTAAAGATAAGATATACACGAGCAAATTATTTATAAAATTATTACGTTCTGCAATACTCGATGTAACTTGCAAAAATACATAAAATAATTACCACGTTATCTGCAGGAGGGTTAGAAAATTAATTTATAGGTTAATTTTAATGCGTTGATTGTTATGGACTATCAATGACTTATGCTACGAAATTAATTTAATCAATTTGATTAAAATTTGATACGAACACTAAAATTATACTCAAATTTTATCCAAATCTTCTTGAAACATTTCATGCATTGTTCAGCTACAAAAACTGTCCGCAAATATTAACTTAAAAACGTTAAATAAACACTAAATTTCTTGATCTCGTATGAGGAATAAAAGAAACAAGAATTAAAACGTTTTTAAGTAAATGATTAATTCTCTCAATTCAGTTTTTGTACAAATATTTGTTTTGTTTATGAATAATATACCTCTGATTTTGCTTTGAAAATTGAAATCATCCCGAGAAATGAAATTAGAAAAATCCTTGAAATTAGTATCTGAGTTATTTCTACTGTAGCAATCAACGTGTTAAGAATGTATAACTATCAGATGTTAAATTAAATTGTTAATTTCTAACTTGTTTCAAAGGAGAATCTTGGTCGAAGTATATTCTTGATAATATACTCAGAACATGATCCTATGTATTTTATAAATTCGAGTTAAATTTTTGTTAAATAATAGAAATTACGAATTCATGTATAAGATGTGAGTTCTCGATTCAGTGTACACACATTACACGGAATGTGTAAGAAATTTATTAATCGAGAGTAGAGTAAAAAATGATTTATATAGTTTCTTTTCAACATTTTACAAGTGAAATCTAGTTATGGGTTTCTGGAAAATAATCGCTGTGGAAAAACACGTCCTTAAATTCTTATGAAATATTCAAATTCATTGAAATGAATGTAAATTTGAAAATAATTCAGATACAAACATTTTTTTATTTTTGACATTTGATGGAAAGGAAATTATATGTGAAAAATTTTCAACGAAAATAAAGTAAGAACAAATTGATTTGATTTGAATATTGAATAATTTTATAACTTGATTTAATTATTTAATATAATAGTTTTATAAAAATACATTATTTCTGATCGAGTTATTATTGACAGAATACATTTGTGAATTTTTACAGTAAGAAAATAATAGACACAAATTTTTGTTAACACGAAAATATAACAGCTTAAATTTGCAAAAATGCCAAAATATAACACATTTGTCAGTATGTAAAAGAATTAAAAACAAAAGAGTGGTTTCATATTTTTCTAGCTTCAAATAAAGAATTTTTGTGACTTGAAAAAGTGGTGTAAAAAGAAAACATAGAAAATGAAGAAATGTATAAATATTTGATTAACTATGACGATTTATAAGAAAAGAAAGTGTTCATTCCACAGCGTATTACCGAAAACCGAGAGTTTGAATGTTCTCGTTCGAATTTGCCGCGTAAACGTGTAGAAAATGGCTGCTTCGCTTGAACTAAATGTTGTACTAAACTCCTATAGCAATTTCTACGAAACGTTCATTCTATTCTCGATTAACACACGTAGTAATGTATAAATTGTCGATGTTACGAGATATCGTGACGAACCAAGCTATCGAATAATCGATAGAGCAACGTTAACGAAAAAGTTAAATAAAGAAGCGAAGTTCGATGAAAGAACGGGGACGTGCCGGAAACTAAGAACCATAAGCAGCAAACAATTAATTCATTTCGAAAGTTTCATTGATCACAGATAGCAAAACACTCCTCCATCCTTCGTCGACGGATAAAAAATTCAGAGCTGCGCGTGCGCACGAGTCATACTTAAAAATAAAAAGAAAGAAAGAAAAGAAGCAATTACCAAGGAGGAAAAAGTGTGAGAATTACTTCGTTTTCGTTGACGATTAAAGAAAATCCCGACGTATTTACAAGGTAGATGATAAACACAACAATAATAAATAATAATGATTAATAACGATAAATAATAATATTTAATAATAATAATAATGAAGTAATAATGATTAAAATAATAATAACATTAATATTACTATAATTATTAGTTGCAGCTTTCTGTGTAAGGTTATTGTGATATCTAAAATGAAAGAAAAAATAATAACTTTACCGTAGCGATATGAAATTAATTCAGATATAATGAAAAAAAAAAGTATCGATATTTAGCGAGCAATTAATAAGATTATCAATCAGTATGTCGACGGGGCTTTTGAGTGATGCCTCTCCGCGATCGATCCGACACACGGTCGCAAACACACAACAGGAATCGATATGAAATTGCGAGCCGTGAACGACCGCGCGTCTCTCTCTCTTTTTCTTTTTTTTTTTATTTTATTTACGGACGAGGTTCAAACGACAATCTTAGGCCTCGTCAGAATACTGCCGGATACGTGAGGACATTCCGAAGATCGATTGTGAAACGATCGACTGATCGTATCCCTTTTTTTTTTTGTCATTCGCTGCGGCGATTAAGTCCAAAATTCGAAGGAGAAAAATACATATCGATCAGTTGTATTTTTCGATCGGTTTCACCATGGAAATATGTTCGCGATTATTCGGAACGTCCACTATGCATCTGGGTCAATCCGTCCATAACGTGTCTCACACTGAGGCATTTGCACAAATGCGTGCATATTAATCATTGGGACTACAAAAACATATCATCATATGTAATGATAACGATACCGTGTTTGTATGTGTGCGTCTGTATGGGTGTATATATATATGTGTGTATATAACTATGTATACGTATACACACGCGCACGTACATACATGCATACACGTATACGTATATATATATACGTATAAGTAAATGTATATGTATATATATATAGGTATTTAAAAAATATTAAGCAATAAGATTTTATTTATATGCCCGTAGAAGAGAAAAAAAAAAAAAATATTAAACGATAAAAGCGAACAACTCCATATCAACATGTGTGTCTGGGCAAGAATTAGCTTATACATATACATACATATATACATACATACACACACATATATATACATATATATTATTAGTATAAATATATGTATGTATATATGTTTATATACATATATAAATATATAATCTTTACTTCGTCGTTGTCAGGCGTTAATGTTAAACTTAATTATCATTAATTAATTATTAGATTGTGAAAGAATTTCTTCAGGTTCTAAGCAAGATTTGGAAATAATAAAATGAGCAAAATACGTAATTTTTACTTTTCATTTTATTTGGTTCCATCCTTTTGTCCCTGATTTATGTTTCCCTACTTTTTTTGTTAGCTTATGGTAAAATATATGTGAGGAAAGAATTGTGGTGTTATGGTTGTTAAATGAGTAATAACGATAGATAAATAATTAGGAATTCTCGAATTTTAGAATTTTGGTGTATTGAAATATTGGAATTTTAGAATTTTAGAATTTTGGAATTTTGGAATTTTGGAATATGGGAATATGGAAATATTGGAATTTTGGAATTTTGGAATTTTGAAATTTTAGAATTTTAGAATTTTAGAATTTCGGTATTTTTAAATTTTGGAATTTTGGAATTTTGCAAATTTGAAATTTTAGAATTTCGGTATTTTTAAATTTTGGAATTTTTAAATTTTGGAATTTTAAAATTTTTCAATTTTGGAATTTTGGAATTTTGGAATTCTGGAATAGTGAAGTTTTTGAATTTTGGAATTTTTGAATGTACAAATACAGAAATTTAGGAATTTAAGATTTCATCAGTTTAAAAATTCGACAGTCTAATAATTTCAAATATGGAAACCCCGTTTTCATACGTATTATATAATTTGTATTTTCCCGCGCTCAATCCGACGATAGTACTAGTGTCATCTGGCTGTCAAGTGCGAAATTATTGAAGCAAAAATATCTAATTTTATTATGAAATTAAACATTTTTACGCTCTGTTAACGTTCACAAATTGATCTACAGATACTATAAAGTCAGAAAAATGCATTTACAATGAGCTCTGAGTATTATATTTGAAAATTGAAAGTCAAAATATTCAGCCATTTAGCTGTAGGAGGGGCGAACTGATGGAATTGGATTCAGAATATAATTCTTACATATAATGATTTTTCCCGAGCTAGTAATACTTTTAGGACATTATAAAGGTAATTAGTGATGTTTTCTGAAGTAATTTGATGTATATTACTGCCTATTAAACCGAAAAAATCAATAATAATTAAATTTGATTTTTTGCGAGACATGTGGCGCCATCTCTCCTGCGAACAGGGTGAACTACAACCTTTTGAAACTGCAGTTTCGTTAGTTCCAATTTTCTACCGCTAGATGGCGCTACATATACAATTTACCAGTAAATTTAATTAACACTGATACTTTGAGCTTAATTTACAATAATACTCATCAAATGGCTTCAGCAAACTAAATTAATAAACTCTAGACCGTTCTAAAAATGCTAGTAACTTGAGAAAGTCAATAAATACGAAAATTGTACTCTAAATTCGTATAAAATAGTTCCTACCATTCATCGCTCGATGGTTAAGCATTTTCACATGCGTAAAGTGCAATTCTTTAAATTTCTGAATATAATGGTTTATATAAGAGTTATTAATACTTTTATACCATTCAAAGTATAATTAGCGTTGCTACTAAAGCTATTAGATGAATATTATCGTAAATTAAGCCAAAAATGTCAATTGAACTGTTTTGGAAATGTGGTGATCGTCAAGTTCAAACTGTCGGATAGGAAGATTAATGTTTTGGAAACCGTCGATGAAGAAGAATTCTATTTATTTTTGTAACAAATGATTAGTCTCAAATGCAGTTGTCAATTAATTCGTTTGCAATTATTTAAATAACAGAATCATAAAATTTATTCATTCCTTCTGAAAATAACATTACATTCTGTAACACGTCAAAAGTTTATATTTAAAATATCTTAAATCAATCTAAATAAAGTTAATTTCTATTTCAAAACATTAAATAATCTAATTAATAAATATAGGAAATAAAATCCTATAGAAATTGTATATGTGGCGCCATATAGCGGCAGAAAGTGGGAACTAATGAAACTAGTGTTTCAAAAGTGTGTAGTTCACCCTGTTCGCCGGAGAGATGGCGCCACCTTTCCCGCCAAAAATCGAATTTAATAATTATTGATTTTTGCGGGTTAATAGGCAGTAATATGCGTCAGATTACTTCGAAAGACCGCTCTAATGTTCTTTAGAATGTCCTGGAAGTGTTATTAAATCGTGAGAATTAATAAATGAAGAAATTGTATTCTGAATTTCGATCTATTAATTCCTACTTTTCATTGCTCGGTGGTAAAACATTTTCAGGTACTTACTATACAATTTTTTAAATTTCTGAATATAATACGTTATATAAGAGTTGTTAATGTTTTTGTAGCACTTTAAGGCTAATTAGTATTGCTCACTAAAGCTATTTGATGAATATTATTGTAAATTAAGCCAGAAATATCAATTGTACTGGTTTGGTCATTGCATGGGTGGCGCCATCTGATGGTGGAAAGTGGAAACTAATGAAACCACAGTTTCAAAAGTGTGTAGTTCACCCAGTTTGCCGATGAGATGGCGCCACCTTTCCCGCCAAAAAGTCGAATTTAATTATTATTAATATTTTCGATTTAGTAAGCAGTAATATGCGTCAAATTACTTCGGAAAACATCTCTAATTTCCTTTAAAATATCCTGAAAGTGTTACTCGCTCGAAAAACTCAATAAATGAATAATTGTATTGTGAAATTAGTTCTATTAGTTCGCATCTACAACCGGTTTTGATGCAGTTTCAAGAATCAATTTAATAAGTATGAAGTTGAGAAATGATGTGCAAACACAACAGAATAGAGGCAATTAGCAAGAGAGGAGTAATAAGTTCAAAAGATTTCTCCAAACTGAATATTCATATTTTTATATTTTCTTGAAACGTTGCAAAATGAGACGGGAACAAGATGAAACAGTAAATAAATACTAATTAATAACCGGAAGTTAATGATTTAAAAAAAATTCATCAAACTAAATTTCTACATTTCCACATTTTCTCAACTAAAAATCATTAGAATTCCCATCAGCCGCAATAAAAATTCCTTCCAATACAAAGGGTTAAATTACCCCCTATTCCTCGTAGGTCGAGCAATATTTTGAATCATACGTGACTGTAATAACTTCAGAAAAATTCATCAAGCTTTCTATATTTCTGTATCATCTCAACAAAGAACTTTCAGAGCTCCCAGCCACAGCAAGAATTCCTTCAAATGCAAAGGATTAAGTCATCCCCTTTCCCCCGTAAATCGAGCAATATTTTGACTCATACGTGACTGTAATAACTTCAGAAAAATTCATCGACCTTCTTTCTATATCTTCTCAGCAAAAAATATACAGAGTTCGGCCACAGCAAGACCTCAACCCTTCGCACCCCTATGTGCGGTTTAACATCACATTTCTTTTGCATCTTACAAATAAAAATTAATTTACTTATTACATGTTACACACTCCACATTGTTGCAATCCTACTGAAATTTGATTCATTTTGTAAATTAACCCCTTGCACTATGACCTATTTGTCAGGTGCGTCAGTCAGAACTAACTAAGCACAGCTACAATATTAAAACAGACAAGGAATGTTGAAATGTTATGACAACATGGTATCATGCAATCGTTGACTATGCAAATTATAATTGGACTTGAACTCCAAATTGAAGCATATTCAAAATTCGAGTAAAATTGATCCCAACTGAAGTGCGTCACGAGTGAGACTCGTCAAAATAGTGCAAGGGGTTAAACGGTAGGTAAAAGAAGTAGTGCAGAGGTCTCCCCACTAGCATTACACAGGGTGTCCCATAACCACTGTAAGAAAAGGGGTGAACAAATTTTACGAAAGGAAAAAGTTCAGAATCACCCCACCTACCATCCCTTTTACAGTAGTTGTGGACCACCCTGTATACTTTGAATGATACATGACATAATCTCTCTAACTCATCCATTTCATTTTCATTAGCCCCGCTGACCCGTGCTTCGTGTCTCTTCAGCAGCGAGGTTTTTTTGTTTGTTCCCGCTTTTGCCGGCTCGCTACCTCTCCCTGGAGTATTGTTGTTTGGCCAGAAACGGCGAAAAATCGACGGAACCACTAATTGGTTCTGTCAATCCTGTTGAGGGCAGTCAGTGGGCGCGGAGGGTGGCTGCGGGTGCAGCTACGCTGAAACGATGAAGCATGGCTCACGTCGAGCGGAAAGATTCGTTACGGGAATACAACGTTCCGGGAGAACAACTTTCATTACAGTTGCCTGCTTTTTCTCCTCGGTTCCTGCTTTCCTTTTTTTTTCTTTTGTTATCGGCACGCATGACCTTTTCAATAAGCGCGCGCCAACTCTCGCGGCACGCCATTTCGGCGCACGACGCCCGAATTTTCGGTACACGAGACTTTGATTTAACGCTACCGTGTGCAATTTATTAAAATCTTTGAACTTTGAAACCCTGAAATTTCCAAATTCGAGATTGTCATGTAAAATCTCAAATTACATAAATAATTTCAAATTATTAAATTCTGAGATTTTCAAAGTTGAATTTTTTAAATAGGTAAATTTTTAAGTATGCATTCTCAAACCCCTAAATGTTTAAATTTCCAAATTCCCAAAGTTTCAACTTAAAAATTTTCAAGCTTCCAAATCCCCAAATTTTCAGCTTAAATATTAAACTCCCCAAATCCGCAAAGTATTAAAATTACCCATCGTTTCACTGCAGCAGAAATTAATTTATACTGCAAGATCAGTTTAATTCCCGATCTCAAATATATTTCAACATGCAAACGTCGTTTACAGAAGGTAATTAACTTGAATCATACGAAACCTTGCCGACTATTTCGTTTAATTTTCCCTCAATTCGTAATCGATGCAAATTTTCCTCGATTCCGTAAAATTACACTCACAATTTTATCGAATAATTACAGCAATTTATTTTCCACGCTTTTTTTACTGATCGCGGAAGAGGAGAAACGCGGTACAGGGTTAAAACGCAATTTAAATTTTACTGTATAATATCGAATGATGCCATGTACTATGGGGTGTGTTCTCAAAGTCGGGTTTTAACGCTTCGACGCCCAACAAACTCGTAAAAGCACCAAGTTCCTGCAGAATTTCTCTCAAACGAATTCCTTTCTTCGTGCGATATACACTGTACGCCAGTGGTTTTCATACTCTTTTTCACGATAAATGTACAAGTTTCGAATTTCCAGATTTTTGAACTTAGAACTTGATGTTAACATTGGAACCACCAATCAGTAAAAGTAAATCAGGTTTTATTTTATATTTCAAAATTACTGTTCAGTATAAGTTACTGTTCTTTTGTCAAAATATCTGTTACATTTTGTGGGGACAGAGAATGGTTTAAGTTAATTTTCTTTGTTTTTAATTTATAAATAAATGTGCATATAATGCCGGTAGTTTCAGTGTAAAGATGTTATTTTGACCACAACAATGTTTTCAACAGTTTTTGAATTATTTGTTTATTCAAATTTGGTAATTATAAATTATTTGTAAAGTAGTTCAGAATGAAATTAAGCTAATATCACACTTACCATATTATTCATGAATTAAATTATTACTCGTTTATTACATCAGTTGTTCAAGAATTTTATTTTACATAATCTTAAATATAATGAATGCAATCGTACAAATGATCCATTAAAAATTTAAATTTTACATGGCTTATAAAGTGAAATACTGTTATAAGTTAGGCAACATTGAAACAAAAAATAATTTTGAAATTAAAATGTTTGCCCAATACACATTTTATTTAATATTCTATTGCGAGTGATGAGAAAATATATTCAAATCCCCATTTGAGGATCGCAGTAGCAAATTTTAAAAACATCTGAAAGATGAAACTCCATATTAAAAAATATTTCTCCTTTTATTTCCTTTCTTCAGTATTGCCTTATGCTATATACTGTATTGTACATAAAATAACTGCGTGTTAATAACACATTATACAAACAAAAATTGAATCATACAAGAAGTGAATATCTAACAACAGTTCGTATCAGAGCATGTTGAGGACGCAGACTGAGAACGGTTATTATACACGTACACATACAACGACGAACATATCAACTAACGAACCTGTAGAGTCCTCGATCGATAATTCTATCAAGCAAACAATTATCTACAGACATGTGAAAACAATTGAAACGAGCCACTTGAGTGACTCGAGCGTTCTTAATCCGCTTGCGGACATTCTACACACAATTCGAGCACAGGAATTTGATTTCAGTTTCGAGCAGCACATTAGAAAACTGTCCCTCCGAGGGCAGAAGCGGTCTTCGTGATCGGCACAACACGTGGCTACGTTATTTTACACAATGAGGTTATTTTCGAGACACAAGGTTATTTTCTCGCGTTCGATCTCTTCGGTTGCAACGGAAATTGTTGATGAACTCGACACTCGACTTCCTGGCAGTAACGATGACTCGTAGTAGCTCGAATGAAATCGATGACCTTCGAACACTGTTCATCACTGCACCTCGCAGACGAAGAAGGTCTCGAAACTACAGGGACTGTCGTTCCATTTTAACCCTTTGCCGTCCCTGTTCCACAGCTCGAGACAATGCTCCTCCTCGCCGTTCTCGTATCTGCAACAAACATATTGTGCTTTTGATCCTTTGTTATGCCACGAATACTGCGTGGAATAATTATGTTATTTAGCATCGATTTGTGTAGTCGTAAACTATGTTTCGAACTGGATTTTCGAGCAATGAAAGTCTGGATACAATTAATACGGAAATATAGAATAGATCGACAATGGAGAAGGGTTTGAAGGGTTTGAAAGAAGTTACTGACTTGACTGTAGTTATAGTTCTGTGTGACATTTTGAATTTAAATGGGAAATACAAAAACTAGGCTGAATGTTATTTTGTTAAGATTTTGGGTTTGGTGTGTCTAACAGTGTTGGGTTATTAGATGGGTTATCCAATCTACTTACTTCTACAAACCTTTTGGTTATACAATAACGTTACTAACTTTGATATCTGACGTTCTAACGTTGTCTAGTTCAATTTAACTTTACAATTCACCTAATTGATACCTGATGACTGAGTTCGAAATAAATTTCATTAAATAATATAAGTATTTTAAAACATATCTTTGCAACACATGGTTTTAGAACAGAGATGTTAAGTAAGTAAGCTAAATAAGTTAAGTCGATACGAAAATAACAGTTTAAAATTGAGAAGAGACATCGAATGAATAAATGGAACTTTCGTACCTGAAATTATTTGGTTCCCCGACGTTCCAGTTTTCAAACGTGATGGGTCTGCCATTGGCCATCCAGAAGAAGGTGCCTTCTTCAGCTTGATCGGTACCAGAAGTCCAGAAATGTTCATGTCCCAGACCAAAGTCTTTGATATGCTTCTCGAGCCTGTCGTTTTCCTCCTGCGATGCTATACTCGCCAGATGCATCCCGTGATATCGGCAATATTGGGACGCCCTGTACCAGTTGGCCTAAGACACACATAATATAATTAGTTAAGAAACATTGAATATTTAATGTGAAGATTATACATCTGTGAAGATTATACACAGTAAATAATGTACATCAAACTATACGTAATACATCATATAATGAAGAATTGGTTAGGTTATGTTTGATATATGTGCAGAGCTTATTATATGTCTGTGGTAGTTTAACCTTATCGTGGGGTCTAATTTAACCCTGTATTTTCTATATTCGAAACATAGTTTATGTTATTTGTAGAAGTTTATTATTATTTAATATGTGGACCACCTTAACAGATATGTAATTAGGGGCTATATTAATAAGTATGTGATATAAGATCTACATTGGCAAGTATATAATATAAGAACTACATTGACAAATATGTAATATAAGAACTACACTGATAAGTATGTAATATAAAAACTATATTAACAAGTATATAATATAAGAATTACATTGACAAGTATGTAATATAAGAACTACACTGATAAGTATGTAATATAAAAACTATATTGACAAATATGTAATATAGGAACTACATTAACAATTATGTAATATAAGAACTACACTGATAAGTATGTAATATAAAAACTACATTGACAAGTATGTAATATAGGAACTACATTAACAATTATGTAATATAAGAACTACACTGATAAGTATGTAATATAAAAACTACATTGACAAATATGTAATATAGGAACTACATTAACAATTATGTAATATAAGAACTACACTGATAAGTATGTAATATAAAAACTACATTGACAAATATGTAATATAGGAACTACATTAACAATTACGTAATATAAGAATTACACTGATAAGTATGTAATATAAAAATTACATTAACAAGTAAAAATCTTATTACTATAGATTACAAGCATAATTTTTCAGAATGAACAACTCCCTTCCATATTTTTCTCTACTTTCCAATAATTTTTGCCAATATCATTAGAATAATTAATTCACTGAGCTACGCTGTACTTTGTTCAAAAACTGCACTTTGTTATATCGAACGTTTATTAATAAAACATGAAGCAAAGAGAATTTTCTAATTTATTGTAATCGCTTAAAGGAATAGCAGCTTAAAAGCTCATGATCGAGAGATCTCATTAGTGGTGCGTGATCCTTGAGCTTCGACGAAGACTATAAAAAATGACCTCATCTGAATATTTATGGCAAACTGTTTGAACGGAGAAATGGGGCTAGGGTGAATAATATTTACACTAATTTTAATAATAATGATGCTATTGTAATGTATGGCTTTGGAAATCAATAGAATTGAAGGGGATGAACAAATTTGAGTATTAATTATAATTCTTGTATGATATTTGAACTTTCGTTATTAATCAATTAATTAATAGGGGTTGAATGTGGTTTTAAATGTGAGTAAATAATAGTTGCGAAAATATTGATTTAAATATTGGTCAAATATAGTTTTATATAATTTGATACAATTTAATATACTTTGATATAAATTAATATTATAGCTCTAGTCTGATATAGCTAGATATATTCTAATACAATTTGATATTTTTAAATATGGAAAAAACTATCTAATAGCAATTTAATCGTTACATTTCTGACACGTTCATGACAACTTATTCTTCATGTATCCACGTGTAAATTAAATATGACGAACTCTAATAAAGACTATAAAAATTTGATATTTTCTATTTGAAATATTACTCTGATTTAGCCCCAAACTTTCATACTAATTGATCAATATTCATTTCTTGAAAGTTGAACAACTTTCTCGAAATATTAGAAAAATAGTACATAACCTAAATTACTCTTAAAAAAATCGGGAAAGTAACCACTATAAATCACTAGCTGTTAAACAGAAGCGCGTCCAAACTTTCAGCCGCAGCACAACGGGCATTAATTACGCAGCAGAATTCTAACTAAAATGGCCGGCAGTGGTTTTGAAGTGTTGTAAACATTGCGGCAAGTACTCCTCAAAAGTTTTCATACATATCACCGAGCGAATATAACCGAAAACCGTGACGGTTTGTATTACCCGTTACCGTTTTCTTTCGAGGGGAAATACAAACGAACAGGGCTTCGAAAGGATTCAATGACGCATATAGCGCGAGCGTAGCACGGAACGATGCGAAGAACGGAGAAGGAAAAAGAAAGGGATTTTGAACGACACAGGCGCAATCGCTGCAGGGACGTTCTATTTACTGCGCTTTATTTGCATTCCCGTCGGGTTACACGCGATTTTTCGTGTCCTCAGTTCATCCCCTTTTTTTCCCGTTTCCACGGAGGTGGAACACGTCCCGAGCAACCTCGGGGAAAACATTCCTCCACGTCGACACGAAAATCGCATTCGTTGCCGGCGAATTTATGACACGAGGCAGCCTTTGAACCGTGCCCGATGTCCAACGATATCTTGCGCCAAAAAATATTGACAATACCCTGACACGTTAAAAGCCCGGCGAATACTTGTGTCTGGGGAACAATCCTACTATGCAGATGTTTCCAACTTTTACGATAACGATTCGATACTCCATCGATATTACATGCTATAGATGTCAACCCACGAGATGGCGCATGGTACAAAGTAAAACAAGGCTCTACACTGTAAACATTTCCAACGTTACATACAGGCAAATAAGAATAATGACAATAACAACCATGTCTATTTTTTCATTTTCAGTCCATTTTTCAATTTTAACGAATTGGAGCTCTTCTAAACACCTGGGTCAGTTTCACGCGCCAACTCGTGGATTGACATCGGTACATACGAGCTTTTAGAGTTCACTTGATTAAGTCTTTTCATACGGTCACCTTTAAGGTACATTTTTTCTGTACTTAAATATGTATCACTGATTAGATATGTAATGTAGGCTATAGATGTTGGTATGATGGAATTTTTTTAATTGTTCATGGTTGCTGTCGACACGTATTACATATTATATGTATATTGTACGCCTCTGATACGAGCTTTCAGAGATGGACTTGATCAAGTCATTTCATACTGTCACCTTCAAGGTTAATTTCTTCTTTACGACTCTGTTGAATGTATATTACTGATGATATGTTTTGTAATATATACTATAATATGTTGGTATGATGGAATTTTTTTAATTGTTCATGGTTAATATCGACACGTGTTACATACTATGTATTGTACGTCACTAATACGAGCTTTTAGAGGTGGACTTGATCAAGTCATTTCATACTGTCACCTTCAAGGTTAATTTCTTCTGTACGACTCTATTAAATGTATTACTGATTAGATATGTTTTGTAATATATACTATAATATGTTGGTATGATGGAATTTTTTTAATTGTTCATGGTTAATATCGACACGTGTTACATACTATGTATTGTACGTCACTAATACGAGCTTTTAGAGGTGGACTTAAGTCATTTCATACTGTCACCTTCAAGGTTAATTTCTTCTGTACAATTCTGTTAAATACATGTTACTGATTAAATATGTTTTATGATGTACATTGCAGAGTTTGATATGACGGAATTTTTCAAATTCCGAACATATTTTAATGGTGAAAAACACTCCGTAATGAAAATGACACTGAAAAAGAAATGAAAGAAAATAATATAACAGAACCCTCCGAACTTGATGAGTAACAACTATAATTAATGACCAATATTTATATGGTGAGCGAACGCCATTTTAGGTACGCTGTCGATGCGCCTCGAACAAAATGGCGGAACGCGTCAACCTTAACCTGACACTCATGCAATCTTAACTCTAATTATTTTTGTACGCGTTTTCTATAAATAACATTTACCTCGACAGTAGATATAACGTAGTATAATGACCTACATTAGTATAATAGATCTATCCATATGTTATATGTTTTTTATATGTGTCTTTATTAACTCGATAGTCTTTTGCATTTAAAAAACTTACAATCGCTCAGTTAAATATAACACTGAAATTAGTATTCTTTAACTGAGCATGTGCTGTATAAATGAATAATAGTAAAAATTAATAACGGAGAAATAATTTAAAATCCATCAAACTTTTCAACTGTTTTTGAAGTTGTCATCAGTGTCTGAGCGAAAATATCAGACCCAATTTCCATGTTGATTTAAATGCTTCGACACTTTATAAATAAGTTTGAGATTAAAATAGAGAAGTGTCAGAGCTTGCAATTTCTATGCTGATTTAGATACACAGTTTATAACCATAAAAGAGCAACGAGCAATTTGAAAGCTTAAACGAGCGACTTGAAATGGACCAGCAATCTTTTATCTATAAATCGATACGCGATGCTTCATATTTCCACATTAATAAATGGACGCAGAAACGATAACGTAATTCACAAAAGGATGAAAAATGAAGGTGAACGATTCGAAAGAGATACAGAACTTAGCGGAGCGTTCGAATAAACTCGAACCGGTGCGTTCTTTCTTTCATCGGGAATAAAGTAAAATGGTAATTACGAGGGGGAAAAAAAAGCTGGCCAACTCGTATACGCGAATAATTCTTTTCACGTTCATCGATTGCCATGGGTAATTTGCTGGACAAAACGAGTGGCTGGCCTCTCTTCTCCCATAAAGAACCGGTATTTTCATCCCAGATAGCAATTCGCGAATCAATTCGATTACGGCATTAAAACGCGAATTAAGCGGATGCTCGATCATTTGGAACCTTTATGGCAACTTGGGAGACGATAAAAATCCGAGTTACGACGGGAAACTTTTTACGGTTTCCTTTTTTTTTTTCATTTCCCAACCTTTTATCGCGACACGGTGATTTTGTTGGAATATCGAAATGTCGCAGAAAATTTGAGGAAGATTGCACATAGATTTCGTATAATCGTTGTAAATTTCTGAGATGAGCTCATGATGAAACAATTTTATCGCTGCGGTAAGAACATCAAATGCAGTTTTTTTTTTTTATATACATGTACATACATGTGCAACATACATTGATGTAACTGTACATGAACATACATGTACAACATACGTTGATGTCACTACATATGTACACACATGTACAAGATACATTGATGTAACTGTACATATACATACATGTACAACATACATTGATGTAACTATACATGTGCATACATGTACAACATACATTGATGTCACTATACACGTACACACATGTACAAGATACATTGATGTAACTATACATATACATACATGTAGAACCAACATACGTTGATGTCACTATGTATGTACATACATATACAATATACATTGATGTTACTATACATATACACACATGTACAACATACATTGATGTCACTATACATGTACATACATTTACAACATACATTGATGTCACTGTACATACACACACATGATGTACAACATACATTGATGTCACTGTACATATACACACATGAGGTACAACATACATTGATGTCACTGTACATATACACACATGATGTACAACATACATTGATGTCACTGTACATATACACACATGTACAACATACATTGATGTTACTATACATATGCATACATATACAACATACATTGATGTGTACATATACATACATGTACAACATACATTGATGTATACATACACATATACATTCTTGAATTATTATCATAGAATTACTGTAATTCTATAAATGTAATTATATAATTGTACGAATCATATTAAAATTTTGTTAACATTATTCGATGTTTCCTTAAATATCATATACACGTAGACTTGTAAAAAAATGAATATAATTTGTAAAACGAGTACACAACAAGCTCTCAAGGTAGCACCGATATTCATCACGCAAAACGTAGCAGCAGTATGATAAAATTTAATTCACGAAAGAAAGTAGCCTTTTTTCCTCCGTTGTTCATCGATCCTATTTCAGTTCCTTTATCATCGGTCTGAAAAGAGTGGCGGACACATCAGTGGGAAAATACGAGCTCAAAAATGCGAGCACAGGTCCGCATAAATTTAGCTGGGTGCTCCATTACAGCTAGCAAATGACCGAGCAACAAGCATTCTCATATTTTTCGCGCGATAGAGCGAGCGCAAAGAAAAGCGGACCCTGCATACGGCATTCGTGTATTTCGCTGCGACAATGCCGTTGAGATATTCCTAATATCTACGGTATACAACCGTGCACTGTAATTACTTCGCATTGTATGCTGAATTTCACACAAAAGTTATTTCGCGATGCTGTACCTTGAATCGGAAAATGTCGAGTGAGAAAACTTTTGCTTCGAAGATGTTTAATGCATCACACTATCGATTCACACGGATTTGAAGACACTTTACCTTTCTGCTCGCACGGTATTTTTTACGGGAAGTGAAAGAAACAGGAAGTGAAATGCCACAGACGGCGCAAAATTAAAATAAAAAGGAACATTCACTCAATCGGATGTTACAGGGGATTTTCTCGTAATTTATTATGGATTTGAGGGTATATGAAAGAGTTTTATTGTTGTAGGTAGCAAGGGTTGTAGAATATGTGATGGGTGTTGGATTATAAATTTTTCAATCGGAAAGTATTTTCACATTTTCTCACCTTGAAATTTTTTATCCTAAAGATTAAATTACTAACCTTGTACATTTGTAAATTCCCGAATTTTTAATTTATGAAAATGTATCGTTATTACAATTTATTAACCTCCTGAATTTTCCAATTTCAAGTTCATTTGAGTTTTCAATTTTTATCACATCATTTCTATTGCAAAAAAAAATTTCTGTACACATATTTCTGAGTGGTCAAGTTATTTATGTTTCCTAATGCATGAAAGAGGAAATTTAAGATGGAGGCGTTAAGCTCGTAACAAAGATACCGTCGATACAACGGCGTCATGAAGCGATTGTTTGCGAACGAAACAAAAGGGATGTTCAGAAGGACGTTCCGTGTCCGTTGATCCGATTACACCGAGGATCAAGATCAGAAACCGTGGTCGGTTTGCGAAATAGAGGTTTATCGGAGGAGGAGGACTTTTACGTCATTTCCACCCACCCTTTCAGAGAGATCGTTGCAAGGCCGTGGTTGCGGACCGGACACGCTGTCTGATTGCAAAATCTTTCTTAATAATGCGGTTCCGTTGCGTGCCAGTCAAGGAAAGTAGGTGACCCAGCGTGGAGCAACGCAGAGAGAGCTCGATCGCTTTATCCGAACCTATCTCCATTTTCGGACAACGATCCAGGACGATTCTGCATTCGATTTATACATTTCCCAATTTCAAGTTTATCTACTTTCTGGGTTTTACTATTTCGAAATTTGACCATTTATAATTTATCGAGTTTCCCGGGATTATTCATATTCTTCAATTTTAAGTTTGGCGAATTTTTACGTTACAATCTAATTCATTAAATTTCGAAATTTTTGAAGTTGTAATTTTACAGATTTCTAAATTTTTCAATTTTCAAATTTGGTTAGTTTCTAAGTATTACGATTTCCTATTTAATCATTCATTCAAGAGTAAAAGTATTAATAATAAATACATATAGACAATAGACAGTACGTATAATACATATATGCAATATAAGTATATACAATATACATATATTCCATAGTCAACTGGTTACCATATATCATATATGTGTGTCTGAAAATGATCTTAATAAGAGATCATAAAGTTACAAAAAGAAAATATAAATAGCTACCACATTTTCATTACAAAATATTTCAAAAAACATTTCACCTCTCATCAACCCCTAACAGAGTTAAATAAATTAATCAATAGTAATAGTAAATATTATAGAAATAGTAATAGTAAATATTGTAGCAATAGTATAACAGTCAATAGTAATAGTAAACAATAAATTTACGGAGTTGAATAAATGAATCAATACTTCGGTATTTAACAGCAAGATTATTAGTACAAAAGCACCGAATAGGATTAGTTAGGTTAGGTTTAGATTAGTCGTTCCGAACATAGATACGTTAAAGATTTTGCTAAAGTAGGAATTCGTGGCCGCCATAAGTGGGTCTAGAGGGGGTCTAGGTTAGAGGGAACATGGCAAAGAAGTAGGTGACGGGTATAAACTAGACACGAATACGTAATAAATAGGTTAATGGTACTTCTGGGCATCGATCGTCCTCGTGGTACTAAGGTGTCACGGTATTCCTAATTCGGAACTAACGGGACCGTTGTGAAATTGTATATTAGAATTGTACATTAGGGAACCAAACGAGAATTCCGAAGTCGTTAAACTCCGCGTGTGTGTTGGCGAAGCACACTAGTGACGTGGGTTTGTGTTTGAAGATGATGGGATTGGACATTGTAATTTGAATGCTGGGTCAGAGTAGAGATTTTGTTGTGGAGGATGAATAAGCGGAGGTTCAAGATAATTGTGAATATAATGAATTCAAGATAATTGAAAATATAATAAATTTAAGATGGTTATGAATATAATAAATTCAAGATAATTGTACATATAATAAATTCAAGATAATTGTGTATAAAATAAATTCAAGATAATGGTTAATATAACAAATTCAAGATAATTGTAAAAATAATAAATTCAAGATAATTGTACATGTAATAAATTCAAGATGGTTATGAATACAATAAATTGAAGATAATGGTTAATATAACGAATTCAAGATGGTTATTAATATAACAGATTCAAGATAATTGTAAACATAATAAATTCAAGATCGTTATGAATAAAATAAATTCAAGATAATTGTGGATATAATAAATTCAAGGTAGTTATGAATATAACAAATTCAAGATAATTGTGGATATAATAAATTCAAGATAATTGTACATGTAATAAATTCAAGATGGTTATGAATATAATAAATTGAAGATAATGGTTAATATAACAAATTCAAGATGGTTATGAATATAACAGATTCAAGATAATTGTAAACATAATGAATTCAATATAGTTATGAATATAATAAATTCAAGATAATTGTGGATATAATAAATTCAAGATAATAGTGCATATAATAAATTCAAGATAATTGTGAATATAATGAATTCAAAATAATTGTAAACACAATAAATTCAAAATAATTTCGAATAAAATAAATTCAAAATAATTGCAAATATAATAATTTCAAGATAATAGTAAATACCACGAATTCAAGATAACTGCGAATTACAATAAATTCAAGATGGTTATGAATGTAATAAATTCAAGATAATTGTGAGTAAAATAAATTCAAATAATAATAATAATAATAACACTGTAAAATCGTTGGTGAAATTTAAGAACGATCAATAACTCTTCATAACATAATGTAGGATAAAATTCACAAATGTACCGATTAAATAAATTTATACGAATTTTTTTATTTCTACGGAAACATGCATTTACCGTATTTATTCTCTGTTGAATTTACATACACATTGCATATACTTTACATATTCATAGTGTATCACACTTGCATAAACTTCCGCAGTCAGTAATTTGCAAATGCATTTCCACGCTGTAAAAATCCGTGTGCATACAATGTTACTATGTAATATGTTACCGTGTACGAGTCAGGAAATTAAACCGCATCTTCTTTATTGAAAAATTGGTATTGTGCGAATTTTACGTTTGATATTTTCAATATTCTTTACGTTTGATATTTTTAATACTTTTACGTTTAATATTTTTAATGTTTAATATTTTTATTTTTGTATAATGTTAAAATTTCTAAAACGTTTTATAAATCCGCCACTTTATTTCTAATAAATCTAATACGAATATTATTATCATATTTAATTATTTTATCTTCACAATAAATGTAATCTATCGCAATTGGATTAATTAAATTGTTCGAAACTAGGTAATTAAAATTTATAAAACAATAAATTCTTAACCTCTTTCCCTTACAATAATTGAATTATTACATCCCCGAGGTTCATCCATTTATTAACTCTGTTGATATAAAATTCATTTCATAATCAATCTTATCTTCTTTTAATTAAATCGTGCAGATCCCTCTAAATGAATTTCTATAAACCTCTCACACTGAAAATTAATTAAAATTCTCACTCAAAGAGCTTCAATTCATAATATAAATACCAATGAAAAAAAAAAACAATTCTCAATTTCAATTTAGCTGTAGTCTAAATTGAACTATTGTATAATATTTCATCACCAAATTGTGATTAATTGATTACCAATTAGATTACATAATTTATTTTGTCAGATTAATCAGATGAATTAATCATTAACCATTTGATTAATTAATCAAAATTAAGGAATCATTTCATTATCAAAATAATCAGGCGGTTTAATCAGCATTAATCAATAACAAGATTAATTAATTTACTTCATCGTCAGATTAATGAATTTAATTAATTATATTAGTCAGATTAGTTATTTCGTTTCATCAAAGAGTTTAATCAGAAGTAACAACAATTTACCAGATTAATCTCCTTCATCGTCAAATTAATCAAATTAACTTATTCAGTTATGTTAATTAATCTCTTCGTCAAATTAATCAGGCTGATTAATCACTGACCAAAATTAATCAACCTATTACATCATTCAAGCGATCAGACTGTCCAATGAGATCGATCATTAATCGAACTAGTAAATTTCACAATAAAATTAATCAGATTGCTTAATTAATAGACTTTCACTATTTTACTAACCAATTAAATAAACTATTTAATCAGATCGATTAATTAACAGAGAGATTAGTTTCACCTAACCTAACTCTTTAATCAGACTAATTACCCCTCAGTCAGATTATTTGATTTATTTCCCTCGTCAGATTAATCAGATTAATTAACAACCAGATTAGATAATCTATCCCGCCATCAAATTAATTAAACCGACTAATCGCCGATCAGTTAATCAATACATTTTCATCGAAAGCTTAATCAGGCCGATTAGTCATCAATCAGAGTAATCAATTTACATAATCATCAGATACACCAAACTGTTTAATCACGATCCGGATTAGTCGATCCATTTAATTATCACGTTCACCGATCGATCAAATAAATTTTCTACGAAACTCCCAGTTCAAATTTCCAAATGGACACTGTATTTTTCATCGGAAACAATGACGCGTACGCGAAAGTGTTGAGGTTAAGGTGGAATACGGAGAGACAAGGTGTTAACGAGAACTTTATTAGAACGGACAAAAGAAAAGAACGCAGCTTCCTTTTCGGTAGTGTAAGATTTGACTAAACTATTTAATCAAAAATATTGCACAAAAACTTTAAACACAATTTAACAAAGTTTTTAAACACGTTTTAAATAAAAGTTTTAAATGTGAAATTAATTAAGAATTTTATATATGTTAAATGGAACTGTTTCTTTTGCCGTCTTCTGGTGAACTGTCATTTCAACCCCTTTCAATCGTTCTTCAACAAAAGACAGCCACCCGAGCAAATCATATTGGCTTGATTTTCCGTCTTGAATTCCCGATTTTCTTACAGTAGCGTGAGAAGTTGGTCTACAAGAATGCAACTGCATATAAACAAATAAACGGATAGAAGCTTGTCGCATGGCTCTCTATGTGTAAAACTCTATTGAGCGAATTCCCTAACTCAATAGAATTAATACGAGAACCAAAGAGCAAAATGCAGCTATAATGGCAAGTGGTGAGGTTTCTTCCTCCTCACTGGTTGACCATACTCGTTTCTTGATAGTTTTCCGAACACAGTCGGGCATATTGAGTGAACTCCACTCAGACGCCTTCTTCATATGAAGAGAACCAAATACACACACACAGAAGCTTGTCGAACAATATAGACTAACAGAAAGGTGCTCAAAGGGTTAAACGAGGCATCGAAACGTACGAAAAGTCTCGTTATCGGAGACAGTTTGGGAACACGGGGTAAACGTCAACTTCATGAATACCGCTTAGCAGGAAATTGCCTATCAAACGCGGAACGAAGTTTTTCCCGTCAAGGCAATAGACTGTCAAGGTAATCTCTTATTTTACGTCATCCAAGGGGAAGACATTGCAAGTCCTTCGGGGTTCCGATCGAGCAGATCAGTTTTCCGCGTGGCACAAAGCGTGCAGCGGGTTCACGCTTAGGCGAAAAGATCGATAACAGGCTGGTCTGGGATTCGATGCACCGTAAAGCGTGCAGAGACGGCCAGCGGGAAACTTACGAGCTTGGAAATAATTTGATCAAGTCCGGAAGGCCGCATCCACGGTACGGATAGATAAATCAAAGTAACTGGCAGCTGTGATACCTTGAAGAAGATCCCCAGGTAGTATCTCTTCTCGCCCAGCTTCAACAATGGCATCGTCCATCTTGACGCTGCCAGGGTGCTGCTGTGCTCGTCCACGCAATTCGGGCAGTCATCTGGAAACGAAAAATAATCGCTCAGAACGTGAGTAATCTTTTTTACTTTAATAACTTACAGTATATTAATTCTTGTACCATTATTAATATCGTTATTACCATTACATCATTAACTACTTGCACTATGATTTATTTGTAAGGTGCGTCAGAACTAGCTAACCGCAGCTACAATATTAAAACGGACAAAGAAAGTTCAAATGTTATGTCAGTCCTGTATTTAGTAATTCTTGACTATGTAAATTATAACTGAACTTGAACATCGGATTGAAGTTTATTCAAAATTCGAGTAACATTTGTTACAATTGAAGTGCGAGTGCGTCACGAATCAGACTTATGACTCGTGCACTTTTGTGCACTTACACAAAATAGTGCAAGGGGTTAATACAATTATAGCTTGAATAACTTGTATATGTAGGGAGATGACAAAAATAGGAATTTGATCAAATTAATGAAGTTATCGATACTTCTGAGAGGGTAGACTCCAATATTTTGCGATAAGTGGCAGAATTAAACAAAATATGTGGGGCTAAAGTTGTCTTTAACTCCATGACTTATAACATCGAGACCCGTGACATTGCAGTTCAAATGTGACAGACCTAAATCGTAATCGCATAAAGTTTTCAGTTCGATAATTATATTTTCGTTAGTATAATTGATCGTTAAACCTAACCTAATTCTTCTTATTTATCTTGACACTGCAGTAATTAGCTCTGACCACCAAACAAGTTGTAAGTTAAGTAAGTAAAAAGAGTTTCGATGAGGTTCATACGAAAGAGGAAGGTGTGCTGGTTATGAATTGATCAGAACAATTTTTCGACATCGTGCAACTATCACGTTGCAATAAGTAATCGCGCGAGATAATTGCACCGCAAAAAAGTCGTTCAAGATGGCGTCTTCAACGCCTTGTCCGAAAAGAAACAGGAGAAAGGAATCAGTGGACGTACAAAACGTCTTCTCGGTTTCGTTAACGGACTAATTACGATGGCGTTTTGCATATTTTAATAATCGCTTCGTTAATCGTTGCGACGCGATCCTGGAATACGTTTCCTGGCATTAATATTCAACGGATCTCTTAATAGACACGCTACCTCTTACTTCCTGGCCCACTTTTTTCTTTCCAGACGAGGAAACAACGTTTTACCGGATTGTCTCGCGGTGTTTCAATAAATATTATGCAAGAGAGTACATATGAACTGTATACAATTATTGTTGAAGAGGTGAATTTAGTCTTGCAGTGTTGGATTTCAGGTTATCATTGTTGCTGTTTAATTTGAGGTTGAACATGTAAAAATGTAGATAACTTCATGTGGTTGGGTTTACGAATGAACGTGTGATGTATGATCAGATGGATATTTCTGGAGGAATAAATGTAGAATTTGTTGCGTCCACGATAGAATTTCATCCTGCAAGAAACATGTATCGAAATCATTATACTATTCCGAAAACCTTATATTTCCGAATTTCTATATTCACGAGTTTTCGTATTCAGGAGTTCCCATATCTTCAAAGTGCTATATTCTTGAATATCTATATTTCCGAGTCTTCACATTCCCGAATCCCTACATTTCCCCGAATTCCTACATCCCCAAATTGGTACATCCCGAAATCACTACGTTCTCAAATCGGCACATTCCCAAATTGCTACATCCCTAAATTGGCACATCTCCATATCACTACGTCCCCAAATCGCTACGTCCCCAAATTCCTACGTCCCCAAATTGGCACATCCCCATATCACTACATCCCCAAATTGGCACATCCCCAAATTGGCACATCCCTATATCACTACATCCCCAAATTGGCACATCCCAAAATTCCTACGTCCCCAAATTGGCACATCCCCAAATCGGCACATCCCCAAATTCCTACGTCCCCAAATTGGCACATCCCCATATCACTACATCCCCAAATTGGCACATCCCCAAATTCCTACGTCCCCAAATTGGCACATCCCCATATCACTACGTCCCCAAATCGGCACATCCCAAAATTCCTACGTCCCCAAATTGGCACATCGCCAAATCGGCACATCCCCAAATTCCTACGTCCCCAAATTGGCACATCCCCAAATTCCTTCGTCCCTAAATTGGCACATCCCTATATCACTACGTCCCCAAATCGGCACATCTCCAAATTCCTACGTCCCCAAAGTGGCACATCCCCATATCACTACGTCCCCAAATTGGCACATCCCCAAATCGGTACATCCCCAAATTCCTACGTCCCCAAATTGGCACATCCTCAAATCGGCACATCCCCAAATTCCTACGTCCCCAAATTGGCACATCCCCATATCACTACGTCCCCAAATTGGCACATTCCCAAATTCCTACGTCCCCAAATTGGCACATCCCTATATCACTACGTCCCCAAATCGGCACATCCCCGAATTCCTACGTCCCCAAATTACTACGTCCCAAAATTCTTACGTCCCCAAATCGCTACATCCCCAAATTGTCACATCCCCAAATTGCTACGTCCCCAAATTACTACGCCCCCAAATCGCTACTCCCCCAAATTCCTACATCCCCAAAATCTTAATACACAAAATATCCATGTTTCTCTACTTTGAATAACAACCTGCCTAAATTGAAATTAAATTAAGAAATGCGTGGCAATTTGTTTTTGGCAGTTTGGATCACAATTTGGATCGCAATACCCGTGTGCATGAGATAGTTTTCATTGGCATAGTAATCGTGTTAAGGCGGTTTTGATAGTACGCCGGAATGGTCATAGGTTGAATGAATCGCGGAGTTCGTCGTTCGTTGGTCAACCCTATTAAATTTCACTGAACACCTCCGACCATTGTTTCACAATGCGGCGGTCAGTTTGACACGCAACGCCGTGGTTAGGCTATGGCTTAGCTTCGTGATTCACTTCGCGATTGTTTTTGAACGGATCGAACCTTCCCACGTGAGAAGCTTAAAAGTTTAATGACCCTTAATTTGTTTATTTCCTGTTTGTTTATTCATTTGTTTATTAATTCCTGTTGAATTCAGGAGAACGAACACCGAAAATAATTTTGTACTTTTTCGCAGTAGAAGAAATTGTGTTTAGTGGAACAATATTGGCAATATTCTGAATGCTTTGTCATAATTTTTAACAGGGAATTAATAACAATTGACTAATCTATTTGATTATTTTAGATTCACATAAATTCATATAAAGTTTAGTCTATAATCATGTTTTGAATCATTATCTACAGTATACTTTGTCTTTTGAATAAATTGAAATTGTTATGACAAATTGATGCTTAAAGTTTAAAAGATGAAACATGACAATTTTTTCAATTTGTACAAAAACATAATTTAATGTTAAAAAGTATTATTTTTTTCTTAAGATTTTGAGTGTGCAATTATTATAAGACTACATGTACCATAATTTGAGACCAACGATATAAGACAAAAATTGAATAAGCATGTTTGTAAAACATATGCAGTACGTGACAATCATATTTTATGCTCTGAGTGTATGTAAATAATATCGCGGATAAATACTGATATTTTGCAAATTCCTTACTCTATGTATTAAACATGTAAGATGATTGTCGCATTTTACAAATTTATATGAATACTAAAGTAACCAAACCGGTGAAATAACCGGTTCTCGAGATTCTTATTTTAAACCGCAGAATTTGCTAAGGTCCTTTTCCTGAAATATATACTGACATTTTATTGAGATAAAGAGTTAACGTATGCACCGACATATGTGTTATCCCTTATTTATTTGCTCTTCCACTTTGGCCTTAATTTGAAAGTAACTGTAAATTATATATTGATAGTACTGATGTAAACTCGTCGTTTTATTCTGTCGTACATAATGTATTAATACATTACTAAGAGAAATATTAAGATTGTGGCATAAGATAATTGGACATAAATAATATATTAATATGAAATTCCTGTGTTGTATTAAATTGTAATTGATAGCACGTTATATACATTAGGAAATGACTTGTAACCATTCTTACTTTACATACTCACAATTTTTTATAGGGCTTGAGAATTCTAAAATATTCTTTTAAACTTCTAACTTTCTAGAGTTCTAGATTTCTAAATTTTGTATTTTTGAATCCACAAATTTTACATTTCCAAGTGCTAAAATTTCTAATTTACAAATTTTCAAATCTCCAAATTTCCATATTCTCAAATTACTAAATTTCTATATTCCTAAGATTTCAGATTTCTAAATTTTCAAATATCCAAGTTTCCAAATTCCCATATTTCCAATTACCCAATTCCTCAAATTCCGAATTCCCTAAATCCTCAATTTACTCAAATTCCAAATTTCTCAAATTCTCAAATTCCCCAAATCCCAATTTCACCAAATCTCAAATTTCCCAAATCCCAATTTCACCAAATCTCAAACCCCAAATTTACCAAATTCCCCAAATTCTCAAGTTCCCAAATCCCAAATTCACCAAATCCTAATTTTCCCAAACGTCAAATTCCCCAATTCCCAAATTTCTCAAATTCCTAAATTCCCAATTCCCCAAATCAGAAATTTCCCAAATTCTGAAATTCCCAAATCCTCATTTCCCCAAATTCCAAATTCCCCAAATTCTCAAGTTCCCAAATCCCAATTTCCCCAAATCCAAAATTTCCCAAATTCCTAAATTCCCCAAATCCCAAATTTCCCAAATTCCTAAATTCTCAATTCCCAATTCCCCAAATACCAATTAACCCAAATCCCAAATTCCCCAAATTCTCAAGTTCCCAAATCCCAATTTCCCCAAATCCCAAATTTCCCATATTCCTAAATACCCAATTCCCCAAATCCCAAATTTCCCAAATCCTAAATTCCCCAAATCCCAAATTCCCCAAATCCCAAATTACCCAAAACCCAAATTCTTCAAATCTCAAATTCCCCAAATACAAAATTTCCCAAATCCTAAATTCTCCAAATCCCACATTCCCGAAATACCCAATTCCCCAAATCCCAAATTCCCCAAATCCTAAATTCCCCAAATCCCAAACTCCCCAAATTCCAAATTCCCCAAATCCCAAATTCCCCAAATCCCAAATTCCCCAAATCCCAAATTCCCCAAATCCCAAATTACCCAAAACCCAAATTCTTCAAATCTCAAATTCCCCAAATCCAAAATTTCCCAAATCCTAAATTCTCCAAATCCCACATTCCCCAAATCCCAAATTCCCCAAATCCCAATTAACCCAAATCCCAAATTCCCCAAATCCCAAATTCCCCAAAACCCAAATTCTCCAAATCTCAAATTCCCCAAATCCAAAATTTCCCAAATCCTAAATTCCCCAAATCCCACATTCCCGAAATCCCAAATTTCCCAAATCCCACATTCCCCAAATTTTACCAAATTCCTAAATCCCAGAATTCCAAAACTCAGAAATTGTCGAATCCCGAAATTTCTGAAATTTCCCAGGTAATCTAAATTCGCTCTCCACTGTACTGTAAGCCACGAATTCATTCCCAGCGCGATCGCGCGATAAAAATGACGCGGTGTAATTAACAGAGTACGATCGACAAGCCTTGGGATTTCGTATCCGGCCAATAAACGGCCATGTTCTGCACAATGCCGTATTCACAATACACCAGACCGAAATCCATCGCGTGAATTTACTAATCCGCGACCGGCCATTACCGGCCTTAAAAGCTGCGTCAACGCGTCCACCGCTGCTGCACGCTTTTGTTGAGTCGAAATACGAACAGGATTTTGCGAATCGATGATCCTCGAAGATATCGACTTTTCATTTCATTCAGTTTGCTCGATATATCGAACATCGAAAGTCACGATGCACGAGAATCAAACGATAAGTGATTTAATATCTTAATTAAATTTGATCAACGTTAATTGACGATTAATATGATGCCACGTAATAGAATTTACAGAAATGTCCTTTCGCACTCGTCTTTGAATATTTCAGAAGATAATTATTTAACGTACAAGGTATATATAACGTACAGATAAACATCTTTATTAATACTACAAATTATACATAAACAACTAATAAATATTACATCAATTTATAACTTTATCATTTATTTCATTTACTCGAAAACTCTGTCAATCATCCAAACAATGAAGCATCAAACGAGTAACACTAAATGCAATTTAAAATCAGTATACAATAAGCCTATACACTTGTCAAAATCTCGAATTCACGCCTCGATGGTCGAGGAATCTTCGATCGCCTGATGATTAATTAATCGTTGAGCAATCGTGAGTGCGGTTCTTGATAGACGGTTAAAATTTTTAAAGCGATTAATTATCTCTTGTACGTACGTTTCGCGTCTCGCCAAGGGGCCCGTCATTGTAATCAGCAGCAAATTAGGTCAATCGTTGCTCATAAAATTATAGTCTGGCCTGTTGGACGTGTTCCAAATAGCTGCCAGGCAAGTTGAATTTCCCAAACGATCCCTGACGCGCGCCAGGTTTTATAATGTATTCATTAATTACCGAAATCATTCGTGAATTAACGCGTTCGCAGTCGTTACGCGTTGGAAGACACTCGTGTCTGATAACGAACAGGGATTTGGTAATTGATCGAGCCGATCGTACCTGGTGAACGGAGCAAACAATACACTATTTACCGACAAACAGTGCTGGGTACATTGTGTACCGAAAGAAATCTACACAAAATGATTTACTGATCTTTCATGTTCAACTTCGACTGATCAAATTTTCATGATCGAATTCAACGAAATTTTAAATTTGAGGTATTAACAATTGAAATTTAGAACAAGATTGAAATAGGAGGATTAATATACTATTTTTATATGTATATTTTCATTTCCTATTTATGATGTGTTAATGAAATATTTTTATATTACTTTTGGAGATTTTGAAATTGAAATATTTTGGAATTTTTAGATGTTTTCGGAGTGGGACTTGGGACAATAAAAAATTGTAAAACTTGTTCATTTTCAAAGTTAAAAAATTATAAAATAATTATTTGAATAATAATTAATATATATATAATAAATATAATAAATAACAATTAATAAATCAATAAGTAACAATGTAATTATCTATTAAAGAGTTTAATCAAATATTCCAATTAAAATACGTGGACATTCATACTTATTAAGTATTTTTGCAGAGTTTAAATAAGCCGCGACAATGGTCACGTGACGATCGAGAGATGGCCGCTTACTCATCCCTTTTCTGTACGAAAATCGTTTTGAAAACTTAATTCAAGAAATCTGAACCATATGTATCACCATAAATTTCAAAGTAAATGAAATAGATCAAAACTTGTTAACAGCGTTAAAGATATAATTCCAACAGTACAAAGAATATATTTATTACGTATTTGCGCGATACAGAGTTTAAATATGCCGCGACAATTGCATTATGCGCGCGCAGGTCACGTGACGATCGAGAGATCGCCGCCTACTCATCCCTTTTCTGTACAAAAATCATTTTGAAAACATAATTCAAGAAATCTGAACCATATGTATCACCACAAATTTCAAAGTAAATCGAATAGATCAAAACTTGTTAACAGCGTTAAAGATATAATCCCAACAGTACAAAGAATATATTTATTACGTATTTGCGCGATACAGAGTTTAAATAAGCCGCGACAATGGCATTATGCGCGCGCAGGTCACGTGACGATCGAGAGATGGCCGCCTACTCATCACTTGTCTGTATGAAAATCGTTTATAAAAACTTAATTCAAGAAATCTGAACCACATGTACCACCATAAATGTAAAACTAAATGAAATAGATCTAAATTTGTTAACAGTGTTAATTTCCAACAGCATAAAGTATATAAATTTGAAAATATGATTCCAGAAATATGTACCACTCGCACCATCTTGAACTTCGAAGTAAATGAAATACATCTAAAATTCTTAAAAACGTTAAAGATATAATTCGAACAGTATAGAGAATATAAATTTGAAGATATGATTCAAGAAATGTACACCACACGTACCACCATAAATTTCAAAGTAAATTGAATAGATTGCCAGCATTTACGAAGTGAAAGTTCATGGCTCTAAGTGAGAACGCGAAGATTAGAAGCTCCCTTCAACTGACTCAGCTTAATTAGTAAAAGTGAAGTTCACCAAGTTCCCTTGTGTTTATCCAGCTCCGGGCATGGACGTATTTATCCGCCTATTTATCTCAATTCTTCGTGGGAGCAGAACGCAAGAGTGCATCGCAGAAGATACACGGGCTGGGAAATTTAATCCGACAACTTCCGTCGGAAACGTTCTCCCGTGGAAGTGCAAGCCGTGAAAAGGGGGCCGCGAGCTTTTTAGGACGGCACGAAAATTCTTTCGACAGCCAAAAGATTATTCGGGGAGCTTGCGAAGTTAAGTGGGTCGTCCAGGAGTTCAAAGGAACATCTCTTATATCGACAAACCGACTTGCACAATCGACGTTGCCGCGAGTTTCGTGGAAAATAAGTATACGTAGAGAAATCGATTTTACGTCGAGATTTGGTGTTCCGGAATTAATCTGGAGAGTGTAGGGATTTGGGAAACTAGACATTTAGGGAGATGAGAATCTTGAAAACTTCAAATTAATTCTGAATATGAAAATTTAAAGATTTCCAAGCGAGCAATTTGGAGAACTGGAAATTAGCGGATTTCGGGGATTACTAACTTAATAATTTACGTACCTGGAAATAATTTACATATCTGGAAATTTCGGTGCGGAATTCTCTGAAGATTTGGAAATATGAAATTATAGGAATTTAGGAATATAGGGAGTTCGAAGCTGGAACGTTTGAAAATTATTTGAGAATTTGGATGTATGAACGTTTAGAAATTTTTTATTAAAAGATTTGAAAATTTGAAAATTAGAACATTGAGTAATTTTCGAACTAAAAGATTCAATAATCTGAAAATTTATTTAAATTAAGCAAAAAGGAATTTGTTTGTGTTTTAAAATTAAAAAATTTTAAATTTGAAACTGGAATATTAACCAATATACAATATTTCCAAAATCCATTTTTGTTACATAAAAAATATTTAAAAAATTGCATGCAGTTATTTTCATTAAACTTCAAGCTTGAAATCAACACAAAATGAGTACTACTTTACTATTATATGTCATCAAATTAGAGTATCAAACATCTTCCACAATTGGTTGTAATGGCCAATTAGCTGTTTTATATTAAAAACGTTGACAAAGGGTTTACGTAATCACAGTCGTTGAACTGTAAGCTTCAAAATGAGGAGCTACACGTGCTATTTTGTAATACTTTGATGTCATTAAATCGCGTCAGACTTAACATGCCCCGACATCGGCCATTGTTGGCTGTAATTGGCAATCAGCCGTTTTATATTAAAAACGTTAATGAAGCGTTTGTGCAGCAATTTTCATCAAGCTTTAAGCTTCAAATTGATATGCGTTATTTTGCAATGCTTTTATGTCATCGAACTTTGTTAGACTTTGCTTCGAAACAGCTCGCTGCTGCTTGCATTTGGCAATCAAGGATATTATATTAAAAACCGTTAATGAAGGGCTTTTGTAACCATTCTTATCAAGCTTTTATAATGATGTTTAACAGAAACGTTCTATTGTACAATACTTATATAAATATTTTAACATCCAGTAAATTAATTCAAATATTTTTATTGCGATACTATGAAAAAATGTTGTACATCTTACTAATAGCTAAATAAAATTTATTATTTATTTGCATAATAAAAATACGAATTATTCTAAGTATCTCAACTGATTTTGAGGTTAGAAAGCGAAATGATTTTTCGGTGCAATTATAAGTCTGTGACAAATTAAATTCTAAAATATACGAAAGCAACGATATTCACATATGTATAATGAATTTAAAACCAAGCTAAACATATGTGTAACCTTGACGAGGTTAAAATTTTCAGAACATCCTTCGAATAACTTTTACCAATATCCGTAGCATACGCGTTTTATTTCCTTTTTAAGAAAATGGAATTCAGATATTGAAACGAAAGATTCGAACGTAATAAGATTGCATGGAAGATTGTTCCGGGAACTTGAAATAATCAAGTACATGCAGCTTCGTTTTTATTCTTTCACGTAAGAGAACCTTGCCGAAGAGAGTAAAATCAACCGGTTCTGAAACTTTCTCTGTCGAAGTTGCACAGACTCTTGTTTGCGTCAATTCACGATGACCTTTCGCGTGAGACAGGATAATTAAGCTTCCTCTCGGGAATTACTGGTGGCACGGAAGAATGCAGAAAAAAGGTCTCCATCTTGGTTTTCGTAAAAATCCTTGGTAAAAACAGCGAACCTTCGCAGAAAATTATCCACAGAAAAACTGACTGGTATTTACTTCTTTCACTCTTTGCGTTATTTTATTCGTTTTGTCGTGAAATCGGATTGACGATGAAGAAATAACTCTTTCTTGCATTTTGTCGCGTGTTATACAATTCTTAGTACTTCGTACAGCACAATTTTATTTTTATATAACACGATTTTTTTTTTATTTTAATTTTATTTTACCGTCGGTTTCGGAAATGTGCAAGAATGTATTTCTTTCTGAAATTAAGAAAGCAAAGCAGAAAAATGTTGGTTATCTAGTATATTAAAATTTTCATCAGTTTACGTTAAATATTCAGAAACGAACAGCGTCAAGTTCATTGATATTAATGAGGGATTATGGTCATGGATATGAATAAATCTGAATATTTGAAGTTGCATTTTTAATTGGGACTTTCGTTCCATTATTGACTTCTTCCTGACGCAAAAGTACATTAATATATTAATGCCTGCAATATTGTAAAACTTACGGAATTAATATTTCAATTTTCTACATAGAAAAATGATATATTATTGTAGTAGATGTATAGATTTGTTCAAAAATGTTATACAAAATAATATCTTACTTAATAAAAAGATTCGACTAGGCATTTAATTATAAGGTTCAAATTAATAGGATCTATATTGTCTTAAGTGCGTATGCGCACTCGTAAATCATAGATCTGCGCAGATCAATATGCGCATGCGCAGATGACATTACGCCTGCGCAGAAGGGTGCGCGAATAAATTTAAAAGTCATATAACATGACATACAAAAATACTTTTGTAGATTTAAGTTATATAGATTTATTTAAATATTAAAATATTAAGTTATACTAAAAATTCAATCGAAACATTAGTTAGAGTAAACTAACCTCAACAAAAATGAGATCAAACATAAACAGTTCACTGCACTAAAAGGTGCTCTCATTCCCACAGTTTTAACGATGCTATAATTGCCTAACATAGCCTGAGTAAATGAATGAATCTTCACTGAGTGCATGAAGGTGCTTGCATAAAGTGTAAGTAAGTGATACATACGTTGCACGAAGATAATTACATAAAAAATGATGCTCTCTTTTGTATTCAAGCTACACCATTACCATTAGTCATTGTATTTCAAATTTATGCCCGCACGAATAACTTTATTAAAACGTTTTCGTATAAAATTTCCATACAACATTTCGAACGGCACGCGTAAGTTTTGCTAAAATTAACTCGTAACGCAACAATGCTAAACAGAAACGCATAAAATGTGTCTCTCATAAATTCCATCCACGCCTACCATAAATCGAGTACCTGTACTCAAATCATTTCGAAAACCACGGAGCCCCTTCTTCGTCGCTGTAAATCCACCTGTTTTGCATTCTGGGACCCGACTACTTGAAAAATTATTCTTCTGGAGCGTAACGAGCTAAGAATGTTTCGCAAGAAATTGCTCCGGGATACCGGACTTGGTTAATTCGAGATCATTAGCAACTAAGACGAGAGAAACGAGCGAATAAACGGAAGACCACGATTGGATTTGCATAAAATGCAATCATCCGTGTTCATAAATTGTTCGAACTAACGATTCTCTTGCGAAAGATTGTTATGTATCTTAATGGTCACGGAGAAAATATTCATTCACGACGTGGATAATTTAACATATTGACTGACACGGCGATAATGATCGCGATGTAAGACGTACGTATGAAAATAATAATTATGTACGTTCAGATTGGATCATTTGTAAATTGAAGCTTTGTTTGGATATTCGCATCCATCTTCATATTATGCCGCTATTTCATTTTGACTTTGACGGATTGAGTTTGAACATATGTGCACATTTTTTAATTCTCTAAGTTCTTAGACCTCAACACTTGTTAATTACCTAATTCTCAAATTTCTCAAACCCCAATATTCTTATATTTTTTAATTCCCAAATTTCTCAAACATTCTTAAATTCTCTTAAATCCTGAAATCTCCAAATTCTTAACTTTTTTTAAAATTTCAAACTTCTTATAATTTTCAGTATTCTAAATTTCCAAAATCTACAACTTTCCAAATAGTTCACGTATTTCGGGTACTATAACGTCTCGTCCTTATCAACCCTTTCTTTCACCCGAAATAGATCGAATTCTTTCGCACTCACGTCCGATTTAAACAGACGATGTAAATCAAGCTTTACGAACGTGCAAGAAACGCGAAGCTTCTTCGCAGCAGCAAAGAACGACTCTGGAGAATCGTCTAGCAGATAAAGCTGAAACTAACGAGCTTTTTGCTGTAGCACCCTCGAACGATTCTACGGGTTGACTCGCAGTTTACAGAAGAAAGTGTTCCATCGATTGGATCGTTGAATCGAGACTGGAATTCTCTTCTAATCGATAACATTTTAACTGCTGCAGCATCAATGTCTTCAATTATATTTGTGTGCTATTCATCGGTACCATATCAAATTTGTTATCGTATACTTAAATAATTCAATAGATGTAATACTATAATTATTATAATAGTTATAACACTGTAATTATATAGTAGTAATAATACTAGCTGAGTAAGATGAGTATTTGAAATAACCAAATTTGTTTATCACAATTTTCCTATTATTATCACTGTTGGAAGTTTAATTTTTCTCTCAGTTTTCAATCTAATTAAATTTATAACATGTAATAATATTCTTGTCTCCATCGTTCCATTACCAATATCATCACACTAAATCACAAAAATTGAATTCCCTATTAAACCAAACGCAAGCAAACGTTTCGCACAACACGGTAAGAGCTTCTTCGTTCCAAACGTTCTCGAATTCCTCATTAAAATAATATTACACCGGTGAATTTTGTAACCTGAACGGATTACACGACGTTGCACTCAGCTGCACGCAGTCATTGCACCGCAATGCACTTCTCCTGCTCTACTAGAGCGGAAGTATAAAGCTATGCAAGCTTTCCTTTCTCTCTCCTTCGCGACACGTCATATCCTGTATTTTGCCCTGTCTCTGTCTTACACCTTGCATTTCCAAATCTTTCTCCTACAATTAACCTCTTCAAGAATTATTTCTTCTGAAATTAGAAAATGATTTGTTTTGTGCAATTGTATTCTACTTATTTTATATATGTAATAATTTTACAGAAAAATCTTGAAAGAATTTGTAATATACAAAAGCAATGGTAATATAACATATGTGATCTTTCGTTGAATTGAGAAGCAAACTAAAGGTACCGATGTCAAGCCACGAGTTGGCACATGAAGCGGACCTAGGTGCTTGCACGTATCGAAATCGTTATACTATTTCTAAATAATTATATTTCCGAATTCTTGTATTCCTGAATTTTCATATTCTTGAGTTTCTATACCTTCAAATTTCTATACACTCGAATACCTATATTCCTGAGTTACATTCCCGAATCCCTATATTCCCAAATCGGAACATCCCCAAATCACTATGTCCCCAAATTAGCGCATCCCCAAATTCCTACGTCCCAAAATTGGCACATCCCCATATCACTATGTCCCCAAATCGGCACATCCCGGAATTACTACGTCCCAAAATCGCTACATCCCCAAATCGCTACGTCCCCAAATCGCTATATACCGAAATTCCTACATCCCCAAATTGCTACGTCCCCCAATCGGTACATACCCAAATTGGCACATTCCTATATCACTATGTCTTCAAAAGGGCACATCTCCGAATTACTACGTCCCCAAATCGCTACGTCCCCAAATCGCTATATCCCGAAATTCCTACATCCCCAAATCGGCACATCCCCAAATTGGCACATCCCCAAATCGCTACGTCCCCTAATCGGTACATCCCCAAATTGGCACATTCCTATATCACTATGTCCCCAAATCGGCACATCCCCGAATTACTACGTCCCCAAATCGCTACGTCCCGAAATCGCTATATCTCGAAATTCCTACATCCCCAAATTGGCACATCTCCATATCAGTACGTCCTCAAATTGGCACATCCCCATATCACTACATCCCCAAATTGGCACATCCCCAAATTCCTACGTCCCCAAATTGGCACATCCTCATATCACTACGTCCCCAAATCGGCCCATCCCCAAATTCCTACGTCCCCAAATTGGCACATCCCCAAATCGGCACATCCCCAAATTCCTACGTCCCCAAATTGGCACATTCCTATATCACTACGTCCCCAAATTGGCACATCTCCAAATCACTACGTCCCCAAATCGCTATATCCCCAAATCGGTACATCCCCAAATCCCTAGATCCCCAAATCGCTATATCCCGAAATTCCTACATCCCCAAATCGGTACATCCCCAAATTGCTACGTCCCCAAATCGCTAAGTCCCGAAATTGGTACATCCCCAAATCGTAACGTCCCCAAATTGGCACGTCCCTAAATCGCTACGTCCCCCAATTGGCACATCCCTATATCACTACGTCCCCAAATTGGCACATCCCCAAATCACTACGTCCCCATATCACTAGGTCCCCAAATCGCTACGTCCTCAAATTTCTAGGTTTCCAAATACCCAAATTCCAAATTTCCCCATCTCCAAATCCCCAAATCCCCAAATGTCTGCAAACCGTCTTGATTCCCGAACCTGATCCCTCATATGTGAACATGTCACCATAATTTCATTACGGATCATATCCCCAGTTTCCCGATACTAATTCATCCTACGTGGTATAATAGTTTCGCAAAACCGCGAAACCAACATTCACCGTTCACAATAGCTTCGTTAATCTTTTTCACTGTCCTAGCCGGTGATTAACGATCTCCTGTGTCGTTCCACGTGCTTACCACGTGCAACGCCGGAAAGGACCTCGTGTAATCCTCGTGTCGGAGGATATTTTCCTTGTGTAACGGAAGTGAACGGGAAACCGACTCGAACTAGTTAGATTGTTCAACGAGATCTAGATTCCAAATGCCTGTCCGGCGATTTCGTGTTGCAAATTGTCGTGCAGCGACGTGTACACCCAGCGAATGAACTTTGACACAGAGTGAAATCTATCGGGTAAAAGTGCACGGACAGTTACGTGAATGAGCAGGATTTTTCGTGTGAAAGTTTTTTCTAACCGGAATGATTACGTGTTACATTATTCGTATTGGTGCTGTACGACTCTGCTAGGCTTGTTTGTAACCGTTCGAGCTGAGATTGATTATCTTTTGCAGGAAGATCGTTGGCTTCGCTATGTTTATGAAAGCGTGTATAGAATGTGTGGATTATCTTACGTGTGTGGAAATATTAATTGTTCAAAGTGTATGAAAGATGAAAATAATTGATGTTGTATTTTTTATTGGATGGAGAGACAAGATGTATAAAATATTATAATATTAAATTTATTTTCATAAATGTATAAGTATGTATTTATATTAATATTTGTAATAGGATGATTATAGCAACCATTGAGTGCAAGTATCAACATCTGAAAATAATATATGTAGAATACATTTCACTTGTACTTTTTGGTAATAAATTTTTGTGTATTTTAATTAGAATATTTTTTAGATGGAATTGATTTTTGTACATTTGTATTCTAATATTTTTTTAAATAATTCCTGTGGGTGAATGACTGTTATTGTACATGTACATACATATACTTATTAGTACATACTGGCAATATATACGTATACACATATAATACTTATAATGATAATACATATGTGCATTTTCTAATACACACTTATAATACATTTGTATTAATAATCACATTAATATATGTGTCTTTCAAAATTAATAACAATTTTGAACTTCGTTTCATCAGCCATTTTGAATACTCTAACCTAAAAATAATAAACTACCTTCGAAGATTGTTTTCAGAATGTCTTGTCATTGATTTTTAAATAAATACAGTATTTTAATTATAAACTAGTTTTTCATCAATGTATTCAATTTTAAGTTGAAGAGAAAAAGATTGTCAGAATAAATGATTGATAATGTTGGACCTTTGAAAACACTCATCTTTGAAGACACATTTCGTAACCTTTAAAATGTGATTATGAAGCAACAATAAAGAAGCCTAAGCCTGCTCAAATCTCTCGAGCAATATCTTTTTATTAGAAATTGAGGTGTTCGATGTACAGGGTTTCGTGCTAAATATCAACAAGGTGAGCGGAGACTTGAAATCACACTTTCTAAATTATGAGGTTTCGTTTACATTGCTTTTGATGTAGCTACTAATTGCATCAGCACGTTTACTATTTTAAATCTTGAAAATTTACAGGATGTGGATGTATCATCACGAATGTTGCATCAAACCTAACTGTATTTTAATATTTTATCGGAAGAAAGAATGAGGAACCTAATTTTATATACAATGACGTAAGTTGTTTTAATTTTGGACATGTGGAATATTTTAGTAAGAATTATGACTGAGGAAGATTTTATTCAGAATTGTGATTCATTGTGGGAGATTTTATTCAGAATTATGATTCATTCTGGAAGATTTTATTCAGAATTATCATTCACTGTGGAAGATTTTATTCAGATTTGTGATACATTGTGAAAGATTCTATTCAGAATTGTTTATGTATTTTTGTCAAATAGCGTATGTTCATGAATGTTTAATAAATATGACAGAAACAAGAACAAAATTTAAAATCTTTCTCTTCACATTTCAGTTGACATTCATGAAAAAAATAATTGTCAGAAATATTTTCTCAGAAATATTTCCATTATGGTTTTATAATTAATTATCTACTACTTGTGCTACATGATGAAATAAAATAATGGTTATGGAAAATAATAATATTTTTAAAATTTTAATTACAGAATTTACTAGCATTTGTAATTAACCTAATATTACTGTCACATCTATCAAATCAAAATAGTGTATAATGCACATTAAATTAAATAAAAATTAATTCATACAATGCAAACTATATAAAAACAAAACAAAATAATTCACATAAAACTGCATAAAAATAAAATAATCCACATAATACAAACTGCTCAAAAATAAAATAAAATGAGATAATCCACATAATACGCTGCATCAAAATAAAGTAATGCAAACCATGCACATTGCATGAAATAAAAATAAAATAATTCATTCGTACATATCATGAAAATAACCTGCTATGTCCTTCTGTACCTCTTCAGTTATCCTCATGCTCTTTTGTTCCCCCAAACATAATACTAAAATAAAAATAGCCATAATTCATTCTTGCAAGATTTCGTGAGAAGCAAAGTAAAATATCAAAGCGAAAGAAAAATATTTAAAAGCTTGACGAAGAATGTTGATACGTAAAACTGAAGTTTCTTTCATTTTCGAGTTCTAATTTCACCTTATCTATCTGCATGTCTGTATAAAGAATTCACTTTTTCCTGCAGATGATAGAAATCTGAAAGCATAAATCGCGATTCGAAGGAAGAAATATAGTAATTAAGGTGGAAGGTAATTAAGAAGATTTCGCTGATTAAAGAATAGATATTACGAATGGTATCGAAGTAGCCTTCACCTGTCAGATCTACTCCGCAGATCGATAATTGAGATAGCTATCGATGACATCCAATCTAACAACGTAAAAGGTGAGGGAAACTAGATCGAAGGAATGGAATTCACCTGAGGCTACGTCTACGATCTATATCCTTGCTCAATGAACATAGCTTCCAAGGTCGACGAAGTGTTCGCGATCATGGTCAGCGAAAGTTGTCGAAACCGATGAAATCAGGATTTGCCAAAAGTAACAAATTATTTCCGAAAAAATAGATACTGTATCGATTTAACCCCTTGCGCTATTTGTCAGGTACGTCAGTTAGAACTAATTAATCAAGCCTACAATATTAAAAGAGACAATGGAAATGTTATGACAATTTGGTATTATGCTATCGTTGACAAATTATCATTTGGTCAGAAAATTTGTTTTATTGATATTAATTTTATAAAATTACTGAATTTCATCAAAATTTATGTCACGTGTAAAGGTGAAAATATTTCGTGAAATAAAATGTAAAACTTGAATTAAACTTTCAGTACCTTCTCAGAGATAAATAAATTGCTAAAGTGCATATTTACATGAATATCCAGTCTACTAATTAGTTTTAGGAACTGGAGCGAGAAATAGATAGTCACGTCTGACATCTAGAAGTCAGTGCAAACGTACTTTATAAGAAGAATAACGTAAAATATCCAGACATTTACCATAAATTCACACACCATACGTCAGAAGGCATACGTTGATATATCTTTTTAGAGACATATATCGATCGTAAGATGACTAAATAAGCCCACACATCGTTCATCAGAAGATCAACATATCCTCTCAGAAACGTCTATCAATCATAAACTTTCGAAATAAACTCACATACTATTTCACAAGAGACACTATATCGATGTATCCTTTCAGAAGTATCTATCAATCATAAAGTGTCCATATATTCGTCAGAAACCACCACATATTCTTTTAAAAGTATCTATCAATCAGAAACTCTCAAAATAGACTCACATTTGACAGAAGGCACTACATGTTGACATATCATCTCAAAGCATCTATCAACAAATGTATTCAGAAACACCTACCAACCATGGGGTGCTCACATGGACCCACACATGTCAACATATTCTCCTAAAACCATCTTTCAAGCATAAAGTGTTCATGGATCCATACACCATTTATCAGAAGACACATATCAACATATTCTTTCAGGTCCATCCATTAAACTGACCAAATCAATCCATATTCCATTTCTTAAAATACATTACATACATATCTTCTGAAAACCATCTCTAACTGTCCAGAGAGAAACATCTACCAATTACAAATTGTCCACATGGATCCACATATGATTCATCAGGAGAGATATGACAGCATAGGCTTTTAGAAATCTCTCCCACAGACTCTCCAAATAGACCCACACTAATAGATACCACACGTCAACATATAGTTTCAAAGACATGTATCAATCTCAAACTGTTCACATGGATCCACATATCATTCACAGGAAGACATCATATGTCAACATATGTTCTCAGAACAATCTACCCACCACAAACTATACACATGGATCCACATATCATTCACAGGAAGGCATCATATGTCAACATATCCTCTCAAAGCCATCTACCCACCACAAACTGTCCACATGGATCCATATATCATTCACCAGAAAACATCATATGTCAACATATCCTCTCAAAGCCAACTACCCACCACAAACTGTCCACATGGATCCACATATCGTTCATCAGAGAACATCATATCTCAACATATCCTCTCAAAACAATATACCCACCACAAATTGTCCACATGGATCCACATATCATTCACCAGAGAACATCATATGTCAACATATCCTCTCAAAGCCATCACTATCTCTCCAAATGGACACAGTTTCACACTTGGATCACAAAGAAGACCACTTCGATCACAATCGATCAAACGATCCTAATCAACAACAGAACAATAACAATCCGACAATAAGAGAAGTGCATGAAATCGACAGAACAGACACGTACCGTTGAGTCTACCAGGAACAGCTTCCAACGATCCCACGAGGAGCACAACGAGCAGAATCAGCCTCGACATGTTGTCCTTGGTCCCTCCTAGACGTCCTTGCAGCTAGACCAGACCACCGCAGGACCATAAGTTCTCTAACGGCCGAATCGTCGCGTGTTAATCACAGTGTCACAAATAATCGACCGATCTTTTCGGACCACGATCGCGGAAAGGATGAAGGATCGACGATGCTGAGCGTCGCGCGGTCAGAAAGTGAATGGAGCTCCTCGCACGTGCGGACACGAGCGTTTCTCGAGCGTGCGAGTTATTGCGAATGGATTGTACCGTGGAATGTCGTGGAGATCGGCGATCTGGCTGTTTTTCTGGGCGAAAATGTACCAGCTATTCGACGAACGCGAGCTTTCCGCTCGTTCAGCGTCGAGAATGGGGTATTGTGTTCGAAGATATTCGAGGATCGAAGACAAAGTGAGTCATGAGCAATGGAATGATGCTGACCTCGAGTCCAGTCTGTCCTTTGTGCATCTAGCTAACGATGCAGGGATTGTGGATGCTGACGATTTTAGGTGTTCAGATTTTGATCAGGGCTTTTTTGGATCGATTTTAGGTGTTAGACATTTGATACTTTTTGCAAGTTTGTTTCAGAATTCCAGAATATCAGAATCTTAGAATTCCAGAATTTCAGAATTCCAGAATTCCAAATTTTCAAATTCCGAATCTCAAAATTTCGAATTCCAAAATTCCGAATTGCCAAAATTTCGAATTCCAAAATTCCGAATTGCCAAAATTTCGAATTCCAAAATTCCGAATTCCGAATTCCGAATTCCAAATTTCCAAATTCCCAAAATTTCGAATCTCAAATTTTCGAATTCCAAAATTCCGAATTCCAAATTTCCAAATGCCCAAAATTCCGAATTCCAAATTTCCAAATTCCCAAAATTTCGAATTCCAAAATTCCGAATTCCAAATTTCCAAATTCCCAAAATTCCGATTTCCAAAATTCCGAATTCCAAATTACCGAATTGCCAAAATTTTGAATTCCAAATTTCCAAATTCCCAAAATTCCGAATCTCAAAATTTCGAATTCCAAAACTTCGAATTCCAAATTTCCAAATTCCCAAAATTCCGAATTCCAAATTTCCGAATTGCCAAAATTTTGAATTCCAATTTTCCAAATTCCCAAAATTTCGAATTCCAAAATTCCGAATTCCAAATTTCCAAATTCCCAAAATTCCGAATCTCAAAATTTCGAATTCCAAAATTTCGAATTCCAAATTTCCAAATTCCCAAAATTCCGAATTCCAAATTTCCGAATTGTCAAAATTTCGAATTCCAAATTTCCAAATTCCCAAAATTCCAAATTCCAAATTTCCAAATTCCGAAAATTCCGAATCTCAAAATTTCGAATTCCAAAATTCCGAATTCCAAATTTCAAAAATTCCAAAACTCTGAAATTCCAAAATTCCAAAATTCCAAGTTTCCAATTTTCCTAATTTCCAAAACTAAAATTCCAAATTTCCAAAAGTCTCAATTTCCAAATTTCAGAACTTAAAAAATCCACCCTTACCCTAACTTCCACACAACCTATCAATTAAATTTTTCGCAACGCATCAATTATTCGATTAAATTACAAAGACAGCAAATCCTCTGAAAGCTCATGAGCTTACGGTTCCTCCAAAATCAATCGGCCGTTTAAAGCCAGCGAAGTGTAAATCTTAGAGAAGCGTTCTCTTAGCTATTCCCTTCGTATTTGCTTCGTCCTATTGTTTGCTCCGCAATCACTCGATCCCGAAGATCTATCCAAGACAATAGGATCACGTAACGAAATTAGGTTACCAACAACCGATAGTTAAACTAACCCTAATCAATCAATTGATTTCAGTCAGGCACCAATTAGGACAGCATCAATGATTGCTCATTGTCAGACATCAACCGACTTGATCAACTCATTCAGGATATTTTTATGAGGGGGAACGGCATTATGTAAAATTCATGAGATAATTTGCAAAACAATGATTCCTCAAGTATACTCTCAATAATAATAACGAACTCGTTGCGTTTTGATGTTTTATTCATTTTTACTTCATTTTTTATTATTTGTCAATTGATGAAATATAGGTACTTTTTATTTGGGCAATTTTTGTAACTTTGTGATAAGTAAAAATTTATGTAGGTGGTTTTGATTTATTCGCGTTGTAATTATTTATCATATCAATTTTTTTAGATAATTGTCGATAGCACGTATTCAAAGCAATTTTAAGTCAAATAGATGTTACAGTCAACTTTTATTTTTTATTATATTCACAACTTGTATTTTCATGTTTCTTATAAAGAATTTTCATTTTTTAATAGGTAAAGATATATTTCATAGGTAGATTAACTTACCATTTGAAAATGAATATAAACTAATGTTTTCCCAAGTCAATATTCACTTTATAGAGAACAATATTAACAAATAAGTACAATACACAAAAACCATATCACAGTTATATCGAAATACTAATAAAAATCACATTATCTCCAAATACTAATGTAAATTCTAGTATACATATACTAAAAATGATATCGAAAATTGTAACTAAAAGTGAAAATATAGATTTTCCCAGCAAGTGTGCAAATACTTGGACAGCACACGTGACACTAGACACGAGGTTTTACGATAGGATGAAAACAGCCGACATCGAAAACTCTTCAAGACATGATTTTGCACAAAGCCGTTCGAAAGAGGGTGAAGAACGAGCGGAAAGAAGCGTTTTCGCAAGGATGATTCGTAAGAAGCGTTTTCGGGTACCTGAGTCAGCGCGAGTAGCCGGTAAACCCGGTTGAGCAAACAACGATCGACTGAACGGCAACAGGCGTCTACGTTCGCTTTTCAATCGGATTCCATGATGGTCGACCTTCGCCGATTCCCTCATCCTGAAGACCACCACTTTGGAATTACCATTGCCACACGTGGACACTGGACGGTACAATATGTACGATACATGTTCTTTTCGATTATCCTTCATTTATTAATCTTTCAATTTTTGTTCAAATTTTTGATGGCCACTGACTTCACCCTTCACGAATTATTTGTTCTTGGAAAAAAGGCATGGCTTTGCGAAGGTCTTTGAATTAAATTAGCTTGAAGTTAAAATATCTCCAAGACATTAGGTAGAGATGGTGTCTATGGTTGTGATATTTTTCAATTTGCAAATCCTTAAATTCTAAATTTGCCTAATCTTCAAATACCTACAGCTTCTAAATTTTCAATTTCTACGCTGTAAATTTTGTTAAATTTTCAAATACCGAATCATCTTTTAAATCTTCAAATCCTTGAATTTCCTAAATATTCACTTCAATTAATAATCTAAATTTCCTAATAATTCTTTTTAATTAATAATACAAATTTTCCTAAATATTCATTTTACTTAATAATCAAAATTCCCTAAAAATTCTTATTGACTAATAATACAAATTTCCTAAAAATTCTTTTTAATCAATAACTTTCCCTAAATATTAATATTTCTTAATAACCCAAATTTCCCAAAAATTCATTTGAATTAATGACCTAAAATCCCTAAAACCTCGTCTTAATTAAAAACCTAAACCCAAAATTTTTAAGCATCCCGAATCCGACAACTCAGCAGCTAAAAGTGTACGAGTAGAGCAGCAGCTCCTTTTGATTGCCACATTTTCCGCCCGGTATCACATTTTCCCCTAGGGAAACCAGATTCTCTGGCGGCTGTACGTGTCGTAAAGCAAACTCGCTTTCGAGAGCATGGGTTCTCGAGTTGGTGGAATTTTCAGTCCCGTATGGTGGCTGCGCTATCGCAAAGCCATCGAGCGTCTGCTGGCAATGGTGGTGGAAGATGATTCGACCATTCGTGCCGACTGTCCATCGGCGTAAAAATGGTGCCGAAGTGAAAGGAATATTTGCGTCAGCGAATATCCAAGAGATAACAGTTCTCTAGAGATAAAACGATGAAAGGAATGTTGCTGGTAAATTGTAGATTTCGAGGATTTCAGGGAACCCAGGCTCGAACGTCTTCGAATTTCTTGTGTTCCGCGAATGGATTCATAAAACGGGTGAATATCGGTTGCTTTTGTCATATATTGTTATACACATATTATACCATGTCTATATATTGAAATGACAATTTTACAATTTTTATACTTTAAGAGGACACTTCGTTTTTTTCTTGTCTTTCGGGACTTTTCTAACCTATTGCGATTTTATACCTCCAATGAAGGATTTGCTGGTATTAATTACTACGTTTTATTCTTATTATTAAAAATTCAATTAAATTATCGTTAGCAACTGATTGTGGGTGCTGACGATTTTAGCGCTCAGATTTTGATCAAGGCTTTTCTGTATCGATTTTAGGTAAAGCTTATTCGATTCTAGGCAAGTTTATTCCAGAATTTCAGAATTCCATAATTTCAAAACTCTAAAATTACAAAATCCCAAAATTCCAGAATTCCAGAATTCCAAAATTCCAAAATTCCAAAATTTCAAATTTTCAAAATTCCAAAATCCCAGAATTCCAAATTTTTGTATTTCCAAATTCCAAAATTCCAAGTTTCCAAAATTTCAGAATTCCAGAATTCCAGAATTCCAGAATTCCAGAATTCCAGAATTCCAAAATTCCAAATTTACAAAATTCCCAAATTCCTATATTTCCAAAATTCTAGAATTCCAGAATTCCAGAATTCCAAAATTCCAAAATTTCCGAAATTCCGGAATTCAAAAATTTCAAAATTCCAGAATCTCAAAATTCCAAAATTCCAAAATTCCAAAATTCCAAAATTAAAAAATTCCAAATTTCCAAATTCCAAAATTCCAGAATTCTAAATTTCCAAATTCCAAAATTCCAGAATTCTAAATTTCCAAAATTCCAAAATCCCAGAATTCCAAATTTTTGTATTTCCAAATTCAAGAATTCCAGAATTCCAAAGTTACAAAATTTCCGAAATTCCGGAATACAAAAATTTCAAAATTCCAGAATACAAAAATTCCAAAATTCCAAAATTCCAAAATTCCAAAATTCCAAAATTCCATAATTCCAAATTTCCAAATTCCAAAATTCCAAAATTCCAGAATTCTAAATTTCCAAAATCCCAAAATTCCAAAATTCCTATATTTTCAAAATTCCAGAATTCCAAAATTCAAAAATTCAAAAATTTCAGAAATTCCGGAATTCAAAAATTTCAAAATTCCAAAATTCCAGAATTCCAAATTTCCAATTTCCACATTCTAGAATTCCAAATTTCCAATTTCCAAGTTCCAATATTCCAGAATTTGAGTATTACAAATTTTCAAAATTCAAAAATTCCAGAGTTCCACAATTTAGTGCATATGTGTATATATACATTAATCTCTAAAACAATTATTTTCTACACCTTTCCGATAACGTCATCCAAAAATGTAATTGATTACTTTTCGTCCGAGATCTCCCACTTGCCCCAATAGAAATGAAAGAAATTCGCTAAAACTGCAGCATTAAGAAAATGCAACAGCAATTTGTGCGAAGAGGAAAAATTGAAAGGCTAAATCGTTGTGGCGACAGTGGAGAGGAACGAGTCTGTCACTGTATTCTGTTCGTCGAACAATGTGCATCACTTTGCTCGTCGCGTTGCGTTTTATTTCGACGTTTCGCCGTGATTGGAGGCGTGATATATTTCCACGACGACGAGTCATCGTGTCCCGATCGAAAATACAAGGAATAGGACTCCGAATCGCGGGGGAATAATCTTGCTAGAAATCTCGCTCATGAATAATTCGACCAACCTGTCGATATTTGCGTGTTTGCACTACGCTCTCTGTCGCCGCCCCGATACGTGATTCGAAACGATCTTTGTAAGTATCCGCTCTGACATCGACTTTATTTTACGCGAGAGGTTCATCACCGAGAACGCAAACTTCACCCTCGAAATACACAGAGTTATACGACGCTCGATGTACAGGGTGTTTCGATCGATTTTCAATTCCTTTTCAAATTGTTTCGATTCGAACGCAAGCTTTGCTATGGAAACAGCCCTTTCGAGATACGGCGCTCGATGTACTGGGTGTTTCGATCGATTTTCTATTCCTTTTCAAATTGTTTCGATTCGAATATCCAGGAAATTCTCCGCGAAAGCGCGGGGAGTAAAAGGGAAATACCAAGTAAATTTGATTGGAGGTGTTTTTTAGTACAGAGGCATAGGTCGATTTTATTTTTCTAGTAGCACAGTAAATTTTTTAGTGCACCTTTTGTCGTAAAAATTTGGCAAAAAGTACTGGAGACGAGTAAATTGTAATTTATTGTAGAGTAATTCTAATTAATATATAATAGTGCATATCAAGCAATTATTACATATTTCAATTTCAAAGTACCACTTTTATCAACGTATGTACAAATTTTACAACTATAGCATTTATTACACGTCATTGAAATAATGCAATAGATCACTAGTCTAAGAAATACGTTTATAATTATTTAAATAAGTATACAATAATTGAATAAACTTCAATCGAGTGTTTATCATACTCATATTAGTACTCATATGTGTATTGAATTTAAAATATTTTATAAGCTGGTGGTTTGTTAATATGAATAGTCTATTGATGTTTTATAGAATATCACTAGAATATTTGTAAATATATTTAAATAATTTTGAAGATGTTCTAGGAATTTTGTTTTAAATGGAACACCCTGTATATATTTCCTTTGTGACGCTGGGAAACGTTTACTTTCGATTTATCGATAAGGCGAATCTTTGAAGTTTGGAACGAAATCTGGTTTTCAAACATTCGAAACAAATTTTTGGGGAAAAAGGACTAGTTTGATTTGTGTGGTAACATGGGGTGGGTTGATGTGCTGGATGTACTATTTAAGATACAATATTTATTTACAATTAGTAAAATAGTAAAGTAGTAAAGTAGTAAAGTAGTAGAATAGTAAAATAGCAAAATAGCAAAGCAGCAAAATAGTAAAATGGAACAGTAGCAAAACTGTAAGATAGTAACATGATAAAGGGATAAAACGTGAAAGTAATAAAAGAGTAAAATAATAAAATAGTAAAATAGAAAAATAGTAAAATAGTAAAATAGTAAAATAGAACAGTAGCAAAACTGTAAAATATTAATATGATAAAGGGGTAAAAATTGAAAGTAGTAAAAAGGTAAAATAGTAAAATAGTAAAATAGTAAAATAGTAAAATAGCAAAATAGTAGAAGAGTAAAATAATAAAATACTAAAATAGTAAAATAGTAAAATAGTAAAATAGTAAAATAGTAAAATAGTAAAATAGTAAAATAGTAAAATAGTAAAATAGTAAAATAGTAAAATAGTAAAATAGTAAAATACTAAAATACTAAAATACTAAAATACTAAAATAGTAAAATACTAAAATACTAAAATAGTAAAATACTAAAATACTAAAATACTAAAGTATCAAAATAGTAGAATAGAGCAGTAGCAAAACTATAAAATAGTAAAATATGAAAGTAGTAAATTAATAAAATACTAAAATATGTGAAAGTAAAATATTAAAATAGAAAGCAGAATAATAAAATAACATAAAATCTCAATATACTAGAACAAAATTTGCAATCACACCATCGGTGCGAAGATAAAATCAGAATCCAAAGAATTCATATTTACAATACAGCATTACACCTGCATTTGCAAAAGCAGATAACGAACATAAAATTTGGTATCACATCTACAATTAACATACCTGAATAAATTAACCTCGCTAAAAAAAATATTAATCAAAGAATCTACAGAATCGTGCTTCAATTTCTCTCTCTTAATTAGTATTAATATATCGCGTAGCTATAAATACATTCCATGATTTACAGTTACAGGTTTCATAAATCAGAAACTTTTCCAACGTCGAAACTATAAAATTCCTGAAACTTTCGAAAAATGTTGATTCAACTGATTCAACGTTTGCTTCGATACCATTTATCACCCATTCACTCAGATATTTCAGCTCTAATTGGTAGACTCGATCCTCTGTCAAATGAAATTCCATTCTGCCTTTTCAAATGTAATAATATTTCAGCTTCAATCATGAATGAAACCGGACAAACAGAGCAGAATACCTAACGCTTTTTTCCAACTTTTTATTACCATCGTTTCTCTCGCATCAATGAAAAAAGCTACTATTCTCATGCCGGTTCTTATAGCACTTTCGTCACGTTAATCGTCCAAGCCATTAAGGAGCTTACAAAACGTGTCTGGGTACCTTTGCTTCGATGCTCCTCCCTTCAAAGTTACTATTTTATGTGGATTATAGTTTCATAGTCGTATCTTCTATACACTCCACATATGTATATGTAGCTATACGTACTTATATGTAGTTCCGATATGTGTATGTATTTTATATAAGCATATGTAGCTATATGTATATGTAGTATCGATATGCACATGTATTTTATACGTGTATGCATATGTAGCTATGCACATGTAGAATATTAATATAATCGCACAATTTATAGAAGATGTTACAAAGTGTATAATAAATGAAGAAATTTGAAAATATTGAAAGAAAGGAAATTTGGGAATTGGGAATTCTAGGTTAATTTGGAAATTTTTGAAAATTGGTTCTTTGGGAATTTTAGAATCCAAAAGTAATGGAAATTTCGTAATTTGGGAATTTGGGAAATTTGGAATATGGGATTTGGAAATTTGGAAATTTGTGAATTTAGGATTTGGGGAATTTGAGATTTGGAGGATTTAGGAAATTTGGGATTTGGGGAACTTTGGGTTTGGGGAATTTGGGATTCGGGGAATTTGGTTTCTGGGGAATTTGGGATTTGGGGAATTGGGACTTGGAGAATTTAGGAAATTTGGGGAATTGGGATTTGGGGAATTTGGGATTTGGGGAATTTGGGATTTGGGATTTGGGGAATTTGGGACTTGGGGAATTTGGGATTCGGGCAATTTGGGATTTGGGGAATTTGGGACTCGGAGAATTTAGGATTTGGGGAATTTGGGATTTGGGGAATTTGGGACTTGGGGAATTTAGGATTTGGGGAATTTGGGATTTGGGGAATTTGGGACTTGGGGAATTTGGGTCTTGGGGAATTTGGGATTTGGGGAATTTGGGATTTGGGGATTTGAGAATTTGAAAATTAGGAAATTTGGTAATTTAGTAATTTGCTAATTTGGTAATTTGCTAATTTTGAAATTTAGAAATTTGGAAATTTGGATGCTTAGAAATTTTGGAAATTTGAGAATCCCAAAACTTTGAAATTTGAAAATTTATGAATTTGCAAAGTAGAAAATTTAATAACTTAAAAATTTAAAAATTTGGTAACTCGTAATTTTGAAACTTAATAAACTGACACTTTATCAACCCATAAAATCAAACTCCTCAATTCCCCAAAATTTGAAGAAAGAAATACTGATCTCCATCCCTAAGTCAGTCAACAGTAATTCGAAACAGAAATAAAAATCTGAAATTTTACTGCTCCTAACCAGAAGAAAGTGATAAATTTCAAAATAACAAAAAAATCCAATGTTTTAACGTGTGATCCTCTTTTAAAGAGTCCTGTACAAGGACATTAATCGTCGAACGAAGAGACAGGATTGTTTTCGCAATGCCTTTTGCCAGTGAACACACGTAACAGGAATGTAGGCCTCGGTCATGCTGTCAGGATCAGGTCAGTTGAAAATGAATTCCGAAGAAAGAGAAAGGACCAGGGAAAGCAACCGCGAGAAAGAGGATCAATTTGATCCGCTTAAAATATGCGCATCACTTCGACTCTGTGCACACATTGATGTTCTTATAATTCTATTCAATTTAACCGGATTTAATTAAATTTTTTTTGTCACACGTATTTATGGAAACATTTCGGATATCGCATAATTTACTTTCACGATATTTTTTGTGGGTTTCTTTTTTTGTTTGTTGAAATGTAAACGCCTGAAGATGCGGGTTTCGTGTTCAACCGTGAAGAATGGCAGGTAATTTGTGTCAAGTTTAAAAATTATTACGGTTTGAGTGCCGGAGATGATCTAGTGATCTTTAAGTTGACGTATCGTGGTATTTAAAAATGTGGGAGATTTACGAGATTTTTAGATTTGAGGAGGAAGGTTTGGAAAATTATAAAGTATACAGTTTTTAGATTTTTCTATTTTCATGTTTATGAACTTAAAAATTTCGGAATTTTTTAATGATGTAATTTGTGTATTAAACGATTTCTTTTTCAATTGCTTCATTCACAAATTTCTAAATTTTATATTTTTGAATTTCTCAATTTCTACATTGGAAGATTTGTAAATTTCCAAATTTCTATATTGAAAGATTTTTACGTTTTCAAATTTCTGCATTGAAAGATTTCTACATTCCCAAATTACAAAATTTTTAAATTTCAAAATTTCTAACTCTGAATTTTCTAATTTCTGCATTAAAAGATTTTTACATTTCCAAATTTCCAAATTATGAAATTTCTAAATTTCCTAGTTTAGAATTAAATTATTAAAATATATCTACACAATAAAAACTATATACATTTCCAAATTCCTGAATTATAAAATTTCTTGATTCCAAAATTTTCAAATTTTCAATTTACAAAATTCCTAGATATCTAAATTCAATAATTTTTAAATATTAAAACATGCTTCCATATCTTCAAATTTCTAATAAAAACATAACATGCTAAATATACTTTATAAATAGTTACATTCTAACAAAATATTAGTTATTTAGTTATAATGATTATTTATAAAATAACTTGCTATATTTATTTTATAAATGGTTACATTCTGACAGAATATTATTTATTTACTTATAATAGCTATTTATAAAATAATTTGCTATATTTATTTTACAAAAGATCACTCTGAACCAAAGCAATATAAAATATAAAAAATACTACAGAAATTCTCGACAAACAAAAACCACTACATAAAATATGCCTTTAACCTTGTACGAAAAGAACGTACGTTTGAATTTAATAAAGTCGAAGGTGATACTCAAGTTTCTTTTTTTAATAACGCTTTCAGCTTTATGAAACGTTTTATTTGAAGTAACTTATGAAACATCCACTTTCAAGTTACACAATTTTTGTTTGATTCATTTTCCTTTAGAGATAGCATTGACACGAATCGAGGTTGTAATAATAGCTTTCAATGACTCATCTCGAATTATAAAGTCTTGTTTCTTTATCGAAAATTGGTATTTAATTAGATAGTTCTTTTTATTTATTAATGTGCGTGATTTTTATCCGTTCTATTAGGATGGTGTAAGAATATCCTGACAAGACATTACTTCGTTTCTTGTTGCGAATATTGTGCATGGTTTTTTTCACTGAAATTGCGTAGGTTACTTATCTTCATACGCGATTTTAATTGTAATTTTCTGTAAATTTAATGAGATGTTTCTTAACGTGGTTTTTTAATAATTCAATTTTCATTGATTGCTTTATTATTTGTATTGTAGTTCATTTTGTGTAATCTGTTTTAGTTTATGAAGATGGTATTTAATTATATGTATTAGGATTATAGAGGAATAGTATTTTGACCAATGTTATTATAAAGTTAGAAGTAGATTTTCAAATTTTCAAATTTCTACATTCTTCAATTTTCATATTTCTATATTTTTCAATTTTCAAATTGTTACGTTTTTAAATTTTCATATTTCTATACTTTTCACTTTACAAATTTTTACATTTTTAAATTTCTATAGGTTTAAATATCCAATCTTTTAAATTTCTCCAATTTTCCACAAACGAAGAGAGAAAAGGAGAAAAGAAGATAAGAATCTAATGCTGAACGAAATTTTCTATGCAGAAGACACCTATTTACATGATGACACTCTTCAACATTCAATCCATCCAATGTGAAGCTGATATCTTCTCATGAATGTATTATACTGAAAAAAAAGTGAAGAAGAAAACGGGGTAGGAAGAGCTGGAAATATTTTCTGAAGTTTTCTATGTACAAGACACTTACATAATGACACTCTTCAAGATTCAATCAATTCAAAGCGCACTTCGTATCTCCTCGTCAATGTATTACACCTAACAAGAAAGTGAAGAAACTAGAGAAGACAAGAAAAGTATAATGCTAAACAAATTTCCTATGCTGAAGATACTTATTCTCATGATGACACTCTTCAATATTCAATCCACCAACTCTTCAATCCATTCAATGCCTGACATCTTCTCATGAATATATTAAAAAAAAAAAATTTTAAATAACGAAATAGGAAGAGCTGGATATACTGAAACTTTCTATGTACAAGACACTTGTATTATGACACTCTTCAAACTTCAATCAATCCTAAATTGACTTGACATCTCTTCATCAATATGTTATAAGAAGAAAGCCAAGAAAAAAGTCATAGTTTGAAGGATGTTGAAATTCTCACCAATATTTCTTATGAAGATGACACATTTGGAAGATGACATAAGATAACACTCTGTAGATGATTCATTCAATTCAAAATTGATGTGATAGCACCTACATATACTCACCAAGAAAGTGAAGAAAGAGTCATAGTTTGAAAGATCTTGAAATTCTTATAAAAATTTTTTATGAAGATGACACATATTTAGAAGATGACATTTTAATTCATTCCTATGTCCCCAAATTGGAATGTGCCCAAATCGGTATGTTCCCAAATCAACTATGCGTAGTAGGTGTGTCATGAGTACGTTGTGAGTGCGTCACGAGTGCATGGTGGGTGCGTCACGTATGCGTTGTGGCTGCGTCACGAGTGCGTCATGTGGTACGTCCACAAATCGCTACGTCCCCAAATCGCTATATCCCCAAATCACTACGTCCCGAAATTGCTATATCCCCAAATTCCTACATCCCCAAATCGGTGTATCCCTAAATCGCTATATCCCCAAATTCCTACGTCCCCAAATCAGTACGTCCCCAAATTGTTATGTCCCCAAATTCTTACATCCCCAAATTGCTATATCCCCAAATCAGTACATCCCCAAATTGCTGCGTCCCCAAATTGCTACGTTCCCAAATCGCTACGTCCCCAAATCGTTACGTCTCCCAATCGGTACATCCCCAAATTGGCACATCCCTATATCACTACGTCCCCAAATTGGCACATCCCCAAATCACTACGTCCCCAAATCGTTACGTCCTCAAATCGGTACATCCCCAAATTGCTATATTCCCAAATTCCTACGTCCCAAAATCGGTACATCCCCAAATTGCTATGTTACCAAATCGCTACACCCCTAAATCGCAACGTCTCCAAATTGCTATGTCCCCAAATCGCTACATCCCTAAATTCCTACATCCCCAAATCGGTACATCCCCATATCACTACGTCCCCAAATCGGCACATCCCCAAATTACTACGACCCCAAATTGGCACATCCCCAAATCGCTACGTCCCCCAATCGGTACATCCTCAAATTGGCACATCCCTATATCACTACGTCCCCAAATTGGCACATCCCCAAATCACTACGTCCCCAAATCGTTACATCCTCAAATCGGCACATCCCCAAATTGCTATATTCCCAAATTCCTACGTCCCAAAATCGGTACATCCCCAAATTGCTATGTTACCAAATCGCTAAACCCATAAATCGCAACGTCTCCAAATTGCTATGTCCCCAAATCGCTACATCCCTAAATTCCTACATCCCCAAATCGGTACATCCCCATATCACTACGTCCCCAAATCGGCACATCCCCAAATTACTACGATCCCAAATTGGCACATCCCCAAATTGCTAGGTCCCCCAATCGGTACATCCCCAAATTGGCACATCCCTATATCACTACGTCCCCAAATTGGCACATCCCCAAATCACTACGTCCCCAAATCGCTATATCCCCAAATCGCTACGTCCCCAAATCGCTCATATTTTAAAATCTCTACATAGTATTACACACACAACTAAAAAGTTTAAAGGTTGACAACAGCAAAAATACCGTCGAGTGTTAAAGGTGTAAGATCTTGAAATTCTTACTAAAATTTTACATGTAGACAACACACATTTAGAAGATACCACTCTTCAGAAGATGACACTGTTTACAAGATTCACACAAACCAATATTGACTCGATATCTCTTCGTCAACAAGAAAGTGCACAAAACAGAAAATGTATACTTAGCAAGAAAGTGCACAAAACAGAAAATGTATACTTAGCAAGAAAGTGAAGAAAAAATAAAAAAGTTTACTCAACAACAAAGTGAAGAAAACGTGTACTTAACAAGAAAGCGAAGAAAGAAAACAAGTAAATAAAAGACAAGTACAGAAGCTAAAAAGCATCTAATACTAAATTTTCTTTGCAGAATACAAACGAAGACCCACATCAATATCCACATACCAGACCCACATCCTCTTATCAACGTACTTGACAGAGAAACAGCGAAGATTATTCAAGTGCCGTTTTACCAGTCAGAAAATAAAAAACGCGGTTAACGATTCACTGGTTGTCCCAGATCGAAAGCTCGTCCCGCGGACAGGCTACTATTTACGGTCATCTCGCTAGGTTCGCGTACGTATGCACTTGTTGTATGGTGGACACACGCTCTAACACGTGTACCAGCAACGGTTGTCACGTGCAACAACATGCGGCAAGCAGGTCGCAAGAAGGTAGCAACATAGAAAATGAAAGTTGAGATTCCACGGTGGGTTGTTTCGTAACCAGGGTCACGCTTAGAAAGGCGCCCAAGCCGTTTTAATTCGTCTATCGCTTACGGCACCGAAATACGAAGATGGAGAAGATACACGCGTTTCTGTGCGATTATCACGAAGGAAATTCCGAAGTTAACGCGTTCTTATTCAACTTTGCATCCTTAATCAACACGGAAGACGCTTTTGGAGCTTTTTTCTGTTGAAGTCAGGTCAAACTTCTGTTGAAGTTTTTACCGAGGTTAGAATATTGTGACTGATTATTAGCAAAACTGAATCTAACGATGAGAAAGACGGTCTGTATTAGAAAAACGAACCCATCGGGTTTAAGGGGCGGCATTGTTTGTCGAAGACCATGGTAATAAACATGTAGGAATAGCTTCTCTTTTCTTTAAGACGACGCCCAGATTTCCTTTCTGGGGATCTGAGCATTACTTCTCGTAGAGTATTGAGTCTGAATGTTAAATAAAGTTCACAGTTTGAAAAGATTATAGTACTGTTTTCCAATAATGTTAAATGTGTCGTCATATTTTCCAAGGTTTGGATATTTGGAAGGTTGAAGAAGAGTTGTGCCTGTAGATGGATTTGGAATTAATTTATCTTGATTGCGAAGTAAAATATTAGCAAAATATTTGATAGTCCAAAGCTAGCAAATGTGCAGCTATCCAACAATGATGAGCCATAATGACACACTTAAGAATTAATAAATTGTTAAACTTTGACAAATATGTTTTGTTATTTTTGAAGGTTTGGATGTTTGATTTGGGAGGTTGTGAAAGAGTTGTGTGATTACGAAGGATTTGTTAATTTAAATGCAAAGTAAAGTATGAGAGAATACTAGCAAAATATTTGATGGTCCAAAACTAGCAAATGTGCAGCTATCCAACAATGATGAGCCATAATGACACACTTAAGAATTAATAAATTGTTAAACTTTGACAAATATTTTTTGTTATTTTTGAAGGTTTGGATGTTTGATTTGGGAGGTTGTGAAAGAGTTGTGTGATTACGAAGGATTTGTTAATTTAAATGCAAAGTAAAGTATGAGAGAATACTAGCAAAATATTTGATGGTCCAAAACTAGCAAATGTGCAGCTATCCAACAATGATGAGCCATAATGACACACTTAAGAATTAATAAATTGTTAAACTTTGACAAATATTTTTTGTTATTTTTGAAGGTTTGGATGTTTGATTTGGGAGGTTGTGAAAGAGTTATGTGATTACGAAGGATTTGTTAATTTAAATGTAAAGTAAAATATGAGAGAATACTAGCAAAATATTTGATGGTCCAAAGCTAGCAAATGTGCAGCTATGGAACAATGGTGACCCATAATGACACACTTAAGAATTAATAACTTGTTAAACTTTGACAAATATTTTTTGTTATATTTGAAGGTTTGCATGTTTGATTTGGGAGGTTGTGAAAGAGTTGTGTGATTACGAAGGATTTGTTAATTTAGGTGCAAAATAAAATATGAGAGAATACTAGCAAAATATTTGATGGTCCAAAGCTAGCAAATGTGCAGCTATCCAACAAGGGTGAGCCATAATGACACTTAAGAATTAATAAATTGTTAAACTTTGACAAACGTGTTTTGTTATTTTTGAAGGTTTGGATGTTTGATTTGGGAGGTTGTGAAAGAGTTATGTGATTACGAAGGATTTGTTAATTTAAATGCAAAGTAAAATATGAGAGAATACTAGCAAAATATTTGATGGTCCAAAACTAGCAAATGTGCAGCTATCCAACAAGGGTGAGCCATAATGACACACTTAAGAATTAATAAATTGTTAAACTTTGACAAATATTTTTTGTTATTTTTGAAGGTTTGGATGTTTGATTTGGGAGGTTGTAAAGGAGTTGTGTGATTACGAAGGATTTGTTAATTTAAATGCAAAATAAAATATGAGAGAATAATAGTAAAATATTTGATGGTCCAAAGCTAGCAAATAGGTAGCTATCCAACAAGGATGAGCCATAATGACACACTTAAGAATGAATAAATTGTTAAATTTTGACAAATATTTTTTGTTATTTTTGAAGGTTTGGATGTTTGATTTGGGAGGTTGTGAAAGAGTTGTGTGATTACGAAGGATTTGTTAATTTAAATGCAAAATAACATATGAGAGAATAATAGTAAAATATTTGATGGTCCAAAGCTAGCAAATGTACAGCTATGGAACAATGATGAGCCATAATGACACACTTAAGAATTAATAAATTGTTAAATTTTGACAAATATTTTTTGTTATTTTTGAAGGTTTGGATGTTTGATTTGGGAGGTTGTGAAAGAGTTGTGTGATTACGAAGGATTTGTTAATTTAAATGCAAAATAAAATATGAGAGAATAATAGCAAAATATTTGATGGTCCAAAGCTAGCAAATGTGCAGCTATGGAACAATGGTGAGCCATAATGGTGCACTCAGGATTTAATCTGTTACCATACTTTGACAACTGTGTTTTGGTATTTGTTCCAAAAGTTGGGTAGTTTAAGTTGAGAGATAGTGAAAGGATTGTATAATTAGTGAAGATGTAGTGAAATTGTGATTAAGAATGTGTATAATTGTATATATTTGTATAATCTTGCTATGAAAATATTAGTTCAGAGCTAGCAAATATGTTATCCAACAATGGCAAGCCATAATGGCACACAATTTAGCTGAAACTTTGTTACTGGTGATACTAAAAATAATCTTCTGCATTTCAACGATCAAAATTCCCTGTTATGTAAATTTTGTTGGTACAAGATTAATTGTTGTGCAGATGTATGAATTTTTATGTAATCAAAACGTAACTCGCTTTCACCGTGCTTGATTTTCTATTTACGTACACTTATTTCTGTATGATGACTTGAAAGAAGTGTGAAGAAAAACGAAGATGACATAACTCGAATGATTTTGAGCTATTAACATTAACGAAATTATGTAATCCACTTTAACCTCATACATGACACGAGGACCATTCATCAATAATGACAGGACAAATAAAGATTGAGAAAATGACGATTGGAAATTTTGAAACTTCCCGAAGTTAGAAGTCTACGAATTTAGCGAATGTGAAAGTACGATTACACAAATAATTATTTTATTATTCAACTTCCAGAATTTGAAGACTATTCAGATTGTAAATTTATAAATTTAACAAAAGTTATAAATTATTTCAGAAATTTACAGGCTACAATTTACAAAATTTCAGCGAAATTTCCAAAAAATTGTAAAGCTGTCTATCTCCGAATATTCCATGAAAGGTACCTTGCAAAAAAGGTACGACAAAAGTCGCGCGAGTATTTCGGGCATCGTCGATTTTCATCTGGTAACTCGACGTTCGCGGGATTCGAATAGGAACGGCGGAATGCCATCGAAATTCCTGAAAGCTTTCGGGACGTGTTCAAGATTTCTTAGCCGTTAGATCTGCGTGGAATCGAATTCCGTGATACGATGCTCCGTTCAGAACACGTCCAACGGGTTGATGGCGACTTTGGAAAAATCCCTGGAAGAGGATACGCTGTATCCAGCCACGATCTTGACAAGGACGAAGCTAAGCAATCCAAATGGCCGTTCACCGATTCAAGGTTGTCTAACTCGATCGGCCATGACGAGTGACACCGCGGAAATTTCAATCGTTACCGTTTAAATCTCGAATGAAAGTAGTCCGAGGGCCGACCAGTTTCTTTCTGGTGATCCAGCGACGGCCAAGCGGACCAGACACGAATCCGTTCGACAAAAAATCAAATCGACCGGAATAATCGACCTACGACAAACTCGATCGAACGCGTGTACAGTCGACGCCAAATATACTCTCCCAATGAAAATATGGTAACTTACGTGCAAAATCACGTTCACCGACTTCGAGGAACATTTGAGGAATCATAAATTAGGGAATGGAGAAAGATATCTACTGATAGAGAGGTCTAGGGATTTCGAATTTAGTGATTTTTAACGTAGGGATTTTGGATTTACATGTAAGGATTTTGGGATATGGGGATTTTGGGATATGGGGATTTTGGGATATGGGGATTTTGGGATATGAGGATTTTTGGATATGGGGATTTTGGGATATGGGGATTTTGGGATATGGGGATTTTGGGATATGGGGATTTTGGGATATGGGGATTTTTGGATATGGGGATTTTGGGATATGGGGATTTTGGGATATGGGGATTTTGGGATATGGGGATTTTGGGATATGGGGATTTTGGGATATAGGGATTTTGGGATATGGGGATTTTTGGATATAGGGATTTTGGGATATGGGGATTTTTGGATATAGGAATTTTGGGATATAGGGAAATTAGGATATAGGGAGATTGGGATATAGGGAGATTGGGATATAGGGAGATTAGGATATAGGGAGATTAGGATATAGGGAGATTGGGATATAGGGAGATTGGGATATAGGGATTTTGGGATATAGGGATTTTGGGATATAGGGATTTTGGGATATAGGAGTTTTGGGATATAGGGATTTTGGCACCTAGGAATTTGGATATCTATAAGTTTGGGAACACAGGAATTGGGGATTGTAGAAATTTGCAAATTTGGAAATATGGGTATTTCGAAATTTAAAATCTTGAAAATTTCAAGATTCGAAAATTTGAAAACTTGAAGGTATAATAGTTTGAGAATTGGGAAACTTGAAAACTTGAATATTTGAAGACCTGAAGAATTGGAGAATTGAAAAATTGAATAATTGAATAATTGAATAATTGAAAAATTGAAAAATTGAAAAATTGAAAAATTGAAAAATTGAAGAATTGAAGAATTGAAAAATTGAAGAATTGAAGAATTGAAGAATTGAAGAATTGAAAAATTGAGAAATTGAAGAATTGAAAAATTGAAGAATTAAAGAACTGAATAATTGAAAAATTGAAAAATCGAAAAATTGAAGAATTGAAGAATTGAAGAATTGAAGAATTGAAGAATTGAAGAATTGAAGAATTGAAGAATTGAAAAGTTGAAGAATAAAAAATTGAAATATTTTATATTTCATAAATTAAGTATCTGTAAAGTATTCCCAATGCACAAAGGAAAGAATATTACGGATAAAAATTAAAACAGGTCGGCAAACGAACACAGCGGATCCTTTTTTCGACTTTAATTTACAGAATAAACAATAACAAAGGAGTAGAAGCTTTGTTGATAAAATAAAGTGGGAAAAGGAACGGTTTCTTTTATTTTTCCGTGCAGAGCCGCGGTAGATTGCAAATACATATTTCGTTCCGTTTGCTTGTCCAGAGGAAGCGTGTCGAAAGCGTTTGCACTCTTTCGTTTTCCATCGCTTGAAAGTTTTCTTTGGCCTACGGCTAGACGGAAATTAGCAGATATGCAGGTGTGTTTACACAGATTGAAGCTAAGAAAAGTCGCGAAGAAACTCTGGGAGTTCGTTTAACCTGTATTTTTATTTCTTTAGGCGGCACCGGCTCGTCCAACTTTGCTTACAGCTCATTCGTTCCGTATTGCTTACAGAGTAGAATAATATCGGAGATAAGGAAGATACTGCACAACTTTCTTATATCATGATAATCTTCTTAGAACTTTATTCTTAGGAAATTGTTTTTTTTTTTTTTTTTTCTTGAGTCGCGTGTTTTGTTCACTTAATTAATATATTTGTGAGTCGTTTCATTGCGTTGTTGATATTTGGTCAAGCATTCATTTTGGTATCTTGGCGAGTTTAAATAGTTGATGATATTTTATATGAATTGTGAAGTTCCTTTGTAGGAAAATTTTACTTTATGTGCATTTTGAGGATTGATGATAATGGAGTTGATTATGAGATTTTGCAAGTTAGGGATATTCAAAGTTTTTAACTTTGAAACAATGGAATTTTTGAATTTTTGAATTTTAAAATTTTTGAATTTTTGAATTTTTGAATTTTTGAATTTTTGAATTTTTGAATTTTTGAATTTTTGAATTTTGGAATTCTGGAATTCTGGAATCTTGAATTTTGGAATGCTGGAATTCCGGAATTCTGCAATTTTGGAATTCTGGAATTCTGCAATTTTGGAATCCTGGAATCCTGGAATTCAGGAATTCAGGAATTTTGGAATTCTGTAATTCTAGAATTCTGGAATTTAAAATTTTGGAATTTTGGAATTCTGGAATTTTGGAATTCTAGAATTCTGGCACTTTAATTCTGGAATTTTTTAATTTTGGAATTCTGGAATTCTGGAATTTCGGAATTTTGGAATTTTGGAATTCTGGAATTTTGGAATTTTGGAATTTTGGAATTTTGGAATTCTGGAATTTTGGAATTTTGGAGTTTTGGAATTTTGGAATTTTGGAATTTTGGAATTTTGGAATTCTGGAATTCTTGAATTTTGTAATTCTGGAATTCTGCAATTCTGCAATTTTGGAATCCTGGAATTCTGCAATTTTGGAATCCTGGAATCCTGGAATTCAGGAATTCTGGAATTTTGGAATTCTAGAATTCTGGAATTCTGGAATTTTGAAATTTTGAAACTTTCTAATTTTTGTTTTAGGGCATTAAAATTTTTGAATTTTTTTGAAAAATCCTCGAATTTCCATTAACAAAAAATCTGCTCATTAATTGTTAAAAAAATTTGTTTAATCCTAATCTAATATTCACAAAGTATTCACCTATATAATACTTGAGAAACATTCTAACAACGTCCAACTGATAACCTAATTATTCACTGAAAATCCTATAAATCATTTGAATGCAGCAGAACGCACGAATGCATTTATGATGTTTATCCGTAGAACACAGTAACGCAATTTGCTTGATCCGATTGCTATTAACGTTACAAATATCTCAATTAAATTATCAACGAAGGTACAGAGGTATTGTTAGGGCCTTATGGATAATTATTTGCAATAATGTAATAACAGAACGATCAATCCCTTGCAAAATATCCGCATTCGTTGCGTCTCATTAATTACTTGCTTGCGAATGCATCCAGAAAATTGCATATTGATGAAATGACATTTCGCTGTTTATTATATGCCAGTTAATACGGTGCATAATGGAGGCGGAAATTATTGTGCGACACGTATTTTGTATGAATAAACGGGAAACTAGCTAACCGTTATTATTGGGAACTTCATCCGACGTGACACGTGTAGTAGATGCATTTTCGTCCTCGTACTTTCGTTGTCACGTTTAATTACAAGATAATTCCGGGGGAAAACATTTAAACGGAAGGGTGTTTACGTTTTCACCCATGAATAATGTGACAGATATTATCCGTCCTTCAGTGTCATGCATTTCGAGAGATTCCGTTTATTAATTTAATTTATGTTCTTTTTAATCTCTTCTCCAGCACAATGCCTCTGACACGCGAACAATACCTATTCACATTTTAACTTTAATTACTTTATTAAAATACGGATTAAAAGAATTATCTTTTTTTTTTCATTATTTTGTGGCTTAATGATTTATATCGTGTCACGTTTGTGTCGCAAAGTACAAAATGCACTACAGAAAAGAGACACAGTGATTTAGGATACAGGGATTTAGGGATACAGGGAATTAGGGATACAGAGAATTAGGGATACAGGTAATTAGGGATACAGGGAATTAGGGATACAGGGAATTAGGGATACAGGGAATTAGGGATACAGGGAATTAGGGATACATGGAATTAGGGATACAGGGAATTAGGGATACAGGGATTTAAGGATACAGGGATTTAGGAATCCAAGGATTTGAGGATGCAGAAATTTGAAGATACCAGGATTTAGCAATACTAGGATTTAGAAGCACAATTAGTTGGCAGAGGAATTTAGGAATGAAAAAATTTAGCAATACAGGAATTTAAGAGTAGTAAGAAGAGGATTTAAGAAGGCAGGAATTTAGAGTTACATGGATTTAAGCATACAGAGATTTAGAAATATAGAAATTTGGAATTATGACGATCCATAAATACAGAAATACATGGACTTAGAACCTACAAATATAACAATCGAAAAATTGATAAACATATAACACATACACATGTATTTGTGACATTGTAACACATGTATACACATGTTCCGTTATTACAGACCCACAAAATATTCCTCCAATTTCTACTTCGATTCACACAAAAATGAATCTAACAATTATACTATAATAGAACTATAATGTAATTTACCCAGAACAAGTAATGAAGTGGATATTTCTCGTTTTCTCCGTGTATCCGCAACACCGTTTCACACGGTCCATAATATTCTTCGAAACGATCGAAGTCAACAATTCCAGCAGAAGATATATTCACGAATTACCGTGTGACGGCCATTTACGAAGCTACGATGCAATTTCACCAGTTGGTTGAATTACGTTTAGCCATACACGCGGAACGCATACGCTAGCAGACGGTTTGATCGTGCAAAATAGTGATGAAATTGCGAATAGAGCCGATATCTGCTCATCGCCTGTCAGCTGCCTGCTCCACTATATCGTTTCGTCGTTTCCTCGACACTTGACAGGAATTAATAATTGTCCATCGGTGGGCATAATGCGCACCGATGCTCATTCATATTCGCCCCGTGCGGACAATAGCCGTTTTCTGTTATTCCACGCTCGTTCACCGCACAATCCGATTCATAATTTAGTTGAAAACATTTACAATCCCAAATTTCGTCCGCCATTTAATTGACACGTTGATCAAACGTATTACATGCGTCATCTCTTCTCGGGCTCCTCTTTTCTGATTTATAACCAAACCGAGACTGAAATCTCCAGATTGAGAATGTTAATTAGGTTCGATGATTCAGTTTACTCAGAAGTTATGTTTAGACTGGAGATATTACTCTCCTGAAGTGTTTCTACTTTTTTCATATTTTTGCACAGTGATCTACATTTGTTTGTCCATGCGCTCCAGGCTACAGTTATGGGTCTTTTGACTTGAAATTTCGAGGCTAGACTTGTGAGGTACCCTAAATTCGCTGTATAGATTTTGACAACGATCTGACGACAGGAACAGAAATGTTTAGTCATTTGGCTTTAAAATTTCATCTCCTTTCTTAAAAGTACAAGAAATACAGAAATACACATTAGTGAGGCTGTTGCGTCCAATCTGCAGTTCCGCAGTTGAAGAAAGAGGACATTGTTAGGCTAACATAGATCCAAAGATTTCAATGAACCACTTGACGATAGTGTAATAAACATCGTGTTTAACATTTGAAAAAATGTTTCAATCTCGAATTTCAATTCACAAGTTTTCAAATTCGCAAATTTTGAAGCTCGAAACTTATGAAATCTGGTGGAAACTTATCAAATCGTGGATGTTACAGGATTTGACCGAACTCTTTCGGCTAGTGATCCTGTAGCGAATTAAATGTCACTTCCCATTAAGTTGCGACATTTACGCGAAGCCGGTAAAGGAACTTGACCGCCGGCTGTGGTAAATGTTTGTCCGAAGTTTAATTCAGTAAACGTAACTCTAATAGGAAACCAGAGGATGCATTTTCGTCTCAACGGAGTAACGTTCTGAAATTTCTGTTTAACTTGACGCAGGAATCGCGTGTCGTAATACAGTTTGCGTTGAATAATTTGTTGCGCGTTCATGGGTATTACTGTCCAGGGATATTAAACGTTGGTAATTGGGTTTCTTCCGACGTGGGGAGATGATCATATCTTTCCTTTACAAGATTATCGTTTGTATAATCTGATCCTTTCGGTAACTTCTGTATTTTCAAGTGGATTGGAATTGTTACTTCGGGTAAGACTTAGAGAAATCTTATATTCTGTATTTAATTAATTTATAACAATTATCTTGGCCAGTTTTCAAACTTGTTTGACGATCCTTATAAATTCAAATATAAACAGGCAATTTTGAAACTGAATATTAGAAAAGTAATTGCAAAATATTAGTAAAATATTGACAAAAAATGAGCAAAATCTTGACAAAACACTAGCAAAATATTAGCAAAATATTAACAAAAAATCAACAAAATCTTAACAAAACACTAGCAAAAATATTACAAAAAATCAACAAAATCTTAACAAAACACTAGTAAAATAGTAGCAAAATATTAACAAAAAATCAACAAAATCTTAATAAAACACTAGCAAAATATTAGCAAAATATTAACAAAAAATCAACAAAATCTTAATAAAACACTAGCAAAATATTAGCAAAATATTAACAAAAAATCAACAAAATCGTAACAAAACACTAGCAAAATATTAGCAAAATATTTACAAAAAATCAACAAAATCTTAACAAAACACTAGCAAAAATATTATAAAAAATCAACAAAATCTTAACAAAACACTAGCAAAATATTAGCAAAATATTAACAAAAAATCAGCAAAATCTTAACGAAACACTAGCAAAATATTAGCAAAATATTGACAAAAAATGAGCAAAACCTTAACAACACACTAGCAAAGTAATAGCAAAATATTGACAAAAAATGAGCAAAATCTTAACAAAACACTAGCAAAATATTAGCAAAATATTAACAAAAAATCAGCAAAATCTTAACGAAACACTAGCAAAATATTAGCAAAATATTGACAAAAAATGAGCAAAACCTTAACAACACACTAGCAAAGTAATAGCAAAATATTGACAAAAAATGAGCAAAATCTTAACAAAACACTAGCAAAATATTAGCAAAATATTGACAAAAAATGAGCAAAACCTTAACAAAACACTAGCAAAGTAATAGCAAAATATTGACAAAAAATGAGCAAAATCTTAACAAAACACTATGAAAATAATAACAAAGTAACCAAGCTACTAATTAATAAAGTACCAACCTGATCTCGAGACTCAGCCGATAAACTCGAAGCGAAAATGGCGAAAACGCATCGTTCAAGCAAAATTTTGTCTTCGCACCCGATGTTGGGGCATTCCTAACTTGCGACATCGTTACGAATGCGAACTTTGCCGTTAATAGAAAGTGTCGTAATTTTAATAACGAGCCCTCGACGTGTCGGGTCGCGTTGGTTACGCGAAACCCTTTGTTCGCGACCGCGCTAATTTCGACGGCAAAACTGTGTAACCCTAATTAAACCGGCACCGTTTAAATCCCGCGATTGCGGCGACACTCGGCCGCGTTCACAATGCATCGTCGCCAGCGAAACGGCTTAATTAGCGTTTTACGGCCATAGGCAAACGGAAACTTCAATTCCCGCGAAATCGCGTAAACTGATTAAAAGTTTGAAATAGCTTCGGCCGGATGTCGTGGAGGACCGCGCCATTGGGACGTTCGTCAACGAGTAATCGAATTATTTAGCCGCCTCTTCGAACGGACTTAATCGCAGACGTAATTTAAGTTTCGCTATAACTGCACGCTCGCTCTATTATTAAGACCGAAGAAGTCACGGTTTGTCCGATCGATTCGTCTCACATCTTTGTGTACTCAAAGAAATGAGTACGTTTTCGTTTTTAAAGAAATTTTTTCTAGAATTAGGGGTGTGAATACATATGGACACGTGTATTTCACTATCTCAAGTTTATATGTTCAACTTCTCAAGTTTATCAACTTTTCGATTTTCGGATTTATGAAGTTTCAGATTTCTTCATTTTTCGATTTTTCAATTTCCTAACTTTATATTGGTATATTTTTAAATTTGTAATGTTTGCGAAATTTGATATTTTCAAGTTTGTTAAATTTTCCCGGTTTGATATTTTCAAGTTTGTTAAATTTTCCCGGTTTGATATTTTCAAGTTTGTTAAATTTTCCCGGTTTGATATTTTCAAGTTTGTAAAATCTTCCAAGCTTGATATTTTCAAGTTTGTACAATTTTCCAAGTTTAATATGTTAATTTCTATAATTTTCCAATGTTTGATATTTTCAAATTTCCAAATTTCTAAACTTACAATTCTCCATTTCCTCAGCCTTTAGATTAACCAAATTTTCCAATTTCTTTCTCTCCACATCCCTAGGCTCCTACATTTCTAAATCCCCAAATCCCTAGATTTCTATATCCCTAAATTCTGAAGTCACAATGTTCACAAATTACTATATCTTCAAGTACCCACATCACCAAATTTCTATATCCCTACTTTACTAAACTAAGTCCCTACATCCCTAAATTCCGAAATCTCCAAATCCCTAGATTTCCATCTCCCTAAATTCTGAAGTCACAATGTTCTCTTACTATATTTTCAAGAACCTACATCTCCAAATTTCTATATTCCTACTTTACTAATCTAAATCCCTACATCCCTAAATTCCGAAATCCCCAAATCCCTAGATTTCCATCTTCCTAAATTCGGAAGTCACAATGTTCCCAAATTACTATATTTTCAAGTACCCACATCACCAAATTTCTATATCCCTACTTTACTAAACTAAGTCCCTACATCCCTAAATTCCGAAATCCCCAAATCCCTAGATTTCCATCTCTCCAAATTCTGAAGTCACAATCTTCTCTTACTATATTTTCAAGAACCTACATCTCCAAATTTCTATGTCCCTAACCTAAACTAAGTTCCTAGATTTAAAATTTCTAGGTCCCCAAATTCGTAGATTTCTATAAGAATTCCAAAATCCCCAAATATTACAGTGAACAAAGAAAGTACAGTAATAAAATAAATGTTAGTATATTAAAAATATTTATGAGATTACTTTATCAAAGAGATTCGTCTACGTTCGTTCGGTCCGATCATCTTCAAGCAAGAGCACGATTTATAGCCATCGCTATTTGCGTATCGCAGTTAAGTACAATTTTACAAGCATCAGACAGCAAAGCGTAGAACATGAGAACCAGATTCGCTCTTAATTACACTTCTTGCAGGAACGAACCGTGTACCGCCACGAGAGTAACATAATTCGACTGTTGTATGCCCTTTGTCGGAGGCGTTGCAGTTAGAAACGCGATGCTCTGCACACTTTTGGGTGATAATTTTAACTAAAACATATTCGCGACTGTTTCTCTGCAGTGATTTCTCTCTGTTACTTTGAAATTCTCTTTGTACAACGCTCCCGGTTACTGCAGGCTTGTGCAACAGTCACCAAAGAACTTTAAATAATTACGACTCCTTCAGTCGTTACACTTAAATGTCCTCTTTGTAACCCTAATGTATGATTCGTTAAGAATTTACCAAGATTTGTATGCGATAGCTATTTTTCACCATGCGACAAGTTAATCATATTACAATAAATTGATTTCTTTATCGTCTTGTCGATGATGTTAAAATTTAAAGATTTTGCGGTTCTTTTGTAAAGTTTTATAACAAATTTTTAAACTATCAATCTTTCATATTAAATCTTGTAGATTTATTTTATAAATTCTAAAAAGGAAAATCTATAGATATTAAATTTGAAGAAGTTAATCTTTTAAAACCTAAGTGACATCATGTTCATCTTAAATTTTTATTTAATCATTTAATTGATTTAATAATTACAGTTTATATATGTTACTACCAAATATTACATTATTACCAGATATTCAATGTGTTAGTATTTCACTAGATATCCAATATTTCTGTGAACCTAACCTAACCAGTAAATATAGTATGGTGAGATCTTGAACCTCTCTTAATTTTATTCTTCTTAAACGTCGCTCAATTCTTAAATAACACTCGCTTCTTATTTTCCCTAAATAATCTACAATTTCTTGAACGTTATATTGCATAGTTCCAACAAAACAAAATGTCCGCCGCAAAACAGGGCCAGAAAGAGAATACCGTCTTAAACTCGTATAAATTTTAAGCGGTATTTATGATCCCTTATAAAAACGGAAGGATTGCGCATTTAATTTAAGCAGAATTCATTTCTCGCGGCAGAAGATTAAATTTAGAGGAAATTTAGATTACCTTTCTTCAAAGTTTCCCCACGGTTTTTAAAATTTTACCTTTTAGACTGCACTTTGAAGTAGTCCGCGATGATTATGCAAAGTTTCACACCGAAGCGAAGTCTCGAGTCTTTGGTTAAACAGAAAACTTTCGCGGAAGGAGAAAAAGTCTTGAAAAATTCCTTCTGTGTATACAGTTCTCGCAGTAAAATACGGAGAAGCAACTCGCTCGTATAATAGTTTTAAAAACGTCCATTAATTTCGAGGCCGAAGGAAGGATTTCAATTAAACGAGGAGATGCATCCGAACTGCAAATTCATTGTTCAACGGGAAGAGGAAATTTATTTTCTCCTTGCTTACCGAATGTTACTTTGATATTTTCAAAGCAGTGCAACTTCAGGCTTTTTTCGCGTTCTTTCGTTGCCGAGTTACTTTCGCGCTTTCTCTCGGCCAAGTGTAACTAAACTATGGAAATTCTGTTACGCAAGCTACTTCGTGTTTGTTTAGGGAAACGCAGCTCTTTCGTCGACTTTTCTTTTGTATTTTTGCCTCTGAATGGATTTCAGACGCTCCTCGTATTGTGAACGACTTTGGATTATTACGATTCTTAGAAAACGCCATTTCTGAAATACAATATGGTAGTAACATTATCAAATTTAATATTTAATAGTAATAGCTAAAAATACATAACTCTAAAAAGAAGTTCACTACTGCAGATTTTATAAACACTTCTATTTTATCAATTTCTGTATTTATTTTACATGCTTCTAAGAATGAACATAACCTAAGAATGTAGCATACAAATGACTTGTCCGAAGATGTATGGTTTTATAATGTCATTTTAAACGGAGTCGCATGATGGACAGGTTGTTAATTGAGTGTTGCGATTCAACTGAATACGCTGGACTTATAAGTCTCTTCTACAAATTATGGTAATCATTTCAGTAGCGCATCTAAAATCACGCGTAATATTCTCGAGCTCCTCTTCGAGAGAGAAATCACCATCGCTCAAAAAGCGAATACCAAGAACTCAATCCTCTTCTGTTCAAAAATGCAAGAACCATTCGCTTTCACCGTGTGGAACCTGTCGCGAGATCTCCGTGTCTCTCTTCAGCTGCTACTTCAGGAAAAACACGGGGAAATACTGCTGGCAAAGTGTTAATACAGTTTCCCAGAATTCCCTCGGATTCATTACTCTTCTACGAATATATTGCTTCTGTATGTACACATTCATTATTAGGTTTATTCTCAAAAATAATCAGTGACATTAATCATTGAAAAACTGAAAATACATGGGAAATGTACGAAATAAGTATACTGAATACAGTATAAAAATTGAAATTCATGTAGTACAATCAAAATGATCTAGCGTTCCTTGCACGATGATTTATTGGTAAGCGTCAGTCAGAACCAATCGCAGCTACAATATTAAAACAAAGAAAGTTGAAATGTCAGTCCTGTATTCAGCAATTCTTGACTATGCAAATTGTAACTGGACTTGGACACCAGATTGAAGTGTATTCAAAATTCGAGCAAGATGTCACAATTGAAGTGCGAGTGCGTCAGACTTGTCAAAATGCAAGGGGATAAACTTTGGGTCCTAACCTCAATATCGCAAAGTGTGGTGAAATCATTTTGATCAACAGTGTATCTACTATTTACTTACACGTATTTACTTTAAATTTTGAACTATGTATTTAGAATTTAAACTCAATGAATATGTTATTCTCAGAAATAGTTTACTCCTCACAGAAAAATCTAATATAAATAACCTATCTAATGGATATAACTCAAACACTTAATTCTAATTCGAATTGTAAATATTTGGTACACAGCTGTTACAGTATTCATAACTCCACGTCATTCACAACAATGTTATTAAATCAGTGCGCACTGCAGCGCTATTTCAAGAGTGAAAAATGACTTGCGAAATAACTCTTGTGTCTATAAACACAGGAGCAGATGACTAGACAGAAATAAGAGGCGAATAAGATGTATATGCTGAATTCTGTCACATTTAGCTCGATCGAGTTATTATATACTCGTCGAAGCAACGTGCTGTGAACGCTTTCAGCAAGGCCTCGAGCTCTCTGGATCTGCGAGAGGCTGATAAGCAGCTACAGACAAAACGAGGCATTATGATGCGATCATTTCCGACTCCACTAGCCTAGTTGAGCACGATCATGCCCCTTTCGCTTTGAAGAGACCCTGTTTCACCGTGCGAATCATTGAAATGCAGATTTCAGTTTGCTTCAGTCGGGTCTTCTGATTAGCTGTTCAAATCAGGCTGGTTATTTTAATTAAAAATGTTCATCGATGAATACAGGGCAATGTGTATGCAATAGATGATAATATGTAATAGTACGCAGTACGTATGCAATAGTAAACAATACGTATGCAATAGTAAACAATACGTATGCAATACTGATATGTCTAATGTAGGCAAAAGATACTCTGAAAAGAATCTAAGATTGCGGGTATTGGTTCGCAAATTGAGTTACATTTGAAACGGACATTTCTAGGGAAATTGAACACCCAAGAGTTAGTTTTATCTAGCTACTTATCTAGTTAGATCTGATCTCGTTAATCCTGTGACTAAGTTGGTTCTTCGAGTGGAAGATACTGTTTATTCAGGGTCAGCGTCGTAACTCCGCTTCAAATAACTCGTAAATCATTTACGGTTCTCACATGGTTTCCAAGGTCACAACATCTTGTTACTTTGGTCTTACGGTTTGATCGTCTGTCGCTTTGTTACAATATCACTTTATTACTTTGGTGTTATGATAGCATCACTGTTACTTTAGTGTTACAATAACATCACGTTGTTACTTTGCTGTTATGATAGTATCACTTCGTTACTTTGGTGTTAATATCACTTTACTTTGTTGCTACAATAACATCACTGTGGTGTTACTTTCTTATCGCGATATGTGGCCAATTTCTTGCATGGAGATAATTTGCATCAAGCTTGAAATTTTACATAACCAAGCAATTCACAGCAGCTTGCGACACTAGAAATTCTATCTTTGAAAATCTATTTCACAGTCAACAATTTGAGAGTTATTTGAAGTCGTCACGTTACGAAAATCACCCTGAAGACAGATTCACCCTGTTCCTAAAAATCATGCAACACTTGAAAATTTCTTTCACATCAAACAGCTTACGAATTATTAGAAGTCGTCACGTTACAAAAATCACTCTGAAGACAAGATTCACCCTGTTCCTAAAAATCATGCAACCCTTGAAAATGTATATCATTGTAAACGATTTACAAATTATTTAAAGTCGTCGCGTTACGAAAATCACCCTGAAGACAAGATTCACCCTGTTCCTAAAAATCATGGAACCTTCGAAAATTTCTTTCACATCAAACAGCTTAGGAATTATTAGAAGTCGTCACGTTACGAAAATCACCCTGAAGACAAGATTCACCCTGTTCCTAAAAATCATGGAACCTTCGAAAATTTCTTTCACATCAAACAGCTTAGGAATTATTAGAAGTCGTCACGTTACGAAAATCACCCTGAAGACAAGATTCACCCTGTTCCTAAAAATCATGGAACCTTCGAAAATTTCTTTCACATCAAACAGCTTAGGAATTATTAGAAGTCGTCACGTTACGAAAATCACCCTGAAGACAAGATTCACCCTGATCTTAAAAATCATGCAACCCTTGAAAATTTGTTTCACATCAAACAGCTTACGAATTATTAGAAGTCGTCACGTTACAAAAATCACTCTGTAAACAAGATTCACCCTGTTCCAAAAAACCAACCTTTGAAGATTATTTTATGATTATTAAAATATTATTAAACTGAAAATGAAATGATTGAAATTGTTATGTGAAGTCACCAGTCAAAGTCGTCACGTAATAAATGCAACTTTGTCTGCAAGACTAATAAAAAAGACAAATTATCGAAAGTCGGTAATTAGAAAAATGTTTATGTCACGAAGTACTTTGCATACTCTCTAATTCAGTATATTGGTCAGCGTTGATATCAGCGGAAGTGACGAGTCCGGGTTTGTTTTTCGCTATCGGAATTTCCAATCGATCGTGAAAGCGGCGTTATAAGTTACAAGAAACATTTACATAAGTCGCGGTAACCGAATGGTCACAAGATTTACGTTCAATCCGGAGAAATGTATCGTAAAGTGTATCGAGTTTGCTCTGCCAAGGTCCACTACGGAGAAAGCGGTTTCGTGACTGGATAGTTGGTAGACCACGGTGTCCACCCCGATGTCAATCTTTCTCGAACATTTACCATTCGAGGGTTTGTCGATTTGAACAGAACCATCCCTGTTTGGAACATTTCGAAATTAAAGTATGGAATTTAGAACTAGACACGAACAGAAGTGTTAAGAGTAACTGGTTGACATTTTAGGTTTTTAAAACATTCTGTGTTTAACGAACTTCGAAGTCTGTGAAGTGTCAATAATCTTAATTGCCTTGATTGGCGAGTTGGGAAATGAAGTTTCGTAATGTTCATTCGGCATTCAACAATAGTTACAACGCTGATTAATTTGACTTGTGTGTTCTCTGATACGTAGTGCTATGTAGGTTGCTGCTAATTTAGGGTTGTAGATCACGCGATATCGTCCTAGACTATTCACTTTTTAATGACAAGAATTTAGTTAAACGTAAACTGCCTATGTGTACTCAAAGTGATACATGAAAACGAAGTTGAGGAATTAAAATATTGATAAATAGTATTTTGATGATAGAGTATATTTTGAATAAAATACTGACGCCACGTGAGTGCTTTACCAATATAAAATAATTTAAAATTAACAGTTTATTTGTCAATCATTAAATTTGAACTAAAGCTATAGATTATTGAATAAGATTATGAATTACTGAAGTTTTTGAATTAAATTCTTAAATAAATCATGCTTTTGCTTGACTCATTTTTTCCCTATAAACTTCAATTTTTAAAGAAATTAAAATACAGTATTGGAAATATTAAACAGTCGTATTTTCAGCAATTTGTCTAAAGAAAATCGATGAGACTTTCATGAAACTTTAAACATCAAATTGATCTACCGTAATCGCTACCATTAATTTTGTATCCCCACAGACTTCCTACATTTTGAAATTGATCGTCTAGCATGATTGGATCCAATAAATAATTCTTGAACGATTGATGCTATAAGATTTCAAGACTCGAATCAGCATTCACCAGCATTAAATCCGCATTCGACAGGATAATTTTGAAAGATTATACGCCGGTAACTTTATTCGAATAACACTTGTTTGGAACCTGTTGATCACAATTTCCGAGATAATCGTCGTTACTTCGAAATCGAGAATGTACTCCGTAATTAGCTTCGATCAAAAGTGAGCAAGTGGAAGCAACGGCATTGACATTTCATACCGTCGCAGTTTGCATTCCAAGGAGAATACTTGAAACTGGTCTTCGTAAACATCCACGTTCACAATTCGACGAATGTTTAACCTTCTACAGGTTCGTTAAGTGCACTCGATGTATGCTTATACAACATTTCAATGACTCTTGATAGCAATAACTGTAATCAAATCTTGCTACATTGTAAATTCGTATGTTAAATATTGTTCCTTTTGCGCTCGAAGGTATTTTTGCTCTTGTCAGATGTTAACCTTCAAACTTTTTAGTCGCAAAGTTGGCTGAATTTATTTGGGATTACTATTTTTTTATTAATTATCACTATTGTCTGCTTCGCTATGTTTAGACATAGTATGTATAATAATTTGTAGAGATGTTGACACACGACTTGGGAACGTAGCGATTTGGGGATGTAGCGATTTAGGGATGTGCTGATTTGGGGATGTAGAAATATGGGGATATAGCAATTTGGGGGTGTACCGATTTGGGGACGTAGCAATTTGGGGACGTACCGATTTGGGGATGTAGGAATTTGGGGATGAACCGATTTGGGGACGTACCAATTTGGGGATGTAGGAATTTGGGGACGTAGCAATTTGGAGACGCACCGATTTGGGGATGTAGGAATTTGGGGACGTACCGATTTGGGGATGTAGGAATTTGGGGATGAACCGATTTGGGGACGTACCAATTTGGGGATGTAGCGATTTAGGGATGTGCTGATTTGGGGATGTAGGAATTTGGGGATATAGCAATTTGGGGGTGTACCGATTTGGGGACGTAGCAATTTGGGGACGTACCGATTTGGGGATGTAGGAATTTGGGGATGAACCGATTTGGGGACGTACCAATTTGGGGATGTAGGAATTTGGGGACGTAGCAATTTGGGGACGTACCGATTTGGGGATGTAGGAATTTGGGGATGAACCGATTTGGGGACATACCAATTTGGGGATGTAGGAATTTGGAGATATAGCAATTCGGGAACGTACCGATTTGGGGATGTACCGATTTAGGAACGTAGGAATTTGGGGACGTAGCAATTTGGGGACGTACCGATTTGGGGATGTAGGAATTTGGGGATGAACCGATTTGGAGATGTAGGAATTTGGAGATATAGCAATTTGGGACGTACCGATTTGGGGATGTAGGAATTTAGGGATGAACCGATTTGGGGACGTACCAATTTGGGGATGTAGGAATTTGGGGACGTAGCAATTTGGGGACGTACCGATTTGGGGATGTAGGAATTTGGGGATGAACCGATTTGGGGACATACCAATTTGGGGATATAGGAATTTGGGGATATAGCAATTTGGGGACGTAGCGATTCGGGGATGTAGGAATTTGGGCACATACCGATTTGGGACTGTAGAAAGAGTATGTAAGAATTTGGGAATATAGGTATTTGGGAATGTAGGGTTTCGGTATTGTAGAAATCCAGGTATGTAGTAATTTGCAAATATAGGTAATCGGAAGCGCAAGGACTCGGGAATACAGGTATTCGAGGATATAGAAATTTGTTGATTTTCTGTGCGGTACTAAAAAATGTTCACATAGGCAATTTTTCTGTACATCTTATGTGTCTATAAGAAAGTCGTAACATACCATCTTTTGTATCATTGATATAAAATTTTCGTTAAATTAAAAATAATTGATCTTTAAGCTAGTATAAAAAATATGATCGACGAATCAAATTAGTTTGTAGAGTGCCGAGCAGATTTTCGAAAGGAAGTCTTTTATACTCTCTCATCGGGAGCAGTTAAAAAGAAGACACATTTGCGAGGATATTTATCGCAATTAGCATCTATCTTCGAAGACGGCTAGAATTGCTTTCCCTATTGATTTTACACCGGGTGAAAACGGATGGATCCGTTTGAAATCGTGTTTCTAGATCGACTAGCGGTTCTAGTAATCATTGGGAACCGTAATGCTTGCTACCGTTGCTAATTGGACCAGTTATGGTTGTGAAATTTGATTCGAATAATACAGATGAATGAGAGCAGCTAATTAATGGATCTGTTATTAATTTGACCTATGTACTGCGGCATACTCTGGAAAGAAACGATTAGCAATTTTGCATAATTGGATAATTAACATGGTGAACGCAACTGGGAGTCATCGATGTTCAGCAATATTGATCAATCGGTTTAATCATAGATCAGTCTAATATGATCGATTGAAAAATTTTTTAAAAGATTTTTAAGAGCGTTTACGTTATTTTTCTTTTGTGAACTGGTAAACGGAGAGGTTCTGAAACTGAAATTAATTGGAGTATCAGAGTAATTGGAATATTTGATACCTCTTGTGTGGATGTGGTAATATAACCAGAGTTTGCAAAGTGGTTTTGTATTCTGCATGAACTAATTATATTTTGTCAAAGTGAATTGTATAATCCTTAAATAATGAAATTACCGAAAACATCTCTTATCGTAATTACAGTTTTTTGTACCTTCTTAAAATATTATATTACAAATTCGCAATATTATATCACTTTTCTTTGAATACATTTTTTAAACAGGAAATACTTGTTTATTGTTATTTTTTATTATTGTTACAAATGAGAGACATGTTTTTAAAATTGAATAAATTATGCAGCTAATCAATAATTAGTTGAACTCCGAAGTCTATCAGCAAAATGTTAGAAGCATTAAAATTAATTAATGTCAGTATTAATATTAATATTAGAAGGATTATTTCTCTTATGCTGATTAAGCTGCACTCATTAAGAAATGTCTGACGCACCAAATGAACAAATTACAGCGCAATATAATTAAACCAAAATTAATTTCACGAATTTTATGTCAGAATTCTGTATTCCGTGTTAACAATCCTTTCAACGACCAGTGATCCAAACTTGAAATTAGTTGATCATCCCCGGTGCATTTGCACTCGTTGCAACAAGTGTTCGTTCGACTTTGCTTAAGGAAAACTAAAGACATGGTTCAGCTTAATGAAGAAGCGTTAATTGTTAGAAACGACGTAAGCAGAGATTTGTATTTAGTTTCTGTGCTCTGCGTCGCGTTTATCTCGAATGCGCCATTTCTACGTTTCTACTGGCTGAGCATTAAAACATTCAATTATCGTTACCAGATGCTGAGTGGATGCAATAAATCAGTTTCCTAACCTTAACAACCAAAGATTTGTTAACTCGATGAATTAATAGATATCGCAATTCTTGCGGGGTTGAATGTCAATTAGGAAAAGAAAATGAAGATGTAACGTCATCTGGATTGTATAGAACTCAATATTTGTTTACAAACATGCGGGTAAGTTGTAAGTTAATCGTGTCTAATAAATTATTCAAGAAACCGTGCGAATGGAAGAAATATGGCTTTCAAGAAGAATTTGATAAGGATTGAATACTGCGAGATATTCAAGATTTATTTAGCACCTTGGATGTCATCGGGGTTACTGGGAAATGTTTGCTGTAATTGTATACAATGTTCAATTCTTCAATTCTTCAATTTTTCAATTCTTCAATTTTTCAATTTTTCAATTTTTCAATTCTTCAATTTTTCAATTCTTCAATTCTTCAATTCTTCAATTCTTCAATTTTTCAATTTTTCAATTTTTCAATTCTTCAATTCTTCAATTTTTCAATTCTTCAATTTTTCAATTTTTCAATTTATCAATTTTTCAATTTTTCAATTCTTCAATTTTTCAATTCTTCAATTTTTCAATTTTTGAATTTTTCAATTTTTCAATTATTCAATTATTCAATTATTCAATTTTTCAATTCTTCAATTCTTCAATTCTTCAATTTTTCAATTCTTCAATTTTTCAATTTTTCAATTCTTCAATTCTTCAATTCTTCAATTTTTCTGCTCTGCAATTCTACAATTCTACAATTCTATTATTCTACGGTTCTTCAATTCTTCTACTCTTACATTCTTCAATTCTTCAATTCTTCAATTCTTCAATTTTTCTGCTTTGCAATTCTACAATTCTACAATTTTATTATTCTACGGTTCTTCAATTCTTCTACTCTTACATTCTTCAATTCTTCAATTCTTCAATTCTTCAATTTTTTAATTCTTCAATTCTTCGATACTTCAATTCTTCAAATTTTCTGCTCTGCAACTCTACAATTCTACAATTCTATTATTCTACGATTCTTCAATCCTTCAATTCTTCAATATTGAATAAAGTTTGAATATTTAAGAAGTTGAGGAAGTTGAGCAATAAATTAAGTCATCTTACAAAAGTCAATAAGAAGACCAAAGTGCTGCTTCACCGTATAAACAATTTTAAACGATCGCAGAAATTTTCTTTTTACCCTGTAACTTCACCGCGTTTATTTGAAATTCCCATCAAAGAAGGGTTTACGATAATTCAATAGATATCAGTGAATGTCTACTCGGTTCGGGCAAAAATTAGTCGGGAATAAAAAGAAATGGAATCATTCAGTGTTTCAAATTGACGCAATCCCAAACAAACCGATATTTCCAGATAACAGTAGCGAAAATAGTGGATCGAGATATTCCTTGAAATAGCTATTCCGTGTTGTGCTTTCGGACAAAATTGGACCGTGTTTGTTCTGTGTAGTGTTCCCGTTTCCCCCGGAAAAAAAGGGGAAAAGAAAAAAGAATTTGGACAATATCACAATCGAAAGAAGAATCACCGGGAAATAGTTTACGAGGGAACAATCCGCAAACGTTTAATCGGATGAATGTCGCGAACGCGAACGATTGGAAGACAGGAAACAAAGGAAAGGGGAACACGGACGACGAACAACAAATAAAACTTATCAACAAGTCGGACGGCTGTTGTTGCATCTGGATGCAATCGATGGTGCACGAGGATTTGATTGGATGGCCCGCTCGATTGCATATTGCAGCGAACGAATATCGAAATCCCCGGCGCTCAATTAAAACCACGACAAGCCTCGAAATATCGAGCTGCACAACTTTAAATCGTCCGATCAACTGACAAAGAAAGAGAAATTCTTTCAGGAGAAAATCTACTGCTGTTACGTAACAGTTAACAGACATCAAAATTAAGAGACGTGATCTGAGAGCGAATGGATATAATCTAAGAATTGAATTACTTAGTCTAAGAATTGGCAGATCTAAGAATTAATGGACATAACCTATGAATTAAGAGACATAAGAATTGACAAACATAACCTAAGAATTAAGAGATGTAACTTTAGAAGTAACAAATACAGTCTAAGAATTAAGAGACGTAACTGATTAGCAGATAACAACTTGAGAATTAACAGACATAAGAATTAATAGACAGAGTCTAAGAATTAACAGACATAACCTAAAAATTAATTACGTAATCTGAACATTATCAGACACAATCTAAGAATTAATAAACACAACTTAAGAAGTAGTAGATATTATCTAAGAATTAATTGACATAACCTATGAATTATGAGACTTAATCTAAGAATTGATAAATATAACCTAAAAATTAAGAGATGTAACTTTAGATTAAATAGACACAACCTGAGAATTAAGGAACATAATCTAAAAATTGACAGACATAATTAAAACTTGAGAGACGTAACTTAAGAATTAGTAGATAATAACTTAAATATTAACCTCTTAACCTACCATTTTCTGGACGTTGCGTCACACATGACTAGCTAATTATTGCTACAAGATTAGGGCGACTGAAGAAAATTAAAATGTTAAGCACATTTTACCTTCAGCAATCATCGATTATACGAATTAAAATTAGAATTGAACCCAAAATTCAATTGTAGTGATGTGAGCCTGGTTTATTATGTTCCAACTGTAGTGTGCGTCACGAGTGCGTCATGATATTATAGAACAAGGGGTTAACAGTCAACATTTAAGAATTAACAGACATAACCTGAGAATTAATAAACATACTCTGAGAATTGATAGATATGACCTAAGAATTAACAGACATAATCTAAGATTTAGTAGACAACCTAAGAATCAACAGATATAACCTAAGAATTAACAGAAATAACCTAAGAATAAATATATTGATCGTTTAACCTTAGTAAAAAGAGCTAAGACATAAAATTGAATAAAATTGAAGAAAAATTAAGAATAAAATTGAAAGGACTAATACTTGAGTGCTGTATAGGGTTAGTTTGAATGTGTTGAGCGAAAATAGGTTTTTGAAAATTAAATGCGCGACCTTGAAATTTTCAGATCTTGATATTTTCGAATTTTTTAATTTCGAGATTGTAGAACATGCAAATCCCCAGCTTCAGAAATGTTCCTAAAGATTTGAAAGTTTGAATTACAATGTTTCTGAATCTCTCAGGCGAATATGAAAATTTGGAAAAATTTGCATTTAAAAATGTCTTTAAAAGCAAGTAAATGTCCTTAACGGTAAGAAAGGAGAACAATTATACGAACTTTATGAAAATCGAGGTTGTTTATCGCTCGAAGAATTTCCATCGTTAGGAAAATTTTTCCACCGTCCGTCGAACTTCGGATAATACGGGGTTAAAGACGAGGATTACAATTCGACGTAAATTTTTGCACAGTCAGCGTGAAATTCCTTAAGAGGTTGAAATTTGGAAGACAAAGGAAATGTTCTTTCGTGATGAAGCGTGGTAAATTTCCTCCTCGTGGATTTCGGTGGATTGTTATGAAAATGAAATGCAAACTACGCAGCCATATTTAACTCTTGCGATATTCGTTAATAAGAAAGAGGAAAAACTTGCAACATTTGTACAAACATTTTATCGTGCTCTGATTAATATTTCGTATTTTTATAAAGGATGCAATTTATTCACTCAAGAAATATTCAAGCGAAATGCTACGTGTCACCGGCCAATATTAAAATTTATCTCGTGGGAATTGAAATGCGAACTGAAGCTGCGGTTGATTAACTCTGTGATCAATACGCATTTTATTATTATTGTTATGGCTATCGTTACTTCATCGTATTGAGTGGAGATTGACGTTACTTATTTATTTATTTATTTAGAGATTATACAGGTATTCGGTATTTAAATATAGATTTGATATTAATAATTTTATTATTATTTACTGAACTAAATGTAGGGTTCTTTAGTTAAAAAATTTGATAAGAAATGAGGAGAATAAAATGGAAATAGTCATATAATGTAAGTAAAATATGAATTATAAATTATATTATAATATACTATAAGTCAAATTTAAATTATAAATTATAATATAATATCGGTATAATATAAATTACAAATTATGTTATAATACAAGTAAAATATAAATTTGAAAATAAATGCAATTTCAAAGAATTTAAAATTTATTTACTAAAATCACTAATGGATACTAATTAATAACATTAATCTTATTCATGTATGTATAGGATTTAGTATTCAATGAATCAGATCACACGAACTATGTTGCAGAAAATATTTCCTGAAACCAGGAATAAAAATTTGAATAAGAATATAATTTACACCTACGTAACAGAGGACTAAGTATTATTCTGTGTATTTTATTAGGTGACGAAGTTCGAAATAAATAAACGACTTCTTAAATTTAATCTTGATATCCATGACCATCGTTAGCATTTTAAATATGAGTATACTTTTTATAATACGTTGTAGAAATGAATAAGTTTTGTCTAAAAACGGAACATCTTTTTTATGGGTTCGCAAATTGTTGAACATGTATATATCCTCTTAAACTTGTTCATATATTTGCATTTTAAATGTGAATTTTAATCTTAAGAATTCAGGAGGTGGATGATTATTTATTGGACATTTTGAGTTCATGAAATATGAACTCAATATTAATATTAAAATTGTCCATTATTCATTCTATGTGCGAATGAGGTAGTTAAAATGTAAATTTTATATTGGTTAGTTTGGGTAATCAAACTGAATCGATTAATTTATCTTCTGATACTATCGAAATATAAAAATTTACAAATTTTACGTTCAGAAGATTTGGAGATTTTACAATTTTTAATAATTTTTCAATTATTCAATTATTCAATTATTCAATTATTCAATTATTCAATTATTCAATTATTCAATTATTCAATTATTCAACTATTCAACTATTCAATTTTTCAATTCTTCAATTTTTCAAGTTTTCAATTCTTTAACTCTTCAATTCTTCAATTTTTCAATTTTTCAATTCATCAATTCTTCAATTTTTCAATTTTTCAATTCTTCAATTTTTCAATTTTTCAATTCTTCAATTTTTCAATTTTTCAATTCTTCAATTTTTCAATTTTTCAATTCTTCAATTTTTCAATTTTTCAATTTTTCAATTTTTCAATTTTTCAATTTTTCAATTTTTCAATTTCTCAATTCCTCAAATTTCAATTTCTTAACAAACGAAACGTAACAAACCAAAGCCCCATAAAAATTAGCAACATATTTCCTAAATACCAAATAAATGCTAGAAAGCGACAATATATTCACTAAATATTAAATAATTGCTAAAAATAACCAAACTACTAAATGCCAAAAACTGAATAAGTACTAAATATTAGAAAATTCTATTTACACATACATGGATACTTTTGCCCACCTCTAACACCTGTTAGCTTCGCGCAACTCTTTGCCTACCATCAAAACGCGGTACCTACAGTCAATTATGCAACGATCGATGAAAATTCGTCTTGTTCGTCGTAGAAATGCAAGGGAGAATGGTAAACCGACGGTATTTGCGATGGGCGAACGCATTCCAGCTCCAAAACGACATGCACGGTCTGAAGCGTGCAAACGTCACGTCGCTCGTGTTCCAGCGTCGAACGATTCAACGCGAAACGCTTCAGAACAGAGACGTGCGGCGTCGTGACGTCAATGTACGCTCCCTTGCACCCTTGTTATCACATTACACCAGGCAGGTGGGTAATTTCGAGGGTTGGACAACCACCTTCTCGTTTTCCCTTCGTGAATCGACCGCGAAATTCCTGATAAACCGAACACTCTTCCACATCTCCTATTATCTTTTCGTCCACTTCTTTATGTCACACTTCAGATATTTTATTTCTTGTATTTATTGGATCTGGAAGTGTAGTCTGAAGAATTAAATTTAGAAATTTAGTCTGATGAATTTTTTTGACTAGTCAGAGCTAGCGAATAGGTGTTAAGAAATACAGACAACGTTGTTAAGAGCTTATTGATTTTATGGAGTTAAAAATTATTGATAAAGAATGATGAAATGTAGAGAATATTTAGTAATCACGGTTGGAACTGATCTCGAGAATTAATTATGATAATATGGGTCAGATTTGTCATGTGTCAGTGGTCGACATGTAGAAACGTTCTTGCTTGATTTTAATTCCTCGCAGGAAATAAAATGAAATTAAAGCTAGAGATTTTTTAAATTAAACTATAGTTAACTGGTTGGCAATTGGGTCACGAGTGAGTCTCAAAAAACGATTCATAGATTTAAATGCAGTACACAAGTCTTTGATGAAAATGAGTGTTGTACAGTTTACATACGTGTCGAACAGTGTTATTGTAAGTATTTGTATAATTTGAGTGATTTGTGTACCTTCGTTCTTTAAACTTTTAGAGTGAATTAAATTTACAATCCTCATTTCGACAAAGCACGTATCGAGCTAAAGCACATACGCGACTGATAGAACACAGAGGGTTGACTATGGCGAGGGTGTTTAACGATCTGCGTTGAACCAGTGAAAAGTGGTAAACCGAAATGTACAACCATTGACAGAAATTATTTTCTAGCAAAACGTGTGAATCGTAGAGGTAGTTAATTATGGTTGTGTTAATGCGATGAGAGATAATCTTTTCGATCATAAATGAATGAAACATTTTCTTTCTGACATCTTTGTTTATAATTGCATTTGTGTGAAATGTATATGGACATAATTATTAATTAATAATCAGAGTTGATTTTTTACAATATACACAATTATTAATTATGTCAATCACATTACTAATATAATTAATACTCAATAATTGGTGTTTTACACAATCTCCACAATTATTAATTGTACCAATCAATTATATTACTGAAATAATTGATATTCAATAATTACTGTAGGTTTTACACAATCTACAAAATGATTAATTATGTCAATAACCAGTACAGGTTTGAAATAATTTAAACATCAATAAAATTGTGCTAGTTTATGCTTTTATAAGATATAAAAATATAAGTAAAATATTAAAGCATATAAAACCTTAGTATATTATTGAACATGTGAATATGATGATACATGTATATCACACATATGAAAATAAATAAATTGTTCATAGTGTGCAAGATATGCAAAATGTACTCGTAGCATACTGCCATATTAAGGTATTTATTATCCTTAAAATAAAAATTTTCACTGAAAAGAGTGCATAATGCCATATTATTTACTATTCCCACAATAACAATTTTACTTAAAACAGGGTATACTGCCATACTAAGGTATTTATTATTTCTGAAGCAGTAAAAATTTGTATTCAGAAGAGTTTGTACTGCAATACTTAGAATATTTATTATTTTTCTAACAATCAAAATTTCTACTTACTACCATTACTTCCATACTACAAAATCTTAAAAAATGTACTTTCCTGAAATAATAAAATTTTTACTCAAAACAGTGCATACTATTCCCAAAGTATTTATTCTTGAAATAATACAAATTTTTACTCGAAACAGTCTATACTACCACATCCTAAAATATTCCTGAAACAATACAAATTTCTGCTTGGAAGAGTCCATACAACCATACCTTAAAATATTATATCTATACCAAACTACCATAGGCTTGAAACGATAAAAATTTGAACTTGAGACAGTCCACACCCTAAAATATATCCCTATCATACTATTATAGTCTTGAAACAATAAAAATTTCTGCTCGGAACAATCCATACTACCATACCCTAAAATATTATATCCATACCAAACTACCATAGTCCTGAAACGATACAAATTTGAACTTGAAACAGTCCACACCCTAAAATATATCCATACCATACTATTATAGTCTTGAAACAATAAAAATTTCTGCTCAGAACAATCCATACTACCATACCCTAAAATATTGTATCCATAGGAAACTACCATAGTCTGAAACAATAAAAATTTCTACTTGAAACAGTCCATACCCTATAATATTATATCCATACCAAATTACCATAGTACTGAAAGAATAAAAATTTCTACTCGGTACAGTCCATACCCTAAAATATTGTATCCATACCAAATTGCCATAGTCCTGAAATAATAACAATTTCTACTCGGAACAGTCCATACCCTAAAATATTATATCCATACCAAACTACCATAGTCTTGAAACAATAAAAATTTCTCCTCGGAACAGTAGACCCCCATACGTTCTACTACCATACCCTAAAATACTGTATCCATAGAAAACTACCATAGTCCTGAAACAATAAAAATTTCTACTCGGTACAGTCCATACCCTATAATATTATATCCATACCAAATTACCATAGTACTGAAAGAATAAAAATTTCTACTCGGTACAGTCCATACCCTAAAATATTGTATCCATACCAAACTACCATAGTGCTGAAAGAATAAAAATTTCTACTCGGTACAGTCCATACCCTATAATATTATATCCATACCAAATTACCATAGTCCTAAAACAATAAAAATTTCTACTCGGTACAGTCCATACCCTAAAACATTGTATCCATACCAAACTACCATAGACCTGAAATAATAAAAATTTCTACTCGGAACAGTCCATACCCTAAAATATTGTATCCATACCAAACTACCATAGTGCTGAAATAATAAAAATTTCTACTCGAAACAGTCCATACTACCATACCCTAAAATATTGTATCCATTCCAAACTACCATAGTCCTGAAACAATAAAATGTTCTCCTCGGAACAGTATACGCCCATACGTTCTACTACCATACCCTAAAATACTGTATGCATACCACATTCCTGAAACACCCTGAAACACCCTGCAAAAATCTTGAAACACTCTCATGAACACTTGCAGAGACCACATAAAAATAACGGAATTTTGTCATGAACAAAGAACCAGAAGATTGAACGAAGCTGATTTACCGGCGAAGAGATCGAATCTGGTCCTGCTCCTCTCGCTGTCCTCGTATCCTTCAAGGTCGTCCTCGTAATCCTCGTAATCGTCCGCGTGTTCCGTATTCTCTTTTTCGTTGGCATTCCTCGGCAACACATTACCGGTTGTCCTCTGCGGGGCCTGTCTCACTCTGGCCTGATTATTGCTGCTGAAGAGGACAGCTGGTGGCGGCGGCGTCGACAGCTGCGAGCCCTGAAGACGCCTCTGAAGATATCTGGCCAGAATCGCTTGAACCGCGTCTGTCTCGGCGCCGCCTGGAAGACAGAAATGATGTTGCTCTCGTAATCCAATATTTTTTTCTTTTCGTTATTTTTCGCGCGAACTCGATTTCGCAACCATTTTGCGTTCCCCGAAACATACGTATCTTTGTTGGTCTCTGAATTCTCCGTGCTTCTTCTTTATTTATTTCTTCCTGTAATCTTCGACGAAAGAGCGTTCGATGAAGGTTTTTTTGTTCAGCGAGCTTTTTACATGCTTCATTATTGTAATGATGGTCAGGTTGCTTCGGAGAATGAAATGAGTGATCAGCTTTGATGCAGTTAATACTGTTGAGGATTCACCTGTAAGCTGTATCCGACGGGGAAGAGTTTCCAACGTCAGCATCGCAGTTGGCTTCAAAGGTTTTGAGACGTGCAGATATGTACTCGATAACACCCTGTTCTGTATTCTATTTTGTAAAATTTTTTATAATTTATTTTGTAGTAAATATGCTAATTATTTTATTCTAATCGTGTTTATAGGCAGTGTGTGTCTCATGATCCAAAACTTATTCAGTTAATTCCTTCTCAATCCACTGATCAATTAGCAAACTCGTAATTTAGATAGAGTGATAGAAAATTATCCTCGTTGATAATTGTAGAATTCTCCATTATTTATATAATATCATTATGTTTTATTAAGAATTGTTTTATTATAAAGTACTTCATATGTTATTGATAAGATTCAATAATGATCTATTATTGTTAAGATTCGATGATCTGCTATTTTTAAGAATGAAAAGTGCTCTAGTATTATTAATTTACTTCATTTGAATTTATTATTCATTATACATATAATTAATATGGTGGACACCTTGAGGAAAATGGCGATGTAGATGAAACAAATTTTAGACATTCACTGTAGAATAATTATTGAAAATATTTTCAGAGTGAATGGAATTTTTTAATTTTTCAAACTCAGTAAATTAAGAAATATTCATATTCAGAAATGTGGAATCTACACAAACTTAAAGTTCTCAAATTTGTAACTTACAATCTATCACTTATAAAGTTTCAAACTATGACATTATAAACTTTCAGAGTTGTAAATTTTCAAATTTAGAAGTTTGTAAACTTGCAGAGCTTTTAGGAATTGAGTAGTACAGAAACTCTTTAATTTCTAAAATTAGGAACTTGGAATTCTTGAAATTTGTAAATTTTCATTTCACCAAAAACACAAAATAGCAAATCATAAATATTTAATCTCGAGTACATTTCCACAAATATCCATAAAATACTTCTTCGAGCACATAACATAAATCTTCGTTCAACCCAAAACAAGTTTGTTACCATTTCGATTTCCCGAATGCTTACATTTATTCCGTAGAGTTGCCTTATTCTCCTTTTCACGCAGTCATGTTGAGCACAAGATGCATTCGCTACTCTAGCATGCAACGAAGCTGCACGTGCTTCCAGATATCAGATATTGTTCGTTTCGACGCAGCGTATCGTCGAGAACAATAATACGTCTTCCCCTTGGTACGAAACGATGAAGCTTATGTAAGCTTTGACGTAAGAAGCTTGCGAGGTTACGCAGGCAGCGAACATTTTCTTGTTAGGGTAAAAGGACGTTAAGTAAACTCTTGAAAGCTCTCGAGAAGCTTTGCAGCTGCACGAAGATCGATCGCAGATCTGTTTGGTGTTCCTTCGTGGTCTTCTTCTTCGTTTTACGGTCCGGCTAACCAGCGTTGACCGACATTGATCCAATTCGGATTAAACGAAATCCAAAGTCCTTTTAGTAGTATATCACCAGAAAGTGGTACATGCTTTGGTATATAACGTTTATACATATGCATACATAAATTGTATATAAATTGTACATTTGAAAGATCATTTGATTAAATATAATAATACGAAATATTTTTTAATTACATCGGAGTTATATGGATAGTTAAAAACAATAGTGACAATTAATGATAGAGGAATAACTTTGCACGAATTCATCAAACTTTACAGTTGACAAGTTTTAAAATTCTGTGAACAGTAGAAATTCAGAATGCAGAGGGATAATTGTTATTAATTATATTACTATTGATCACATACTATTAATTCATACTACTATTACATACTACACATATTATATATTATTACATAATACTACTATTATTACATATTAGTGTACTGTATAACAAAGAATATGAACATTACTATATATGTTATTATATAATCACTATTACTGTCAGTTAATACTAAATTATACATAAATTGTACATACCGATGTTAACTCGGTTGGCGCCTCAAGAGGCTGACCCAGGTGTTTAGGAGAGCACATATCGCTATTTCTAAATCCCTATATGTATTTCTGAATTCCTATATCCTCGAGTTTTCATATTCTTGAGTTACCTATCAACAAATTTCTATATTCCGAGTCCTTACATTCCTAAATATCTATATTTCCAAATCTCGGCATTCTAGAATCCCTGTATTCTCAAATTCTTACATACTCAAATTGGTACGTTCCCAAATTCTTACATCTCCATATTCCTACATCCCCAAATCGCTATATCCCCAAATTCCTACGTCTCCAAATCGGTACATCCCCAAATCGCTACGTCCCCAAATCGGCACACCCCTAAATTCCTATGTTACCAAATAGCTACGTCTCCAAATCGCCATATCCCCAAATTCCTGTGTCCCCATATCGGCACGACCTCAAATTGGAACCCCCAAATCGGTATGTTCTCAAATCAACTATGCGTAATAGGTGTGTCACGAGTACGTTGTGAGTGCGTTACGAGTGCATGATAGGTGCGCCATGTATGCGTCGTGGGTGCGTCACGAGTGCGTCATGTTGTACGTCCCCAAATCGGTGCATCCCCAAATCGCTACGTCCCCAAATTCCTACATCCCCAAATCGCTACCTCCCGAAATTGCTAGATCCCCAAATTCGTACATCCCTAAATCGGTACATCCCCAAATCTCTACGTCCCCAAATCGCTATATCCCCAAATTCCTACATCCCTAAATCGGTACATCCCCAAATCTCCACGTCCCCAAATCGCTATATCCCCAAATTTCAACGTCCCTAAATTGTTATATTCCCAAATTCCTTCATTCCCAAATCGGTGCATCCCCAAATCGCTACGTCCCTAAATCGATGCATCCCCAAATCTCTACGTCCCCAAATCGCTATATCCCCCAATTGTTATATCCCCAAATTCCTACATCCCTAAATTGGTAGATCCCCAAATCTCTACGTCCCCAAATCGCTATGTCCCCAAATTTCAACATCCCCGAATTGTTATATCCCCAAATTCCTACATCCCTAAATTGGTAGATCCCCAAATCGCTACGTCCCTAAATCGGTGCATCCCCAAATCTCTACGTCCCCAAATCGCTATATCCCCAAATTCCTACATCCCTAAATTGGTAGATCCCCAAATCTCCACGTCCCCAAATCGCTATATCCCCAAATTTCAACGTCCCTAAATTGTTATATCCCCAAATTCCTTCATCCCCAAATCGGTGCATCCCCAAATCGCTACGTCCCTAAATCGGTGCATCCCCAAATCTCTACGTCCCCAAATCGCTATATCCCCAAATTCCTACATCCCCAGATTCCCACATCCCCAAATCGCTACGACATATGTACATTATCATACACCAGTACAATATATTTAAAATATTTTTGATAATTCGAATATCAAAGTGTCTAAAAACGTGTTAACCTCATTCAATTCCCAAGATTGCGAATAGTAATCTAAAAGAAGAAATATGTGATTCAAGATAAGAAACTTGTGAAACGGTAATATGACCGGTTTTCTAATTTTAATGTTAAATAAACTAGTATTTCAAATGTGCTACACTTTCTATTCGAGTTTGTAGATAAAGACTGACAAATTGAAATAATATTACTATTCGTTGGTGGATATGCAATATTGTTATAAGGCAAGGTTTTTATGGCAGTATTTATACATCAAAGTTAATGAAGGTACTTTTGCTGCTGAAGTTTGCTTTGGATGCTCTCTTGCTGACCGTTTCATCCTGTTTTTCGGTTTTTCGCTTTAATATTCTTCATTTAGCTTCAGCTTCCTTCTGTGTCAGTGGAAAGTTAATGTACCCTTTTATGAGTCTTTCTTCCCTTCAGGCTTCTTCTATCGCTGCTTCCTCAATTTTTTAAGGTCTTAATTGCTTTTTGATAAGAAATACATTTGGAAGTTAGTAAAAAGAGTCTGCATTTTGTGCAATTGTACTGTGGACAAGGTATAAATAACACGCCTTGTAGAAACTTAATTTTTGTTATATTTTCATGTATCTTCAATCCTTTTCAAATGCATATTTCTAAATGAAAGCATTGTTTAAAGAATAATTTAAGACTAGTAAGTATTAAATTATTATCTAAAGAATAATGCTTTGTTGTTCATTAGAATTAAATTATTCTTCAAAGTGTAGTTTAATTCTAAAAAGAACAAAATGAAAGTATCAAATAATTATTCAAAAAACAATATAATACTGATAAGTAGAGTAATTAATAAAAGAATAATTTAGTACTGACATACGTTAAATTGAAGTATTAAACCAGAGATAAAAAATAAATTATTCAAAGAATATTTTTGTACAAAAGAAACATAATCACAACAAACTTTCTCCTGTACAATGTTTAATTATTAACTCTTAATTAAATTCAATTTGAGATAATAAATGTTTAAAAAGGATTAGAAATAAGATGAAACGATATGACTAAAAAGTGTTTGAATTAATTTCATCTATGCTTGACACAGATATCTTTATTTGAATCGTAATCTTTCGAGTGAAAAAGAACGATGAAATTTTATTTAATTTTATCTGCACTTTAATTTCATTCGTCCATTTCAATTAATCTGATTCAATAATCCTCATTTTGTATTCTTCACTAATTAGTCTACCTTTTCATTAGCCTTTCTTTAACAGAATAAAATCAAATATTTCATCATTTAAAATCTTTATAATGCATGACCAAAAATAGACTACATTTACATAAATATACAGGGTGTTTAGTCAAACATTTAAATTATTTTCATTATTATTCAAAATTAAAAACAAACCTTTAAGATTTCAAAACGTATATTCAGCTGTAATAAAAAATTTCTGAGACCACGCTTTCATGTTACTTTTTTTCTATTTTTAATACCAGGGAAAGTAATTTACAAGTTCAATTTATGTGAAACACCCAGTATATAATCACATAACATTATCTCTGTATAATTTGCATATTTGACACGTTTTAAACAATTTATTTAAATTTCTTTCCCATAATATATTCCACGCTTCTGCACGTTATAAACATAAAAAATATCTACAGTTGACTAATAAATATCAAATTTAATAGTGCAACGTAATTTCCTTCAAACAAATCTATATTTTAAATCGTCTTCCTATTAGTATAATTTTTGCTTATATACACAGCTTTCTGCTTTTTCCTCTGATCAAAGAAAGTTATTTCTTGTCAGTTGCCCCGAAAGTTACTCGTTTCCTTGAGTTCGGTAACGGACATGGAATGGGCTCCCCTGAGTGCAGGCTTTACTTCAGGAAACGAAAAGAAGTCAGTTACATTTAGATCTGGTGAAGAAACGTGTTACGGTACTGCTGAATTTCACTAGAAGCTTTGATATCGACACGATGCTGAATCTTTAAATTGCCATTTTCTAATGCTCCCAAAATTGTGGTAGGTGCAAGTCTACCAACAGATTGCCCGTGTTTCAATTATTCAATAAAATTGCCACGAAATACACATTGAGAAATTTATTTTGGATGTTTAGAAATTTGGAATTATTTGATAACTAGGAAGTTTCGATATAGAAATATAAAAGTGTAGAAATATTAAACGTAGAAATGTACAAATGTGCAATTGTAGGAATATAAAATTCAAAACTTAACAACTTCAGAAACTGAGAAGTCGAAAAACTGAATAATTGTCAAATTGCAAAAATTGAGAAATTGGATAATTGAAAACTTAAAAATGTGAAAGCCTGAAGACTTGAAATTTGAAGAGCTAAAGAATTGGAGAATTGAAGAACTGCAAAATTGAAGAATTGTGGAATTGAAGAATTGAAGAATTGAAGAATTGAAAAATTGAAGAATTGAAGAATTGAAGAATTGTAGAATTAGAGAATTTGAGAATGTGAGAATTGTTGAATTGTAGAATTGTAGAATTGTAAAATTAGAGAATTAGAGAATTAGAGAATTAGAGAATTAGAGAATTAGAGAACTGTACAATTGTAGAATTGTGGAATTGTAGAATTGTAAAATTGTAGAATTATAGAATTAGAGAATTAGAGAATTAGAGAATTAGAGAATTAGAGAATTAGAGAATCGTAGAATTGTAGGATTAGAGAGTTGCAGAATTAGAGAATTATCGAATTGTAAAAGTGCAGAAATGTTGAAGTCGAGAAATATAGAAACGTGGAGACGTAGAAATCTGGAAACAGAAGCACAGAAGTACCAAAAACAGAGATATAAAAACGCAGATATCGAAAACTTCTCAAATTAAGAAATCTAGGTCTTCCGAAACATCGAAGTTCCCAAGTAAATTGACCCAGTAAAAAATTCCGCGAAAATCCTGAACTCCGTCAAGAAACACAATGAACCGTGAAACGATAACAGTTAGGCAATATACTCCCACATCCTCGTGGCGCTATGACAAAACTTACTACGACCCATGCGTTCCTGGTGTTAACATCTATTTCCAGCGTTCGAGCCGCGATAACACGCGACTGGATGTTATAAGACAAAGAGTTAAAAGCATCGTAATGAAGCACCGTGCGCGAAGTGTAGCTGCGTTTGCTCGTAACAGGTAAACGAAACGCAACGGAGATCCTCGAGCTGACAGGGCACTCGATTAGAGAGTTCTGGCTGGGCGGGCATGCGTTTGACGTTGAAGGGTGTCCTCGAATCGTCAACGTCACGAATACGCGATGCGTGCAGATTAAAGGATGCACACCAACTACTCGATAACGCTTTGAACCGGAACGCTGAAAAACGACACTTCCGTAATTCTGTCGGTGGCTTGTTCATCACGAGCCATTGTCAACGAAAGAGATACCGCGCTTCTCCTATCTGATGGTGTATTTATTTTACGTTCGGCTAAATATTCGGTCGCGATCGCTGTTCGATCGAATGAATGTGGCAAGGCGCGAACCTGTGACGTCAAAGCCCTTTCGCATTTGATCATCGTTGTGGATGATTTGTCGGCAGACCTGCCAGACACAGGAACAAGGTGACGTCACTACGTGTACCGTGACGAGTACACTTCGCTGATATGTAGGCTACCGAACGCATACAGAGATTTCAAGTTTTTTTCTGTTTACATCAGGGTTTTTGATAATCCGAGAATTCGAATGCTTTGATTTTTAGGAAAATTCAACGGGGACAAGAGTAAAACGTTTCACGCTTTTTTAATGATTTCAAAATGACTTCAAATATTATGACGTATCATGTGTTGCATAAAGAACGAGGACTTCGTTGCTGTTAAATAATTTGCAAAGGACTAATAAATGATTTAACTGCACACCAGCTGTGCAAACCGAAACAAAAACGTAGGTTTGTACCAACTACGTAAAATACAGGTAAAACGAAACAAAAACATCGTCAAATCAACATATTCACATCTCTGAAAAATTCACAACTCTCGTTAACCTAAATTCCGAAGAAACGTCCAACGAAGACACGATAAAAGAGTAAATTAACCGTGCAATAAATCGTAAGGATGTACCGTTGAACAGCCCCCTATGGTACCATGGAAAAATTCTCGTAATGATCGTGGTATCAGTCCCATAACTCCGTTACTATGCAAATCCCAAGGATCCTGCGTCCGGATGAGTCAATTTTCTTTATAATCTGCGGCTGTCTGCTCACGAGCGTGGCGTGGAAGCTTCTCCACGCCTCATCGAACTTTCTGAGCCCGCTATCGATCCTCGAGACGACAAATTTCAGCTCCGGAGGATCCAGCGAGGATCAAGCAAACACCAGAAACGTCCCGTGGTATTCGACGGCTGAGGGAAATCAATTTTTGCCGAGCAATCCTGACGAGAACGAGTGTAATTGCGCCGATTTTGTCCCGTAAGCTCGTTCGCACGCGTGGCTACCTCGTAATTGAATTTAATTGATTGTATCGCTTCGATTGCACGAAACTCTGATGAATTTTCGTCGACCTGGAATCCGTTACTTTCCCCTGGAGCGATAAAATGCAATTAAATCGTCACTCGGCCAATCGATCACGTAAGATCGATGAATTTCCATCGATTTCGGGCTGAGACGTTCATATATCCCTCATGACGAATTAACTCATTCTTGCGCAATTTGATTTGGGACAAAAATTCGAAGATTTTTTTTTTTTTTTTATTTTAGTACCTTTTGATGAATTTCTTTTTTGTACCCGTGGAATATGTGGACATACGAAGTATATTTAAAATATTCTTTTGTATTCGAAATTTTTAGCACTGGACTTGCAAGAGAAAAAATTCTTTATGAATTATTGTAGCAATTAGTAACGATTATTAGCAGTGACTATAGTAAAATGTCAAATTTTTAGTAGAAGTAACTGCTAAAAAATATTAATAATTATTACGTACTTCAATTTATGTAAAATTAAGACATATCAGTATACCTTTCAAATTAACTTAACCTTCCATTTAAAATTCACATAGCTCTCTTGAATTCTACCAAAACATATATCATGACAAAAATTCCTTTTCAGGACTGATGAGTCGAGAACAGAGAACGCATTAATCACCGATTTCAAATTTATCGCCCGCATACTGGAAGAAATCCTCAAAATCATCCTAAAGGCAATACAAAAATTGCTGCTAACAATCCTGCTAAACATCTACAAGAATCTTCACCAATATTGTGATGTTTCAAAGCAAATAGACACGATCGAGAATCTAAGAAACTTCCTGAGCAAACCATCGAACGTCCGACTTAACCTCAAAATGAACAACTCAAGCGATCAATCAAACGACATTAAAGAAACACTAAATAAGCAACCATCGATCAGCACGAGTTCAGCAAACAAAATATCGTTCCAAGAATACCTAACGAAGTTTCTGTCGAAGGATATCGATCAATCAGAAGAGAAGTTCGATAACGAGGGAACCACGAAGAAAAACAACCTCGAGGCCGAAAGAAATCAGCGCGAAAAATGCTCGGAGGACATGTGCGATCGTAAAAACGACGGCGTAACATGGAACGACAACGATCTACCTTCTCATAAATTTGGATCACGTACGGAGATTGCGAGATGTAATGCGGATGATAATTCAGGTTCGGACATGAAAATCAATGGAAACGCCGAAAACCTGCTTATCCGTTCGCTGGCAGAAATGTTTCTGGCTTCGATTTTGCGAGACAGCAACGTATTTGGGGCACAGATCGAGGAGATGAACGAGTGTTCGATGGAAGAAGAAAAGAAAGCGAGTGACGTGTCTTTGCTGGATGACGAAAGTCGCTCAAAGATTTTGGCTGTCAAGTTCGAGAGACATTTAACGCTGGCGGAGGAAAGTGATAAAGTATGCTCGGGGGTGCAGGACGATTATCCTGGAAAACAGTCTGGAATGCTCCCAGAAAAAGAAGCGAACTTGCTGGAAGAAGAATCTGTAATGCATTCGAGTAAGGAGGTCACGCAATTTAGAGCTGAAGAGTTAGAAGGCGATGAAGTTGGACCGTCTCCAGCGACTCCCACGAAAGATTCGCTCGAATCTGAGTCCGCGGGATTTTCGAATTCGCCGTAAGTTGATTTTGACGGACATGTTTGATTAATTTTGATTTTTCTATATTTTTTTGGTATTTATGATATAAGAAAAATATACAAAACATAATTGGATATAACGTAGATTTTTATGGGATGACATATTTTCAAATTGACTTGTTTTCAAATCCCTACACGCCCAAGAACTCGAATTTTCGAATTTTCAAATTTATAGATTTATAAATTTGATTTACAAATTCCTAAATTCCTAAAATCGTACATTTGTTTATATATGAAATTCCAAATTTATTCCCATACTCCTAGATTAACAAATCCCAAATTCCTCAAATTCTCACGTTTCTAATCATTTAGTTCTCTAAATCCTTAAGCTGTTCAATCACCTCCAAATCACAGAATCCCAGAATCTCCAAATCCACTGCATCCTCAAAACCCTAAATATATAAATCTTGTCATTCTCAAATTCCTAGATCTTGAAATCACTAAATCCCAAAATTCCTATATTTCCAAGTACCTATATCCCTAAGTTTGCAAATGCTCAAATTTGTATGTTTCTAAGTACCTACATCCCCAAATTTGCAAGTCGTCAATCTCCTATGTCTCCAAATACTTAGATCCCCAAATTCCTATGTTTTCAAATACCTACATTCCCAAATTCCTATTTCTCCAAATTTTCTATGACTTCAAATACATAGATCCCCAAATTCCTATTTCCTCAAATTCGCAAGTCCTCAAATTCCTACGTCTCCAAGTACCTAGATCCCTAAATTCCTATCTCCCCAAATTTGCAAGTCCCCAATTTCTTACATATCCAAGTACCTAAATCCTAAAATTTCTATCTCCCCAAATTTGCAAGACCTTTAATTCCTACGTCTCCAAGTACCTAGATCCCCAAATACCTAGATCCCCAAATTCCTATTCCCCCAAATTTGCAAGTCCCCAAATTCCTACGTCTCCAAGTACCTAGATCTCTAAATTCATATCTCCCCAAATTTGCAAGTCCCCAATTTCCTACATATCCAAGTACCTAAATCCCAAAATTGCTATCTCCCCAAATTTGCAAGACCTTTAATTCCTACGTCTCCAAGTACCTAGATCCCCAAATACCTAGATTCCCCAATTCCTATTCCCCCAAATTTGCAAGACCTTTAATTCCTACGTCTCCAAGTATCTAGATCCCCAAATACCTAGATCCCCAAATTCCTATTTTCCCAAATTTGGAAGTCCCCAATTTCTTATGTCTCCAAATACCTACATCCCCAAATTCCTACTCCCCCAAATTTGCAAGTCCCCAATTTCCTATGTCTCCAAATACCTAGATTCCGAAATTCCTATCTCCCCAAATTTGCAAGACCTCTAATTCCTACGTCTCCAAATACCTAGATCCCAAAATTCCTATCACCCCAAATCCCTGTATTTTCACATCCACATCTCCAAATCCTGAAATTCCAAGTTTCATAAATCCCCATGAGTCCATCCCCAAAATAATAAAAGAATCCCAAAATTCCTGAGAATCCCTAAAAATAAATTAACAAAAGGCCTCCTCCTCGAATGCTAAACCGTACAAAAGAAAAAAATTGTGCTTGACTGTACAGTCTAAAATCGGTTAGGCATTTTGCATGTGTCATTTAACGCTTTCTAGCCCGCCCGTTTGACCAAATAACAAGTTTGCGACGTGTGTGATTTCTTGGAAGGGAAAAGGAGAACGAAACGCTAAAATGTCTCTGACAGCAGCAATTAAATTTCTAAAAACTCTTCACTTTCACTCGTCACGTGTGTCATTACACAGTCGATGATCTTCATAATGAAAGTTCAAATTTGTAGACCAGTGAGCGATCACGGTAGAGAGGAGGAAGACTTGAACGCCATTGTTCGACGGATGATAATCGTTGAACTGAAGAAACACCGTAAGAAAGAGAAAATTGTGCTGAAAAGGGCTCACTCGGACACGGAAACCGTGATACCGAGAAAGAAACAAACCGCGAAAAGCAGGTACCGTTGCATTTTGTAAAAATTTGTTATATTTATATTGTATTTATTAATTATGTTTTCAGTAAGATTAGAAAATTTGTTTGAAATTAGTTGAGATATATCCTAGGTATATTTTTTAATTATTTAGTATTATTACTTTTAGTATCAGATTAAATACTGCTAGTTAAAATGAGTTTCAGACAACTGTTTAAAAAATTGCAAAATTATTATTTTATTATTTAAGCATGTTTTTGGTATATAAAATTTGTTGGAAGTCAGTTGACAAACATGTTACAATATTTTTAAAATAATTATTATTACTATCACTTATAATTCCAAGTTTTACACACAATTTTTCTAAAATTGCAAAATTATTATCACATTTATTAAGTATGATTTTAGTATACCAATTTTGTTTGCAGTTAGCTGAAAAACATCGTAAAATATTTTTTAAAATAATTACTGTAATTACTATCGTTATCGAATAATTAAACACTGCTAGTTAAAATGACGAATTTTACACGCCTTGTTTTAAAAGCGCAAGGTTATTGTTGTATTTATCAAGTATGTTTTTAGTAAACACACAACTGTTTCAGAACAGGTCTGTTCAACCTCAAAGGCCGCACGTTCTTCCGAGACTTACTGGAACTGGAAGAAAGTTTACGTAAAAGCGAAGATGAATCATGCGAGTCCAGTAAAATTAATTTCGATCAAGGATTAATGAAACAAAGTGAAATTAGTTCTAGGAACGATAATGCTTCTGTGGCTACCGATTGTACGCATGCTACTCAGAATTCTGTGGGAACAGTCTGTGAGATTAATTCGAAAATAAAACTGAAGAGAAAAATCGATCTTCCTTGTTTGGTGAACATCGAGATCGAAGAACGAGCGACAGATCTTAACAAGTATGTTATACGAAAATCTTCAGTTTATACATTTAATATTTACTTTAAGATTTAATTCATAAATATTTCATTTATATTTGATAGTTTATAATGATATTTGCTTTAAGAGTTAATTAATGAATATTCACTTTATAAATTTACTAAACCTCCAGTTCTTACTTCATAAATTTTTAATTCATAAAAGAAGGAGCTTTCAAATTTCAAATAAATTTAAAATGCAAATTTATTATTTTTTTAATTCATAAATATTCATTTTATATATTTATTAGAAATTTACTTTAAGGTTTAATTAATAAATGCTGAGTTTATATATTTATTATAAATTTAATTTATAAACCTCCAGTTCTTACTTCATCAATTGATAAAATAAAGAACTGTTAAATTTAAGATAAATTTAAAATTAAAGTTTATTACGTTTTTCAATTAATATTCATTTACTATAAATTTACTTTAAGAGCTAATTTATAAATCTCCAATTGATTTTACTTCAACTTTTTACAAAATAAAATTTTATTTTTATGAAATAAAAAGAACCTAAAAATAACCTGAAGATCAATACAAAATAGTTTTCATTTTTTACCAAAAATTAAGATCGATGAACCTAGAAAAATAATTGAATTAAACGAGAACTAAATAGCACCGTTTTTCATATCAACAATTTATCAAAATGCAGAATCTCATTAAAATCTGCGGATGACACTAGTTCCTTATTAAAATGGCACCGAATCATTTTTCACCATTAAATTGGTAATAAGAAGCTGCAAGCCAGCGTCCGAATCCATCAATCATTCCCGATGGAATTCGAATGATTCAGAAAAATGATTTCCATTGTTTCAGAATTTCAGAGGCGATGCTGCCAAAAGAGGAGAGTAAATCTACGCAGACGGAACACGTTTACGTGATTCGCTCAGTCAGAAGCTGTCCACTTCGTAAAAGACGAGTCGCATTGCAGTTGCAGTTGCATCTCTTAACAGATCGTGAACCATATTTCTCCACGATCGTTTATGCCAATCGAGATTTATCGAGATTTATCTACAGGAAAGCCTCGGACGATCTTATTTACGAAAAGGGCAAAGGTAGCAGGAGTCCTAGTTACGTGCCTGCTCCGGAAAGGTTCCGATGGAAATATTTAATGCCTAATAAAGTTCAATGAGAAAATTGATGTATAATAAAATCGTGCATGAAATATTTTTTCTTCTGTCAAAACTTATGTTGTAAAATCTTTGTGCATGCAGGATAGGTACCAGAAAATTATTTGTCAAATAAATGATTAACTTTTTAAACGGAAAATTGAACTAATTATTGGGAATTATTTTTCGTTGGATTTTTGATTAAGTACACTTGATAATTTTAAGTACACTTCATTTTGCTTAAAATTTCATAAATTTGCTTAAATACTTCTCTAAATTTTGCTTGAATTTGTCTAATAATTTTGTTTAAATACACTTCATAAATTTACTTAAATATACTTCATAATTTTACCCAAATATATTTTATAAATTTGTTTAAACATACTTCATAATTTTTCCTAAAATTTCAACAATTTGCTTAAATATACTTCATAACTGTGCCTAAATTTATCACATAAACGAGTTTAAATAAACCACAATTTCATCTAAATACATTTCAAGAATTTATTAAAAATAAAATTTAGTAAAATTTTAATAAATTAAAACCTTAACATGAAACTTAAATTTGAGAATTTGAAATTAATAAATAAGTATGAAGTATAATTAAAAATGCACATATACAACATTGCTAATTATTGCTAATATTGTAAATTATTTTATACTGTTACTAAATTGTGTCTTATAATGTATGTCAATATACCTAAGAAATAGTAATTTTTCAAATTTAATTTAACCCATTCGTGAAATTCGACTTCGTTTTCGATTTACTGTTACGCACACCGTTTGTCTAAGACAAGTAAATATAAAGAAAGTACGTTTCGCGAAAATTAACACAATTATTGTCAAACTGTTTAAATAGAATTTAAAATGGCATACGTGACACACACTTGTGTGGTCTTTTGTTTGATAAACGAGCTATCGAGCGACGTCGTTTTGAAAGAAGAAGGATGGAAAAGTTGTTGAATAAACAGTGCCAGGAGCTAGTGCAAACTTTAAAAAGTAGTATATCTTGGTCGCCGTACGTGACGAGTGGACTAAGTAATTGTAAACAGAGGTTAAGCATTATGCGAGATACGCTGGAGGCACGTCTCACATGTTATGACACCAATTGCTTAATATATGTCAAAGATAAATCTATTGACATATAACTTTGTGTGGAATTAACGGATACTGTGCTAATAAATTGCTTGTAATGGGGAAATGGGACAGTTTTGAAATTTTGGGACGATTGGAGAGGATTTTTAGATTTCAAGATACTAAAGATTTAAAATTCGAAAAGTCCATAATTTCAATATCTTGAAATTTCGAGATTCCAAAATTGTAGGATTACAAAATTCCAAAATTCGAAATTTAAAAATCTCAAGTTCTAAAATTCCGAACTTCAAAATTTCGATTTCCAAAATTCCAAATTCCCAAAATTCCGAATTCCAAATTCCCAAATTTCCAAAATTCCGAATTCCAAATTTCCAAATTCCCAAAATTTCGAATTCCAAATTCCCAAATTCCCAAAATTCCGAATTCCAAATTTCCAAATTCCCTAAATTCCGAATTCCAAAATTCCGAATTCCAAATTCCCAAATTCCCAAAATTCCGAATTCCAAATTTCCAAATTCCCTAAATTCCGAATTCCAAATTTTCAAATTCCCAAAATTCCGAATTCCAAATTTCCAAATTCCCTAAATTCCGAATTCCAAAATTTCGATTTCCAAAATTCCAAATTCCCAAAATTCCGAATTCCAAACCCCAAATCTTCAAAATTCCGAATTCCAAAATCCCAAATTCCAAATTTCCAAATTCCCAAAATTCCGAATCTCAAAATTCCGAATTCCAAATTCCCAAATTTCCAAAATTCCGAATTCCAAATTTCCAAATTCCCAAAATTTCGAATTCCAAATTCCCAAATTCCCAAAATTCCGAATTCCAAATTTCCAAATTCCCTAAATTCCGAATTCCAAAATTTCGATTTCCAAAATTCCAAATTCCCAAAATTCCGAATTCCAAATCCCCAAATCTTCAAAATTCCGAATTCCAAAATCCCAAATTCCAAATTTCCAAATTCCCAAAATTCCGAATCTCAAAATTCCGAATTCCAAATTCCCAAATTTCCAAAATTCCGAATTCCAAATTTCCAAATTCCCAAAATTTCGAATTCCAAATTCCCAAATTCCCAAAATTCCGAATTCCAAATTTCCAAATTCCCTAAATTCCGAATTCCAAAATTCCGAATTCCAAATTTCCAAATTCCCAAAATTCCGAATCTTAAAATCCCGAATTCCAAATTCCCAAATTCCCAAAATTCCGAATTCCAAATTTCCAAATTCCCAAAATTCCAAATTCCCAAAGTTCCGAATTCCAAGTTTCCAAATTCCCAAAATTCCAAAATTCTAAAATTCCAAAACAGGTAGATACAAAATCTAAAAATTCCTGTATTTCTAAATCCACTTCCAAATTTCCGAAATAACTGAATAAATTTGAAATTTTTTAATTTCCAAATTTGTAACTTGCCATTAGAAACATAAAATATCGATAAATCATCCACCAGTTAATTAGCCTGCCGCTGAACAAACAAACGATTAATTGACTGTTTAATAGATAAAGATCAATCGCGATGATCTATAAACGTTTACCATTTTTCTCTCCGTTCAGAGTTATTCAGTCGTTTGCTTTCGCGTGTCTCATTTAAATTCTGCGCTAATTAAACTGGGGTCTCGTTAGTTTCACGAATCGTTGGCATAGCTGGACTGCAGAATCGAGACTAGTTTCTAATGGGTGGACATTAATGGAAGGATCGTTGCATTAAATCCAGCGTTACATCTCCGATGGCGTGTCGACGTCGAAGAGGCGACCTTTTTCGTTCGATGCTGTAATTCAGACTGGTTTAATTTATGCAGATGAACCTCGAACACTCGATAACGCCGGTCGGTGAATATGAAACGGGATTTATGGCGAAATTAATTGAATGATAGGATTAAATTGATTTAGAACGATGCTACGATGTTTAAATACAGTGAAATATGTTTAACTCTCATTAAACACGTTTGATCGATAAGCTGTGACAGATATATTACTGTAATATTTAATACTGTAACATTGTTTATTGGATTTAATATTAGGGTACAGGTGTTGGATTATTTAGGTTACACGTGTTGTCATTTTTAATCTGCAAACTTTAGAATTTACAAATTTCAGTGAGTTTTGGAAAATAAGATAGCAAATTTTGGTATTCAAATTTTTGAACATACAAGGATTCAAATTTGTAGAAACTTGAGGTCTGGTAATTAGAATATTTTAAATTCTGTTAAAATTATAGATTGATTTTGAGAATTTGCTCCAAATTTTCTATCCTTATTCAGTCATTTATTATTAGTCTTTTGTTTATAATAACTTGCATCCAATGTTATAATTATAGCTTGAATGAGAAACAGGTTTTTACTACCACTATTTAGGTTTATTTAGCTATTTAGGATTTTGTTATTTTTACTCATTTAGCTATTTAAGTGTATTCAGTTATTTATAATCATTTGGCTATTTAGATGTATTTAGTTATTCAAATTCATTCAGCTGTTTAGACGTATTTAGTTATCCAAACATGTTCAGTTGTATAGATAAAGATCAATTCACATGTATTTAGTCATTTAGACATATTTAGTTATTCGGAGTCATTCAGCTATTCACATGTGTTTAGTTATCTAGACATGTTTAGTTGTATATATTCATTTACCTACATACATGTATTTAGTTATTTCGACATACTCAGATAAATAGATTCATTTAGCTATTTAGGTGTATGTAATCATTTAGACATATTTAATTATATAGATTCATTTAGCTACTTACGTGTATTTAGTCACTTACACATATTTAGTTACATAAATCCATTTAGCTGTTTAGATGTATGTAATCATTTAGACATATTTAATTATATAGATTTATTTAGCTATTTACATGTATTTAATCATTTAGAAATATTTAGTTAAATAGATTCATTTAGCTGTTTAGATGTATGTAATCATTTAGACATATTTAATTATGTAGATTCATTTAGCTACTTACGTGTATTTAGTCACTTACACATATTTAGTTACATAGAACCATTTAGCTGTTTAGATGTATGTAATCATTTACACATTTAGTTATATAGATTCATTTAGCCACTTACATGTATGTACTCATTTCGACATTCATTAATACAATTCGTTTATCAATTTACACATATGTAGTTTAGATTCACGTGTCAATTTACATGTACATAGTTAGTAAATATTACTATCGCACAGTTAAAATAACGTCTCAGAATCAGAAATATCTTGCGACCGTGAACGTCATTCCTCGCTGCTTTTCCTCGGCGTATCCCTGGAAAAGGCCAAAAAATCCGGAAGGTGGGATGCAAGGGATGAAAAAGGCGGGAAGGATAAGGAGGTAAAAGGGGACTTTCATTCAAAGGCAAATTACCGTCGGCTCCATTTCCATTTTACGAACAATGCACAATGAACCGCGCCGGAAATAAGAACGGGCTTTCCTCCATTCATGCGTATGTACCCTTCTTCGTTCTTCGCCGTCTCCGTTTCTTTTCTTTCTTTTTTTTTTTTCGTCGCGATCAGAAGCACTTACTGGTCCGCCAGGAGAGAATCAGGTTTCCGAGATGATAGAGACAATTGTCTTGCACTTTGCGCGATCCTCTACGGAAGTTCATTTTGCGAATGCGCTACGAAGCACAAGCTACCAGCAACTTGAACTCTTTTGTGCGATTCTTGCTGCTTTCTCAGGGAAATTAATTTCTCAGGGAAGGGTCTGAGCGAAGGGCAAATGGAGGAGTATTACTTGTCCTTCGTTAATATTGTACCTTGGAGGCTCTGTATTCCGTGAAATTGCGTGAATTAACCCTTGCGAGACAATGTACTTCCGTTTGGATTGCTGCGAACAATTTGTACATGAGTTCTTAATAGCGGTTGCTTAATTTGGTCTTAATTCTTGATGGACAGTGATGAAAGTGCCAACTCTCAGGTGGTCGATACAGGTTGAGTTCTAATTCAATATTTTTATATTACTCTTAAATGTTATATGGCTGTTTGAATCTTTCAATGAGCATGATTTGATTAATCTGTAGAAATCCTCAAATCCCTAAATCTTCAAATCTACAAATTCCTAAATTCTGTATCTCGACGTTTACGGTCAGACACACAATAGATTATTAAGAACAAGGGTAAACCCTTCAATTTCACCTTTCAATTAGTGAATATCACTGTCAACATTAAGAGTCCCAAAAAGTTCCTTTGTTTTTCCTCTAAATAATTAATTCAACCGAATTTGCAACAATCACACGAGACCACCGAGTTAAGTTTATTTCTAACAAAATTACCGATATAATCCGATAAGTACGTCTCGATCAATCGCAGCGGAAGCAGTAAAATTGCAGTAAGAAAGAATCGACTAAAATAAACGAAGAACACAATTATTTTTCACGTTGCGGAGGAAAGAAAAGCCCTGACGACGGCGAAAATTCTTCGCCTGTTGACCGACCATGAGCGATGTCTTCCCAAGTCGTAAGCTCTCCTGGCAGCTTTCCGATCTGAAATTGAAGTTCCTCCGTTTTCTTCTCTCTCCGAGAGAAAGAAAAAAGTATGAAATAAATACAGCACGAAGGTTCTTTCCGCCCCCTACGCATCCGAGAAACAAAGCAAAAACTTTCCATCGAGATCTAATCGTTGCTAATACGTATTCTGCCAAAAATTGCGTTCCCCTTGCTGGATCATTCTTCCAGTTAATCGTCGAACGTCCTTGGCAAGCTTCCGATCTTCGTTTCTCGTCGGCTTTCTATTTTACTCTTTTTCGTCGGGGGGGAAAAACTGGGAGGAACTCGTAACAGCTTCTTTCCATCTTCGTTTGAGTCCGCTGTTTTTCAGCCTACGATACGCTCCTCTTATTTCTTCGGAAACCATCCCGCACAGACTGCTCTTTTTTCTTACTTTCGTTCTTTCTTCTTTATCGAGAGCAGCAAGGGCAAACCGACTTTCAAGGACAGAGAGATTAAAGTAGAAATGAAGGGTTGATATTGCGGGGGATGATTGATCGCGCGGTTTATACGTATTTCAGGGTTAGTTCGGATGTTGTGAAAGATCTCTGTGGATAAGAGGGACTTCGTGTATATAAAATCTGAAATTTGACAAGGTTGTAATTTCTCAATTTGTTGGTTTTCAAGATTTCATGTTTTTTAAGTTGTCGAGATTTCGAGTTATTGAATTATTGGGTTTTCTAGTTTCCATGTTTTCAAGCTTTAAAGCTCTCAATTTTGCGAATTTTCAATTCTTCAATTTTTCAATTTTTCAATTCTTCAATTTTTCAATTTTTCAATTTTTCAATTTTTCAATTTTTCAATTTTTCAATTTTTCAATTTTTCAATTTTTCCATTTTTCAATTTTTCAATTTTTCAATTTTTCAATTTTTCAATTTTCAATTCTTCAATTCTTCAATTTTTCAATTCTTCAATTCTTCAATTTTTCTGCTCTGCAATTCTACAATTCTATTATTCTACGGTTCTTCAATTCTTCTACTCTCACATTTTTCTTTTTTTCAATTTTTCAATTCTTCAATTCTTCAAGTCTTGAATTCTTCAATTCTGCAATTCTTCAATTCTTCAATTCTTCCATTCTACAATTATTCAATTCTTTAATTCTTCAATTCTTCCATTCTATAATTTTTCAATTCTTCAGCTCTTCAAATTTCAAGTCTTCAGGCTTTTACGTTTTTAACTCTTCAATTATTCAATTTGTCAATTTTTTTCAACTTGACAATTATTCAATTTTTTGATTTCTCAGCCTCTCAAGTGTATTGAAGCTATCAATTATTCCGGTTTACAAGTTTTCAAGTTTTTTATCACTATATGTATACAATTTCAAGTGACATCCGCACACAAGAAAAATTGTCCATATTTCCGATTTCAGAAATTCTTTTCCTGATGTGGGGCAATATAACAAGAGCCAAGTCCATATTCTGAATCTTAGAAATTTCTTAAAAAATCCAGCGCAATCTTCATTTGCCCGTAATTTCTGACCGAAAAATCGGTCAACGACGAGCAGGTGGCGGAACGGATGTGTTATTAAGCTCGTTTCCATTGCTCGCGTGCAAAGTTTCGACTCGTGTTCCATTTTCTCGGACGTTTCCCAGCTACGCGACACGACGACCGCGACAATTGGTCTATCTTATGAAGCTTTCAAGGGAATTTCCAGCGTGCCGTGAAGCTTCTCTTAAGTGCACCAAGATTCCACGCTGTTCCAACTTCTATTACGTATACGACTCCAAGCGTGACTATGCGAAAGAACCCTAAGGGTACCCTTATACTTTCGATCTGTGACGATAATGTAATAATAAGTGTGATGGGATTGCCAGTTTCATTACAATCGTTTCTTTTACGATCATTGTCTTCAATAAAAGATTTTGTCGCTTTTTCATGCGACTTTCGATTACGATCATATGTAACATATGAATATGATATAATATGTTTATACTTATACTGCATACTTATTATATATTTTTTATACGAAATCTTATCATGAAACGTATGAATTTGTATGTATGAATTACATATGCATATGAAATGGTATGTATGTGATACATATGATATGTGAGTTCAAATAAGCATATGAATGTGTGGATTCAAATGTATGCATAAAATTTACACACTATATGAATTCGAGCACATAAAATTGATATATCATATGAATTACAATAATTATTACAATTTTAATGAAAAGCTGATTTAATCAGAAACGGATTTAAAACTTGATAAACAGTTTGAAACTCAATAGTTCGCTTCGTTTAAAATAAATGTGTCCGAACCTAACACGATTCTCATCGCTTCTCATTGAACGAAAATTACGATACAATTGTAAATTAAGACTGATACTAAGGATTTAAGTTCCGTAAAGTAGAATTCTGCAGCCATTTACAACGCACTGTCTCTGATAGATTGCAAGGTTCATCACGAAAGACCGAAAACTAGATTTCCTGTTGTCCAGAAGCAGGTACCTCCGTTACAAGGTAATTGAAAACGCTTTTACCAGAAATCGTCGATAGGAAAAGAGGTTTCGTGGGATCGAATCGTCGTAATTTCGCTGTTCCGCAGCTGGGTTCAACCATGTACCGGAATCGTTTTCATTTAACGACCGGTCGTTTTAGGATTTCGAAGTGTCGCGGAACGACGTTAACTCTCCTACTCTTTCCGTATTTATACGAGGTTCCACTCGCTTCTAACGAGATCGACAAGTCGTGAAAAAACCGACTGAAAATCGCCCTCGACGCGAAGGATTACAGTCTCAAACGTCTCGCAGCTCCTTGTAAGTCTCCGGTTCGATTTAATTGAGCCTTTTATCCTCACTGCCAAACCCCTTTCAAGGATAATAAATCTAGGGTGGATTTTTACTTGCCTCTTTCTTTCGTAGATTCTTTATAACTGTCTCTTCAACAATTTTTGCATTAAAGTAGGGTTGGTCCTCACATGAAGGTGAAGGTCCTCTTTTCTAGGTTCCTTGTGACAGTAGCTGTTACCTCTTCAACGATTCTTGCATTAAAATTGGGAGGGTGTTCAAATTTAGTCCTCACACATGATCATCCATGATTGATTTGAACCCTTAAATAATTTTGAAAAGAGTACCATTTCAGATGTTACCTAAAAGTTCCCACATGTAATGTTCCTCACACATGATCCTCCACCATTTCAACCATTAAATAATTTTGAAAAGAGTACCATTGAAGATGTTACCCAAAAGTTCCCACAACTAATGTTCCTCACACATGATCCTCTACTATGTGAACCTTCAAATAATTTTGAAAAGAGTACCATTTCAGATGTTACCTAAAAGTTCACACACCTAATGTTCCTCACACATGATCCTCCACTATTTGAACTATTAAATAATTTTGAACAGAGTACCATTGAAGATGTTACCCAAAAGTTCCCACAAGTAATGTTCCTCACACATGATCCTCCACTATTTGAACCCTCAAATAATTTTGAAAAGAATACCATTTCAGATGTTACCTAAAAATTCACACACCTAATATTCCCCACACATGATCCTCTACCAGTTAAACAATGAAATAATTTTGAAAAAAGTACCATTGAAGATATTACCTAAAAGATCCCACAATTAATGTTCCTCACACATGATCCTCTACTATGTGAACCTTCAAATAATTTTGAAAAGAGTACCATTTCAGATGTTACCTAAAAGTTCACACACCTAATGTTCCACACATGATCCTCCACCATTTGAACCCTTAAATTATTTTGAAGAGTGTCATTGAAGACATTACCTAAAAGTAGGATATTATCCATATTACCAATATTACCCATTAGATATTACCGACAACTAATGTTCCTCCCACACGATCCTCCACCATTTGAACCCTTAAATTATTTTGAAGAGTGTCATTGAAGACATTACCTAAAAGTTAGATATTACCCATATTACCAATATTACCCATTAGATATTACCGACAACTAATGTTCCTCCCACATGATCCTCCACCATTTGAACCCTTAAATTATTTTGAAGAGTGTCATTGAAGACATTACCTAAAAGTTTGATATTACCCATATTACCAATATTACCCATTAGATATTACCGACAACTAATGTTCCTCACACACGATCCTCCACTATTTGAATTCTTAAATAATTTTGAAGAGTGCCATTGATCAAGGGTATATTTTACACTTTGCCAATTTGCTAAGCTACCTAGACAAAGTAGAGTACACAGTTTATTTCGCAGATAGCCAACAACACGTAGAACATCGTGGCGAAAGAATTAGAAGCTCGACAAAGTTGTCTGGAAGCTTCAGAAACGCGAGCTCTGGCAAACCTTTGAGAAACTCAGTCGCAAAGTCAACGCCAGCAGACGTTCTCGTGATTTTCTTATTGCCGGTAACAATTTCTTCGGCGACGTTGATCTAACAACGAGACGGTATCGCTACGGTGCGCTGCGAGAGGTGGCTTTGTCGGAGCTCAAGCTATTTGCCCAGTCCCCTTGTACCCTGAAACGAGAGGGTGGCAGACGAAGGGGTGAGTTTGAAAGGAAGTCGAATTTCATTATAGAAGAGGGAGAGACATGTGTTTCCTATCTTTCGCGAGACCGCGGGGCTGAACAATAGGGGAAATTTGACGGCGGGGGTGGGAGAGTGAAATGCAAGAAAATGAAAGAAAAATGAAAAACTTCGGAAGAGGAGAGTCGGGGAAAACAAGAGAGCAACAGCCAAGTTTCGCGGATAAGAAATTCACCGTATAACGCTGAATTCGGCGAGAATTTTCGCGAATTATTCGAGCGAACAAGCATTTCTTCTTTCAGCCGAAAACTTAACAAGTTAAAACCCTCGGGGGATGAACACCTTTTTGGAAACTACACGATTTTGTTAGACGCTTGTATATCCTTAACTGGAATGTGGCAGAAAATCTTATTTTTGGGGATTTATTTCTGAATTCAACAATTCACAAATCCTGAAGTCTCCAATGTCTTCTTAGTCAAATTTCAAAGTCACTGAATCTTTAATTCCAAAGTCATGACATCTCAAAGTCCTTAAATTAGAAATTCAACAGTTTCCAGAAACAAAAACCTCAACTCCCAAAGTCCACAAGTCTCAACATCCTCAAATCCCAAGTTTCCAAATGTCAAATCCCAGTCACTAAATTTTTAATTCCAAGCTTCTAAAATCTCAAAGTCTCTGCATCAGAAGTCTACCTGTTTCCAAAAACAAAAACCTTAATTCCGAAAATTCACAAGTCCCAAAATTCTCAAATCCCAACTTTTCAAATCTGAAAACTCGAAATCACTAAATCTTGAATTTCAAAGTTCTGAAATCTCAATGTCCTTAAATTAGAAATTCAACAGTTGCCAAAAATAAAAACCTCAACTCCCAAAGTCCACAAGTCCCAAAATTCTCAAATCCCAACTCTTCAAATCTGAAATCTCAAAGTCACTAAATCTTGAATTCCAAAGTTCTGAAATCTCAAAGTCCTTAAATTAGAAATCCAACAGTTGCCAAAAATAAAAACCTCAACTCTCAAAGTTCACAAGTCCCAAAATTCTCAAATCCCAACTTTTCAAATCTGAAATCTCAAAGTCACTAAATCTTGAATTCCAAAGTTCTGAAATCTCAATGTCCTTAAATTAAAAATCCAACAGTTGCTAAAAATAAAAACCTCAACTCCCAAAGTTCACAAGTCCCAAAATCCTCAAATCCCAAGTTTCCAAATGTCAAATCCCAAAGTCACTAAATTTTAAATTCCAAGCTCCTGAAATCTCAAAGTCCCTGCATCAGAAGTCCACCAGTTTCCAAAAATAAAAACCTCAACTCCCAAAGTCCACAAGTCCCAAAATTCTCAAATCCCAACTCTTCAAATCTGAAATCTCAAAGTCACTAAATCTTGAATTCCAAAGTTCTGAAATCTCAAAGTCCTTAAATTAGAAATCCAACAGTTGCCAAAAATAAAAACCTCAACTCTCAAAGTTCACAAGTCCCAAAATTCTCAAATCCCAACTCTTCAAATCTGAAATCTCAAAGTCACTAAATCTTGAATTCCAAAGTTCTGAAATCTCAAAGTCCTTAAATTCAAAATCCAACAGTTGCCAAAAATAAAAACCTCAACTCCCAAAGTTCACAAGTCCCAAAATTCCCAAATCCCAAGTTTCAAAATCTTAAATCCCAAAGTCACTAAATCTTTAATATCAAAGTTCCAAAATGTCAAAGTCCATAAATCTGAAATCCCAAAGTTGGCAAAATCCCAAAATCCTCAACATCTAAAGTCCAAAGTCCCAAATTCTACAAATCTCAACTCCCAAAATCCCCAAATCTCAAATCCTCAAAATCACCAAATTCACCAAAGCTCTTCAAACGTATTCCCAATTCTTGAATTCTCTCTTATACAGTAAAGATTCGATACAAGCGAAAATGTCCTATACGATATATTTCGACAGAATTTTAAAACGAAGACAAAATTTTCTGGAGCAGCGCCACTAATTTTAGCCACGAATCACCAGTCGACCCTGTCACTCGAATCAAACATGAATTAAAAATTAATACCGTCTCTTAGACTCTAATCGCAAAATGGCGATTACCGAAGGACGTTCGATAAACCCAGAATCGTGTCGATGTCTCGAAGAAACTCGATATCCCGATCCGAGAGAAATACACGGTGCAATTTCATAGCCGCAGAGTTCCGGAGGATTGTTAGCGAAACACGTTCGATCGGGTCCCCGCTGAATGCGTGCTCATGCGAGAGAACAAAATACGATCGAAAATGCTCTTTCGTGCAGGTAATCGACAATTTGGAAATATCGAGGAGAAATAGGACTGCGAACTGGCCGTTGCTCGTTAGCGACTTGAAAATAAAACAAAAACGAGAGAGAGAGAGAGAACACGGTTGAATGGAGGGCATCGTGCGTCCAGCCAAATGTAAATATGTGCTCCTGCGTTGCTGGATCCACCATCCACGGTTTTGTTTCCGGAATAATGAACGAATAAAATCCCTGACGCGTCGCGAAACTGATTATAATTAGCTCGATGCGAGGAAATTTCGAACCAGGTCACAAGATTTTCCACGTTCGCGCTGTTCGATTGCTCCGAGACGAATGTTGCGCTTTGCAATCTGATGAGATGAATTATTGACGTGATCGAAAATAGCTATGTTAGGTTAGGTTATTACAGCGAGAGAATTAGAGTACAAGTTTCTAAATAATTTAACGACTCTTCATTCCTTCATGTGAATGCATAACAAATGTGTGAATTACAAATGCTGTTCGGTATATGGCACACACCGATTTCTAATTTAACAGAATTATTTATTTAAATTTGAAAATAGTAATGTAAGAAGTTAATACTGCTTTTGTACTTGAAGGAAGAAATCACTATTCTATTCCAAGTATTTTTACTTCTCAATTAGACGTAGATTTCAGTTGAAGTGCCTTCAGAAGTTATAATCTTTAGAGTGTTTCTTGAAGAAAAATGAAAGAATATCGAAGCTTAAAGTTTCTTGAAACATCTAGCAGACACAGGTGCTTAGATAAATGTCGTTTTTCATAAGAGCAAAGTGTTCCCGGTGTCACGTCCAAGAAAGTCAGAAAATTTAGGAAGAATTGGGAAGAACCATACTTTATCATTTCCCGTTGGCCAACAATTGAACTTCTTACAAATCAGTTGCAGAAATGCGATAACTGCTATAAATCATCAACGTTGTTCTCAGCTGTTGTAGCCAGTTTTTAGCGAAATACCTGACGAACGAAATCGGTATAAAAAATAAATTATTTCATGCAACGATATGCATGTGATAATTATTACGTTTTCATTTCCAATTCCTTTTACGTTTCGAAATTTTATCGCGGTGAATGTTTAATACTATCGCGATTAATTTGGTTACGAATTTATTCGGTGAAATGTAAAACCTCGTGCTGAAACAAATTTTCGATGATAATATTCAAACTGTTCATTGAGGACATCGAAATCATGTACATATTTTTATAAATTTGTATTTTTACAATACATATATATTTAACACACAATAAGTATATAATAATAATATTTTATATAAGTATATAAAATATATTTAACACACAATAAGTATATTTAAAAAATACGTTAAAATATGTATTTGTAAATACTTAGATTTGTATATCCATAGATTTCTAGCCGCAAGAAAAATTTACGTTGAAAACTTGAATACTTCAATACTTGAATCATTGGATACTTTGACACTTGCCAATTCGGAAAACTGAAGAATTGAAAATAGGAGGATTTAAAAAATGAGGAAATGGGAAAATTGAAAAATTCCGAAATTGATGAATTGAAAAATGAGAAAATTAAAAATTTGAAACTCGAATACTTGAAGAATAATAAACTTGCAAACTCAAAAACTTGAAAAGTCGAAAAATTGAAAAAAGTAAGAGTTGAAGAGTTGAAGAATTGAAGAATTGAAGAATTGTAGCATTATAGAATTGACGAATTGAAGAATTGAAGAATTAAGGAATTGAGTAATTGTGGAATTGAAAAATTGAAAAATTGAAGAACTGATGAATTGAAAAATTGAAAAATTGAAAAATTGAAAAATTGAAAAATTGAAAAATTGAAAAATAGGAAAATTGAAAAATTGAAAAATCGAATAATTGAAAAATTGAAAAATTGAAAAATTGAAAAATTAAAAAATTGAAAAATTGAAAAATGGAAAAATTGAAAAATTGAAAAATTGAAAACTTGAAAAAATGATTGATTGAAATCTTGAATATCTGAGCGCTTCCTAAGAGGACAGCGATTTCAAATTTTGAGAGCTTTAAAATGTCCAAGTTTTCACAGGTGAACATTTTGTGATTTATCACTAAACGACAGTGAATCACGCATCAATCACAGAGCAACCATAAACGTAACAAAAGGAAGGACGCCTTTGTCTCTCGATCATAGGAAAAGAATTAAACGAAACATTTGACGGAAGTGAATGATACCGTGAATTCTTTCTACGATTCTTTCCACGGGCCGAAACTTTTCTTTACGGTTCACCCAGCAATTATCTAAAGTTACCTCGGTCAGAGCTTTCATTCTTATTCGCAGATATTTCGTAGCTTGAACTTTTCTCTGTACAATGATCCCACTGGTGACCTCCTTTCGTTTATTGCTCGCATCGCAAATCGACGGAGCAGAGAGTTCGCGAAAGTTTCATTGAAACCGTCGGTCTGGCCTTTCCTCGAATACCATGCGATACCGAACGAACAATGTCCATTCTGTCTTCGAACAGGACGATAATAAATTGCAAGCTCCCAGCATCGAAATCATCCTACCTTCTGCTTGAATAAAAATCAATCCCATTCACCGAGCTTCATTTTTTATTCGACTACTGCTATTACCAACAATTTCTCTTTTGCATATTTTTAATTAAAACGTCCCGATATTTCACGACCGATGACGTTCTATCAGGCTGATGGATGAGGAATTGAAATTGCAAGTGCTACTGCATTTTGTTACCGATGCAACATTGATTGCAGTTTAAACTACAATTGCATTTCGCACTTCCTATAAAAATAATTGCAATCGCATATTGCAGCTGGTGCAAAAGTAATTGCACTTTGCAAATCATATAAAAATAATTGCAATTGCATTTTGCAATTGATGCAGTGCCAATTGCATTTGCAACTGCAGTTAAATTTTGCATATAATACAAGAATAATAGCAAGTGCATATTGCAACTGATGCAAAATTAATTGCACTTCAAACAGCAATTGCAATTTGCAATTTATATAAACATAATTGCAATTGCATTTTGCAATTGATGCAACGACAAATGCATTTGCAACTGCAGTTAAATTTCGCACATAATACAAGAATAACTGCAACTGCATATTGCAACCGATGCAAAATTAATTGCACTTCAAACAGCAATTGCATTTTGCAATTTATACAAAAATAATTGCAATTGCATTTTGCAATTGATGCGACGACAAATGCATTTGCAACTGCAGTTGAATCTTGCACATATACAAGAATAACTGCAACTACATATTGCAACTGATGCAAAATTAATTGCACTTCAAACTGCAATTACATTTTGCAATTTATACAAAAATAATTGCAATTGCATTTTGCAATTGATGCAGTGCCACTTGCATTTGCAACTGCAGTTAAATTTTGCACATAATATAAAAATAATTGCAGCTGCATTTTGCAACAGATGCAAAAATAATTGCAATAAATAAAAATTATCTAAAGAGAAATTTTAATTTGAAATAACAAATAATACAAGCTACTTTTACATCACTAACAAACGTAATGAAATGATCCAATGCAAGTACAAACAAGAATACAACATTTCATCATTTCATACAATGAACATAATACAAATGAGAATTCCACGAAACGATGACGACGATAAGATCATCAAAGTGTAACGTGAAAGAGAATCCGTGCTAAATTAGTCATCGTACGCTACAGATTGTCCAGATTGCTAATTACACGATCAAAGATGTGGAACAGGTAGGACGATATGCACCAGTGGGAAAATTCGCGATATCGCCGCGTCGTTCACATTTGCATACAATGCAGCGCGATGCATCGGACAGACAATGGCAGCCAGGGCAATTTTTTCTTCTTTTTTTTTTACCTGTTCGAACGAGAACAAGTCGAGAAGGGAGGGCAGATCAACGTGTTCGTGGTGGCATAACGTAAATCATATCTCGGAATAGATTCGAATCCCCCATGGTGGACCATCGTAAGCGCCAGAATGGAACCAATCTGGAGGGAAATCTTATCTGAACGAAGTCACGAGACCAATTTTGAAACGTAATTACCTCACGTACTGGCTCTTTGCTGCCATCTTTCATTTGTGGTTGTTATGTTTCTGATATATCGATGTCTCAATTTGGTATACGCGATTGATCAAGTGGTCTTGCAAAGGATCTGATCAATTCTTGTAAAGATTCGAATTTTCACAATTTTAGGATTTTTAGCAAATGTATTGTGGATGTTCCATGTATAATTAATTATAACATTTTAAAAATATGGAAATATGCACATTTCTAAAATTTCAAATTTCGATTTTCCAAATTCCCAAAATTCCGAATTCCAAAATGTCGGATTCCAAAAATTTCGAATTCCAAAATTCCAAGTTCCTAAAATTCCGAATTCCAAAATTGCGAATTCCAAAATATCGAATTCTAAAATTTCGAATTCCAAAATTCCGAATTCCCAAAATACCGAATTCCAAAATTCCATACTCCAAATTTCCGAATTCCCAAAATTCCAAATTCCAAAATTTCGAATTCCAAAATTCCGTATTCCAAATTTCCGAATTCCCAACATTGCGAATTACCAAAATTTCGAATTACCAAAATTTCGAATTCCAAAATTCCGAACTCCAAATTTCCGAATTCCACAATTCCGAATTACCAAAATTCCGAATTCCAAAATTCCGTACTCCAAAATTCCGAAATCCTAAAATTCCGAATTACTAAAATTTCGAATTCCAAAATTCCAAGTTCCAAAATTCCAAATTCCAAAATTCCAAATTCCCAAAATTTCGAATTCCAAAATGTCGAGTTCCAAAATTCCGTACTCCAAATTTCCGAATTCTCAAAATTCCGAATTCCAAAATTCCGTATTCCAAATTTTCGAATTCCTAACATTGCGAATTACCAAAATTTCGAATTCCAAAATTCCAAATTCCAAAATTCCAAATTCCCAAAATTTCGAATTCCAAAATGTCGAGTTCCAAAATTCCGTACTCCAAATTTCCGAATTCTCAAAATTCCGAATTACCAAAATTTCGAATTCCAAAATTCCAAGTTCCAAAATTTCAAATTCCAAAATTTCAAATTCCCAAAATTTCGAATTCCAAAATGGCGAATACCAAAATTCCCGAAATTTCGAATTCCAAAATGTCGAATTCCAAAATTCCGAATTCCAAATGTCGAATACCAAAATTCGAATTTAACAAGTCCCCAAATTGTTAAATTTCCCAAATTCCAAACCACCACCATTAAAATCATACAAAGCGAGTTCCCAAGCTTCTATAATCCCGAAAATCCCCGACGTAGAATTCCCCAAACGCAAAAATCCGCGAACATTATTCGTCGGAAACGAAAAGGCTCATTCGTTCCGGCATCGAGCGAATATATTTTTTGAATCATGTATCTAGGCGAAACAAATTGAAATTCCCAAAACAATCAGTGAAACCGTTCAATACAAATCATTGACAGCAAACAGAGTTAATTCGAAACAAGCCTCAGGTGGCAATAAATTTTCAATTCCCGATTTCCATTCGCAATCAAACAGAACCGAGGTTTACATTGGCGTGCGATAGCCATCGGCAGATTGGGACGATGAGAATGCGGAACTGACTAATTTTTATTCCAACAAAAAGCTTAATCGACGTGTGCCGGATGGCCCAATAAAATCGCAATCAGGGCCGTTCGGTAATCATTGCGATTGCGATTCGTTTGTTAAACGAATTTGGAAAGAGAATACGGGGACCAATTGTCCCACCGTTGCTCACGTTAAATACGCCGGCTAATTACCAATTAAGCGTCGTACACAAAGCTCCGTGGCGCAAGGCAGATGTTACAGTTTCCACGATCGATTCGTTTACTTTGTATGCGCATAAATTACACAGGTGAGGGACAAAACCGTTATTCAACGATCCTACCGTTTTCTCGATCGACAGATTCTCTTTTCCTTCGCCATGGAGAACGTGTCGAATCTACGATCCGCGTCGAGTTCCAAACGGATTTCCACAGATCGAGAATGCTTACTCGATAATGCTCTTTTCTACCAGGAATCACGGATTTCGAAACGTCTATGGTGATTTAGACGACTACATCTCACTATTTTATAATAGACTTTATACAGTTTCATTTTCTCCTTTCGTTTGCTTTCTCTGTTGGTATTACAACTTAGACGAGGAAAAATTTAGTTTTTAATATTCATCATTTTTGTAGAAATCAATTATACAAGGAAAAATGTTTTACAATTTTCACCTTTTTCTATTTATTATATAAATAACAAATGTTACAAGAATGCAGAAAATTAAATTTGGGAATTTTTATTTGATCAGATCAAATGTAATTTACTCCACTGTAGAGTAAGGTTATGTTTGCAGTTCTTGATTTTTATCATTTTCACACATTAACAGTTTCAACAATTTTAACATCCTTCACATGAATTTTTCGCATGTATCCCTTCATGAATTTACCCTAATTCACTATTGTATTTTTACAAAAAACAGTTTCAATAATTTTAACATCCTTCACATGAATTTTTCACATGTATCCCCTCAATGAATTTACCCTAATTCACTATTGTATTTTTACAAAAAACAGTTTCAACAATTTTAACATCCGACACATGAATTTTTCACATGAATCCCTTCAATGAATTTACCCTAATTCACTATTGTATTTTTACAAAAAACAGTTTCAACAATTTTAACATCCTTCACATGAATTTTTCACATGTATCCCCTCAATGAATTTACCCTAATTCACTATTGTATTTTTACAAAAAACAGTTTCAACAATTTTAATATCCTTCACATGAATTTTTCACATGTATCCCCTCAATGAATTTACCCTAATTCACTATTGTATTTTTACAAAAAACAGTTTCAACAATTTTAACATCCTTCACATGAATTTTTCACATGAATCCCTTCAATGAATTTACCCTAATTCACTATTGTATTATGACAAAAAGCTATTTCCGCAATTTTATCAAAAGAAGAGTACACCTTGGTATAAGGAATCCACAAGGCATCCAAACATCTCCGAGTGACCCCAGATTTCGGGGTGTCTAAGAGATCCCCGCAATCTCAAGGATTCGACAGATTTCAGGCTAAGAAAATTCCTAGAATCCCTGTGATTCTGATGGTCCGGAACACCTAGGGAATTCAGCAGACGATCTCTCGGTAGATTCTACGGTTTCGAGGTGATCAGAAGATTTTGAAGGATTCAGATACGACCGTAATCCTCCGAGTCCCATGTGCCTTTATCGAAACCTTCCAATCCCATAAAATTCACAGAATATTTTTGCCTCGATTTTCAGGATGTACATATGTGCAATCTTGAAAATGTCTATACCAGGTTATATAACCCAGACGACATCTTTATCGGATCCTATAGATTCAAGGATGTCTGTATCCGGCCGTACGGAATTGAAAATGCAAAACTAAAGGACATTTACGTCCGGATTTGTTTCGAGGACACTGCTTATTGAACGTCGATTGGTTCAAGGTGAATTTGGGAACAATTATAGATCGATAAAGATTTCAACGGGTTCATGACAGTTCTGACAGTGCAATCTTTGATCTGAATGTTAAAAAAACCAATATCCTACTGTTTAGTACATATTTAGTATTCAATGAGAGGAGTAAGTTGATACTATATAAACAACATAAAAATAATACAAATTCATGTTGTAGAAAATAAAAATTATTCAAAAAGTTGTTTCGAATGTGCTATGTGGTGGTACTGTGTGAAACAAATGAATACAAAAGTAAAAAATACTGTACCATTCTCAAAATATTAATGCAGTAAGTTAATACAAACTTTGAAAATTTCTAAAATAATTATATAAAAAAACTAATATAAAATTGAAAAATATTGTACAATTTATAAACGAACGAATGATATGCAGTAAATCAACACGAAATTAAATATCGTACGCGATATCAGTGATATGAAAAAAGTAAATACAAAATTATATAATATTGTATAATTTGCAGAATATCAATAATATAACTAATAAAAAATGAAAAATTTACTATAAATTATAAAAATGCAATTATTATAAAAATACAATTTACATAAAAAATACATAATTATAAATACAGTATTATTATAAAAATATAATTTACAAAAAATGAATACAAAAGCAATAAAAATTCCACTGCAAATAAAATACTTATCTGGCTATCACAAACTATAATATCTAAGAAAATTAATAGACTAGAACGTGAACATGACCAGTACTACCTCCAGAAAATTATAAAATAATTGAGTGAACGATGTCAAAAGGATGTTACATTAAGGCTCAATAAAATCGCTATCCATTAGTAAATTTCTGTCGTGATCGTTATCGAGGATAGTTCGCGAGTTCCTGCGCCACTAAAATTCAGGTTAACGTCGTGAAGAGTTTCCTGTTTAATTTAAAGGACGCTGAGACCAGAGCAACGTTTATGGCGGCGCCAGTTCTCGATGAAACTCGTTTATGGAACGTTTATGGGATTTCACCGGCACGAGGCATGACAGATACATACGCAACGTGACTGCGAGCTGAAACGACGGCCTAAATCTTCCTCCGGTATTTAATTTCACGAAAATGCGTAAGTCTGGCCCTTCTGCAAGCGAAGCAGCTCGAAAGAAACAAATTTCAAGCTTTTATCTCCTGTCCGGGAACTTTGTAAATGTCTTCTTTGCAGTTGGATTTTGCGTTCTTCGAATATATTTGTTTATTAGTTTATGCTAGTCACAGATAATAGATAATATAATTTGACATAAATATGATGTATACAGATTATACATAAGTATAAACATAGTGGAACAATGGTGGCAAATAAATAATAGTAATGAAACCATGAAAGAATTCAGCAATTTAACAATAAGAAGTTTTAAGCTTGACATCTTGCAACGTCAAAAATACCTTTGAGTGTATAGAGGTAATAATTAAATAAGTATAATAAATCTACAGTATATTGTTATGAATGTCATATAACAGAAATTGTTCTTCAATTTTTCTTCTGTAAATTCTTCTACAATTTTTGAGAGCAGAAAACAGTTATTTGACGTCAAACAAAACATCCGAATCATCATACGTAGACCAGTAGCGTACATAATGAATACAAACGTTTCCATAATAGCCAGTCATGTAACCAATAACGTTCAAAGCTCATAAATTAGCGGAGAATTATTGCACGTTCATAAAATTAGCATGGAATTAGACGTAGCGGGTAATAGGATTATTCCATTAGAGCCGGAAAGCGGTAAACACAAAAGATATCGAGTGTTTCCGCATGGGGATTTTCATTTCAATAGAAGGATTACACGGCTGCATTCTCGCGAAGGCTTTGTAAATAAACAGATCGATATTCCAACAGTTGGCGAATCATTCTTGCGCGTTCGTCCAATGAGAGTACAGGATTTCCATTAAACTGCCGGTTGGATCTCAATTAGAAACAGCGATTTCAATTCCCATCTGCAGAATATCAATTAAAAGCCAATTTTCCTGAGACGAGCTAGCACGTAGCTTTAGCGAAACCTCCGGCTTCGATTCCGCCTTAATTACTACTGTTCCACTGCTGATTGCCTGTTGTTAGAACAACCAACCATGGAGACCATCATATCGGAGAACAGATGGCTCTTTCTCGAGATCGAATCGCATTCGATCGAGAAAATATTTGCCGCCAAAGGAAGCATTGTCGAACGGTTTGTCGCTTGAGTTTCAATCCACGCTTTTCCAACCGTTTTATGCTAAAATCTGCTAGCTTTCTGCCGAAGGGAGTGCCTCAAAGGAATATTAACAGCTTTACGGACGTTTGATGACTGGTTATTTTTAACATTAGGAAGGGAGTTGTATTTTGTACAATTGGATATAGCGATTTGGGGATGTGGGAATTTGGGGACGTAGCGATTTAGAGATGGAAGAATTTGGGGATGTAGCGATTTGGGCATCGGGGGATTTGGGGATGTAGGAATTTGGGGATATAGCGATTTGGGGATGTAGGAATTTGGGGACATAGCGATTTGGGGATGTACCGAATTTGGGACGTAGCGATTTGAGGACATAGCGATTTACGGATGTACCGAATTTGGGACGTAGCGATTTGGGGATGTACCGATTTGGGGATATAGCGATTTGGGGACATAGCGATTTGGGGATGTGCCGAATTAGGAATATAACAATTTGGGGATGCACCGAAATGGGGACGTAGCAATTTGGGGATGTACCGAATTTGGGACGTAGCGATTTGGGGACATAGCGATTTAGGGATGTACCGAATTGGCGACGTAGCGATTTGGGGATGTAGGAATTTGGGGATATAGCGATTTGGGGATGTAGTAATTTGAGGACATAGCGATTTGGGGATGTACCGATTTGGGGATATAGCGATTTGGGGACATAGCGATTTGGGGATGTGCCGAATTAGGGATATAACAATTTGGGGATGCACCGAATTGGGGACGTAGCGATTTTGGGATGTACCGAATTTGGGACGTAGCGATTTTGGGATGTACCGAATTTGGGACGTAGCGATTTGGGGACATAGCGATTTAGGGATGTACAGAATTGGGGATGTAGCGATTTGGGGATATGCCGATTTGGGGACATAGCGATTTGGGGATGTACCGAATTTGGGACATAGCGATTTGGGGATGTACCGATTTGGGGACGTAGCGATTTGGAGATGTTGCGATTTGGGACATACCGATTTGGGGATATGCCGAATTAGGGATATAGCGATTTTGGGATGCACCGAATTGGGGACGTAGCGATTTGGGGATGTACCGATTTGGGGACGTGGCAATTTGGAGACGTTGCGATTTGGGGATGTACCGAATTCGGGACGTAGCGATTTGGGGATGTAGCAATTTGGGGACATAACGATTTGGAAATGTACCGAATTCGGGACGTAGCGATTTGGGGATGTAGCAATTTGGGAACATAGCGATTTGGAAATGTACCGAATTCGGGATGCGCCGAATTGGGGATGTACCGATTTGGAGACGTAGCGATTTAGGGATGTGTCGAATTGGGGATATAACGATTTGGGGATGTACCGATTTGGGGACGTACCAATTTGGGGTTGTACCGATTTGGGGACGTAGTGACTTAGGGATGTAGGAATTTGAGGACATAGCGATTTGGGGATGTAGCGATTTGGGGACATAGCGATTTGGGGATGTGCCGAATTAAGGATATAACAATTTGGGGATGCACCGAAGCGGGGACGTAGCGATTTGGGGATGTACCGATTTGGGGACGTAGCAATTTGGAGACGTTGCGATTTGGGGATGTCCCGAATTCGGACCGTAGCGATTTGGGGATGTAGCGATTTGGGGACATAACGATTTGGAAATGTACCGAATTCGGGACGTAGCGGTTTGGGGATGTAGCAAATTGGGGACATAGCGATTTGGAGATGTACCGAATTGGGGATGTACCGATTTGGGGTTGTACCGATTTGGGGACGTAGTGACTTAGGGATGTAGGAATTTGAGGATATAGCGATTTGGGGATGTACCGATTTGTAAACGTAGCGAATTGGGGATGTAGGAATTCGGGGAAATAGCAACTTGGGTATGTAAGAATTTGGGAATATAGGAATTTTGCAATGTAAGGACTCGGAAATACAGCTTTTCGAGGATACAGAAATTTGGAGATATGTTAACTCGAGAATATGTCACCTCAGGGATATAGAAATTTGGAAATACAGCTATTAGGAATAGTATAACGATTTCTTCAGCCAACTCGTCGATTGGCATCCCTCACCGAGATAATCACCATATGATTCATCTATCCTGACGATCTTAATAAAAGTACATCATTATCAGAAGAAATCTTCTAAAATATACCACACCGAAATTAAACTTGTAATTGTTTTTCTTATTCTTGTTTGCAATTTTTATTATTTTCTGACAATCGATACAGGAGAATGTAAGAAGAATATTAGGAAATATTAGAATAACTTGTGCAATATCTAGTTTTTAATTCTTTGTTTGATCATATATTAATAAGTTCAGACTCGAGCGTTGAATCTATGAATATTGTTAAACAATTGTCTTGGGTAGTTCATGTTTTGTTTCTGGGATTGAAGACGGGCTATTTAATATCGTTAGTGTTGCACGCGCAATGAAAACCGCGCAAGAACCGGGAGTGAACTTTTCAATCTTGCGGTAGGTTCTTGGCTTCCAATCTGCTCCCAATATCAGCGGGTATTCGTCGAGCTTTTGAGTCCCGATGGGTAAATTCCAAAGCCCCTCGATTTCGATGCGTCGAGTTTATCGAGCGGATAGAGAATCTCGACCGTGCACGTCCCATATGCGCGCGGCTATATGCACGCTCTTATCGTCAGATATCGATTCACGAAAATTTCATGGCGAAACTTTCGTAATCGGGGTTGTAAATTCATTTACACCTCGGTAGAGTCATCGAAAAATTTCTGCGTACAGGCTGTTCCATAAACGTGTACTTAAACGACTCGAATTCGGTCTTGTTCATTGGTCTGATATGTAATATTGTATATCGTAATGATTAGAGTAGAAAAATTGGAGTATCTTTATGTATTATAAACTCGAATAATTAATGGAGAAAATAAGTCTATGTGTATTGGCAAGCATGTGCAACTGGTATGGAAAACATTTTCATGTTTTTCAATATAAACATTTTGAAATTTTTCAATTTGCAAATTATTAAATTACAAAATTTTCTTAAATTTCCAGGTTACTAGGTATTCAAATTAATAATTTGTCTGACTCCAAATTTCTAAATTCTAACATCTCCAGATCCTCATAGTAAAAAATATTAAAAATGTGAGTTATTATATTTCGTACCTTTTTAATATTGTCTTTTTAATTAAGGAATTTTAATATTTTCAAAATATTTGACAATTAGAAAAAAGGATGAAAAGTACCTTTTTTTTCAGTAGCAAGTTTTCAAGTTTCAATAGAAAAGTTTTGTAGTAGTTTGTTAGGGAAAACGCAATCTGGTTAACAATCAAAGTAACTAATTAGGGAACGAAAAGAGAATTTAAGAGAATGCTAAGCGTATTTAAACAAGAGACAGATGGTAGGTAGCAAGATACTGGTGTAAGAAGTATGTACAAGAATTTAGACATGGTATACAAAGGAACAAACGTAATTGAGAGCGAGTAGAACGAGCGTCGACGGACTAATTTACGAAATTAGTACGAATCAGACTACAGGTCTAAGAATCAGGGAAAATTTATTTTTCCTTTTGTTTACGAGCTGCATTTCTTAACACAGTGTAGTTTAAATCTATTGCTTGAACGTGTTAATTCAAAATTTAAATGGACTATATTAAAACTGTAATTGAAATTGAATATATTAAACTGTATTGTACAATTAGATTAGGTAACAAAATATAATATACATAAAAATGATGTCAAAAGATGTAATATATGAGATGACTAATATACGAAAATTATATAAACAAATATAAAATATAAGATAACCAGTATATGTATAAAAATTGTGTCCCAAAATATGAAATACAAAATAACTAATATACAATAAAAATTGTATCAAAATATGTAACATATGAGATAACCAATGTACGTATAAAAATTGTGCCATAAAATATAAAATATGAAATAACTAATATACAATAAAAATTATATCAAAAGATGTAACATATGAGATAACCAATGTATGTATAAAAATTGTGCCATAAAATATAAAATATGAAATAACTAATACATAAAAATTGTATCAAAAGATGTAAAATATAACATAACCAATATTCATGTATAAAAATGTGTATGTATAAAAATTGTGTAGCAAAATGTAATATATGAAATAACTAACATATAAAACTTATAAAAAAATAATACAAAGTATAAAACAGCTAATATATAAGAATATAATATACTAAAGATGATGTTGAACATAGATTTAGCACGTACAATGAAAAATTGGGAAAGTTGCTGATTAACGAGAGCCAGAATCGAATTTCGTGATCTAATCCGTTTGATAAGTTGAAGCTTTTCAAACGAGTACATGACACCAAGGGAACATTGAAGGCTGTAAGTTTTAGTGGCGAAAAGACACGTGGTTCTAATTAACTTCGTGTCGTCTCTCGGGATTTAATCCCGTAGAAGATCGTTTCACCAACCGAGCAGTAGAAAATGTTCGGATCCTACATCATTCGTGATGTGCAACTGCTTGTGAGGAAAACTGAAAATGTTCCAAGGGAACTCTCTGAAAATACGGACTTTTACCGAACTTGAACTGATACAGTGGAGACATTTTTTCCTTTTCTAGTCGGTTAATTAACCTTTATAAATCCAAGTGAAATCAAGTTACTGTTGTAGGTGAGGAGATCCGTGGTCGAAAAGTGACGTAATAAGTTATAAAAACGAACAAAATATTTATTTAATAAAAAATACAAAATGAACAATTCAATAACGTGAGGAAAAGGCAAAGAATAAAATTCAATCGAAACATGCGAACGCGAGAAGAAATTTTTAATGGTGATATAATAAATAATAAATTCCGTTAGATGGAGACAAATGTTAATTCGTGTATCGTTTCGTTTTATCACCAATAGTTACTGTACCTGGTTACTTTTTCGATATTTTACAAATTAAGATGGTAGATTCAATAAATTGTATGAGTGCATTGATGTACATCATTATTATTTTTTCAGACTTTTTAGAAATCGTCAGATTAGATGTGTGATTAGATTGATAAATAATTTTATTATTGGAGGTATTTATTAGTATTTGATAATTACTGTTCATTATCATTACTAGAAACTAACAGTCTTATTACCATAATTGTCAAAAATTATTAAAAATTGTTAACAATTATTTATTATCTTATATAGTATTATATAATTAACAACTTTTGTTTGTAGTGATTTATTGTCACTGACTGAAATTAAAAATGGAGCCATTTCAAATTCAAGTAGAGATAAGTCACTTTCAAACCGATTTTGTTTAATTTAAACTTAAGACAGTTTGACAAAAGTGTTACGTATGTGTTAATTAGAATTATACAAAGTTCTATCACTTACTTATGTTTTTTTCTCTGTACTGCTGCAATGCGTCGCTGGTGAAGCAGGTGAGTACCAACCACACGACGAAACCCACATGACGCCTCCCCATTTTCACCTGTAAACAGAAATGTAAATTAGTGGAAACAATGTGGTTACTAGTAAAACACTCTTATAACACTTGATTGGTAGAAGTAGTCCTACTTAATTAGTAGAACATTGTTTGCTCAAATTTATTGCAAAACTGTGTCTACCATTTTGACTTCTTCAGACACTTGTTTCTTTCTTTAATATTAACAATAAAACTCGTAATGTTGTACTGTTACTTAAAAAATATACTATGAAACAAATTATCTATGTCTCAATAAAAGGGGACATATTCTGACAAGACTGACTTTGCTGTAATTTTAAGTAATCCATGTCAATTTATATTTAAAAATCAAAGATTTTGCGTTAATTTTAAAAATTGTTATAATTCAAAATAAAACTTGCGAGCTGATATTAAACACTTCAATCTCACACATGTGTGTGATGAACGTAGGTTGCTTTAATTATCACACAAAGGAAAATATTAAATTTGTTGTATCAAACGTGTCGTAATGTTTTTGTATGTTTTATGTTCGCACACGTTGAATTATTTCGTGAATGTACATAAATTTTTAAAAATTAATTCTTCAAAGTCCCCTGGCTTGACAATGTAGGCCATTGAAGAGTAATACCATAAAAATTTCAGCAAACTGTCGAATAAAAATTCGAGTGATTAATTGGCCATATAACGAAATAGCAATAATAGGTGGTTTGGCGGAGTAATTGATCGCCGTACTGCTCTCACGTCATTTAGAACGTTCAGATGACGACAGGGCCTTCAGGAATCAAAAGCGACCGTGTTCGACGAGATCCTGTCCTGTCGGCCAATTACCGGTCCCGATTGGCCGCTCATTAATGTAAAGCCCGTGCCATCCTGTCATCCGCTGTCTTGGCTGTGTCGCCGCGTGTAAACGTGCCTTCAAGCCGCGTCTTCGACGAGCCAAGCGGAAAGTGCCAACATCTTAGACACGGACCTTCCTAAGTTCGATCGTTTAAACTAATTAACGAGCTGCTTGTCGCTCGATTGCGCCTGAGAAAGCGTGAGTCGAACGCTTTCGACCCTCGTTAAAGTCGATAGGACTAGCACTCGATAAATCCCACCCTCTCGATGGACACTCGGAAGTTTCAAATAGTTGTCCAAGAGTTTTGACTTCGTTCATACCGGACTTTTTTTCAGACCGTTCTTCATTGTTAGAAGTGTAATACGAGGTCTTTGATGGTTGGACAATTATTCGTATCGTGAATTATGGTCTCGCAAATATGGATGCAGAGAGGAAATTAGGACTGAAAATTCTACGGATTCTCTGTATTTGCAGAGAGAGTTAATGATAATGGTATAGTTGGGGAAGCACTATGGTAGGTAAAATAGAAGTGGATGCATTTGCTAATTGGTAGGTTAGGACGCTTATGGTATTATGATGGGAAGTATGAGAATGATTGATTGGCTGTGATGTAAAAATGTAGGAGAGGATTATGAATTTGTAAACAAATATTTGTAGTTATAATAAATTTTAGTAATTCTATTTAAGAAGTTATTTATGTATCAGCTTTTTAGAATTATATGACTCCGTCAGAGCAAAATAATAAAAAACTGAAACACTGAAATTACAAAATAAAATACGAAAATACAAAAACGATATCCCCATTTCTGTTATCAAGATACCAATCCCTAATTATCAGTAATAAAATTAAATTTACAAAACTATTGCTACCTCGTTCACAAATATCTGCATTTTTAACTATCCGAAACATCACAATCTGTCCCCGTAAATTCTCACGGCAGTTGCAAAAGGTTGAAATTTAAACAGATTTCAGGGAAGAATGCGCGTTCGCACTTCCGGTTATGCAACATCAATAACAATTTTCCAGCGCTCAGCTCTCGAGAATCGTTCGCGAAATTTCCACGGGTTTGAAAGGCACCCTTTTCGTATCCGTAACCGGTGCCGGCTGGAATCTCGTTAATTTCGCGGATAAAGAGCCGTCGTCGCGCGAACGGAACTTTCCTCTTATGCTTCGCGCCGGATCATATTCATGGAAACTGGCGCAAAGCTCTTGAATGTTGTGCAAGGGCCGCGTAACCTGCCACGTTCTGGCATAGCCTGGCAAACGAAACGTTTCCCCTCGCCATACTCCGCGAGCTTCAAAATCCTCAAAGAAATATTTCATAGTATACCGTTCGTCCTGTTCCAACTATCGTCTTCACTGTGCTTCCGTTTCCGCTTATATCGCTTGTACGATTCGTCGCTTTAGGTGAATTTCTTCTGCAGTCGCGATATTTTATTTAATGAAAAGTAGAAGTTTTGTGACAAATTAGGGATGCAGCGATTTGGGGATGTGGGAATTTGGGGATATAGCAATTTGAGGATATCTCGATTTGGGGATGTAACGATTTGGGGACATAGCGATTTAGGTACGTAGCGATTTGGGGATGTAGGAATTTGGGGATATAGCGATTTGGGAACGTAGCGATTTGGGGATATACCGGTTTGGGGATGTGAGAATTCGGGAATATAGCGATTTAGGGACGTAGCAATTTGGGGAAGTAACGATTTGGGGACATAGCGATTTGGGGATGTAGCGATTTGGGGATATGGCGATTTGGGGATGTACCGATTTGGGGATGTGGGTATTCGGGAATATAGCGATTTGGGGACGTAGCAATTTGGGGATGTACCAGTTTGAGGACGTAGCGATTTGGGAATGTACCGATTTGGGGATGTGGGAATTCGGGGATATAGCGATTTGGGGACGTAGCAATTCGGGGATGTAGCGCTTTCGGGACGTAGCGATTTGGGGATGTAGGAATTTGGGGACGTAGCGATTTGGAGACGTAGCAATTTGGGGATATGGCGATTTGGGGATGTACCGATTTGGGGATGTGGGTATTCGGGAATATAGCGATTTGGGGACGTAGCAATTTGGGGATGTACCAGTTTGAGGACGTAGCGATTTGGGAATGTACCGATTTGGGGATGTGGGAATTCGGGGATATAGCGATTTGGGGACGTAGCAATTCGGGGATGTAGCGCTTTCGGGACGTAGCGATTTGGGGATGTAGGAATTTGGGGACGTAGCGATTTGGAGACGTTGCAATTTGGGGATATGGCGATTTGGGGATGTACCGATTTGGGGATGTGGGAATTCGGGAATATAGCGATTTGGGGACGTAGCAATTTGGGGATGTACCAGTTTGAGGACGTAGCGATTTGGGAATGTACCGATTTGGGGATGTGGGAATTCGGGGATATAGCGCTTTAGGGACGTAGCGATTTGGAGATGCATCGATGTGGGGATGTAGGAATTTGGGAACGTAGCGATTTGGAGACGTAGCGATTTGGGGATATGGCGATTTGGGGATGTACCGATTTGGGGATGTAGGAATTCGGGAATATAGCGATTTGGGGACATAGCAATTTGGGGATGTACCATTTTGAGGACGTAACGATTTGGGAATGTACCGATTTGGGGATGTAGGAATTTGGGGATATAGCGATTTGGAGACGTAGTGATTCAGGGACGTAACAATTTGGGGAGATTCCAACTTGGGGAGATACCAACTTGGGGACGTAGCGACTTGGGTATGTAAGAATTTGCGAATGGTGGTATTCGAAAACGTAGGGATTCGGAAATAAAAGACTCGGCAATATAGTTATTCTGGGATATAAAAATTTGAAGCTATACATACTCTAGAATATGAAAACTCGGGGATATAGAAATTCGGAAATATAGGGATTTAGTAATACTATAGATTTCCATATGAGCTCTTCTAAACACCTAGATGAACCTCTTCAGTCAACTTGTGGTTGTCATCTGTGTATCTTAGGGTGTTTCAAGAAAAATTTTGTTTTCGCTCTCACCCCCCAAACAATTAGTATATGGTGTAAAAAAGATGCTCTCAAAGTTGGAGCTCAAAAATTTAAATCAGAGAGGTCGCTCAAAGCACATACATATAAGTAAATACATATATTTTCTATAATAATTTATGTATGTTCATTTAACTTCTTTTCTTTGTTTATTTTCTGTATTTATTTCACCCGTATTTTACATATTTACTCTTATTTATTATAAATGGATAAAATTTATAATCAATTTCTTTTTAAAGTCATAAAATTTATATATGAAGATATAATATTTAATGTTATTTAGTATGATAGGATTAAAGAACTGAAATGTAAACATTGCGTATAATCATAATTCGTTGAGGATTATTTTAGGACTGATCTGGATGGAATAGAAAGAATACTATAGACGAGTCCGGTAACGTAGCCCGCATTTCTCGTCACAGCTTATCCCTTCCTTTTTTCCTGAACTATCTCGGAAAATCCTCGGACGAACAGCGAGAAAGTTTCTATTTTTCCCAAAGGATGAACATCCTGTGTCCTCGAAGAGGATCCCCGGTTGCTCTCGAAGAACACGTACACTCCAGTACAATGTGAACTTAGAAGTGTTTAAATCTATACATTTTCATATTTTCAAATTTCTATATGTTCATGTTTTCAAATTTTCCAGAATTCAAACCGTTATATTTTCAAATTAGTATATGTTCAAGTTTTCATACTCTCAAATTCTCAGATTTCCACATTTTTAAAGTAAGTATTTCCAAATACCTAAATTAGAGAATTTAATTTTCTATTCAAGTTTCTTCAAATCACCACATTTTCATATTCGTCCCCAAATTCCAAGATTCACAAATACCTATTCCCCAGGTACCTATATCCCAAATTTCCTAGATCTTCAAACAGCTAGGTCTCTATATTCCTACGTTTCTGAATTTTCCAATCCCCAAATACCTACATCCCTAAATTCCCATCTTACCTTTCTAAGTCTTCAAATTCCTAGAGCAACAAATCTCTAAATTCTCATATCTTTTGATCTTCAAATATTGTCTATAACTGTCTAGGTTACCACATTCCAATGTTACTAAAATTCTATTCCTCCAAACTGCAAACTCCAAAGTCCCCAAATTCTTAACCCATTGCCAGTTTAGAAATCGTCGAAGATCCTTAAAAATCAGCGTGTACCTAAACAACATAAGAAACCCACCCCTTTAAGAAGAAAAAGAGTGAATAATATTTTACAGTTAAGATCTCCATTTTCCTGAAATAAAATCAACAACGAGTGACATATTTTTCGCGAGGAAGACAGATTTGCTGTTGACTGTACACATCGTCGACGGAACGCTGTGGACTCGAGAGGTCTGCACTCGAAGCGGAACAACACCTTGGAGAGGATCCTTCGAGGATCCATCGATCATGGCTCACGCCTGACCAGACGTAAGTCTTGCTACTTGCACGTAGCTCGTTTCACGGTTAGCCGGATTTAAAAATATTCCCCGGGCCTTTTCATCGAGTCCGGGCTCTCGTCGTCCTCCACGGAGACGAGCCTTGATCCGAGACGCGGATAAAAGAGCGAATCGCGTGCCTCGAAGGCAAACAGGACGCATTTCGATTTCGGGGCCGATCGATAAGTATCGGTGCAGCTTCCCGTTTCACGTCCGGGCTAACGTTGCATTATGAGCTCCGGCAACGAACGTTTAAATATAGAAAGGCAAGATTGATTCCTGGAGGAAATAGAATGCGTTTGAAATACCGTTTTACTTGGATCGGAGAAAATTAGACAAAATGGATAGTACCTGGACATCGACCACTATTTTCATAATTTTTCAACCTGTTCAAATTGTAATGATAGCATTTATTAGCTACCATGATGCACTATTACTGTACGTAACATTGTTAACACATGTGAATTGTATTTCAACCCTTTTAGTTGTATGTCTTGTATTTCCACCCTTTGGGTATATATATTATAGAAATCATAATAATTCATTTAAATTTGCAATACTATAAATTGCAAGTTGAAGTTTATAAAGTATAAATGGTTAATAAACTTTTTCATAATTAATCAACGTGTATAATAGTCAAAACTATTAATTCATACACTGGCAGACTTTAGGGCGTTTTCCTTGGGCACCATGATTTTATTTTGAGGAAAATAGATATTCGAAATATAATATTTAGTTGTAAATATAGTACTAAAGTTAATTTACATTAATGAAAAGAGACTAGATAGTTGGTAGTGAATGGCTTAATGTGTATAATAGTCTGAACAATTAACATGTGTGACAGTTTCAGCAAACAATTTCAACGACATCAAGTAATTAAGTAAAGTGCACAATTTCCAAATAATTAATTAACGTGTATAACTACGTGAACAATTAATAATAATTCAGTATCGATATTATAAAATAATAAACAGTAAATAATTTCTAATCATGTATAATAATGTAGATAGCAATGTACTATGAATAGTATTGAACTATTATGTAAAACGTAAAATAATAATTTATCATGTATAATAAATATTAAGAATTATGTAGAAGTGTTTAAAATTTAGTAATTTTGTAAGGATGTTAATTCGTGATTCATGCGACGGAAGTTCACAAGAAACACCATAACCTATAAACAAACTTGTTAATATAATACTGCGATATACTAGACAAACTCATCAACCTAAAGTATAAACTATCAAACTAAGTTAAAGCTACTTCCCGGACACTTTAGATAGCATATACGATCTAAGTGCTTAAATATTTATGTCCTCTAGCATCCCAGGAGTGTTATATTGTTACCCATAAGCTAAGACAGTGAAATTTGTGAAGCAGTTTAAGGGATCCGATCTTCATACCTGCACAGTTTCTGAGATAAACGCAAACTATTCATCCAGGTTAACTATCTTGCAAATATTGTTTCATTTCGTCAATTTAAAATATAATTTAAAATGAACAAATATTTAGTTACATTCATACATCTCAAAATTTCATAAAATTCAAATTTTTCAAGTTCTTATATTTTTAGATGTGGAAATTTAGGTTTGGAAAATTAATATTTCGGTACCATTTCACTACAATTCCTAAATTTCTAAATTTCTAAAATTTTAAATATTTAAATCTCTAAATTTCTAAATTTCCAAATTACCTAATTAAAGTATAACAATTTGGAAATTTTGGTATTTAAAAATTTGAAAGTTTGTGGATATGAAAATGTGAAATTTCTGTATTTCTTAATTTCTAAATTTCTAACTTTTAAACTAAATTAGAGTATAAAAATTTGATTTTGCCATATTTCTAAATTCTCAAATTTTCAAATATTTAAATTTCAAATTACCATATTAAAGTATAACAATTTGGCCATTTTATTATTCAAAAATTTGAAGGTTTGTGGAAATGAAAATGTAAAATTTCTGTATTTCTTAATTTCTAAATTTCTATACCTGTAAACTTGTAAATCTGAGTATAAAAATTTGATTTTCGCATATTTCTAAATTCATAAATTTCCAAATATTCAAATTCCAAATGAAACATACAAGACCCTGAAAATTAAAATCTACCATTGTTTAAGAGCCTAAAAATTTGAAATTTCTATATTTCTAAATTTCCAAGTCTCTATAGCTCCAACAATTCCCATTCCTTTTCTCAATTTGAAAATTGCATATTTCTCTCTTTCTAAATTTCCAAATTTCAGATTATTACACTTCCAAATGTCTATACCATCAAACCTCCAGTTCAAAAAATTTCTAAATAAAAAACTTTCTAAATCAATCAATTCCTAAATTTCTAAAACGACCTGCAAATCTAAAACACAGTAAAAATAATTCGCTAAAAAATGTCACAATATCCGGAATGTCTCGCAGAAAACAGCCAGTGTTCCCAATAAACAGAGAAACGTATCCATCAAGCGAAATCAATTTCCCGTAGCCGCAAAAAGGATAACTGCGAACGTCAATCTTTGTATCCACATTTAAAACCTTGAGCGGAAAAAGAAAGAAGAAGTCCAGTTCCGTTCGCTCGGTGCAGCGTTTCCTCCGTTAAGCCGATAATCTCGGGATTATCAAAGCTAGAATGGAGCGTGGTTTTTGTACACGCGAGATACACGTTCATTTCTCAAACGTTCTGCAAGACAGAACAGGAAAAGACGTTGTCCGGCTTCTGTTGCACTCGCCGGAAAACGTCGGAAGATTTCGTGTCAAGCTTTGTACAAGCGTTTTATGTTTGTGTTTGCGGAAAGTTCGGAGGAAAAATGAGGAGCAGCTGTAACAAGAATAGAAGGATTTGCGAGAGAATTTCCGCCACGGTTTCGGGCACATTCGGAAAACTGATAATTACAGTTTACGAAACATCTAAGGTTTCGAAGCGGCGTAGGCTTCTTTTGGAGGATTTCTACGTGAAGTTCAAAGCATTTTTATTAGTAGATTTTTATATATACAAGTTTGAGTTTCTTAATTTTCAAATATTAGAATTTTTGTATTCTCATATTGGCAAACTTTGAGTTTTTGGAATTTATGCACTTTGAAGTTCTCAAGTTTCGAGGTTACAAGGTTTCAATTGTTCTAGATTTAATGTTCTAAGATTTGAAGCTTCAATGTTTTCAGTTTCTCAACTTTTTAATTTTTCAATCTTTCGATCTTTCAATTTCTCAATTTTTCAAGTTTCCAAGTTTTCAAATTTTCAAGTTTTCAAATTTTCAAGTTATCAAGTTTTCAAGTTTTCAAGTTTTCAAGTTTTCAAGTTTCCAAATTTCCAAGATTTCAAATTTTCAATTTTTCAATCTTTGAATTCTTCAATTCTCTAATTTTTCAATTCTTCAATTATTCAATTATTCAATTCTCCTATTTTTCAATTCTTCAATTCTTCAATTCTTCAATTCTTCAATTCTTCAATTCTTCAATTCGTCAATTCTTCAATTCTTCAATTCTTCAATTCGTCAATTCTTCAATTCTTCAATTCTTCAATTCTTCAATTCTTCAATTCTTCAATTCTTCAATTCTTCAATTCTTCAATTCTTCAATTCGTCAATTCTTCAATTCTTCAATTCTTCAATTCTTCAATTCTTCAATTCTTCAATTCTTCAATTTTTCAACTTCCCATTTTACAATTCTAAAATTTTCTCATTTTTCAATTCTTCAATTTCTCAAATTGACACCTCACATTTGTACATCAATATATACTAGAATTCGCGAATTCAAACGCTTCTAAATTGTTAGATCCCATTTCAATTTTACTATGTTCTAATTTCTAAATTCCAAATTCTTCAATTCTTAAGGTTGCTCTTTGCACTCGAAGGTATTTTTACTGTTTACAAACAGCAACTTTAAAACTTACTAATTAAAATATTAATTGAATTCTTCTGATGTTCTTACATTTTTACTAGTAATTTCCACTTCTGTCTCTTTCACTATGTTTATACATTACATGTATAATATTACGAAATTTGTTAAAGAATTTATTGTATTATTGTATTAAAAAGCGCAAATTATTGTATTATGTAAAATGGCGACTGAGAGTCACCTCTCGAGCGCAATGGAATCCTCAATTTCCCCAATTTCAAATTCCCCAAATACCTACACTCTTAATCACCTAAGTTTCCAAGTGCCAGAAGCCCGAAATTGCCAGATCGTAAAACGACTAGATATCCATATCCGTAGAACTCGAAACGGCAACATCCCGAAATACCTTGTTTCCTGTTTGCGGAACGTTGAGAGGAAAAATGAGGAGCAGCTGTAACAAGAATAGAAGGATTTGCGAGAGAGTTTCCGGCACGGTTCCCGCCACATCCGGCCAACTGATAATTAGAGCTGTTCGTCACGGAACCGGTAAGGTTAGAAAGGGTAAGGGTAAGGTTCCGCAAGAAAGACCGCCGATCGAACAAACTTCCCTGCTAAGTAGCTCTCCAGAGATTAAACTGCTGGCCTTATTCACCGCCTAGATATTCACTTCCAGCTACCTCAGCCAAACTTTCCAACTTTGTTAATGATATTTATATAAAGAGACTACCACCGACCGACAAGTGCTTTTTTCCCTCGTGATCGGCGAGTTTGCTCGAGTGTGAAATTACTTCAAAGGAACTTGATGCTATAATGACCTCGTATAGGGATGATGTATACTCGGTTGCAACGTTTGCTTCATTTTCTTAACGAGACTTGATCGTTTTTAACACCTCTGATTTAGAAATTTTCAAAGTTTTAATTTTCTCATTTTTTAAATTTCTTTCTGGGTTAGCAAGTTTATTTTTATATGTGCAAGTTTACTTTGTATTGCAAATTTTCACAGCTTGAAATTAGTAGATTTATACATTTAACAATTAGACAATTTTGTAAGTCTTTAAGTACTCAAATCTTTAATTTTTCGAAAGTTCCCTGAGTCTTCAACTGTTTCAATCTTGAGACCTGCAAGTTATCATGTTTCCAAATCTTTAAATCTCTGAATCTCAAAATTTCAAAATTCTTAAATGTTGAATCTTCTAAGTTACTAAATCTCTAAATCACTAAATCTCTAAATCACTAAATGTCTAAATCTCTAAATCTCTAAATCTCTAAATCTCTAAATCATTAAAAATCTAAACCTCTAAGTCTCCAAATGTCCAAACGTCCAAACCTCCAAATCTCTAAATCTCCAAATTTCCAAATCCCTAGATTTCCAAACCACTAGATTCCCAAATGACTAGATTCCAGAAGCCCTACATTCCCAAATCTCTAGATTCTCAAATCCCCAGATTCCCAAATCCCTAAATTCCCAAATCCCTACATTCCCGAATCCCTAGATTCCCAAATCTCCAAATTCCTAGATTCCCAAATCCCTAGATTCCCAAATCCCTAAATTGCCAAATCCCTACATTTCCAAATCCCTATATTCCCAAATACCTAAATTGCCAAATCCCTACATTTCCGAATCCCTATATTCCCAAATCCCTAGATCCCAAATTCCTAGAACCCCAAATCCCTAAATTTCCAAATCCCTAGATACCCAAATCCCTAGATACCCAAATCCCTACATTCCCGAATCCCTAGATTCCCAAATCTCCAAATTCCCAAATTCCTAGATTCCCAAATCCCTAGATCCCCAAATCCCTAGATTCCCAAATCCCTAAATTGCCAAATCCCTAGATACCCAAATCCCTAGATACCCAAATCCCTACATTCCCGAATCCCTAGATTCCCAAATCCCTAGATCCCAAATTCCTAGAACCCCAAATCCCTAAATTTCCAAATCCCTAGATCCCAAATTCCTAGAACCCCAAATCCCTAAATTTCCAAATCCCTAGATACCCAAATCCCTAGATACCCAAATCCCTAGATTCCCAAATCCCTAAATTCTCAAATCCCTACATTCCCGAATCCCTAGATTCCCAAATCTCCAAATTCCCAAATCCCTAGATCCCAAATTTCTAGAACCCCAAATCCCTAAATTTCCAAATCCCTAAATCCCTAAATCCCTAAATCCTTAAATCTCAAAATAAATCTGATAATCAATTTCGCTGACCACCGCTCAAAAACACTAAAACTGACCAAAATTACTGCAAAATATCGAAAACATAAATCCTACAACTGCTGATCGAAAACAATCATAATAACCATAAGCCTTAAGGGAGGAAAAGGTTAAACGAAAATGTGAAATAGAAAATCTTGAAAAGAAATAAAGCAGCAGTGTTTCTGAACTTTCTAGCGTGAGCTCACAGTTCTGAACTGCAATAAAATAAAGTTTAAGATTATCGTTGCAATTAAAAGTGAAATATTCACGTTGAGTGCCAATTTCAAGAATAGTGCAAGTACCGGTTGTTTCGTAACATGTTGCTCCCTTTACTTAGTACTCAAAGTTATGTTTACGTCCCTCGACCTAATGAAATCATTTTGGAAAGTTTGAACCTTTGGCGGCTACACCTCCGTTAAACTTTCCTAATTGTGTTATACTCGTACAACTATTCGGGTCACGTTAGCCCTCGTTCGCAATAATGATTGTTGAAAATATTCCAAACACGTCCAGACATCCAAGATTCAGCTTAGAATCTCCGGGTATTCATTTTGGGTCTAACTGCTCGATCTACTTGTACGAATTTACTAAAATTTGCCTGTCACTGTTTTCGAACAGGTTAGTGAGAAACGAAATGAGGATTTTGAGAAATTTAGTATGAGATGATTCTAGGGTGAGTTTTGAATATGATCAGGTTTCGACAAATATGGATGAATATAGATAAGTATAGATAAATATAGATTAGTATAGATACATATAGATATGTATGGATACATGTATACATATGTATAGATACATGTGTAGATGAATGTAGATTAATATAGATACATATAGATATGTATGAATACATGTATACATATGTATAGATACATGTGTAGATGAATATAGATTAATATAGATACATATAGATATGTATGGATACATGTATACATATGTGTAGATACATGTATGGATGAATATAGATTAATATAGATACATATAGATATGTATGGATATATGTATAGATACGTATAGATACATGTATAGATATGTATAGATACATGTATGGATGAATATAGATTAGTATAGATACATATAGATATGTATGGATATATGTATAGATACGTATAGATACATGTATAGATGAATATAGATAAACATAGATGACTATAGATACAAGTATAGACAATTATAGATAAGTACAGATAACTATAACAAGATATAGCTAAATAGATAATTCTAGATAAGTATGGATACTACTTGTGCTGCATTTATTGTCAAATTTTTCAGATTATTAAAACTTGAATTTATTTTATGAAGACTTAAAATTATAACCATAGAATAGTATATAAATTAAACTGTCTAATAAAACAGTAATATTTTTCACACCAGCCCCGTAAATCCCGAGCATTTAGCAGATTTCAGTAATTAGGTAAAAATGGCCCTTCATCCGCGGCGCGAGGGTTAATTAGAACAAAAAAACGTAGAGAACAGCAACATGCTTCAGAATCTCAGGAATTCAACGAGCAAAATGGAACTCGAGGGAAATTATTACGCTAGAGGAAGCCGCGGGTAAATGAAAATCTAAGAAATTGCAATAAAACGTGCTCGCGAAGAATCAGGGAAGAGAGGACCCTTCGTCCTTCCACGATGAGCCGAATAATGAAAGCGATCCTGTAGGGTCGCTGAAAATTGCTTCTGAAATTTCTGACACGGTCCCCGGCAATTTATCCGCGCGCTTATGCTTCTTTACGAGCGTAATTCTCCGCAGGAACGAGTCGTCAAGAGAAATCGAAGCGTGAGAGAGTCCGCGAGGGTGGAAAAAAAAAAAGGAAGATGAAGAAAGCTATGGTTAATCCGGCAATATCGTAAGGTAGCGAATAAACAGAAATAAGTTTTCAGGGATACGAGCGATAGTACGGCTGTTATTAATGGCGACCTCACGAACTCTCATTTCGCTTCTGGTCCCAGCGAACGAAGGCGAGAATTAAGAACGAAGGGGAGGAACAAAGCCTGGACGAAGATGAAAGTTTAACCCATCCTCGTTTGGCCCGGAAATCGCGAGGATGAAGCCGCTTGAATGTTGCAATTGCTTCGTTTCACTTGCTATATCCGATCTTAATCCTTTTATAATTAAATTGTTTTCAGGGAACATTCTTAATGGATACGGTGGAAGTCGGTGCTAGTGGTACTATATTTAGTGTACGTTTTTGGTAACTTTCTAATTCAGGTATCTAATTTTCTATATAGTTAAGCAAATGTTTATGATAGTCGAGTAGTTGACTGGGTATTTATGATAATGGAATAGTTAATCAGGTATTTGTGGTAGTAGGATATTCGAGTAGAGTTTATAAATTTATCTTTGGTAAAGAGACGTGTACCTAAGGAATAATTTTCCAGACGAATAAGAAGGGGATTTCAAATGCTAATTTTATTTAAATTTGTTAATTTAGAAAGATTTTTGAAAATTAAGGAGTTTTCAAGTCTTCAAGACTTCAAGTTTTCAAGTTTTCAAGTTTTCAAGTTTTCAAGTTTTCAAGTTTTCAAGTTTTCAAGTTTTCAAGTTTTCAAGTTTTCAAGTTTTCAAATTTTCAAGTCTTCAAATCTTCAAGTTTTCACATTCTTCAATTTTTCAATTTTCAATTCTTCAATTCGTCAATTCGTCAATTCTTCAATTTTTCAATTTTTCAATTTTTCAATTTTTCAATTCTTCAATTCTTCAATTCTTCAATTCTTCAATTCTTCAATTTTTCAAATCTTCAATTTGTCAATTCTTCAATTCATCAATTCTTCAATTTTTCAATTTGTCAATTCTTCAATTCTTCAATTCCTGAATTCTTCAATTCTTCAATTTCTCAACTTTCAATTTTTCAATTTTCCAATTCCTCAATTCTTCAAGTTTTCAATTTTTCATTTTTCAAGTTCCCATTTTGCAATTCTAAAATTTTCTCGTTTTTCCATTTTTCAATTTCTCAAATTCATACATCAATTTCAACCACTATAATCTTATAAGGTTATTAAGAAACATTCTATTGAATGAATTAAACAAATTCTAAAGTTCACCTAACTTTAAGGCAGAAAAAAAAATTTCTTTACTATGGTAAATAATTAAAAAATTTGATAATTAACAACGTAATGTAAAATTTCATCCATGACAATTTTGCAAGGTGAATAATACACATTCTATTGACTTAGTCAAAAATACACATTCTGTTGACTTAGTCAAAAATACACTAAACTTCACCTAATTTTAAGGCAGACAAAAATTTTCTTTACCATGGTAAATAATTAAAAAATTGAATAGTTAACAGCGTAATGTAAAATTTCATCCATGATAATTCTACAAGGTTAATAACAAACATCCTACTGACTGAATCAAATGAAAATTATACGTCACCTAATTTTAACGTAGGAGAAAACAATTTTTTTACCATTTTAAATAATTACAAAATTTCATAACTAATAACGTAATGTAAAATTCCAACTATTACTATTTTATAAGGTTAACCAAACATCCTATCATAATAAAAAGGGACACTGAACTTTATCTAATTTTATGGCAGGAAAGAAAACAATTCTTTTACAATTGCGAATAATTAAAAAATGTAATGGTTAACAACGTGATCTAAAATTTCCACAAGAGTTCAAATTAATAAGAGATCCTCTATCGATAAGAGAAGTAAGGTTCGTTTAATTTAAATATAGAAAGAACGATGTTCGAGCACTTGTTGAATAATTTAAGAATAAAAGGGTTAACACCCTCACCCTTCAAGTTCTTCCAGACGATATCCCTTGTTTGTTCCAGATGCCTGTTGTACCCTCGCAAGAGGTCACATCGACATGTACTTAAGACACCCGAGGGATGAAGGAATGGGTATAATGGAAATCGGGGTGAAAGGTTAAAGGGAGACGACGGTAGCCAGCGAAGCGAGGTTAAGGTAAAAAAGGGGCGAAAGAAGTCTTCGACATGGACGGGCACGCCCGATATTTTATCCATTTTCTGCCCCTTTTTACCCCGCCAACCCCCTATAGATAGACCACGGAGTGTTTCTCGACGTGGCAGGATTCAAACATGATGTCGAAGAAAGAAATGGCCGACGTGTGTATAGGTATATTTTTCTTGCGCCGTCAACATTACGGCTGACGCGTGTTTTCCGACCGGGAAATGTCTCGGGATCGTTGTTTTCCGCTTTGAACGCGACCAAACGAGCTTGTCTACGTGTTTCCCAGCTACGTCGGCATCATACGTGACTATGAATTCTTAAGAACAAGCGAGATTTCATCTATGTTCAAAGAATTCCGTCTTTCGGCAGTAAAGTAGTCACGTAGGTAGCTTTTGTTGAACGCAGGACGCCTTTGATGTTAGAGTACAGATATTATTTTTCCGTTTCTTCAAAATTCATGTCATGCGTATGAAAAATCTCTTGGTTTTTAATTTCTTATGGGTAGATTTTTAAATAATTTGAAGGGCAGTATGATGAAGATTTAGATAGATATAGAGGGATAATTAAGTTTAGTGTGATGTTCAAAGGATAATTTTTTGTAATTTCGGAGCAAATAGAAATTGGGAAATATAGAAAGTTTATATAGGGATTTCAGAATGTGAAGCTCTAGAAATATACATTTTGGAAATTTTGGAATTTCAAGGTTCGATCAGATGGTATTAAAAATTTGACACTCACTTTGGAAATATTGAAACTTGAAGACCCAGAAATTTGTAAATATCCAAATTTGAAGATGTAGAAAATAAGAAATATAAAAATTTAAATATAGAGTTCTAAAAATACAAAAATTTGAGAAGTGAAAAATATGAGAATTACACAATACAACAAAATAAACTATAATTAATGCCAAAAATAATAACTTACGTCTGCATCGATTTCAGCAAAGTCACAGGGTTCAACGAATTACTATAAAATTCTTTCGCACCAAAATCGATACCGAAACGATTTGAATTCTACGGAACAGGAAGGTAGCATTATTAAGGAAATGACAGGAACAATCGGATGCTATCCAGATTGCAGCGAAGTTTCAGGAATCGTTTCAGCGATGCCCGCATCGCTTCGCGTCGAAGTTTTGATAATTGCCCAACGAACTTTAATTGAATTACATCTAATTATTCCGGTTGCGTCAATCATATGAACGAATAATTGCTCACGGAAACGTTTGTTCGATTTCCTCTTATAGAATGCATGAAACGTCAGCAGCGATTCCAATCAGTTTCAGATACTGAATGAGCTCGAATATTTAATGGTCTGCATTATTAATGGACACTTTGCAAGGGAAAGCAATTATACGGGACTAATTTAAATTTCGTTATACTAAGTACATATGTACAATAAATTCAAATTTTCATTGGTTTTGGAACGAACTTCGTATTCATTTTCAATTTTTCAAAGTTTCAAATTTTTTTAATTATGACATTTTCAAAGTTTCAAATTTTTTTAATTATAACATTTTCAAGGTTTCAAGTTTTTGGTTGTTCAATATGCTAATATACAAATTCTCACATTTTCAAATTTTTAAGTATTCAAATTTTCAAGTATTCAAATTATGAAATGATCAAATTCTCAAATTCCAATATTTTTAAATCCCAATATTCTCAAATTCCAAAATTCTCAAATTCCAATATTCTCAAATCCCAATATTCTCAAATCCCAATATTCTCAAATCCCAATATTCTCAAATCCCAATATTCTCAAATTACAAAATTCTCAAATTCCAAAATTCTCAAATTCCAAAATTCTCAAATTCCAAAATTCTCAAATCCCAATATTCTCAAATCCCAATATTCTCAAATCCCAATATTCTCAAATCCCAATATTCTCAAATCCCAATATTCTCAAATCCCAATATTCTTAAATCCCAATATTCTCAAATCCCAACATTCTCAAATTCCAAAATTCTCAAATTCCAATATTCTCAAATTCCAATATTCTCAAATCCCAATATTCTCAAATCCCAATATTCTCAAATCCCAATATTCTCAAATCCCAATATTCTCAAATCCCAATATTCTCAAATCCCAATATTCTCAAATCCCAATATTCTCAAGGTCTCAAAGTCTGGAACTCTCAAACTCTGAAATATTCAAACATTCAAACTCCCAAACTCTCATACTCATAAATTTCCACATTCTTAAATTCTCAAATTCTCAAACTCTCAAGCTCTCAAACTCAAAAATCTAACAACCAGATTAGAAAACTCGAATACGTACGAATATATCTCCATTCTGTACATACAATAATTGCATAGAATCCGAAAACCGTCAAGGTTACCAGTTTATATATGGCGTTATCCATAAGAGGGCCACGTTGTATTGGAGTATACGAGGCAGAACTTAATTCCTGTCGTGGAAGACCGGTTAATTGTTTCCAGGTATGCTTCGAATGAAAACCACGCAGCAGTATAATTGTTTCCGTGCACGTCTCGTATGGGAAGCATCCTCCTCCCCTCGGGTCCCTGCATTGCTTGTGGAAGCCAGTTACCGCCTAACTATTTCCCAGCCGCCTCGCTAATTTACTTTCCGAACTGGCTTTACGTTCGTTTATGCCGATTAAAATTTCACTAGCCGACGAAATTGCTCGCACGCACAATGGATGCGAATCAGTCGTGAAGAAACACGTTCCATTCGTATACACGTGCCTCTCTATACAATGTGTCTTACTCTTTTACGACCTAACTTTATCAACATATTCCATACGCTTAATACGAAACACATTAGGCATATCAAGTATATTTAACATTAAGTTAACGTAGATTCGTTAGGAAGTTGTAACAAAGGTATGAGATGACAAAGAGGTACTTTTGATGCTGTATACTGATGTCAACCCACATTATTAACGTTCGTTAGGAAGGTGTAACGGAAGAATGAAATGATTAAGAGGTACTTTTTTAATACCACGTACCGATAACCCACGAGTTGGCGCATGAGGAGACTGACCCAGGTGTTTACAAGAACACGTATCAAAATTGTTATACTATACCTAAATATATGGATTTCCGAATTCCTGTATCCCTGAATTGTCATATTCCTGAGTTCCAATATCACCAAATTTCTATATCCTCGAGTACCTATATTCTGAGTCCATACATTCCCAAATCCCTATACTCCCTAATTCTTACATACCCAAATTGCTACGTCTCCAAATCGCTATATCTGTAAATTCCTACGTCCCCAAACCGATACATCCCCAAATCGCTACGTCCCCAAATTGCTACTTGGCCAAATTGCAACGTTCCCAAATCGGTACATCCCCAAATTTCTACGTCCCCAAATCGGTACATCCCCAAATCGCTACCTCCCCAAATTCCTACGTCCCCAAATCGGTACATCCCCGAATTCCTACGTCCCCAAATTCCTACATCCCCAAACCGGTACACCCCCAAATCGCTACGTCTCCAAATCGCTATTTCCCCAAATTCCTACGTCCCCAAATCGGTACATCCCCGAATTCCTACGTCCCCAAATCGCTACGTCCCCAAATAGCTATTTCCCCAAATTCCTACGTTCCCAAACCGGTACATCCCCAAATCGCTACGTCCCCAAATCGCTATTTCCCCAAATTCCTACGTCCCCAAATCGGTACATCCCCGAATTCCTACGTCCCCAAATCGCTACGTCCCCAAATCGCTATTTCCCCAAATTCCTACGTCCCCAAATCAGTACATCCCCAAATTCCTACGTCCCCAAATCGCTACGTCCCCAAATTCCTACGTCCCCAAATCGCTATATCCCTAAATTCCTACGTCCCCAAACCGGTACACCCCCAAATCGCTACGTCCCCAAATCGCTACCTCCACAAATCGGTACATCCCCAAATTCCTACGTCCCTAAATTGCAACGTCCCCAAATCGCTATTTCCCCAAATAGCTACGTCCCCAAATCCCTATATCCCCAAATTCCTACGTCCTCAAATCACCACGTCCCCAAATTCCTACGTCCCCAAATTCCTACGACCCCAAATAACTATAGTCGCTTACGCGTCACCCCCTGTGTTGACATCTGTAGGTCACAGTTTTATACCTGACACTTATCAGCATGTTCAATCAACCAAAATGATAACGGAACGTACAAACCTGCACTCTTGTATGATTTATCGAAAGGTTTTCAATGGAGTGCGGATGTTTATGCATTTATGATATATCGAGTGCAAGGTGTAAATAAACCGCGTAATTTATGAGACAGGCAGACTGTGGATTACGTGTTTTATAGACTTCGATGTATCAGGAACGTGTAAACATTCGCTGTCGAGTTATGAAAAATATGTGTATTATGTAATGTACGATTTTATCGTTTGACATTATGTACGAGAGTATCATTTATGTACTATACATAGCGTTTATGTACACATAGTGTCTATAAATTGTCGCCTTCTGTATCTTTTATATTCACTCTGTAAGCGCGTTCAAAGGTCTCTACAAATATTTTTTCTATTTTTATTTGTGGAATATTCTGTTGAAGATATATGGAAGAATGAGACACCTTGTATGTGATATGCAACAGCATATCAGTTCATTTCTTGTTTAGAATATTTATAATTTTTTATATACAGTGTTCAAACCTACTGTGTTATTTTTATCTTACTTTTCTCTAATTTAAAATATTTGGACACCCTGTATGTAGGCTACTACGACGCTTGTTATCGCGGCCTTTTCTTTTGTATGCTAATCACGAGTCGCTACAAAATTCATTCTCACACCTCTCGGAGAATGTTAAAACCTTCAAGCGTACCTATTATGAAAACCATCACGATTATCGATAATCACCATTGGTAAATACTAGATAGAACTAGTCGATTCTATGTATCAAATTATCGAAAATCATGGCGAAACATGTTTTCTCATCGATCCGACATCAGGCCAAAATTTATACAGTAAAATTTAGGGTGTTCCACTCTGAAAAAGTGAGAAGATCCAAAATTGTGGCCCGTATAAATAAACAAAGAAACTTAGATCGAGTCCCAGTAGACTCACTTCGGCAACTGGTTAAGATCGTGCAAAAGGAGTCTCCTTGAAGCCGGCGTTTCACTTTCGACGCAGAGCGGATCGAATTAAGGTCAACCAGGTCCCATAATTCAGACCGCTTAATTACTAAGCTCGTGGGGTCGTAAAGCTAACACCAGATTGCAAACTCGGCGAAAAACTCGAGAGATCTCGAGATCTCGCTCCATTTCTAACGGTGCACTCCATTCGACGTAGAATGCCGGAAGCTGGCGTGACGTTTAATTAAATTCCACATCCGGACGGGTGATTGTAATCCCGGACTAACGTACGCACGGTCGCTTATGCTTACCATAAAGCTACCCCCGGAGAAATCCGGGTCCAGGTGAGCTCCCGGGACAGGTGTATCGATCAGGTGGTTAATTAAATGCCTCGTACCTCCCTGAAGATCCTCCAGGAATTGCCTGGAACCCTGTTACCCTCCACGACTCGCTTCCCTCGCGGTTCCAAAACGAACCAAAACTCTCCACGGACGAGAGTGGAATCGGCATTTTCATCGATCAACAGGTGGCCTATAGTCAACACTCGTTCCCTATTCTCCTTTCTAACGAACCCTCTTCGCTGCTTTTTCGACAACCTGATTTTTCGGCTGCATTTCGAGCATTTTGTTGACTCTTTATGTTCAACCCACAATTCTATGCTTACTTTCTTACTTTATTTACACTCCTATCTTTCGGATATTCCCAAATATATACCTCGTGGATATTTTCACAGCTTCATATTTTTGAAACCCTATATTTGCAAATTTCTGTGTTCACAAAATCTTCAGGATTATCATATTCTTAATTTTTCTATATTCTCAAATGTACACATCCTGGAATTTGTGTGTTCTTCAAACTTTTATATCCACTTTCCACATTTCTTAGGAGATCTTTTTCGGATGATCCTATGTGCTTTACATGTGTAGTTACTATACTGGACATATGATGTCGACTTACTTCCTTACTTTATTACCTGATATATCTTTAAAATATCCACGTACTCCAAATTTGTATGTCATAAAGTAAGACAGTATACTCTTCTAATATTGGACATCAATGTTCTATTATTCTATAAGTTAATTAATTTCCGTAAGAAACGGAACAATCGTCACGTGTAGATAGACATCTAAGTCCGATGAAATTCCAGCTATTACCAACTTTCATCATTTTTCAAAATATTCAGAAAATTGTACTCCTCTAGAAGTACTACTCTAAAATTTGATAGCAATTTTTCGAACACTACTCTGTCATCACGTACAGATAAACATCTAAGACTCGCAGATAGCCCAGATAAACACCGATGAAATTCCTGCTATTAGAAACAGGTTTGATAGAACGAGGCATCGCGAAACTCCTTGTAGGCAAGGAGTGTTTCATCGAGCGTTTCTTGTGCAAGTTTACTTAATCGGTGACTATGCAACGAGAACGTTAGACCGTGTGTTAGTCCTGATGGAATGTCAGGGTTTTTGCTGAACGAGGATCACTTTCTCGTTCTCATGGTATCCTCTTATGCGTCGAGTGTTACACGCTACCGCAACCTCGTTCCGTCATCGCGAAGCGGTGAACGCACGAAAGGAAACGCTTTAACGAAACGCTGCTTGACGTAATACATCGCGAGGAAATTCAATATTGAAGGAGGTATAATTCCCAAAGGATATACTGTCATGTTAAATTACACTCGAATCTGTACATTTCATTCAATTGCTCAAGTGTATCGGAAAGAGTAGAGAGTACGACGGTTCGGATAATTGTGCGAAATCGATGGGAAATGCATTTTACCGTTCATTCTTAGATTTTACAGTCCCAAGATTTCTTATTTAATTTGGAATTGAAAATTTTCTGAGGTTTTAGGTGATTTTGGATCAAGGTTTTAAAGTCTGAAATGTAATTGTTTTATAATTATGAAATTTACAGGTTTACGAAACTTAAAAAATTCAAAATTTCCAAACCCTGAAATTTCCAAATTCATAAATTCTCAATTTCCCACAAATTTCTCAAATCTCTAAATTTCCAAATTCCAACATTCCCTAGTTCTCAAATTCTCAAATTCCCAAATTTCCACATTCCTAAATTCTTAAATTCCCAAATTCCAAAATTCCCAAGTTCCTAAATTCCCAGATTCCAAAATTCCCTAGTTCCCAAATTCGCAGATTCCAAAATTCCCTAGTTCCTAAATTCCCAAATTCCCAAATTCTCTAGTTCCTAACTTCTTAGATTCCCAAATTCCCAGATTCCGAAATTCCCTAGTTCCTAACTTCTCAGATTCCCAAATTCCCTAGTTCCCAAATTCCCAAATTCTCTAGTTCCTAACTTCTTAGATTCCAAAATTCCCTAGTTCCCAAATTCCCAGATTCCGAAATTCCCTAGTTCCTAACTTCTCAGATTCCAAAATTCCCTAGTTCCCAAATTCCTAAATTCTCTAGTTCCTAACTTCTTAGATTCCAAAATTCCCTAGTTCCCAAATTCCCAGATTCCGAAATTCCCTAGTTCCTAACTTCTCAGATTCAAAAATTCCCTAGTTCCCAAATTCGCCGATTCAAAAATTCCCTAGTTCCTAAATTTCCAAATTCCAAAATTCCCTAGTTCCTAACTTCCCAGGTTCCAAAACTCCCTAGTCCCCAAATTCCCAGATTCAAAAATTCCCCAGTTCCTAACTTCTCAAATTCCAAAACTCCCTAGTTCCCAAATTCCCACGATTCCACAATTCCCTAGTATGTAAATTCCCAAATTCACAAATTCCTAAATCCTCAAATCTCCAAATCCCCAAATCCCCAAATCCCCAAATCCCCAAATCCACAAATTCGAATATTAATAAAATCAATCCCTAAATTAATAAAATTAAATTAATTTCATTTTATCCTTCATACATCCATCTACATTTGTCTATGGTTTTATATATTAATTTCTTTTTTATCAATGCATTGTACCACAATATTAAACGCGACCGCATCTTTTAATAACTTTTCACATTTTTAACGCATACAACCATAATCCAATAGTCGATCATATTTGATAATCTGACATTGTCGAATTTCCGAGCATGCCGGATTATCGAAATTCTATTGCAAAATTTAACTTAAAATTCAGCCGTGCCACAAATACGAGGCAAATTTGTCGCATCACGAATATAACACGATATTATAAAGCGAGCGATTAATTCAATATAACGTTTCGATGATGTTAGCTCTTTCTACCGATTCTATTGTTAAATACATGGGACAATCTAAAAATCTAATTATAAATCTAAAGTTATAATCGAGCATGAAATATTGTTCGCTATAAATTGACTGTGAAATTGTATTAAATTTTCAATGGTTTGAAAACGTGAAACTGATATTGGTTAAATATTCCTCCTCATAGATCTGACAGATTCTGTTGTTTAATTTTAATTGAAATTCAGCGAATTCTGTCAGGATGTGCGAATATTTTATTTTGTTTTATGTGGAGAGTTGTAAATTTGCAGTTGATACTGAAACGAGTTAACTAATTAATTATTTAAAATTAATGTGACAGTGTAACTTTAATGTAATTGCATATCACGACAAAAATCAAAAACAATTTCAGTGGTGTAAATATTGCACACATTTGTCAAGGTAAGTGCAAAATTTTAATTGAAATATGTAATAATTAAATTTGATGGTGAACAATTGTAATTTAGCTAAAGCTTCTTTTCATCAAATAATTTTCGAAATATGTCACATTAATTTAAAGGTTTTAAATTCCACTAAATTTTGTAATTAATTTATATTCAAAGCGAAAATTGACAAAAATAATCAAATAAAAATGATAAAATAACTAAATTAAAAATGTGTAATCTTTTTAGAAATTAAGTAAATTTATTTTTATGTAATAATTCTTATTACATTACTTTCACCGTACCATTCAAGTTTTGTAGTTAATTAAATTTTGTTATACGAATGGCTGCAACTTAGTCTGACTACGAAATTCAATCGTCTACTTCCTATTTTCTCTTATTACGACTGTACTGAAATCAGTAGAATCGATCAACAGAGGTCAGACTCCATGAAACCTTAGAGAAACCAATCTCTCTTAATTATCCTTATTTACTATTTCTCATTCAATATAATTAAATAGTTTCATTCATACACAATTAATTGTTATAATATGCATGTTATAAGTTTATATCATTGCGCATCAACTTCGCGCATCAGCTTTGCGCATCAACTTTGCGCATCAACCTTGTTAGTAATAAAATAATTACTTTATACTAATTAAATGATAAGCAATATCCAATATACCAAATCGCTATATGTTAATAATATATGACTATTTGACAACCACATTACTAGCTTAATTTATCCTTATTCGTAAACAATGTTATTATATAATAATAAAAAATATCTTATGCACATATGCTTATATGTAAGTAAAATAAAAGTACGTTTAAACGATCTTTCTTCGTCTACAATTTGATTATAAAATAATACAGAAATTACTATCAGATACAAATATCTTCACATGTTCATAAACAATTATTATTTTTCTGCAGTCACATATCTATAAGTTCAAAATCTATCTTTGTTCACCAAAAATGTTATTATATAATAATGCAATAATAAACAATTTTTCATGCAAGTATTCATTGGTAAGATACACCTATTTTTGTATAACATTTTGTTATTTCAAAGTACAAGTTCATAACCCTTGTTCACAAACAATTTCATTTTATAATACCATAATAATAAAATATTCTTTATTATCATAAAATTCATCTATTTTTACATAATTATATTACTACTTCACATTACTAGTTCACAACTTTCCAACAACTACATCACATAAAAATCCAAAAATAATATCGTCAAACATTACTAAAAACTATGTACAAATGATGACATTACGTGCAACAAGAAACCCTCATCGCTTCGCAATGTATCAGCGTCAACAATTTATTATACAATATCGATACCCATAATCGTAACAATTTATCATCCTCCGCGAATCATCTGCAATTAATAACAGTCCGATATAACAAATGTCCGAATGAACAAGAGGTTCCATAAAAACAAACAACAATCCAGAAAGAATGATCCACAGAGCCGAGCAGCAATACCTCCATCTCCGGATGTTGCCTTGATCATCGATCGCCACCAGTCCACCTTTCCAGGCGATAATTAATCGGTCAGGAACGTCTCCTTTATAGTAATTACTCGACCAGCAGGATCAACGACCCGGTTCGTCCTTCTGGCTGGACCCTCGGGGACGATCGTCAACCAGGGACTCCAGTGTCCGACCAGACAGAAAGCCTCTAGTGACTTTCTGCTCTCCTGTTAACGCGATACCAATAACCAGCGACTCTGCGCACGTCGATCGCGGCAACGTGCTGCGTTTTGCACCTGCGTGACCACGTCAGACATCATCCGTGTCTCAGTCCCTGTGGAATTATCACGCAGGCGTCTCACACGAGTTGTCTTTTATGAGACTGTAATGGCGACAGGGTCGTGGACAGCTACGTCCGCTGAAATTACACGCGCTGGGGACCTTGAGTTCTGATGCCTTTTGAGAAATTGGAACACTGTGATCAAGAGTGTAAGGTAGCTGAGGGAATAGTGGGAAGAGGAATATGTGTGGATTTCCATGTGGTGGCAAACAGTTTGAGAGTTCGATACAGGTCATAGGGTTTCTACAAGGTTATTAGGATGAGCCTTGAATGATTGATGTTATAGGGTGGATTTATCATATGCGAATTTCCACGTAGATGGTGGAGGCAGTTTGGTCGGTATATAGGGTTTCTATAAGGTTATTACACATCTAAACAAATTCTAATCTAAATCTGAATGTAATTCAAATCTAGTCAAAATTGAGTGCAGACCTAACCCAAATGGAATTCAAATTAAACCTATGTTAAATATAAAATTAGCTTAAAATTCTCATTTAATTCGAATTTAATCCTTTAACCCCTTGCACTATTTTGACGAGTCTGACGCACTGGTACTTCAGTTGGGATCAATTTTACTCGAATTTTGAATATGCTTCAATTTGGAGTTCAATTATAATTTGCATAGTCAACGATTGCATAATACCATGTTGTCATAACATTTCAACATTCTTTGTCTGTTTTTATATTGTAGCCGTGTTTAGTTAGTTCTGACTGACACACCTGACAAATAGGTCATAAGGGGTTAACTGGAATCAAATGCAAATTAAATCAAACACAAATCTAGCTCAGATTACATGCAATTCAGAAGGTAACTAAAAATGCTACTTATTCAGTCTATTGACTTGTCCAATCAATTCATTAGTTTACCATTTTTCGTAAATCGAGAAGAAAAGTAAAAAATCATATAAGATACAAACGTTTTTTATTTCGTCTAGCGTGAAACGGAATGAAATAGCACCGTTTTGGAAATAGTCTTAATTAAATGGCACGTCAAAGAGTTAATCGATGTTGGACGAGCGAGGGTCAGGACGGAAGACCTCACAAAAGCCAGGAGCTCTCTTGAATTTGGTAAAACGCACTGTCATCGTTGGAATTCTAAGCGACCGTGGGAAAGACAGAGTGCAAAGAGAATGATAAATGAACAGGGACACAAAATTACGCTGATTCAGCTAGACGAAAGCAAATAATTGCTCTTGCGTGCTTTCATTACCAGAGAAAAGTTTAAATCGAAAGCGTGCAGAATTCAGTGGATGATAAACAATCTCGAATGAAAGAACTAAACAGAATTTGTTTCTATTTTCGTTTGAAAGTTAGCGCTGTTTTAATTACGGTATTAAATTGAGTCTACATCCTTCGAAGTTAATATTCGAATGCTGTTTAATGGAGACAGTGTATTTTGTAAGTCTGTAATTTAAAATTAAATGATAAAATTGTTACAATTCTGATATGAAGGTTATTCTGATAATGTGTCTTGAAATAGGTTTAACTATTTATTGTAAATTATAATGAATTTTAAATAAAATATGTAATTAGTTAAAGTTGACGATGCAAAAATATTTTTGCTAATTTGTGATATGAATGCTACACAAAATTTTACTATATTTTTTTATAATTATCTGACTTCATCTGATTTGCAATGTCGGTCACTAATGAGCCCGACGATGTTTAATTTATTAACGATGTATGTAACTAAAAATAAACAGTCTAAATGTAAAAGAAGTCTGAAATAAAAAGTCGGTCAATTTGATGAATTCGGTGGTTCGAGAGTGAAACGATTAAATACAGAAAGGACAATTTGTTCATCGGAAACAGTAAAATATTTGCCACTTAGGCGAACAATGTACCTTCTATTCTTAATGCTACGTACATTCTGTACAACCATCCACGTAATCTACTTACTCAGTTAAGCAGCTTACGTAAAGAATTTAATTGTTTCGGTAATAAGAGACTCAACGTGTTGTCTTCTCAAATTACTTTCGCTCTTGTGTACCTTTTAGATCTTTGTTTAACACTTACTTGCCTGGCTTAATACGTTCATTGAATGAACAAACAACCTTAATAATGCTTCATAATTTATAAGAAACAGGGCACATAGAAAGTACGATATAAGATCCACAACTGTTCGTGAAATTAACAAGCAGATTATATTAAAAAGGAAATTAATGAAAGAAAGGAAACTTGTAGGGAGATAAAAAAATTATCCAATAAAAATTAACAGAATGAGTTCAATTTATGGCAAGAAAGATGGAAGAGGTCTTTTATTCGTTGATGTTTAAGGATTTTTGGAGATTTGAAAATTTGGGATTCTTGGGATTTAGGGATTTACGAATGTGGGGATCTAGGGATTTGATGGCCCAGTTATTTGGAGGTTTGCAAATTTGAAAACGTCGGAATTTGGAGATCTAGGGATTTTGGGGTATTAGAAATTTGGAGATATAGGGATTTTGGGGTATTAGGAATTTGGTGATATAGGGATTTTGGGGTATTAGAAATTTGGAGATATAGGGATTTTGGGGTATTAGGATTTTGGAGATATAGGGATTTTGGGGTATTAGGAATTTGGAGGTCTAGGGATTTTGGGGTATTAGGACTTTGGAGGTTTAGGGATTTTGGGGTATTAGGAATTTGGAGATCTAGAGATTTTGGGGTATTAGGAGTTTGGAGATCTAGGGATTTTGGGGTATTAGGAATTTGGAGGTCTAGGGATTTTGGGGTATTAGGAATTTGGAGATATAGGGATTTTGAGGTATTAGGAATTTGGAGATATAGGGATTTTGGAGTATTATGAGTTTGGAGGTCTAGGGATTTTGGGGTATTAGGACTTTGGAGGTTTAGGGATTTTGGGGTATTAGGAATTTGGAGATATAGGTATTCGGATTTGGGAATCTAGGGATATGAGAATCTAGGGATTTGACGATCAAGAAATTTGGAAATCGAGAAATTTGAGAATGAAAAAATTTGGTGATTGAAACATTTGAGAATTTAGACATCTAGGGATTTTGGGGGCGTAGAAATTTGAAGATATAGGTACTGGAATTTGGGGACTTTGGGATTTCGGAATCTAGGGATATGAGACTCTGGGAATATGAGACCATGGGGAATTGATGATGAAAAAGTTTGGAAATCTAGAAATTTGGTGATAGGAACATTTGAGAATTTGGTCATTTAGGGATTTGGGGGCGTAGAAATTTGAAGATGTAGGTATTGGTATTTGACGACTTTGGAATTTGAGAATCTAGGCATATGAGGCTCTGGAATATGTGAATATAGAAATTTGATATGTGAATTTAGGTATCTAAGGATTTTGGAGACTCAGGAATTAAAAAACATAGGTACTGGGATTTGGAACCTTTGAGTGTCTATGGATTTGAAACTCGAGAAATACAGAAAAGGAACTTGATGATCAAGACATTTGTGGATCTAGAAAAACGACGAACTTGAGAATTTACGAAAAGAAAAATATGAAAAAAATTGTCAAGTTTACGTATCGTCCAAAAGTAGCCTACGGTGTACCTGGCCCCACCAATATTCGAAAATATTTCTCAAATTAACAATAAATTATTCAGAGCTCTCTACCTTCGAAATTCAAATCAAAACCATCCAATCAGACCTACCAGCTGTAAACTTCAATTCCATCTCTAATCGTCGCTTAATCGAATATCGACAATTTCACGTGGTGTAGCCTAACGCAATAACGGCGAATTCCACAACAATATCAGAGGTCGTTAAACTAGATTCTGCGTAATCATCGGGCTAAAATTCCAGCATACAGGATTTCATCAAGATCGTCGGTCGCGATATATTGTCTAATTCAGGGCTTACGTCAATTTCGCCAGATGATAGACAATATTGGTTACAAACGAGAATAGCATACGAGCTCTTTCGGTATCGATGGTGCAACCTGCATGCAGGCTGATTCCTCGATTTGCTGTTCGCCTGGGATACAGAGGTGCAGCCTTTTACCTGGCCCAACGCCCACACCTCCCACCTTCACCTTCAAAAGGTTCTTTTCCACATTCCTCCCTCCATTATTCTCCTCCCTAACCAAATTACGCCGCTCCGCGAGATGTTCCCACGCGATCCTAACCTGCCTGTAACGGAGATTTAAAATTGAAAATTTCTCCGAGGACCAACTTCATGCATTATACAGTCCGTTGTTCTTTCATTTAAAACTCCATTCGAGGGAGGAGAAAACTTTAAGTGAACGATGCAGCTTTGAAACCGTTCTAGTTCGAACGAAGAAAGTATAAGAGCCTCGGTACATTTAGATGTACAGGGTGTGCCAATTAAAATGTACATAGTTTACTATTGTCAGAGAGTGGTTGAGGCGATACTCGGCAGGGAAACTTTTTAGAGAGAGATAGATACGATTTAAATATCCAAGACAAATGAATCGAGTACCATTTTGATGCGGTACTTCGAAGTGCGCATGCGCAGTGTGTACGGTGGTCGGCGGACGGTTTAAACCTACACATTCACCAGTAAATTTGTAATAAATATTTTGTCATTTCTCCGGAACGCATCTGTATTTTCTTGTGATAGTTTGTCATTTCTTTATAAGTTTGTAATAATCATTTCTGTAATATATGAAATATATTGTGTAGAGTAATTTTAGTATATCTCTTTTTCAACTTTTCGATGTTTAAAATGTGAATACTTCGCAAGATATAGAGAAAATTGACAAGTAGATTTCTAATTATTAGAGGAAATTCGCTTGATTTAAATTTCCCGCTCGTTTGCACAGGGACAGTATTTTATGGCGGCAATTTTAAAATTACTAATGGTCAAAATAGTCAACATCTTCATATACTATTTCACATTTTGACAACTATTTTGAAATTACTGTTGAAAGTGACTATCATCGCTATCAAAAATATTTAATATTCTATTAGTATATCTTAGTGGTTGTGTCATTTTAAAATTAATGAAACTTAATATTGTATTTTATATTTTGATGGCTATTTTAAAATCAGGAATATGAACATTATTAATCATCAAAGTTACATATTTTATTTAATATCTTGGCGATTTATATTATGGCGGGAAATTTAAAATCAGTAATGTGCAAAATGATTATAACCAATATCAAAGACATTTAGAATTGTGTTTAATATTCTTATAATTACTGTAAACTATAAACAATACAAATTTGAATATGTCAATACAAAAATAAAGACAAATTTTAAACTACAAAAATTTGAGTGTGATATAAAAACAAAAACAAACATCAAACTATAAAAACTTGAATGTGTCAATACAAAAATAAATAGTAATTAGGAGATTCAGCTCCATTTAATAATCGTATTGCGTTATTTTTGCAAACATGTTTAATCATACAGAAAAAGTTCAAGGTGACTTAAAGGTCATATTATAGCAACAACTAATGAACATATGTGTATGTTACGAACGACAGTCAATCAGCTGATTGTGACACAGTATATCCACATCATCTTTCTTAATTACAAACGTATACACGTTCTTTCATCACGCATTAATGAGTAACACGTAAGAAATGATTCAAGCAAATTATGCGCATATGTACATAGAGGTAACTGACTAAGTTTCCATAATTTCAAAGCGAACACAGTTTCCCGAAGTATTATTCATCACTACGCTCGCGTTCCACTTGGAAGATTAAATTTACATAAAGTCTGGCTACTCACTTAGTAATTTAGTAACTAACTTGTAAGATGATCCTCATCTCACTAAATATCCCATTTTAGGGACGAAGAAAGAGAGTTCTACCGCTAGGAGTACTTACAATTAGTTCGAGTTACAGAGTTGAACCGATTTCACTAACTTTAACCTCGTGGTATTCGGTATAGTGGGAAGAAACATTAATTGTGACACAATCTTCATATAAATTTGATTTCCAGGTTCTTTGTTTCGAATATTTATTGGTGAATGCAATTTTAAATTTTATAGTTTTCAAGATTTTAAGTTATTTCGGAAAATTCAAATTAATCAGTTTTTAAGATCTCAAATTAATTTTGTTTTCACGGGATTTTAAATTATGCAATTTTCAAGGTTTTAAGATTATTTCAAAGTTTCGAAATTTCAGATATCTTTAAAATTGTTAATTTTCTGCTTTCCTTCAATTTTTCTAATTTTCCTGATTTTTACAATTTTCTCTATTTTACCAGCTTTCTAGTTTTTTAACTCTTCTATTTTTTGAATTTGTAAACTTTCAATTTCTAAAATTTTCAAAATATTGTACCAATCAATTTTTAGTTTTCTAAGTTTCCAAATTCCAAAACTACACAATTTTCCAATTCACCAATTCTGTAATTCTTCAAATCCCCAATTTGCAGATTCCCCAATTTTTAAATCCTCGAGTCTACAATTTCCTAATTCCCTAATTTCCCAATTATCCGATTCCCCTATTCCCCAATTCCTAACTCCTTTAATGCTTAATTCCATTATTCATCTGTTACCCCAATTCCTAAATCCTCAAATACCCAAATACCCATTTCCCCAAATCCTAAATCCTGGAATACGCAAATCCTAAATTGCCCAATTCTAAATTTTCAATTTTCCCATTCCTCTATTCCCCAATTCCTAAATCCTCAAATCTCCAATTCCCTAATTTTCCTATTCCCCTATTCCCTAATTCCCTAATTCCCTAATTCCCCTATTCCCTAATTCCCCTATTCCCTAATTCTCCTATTCCCCTATTCCCTAATTCCCAAATCCCCAATAGCCTAATTCTCAAATTCCCTAATTCCCCTATTCCCTAATTCCCCTATTCCCTAATTCCCCTATTCCCTAATTCCCCTATTCCCTAATTCCCCTATTCCCTAATTCCCCTATTCCCTAATTCCCCTATTCCCTAATTCCCCTATTCCCTAATTCCCCTATTCCCTAATTCCCCTATTCCCTAATTCCCCTATTCCCTAATTCCCCTATTCCCTTATTCCCCTATTCCCTTATTCCCCTATTCCCTAATTCCCAAATCCCCAATAGCCTAATTCTCCAATTCCCTTATTCCCCCATTCCCCTATATCCTACTTCCCAATTCTAAATCCTCAAATCCCCAATTTCTCGATTCCCCTATCTCCCTATTTCCCAATTCCTAAATCCTCAAATACCCAAATTCTAAATTCCCCAATTCACTAAGTTTATATCCCTAAATCCTCAAATTACCAACTCCCCTATTCCCTAATTCCTAAATCCTCATATACGCAAATGCCCAATTTTCCAACTTCCCATTTCCTAAACTCTAGATTACCCAAATCCCAAATTCTCCGATTCACCAATTTTCCTATTCCCAATTCTAAATCCTCAACTCTCCAATTTCCTAATTCCCAAATCCTTAGATACCCAAATTCCCAATAGCCTAATTTTCCAATCGCCTTATTCCCCAATCCCCCAATTCCCCTATGTCCCACTCCCCCAATTCTAAATCAACTACCCGAATCCCCACTTGGATCTACCGAAAGTTCCAAGAGCCTACTCCACATAAATTCTCTCCACTTTCGCGACCCCATCAGCAACTTACTGATCGCCGAAAGCTTCATCGAATACCGGTGTCCGTGCACGTGGACGCAATGTCTGGATGATTTCCACGATTCCCGAGTACCAGGAGCACAGAACCGGCAGTTACCTAACCAGGAACCGTGTCAATGTTCCGAGAACGTGTTTCCGTTAGCGGGACACGATAGCCAGACGAAGATAAGGCGTGCGATTGTTGCGCGTGAGCAGGTAAAGGAGCCTCGGATTTCCTTTTCAGGTGAATTCCACGAGCGTGGGTGAACAGGATAGCAGGCCAACAAGGATGTGATACCTTGGCAAGGTGTAAGGTCACAGTTTCAATCCCCACCCTTCTTGGCCTCCTACCCCTCTCGCTTCGTTCCTTCTTTCCGCCGTTTCTTCCTTCTCCTCTTGCTAATGTTCCGCGATCATGGTAGGGGTAAACTGCACGGCAAGGTAACAGGTTAACAACAAATCACTGGATGTCGACTGTTACCTGCTGATTTATCTTCCTCCACGTGCTTCGGTTCTCTCGTAACTCCGCTTGGTATACTCTTATCATCCATATTTGTGTAATGTCTTCAGCAATGTGTCACGAATCTTAACCTCTTCGAGTCAGACTCGTGACGCAAGTTACAGTTCAAATGCAAGACTAAGTCGTATCTAGTTTTGAGTATGACACCAATTGCAGTTTGTATAATTAGATCGTTAAATATAAAATGTACTAACATTTCAACATTCTTTATGCGCTGTAGTAATAATTATGCTGCCCTGACGCACCTGCAGAACTTGTAGGCTAAGTTAATTTATCTATCGTGCACATGATATTCGAATGATGCGAATTCGATTCACTATCTATTTGATAGAAATGTAGGATTTTAACCCATCATACTGGTTGGTGCTTAGATCTTCAGGAATCTGTCAGGAACCTGTAGTCTTTCTGTGTATTTGATGTTCAAATAATGAGAATTAGATCCATTGCCTGTTTGGTAGAAATATAGGAATATGTTGATGTAGGAATATAGGGCACCTGTATGTGGATGATGTTCAAATGTTCATGAATTTTCAATTTTCTCGTGTACATTGTGTTCAAGTGATGAGAATTAGATTGTCTATCTGATAGAAATCAGGAATCATGTTCATGATGTTCGAATGAACATCATTCAAATAAGCATCAAATATAGGAATATATAATTATTATATGTCTACAATTATAAAGATGTACATGTTGGTCTAAAATGTAGAAGTCGAGGGATCTAAGAGTCTGCAGTTATAGATACTCAAGTATGTTTTGATATACTGATGCATACAGGGATCTAGAGCTGCAATCTGCCATTATAGAAATCTAGGTATCTAGCAGTTACAGAAATGTATTACTATACATTTACATGTATAGTCATGTATTTATATAGGAATATAGAAACCTATGAATATCGAAATCTATAGTTAGATATTATTGTATGTATATTTACTTCCAACGTATCATATATTATATATGTATGTATGTGTCATATCACTCCCCTATGACATTGACCTTGACATACCTTGCCATGATTTTCCATGTAATTGATCTCATAATTTCTAAGATATTTGAATAAGAGTTTATTAACATTAGAACAAATATTTCTTAAAATATCTCAAGACATCCCTTTTAGTAAAATATTTAAAAATCCCCAACTCCCCAACTCTAACGGCAATAACACTACAGTTTTCCATCCTAGATTTCAACGCATTTCCACAAGTGAGACAGCGATTACGGTCTGTCACATAGCAATTTGTCGTTCCATTTGTTCACAGTTTTGATAATGTTTTGTCAATTATTTTCGGCGATGTTGAACGATCACCGAAAGAAAATAGAGATACGTGCACGTGTATCGTTCGTTACGTAAATAATACACTGCCTATTGATTTCCTGTCAATGAACCCGTCCTCGCTCAGGAACGATATCGACGAACACGATAGAAACAGGAATTTTGACAGCGCACCACCGTCTCGATGTCTATCTTCTATTCACTCGTTTTTCCGTACGTCATATAAATGGAATCAGCGTTTCTATATTTTCATGAATCGCGGCGAACCGCTGGATCGAGAAGTCTGCTTCGCGTCGTTCATTCCGGTATCAAAGAGATTGGTAATTAAAAAAATATCCCTCTAAGTTACTTGAAAACATTCGTCGAGAAATGTTTCAAGTACATCGACGAATATTAATTCCGATGTGGTGTAACGTTGCCAGAATGCTGATTTACTGACATTTTTGTACTATCTATATTTATTTGCGTGATGTTTTGCAGTTGTGTTGAATCGTTTAATTATTTGTGATGTACGTACGTGTCATTTTATGTTGTTAATGACATGATTTGGGGATGTAGAGGTTTCAGGATTTATGAATTTCGGGACCTGGAGATTTGGAAATTTAGCGATTTGGGGGTGTAGAGATGTGGGGACGTAGGAATTTGGAAATTTAATAATTTGGGGGTCTAGAGATTTGGGGATATAGGGATTTAGGGTTGTAGGCATTTGGGAAGGTAGGAATTTGGGGAGGTAGAGGTTTCAAGATTTATGAATTTGGGAACCTGGAGATTTGGAAATTTAGCGATTTGGGGGTGTAGAAATGTGGGGACGTAGGAATTTGGAAATTTAACAATTTGGGGGTCTAGAAATTTGGGGATATAGGGATTTAGGGTTGTAGGCATTTGGGAATATAGGAATTTGGGGAGGTAGAGATTTCAAGATTTATGAATTTGGAAATTTAGCGATTTGGGGGTGTAGAGATGTGGGGATGCAGGGATTTGGAAATTTAACAATTTGGGGGTCTAGAGATTTAGGGATGTAGGGATTTGGAGATATAAGAATTTGGGAATGTAGGGATTGGGCGATGTAAGAATTTCAAGATTTATGAATTTGGGAACCTGGAGATTTGGAAATTTAGCGATTTGGGGGTGTAGAGATGTGGGGATGCAGGGATTTGGAAATTTAACAATTTGGGGTCTAGAGATTTAGGGATGTAGGGATTTGGAGATATAAGAATTTGGGAATGTAGGGATTGGACGATGTAAGAATTTCAAGATTTATGAATTTGGGAACCTGGAGATTTGGAAATTTAGCGATTTGGGGGTGTAGAGATGTGGGGATGCAGGGATTTGGAAATTTAACAATTTGGGGTCTAGAGATTTAGGGATGTAGGGATTTGGAGATATAAGAATTTGGAAATGTAGGGATTGGGGAATGTAGGAATTTCAAGATTTATGAATTTGGGAACCTGGAGATTTGGAAATTTAGCGATTTGGGGATGTAGAGATGTGGGGATGTAGTTATTTGGAAATTTAACGATTTGGGGGTCTAGAGATTTAGGGATGTAGGAATTTGGAGATATAAGAATTTGGGAATGTAGGGATTGGGGGATGTAGGAATTTCAAGATTTATGAATTTGGGAACCTGGAGATTTGGAAATTTAGCAATTTGGGGGTGTAGAGATATGGGGACGTAGGAATTTGGAAATTTAACAATTTGGGGGTCTATAGATTTGAGGATATAGGAATTTAGGGTTGTAGGCATTTGGGAATATAGGGATTTGGGGAGGTAGAGATTTCAAGATTTATGAATTTGGAAATTTAGCGATTTGGGGGTGTAGAGATGTGGGGATGCAGGGATTTCGAAATTTAACAATTTGGGGGTCTAGAGATTTGAGGATGTAGGGATTTTGGGTTGTAGGCATTTGGCAATATAGGGATTTGGGGAGGTAGAGATTTCAAGATTTATGAATTTGAGAACCTGGAGATTTTGAAATTTAGCAATTTGGGGGTGTAAAGATATGGGGACGTAGGAGTTTGGAAATTTAACAATTTGAGGGTTTAGAAACTTGGGAATGTAGGTATTTGGGGGTGTAGGCATTTAGGAATGTAAGGATTTCAAGATTTATGAATTTGGTAACCTGGAGATTTGGAAATTTAGCGATTTTGGGATCTAGAGATTTGAGTATGCAGAGATTTGAACATATAGCAATTTGGAGGTCTAGAGATTTGAAGATGTAGCGATTTAGGGATGTAGGCATTTAAGAATGTAGGGATTTGTGGATGCAGGAATTTCAAGATTTATGAATTTGGAAACCTGGAGATATGGAAACTTAGCAAATTGGGGATCTAAAAATATGGAGATGTAGTAATGTCACACTACACAAATTTTGAGAACCCGGAGATCTGGAGGTATAGAGATTTGGGGATGTAGGAGTTTAGGGATTTTGGAAATAAAATTGTTTCTTTCCTTCTTTCTCCAAAGATAGACCTAGTACAAACAAACCAAAAAATGTAAAAATTCGACTACCTACTGGCAAGGCTACCCACACTAGTTATTGGCATAACACTCCCTAAAGGAATTCATTTATAATAATTACTAAACAACATTACATCAAATAAAATTCCATGCTCACCTGTAATTCTTAAGGTTATACATATAATAAATATTGTCACACAATATACAAGAAGTCCTATTCAAATCGAATATCTAAGTTATTCGCGTAATAAAATAATAATGACTACAAAATGACATTTAGAGTGACAGTGAAAGGAACTTTGTCATGGTGACTAAAAGTTACTTTTTGAATCACGCTATCATAATGATTATAAAGTTAAATTCCATTTTACACTAAAATTTTATCGATTCTTTTTGAAATGTCATGGACTCTTTTTATTGGAATTTATTTAAAGATTGTATAGACTGGTTCTGTAAACTCTTATTTTTATACGAAATTGTAAATTTCGGTATCATTTTAATGAGATTATTTTTCTGACGGATTTATTTGATAGCTTTTATTGGTATTTGTACGAAATTGAGAATTTAGTTGAAATTGAAACTACTGAACGGAATTCAAATTATTTCGCTCCAGTTTATGGATGCGTGAATAGGATGATTGCGATTCGTGAAAATATGCTATTAGTAATAAATAGAAAGTAAGAAATCGCTGTTGAAAGCGCAAGTGTTCTAAATTATCAGGGCTATTTGTTACATGGAAGAATGAACTGTGTAATTCGTTAAAAATATACAATTATTTTAAATTCCAGAGAAGTGAACACCTTTAACAAAATAGTATGAAATTTCATTAATAATTCTGAAATATTTCACTTTCTGTTAAAGTACAGTTACAGATATATTCAGAAAATTAATTAATAACTTGTATAATCGATTACATTTAAGCTTGAGATTGCTATAATAAATGTTTTATTATACACAAATTACAGATAACAGAAGTCATCTTGTTTACTTGATCTATGAATTTTTTCGAGTATAAATCTTCAGCTACATAAAATAATTTTTAAAACAGAGAAATAATTTTTAATCTCCATAAATAATGAACAATCGCAGGATCTAGAATTTGAGAAACTAGAACGATTACTATAATTGTTTCGCAGTTAAAAATTTGATAATAGTGCAGTATTATGAATGGGTGAATTCCATTTTCACGATGCGTTCACTCACATCAATATTACCCGTTTGATAATTATTCTACGTTAATTAAATCAGTCGACATAGAATAGAAATTTCACAAATTATAATAATTCTGTTCACTTTGTGAGTACTTTCAATTTCAATTATGAACTTGACAATTACATTGCGTATGCAATATAAAACGTATGTTTTTTTAATGTAATTTAAAGGTAATTTTTCTGATAAAGGGACATAAGTGATTTCTGTAATAGTATTAAAAAAATCAAATAAAAATTACAGATATGAAATTGTTATCTTGAATTTCGATTAAAAAAATGTTATTGATCGAGCAAGAATTAACAATATGAAATATGATTATTTTACATTTTATTTAAAAACTTGGTGTCAGAATATTCGGTTGAATAACACAACTGATGAAACAGGAATTAAAAATATGAAGCATGAAATGTATAAAAATATGAAATATGAAATGTATGAAAATATGAAATATGAAATGCAATATTACCATAAAAAAATTTCAATTAAAATTCATTTGATACCTGCGTTTATATTATGTTGAAAGGACAACAAAACAGAAATTAAATTTAACAGAATGATGAATTTTATTGTATGAAACTTCAATTAGATCAAATACAAAATTTTATTACTTGAGTCTTGGATTGAGAAGTATACAAAATTTTATTTACTGAATCTTGAATTGAAACAAATACAGAATTTTATTACATTAAACTTGAATTAAAAAGAGTACAAAATTATTATCACATTAAACTTGGATTGAGAAGAATACAAAATTTCATTTCATGAATCTTGAATTAAAATCAATACAGAATTTTATTACATGAAACTTGAATTAAAAAAAAGAAAATTTTAAATATCCTAAAAATCCTAAATATTCCAATTCCCTAAATTCAAAATTTCTCAATTCCCAATTCACAATTCCCTAATTCTCTAAATTCTAAATTTCGTGACACGAATCTCGAATTAAAAAGAGTACAAAACTTCAATTACAACAAATACAGAATTTTATTACATAAGACCTGGATCGAAATAAGTACAAAATTTTATTTCATGAATACAGAATTTTATCACATGAAACTTGGATTAAAAAGAATACTGATTTTTCACCAAACAAAACTGTAATTAAAAGGAATAAAGAGTAGTATAATCCATCGATGAATTCACGATTAAAAATTGTAATTAGAATGTAGTTGTACGAGAATAATGCAAGCAAAAGGATGAATGGTTCGTGTATACTGCCCTAGTCGAGGATGCACTACAACCATATTCACAGCATCGAGTGCACCAAGACACGTTGCACATTGTACGCTACGCTCGTCTCAGATGGAACATGATTGGCGTCGTGTATACCTGCACGTCTTTCCACCTGCTGCTCTCCTGACATTCTCAATCGGCTGATATACCTGAATTGAAGAGTAACGATCGTTTCATGCTCGATTCAACTATACCTATACGTACGGCCACTTGTGGTCGCACGAGACGCGTATTCGTCACCTTTCAATTCATTGTTACACCTTCACTGGACGAATGCTCGTACTCAAGATTATATTTTCTATTTGAATTTTTTCAACAAACAACATTCTTTAAATTACTGCAATTTAATTTTAACATTCTTTAAATTACTGCATTTCTAGATTTATAAATTTCGAAATTTTTATACTTCAGGATTCATAGATTTCAGAGTTTGTAAGTTTGTGAAATTGTAGATTTGTAAATGTGTGCATTTATAAAGTTGTAAATTTGAAAATTTTTGAATTTTTGAATTTCTGAATTTCTGAACTTATTTCTGAATTTCTGAATTTCTAAATTTCTTAATTTCTAAACTCCAAAGTTTCTAAAATTTAAAAATTCCCAAACCCTTAATTCTTAAATTTCCGAATTCATAAGTTCCTCAATTCCTCAATGCCCAAGACCCCAATTAACCCATTCTCCAATTCCCCAATTCGGTAAATTTGTAAATATCTAAATTTCTGAATGTCGAAATTTAAACATTTCCAAATCCTCAAAGTCCTAGATTCTGAAATGACCGATTGCCTAATTTCCCAATTCCCACTCCTCAATTCCTTAATATCCTAATTCCCTAATTTCCTAATTTCTTAAATCCTAAATACCTTAATTTTTAATTCCCTAATTCCCTATATTCCTAGTTTGCTAATTCCCTATATTCCTAGTTCGCTAATTCCCTAATTCCCTAATTCCCTAAATCCCTAATTCCCAACATCTTAAATATCCCAATTCCCAATTCCCAGTTCTCAATTTCCTAATACCCTAATTCCCTAAATTCCTAAATCCTAAATACCCAATTCCCCAAATTCTAAGTACCCCAATTCCCAATTTACAATTCCCTAATTCCCCAAATCATAAATTTCCCAATTCCCTAATTTCCTAATTTCTTAAATCCTAAATACCTTAATTTCTAATTTCCAGTTTCCAATTTCCTAATTCCCTAATTCCCTAATTCCGTAATTCCTTATATTCCTAGTTCGCTAATTCCCTAATTTCCCAAGTCCCTAATTCTCAACATCTTAAATATCCTAATTCGCAATTCTCACTTCTCAATTTCCTAATACCCTAATTCCCTAAATTCCTAAATCCTAAATATCCAATTTCCCAAATTCTAAGTACCCCAATTCCCAATTTACAATTCTCTAATTCCCCAAATCATAAATTTCCCAATTCCCACTCCCTAATTCCCTAATGCTCTAATTCCCTAATTCCCTAATTTTCTAAATCCTAAATACCTCAATTCCTAATTCCCAGTTCCTAATTTCCTAATTTCCTAATTCCCTAAATCCCTAACTCCCAACATCTTAAATATCCCAATACCCAATTCCCAGTTCTCAGTTCCCTAATACCCTAATTCCCTAAATTCCTAAATCCTAAATACCCAATTCCCCAAATTCTAAATACCCCAATTCCCAATTCCCAATTCTCAATTCCCTAATTCCCTAATTCCCTAAATTCCAAATTACCCAATTTTCCAACTCCCAAATTCTCAAACTTCTATACTTCCAACATTAAAAATCCCCAAATTCTAAAATTCCCAAAAACCACATTTCCACATCTAATTTATCGAATCAACCTGTACTCTCTTTCACATTCTCCTCAAACTTCACAATTCATAATAATTATCAATCATTTACCCCGTATTCGACGTGTATACTCCTCAATATTTCATTCCAATCCCCAGCGCAAGCTAAATTAAACTAAATTCCGCGGTTCACCCGTTAAAACAATTCCTCGCAATATCCACTTAATTCCAATATATCTCATCAGTTACAGAAAATGGCAGCCAAGTTCGACGCCGCAGAAATGTTCTAGCACCTACGCCAATGAGTACACCGCAGCCGGGTCGAAGGGGTTAAACTCGATTCGCACTGGAGAAGGAAATTATAGGTTCGGAAGGGTTAAAACAAAACGGCAGTTTCTCTACCAGAGCGGTAAAGAAGACGAGGAGGATTCTGGAGGCATCGTATGCGCAGATAAACTCGCGTTCCAGGTGATTCAGGTGCGCGAACAGGTGTTTGGTACCAGGACACCAAGCTACGAGGAGGATCGTCGACGTTCCTGTTACTTTTCTTTCTTCGATTCTCTGCCTCCTCCAATTCGTTCGTTTATTTATTACGGGGAAAGGTCACGATACTTGTTTTGCTATCAATATGAAGAGATTGACCGTTTCATTGAACGAAAGGTTTATTAAATACAAGTTTAGATCATTTCGAAACTCGATTATTTTCAATTTCGAACAAGATCGCAATGACATAAGACTATGGGACGGTTAGGGACTTCTTTCTGACCGGGCATAACTCTCAGGAAATAATATTGCAAGCTAATTGAAATTGTTCGATGAAGTGAGGTCTCATCGAATGAATTTTGACGCGTTTAACCTCTTGCACTATGACCTATTTGTCAGGTGCGTCAGTCAGAACTAACTAAACACTGCTACAATATTAAAACAGACGAAGAATGTTGAAATGTTATGATAACATGGTATTATGCAATCGTTGACTATGCAAATTATAATTGGACTTGAACTCCAAATTGAAGCATATTCAAAATTCGAGTAAAATTGATCCCAACTGAAGTACCAGTGTGTCAGACTCGTCAAAATAGTGCAAGGGGTTAAAATGTCTTAGGGACCGTTTACATTATGACAGTAAGACGTGCTAGTGGCATATGCCAGTAGTCAAATTTTTGCGTTTCCTACTTTGCCTGTACCAGGTCTGTCGTTAGACAAAGACGGCAAGAAAGGAACCATTTTCTCTTTCTAATGACAGATCTTTTAATTAAATGCTGGATTTTAAAATTAAAATGAAACGTGCTCCCAATTCCACGAAACGTAAAGAAGAAATTTGAAAACAAGAACGTAATTTTAAAAAAATTCATTTATCTCAATTTTAAAAACTTGTTTAAATACAGGGAAATGTGGAAATCTCGAAATATTGTAAAATTAAATCCAGACGAATCTTGTTGCACGTCAAAATACCATTTCGCGAGCGCATAAAGCATAATTCTGGTTAAAATAATACGGAAAACATTGTAAAATATGAATTAAATGGATTAAATGAATTATTAATTAAGTGACATTACACAGATCAAAGCAATATATGCATTGAAATAATTAATTTTTATAGCGAAAATAAACCAACCATAATGATTTTTATATATTTATTAAATCATAATTAACCCAACATTTCTAACTTTAAACTACATTTTAATAGTACATTGAAAAGTAATAAAATGAATTCCGAGTAGAGTCTAAACCTTAATTCAAATTAAAGTCCTAATTTATCAAAAAATTCTAACTAAAAAAAATTAAACGTAAGATCCTAAATTTAAAAAACCACAATATCTCTTCTAGTATCGACTGAAAAAACTATATCTAATCAAAGAATATCATAGCTACAGGAAAGTAAGAAAATTTATTAAACTACATTGCAAGCAAAATATTTGAAAAAAGAATAATAAGAATATTTACAAAATTCAAACGAAACGATATTTTACTGCAAACAAAAAGAAAAATAAATGAATGCTAATTATATTTCATATATATACATCACATAAATTATTCCTTTTAAAAATCACACCAATAATATTTATTCGAGACATTTTTCGTAAATGTTGTTAACAACGATACATCGACGTCTCTCGTTAAAAGGGTTAAATTTACGATGCATGTAAAGGAAATACGTTTCTTCGTATTTCAAAGAATTTATTTCCTCTAATCCAAGCAAAAATATGTGTCTGAAGCAGCGTAAACACGAGCGCACATGTCGCGCACCTGAGATTCCAACATGGAGAACCGGTTCGAAACACAACCTGGCCGATCTCTCGTGTAACCTGATCCCCTGGTCGAATGCACCTGTTTGCTCACCTGAAGCTAGGAATTACCTTTTCCAAGGCGTCACCGGTCATCGCCGAAAAGTCGATCCGGTCACAGAGGATCGATAAATTACAGCCAGGTAATTTTGAGCGTACCCGAAGAACACAGGTGAAAAGACTAGAAAAGAAACGGTGAGAATATCAGCTCCTGCGTCAGCTGATCGCCTGTTTGTCTGGCAGGTAAACAGCTCGATTTCTCGAACGATCGATTCGCCAGATCTCGAATCACTGTGAGACGATCGGTAATTACTTATGGTCGACAAGTGCTTATCTAGAGGAAATATAGGAAGTGAGGTTATACGTATTCGTTCGGTTTTTGGGATTTGATGTGTGTAAATTAGAGGTTTTGAATATTGGGGAATTTAGGAATTTGGGGATGTGGGAATTTGGGGATGTGGGAATTTGGGGATATGGGAATTTGGGGATGTGGGAATTTGGGGATGTGGGAATTTGGGGATATGGGAATTTGGGGATGTGGGAATTTGGGGATATGGGAATTTGGAGATATGCGAATTTGGGGATATAGGAATTTGGAGATATAGAAATTTTGGAATTTAGGAATTTTGGGATATGGGAATTTGGAGATATAGGAATTTGGAGATATGGAAATTTGGGGATATAGGAATTTGGAGATATAGGAATTTGAGGATATGGGAATTTTGTGATATAGGAATTTGGGGATATAGGAATTTGGAGAAATAGAAATTTGGGAATTAAGGAATTTGGGGATATAGGAATTTGGAGAAATAGAAATTTGGGAATTAAGGAATTTGGGGATATAGGAATTTGGGGATATGAAAATTTGGGAATTTAGGAATTTTGGGATATGGGAATTTGGAGATATAGGAATTTGGGGATATGGGAATTTGGGAATATAGGCATTTGGAGAAACAGAAATTTGGGAATTTAGGAATTTGGGGATATAGGAATTTGGGGATATAGAAATTTGGAAATTTAGGAATTTGGGGATTTGTGAATTTGGAGATATAGGAATTTAGAAAAATAAAAATTTGGGAATTTACAAATTTGGGGATATAGGAATTTGGACAAATAGAAATTTGGAAATGTAGGAATTTGGAAATTTGGAAATTTGACAATTTAGGAATTTAAGAATTCGGAAATTCGGTAAATTGACAATATGGGAATTTGAGAATTTTGGAATTTGGTAATTTGACAATTTGCAAATTTGTCGAAAACTGATAGAGCAAAGTAATTTCGTACAACGTTGATAGACACAATAGTTTCGTCGACAGTTTATCCCATAAACCGTAGCGAAAACGGAAGCGGTAGTTTCGTTTTAACGAGCAAACCAGAGCCTCCTTTCATCCCGAAAATCCGTGGCGCGAATTCAAGATCGGAGATGTGAGAATTTCACGAATTCACCGCGATTTATTCTTGACGATTCAGAGATTCGAGCGGCTGAGTCCGTGACAAATTAACGCAGCCGTTTTAATGAAGCAAGTTCGCGAAGGGAACGGCCATTTGTCACGCAGGAGTCCGATGAAACGCTCATCAGCCAGAAGACGATTCAACGGAACAGTTTTTCGCGTTCGTCTCGGCCGAAACGCTGCGTAAACCGAATCCCGTGGGAACAATCGCTAATTTACTCGTTCTCGGTCGTCGGGAGGATGCTTTAACTTTCACGGTTGCCGTATAAACAGCCAATAAAGTTTCGTGATATTTGACGCGTTTCGCATCGTAAAATATTAATAAGGAAGGCGTATGGCTTTCGGGATACGGGTTTAACCCGAACTTTGCGCAATTCAGAAGCTGAAATCAACACTGAGGTGGTATAATTGTACGACTTCCAATTTAGGACTTCTTTCGGTGGATACTGGTGGAATTTTATAATTTTATATTTTTATTTTAACGTTTTTTAAATTTACGATTTTACGGAATTTTGGAATTTTGCAATTTAGGAACTAGAGAATTTTTGAATTTAGGAATTAGGGAATTTTGGTATATTGGAAATTAGGAAATAGGGAATTTTGGAATTTAGGAACTAGGAAATTTCGAAATTTGGTAACTAGGGAATTTTTGAATATTGGAATTTAGGGACTAGGGAATTTCGAAATTTGGTAACTAGGGAATTTTTGAATATTGGAATTTAGGGACTAGGGAATTTTGGAATTTGGGAACTAGGGAATTTCGGAATATTGGAATTTAAGGACTAGGGAATTTTGGAACTGGGGAATTTTCGAATTTGGGAATTTAGGATCTAGGGAATTTTGGAATTTTGGAGCTTTTGAATTTGGAAATTTAGGATCTAGGGAATTTTGGAATTTTGGAACTTTGGAATTCTGGAATTTAGGAACTGGAGAATTTTGGAATTTAGGGACTAGGGAATTTTGGAATTTAGGAACTAGGAAATTTCGGAATTTGGGAACTAGGAAATTTTGGAATATTGGAATTTAAGGACTAGGGAGTTTTGGGATTTGGGAATTTCGTATCTAGGGAACTTTGACATTCGGAATTTTTTGAATTTTTGAATTTTTGAACTTTGGAATTTTGGAAAGTTTGAAATGTTGGAATTTTGGATATCTGGTAATTTGACAATTTGGAAATGTAGAAGTTTGAGAAGATTTTTTAAATTCTCAATCCTCAAATTCTAAAATGACTAAATTTCCAAATTTTCAATTACACATAACTCCAAATCTTCAAATTTAAAAATCCCCAAATTCTCAAACGTTCAAATCTGTAATATCAAAACTACATCAAATAATTTTTATAACAGAAGAGAATAGAGATTCTGTAAAATTTCCAGCAGTTCACAGAAAAAATAGAAGTAGAACATTTTTATTTTTCATGCCTTTTATCAAGAGGTATCTAGTCAATTTCTCAGTGACAAATCTCTCGAATTGTTTGAATACAACGTAGCTTGATATTGTATCGAACTGTATCCGATTTTCGGCTGAAAAAACATTGATCGAACAATCAACTCACCTTTGACGATTTTTAACAAACCGCCTTTCAAGCTATCGAAACACTAGTGGCTATATACAGAGGGCTCGCTATTATGGAAGCTTTAACGCTTTGATCTCCACTTTGTTAGCTGTCGATAGCTTTCGTTGATTTTTTATAGAATGCAACTATGAAATCGTGAAAACAACTGTTATTCAGTGATTTTATAGCAGTAATTAAATCAAGCCATTTACTTTATTAAATTTAATAGAATGATCGATTAGAATTGGGAATACACTATTGATGTTATTAGATCAGTGTATATTATATTACTTAAAATTGCAAGATTAAGAATTATCAGTTTTAGATTCATAAAACATGAGGTGGGCAAATTTCCAAATTTCCAAGTATCTGAAGTGTGAAATTTTCAAATTAAAATTTAATGTAGTCAAATCTCCAAATCTACGAGTTTTTAAATCATCAATGTTTCTTATTCACAAAACTTGAAATTACGAAATTTCTAAAACTTGAAATTGCCAAATTTTTAAATCTCCAAATCTCCAAATGGACCAACTTTCAGATTCGTAAAATTTGAAATCGCCAAGATTCCAAATCACTGAACTTACAAATTATCAAATTTTTCGATTCCAAAACTTGAAGTCACCACATTTTGAAATCTCTAAATTATCACTTTTTCAGATTCTTCAAATTGGAAATCGTCAAATTTCCAAATACTCAAATCCACGAATTATCGAATTGCTAAACTCTATGTTAAAATTATACAGCGGAGACGACAACGAATTATTATAAGGATGTTAAGCCAAATAATATTCTAAGATTTATTAAAATAAAATTACAAGAAACTGATATTTATAACACGATGGCAACGACACAATAAATTGAACAGAACAGATATTCAGGACGGTGTTCACGTTTTATATAAAACAATGACTGAGTAGTCTTTTGTCAATCGATTACTTCATGAATCGAATAATGATTTACGTCGATAATTTGGTATATTCTCAACACTCTAAAATCCCCAAAATTTCAAATTTCCAAATTGTCAAACTTGCAAGTTGTCTAATTTCCAAATTCGCAAATTCTCAGAAATTCTCAAATTCCAAAATTCTCAAGTCCGAAAATTTTCAACTCTTAGAATTCTCAAAGCCAATAATTCTTAATTCCTAAAATTTAAAAATTACATATTCCTCAAATCTTAAGATTCTCAAATCCTGAAATTCTCAAGATCAAAAATTCTCATGATCAAAAATTCTCAAATCCTGAAATTCTCAAAACCAATAATTCTCAAATCCTGAAATTCTCAAAACCAATAATTCTCAAGTCCCAACTTTTTCAAATCCTAAAATTCTCAAAGCCAATAATCTCAAATCCCTAATTCCTCAAATCTCCAAATCCTCAAATCCCCAAATCCCCAAATCACCAAATCCTCAAATCCCCAAATCCTCAGAAACTCACATCCCCAAATTCCCAAATTCCCAAATCCCCAAATCTCTAAATCCTCAAATCTCTAAATCTCCAAATTATTAATTTGCTAAATCCTGAAATGTCCATATCTCGAAATTATCAAATATCAAATTCCTAAACTCTGAAATATCCAAATCCCCAAACCCCAAATCCCTAAATCCCCAAATCTCCAAATTATCAAATTACCAAACCCTCAAAACCCCAAATCTCAAAGTTACCAAATATCCAAATCCCCAAATGTCAAAATTACCAAATATCCATCTCCTCAAATTTCTAAAATTCCCCAAACCGTAACATCTCGATTCATCCTCGAAATCAATGAATCTTTTATCATCTTTCGCCTGAAACGAAAATAAAAACCAAACGTATCGATAATAATCGAGCGTTTCTTGCTCCGTGGTTCCACGTTCGCCCGCGTTATTTTCTGTCGCAAGACACGCTTCACGTCCCACGGAATAAAAACTGCTAATTACACACCGACCACCAGGCGTAATTACGAGGATGACGACTTCGAAAATGGACGCTAACGAAGTCGTCGCTGTGCGCGGGTTTCCGCCTCGAAATTCTGTTTCAGGAATTTCCTTCCATTCACTGATTCGAAATAAAACCGTGAAACACCGGCCCCGATACTTTTTGGTTACAAACGCCACTGCAGTTTCCAGCAAATGCAGTTTTCGCAAAATTTAATACCTTTACCGTGCTCCGACAACGGTGCACGCGCTTCGACGAGCCAATCGAATTTTTACAAACGAGTTTTCCTTTAATTAATACTGTGTTTCGCGATAAGTTGTCGTTTCAGGTTTGTTATTAAGTCAAACGATTTTGTATCGTTTTTATTCGATCTCTGATTTCCTTTCGAATGAACGCTCGGTTTATTTTTTGTTCTCGCACGAAAAGTTACAGAAACGATCGTTTGAATTTTGAAATTTTAATTAATGTATCCTTTATGCCGATTTATTGGAAATTTTATTGAAATTCGATAAACTGGTTTTATGTATATTTTACATCCAGTGTTGCAATTAACAAAATTATCAATAATTAGACTATAAAGGTTCATGTGAATAATGTACATATGTAAAGTGATGAACCTTGAGATATAAATAGCATAATGATTTTTAAATATGAAAGTAAAATAGCACTTATACTTAAATGAAGTCGAATGAAATAAAATTAAATGAACATACTACATTTATTTTATGCAAATCAATTTTTGATCAATCAACTGATCAAGATCCTTAAACTTCTGCACTCGAACTTAGCCATTCTTCACGACCTTGTAATATAAAACAAAATTGCTAGCCCATGAATTTGATAAATGTACTTCAACAAAATTAATGATATTCAAAATCTAATCGTCTCTTGTATCCTTGCAAATTTTGTATATTTTTACAACACAAAACATATGTAACTTTTCTCTCGTTTCACGTCTACCAAAATTATATTGCAAATTATCAAAAGACAATTATTTTAACAGAGACATACACGTCTATAAAACATCACAAATTAAAAAAAAGAACAACTCTAAACGTTCGACTAATACAGTAAGCAGGTACATGTCTATAAAACAAGTTACAAAAAAGCAATTATTTTAAACGTTCGATTAATACAGTACATACATGCACGTCTATAAAACTTCTCGTCGCAAATTAGAAGAAAAAGACAATGATTCTAAGCGTTGGACTAAAGCAGTACATGCACGTCCATAAAACTTCTGTAAAGAGCAACCCCGTCAGCCTAATTAGGACAAATTGCAGGTCGGTGCGATAAAAGGAAAGAGCGAGTTAAAGTTTCCGCAATTATTTCGATCATCTCGTTCCATCTAAGGGGACAATTGCCCGTTGCATAAAAGAGAGAAAAAAATGCTCTTACCATGAAATAATCCCGGGGATCTCGATGAGGATGGCAAAGAGTAAGGATACAAGAGACGACACTTCGGGCACGTTTGATATTTGGAAAATACTGTCCCTTTAAATTGTGCAAACGAGCGGGAAATTTAAATTAAGCGAATTTCCTCTAATAATTAGAAATATACTTGTCAATTTTCTCTATATCTTGCGAAGTATTCACATTTTACAACATCGAAAAGTTGAAAAAGAGATATACTAAAATTACTCTACACAATATATTTTATATATTACAGAAATGATTATTACAAACTTATAAAGAAATGACAAACTATCTCAAGAAAATACAGATGCGTTACGGAGAAATGACAAAATGTTTATTACAAATTTACTGGTGAATGTGTAGGTTTAAACCGCCCGCCGACCGCCGTACATACTGCGCATGCGCACTTCGAAATATCGCATCAAAATGGTACTCGATTCATTTGCTTGGATATTTAAATTGTATCTATCTCTCTCTAAACAGTTTCCTTTACGAGTATCGCCTCTCGTATCTCTACTCTTTATTACTTTGGCTTTATATTACGCGTTGTTTACATAATGCTTGATGCGGCGGCGCATTAAAATCCAAATACGGAACTGGCTCTCGAAAGAGACGGACCGTTTAAGAAAGCCGGCTTTTGTATCGCGACACGCGTTCGCTTTCTTTGCTTCCGCATCGTTGCAATTTCTCGACGACTTTGAAACGAGGAGAGGTTTTATCGCGGCTACGTGTAGCAGAACCGTTCTCGCCGGAACAAACTTTCTCCGTGGTCGTATAAAAAGGAATAACAACGGGCGTAAACTTTCATCGTCGCAGGTGTTAATAAAGTTCTCGCGTTCGCTGCTGTCCCCGTGCGTTTCAATTAGCCCCGAATCGCTGGCAGATCGAAACCCTCGATGTTCAGGGTTAAATAAAAGGGACTCGGATACCTTTTGGTACGGACTTTTAGTACACTTGGTTTCGAGAATATTTACTTTGGTTTATGTAGAGGCATAGGTACATTGTATAGGGGCTGTTGATTGAATATTTATGGATATATGGCAGATTTTTTTGTTTTTTGGTTAATAGTAAGGGTGGATCTGGTGAACGCTGATTAACAAGTTCTTAAATTCCCGATTTCCTACGTTAAAGAATTGGTACATTCTCAAATTTCTAAAATTCCAAATTTTCATAACTCAAATATCGACATTTCCAAATTTCCATACCCCAAATTCCTAAATTTCCAATTCTTAAATTTTCAAATTCCCATATCCCCAAATTCCCTTATTGCCAAATTTTCATATCCAAAAAATTGTTATATCCCCAAATTCCCATATCCTTAAATTTCTAAATTCCCAAATTTCTACATCTCCAAATTCCAATATCATTAAATTCTCACATCTCCAAATTCCAATATCCTTAAATTCCCACATCCTCCAATTTCCACATGCCCCAATTCCCACTTCCCCCAATTTCCACATGCCCCAATTCCCACATCCCCAAATTCCTAAATTCTCAAATTTCTATATCCCCAATTCCCCAATTCCCCAAATTCCTAAATTCTCAAATTTCTATATCCCCAAATCCCCATATCCCCAATTCCCCATATCCCCAATTCCCCATATCCCCAATTCCCCACATCCTCCAATGTCCACATGTCCCAATTCCCACATCCCCCAATTTCCACATGCCCCAATTCCCATATCCCCAAATTCCTAAATTCTCAAATTTCTATATCCCCAATTCCCCAATTCCCCAAATTCCTAAATTCTCAAATTTCTATATCCCCAATTCCCCATATTCCCAATTCCCCATATCCCCAATTCCCCACATCCTCCAATTTCCACATGTCCCAATTCCCACATCCCCCAATTTCCACATGGCCCAATTCCCATATCCCCAAATTCCTAAATTCTCAAATTTCTATATCCCCAATTCCCCATATCCCCAATTCCCCAATTCCCCAATTCCCCAATTCCCCAATTCCCCAATTCCCCAATTCCCCAAATTCCAAAATTCTCAAATTTCTATATCCCCAATTCCCCATATCCCCAATTCCCCATATCCCCAATTCCCCATATCCCCAATTCCCCATATTCCCAATTCCCCATATCCCCAAATTCCTAAATTCTCCAATTTCCACATGTCCCAATTCCCACATCCCCCAATTTCCACATGCCCCAATTCCCATATCCCCAAATTCCTAAATTCTCAAATTTCTATATCCCCAATTCCCCATATCCCCAATTCCCCAATTCCCCAATTCCCCAATTCCCCAATTCCCCAATTCCCCAATTCCCCAATTCCCCAAATTCCAAAATTCTCAAATTTCTATATCCCCAATTCCCCATATCCCCAATTCCCCATATCCCCAATTCCCCATATCCCCAATTCCCCATATCCCCATTTCCCCATATCCCCAATTCCCCATATCCCCAATTCCCCATATCTCCAATTCCCCATATCCCCAAATTCCTAAATTCCCAAATCCCTAAATTCTCCTGAATTTTTTCCCAAATCCCTAATTTTTAAATCCTGAAATTCAAAAATTCCCAAATCTCCTCAATAAAACGAATACTACAATACATTAAAAATACAGAAATTTATGAAGCAAATAATACAGTAATACGCAAATTGGAAAGACTACTTCCTTCATAAAAAATATTTCTCATGAATCGAAATCACTCCCTCCTTGAAAGTATGCTTGTTACTTTTCAAACGAAACTGTACTTGAAATATAAGTGTATTGAAAAATATTGAAAATATTTGAAAACATTTGAAAAATAGTGTAAGAGATTTGCGAACAATTTGATCGAAATCAGAGTACCACGTAAACGATTTATCCGTGAAATGCAAAGCATTTCGTCATCGATCCGAAAGCGTGTAATCAAAGCTCAGTCCGCAAAGCAGCACGTCAATTCAATAGCTGACATCGTAAAAGTAAGTCAGTTCAATCGGGTAGAATGCAATTAGAACGTTGTGATTAGATCCAGACAATTCTACTCACAGGGCCCCTTTGATTTAATGGGAATCTACGTCAAACGGCGAAACAAGCAACCCTCAACACGATGAACCACTGTCGTAGTTATATTAACAACTCATCCACGCAATTTATCGACTGTAACCAACGCTTAACATACAATTTATATGCAAATTAAATACATCTCAAACGTAACAAAATTTCCATGAATTCGTGATAGTTTAACTACGTGCAATCACGATAGAATGGGATTTATTCAAACGGTTTGAAAATGAAAATTCTACGAAAGCTGCAAAATTCTATTGGGTTTCAATTTTTATCGCTTGGTTGAATCGCGTAGAAATTATATGTACTTGAATTGATATTTTGGAATTATCTTGCTGAATTTAATGATACTGTTTAATTTGTCCTTTACTGATTTAGCTAGTTTTTTAATTTCAATTTATTTTTGCCTTCATCTTAATTTTATTTTAATTTCCTTCTAATTGTATTTTAATTTTATTTTATTTTCTATTTTGCATTTATTTGAAAGTAAATGTGTATACTAACAAATTCTACAACTTGACCTAACCTAACCTAAAAATCGATCTGATATTTAATACAAATACAGAAAATTCAAAATCGAAATATCCCAAAAAAATTGCAAAAATCTCACAAGTAAATATGAATCACATATCAACTAACTTTCGAATGACCCATCAAAGTGTTTAAACTTCGAATCAAGGTTTAAATTTCGAACGAAATCCGTATAAAATCTCTACCAAATGAAGATATCAATTTTGCACCACCAAGGGACCACGAGACTTCAAAAGATCGCAAGAACAATAAAATTGCAGTGAAACTTGATAAATCGGCTCTCACTGAATTTCGCCAAGATTCAAACGTACCTGGGGAACTTTTAAAATCCCAAAAGGGCACGAAAGTAATAAAATGGCGACGAAAGTTCGGTCCAGCCGCATTTTGGTCAACTTTCCAGCAAGATGTCGAAAAAGTGTGAGCGTGATAAAACTGCGGTGAACTTCGGCATAGTCGAAGTTTAGCCAGAATTTAAACGCTATCGAAAGTTCTGGGGTCATCCAAATTCAACAGAGCCTAAGTGGATCTACACAGCTTCTGATCGTTGTTAAAGTTTGATCATTGTCTGCGGTGTTTATATTAGTTCGGCTGCTCTTAACGTGTCTACGGTGTCTAACCATCTTCCATAGAAATTCACGAAGACCTCTTCGTCGTGATCAAACTCCGTCTTCGAGAAATTCGGCGGTTAGGAAGTTTCAAGTTCTATCACGATTTGCAATAATATCTGCCTTCGGTCTACGTCTAATTCGTTTTTATGGACTGAAGCTTTCTTGCTTCAAATTTCTAGCTGAAAAGACGGTTTCATGGAAATAAGTGATTTGGGATAATTGAAAAATTGATACGATAATACTGAACAATATAGAATAAATTTAAATAATATACGATGTGCACTTACATGTTTATAAATACTGTTATACATACAAAACTCTATAATTGATTACTATCGTATTATCTTCAAAATTCTCCTTTTTCAAAAGGTGGTTATAACAAAGTCAATGCAAAAGAAAGTTCAAAATTTCAGAAACTTTATCAAAATCATAATGCAAATTTCGTTGCAAAATAAAATAGTTCTCTTATGAAGAGCATGTATAATTTTGCAAAATTTTTACACGTTATAAATGTAATATTAAAAGCCCATATAATATTAAAGTTACGTACATCACACTATGAAAAGCCAATAACATAGTCAACAAGTTAAATTAAGAGATATTAATACAATAATAAACTGATAACAAATGTTTAGTAACATTAACGTTTAACGCTGCATCGTTACTGTATTGACATGTCATTAATATAATTGGTTGTTAGCGTTACAATGGAAATAATTAATTAATCTGCTTTCCGGATACACGGCCCGTAATTAAAATCACGCGAGTAAAACCTCGTAACTGTATCGCGAGATAATCGATAGTTCGAAGAAACACAAAAAGGATGTAATTTCATTATACGTGTCCGACTTTTAATCGCGTGTTTATGCTTATCTGATGTTGCATTAACGGTTCGAGATTTAGATCGGTACTTTCGATTTTCATGCAACGAACATACTTTAATTAACTGAAAAACGATTAATAACCGAGCGAGTTACGTGATCTAGGAACGATCGGAACAAGATGGTAGATAACGAGATTCAAATGTAGATGTGATCTCAATGGATATTTCTCCCGTGTCGAAAGAAAGAAATGAAGTCACTCGCTACTGTTCTCGTTACAAAGAACCGATGCATTTATTAAACCTGTTTGAAAGTATGTTACACCTTAAATGCCTGTCGAATGACGAAGCTATCGAGGCCTGCATGCTGCTGAATTATGAGGAACACTTGGGTTTTATAGGTTTCTCGATTCACTTTCAACTTGGAAGCTGGAATTATTCACTTTTCCAAATTTTTATATTAATTTGCAAATTTCATTAGGAAAATATGACTTCGACAAGGATAATCAATTGAGAGAGGTTATGTTAGGTTAAGATTACGCAGAATAGGTACTTCTTTGTAAAAATGTGCTATGACTCCGACAGTGATATTGGTTCACTGCTTTAAAATTTCTTTAACACCTCCCCAACACTGAGGTTAGTTAACGTCACCTAACCTAAACTCATATAATCTAACCTAACATAATCTAACCCTCGAATTGTTGTCGAAAGCTACTTGCAAAGAAAGGTAGCTTAACCTAAACTCCCTCGATAGAATATTGTCACACTTAGAGCAAAGCTATTTGCAAAGAAGACTAACTTAACCTAAACTGATATAATCTAATCTAACATAACCTAATCTAACCTCACCGAATCGTTGTCGAATTCAGAAAGCTAGTTACAAAGTTAACCTAACCTAACCTAACAAGGTTATTTGCATAGAAAACTAGCTTAACCTAACCTCCTCCAAATTATTAGAATAATTTACCAAGAAAATGACAAAAAATATAAAAATTTGGAAAAGTATTATTTTAGATATTTGAATAATAAAGAGGATAAAACGATTCACTATTTATGCTGTTATTCTTTGTTTTTCGTTTCAAATAACTTTCACCGATGTCTGAATAGATCGAAAGAAAACACGAAAGTGCTAAACCTGTCCTGCACAATTTTCCGTTATCATTTCTTACGCTTCTACATTTCCAATATTGTTGAATCCGGACCTCCGGACTCAATATTAAAAGGGATCGTGAAAGTACAATATAGCAGGCAGCTACTTTGATTTCCGGTATTAGTAGTCTCCATTTTTCACGAGTTCATGCGATATTATTTCTGTTAAAGGAGAACGTTCGCTTGAAAATCAAATATATAACCGTGATACATGTATTATGCCTGCGTAAAAAGTATTTCAGATACTAAATTAAATTATGTACAAAATTAATTTTGAAATGTATTTTAATATATAAAAATTTGTTAATTTATATTAACGGTATAATAGTGATGCTGTTTTTTAAAATATTTCAATAAATTATCTTTATTGTGCTTATCTAGGTAATTATACAATTTTGTTATATTTCAGTATTTTTGATGCAAATTTATATTAGTGAAGTATACTTTCTTTATTAGTAATAATTTCGTAAATTCATGATAAAAATCCTTTCACATTTTGTTCATCAAGTTAAAGTGTATACACATTGAGTAACCCCACATGAAATACTCAATTTTTTTTCTAAATTATATAATAGAGTGTATAGAGTGTAGATTTCATTGAATAAAACTGATTTTGTTCATTATGCGATAATTACAGAGTGCATATTTTATTGAATAACCCCACATAAAGTACACATTTTGTTCAAGTTACAAAATAACGATTTCATCGAGCAATAAATCTAGCAAAATGAGTAGAAAAGTGAAGTGTATCTAAAGTAACCGTATCTGTAGTTTGCGGTTTCAAAGGAATTAGCAAGTGCAAATCTGGCACGATTCGACCTGGAATGGTTCGCGTGCGGCCAAGTAATATCCTGTTTCCGATTCGGAGCAGTACCGTTTAACGTTAACCTCGTTGTGTCTAGTTACGAAACAATTATGTAAGGTCATCGTGTGACAGTGAATGCAATCGGGTGTGTTTATTGTTCCGTGGTAGAAGACATAATGCCTCGTACACTTCCTTCTGAGATCGTGCGGTGAAAATGCACCACTGACGCAACACACGAATGCCTTGTCGATTTATTTCCCGCCGTAATCCCTGGAATTCGACGTTCGCTACAATAGGTGTGTGCGATGTAAACAGAGAGACCTCACACGGCTTTCCCCTGATGTAACACTACAGAATTTCATTTCAACCCGTTACAGAGACCTGCCCTCTTAACTCTCATTATGCAAACATTCATTTATCTGTTGATCTTTGATCAAAATACTCACTCTTATTGTTAGTTCTAATCTTCACTTTTATTTTTCAGATTTTATATCTCACTATTTCTAGTATATTTCTTTCTGTAGGTGGACATTTCTGGTTTGCCCACAACTACACAAAATGACTGCTCTCAGGTTTCATATTTTATATTAAAAAATTTTGTGACTTTTGTCGAATTGTATGTCACTACGGAATTTCATTTGAACTTGTTACAGAGACCTGCCCTCTTAACTCTCATTATGCAAACATTTATCTGTTGATCCTTGATCAAAATACTCACTCTTATTGTTAGTTCTAATCTTCACTTCTATTTTTCAGATTTTATATCTCACTGTTTCTATTATATTTCTTTCTGTAGGTGGACATTTCTGGTTTGACCACAACTACACAAAATGGCTGCTCTCAGGTTTCATATTTTATATTAAAAAATTTTGTGACTTTTGTCGAATTGTATGTCACTACGGAATTTCATTTGAACTTGTTACAGAGACCTGCCCTCTTAACTCTCATTATGCAAACATTTATCTGTTGATCCTTGATCAAAATACTCACTCTTATTGTTAGTTCTAATCTTCACTTTTATTTTTCAGATTTTATATCTCACTGTTTCTATTATATTTCTTTCTGTAGGTGGACATTTCTGGTTTGACCACAACTACACAAAATGACTGCTCTCAGGTTTCATATTTTATATTAAAAAATTTTGTGACTTCTGTCGAATTGTATGTCACTACGGAATTTCATTTGAACTTGTTACAGAGACCTGCCCTCTTAACTCTCATTATGCAAACATTTATCTGTTGATCCTTGATCAAAATACTCACTCTTATTGTTAGTTCTAATCTTCACTTTTATTTTTCAGATTTTATATCTCACTGTTTCTATTATATTTCTTTCTGTAGGTGGACATTTCTGGTTTGACCACAACTACACAAAATGGCTGCTCTCAGGTTTCATACTTTATATTACGAAATTTTACCATATTATCTAAGAGGCATATTTTGCATGACTCTATATTTAAGGAGACTCTACATAAAGCGAATAGTAGCTAGTAGCTCCATTCTTCAGTCTAAAATAATTGAAACGAGACATCACATGTGTGTTAGAGTGTTCAGCCAGTTACACCCTTGGCTAGTGGCAAGTTCACCGAGAAATATAAACTGTATCGTAATAATATTCATCCTCATATATAAAAGTATCCTTTTTAAAGTATCCTTACATGTATAAGAAATTATACCTATACCTCATTATATTTGTACAGTTATACCAGTATGTACAGTAAGTATGTACAGTGTACATACTTATACCTCACATATTTGTACAGTTATTTTTAACATAATGTTTTGCTTCATGATTCAAAACCAGTTTCTCTCTTACCAACAATTCAATTAAACTGAACCTGTAAAATGAATTTTAACGAAATCCTTCCCCATGTGAATTCGCACTCGTTCATGTTCCCCTTCATATTCGCAAACAGTAGAAATTAATTTCCATTAAGTTTTAAATCTATGACGTGAACGAAACAAAACGGCGGGCTGGAAATTACATTTGCAACGTTTACGTTCTACTTTGGGATAACTTTTTGTAATTACAGCAGTTCCAAAGTTGAGGAACTGTTTCAATATTAAATACAGTGGAAGCTGTTTGAAGTGGTGGAATATAAATTTTATACCGGAGAGAGTTTCTCGAGGGTAACGCCTCTAAAATGACTTACACAACTTTGTTACACTATCCAATTACGCTATACCCCGTTTGCTTCATTAACTAATTAATTTTCTTAGTTTAAAGGTTCGCTCGTATTTCGCGAGTCAAATTAGCATCCGGCGAAGATTAGTTGAACTTCGGATTCTTCCCATTGCATTCGCGACAAATAACTCTTAATATAAAAAATCTATTAGAGATAACTTAAATCAACAAATCTAACCAATTAGACAAATACTATTAAAAAAATATTAAATATAATTTGTAATCTAATTAATATTAAAAATATTTTTCTTGGTAAACCCATCGAATTAAATAAGTTGATTTAACACTTATTGAACACCTATTGATTTTATTATTTTTTATTTATTTTAGTTTACTAAACGATTATTCTTTCAATGACAAACTGGTGCAACAATTTTTAATAAATATTTTATTTTCGTTGTATTTTAAAATATTTATCACTTACTAGAACAAGCTTTTTGATATATTCTGTAATTTTATTAGAAATATATGTATGCATGTATTTAAACCTGGTACTGAAATTATATTGCGAATAAACGTTTTGCAATTTGATCGTGTATTTAACAATTAAATATTTAACCGTTTTAATTTTCATATTTTAATATCAACAAATTACTATTTATGTATCATTGAAAGTTATGAAACATCACTAAAATTGATAGAAATAATTCAAATGAATTAAACACAAAATCAATGAAATCAATTAAATTATAATTAGGTAAAACAGTTGCATTACAATGAAAGAAAAATGTCACCAGCAGAACATTTACATATTTCAATAAAAATGATGTAAAAATAACCTCGTTCTCAAGAAATGTCTTTAAGTTTTTCAACAGCAGCATATCTTTTCAAGTTCCTATATTTGTCCTCGGACCAAAAGAAAAAATCAATAAAGAGATTGGAATAAGTAGACACAATTAAAGGAGAAAAATCGGTGCCATTCGTAGAATCTGAAAAGAAAAGGGTAATGCGAATTGGGTCAAGACTTAACAAAATTACCAAGCCGCCCCGACAAAAACTGAACGAGCAACGATGAATTCTGTGGCTCGAAATTTAACCGCTAATTAGCAAACGTGCAAGCTCATGAATTAAAGATCCAATTTTTTTCATAGGTTTGTCTTGTCTCTCCTTTTATCTCTCGTCATCTAGACCTCTTATTTCAGGTTAATTATACGGAAGAATGGAAACGTAGTTCAGGCAAATGCACTTGTATTCTTTATTTCGAAAACAAAACCGTTTCGGTGAAATTAGTCTCTTTGAAGTTGAACCGCTAAAATCTGAATATTCTTGTTACTCGAGTGCAGTTTATAGCAGTCTATTTAAACTTCTAAATTAATTATGTATTTTAATAGTAACTAAATATATTTTAGTATTAATGATAGTAACAAGTATTTTTCATATTTACATATTAATTTGTTTGTTTTAAATTCCTCTGTCATTTCTTCGATTATTTGTTGCAAATTTGTACTTCTTCGATTTTTCTGTAATTTCAGTATCTTCTATTATTTATTGCAAAGTAGTTCTTCAATTTTTCTGTAATTTCAGTATCTTCGATTATTTATTGCAAATTTGTACTTCTTCGATTTTTCTGCAATTTCAGTATCTTCGATTATTTATTGCAAATTTGTACTTTTTCAATTTTTCTGTAATTTCAGTACCTTCGATTATTTATTGCAAATTTATATTTCTTCGATTTTTCTGTAATTTCAGTATCCTCGATTATTCATTGCAAAGTACTTCTACAATTTTTCTGTAATTTCTATATCTTCAGGTTTTTACTGAAAATCAGTACTGTTAGATTAAGATTGAAAAATCGAGGGTAAATAAATATCTAGTTGCGATCTCCAAAATGTTCCAAATTATTGGAAGCCTTGTAAACAACCCTTAACACACAACCTGTACTTTTCAATAAAAATTGAAAAATGGAGGGTTAAATAACTGGTAGCGACAAGATAATTAATATTCCGAATACCCCGAATAATTAGAAGCCTTGTAAACACCGTTCAACCTACAATCAATACCTTCAAATTACAATTGAAAAATCGAGTACCAAGAGTTAATAAATAACTAATTCCGACCAGTGCTGATATTCGAAATTTTCCGAATTCGAAGCCTTGTAAACAACCCTTAACACACAACCTGTACTTTTTAATAAAAATTGAAAAATGGAGGGTTAAATAGCTGATAGCGACAAGATAATTAATATTCCAAATACCCCGAATAATTCGAAGCCTTGTAAACACCGTTCAACCTACAATCAATACCTTCAAATTAAATCGTGTACCAAGAGTTAATAAATAACTAATTTCGACCAGTGCTGATATTCGAAATTTTCCGAATTCGAAGCCTCGTAAACAACCCTTAACACACAACCTGTACTTTTCAATAAAAATTGAAAAATGGAGGGTTAAATAACTGGTAGCGACATGATAATTAATATTCCAAATACCCCGAATAATTCGAAACCTTGTAAACACCGTTCAACCTACAATCAACACCTTCAAATTAAATCGTGTACCAAGAGTTAATAAATAACTAATTTCGACTGGTGCTATTCGAAATTTTCCGAATTCGAAGGCTCGTAAACAACCCTTAACTTTAAAATTGAAAAATGGAGGGTTAAATAACTGGTAGCTACAAGATAATTAATATTCCGAATACCCCGAATAATTCGAAACCTTGTAAACACCGTTCAACCTACAATCAACACCTTCAAATTAAATCGTGTACCAAGAGTTAATAAATAACTAATTTCGACTGGTGCTATTCGAAATTTTCCGAATTCGAAGGCTCGTAAACAACCCTTAACTTTAAAATTGAAAAATGGAGGATCAAATAACTGGTAGCTACAAGATAATTAATTATTCGAAGGGTTACAATACTGATTACTAGCGATCTTTGATTCCGCTTGGAAATGCCGGATGACCCGATTCCGTGGAACGCCCGAGCGGAAAATCCGCTTGCTTATCTCGCGCATCGCGGATAATCGACGTTGCAAAATCGCGAAATAGCTGGAGTTCGAGCGAGCTATTTTTTTGCCACGATTCCGAACCGTTCCGTGCATTCTGAACAAAAGAACACGCGCTCGTCGTCGATGGGCATTAGAAAGCATTAGCGTTAAGTATCGAGAGACAGTCACCCGGCCGGAATAATTAGGTCTCGAATCGTGTGTCTCGGAGCCAAGAAAGAAAGTGCACAAACGATGTAAAGGCGTGTACCACGTTACGATATATATCTTGTCTGCGAGTGAAAATATCTGATCGGTGTATGCGAATTCTGTACCCAGGTGATTCGTAAGTCGCTGACTGAAATTCGTACACGACGTAAAAAATAATGTATCAGTAAAGATTACTAACAGGTATAAATTTACGACAACTGCAGTACATTGACATCAAGGAAAATTAAGACAAACGTATAACGATTCGAAGATACTCGTGGAGAAATGAAGGAAAATATTTATTAACTCGATTTTTCAATTTTAATCTAAAAGTATTTATTTCTCACAACTCACGTATACAACAAAAATTGTATGCTTGTACTATAAGAAATTTAAAGCCAATTATTTTAATTGCAGCTGCAAAAGGAGCTATATTATTTCTCACGACTCATTCTATACATCAAAAATTATACAGTAAGAACTTTAAAACCAATTATTTTAACTCATTGAAGCTCCAAAACCTCGAAAGCTCATACAACAAAAGTAAATTCTTATATAACAATTTGAAAAAACACTATCTGAGATTACAGAATCTTGTTCGCTTTGTTAAATTATTGTTCTTGAATATTAACTTGTGTTATACAATACATGGCTGAAGAAGCCTCTTGGCACAATATAATTTCTCAGTCCATCAAAAAAAAAAATCCCCGATTTCGAAACCGAAGACCAAAGTTCAATCGTTGAAGAGGCAATAACGTAACACGGTCATTCGAATCGATAGAAAGTTGTTTATTCAAATCCCCGACTTCCCTCCTGCTGTTCACGAAATAGAAAAAGACGCGTCGTCGAAGTGACGCGAGCGCGAACAAAAGAACGAAGCAGCTTCATCGTCGGCCATTAGAAGGCATTAAGTGTCGAATAGAACGGCGTTCGTAACGTAGTCGCAATTAAACCTCGTGTGTACAAGCACGCGATCGCATGCCGATTGCCGAGCAATTATCGCGCGTTGTTTTCGCAATTGACGGACGTTCCGAAGCAACACCCTCGTGCAATCACCAATTGAATTTTTTACGCCAACCACGAACACACCGCGTGCATTTTTAAACGCCATTCGTTCACCCCTCGCGTGTAATTGATTGCCACGAGGAACGTGGTCGGATTCGGTTTTCGATTGATTTTCTGCGATCCGACAAAGTATTCACGAGAAACTTCGGTTTTTGAATACATGCGTTATTAGTCGATGTGCCTTTGGGAGGGCTTCAAAAACGAGTGTAAATGGTAACCAATTCACGCAGACGTTTCGAATCAATTTTTTACGTATGGACGTGTTGTTAGGTTATGTGCTTTTATACATCGGGGTGTTTGGGATATAAATAAATAGTAACAAATTATTCACATAGTCAAATCAGTTTTTTACATATGGATGCGTTGTTAGGTTATGTTGCGTACACTGTTAAATAGTAACCAATTATTCACACAGACGTTTCAAATAAATTTACATATGTATGTGTTATGTGTATGATACATCGACGTCTTTGAAATATAAATAGTGTAAATGGTTACAATTCACACAGAAATTTCAAATCTATTTTGTAACATACAGACTGCGTATGCATTCATAATATATCGAGGTCTTCGAACCGTAAATAAGTCATGTAATCGATGAGATAACAGATTACGTAATTTATGTCTGTGCATGTATAACTGCATTCTATCAATTATTGATTGATTCGTCTGAAATTTCTTTTCGTAAGATGCAGGTTTTTAAAAGATATTTCTTGTATAATTACAAGGTAGGATTTACAAGAAATTTGTTATGTAACTTCTAATAAACTTATGATTCAGATCTGGAGTACATCTCACAACCCTAACCTAAATAAATAATATTACTTAATCTCACTGTTTTACGTTATCTACACTTATCTCAAGAATCGCGCAGTAAAATTGACAAGAATTAATGAATTATGCGAACTCAGAAGACAAGTGTCTTACCGGAGACAAGTAGTGGAGTAAGAGATGAACGGAAGAGGGGAAAGGAAACGGAAGAGTACCATGGAAATGGCACGATCTGCAGTGTCCGCAGAATAACATGAAACACGGTTTAACGATGGTTTCAATGACGGACAGGATACCGCAGCTACAATTATTTCACGACGTCTGGTGGTTTCGGTATTCGACCTTAAGTTACTCGCTTCGATTCAATGTTACCAATTCGGTACCTTCGAGATCGTACTGGTTCATTCGAAAACATATCATCGTGGAGTCAAACAGTTCGTCAACTAACAACCATATGTATTATTTGCTAACATGGGTTAAAAGTTGATTAATGAATTATTTTGGGGAACTGCTCCTTATTGAACGAATTACTTTGTATAACATTTGTGTGGAAATTTACATTTAACTAGTATTGTGTTAAGTGTAGAAAATCATTCATTATTTATATTGAAGTTATTGTGTGTTCTACATTGAACTATGAGCAGAGATTACTCTTGTTTGCGAATATTTTGTATAAAGAAAAGACTTTGTCCTGTTTTATCAGTACTAAAAAGTATTACTATAATTTACCCCTTTCTAATTAAATCGTAGTTCTAAAGTAAAGTTCCATAAATCCTCCATATTCAATAATAGTTATATTATTAAAGAAAAATCCTAAAAATGTTGCGCTGATTTGATCAGCGAAAATGGCAAAATTGTATCATAAATCAAATTGATTATAAATCTATTTCGTCGAATGAATCACAATGAAATTGCGCCGAAAGTTATTGTTCGGAGCAATCAGAGCATCATTCCGGAGAAATGAAACGTATCGAGAGAACAATAGTGACGTTATGGAGTTAACAAAGCGTTCTCGGCCGATGTCAATCAAGCAAGACGTATTTTTACGCTTGAAATATAAATATGCGTTATTCCGATCGCGCGCAGATAATTGAAACAAAAAAGAAACGCTCGTCCATCGGTTGGTAATAAAATTTATGCAATACCGATGGAAACATGGAAATGGATTTGCCATCAGGCAAATTGCAGAAAAAATTCGCAACGATACACAGGCGGTCGCGGCACTCTCTCTCCATTGCAAATATTTAACGGGGAACATTCGAAATTGCGATTTCAATTTATAACGTCGATCTACAATTGCGTGGGAAATGTAAACAGCAACCTTTTATGCTATTAAATTCGCGATTTATCTGGAGAACGCGAACGACTGTCAATCTATTGTTGCTCATTTATTGCCGCATAAATATCTCGGACGCAAATTAGTTTTCGTTTGTCTCGATGCTTTTATCAGGTATCGATGATGGATGATTGATATTCTATGTGGGCAGAATTTAGTATTCTACTATTTTTCTACTTTGCTATTTTGCTATTTTAGTACTTTACTATTTTAGTACTTTACTATTTTACTATTTTACTATTTTACTATTGTACTATTTTACTGTTTTACTATTTTATTATTTCATTATTTTATTATTTCACTAGTTTACTATTTCACTAGTTTACTATTTTAGTACTTTACTATTTTACTATTTTACTGTTTTACTATTTTACTATTTTACTATTTTACTATTTTACTATTTTACTATTTTACTGTTTTACTATTTTACTATTGTACTATTTTGCTATTTTACTATTTTACTATTTTACTGTTCTACTGTTCTACTGTTCTGCTAGTCTACTATTCTATTATTCTACTATTTTACGATTCTACGATTCTACAATTATACTATTGTACAGTTCTACTACTCTACAACTCTACTATTCTACAATTCTACGATTCAACTATTCTGCAATTTTATTGGTCTACGATTCTACTGTTCTACGATTATACTATTTCATTATTCTACAATTTTACAATTCTACGATTCAACGACCCCACTATTCTACAATTACATAATTGTACAATTCTACGATTCTAGTATTCTACGATTCTACTATTCCACAATTCGACTGGTCCATCATCCTACCATTCTACATATATTCTACATTATACCATTCTACTATTCTACTATTTCCTGCTGTTCTACTAATCTACTATTCTCTGCTATTATACTATTCACTGCTATCCTACTATTCTACCATTCAACTTTAAGCAGTATTAAAGTGTTACCTTAAATAAATTGAATTACAAGTAATTTATGAAATGAGTACATTAATCAGTTTTTGATAATCTGATAAGACATTTTTACAAAACCTATTCACGGCTGTCTTACTACTCTACCATTAAACTTTAAACAGTATTAAAATGTTACTTTAAACAAACTGAATTGCAAGTATTTTATAAAATGAGTACCTTAATTAGTTTCTGATAATCTGATATGACACTTCTACAAAACCTATTCTCTGCTATTGAACAATTCACTGCTGTCCTACTATTCTACCATCAAACTTTAAACAGTATTCAAATTTTACCTCAAACAAATTAAGTTACAAGTATTTCATGTAGTCAATACTTTAATTAGTTTCTAACAATCTGATAAGACATTTCTACAAACCGACGAGTACAACTATGATCGTTGCAATACGATTTCAAGTTTTTTCACGATTTCGCGAAAACTTGTATGGAGAGGATAAAAATAGGAATCCTTGATACGAAAAGAGGGTTGTGCAGTTTGTACCGAACGATTATCGCAGCGCATTTGCGCGTTACCGTGCACCCGATAACGCTAACGAGGTTGTCGCAGGTTCACGCACGTCGTGCCTAAGTAAATTGGCGAGCAAACGTTCGGCAAACCGGCCAATTCGATTGCGGGACACGTAGCAAGCAGTTCGAGAACGTAGAATCGATAATCGAGAGCCGGGCCACGGCTAGCGATTTTTCTCTATCTCTACCACCCATTCGTACCCACCCAGCGTCACCCTTTCACGAACCTGCACATTTTTAACCTTCACGTTATATGAAATGGGTTGATGCTGGATATCGAACAGTTCTCGCATAAAATTGTATATTATTTCATTGTACGATGTTGAAATAGAAGTTAGGTTATTCACAAGGTTATTCGAGTTTTAGAATTCATGGATTCGAGTTTTAAAATGTTTGAACTCTTTAAATTTCAAATTCCTTATTCCAAATAATTCTAAATTCCCAACTTATCAAATCTGCAAATCTTCGAGTCTAAATTTCTTAGCCACCAAGTTCCAAAGTTTCCCATATCCTCAAACTTCTAAACTAGCAAATTTAAACACATCAAATGCCCAAATTATCAAGATTTCGCCTACCAATTTCCAAATTCTACGTTTCATTAAATTTCAAAATCCTACGTTTCACATAAATTAACTTTGAAAATTCTCTAACGTCCAAACTTAAAACCGGGATGAGTGCAATTTAACCAGTGGCAATACTAACGCACCAAAATGCCTTTACGCACAAGTCAATTTTCGATAAAAGTGCAAAGTCGAAAATAAAAACTGAACGGAACACCTTGAGCGTCCGTTCTCACCGAGATCTTATACCAATAGCCGGTATAATTACTGCAATTATAACACTGAACGTGTTCATAATTGGAGTTTCTCGCTGCGAGCGCAGCATTTCCGTGGCGACAGAGAACGTGTTAAAGTATGTTGAGGGTTGTTTGGCTAAATAGCGTGCGGGTAAGATAAAGAAGAGTATGAAAGGGAAGAGGAGTTGGTTTGCGGAATGGAACATAGTGAACAACTAGAAAGCAGCAAGCCGTAGAAGTTAAATTGCGAAAGAGTTCGCGAAATCACATTGACCCAGTTCTATTCTTCCTCACACCCTTTTGTCCGCGGATCAGACGATCCGTACACGTGCACGCACGTGAACGTGCACGGAACACGCGGTCACGGAGGATACGAGAGGAGGTTCTATTAGCCGCACAGGTACGTAGCCGCACATTCCTGCGGTTTCACCAACATAACCGGATTACAACGCTTGCATAGGTGAATTAACAGGCAAATGTTCGGTAAATTCGTTCGTTGGTCTGACGATAGGGCACGGATCGCATCAGTGTTCCCTTGCAGGACAAATGTGTCCCTTCGGAGTTACTTTGATCGACTCGAATACCGAAGGGCAGGATATTGCTTTGCTTTTCCTTTTCTTTCCACGTAGGGAATTAGTATTTTGCATGGCGTAATAGAATATTAGTTTAGTACTTCGTTGCTTTATTACTTCAATATTTTTCTGGGTCACTATTTTCATTATTTTATTAGTTCACTACTTTGCTAGATTACTATTTTACCGTTCTACCATTCTACTATTTGACAATTTCACTATTCTACTGTTCTACCACTCTGTTATTCTACCATTTTACTATTGTTGCATTCTGCTATTCTACCATTCTTCTATTTCACCATTCTACTATTCTACTATTCTGCTATTCTACCCTTCTACTATTCTACCATTCTGCTGTTCTACCATTTTGCTATTCTACCATTCTGCTATTTGACTATTCTGTAATTCCACCATTCTGCTATTCTACCCTTCTACTATTCCACCATTCTGGTATTCTACCATTTTGCTATTCTACCATTCTGCTATTCTACCCTTCTACTATTCCACCATTCTCCTATTCCACCATTTTGCTATTCTACCATTCTGCTATTCTACCCTTCTACTATTCCACCATTCTCCTATTCTACCCTTCTTCTATTCCACCATTCTGCTATTCTACTATTCTACTGTTCTACTATTCTGCTATTCTACCCTTCTGTTGTTCTATCATTCTGCTATTCTACCATTCTGCTGTTCTATCATTCTACTATTCTACCATTCTATCATTCTATTGTTCTACCATTTTGCTATTGTACCATTCTATTATTCTACGGTTTTACTGTTCTATGGTTCTACGGTTCTACTGTCCTATTTTACTATTCCACCATTCTAATACTCCACCGTTCTACTACTTCATCACAATACTACTCCACAGTTCTACTATTCCACCATTTTACTATTCTACCATTCTACCATTCTCTGTTACTCTACCATTTTCTACTATTCTTCACTATCTTCGTGTATTCTATTAGTTCATTTGTTTAGGAATCAAGAAATAGAATATATATAATTTTGCGAATGTATGTAAATATTTTTGTATAAACATGATTGTGTATCTTTTATTTTGTACACGGTATGAATTTGATGTGTGAGCATGATTGTATATCGATTTTGTACAATTTTGTTTGTTGTAAATAAGTATTCATTCATTATTGTGATTTCGCCACTCACCCGTGTATTTTTTAATTACTGTTAAAACTGGCATTATTTAAATAATTAAATCCTCTTATTTTTCGTTTGCCTCTTACACAAAATAATCAGTATTTAATATTAAATAGTTGCGTACAATTATATAACATGAATTTCGTACAAAATTCTACACGAGCACATAAATACGTTACAATTCCCGAAAGAAGGTTTCATTCTGTCTTCGCTGTAACTAACGTGCATACTAATTTCCCCCTTCACAATAGACATACAGCGTTTCGAAATGAATCGCTGCAGAAGCTTTGAGAGTTTCCAAGATTACAATCACATTTGAAAATCGTCCTCTCCAAATTGTTCTCGAACCAAGCAAAATTTCTCGGCCAGAAATATACCATTGTGCCTCCCTTAGTCGTTAATAATTCTACAGAAAATTAATACCGCCCTGTGTGCCTTGAATATATCAAAATTATCAAGTATGATTCTACTCTGTTGGAAAGTTTGCTTCCGGCGAACGGAAATAATTCTCCTGCTTATTTAATTACCGACCGGCTCGTAAGACGCTTATCTGTCCCTTTATCTCAATATTAACATTAACTTGATTATATTATTAATTACAGAGTTCGTCGCTTATCGCTGATATATTTATTAATCTATTAGAAATGAATTTTGCATTGTATTGTATTTTATTTGCACTAAAACCATTAGTATATTATTAATACAATTTTAAGAATTATTAATAAACATACAATGAGTACATATACAGGGTGTCTCGTAACTAGGGTAACTCCCTGAAAGGGGTGGTAGGGTTTGTCATTCTGAACAAAATTTTCCTTTGCAGAAATGGGCTTTGAAGCTTCGTTTTTGAATTATTAAGGAAAAACACGGACCAATCAGAGCGCGAGGATTACGCGCGCCCAGAAGATATATTAATAGTATATGTCTATGTATGTATTTATTAATATTGCAGTTATGACAAATTTTGAATTTAATTCTATTTTTAAAAACTTAAGAAATTTTGATGATATTATTTACGCTGTATTTCAATGATTTTATATTTCAAAGTGTATAAGTAATTAATAAGAACTTACGTAAGCTGTTATGAAAAAGGTATTAACGAAATACAGACGTGGAAATAAAAGTTCAAAAATGTATCGTTACACACAGTTGTAACTTTCATATTAACAGAATTGATATGCAGCGTGTATACGAGTTAATCACGCCGTAAAGTTACCGTCTCGAAAGCACGAAACAGCAACTTCCGGTACGGTCGTGCGTCAAAACTTCCCGCCAGAGGAGCCATTAAACTTTATCTCGTTGTTTGACTCACCGTTTCTTCCAGTTGACAAAAGTATCTCTCCTCCGGGCGTTTTTCCCTTTTCTTGGCTACTCTGCATACGATGTAACACACAAGACAGTTTCACACCTGCGACACTACGAAACGCCACTTAAAATCCTCGACTTTTCTCACTTTCCCCGGTTAGAACACGACGCCACTGCAACGAGAAAATTCGACAACTGAAACGGCCGACGGATTCGCGAATAAAACTTTGTTTACACGATTTGAAGCTTCGATTCGGGTTAACGCGACAAGAAAGATTTTTGACACTGAAACCGAATATTACGCGATTTATAAAGATTCTGATGTTTTAGAACGGGAAAAAAGAAGATACTCGCGCGCGAATTCGGCCGCTAGGGGCGCCATTATCGACGCGCGAAAATTCAAACGCAATATTGTTTGAAAGTTTAAGTTCAAATGCAAAAGTGACGTAAATGATGTAATAATTATAAATTGTCTATACTAGTTTTATTTGAAGTTAAAGCAAGATTTAGATACTTGAAAATGGAAATATCAATTTATTTGAAATAATAGGTGTTTCAAGTAGTGTACGATTTTATTGAATTTATCAGTTATGGTTTTGTGCAGATATTCTTAACGAAAGTTTACTTAGTTTTTTAAAATATATACACATAATATTATGCATACTATAAGAATTTTATTTTTGTCTCTTATATTTAATTTCACTATTATTTAAAACTAAGTCTGTAAATTTTTGGAGTTAAACTAATATTTGAATCCGCTATATTTCGAAGAGTTCTTTTCCGATAGAAATGTATCAAATCAATTGATTAAACGATGTATGGTATACTCTCTCTAAATGTGCCACTAAATTCTTGGTTTCGCAAAAGAAATTCGCAAGAAAGATTTCCGTGAATGTAAGGCGCGGGCAATAGTAGATTTCCAGGTGGAAGGGAAATCCTGATATCAAAGAGGAACTTCATCCTGCATAGATTTCCGCCCTTTTCATGGCAACCAACCCAGAACGGTACCGCGTGTAATATCGTACAGTCACTTTTAGTATGTGCTGACAAAAGTAATCGATTTTTGCGGTTTTAAAGGTGAACGGGAAAAACGATAAAATTATCCGGTTTCGCATTTCCCGTTTCGATGGAGATTTTCAATTCGACTAATTTCGCACATCAATGTTTCGATAAATATCATTTTTATGAACTTTTGTGAGCTTCGTTTTCCACAAAATTGTTTTTGAGATACGTGTTCATATTTATTTCATTTTAAATAAAATATTATTTCGAAATACAATTGCGTTATTTTACTGCATTGGAATAATTGTATCATCGTATTGTATTCGAAGTAATAAAATGATTTTTATAATGTGCAAATTCCCAAATTTCTAAATTTTCAGGTCTCCAATAAATCTCTCATATTCTACGTATAGTGTGACGAAACAATTTTACATTTCGAGTAAATTCTGACCTATATTTTCAAATAGCAATAATGGTGACAGCAGTTTGAAGCATCCAAACATCTTACTCCAATCCTAATTTCTCTAACATCAAACAAACTGCACCTGATGGTATCTACAAGTTTGCTACCCGTGGCAATATAGCTAGAGTCTGCAGTAACTACATGCTCACGTTACAAATAAATCTTACCAATATTTCGAATGAAAATAATTAAAACAGCAACCTGAAACTTCGTTCTAAATATCTTACTCCAATCTTAATTTCTCTAACATCAAACAAAACCTGCACCTGATGGTATCTACAAGTTTGCTACCCGTGGCAATATAGCTAGAGTCTGCAGTAACTACATGCTCACGTTACAAACTTACCAATATTTCGAATAAAAATAATTAAAACAGCAACCTGAAACTTCGTTCCAAATATCTTACTCCAATCTTAATTTCTCTAACATTAAACAAAACCTGCACATGATGGTATCTACAAGTTTGCTACCCGTGGCAATATAGCTAGAGTCTGCAGTAACTACATGCTCACGTTACAAACTTACCAATATTTCGAATAAAAATAATGAAAACAGCAACCTGAAACTTCGTTTCAAATTTCTTATTCCAATACTAATTTCTCTATCTAACATAGAACAAAACCTGCATAAATCTGATGGTATCTACAAGTTTGCTACCCGTGGCAATATAGCTAGAGTCTGCAGTAACTACATGCTCACGTTACAAACTTACCAATATTTCGAATAAAAATAATGAAAACAGCAACCTGAAACTTCGTTTCAAATGCCTTACTCGAATCCTAATTTCTCCATTTAACATCAAACAAAACCTGCGCAAACCTGATGGTATCCGCAAATTTGATTGCTCCACCTGTAGCAATATAGCTCGAACGTAATTGCAATTACATCGTGGCTCGCTGGGCGCAATCGTTATCACCGCGACATTGAACGTGTTAATAAAAAAACTCGTCCATCCGTGTTACCATTATTTGACCCCGTTGGTGCGTAACAAACGTTCGAGCAATGAATACGAAAGAATCTTGAAAAAGGTCTGATCTGAATGATCCAATTTCGCACGGTAAATATCAACGGCAGCTCGTTAGAAGGGCTGTATGGCGGCGATAAAAAGCGATTTATCAGCCACTCCGGGCTAAAAGGATTGTCAAGCACGATTGTAGCAGCACCTCGTTTGACCATGGGGTTCGGGGACGTTTAACGAGTGACGATTAAACGACGAGAAAGGTGTACGCTGTTAACACGGACAGTTACGAGCAATTGATGAGTAGCATTGTGTAGCTAATAGCCGACTCGTTTGACGTTAAACGAGCCATCGCTCTTTCCCGCGATCCTGATGACATTACATCAACGCAGTCCGACGTAACCACGAAGGAAATTGCTCGAAATAGCGAGGAACAGGTCGAAAAGCTCTCGAGTGCGGTTTTCGATTCGTGTGCAATTTAATCGAACGATTACACTGCATTAGATAGACGGGACGTGAGCGGGGGGGAATGAACCCGGCTCTAATCGGGAGGAAATAATTTGTTTGGTCAAGCACCGGTTACGTGGAATCTGATTGATTGCAGATGATCGATCGGTTTAAACAGACTGTGTCGAGGAATTAGGGCCTGTTGGCTAATTATCATAGTAAATCGCTCGATTATTATTCCTAGCGAACACGATCGCTTAATAACGAAATTGTAAATCTCGTTACGTGTTTCGAAGTGGTACGTGAAGAATTGCAACCTCAGTTTAGCTGATTTACAGAATGTATTCCTGAAGTGGAATTTCAATTTTGCAGATGAAATTAAGGACTTGGATCGAATTTTTTTTTCTTTAAGTAACTGAGGGAAGATTTGAGATCTTGGGAATTTAATTATTTAGCAAATTGGAAATTTGAAATTTGATCAGTTTGATATGTGTTTGATAATTATACAATTTCACAATTTAATCATTCAGAAATGTGAAAATTGAAGATTTGTAAAATTAGTAAATTGAGAACTAGTAATTTGTAATTTTGTCAATTTGCTAATTTTATAATTTGAAAAATTAGTAATTTAGTAATTTGGTCATTTGTAATATGATAATATGGTGACTTGCTAAATTGTTAACTAACTTGCTGACTAGTTAAATTGATAAATTGATAAGATTGGTAAATTGATCAGATTGATAAATTGATAAGATTGATAAGATTGATAAGATTGATAAGATTCATAAGATTGATAAGATTGATAAGATTGATAAGATTGATAAAATTGATAAAATTGATAAAATTGATAAATTGATAAGATCGATAAAATTGATATTGATCAAATTGAAAAAATTGATAAATTTGATAAATTTGATAAATTTGATAAAATTGATACATTTGATAAAATTGATAAATTTGATAAAATTGATAAAATTGATAAAATTGATAAAATTGATAAAATTGATAAAATTGATAAAATTGATAAAATTGATAAAATTGATAAAATTGATAAAATTGATTAAATTGATTAAATTGATCAAATTGACCAAATTTGTAACATTGATAAAATTGATAATTCGATTAATAGATAATTGATATATTGATAATTTTACAGCCTGATAATTTGATAGATTGACAATTTGATTGATCGATAATTAGATAATTTGATAAATCGATAAATGGGTAAATTGGAAATTGACCAATTAGTAAATCAATAAATTCCTAAATCGCTAGATTGCTTATATAGTAAAATTTGATTAAAAAATAAAAATTTTGACCACTATCCTCAAATTTCCTCAAAAACTTACTGAAATCGTCAAGATATAAAAATCAACGGGCAGCAAAAGCTTTGAACACGCGAATCATGCAAACAACCCTAATCTATCAATTCTATCATACGGCACGTGTGTCTTTCAAACACTGTCGTGCATCTTCTCGAGATTGAGCAAATTTCCAAGAACGGAACACGATCGAAGCTCCAACTTCCTTTTTCATCGCGTTATTTACATTTCAACGAACCCACTTCCCGAGGGATTCACTTCACACATACCACTCGCAGGCAGCAAGCTTTCCGGGCTACCGAAAGCACGACTCAACAGCGTGGAAATCGAGTCGGAAGCACACGGCAGCGGAAGACGACGGATACGTAGACGATCAACGCGATTTCTCGTGTCTGCTTTCGGAATGTATCATCAGCGCGGCGTTTTCGTTTCGCGTTCCAACGAGAAACGCCGTTCAAGAGTACACGTGACACGGCGTGACACACGCGAGCGAACCGACACCGTCTTCCTGTGCAGAGAACTAGGCTCCAGATGGAGGTCTACCGAGACACTGACGACTACTCTCGCCACGAGGACATTCCCCGATTCTCAGGTGAACCAACGACAGAGAAACAGGGGCCCAGGTAGAGGGAGAAAGAGAAAGAAAGGTTTGCCGTTCCCCATCCCATTATACCCAGTGTCTCGTTAATTCATCCACGCAATCATCCTAAGCCACTTCACTTATGGACTTTCGAAACGGTATTCGGAATTAAAATCAAACACAAATTATTAACTGTAAAGTGTAAAGCAAAAGTATCACATTTCTACTCCATACGAAATTAACGATACATTCAAAAGGTTATATGCCAAGTCAGGTGCACTACAAGAGTGCAGTTCACAAGAATTCTTTACAAAATACCACTCTCTGAAATACATGTGGCTTTCAGCAAAAATAGTGTTGATTTGACAAAACTGCTTAAAAATTATACATTGCTTATTTAATCCTCTTAACACTTGGACTGCCGTGTCACTTATGTGACACTTGAATTTCCATGTGACTCACATTATTAAGAATTTCTTCACTTATCCAAAATACTTGTAACTACGATTATCAATAACAAATATAATAATTACTGTGAAAATATTTGGTAGATTTGTAAAAAATACCATCATATACCATCTCCGTCCAGAAACGGAGAAAGAAAACTAGAGATAAGATTTCTTCTACAGAACAAGTTTTGTAACGTGTGTGAATATACGTGTAAATTAGGAGATAATTGTATGGATTATAAATAGGACACTATGTATATATTCTGCTGTTTGTTGGTCGCGCCTCTTTTCCTGTCTCTTTTGCTCGTTCGTCACAGCTTTTCACGATTTTCTCCTTTTCTCCCTCCTCGTGATCGCACACGTGGGAGAGGGAGAGAGTGAGAGGCCCGTGAATGATCTCGTAGAGGTTTGGCTCTTGGACTTACTAAACGTATGCACATACGAAATTTCTGCCACGGATTCATCGTTGACTTTAACGAGATGAGGCGATTGTTAATTGGGGACAATATTTGGGTCACTGTTTTGGAATACCTTTATTTTCGATATTGTTGACCTGCGTGGTGCACTCCAGGTCCTTCAGGAAGCTGTGATCAATATGGAGAGGTAGTGAGAGATTTTTGTAAATGGAGACAGTTACAAGATTGTGAATTTTCATATTGCCACATTTTTTAATCAATTAATTTTTTAATTTCTAAATTTCTGAATTCTCAAACTCTCGAACTTTCAAGTCGTTAATTTTGCAAATCCTCAAATTGGGAAACCTCTGAATTTTCAAATTTCCAAATTCTCAGACTCAAACTTTGAAATCCTTAATTTTTCAAACCACGAAATGCTAAAATTCTCAAACTCTCAAAGTTTTAAATCCTTAATTCTCCACATCCTCAAATTGCCAAATCCATAAATCCCCAAACTTTCAAATTTTCAACTCCTTAATTTTTTATACTCTATAATAGCCAAATCCCCAAATTCCCAAATTCTCAAACTCTCAAACTTCCAAATCCCCAATTCCCGAATTCTTAAACTTTCAAACTCTCAAACTTTGAAATCCTTAATTCTCCAAATCCTAAAATCTCCAAATTCTCAAACTCTCAAACTTCCAAATCCTTAATTCTCCACATCCTCAAATTGCCAAATCCATAAATCCCCAAACTTTCAAATTTTCAACTCCTTAAATTTTTAAACTCTATAATAGCTAAACCCCCAATTCCCAAATTCTCAAACTCTCAAACTTCCAAATCCCCAATTCCCGAATTCTTAAACTTTCAAACTCTCAAACTTTGAAATCCTTAATTCTCCAAATCCCAAAATCCCAAAATTCTCAAACTCTCAAACTTCCAAATCCTTAATTCTCCAAATCCCGAACTCCCCAAACTCCACAAACTCCCCAAATCCCCAAATTCTCAAATTTCCAAATCCTTAATTCCCCAAATCCCCAAATTTCCAAATTCCCAAATTCTCAAACTCTCAAACTTCCAAATCCTTAATTCCCCAAATCCACAAATTTCCAAATTCCCAAATTCTCAAACTCTCAAACTTCCAAATCCTTAATTCCCCAAATCCCCAAATTTCCAAATTCCCAAATTCCCAAATTTTCAAACTCTGAAACTTTAAAATCCTTAATTCTCCAAATCCCAAAATCCCCAAATCCCTAAATTCCCAAATTCTCAAATTCTCAAATTCTTAAACTGCCAAATCCTTAATTCCCCAAATCCCGAAATCTCCAAATCCCCAAATTCCCAAATTCTCAAACTCTCAAACTTTGAAATCCCTAAATCCCCAAATCCCCCAATCCCCAAATTCTCAAACTCTCAAACTTCCAAATCCTTAACTCTCCACATCCTCAAACTTCCAAATCTCCAAATCCCCAAATCCCCAAATCTCCAAATCCCCAAATCCCCAAATTCCCAAATTCTCAAACTCTCAAACTTCCAAATCCTTAATTCCCCAAATCCCCAAATCCCCAAATCCCCATATCCCCAAATTCCCAAATTCTCAAACTCTCAAACTTCCAAATCCTTAATTCTCCAAATCCCCCAATCCCCAAATTCTCAAACTCTCAAACTTCCAAATCCTTAACTCTCCACATCCTCAAACTTCCAAATCCCCAAATCCCCAACTTCCCAAATTTCCATATTAACGAAACGCAGCAGCAGGAGCATCTACAAAACAATCTCCCGCACAAAAGACAATTCACCATTGATTCTCCATTGAATGGGATCTCCAAGAAGCATTTCGCTATAAATGCAGCCACGCAACGTAATGCCACAAGGTAAATTCCAGCAAAGGCGCGGAATTCCAGGTCATCCCGAACCAGGAATGTGGCTCCATCAAAAAAAAGAATCGGTTCCCTTCGGCTATTCAGAATTGTGTAAACGAAAATAATGGCAAAGGTCATCTCCGTGTTCTCCTCTTATTAATGCCAATTATAAATCAACTTATCACGTTCAATGTATCGGTTTTTTTTACTGCACCTACTCTGTCAGATCTATCATGATAAATCTGTCTGCCTGTCTAACGCAAACTGAAAATATCTACGTCAAACATTTCGTGTTACGAACATCTTCAAATCTTGTTTGTACTATTTAGACAGATACTTTCACGGACAGATTATATTGGCTCATCTTTATGCATTCAACCGTGAACCATCGTATCGATCAATCACCTGCGCTTCCTCGTTTCTGAAATGAAAGTATATTTTTAGGTGACACTATTCATTGACAATTTTAATGATATTCATTTCAGGTTTATGCGAATATTTGGTAAAGGTACAGGGTGATGCACAAGTCATTTAAACACGTTTTTGATGGAGAATGTTTTAAGTGACACGATTCCTGGTTTCTAAAATGAAAGTTAATTTATTCACAGGAAATAATTGACTGATAGTTGTATAAATGATACATAATACATTTCAGATAATTTACTTTCTTTGCTGAATATACAGGGTGATAAAATTATATCATCTGGAATATCACCTTTGTTTCTGATATTAGGAAACATGATTGAGAAACAATTTTCTTCATAGTAGAATGCATGGTATATGAATGTAAATATACCTTCAATGTATACATACAATATAATGTATTTATATAAAATAGTATTAAGTTGCAAAATAAAAGGAGTTAGCAGATACATGAAATGTAGTCATTTCAAATCTAACATTTTCAGATATTTAACGTTTTAAATTATTAGATTATCAATTTAGATCTGTACAATTTATAAATTTTATTAAATATATATTTAACTACTTATTTTCTACAAATGTACACTTGCCCATGTATCGCCCTTGGTGTCATTATTGCCCATCATTACAGTCATGTTTCGTTTACAACAAAAACCCTTGCAAATATTTTATCTTAAAAAGACCCAGGTATAACTGCCCAAAAAGACTTAACCAGGTCTATTCAGTTCTAATTCTTATTTATCGCAAATTGCCTCGAATAATCTCGATATTTCACATGTTCGAAATCGCCAGACTCGATAGCGTGCCTCACAAAGCCCGCCACTTGAACTCCGCAGAAACTGAATTCGAACGAGAGGAAAAGGCAACAAAGTTTGCCAAAATCGTTTGCAAACTTGAATGGAACGAGTAAGTGTTTTGCTTTTCACGGGGCAATTTCGACGACAAAGACCCGCGACTGAATTCGAAGGAGGTTAAAACCGTCGGCGATTATTCTGCAAGATTCGATCGGCTGATTTAAATAATTCCCCAAAGTTTTATCGAGTGACAGGCTCGCTGGTGGAATGACGGGAACTTCTCTAAAGCGAGGATAATTGGAAATCGTGGATATTCGATGTTAACACCCCCTTCTTCGCGAATTTCAGCCTCTGTCTCGAATAATAAGAGCGACTTCGGAAATCGATAAATACCAACGCACCCTTCCCAACTTTTACACTATCATCGCACGCCAGATAGATTAAACGATTCGAAAACTGATTTTCGATTCAACGTCCACTTTTTATTCCTGGCTAATCGCGCGCACCCTGTTCCACGATTAATTGATTTCTCGTGTTTCTTCAACCATCTTTGATTTTGTTCAAACACTTTTTCGCGTACTTTAAAAATTTGTTACGGTTTTAGAGGGTTGTTAATTATCTTCTTTTGAGGGATGGTATTTTGAACAGGTATTAACTTTGAATGCTAATTTAATGGCCGCTCACACATGTGTGTAGCGATAGGTGGTGGCTGTAATAATTATTACACAAAGGAAAATATTAAATTTGTCGTAATTGTTGTCGAATTTGAATTTACATAAAGTATTTTAAATTAATTCTTCAAAAATATCGTCGACCCATGACGATTGCGTACAATTGTTAAATGGAACTAATTTTCAAGATTTGTAAATGTAAAACAGCCTACTACTGTGTATCTCACTAAATAAGTACATACTTTATTCACATACAAATTCTGCATTTCTAATTATCCAAAATATCCTCATATAAATTCATAGTGCATGTATATAATTTTTCAAAAACTCGGTAAATAAACTCGAATTAATTTTCGTCTTTCTACGTTTCGAAGCAAAAGTTTTATAAAAACAAACCATGCTGTTCCATTTTCGTGATTTTTCACAACAGCGCGACGTTTCACGCGGTACGTCGTTTTTACAAAGAACAAAAGGGCGGATGAAACGGTTTCTAACATAGTCAGGTTACGATGGAAAAAAAATAATGAAACCAGGTCGCCGTACGAGCGCGAAAAGAATTTCAAAATGCGATGCGTCACGCTTCGTGACACGTAATAGACGCAGAAGAAATGAAGTTGCAAGGAAGACCGATATGAAGAGCATTCAACGGAAAGAATTCATAGAGTACGCGAGAAAAAAAAGATGTCCTATTACCGTTTTTCCGTTGGTGGCCTCCTCAATCATCCCCTTGACTGTTCATTAACCCTTTGCGCCCAGCTACATATGTAGAACTTTTAATTTTCTTCCCCGCCTTTCTTTCTCTCGTTTCACCCCATTGTTGGACACCGCCTGTCCTGTTACTTCTGGCCTCCGGAAAATAACCCCGGCTTTGTGCAGCTGACATTTCGTGCAATTTTTCAGACACGTTCTCTCGCTGGACGCTAACGTCCAACGACAAATAAGGCGTCAAGAACGTGAAAATGCAGCGGGATAGCGAAATGCTCGAACAGGCTGAAAAAATCGTTTCTACGCGGGAATACGTGCGCTGGAGGTGGATGAAATATCAGACCTGCGTAAAATGGATTTATGGCGACGCGCGAATCACTGGGCTCAACGTGTTTATGCAGATGCAACGTGTCTGACAAGAATTTCAGCCTTTCAGATTTTCTACTCCGCAAGTTCTTCAGTTTTCAAATCTCCGATTTTGCAAATAATAATTTTTATATTCACTGATGGACCTTTATAAATTCTTTGATGCTCGAATTCTTGCATTCATAAATTTCCACATTTCTCGAACTCTCAAATTTCATCCACATTTCTGCATTTTCAAATCTCTAAATCTCTGAGTACTTTCCAGATTTCTAAATTATCTCCATTTCTACAAGTCTACAATTTTACAAATTTGCACACATTCCTTAACTCCACAGATTGACGAATACGTAAATTTCCAAATTCTTAACTTCCCAAATTTGCGAGTTCTTAAATATCCGTGTTTGCCTCGTAAATTTTCAGCGACCTCTTCCCAGATCCCGGCGAGAGCTGGATTCAAGGAGTAGAGTAAAAAAGAATCCTAACGGAGATAGAATTCCGATTGTTAACTAAATATTCTCTCGCATTCAAAAGTACTCGCCGCGGTGGATTCCCGTGGAAAAGACCCGAAGAAAGCACAATGTTGGATGTTGCTGAGAAAAAAAGCGAATGGTTAGGTGGTAAATGGAAGGAAGAGCTGCATGAAGAAATATCTCTCGAGGAAATTAAAACGTCAGGTTGGCTCGGAAAGCAGAAGCTTCGCTTACTTATTTATTCCATTATGAAAGCTTGCGGTTGTTTCATTGCATAGGTGGAAGTGCGGCTACTATGGCGGCGCACTGTGTACACACTTTTCTCATCGGTGTCACTTTAGAAATTCTGTTTTCAACGTCTCATCTGGGGAATACGGTATTAAAAATTACGTACATTTAAATGTGGCCGAGTCCTGGATCGTAATGGATGCGCAAGCAAAGGTGTTTCTCGCGCAAAATTATGCTTCAACTATTAAATAACTTGTCGCTTCTTGAGAGGAACTCGATTTCGCGTGTCTCGAGGAAGGTGTAATTATTAACAGGATGAAATTTAGACAACGGTGTAAGGTAGACTGGTTTTAGGTATAAAGCAGTGCAGGGTTCAGATAAGCTTATCATTTGTTATTGATTATTGAAAATTAAATATCCATATGTGATGTAAAGAATTATGTCACTGATATATTGTTAGGTTTACAGAAGAGGGGCTCATAATTTTTTAGCTAGATTTTTTATAACTACTGTTTGTCCTTGCTAGTGTAGTAAGTATTTTACTATAGTCTGCTTTTTATTTTTTTTAGTACTGCAAAATTGTTATAATTCTTTGCAGAACAATTTTGGAGAACAAAATTCTCAACTTCCACAATTCGTCAAAATGTCCAATCTCCATATCTAAAAAATTTTAAATTCAAAATTACACAATTTCATAGTTCTGTAATATATCAACTTTTTAATTAATCAGTCCATCATTTCGTCAACATATCAATGTATCAATGTATCAATGTATCAATGTATCAATGTATCAATGCATCAATGCATCAATGTATCAATGTATCAATGCGTCAATGCATCAATGTATCAATGTATCAATGTATCAATGTATCAATGCATCAATGCATCAATGCATCAATCTATCAATCTATCAATGTATAAATCTATCAATTTATCAATCTATCAATTTATCAATCTATCAATCTATCAATCTATCAATCTATCAATCTATCAATCTATCCATCTATGAATCTATCAATCTATGAATCTATCAATCTATGAATCTATCAATCTATCAATCTATCAATCTATCAATCTATCAATCTATCAATCTATCAATCTATCAATCTATCAATCTATCAATCTATCAATCTATCAATCTATCAATCTATCAATCTATCAATCTATCAATCTATCAATCTATCAATCTATCAATCTATCAATCTATCAATCTATCAATCTATCAATCTATCAATCTATCAATCTATCAATCTATCAATCTATCAATCTATCAATCCATCGATCTATCAATCTATCAATCTATCAATCTCTCCACCTATCGATCTATCGGCCTATCGACTTATCGATTTACCAATAGATTAATTCCTAAGTTCAAAAAACAACTCAAGGTCATTTTATCACAGATCATATAATTCGTCCGTTGATCCTCTACGACGTTGCTAGAAAAAAGTGCAGTAACCTTGAAAAAACTTGAACAAAATGCAAATGCAGTCATAAAGAATTGAATATCTCCCACATATCACAGTGAACAACGAGCCACAAAATGTTCTCAGGCAAGAAAAAATCGTAGCGTTCACGAAAAACAGAAATATCATTATATGTAAATTCGCACTGAATTAACCGACGTTCGTTCGCCGTGACCGCCACTTCATTCTCTACAATGCAATTCCTGTATGCATATATGCATACGTAATATGAATAACGAATAATGCGGCGATATTTATCATCTAACAGCAAGATGATTCGAATGGTCCGCAATTTATTCGAGCAGGCCAATATACAGGCAGGAAGCGAGAGGACTGATTAATTAACGGCTCTTGCTCGCATTCGTACTGTGACATTTCGTTATGCGAGCACGCTTTGTTGCTCCGTTATTGCCGTGCTAATTCATCCGATCAGTCATTTATTAGCTTCACACGCGGACCATGTAATTCGACCGCTTCAACGTAAGCAAATGCACTGAGCCCTTTGCTACCCTTGTGTCCCGGCGTTTATTGTTGCCGGCTAATGAGAGATTCTTCGAAGGTTTCCGCGAAATTCATCAGTCTATGAATTCGTCAGTCTCATTGCCGTGGAATGCCTAGCCACTGCGATTCGGAGATGCTGGCTTTTGATAAAGTTTATCGAATCAGTTGGAGTCAGATGCGACAATTATTTGGGATTCGGAAATTTATAGATTTTCAAGTTTTTGAATTCTTATATTCCCACATAACTAAATTCCCAAATTCCTACATTCCCAATTACACACATGTCGAAATTCCCACATGTTCAAATTCCTACATTTGCTAATTCCCACATGTGCAAATTCCCACATGTGCAAATTCCTACATCCCCAAATTTCTACATTCCCAAATTCCTACATTCCCAAAATTCTGCATTCCCAAATTCCCACATGTGCAAATTCCCACATGTGCAAATTCCTACATCCCCAAATTCCTACATCGCCAATTCCCATATCCCCAAACTCCTATATCCCCAAATTCCCATATCCTCACAATCACACATCCCCAAATTCCCATATCCCCACATTCACACATCCCCAAATTCCCATATTCCCACATTCACACATCCCCAAATGCCCATATTCCCAAATTACCATATCCCCACATTCACACACCCCCAAATTCCCATATCCCCACATTCACACATCCCCAAATTCCCATATCCCCACATTCACACACCCCCAAATTCCCATATCCCCACATTCACACATCCCCAAATTCCCATATCCCCACATTCACACATCTCCAAATTCCCCCACATTCACACATCCCCAAATTCCCATATCCCCACATTCACACACCCCCAAATTCCCATATCCCCACATTCACATATCCCCAAATTCCCATATCCCCACATTCACACATCTCCAAATTTCCATATCCCCACATTCACACATCCCCAGATTCCCATATCCCCCAATTCCCACATCCCCAAATTTCTATATTTTCAAACCTCCAAACTCCAAACTGAAAAAAGTGAAAATTCTTAACTTCCAAAACTGTCCAACTTCCCATGGCAAAAATCCCCAAACTCAAAAATTTCCAAATCGTCTAAAATTCCCGTATTCTTGAACCCCACGAGAAGAATTTCTCACCGACCCTGTTTAGCACACTACATTTCCTAATGCAATAAACTTAGAGAAATTTTTCTCCGACCATACCTATTCCACGAAACATTCTTGTCGTCGGTTCTATAAAAATAGTGCTCGCTTGAAAACCGTATAACGAACACGATTTTTAACCGAAACATTAAACACCAATGGTCCCAATGGAAATCCGCAATATTCTACGAACCAAGCCATGTATACATTTATGATATCACGCGCCGGTGTGCTTAATGGATGGGAATGTTTATGGGGTTTTCTGACACACAAAGTAAGAGGAATCGATGAAAATGGACGATCGAATCTCGAGAGCTTTCTATCCCTTCTGTTAGGTACTGGAATACAATACCATAGGGAGAGGATCAGATCTCGATCCGAGTTTCTATCGATACAATAACATACCTTTTTTAGTTTCCGATAGGTTCAAATCAATAGGTTCCGCAACACCTAAGGAGTCCTCACACTCTATCGAGTATTTTCACTTTATTATTGTTCACATCTGCTTGCCAGAACACTCAATCTTAATAGCAGAGTTCTTCATTCGCAGTTTCCTTGTGTCGAAGTTTTGCTCGGTTTTATACTTGCTACACTTTTTGGGGAATAACCACCGTATACGTCACTCGGTTTTTATTTCCACCCGAATTTGTACCTGATAGAAATCAGGAACTCAGGCTTGTTCGTAAAAATTCGCCCACACTTTCATCTTGCGATCGAGATACACACGAAGTTCACTTTGGAACGTCGAATAGTTTGCTTCGAAACATTGGATATCGTTCAGTTTGGAACATTAAAACAGGTAGAATGCACATATCGGTTGCACAATTATTCAAGAGTGCACTTATGAATATTAGTACTTCGATCGATATGGAGTTCGCGCCGTTTAATCATGGCTGAATAAACCGACGCTGCACACACAATATCGTTCTAATATTCTACATCTACCCTACAAGATTACGCGAATAAAGAGAGCGCGATTCTTCCACCCCCGTCGTTATATTGCAATTCTTTTCTTCCACGAGCAATTCAAGAAAAGAAATCTACTCCGACGGTGCTCTTGCACCAAAGATAATTGCCGTTTCGATTACATCGATTTTCTTCCTTGATAAAATCGTCTTTATTTAGGTCAGACGATAATTAGACTTCGATTGGTTCGTTCGAACGGCTGCTACCACTTTCTGGAAATTGATTTGCTAGATATCTTGTTTATATTTTCTCTTGGTCCACGGAATTGTAGAACGCTGGCGCAGGACATTTGCTCGCTTTATTTATGGTATTTAGGGTAACTGCAATTTTTAACCAAATTTTTTCTGTAGCTTTAAAGCTTCGTTACGTTAAGAAATAGTGACTCAAGTTTCTTTAGGAAATAGAATGAAAGTCTTAGGGTATTTTCACCCCATTTCGAGGGTATACAAGGGTCAAATAAAATATAGCCTCTTGTTTGGTCCCTTAATGGGCCAATTATCGCAAGATTTAGATGAAATTTATTTATGTACGTGGTAGCTTTCTAAATGGTTAGGTTTCATATGTGAGTAGTTTCATATGTACAAGAAAATGAGGAACATATTAGTAAGAAGTTTAAAACATATTTTATTATATTTGATCAACATGAACTCTGCAATCCGTATAGAGATATTGATTAATATTAATTGTATTATTATTCAATTTTCAAAGATGAAACTCTAAATTAACTAAAAAAAACAGTACTCGTACACTACATTAATCATAATAATTAGGTACATATTCTGAACAGTAGAACTACCAACATTAAATGCACACTTACATTAAAATTGAAAACAAAATAAAAAGATAAACAAGTACTGGAGCATCAACTAACATATACAATATCATTCATAACCTCAAAAAAATATAACAGAGTTTGACGAAAGCACAAGCACAAAATTTTGTGATATAAGATGTGAAACCTGAAACCGGCCATCTTGACCAGGTAGTAGTTCCAACGTTAAGGAGCCTACAAAGTTACAAATTCACATTGAAATTAAAAATAAAGTAAAAAGATAAACTAGTAAGTATTAAACTATCAACTAAAATATAGGAGCATTCACAACCTCAAACAAATATAACAGATTTCGACGAAAGTACAAGCACAAAATTTTGTAACGTGAAACTTGAAGCCGACCATCTTGACCAGGTGGTGGTTCCATCGTTAAGGAGCCTACAAAGTTACAAAGTCACATTGAAATTAAAAATAAAGTAAAAAGATAAACTAGTAAGTATTAAACTATCAACTAAAATATAGGAGCATTCACAACCTCAAACAAATATAACAGATTTCGACGAAAGTACAAGCACAAAATTTTGTGACGTGAAACTTGAAACCGGCCATTTTGAACAGGTAATCGTTCCATCGTTAAGGAGCCTACAAAGTTACAAATTCACATTGAAATTAAAAATAAAGTAAAAAGATAAACTAGTAAGTACTAAAGTATCAACTAAAATATAGGAGCATTCACAACCTCAAAAAAAGATTTTGACGAAAGTACAAGCACAAAATTTTGTGACGTGAAACTTGAAACCGGCCATTTTGAACAGGTAATCGTTCCAACGTTAAGGAGCCTACAAAGTTACAAATTCACATTGAAATTAAAAATAAAGTAAAAAGATAAACTAGTAAGTATTAAAGTATCAACTAAAATATAGAACCATCCACAATCTGAAAAAAAGATTTCGACGAAAGTACAAGCACAAAATTTTGTGACGTGAAACTTGAAACCGGCCATCTTGACCGGTTAGTAGATCCAGCGTTAAAAGGGTCCATAAAGTTACAATTTCCGTCTTCCGCAAAACGTAACCAGAAAGTAGGAGCATATATTCAGGTAGTTGGATGTTGAAAAATCCGAAAAAACTGCGAGCCATCCACATTGTCGCGGTAGCATGGAGGTCATCCAGAGACAAATAGATTCTCGTCAGTCTTGAAACATTGTTCCGGTCGAAGGGACGCGAACAGAGAGAAGAATGCAGGAACTTCCCTTCTTCGAATCACGTTCGAATCTCTTCCACGTTCGTTCCTTCGTAAGTGTCTTCCCAGCCATTCTCGGATAGATAAACGAATCGCGGATGTTGAAACGCTCGTGAATCTTCCTAATTTTCCGTCTTGCGAACCTGCTCGGTCACGTATGCGAGGATCACGCGGAACGCTCCGCCAACGCGTGATATATGGCCGACGGAATGGTGGCCGGAAGTAGGAAAAATGAGCCGAGATCAATTGTGATAAAATGGAGCAACGATTCCTCTTGTGCTTTTCGAAAAACGTTACCGCAAAATACAAGCGTTTGCGCATCGACCTTTGTTCAACTCGTTTTCGAAGTCGATGTTTATTGCTTTTTATTGCTGATGTACGGTGATCGTTGTGATTTACGGGTTCTGCCAGTTCGACAAATATCTTTTTATACTTTCAAGGGGTATATTTGGAGGTAGGGTATAGGTAAGTTTTGAGAAAGGATTCAATTTTGCAAATTTTTCATTTCAAGCTTGCAAATCCTAAAGTTTTCAATTTCCAAATGCCCAAATTTTCAAATTTTTAATTTCTATATTTGTATATTCTAAAATTTCAAATTTCTACATATACAAATCTCAAGTTTGAAATTTTTTTAATTGCAAATTCTCAAATTTTTAATTTCTTCACTTGAAAATCCTCAAACTTTAGATGTCTTCACTTGCTAATTCTCAAATTTTATATTTCTTCATTTGCAAATTCACAAATCTCAAATTTTTACATATACAAATCTCAAGTTTGAAATTTTTGTAATTGCAAATTCTCAAATTTCAAATTTTTTCATTTGCAAATACTTAAATTTTACATTTCTTCATTTGCAAATCCTCAAACTTTAGGTGTCTTCACTTGCTAATTCTCAAATTTTACATTTCTTCATTTGCAAATCCACAAATTTCAAATTTCTACATATACAAATCTCAAGTTTAAAATTTTCTTACTTGCAAATCCTCAAGTTAAAAATTTTTTTAATTGCAAATTCTCAAATTTCAAATTTCTTCATTTGCAAATATTCAAATTTTGAAATTTTTTTAATTGCAGAACTTCAAATTTCAAATTTCTTCATTTGCAAATACTCAAATTTTTAATTTCTTTGTTTGCAAATCCACAAACTTTAGGTGTCTTCACTTGCTAATTCTCAAATTTTACATTTCTTCATTTGCAAATTCACATATTTCAAGTTTCTACATATACAAATCTCAAGTTTAAAATTTTCTTACTTGCAAATCCTCAAGTTAAAAATTTTTTTAATTGCAAATTCTCAAATTTCAAATTTCTTCATTTGCAAATATTCAAATTTTTAATTTCTTTATTTGCAAATCCATAAACTTTAGGTGTCTTCACTTGCTAATTCTCAAATTTTACATTTCTTCATTTGTAAATCCACAAATTTCAAATTTCTACATATACAAATCTCAAGTTTGAAATTTTTGTAATTGCAAATTCTCAAATTTCAAATTTTTTCATTTGCAAATACTTAAATTTTACATTTCTTCACTTGCAAATCCTCAAACTTTAGGTATCATCACTTGCTAATTCCCAAATTTTACATTTCTTCATTTGCAAATTCACAAATTTCAAATTTCTACATATACAAATCTCAAGTTTAAAATTTTCTTACTTGCAAATCCTCAAGTTAAAAATTTTTTTAATTGCAAATTCTCAAATTTCAAATTTCTTCATTTGCAAATATTCAAATTTTTAATTTCTTTATTTGCAAATCCACAAACTTTAGGTGTCTTCACTTGCTAATTCTCAAATTTTACATTTCTTCATTTGTAAATCCACAAATTTCAAATTTCAACATATATAAATCTCAAGTTTAAAATTTTCTTACTTGCAAATCCTCAAGTTTGAAATTTTTTTAATTGCAAATCCTCAAATTTCAAATTTCTTCATTTGCAAAAGTATAATTATCCAAAATTATGAATGCTGGCAAAACAATAACAGCTCTTAAATTTCCACATTTTAAAATATAAAAGTACACTTAACCAAGAATATAAATGATGGCAACATAAGAATTCTTAAACTTTTGTATTTGAAAATTCTGCAAATATAATTAACCAAGAATATGAATGATTGCAATACAATAAGAGCTCTGAAATTTCCACATTTTAAAATTAAAAAATAATAATTAACCAAGAATATGAATAATGTCAATTCCATAAAAGTTCTTAAATTTCAGTATTTCAAAATTCTGCAAATAAAATTAGCCAAAAATATGAATGACAGCAATATAAAGAGAATCTACTGCACCTAATTTCAGCTTGCACAAACAAATATCAGACTTGTACATACATCGAAATTAAATGAGATATCAAATCAAATGTAGATATCAAATGCTGCATTATCGAACAAACACCACGAAACTCCCCGCAAAAATTGATGATGCACCGTTCATTTCCTGCAAATGTATTAATTTACGGGCACTGCATCGGTATTATTGTCATCGCGAAGCTGCGTTGCAGAAAAACGTTTCTCAGAACGGCAAGCAATAATATGCAAATTTAACGAGCTTTGTATTTATATAGCCAAGATAAATAAGCGCGTCATAAACAGCGATTACGAGCGAGTGCATTTTTTAAAGCTGAATAATGCGTGAAGAGCGAGAGATTAAAAGAACAATTCTGAAACGGCACAGGAAATGGGGCGAGTTTTTTAAACGGTCTTCAGCGCAGACAGAACGTGTAATACATTAAATCTATTTGATACGTCGCGTTAAATCCGACTTAATCCTTTCAATCGGTTCAGTTCGAAGACATTCCCACGGATTTTTCGCGAAATTGTCTACATCCGTGATACTATTAATGATCCGTCGAGCTTCTTTGTTCTTCGAATTAATCGCCGCATTGTTGTCTGCTGCGTAAAAATTTCTTACTATTTTCGTCGCGACGATGCAATAATTTACGTTTATGCTTCCTCGATTTAATAAATTGATTTAATAAATTACTTGTCAGATAGACTCATGGATGGAAAATATAATCAACACGGGTTTAGGACTATTTATTATATTTTTGAAATTTTTTTCTTTGTTGTTTAATTCTGTTACTCAACTTTTGTTGTACAATTCGTGGAAAATTCTTCAGATGTGGTATCAGAAAAATATTGAAATATTGAGAAAAAATTGTGAATAATAAAATTTGTTACACATTACAATTTGTTAACATTATGTTGGTTAAATAATGTAGGTACACAAGTATGTGACTGTCTATAAATTCATCCACTTAATTCGTAACCTAAATAACAAATTTTTCAGTTAAATTAAGTAAGTGATTAATGAACAAAAAAATGATAATTTGTTCAAATGAACAAAAAATATACAACTAAAAATAAAAAGCAGCTAATTTCCATTCTCATAATTACACAAAATGGAGGTCAACAGATCGAACGTTGTATCAAATATAATTTTCCTAAGAAATTTAACAAATAATTAAATCATGAATATTCAGTGTTGCACTTAAACAGTGCTGTACTGTTGCACAAACAAATATTTTCTTACAAAATTCACAAAAAATAAAATTTGACAATAATTTCATGCAACAGTATGTTTATAAAAATAATTGCTTCAATCACATTTTGAAATATCTGGTAGTGACTTATCTCGTTTTAGAAAATGTGTAATATTCTAAACAACAGTGATGTTACCTTGTTCATGAAAAAGCTGAAGTTTCTGTTTTACAGAAGCACCTGAGCTTCTGGACCAATCTAACATAACGTGTCCAGGGTAACTCATTTCTCAAAGCAGAAACAGAGCAACAAAAAGGGACAAAGAAAAAGAAGAACACATCTTACTCGTCTCGTTTACGAACTCTCAAGTATTTTCCTATCCTCGATCATCGTCGTCTTCGATCTGCCAGGAGGGGTGGATAGCACGAAAATGGAGTTTACGAAACTATCTTGCAGAGACGATAGAAACTAAATCGAGTTTCCACGGGGGGTGCTACGACCATTTGTCATTAGCAGAGAATTCGCACTGTGATCGCTGTTGCCTTTCGAGACGTTTCTACATTATATTTCGAAGGACCAGAAAGAAAGCGCGTTGTACATAACCTCTTTGTGGACGGACATCTTGTTAACGGCGATGTACAAGGATGTAAGACATATGTGAATGTGCAAGTTATGTATATGGACACTGATCAGTATTCAGTTTCTCAGTTTTGAAATTTGAAAACTTGGAGAAGGGTTTGGTATTGCAAAAATTTCTGTATTATGAAATTCTGGATTTTTTAAATTGTGCGACTATTTTTAAAGTTTGCTATTTCTGAAATTCTGAATTCCTTGATTTCTAGGATTTTCAGTTAATAGATTTCTGGATGTTTACAGTTTGAGGCTTTTAGATCTTCACATCTCTAAATTCCTTGTTTTCAAGATTTCTAGACTTCTAAGTTTCTAGATTTCTAGATTTCTAAGTTCCTAAACTTCTAAATTTCTAAATTTCTAACTTCCCAAATTTCTAAATTCCCAAATTCCCAAATTCCCAAATTTCTAAATTTCCAAATTCCCTAAGATTCAAATTTCTAAATCCCCAAATTCCCTAAGGTCCAAATTTCCAAGTCTCCAAATTCCCTAAGATTCAAATTTGTAAATCCCCAAATTCCCTAGATCCACATTACAGATTTGTAAATCCCCAAATTCCCTAAGGTTCAAATTTCCAAATCCCCAAATTCCCAATGATTAAAATTTCTAAATCCCCAAATTCCCTAAGGTCCAAATTTCCAAGTCCCAAAATTCCCTAAGAATCAAATTTGTAAATCCCCAAATTCCCTAGGTCCACATTACAGATGCTCAAGTTCCCGAAGATCCAAATTTCTAAATGACCAAATTCCCAAATGCCCAAATGCTTAGATGAATAAATTTCTCAATTCCATAAGTTCCTAAATTCCTAAAGTTTCGAATTTCTAAACTAAATCCCAAATTTCACTAACCCCATATTCCCACTGTGCAAAATCCCAAATTTCAATAACACCACTTTCCCACCGTCCCAAATCCTAAATTTCAATAACCACACATTCCCGTCTCAAATCCCAAACTTCAATAACCCCACATTCCCACCGTCCCAAATCCCAAATTTCAGTAACCCCACATTTCCGTTCCAAATCCCAAAATTCAGTAACCCCACATTTCCGTCCCAAATCCCAAATTTCAATAACCCCACATTGCCATCCCAAATCCCAAATTTCAGTAACCCCACATCCTCGTCTCAAATCCCAAATTTCAATAACCCCACATTCCCACCGTGCTAAATCCCAAATTTCCAAATCTAAAATTTGCACAAATCTCTAACATCACATCACAGTGCATACGCTCTTCGGTGGGCAGTCCATGACCACAGCGTTGTCTTTCATGTCCCAGCCGAAGAACGGAGGAATGATAGGGGATCAACGTCCCGTCAAGTCTTCCACAGAGATCCTCGATCATATTTACGAGCCCTTCATCCAACCAGGATCAGTCGAGTAACCTGGCAGAATGCAGCCAGCGCCGAGTAGAATGGAGTTTCGCAAACTCCGGCCGGCTGAACCAGAGATGGAACTGGACATTTCTCTGTACACCGAGTCCATTTATCGCCGGAGAATTTTGATATGGACAGTCTCTCGTGATGAAGGACACTTCCCTTTGCTTTACGGCTACCTCTGTGTATCTCGAGGTTTAGAAAGCGTTCCACGAAAATCCGGCATTTCGCTCGGGATTTTCTTTGAAGCTGATATTCTACATTCGTTCCGGTCTGCATTCCGCTATTATTGGACGACTCATCGACGCTCCTCGGTTTGTATGAATATCGCGCAAATTGGGACCGAAATGTTTTCCTTTGACGGAAATTATTGACAGAATAACTGCCATGCCGGCGCAATAAACATCAATGGCCGGGTCGCTTTGTTGCGTGACGCCGCGTTAACGTGTGGATTGCGTTTAATCCTTTCTGAACGTTCATGATGGATTTTTGGGTATGTTTAATTTCTATTCTAATTAATTTACAGGTATCGTGCAATTGTTATCTGGTAATATTACAAATTCTTGGGACAGAAATATTTTAGATATGTTTTGTGACAAATAAAATTTTAGGTGTATATTTTTATGTTCTGACTAATTAGGGTCGTAGCGATTTGGGGACGTAGGGGTTTGGGGACGTAGCGATTTGAGGACCTAGTGATTTGGGGATGTAAGAATTTGGGAATATAGCGATTTGGGGATGTAGAGATTTGGGGACGTAGCGATTTGGGGACGTAGCGATTTGGGGTGTAGGAAGTTGGGGATATAGCGATTTGGGGATGTAGAGATTTGGGGACGTAGTAATTTGGGGACGTAGCGATTTGGGGTGTAGGAAGTTGGGGATATAGCGATTTGGGGATGTAGAGATTTGGGGACGTAGTAATTTGGGGACGTAGCGATTTGGGGACGTAGAAATTTGGGGTGTAGGAAATTGGGGATATAGCGATTTGGGGATGTAGAGATTTGGGGGTCGTAGTAATTTGGGGACGTAGAAATTTGGGGTGTAGGAAATTGGGGATATAGCGATTTGGGGATGTAGAGACTTGGAGACGTAGTAATTTGGGGACGTAGGGATTTGGGGTGTAGGAAATTGGGGATATAGCGATTTGGGGATGTAGAGATTTGGGGACGTAGTAATTTGGGGACGTAGCGATTTGGGGACGTAGAAATTTGGGGTGTAGGAAATTGGGGATATAGCGATTTGGGGATGTAGAGATTTGGGGGTCGTAGTAATTTGGGGACGTAGAAATTTGGGGTGTAGGAAATTGGGGATATAGCGATTTGGGGATGTAGAGACTTGGAGACGTAGTAATTTGGGGACGTAGGGATTTGGGGTGTAGGAAATTGGGGATATAGCGATTTGGGGATGTAGAGATTTGGGGACGTAGTAATTTGGGGACGTAGCGATTTGGGGACGTAGCGATTTGGGGTGTAGGAAGTTGGGGATATAGCGATTTGGGGATGTAGAGATTTGGGGGTCGTAGTAATTTGGGGACGTAGAAATTTGGGGTGTAGGAAATTGGGGATATAGCGATTTGGGGATGTAGAGATTTGGGGACGTAGTAATTTGGGGACGTAGCGATTTGGGGACGTAGCGATTTGGGGACGTAGCGATTTGGGGTGTAGGAAGTTGGGGATATAGCGATTTGGGGATGTAGAGATTTGGGGGTCATAGTAATTTGGGGATGTGCCGATTTGGTGATATAGGAATTTGGAGTATAGCGATTTGGGGACGTAGCGATTTCGGGCGTAGCGTTTTGGGTATGTGCCGATTTGGGGGTGTAAGAAATTGGGGATATAGTGATTTGGGATGTAGGAATTTGGGGACGTAGTGATTTGGGATGTACCGATTTGGGGATGTAGAAAATTGGGAATATAGTGATTTGGGGTGTAGGAATTTGGGGACGTAGCGATTTGGTGACATACCGATTTGGAGACGTAGCGACTTAGATATGTAAGAATTTGGGAATATAGGGATTTGGAGACGTAGCAATTTGGGGATATACTGATTTGGGGACGTAGCGACTTAGGTGCGTAAGAATTTAGAAATATAGGAAGTAGGGGACGTGGCGATTTGGGGATGTAGGAAATTGGGGACGTAGCGATTTGTGGACGTAGCGATTTGGGGACGTAACGATTTGGTGACTTCACGACTTGCGTATGTAAGAATTTGGGAATATAGGGATTAGGAAAGGAGGCGATTTGGGAATATAGCAATTTATAACATACATTTCTTAATAATTTCTGCAATTTAACAATCTTCAATTTGCACATTGAAAATTTAACAGGTTTACAATTTTCTAGGCGTCATGCACAGTTAATTATTGCTAGAACGTTACGACTAAGAAAGTTAAAATGTTGAGCACATTTTTCAGAAGTACTTGATTATAATTAGAATTGAAACGAAAATTCAATTGCTTTGAAAATACGTCTGGTAATCAGTGAAGATAAGTCTGGTTTATCACATTCCAACCGTAGCGTCAGGAGTGAAATAGTTAAGGGGTTAAAATGAGAAAAGAAGAAGAATCATTTTAACGCGTTCAACAAACCTAGTACTGATTACTTTCTGAATTAATTCTAGTTTCTAAATCAATTACAATAGATTAAGAGGTTTTCTCACATAATTAAAATAAGTAGATTCATCTATCATTTCATAATGGAATGTTCATAAACTCGTTTCATATATCGTTCACTCGTATTTATCGCAAAATGTGTTTCAAAGGCTTGTTCACACATATGTCGCGGATAGAAAATAGAAACAAGTGTCTGAAACGAAGATAAAAACGAGAGAACTTTTTGGCGAAGCTAATACGGTATGCAGACTTCTTCCACCGGGCATAACTCGAAACTCTGTCGTTCGGAACTGGCGGAAAATCGGTGCTGTCATGTCTAACGGTGCAAATATTTCGTCGGTGGCAATAATTTCGCCAGTAGTCCGCACGAAGGAATTTATCGGTCGATTCGAAAAGGACACGAAATATCGAGAGATCGAACGATCGGTAACCGCGTAACCGTACAGAAACGAGTTCGCAACAAGCAGCCATTCGCTTTCCCGAATATTCCTTTTTATGATTCCTCGTTCCGTTAAAAATCCATCCGGACTGTCTCTCTCGCTTCTCGGAAAAGTGCACGCACACACGATCGATACTCGCGTTTAATCACCGAGGCATTAACCCGAATGATGGGATTGTGCCGTTGCTGCGCGACTAACTTCGACCTTTTTCCTTTCTTTTTTTTAATTACTTGCGCACTTCGTTGGCCGTCCGTGCGGAAACGTTGACGCACGTGCTTTTCGATCAACAAACTTCGATTCGTTATGTTCCTACTCCGTTCCAAATCGACGCGATTAAAAGCAGCTGTCGCGAACTTCATCGCGACCCCGACGAACGTGATGCTAAGAAATTAAATTTCGAGGAAATTGCTGCTACCTTTATTTCGTTCGGCTTTCACGCTTCCCTTTTAACGCGCCGGACGCCGGATGAAAGGACAATGAAGGAGATTGCGCGATTTTCGAGTTGTACCGAAAGTTTTTATGAAATTTATTGACGAAGGTTTAAAGGTTTTGATGATCGATACTGTTACCATTTTAGGATTCTCAAGATTAATATCGTCAGTATTTTTGAAGTATTTCGGTATTGAGAATAGAGAATAGAGATTTCAATCTTTCGAAAATGTTTGAAATTCCTATCTTCTAAAGTTTTTAATTTTCAAGTTATCAAATTAAGATACTAAAATTGTCAAGTTATTGTAAATTTAAATTTCGGCTGCCAAATTGTCAGATTCTCACATTTCTGAATTATCAGATTCACATTGGCAAATTATCAAATTCTCATTGCTATTTTGATCATATTTAAATTTTTTAATTCTCAGATTTTAAATTCCTGAAGATTCAAATTTCTAAAGGTCCGAATTTCTAAATTACTAAATTTTCTAAGGTTCGAATTTTGAAATCCTCAAATTCTCAAAGGTGCAAATCTAAATCCCCAAATTCCCTAGGGTCCAAATTTCTAAATCCCCAAATTCCCTAAGGTCCAAATTTACAAATCCCCAAATTCCCTACGATTCATATTTCTAAATCCCCAAATTCCCTAAGGTTGAATTTTCTAAATCCCCAAATTCCCTAAGGTTGAATTTTCTAAATCCCCAAATTCCCTAAGGTCCAAATTTACAAATCCCCAAATTCCCTAAGATTCATATTTCTAAATCCCCAAATTCCCTAAGGTTGAAATTTCTAAATCTCCAAATTCCCTAAGATTCAAATTTATAAACCCCCAAATTCCCGAAGGTGCAAATTTCTAAATCCCCAAATTCTCAAAGCTCCGAATTTCTAAGCTTCAAAATTCCCTATAGCTGAAATTTCTAAATCCTCAAATTAAAATATTATCAAATTCTCAGATTCCAATTTCTAAGCTTCCAAATTTTCAAATCCACAATCCTCAAATCCCTAAATCCTTAAATTCCTAAATTTTCAAATTTCCAAATTTTTCAACCCACAACTTGCTTAAAATATCAAGATTTTCTTGCATGAAAGCCAAATATGTAGAAATTCACTGAATAATTTTAAGAAATAAAATTTATTCATATTTAATTTCGTTTTAAAGGAACTGGATTTTGAATGTTAATCCGATACCCCAGCATTTATCTGTGACTCGACGTAATGAATCTCACCGTAGTTTATCTCCATTCATCTTTGTAAACATTGCTAATGGATGTATACGATGGATTAAATATCAAGATGAAATGTTCTCTTCAAATATTTCAGGAAAAGCTTATTAGTATAAAAATTATTGAATACGAAGCTCATGTTATTTCATACATAACTTACAATTAGATCTCTTTATTAAATTCCTGTGAATGTAATTTTATAAAACGTAACATTATAACTAAAGCTTTTATACAGAAATAATCCGTATAAAATCTGTTCTGACTACAGAAAAACCGAGTATTGATCAAATAAAAAATAAATTCAAGAAAGCTTGTCAGTGTTGTAATTTTATGATTAATCACCAAACAGTAAAATAATCAACGAATCCTGCTTACAATCTGTTTTCCATCGAATCATAAAACAACGTTGAAATTAATTAAACTCGTTGCTTTTAATTTAATGTTACAAACGGAAATAAATTCAAGAAATACTGTTTCACGCATTGATTGAATCTGCTATTTGTATTTTGTTGATTGTCTCTGAATAAATTCTGCTTATTCTCATTTTTTTATATTAATATTAGAGAGATCGAAAATAAACCTTTAGAATTTCGAAAATCCACGAATAGACTTAAAAAAAGTAGCTTAATCCACTTTGAACAATTACGGAATTTAGTTCGAAAAATTCCAATAATTGATACATTGAGTAATTAAAATGAAACAATGACGTGTATATACGTCATACGTACAACTAAAAATGATACGTAGAAATAAAAATATTGCAATTATGAATTCTACGAAGAAAGTAAAGCAAAATGAGGAAAATATATTCCATAAAAAATTAACATTAATACTAATGTTATTAAACATCACAATTACAATTAACAATTCACCAAAATACAATTTTGAATTGAAATGTAACGATGTCAACGCATGAGTTAGCGCGTCAAGAGACTGCCTCAGGTGTTTAGAAGAGCACGTACCGAAATCGTTAAACCATTCTTAAATATCTGTATTTTCGAATTCCAGTATCCCCGAATTTTCATATTCTGGAGCTCTCATATTTTCAAATTTCGATATCCTCGAATACCTATATTACCGAGTCCTTACATTTCCAGATCCCTACATTCCTGAATTCCTATATTTTCAAATACCTACATTTCCGAATTCTTACATTCCCAAATACCTTCATTCCCAAATTGCTGCAACCCCAAATCGGTACATCCCCAAATTGTTACGTCCCCAAGTTGCTACGTCCCCAAATTCCTACACCCCAAATCACTATATCCCCAAATCGGTACATCCCAAATCACTACGTCCCCAAATCCCTACATCTCCAAATCACTATATCCCCAATTTCCTACACCCCCAAATCGCTACGTCCCCAAATTGCTACATCCCCAATTCGCTACGTCCCCAAATTACTACGACCCCCAAATCTCTACATCCCCAAATCGCTATATCCCCAATTTCCTACGCCCCTAATCGCTACGTCCCCAAATTGCTACGTCCCTAAATCGCTATATCCCCAATTTCATACACCCCCAAATCGGCACATCCCGAAATTGCTACCTCCCAAAATCATTATATCCCCAATTTCTTACACCCCCAAATCGGCATATACCCAAATCGCTACGCCCCAAATCGCTACGTCCCCAAATCGCTATACCCCAAATTCCTATATCCCCAATTTCTTACACCCCCAAATCGATTCATCCCCAAATCGCTATATCCCCAATTTCCTACGCCCCCAAATCGCTACGTCCCCAAATTGCTACGTCCCCAAATCGCTACGTCCCCAAATCGCTATGTCCCCAAATTGCTACGTCCCCAAATCGCTATATCCCCAATTTCATACACCCCCAAAATCGGCACATCCCCAAATTGCTACCTCTCCAAATCGCTATATCCCCAAATTCCTACATCCCCAAATCGCTACGTCGATTATCCGCCACTTCGTGGGTTGACATCAATACATATCGAACGCACTTAATTAATTAACAGGTCCAAAGAAAATGTGAACCTTTGCAGAAACTTTCACTTTTCCATGTTTCCATTTTCTGAGAATCAATACCGTTACAGCGGACCTCTTTAATTATCAGCAAACACGAGGTTGCTTATCGAGCAACCGCAAGATTCGATGCTCGAATTCCTCTGATGCCTCGAATAACGTTCATCAGCACAGCATCCTTGTACTTAACTATTAAATATTAAATAGCAGCGGGTTGCAGGCATAACAAGGTTCGAGGTTAGACTACCGAGAATTAGTCATTAACCGAGAGCAAGGTGAAATTCAAAGGCTGAAATCTGTTAATTGTCGGTGTGTTCTCGCTTCGGGATCACGCAAGAACGTCGTTGAATACGGTTAAGATTAGTACCTGGAAGAAAATTAATTAAAGTGCGCAAATTGGCTGTAACGGAATCATTACACGCCATTAAAGCTCCTTGCGGGCAATCGTTGGGCCGCAATTGTTCTTGACCAACCGCAAGCTCAGTCTGGACATTACCGAATTGAGCTTTCGTCCTGGAAAGCCCTGCTGAAAATTTCATGGGACCGGAACGGGTAATTAATACTCTGATAACAGCATATTGCAAGGAATCAATGGATCTTATCGTATAATTATGTAATCCTTCACATACCAATTTTTATATTACAAAATTGATTATCGATGCGTATTTGATGTTTGTGCAATTGTATGCACAATTACAAGATTCCAAGTTAAGACGCTTTCAATTTGAAAATTTTTTAAAATAAAAATTAAAAAGATCGTCATTGTTAATATATGTAAATAAATCGTTGATATTATATAAGTCGTTCTATAATAATAATTTTAAATGAAATCTATAGAAATCGTCAATATTAAATTATATACATATTATACTACATAAACGTCACATAAATATTATACATATATGTATAATATTATATACAATATAATATAATATAGCAACATTAACATACAAATTTTGATTGATTAATTAAAAAAATTGATAAGGATAAATATTTTCAAGAATTAATCTTCATTTATCCAGTTTTAATTACAACTTTATGGGGAACGAAAGTATTAAATAAAATTTAAATGCACAGAAATTTTTGAAGATAAATTAGAAAGATGATTAAAAACAAATATTTTTGAGAATTATATGTAATGATACATATAATTTAAAATTCAGTGGAACATAAAGTAAAGAATTTGAAGCTTGTTTGACAAATCTAATTGTAATAACATTAATGAAACCTAATTACGTACAAATTAATTCATCCTTGAAACGTGCAATAAAGCCTTCTATAATTGTTACGTACCGACGTGTATTAATTCCAGATATACACGGTAATAATCACAATTTCGAGTGAGTAAAATTCGCCAATTTGCTCATATTATTATCTGTATAATTAATAACCGTATTACATCGCCGATAATGCAATTCGTAATTACGCAGATCAAATAATATCGATTATCAAGGTCTCATCAGGAGACGCTTATCACATTTGGAGATTCACCCTAAGTTTAAAATTTACATTTTATGAAAATTTTTCAAAAATCCACTATGGAAAAATTAAATTAAATTGATCGTTTGTCCTATTTTTTGTGAATATTTTCAGTTTTTCAGCTTGTGTTAATAGTATAGAGAAATTTGAATTTTTATACTCATTTTAAAATTAATGAAAAGTTGCAATAATAAATGCAACTTGAAAGAAATTATGTCAGGTACTGGTACATATTTACACTATTTCAAACAAGTATCCACATATAAATGACTACATTTACACAATATAATTATTTTAATATATACAATGTATAATATAGTTATTAAATATAAGTGTTCATGTAATATATTTATGTAATGCAAATATTCATGTAACATACATAGAAAAAATATTCGAGCAGTAAACGTACATATAAACATAGTATACAATATACCTATATAGTATAATTATTCTTGTAAAATATTTACGTAATATAAATATTAATATAACATACGTATAATATTCGTATAATATAAAAAATGTCGATGATGATTAATATCAGTAATTTTTCAAATTCAGCCAGCACAACAATAAAGCCTTTTGAAGAGTAATTACAACGAATTGCTCATTAATTACAATCAGTGAGAAATCCGAAGGTCGAGATCTGTTAATTATCGACGTTCTCCCCGGAGGCTGCCGAACGACGCAAGAAACTGGAATTAGGATTCTTATCTGAAAGAAAATTAATTAAAATGTGCAAATTAGCCAGGGTGGAATCATCACACACCATTAAAGTTCTTTACGGGCAATCGTTGAGCCGCAATTGTTCTTGACTAGCCGCAAGCTCGAGCATCGCCGAGCTTTCGTCCGAGAAAACCGCGTTGAAAAGTTCATCGGGCGACGAGAATAATTAATGGAAATTAATTGCACCCCGAGCCGAGTCCAGTTTAGCTCCTTCCTGCCGTCGCGCGTATAATAAAGCTTTTTATCGTTGTTATAAATGTTGTTCGAGTACTACACATTCAGACATTCCACGTGTGGCCGAATTCGTGCAATAATAATAATTCCGGATTAACGCTGAATATTGCAGAACTAGATTGCGAATGTAGAACTTCATTAAAATTCTGACACACGAATATAACTGTGAGATATCTTCTCGATTGATTCTATATTTATAAGGATACGAACCTGGTTTGTACACATTTTACTTGAAATAAAATAGCAAATAATGGAGTAGAGGTAACTGCATTTTGTGTGAAAAAATAACTGAGATAATTCAGACATTTAAATGAAATAATTTTATATGAGAAGCGGAGATTTATTTAATTTATTTTTATTCAACCGTAACAGATTTTTTAATATAGTTAGACTTAAAGGTTGCAAATTTTTATAATTGACAATGAGTTTTAAAAAATTATTTTTATTTCAAGGACTTTTATTATGATTTCAGTGAAATAAGATAATATAATAATTTCTTTTTTAATATACAGTACTGATAAGAAATTTTATAACCAAATGAAATTCTCGTAAAAATGTATAACTCCATACATACACTTGAACATATTAAATCGAGGTAGTACCGGTATTAAACCTCCGAATTTAATTACATTTGAAACAGGAGTGCATAAATCCCATTCAGTTTAACCTATAAAACACGAACATAAAAGTCTAATAAAATATTATATTTGCAAGAAATAAAAGTGTACTACTAGTAATCGTTGATTCATGACGGAATAAATCTGTGCAAAAATCGTCGTAGCTTTTATAGCGATTTAAAAAGCGCCACCGGAAGTGAGATCTTATTCAAACTGAAACGCAAGCGCATGCATTGATTGAAGTAGTACTTACTCGACTGGAGCACTCACGACGGAAGACGTTAAAGTCACGTCACAGCGATTCGAAGCGAGTTATTTAGCTTAATCGGCGATTTTCCCTTCTGCCACCAAAGTTATTTTTACCTTTTCAGTGTCTGCAATTGAAATCACTCGTAAAAATTGATTGCGCCCGACTCCAACGAACTGCATTCGCGTCGTACGCTGTTTTAACATTTCACAAAAATATTGCAGCACACTTGTCACGCAAAAAATGTTTTTCCAGTACGAGATATTCACATTGCATCAAAATGAAAAAGTTCGTATAAAATTTGAATCGAAATATACGAAGAATCATATATGAGTACACATGTCGAACCACGAACGCGTGATCGATCCAAAGTGAAAGAACCTCTATCCTACCGTAAACACTTCCGGCGTTACACGCAGGCAAATAAGAATAATTACTTTTGAAAATTCTTCAATTTGTTTATAAGAAACTTTTTCAATTTATTTATGAGAAATTTCTTATTGAAATTATGAAATTACTTAAAGATTATCATAACTTCAATAATTATTTCATTAATTAAACAATGAATAAGGTTTCATTAATTTCTGAAATTATTTAATTAATTGCTGAAATGTTTCATTGGTCAGAATTCTTTGTGACTGTAGAATACTAATACATTTTATGATGAATTGATCTGAAATTGGTACATGAAAGATATTTAAATACGAGATTATTCTTCTATTACAAATTTTTACTGGTTTCAACGAACAGAAAAGTAATAAAATTTCTTGCAAACGAGAACTTTATTGGAACAGCGTTATTACCTAGAAAAGTATTTTTATTTTGTTATTACCTACCAGCTTCGCTTTCAGACGCATCGCAGTTATAATTTTCGTTGAAATCATTCTGAGCCATATTTTCTTTTAATAAAACAATTCGTTATTAATTTTCGTTGAAATCGTTCTGAGCCATATTTTCCTTTAATAAAACGATTCGTTATTAATTTTCAAATAATAGTGAAATTATTTAGGGGTTTTGTACATCGATATTAAAAACAGAACCGTGTCGACTTTGTGTATTCATTAGAAACTGAACTGGAACTTGCAAGCTTATAATAGGAATCAGAAATACCTAGACAGACCTACAGATCCTCGTTCATATCGAGGTTATGCCAATATTATACAATTTGTAATTTTTTTGTTGTATTACTATAATTTGCAGGAGCTAAATACCGAAATATTTCGGCTGAAAATAATTTTAACGTAAGATTGTTCCACTTTCAAATTAAACATCTTTTCAATATCATTAATCATTCAAACTTCTATGGCCCAAATAGTAGACAGTTCCAACTATTTTCACTGTAGATTGTTCACAGATAAAGAAGTATAACATCAAGTTTTATTTATTGTTATCATTATCTCCATTTCTTTCAGTGAAAGTGAACTTGTTCCACTTTCATAATAAACATCTTGTCAATGTCATTGATCATATAAACCTCCATCGTTCAAATATTAGAAAAATCCAATTATGTTGACTATAGATTTCACATATAAAAAATATCACATCAAGCTGTATCTATTGTTATCATTATTTCCGCTTTTTTCGATGAAAGTGAATTTGTCCCACTTTCAAAATAAACATCTACCCAACATCATTAATCATCCAAACTTCCATCGATATTAGAAAAATCCAATTATATTGACTATAGATTTCACAGATAAAAATATCATATCAAGCTGTATCAATCGTAATCATTTCCCTCAGCAGTGACCTTGTTCCACTTTCAAAATAAACGACTCATTACCGTAGAACGAAAATGATTTCCGGCCTATGAACGACCGCAAGGGTTAAAGTCGAAAGGAGCAAGGAAAGCACCGGTCGAGCAGGCACAACAAAAAGCGCGTTGTAAACACGAAGCTCGCGTCAGTCTGGATGGTGTAGGCGTGTACGAAGCGTGCGGCATTTTTCGCTGTGACACGCCGAAGAAATTCAGGGGCAACGGCAGCTTCATACGAGGGGGGTTGTTTTCGAGGCCGAGCAGAGAGCTTGCGCTTAGCCAGGCCGACTGGTGGTTGGTTCGAGCTTGCCAGCTTTCGAGCAGCAGCCAGTCGCCGGCTGCCGGGCCACGACCTCGCACCTAACCCGGTTTCCGCTCCTCTCCGCGGCCATATATCGCGACCACGCTTCTATATCGCGAATTTTAGTGTTTCATCCCGCGTCGATTCGTCGAACCCTGTTGCAGTGTCGAACATACGAGTTCTGTGTCACTCAGTGTTAAAGTGCGACAGGATTGCACCAGTGGGATAAGAGGGTCGTTCCAGTGAAGTGAAACTGCACGAGGATCCTTCCAGGTGACGAAAACTCTAGTTTTGGCATGGCGAATGGGTGACAGATACGGGGTCACTGATCCATCCGGGATTCGAGGGGTTTTTCGCCAACGGAGGAACCATGTGAGGCTACGACCATGAGGGTGAGTACCACTGTTTTTACTATGGGCCTCTGCGGTCGAATGTACTGCGAATTAACCTAATTATCCCGTAACTTATGAACCGAGTTCTGGAGTTTATCTTTCCCGAAAAATTTACGGGGTCTAACTCTGTGTGTACTCGTGTAACTTTCGGGTGGTTTGTAAATTCGGAATGTTCCCCTTGCGGTGACTTAAGTGTACCGAGCAGAGTAACTTGTTGTCAAGTTATGTAAACAATTAGCAATTTAGAGAGGTGAGTGCAGTGCGGGAAACTTTGCATATTGATCGATGTGATCGTATTTGAGCAATTTAAATATTGAAGTTTAAAGGTGTTTTGTTTATACAGGTTTGAATGTTTGGTATTTGTAATTTGAAAGTGAACTGATATTATATCTTGGATATCCATTGATACTGTAATTAACAGTGGATCTACAGATATATCGTTTCAGAGTATTTACATAAGTTTTTATGAATCCATGTGTGACAAAATGACATATCAGTTAAATATATGACCATAATGAATGGTAGACGATGGACAAGTTTTATTAGAAAAAATGTGTACAAGTAAACACAGATACTAAAGAATCGATCGTGTCTGACAGTATTGCTGTCACTTGGAGTGATAAGAACTTGATCAATTTAGAAAATATAGTGTATTTCTATTTTTGAATCTGGAACGTTGATATTTTACTTTTTGACACGCTTTGATCTCGTGGTTCACAGTTTTTCAATTGATTTAAATATATTTTAACTTTAAATGACTAACTTTTGGAGTTCTCAAAGTTGATATTTTTTTACTATTTCTAGTTAGAAATATTCAATTAGTTTTCAATAACTAATTTATTTGTTACCCTTTTATATATAATTAATACTTTTTGCACTTGTTTATTTAGTTACTGCAGACAACTGCTCGTTATTTAGTTACTTAAAGTAAATGAAATATAATTTCTTTCACTAATCCGAGAAAATTATTCACTAAGTTAAACGTAAATGTTGTGATAAAAGACTAAAGGGTGGTAATGTAATCTGCTTATTGCAAGCTTAATGAGACTGATCAGATTACGTGGTACATTTTTAATTATGACAGTAAAGCTTGTAAGAAGATATTGTATTAATTAATTATTTTGTTTATAGTTAACATCCTTCAGTGTTTATAGTTAACATCCTTCTTCTTATTTTAACATTATATACTCATACATTTTTATATTCTCTTTGTACTTTCATCAGTAAAATTGCTGAAGGAGTCGGAATAATTTGTTCCACATTCATAAATTACAAAATTTCTTACGTTGTTCTGACTGAAATGTCTATTGATTTCTGTGAAGAATAACACCTGTATCTCGTTTATTTTTCTACTTCAACTTCAAAAACAAGTGAGTCTAGCGATCTCAGTGTTGAAATATCTGTCCTAACCTTTCATAACATTTACAATATTTCATAAATTTTATTTTTTACTATTTCTACTTTTTTGCCATTCTATTTAGATGAACTTGTAAATATCAAAAAACTTAACTACGTAAACATGAAGTTGAATGTAAAATAAAATCAGTAGTAATGTTAGAATTACCAAAGTGCTATCACATATGTGTATCCGTGTACGTGTATCTCTACCGCGAACAAGACGAGGCGAAAGAAGCGTTCGCATAGCAAGAGATCAATGAAACGCCAGGTCGAATTTTCTGTATTACCGCATTTGCGGTGAGTGTTACCGTTTAAACCCACCCGTTGCGTGTGCTGATTTATTGCACGCTGAACGAGCTACGCAGCTTTGGGCTGTAATTATTTTCACGTGACCGGTGTCGGGATTAAACCCTTCTCTGCCGCGATAGGGCGTGTTTTTACGCTACCCTGCGTGTTGGTTCGACCATCAATTTCTGTTTCCTTTTTTTTTATTGTCCCCACAATGGGAGAAGGCAAGTTCTAACGATAGCAGATATTTTAGAGTTTATAGGACATTCGATCATTCTGAACCACTGCTTTACAAAGATTTCATATAATGGTCTAATAATACTGATACATGGTATATATTGCTATATTTACTGTATACTAGCATATTTACTGGTATATTTACTGGTATATTTACAGGTGTAATAATTTTACTTTAAGATTGTTGCATTGAATAATTAGTCATTATTTGCGATTAATGTGTTAACGATTATTCATAGCTAGATTGTCACTAATCCCTGAAGTACCTACATCCCTTGATACCTAGATACCTAAGTACCTGAATTCCTAGATACCTAGATACCTAAATACTTAGATCTCTAGATCCCCAGATCTCTAAATATCTAGATACCTGAATCTTCCATAACTAAATCTCCAGGTACCTTGATTTTCATCTTCCTCATTACATTCCTAGATACCTAGATACTTAGATCTCTAGATCCCCAGATCCCTAAATCTCCAGATACCTGAAGTACCTGGGTCTTCCACACCTAAATCTCCAGGTACCATAATTTCATCTTCCTCACTGAAATGTCTACATCTTGAATTTATACTAATTTTAAGATTCTCCTACAAATTCTTATCAAAATTTATTAAAACTCCCAAAGTTTATTAAAATTCACCAAATGTAAGATTTGTGATTATTTTCCTAAATTTTCTATTTTCCTGCAAGACTAAAATTCATTATAGTTTTCTTCGCTCACAAAAATAAATATAAAATTTTTCTCAGTATGTCGAATTTTATTGATGTTAAATACACTGTCCCAGAATTTATTCCAATTTTTTAGTTATTTTTCTCTAGACACTTTCATCTCCACATAATCTCCAGATAATTTAATCTTCAGATAGTTTGATCTTCAGGTAGATTTCGTACATTTTGAGGTACCTATTCTCATACGTAAACATACTCTTCAAAACAGTAAATACAGTCAGTTTATTCAACATCGAACGTCTCAGTTGTCAATTTTGAAGTCAATAATCTCTTTAATCTCCAGATTGTTTCTTCAGACAATTTAATGTTCAGATAGTTTCTCCAGGTAGATTTCATACATTCTCAGGTACCTATTCTCATATGTAAACATAATCTTCAAAACAGTAAATACAGTCAGTTTATTCAACATCGACCGGCTCAGTTGTCAATTTTGAAGTCAATAATCTCTTTAATCTCCAGATTGTTTCTTCAGACAATTTAATGTTCAGATAGTTTCTCCAGGTAGATTTCATACATTCTCAGGTACCTATTCTCATATGTAAACATACCCTTCAAAACAGTAAATACAGTCAGTTTATTCAACATCGAACGTCTCAGTTGTCAATTTTGAAGTCAATAATCTCTTTAATCTCCAGATTGTTTCTTCAGACAATTTAATGTTCAGATAGTTTCTCCAGGTAGATTTCATACATTCTCAGGTACCTATTCTCATATGTAAACATAATCTTCAAAACAGTAAATACAGTCAGTTTATTCAACATAGAACGGCTCAGTTGTCAATTTTGAAGTCAATAAGCCTATAGTCGAGGAACAGTGATGTTAAGAGAGAAAGTTGAAGTTGCGAAAACCAGACGAGGCTGAAGCTCGTTCATTCGTCGTACGTGTTTGCAAAGTAAATGAAATCTCCAGCCAAGTCGATTAAATCCATAATGAGACGCCGGATGCTTAATTGGTGTTTTCCCAAGGAAAATACAGGAATCGATTGAACGGTATCGCTCGGCAAACGTTTCTCCTAATTTTCACCTAGTTACGATGTTCGTGCAATTGGCGGGATTATTGTTTTCGTTCAAAGGAAACTGGCATTCTTGGTGAATTAATACTTGTTATCGATCGATTCCACCTTGTTCCCGTTGTTCAATCGTGTAACTAACGTACACTTGACCATTTGTACCCGACAAGGTGGAGATGTTTTATTGGCTTCATTTAGGGGAAATTAGAGGGAACATTCTATCAGTGTTTAAGGTAATTATCGATTAGAATGTTTGACTCGAAAATCAGTACTTTTCTGGTATTTCTTTTCAATATTTTGCAAGAACAATTCAAATTTTTTGAACTCTTTTAGCGATATTTTCTGATATACATATGTGATAGCCATAATGTGTATATGTGGAACATATGTGATATCCATAATGTGTATATGTGGATACATATGTTACTAACACATTTTCTGACCCAAAGGTAGTTTTGGAAGTTATAAAATTATTACATTCTCAAGTTTTATATTCCCTCAATCAAATAATCGATTTTAAGATAATATAATTTAGAGCACGTATAAATACAAATTGGAATAAATTATAATAAATGAACATAATGAATCTACTGTTATATACCACTTTCGTAATGAGCAACTTTTGTCTACAGTAAACACACACCCTTAAAAATTCACGTTAACCTAACCTAAAAAAAAATTAATAACATACTTATTAATTACAGTAAGAGTATAGAGGAAGATAGAGTAAAGCAACAATAAAATTTTTGTCGATAAACCCATTATTAATCAGGGTAAACACGTGGCAATTTAAAAACTCATATGATAATTATTATAATAAAATTCCATTGTGCGACTATTAGAAAGTTGCCAGAGTTTTTACCAAAGTTTCAAAGTCGGAGTTTTTCGATGGAAATATTTCGCAGTGCAACGTTGAATACTCGAGTTTTGTACGTCTCCTATTTGCAATCTGCGTCGGTGTAATTTCGCGAACCACTGGCTAATCTTGCGAAAACTTTTTCCCCGTGTCAGCCACGTAGATAACAAAGATGAGAGGCGTGATACGCCATGGAAACTCGAATTCAGGACGAGCGGCTTGTAAATTAAACTGGAAACTTCGACGAGACGCTCGCGTGATCTCCTTAATCGCGTTATTAATACGAAGACGACGAGTAATGCAGGCTGATACAACAGTTGAGGAACGGTGGAGGAGCATTTTGATGGAACTAGGTCAAGTTTAGTGTAATGAATCATGACGAAAGGGAATACGTACTTAGCTGTATACTTAACACTTCGACGACCGCGAGAACTCTTGTTCATTATCCTTATTTGTCAGAAAGAAAATTATTCTTAGGTGGATTATAGACTTTGGATTATACAAGACTATAAACTTGACTATAGACTTGAGAGGTTAAATCATGTGATGCATTCTTAAGTCATCTTGCTTAATGAATTAAATTGCCTAATGCAATTTATCTAACTGAATTTTTAGAAATTCATTTCTGAATGTTTAACTACGTGATCACAGATCTAACTTTAGAAATTTATTTCTGAGTTACAAAATTATTTGCTTAGTTCAGAAAATGTCAGATGTAGTTTTAGTATGAAACTTTTGAAAATTTAGTTCTGTGTGATATAATTAATCAGCTCAGGAAATGTTAAGTACATCTTTAATGATTTATTTGTTGGTGACATACTTGTTCAGACAGTGTCAAGTACAATTTCTGACATTTATTTCTGAGTGATATTAGTTAATCAGTTCAGAAAATATCAAATTTTGTAGGAATTTATTTGTGAGTGATATGATTACTTGATCAGTACATAAAGTATCAACTACACTCTTTTAGAAATTTATTTCTGAGTGACATACTTGCTCCATCAGTCCCAAAAGTATCATACATTCGTACAAATTTATTTCCACATGCCATAATTACATGATCAGTAGTATAGTTTTAGAAATATATTCCAGAGGTAAAAAAACACTTGATCAATTCAAAAAGTATCAACTACATTTTCTTTAGAAATTTATTTCTGAGTGACATACTTGCTCCATCAGTCCTAAAAGTATCATACATTTGCATACATTTATTTCCACATGCCATAATTACATGATCAGTAGTATAGTTTTAGAAATTTATTCCAGAGGTACAAAAACACTTGATCAGTTCAAAAAGTATCAACTACATTTTCTTTAGAAATTTATTTCTGAGTAACATACTTGCTCCATGAGTCCCAAAAGTATCATACATTTGCACACATTTATTTCCACATACCATAATTACATGATCAGTAATATAGTTTTAGAAATTTATTCCAGAGGTACAAAAACACTTGATCAATTCAAAAAGTATCAACTACATTTTCTTTAGAAATTTATTTCTGAGTGACATACTTGCTCCATGAGTCCCAAAAGTATCATACATTCGTACAAATTTATTTCCACATGCCATAATTACATGACGAGTAGTATAGTTTTAGAAATTTATGCCAGAGGTACAGAAACACTTGATCAATTCAGAAAGTATCAACTACATTTTCTTTAGAAATTTATTTCTGAGTGACATACTTGCTCCATGAGTCCCAAAAGTATCATACATTCGTACAAATTTATTTCCACATACCATAATTACATAGTAGTACAGTTTTAGAAATTTATTCCAGAGGTACAAAACCACTTGATCAATTCAAAAAGTATCAACTACATTTTCTTTAGAAATTTATTTCTGAGTGACATACTTGCTCCATGAGTCCTAAAAGTATCATACATTCGTACAAATTTATTTCCACATGCCATAATTACATGATCAGTAGTATAGTTTTAGAAATTTATGCCAGAGGTACAAAAACACTTGATCAATACAGAAAGTATATTTCTAGAAATTTTCGAGTAATATGATTAATTGATCGGTCGAGAAAGTACAAGGAATCATAAGATAAATTTAATGAATTGTTCTTGAAAAGATCGTCCATCTTTCTGTTAAGTAAATTATTATCTCCGTAAGAACACCTTGTACCCGTTCAGATACGAATCGGCTTGTTTAAATTTTCTCAATGAACAGAACTTTCCAGAGAAATTGTGTATTTAAGTGGTGGCTTTTGTTTCATCGTCTCGAACTACCAACTCAAACTTTTCGTCAGGCTACTTCCAGATAACTTCTTTCCTGGTTTCGTTTACCCACGAAACTTCCGGAAATTCGATTAACAGTCGTCCAATCGTACAACGATTCCCATTGCGAATCTACCGAGACAAAATTAAGTTTGCTTTCGTTAACCCTTTCTAAATGCCTTGACAATTAAACTACGTAACATACTTTTGGGCGAAAGTAATTTTTGTTTCAAAAATTTTTAACAAGGTTTACTTTGAAAACTAGTTGAATCTATTTTAATTTGTATTCATTTTCTGAGTAGTATATTATATTTTAGTTGTATATTAATTCAAGGTAAAGGTTTTTACATTTGTATAAATTTTGTATAATACTTTTGTGTAAAATAGCACTATACATCTAGTATCTTTTTTTCATTTATAATTTTTAGTTTACAAAAGATGTCCTTCTAAGCTATAACCTACAATGCATGACATAACCTACAATTACCCTAACCTACAATTTTTATTTTATGACAGAAATCATTACAGTCGAACTATACAAAAATTGTACAACTAGACTAATTGTAGAAAATTCGCGTAAAAATCTTGTGAAGTTTGTAAATCATATTTGCACCAGGTAATGAACTTGTAACGCGACATTCCTTCATCCCCCGCGTTTTCAATTTAATAATCACACGAACTCGTTTAAAATTCCTCGTGTCAATTTAATCACATTAATAATTCCTCATATTTTCAACTTAACAATTACACAGACAAAATCCCTCGAGATTCGAATTTAGTAATTACACGAGCAGGTTAAAAACCCCTCGCGTTAGCAATTTAACAATTACACGAACACATGAAATACCACGTGTTTGAAACAATAAAATAAAATTTTCTCGCAGTTTTGGTTGAAAATGAGAAATTAAGGCTTAATAATAGTTTGCAATAATCGTGAGTAGAGGCAGAAAAGAAAGACCGTTAATCTTGCTAAAGCAGTCTAGAAATTCCGCGATGATGGCCGTTTTATTTCCTATTTCTGAAACGAGGTTGGTTCAGCGACTCTCTTGCAAGTCATTTCAAACAATTTTCTTGCGCGTCCATAAACTGAGCCCGTTTCAAGCAAACCGTAAATATACCGGGCATAGCTCTGGTGAAGATACAATAAAACGAGGCTCGCGGAGCTGGGTCAAACGATTCTCCCGAGCCTTCTTTGATCCACGTGTCAATAGTAAAACACAGTAAATACGTGCAGGCGTTTATTTACGACAATGGTTTATCGTCCAATTCTTCCTTTCAATCATAATAAATGTAAAATGACCTTCTTTTTACTTGTAGTTTCGTTCCATTTCTAATTGTTCCACAATCGACAAATTTAAAGGGTCACGAAAGTGAAGAATTATTTAGTAGAAGAAATTGCTGAGTTTATGTGAAATGCAAGAGGAAGTTGTTATATAGTTTATCTATGATATGGTTTTTTATTAAATTGTTCCTTTTAAGCACAATGAATTACCCCTTTTACCAGTTCAATGACCTCTTTTTTATTTGTAGCTTTTTTCTTATAGAATTTTTTTTTTTATTCATTTTTATACTGTGAAATTAATATCATTCATGATTATCACAAGACTGGATCTGAATTATTATTGTATTAAATTATTATCTTGTATAATGTATATCCTTATCACATATTAAATGTCATGATGCTAGATCACAATTATCTTTCTAATAAATTATTATACTGCAAATAGAATATTATTATCAATGATGATTATCACGACTTTGTATCATAATTATTTTTGTATTGAATTATTATATTGTATAATGAATATCCTTATCACGTATTAAACATCATGATACCAGATCACAATTATCTTTCTGATAAATTATTATACTGTAAATTGAATATTAATATCAGTCATGAATATCACGACACTTATTATAATTTTTCTATTAAAATACTGAGGTACTAATATTATTATCATTCATAAATATAGTACTGAATCACAATAATTTTTGTATTAAATTATTATCTTGTGTGATGAATATCCTCGCCACATATTTAATATCATAATACTGGATCAAAATTATTTTTCAAATAAATTATTATACCGTAAATTAAATATTATTATCATAAACAAATGTCATGATGCGAATTATTATTTTTCTATTAAATTACTGTCTGTTAAACCACTTTCTATTTTCTATTAAACTACTGCATAATAAATATACTTATTAAATGCTTAATATGATACTTATCACTAATTTTTCTATTAGATTATTATACTGTACAATAAATATTAAATCATCGTAACGTACAATAAATATATTAATATATTGCTTCTGTTCGAATTGTTCTTTTTCGTCAATTATTTTTCAAACATCGTGCAATTACGAATCGACGATGTCAGATTACAGAGTTCGCAGAAATACAGCGAGGGAAATTCTCGAAACAGACGTATTTGAAAATTGTGTTCGCGTTTCCCTTTGTGTCGGTTTCCTTTGACGTTCTCGTGACGTGGAACCTTTAGCTTTCGACAGAATCCAAGAAAATCAACCGCTTTCCTCGTTTTATACGGTCCCTGTTACGAGAAAGTAACGATCATCGATTATCGGAACGATGTGAATTACCTTTGAGAATTTACTACAGGATTTATTAATGAAACATTTCAGAGTTTAACGCTGTCTTCCAATCTGACCATTTTGTATTAAAAATTTTGAATACTTTGTATAATTATACTTTATGTAATTTCATTTTTATCGAAGCTCATATCTTGATATGTTGTAAGTGCCATTTTGCAATCAAATTTCATTATGTACAAATATTTCAGTATAAGTTATTTGCTATAAGTTAAGGAACCATTTTGTATTAAAACTATTGATGTAGACTTAGTATAATTTTTATTGAATCTCACTTGTCAAATGATATGTCATAATCAATAATGTACTAAATTTTACAATATATTCACTTATACGTCATTAAATCATATTATACACAATTTCAACACAAATTATTTATAAAAACTCACAACAAATTATTTGATATTAATGAATAACTTTTATAGTTATTTTTATCGAACAACATATAAAATAACATTTTACTATACTTATATATCAAATTATTTTACACTACAAGTATGTAAGAGCAAGTTCAAATCATTTCACACTAAGAACATTAATTTGTATAGTCATTTTCATCGAACCATATATTTCAAATTGCTGTGTCATTAGCGCTACTTTGCAATGCATTTCTGTCATCAAATCATGTCAGACTTTCCATCACGTGTTTCGTAACCGGCCATTTTCTGTGCAGTAATAGATCGATCGAAATAAAACAAGGTTAAGATTGAAATAACACAAGTCACTACGCACTATAATCATTTAAAACTTCATTTCGAATCACGTATTATAATAATCTTGCTGTAATAATTATTGTATTGACTGTCATTAATTCATTCTATAAAATTGTTTTCCAATGAAGTCACGTATTATAATAGTTTTACTATAATAATTATTATATTGACTGTCTTTAACTCATTCTATAAAATTGTTTTCCAATGAAGTCACGTATTACAATATTCTTGCTATAATAATTATTATATTGACTGTCTTTAACTCATACTAAAAAATTGTTTTCCAATGAAGTCACGTATTACAATATTCTTGCTATAATAATTATTATATTGACTATCTTCAACTCATTCTATAAAATTGTTTTTCAATGAAGTCACGTATCATAATATTCTTGCTATAATAATTATTATATTGACTGTCTTTTACTCATTCTATAAAATTGTTTTTCAATGAAGTCACGTATTACAATATTCTTGCTATAATAATTATTATATTGACTGTCTTCAACTCATACTAAAAAATTGTTTTCCAATGAAGTCACGTATTATAATATTCTTGCTATAATAATTATCGTATTAACAATTTTTAACTTATTCTATAAAATTGTTTTTCAGTTCAAACGAAGTATTACAATAATTTTGCTATAATATTTATTAACTATCATTAACTCATTCTATAAAATTGTTTTTCAATGAAATCACGTATTACAATATTGCCATAATAATCATATTAACTAACCTAACCAATAATAATTTGAACTTCAATATTAACTCGAATCCATTCTAAAAAATTATTCTCCCGTTTCATTTATTTCGGCACATCATAGAACTGATTACCGACAATATCCGAGTAGAATTATTTTCGCAAGGATTCTACGAAAAATTTCCGCCATTTTGGTAAAATTATGCTCCGCTAAGCTGGCAGAGTTTTCCATGAGTTGTTCGTTCCAGTTTCTCGACGCAAAGTTCGCGAAATTCTGCGCAACCGATTCGAAATGTTACAATAAATTTTCTGCGTTCATCCGCAAATTCCCCGTTTCCGTTCGCGACAGAGTTCGATTTCCGGTTCTTGTTCGCGTCCGCGTATCCACCGCTGCCGACGATCAATCATAGCTATAATTAACGATGCTCGTTTCTAATTATCCGTATCTCTGTCGATCTGTATCGATGCTTTCCGTTCGATCGAATCGATTAGCTTACATCAATGGAAGATCTTGAATTGGTTGAATGAGATTCCGGTAAACAGGAATATCGTCGGCAAACGATTGCGCCCGGAAGTCCCCGATTTATTGTCTTTCCCGAAATGTTACGGTGTTGGTTCATAAGATCGCGTTTTATGTACTTTTCTTATTTGGCAATGCGCTTGCGCAAATGGCCGCGTGTTATTGAGATAGAAATTGCTGATATTGCGAAGACTAAGGTAATCTTCTAGAGAGCGATTTGTTAGCTGAATCGTTTTAAACTTTTTGCTATAGAATTCTATTTCTTTTTTATTGGTTGTGTAAACCTTGAAACGATTAATATACAGAGTGTTCAAGGAATTGTACTGTATGCTGCAGATATACACTACCGCTCAAAAGTATCCGGACACCTGCGAAATATGTATTCGCGCTGCATAAAAGTTATTTAAGTATCTACAACAGTGACTACAATCGATTGTTATTTGTTGCATATGAAATATTTAACGTTTGAAATTAGAAATTATGTATGTGGAACTTACCAACATTACACTATAATTAAATACAAGATTCATCAATGTATCCACCGCGGTTAGATATTACCGCTTGCACTAATCTCAGCAATCTTTCTACAAATTTTCTGATTGTTTCTGTGTGGTGCTCTAAGATGTTTTTTACGTTTGCTTAGTGTTTCAATACATCGGTCTTCGGATTTAGTTGTCTTCACTGGTTATCCTGTCCTTTTTTTATAAGCAACCACTGCTAGTTGCATACTTTTTAATAGTGTCATGCACTGTTGATTTGGGAATTTTTTCAATTTCCCTAACTGCATATCCTTCTTCTGCAAGAATCAGATTACTGGAACGTTTTTCTATTGATAATTCTCGTTTGGAACTCATGTCTCGATGGAAAAGAAGCTACAGACAAACTAAACCGAAGCTGTCGAGTGCATAGCGTTACCTCTATTCGTATCTCCATTGAGAGAACATAAACATCTCATCAACAGTTTACAGACACTTGATACATATCGAAGAACTCTCTGAATTCGTTCTGTATCATAGAAATGAAACAAAAAGAAATTAAGACTCTTTTAAGCATCGAAACCGTTCCATTAGATTCCGTATTTTTGGGCAGGAATTTTACTTACGCACATTCATTGTATAATTTGTACTTAAAAATTAATTCTATTATGTTATGCTACCTCAAGAAAGATAATAATAATAATTACAATTGATATAATAGCCCTAAATAGCTTTCGTACAAAGTTAAACTATGTTTTATAGAACAAAAGCAAGTGTCCGGATACTTTTGAGCGGTAGTGTATTCAGATGCTGTATTCTGCGAGATGAGTGGTGGATGACGAAGGTTGCTCATATAGAGTTTTTTGATAAGGTTGCTTTTGAAGATTTAGTCGTTTTAAGATTTCAAAATTTGAGTATTGAGGAATTTGAGAATACTTGGAAATTTGAAAACAGGGCTAACAATTTGAGGATTTGGATATTTGAGAATTTAGGGAATTTGAGGTTGTGAGGTTTAGACACTTCACAATTTGGGAATTTGAGAATTTAGTTTAAGAATGAGTTTGGAAATTTAGGGACTTGGGAATTTTTTGGAATGTGTAGATTTAGAAACTTAGGGATTTGGAAGTTCAGGAATTTAAGAATGTGAGAATTTGGGAAGCTTGAAATTTAGAAATTTAGCAATTTAGGAGGAAGAGGGTTTAGAAACTTAAGGATTTGGAAATTTGCGAATTTTGGAATGTGAGGATTTAGGAATTTAGGGATTTGGAAATTTGTGAATTTTGAAATGTGAGGATTTAGGAATTTTGGGATTTGGAAATTTGAGAATTTTGTTGGAGTTCCAGAGTCAGGAATAACTCAAGATGAATTTAATAACAATTTATTATTCAACAGTATACTTGGTTGAACCTTAATCTAGGACTCTAGTTTTAAAAAGTTGTACTTGACACGGTGAAGTTTGGATAAAATCTGAAGAGAAACGATGTTGAAAAGGAAAATGTAAACTATTGGAAGGAAACTATTGGTTGATATTTTAGATAAGGGTGTGGGAACAGGAAGAGTCATTGGCTAGATTATTTGCGAAGGAGGTGGCTTAGGAAGAGGAGTGATTTATTAGAAAATGTGAAAATGCTTTAGCGGGACCTTGGAAAAATCTTGAAGCTGTAGGAAATTCTAAAGAGGCATGTTTTGGTGATATTAGACAGACAGGAAAGCGCAGAAAGTGGACAATAGGGTAAAGGAAATAAAGGAAGAGCCAGATGTAGAAGAGAAAGTCGGATAGTTCGTTAGGATTTCCAACACCTCCCTCCGTTAGATTGAAAACGTTAGTTTGAAACATTAAAATTTGAACCAATTGACGCAGCGAATTTAAACAACAATAAAAATTTAGTACTAATTTTGTTAATTTGATACTTGCAATAATAGATCTACGAACCTATAACTACATTATAACAGGACATAGAATCAAATTATTAATATTGAACTTAAGGATACTTAATGCTATTTTTACATAATAATAGAAACACAAACGTATTACATAATATAGCGATACAAAAGAAGTTAAAAACATTATTGCTAGGGATTACAATTTATAATGGGGTAGTGCTTCTTCGTAGTTTTGTGCCCTGACCGAAACTGCAAGTTGGTTGTGACAACAGGTTGACTCCAGATCCCAACGTGTCCTCCTCCAGGTATGTAACCTCAGTAGTAGTCCTCATTCCATCCCTTTTTGCCTTGTGAATTATAACGTCCCGTGATGACCCACGATATTCACTACGAACATCTGAGTCGAATGTACAGTTTACATAATTCTTTATTGTTTGCGATGGTAACCCGTTATTTTGCCCTCTTGAAAAATTGAAGATCCGTTGCAAAAATTTCAATCTACCCAACCAGCGCCAACTGCTTACACAGACAATAAACATTAATAGTGCTCCTATAGCATAAAATATTACATTGTACCAGTGCGTATGAACAATCATAAAGGGTTCCTTCGCCCTCTTTGACAATGCTTCATCCATTTTTTTCAATTTGTTGTCTGAATACTTAATATCAGACAGATCTATGTTTGTAAGACGAATCGGTTTTAATACTACCGTATTCGTGTGATGAGATTGCGGAAGATGAATGCAACAATCGTCTTCAGTAATATTAATTGCTGGAATGTAATACGTGATATTTTTTTCCGCATACCTTGTCGGTTCTAAAAGATAATTATTTGTGTATCCTTTACACCGACTTTGCAACTGTAAAATACCAGTTCCCTTTATGATGATGTCCTCCATAAAATCAGTGTCCCCACCGCAAAGGACTGTGAGTGTTGTTGCCTTCTGAAGTGTATAAATCCAATTATTATGTCCAATATATTTCCATGATTCAGTGTTGGCTGTTATTGACTTTGTGATGCAATCCTCAGGAATTCGAGTAATCAATGATGATAGCAATTGTGTTTCACATACTGGCTTCATGATCTCGGTGACATGTACATTTGTACACAGGTACCTTCCATCTAGATATTCCTCGCAATCTGACAATACTTGCAAGGACGAGTATACGGTCTTAGATTGGGATAATAAGAGATAACGGAATCTGGGTTGAATATAGGAAAAGATGGAAGAATTTTGATGTGGAATTGGAATCGGAATAAGTTCAAAAAGATCAAATGACATTTGTTTGCTTAATGGAAATTTCAATGCAAAAATAATTGTTTCGTCAATAGCTACAATTTGTACTTTCATTAATTTATAGAAAATAGGTATATTCTTGTAATTCACCTCTATTGCCAATTCAAATTCTCCATCGTATTGCTGTAATTTCTCGCATAACTCTTTGGGTGTTAATAATAAGGGTGAAATAATATTATGAATACCCAAATTAATGGCCTCTATGTTTTTATTATATTCATTTAGTAACTTCCGCGTTAAAGAATTTAAAAGGGTAAATTGTTGAGCAATTAATGACTCCAACTTAAGTTGATCAAAATGTGCATTAATATCGCTAGTGAACATATTGATTAATTTAATATTATCATTTATAATATTTTCATTTTGTTTAAGTAAATAAAAAGAATTATTAAAATTTCGGACTGTATTAGAAATTATCTGGACCTGTGATGTTAATAATTTTTGTGTTTCTTCATTATCCTTCAACAACATATTAATACTATCCATATAGTATCTCGCATCTTCAGCATCAGGCGTTCCAAAGATCCAATTAAACACGTATGAGACGCCATTAATTAATCCACGACGATTTCTTTTATTTGATTTTTTTCCCATCAATTTAAATAGAATTTCATGATTTTCATCGACAACTTGCAAGTCTGACTCTAATAAGCGTAATTCTTGCTCACATTTACTTTTTATATTATTTTGATTTTGAAAATTCTTCAAAGCTACACTACATAGATTTTGTATTTTTTGAAAATTTACTTCTAACGCGCTTCTTGCTTCCCTTAAACATGTTATATTACTATGTACTAATAAAGTTAATTCTGAGTTAGAGATTCGTACAACACCTATGTTATTATAAAATATTCCGCCAGAGTTATTGATAAGTGTGTTGGTGAAATAATAGCTAGCTATGGGAATTAGAAGTAGAAGGAATTGCAGCATTGTCAGAATTTTCATCTGCAACGTAAAGTTTTAAAAGATTAGTATGATACTTTTGAGTTTTATTGCCTAATTGAATTTCTACCGTACTATTGGGAAATACACGAGTTATTTTAAAAGGACCTTTAAAATTCGGACTAAGTTTTTTATTTAATCCCGGTTTAGTTTGTTTTTGATAAATACATACCAGATCGCCTAATTTAAAATTGACAGGATTGGATTTCTTATCATAATATTCCTTACTTTTAATTTTTGATTGTACTAAATTATCTCGAGCTATTTTGAAAGAAGTATTCATACGATACTGAAGGGATTGCAGGTAGTCATCGTAGGTATAGCGAAATTGAGGTTCGTTTGTTATAGATGAGGGTAAGTATGGTTTACGTCCAAAGAAAAGCTCGTGCGGAGTATAATTTGTCGACTTCTGTATAGAAACGTTGTAGCTAAATATTGCAAACGGAACGTACTCATCCCAATCTACCTGATTAGGCTTAATATAGTGTTTTAAATAATCCTTTAGAGTCAGATGATATCTCTCTAATGCGCCATTAGTCTGGGGATGATACGGTGTGGTAGTTATATGCTTGGTTTTAAACATTTTACTGAGTTCTTTAATTAAGTCGGACATAAAATCAGGGCCTTGATCAGTCAAGAAGGTTTTTGGTATTCCAAAGTGCATAAAGAATTTTGTTAAAATTTTGGCAATAGTTACAGATTCATGATTAGGAATTGGTTCAGCGAGGCAAAATCTTGTTAGATCATCTTGCACCGTAAGAATAAATTTATTACCGGATTCAGTAAGAGGTAACGGTCCTACAATATCTATAGCTATTCTATCAAATGGTACTCCGGAAGTAGTTGTAATCTCCATCGGTTGTTTTGTTGGCTTAAAGTTAGTCTTATTAATTTGACAAGAATGACACGATTCAATATATTTCCTAATATCAGATTTCATATTGGGCCAAAAGTAATTTTCCTTAATCCTAGAATATGTTTTATGAAATCCGTAATGACCTGCTAACTTACTATCATGATTGTCTTGTAGAATCTTTTTAATTTCATCCTGATTTTTCGGTATAATTTTCATTGTGTTAAATATTTTTATGTTATTTTGTGGAAATAAAAACTTAATCATTTCATATAATTGTGGATTTTTAATATTAGTATGTTTTTCTGGAGGAACTAGCACAAAATTTTGGTTTTTAAGTCTTTGTTTTAAATTCAATAAAGTGGCAAAAAGATTTTTATATTCTAGTCTATCAAAATGCAAGTTTAATGGATATATTAAATACACAGTTTGTTTTTGATTTTTTAATTCGGATATACCGTTTATACTTGGTTTAAGATTAGTTATGTCAAAATGAGAAGTTATATAATCAGAATAAGGATTGGCTTCGTCTAAATCCTGAGACCATATAAGCACAATTGGATCGGTGATTCTAATAAGAGGACTATTCTCCTTTTCATAAATGATCGTATCCTGATTTGTATAATGAAACTTGACAAAATCCTGATAAGTTGGTATAGTAACTAAATTTACAGTTTCTTGTTTTTCAACGAGTCTCGACAAACCATCTGCATTTGAATTAACACGTCCTGGCTTATATTTAATATCGTATTCGTATTCATTTAACCGAAGTCGCCAGCGTACTAATTTAGAGGTTGGATTTTTGCAATTGAATAGCCATTGTAAAGGCCGATGATCAGTAAAAATCGTAAATTTTTGTCCATATAAATAGGGTCTAAAATGTTCTACTGAACTTATAATAGCTAACAGCTCCTTCTCTATAGTTGAATAGTTTTCCTCAGCTTTATTGAGGGTCCTTGAATAATAAGCAATCGGTAAATCATGACCATCCTTAATTTGTGATAATACACCTCCTATACCTACATTTGATGCATCTGTCGTTAATACAAAGGGTTCAGAGAATACTGGATATTGTAAAATAGGTTTTTCAATTAACTTGTTTTTTAAAGCTTGGAATGCTCCTTCCTGCTCATTTGTCCACTCAAAGCAAACATCCTTCCTCAATAAAGATGTTAGGGGTTTTGCAATTGAAGAAAAGTTAGGAATAAATTTTCTATAGTATCCGACCATGCCCAAAAACATTTTTACATGTTTTTGATTTTGGGGACGAGGCATATTTACGATTGACTCTACCTTTTTAGCATTTGGTTCAATACCCTTATCAGAAATTACATGACCTAAATACTCGCATGAACGTTGTAAGAAATTGCACTTATCCGGTTGTAATTTGAGATTATTTTCACGAAGTTTTGAAAATACATTCTTTAATTTCCTGTTATGATCCTCTAAGGTTGCTGCATAAATAACAATATCATCTATATATACAAAACAGTGAATGCCTATTAATCCAGCCAAAACTGCATTCATTAACCGTTGGAACCGTTTCGGAGCATTTTTGAGACCAAATGGCATACGTGTATATTCAAATTGCCCCTGTGGCGTAGTAAATGCGGTTTTGGGACCATCATTCGGATCCATAGGAATTTGATGGAATCCGCTTGCCAGGTCTAAGACTGTAAAATATTGTGCGTGACCTAACTGATCTAATATTTCTTCAATATTAGGAAGCGGGTAGGCATCCCCAACTGTCTTTTCATTAAGCTTCCTATAGTCTATTACAATACGCCACTTGCGTTTACCTGAGGCGTCCGTTTTTTTTGGTACTATCCACAAAGGACTAGACCAAGGGCTAGTGGAAGGTTTTATTATACCTTGCTGAAGCATTGACTCTATTTGTTTACTGACTTCTGTTTTATGGATCTCCGGGTATCTATAGGATTTTACATGAATTGGCTGATCGTCATTTGTCTTAATATCATGAAACATCGTATTTGTGCAAGTTAATAAATCGGTCGGTAAATGAAATATATCATGAAATTCTTTGCAAATACTTTTAATAGAAGATTGTTCCTCAGAATTTAAATGATTAAGACGAAGATTTTCGTTCAAAACTTTTAGTCTTTCGGATGCTTGATTATTGCTTTGTCCGGGTGCTAATTTAAAAATTTGCGCTTGAGTTGATACCCTTTCGAGCGATAATTTGGGTATTTGAATTTGTTTAATTTCGGCAGATGAATTAATAATTGTAACAAGGCATGTATTTTGTTTCTCAATCTTGACAATTGCATTTGGAATCAATATTAATCCATTTTCCAATTCTTGAGAAGAAATAATTCCTTCAACTAGATTTAGCGGATTCTGAACATTTACCCTAACTACCGTTTCTGTTCTTGGCTTTAATACAACAAATGAACTAACTGATTGTGGTGTATTTAGATATATCGGTACTGGAAAAGGAACTGGACTAATTGAAATGGTAAGATTTGCGTAATCGATTTTACAGTCCCGTGATTTAAGAAAATCAGTACCAATTAAGCCATCAAATGGTATATTGGTAATTGAAGAAATTACCTGAAATTTCGCATTGAATTTTACTCTATGAATTTCAAGCTTCAATTCTGTTTCTCCTAACGTGCTAATAGTTGAATTTGGTGAAATTCCATTTAAAATGAGAGTAGATGAATCGTGAATTTGGAAATTGTTTAAACTTGACTCTTTTACCAAAGAAATAGAAGCGCCGGAATCAATTAAAAATTTTAGAACTTTGTCCTCGGACTTTGCCATCCCAGATTCGAATAATACATATATCAAATTACCTTGATGAGATGAACTATAAACATTTAAAGGAGGAAATCGTTGAATTTCTGAGTAATCTGATTTACTGCTTGTGATTCTGTCGATGGGAGTTGATTTAAGGATCGATTCGGTGGATTGGGGTTGTGATGAACATTGCGAAAATCCTGACTTTGAAAATGAACGTTCCTATTAGTAGCGACGGAAGCATTGGCAGTGGATTGCGATAAGCCTTGTTGTCTAATATTATTATTATATTGCCTCTTTCTACATTCGCTAATCAAATGTCCAAAATTTTTGCAATAATTGCACTGTTTAATTGTCATATTTATGGGTCGACTAACAGTTTGAGATCGATTATAACTTTGAGACTGATTGAAATTATTTACTCCCGGTCTTGGAAATCTGGCATTTGAATTAATGAAACCCGATGGATTCATTGGCCTGTACGAACCACTATAACTATTTCCCCGTGAATCTAATGGTGCAGAATTTCGATTTCTATTCTGATAACAATCCCTGGTACTATGATTAGTTTTGAAGCAAATTTTACAACCACGCGTTTGTGAATTATCGTAACTTAACCGTAACGCCTTTTCTTCTGCGACCGCGGCTGTAAGAGCGTTATTTACCGTATCAAATTGCCGATATCTAAGCATTTGCGAGATTTGTGGATGACTATGATAAATAAATCTATTTAATGTGAGCTCTTCTATCATTGATAATCGTCCTTTTAACAAATCATCTTCTGAACTTGTTGCATGAACAGCGCCTAAAATCCTAGATGCGAGATCCTCTAATCTTTGATAAAATTGAGACACGCTTTCATTTCGCTCTTGACGTATACTACTCAACTCTTCAAACATTTGATCTATTGACTTCCTATCCTGATATAACCGCATCAAAAGTCCCGAAATTTCAGACCAAGTGGTTAAATTGCAATGAACATCAATTTGTTCCCTAGCTTTACCCGTAATTCGACTTCTAACGAATAATAGCAATGCTGCATATTGCTCAGGTTTTGCTAATTCAAAAACTCCATCGATCTGCTTGATAAAACTTCGGAGCTTGAATCTATCCCCATCAAATGTGTCCGGTATTAAACGTATTAAAAATTCTAAGCTAAGTTTTTCGGTTTCCATACTTGTAGACTCCATAGGCTGAGACATATTCATACAATCTGTATTGAGTATTTTGAATTCGAACTTGAATTTAGTGAATTAAGCAAACAAACTTCGACTTAGGAATATAGGATTATGATTTGGAATTCGTCCTTACAATATCGTAGAAATTGAGAAATTATCTAAATTCGGTACTCACCATGCAACTTTTATTCTTCCTCCTGGTATGGTTTTACAACTGCTGCTGGGTCGAATTGAGTTCCAGAAACTTCAGACAAGTTGTAGTCCTTACTTGGGGGTTAAACCGCTGATCCAAATTTAACAATATAAATTGTCACTCGCGCTCAGCGATGAATTTAATTCAAACGTTCAGCTGTCTACGCCAAGTGTTGATCAGAGATCCCACTTCTGACACCAAAAATTTTATGTTGGAGTTCCAGAGTCAGGAATAACTCAAGATGAATTTAATAACAATTTATTATTCAACAGTATACTTGGTTGAACCTTAATCTAGGACTCTAGTTTTAAAAAGTTGTACTTGACACGGTGAAGTTTGGATAAAATCTGAAGAGAAACGATGTTGAAAAGGAAAATGTAAACTATTGGAAGGAAACTATTGGTTGATATTTTAGATAAGGGTGTGGGAACAGGAAGAGTCATTGGCTAGATTATTTGCGAAGGAGGTGGCTTAGGAAGAGGAGTGATTTATTAGAAAATGTGAAAATGCTTTAGCGGGACCTTGGAAAAATCTTGAAGCTGTAGGAAATTCTAAAGAGGCATGTTTTGGTGATATTAGACAGACAGGAAAGCGCAGAAAGTGGACAATAGGGTAAAGGAAATAAAGGAAGAGCCAGATGTAGAAGAGAAAGTCGGATAGTTCGTTAGGATTTCCAACAATTTAGGAATGTGAGGATTTAGGAATTTAGGGATTTGGAAATTTGGAAATTTTGTAATGTGAGGATTTAGGAATTTTAGGATTTGGAAATTTGAGAATTTAGGAACGTGAGGATATAGAAATCTGAGTTTTTGGAAATTTGAGAATTTGGGAAATTTGAAATTCTAAAATTTAGAAATTTAGGAATATGAGAATTTAGAAGCTTAAGAATTTGAAAATTTATGAATTTTAGAATATGGGAATTTAGGAGTATACAAATTTGGAAATTTGAGAATTTTGAAAATTTGATATTCTGTAATTTAGAAATTTGAAAATTTAGGAATTTGGAAATTTAGAAATTTAGAAACGTGAGAATATAGAAATTTTGTAGTTTGGAAATTTGTGAATTTTGAAAATTTGAAATTTTGTAATTTAGAAATTTGAAATTTAGGAAATTTGGAAATTTGAAAATTTGGAAATTTGGAAATTTAGAAGTGTCAGAATATAGAAATGTGAGAATTTTGAAGTGTAAGAATTGAACATTTTTAAGATTCGACAATTTGAAAATGTAATATGAGAATGTAAAAATTGAAGCATTTGAAAATTTCAGAATTTAAAAAGTGACAAAACTGAAAAATTCGGGATATGCAAATTTTCAATTTTGCATACATACTCACTCGATCCAAGTATACCTCTATTTTCTGCAATAATAAATCATACTACCATTCCTCTTCGCTTCGTATCCAAGTACCAACCTCCAAAATCATCCTTCAAAATTAACAAATAATTTCCAACGAAACAAATCAGTAGTAATTTAATTGCCACCGTAATATAATTTTCGCGTTCCAATTAATTTACCGTCGATATGTGTTGTGAAAATTTGCTCCGATTACAATGTTTAGCACCTCTCGTCCCGTTTTCATTTACAATTTCTCGTAATTAGTCGGGAAAATGTTGATCGCGACGAGTTCGAAGGTATAACCTAACGATTCGCTAATACGTTTCAACAAGAGACGGCTCGTCGTGAAAATAGTGGTCGAATTTCGCGCTCCCTCCGCGTTTTCATAATCCTCTTACATTTTCAGTTAACTGGGTCACCGGAAATTATACATTGTTGCATTCGCGCCTGTCTGTCTACGAGAACAAAACAGAAACCCGGGACCCAAAAATAAATCGAATGCACCTCGCAAATATTTTGGGAAACTGAAATGAAATAAAATATTTGATCGATGGTTTATTCATTCATTTTCAAACCCCATTGTGTGATTTCTCATTTTTGAACTACGGGCAATTGTTTACTTTTTCGTTACTGAACACCGTTCGATTCTTACTTTTTCATTTTTTTTTTTAACCACGTTCGAGTTTTATTTTTTCGTTGTTTATTTTTTCGCTTTTGGACCCCGTTCGATTGTTTATTTTTTAACACAGTTTGATTGCTTATTTTTTTTTCTTTTTTTAACCTCGTTTTGGTTGTTTATTCTTTTATTTCTTTATGCTATTCGATAGTTTATTCTTTCATTTCTTAACCCTATTTCATTGATTAATTTTTTCAATTTTTAACCCCATTTGCTTATTTTTTCATTTTGAACACTATTGCCGGTTTTTTTAACCCCCTTCGGTTGTCTATTCTTTCATTTTTAATCCCATTCGATAGTTTATTTTTTTCATTTTTAACGCAGTTCGATTGCTTATTTTTTCTTTTTTTTTAAACCCCATTCGATTGTTTATTCTTTCATCTTTTAATCCCATTCGATAGTTTATTCTTTCATTTTTTAACCCCAAAGGTTTATATTTCTACTTTTCAATACCATTCGTTTACTTTCACACTTTTTCATTTAATAAGTAAAAAGGGAAATTTGCAAATAAAAGGATAACTGCAAATAATATCCTCTAATATTTACTTAACAAAAATAGCAGATGAGAAATTTAAATGAAAAGTAGCAATTGTAACGAGCCGAGTAATTAAAAGTAAATATTCAGTAAATGCTGTAATAATTATGATTATAATGTATTATTTAATGTTCATTATTAAAGTATTGATTTACCTTGCAGCCCTGAAATTATTTTAAATGGAAGAAATATTACTCCATGCAATGCGTAATATTGGTTTTCGGGAATTTCATTCTGTTTCATATCTATCCCATCACTACATTCACTGAACACTCCAGAATTTTGTATTAATTTACCGATAATATTATATTTTATCGATGTATGCATTAATGTCATTATCGAAATTCATTAATAGCACCTCTACCTTATTCGTACATAAACCTTAATCCTATCATTATAAATTACAAAGTTTGAAGTTCATGAAGATTGTTTAGCTTCAAAATTTTTAGTAACCTCCACCATCTTGTTCATACCTAAACACACCTCAATGTCGTCATAAATTACCATCACTATAAGGCAAAAATTAATAAATTAATATCGTTACCATGTAAAAGTATAATGGATGTATTAATCAAAACTGATATTTACACATAATAACAAAGTTATATGGCAGACACAGGTAGAGTTCGAAATTCATGAAGATTTCTTAACTTCATCAAAATTTTTAGTTACAGTACCTCCTCCATCTTGTTCACACCTAAGCACACCTCAATATCGTCATAAATTACCATCACCATAAGGACAAAATTAATAAATTAATATCGTTACCACGTGAAAATATAATGGATGTATTAATCAAAACTAATACTTACACCTAATAGCAAAATTATATGACAGACACAAGTAGAGTTCGAAATTCATGAAGATTTCTTAGCTTCATCCAAATTTTTAGTTACAGTACCTCCTCCATCTTGTTCATACCTAAACTCACCTTAATGTCGTCATAAATTACCATCACCATAAGGACAAAATTAATAAATTAATATCGTTACCACGTAAAAGTATAATGGATGTATTAAACAAAACCCAGTAACAAAGTTATATGAAAGACACCAACAAAGTTTGACGTTCATGAAGATTTTTACCTTCATCAAAATTTTTAATCACATTACCTCCGCCATCTTGTTCATACCAAACCTCGAGCCTATCGTCATAATGTGTCACCTTAAAACGCCATCACGACGTAAAAAGAATTAATAAATTAATGTCTACCACGTAAAAGTATAATGTACGTATTAATCAAAACTGATACACCCAATAACAAAGTTATATGAAAGACACCAGCCAAGTTAGACGTTCAAGAATATTTTTTAGCTTCATCAAAATGTTTAATCACAGTACCTCCACCATATTGTGCATACCAAAATACACCTCAGTGTCGTCAGAAATTACCATCACCATAAAGAACCATCACGACGTAAAAAGAATTAATAAATTAATGTCTACCACGTAAAAGTATAATGTACGTATTAATCAAAACTGATACTTACACCCAATAAAGTTATATGAAAGACACCAGCCAAGTTAGACGTTCAAGAATATTTTTTAGCTTCATCAAAATGTTTAATCACAATACCTCCGCCATTTTGTTCATACCAAAATACACCTCAGTGTCATCAGAAATTACCATCACCATAAAGAACCATCACGACGTAAAAAAGAATTAATAAATGAATGTCTACCACGTAAAAGTATAATGTACGTATTAATCAAAACTGATACACCCAATAACAAAGTTACATGAAACCAGCCAAGTTAGACGTTCAAGAATATTTTTTAGCTTCATCAAGACTTTTAGTCACAGTACCTCCACCATATTGTGCATACCAAAATACATCTCAGTGTCGTCAGAAATTACCATCACCATAAAGAACCATCACGACGTAAAAAAGAATTAATAAATGAATGTCTACCACGTAAAAGTATAATTAATCAAAACTGATACTTACACCCAATAACAAAGTTATATGAAAGACACAAGCAGAGTTCGAAGTTCATGTAGGTTGCCCGGCTTCATCAAAATTGCTAGTCAGCTCAGCTGGGTCCCTGATTTGCATGGTATTAACCCAAGCAGCGAGCCGAGCAGAATTTTTACCAGCTCGTAATCGCAACAAGCTGTCGCGATACTCTGTTCCCCGGGTAATTTCGATGGGACACACCATAGCGTAGTTATACCACGGGGACGCGATCGAATTATTGATAGAAGAGTTATCTCTCGGCCCAGGATGGATTTGCATGTTTAATGCAATCATGGTAATCGATGAAAAACTTCGGGGAGGAAAGGGTCTAGCGATGGATAGGATGGGATAGGGATTATGGGTGAAACTTTAGGCCTTCTTTCTTTTTTTTTTCCTTTATCGAGCATCCTGTAAGCATCTCGAGCATGCCAATCCCTGCGAAACTTTCCGGGATATTCCTGTAGCAGACGAGCGGCATTTAAATTCGTGGCAATCAGATACGATTGAAAAGTTCAATCGGGACCTCGTAACTTGAGGCTAGTTATCGCGCGGAACGTGGAAGAAATGGGGAAGATCTGGGGAAATTTCTGCGATTAACTGAAATCACTTTACACGTGCGAAATTATTCGATGTAGGAAAATATGTGGCAAGTTTATTGAAACACCAAATGTTCTATATTGATGTGTAGAACACTCTGTGTGTTCTATTTTCTTTCTTCCTGTGGAGATCTGTCTCTCTTTTATTTCAAGTTTATCGATGTATCTTGTAATATAACAATTCTTTATTAATAGAATACGCAAAATAAACAAGAAAGGAAGTACACAAATGGAACTGTAACAAATATAATAAAACACAAAATTATAATACTGTGGAAGGACACATAATTTTATTACACGGGTAAGGGTATGCGTCGCACCTCCTGAACAAGCCAAACCGGAAGGAGGCAAGTGGAGCTAGTCCTTCTTACGCATTTGATACTGGGCCCATGTTCTAAACTTGCCTTAAGTTTAATATAGTCTAACAGTGTAGGATAATATGTGTATTTTGTTACTTCATGTACTTCATCAATATCGTGTAGGATAATATGTGGATTTTGTTATTTTAAGTACTACATTGATATGTACATTGATATGTAGATCTTGTTATTTCAGGTACTCCATCAATATAGTGGAGGAGATATGTAAATTTTCTTATTTCTAGTACTTCATAGATATAGTGTAGGATAATATGTATATTTTGTTATTTTAAGTACTACATTGATATAGTGGATGATAATATGTGGATTTTGTTATTTCAAGTTCTTCGTCAATATAGTGGAGGATAATATATAGATCTGGTTATTTTAGGTACTCCATCAACATAGTGGAGGAAAATATGTAAATTTTCTTATTTCTAGTACTTCATAGATATAGTGTAGGATAATATGTATATTTTGCTATTTTGAGTACTATATTTATATAGTGGAGAAAAATATGTGGATTTTATTATTTCAAACACTTCATCAATGTAGTATAAGAAAATCTGTAAACCTTTTTTCATTTCAAATACCTTATCAATGTAACATAGACAAATCTATGGATTTTCCTTTTTTATCTCAAATTTCTTTTCAATATAATGTAGGAACATTTGTATCCTTAATGTATAATGAACCTTTTTATCCTTAATGTATAATGAACATTTGTATCCTTAACGTATAATGAACATTTGTATCCTTAATGTATAATGAACATTTGTATCCTTAATGTATAATGAACATTTGTATCCTTAATATATAATGAAAATTTGTATCCTTAACGTATAATGAACATTTGCATCCTTAACGTATAATGAACATTTGTATCCTTAATGTATAATGAAAATTTGTATCCTTAATGTATAATGAACATCTGTATCCTTAATGTATAATGAACATTTGTATATTTAATGTAGGGTCACTCTTCTATATCAATTTTTCTATTAATCCATCAGTACCATTTTCAAATTGATTAAAATGCAAATTTTGCATGGACTTGAACGGCTCTATTCGAATTCTTCAAATCTTCGAGTTACAGGATTAGACTAATAATTAATCCTATGAATTAGGTTCAATTAGAGCGACGAATGATCCGTGGAATGAAAAGGAGGATGACACGTTCGCATTATCCGCCCGTTTTAAATCAAACTGTCACGATCGATTTTACGAGGAAAAGGAACAAAACGTGGCCCTTACTCGTGCTTGTTAACAAACCCGGCCCATTCGATAATGGCTTTCTCTGATACTCATCGAACTCTGCTGATTCGGTTATTATTCGTTCGCCTAACCAGCTCGCGTCGCTTTTGTTTCGTTTCTTTTTTTTTTTGTTAAAACCGCAACCGAACATCATTTCTCATTACCCTTCGCGATTTTGGTATGGTCGAATCGACACTGTTTCGATCGAGTTCCTCTTTCGTAAAATTAGAAATGAAATTCAGTCGTGGATTCTCGTTTATCGTCCATATTTGCCATATTTGCGAACCCGTTAAATATCTCTCTTAGTCGTTTCAGGAAAAAATTTACCTTGTTTTTGCATCTTCTTTATTTTTGGATGTGCTCTGCAAGTTTTGTGACGAAATTTGATTAAACGAAGCATAGTTGTAATTATAGCATTTAGATGTAATTATGATCGGTATTTCTGTTTGTTATTCAGGAATTGTAAAAATGTAATCAATTTTGTTTGGTTAAATATCAGATACAAACAAGACAAATTAATTGACAGAACGGTTAAATCAAATGATTAATTTTGAGAATTACACTAAAGATTGTGTAATAGCAGAATATAAAAATATAATTAATAAATGAATTTTTCAAAATAATAATTATATTAAAAATTGTGAAATTGCAATATAATTAAAAAGTAAAAATATAATTGCGCGAAAAATTTGCCAAAACAATAATAAAATATAAAATACAATTACACTAAAAATTGTGTAATAGCAGAATATAAAAATATAATTAATAAATGAATTTCTCAAAATAATAATTATATTAAAAATTGTGAAATTGCAATATAATTAAAAAGTAAAAATATAATTGCGCGAAAAATTTGCCAAAACAATAATAAAATATAAAATACAATTACACTAAAAATTGTGTAATAGCAGAATATAAAAATATAATTAATAAATGAATTTTTCAAAATAATAATTACATTAAAAATTGTAAAATTGCAATATAATTAAAAAGTAAAAATATAATTGCGCGAAAAATTTGCCAAAACAATAATAAAATATAAAATGCAATTACACTAAAAATTGTGTAATAGCAGAATATAAAAATATAATTAATAAATGAATTTTTCAAAATAATAATTATATTAAAAATTATGAAATTGCAATATATTTAAAAAGTAAAAATATAATTGCGCGAAAAATTTGCCAAAACAATAATAAAATATAAAATACAATTACACTAAAAATTGTGTAATAGCAGAATATAAAAATATAATTAATAAATGAATTTTTCAAAATAATAATTACATTAAAAATCGTGAAATTGCAATATAATTAAAAAGTGAAAATATAATTGCGCGAAAAATTTGCCAAAACAATAATAAAATATAAAATACAATTACACTAAAAATTGTGTAATAGCAGAATATAAAAATATAATTAATAAATAAATTTTTCAAAATAATAATTACATTAAAAATTGTGAAATTGCAATATAATCAAAAAGTAAAAATATAATTGCGCGAAAAATTTGCCAAAACAATAATAAAATATAAAATGCAATTACACTAAAAATTGTGCAGTAGCAGAATATAAAAATATAATTAATAAATGAATTTTTCAAAATAATAATTATATTAAAAATTATGAAATTGCAATATATTTAAAAAGTAAAAATATAATTGCGCGAAAAATTTGCCAAAACAATAATAAAATATAAAATACAATTACACTAAAAATTGTGTAATAGCAGAATATAAAAATATAATTAATAAATGAATTTTTCAAAATAATAATTACATTAAAAATCGTGAAATTGCAATATAATTAAAAAGTGAAAATATAATTGCGCGAAAAATTTGCCAAAACAATAATAAAATATAAAATGCAATTACACTAAAAATTGTGTAATAGCAGAATATAAAAATATAATTAATAAATGAATTTTTCAAAATAATAATTATATTAAAAATTATGAAATTGCAATATATTTAAAAAGTAAAAATATAATTGCGCGAAAAATTTGCCAAAACAATAATAAAATATAAAATGCAATTTCACTAAAAATTGTGAACTTCGAAACTTAAAAAATCCCTGAAGAGGTTAAAGAACATCGCAGCCCATTTTGCACCCAAATAATCGAAGTAGCGTTCGATTACAAAAATCCCTACATACAAAATGAACAAATTCCATATTTGAAAGAATTAAAACGACCTTGTTACCACGTGGAGGCTACACGAAACAGAAAAACAGAAATGGAGGTAAATCCAATTTGTTCATCGAGGGTAGTTCCAGGTCGGTTGCAATTCAAACGGGGCCAGTTGGTCGAATCTATTCGAGCTTCGTGGTGAAATTCGTGCGAGAGATTCGTTAGCGGAATCGTGGGTATTCGGTTGGAAAAAATACGGAAGTACGTGACGACAAGCTTCCAGGGGAAGTCGGATATAACTCAGCGCGGGCGAAAGCGACGGGGTAAATAAAAAACGCGAGAAAAAGGAAATGTTTGGCAAAAGGATGAAATTGTAGCGTTTGCGTAATATATGAAAAATTCCCGAGACATCCTGAATCATAAGAAAGATTCAGCGGTGTAGAAGCACGGTAGGTAGAGTTAAGAAGCTACAACCAAATGTGGACGGAAGAATAAAGAGGGTTCGTCGAAGTCGTTGAATTTCCGGTATCCTCGCGGCGGGTCACACGCTGCATCTCGCATTCTTCAGTCGACTTGTTTCGAAAGTTGTCCCCCTTATTTATTCATGGATCGAAGGCATGTTGTCGCAGACGTTCGCGAAAACGCCTGGAAAAAGATTCTCGTAGCCGCGTTGTCGTTATGGAAATCCATTACAGCTGTAACATCGAATTTCGCGGATTTCACGGTAGAAATCCCGTGGCGATCTAAATGTTTCCCCCCACAACCCTGCCTGCGGAAAATTCAATTTCCCGTGGAATCGCTTTGTGCGCTTCTACCCGTTCGGAACAGCTTGTTTTTCGGTTATCCTTGCTTTCCTCTCGTTTCGTTACGTTCGAATGAAGTGCCTGATATTCTGCGATTCGATACTAACTTCGACATAATGCAAGAAAACGGGGAACGTGACTCGGGTGGCTGTCTGTTGATTGGAGGGAAGAAGATAGGGGTGGAAAATGACAGTTTCTCTGAACACAGCGAAAGAGCATGTATTAACCCCTTGCACTATGACCTATTTGTCATGTGCGTCGGAACTAACTAAACACAGCTACAATATTAAAACAGGCAAAGAATGTTGAAATGTTATGATAACATGGTATTATGCAATCGTTGACTATGCAAATTATAATTGGACTTGAACTCCAAATTGAAGCATATTAAAAATTGATCCCAACTGAAGTACCAGTGCGTCACGAGTCAGACTCGTCAAAATAGTGCAAGGGGTTAATATATAAAAAGTTTACATTAATAAAAATCCTTGTTAAAAACGTGTTAAAACCCCTTGTTAAATTGTAACAGTTCTTGTGCAAAGTTTTTTATTAAATATTTAGTTAAATCTTACACTAACGACTTTGGACATAGTCTTCGAGTGGTTGCACGTTTATGGTACATGTACCTTAAAGCAGTATATGATTTGTCTTGCAATTAAAAATAAAAGAATGAACAAACATGAAATAACATTCTTCATCCTGATAAAGGACACAGGTTTCAAGAAAACGACTTTTTTTGTAATTTGAAATAAGGAACTTAGAGAACTTTGATCAGATTCGGTGTTAACCACTCAACTACTATCTGTATGACATCATTGTGATATTTGCTTACATTTTACTGAAATAAATCAGGCTGTTGCGCAAAATTTTAAGCAATCATCTGCTGTATTTAGTTTTAGAAATCTCTCACGGAAATATTTGCGTAAATTCTTTTATTGAACCTACAAGAAAGTTTGCAGTGTTACAAGTGAATCGTTGCAAGAGAATCTAAAGATTCAAGTACAGTTGCAACAAAATTTAACGAAATTAATGGAAAAGTGGATTTAGCGTTCATGTGGTGCGATTACAGTACTCTTCCGCTTTGAAATAAATAAATATTTAAGCGTTAAATAGAAGGTTGCTGAAATACGCGTGGTTTGTGAGGTGTTTCTACCTGAAAACGCCTGCCTTTCTTTTGTGTGCACTCTTTAATGTATGCTCGACATACATTTGTAATCTTCCGATTGCCGACTGATTTAACTACTGGTTATTTTTTGAATATGTGGTCAGATTATTTCAATATTTAATTACGCACGGTGCAAATGGATTAAGGTACACGGAATTTGATTTTTCACGTCCGAGTAAAATTTAATTTTCTTCACCTAAATTTGCAATGGAATTATAACAGTAAATGATGTAATTGTAAATGATGGAGGAAAGATTTGATAGTTGGAAAATTATGAAGTTTGAATTTGGAGATTGGTAATATGAAATTTTTGTTTTTGAAATTCGTAACTTTTTTAATTTTTCAATTTCTGCGTCTGTGAATTTGAGAATTTGTGAGTTTGTAAATTTGTGAATTTGTGAATTTGTGAATTTGGTAATTTGGTAATTTGTAAATTTGTAAATTTGTAAATTTGTAAATTTGTAAATTTGTAAATTTGTAAATTTGTAAATTTGTAAATTTGTAAATTTGTAAATTTGTAAATTTGTAAATTCGTAAATTTGTAAATTTGTAAATTTGTAAATTTGCCAATTTGCCAATTTGCCAATTTGTCATTTTGAGAATTTGTGAATTCATAAATTTGTAACTTTGTAAATTTGTAAATTTGTGAATTTGTAAATTTGTAAATTTGTCATTTTGTGAATTTGTAAATTTGTAAATTTCTAAATTTGTAAATTTGCCAATTTGCCAATTTGTCATTTTGTGAATTTGTGAATTTGACAATTTGTGAATTCATAAATTTGTAACTTTGTAAATTTGTAAATTTGTAAATTTGTAAATTTGTGAATTTATAAATTTGTGAATGTTTCAATATCAATCAGAATCCGTCAATATTCATCCTAAAAAAAGTGTTATTATGTACCTTTAAACAAAAGTGACCAGGTTTAGTGAAAAACCAGGCTACATTATTTTTATAGACAATACGTATTTTTATTTTGCTTTGTAGTACATAATAACCCTTCTCGTAACAGAACATTGTTAAATGTGGAAGCTGCATTGTACTACCTTCCACATTCAAAACGTACTCGAACAAAGCTTTGCGTATTAATATCGACAGCTGTGGCAAACGTTACTATGATTCGCAACAATACAGTACGATTGTTGCTGAAATTGTACCGCAACACATGTTCACTTTTTGGGAACTCAATGAAGAAGCAAATAAGTTACACTAATTTTATCATCACAATTAGATACACTATTTTGAAGTCCAGCTTAAATTTGTTTAATTTACAAAATTAATATTCTAAATAAACTATAAAGCTTCAAGTGTTAACAAATAAAAATAAAAAAATTTTGTTAAACACTTTTACATCTGAATTTATTTTTGCAAAATACAATTTGTTAACATTTTATAAATATTTCATATTTCATTTTGTCAGATAAATCGATACAAAATTATTGTCTCAAATATCGATTCTATTTCAATCATTCAATTATGTCAGTAATTACAGTTTGTTGATATCTTTCGTTATTTCCAATAAATTTCGTAATTAAATACTTCCAATTAAAACAACTGTTTCACGTTACTATCTAGGCAAATCAATTTCCCCGCCCGTTTAATGTAAAATATGAATTCGCCAAATACATGTGACACTTGAAACAGAATTCTAGCTTAAACTGCCAATCACTGTATATTAAATTGTACCATATCAAATGTCCAATTTCGAAACATAAATGGGACGTCATTTTGTGACATAAACTGTAGAATATACTTGATGACATATCAAGTTTGAAATTAAAATTCTGGTGATCGAATGCTCCGAATATTATTTTTGGAGATTTTCGAGACTTTCGGTGGAAAATTAATAAGCTCCGGCGATCTTCTATCTTATGATGTTTTGGTTAGGAGTAGGACAGTAGATGGTTTCCAGAAATGTGCAAAAATTCCACTTCGTTTCGCCAGGATTTAAATTTTTAAACTTCAAATTTCTTAATTTTTAAATCACCGAATCTTAGATTTTTCAATTTCTGAATCCCTAAATTTCTAAACTTGCAAATCTTCATGTTACTAAGTTTTTATATTTTCAAATGTTCGATCTCCCAAGATGACAAATGTCCAAACTTATAAATTATTGATCAAGATGGAGCCTCGACACTTAACCTCTTAGGCACAACGCGCCACTATAGTGGCTTTCGCGACCATCTCTATGTACGACCACTATAGTGGCTTTCGAATGTCATCGTAGACTCACCGTTTCAATTGAACGATCATTTTCATATGTTTCGATTCGCACTTTGCTTTACCACGTTTTTTAATAAATCCCACAAAAGTACATTACATGTAAATAAAAGGTAACCAAGTTTAGGCACCGTGGAGCACCTCTTTGCACTAATACACGACATTGGAAACATTTGGAAATTACATATTTTGTGAATTTTTTAAAAAAGTAAATTATCAAAGTTAAACTACATGTATATCTTTGGGAAAAATTATAATTAAACTTCGTTCCAATGTACTCGCTGGTATACATGTATCGTATAACATTGTCACACATAGTGCTGTTTACACGTGTGCTGTACAGAGAAGTTCTAAGAGGTGAAAATTGAACGCGAAGCAACGAGTTTCAGTTATTTAAGTGGATTTTCAACACTCTCCTCGCAAAGGCGTGATCGATCAAAGGCACGCAAATCAGACAAAAACCAGGACGTATCCAGGATTGCCGTAAGAGAGCTTAATTCGCGAACCGGTGTAAAAGTAGGTAAGCATGAATAATCGTGATGCCAAGATGATTCGTCGTCGCGGAGGTAACTTTACGTTGGCCGCAAGCCTGAAGGAAGGAAACCATCCATTACGGATCATTATCGAGTCTTGATTTATAATCCCCTTCGAGCGGTTAAGATCCTGGATCAGCTTTCGGTGCTTTATCACAGCACGTGTAAATCCGTCTGCTAAAGCTCCCTGTGTTCGAGGCTGATCCTCCTAGTCCCGATTGTTTCACTTTTATCTTTGCATCTCTGATCGCTTTCATTGTGAATTATTACGTAACGACGCTTTGTCCCTTTGATAGTTGCCTTCCCAATATTTACCGACCGGTTTCGGCCGCGATGAATTATTCCGATTGTTTCGGCCGCGCCGGAAAAAGATGAACGACCATTCAAAGTTTATCTTTCGGTAATTTCTTTCCGCGGCATCCAGCTTATCGTTTTAATGAAATTAGATTCGTTTCTTGCGCAAGGAAATTGCGGCGAGGAAAAAGACGGAAAATAATTCCTCCAGCAACGTTCGATGTTTCTTTGTTTTGTGCAGTTATCCCGGCAGAATATTTCGCGCTTGTTTTTATGGCGCGCCATTGTGTTCCGAATAAGAGACCTTTTTGGAGTAATCGTGATCGTTATTTATAGGGACTTGAAATTACTGTGGTTTATGTTCTTGTACTGCTTTTTCGGGTTCAATTAGGATATAATTAATGGGACTGCTCGTAAAATGTACAGATTGTAATTATACCTAATTACAAATTAATAGTAATTCAGCTGTAAGTTAATTCGTTGTGAATTATTTCTAATTCAATATTAGTCATTGTTAATGTAATAAATTGTCGATGAAATTGTTGATTTGCAAAAGACTCGACTTGACCGAAATATTATTAAAAAATTGCGATGCAATTCTGTTTTTCGATTCAAAGGATCATGGACGTGGTTCGTTGCTCGAGATTAATTATCCTTTGTGAATGAACTACAGCATCCTAGCTGGCGCAATCGTTTGTCAACGCATCAATTAATCAGCAGCCGAAAATAGATTAACGTATTATGTTTCTAGCGCCACGAAACCATCCATTATAATTTATTACTCGCGGTGCAACAACCCTCCTGGCACAACCCCAACTTTAAGTTCCGCGTTTCGCGAAAATTTTGCGCTCATTATTTTACAATTGACACGTTTCTTTGTTGACTAATTTCAACTATTTTTTCATTTCTTTATTGTGCGTTTCGAACTTTAAATTATTCTTGACATTTTTTTTGTTTATTTCAAACTATGCTGCAATTTTGCGGTTGCTAAATATATTTGATACTATATTTGGGTGAATATATGCAACGACAAATTTTCTCCTGTAAACTCAATTTTGATGAATTTTTTTATTTTTTTATTTTACGTTTCGAACTTTAAATAATTCTTGACATTTTTTTTGTTTATTTTAAATTATGCTGCAATTTTGCGGTTGTTAAATATATTTGATACTATATTAGGGTGAATATATGCAACGACAAAATTTCTCCTGTAAACTCAATTTTGATCAATTTTTTTTTTCTATTATACGTTTCGAACTTTAAATAATTCTTGACATTTTTTTTTTTTTTATTTTAAATTATGCTGCAATTTTGCGGTTGTTAAATATATTTGATACTATATTAGGGTGAATATATGCAACGACAAATTTTCTCCTGTAAACTCAATTTTGATAAATTTTTTTATTCTTTTATTTTACGTATTGAATTTTAAATAATTCTTTTGTTTATTAAATGGTATATCAATTGCAATTTCTAGCTGTGTTTGATAGTCTTTTTGAATAAAATTCGATATAAAAATTTTACCTGTAAATTTAAATAATTGATCATTCCTTATTACTGATTTATGGATTAATCGTTCATTACAGTTCAGTATATGATTCCACAGTTGCAATTAGAACAAGATTTATGTAGTAAAACCCATCGCCTGTAAATTCAAGTAATTTAAGGTCATTCATTATTAAAATTCATTACATGATTACTGAGTTGAAATTGGAACAAGATTTATTGTAACAAAATCCACCATTTCACCTGTAAATTCAAGTAATATAAAGTCATTAATTCCTCAAATTTATTACATGATTACTGTGCTGCAATTAGAACAAGATTTATGCAGCAAAATCCACCATTTCACCTGTGAATTCAAGTAATTTAAAATCACTAATTATTGACTAGCATTGCATAATTACTGAGCCTCAATTAAAAAAAAAAAATAAATACAACTTACAATTGAAACGAAATTTAATTGGACAAGAAAATAAATAATAGGGACTAAATTAGCAAATTCATCGTTCTGTAAATTTAAATAATTCAAAATTATTATTAAAATTCATGACAAATAACATAATTTCTTAGTTGTAATTAGAACAAGATTTACGTCATAAAATCCATCGTTTCACCTATAAATTTAAATGATTAAAAATCATTAATTATTACAATTTATTACACGATTACTGAGCAACAAGATATATTAATTACTAGTTACGAGTAAAACAAAATTTAATTGGATAATAAAACAATTAATAACTTAGTTACAAAATTAGCAAATAACTGAGTAAATTAATAACTGAATAAATATATCAGTTACTAGTTGCAATTGAAACAAAATTTAATTGCATAATAAAATAGTCAATAACCCAGTTACAAAATTAACAAATAACTGAGTAAATTAACAACTGAATAAATATATCAGTTACTAGTTACAATTGAAACAAAATTTAATTGAATAATAAAATAGTTAATAATCCAGTTACAAAATTAGCAAATAACTGAATAAATATATCAGTTACTAGTTGCAATTGAAACAAAATTTAATTGAATAACAAAACAGTTAATAACCCAGTTACAAAATTGCCAATAACTAAGTAAATTAATAACTGAATAAATATATTTCTTAATAACTTCCTTAATAAATTAGTTACCAAACTTCCTTAAAAAAATTCCCCCTCCTCCAGTAACTTCCTCCAGCAAACATTCGAAGTACAGTTCAAAGAGTGGAGCGAAGACTAAAGTAAACACTGCTTCGTAACGTTTCCTTGCAACACATGTACCAGACTTGAAAAGAAACAGTACACAGGCGATGTAATGATCGTACAATCGAATCTCGAATTTACAAGTGGTACATACTTCGGTTTCCCCGCGATCGCGAACTATTTGCTCTAAGCGAATTCTTCTCGAAGAGCTCAGACTGTTTGTGGAGGTTCACGAACGTCCTCAGGAAGCGACCTGGGCATTCCATTGTTCGCCTAAGTGTCCCAAACATTTACAGAATGTTCACGAAATGCCCTATTGTCCGTCTAAACGTCCTGGCTGTCTATATGGTGTTCCTTCAGCGGCATTATGCTGCCCAGGATACTGCATTATCTCTGTTTATTACGTAACGCAAGCATGCTGACCCTCAGTTAAATACATATATGCATACATGTGGCTGAAGAATATACACATTTGATAGTTACATTTTTATTTTTTATTTTTTGTGTGTTTGTAACATGTGCAATTGCAGGGATTTAGATTTTTAGGTAGAAGTTTTGAAAGGTTGGAGAAATATTTTGTATTTTATCGTAGAGGTTAGGTTCTGATTGAAGATTTTAAGTAAGACTCGCTTATTTTTATTTGGAGAATTTGGAAATTTGGAAATTTGGGGGTTTAGGGATTTGGAGATTTGGAGATTCAGGGATTTAGTGATTTTTAGACTTCAGAATTTGAGAATTTGGGGATTTGGGGATTTAGTAATTTTTAGTCTTCAGAATTTGAGAATTTGGGGATTTGAGGAATTGGAAATTTGGGGATTTGGGGATTTAGTGATTTTTAGACTTCAGAATTTGAGAATTTGGGGATTTGGGGAATTGGGAATTTGGGGATTTGAGGATTTGGGGATTTAGTGATTTTTAGACTTCAAAATTTGAGAATTTGGGGATTTGGGGATTTAGTGATTTTTGGACTTCAGAATTTGAGAATTTGGGGATTTGGGGACTTAGTGATTTTTAGACTTCAGAATTTGAGAATTTGGGGATTTGGGGATTTAGTGATTTTTAGACTTCAGAATTTGAGAATTTGGGGATTTGGGGAATTGGGAATTTGGGGATTTGAGGATTTGGGGATTTAGTGATTTGTAGACTTCAAAATTTGAGAATTTGGGGATTTGGGGATTTAGTGATTTTTAGACTTCAGAATTTGAGAATTTGGGGATTTGGGGATTTAGTGATTTTTAGACTTCAGAATTTGAGAATTTGGGGATTTGGGGAATTGGGAATTTGGGGATTTGAGGATTTGGGGATTTAGTGATTTGTAGACTTCAAAATTTGAGAATTTGGGGATTTGGGGATTTAGTGATTTTTAGACTTCAGAATTTGAGAATTTGGGGATTTGGGGATTTAGTGATTTTTAGAATTCAGAATTTGAGAATTTGGTGATTTGGGGATTTAGTGATTTTTAGACTTCAGAATTTGAGGATTTGGGGATTTAAAGATTTGGATTTTTAGAAATTTGGAGATTTGGAGATTTGGAGATTTGGAGATTTGAAGACTGTCACTTATTTTTATAGTATTTGATTTTCTATGAATTTATTAAGAAGCTAAGATATTTGTTCTCTTGTTTATCATTATTAATAAATTTGTAAGTTTCTAATTTCCAATCTCGAAAATTTCCAAATTTCCCTAAGAATTTCTCCAAATCCCCAAAAATGACAATTTTTAATACATTGCCCTATATTTTCCTGCAGAAACTCAATTATTCCGGTTGTATTATCAGTTACATGACATCCGGTGTATCCGATATCCGTTTAAACAGACTCGCATAATGAACAGAGATGTAATTTATCGGTCTAAACGGCATAATAACGCGGACCAGGGTGCATGTCGCGAATAGAACCTGCTGTGTACACTTTGATTCATCCTCAAATCGGCAATTTGCGCAAATAGATAATTTGTACGTCGATAACGCAGATAAACACGTGCGAAGGAGTTTATGGCAATAAATTTACGTTTAAAGGTAGATAACGCGTTTACCTTCACATAATTTAAACAAACCTTTTAAATAAATTGAAAGGAAATACGCATCTGAATTCCAGAATTATCAAATTTTTCACTTTTTACAGAAGTAGAAGTAATTTTACTCGTACTTTAAATTTTGATGTGTTTAGGTTATGTTAGGTTAGGTATTTTCAATTTTAACGTTTTTAGGTTATGTTACGTTAGGTACTTTCAATTTTAACATTTTTAGGTTATGTTAGGTTAAGTTGAAAACATAAAAATATTTTTAGGTCTATATTTTATTGTATGAATATTCTAAGATGTTAACTTAATTACACGTACATTAAAAAGTAAGTCAATTTAAATAAAACAAAGTATATTTAATAATCATAATAATAATACAAAATTATTGTTAAGTCTATGTTTTGGTTATTCTAACATATGAACCTAATTACATATACATTAAAAAATAACTCAGTTTAAAAAAACAGAATTTAGTAAGAATAATATCAAAATATTTTTAAGTCTAATTAAAAGACAGAGTTAATTTTAAAATCTCTAAAGCTACTCCGCCAAATAAAACAAACGCTGCTTCATATAAACACGAATAAACTCTTTCCACATTTTTATAATGAACACATTTTGTGTGTCAGAAAAAATGGTTGTTAATTTCTGCACTATAAAAAAGGAAAGCCGAAGTCATTGATTTTTGCAGTTGTTGCAGAAATGTTAAAATTGATGGGATCTTTTTTTGATCATATCTCACGGGCAAGTTTGAAAGGGAAAAAATGGTGGACGTACATACGTTGGCTCTGTCAGACAAGATTTTAGCGACATTTATTCGTACGTCGTCGGAATTCGTTTAATTAAAGAGAAATTATGGGAACGGACGTTATACATTCTTCGGGACGATCTCAGTTTCGTTCCATATGCATAAAGGTTCGTTGTGCTCGTGAAAAATTCATACGAATTCCGTGCGACTAGAATTATTTAACGCTATATAAGTTGTACCTGTTTTAATTTTATGTCGGCTCGTAAAAATGTAGGGTTTAAGCGGACGAAGGGCGCACCTTTTCCCTCGTCTTCCCTTTTACGCCGACTCGATTTAATTGCTTCCAGCCATTCGAGCCCATAATTTTCATCATCCGAAATCGATATCTCGACTGATTCACTCAACGTGGCTGTATTTATTTCTTCGAGTAATTGAACATTTCCGGAGATAAGATAATACTCCTTCGAACTTCCTTATTGCAAAATTACCTACTACCGACAATTCGTTTTGAATGCGATATGAGTTTGCTATGAGTCGACTATATCGAGAAGGATCGATAATAAATTTTTTCATAATTCATCTCCGAATTTTCAAATAAATGCTAATTATTTCAAGCAAATTGTTTTAATAGTTTCTGTAAGACACATGAAAATTTCGTTCATATTTTGCTTTATTTAATTAAATAATTTTCAAACTTTGTTGAAGAAGTTTTTAATTGAATAAATAAATTTTTATTCGTTGATTTCAATTTAATTCGATTACAAAATTTAATTTAATTAAACAAGTGAAACTGAAATGCAAGAAATAACATAATGTCAAAATGTGCGAAGTAGAAAGAAACTTGCTAAGTAATTGCATTCGAATTTCGATAAAAAATTGTGAAATTAATTATCAATTGAATAATAGTCATCAGAAATGGCAGAAAATACTCAACAAGGCAGAATACTTGTTTATCGAATAACTTTTTCTTTGTTGAATAAATTTCTGCAGAAAATGTACGTAACAAATTTTGTTATTATTATCACCATTTCTCTGTTATAAAACACATTTATTGTACCATTATTTCGATATATTCTCGACGTTCATAATAAGTCTTCTTCCATTATCATCGATCTAACAGGAAGATATAATAAAGGTTAAAGGAACTCCATTGTTGTAAACATTTCATTGTTCGGTTCAGACGGTGAGCTCGATAACAGTTTTCAAAATAATCACAGAAACCTATTGAATGAGAATGTATTTTATTACCTTATTAACTCGTGAGATGCAATGTTGTTCAAATTTATTTCATAAAATAAATTAGCAAATGAAGATTGTAACAAACGTAATTTCAAAGGAACTCAAATCAATTTTAATTTCTTTTTGTTGTTAACTACGTATCAACTGTTGTAATTTGTTAACTACCATTTAAGAAACTCAATTATTAACCAGTTCAATATTTTACATATTTTTAAACAAGAAAGTATCATTTTTGTCCGATTGTATTTTAGTATTCATTCTTTTTACGAATAGTTTTTGAAGTGTCTGTTTGAAGTGATTGTTTATATATTTATTAAAAAATATTAGAAATCGTACAAATTCCACAATTGTTTATATCTTAAACATCCTGCTAATACATTAATTTAATACATAATACCGAATATAAAAATTTGTATTAAATGTATAGAAAATTCTGTGCATATAAACATAACAAAATGCATTTTTGTTAAAAACGATTTAAAATTGTATATTATATTTACTACAATTTGTTGAATAATATATGGTCCAAAGTTGTTACTTCTGTAAAAGGTTCTGTATGATAGAAGAATAACAAATTCGTTCACTTCTCTGCAATTACATTACAATATTGATTGCCTTCGCGAACGAACTATCGCAGAATTTCAAAGAACAGTAGGAGATCGCATCGTCTGTGATTTCCTATTATCGGTAACCGAGCTGAATTTAGATTACTCGCTAATCGAATTCATTTCCGAAAATTCCGTTTCACTCGTAAAACGATCTCCTTTCACTTCCTTCGTTTTTCCTTTTCACGAAACCCGTAATCGTATCGCGTGGAAATTGCCTCGATCTCGATAACTTTTACTGAAGAGTATTTCTACGTCACCGTAACTTTCATAATAATTTCGATTACATGTTTTTGTATGCATGCAGTATACGAGTACACCGTGTTATTGTCGTCATAACTTTAATTCATCGTTATTAAAAATTTATTGCAATTTCAATTTACCGTAAGTGACACTTTATTGCAATTTCAATTTATCATAATTGAAAATCTATTGCAATTTCAATTTACCATAATTGAAAGTTTATTGCAATTTCAATTTATCATAATTAAAAATTTATCACAATTTTAATTTACCATAAGTGACAGTTTATTGCAATTTCAATTTATCATAATTGAAAATCTATTGCAATTTCAATTTACCATAATTGACAGTTTATTGCAATTTCAATTTATCATAATTGAAAGTTTATTGCAATTTCAATTTATCATAATTGAAAATCTATTGCAATTTCAATTTACCATAATTGAAAGTTTATTGCAATTTCAATTTATCATAATTGAAAATCTATTGCAATTTCAATTTATCATAATTAAAAATTTATTGCAATTTCAATTTACCATAAGTGACACTTTATTGCAATTTCAATTTATCATAATTGAAAATCTATTGCAATTTCAATTTATCATAATTGAAAATATATTGCAATTTCAATTTATCATAATTGAAAATTTATCACAATTTCAATTTACCATAATTAAAAATTTATCACAATTTTAATTTATCGTAATTGAAAATGCATCGTAGTTTCAATTTACTGTAATTTTATTTCAAGTAATCATAATTTTCATTTATTGTAATTTGCAATAAAAATTTTCTAACAAAGATTAATTAGTTTCAGATATGTTATAATAATTTTTATATAATAATAAATTTTACATGATTTAATTAAAATAAATTTATTGTATGTATGTATATTGCAGTACAAGCCCCTCCAGAAAATTATATTTTTCAGATAAAGAATTGAGGACATTTTCAGTTTTGAAAATGGTATACTTTTCATATTTTTTCATGTTATTATTTCAATTACACTATAATTTCACAGTGGATTATTTAATGGAGTTCAATGTTTCATACTATGACCCAAATTTTTACTTGAAGTCCTTGTATTTTAAATAAGAATGAAGACCGAACTTCACGATTAAAATTATTCCTATCATTCATTATAATTTTTCTTTTGCCCTCTCAAAATGTTGCACAGTATTTTACCTCAAACAAATTCTTCTTATAAAAAATATTTTTGCATTCTTGACTAAATAATATTAATTTCAATTTTCTGACTAAATAACAGTGATACGTAACATAATCATATATTATCTTTAAAAAAGTCCCACAACAATTGATTACATACCCATATATTAAAATCACAAAAACGACAAAGAATTAATTAAAGAGATTGTTATCTACTATCCACCGTTATGACTGAAGAGCAAAGAACAGTACATAGTGTTCTATATTTTAATTAATGAAAGACTAAGCTTTCATACATGGTGATTAAACGCGAGATTATGCTTCGCCCTGAAGGTAGATAGATGTTAATTCCAATAAAAGTTCATGAACATCCCGCAACATAATCCGGTCAAAAGTTTTTCGAAATAATGGCGTTGGTAATTGGTTCGTGAGCGGAGTAAAGGTGGTCTCTTTGTCCATCGATTCGTATTGTCTCACAAAATTCATGTCGTCCATGAAGAAAAATTCTCGTGGAAATTACATCAAACTCGATTAAAGCGTAATTTTTTTTTTTATATATAAAACCGTCAGCTTCGAAGTTGAAATTATTTTATTCGTATGTGCAAGTTCACGCTTCTACTGCCACTGAATATAAATTATGTAGAATATCGGGGAGTCGTGTTTAAATGTGAGAGCATTAACGTGTTGATTTTAATTACGCGAGAAATTTTACGGATATTCCGGAATTTTTTTTCGCCGTTCGTTTTACACATATTTTAATCAAATTATACTCCATTATCGGTGATTTTTGCCAATATATTGTGCCGTTGTATAATGCGTTGTTAAAAGGTGATGAAGTTCCTCTTATGGGTATTTATATTATGGGTAGTTTGTTTTGGTAATTTGTTGTATTGGGAATTTTGGAAATTCTGAAATTTGGGATTTAGGTGTTTGGAGAATTGGAGATTTAGGGATTTAGAAATTTGAAAATTTGGTGGTTTGAATATCTGAGAAGTTGGAAACTTGTAGTTTAGGGATTAAGGGATATAAACATTTCAGAACTTACGAATTTAGGGTGGAATATAAGGATTTAGTAATGTAGGTATTTAGAGATACATTTCAGTACATTACATACTTACATTACATATTTGCATCACATATGTAAATTGCACATTTACATTACATATTTACTTCAAAATCAAAAACAAACCATAATATTCTTTCTTCTCCATTTGTCTACATCCAAGTGAACCCCACATTGCACCTCTGCAAAATTGCACCCCTCTCAAAATATGTGACAATGATAATTTCATAAGTCCTTTAACCTTACCTCAAGCTTGACTCCGCCAATGAAATTGATCAAAATACACCCAAGATCAGCTTGGTAAAAATTAAAAAAAAATTTCCACGAGATTTACAGAGAAGCAGGAATAAGTAGTCCGCTGGTTGATGGTTTTAATGGATTCAACGAGTATTCACATGCATTTCGTGACACGTCGCCAGCAGAGAGCTGCGTCTCTACATGCTTTCTCCATCGGTTTATCGGTAATTTAATTATGTCGTATAGCGACCGCGGTAGCGCTAGCATCACGCAGCTCCGTAATTACTATCTCGTCCCTAATAATGCCGGATAATGCCTCACCGCCGACTCTACGACACGTACAAGTTAGTCTGTAAATTAGAGACGTCCTTTCGGCTCGCCTCGTATTCCTGATTTATCGCACGTGGCCCTGCTGTTATCGTTCACCGAACACTCACTCCCCAGACTTCATCTCGTCTCGAGAAACCTGTAATTCAAACTGGCTCGAATGCTCGATCTTTATTCTTTCCTTCCGCGATGGTAATTTTGTCTTTAGCTGCGAGAGGTGTACACTTACGCGTATTAATCTTTTGTCTTGTAACATCGTGACCATGTGTGATGCACATAACACACGTTTCTTGAGTCATCCTGTATAATTTATGTACGTATTCAACCACCCTGTATGATTAATATACATATAGAGCCATACTGTATGATTAATATACATATAGGGCAATCCTGTCTGATTAATGTACATATTGAGCCACCCTATATGATCAATATACATATTGAACCACCTTGTATAATCAATACACATATACAGCCACCCTGTATGATTAATATACATATAGAACAATTCTGTATGGTTAATGTACATATTGAGCCATCCTGTATGATCAATACACATATTGAGCTAACATGTATGATCAATACACATATAGAGCCACTCTGTATGATTAATATACATATAGAGCAATCCTGTATGATTGACATACATATTGAGACACCCTATATGATCAATATACATATTGAACCACCTGTATAATCAATACACATATACGGCCACCCTGTATGATTAATATACATATAGAGCAATCCTGTATGATTGACATACATATTGAGCCACCCTATATGATCAATATACATATTGAACCACCTTGTATGATCAACACACATATACAGCCACCCTGTATGATTAATATACATATAGAGCAATCTTGTATGATTAACATACATATTGAGACACCCTATATGATCAATATACATATTGAACCACCTTGTATAATCAATACACATATACGGCCACCCTGTATGATTAATATACATATAGAGTAATCCTGTCTGATTAATGTACATATTGAGCCATCCTGTATGATCATTATACATATTGAGCTACCCTGTATGATCAATACACATATACAGCCATCCTGTATGATTAATATACATATAGAGCAATCCTGTATGATTAACATACATATTGAGCCGCCCTATATGATCAATATACATATCGAATCACCCTGGATGATCAATATACATATTGAGCCACCCTGTATAATTAATATACACTCATAATATCGACGCACTCGTGACGCACATGCAGTGGACAATTGAGACAGACTCGTAGGAGACTGACCCAGGTACCTGTCTGACCTACGGTTCCAATTGGTCAAAGCAAAATGGTCGCTCAGACTCAAATAGAACCAAATAGAACCAAAGATAGTTGGCAAACATTTCGAGTAGTCACGAACGTCAGAATGTCACATGGGTACTCTTCAAGATGACGTAGGTGGAGAGTCCCCTAACCCTTTAACCTATAATTTTCTTGACATCATTCATTGTCATTAATTATTGCTACAACGTGAAGACAACTGAAGAAATTTATAATGTCAGGTACGTTCAGGGATCCTTGATTACGTAGATTATAATGAAGATTGAACGCAGAATACAATAGCAGTGGAAATACGAGCCTAGTTTATCACATTCGTAGTGTGCGTCACGAGTGTATCACGTTATTGTAGGACCAGGGGTTAAACCAGGGTCAACCTCTTATGAGTCGATGTCTTGGTTGTTCACTACAGCTGTTGAATGACTCATATTTTCACCAGAATTGAACTTCAAGTTTAATTTCAATTCCAACCCGTCAATGATCTGAAATAGCCCTAACATTTGAACTATCTCTTAATATTACAACAGTCTTACAACAATCCGTCTACCAATGATCCTATAGTCTAATTTCAATTTCAACCCATACACCAATGAATGCCATACTCAAAATATCCCAAACATTTGAACATTATAACAATAATAAAATCGCTCTGTCTGAGTTGCTAAATAAATCATAAATTCAGGGTTTAAAGTAGTTTAAAGGTCATGAATATGGAACGCTCGCCGTCGAACTATTAATCTCCCCTCAATGGTATCTAAACCCTTCTTTGAAAAGTCGCCATAGTATCGGGTAGTAGCGAAAAGGTTAAGGGCTGATTTACGACAGCATTTTAGATAGCGTACGGTCATGGTTCGATCATGGTTCGATCACGGTTCGTTTGCCACAAATCTTGGTTTCCACGGTAACGATATCAGATCGTTTCGGGTTTTGTCGCGTGAGTTGATTCGTGTTCCGGAACTCCAATTAGTAATCTTAATTGGTGGAAGGGAAGAGGGAAATTTGTCCGGTAAATGGTACGTATGAGCCCGTTAATACTCTCAAATGACTTTGCTCATGAAATCCACAGTGTATTAAAAAGAACGTATGCCGCCTATAATTCTCTCTTTACGTTCTATTATTATAAACTATTTTCACAATTTTATATTTTGTTCAGTTAGATCAACTAATATTCTTGCATTATTGTATTTTATTTTATAAAATAATATGCACTTGAAAATTTAGAATTGATACATTAATTTTCTAATTTAGATGTTTAGTTTAATTCATTATTTTTAAATGGTGATTTTAAATAATTTTGTACTAAATTTTCAATTGTTAAAAAGTTATTATTTTTACTGAAGATGTGCTTTGAAAATTTGTTTGTACTTCAATGTTATTAACAAGTAGTTTCAATCGATATTTGAGAGTAAAGTTTTAATTGAAACCAATAAAGAAAAACTATCTTATATGTCACTAATATTATAATATAATATAATAATAGATAATAGGCTGCATTTCAGTAGTAAGTTATTAGGTTAGGTTATAGAATATGACTCCTGAAAAGTTTAATCATAATTCAAAGACTATTTGTCATACAAGTATGTGCATATTAATTGAACATATATGATAATAGATAATAAGCTGCATTTTAGTAGTAAGTTAGGTTATCGAATTTAACTTCTGAGAGGTTATGGTTCACGAACTTTTCGTGCAAGTAGAAGGTAGATATCGTTTGCCATAAACATGAATACAATGATCGAACACAGTGAGTTCATGGAAATTACGTCGAAGGTTTTTATCAATTTGGAGAGTTTCAAACATCTCATCAGAGTATCAGGAGAGAGTATACAACATACAGGGATAATCTGTTCTGGTCGAGTGGCACGAGTTACAAAGCTGTATTTCACTGCACCTGTGAAACATAGAATCCCGCGATAACTTTGAAACGGAATATCCGATTATAAATCGTCATAAATCAGGCGCTAGCACCGCGATACTTCCGTAATGATGAGCAATTAATATCGGACGAAAAATCTCGGATTTTGTCATAACCACGGGGACAATATGTCATCGAAATCGACGCGAAGTTCCGCGTGAAATTCTGGTTGATTAGCGAAAAGATCGAATATCGTGGAAATTTTCAAATTTAACGACGGTACTCGAGCCGAGTGGCGAAATGACCGAAATAACCTGAAAATATTTAAATATAACCGCGAAATTCGGGTTGAGAGGAGGTCGAAATATCGTGGAAATTTGCAAATTCAGCTGCGGAATTTTGACCGAATTGAGAAGAGATTGAAATATCGTGATTTTTAAATTTAATCTGCCTGAGAAATATGAAAATTTTTTCATATTCTGATTGAATTGAAATTTACTGTATTATAATAAATTATAAATAAATATTTCCTTCAGCCTGGTTACTTTAATATTAAGTAATCAGTGTTACAGAAGTTGTATAATGGCCATGAATCAATCAGTGGTTTCTCTTCAGCGATCTCGAGAAACGATCGTAAACATAAAAGAGCGCGATCTTAAAGAACGCCTCTTTTCTCGAGCTGCAAAGACTCGCTGCTCGTTCAGAAGGACCATTTACCCCTAGTTGATGGCACCCTGAGCCCATAGTTACCTTCGCTCAATTTTCTGGCCGAGTTTCTTTCCTAGTCTTCACAGGATCTTTCATAACCGTTCTTGATAGCGGGTTTTATGAAACCGGTTAAATTAACTTCCGATCACGTCGGTTAACTGCTGCTGGGAGACCGATAACTGACCTCTTCTCGCGGAACGAGCTTCTTTCCGCTTTAAACCTTTCTGTACCTGTCATTTAACGGCTATGGACAGTTCCCACGTGTCTTTCAACTTCTTCAAGTCCGATTTTCTTTGTTACATGCTGACAAAGACACTTTGTTGTTTGGAAAAGAATTGCTGTTATTTCCGTTTGATTTCGGTTTCTAACCTAGTTTTCTTGTAATTCGATTTAATTCTCTTCATACCTTTAATTCTATTAATATCTTGTTCCATTTATGCACTGATTTATCAGTTGAATTTGGGTTCATTTTTGGAATGTTTGGATTAACAATTTGAATGTTTCAAAACATATCTGACATGGTTTGATGACATGATCACAATGCATTTATATATTCTTAATGTTGATTCAAGTTTTGTAATTTTGAACTACTTCGGATTCACAATTTTAACGGTTTGATCAAAACATACCTGACATTTGACGACATGATCACAATGCATTTATATATTCTTAATGTTGATTCAAGTTTTGTAATTTTGAACTACTTCGGATTCACAATTTGAACGTTTTGATCAAAACATACGTGACATTTGACGACGTGATCACAATGCATTTATATATTCTTAATGTTGATTCAAGGTTTGTAATTTTGAACTACTTCGGATTCACAATTTGAACGGTTTGGTCAAAACATACCTGACATTTGATGACATGATCACAATGCATTTATATATTCTTAATGTTGATTCAAGTTTTGTAATTTTGAACTACTTCGGATTCACAATTTGAACGTTTTGATCAAAACATACCTGACATTTGATGACATGATCACAATGCATTTATATATTCTTAATGTTGATTCAAGTTTTGTAATTTTGAACTACTTCGGATTCACAATTTGAACGTTTTGATCAAAACATACCTGACATTTGATGACATGATCACAATGCATTTATATATTCTTAATGTTGATTCAAGTTTTGTAATTTTGAACTACTTCGGATTCACAATTTGATCGTTTTGATCAAAACATAGGTGACATTTGATGACATGATCACAATGCATTTATATATTCTTAATGTTGATTCAAGTTTTGTAATTTTGAACTACTTCGGATTCACAATTTGATCGTTTTGATCAAAACATAGGTGACATTTGATGACATGATCACAATGCATTTATGTATTCTTAATGTTGATTCAAGTTTTGTAACTTTGAACTACTTTGGATTCACAATTTGAACGTTTTGATCAAAACATACCTGACATTTGATGACATGATCACAATGCATTTATGTATTCTTAATGTTGATTCAAGTTTTGTAATTTTGAACTACTTTGGATTCACAATTTGAACGTTTTGATCAAAACATACCTGACATTTGATGACATGATCACAATGCATTTATATATTCTTAATGTTGATTTAAGTTTTAGAATTTTGAGCTTGAAAGGGGCTATGAAAACTTTGATAAGATTTCTGAAATAAAATGGCTGATCACTGTTTATAGCAAACTTCAGATTTCTGACAAGTCTAGCTTAACATAAGTGTTGCAAAGTAGTACCTACTTTCTTTTGTTTGCATATTTACAATCTTACATCTTTCTCTATCTTACAATCTACTCTCTCTACTACAGAGTATTAAGTGATGCGAATAAAAATAGTACATGTATCACTCTAAAATTGAAGATACTGTATTGATTATATCGACGAATACCGCTAGTAGAATTCGGCCACCCTATTGGAGCTATCAACAATTATCGGAGGACATATTTAATCTTAAAATGAGAAACCCTCCAATTAAAAAGAAACAGTGCTCGAAGTGATGCACTCAATGTCCCATGATGCGTAAACGCCATCGAGCTCGGCTTCAACGATATTCCGGGCTCTTAACCTAATTGCTACCAAACATCGTATAAAATCCGCGCGATTTTCATTCGTTTTAAGAGCAAACGTTTGAAGCAATTGCTGTTAATTGGTCATCGAAACGAATCGAACGATTTCTAACGAGCAACATTGATTAAAACGCTTCTAAATAATCCGGGTTAACCGAGGCGATAGATCCACGCCATTGGGTTTGCGCATCCATCAGGCCTCCGGATGCAGGTTTTCGCGGGTATCTGGTTACGGAACAAATTAATGACCATCGAATTTGCAGCGGCCACGTTGGTGTAGCTAGGAATTGGCACACATACGCGTGTGCATCGTTGAGCATCGATACACATCGATTCGCGTTTCTGTTCGCTGGTTCGACTCACGATTTCGCCTGCTCGTGATATCGTGCCTCTGGCTTAATCCTTCCTGCTTTACGTCACTTAAACCTGTTTTCCTTGACGCATGAGTTATTGCGTGAATTTCTAGGGAATTCGGAATGCACCGAAAGCGTTACGTTTTCGTTACCTTGTGCAGGCGATATATTTTGTACGCTGTCCGAATAACTCGAGGGCAGTGGGATTATTTTATTTTTTCACCTTTCATTTCTCTAGTGAGTAGGGTGATGGTAGGGACATTTTTAATTTTTGAACCTTAAAGGCTAAATGATCATTTTATGTGAAGGACACATGAAGTGGACAAGGACCACATTGTTACAGATCATAATATAAGTAATTATGTCAAAAGTGTGATATCTAGAGGTCTTATTTAACCCCTTACTCTACTACGTGTCACATACATGGCGCACACTACGGTTGGAATGTGATGAACATACGAGTTTGGTTTATCACATTCCAACTGTAATGTGCGTCATGACGCACACACGACGCATGACGCATACATGACGCATGACACACAGTACAGTTAGAATGTGATAAACCAGACTCGTGTTTTCATCACATTCCAACTGTAATGTGCGTCATGACGCACACACGACGCATGACGCATACATGACGCATGACACACAGTACAGTTAGAATGTGATAAACCAGACTCGTGTTTTCATCACATTCCAACTGTAATGTGCGTCATGACGCACACATGACGCATGACGCATACATGACACATGACGCACAGTACAGTTAGAATGTGATGAAAATACGAGTCTGGTTTATCACATTGTAACTGTACTGTGCGTCATGCGTCCTGTGTGCGTCATGACGCACATTACAGTTGGAATGTGATGAAGATACGAGTCTGGTTTATGATATTCCAACTGTAGTGTGCGTCATGTGTGCAAGTAAATTTTGGGTTCGATTTTAATTTTGATCTGTATCAAGGATCGCTGAAGGTAAAATGTGCTTGACAATTTAACATTCTTTAGCTGTTGTAGCAATAATAGCTGTGAACAATTGCCTAGAAAATTATAGGCTAAGGGGTTAAAAAGCAAACATGAGAATCAAATTAATTGTAAATAGTAAATATAATAGTAAATAAGTAAATAAAAATAGTAAAATAAAATAGTAAATAAAAAGTTAGTGTTGATACACTGCATTTTTGAATACTCTTACCTTAGCCTAACCTTCCGAATCAAGATGCTATGCATTTGGTGAGATCTGAAGGGTGTGTTAAATATTATTTAACAAATAATCTGTTTTATTCTTGCTACCGTGTTTTCATTACTAAGCAATGTAATAAAAATTCCACATTAATTTCTTCTGAAACTCATATTGGTTTTTTGTGTCTAGTTAAGTTTTAATTTCCTGTGAAAGTTGAGCAGGATTAATTTTCATCTCTTGTGAAACAGCAGGCAGAGAGAGCAAATTGTTTAAGAAGTTGTAAGAAGAGTAAATACCGTGAAGGATACAAGACTGTAAGATGATACTTTAATATTCTGACGGATGGTATAAAACGTTCGTGATTACCTTACGCAAATTTTTGTATGATCGCTTTTAACTTTGTTTTGTTACAACGTGTTGTGGACTAATTATATTTGCAAGATAAATATAAGTAATATTCACAGTAGTATTTACAGTAAAATTTTTAATAATTATATTATTATTCATTAAGATTTATAATAGTCAGTATAAAAACAGATTTCTTGATTTATAATACAAATGTTGTCTACAGTACAAATATTAATTTATCTACTACGAAATTAATTGTAGAGAGTTTATTAAACGTTTCAAAGTAGAACAGTTTAGTGCTATTTAAATAAATAGATAGATTAGAAATAGACATAAATAGATTAAAAATAATCCAATGTTTTATATTATAATAATGAAATACTGGCAGAGAGTAAGAGAATTAATTCATTATACTTGTTCTTACAAAATGAGCTCGGAAAGTACTTTTTAAGTACACCTTATTATCTTCATAATATAAAAATTACAAGATTAAGTGTAAGAAGTAACGATCTTAAAAGAAGCTAAAATCTTAATATAAGGGATGAAGGGTATACTCCAAATCCTCAAGATAAATTAAACAGTGAACCCTAAATGTTCGCTGTTCTTAAATACTGTCTTTAAAGAAATAATATTAAACAAGATACATAAATTTCAAGTTCAAAGATTTCTAAATTTTTGTGCTTCTACATTTTTGTCCTTTTAATTTGAGGATTCTGAGAATTTTTAGAACCGCGAATTTTGAGGATTTTGGGAATTTTGAGAATCTTTAGAATTTCGAGAATTTTGAGAATTTGAAAGTTTGAACAGTTTGTGAATTTTTAGAATTTGAAAGTTTGAGCAGTTTGAGAATTTTGAGAATTTGAAAGATTGAGCAGTTTGAGAATTTTTAGAATTTGAGAGTTTGAGAATATAAATATTTGTGAATTTGAAAAGTTGGAAATTTGAAAATTTGAAAATTTGGGAATTTCCGGATTTAGGAATTTGATAATTTGAGAATTTGAGAATTTGTGAATTTAGGAATTTGGGAAATTTGGGAATTTCGGAATTTAGGAATTTGATGATTTGAGAATTTGATAATTTTGAGTATTTGAGGGTTTGAGAATTTGAGAATTTTGAGAATTTGGAAGTTTGAGAATATAGATATTTGTGAATTTGAAAATTTGAAAAATTGAGCATTTGGGAATTTGGGAATTTCATAATTTGAGAATTTGAGAATTTGATAATTCTGAGCATTTGAGGGTTTAAGAATTTGAGAGTTTGAAAATTTTGAAAATTTTTAGACTTCGGTAGTCTGAGAATTAGAGAATATATAGAAATTTCTTAATTTAAGAATTCCGAAATTTGTAAATTTGAAAATTGGAGATTTTGAGAATTTTTAATTTTCGATTTCAAAATTTGTTAATTTAGTAACTAAAATCTTTGAAAATCATAAATCTTCGGAAAGTATAACTTTCACATTTACAAATCAACCTAATTCAAAAACTCAAAAATCTTTTTATTTGATAATTAGAGAATTTAAATCCCATTCCAGGCAAATATGTACAATCCTTGTCTCTCAAAAATAAACCACGAAGCATGAATTACCACTTGAACAAATTCTGTCAAAATTTCGAGCTTCAATCCACTAGACCGTTCGTGTACGATTACAGGAATCAGGTAATGGACACACGATGATCAAGATCTTTTTTCGAATAAATGTACGTCGAATATAACTGTACGATACTGAGACGATTCATTTATCGTAGCATCGTATCACGAACGAAAATATGGAAACGTAACATATGTATATTACCGTGAAAACTGGCAGTGGACTGTTCAAATTGTTGCGATCATTAAAACGACGCACGCAGTTTCGTACGAAATACCGTATAAAAAAGATATATCTGTGTATTTTTATTTGTAGCTACCTGCTCCGGATAAAATTGGACGATATTTCTGCCAACGTCAGGATCCTGACGTTTTCTAACACGTACATGCATCAACGTTTCATTATTGACTTTTTAATATTAAACGCGGAAACAGATTTCATTTTCGTCACTGGTTATTTCTATATCGTATGAGAATTTCAGGTCTCGCTGTGCGAATTGAGATACGACTGGACGAGAATTTGAGAGAGGACCAATTTGTTGAAATTTTTAAATATTTCAATCTTAATTACTGAAGGTGTTATATTTATAGGTGCAGTTATATTTCAAATTTTTAGTTTTTTAAATTTATTTTTCAGGTTTTGTCAAATTTGAAATTCAACAAGTTTTGATCTCGGATTTCAAACTTTTTAGATTTCAAAATTTTGCAAATTATAAACTTTTCAGGTTTCAGACTTGTCAGATTTGAAATTTAACAAGTTCTAATCTTCTCGCATGTCAAACTTTTCAGATTTTTAAATTTTGCGAATTATAAACTTTTCAGGTTTCAGACTTCTCAGATTTGAAATTTAACAAGTTCTAATCTTCTCGCATTTCAAACTTTTCAGATTTCACAATTTTGCAAATTATAAACTTTTTAGGTTTCAGACTTATCAAATTTGAAATTTAACATGTTCTGATCTTCTCGCATTTCAAACTTTTCAGATTTCAAAATTTTGCGAATTATAAACTTTTCAGGTTTCAGACTTATCAGATTTGAAATTTAACAAGTTTTGATCTCCTCGGATTTCGAACTTTTTGAACTTCAAAATTTTGCGAACTATAAACTTTTCAGGTTTCAGACTTGTGAAATTTGAAATTGAACAAGTTCTAACCTTCTCGCATTTCAAACTTTTCAGATTTAAAAATTTTGCGAATTATAAACTTTTCAGGTTTCAGACTTCTCAAATTTGAAATTTAACAAGTTTTACAATTACAATTTTTTGAACCCATGGTTAACGTGTTAGTAAATTTTCATTTGAATCTGAAAAAGTCGATTTGCAATAAAATACATGATAATGAATCTATAACAGGTAAAAGTACATAATGATTATAGTGTATCTGGTATACTTATATGACAAACAAGTAGAAGTAGTTCGTGTATGGTTAGACAAAACTCTTAAATAGTTATATAAATAATAATATCATAGTTTTGTATATTTATATGTTAATTTGTAATAAAATACGTAAATATAGTTTCCATAAAAGTTAAAGTACGTGTTCAGATGAAATATGCTACTTTTAGGGTAAACAAGTAGAATAAGATAATGTATGGTCAGACGTACTGTTTATCGTCACATATCATTATGCATAATTTTTTATAAGAATGTATGTCGAAAAATTTGATATTGTAACATTGTATATTTAGCTTGAAAATTCATTTATCATTGAATGATTTTCAATTTTCTTTCAAATTTGTATTCATTCAAGAAATTTGAAATATACATAAATATAAATTAGTTGAAATGAAAGTAGAATAGTTTAAGTTACACACTTTTCCTATTTTATAGAGAAACACATTGAGAAAATCATGATATGAAAGTATAAAATATAATATGTAAAATATATCATTATAAAAATGCAATAATTACAAACATTTACTTAATGCTTGGAAGATTAATGGCTACTTGGAAATATTGCATGAAAGAGACTGAATAACCCCTATTATATTATATTAATTCTTTTTTTTTTTCAATCTCATCCTTGTTTCGATATCAATCTTATTTTGACTTTCTACATTATAAAATGTATAGTAATAATAATTGTACACAATAATCAAATTCAAAATGTATGTTTGTCGCGTAATTTAATAATGATTATTCTCCTCCGACAGTAAACCCATAATAACATTAATATTATAGTATATCAATTTCATAAAGGATGAAATGGAAAGTTCAAACGATAAAATGAAACGATCGTAATTTGAATCATTACAATTACAGCGTATCATATTACACACACGAGCCTTTTCGCTGCACCATTTAACATGGTAATTTAATATCTATTAATATTAATATGGATATGATACATGCGAGGTGTTACAGCGATATTCATTAACATCGAATTTGTTCACGTTTAAATACATATAATATATTTAACATATGTTTTAATAAATTTTGGTCAATAAGCCATATGTCAATAATTCATGTTTATTAATGCTGTAATAACGATTATTTAACATTTACTATGCAAATTTAATTACACTTTCTTAATTAAATAAAATTCAATAAAATTTTCAAATTTCGATTAAATAAAATTCAATTTTTATAATAAATTCAATAATTGAATTAAATTAAAATTAAAAAATTATGCTATATGAAATCAAGTTTAAGAAAAATTAAATTGTAGATTGATAAAAATGAAGGAAAGTTAAGAAAAATAAAGAAAAATTAGTTATATGTAGATAGATTATATTAAGATTAAAATTCAATTATAAATCGATGATTAAAATTTCATCATATGTGAACTATTTTCAACCACTATAAACCAAATGTTTCACACATATCTTCAATATTAAATGCATAATAATAAAAGATTCAATTCTTTTTTTTACTGATTTTTTAAATATAACAAAAAATATTGTACATTATTAAAATTACCTTGTCATCAGCAAATATGTGTCATTAATAAACTGAAAGTAATACTTCTTTTAATCCAAATAAAAACTTAATTTAAAAAAAAAAATTGATTCGAAATTTTAAATATGTAAAAATACATATGAAGAATCGCATATTCAATTACTCTTTAAAGTTTATCAGCAGATTGACAAGGGTTTGTGAAAAATGGTGTTCACTGTTAATCAAACACTCTTTCCATTTTTATTTAATATTCATTTCTTCGCGAAATACATGTAGAATTCACTGAAATACAAATCCGAATTGTTAATAATGTCTATCAGTTACAATTATACACCTCATGCAACTCGGTATCGTGTTCCAGAAAGTTGAATTCACATTAAATTACAAGAGAAAAGTGTGTTTCCACATCGAAGCAGTTACGTCCAAGTGTAATCTAAATTTTCCGAATTTCCAGGTATCCTCGCAGGAATTCACCATACAGGAATCAAACTTTGTTCTTCCGTAAATAAAACGAAATGGAGATTAACCGGACTGAAACAGCGCCGGCAATTCCGACTGGAAAAACACGCAACTATCCACTTCCAATCGAATCAAATTTATCGAAGTTCGTTCTTGCTAATTATAAAGACTGAGTATATAGTACCTTTATACATAATGCTTTGTACGCACACCCCAAATTAGTTCGAAAACATAGGTTTTTGAAAAAACAGTTTTTTTTTATAAATTTAAGGCCAGATTTACGGACGTTTTATGACCACTTATATTTCATTTCAAATTGAACTATAAAATTATCATAAACATATTATACATACACCTTGACACAAGATTATTAATCATTTTTGCAATCGAAAGTAAATCTGAGATCCGCCATTTTGACGAGTTCATCTAGCGTTAAGAATATGTGAATTGAAACAATTTTGATATTTATAAATATAGTAATTTGGGAATTTGTAAATTTGTCAATTTCACATACATGTATATTTATGTACATATATATGCATTACATACAAATACATAATTTGTCATATATATACATTTATATGTATATATGCATTACATACAAATCATAATTTGACATACATATACATATACATATGCATATACATATACATATACATACACATGTTCATATACATATACATATATACAATATGTACGTATACACATCAAATGTACATTTGATAATTCTAGAATTTAAAAACTGATAATTGAGATAATTTTTAAATTCAAAAATGCAAGAACTAAAAAATTTATAAATTTGACAGTTCTGGAATTCAAAAATTTAGGAACTTAAAGATTTATAAATTTGATAATTTTGAAATTCGAAAATTTAGGAATTTGATAATTCTGGTATTGGAAAATTTCGGAATTTGAAAATTTGCAAAATTTGATAATTTTGAGATTCAAAAATATCGAAATCCCATAATTCTTGAATTCAAAAATTTAGGAAATGAAAAATTACATTTGACAATTTTGGAATTTGAAAATGTGTAAATTTGATCATTCTGAGATTCAAAAGCTTAGAAATTCCATAATTCTAGAATTCGTAAATTTGGGAAATGAAAATGTGTAAATTTGATAATTTTCAGATTCAAAAATTTAGAAACCTCATAATTTTGAAATTCGAAAATTTAGGAAATGAAAAATTAAATTTGATAATGTAGGAACTAGAAAATGTGTAAATCTGATAATTTTGAGATTCAAAAATTTAGAAACCTCATAATTTTGAAATTCGAAAATTTAGGAAATGAAAAATTAAATTTGATAATGTAGGAACTAGAAAATGTGTAAATCTGATAATTTTGAGATTCAAAAATTTAGAAACCTCATAATTTTGAAATTCGAAAATTTAGGAAATGAAAAATTACATTTGATAATGTAGGAACTAGAAAATGTGTAAATCTGATAATTTTGAGATTCAAAAATTTAGAAACCCCATAATTTTGAAATTCGAAAATTTAGGAAATGAAAAATTAAATTTGATAATTTAGGAACTGGAAAATGTGTAAATCTGATAATTTTGAGATTCAAAAATTTAGAAACCTCATAATTCTGCAATTCGAAAATTTAGGAAATGAAAAATTACATTTGATAATTTAAGAACCTGAAAATGTGAAAATCTGATAATTTTAAGATTGTAAAACTTAAAAGTTCCATAATTCTGTACTTCAAAAATTTAGGAACTCAAAAACCAATAAACTTCCAAATTTCAAAATTAAAAAATTAAAAAATATGCAACATTACGAATGTTGCATGTGATTATCCAAAAATGAAGAGATTTTAGGATTCTCCGAAAGATATTAACTTACTATTTAGCAAAAGAAGGTCTCACCGCGAGAGCCTCATTGTGAGTGTAATTTAGTCGAGCATTTGTAAAAGTAAAGGTCATCAAGGGAATATGGCCAGAGAGGCGAGCAACGGTATCTGAAAAGCTCGCTCCACGAAATTGCACCACTAAAAACGAACGTACAGGCGAAGCATTCCCATCGAGATAACAATTATCCTGTGCACTTGCCTACACTTGCATCGCAGCCATCTTATTTTATCTCGTTACAGGTTTTCCGAGAGCCAGGCTGCTGTTCTTCCTTCTTATTATTTCACCAACGCGTCTCACAACAATGATGCTGTTGTCGGTTTATTGGAAATCGATCGGATAAAAAGAGATTCTTTTATTTTCTTCATGGTTCAAGTGACTCTTCGATTTCATACGACTGCTTTCGTTTGTTCTGAACAGCTTATATTGTCTACACGGATATATTACGCTCTTTGATATCTATTTGATAGCTATTTCATTCGTGCAATTATCTTTCGTACAGTCAATTTATTTAACCGCGTGCGATTTCTATTCATTCTTTTTTGATTTTTTGTGAATTCGGAAGGTACATTATTGGAATAAAAGTAATTGGAACGTTCAAGGATTGGTTACTATTCTGAGCTTAGTTCGATATTTGTAAAGCAAGCTTACTCTCTGTGTCTATGAATTTTTTAATTTTTGTATTTGTGAATTTTTAGATTCGCAAGTTTACAAATTTCTGTATCTATAAACTTTTAATTTGCAAGCAGCTAAATTATTGTATTTGTGGATTTTCAGATTTGCAAGCTTATATTTCAATTTTTAAGTTCACAAGCTTTTAAATTTTTGTGTTTGTGAATTTTTAGTTTTGCAAGCTTATTTTATGTATCTATACATTTTTCATTTGCAAGCATCTAAACTATTGTATTTGTGAATTTTCAGATTTGCAAGCTTATATTTAAATTTTTAAGTTCACAAGCTTTTAAATTTTTGTGTTTGTGAATTTTTAGTTTTGCAAGCTTATTTTATGTATCTATACATTTTTCATTTGCAAGCATCTAAATTATTGTATTTGTGAATTTTCAAATTTGCAAGTTTATATTTCAATTTTTAAGTTCGCAAGCTTTTAAATTTTTGTGTTTGTGAATTTTTAGTTTTGCAAGCTTATTTTATGTATCTATATATTTTTTAATTTGTAAGCATCTAAATTATTGTATTTGTGAATTTTCAGATTTGCAAGCTTATATTTCAATTTTTAAATTCGCAAGCTTTTAAATTTTTGTGTTTGTGAATTTTTAGTTTTGCAAGCTTATTTTATGTATCTATATATTTTTTAATTTGTAAGCTTCTAAATTATTGTATTTGTGAATTTTCAGATTTGCAAGCTTATATTTAAATTTTTAAGTTCGCAAGCTTTTAAATTTTTGTGTTTGTGAATTTTTAGTTTTGCAAGCTTATTTTATGTATTTGTATATTTTTTAATTTGTAAGCTTCTAAATTATTGTATCTGTGAACTTTCAGATTTGCAAGCTCATAAATTTTTGTACCTATGTATTTAAATTAGCAAGCTTTCAAATTTCAACGTTTCTGAATTTTTAAATAATCAAACCCTTGAGATATCAAATCTTAGTATGAAATTACCAAATTCTCAAATTTTCAATTTCTCAAATCATTAAATTCCAATATTTTCATATCTTGAAGTTTATGTTCCCTAAAGTGTGTATATTTCTATATTTCTAAATTTTCAAGTGTTCAAGTGTCGAATGATCTAGTTATCAAATTACCAAGTTATCAAATTACTAAGTTATCAATTTATCAAGTTACGAAATCACTAAGTTACCACATTACCAAATTTCAAACTTACTAAATTACCAAATTAAAAAATTACAAATTTACTAAATTACTAAATTTTCAAATTACGAAATCATCAAGTTACCAAATTACAAAATTACCAAATTACCAAATTACAAAATTCCCTAATTACTAGTCCACAATACCCAAACTACAAAATTTACAAATTATCAAATTACCAAATTAATAAGTTACCAAATTACCAAATTACTAAATTACAAAATTCCCTAATTACTAGTCCAAAATACCCAAATTACCAAATTTACAAATTATCAATTTAAAAAATTACCAAATTAGCAAATGACTAAATCATCAAATTACCAATATTCAAATTACCAAATTGCCAAGTTAATAAGTTAACAAATTACCCAATTACCAAATTACCAATTACTAAATTTCCCAATTACCAAATTACCAATTACCAAATACTAAATTGCCAATTACCAAATCACCAATTACCAAATCTCCAATTACCAAATTACCAATTACCAATTACTAAATTTCCAATTACCAAATCACCAATTACCAAATCACCAATTACCAAATTACACAATTACCTAATTACCAAATTACCAAATTACCAAATTTCCAAATGACCAAATTACGAAGTTACCAATTAACCAAGTTACCAAGTTACCAAATTACCCAATTACCCAATTACCCAATTACCCAATTACCCAATTACCAAATTACCAATTACCAAATTACCAAATTACCAAATTACCAAATTCCTTAATTACTAGTCCAAAATATCCAATTTACCAAATTACCAAGTTCCCAAAATTCTCAAATGTCCAAATTCTTAAATATCCTAATTGTCAAATTACGAAATTCCCTAATTACCCCATTCTCCAAATTCCTAATTAAATTCTCGAATCCTCAACCCCTGAAACTCCGATAATTTCCAAATCTTGAAATTTCGATTTTCCAAAGTGTCCATACTTCTATACTTCCTAATTGCCAAATCAACAAATCATCAAATTACCAAATAATCGAATCACCAAATTACCTAATCACGAACATACCAAATCGCCAAGGTCCCAAGTTTCCCAGACACCTTTTTGCCCGTTTCCCAAGAATTATCATCCTACGCAGACTCGATCTTATCAAAATCGTTCATGGCTGGCTCGTCCGTGTCGATTCGTGAAAAAACCAACGAAAGAATGGAGTCGGTTTGGCGCCGACCTCGAAAACCCAAAGACAGACATAACGATTTGGCCGTGGCGTTAAGGACACACAGAGAGAAGGCGTGTACGGACTTGGGTCATCCGCATGTCCTGCACGTCTCGTCGTATTACATATGTATGACGTACATTTCTCCTGGTTCTGCCGCAACGTACGTCACCGTGTGTATACATAACACTCGATCAAATATTCGACGCGGAGATCCAGATGGATCGGAAAATGAAAATGAAGGTCTACGTAAACGAAATTGTATCGAGTTCTTGTCGAAGGGACGTTTGCTGGGTTATACATGTTATGAAAAGGTTAGATCAACGATCAGTTGGAATAAAATTATCTCGATAGTCGAACGGCGACATTTTCTGAATTTATTCGTAAATTTGCAACATCCATTATTTATTATGATATTATAAATATTTGTCGCTACAACATAACTGAATTATGCTGCATGGTTGATGGCTGATTTTGAAACTTAGAAAGTTTGACGGTGTTTCACATTTTGTGAAATAAAAGTTGTTCAATCTGAAGTTTGAAGGTTTATAAAAATTATTACTGAAAAGAGATACTGTTTTCTTAATGCCAGATTAAACAAGTGTACAGACAAAATGGCAGGGGATCAAGTTTGAAACACAGGTTTGACATGATGACAGAACAAAACACTTATGACATATCAACTTAAAGCAAGGTCTAATGAAATTGAGTGCGTATTCTTAATACAAAATGGCTGATTATCCATTGGAGTATCTGATGAGTTTTGCACAGGATTTGATGAAATAACAGCATGAAATAACAGTTGTGACCTATCAATTTCAAGTGTAAAGATCGATGAAAATTACTTGTGGTTCTTAATACAAAATGGCTGACGCAGACATACATATTCCTTATTACTTACTGTCCTTAATACAAAATGGCTGACTGCCAAATGCAGTAAATCATGATCGAAGCATACAAGGTTTGACATGATTTAAAAATACTTCATAGTATGTGATAATGTTTGATCTCTTGAAATATTAATTAAAGCTAATTCTAATGATAAATAATGTTTCGATACAATGTTACTATAAATAAATGTTTGAGTACGATGTTACTATAAATAAATGTTCTAGTTCAATTTGAGTACAACAATCTACAACGTTGTTTAACAGAGTTAAAGTGTAAAAATGTAGGTACAGTGTACATAATTATATCCGTGTAGCAGATACGTATACGTAGAGACGTCTATATTTCCCGCAGTATTTTGCATCGAAATTCAGAAACTTAATAAAGTCACATTTACGTGCGGCAGCAATAACGAACATAATTTCAATTCCGTTCGCTCAGATTGGTATCCATTTAAGCAGATTCCGAATGAAATTGGAAATACCATCGCGAGAAGGCAGTAGGATGCATTAAATAAATCAGATAAGCATCGCTTCGATGAATGATTTTAACTGTATCAGGTTCCCTTCTATCGGAATTTATAAGTATGCAAATATCGTTTCCGGTATATATCTCCATGTACCGGGTGTCCTGGATTATAAAATAATAAAAGGGAAATCGATGAAAAATCTGAGCCGACGTTTATATTTTTTTCGAAACTAGATTTTTAAATTCTTAGATTTCGATATCCCTAGATTTCAGCATCTCTGAATTTCTAGATTTCTAGATTTCTAGATTCCTAGGTTCCTAGATTCCTAGATTCCTAGATTCCTAGATTCTCAGATTTCTAGGTTACTAGATTCTTAGATTCCTAGGTTTCTACACTCCTAGATTCTCAGATTTGTAGGTTACTAGATTCTTAGATTCCTAGATTCTCAGATTTTTAGGTTACTAGATTTTTAAATTCCTAGGTTCCTAGATTCCTAGATTCCTAGATTCTTAGATTCTTAGATTTCTAAGTTACTAGAATCCTACATTCCTAGATTTCTAGGTTACTAGATTTTTAGATTCCTAGGTTCCTAGATTCCTAGATTCCTAGATTCCTAGATTCTTAGATTTCTAAGTTACTAGATTCTTAGATTCCTGGACTCCTACATTCCTAGATTCCTAGATTCCTAGATTCCTAGATTCCTAGATTCCTAGATTCCTAGATTCCTAGATTTCTAGATTCCTAGATTCTTATATTTCTAGATTTCTACGTTACCAGATTCATATATCCCTAGATCAACAGGTTCCTAGGCTTCAAAGTTCCTAGATTCCAAGTTTCATAGATTTCAAGACTTATAGATTCTTAGATTCTTAGATTCCTAGATTCCTAGATTCCTAGATTCCTAGATTCCTAGATTCCTAGATTCCTACATTTCTGGATTTCAAAATTTCAAAGTTCTCTGATTTTTAAATTCCTATTTCTCTACATTTCAAAATTTCCATATTGCTGGAATTTAAGATGCCTACATCACTAGATCCCTAGATTCCTAGATCACTAAATTTCGACATTTCTGGATTCGTAAAGTCTAGGATTTCCAGGTGCCTATATCCCTAGATTGCAAGATTTTCAGGTTCGAAATCAGATATTTGTTATAATCGATAATACCAAGTATACCAATAAAATAATCGTTATACATATACATATCAAGATAATATCGCAGATATCAAGATAATATCACAAATATCGAGATAATATCACAAATATCGAGATAATATCACAAATATCAAAATAACATCACAATGATTAATATAATAATATAGATACCAAGATAACGTCTCAGATATCAAGATTATGTCACAAATATCGAGATAATATCACAAATATCAAGATAATATCACAAATATTAATATAATAATATAGATACCAAGATAACGTCTCAGATATCAAGATTATGTCACAAATATCGAGATAATATCACAAATATCGAGATAATATTACAAATATCAAGATAATATCACATATATCAAGATAATATCACAAAAATATCAAGATAGTATCACAAATATCAAAATAATATCACAGATATCAAGATAATATCACAAATATCGAGATAATGATAATCTATTACAGTGAAAGCATAAACTACTAATCGATATACCACAATATGCCATAAGTGCCGCGTTGCAATACTTTTACCTCACCGAATCGCGGCACACATTCAATATTCCCAAATCGACAATTTGTCACGATAGAATCGAACATTTATCACGCTTCATTTTACAATTTTATTAGAAAATTCCGTTCAATATTTTCGACTTATTTTGTCATAATAAATCACGGCACTCTCGCGCGTACCGTGCAGATTACACATCACGGAACACCCTGTATAAAACGGAGAAGCTCGATGTTCCACGAGCGAGCGATTTATCCGTTTAATCGAGTAAAAAACTTAGATTGGGTTTGATCATATTTTCCTTTTTCCTTTTCTTTCTTTTTTCCGCTCTCCGCCGCAAATCCTGCTACCACGGCCTGGCGTGGTTTTGCTAGATAAACATTGAGAAAAGTTACAAGAAGCTGAAACTGTATTATCTCGGAGAGGAGGCTCGCTCCCACGAAGACTTCATTCCATATAATTCCGCAATCGATAGCCGGAATAAATTGAATTCCCTATAAAAGAGACCGCGTTTATATCGCGAATGCGTAACGAGCTACGGTTTAAACGAATTTCGTTTACGTTCGCGAAACAGTTACACGGATATCAATTTCAAAATACATGCAACACTTGTTACACGATTTTCAGTCTGAAAAGAATTCTCTCTTCAACTTCCATAACCAGGTGTACCGGTTAATAATTCTTATCCTTTGGCCTATTTGTCAGGTGCGTCAGTCAGAACTAATACAGCCATAATATAAAAGTCAAAGAAGGTTGAAATGTTATGTCAATTTGGTATTATGCAATCGTTGACTATGCAAATTGAACTTGAAAAAATTGTATCACAACTGAAAACTCTTGTTATTTACTTGCTTTGACCTTTTGGTTGATTTGGCATATTTTATTTTTGTGGTAAGTCGCTCTCATCACACTCGAAATGTGAACAATTTTTTGGGGAGGACATCCAAAATTTGGAGGACATCCACAATGTGAAGGACAGATGGGGAAAATAGCTAGCAGCACTTTCTTCCAAATTGTTTTTTTTTTTTTTTTAAAGAAAATTAAGAATTATTAAGCGGTACACCTGGTAAACAAACGAAAAATGACCAACAAGTTATGATAAAAGGATTTTCAAATGATATCGAAGGATCTATAGATGTGACAGTATGTTCAAATTGTATCACATGGTATCGCAGGGTATCATATGGTATTTTCACATGGTATCAAAAGATCTATAGATATGACAAGATCTTCAAATTGTATCACATGGTATCGCAGGGTATCACATGGTACTTTCATATAGTATCGATGGGTCTATTGGTGTGACAAGATTTTCAAATTGTATCACATGGTATCACATGGTATCACATGGTATCACATGGTATCACATGGTACTTTCATATGGTATCGACGGATCTATTAGTGTGACAAGATTTTCAAATTGTATCACATGGTATTGCATGATATCACATGGTATTTTCACATGTTATCGACGAATTTATAGATGTGACAGGATCTTCAAATTGTATTACATGGTATTTTCACATGGTATCGAAAGATCTATAGATGTGACAAGATTTTCAAATTGTATCACATGGTATCGCATGGTATCACATGGTATTTTCATATGGTATCGACGGATCTATAGACATGACAGAATCTTGAAATTGTATCACATAGTATCGCAGGGTATCATATGGTATTTTCACATGGTATCAAAAGATCTATAGATATGACAAGATTTTCAAAGTGTATCACATGGTATAGCAGGGTATCACATGGTATTTTCACATAGTATCGACGAATTTATATATGTGACAGGATCTTCAAATTGTATTACATGCTATTTTCACATGGTATCGAAAGATCTATAGATGTGACAGGATCTTCAAAATGTATCGCATGGTATCACATGGTATCTTCATATGGTAGCGACGGATCTATAGACATGACAGAATCTTCAAATTGTATCACACAGTATCGCATGGTATTACATGGTATCAAAGGATCTATACATGTGATTTTCAAATTGTACCAAAAGACCCATCACGAAAAAATCGTATTATTCCATTTTCCTTATTACCAGCATAATAGTATATATACAATTCCAACAAAGCAATTACATAGACGATTGAAGCTTGACAATCCATACGTGTACGCTGCGTATAAATCTTCGTTTTTTAAGCTATCTCACGGGACCCGGCGTCACGAAAGTGATTTCAAAGCGTGCTTCCCCCGGGATGTGACAATAAACATTCTCCGTCACGACAGCTTCAGTTAACCTCGTTGAATGCGTTATTCATCGGTCTTCTTCTTGTGAAAAAAAAAGTCCAGGCCGGTACGTCGCCGACGTGACAACGTGTTCCCCTCGATTCGTCCATTTTTCTTTCCCTCTTTATTTATCCCGTCGACTCCCGTTTCCACGTCCGTTGCAACTGTTAATTTCGCTAAAGCGGGAGGCGTTCTATTTATCAAACGGGTGCCGTGCACCAAAGGGACGACCTGAAACTTGAAATTTTCGCTCGATTTATCAAGCAACGTCCACGCCCGTTTCTCTCGGCCCCCGGCCACGAAACAATGAGAAGAAAACAGGACGAGACTACTCGTTCGGACGTGGCTGAGTTATAGTTTCCTGGTCCGTGGACGAAAGAACGGATGGTATCCCTGGGGATAGGTGTAGGGTTCTTTACGGACGACCCCCTACAGGAATCCGAAAATTCCCACGCTTATATTTTCTTGCGTTACACGTGTAGGTACAACTTCCCTGGAGAGGATACGCGTACGGAGATACCCTTGCCTAGAGACAAATTTTAGGAGGATATTGCACTTTTGGGAGCTGAATTTGTGTTGGGAATATGCAACCTATGTTTACCTAAGCTGTACCTCTTATTGTTAACTTCTTTTATGAGCTACGCTGTTTGTTGTGTGTAGTTCATTTTCTAACCCTTTTACACACGTGGCACTAGGGAGAGTTTCAAGAGCAGTCGGATGTGTAAGTACTTAAGTACATAGAGAGGCGTGTTTCCTTAGGGTGACTCTCGTGGGTTTAATCCGGAATAGATTTAGGAATTTTCACGCTTTTGTGGTATCGAATTTTTTTATTCAACTTTGGGGGTTTTGCAGTTGGAAATTTGGAGATTAACAAATTTTGCGATTCGGAAATTTAGGGATGAAAGATAGAGATTTAAGAATTCAAAGATTTAGAAATTTAGAAATTTGGGAATTCAGAGGTTTAGAAATTTGACGATGTAAAAATTTGGAAATGTAGAAATTCAGAAATTTGGGGATGTAGAAATGTAGAAATGTAGAAATTTAGAAATTTGGGGATGTAGAAATTTAGAAATTGAGAAATTTGGGGATGTAGAAATTTGGAAATTTGGAAATTTAGAAATTTAGGGATGTAGAAATTTAGAAATTTGGAAATTTGGAAATTTGGAAATTTGGAAATTTAGAAATTTAGGGATGTAGAAATTTAGAAATTTGGAAATTTAGAAATTTGGAAATTTGGAAATTTGGAAATTTAGAAATTTAGAAATTTAGAAATTTAGAAATTTAGAAATTTGGAAATTTGGAAATTTGGAAATTTAGAAATTGGAAATTTGGAAATTTGGAAATTTAGAAATTTGGAAATTTGGAAATTTGGAAATTTGGAAATTTAGAAATTTGGGGATGTAGAAATTTAGAAATTTGGAAATTTGGAAATTTGGAAATTTAGAAATTGGAAATTTGGAAATTTGGAAATTTAGAAATTTAGGGATGTAGATATTTAGAAATTTGGAAATTTGGAAATTTGGAAATTTAGAAATTTAGGGATGTAGAAATTTAGAAATTTGGAAATTTGGAAATTTAGAAATTTGGAAATTTGGAAATTTGGAAATTTGGAAATTTAGAAATTTAGAAATTAGGGGATGTAGAAATTTAGAAATTTAGAAATTTGGGGATGTAGAAATTTAGAAATTTGGAAATTTGGAAATTTAGAAATTTGGAAATTTGGAAATTTGGAAATTTAGAAATTTAGGGATGTAGAAATTTAGAAATTTGGAAATTTGGAAATTTAGAAATTTGGAAATTTGGAAATTTGGAAATTTGGAAATTTAGAAATTTAGAAATTAGGAGATGTAGAAATTTAGAAATTTAGAAATTTGGGGATGTAGAAATTTAAAAATTTGGAAATTTGGAAATTTGGAAATTTAGAAATTTGGAAATTTGGAAATTTGGAAATTTGGAAATTTGGAAATTTGGAAATTTAGAAATTTAGGGATGTAGAAATTTAGAAATTTGGAAATTTGGAAGTTCTGGAACTCTACAGTTCAGGAATTCAAAAATTTAGAAATTTATCAAATTCTCGTGCACATATTCCTCACGCAAAACACCCAAATCGTTTAATTGAACTATCTTTACATTTCCTCTCGATATCCTGATTATAATTCCCGGCAATAATTCCATACCCATTGCACACCTATTGTGCACGTGTTTGATAGATACAGGAACCGATACCTAATATCGTTACAATACGCAAGCTACATCCTCAATCGGTGTGCAATTCAATATCTTATCAATGGACAGCAAAGCAGATGTTGCATCCTCTTCAAGCATACAAATATGAGCTCCTTTGTATTATTCCTGGAAACATTATTAATCCAAGAAGCTTCGGAGTTTGGCCGCTTTGAACAGCTCTTTGAAGACACGCCCTTAGTTCCGAGGGGTTACAGGACTTTTATTAAAGACCCGGACGATCATTTCCTTGACGCTGCGAGACTAAGGAGCTGTCTAAGGATTCGAAGGACGATCAAAGCGTTAGTTGATGGACGTTCAAAGGATAACCCGAATTCTACCTGATTCTACTTAGCACACGATCAACGGATCACGTCAATAAACAACGTTCCGTTTAACTCTAATCTGCGGGGAATTCTACAGAGTTCACTCACTGGTAAAACTCCATTTGTCAAAGTATCCTGGGAAATAGCGACGCTCGACTGTTTTTCGACACCGAAGTTAAACTTGTTTCTCTTGTTTTCTCCGAGTTCCAAAGCTTTCGAGTCTCTTAAGAGTTTTTTAGAATTTTAGTTTACATACTTATTTTTAATGTTGCGAACTGATCGTCTATACCAGGGGTCGGCAACTTATAACCATTTTTTTCCCAATGTGATGAATTATTTTTCGTGTTATTGTATCGATAGAAACTTGGATCGAGATCTGATCCCCTCTATGGTATTCCAGGACCTGACGAAATAGAAAGAAATCGAGATTCGACCGTCCATTTTCATCGATTCCTCTTTGTGTGTCAGAAAACCCCATAAGCATTCCCATCCATTAACACTAGGTTTACGGACGTTTGATGGTCACTTATATTTAAATTTGAACTAAAGTAGAAAAATAAATAAATTGGGGATGATATGTGAACTGCATAAGACATTGATTCTTTAGCTTGACGAAAGTTGACATACATTTTTACAAAAATTTCTTAATAAATTTTGTCATTTAAAATAAGAGATCTATGATCCGTCATTTTGACGGGTTCCGTAAATCTAGTGTTAAGCACACCGGCGCGTGATATCATAAATGTATACGTGGCTTAGTTCGAAGAATATTTCGAACTTCCAAGAAGCTAAAAACGGTTGCATAGAATTCGCTGCGACACCGATCAGCTCGTAAGAAATTCCGTTTGAATCTCGAGAAATCCATTTCGAAGGAACACAGAGTGTCGGCGAAAGAAGTAGCACGAAAAAAGAAGCGACAGCCATGACAGCGTCTCTGCGAAAGGGACTCCGTAATGTTTCGCAATTTCTCAGGGCTGTTCCTTTATGAAACTCGTTTATGTAGCAGGCAAAGCAGCCCCTTCCCTGTACGTGACGTCGCGTATGAAAATTTAACAGGCTCGCGAAAGAATGGAATTAAATAGTTAGCGAGTTTCTTTACGAGCCACGCCGGAAGTAACGGTTCGCTGGTTATTTACTTTCTCATCCGGCGCGGTTTACCGGCAAAAGTGTTCACCGTTCTGGCTAATGAAAAATTCTGCGCACAAAGCACCGATGACTGTTTACGCTCCAACGAACGACCGCATTATCTCACTGAATTCAGGTTTGATAAGAGGGTTTTAAATTAAATTGGAGAATGCAAGGATTTGTTTGACAGATTACTATGAAAAATTTGAACAGGTTTTATATGTTATACTGGATGTTTCAGAATTTTTTTTTTATTTTTCTGTCTCGTTAAGATGCTTGAAGAAAATTCTGTAAGATGTTTTTGGTCCTGGATGTTTCAGAATGTCTTCTGAATTTTTGGGCGTTGTTAAATAGGAGAATTGCGATGAAAAAATCTGAACAAATTCTGTAATATGTAATACTGGACCTTCAAGGTTTCAAAACTTTTTTTTAATTTTTCTGTGTCGTTATATGGGAAAATTACGATCAAAATATCTGAAAAATTCTGTAAAATCTGCTACTTGGTCCTTGATGTTTTAGAATTTCTTCTGAATTTTTGTGCGTTGTTAAATAGGAAAATTGCGATGAAAAAATCTGAACAAATTCTAAAGAAGTCCTGAATGTTTCAGAATTTTTTCTACATTTTTGTGCATCGTTACTTCGGTAAATTTTAAGATATTTTCAGATGTAGTTCTGTAGAGAATTTTTATTAAATTTATACATTTCGTTATTTAAAAATCTGTGAAGTACAAAATTTTATATAATAAAACTAACCTTGGTAATGTTTTAAAATGTGATAAAATATCATTACAATAAAACTCTACATTTTTAAAATGAGATTTTTAAAATGTATACAAAAGTATACAATGAAATTAATTTTAGTCAGATTGTAAAAAGTGATAAAACATTTCAATAAACCTTAATTCTTAAAAATACATGATATAACAAAATAACAAAATTTTCTTGATAACAACAATGTAGAATACATAGAATACTTTGTAGAAATAGTAGAAAAGATCTTGTGTGAAAAGACCTTGTATGGATAATATGACATGTCTTGTATGTATAATTTCATGTATCATATATGAGCACACATGGTCACGTATGCACAATCTTACTCCTTTTCAATATCTTATATTCAAGTTTCATGTATCACATCCACCTTGTATAGATAATATGATGTCTTGTATAATTTCATATATCACATATGACCACACATGGTCACATGTACAATTTTCTGTCGTACCACTTTTTAATTCCTTATCTAGAAACTTCACGTATCACAAACAACTTCTCTTGATAATATGATGTACCTTGTATAAAATAATTTCATGTGTCATATATGATACACGACTCGTATGTGATATATGAATTTTATACATGTTACGCATTGTTTGTGTAATGTCCTGTACATGTATACAAAAGTATACAATGAAATTAATTTTAGTCAGATTTTAAAAAGTGATAAAACATTTAAATAAACCTTAATTCTTAAAAATACATGATATAACAAAATAACAAAATTTTCTTGATAACAACAATGTAGAATACATAGAATACCGTGTATAAATAGTAGAAAAGATCAAGTTTCTGTTTACAAACAGATGGGAGCAGCAGAATGAATGTTTGATAATCGAGAACGATTAATTATACCGTACAACAATGTAGAGTCTTTTTTTGCCTCTTCAGAGTCAGCGAGCCGGATGCGAAAGCACTTCCGGGGTGCGACCACTTTCAACATCCGGTCATTCGTCCTGCAAGGTTATTAATGGCCGACATGCGGTCCCGAGTTGTTAACGGCCTTTATTCAGTTGCAATAATAACGGTCGCATGAGAAATTAAACATCCTGCTCCTGCGACCAGTGTGATCAGAAGAAACATCAGTTTTACACGTTTCACGCGATAACGTACCTCGTTTCCCTCGGATAATTTAAATGAGCCTTCTTTGCGAGCTGCTGCAATTACATTCTACGTTGCATCGCAGGAAAGTCGTAACATTAATTATCCCGAGGATAATTATCCAATTATATAATGTTAGTCTTTTATTTATCTCTGTGTGATAATACAAGGTTACTGATAAAATAGGTTTGTAGATTTTTATCTACATATACTCAAATGTTAGTGAAAGCGTTGTTAGTAATATTTGTAATATTATATAAATATTATTAAAAGGGAGACGTTTATCTTTTAGCTACAAAATCTTGTAATTGGTATATCTTTAAAATTGGAGGTCTTCATTGAAAAATTCAATTATTGGTTTTAATTGAAATATTTGATGTTTGTTCAAGTTGTAATATTTTATTAGCTACCATGATACTACTACTGTACATAACATTGTTAACACATGGTAATATCTTGTATTTCTTTTTAACCGGTGACCCTTTGCTTTGGTCACAGCTATGCTTTGGTCACAGGTATACAGCACACCGTAGATATTGATCATATGCTTTATATCTATCATATGTTTTATACCTCATTATTTTCACAAATATCTGTAATTCTTTTCAACTTAGATAACGTGGTTGGAGAATAGTAAAGTAGTCTTTTGACTCCATTTTCTGACGCGGAATCGAACCTAACCTAAACGCACGGTCCTTAATCGCTCATCACACAATTTATTGTCACAATAACAAATTGCTATATATACACTACCGCTCAAAAGTATCCGGACACTTGCTTTTGTTCAATAAAACATAGTTTAACTTTGTACGAAAGGTATTTAGGGCTATTATATCAATTGTAATTATTATTATTATCTTTCTTGAGGTAGCATAACATAATAGAATTAATTTTTAAGTACAAATTATACAATGAGTGTGCGTAAGTAAAATTCCTGCCCAAAAATACGGAATCTAATGGAACGGTTTCGATGCTTAAAAGAGTCTTAATTTCTTTTTGTTTCATTTCTATGGTACAGAACAAATTCAGAGAGTTCTTCGATATGTATCAAGTGTCTGTAAACTGTTGATGAGATGTTTATGTTCTCTCAATGGAGATACAAATGGAGGTAACGCTATGCACTCGACATCTTCGGTTTAGTTTGTCTGTAGCTTCTTTTCCATCGAGAGATGAGTTCCAAATGAGAATTATCAATAGAAAAACGTTCCAGTAATCTGATTCTTGCAGAAGAAGGATATGCAGTTGGGGAAATTGAAAAAATTCCGAAATCAACAGTGCATGACACTATTAAAAAGTATGCAACTAGCAGTGGTTGCTTATAAAAAAAAGGACAGGACGACCAGTGAAGACAGCTAAATCTGAAGACCGATGTATTGAAACACTAAGCAAACGTAACAGACGTCTTAGAACATCACACAGAAACAATCAGAAAATTTGTAGAAAGATTGCTGAGATTAGTGCAAGCGGTAATATCTAACCGCGGTGGATACATTGATGAATCTCGTATTTAATTGTAGTGTAATGGTGGTAAGTTCCACATACATAATTTCTAATTTCAAACGTTAAATATTTGATTAGCAACAAATAACAATCGATTGTAGTCACTGTTGTAGATACTTAAATAACTTTTATGCAGCGCGAATACGTATTTCGCAGGTGTCCGGATACTTTTGAGCGGTAGTGTACATCAACGTATTTACTAATAATTTTACTAATAATTTACTAATAATTTTTATTTTCCATATGGCACAATGTTATAGCCATAACCATACATTCCCTTTCAAAAGTGAAATTTCGTACGTGGTTCTAAGATGGCCATTGTACGAAATAATTGTATCTCAAATTTTTCTCCGAATCTTATTAGATGTTGCAAGTCCGAATAAGAACGAGCTTGTGTGGGTCTAGCGAGGGTTAATAGCACGGAAGGCATCGACCGGATGTTGTTCAAAGAAAGCACGTAGCGTTTTTGTTTTCGCTCATAATTATGCGGCGGTGGAAAGGGTGGCAATGGGTAGCAATAAGCCCGAAGGAATTACTCTTAGCCGAGCTAACAAACGGAATACAGAAAACTGGGACGCGCTTGTTCAAATATTCATTTCTCTTCGGTGGCACGCGGTCAAGACTGACTTCTATTCTCGAAAATAATTTATATCCCGGCTCAAGTATGTTCGCCGACATAAATTTAACGAACCGAAAATTGTGCTCGCGGTCCACATCCAGAAAAAAGGCTGAGAGAATACGGGTTTAAGAATTACTCACCGGCGTTTCACCTATTGTTCGTGACCCGTTAAAATCGCTTGATTTCGCGGATACGCGGTCTACATCGGACAACTTTGCCGGGTTTAAGGGAATCGCTACAGAGAATAAATCTCGAGGACTAGATTTTTTTAAGATGCGAAAAAGAGTTGAAGTGCGTACTCGTGCGAAGTTGCTCCTTGAAAATTTTATTGTTAAAAAGTTTCGAGCGACGGTCTCTTGGCGATAAGGTTGCAACAGATGGAAGTTTTTAACAATTGAAAGGGGAACTGATGTTTGATAACATTTAATGATGGAATCTATAGAATTACCGTGGAAAATATTGGTGCGAAAGAAGGAACATACTTGATTATAAAAATAGTGTAGCAGGGTTTGTTAGGGAAAAGTATTGAGAGGTTGTGACAATTTATGACAAAGTTTAAGACAATGATTGTTGACAAAGTTTATGACAATAATTTATGACAAAGTTTAAGACAATAATTTATGACAAGGTTTAAGACAATAATTTATGACAATAATTTATGACAATAGTTTACGACAATAATTTATGACAAAGTGTAAGACAATAATTTATGACAATAGTTTACGACAATAATTTATGACAAAGTGTAAGACAATAATTTATGACAAAATGTAAGACAATAATTTATGACAAAGTTTAAGACAATAATTTATGACAAAGTTTAAGACAATAATTTATGACAAAGTTTAAGACAATAATTTATGACAATAATTTATGATAAAGTTTAAGACAGTAATTTATGACAAAGTTTAAGACAATAATTTATAACAATAATTTATGACAATAGTTTATGACAATAATTTATGACAATAATTTATGACAAAGTTTAAGACAATAATTTATGACAAAGTTTAAGACAATAGTTTATGACAAAGTTTAAGACAATAATTTATGACAAAGTTTATGACAATAATTTATGACAAAGTTTAAGACAAAAATTTATGACAATAGTTTATGACAAAGATTATTGATAAAATTGTCAGCAGTATCAAAAACGTTATGTTAACATTATATGTATGTTAAAAAACACATTACACTAATTACATCGAGCAAGAAAAAATACATTTACATAAACTGAGAAGAAAAAGGCAAACCTATATTTTTTTAACAACTCCAATCGAGAACAGTAAATAAACGTGAGCAAATGAAACAAGTCTCGAAGAAAAAATAAAATGAAATAAAATCCGAAACTAAAAAAAAAATGAAATGTGCATAGATGAAAAGTGGATACAAGCAAATAAATGAAAACGAGTAAATAAAAGCACATAAATAAAATAAAAATTAAAGAAGCCAAACAAAAGGAAACTAAATAAAAAGCAAGTAAAGAAAAGAAAATAAAAGGAGTAAATAATCGATGAAAAAAAGCGCGAGAAAATGAACGATATGTTGAGCAGCGTTCGCATATGTACATAGTTAGCGAGAAAGGGTTAATCTCGAGACTCCTTCGCGGGAAATGAATATCCGTGTTCGCGATCGCGTGTTTGTTCGTCGGATAATTGTTTAGCATAGTGGAGTGCATAGGAGAGGATGGAGAATTGCGTGGGAATAACGTTGAAAAAGTTCTCGTCGGCAATGCGGAATAAAAAGAGAAGAAAGCACTCGAATGCCGCACCTGTGCGCTCCATTGAAAATTCTCGCTTCCAACTTTCTGATCGTAGTCACTTCTATAGTTATCGCAGCCTGGAGACACGCTATGAGACCGCTCTTTCGAAACGTTACACTTGCTTATGCAAACTAACCGCGTTGTATCGTGTCTTCGATTCAATTTTCTTTTATCGTCGTACTCGACGATTATGCCATTAACGGAGAAAACGTTGGATACGTTCGCGCATAACGGGGATATTACACTCCTTGAATCTGGAATATTACATTTGTAGTTCTTATGTGTTAATCTGTAGAGATTGGTGTGGTTATTTGTATGTGCAAATAGGGAGTGTGAATTTTTCTGGTTGGAAATTGGGGGAGTGAGAAATGGAACATTAAAAATTTCGATGTCACTATATTATTAAGTTGCTGTATTGTAGAATTTGTATACGAGTCGATATTTTAATTTTCAAATTTACGAATTCTTTATTTCCTGAGTTTCCAAATTTCCAACTTTTCAATTTTTAAATTTCCAATTTCACAATTTTACAATTTCCTAAATTTCAAATTTTACAATTTCACAAATTTCCAAATTTTCAATTTCTTAAATTTCCAATTTTACAATTTCCTAAATTTCCAATTTTATAATTTTACAAATTTCCAAATTTTCAATTTCTTAAATTTCCAATTTTACAATTTCCTAAATTTCCAAGTTTTCAATTTCCCAAATTTCCAATTTTACAATTTTCCTTACTTTCAATTTTTTAAATTTCCCATTTTCCAATTTCCAATTTTCCAATTATTCAATTTCCCAAATTTCCAATTTTCCAAATGTCTAAATTCTCAAATTTCCGAATTCCCAAATTTCGTAATTTCCAAATTTCCAATTTCCTAAATTTTGAATTTCCTAAATTTCCAATTTTCTAAATTTCTAAATTTCTAATTTCACAAATTTCCAATTTTCCCATTTTCCAATTTTCCAATTTTCCGATTTTCCAATTTTCCAATTTTCCAATTTTCCAATTTACCAATTTTCCAATTATCCAATTTTCCAATTACACAAATTTCCAAATTCCAAACCTTTCAAATTTCCATATTTTCAAATTTCCAATTTCACAAATTTCATACCTCTCCAATTTTTCTATATCTCGCAGTCATTACACTCTCATATTTCCCTATATCCCTAGATCCCTACATTCCCAAATTCTTATACTCTCACATTTCTATATTCCTACACTTAGCAGCAGTAATTTAAAATAGCACTAATTGCAATACAGTATATAATAGCACTGATAATAATTTGACAAATACTGATAGTAATAACAGAAGTATTACTCCATAGTAGTATATCCCTATAATAATTCACACTTTAAAACAATATTGCATGCAAGCAATATTGTCCGTATAATTTCTGAAACATAAAAGCAATATCGTCGTTCATATCAGTAGCACAGCCATATAATTTCTGACACGTAAAAGCATATACCGTCCTTCATATCAGTAGTATAGCCATATAATTTCTGACACGTAAAAGCAATGTCGTACCTAATATATCAGTAGTGTAGCCATATAATTTCTGGCACGTAAAAGCAAATATCGTCACTGCGTATCAGTAGTGTATCCATATAATTTCTAGCACGTAAAAGCAATATCGTACCTATGTATCAGCAGTAGTATAGCCATATAATATCTCACACGAAGCTGAATCACCACTACGTTAAGTAGTATAGCAATACAATTTATGATCCCGTGAAGACATGCACAAAGCTTCACGTTTTAACTCGCGAAAGCTAAACGATACACACTCGTTTTCGATAAAATAACAGATCCGAGTGAATCTTCTTTGTGGAAATAAATTAAAATATTTTCATTCATCCATCTATTTAAATGTTAACGTATTCAATTCCGTTGTTACATATAATTCGATATTCCAGTTAATTCTCTGTTTAATGAAGATTCGAGTTAACGAAGAGATTTAAATGACCGGAATTTTATTTATGTAAAAAGGAACTTTGAAATATTACTGATGTGCACCAACAAAAATTGACTATTTATGTTTTTAATTAATCAGTTTTCACTGTGACTGTTAAAATAATTTTATAATAAAATATATTGCAACCATTTTAATATCCGATGTTTTAACGTACGATGTGTCGTTATGAGAAAAGCGTGGATGAAAATGAATTGAAACATCTCCATCGATATTTGAACAGTTAAATGCTGTTTCCTGAAGGAACGAATTCTCCTCATCCATCTGACGGAGTTATCGTACGGAAAGCACGCTAACAACATGACTAAAAACTATTCCAGTTTTCTCGATGTCAAACGCAAAAGTTCGCGGCTGCTGGAACGTGAATTAATTATTTCCCGTTATTCAAACTCCACTCACGTTATTTTCATATCTGGGACATTTTATAGCACGTGGATCTACTTTTAGTGTCGGCGCAATGCAAAGTTCAGATCAATTCGACACTTTCGCGTCGACCTTTTTTTACACGATTTAATTTTTAACACGGAAACTCCCACAAAGTTGGTTAACCAAAAAGAAATAAATATTTTTTATTCAACTTTATTTAGAGATAAATTACATTGCATTATTGTAATAATTTATTATTTTGGAATAACATGAAAGATGTTTGCAGCGATTTTGACTTATGAAGTTATTTATTTTTAAAGAAATACAAGAATTTCTTTAAATTTTGGATAGTACATTATTTTATGTATATTAGCATCGTACGCAACGATCAGTTCGAACAAATAAATTAATCCGTTTCCATCGCAGAGACAACCGCAAACTCCACAAATTTTCTGCAAAACGAGGGAAGATAACTACGAAGTATGAAATTCAACGCCATAACCTTGTCCTGTACAGAAGTTTCGTTTCTGGTTTAACAGCAAAGCGAACACGTTACAGAAGCACCCGGTATTTTTCTGGCCACGTCTCCACGATCTCCATTTCAAACGTTAATGTACACGCGTCCGTCGCATAGACGTCCTTCCCTGGCGATGAAAATGGATGATTTCGTAGTGACTGTAAAATATATACCCTCGTGTATGTTTGCCTGTCATACGTCACCCATAAATTCAGCCACTGCGAGCACCGTCAAATTGTTGCACGGCCTGGCTCGGTGACGTTCTCCGCGTATTCCGAGCGAAAAACTTTTGTAAAATACGTCGAGCGTGTTACATCCGAACGAAGCGGATCGAGTAACGAGGGAAACGAGCGTGTCGTTTCGTATTTGTTGAAATAATGTTGGTTTAAGCCGTGGATTTGCCTCTCGTACATTTTGCCATTTAAATACTGAAAACCATCTTTCCCCTCGCTCGCCTGTAACATCGAGCGTTTTTGTACAGGCCGCTGCAAATTTTATCACTTATGAGCACACATGATCACACATGCACAATTATCTTACTACTTTTCAATTCCTTATGAAATTTCCTTTGGAAGTTTGTATCACCTTGTACAAATATGATGTCTTGTGTAATTAGTTTCATGTATCACATATGGACACACATGGTCACATATGCAGAATTATCTTACTACTTTCAATTCCTTATGAAATTTCCTTTGGAAGTTTGTATCACCTTGTACAAATATGATGTGTCTTGTGTAATTAGTTTCATGTATCACATATGGACACACATGGTCACATGTACACTATTATCTTACTATTTTCAAATTTCTTATGTAAACATTACATGTACATGTATGCTTTGTACAGATAATATGATGCCCTGTATAATTTCATGCATCACGTATGGGAACACATGGACACATGTGTACAATTAACGCCTACTTTTCAATTTCTTGCATGGAATTTTCATGTACACGTATGGATCTCGTGAACACGTGTAATATACACAATTAATACCTACTTTTTATGTGGTAGTTGCATGTATCATGTACACCTTGTATAGACAATATATGTCTTGTATAAATAATTTCATGTATCACACATGGCCACACATGGACACATATGCACAATCTTACTTCTTTTCAATTTCTTATGTTCAAGTTTCATGTGTCACATCCACCTTGTATGGATAAATATGTCTTATATAATTTCATGTATCACATATGACCACACATGGTCACATGTACAATTTCTTGTCGTACCACTTTTTAATTCCTTATGTAGAAACTTCACGTATCACAAACCACTTCTCTTGATACTATGATGTACCTTGTATAAAATAATTTCATGTGTCATATATGATACACGACTCGTATGTGATATATGAATTTCATATATGTTACGCATTGTTTGTGTAATGTCCTGTACATCGAATTGTAAAAGCCGTGCCACGATCGTGGTTCGATTATTTATCACGAATTTAAACGAACGATCGGGGAAAAGTGTTTTTCATGGTAACGAGCGGCGAGGCGTGTTCGCAGTCGACAGATTGCTCGGCTTTGATTGAAATCTCGAAAACGGGCCGACGTCACGCCGCTTCGTCATAATTCTTTAAAACGTATCCACGCGTGTGCACGCTCACGGTGATCGATGATGGCTAACGATGGCTGCCGGTAATTAACGGGCTAACCGCTGGCTCCCAAAGTTTAGTAGACTCTCTCCAACTTTGTGGTTTGCTAGATTATTTCGGGAATTTTACTTAAGGGTCTGAAGAGTGCAAAAGTTGTATCATCGAATAGAGTACTTTTAATAATTCATATTTCAGTGAAGATAGTAAAATCTTTGTTGAACAAGGAGATATAATTACATACCGAAAGTGTGAATACAATGTACACTTATAAAATATACATATCACATATGAATATCATGTGTGAACGTTAGGTATACGTGACGAATATAAATAATAAATATAGATACCAGATATAAATATCAAATACTAATATCAAATATAAAATTCAAATATAAATATCAAACATATATGTATATCAAGTATAAATCATATTGTATCAAACATACATATATCAGTATAAGAAACAAATATGAAATTTAAAATATGAAAATAAAAATTAACCAAAGTCACCTTTAAATTAATTACTCTATTTATGTTGCTTATCAAACTCATAAAATAAAGTATAATAACTAAAATAAAAATCTTACTAATTCTCCATTAATTCCAAAGCTGCCCCAAAACAAAAATAAATCATGAAACTTTTAACATTTAATTAAACTTTCCCATAAACGACTATGAATAACAGAATGAACTCGTGTAGCACATCCAGTCGAAAGAAATCAAGTTTCGAAAGAATCGACATCAATCGATGTCATACTATACCCGAACAGAAGAAGAAGAAGAAGAAAAAAAATGGAAACTGAGAGGTACAGGGGCTTTTGTGCAGCCGTGCGCCGAGTCGAAAGAATTAATCCTTTCAGCATGGTTGACGTTGATCAATGATGCAACATTCTTTAAAAGCCGAACACCCCTTGAGATTTTTCGCGAGACGGTTCTATTTACCCAGGAGTGACCCTCGTTGAAAGGGCTTATTATGTGATAAATAGGTATGCAGTGACATATCTAGATTTTAATCAACTTATGATTCGAAATGTTAAACGTATGACAAGTATATAAATATAAATTTTAATTAATAATCAAATTTTCTACGGGGAGTAAAATGATTTTGTTTATTAAATAAAATCCGTGAACTCGAGATTTCCTATGCGTAGCAGAAATCTGTAGCAACATCATAAAGGAAGCAACGACCGTCTATTTATCGACGACATTAAAAATACCCATAAACGAACGCGGAAGATCGAGAATATATTTTCCCCCGATAAAATTATAATTAGCACCGGGGAGTGGGTTGAACATTCGAGCAAAGGGGAAGACTTGGTCAAAGGTCGATGCAAAGATCAGTGAGAGAACGTTATTAGCGACATCGAGGAAGCTTCTCCGGTATTTCAAGCAGGTCCCAATGCGTTTTCACTCGACCCTTCGTTATGATTGATTCTCGATGCAAAAACGCCGGCGAAAATACAGAAAGGATATTTCTGGCGAACGGATGCGCCGTAGGGGCGTGTCGCCATTAAACGGAAGCTCTCCCTCAATTAGTTCAACCTAAATAATCCGACGAACCCGTCCGCCGGCTAAGTGGAATATGATTCAGAAAGGTGAAAATGGAGCATCTCGATGGAACGAGAAGTGCAAACGCGGCCATTAATCTCTGCCCTTCGTACGGGGAATTGAAGGGGTTAATTTAAGGGGGCATTTTTCGACGATTTTATCGGTTTTGTTATTTATGGTCCACAGAAAACCGATCCTTTTTATGGATAGATTGAATTTTATGGAAAAATTCAAGGCTCAGCTTGACATTTGCTGAATTGCAAAGTGTTAGGGGTCCTTAGGGTATTTATATCTCGTTCTTAAAATTTACTATGGTTAAATATACCTTGCCTCGAATATTCCGAACTTCCACGGCGACGTAAAATCAAACTATAAAACAGTAGGGAAAGTTTCCATCCAAAGTTTCACCTGTCCAAACAGCCGCCTGTTCGACGGTACATTAAGCGAAATAAAACTTCTAAGCAAACTTTATTCATCCCATTATGGAATATGAAAAATGGATCATCAAGGTAAATTCAATAAATAAATGAGGATTATTCCTCCAATATCGTTGCTGCAGAATGTTTCTACATATTCTAAACGTTAAATTAATTTAATAGGTTCAAATAACAAAGACAAGATATAGTCTGATGTATGTAGATGATGTATATTATTATACATATATGATGTATGCATATGATGTATGTATATGTATGCATATTATATGATGTACATAAACCATGTATTCTACAGATTACGAACGTCAAAACGTAAACTGGTAAGCTATGTTTATTTTATGAACTTTATCACACATGCAGAAATTGTTACTGTGTGAACACTAATGTGTCAGGTTCTGTATTATAAATAATAAATGCATGAACATTCTTTATTTAATAAAAGTGAAGTACCAATATGTAAACGCCATTACTGTTCCAAAATGGAGTTGTAAAGAAAGTAGTGTGCAAATATATTTAAAGACATTTACAAAATAATGTATGCAACCTTTAGCTAACTTTCTATCACTTCGCAAAATTTTCATTATCTGATGCACTCAAACGTATCAGGTATGCAAGAGCGCTTGATCTTCGATAAATAATGGAAAATTGCAACTTTGATGCATTTCGAAAGCGATTATTAATGACATGCCACACTATCGCGACTCGAATTTATCGACCCCTATCCCTGATCGAAGTCATTCCGAGTGTGAGTTTATGGCGCTTTCGACACCTGCTACCCTCCCTCTATTTCAAAGAAAAGACAGAGAACCGAGAGGACCGTGGAGTCGGCTCGAAACTTGAATCGTTAAACTTTATAGCATATCTTGCGTATTTACGAACCGAAGGTTTCTTCGTCGTAGCTGAGGAGCGTCGGAACGACGTAAAATCTACGGCAATGCAGGTGACGCACTGCTGCTGCGGAAGCCTGAAGAGAGAGAGTAAAACTTTTCGACCCCATAACAGTCTGAAAGAGAAATCTTGCGTCGAATTATTTATTTAATAGTTCGATTTCGATATGGGAAACGTGAGGACACGGTTGACGAGTGTTGGTCACGTGAATTTCCTATATTTTAGGGAATGGATGTTTTTATGGTTGGAGGTTTGGGAGAAACAGATGGGGATTTATCTGAATGGACAAGAATTGTGGGAGGATGAATCCTAGCGTAAAAGTGCACTTTTCAATTTTTTCTTTATTCAGAATTCATTAAAATTTAATAAATGTGAACGATATATGTGTACATATGCATATGTATGCATATGTATGATATGAACGATATGACGTGCGATATATTTCCTCGTTTTCTCAGGTTAAAGAACGAAGGTAGACATGACTGCATTATTAATATTGTAGTAATGATTAATTATAACTGCCGTGACTGTTGGAAAAATTATAGGTTAAGAGGTTAGAGACACGAGAGATAAATTGATGTGTACATTAATTTCGTATTGAGGTAAAAAATGTGTATTTCTGTTTTATCGAAATAAAGAGTAAATCAGCATATTAATTTTTGTTTCATTTGTATTTATTTTCCACAGCTATATGTGCACCATACGCCCACAAATTTAATGTTGAATATAAAGAAAAAGAACGATTTCAGAATTTTCTTCTCAACACTATATCCTGAAATTATTTAAGCTACCCTCAAATATTTTCCAATTTCATTTTTCACTTTCAGTAATTAAATATTCGACTTGCAACACCCTGTATAACATTGAGGACCATCGATTTTGGAAATCTCGAAAGACCAATTGCAATTAATCTCTCGAGATTAACGAAAGTCTGTATGAAATTTATTATTTCGCGTCCATTTGGCAACAACGAAGCTCTCGAAACGTATAGCGCTTCGTGTTTACGCGATTAAGGCTCGCAACGTTTGCACTGTTACGACAAATTTGCACAACGCAGCTCCCTGTTTCCTCTATGACCTAGGGAATTAATAATATTTGCACTTAGTAAGCTACGAAAGTGCTTATTCCGAACATTCACTCTGGTAAAGGCTTTCGCAAATTTTTCATTCGATCGCGGAAAAACTCGTGCCGAGAGATTAAATGTTTCACAGTAAGTCCAATATTGCAAATTTAATCGCGACGCAGTTTTATTCTGCATTGAGGTATCGATTTTAGTGTATATTTCCTGTTATGACAATTTTGTTCACGTCGATTGATGCTGAATTTTGTTATATTCGAGATAAATTGATAAATTCTTGTTTATTTTTCTGTACAGCCTTTCATTTATCATTGCATTGCGGATATTTATGTGGAACGTGTGCAATGCGCGTATAAAAAGTCAATAGGAAATATTTAAAATATTTGAAATGTGGGAAATGTAGACATTGATATTTCTAAATAATTTAAAGTTCATATTGTATGTTCATTTTTATTGTGTAAATATACTAAGTTTAATTGAAACAGCAACGTATCGATAATAAAAGACGTATTTTATTGGTAGTTATAGTTTTTATTGATAACACAATTAGTTGCTTAGCAAATTTCATCTTCATTTATCTTTTGTAATAATTACTTTAATGTATTTTCTGAAAGAGAAAAAGTATGCTGCGTTTTAAGGAGAGAGGTTAGGTCAACCATATTGGCCGCCATATTGAAAATATCTGTGCTTCTTTACGACCATTTTGTTTAAATGCAGTAATTTTGCTGAAACTATATTTTGCGTTATTGTACAATATTTATCATTTGTATATTCAACAAAATTATATTTAAAATATTATTGTCATGAAGTCCACAATTTTCATGCTGGAAGTATAACTTATATTATTGAACAATATTTATCGTAACACATATATTAAATTATATTAAAAATTTTATTAATATCTCTAATATTAGAGACCACTACTTTCATGCTAGAATTTATGTTTTTGAACAATATCTATTGCGACACGTTTATTCAACAAAATTATATTTAAATTGTATTAATTCATGCTAGAAGTGTAATTTATGTTTTTGAAGAATACCTACTGCAGCAAAGTATAATTTATATTATTACACAGTATTTATTCTAACATAAGTATTACATTTATTAAAAATTATTAATGTCTTAAACCTAAAAAAAACTTAAATGTTAATATCGTATATATATAAATATATCTTAAAAATAAAAGTTCCACGACGTTCACACTGAAAGTATAATTTACGAGACACCTGTGACCCGGCGTTATAAGTCAAAGGATTAGCATGAAGGTAGCCAATAAAGTCCAAAGAGCTTATTCCTTTTAAGAAGTCTCACGTTTGAGAACAAATTTGAACGACGTGAAAAGTCATCAGAGGATACTCGACCCGCGTCCGTGTATCAAATTTATACAGCAGCTTAGCAAGTTTCCAACGCGTGTAACGATTTCGTATCGGATCGGCAGAAGCTCTCGAGTTTATTAAATATGATCCATAAATACGAGTATCGAGCTAGTTTCGAGCTCGAAATTATCGTCAAAAATGTGAGCGAACGACGCGCATTATCGGTTACACGTTTAACGAGCCTGAAATATTGTGATTGTGCATTAACGCCGGCTACTTTGTGTCTCGTATCAATTAGTCGGAAATTACTGGGATTATCTTTCCTCGAAATATTGCTCCGATCGATTCGCATCGCGTGTAATTGATACAAGCAATTTATTCGTTAGATATTTCTTATTTTGTCGAGTTTGAAATATTCTTTGGTGGAAAGTTTAAGTACTTGTAGGAATTTGTCAAATTTATTACTTGAAGTTTTTGGAATTTTTGTAGAGATGAATTTCTGAGTTTGTTAGTTTCGATGTTTATAGAGATTGGATAGCTTTGAATTTGCAGGATGTGTGTTTTCACATTTTGTAATTTTTCATTTTGGGGATTTGAAGATTTGTTGAAGTTGATATTACTGTGTTTTCAAATTTATATATTTCTCAATCTTTCAATTCTTCTAGTCTTCAATTTTTCAATTTTTCAATTTTTCAATTCTTCAATTTTTCAATTCTTCAATTTTTCAATTCTTCAATTTTTCAATTTTTCATTTTTTCAATTTTTCAATTCTTCAATTTTTCAATTCTTCAATTCTTCAATTTTTCAATTCTTCGATTCTTCAATTTTTCAATTTTTCAATTCTTCAATTCTTCAATTCATTAATTCTTCAATTTTTCAATTTTTCAATATCATAACTTTAAAAATTCCCATATTTACAACATTTTAATTCCTAAATTTCCAAATTTTTTAAATCCCATGTCTTACTAAGAAACTATAACAATTTTATACTAATTCATAAATTACTTTTCACCCACTATGTAGCACATCTTTCTCAGTTAACCTTAAAATATACATAAATTGAAATAAATAAATGAATAAATAAAAACTTCAAGGTAACAATGTGTCCTTTCATTCTCATCATTTCAACCATTTCGAACAAAAAATCCGAACATCACTTTTACCGTAAGTAACAAGAGGAAATGTACAACGCAACTTTACTACAGACTGCACGAAGTAAAACAAAGCAGTTTAATTGAGTTTTACTACGTGTATCACCTGATACGCTACTGTTAACATAACAATGTTTATTCGCAGGTTTACCAGTCTGCTTTACGAGACTACTTCATCAAACACGTTAAAAAATGTTTTCAAGTTCTCATGTGTTTGCGCAACTCGAACATTACAAATATTTTTTATTTATCGCACATTTCAGCGAATAACGAATAGTTCCATGGATGCGCAATGAAATTTCGTGACTTTCTCTGTTACGAAAAATATTTTTACTCTTTCGAACATTCTGTTTTCTCTATAACACGGTTATAAATTGAAAATATAATGTGACAGGAGTTCGAAGGAATTTTAAAAACGAAATAATTGATATTCGATCGAGTATCGATGAAACTGACATTTAATACTCGTAAATTGTTTATATAAACTTTCTGTTTTTCACGCAAACTGTAAGTTGTGTATAAAAAATTTTTTGTCAAAGCAACATTCGTTGGTTTATTTTAACAATTTTTTACTTCTTTTATATAATTTGACCATTTTTTTTACGTAGAAAGAAGATTTGTTATAAAACGGTTAGTCTTCACTTTTTGTAAAGCTGTATGTACATACATATATACAGTACATATTTTTAAATTGTAAGATGTGTAGAAGACAAGTTAAATGTAGTATGTGTACATGTATACATATGAATGTTGATATGTATTAAACATATATGTATACATTTCCTAGACATTATAAAAATGTATATTTCATATTACGCGTATGTATCAATTTGATTACATCATATGTGCACACATACAATTTTATATGCGATATATTAACATATGTATATGTACATTACATTTAAAGTTTACATGTACACATTTAACCCACCTTATATACACATAATTTATAAACCTCCACGATCTAATAAAATTACAAAAATATTAACACCTTTTTGAAATAAAGTGTATCCCAAACGCTACAAAAAATTAAAAAAATGGACATGTGAGTAAAATTTTAACTCAGCGAAGTTAAAGTAAAAATTTGCGAGATTATACCGAGGTATTTATTAGGCAGAAAAATAAGAAGGATGGTTGACCGTTCGCTCGTTTCAGCGCCGCGACATTTCTCGCGATAAAGCCGCAACGACTATGGGGCGCCACATTTGACCCGCCACCGAAACCCGGAACGCGGCTGAACAATAAAAATAACCGTAACCGTATCGCGGTACTTGTGCGTGAATTTATTACGCCGACGTGCACCAGGCATCGTCTCGAAACTTGCTGCACATTAGATTACGTCAGGGAAGAGTAGAAGGATAACTCGAAGACGCCTTAATCCCCGAGGACGAAGGGAACGCCTTAACTTTCCGGTCCGAAACTTCCGGCCCGAATTCGACAAACAATGAACTTCTCGAGACGGGAAACGTGTGAACTTGCTTATATAGCTTCTACGACCGCACCGTCTCGATGACAATTCGGTTTAAGACGCCTTGATAGGTTAACAGTTAACTAATTAATCTCGTTTGAACGGCGAGTTTACCTGCAACGGATATCCACCGGGAAAAATTGTTCCTCCATAGGGAACTATGTGTATACCGAAGCAGATGGCGGACGAATATTGCGTTTTATGGTGCACAACAAATTTCAACTTTTATCTTGTTACGCGTAACGACTGTTTTGCATAGATTTTTCTACGTGATTGCAATTTTTAACGGGGAACCGGCGGTGAATACGGACTCTAATTTAAAATAATATTGACTGATGTGTACTATTATTTGTTGTCAGAATATGGTACTTTGACAAGATGGCGGCGAAGTGTAATGTGGTGTGTGAAGTCTGAGAACAGGGACTTACGCTTTGTACAAGTATTAAAATATTAAAGTCGTTAAATAGTTAAGTAGCTAAATACTTAAATAGTTAAATAATTAAATAGTTACGTAATTAAATAATTAAATACTTAAGTAGTTCAGCAGTTAAACAGTTAAATTGTAAATTTGTAAGACTGTAAAATTGTAAAACTGTAAAATTGAAAAATTGTAAAATTGTAAAATTGTAAAATTGTAAAATTGTAAAATTGTAAAATTGAAAAATTGAGGAATTGAAAAATTGTAAAATTGAAAAATTGAAAAATTGTAAAATTGTAAAATTGTAAAATTGAAAAATTGAGGAATTGAAAAATTGTAAAATTGAAAAATTGTAAAATTGTAAAATTGAAAAATTGTAAAATTGTAAAATTGTAAAATTGAAAAATTGAAAAATTGAGGAATTGAAAAATTGTAATATTGTAAAATAGTAAAATAGTAAAATAGTAAAATAATAAAATAGTGAAATATTAAAATTGTAAAATTGTACAATAGTAAAATTGTAAAATAGTAAAACTGTAAAATTGCAAAACTGTAAAATTGTAAAATTATGAAATTGTAAAATTGTAAAATAAGAAAATAAGAAAATAGTGAAGCAGTAAAATAATACAATACAATAGACATTACTAAAAATGTCTATTTATTTATAAATTAATTACCATATCCCAAGTATAACAAATAGTCCATGTAAAAAGTCACATACGTACAATTAATAAAATTGCAAGTAGAGTCTTCAAATCCTTCCTCTAAATCTCTATTTTATTTGTCACATGAAACGCTACAATGTCATATATTATAAATGTATTATTTCACTGCTTGTATAGCAAGCATTGTCAGAGATTACAGGTAAGCGGATTGTATCACGTTTGCGAGGATCTTTGAATTATTTGTTTCAGCGAGCATCGAGAAGGGATTTGTAACTTTTTCACGATAGAGAGAAAAAAAAAGGCAAAGAACGCGTGGAAGCGGATTTTTGAAGTACAATTAAAACTTGCTGTACTCGAAACTTTCTACACAGACGGATTTTCGTTTTAATTTCGCTAATAGGCACGGGGTATAATTAATCCGAGATATCGTTACTTCGTAGTACGTTGAAAGCACTGTAGAGGCTTTCAAATTGGATCTTCAAAGGGCATGATTGAATTCTCCTTGTTGCGTTTGATACTTTAATCAAATTTTAAGAAGATTATGGAAGAGTACTGTAACAAACTCCTATCAAATGGTCATTGCGAGAGCAAAACGAATAGAAAATAAATTGCTCTTCCATATTGATATTGCAGGTCCGATCATGCGTTGATGTGTATCACTGAAATTTTAAATCCTTGTGATCGGTGTTTAAATTCGATCTTTTCTAGTCAAGATTCACTTGTGCAAGGATATTTCATACTTCAGATATTAATTATTAAAACAGTTAGCGTTATTGATGTTATCAATGTCGTTTTAGTTGATTAACATGTGCGTGTACATACATTACATACTATTTTATACTGTTTTTTATATGATACAACATAACCTGATTTTTATATGATATAACATAACCTAAATTAAATTGACTCATATTTATTTACGAACTATGAACATTTTTGGAAGAATCTTTGAGGGAAACTAACATAACCTAAATTAGATTTATTCATTTTAGTTTGTGACCAGAACTAAGACAATTTTTTTGTGAATCTTTGAAATAAACCAACATAACCTAAATTAAATTAATTCATTTTTGTTTGCGACCAAAACTAACAAAATTTTGTGATGAATCTTTGAAATGAACCAACATAACCTAAATTAAAAGGACTCATTTTTGTTCACTATCAGAATGAAGACAATTTTTTTATCAATCTTTGAAATAAACCAACATAACCTAAATTAGATTGATTCATTTTAGTTTGTGACCAGAACTAAGACAATTTTTTTGTGAATCTTTGAAATAAACCAACATAACCTAAATTAAATTAATTCATTTTTGTTTGCGACCAAAACTAACAAAATTTTGTGATGAATCTTTGAAATGAACCAACATAACCTAAATTAAATTAATTCATTTTAGTTTGTGACCAAAACTAACAAAATTTTGTGATGAACCTTTGAAATGAACCAACATAACCTAAATTAAAAGGACTCATTTTTGTTCACGACTAGAATGAAGACAATTTTTTTATCAATCTATGAAATAAACCAACATAACCTAAATTAGATTGATTCATTTTAGTTTGTGACCGGAACTAAGACAATTTTTTTGTGAATCTATGAAATAAACCAACATAACCTAAATTAAATTAATTCATTTTTGTTTGCGACCAAAACTAACAAAATTTTGTGATGAACCTTTGAAATGAACCAACATAACCTAAATTAAAAGGACTCATTTTTGTTCACTATCAGAATGAAGACAATTCTTTAATGAACCTTTGAAATAAACCAACATAACCTAAATTAGATTGATTCATTATTTGCGACCAAAACTAACAAGATTTTGTGATGAACCTATAAAAGAAACCAAAATAACGTAAATTAAATTGGTTCATTTTTGTTTGCGACCAAAACTAACAAAACTTTGTAACAAACCTTATATAATATGAGCAGAAATACTTCATAAGATATAGTTATGGATTATTAACGTAATGGTACTTTTGTCCGCGACTGTATATTAAATCTGCGGCATCCATCAGCGATGAACTCGTTGGCAAACAGCGTGTTAACTCAAATCGGTTTACCTTCTGGTCTAACGCGATACATCGCGTAACTCGTCAACAGATCGTCCCGGGAGATAAACGTATCTCGGTTTACGCTGTCAGAAACGGGGTGTCCATTATCGATGTTTGATCTTGTATCACGTATCGTTAACCCCGAAGACGATAAAGGGTGGTAATCGTGTGCCGTGAGCAGAGGCGGCGGGGCAAAAACCCCTGTCGCCGGCAGGGATTTACCAGTGCCGCAAAATGAGCAATTGGAAAGTGTCCGTAGATAATCCACTGGTCCTTTAGAGGCGTCATGATCTCTACAGGAGCAGGAAATGCCGCCAGCTTGTGCGATATTCAGCGATATCTCCGTTATTTCGTCGCTGATGGGTATCCAAACGCGATTTACCTCTGCAATTAACCCTTTGATTCCCACAGCTAGTATTAGGTCAACCGATATAGGGTGCTTCAAATAAAATACTCGTCATTTAAGGCGAATTTTATTAGAAAGTCATGGTTAGAAATTTTATAATTTCATCCATTTTTATTCGGTTCATTTTTTGGGAATGTGGACTATTTTGGAACTTTGTACAGGCTGTTTCATTTATGTCGAATTTTATCTAAAATTTTTTATTATTATAGATCTTGTAATTCGACAAATTATTTGGGCTTCAGTAAATGGCACTGTGGACTATTTCTTGTAAAAATTTTTGTACAGGCTGTTCCATTTATGTCGAACTATGAATTTAATTGAAAAATCATGATAAAATATATCATCAATTAACGACGATTTTCTAACAAATGGCAGTGTAGAGGATATTTTAGTAAATGGCAGTGTTGTAAAAACTTGTATACAGGCTGTTTCATTTGAGACGAACTATGAATTTCATCTAAAATTTTTCATGATTAAAAATCTCACAATTCAATAATTTATTTCACCTCTTAGTAAATGGGATCATGGCCTATTTCTTGTAAAAATTTTTGTACAGGCTGTTCCATTTATGTCGAACTATGATTTCATTGAAAAATCATGATCAAAAATATCATAGTTCATCAATTAACGACGATTTTCTAACAAATGGCAGTGTAGAGAATTTTGTAGTAAATGGCAGCGTTGTAAAAACTTGTATACAGGCTGTTTCATTTGAGACGAACTATGAATTCCATCTAAAATTTTTCATAATTAAAAATCTCACAATTCAATAATTTATTTCACCTCTTAGTAAATGGTAGCATGGTCCACTTTTTGTACAACCATTTATACAGTCTGTTCCATTTAAGTAGAACTAAGAATTAATTTCAAAAGTCATGAATAAAAATCATAGCTCATGAGTTTATTTAACGATCTTTTAGTAAATTGCATAGACGATCTTTCAGTACATGGCAGTGTTGTAAAAACTTATATACAGACTGTTTCATCTGAGACGAACTATGAATTTCATCTAAAATCTTCCATAATCAAAAATCTCACAATTCAATAATTTATTCGTCTATCTTTTAGAAAATGACAGCATGAACTGTTTGAAGTAAAACTTTGTATACAGACTGTTCCATTTAAATCAGACTATCAATTTTACTGAAAATTTCACATAATTAAAAATCTTGCAAGTAATTCAATTTTTGTCCATCTTTTAGAAAATGGCAGTGTGAATTATTTCGAGTAAAACTTGTATACAGGCTGTTTCATTTGAATCGAGCTATGAATTTCACATAAAATTTGTCATAATAAAACGTGTCACAACTCAATACTTCATTTGTTCATCTTTTAATAAAGAACAAAGTGGACTATTTTTTGTAAAAATGTTTATACAGGCTGTTTCATTTAAGACGAACTGTCAATTTCACATCAAATTTGTCATAATAAAAATTCTCACAACTCAATAATTCATTTGTTCATCTTTTCATGAAGAACAAAGTGGACTATTTTCTGTAAAAATGTTTATACAGGTTGTTTCATTTAAGTCGAACTGTCAATTTCACATCAAATTTGTCATAATAAAAATTCTCACAACTCAATAATTCATTTGTTCATCTTTCACTGAATAGCAACGTGGACTATTTTTTGTAAAAATGTTTATACAGGCTGTTTCATTTAAGTCGAACTGCCAATTTCACATAAAATTTGTCATAATTAAAACTTTCACAACTCAACAATTCATTCGTTCATCTTTTAACGAAGAACAGTATAGACTATTTAAAATAAAAATTTGTATACAGGTCGTTTCATCTGCATCAAACCATCAATTTGACCAAAAATTAGTCCTGATAAAAAATTTCACGATTCAACAATTTACCTCGAGAGTTTCCACCATTGATTCAGCACGGAAACAATTTCTGATAATAATCCGCCTATAACCTTGTAAATCAGTACTCGAACGAATACAAGATAGTTAGAATTCCAAGGTAATACCTCACTTTCACGCGAAAGCGGTTTTAATTTCTCCAGACAGAGGCTGTGGAATTTAATAATTCTAGACTTCAGCCGAAGCGTGTGATTCACGAGTGTTCGTTAGACGTAGCCTAGACAAAGAGGAGCACGGTAAAGAATATTTCGAAAAGCCGAATAGAATTAATTTTTGCGTTGTTCTCTTTGGCAAGACGCTCTAGAAGCTCGTCTAGACGTTATTACGTCGGCGTCGCTTATCCAGCCATATGCTGGAACCCGGCCTCGCCCACAATTTCTCCTCTTATTCTGTTTCTCCGGCACGTGTTCAAGAAAAATATATTGCTTCAATCTCTGGCCGAGGTTCTGCAGCTTTTCGAATTCAATAGCGATTTGAATTGTTGGCGCGTTCTCCTTGATCCTACTCCTTTTTCGATTCCGAACGAGTTTCGTGTCTTTTGCTACAAGATAAAGTACACTCGAATAGAGTTATTTTGTTATATTGCACCCGGTGTTCGCCGATTGCGCCGCCATTGTATTATGCAGTCTTTCGATGCAGTCTTCAAACGAAGGCGGGAATTTGGACTTTCATTTAACTTCGATCATTATAAAATTGTGTATTAATTGGTTAAATTCATTTTGGTGACTTGATGGTATTTGACAAATTTGTTAATGTCTTCACTGCATTTTTAGTACTATGTTCTCATGTTTCAGTATTTTATTTCATTGTTCTGTTCTATTACTCTTGCCATTTATTTTTTTATAAATTTTGCAAAGATGCAAACATGCACATTTTCGTGTATAAAGGAAATAAAAAAATTATTATGCGAAAAATATTGTCGGACGTAAAAAATTAATATTTAAAACCTCAATATTCATATTACACCAATTTCGTCTACCCCAAATATTATAACAGAATTACAACAAAATTTGTTATTATTTCAAATCGAACATAAAAGAGCAAATGAAAATTCATTGCAATGTAAATTATTGAATTATACGAGCAAAAAGATTGAAAAGTAATATTCGAAAATTCGTTATAACGTAGCAATCAATCAATTTCCTTCCGTAGTTTTATCTAGAGAGCAGATTCTCTTTCGCGTGATACGTTTGACGGAAAGTTGTTTTAACGCGAATATCGCACGGTCCGGTGATTAACATTTCCCCATCGTTCCGGGGGAAAAAAGGGGGAGAAAATTATTCGTTAGAGGGGCAAATATTGACGAGGCAGCGAGAATTGGGGTAAGAAAATGTTTGGAGTTGGAAGGGTAACATTCTTCTCGGCCCTCTTTTTGCTCGGCCCAAAACGTTTCCACGATATCCGTTTTATTATTCAGCGACGTTGCGCGCCGATACCCTGCTGGAAATCTTCCGTTTCCCGGTTGCTGGAGAACGGATATCGACGTTTCCACGTTATTACGTCAATATTGATTATTTAAACAGGCCGAAGCTTGAACTAGGCGCAAGGGGTGCCAGTGCGCGTAATTAAATTCCAGCTTGCTACGCGAGGACGAAAGTTACACGTTATCGGATTGACTTTGATTACTAAATTTTTGGCTGCGAATTTTTCCCAAAAAAAGGCGCGTTTTCCTAACAATTTTCGACTACTTTTAATATTTGTGCTTTAATTACCAAAAGTTCTGATGGAACATTGCTTTCAATTTTTATTGGATAACTGCTAGTTTTAAGATTGATTAAATTTAAACTGAGGATTTAATAAATTAATCCTCTTTATGAAAGCTTGGGTTGGAAGAAATTTAAAATCGATTTACACGATTTGTCTTTGTTTCATTTATCATTTAATTTAATTTTGTTTAGATTTGTCAAGTGCATTTTGTTAAATGAAGTCAAATGTATTTTTTGTTTAAAATAAATTGGAAATTTTAATAGTCAGAAAATTCAGAAATATCGAACACAAAATTCTCAAAACTGATTTAATTTGATAATTGAAAATTTAGAAATTAAAAATTTTCAACTTTGCAAAATTAAAAATTATAAAAAAATAGTCAAAAAATTAAAAAAATATCGAACACAAAATTCTCAAAGCTAATTGATTTAATTTAATAATTGAAAGTTTAGAAATTTAGAAATTTAAATATTTGAAATTTTCAGCTTTGCAAAATTAAAAATTAGAAAAAATAGCAAAAAAATTAAAAAAATATCAAACATAAAGTTCTGGAATTTTTACCAAAGCAAAATATCTGCGGAGAATCGTATCTCTATTACGACTACATTTTCCTTTTTTATTTCCTACGGGATAAGTTAATTTACCTCACCTTATCAGTAGCTCGCCCCGAGACTAATAACAGCAGACAAGTTAATTTATTCAAATGGGATCGAGATAACAGAAAAGTCGTTATAACTTCCATTAAATTTGAGACGAAGTTACAGCGGCAAATAATATTTCAGCGAAAAAAATCATTACTCTAAACAATTTACGTTGTTACTTTAATAATCGTTTAACAAGTAGGTTCTTCTAAGGTAAACTTACGTGGTAGTTCGGTGATACTGTCGCGTAAAATCAGCCGAGTCATAGTTCCCTCAGGAAGAGCAGGTCAGATACACAGGAAGTACATACTTTTCTGAGAATTCTCCTGCTCTAATCTCCTGTTGCACGGCAGAGAGTCAGGATCTCGGTGCAGAAGGGAAGAAGTTCCTTTCCCTTCGAATTCCCCAAGGGAGTCGTTTCTGTTCGTTTGTCCCCCTTCTGCCCCCTTGCTTCTTGGTTACCGTCTGTGTAATTCATTTCCTTGGCACCGCTCATGATTCCTACCGGAGATCTTACGGTGTCCCCTTCCGGCACGTTCGCCATTTTATCTTTATTTTATACTTTGTTTGCTGCCGTCGACGGTGTTTGAAAATCCGACCAGAGCTGGATGTTGATCCATATTTTACCTTGTCGCTGTATGAGAGTACATTTTTCTACTTCTCGCTACTACAATCTTTTACGTTTGATTTCTCGCAGAAATTTCGGGGAAGATTTATTAGTTTATTATCAAAATATACACATAAATTGTACATTTATAATGACATATATAACAATAAATGCTTAAGAAATGTACAATGACATATGTGACAATAAATGTATAACAAATGTACAACAAATGTGTAGTGACACATATAACAATAAATGCTTAATAAATGCATAATAAGTGTATAATGACATATGTGACAATAAATGCATAATAAATGTACAACAAATGTGTAGTGACACATATAACAATAAATGCTTAATAAATGTATAATAAATGTATAATGACATATATGACAATAAATGCATGACAAATGTACAACAAATGTGTAGTGACACATATAACAATAAATGCTTAATAAATGTATAATAAATGTATAATGACATATATGACAATAAATGCATGACAAATGTACAACAAATGTGTAGTGACACATATAACAATAAATGCTTAATAAATGTATAATGACATATACAACAATATATGCATAAGACATGTATAACAAATGTGTAATGACGTATATAATAATAAATACATAATAAATATATAAATAAATATATAATGACATATACAACAATATATGCATAAGACATGTATAACAAATGTGTAATGACGTATATAATAATAAACGCATAATAAATGCATAACAAATGTATAATGACATATATAACAATAAATGCATAATGAATGTAAAATAAATAAATAATAATTGTATAACAAAATACATAATAATGAATGTGTGATAAACTATATAATAACAAATGTATAAAAAAATATAATATAATAGATGTATAACAGCAGTGATTTAGAATTATACTATAATTTATTATAAAATCATATTTCATGTTTAAATAACAAAGTCACTTCAACGTTAATAACGAAATCAAAATAATTTAACCTAACCATTAATTTATTCGATTCTATTACAAAATAACAGTGTAATGATAAAGTCTGAAGGTACATGTAGGCATAAACGAGGTCCATAAACCCATGACTCGTTTCAGGGTAGCCGGAAGGGATGAAGCAGGTTCGGTGGTCAATAAAAGGTGACCGAAACGGGTGCTCGTTGAAGGGAAGCCTCTGTAATAAATATGCAAAGGTTCGTGGTGGACGAGGCTTCTGAAAAATTAACAAACACAAGCACGGGTCTACGGTCTCGTCTTAATAGTCGTTGCAATATTCACCGTCCGAATAAGGCAGAGCCCTTTTCATGCTCTCCAGACGGCCCTTGTGATCGGACATTGTCGCTGCTCGACACTTCCAACTGCGGATCCTCTGAGACTCCGTGAAAAATCTATAAATTAATCTCAATTTCTTTCGTATTAAATACTGAGTATTAAAATTTGAAAGTAAATCCTGGGAAATTAATATTAACTATATTCACTGTTTTAGAGAATTGGGGATGTGATAAGATTATTTGTGGGATGACTACTCAGATTATTTTGACTGGTTCATTTATTTAGTTGTTGTAAGAATGAATTAATTTAATTATAATCAGAATAGACTGCTTTAATTTATTAAGTAAAATAATCTGAACAGTTGTGCTTCTTTAACTGACTAATAAATTAATTAAGTAATTAAAATTTTGGTCTAACAATAAAATCTTCTGGAATAAAGAGTAATCTTAAAAAAACAGGATCATAATGCTGATAATCAATGGAAAGGAGAGATCGGTAAATTCCTGAGATATTCAAAATTCCCGCGGAATTGCATCGACAAATTTTTTATTCTTCATCGAGATTCAATGTTGTCGGCGTTCACTCTGTTCCCGGCAGCTTCGCAGGATCAGTAAACTTTTAAAACCCGAAAGGAAGAAGAGGAGTAAAGAAAAAAGGAAAGAAATAAAGAATTCTTAGGACAGTTTCAACAGCCGGGATGCTGGTTTCCTCGAGGAGACTGGTTTTTATTTCGCGTTGGGAACGCGTATTCTTTTCGCCACGAAGACAGAAGCAATATTTCATAGTCAACGGCGTAAATAGAGAAAAGAAGAAAGGGTGGAACCGCGTTCCTTGAAGAGTAACGCGAACGAAATTGAAGGTGGCCTATAATTCACCGTCACCTTTTATGTTCCGCGATGCAAAGTGCTTTTAAACGTGGCTCGCCGATGAAAAATCTTGTATCATCGGTGATAGAGGTGTAGTGTTTCGTGATAGAAGTGCTCGTGAATCGGAAGAGAAATTCCTGACTGATCTCTGGGGGAACGAGGAAAGAAGGGCTCCGCTACCGAATCCAATAATTCATATCGCGATACTTTCTATACCGGAACTATTCTCGACGATTCTCCGCAGGCAACTCCGATTTATTTTTCTTCCGCGCGATTTCCATTACATAGATTAATCATTCGGTTCCTGGGAATAACGGAAATTTTACCGATAATTCAGGATTTTAGAATTTGGATGTTTCAGTATTGTGGGATTTGAGGTTTTCTGCATTTATGGATTCGGGGATTTGGGGATTTAAGGATTTCAGGATTTCAGGATTTAAGAACTTTGAGAATTTGAGGATTTAAGAATTTAAAAACTGTAAAGGATTTACTGCTGTTGGAACTATGGAGTTTAATAGTTCAGAAATTTGACAATATTTGAATTTAGGTTTTTAAGAATTTGATAATTTGGAAAATTGTGGTTTTGGGAATGAGAAAATTTAGGGACTTAAGCATTTTTGAACTTTCGGATCTCGGGATTTACATATCTAGGGATTTAGGGACCTAGAGATTAAGGAATCTAGGGATCTAGAGATCTAGAGATGTAGCGATTTAGAAATCTGGAGATCTAGGGATCTAGGGATTTAGGGATCTAAAGATTTAGGGAACTAGGGATTTAGAGATCTAGGGATCTAGGGATTTTGGGATCAAGGTATTTTGGGATCTAGAGATTTTGAGGTCTAGGGATTTTGGGATCTAGAGATTTCGGGATCTAGGGATTTGGGGAGCTAGGGATTTAGAGATCTAGGGATTTTTGGATCTGGGGATTTTGAGATCTAGGGATTTTTGGCTCTAGAGATTTGGGGCTTTAGGGATTTTGGGATCTATGGATTTTTGGATCTAGGGATTTTGTGCTCTAGGGATTTTGGGATCTAGGAATTTTGGGATATACAGATTTTAGGACCTAGGGATTTCAGGATTTAGGGATTTAGGGATTTAGGGATTTAGGGACCTACGCAGTTAGGGATCTAGGGATTTAGGAATCTAGAGATTTAGGGATTTAGTGATTTAAAGATCTAGGAATCTGGGGATTTAAAAGGATCTAGGTGTTTAGGACTATAGGAATTTTATGACTTAATAATTTAGAAATTTAGAGATTTAGAAATATAGAAATTTGGAAATTTAGAAATTTAGTATCTATAAATTAAAAATTTTTTAATTTATAAATCTAAAAATTGCAAACAGTAAACTATTCTGATCTGAACAAATCTCATAATTCAGGAAATATGAAAGTAAAACATAACTGGAAATATTTTCCAAATAAACTCTGGCACCATAAAAGAGAAAGCAAATAGAAGTTACTAAAAGGTTCATGAAAAATTGTTCGCACAACGTGCACGGGTTGCTAAACGATGGGGGTCGATTTTCTGTTCTTTTATCCGTAACGTTCACCCTTAACCCCTTTCTGCCGTGAGATGTTCATACAAAGCAACGCAAACGAACGCGAGGAACATCCGCGGCGCAGTTAGAAGCGGAGCCAGGAAGAAAAGAACAATGTCCTTTCTCTCGTTAGACGCGAATCGCTCGCGCGAACCTCGGATAGCACGCTGGATGTCCAAGCCTCGGAGATGGCGTCTGCTGCATTTTTCTCATTACTTCCGAGTCTTCGTGGAGCAACACGGATCTGCAATGGCGAGGGGTGTTTTCAGCGTGTATCACGGTAGCCTGAATACGCTGGCGAGAGGTCGCGTATCGATTTTGATATTCCTTTGGAGCAACAACGCGCTGCTTGCTACGGCCTGCCTTCAAAATGAATTGGCGAGGAACGCCGAGACGTTTGCTTAATGGACGAGTTAGTGATGAACGCCCAATAACATCGTTTGCAAACTTTCAAACGATTCAATCAATGTATTACGTTGCCGCATATCGAATACCGGATTCCGATACGCGTTCGAACTCTGCGAGCCGATCGTGCGGAAACTGAAATCCGAAGTATGGTATACTGAACATTTTTGTGGGAAAGCGTAGTTTCGTTCAAAATCGTTCTTTATTTCAGTTAGTATTGTAGAAGTTCTTTGAATTATTATTTTACAAGTTTTTAATTATGTGATTGATAGTATATTATTGCTGTTGAGTGATTAAATGATAGTTATAGGTATTGAGAGATATTGATAAATTAATCTGCCATTTTATTATTGTTGGGACATATAAACTAATATGCTACGTAACTTTAAGATTTTGATTAATCAGGTCTAATTATTTTTGCTCATATTTTAAATGTAATATAACCTAATTTAACCTAACCTCATTTATGGTAATCTGATATACAATTTAACTCGGATTTATTTATACTTCTTCAAATATAACCTGACGTAATTTAACACAACCTATACCTTATAAAATCCTGAAATTTAATAAATCTCCACCACCGTCAAAATCTTAAAAGATTCCTAAATTTAATAAATTTTCAATACCTTCAAAACCTCACAAAATTCTTAAATTTAATAAAATTGCACCACCTTCAAAGCCTTAAAAGATTCCTAAATTGAATAAATTTCAAATATCTTCAAAACCTTAAAAAATTCTTAAAGTTAATAAAATTTCAACATCCTCAAAACCTTAAAAAATTCCTAAATGTAATAAATTTTCAATACCTTCAAAACCTCACAAAATTCTTAAATTTAATAAAATTCCACCACGTACAAAACCTTAAAAAATTCCTAAATTTAATAAAATTTCAACATCCTAAAACATTAAAAAATTCTTAAATTTAAAAAATTCCACCGCCAGAACCTCAAAAAATACATAAATTTTGAATACAAGTTGCCAGTCCACCATCGCTCATTGTTCCATAAAAAGAGGTTCATCTTGTCCGTAGACGATTAAAGAAGAGCCTGCTTGAAGCGTATTTTGCGAGCCCGACTTCCAAGAAGATCCGTTGTTGTTTCTTACAGTCTTCGTAATTCTTTCATTGTTCCCATTGCCCGTGGCGCTTATAAGAGGTTGAAAAATTCGCTTACGGTGTGCTGTAGCCCTCCATAAGCACCCAATTAATTTCCACGCTCGAGCGTTGATGGAAACAGCTCGGCGAAGCCTCGTTCCAACCGCGGAAATGAAAAATTCAATATCCCCGACACTTCTTAGACTGCACCGGATTAAAATTGTCTCCGGTATTATTAAAAATTCGTCTGTCGTCTTAACGTTTCATCTTCGTGTAATTCGACGGCGACCGTAAATAAAAGAAATTTCAATCTGGCCAGACCCATCGGCCCATTTTTCACCCTTAACCCCTCGAGCGATTTCCTTCCTTCTCCCTCTAATTTCGTTGCGCCCCTTCCGACAGATCCTGGCCACCAGATTCACGACAGTTCTTTTTTCACCTACTTTTACGAGGCTCGATGAAACGAATGGTCCATAATATTTTTCACAGTTGTTTCGGCCTTTACGGTCAAAATCGTGGCGACGACATCCGCCCGCAAGAAATACGACGGAAGATAATCGACGGGGAAGAAATACGACGACTGCGCGCAGATACACCCTCGTCAGCCCTGTTTGCCATCTTTTATGGACGTTCTTACGATTTTCTCACCATTAACGAGCACGATTCTTCTGTACTCGCGTTGTCAACGAGATGTCGAGCTCTCGGAAAAATTTCTCCGCAATATAACCTTCTTTCGCTCGGATATGTAAACTTCTCAGTATTCAAATTTTTTAATGTTTAACCCCTTGCATTATTTTGACGAGTCTGACGCACTCGCACTTCAATTGTGACAAATCTTACTCGAATTTTGTATACACTTCAATATGGTGTCCAAGTCCAGTTATAATTTGCATAGTCAAGAATTCCTGAATACAGGACTGACATAACATTTCAACTTTCTTTGTCTGTTTTAATATTGTAGCTGCGATTGGTTAGTTCTGACTGACGCACCTTACAAATAAATCACTGTGCAAGGGGTTAACATTCTGACTTTTTGTATTTACGTAAAATAACAAGTGACATACAATAACGATTGGAAGTAGTAAAATAGTGTTTACATAAAATGGTGGATTATCAAAATAATAAATACCTAAAGTAATACTGCAATGAAGAAGAATATGAACAATAGAATAGCAAAATAGTAACATAACTAATGAAATTAGTAAAACATTTCAATACTAAAACTACAAAATGGCACCTCGCGTATTCACCTCGCAATGTTACTATTCAACAAAAAGTTGAATCACATACAAAAGTCGAGTATGAAAACGTACAAACCAAATCACATGCAAAATCTTAGGAAATGTTACATATCCATTACACGATATCGCTAAGATCATTAGCACATTTACCCGAACTGATATGTCATAACGGAAGAGTATCTCCAGCCGAGGTTGTTGAGGACTTTTCTAAAGAAAGAGAAATGCCGATGCGGTTATCGGGCGAGCTTTCTCCTGTACCTGGAATCTGTTGCTTCCTTCGTGTATATCTTGGTCTGCATTAAACTTTGCTACGTTCTCTGGGCTGAATTGGTAAGTTTAAGATAAGAGCGCGAACTTCGAATCAGCCTGCTCGGAGATTTCTTCGTTGGAAATTGCATCGACTTTGCCAACTTACTGTGTTTGCGACATGAACCAAAATTTAGAATGATCGAGTTTCGAGTTTTTAACATGTTCTAAACCGAAGTTTATTCGAGGCATCGGACTATCTTTCTCGGTTTGTCTCGCGAGAGTTGCCCACCTGCACCTTGCTGTTTGGAACTTGGTATCTTCTGGTTTCGGGCCTTTAGACGCGCAAATTGGCTTCTGTAACTTGAATATTGTTAGCGTGGCTCCTCCGGGTTCTCGGATACTTGATACTTCGGGGTAAATTCTAGGAATCGGGAACTGCTTTCGAAGAACGCTTGAAATGTGATTTTTAATGAAATAAGACATGAAATATATGATTTTTTAAATTTTTCGATTGCGTGGAAGTGATATATGAAGATACATATGAAGAGACATGTATGAATTATACATACAGAAATGTATACATGGATTGTACAGTGAAACGTATGTATTCACATACATGTACATACAGGGTGTTCGGCTACTGGTGGGCATAATTTTAAGGGGTTGTAGCTGGGGTGATTCTGAACAACTTTTTCCTTGACCAAAATGCTGGTTAAAGCTTAGTGTTTGAATTATTAAGGAAAAACACTGACCAATCAGAGTGCGAGAATTGCGCGCGCCCAGACGCGAGAGCGACAGCTTCGAGCTTGACGGCTGAGCGTGATCGTGAACAAGCACATTTGCACCATGAAAGTTAAATCAAATAATGAATAAAATAATTAAAAATAAGATCCGGTGATGCATTATTTACAGATAGGGGATAAACTAATTATTTGTTATGAAAGGAATGAGGAATAAAATATCGAAAATTGTTTCTATCTCGCGTTATAATAATACAAAACAACAAATTCGCACATTTTAAAGGACAAATAACTTTTCTATTTATCAGAAAAGATTTTAAATCTAATAACTAACAAATGTATTAATACCTGCTTACTTTAAATTTACAAAACTTGTAAAAATACTTTAAATCAGACTCACCTTTTGTTTAAAAATAATCCTGCTTCGGTGAAAATGTGTTGTCGTGACTGGGTCATTTCATCGGGCCTGACCTTCCGTAAAGAAAGATGCAGATCGCATAACATCTGTTGTCACAAACAGGTCAGTGAACTTTACTTCGTTGATATTTTTCATTATCACTTTTCACTGCAATATTTTGTTGTCACTGTTAAATAACTTCCTATTGTAATAACGGTGGATAAACACGCGAGAACGTGGACACGAATATCCAAAAATAACTTCAGCGATTACTTTTTTCCCGGTAATGTTGCGCTTCGAACGTTTTGTCCTAAACTGGCGATCGTAACATGATCGGCGTGACCCCCTCAATTCGTCTTTCTCTCTCTCACCAGTGTCAAACATTATTTTTCAAGGAATTGTTGCGTCGCGGCGTAGAAGCTCGCACGTGTTTTTTTTCCGTCGAGGATGTTCATCGTGTTGCGATCGGCAGTTCAGGACACAGCGTCCAGTATTCAACATCGAAAAGAAAATGAGAAATCGGTCAAGTTATTTATGAATAATTGTTCACGCGTTTCATTTGCATTCTTGCTTTGTGGTTATTACATTAAACAATTAGTGAAAAGTGACAGTAAAATGTTGCAGTGAAACGTGAAATAAAGTGAGTTCATTGACCTAGCCGCGACATCAGCTGTTTTGCGGTGTATTATCTTTTTTTACGGAAGGTCAGTTCCGGTGAAATGATCCAGTCACGACAACACATTTTCACCGAAGCAGGATTATTTTTAAACAATAGGTGAGTCTGATTTAAATTATTTTTACATGTTTTGTAAATTTAAAGTAAGCAGGTATTAATACATTTGTTAGTTATTAGATTTAAAATCTTTTCTGATAAATAGAAAAGTTATTTGTCCTTTAAAATGTGCGAATTTGTTGTTTTGTATTATTATAACGCGAGATAGAAACAATTTTCGATATTTTATTCCTCATTCCTTTCATAACAAATAATTAGTTTATCCCCTATCTGTAAATAATGCATCACCGGATCTTATTTTTAATTATTTTATTCATTATTTGATTTAACTTTCATGGTGCAAATGTGCTTGTTCACGATCACGCTCAGCCGTCAAGCTCGAAGCTGTCGCTCTCGCGTCTGGGCGCGCGCAATTCTCGCGCTCTGATTGGTCAGTGATTTTCCTTAATAATTCAAAAACTAAGCTTTAACCAGCATTTTGGTCAAGGAAAAAGTTGTTCAGAATCACCCCAGCTACAACCCCTTAAAATTATGCCCACCAGTAGCCGAACACCCTGTATATGAATTCGAGGGTTTAGAGACAACGTATTCAAAAAATTCATTGTTTGTGTCAGTGATAGATTTACGACCACAAAAGTTGCTTCTACAAAAATGTTGTGAAAAATAGTTAAAAAATTTTTGGAGGTAATTCGATTTTGTGAAATTTATTGAGAGTCAAAGAACGCAAAATATAATTTTGTACGACTCGAAATTATTGTTTTTGAAGTAAACGTTGTCTGACTAAACCCTCGAATTGTGTATAATAGAAATTATAGAAAAGAATTAAATTATAATAGAAATAATATATGAAGTAGTAACAGTTCAGAAAACTAGGTGGGTTCTTGAAGATGCTTTAATAAATACAGGGAAAATTGTTTTTCAACAGAAACGTGCAGAGTATGGTGAGAATTATGCAAAATGAAATGACTAAATACGATTTTACTATTATTCTGATTGAATGGAGTTTTTGAATAGTATGCATAACTGATTCTTACTCGTTCTCGCTCTGAATATTTCTGTAATGATCCTTTGGTCGAGTTCACAGGGTATCGACCGTCCATTCATTGACATTTCTACTTTGAATTTCAAAAGAATCGTTGACCTCTGCTTCTGAAATTTTTACGATTCACGTGAACGTGGAATATGGAATTCTTAAATTTACGAAAACGATGAATTCAGGTATTTAGAATTATGTTGTTGAATTTTTTAATGTTGAAAGAACTTAACAACTTGAAAACTTGCGAACTTCGAGCACCTGAATACTTTTCAAACTTCAGAAAGTTGGAAAACCTGAAAAGCTTACAAACTTGATTACATGCGAACTTTGAAAACTTTGAAAATTTGAAAACGTCCATCTTAAAAATATGCAAACTTACAAACTTCAAAAAGTTGATATCTTAAAAGCATAGAAACTTGAAAGCTTAAAAACTAACAAACTTGATTACTTGAAAACTTTGAAAACTTTCAAAAAATTAAAACTTGCAAACTTCAGAAAATTGATAACATAAAAAAATAGAAATTTAAAAGCTTAAAAACTAACAAACATTTTGCAAACATTGAAAAATGAAAGCCTTGAAAATTAAATGAAAATATGTAAGCTTGAGAAGCTATAAATTTGAAAGTCCGCTGAAATCTGAAAATCCAATGTAGCATTAGATAAATCGAGCAACAACCTTAGGACAGTTACGAGGCACGTTAACGGACGAGCCATGAAGTCATCGCCATTACACGTGCAACGCATTTAGCCGGACCTGCCCGATCCGAGATTATGATGTACAGTCTGGCCGGTAATACGGGATTAAAATGTAACACGTTACGGTGAAAGCATACACCGTTGAATCTCGGGATGCTCGGTACAACCGGAGCTACTCGCCTAATAGAGCTCGATTATTCCACGGCTGAACAGCTGATCCTTGTTATCGGAACGATTTAGAAAGCTGATTAGCGAATCATGAGTTTCAGTTCGTAGTTCGTAACGTCGCGATCAAATTGTTGGAATGCTGTGTCTGGAATATATTGTGTCCGGAAGAAATGCTGTAGTGATTGGTATACATTCCTATAGAGACATCGGATCAATTGGGAATTCTGGGAATTTCAGAATATATTACTGGAATTTTGAAATTTTTTAACTTTTCAAGTTTGGGAGTTTTACGACATTGAAATTCTGCAATCTTGCGATTTTGAATTTTGAAATTTTGGAATTTTGGAATTGTGGAATTGTGGAATTGCGGAATTCTGGAATTCTGGAATTCTGGAACTCTGAAATTGTGGAATCGTGGAATTGTGGAATTGCGGAATCGTGGAATTTCGGAATTGCGAAATTGTAGAATTGTAAAATTTTGAAATTGCGGATTTGTGGAATTATAGAATTGTAGAATTGTGGAATTGTGGAATTGTGGAATTGTGGAATTGTGGAATTATATAATTGTGGAATTGTGGAATTGTGGAATTGTGGAATTGTGGAATTGTGGAATTGTAGTTTTGTGGAATTGTGGAATTGTGGAATTGTTGAATTGTATAATTGTGGTATTGTGGAACTGTAGAATTGTGCAATTGTAGAATTGTGGAATTGCGGAATTGTAGAATTGTGGAATTGTGGAATTCAGGTACTGTGGACCTCTAGAATTTTGGAATTCTAGAATTTTTAATTTTGGATCTGTGAAATTGTGGAATTCTGGAATTTTGGAATTTTGGAATTTTGGAATCGTGGAATTATGGAGTTCTGAAGTTCTGGAAGTGTGAAAGTGTCGAATGGTGGAATTGTGGAATTGCGAAATTGCAGAATTCTAGAATTTTAGAATTTTGAAATTGCGGATTTGTGGAATAATAAAATTGTAGCATTGTGGAATTGTGGAACTGTGAAATTCAGGGACTGCGGACCTCTAGAATTTTGAAATTCTGGAATTTTCTAATTTTGGAATTTTGGAACTGTGGAATTGTGGAATTGTGGAATTGCGGAATTGCAGAATTTTAGAATTTTGGAATTGTGGAGTTGCGGAATTTTAGAATTTTAGAATTCTGAAATTGCGTATTTGTGAAATTGTGGAATTCCGGGACTGTGGACCTCTAGAATTTTGGAATTGTAGATTTGTGGATTTGTGGATTTGTGGAATTGTGGAATTCAGGGATTGTGAGCCTCCAGAACTTTGGAATTTTAGTTTTTTGAAATTGTAGAATTGTGAAATTGTGGAATTATGGAATTCTTATTTGCAATTATGGAATTTGGAGGTTTGAAAATTTGGAACCTTGAGAATTTAAATCTATGCCTATGAAAATTCAAAAATTTAAAGAATCGACTACTTAAAATTGAAATGCGGACTTAGGCGTTTGAGGATTCGAAACTTTACAAAATTTGCAATTTAAGAAATGAAGAATTTAATAACGTAGGTTATTTCGTGAAATAATGAGTACAAAAATACAACATAAAACTTTGAGAACCTGAAGATATAAATTTAATTTAGAACTCCGTGAACTTGCTTTTCGTAACACTCGGATCGGTCAACCACGAATCTCCCTTACTGCATCCCCGCACACGAATTTCACTGCAATTACTACATTCTACCAACCATTAAAAAGGTAAAGCATAGCACCTTTCAGCTATATTTCGTAGCCAACATACACAAATTAAATTCTCCGACTGGAAAGCTAAAAGGTTAAATCTTCGGCGAAAAAAACCCATCGAGTTTCACACGACCCACTTTCATCCCTCCACAATTCCGGCGTAATCTAATTCTCCCTAGAGTTGCCCGGCCAACTCACCCCTTCCTTCCAATCAAATATCTCGAAGCTCTTATGTCCGATTACTACGAACCACTTGGTTCTTCGCATTTTAAACTGGATCCAAGCCAGTAACCCAGAAATGCAGCTCCTCTGCTGCACACGATATTAGTCAAGTTCCTTTGACGTAGCCCGCCAACTTTCCGCGATAGAAAATCCTCCAACGGACCAGCTAGACAGCCTGTCAATTCGATCGACTTCCGTTGGTTCAAGGGCTAAATGACCCGCTGTCACCCAACGTGATTGCCATCAAAGGGTTGCCTTTGTGGCTGTGTATGTGTTATTCAACTTTGACCCCGTTGTTTTACGACGTTGCGGGGATCCGCTAGCTATGAATATTTATCGAACTATTTCTCTATGGTTAACGGTTCAACGGGTTTGATATTGTTGGCTGATATCGATGTCTAAAAAGATTTACGCCCTTGATGAAATATTTCGTACATGAAATCGCTGCTGGTTGGATCAGCAGTTAGGTTCACGGAGCGGACTTTCTGCGCTGAGATTTGGAGTTAGGTTGATTCCCGTGCCATTTATCAAATGCGTCAGTTAAGACTAACTATTCAGGGCTATAACATTAAAATGAACAAAGAAAATTAATATGTGAGTATTTTATATTCAGGGATCCTTGATAATGCAACTTATAGTTGGACCTAAATTTCAAGTTGTAGAGTACTCAAAATTTGAGTAAGGTTCGTCAGATTTCAGCTGTAAGTGCGTCACGGGTGAGACTCGCCAAAGTACGGGAAGGGGTTAAGTGGCGGCTATTTTAGATTTGGGGATATTTGGAGATTTTGGGTCATGTGTTGTCTGTTTTTTTGGTAGTAAACTGATAAATTCTCAAACATCCACTTCCTAAAATTTCTAAATATCCACATTTTAATACTCATCATCCCCTAACTCTCAAATCTTCACATCTCCAAATTCTTCAACTCCAAAAGTCCTCAATCTTCAAATTTCCTTCAAATTATATTTACAATTCAACATATCCCTCAATTCTGAGATATCTACAACCACAAATTGGTGAATTTCTAAATCCTCAAACATCTATTACCTAAAATTCAAAAATTACTAAATTTCCAAATATCCAAATTCTTAAACTCTTCATCCTCTAACTCTCAAATCTTCCAATCTCAAAATTCTCCACTCCAAATGTTCTCAATCTTCAAATTTCCTTCAAATTAAATTTTGAAATCATCATATCCCTCAATTCTGAGATATCTACACCCCCGAATTGATGAAATCCTAAATCCTCAAATATCCATTTCCTAAAATTCCAAAATCCCTAAATCTCCAAATTTTCAAATCCTTAAATTGTTAGATATCTAAACTCTCAAATTGGTAAATTGATAAATCTCTATATCCAAAAAAATTTATTACCTCAAATTTAAAATCTCCACATTCTAAAACTCTTCATCCCCTAACTCTCAAATCTTCCAATCTCCAAATTCTCCAACTTCAAAAGTTCTCAATCTTCAAATTTTCTTCAAACTAAATTTCCAAATCCTCAAATCCCTAAATTCTCAGATATCTAAACTCTCAAATTAGTAAATCGGTAAATCCCTAAATCCTCAAACACCTATTTCCTAAAATTCCAAAATCCCTAAATCTCCAAATTCTCAAATCCGTAAATTCTCAGATATCTAAACTCTCAAATTAGTAAATCGGTAAATCCCTAAATCCTCAGACACCTATTTCCTAAAATTCAAAAATCCCTAAATTTCCAAATCCTCAAATCCGTAAATTCTCAGATACCTAAACTCTCAAATTAGTAAATCGGTAAATCCCTAAATCCTCAAACACCTATTTCCTAAAATTCAAAAGTCCCTTTTCCAAATCTCCACATTCTAAGACACCACAACCCCTAACTCTGAAATCTTCGACCCTCCAAATTCTCCAATTCCAAAAATCCTCAATCCTCAAATTTCCAACTCCTCATATCCCTCAATTCTCACACATCTAAACCCCCAAACTGACAAATCCCTAAATCCTCAAACACCCATTACCTAAAATTCCAAAATCCCCAAATATCCCCAAATTCAAATTTCTTCCCCAAACTTTCAACAGATCTTTAAACCCACTTTAACCTTCATCCTACAAATTCTTATCACAGTTTATCATCCTCCTCATGCATGTCCCGTCAGTCACACCTCTGAGCCCGCTCCTAACACACTCGATACTTCACCGCATTCCAGTGAAGTATTAAGCGCGATTAAAGTGTCAAGTCAGTGACAAAGCCGTGTTTATTATTCGAAACTCGGTGGTAGTCGAGAAACGTGTATCGATCGTCCTCGAGAACAGGATTGATAGCTCGGATGCTTTACGGTTCGATTGAGGTGTTCCGGTACACCAAACAAATTCAAGGACAGCATCATCGAAACTCTTTCTTTTCTGGTTGCATCGCTACAGAAACTTCTGAGTGGACGATTTTTCAGTTTTCCGAGAATTTCCCTGGTAGTTGCTGTGCCAAGCTTTTTCCATCGCTTCCATTAACTGTTTAAAAGCTTGTCGGGCATCGTAGCCGGTCAAGAACCGAAACACGGTTATCAAGTAATAATTAATGGCCCTAGATGGAGTAATGAATTATCCACGCGCAGAGGATAACTCTGAAGTTGATTATGGTTAACACCTACGACTCGATATGTATGTATAGGGTGCCGTGTAAGCTCCTGTCAGCTATGAATAAGTTACACCTCGGTTTTCGGAGATCAAATATGTAAGCTGGAACATTCCGCAACTTGAAAGTTATGTAAATTTATGAAATTTTACATTTATGGATTGGAAGATTGATATCGAAAAATTTCTCTAGGTTTCGGTAATTGCTAAATTGTAGAGTTTCAAGATTTTCAAATTTCCATTTGTAAGCTTGTTTTAAAAATACCGGAGATTTTATATTGGAAAGTCTGCTGCATCTATACTCGTCTGAAATTATAAATAAGCTGAGAAGTTTCTTAATTCTGAAACTTGAAAGTCTGGGTAGTTATTTGTAAGACTCGCATCGTAATTTAATTTCAATTAAGATTAAATTCTGATAAAACTCTGGAAACCGAAAGAATTCCTGGAACGTATCGTCCGGAATTAACACGTTAGGACGAGAAGCGTTTCTTCTTGAAGAGACCTTCAATTTTCAATATCTCGAGTATCGGCGATGTTTGATAGAGACCCGCGCGAAAAGCCCTCCCAGCATCATTCTATTACCCAAGGGTTGTCCCTAATCTTCTCTGGCGCGAGGTCGAACTACAAGGACTCGGTATTATCGTAATGGAGGTTGTAGACGATGGAAGAGGCGAGCAGAGGAAAAAAAAGGGGCAACAGGATGTCGGTTAATGGACTTTCCACTTCACGAACCGCTCAGCCGCAGCAGTTGCTGATTCAGCGCTGAAATTACGTCAGGATCTATCGGCGCAAAGGACGCTCACAGGTGTCGCAATCTTTCCTCGTTTCCTCTTGTACCTCCTCGATTATTTATAACCTCTTAGTCTTTCTTCGTCACGCGACTCTTACCTACCTTTTCTTTAAAAGTTGAAGCATACATGTCGTTTCGAATTAAGTTTAAGGGTGTAGTCTGGTGACAAACTCGGTGACCGCCATTTTTTAGCAAACGTCGTTTCTTTCTGTATCACGAAATTTCTCCTATACCTGTTTATTTGAAAATTTAACAGTTTGTATGTTATATGTCGTTGCAAAACACTAGGAAGATTTTAATCAGCGCCACGAAATGGCGGCGTCGACTGGTGCCGCCATTTTACGGCAAAATCCGTGGCGCGTAAATTCGAAATGTGAATAGTTTCGGTGTATATTCTTCCTAATCCACACGTTGCATTTTGTAATGTTTATCTAATTAATTTAGTCAATAGGTTATTTGTTAAGCATCTATTAAATCGTTTATCGAATAATGTCATTATTTCTCTACTTACTAAAATTAATTTATTAATATTAAAATGACTAAAATAATTTGTAATTTTGATACAATTAATTGAATAATTCTTTCACTCTTTCTGATACAAATTGAAACGACATGTAATTATCAACATTTATAAGAAAATATAAATGTAATCCATAAAATGGAACACGAATATGAAGTACAATTTGTTAATAAGAACTGTTAATAAAACTTGTTAATAACAACTGTTAATAAAAAGGTTAGCTAATTTTGATTCGAATAACTTTAACAGTTTTCGCGGTTAATTTTCTTTTTGTCAAAATGGGTTCTGTCTTCCGCGAACATATGTCCGTGAAATCGACGTATCGAGTGAACAGATGGAGAAATAGACGAATGGTGCAGAAATACGAGAATAGAATCGAGACGATGATTCCGAACACGAAGGACTATTTGTCAATCAGTCTAACCATCGATCGTGGACGTTATCGAATCGACGGTTCTCCACTTGATCCATTTCATTTTTTTCTTTCTCTTTCAACAATATTCTCTTTTTACTTGTTCGTCGTTTCGTGTTACTTATTCCATTACTATACTCATTTATACGATCGTGCATATAGTACCATTTCATTAATATTTTATTTATTTTTAATAAATGTACAAATATTTTGTATACAAGTCTTACATATATGTGACACATATTGTATACAAATATTACACATATGCAACACATATTGTATATAAATATTGCACATATGTAACACACATCGTATACAAATATTGCACGTATGTAACACATATTGTATACAAATATTGCACATATGTAACACATACCGTATGTATAAATGTACAGATATTTTGGATACGAGTATTACACATATGTAACATATATTGCATACAAATATTGCACATATGTAACACATGTTGTATACAAATATTACACATATGTAACACATGTTGTATACAAATATTACACATATGTAACACATGTTGTATACAAGTATTATACACATGTAACACATATTGTATACAAATATTCCACATATGTAACACATATTGTATGCAAATATTACACAAATATAATAACAATATTTCGTTACATTTACTATAGTCCGAAGTAGTTACAATTATTTTCAATTAGGTAAACAAATTCTTAATAACCCAGGTGATTCATAATTTAAGCGTCACCCATAAAGTATTAAATAACATCTGTAAAAATTATTAATATCTCTGATAATCCGTATTAAGATAATGATCCGGAAATGTTAGAGACTTAATAAAGGCTTTTTACAGAAGTTTCCGTATCGATGGGTCGAATACGGCCGATTAAACGAGCCGATAGAGTAACGATGATTTTTCTAGCCGGTTCAAAGGACGCTTTTTGCGGCGGGAAAATAGCTGGAAGCCGCTCGGGGACGATTTAAAGCGAGTTCGAGCCGAAAAAGGAAGTTTGTCCCGGAATTCGATTCCACTGACTTGCCTTATTCCCATCCTCCCCTCCGTTTGTGTGTTATTTTCACGAACAACAAACGTGGCTTCGGCAGCAAAGACGAATGCCCGGAAAATGGAGGAACAGGAAATAGAAGGAGCCAAAAACAACGAGCGGCTAAATCTTCCGCGCGATAGCTCGACCGATCGATCCGAACGATATAGTCGACAAGGACAAAATTTCTTTCTTTCCACATTCGAACCATGATTCGTTAGACTCGTGCAGATGAAACAAAACAAGTTGTACGGAGTTATGGGCCAGATTCTGTGTTATATACACGGAGATTGTTAGTTATGGGACGAATGTTATGCTGATTGCTTGAATCTTTCATTTTGAGCGCAGGTGTTGGAGGATGTCTTATGAATTTTAGGTGAAGATTGATTAAATTTTATATTGATGAGTAGCGGAAATGTACACATTGATAGGTTAATAATTTAGGGAGATGAAAAGCGTGACAATTTAGAAGTATGGGAAATTGGGGATTTAAAAATTTGAGAAGTTTGAAGAATTCGAGAAATTGGGAAAAATGGAAAATTTTTGAATCTTGGAGATTTGGGGATTTCGGAATTTGGGAATTTGAGAATTTGGGAATTTGGGAATTTGGGAATTTGGGAATTCGGGAATTTGGGAATTTGGGAATTTGGGAATTTGGGAATTTGGGAATTTTGGAATTTGGGAATTTGGGATTTTGGGATTTTGGGAATTTGGGAACTAGGGAATTTGGGAATTGGGGAATTGGGGAATTTAGGAACTAGGGAATTTGGGAATTAGGGAATTGGGGAATTAGGGAACTAGGGAATTAGGGAATTCGGGAATTAGGGAATTAGGGAACTAGGGAATTAGGGAATTGGGGAATTAGGGAATTAGGGAATTAGGGAATTTGGGAATTTGGAAACTAGGGAATTTGGGAACTAGGGAATTTGGGAATTGGGGAATTTGGGAACTAGGGAATTTGGGAATTGGGGAATTTAGGAACTAGGGAATTTGGGAATTAGGGAATTAGGGAACTAGGGAATTAGGGAATTGGGGAATTGGGGAATTACGGAATTAGGGAATTAGGGAATTTGGAAATTCGGTAATTTTGGAATTTAGGGATTTGAGAAATTGGGAATTTAACAATTTAGGAATCTGGCAATTTGGGAATTTGAGAATTTGGGAATTAAGAATTCAGTAATTTGAGAATTCGGTAATTTAGTAATTTGGAATTTGGAAATTTGAAAATTTGGAACTTTGGGACATTAGAAATTTGGAAATTTAAGAATTTGGTAATTTATTAATTTGATGATGTGAAAATTTGAAAATTTAAGAATCTGGCTCTCAGAACTAAAATTACAAAAATATACAAATGTTTCAATTATAAATTTGATTAAAAACGTGTATTTCTTCATTTATAATAAAATACATACAATAATTGTACAAAATTATTATTTGTAGAATTTACTACAATCCTAAAGACCCAAATCCCATACGTTTCACATATGAATCGCATATGAACTTTCCCCAAGAAAAAACTAAAAACGTAACTAATTTTCATTTTCTCTTCTTTCAACTCGTATTTACAACCACAGCATCCATGTCAAAACAAACAAACCTCACACACAAAGAATTTACAACAGTAATCAATAAATTTCAAAGTCCTCCTGCAAACATCTCATCCGCACAGCAAACATACTGTTATTTTTCTTCTCGTTCGCATTACATCAAACTCAGCAGTTGCATAAACAAATCCCTCTTCTCCTTATTGGAGAACATTCGCACAACAAAAGATTTCGATTTTCTCCTGTAGGCCACGTAGGATTTATCCAAAACTTCTTTCAGATGGAAACAATTCAAATCGGGCACGTGGGTATGCGCGTCATCTTCTTCGTCGTGTCTCGCAATTTTCTCATCGATCCGTTCACGAACGTGTGGGTAGAATTTAGTGTGTCCCCGTTCGTGGGATGGACTCACGTAAGGCCAAGGTAAACGACGATGAAGACTCGTGATGATGTTGCAACTGAATGGTACCCGATATACTCCTAACAGGACCTTGCGCATTCCACCGGTTCCCATTACGTCGATGATATCTTGTTCTATAGGGATTTATTCGAAATTAATTTTAATAAGATTGAGTGTGCTGCGAGTGGGTTGCTGTAAATTACTTGGAAACTACTAGTAAATTACTGGTAGGATAGACTACAGTATGCAGATGTGTATGTGGATTCGTATGTGTATTTTATTTCGAATATCTACTGAAGGTATAGGTGGAAGAATGAGAATATGTACTTTTTTTAATTATGAGTGCACAATGATATTCATTTCTTAGGTACAAGGATTATACAATTTTTTGGTGGACAAGTTCAAATATTCTTGGATTTCCACAACTTCAAGTTTTCAAATTGTCAAATTCCCACACCCAAATTTTCAAATTCTTAGATTCTCACATATATAAAAGTTTATATTCTTATATTTTCAAGTTTATAAATTACTGAATTTTTAAATTTTCAAATTCAAGACTTCCAAATATCAAATCTTAAAATCCACATATTTCACTATTTCTAAATTCTCAATTTACCATATTCTCAAATTTCTCAAATCTCAAAACTACAAGTTACCAAAATTTTTAGTTTTAAAAATTCAACCAACTCTCCAAATTCTCAAATTTCCAAATATCCCCAAATTCCTAAGTTCCCTAATTACCAAAGACCTCAAATTTTCAAATTTTTGAGTCCCAAAATTCCAAAATTCCCCAAATTTCCAAATTCTTGAATCTCTAAATCCCCAAATATCAGAAATCTCCATACTCCAAAATTCTCAAATTCCCTAATTCCCAAATTCCCAAATTCAAAGATTGTCAAATTCCCTAGTTCCTAAATTTCCGAATTCTCAAATTCCCTAGTTCCTAAATTTCCGAATTCCCAAATTCCCTAGTTTCTACATTCCCAAATTCCCTAGTTCCTAAATTCACAAATTCACAAAGTGTCAAATTACCAAATTTCAAAATTTCACAATTTTCAAATTCACAAATTCCAAAATTCCCAAATTCCCTAACTCCCTAGTTTCTAAATTCGCAAATTGCCAAATTCCCTAATTCCTCAATTCCTACATTCCTAAATTTCCGAATTCCCAAATACCCTAGTTCCTAAATTCCCAAATTCCCTAGTTCCTAAATTCCCAAATGCCCTAGTTCCTAAATTCCCAATTTCGCTAGTTGCTAAATTCTCAAATTCCCAAATTCCCAAATTGTCAAATTCCCAAATTCCCAAATTCCCTAGTTCCTGATTTCCGAATTCCCAAATTCCCTAGTTCCCAAATTCCCAAATTCCCTAGTTCCTAAATTCCCAATTTCCCTAGTTCCTAAATTCTCAAATTCACAAATTCACAAATTGTCAAATTACCAAATTTCAAAATTTCACAATTGCACAATTTTCAAATTCACATATTCCAAAATTTCCTAGTTTCTAAATTCTTGAATCTCTAAATCCCCAAATTCCTAAATGCTCAAATTCCCCAAATTTCCAAATATCAATGAATAAAAACTTACGTTTCCAGTTGAAGAACCTCAAATTATCCGGCTGCACGTTCCTGTCGAAGTATAAATCGTAATCGAAAATCTCCATGTCGGACAATGCCCAGATAACCGCGATATTAACGAAAGTTTGAATGTTAATGTCGATCTTCACATCCGTCAGAGCCAAGGTAACCTGTTCGCAAACCGCTTGAAGAACCACAGAGCTGATTAGAGTATGTTCGTCTACCCCTTGGTCGGACAAACGTCTGATCGATTGTGAAATACGCTCTTTCGACTCCTTCAAGTATTTTCTCCTCTCCGTGACCCGTCGTTTCCGGTCCCATTGCTGGTAAGCGAGTTCCAGGTCGAACTTGCCTGGCAGAATTTGTCTGCGATTTCGGCACGATTACAAAAAGATAAAACAGTTTGCTCAGCTCTTTTGATAACGGACTACGTTTGTTTTGGAAGTTACGGGTTGAATAGTTTATCTGACAAGTTTCTGATTCTTATGGGGAGGATCAGATTTGTGAAAATAAGGGGTGTGTAAATAGGAAATATTCGAACGAAAAAAAATAATTACTGAGGAATATTGAAAGAGTGGATGAATAAATGAGGTATGGTAAAATAAGGAATAAATCATTGTAGAATAACAAATAAAAATATGAAGAATAATAATATAATTTTGTTATAAAAATATTATGATTCTGTTACTGTGCTACTATTTATTATTACACTATTATTGTAATATTATTTATTATTATACTATGATTATACTCTTACTTACTGTTGTACTAATATTATTCTATAATTAATTTTATTATTGTTTGCAGTAGTTTCTTTAAATTATAAATTACATGATGTTTTAATGATTATGGTTGAAATATATGATAAATTGGGAAGTGCAGTAGATATTTAATTAAATTAATAGTTGATATAATATATATATTATTTATAGCGTATAGTTAAATAATATAGTAATTAATAGGAGAAATTACGAACCTGATAGGAGATCGAGGTCTTCTAGGCAAACGAATAGGTTTGCTAACTTCATCATTGCTTGTGGACTGAAAATGTCTCGGTCTCTGAATTTTATTGTACGGTAGGTACCTGAAAATTCAATCAAAATGAAATTTCCAAATTCCTAGATCTCCTAATGCACTTATATCCACATTCTAAAATCTCCTAATCTCTCAAACTTCAATCATACAAATACCCAAATCTTTGAAATCCCTAATTTTCAAATTTCACGATCTTCTAATGCACTTATCCCCACATTCCAAAATCCCCTAATTCTTCAATCTTCGAATTCCCAAATGGTCAGGTGTCTAAAATTCCTAATTTCCAAATTCCCAGATCTCCTGACACCTAGTCTCTAAATTCCCAGATCTCCTGACCCCTAATCTCCTAATTCCCCAATCTTTAAATCCCCTAATCTATAAACCCCCAAATCTTCAAATCCCCTAATCTGCAAGCTGCCAAATCTCCAAATCCCCTAATCTCCAACTTTCCAAATTTTCAGCAACCCAAATTCCTAAACTTCGCAATTTCCAAACTCTAATACCTCTAACCTCCAAATTTTCAAATGTCCAACTCCGCAAACTTTGAATCTCCTAAACTCCTCATCTCAAAAATTTACCTATTGAAAGTCAATTCAAAACTCATGCATCCTTCTCCCACATAGCCATTGTCCCTAAACACTTGATACTTAGCATACACTGTCTAGCCACAAATCATTCTCAAATTATCATTCTCATAAAATCATACAATCATTCTCAACCTTCAATACTTTCATACCCAAACATCAATCGAAATCAAATCAACTCACGATGCTCCATTAATAATGCTAAAATATTTTAGCTCCGCTAAAACTAATAATAGATCCAATAGTAATAGTAAATACTAGTAATAGATCCAAAAAGTGTTCAAAGGAAACATAGTACAATCCATAAGTAAATATTTCCAAAAGGTAAATCCTGAGTAAACGCACGATCCAACCCAGCCCATTTAATAGGAATGCAGCGTTGTAGTCCAACGTGTTTACTCGCATGAAACGAGATCTTGTATACCTAACCGAAAGCCCGAGACAGTCGTTAAACGAGAATCAGCGACATGTGGCTTCCGTTCATTTCGCGTCGGTTCGAAAAGATCGTGGTGGCCATCTTGTCAACCTTGTTGGCCCTTTTAGTAGGCGACGACTGGCCGGAAATTGCGGGAAATGTAACTGCGATGGTTTCGTTCAATTACACCGACCGATCGCACGGGAACTGTGCGGGTTTGCCCTTTTGCCCGGGTTTGCTGGCCTTTTTGGTAGCTGCTGATCCGACGGAAATTGCTGGAGAAGTAGCCATCATGTAGCGAGTCGATAAAGAAAATCTCTCGAGGAAAGGTATTAGTAAACATCGGTCTTGTTTCTTCCGGCGAAAATTGCCGGGTTGCTGCAATGTAGTTTGGAATTAGCTGAGGATCTTTTAACGTTGTATTTTAGGCAGGGTTTTTGTTGTGGAGCGTTGTTTCTAATCTTGGGCAATATGGTAGAATTGTTGGTCGGAATTAGGTGAAGAATGTTCTTCAGAAATCTTTGCTTTGACTTGTTCGTTCCTTTGTCGTTTATATCTACATCTTCTATATCACCTACATCATCTACGTCATCATTCACATTATCATCATTTGCATCATTTACATCATCTATCATCTGCAACAATTATGTCAATGTTTACATAGTGTATGCGATGTACCACATCACCTGTATCATCTTTTTCATAATTTACATCAGCTATGCTATATATCATCATCTATATCAGCTACCCATATCATGTACTACATCTACATCATGTACCACATCAACTATGTCATCTATATCATGTATATCATCTACAGCAATTACATCGACATCTACATTATCTATGTCATGTACCAGATCAGGACTATCATCTATATCAGATATGTATAAGCTATACCACCATCTACATCATCTCTGTCATCTGAATTATCATCCACATGACCTATATTATTATCTACATAACCTTTGACATTTATATTGTCATCCACATCACCTACGTCGTCATGTACATCATCTTTGTCATTTATATCATCATCCCCATCACCTATATCGTCATGTACATCATCTTTGTCATCTGAATTATCATCCACATGACCTATATCATTATCTACATCATCTTTGACATTTATATTGTCATCCACATCACCTACATCGTCATGTACATCATCTTTGTCATTTATATCATCATCCACATCACCTATATCACCATGTACATCATCTTTGTCATTTATATCATCATCCACATCACCTATATGGTCATTTACATGAATTGCATCATGATCTGCATCATCTACATCAACATACATTCACCCCAGACCTCCCATTAACAGTAAAACTAATTTCAAAAATTGTAGTATAATAATGAACCTCTGTGATCACACAATTTCAAAAGAATCAAAAGCAAAGACACCAGAGTTAATCAAAACTCGAAAACTTCTCACATTGACTGCCAGATTAATAGGAAAATTGTATGAACGAACTTGTAGGAAAATTCAACATCATCATTTACAAGTGAAGCTTGATATCAGCAACAGGATGAATGGATGCTTACAATTGGTGGGACAAGTACGGGTCTGTGGTGTTCGGTTCTTCCTCGTTGTCGCTGAGAGAGGAAAAACTTTCGCATTGGCTCAACAGCCACGACCTCGTTTCCTCCTTTTGCTCGTTACGGTCCGTTTCACTCTCGAACTTCTCCCCCAGCTCGGTCTCCTCATCTTCTTGCTGATAATCCTCGCCGGGATGGTCGAAAGCGACATGCAACTCGTCGTCCGCGATCTCCGTGAAGCTCCCTGAAAGCGGAAATGAAAGCTGCGCGGGTACACAGCACGGATTGAACGGCCACGATACAATCCATTTTCACCCGGCACGCGGTAAGAAAAACACGTCGGCACCACTTTGCCACACATCGCACGAGATAAACAATTGAAATCGAGCTGCATTGTGAGCTTGAGCGGAAAATCTCGACGCGCCACGCCGGCACAAAGGCCATTTTGTGCGGGAAAATTGCACGCTGCGCGACGCTCACGGGTAATGGCGGATTCGTTTACACAGCTCCAGCTCAAAATGGTTGGTGCTTTGTTTCAAAATATTTCGGATGCTTCACAATTTAGGGATTTTGTTTGCGAGGATCCTGGTACTGAGTCAGAATGAGAGCAGAACTGCAGGCGTTGAATGCACATTTGTTGAATTTATGAATTTGTAACTCTTCAAATTTGTAGATTTTCTAATTCTTAGATTCTTAAATGTACATTTATAAATTTACAAATGGTTTCGGTTTCCTAAATTTTTTAATTTATGAATTTACAAACCCCCTTTGCAAGTATCCAAATATTGAAATTTGTAGATATACAAATCCCTAAAGTTTCCAATTCTCAACTTTCTAAATTTCTATGATCTCAAACTTCCAAATTTCTAAATAGCTTCAAATATTCATATCCCTAAATTTCTCAATTCTCCAACTTCCAAATTTCGATGATCTCGAATTTCCAAATTTCTTAAATTTTCAAATACTCAAATTTCCCCAATTTTTCAAATTTCCCAATTTTCAAACTTCTCCAATTTCGCAAATTTCTCAACTTCCAAATTTCCCCAGTTTCTCAAATTTCCCCATTTTTCAAATTTCCCCAATTTCTCAAATTTTTCAACTTCCAAATTTCCCCAATTTCTCAAATTTCCCAACTTCCAAATTTCCCCAGTTTCCCAAATTTCCCCAGTTTCCCAAATTTCTCAAATTTCCCAACTTCCAAATTTCCCCAATTTCTCAAATTTCCCAATTTTCAAATTTCCCCAATTTCTCAAATTTTTCAACTTCCAAATTTCCCCAATTTCTCAAATTTCCCAACTTCCAAATTTCCCCAGTTTACCAAATTTCCCCAGTTTCCCAAATTTCTCAAATTTCCCAACTTCCAAATTTCCCCAATTTCTCACATTTCCCAACTTCCAAATTTCTCAAATTTCCCAACTTCCAAATTTCCCCAATTTCTCAAATTTCCCAATTATCAAATATCCCCAATTTCCCAAATTTTCAAATCCTCAAATTTCCCAATTTTCCAATTTCTGGAAAAGTATATTTGCATCTTTCTCATTGATTTTATCAAATTAATATGAAAACATACTGAACGAAAATATTGAAGAATGTGCAAAAAGAATGTAAATGCGACTTCCATGCAATATAAAAAGACACTTGGAAAATGACTTCTTTTATAAAACAACCGTGTTTTTATTCCGTACTTGTTTATCGCGTATAAAAATGAAAATCACGCAACAAGTGGACATACAATATTTGTGCGGTCGTCTATGGAAATCATACGTCGCCGTGTTTTCAATGCAGTAACAAAAAAATATTGAAAGAGAAGGATGGGTAGGTTGGTACATGTAAACATCCATACATTTTTTACAATTGTAACTATTATTTTTGCAATACGGAAAGATTGTTCTTTCAAATGGAACGGTGTATTTCAAATAAATTGATTGTTTACAACGTACTGCGTACCGGAGTAATAGAATACAATTTGAAAGGAATGAATGATTTGGAAGATATTTTTAATTCAGAAGTGACATATTTGAGAGAAATACGAATACATATTCTGGGAACATTTGTCTTTGAAAATTACGAATTTTATTGAGCTTCAGTTATCGATGAATTTTTATTAAATTTTATTAAATATTTCATATTATTCGATGTGAAATTTTATTGAATATTTCATAAGGTTAAATGTATTTTATTATACAATCTCTTTTAAATTTTTGTATATAAAAGGAATTTCTTTCTGGGAATATAAAAATTTGTTTACAAAGACAAACTTCTACCACGAATACCAGTGTCAAAAATTTAAGGTTCAAAACCTCTTTCATCTTCACAAAAATCTCAAAACAAATTCAGTGTGTAATTTCTTTTCGGCAGTTTTGAAATAAAAATGACTCCAAAATTATAAAATGAATTATTAATGAATCATGTACGAATCGATATTGATATTTGAAGTATTGAATATCTGGTGTGAAATCAGGCTTCCAAAATCTCAGCAGTGAATGTTGAACGTGAAAATATGGTCGATTCTATATCGACGACCGCGAATCACAAGTGTCAATCTTAATGACTGTCGAGTCGCTGAAATCAATGGCGGCCCATAGAAACCAATCTCAAAATCTGTAATGACGGTCCTCGAACACTGGAATCCTGATGACCTATGGTCACGGACGTCAATCTTAATGACCTCCGTATCTCGAAAATCAATATTGACGAGCCTTTGAACCGTGCTACGCCTTTGCATCTAGAATCGTTCATTACTTACTGCAACTTGAAATCCACCATTTTGTACTAATGGAAACACTGACGATATATCTAATTACTTTAATCTATCTATTGAGATAATTTGATTGCATTGATTGTACTGTTGTTTTGTAGCATTTGTATTTTGAAAAAAGGTTAATTTTAAAAGAGATATTTTCAAAACAGGGCTGAAAATGTAAATTTTATAGGACTGAAAAAGGAAAACTTATTTTATAGGAAAATTATGGGACTGAAAAAGGAAAACTTTAGAGGGAAGAAATTTTCAAATTTATAGGGCTGAAAATGTAAATTTTGTAAGACTGAAAAAGGAAAACTTATTTTACAGAAAATTATGGGACTGAAAAAGGAAAACTTTAGAGGAGAGATATTTTATTTATATCGTGAACAGTTTTTGACGCCATTTTGAAATTTCCATTTTTGGGTAATGTATGATTCAGAAAAGAGATATTCTGAATTTTCTATTTTCGAGATTGTAAATTTCAGAGGAGAGACATTATGAAATGTACCTTTTCCAAAATGCAAAACACTATTAATTATTATATATAATTATTAACGTAAGAGTATACGGTTTTAGAAGTAAAAATTGAACATAACCTCATTTTCAAGTACATTTAAAATATATTTAATTGTACCATCAGCATCAAATAGCGATGTTATCTTTTTCAAGTTATAAATTACAACAGCAAACAAAAATAAAAGCACATATACTTTCTAAATATTACCCGAAAAATTAAACAGTACAACCTATTCGTGTGCACATTTCAGTACACAATTTTAAAGCCTGCTTGCCAAACTCATTTAACAAAGTTGTAACTATCGAAACTTTTGCAATTCCATTTAAGCTTGGAATTTTACAATTTAATAACGTCGGTCAACAGTTATGGTCTTGTTCTGTTTCAAATTCGTCGTTCACGAACGAACGCGCAAATGGTGTCTGCGAGACCGGAATAGAAATTTCACAGATTCGCGGGAAATCGCTAAAAAAAGGTGACGGTTATAAAAAAAAAAAAAGTGGGAAAAAAAATAAACGGGTTGATATTGACGTGATATCGAAACGCCTGGCTGCTGACGACTATCGATAGAAGGCTAGCGTTTATGGATCGATGTATATACGGATCGTCGGGTTTCAGCGAAACGTTCGAATCGAAACCGTCGAATTCCCCGGCGATCGAGTGATCGTCGAACGTATCGACTGGCCAAAAATCGCGTCAAACGTGATCGATGTTGCGTCAACGGATGACGATTCATGACACGAGGAACGTATGAAATAAATACCACGGCTTTTGGGCGCAATAGTCGACTCAGTGGCAGACCTTTGACCGTGAAAGACATATTTATATGTGCACGATTTCAAAACACGCCCCTAGTTTCGTAGTTTGAATTTCGACCGTGGAATGAGAGGATGATTCCTCGAACGAATTTCGTTGAAATATGTTTGCGGTGCCGAGGATCATCGACTGAAGTTCGATCGGTGAAATCGTTTCGATTAATCGAAGTAATGAATTATAGAAGAGGTTGCAAAGGGTGGAATTCGAAGTTATTAGCGGCAGAGGGTGGATAGTGCTGGATAGTGGATTACAGGATCGGATATAAGGAATAATAATGTAACGAAATTTGGAAGTGGAACATGGGAGCTTTGGAAATTTTGGGTTTTACGATTGTGGAATTTTGGAAATTTGCAATACTGCAATATTGAAATTTTGCAACTTTGGAGTTGTCAAATTCTGAAATACTGGAATTCTGAAACTTTGCAATTCTGGAATTCTAGAATTCTAGAATTCTAGAATTTTAGTGTTTGGAATTTTGGAATTGTGGAATTGTGGAACTTTGGAATTCTTGAATTTTGATGTGGAATTGTGGAATTCTAAAATTTAAGATGTTGGAATTGTGGAATTGTGGAATTGCGGAATTGCGAAATTACGGAATTTGTGGAATTGTGGAGTCTTGGAATTGTAGAATTGTGAAATTCTAGAATTTATAGATTCTGGAGTTGTAGAATTGTGGAGATGCAGAATTGTGGAATTGTGGAATTTTTGAATTTTGGAATTGTAGAATTCTAAAATCTTAGAATTTTGAAATTGTAGAATTGTGAAGTTGTGGAATTGTAGAAGTGTGGAATTGTGGAAATGTGGAATTGTGGCATTGTATAATTGTAGAATTGTGGAATTCTAGAATTTATGGATTTTGGAATTGTGGAATTGAGGAATTGTGGAGTTGAGGAATTGTGGAATTGTGGAATTGTGGGATTGTGGAATTTTGGAATTGTGGAATTTTGGAATTGTAGAATTCTAGAATTTAAGGATTTTGGAATTGTGGAATTGTGGCATTGTGGAATTGTGGAATTGTGGAATTGTGGAATTGTGAAATTGTGAAGTTGTGAAATTTTGGAATTCTGGAATTGTGAGACTAGAATTTTAGAATTTTTGAATATTTGAATTCTGAAATTGTGGAATTCTGAAGTTTTTTAACTTTCCAAATTCATAATACTATAAAACTGGAATTCTGCAATTTCACAATTTTTGAATTTTAAGAATCAATTCTACATTTCATTTAACACTTCAAGTGATACTATAAACTTAAAAGAAATCCTTTAAGATCTTTCATTTTCCATTAATCTACCAAACAAGCTTTTCTCTCTCAACACTATTTTTCTTAATTAATCGTAATTTAACTGAATTAATTGCAATTTATAAAAATCATTTCTATAAAAGTTATTAATCGATCTCTTTAAAAATTCATGTTTCGAGCTTTGAATTATACGACACTCAAAGTGTTAAACAGTTCTCCATACAATAAAATTGAATTAGACATTATAAGTAGATTCCTGCTTACAATAATACATATTTTCAGAAAAAGGATTTTCAACACTTACCATGAATTCATAAACATTTTCCTAATTATCTTCGATTTATAAATTCTTAAATATCTTCTAAATAGCTTATAATTCGTTTGATCTAATCGCAAAGTAAAATTACCACCAGGTACATTTAAAACGCACTTTCCATCTCGATTGTACGACGAGTCTCCTCACACGTCACTGTCTTTCTTCTGCAATCATCCTTGCATACAATATAACCTCTTCCTATACTTTTCTTTTCTCCGACGCCATTATCACGTATATAACTCTTGCACGTGGTGACGTCATCGTCCAAAGAAATAATCTGCTTTTTAGTGCCTCTTAAAGCGATACGGGCTGTTTTCGGCGTTTCCACGTCTTCTCTTTCTGAAACAGGTATTTCTGGTTTTCTTTGCAAAAACGGTGGGAAGAGATTCAATTTGGAGGATCGTATTGAAAATCTGCGGAATCTGTTGTCTATACTGGGACTCCATCTTATCATTTTTATTCTTTTACGTTAACTCGTCATTAATTATATAACTATTGATTATGTAGTGTTTATATTTGTTTAAATGTACAATTATCATTATTTTCGAAAGGGTTATCTTACTAGGATAATTTAACAGAAGTGGTCCCGTCACATCGCTTTAGGTTACTTTTCTGCATTGGCAGGCGACAAAAGCACGTCGATTGAACTTTTGTTATAAAATATGAATTCTTCTGTGTTCAATTAACCAAGTTATTTAACTAATATTTATGTAACTCTACTAATGTTTATATATTTACAGTGTTTACAATGTATATAGAACTTAAGCTATTTTAACTTTTCAGGTTTATAATCATAAACAGATTTTGGAACCATTTTATGTCATTAAAGACACATATGTAGTGAGATTATAAATAATTCAACTAATTTTATTATTAATCATTCAGAATATATATAAAATCAATTTACGAATATTATTACATTAAATACAGTGACTTATTGAATATTCCTATTAAACTATTAAAGACTCTATTGAACTCTTCAATGAAACTTCTTCATTTGGTCCATCTGTTCAGTCCCTTTACATTAAAAAAATTAGTGAAAAATTTACATAGACATTTTCATTAAATCTTGATCTTCAAAAAATATGTCATAAGTGTTTTTTCGATATACTTTTCAGTCATCACGTCTTATACTTGTCACACATCATTACGTCATACTATGACCACCACCACATATACATATATGGCCACCACATGTCTTCAAACTCATCATTTAATATGTAACAGTACGAAGACAGTTAAAATTTTTAAATAATGTTATTTGATTGAATGATAATTCACAGTTAAGAATTATTCACAGACCTAAAGATATTATTCTCAACAAAATGGAAAATAATAGCAGTGATATCTAAAATCACGAGTACTCTTCTGTTCAACGTGTCTTAGCTCGTAAAAGTTCAATACTAGCGAGTCTCGGTCGTAGAAACCAATCTCGACGACCTCGAGTTCATGAAAATCAATTTCAACGACTTCCTTCGACTGCTGGAAATCGATAGCGACGACCCTTGCGTTATAGGACTCCATACTTATGGTACAGAGTTACAGATATCGATCTTAATGAGTCCCAAGTCGAGTAGAAGGCGACTTTCTTTAGCTTAGGAACGATTTCGACGTTTCGTAGCTTATGAAACCCCATGAGTACGATTTTGAATTTAAACTTAAGCTTTCTGTGTCACTTGGTGTTATGACAGTAAATTGAAATGATTTATATTTCTGGGAATTGAATATATGGATTTATTTTAAGATCGATAGATTTTAGTTTGTTTATGGATATTTGGGGTTGTGGATGGTTTGGAAGTTTGAGTTTTGCGTTTATAATTTTAATTTTCAAGTTCCAATGTTATTCTTAAATTTTCAAACTTTCAATTTCTCAAATTTTAAAATTCTCAGATGAACAGATTTTCAAATTCTCAAGTTTTCAAATTCTCAAATACTCAAATTCAAAAATCCTCAAATTTTCAAATTCTCAAACTCTCAATCTCACAAGCTCCCAAATTCTCAATTTCCCAAACTCTCGAGTATACAAGTACTCATATCCTCAGATTTTCAAATTCTCAAATGCTCAAATTCTTAAATTCTCAAATACTCAAATTTAAAAATCCACAAATTTCCAAATTCTCAAACTCTCAATCTCATAAGCTCTCAAATTCTCAGATTCTTAGATTCTCAAATTCTTAAAATCTTAAATTCCCAATTTCTCAAATTGTCTAACTTTCAAATTCTCAAATTTCCAAATTGTCTAACTTCCAAATTCTCAAATTTCCAAATCCTCAAATTCGCAAATTGTCAAACGTCCAATTTGTCAAATTTCCAAATCGAAAATTTTCAAAAATTCTGAAATCCTAAGACTCTCAAATTCCAAAACTCTCAAGTGCAAAAGCCCTCAAATCCCAAAATTCTGAAATACCAAAATTCTCAAAGCCAATAATTCTCAAATCCTAAAATTCTCAAAACCAACGATTCTCAAATGTCAAACTTTTCATATCTCAAATTTCTCAAATTCTCAAATTCTCACATCCTCAACTACCCTAACCCCTTTATAATAAAGTTCCCATATCCCAAAATTCACAAATTTTCATATCTCGAAATTCTTAAATCCCCAAATCCCCTAATCCCCAAGTCCTCAAATCCTCAAATCCCCAATTCCCCAAATCCCCAAATCCCCAAATTCTTAAATTCTCAAAATCTCAAATCCCCAAATCACAAAATCCTTCAAATATCCAAATCCCAAAATCCCCAAATCCCCAAATCTCCAAATCCTCAAATCCCCAATTCCCCAAATCCCCAAATATCCAAATCCCAAAATCCCCAATTCCCCAAATCCCCAATTCCCCAAATCCCCAAATCCCCAAATTCTTAAATTCTCAAATTCTCAAATCCTCAAATCCTCAAATCACAAAATCCTTCAAATATCCAAATCCCAAAATCCCCAAATCCCCAAATCCTCAAATCTCCAAATCCTCAAATCCCCAATTCCCCAAATCCCCAAATATCCAAATCCCAAAATCCCCAATTCCCCAAATCCCCAAATCCCCAAATTCTTAAATTCTCAAATTCTCAAATCCTCAAATCACAAAATCCTTCAAATATCCAAATCCCAAAATCCCCAAATCCCCAAATCCTCAAGTCTCCAAATCCTCAAATCCCCAATTCCCCAAATCCCCAAATATCCAAATCCCAAAATCCCCAAGTCTCCAAATCCTCAAATCCCCAATTCCCCAATTCCCCAAATCCCCATATCCCCAAATCTCAAAATCCTCCAAATATCCCAATCCCCAAATCCCCAATTCCTCCAAATCTAAAAATCCTCCAAATCCCAAAGTCCCCAAATCCCCAAATCGCAAAATCTCCAAATCCCCAACTCCTCCAAATCCCCAAATTCCTAAATCCCCAAATTCCTAAATCCCCAAATCCCCAAATCCTCAAATTCCCAAATCCCAAAATCCTCGAAATCTCAAAATTCCCTAATATCCACCTTTCGAAACCTGAACTCCCCATAAATCTTCCAGCACCCCACAATCATGCACCCCATTGCTCCCCAGCTCTCCAACACTTCCCCGACCATCCACTCCTCCAGATCCATAAAATTGTCCAGACGTCGTTAAATAACCGTCTCATTACCCAAATCCTTCTGTTGTTATTGTAATTATTATTAATTACATCCTTGGCGCGAAATTCGTTTAAAGTAAATGAAGCAACGTGTTCTGGCTTGCGCCGATCGTAACCGGTCTGCAACGTTATTCATGATAATTAAATAGCGCCCCGTTATTACCGCTTTCTGCTTCATCGCGGGTGTCCTGCTCGCCATTCTAAACAACCGCAATTTCGAGAATTTACGTGACAACGTTGGGGAACGAGCAAAGGGACATTTAACCGAGAGAACGATTAAAAAACTATTTTCCACGAAACTGGAGATTATGAAATTAAAGAGAATTGCTATGTGTTTATTGTAGATTAACCCTTTGAACTTGAAGGTACTCTTGCTGCGGAGGAAAGTGGCTAACTCGATGATTTCTTACCGAAAAACTTGGCGAAACTTCGTGAAACTTACTTTTTCTTATTGATTACGGTCTTCAACCTTGTTGTTTGTTCCGCTTTTTTCCGATATTTTGCTTTATCTCATAACCGAGTCTTGACGTAGATCCTTGCTTCTTTATGAAGAAAAAGTTACTTCTCTTTTGTAGAATAAATTAATAGCAGGAGTTAATCTCAGTTTTGAAAGGTTTCTTCAATTTTGTGGAAGAGAGTAGTAATTTAATTAAGTTGTCGGTCTCAAATGTACAAATATTTCTTTGCTTTCATTTTTTATGCGTTGGAAATTTTAGTCATTTTTATTACACGTGATAATTGAATAAAATTAAAGTTGGTCTCATAACATAATTTGTTCGTTTTGTCATCATTTTTTGAAACTTGTCATTTATTTGTCATTTATGTCATTTATTTTCAGACGTAACAGCAATTAATTCATTTTCGTTATAGAAAATTGTAAACGTCGCTAATTAAAGGGAAACAATTTTTATTTACTTTAACAATTTTTTTTGTATATTTTATTTGCTGTAGTTTTACAGCGTGAAATATTTTGTATACAAAAAAATATAAAGAGAAAGAATAATTAAATGGTGTAAAAATTACAAAAAATTGAAACGGGTATATCACTGTTAATCGATTAGTATGCTCTGATTTTATTAACCGAACCAAAAAACCAACAAGATAAGGGAAAAATGAAATTTGATCCGTCTGGTCGTCGAAACAGCGGGCAGAGTTTAATTTATCCGATTAAAGGCACAATCGAGCTTGATTCGTTCATTGAAAAATGTGATTAAGCTTAATTCACAGCCGTGCCGTTCCAGCGAAGCGACAAACGCAATTAATCAGAGGAAAAAACGAGGAGAAAATTCATCGTGTACGAAAAATCCGCGTCCGACGATGAACGCTTGTTTTTTCAAACGGAAATCGATCCACGAAAAACATGGAATGAAAAGGAAATCACACGTGTTATTAATCCGTTTGCATCGCGAAAAGGAATTGATAGCTCAAAATATCACAAATGGCCGCGTTTTTAGCCGGGACGAATCGTCAAAGGGAAAAAAAACGGGCTAAATGTCGGGTAAACTCTGGAATCGTTGGAAAAATCGATGCAAATACATTGGCGTATCGATTCATAATCTCGTTAACCGTTCGTATGGCTTGAAAATATTTGCCGAAGGCTTTCGTCGTTTCGAAAAATATTTTGTCACTTTTCTGTTTCCACGTTCAGTTTGAAGAAGAATGAGATTTTTCTAGGTTTTCTGAAATTTCGATGGAAATCTTCGATTTAGTGTTGCTATTAGTTATTCATGTTTGATGAACAAACTTGTATCGAATATTGAAAAATTTTATATTTTCATAAACGTTGATTTTGTGAATTTTTGAATTTGTAAATTTTAAGGTTCAACGTTTTGTATCTTTAAGTGTCAGATCTGAATATTGATTTGTCTATAAAATTCATACTTCGATATTAATTAATAATTTTTATCGATGAATTATGTCAAAAATTAAAGTATTGATTGATCAATAATGATCTCTATATGTCATACAAGTTAATGTTAGATCTAAATATAAATTCATCTATAAAATTCATACTACTATATTAATTAATAATTACCATCGATGAATTACATCAAAAATTAAAGTATTGATTGATCAATAATCACTATATGTCATACAAATTAATGTTCAATCCGAATATAAATTTATGTGTAAAATTCATTCTTGAATATTAATAATTAATAATTACTATCGATGAATTCAATCAAAAATGAAAGTATTAATTAACCACTAACAGTTACTGTATGAAATACAAGAGTTGATATATTTTTGTGTATTTTGAATTCTTGCATAAATTTTCATCCTCAATTATGAACTAACAATAAAATCAATTACTAATTAAAATAACCAGTAATTAATAACTAACAGTGCTAATACTAAAAATAAAATGTATACTAAAACTGCCAAAAAAAATTTTACTTTTAAGTCTAAATTTAAATTTATCAATAAAATTCACATAATTAATGATTACTCCTCATAAAGTAATGTATACTATTTTTAAAATAAAATAAAAATTTGTCAAAATATATTTAAATTTGTCAACGGAAACACAGGAAAGTGAAGGAGTATAGTAAACAATCGATCTTTCTTTAAATAGAACTCATTAGAGGCCATAATAAAAGCGAGTACTCAATCTTTGATCCTTCTAGTCAGGGGATAGCAACAAAGGGAGGAGATACAATCGATTTTGGGAAGAAGGGTTCTTAGGAGCGGGTTAACGAGCACAATGCGAAATTATAGAGCTCATTAAGGCGTTGTTAGAGTTACTGTTTCTGCCTGTTTCAAAGGCAATCCGAGAACTTGCCAGGTTCTTATTAGATCCTGAAGGGACGTGTTTGTATCTCGTTAATTAGATGATAAACACGGGACGCGGATCATTAAAAGCACACTGTGCTCTTTAACGCCGTTGCTGATATGCTTTGATTAATAATTAACGCCAGACTTCGTTACCGAATTGTGAGAAATATTATTGCAAAAATGACAAAATTCTGGAGGATTATTAATTATTCTATTTGAAGCTCTTATTTGTAATAGTAATTAATATTGTTAGAATTTATGTGGTAAATTTTGTTGTAAATTTATTTATTTATTTATGTTGTAATAATATTTAATTAACATTCATTGTTAATAAATAATAACAAACTTTTTTATGGAGTAAATTATAGCAAAAAAAGTGACCTTTTCAAGGATTGTATAAATCACGTTTAAAGATAAAATGCTATTTTTGTTCAAAATAGTAAGTAATATGAAAATGTTTATTTGCATAGGGATAACTGAAGTAGACTAATAATAATTTTCTTCCAAGGAACAGAAGTTTGTAAATAATAAAATTTGCGTCTTAAAAAATGCGGTCGCTTAAAGATTCGTAAATTTACACGTGTTCGAAACTGGGGAACTTCGAAATTTCGTAATCCAAGAAGTTTTATGTACAAAACTGAAACGCCAACTTCTCGAAAGCGAACGGAACGGTGCTCGCAAGTTTCGCTGCAACTATTCCTGGCATCCGACGAGCGTCCGAACTTCTATCCCCGTTGACGTGCAATTTTAAAAGGAATCAGGACGTCCTCGAGACTGGAGCGGAGAATTATGGCGGGATCGCATTATATCCCGGTGAAGTCCCAGTAACAAGCTTGCAAATCCGACGAAAATGTCGCGAATATCCCGCGAGGCGACTTAAATTGCCTCGTAAGCAAACCGATAGTAATTCAGGGAGATCGTGAGATCGTAAGAAAATTTGAAACCCCGCCAGAACTACGGAAACATCCCTGGCAAGTCGAACTAACCGTTCCTCTTCCTATTACCTTGCTATTACGTATGCGAAAGGTGCTTCCACTTTCGATGGGAATTAAGCTCCTTACAATCCCTGAATTTCATCGTGTTTCCTCGAAATGTCGCCCTGTTACGTTCAAATCCCGAGATTGGTACCCCTGCAGACGAAACACGACGATATTTATGGCATGTGCAACTTTCCACAGTTTACCTAAGATGCTCTTTACATTTTCAAGAAACATTTGTTTGGAGGTTATGTTTTTATGGTTACGCGTTGCGATGTTACGCACAGGCGGCCATTTTGTAGTAAACGACGATTTATGGAGCCGCTTTTATCAAACTTTAACTTGCAAATTGATGAGACGTTTCGTAGTGTTTTTATGTCCTATGTATGTATCACAATTATGCAACAGTAATAATCAGGGTATTTTATTTTATTATACATATATTCGTGATGTGACATTTACGTACAATATGCACAAAATATGGATTTTATGTTGAAGACGTACATTAATAGTTTATGTCCAAATAAAAAATAGTAGTCATTTACATCCTTGGAGCAAGATATAACTCGTTTGCAACCATAATTACCAAATTTATTTAAGTACCTAAATATTTGTCTAAATAAAAAGAGACCTGTATAGAACCCACACGTCAAAATATTCAAACAATTCCTATCAATTGATAAGTCAATGAAAGACTTACCATAACGAATCGATTAATATCGCTAAGCTCATGAATCGCGTCACACTATGTCAAAACTACATACGACAGAGGCGTTGTTAATGCGTAATGAGCTGATACGTTTACCAGACATGCACCTACATAACAGTCAGTCCTAGAGGTTAATTCATCGCTAATCAGTGTAACGTCAACCACATGTGCGAGGGACGTGATTCAAGTATTTGGAAGCAGAGAGAGAAGCCAAGGGAGGAATACCGACCTGAGTGGCCAGTTTAAATGACATTCGAAGCTGAAAGCAAACTAATCCAAGTTTTAGTCGACACACGTAGAGGTAGCCTACAAAGTGGAAACTCCGTATGAAGAGAGGCTTCCCGTAGCGATGGCTGAGAGCAAACCAGCCAAAGCTGAACAAAATTACACCTGAGCAATTGACTGAGGGCACTCACGGATAGAGACGTTGCCCTGGTGCCCGTCGAATTCGCGAAGGTGAGAAGTGGCCGATTATAGACTGCACCTGCTGCTACGCGATCGATGAACCATCGCCTCTGCTGGACCTGAACTTCGTGCTGATTTAGGGACCTTGCGAGTTTGGATATTAATTCGGTACTTGGACACTTTGGGTTTTTGGAGGTAGACAAGTTTTCGACGATGGAAGTTTGGGATTTTAGTATTTTGGAAGTTTGGGATTATGGAATGATGAAAATTATGGGTGGAGGAATTTTGGGAGTTTGGAACTTGGAGACTTTGGGCTGCTGCTACTTTGTGACTTTGGGACTTTGGATATTATTTTGGTTCTTGGACATTTAGGGACTTTGGAGTTAGGCAAGTTTTCGACGATGGAAGTTTGGGATTTTAGTATTTTGGAATTTTTGAAGTTTGGTACTTTGGAATTGTGGAATGATGAAAATTATGGGTGGAGGAATTTTGGGAGTTTGGAACTTGCAGACTTTGGGCTGCTGCTACTTTGTGACTTTGGGACTTTGGATATTATTTTGGTTCTTGGACATTTAGGGACTTTGGAGTTAGGCAAGTTTTCGACGATGGAAGTTTGGGATTTTCGTATTTTGGAATTTTGGAAGTTTGGGATTTTGGTACTTCGGAATTGTGGAACGATGAAAATTATAGGTTGTGGAATTTTGGGAATTTGGAACTTGAAGATTTTAGGGTGCTGCTACTTTGTGGCTTTGAGACTTTGGATATTATTTTGGTTCTTGGACATTTAGCGGCTTTGGAGTTAGGCAAGTTTTCGACGATGGAAGTTAGGGATTTTAGTATTTTGGAATTTTGGAAGTTTGGTACTTTGGAATTATGGAATGATGAAAATTATAGGTGGTGGAATTTTAGGAGTTTGGAACTTGCAGACTTTGGACTGCTGCTACTTTGTGACTTTGGGACTTTGGATATTATTTTGGTTCTTGGACATTTAGGGACTTTGGAGGTAGGCAAGTTTTCGACGATGGAAGTTTGGGATTTGAGTATTTTGGAATTTTTGAACTTTGGTACTTTGGTATTATGGAATGATGAAAATTATAGGTGGTGGAAATTTGGGAGTTTGGAACTTGCAGACTTTGGGCTGCTGCTACTTTGTGACTTTGGGACTTTGGATATTATTTTGGTTCATGCATACTTTGGGACTTTGGAGTTCTACAATTTTTGGACGATGGAAGTTTTGGAAGTTTGTGTGTTTGGTATTTTCAGATTTTGGAACAATGGGAGTTTTAAATGATGAAATTTTAAGGGTTTGAATCTTGAGGATTTTGGGATGCTGCGACTTTGTGACTATGACACCTTGGAATTTCTATAGTTTTCATTTGTAGGGCTTTTGGACGTTCAATAACTTAGAAATTTGTAGTTTGAATTTTTTGGATATTTGGATTTTGTGATTTTGCAGTCTTGCTATTTTTAGTACTTTGAAATTTTGTGATTTTGGGGTGTTGGGACTTCGGATATTATTTCGTTTCTTAGGAACTTTGGAACTTTAGAATATGGTACTTTCAGGATTTTTGAACTTGATAACTTTGGAACGTATGAACTTTGGGATCTGACACTTTTGGAACTTTAAACTTGATATCTCTGAAACTTAAAGAACTTCAGAACTTTAGATCTGTAAACTTGATAACATTGGAACTTTGAAACTTAAGGACCTTTAGAACCTTGGACCTTCAAGCTTGACAACATTGCAACTTTGAAACTCTACAAACTCCATAACATTGGATCTTTGGCGTTATTTTACAGTTTTGCACTTCATTCCCAAACAAAGGAATGAATCCACAAACCAAATGAAAAAAGAATCTCCCAGTAATCTACCACCAGAAACAAAAATCGTAAAAAGCAGGTGTTTTATTCGTAACAAAAGAACCTTCGAGCGCAAAGAGTTAGCGGTAACAGGCACCACTGACAAAAAAATGGCGCAGCAAAGGGTTAAAAATCCTTTTGTTCCTATTCGGGTTTGGCGTGCAAGGATGAATCAACTAGGGACACGGTATTTTCCAGCAAAACGGAATTCCTAGGTCGATGTTAATCGCTTTCGGTCGAGTAACGAGCTGCTCGATGTCGGACGAGAAGTTTCGTGTGGTTTTTTCGCGAACTTCTGACCACCCTGTACAGCGGCCTCGACAGAGTTTAATGAAAGTTGTGCAGAGGCGTGTACGTGATGCAATTTTCGCGCGACAGTTTCACGAATATCCTGGATATCGCCTGGACACGGTGTGCTATGGCGAAAGAAGCCGCCAAAAGAAGGAAGCTGTTATTGCGGAAACAGAGACGAACCTGTAATACGGATTTGGCTGACATTTTTGGTTGGCAACGGAAGTCGCCAACGAAAATTGGCAAAGATTGCCCTTTCTATTGTTCCTAAACTTTTATATTTAATATTCACTGTTTATGTTTAATTTTTATATTTAATATTCACTGTTTATATTTAATTTTTATATTTAATATTCACTGTTTATATTTAATTTTTATTTAGTGTTACTATTTATTTTTAGTCGTATGTTAACTGTACCAGTTCTAAATATTTTAATTTGTGATAAATTTGTGGAGGCACAAACACTCAGCGACCGCCATTTTGGTCTCAACTTATTTAATATTTATTTCTGATGCCGATGTTTAATAGAGATATTTAATATTAATATTTAATGATGATATTTAGCATGAATTTTTAATACTGGTATTTATTAATGTTTAGTATCAATGTATGTATAGTATTAATATGGTTTTCCTCTTTGAAGTATTAGTCGATACTCATATCCTGTTTTAATGTTTAGTATCGATATCCAGTGTTATGTTTAATATTGATGTCTATTGTTAATGTCTAATATCTGGTATTAGTGTTTAATATTGATATTGAATATTGATTTTGAATATTGATTTTGAATATTGATTTTGAATATTAATATTTAATATTGATATTTAATATTGATCTTTAATATTGATATTTAATATTGATCTTTGATGTTGATTTTGAATATTGATTTTTAATATTGATCTTTAATATTGATATTTAATATTGATTTTTAATATTGATATTTAATATTGATTTTTAATGTTGATTTTTAATATTGATTTTGAATATTGATTTTTAATATTAATATGCAATATTGATCTACGAGAAAGTATGTATAAAAAAGATTAAAAGGTTCAATACAAAATATTAGACTAGTCTATGATATATAGCACTCGCGTATGGAATGGATGAACAAAAAGGAAGGAAAGTACAAAGCTCGTAAAAATATCATAACTTTTCTCGGTTGTGTAATCTATTGGAAAATTTTCGGAGCACAACAAAAAGCGTCGTTTTGGTAAATTATTGCGAATGGGAAAAACAGCAATCGTGCGAAATTTTCGGCAAACACGTAGCAAAATTGTCGACGAAAGACACCGAGAAAACGAGAGGAAAAATTACACGTTTTCAACTGTGCGATAATTACTGTGAAACGGAGTGAAGGTAATGGTTGATTCGCAATTTAGAACTGCTTTGTGATTTCAGTAGAGAAAAGCTTTCGTGCGAATTCGTTGAAAATTTTCCGGGAAAATTAACTGAAACAGTGAAGAGAAGTTATTATACCGTTGAGAGCTATTAATTATCTAGTTATATAGATATTCATTCTGTTATTTTATGAAACATGCTTCATAGAAAATGTTCGGTACTTTTTGTGCAATTTCTATTTAAACTTTGATATAATATTTCTATTTCATTTTTATCGAATTACATTACATTCAATAATTTTGTGTCAACAGCTTCTGCTAAACTATACCAAACGTTTTAATACAAATTTTCATTGAATTAAATTCGTTAAATCCAACTATTGTACCAAATTCAACAAGTCCATTTATGTTGATAAATCTCTACGTTACAATTTTATTCTACAATTATAACTACATTTCCCATTAAACCATCCAGAACGTATTATCACGAACAGCCGTGCATATCAAAATGTTACACGGTACATGTTTCGAGGGAAATAAATATTTACCGCCGCAGTTCGAAAACACAGAGGGTCGAAAGAAGATACGATGCAAAAGAGTTTAGCAATTCGTGGATATTTCGCGATTGCGAAACGAAAAGAGGGAACGTGTCGCGGCAATTCGCGCGAGAACGTTGAATTTTCGACGAGCAACCACTCTGCTCTCATTTGAAACACAAATCAAGAGGAATAATTGAATGGCACGAGATGCGCGAAGTTTACCTCTAGCTATGGATTAGCTTTCCAGAGTAACGATACCGTGTGGATTAAACCGATCCAGGGGGCCTCGAAAAATTATCTCCGGTTCTTGCTTTATTTCAATTTTATGCATTATTCTTACGCAGTCCGTATTTTCTGCTTAATTTTTCTCTGCTTTCGAGAAGCTCTGCAATTTTGCGGAATGCATCAGGTGACAACTTTATTAAAATCAGCATTGTATCGATATTTTTTAGAGGATCTGGTTTTTAACCTATCACTGTATCGATTTTTAACCGATCACTGTATATCACATGTTTTTATGTTTAAGGACATGCATGGAAAAATAGCTGAAAAATTGAATATGCAAATTAATGACAAATATGATGTAGTAAATTTAATTCAAAGCTAGAGTTTAATAATTGTACCTCATTATATGATTTATTTTGTAAAATAAGGGATGAAACATTTTCATTACCTCTAGATATTTTTACTAGTTATTATTCTGTAAGTCTGGTTATTTGATTTTTAAAACTGACTGAATTTTTATGACTTGAAAATTAAAATTAATTAATGTTTTAATATTTACTATCGATAAATCCAATGGAAAATTGAAGTATTAGATATCAGCTATCGTATAATAAAGGCAAAAACATGTAACAGTAACGTCAGGAACATATAGTATTGAAAAGTCTAGCGACCTTCAAGAAACCTTGAAAAGAACGTGATTCAACAGATTTTTTAGTGCCGCCATGTTTGTCTGCTTGAATACATTCCCCCTCGACACTTTCTGTATCAACAACCTTGAAACCTTGAATATCTCACGTGTGCCTGTTTAATTTTATAAGTTTGTAAAACGAGCAGAATGATAAAGGATTTAATTACAAATCCCGTCTGGGTAACTGTAATTGTATGATATCGGCAAACGATAATTATCGAAAAACGGGAAGGTGGAACGTTGATTAAGACGTTAAGAAAACGTCCCAGAATAGTAATTAACCTGGCGGCAATTATACGCGTGCTCGTTACATCGGTCGTCGACTTTCGCTTTTCCAGTGTCACGTACGCGAAGAGGATTAAGGCGGACTTGAATTATCACCGGCAGATTCTCGTGAATTTTCTTTTCACGATCGTTATCCTTTCCACCGGTGTCCTTTCGACCCCCCCCACCCCGGCCTCATTCACCCTTTCTTTTTATCCCTGTCGTTTTCGTTGCTTTCAAGTCTTTTTTTCCGCTTTTCATTTTCATTATTCTTTGTAGCTAACAAGCTTCCTGCTGGTCCTTTTGAATTTTGATCTCTTTTCATGTAAAAATTCTCTCTTCCAGCCGCGATCTTTTCTCCCGTTTCATCCGACGACCCCCTTCGCTCGTTTCGCCGGTCCCTTTGTCTCTCCCTTTACATGGCCGTGGCCCGCGATTACGTTTGTTTGCGGTGGACCACGAAATTTCAGCAAAACGAGACCTCTGCGCTACGGCCATTTTCGGTAGGCGAGCACCGAACAATTCGTGCTCCGTGAATTCGACGTCGTTAAGCGTTTCGCAAAATGGAGAAAAACGAAAAGGCCGCGATCGTTCGTAATCGAGTCGACGGTGGGAACTATGCCGTCGCGGTAATTATGCATGTAAATGACGCGTTTGCCAGCGAGATTTGCATTAATTTCGCTAATCGTCCCGATGCAACGCCACGTCCAATTGCGAATTAATCGGTTCGCCGGACAGGCGATCGTCGAAGGTAACGGGGCTGATGTTAATTACGAAATAATACTGTTCCCACTGAAACCGAAGATATTTTATTTACGAGAAGGGAACGCCAACCTTTTGATCGACTCTCACGGAGTGAAAATACAGCGAAAATTAATTACGTGTACAGACGTGTTTTTGCGAATGGATTTTAACTTCAGAGATATTAAGCTTTGAACTATGCTTACGATAAGTATAAAAAGTAGTGTATTAAGTAGAAAAAGTTTGGTGGTGCGGTGACAACGTTCTAGCCTCGTAATCCGTACGTCGCGAGATCGCGTCCCGTAATGCTATTTTCTTTTTTATATTTCATTTTATCCCTCTTTTATGTTCTTACGCTTTTATACGCAACTGCGGAAAAAATTCTGATCTTTTTTAATTATAATTATACTTCTTTTAGTACTTCTGCTTTTATTCTTCATCTGCGCAGATTATGACTCGAGAATTTTTTTAAAATTGCAGTTAATTTTCTTTACAATTTTTTTATATAATATACACAGATTATATTATACAACTTTTATGTACGAGTTGCAGTACAAGATATACAATACATAAGGTTATATGCAAATCATCTAATGTACAAGTTATACATATACATATGTTATACAATATGTACAAATTATATATTGAAATTATACAGTACGTACAAATTATATACAAGTACAATTATATACATCTACAAATTATATACATCTACAAGTACAAATACAAATTGTACAATATAAACAAATTATTCAAATAAAATTTACTTTATTTTATCTTCTTCGTACAAAATATTTTTGTTAATATTTGCACAGCTCAATAATTACAAAATAGCAATTTAATTAATTTAAATGACAACATTGTTTTTACTAAAGACCTGTTGCTTTTAATTTATTATGGCCACCTGTCACTCCGACTAAAATTGAAATGTTTTTGAAAAACCGCAAAAAAGGTGTCGCTTAATGTAGAGATTTTCGAGGGAAGATGTACACGAGCTTCTTACATATTGTTCTTTTTTTGCTGAATCGAATTATCTCGCCTCAACGTTCACAGCTTTCAAGAATCTCTCTCGGTTCTCGAGTAACGAAGAATCCAGCCCCGAGAGAAGGTAATTAGCGAGTCGACGATCGTCGGTGTAACAGAGCAAACTGTGCCAGGTTCATTTTTCTACGAGCACTCGAGAAATGTTGAAAGCAAGTCCCTCTACTTTGCTAGAGTTCCTTCGTTCGTCGTTCCGAAATTTGTCCTGCAATTATCTCATATTAACAACTTGAAACACCCTTGAAGAGCGATATTGAAAGTTCCGATTTAATAGTACAGATAGAAACGAAAATATCATATGACATATTTACGTTATGAATAGCAAAAACAAAGCAATATTTAAACAATATTAAAAACGGAAGATATTAAAATTTGGAAATACTCAGTGTATTGTTGATGTTTTAGAGCTCTTAATATTATTGTTCATGTAAACATATGTGGCACAGGTGTAGTAGGTATGTATGTAGTAGCGGTGTATTATGATTATTACATAATAAAATTATTACGTATTTTCAATACTCTAATGGACCTAATATTGTTAATATTTACTGAGAAACTTAGGTTGTATAATAATTTATAATTAATTTAACCTTTCTTCTACTTCCTTATTGTATTTAATATAGTTTGTACATTGTTGCATTTAATACAGAAATTTAACGCAATGAAGAAATTAATGGACCTAATATTGTTAATATTTACTGAGAAACTTAGGTTGTATAATAATTTATAATTAATTTAACCTTTCTTGTACTTCCTTATTGTATTTAATATAGTTTGTACATTGTTGCATTTAATACAGAAATTTAACGCAATGAAATTATGGAACATAAACAATTACGGAACGTGTTCCACTAACTTTCCGCCATTTTGCCCAACAGCGATCATCTCTCTATAACGGAGGTCCGCTATAGGGACATTTTGTTGGTTACGAGGTAAATTTCTCGATAAACTTTCGAACATAATGGAGCATTACTTGCAATTAAACGGGTAGCTGTTGGTGACCACAACGCGTCGATGCAATCCGTAGTTCGCAACTTTGAGCAAGTCGTTCAGGGATCCGTTGTTGCATCGCGGTTTTGCCCCGTTCAACATCAGCTGCTGTTTGCGCGCGAAAGTGATGAGAAAGATTCGATAGTAACGGGTTATCGAGCCACGTTTCGAGCAAGTTACCGAATTCGAGCGACTTGTTTCGAAACTTACGAGATTGTTTCGTTTGACCCCTCGCCGTATTACGACCCTCGTGATTTCACACTTAACGCGCTCGACCCTCCATCAAGTATGCAATCAGCGGTTCCCGCCGCTGCCGATGGAGGATTATGGTTCTGTTTTGCACGGTTTCATCCCGGCTCGAGATGATGGGCGATAATGTTCCACCGCTCCGTTGCAGCTGCTTCTAATTACTGGTTGTAGTTGCAGCTTTGTGAAACGACCACTCTTCTTGCATGATTGCGTTTCGGATGTTTTTCGATTTGCGATCGAGTTGACACAGAATTCTCTCTTTATTCTCGATATTTTGGATATAAATCAGATTTTCGAATTACTTTATTGGATAATTTAAACATCCGGAGAGTTGATACAGGGAAATTTAGTAACTGCAAAATTAGAAAGTATGGTGATTGGAAGTCAAAGTTTGGAGAACTTAACGATTAGTGTTCAAATTTGTAAATTGACAAATATAGAAAAATGCAAACTTTCTAATTTTTAAATTGCCCAACTTTCGAGTCTTTGATTTAGAAATTTGAAAGTCAAACCTAACCTGGAAGTAAATTTGAATATACAAGGTGTGTCCGAATTATCATTTATTCCCAAACTATATCGAATATAACAGAAGTAATAAATAGAAACGAAGAATTCAGAGTATGCACAGTTTGACGAGGTAAATCTGCATGAAACATGAATTGTAAAAATATGGAGAAAAATACGGGAGAGACTAATTCGAGAATTTGAATGGACAATGCAATATGCAAAGAGGGATAAAGTCGCAGGTAGATGTACAAGAATACTGACAGGAATTAAAAGTAGAATGGAAACGATGAAAGCAGAAATAAGCTAGGATGGGATATTAGAAAGTATAATGAGAATTAACGAAGAAAAATGGCGAACAAGGAATAAATGTCAAATATTTCGATGACAAAATGATTTTAATGTTATATTGAAATACAATTTGTAGTATCAAATTGAGTATGTGAACATTTCATGTCTTTAATAATTCTTCATTGAACGCTAGTTGACGATGTTAATTTATAAATTGAATTTATTGTTCGCTTCAGAGAAGAATCAGCCATTGTGTTTTCAAAATATTGATTGAACGTTTATACAATCGCTTTTGTTTTCAGCTTGAAAATGACATAACCTAAGTGATATTTTGTGGTGCTGTGTCATTAAATGTCACGTCACTTTATTTCAGAATTGGTTATTATTCGTTGTATGAAGCAATCAGCCATTTTGTGTCGAGAATATTAATGGTGCTCTTATATAGGTATTTAAAGCAAACTTTAAACAATATATTCATATAACATTCTATTTATTTTGCAGTACTTTTATGTCATCAAATCTTGATTGACTTTATAGCTTTTCAATTTTACTATTTTTTATTGTACATACACATACAGCCATTTTATGTTAAAAGTATTAGTGAAACGTTCATATACATATTTTTATTAAACTTCAAACATGAAGATGCAACATGAACGCCATTTTGTAGCACTTTCATGTTATCAAATCTTGATGGACTTTATAGAAATTGAAATTTATCGTAGTTTGCTGTAACTGACAGTCAGCCATTTTGTGGTAAAAATATTAGTGAAACGTTCATATACATATTTTTATTAAACTTCAAACATGAAGATGCAATATGAACGCCATTTTGTAGCACTTTCATGTTATCAAATCTTGATGGACTTTATAGAATTTGAAATTTACCATAGTTTGCTGTAACAGACAGTCAGCCATTTTGTGGTAAAAATATTAGTGAAACGTTTATATACATATGTATTTTTATTAAACTTCAAACATGAAGATGCAACATGAACGCCATTTTGTAGCACTTTCATGTTATCAAATCTTGATGGACTTTATAGAATTTGAAATTTACCATAGTTTACTGTAACTGACAGTCAGCCATTTTGTGGTAAAAATATTAGTGAAACGTTCATATACATATTTTTATTAAACTTCAAACATGAAGATGCAACATGAACGCCATTTTGTAGCACTTTCATGTTATCAAATCTTGATGGACTTTATAGAATTTGAAATTTATCGTAGTTTGCTGTAACTGACAGTCAGCCATTTTATGTTAAAAGTATTAGTGAAACGTTCATATACATATTTTTATTAAACTTCAAACATGAAGATGCAACATGAACGCCATTTTGTAGCACTTTCATGTTATCAAATCTTGATGGACTTTATAGAATTTGAAATTTATCGTAGTTTGCTGTAACTGACAGTCAGCCATTTTGTGGTAAAAATATTAGTGAAACGTTTATATACATATTTTTATTAAACTTCAAACATGAAGATGCAACATGAGCGCCATTTTATAGTACCTTTATGTCATCGAATCTTAATTGATTTTATATGTTTCAAAGTTTGTCACAGTTTACTCCGACAGTCCGCCATTTTATATGGACAATACATTTTTCACTAAGCTTCAAATTGATAAGTACTATTTCATAGAACCTTTGTCATCGAATTTATTTCATAGACATATTTGCAAATCACTTGACAAAAAAATTATTAAATACTCTAAAAAGTTGCAGAGTCTTAAAGCTGTTATGGTATACAATTAAAAAATCTTTCGTATAATTTCTGCATAATCTATCTTAATCTCCATCCGCATTTATGAGACTCAAAGTATAAAATTTATTGAGTAGAAGATAATTTATATCCTACAAATCACAGGGGAACAACTGACCGAAACTTTTGATAAATTATTAAAACATGGTAGTGTGTGTTGCGTTATAGCATTCCGAAATTTATTCCAATCCGATAAAACAGCGAACCCGTGCCGTAAACCTGAGCCGTACCAATTACGTGATTCCGTGGATACAATCTCGAGGCAATTTAATCTCTCGCGACGAATAAAGCTCGAATAAAATCTCCCCTTTCAATCAAATCCCGTTTCAAAAACGACCCGCGGGTATCTCAGGCGATCTATCGTTTCCTCGAGGGCTACACACGCGCGAAATGTAAAAAATCACTTTATGGGATGTTGGAAAAAATCCCGCAAACGAATTAGAGTCGAGAGGGAAATTATTGCGGTATCGAGGGTGAAACTGTCGATGGTCCAGCGGAAACGTTAAACCGTAATGTTTAACCGTGGCCTGTATATCGTTGCTTTGGTATCGAATTCGCGATAAAAGTGTGAACGCTTCAAAGGGAGCTTTATTTCGCTGGAAACTCGATAGCGACCTACATTCCGTTCGCAACAATTTTTTTTTTCCCTCCCTCCCGTTTCTTCTCCCCACCCTTTTTGTTCGTCGACGATCGCTGCCCGGGGAAAAAAATTCATAGATTTTTATCGACGTGTAACATCGATTCCGCGAGAACGAGCACGCGACGGTTGCGAGGCTGAAACACCCGCATTCATGATGTATATGTACCCAGCTACGAGGGTCCTTTTCTCTCTGACAACGATCCGGAAGAGAATCAAAAGTGGAAAGGATCAAAGACTCGGTCGGAGAAAGGAGCTGGACCGTGTTTGATCGTCGGTTGAATTAAAGATGACCATCAACGGGTGCTCGGTGCGGTTCGTTAAAGTATACTCCACACGTATCGGGCCGATCGTAATTTTCCGGCTACGTCTGCACTAATCAATACTCTACTGTGAGCTAATGGTTTTCGTCGTTTAACTGAGAAAATTAATGGAGTATTAATCGATGTTACCCTCGGTAGGGATATAAGAATGTGGAGCTCTAAGGATGTGGATAGATCAGATAGCTGATGTCGATCTGGTGTCTTATAGGAATCTGGGGACATTTTAATCTAAGAATGTAGAAATGGATTTAGGAATTTGTACTTTACTGTTATTACAGTCATATTTTGGGGACACATTTATGCAGGGATCTAGAGATATATTCATCTACGAATTTAAGCATGTGAGAATCTACATATGGGGTTCTCTACATGTAGGGATCAAGAAATGTGTTGATATGAGAAATCTGCAGATTCTGGAATTTACAGTAACAGATATTTTGTGGACGTTTATGCAGAGATCTAGAGATATATTTATCTATGAACTTAAGCATGTGAGAATCTACATATGGGGTTCTCTACATGTAGGGATCAAGAAATGTGTTGATATGAGAAATCTGCAGATTCAGGAATTTACAGTAACAGATATTTTGTGGACGTTTATGCAGGGATCTAGAGATATATTTATCTATGAATTTAAGCATGTGAGAATCTACAGTTACAGGGATCTAGAGGTGTGTGGGTTTAGGATGTGGATATCTGCGGATTCAGGAATAGTTATAGTTATTTTAGGGACTCGTTTATCTAAGGATCTAGGTATAGATATAGATTATAGATATTTTAGATACACATTTATCTACATATGTGGACATATGGACATATGTGGAGAGATGTGGAGATCTACGGATATAAAGATCTAGTAGTTTATCATTACAGAAATCTAGGAATGTTTAGAGATACCCACATACAAATCTGGTGATGTAGGAATTTACAACTATAGATGAATATATTAATCTAGATTGATGCAGAAATACAAGGATCTAGAAATGTAGAAACAATTATTAAAATCTATTTAGAATCAATTTTTCTTTCCCTATAAAATTTCATTTTTCCACATACATGATACTCAAACGATGGTGTGAATTGTGTGTCCAATTAAAACGTTTCAATCATTCAATTAAACCTTAAACGCACCTGTTACTTTCGATTACACAGTATTGAATTGATTGCACTTGAAAATATAGCCACATTTTTCAATAAAATCCAATGAATAGATTGTCATTGGGAACGAGGTGAACAGTATCAATATTAATTTTAATCCTGAAAATGTTACGTAAAGCCATACTTTCCGTAAAATAATTAAAATTATTAATAATCGGTGTTAAAATTCCACCTGACAAACCTCTAAAAAATTGACCAACCACATCCGAACCTCCCATGAAGATAATTTTTCAATTAAACATCGAATTCCCGCCACACGAGGGCAGAAAGAATAAACCATGCAGCAAATTTATTCGGAATTGACCTCGGCCGGAAAAAGTCGGAGTTTAAAGAGAAAACAAAAGAGATCGACGTTCCCATTAAGATTCCCAAAGGATTCCCATTGATGTATGTGTATGTAAAGCCCGTGGCCCGGGTTGCTTTATCAAAGGATGGGGACATCGATTCGAGTGGCTTAACGGCGTAGTTTTGTATGGGGCTGTTTTTAAAGGGGACTGGGTAATCCTTTTTAGCGCGTTTGTCAAGGAATCTTTCGCGATCCGTCGTATCGGGGGTCCTTTAAAACCGAGTATCCTCTTTCCGGCTACGCCACCTGCAAAGGTAATTCTCTTAAGGACCTCCTACGTTCATAAATCTTCGCGTGTAGTCCTCTATGTGTTTGTAAGAACATTTGCATCCATGAAACAGGAGTGGCGAATAGCTACCAAGATAAAATAAGATCGAATAGTCTGCTGAATAATACAAGCGAGGATATACTGCTCGCGGACTGCTAAATCGGGAACGGGGCTCGCTGAAGTAATGACTTCAACGTGGATGTTTGTGCAAAAGTAATGACCTCTCTGTGGATGTTTGTGCGCAAGTAATGACTTCGCGGCGAATGTTTGTGAGAAGGCAATAGTTCGGGGAAAATTTTTAGACTGATGTAGTGAGAGTGACAACGTTTTACAGAAGTAATGACTTTGTGGGGGATATTTATGTAGAAGTGACTTTTGGGGAATTTTTGAATTTTTGAGTCTTGAAATTTTGGAGTTTTGGAATTTTGGAGTTTTGGAATTTTGGAATTTCGGAATTTCGGAATTTTAGAATTTTGGAATTTTGAAATTTTGGAATTTCGGAATTGTGAAACATTGCAATTTAGGAATTTGGGAATTTGGGAGTTTGGGGAATTGGGAAATTGGGAATTTTGGAATTTGGAAACTAGGGAATTTGGGAATTTAGGAATTTGGGAAATTGGGAACTAGGGAATTTAGGAATACGGGAAATTGGGAAATTGGGAACTAGGGAATTTTGGAATTTGGGATTTTGAAAACTAAGGAATTTGGGAATTTGGGAATTTGGGAATTTGAAAATTCCGAAACTAGGGAATTGGGAATTCGGGACTTTCGAAACTAGGGAATTTTGGAATTTGGGAATTTGGATAATATGGAATGTGGGAATTTTGGAACTAGGGAATTTGGGAATTTGGAAACTAGGGAATTTGGGAATTTCGAAACTAGGGAATTTTGGGACTAGGGAATTTGGGAATTTGGGAACTAGGGAATTTGAGAATTTGGGAATCTGGAAACTAGGGAATTTGGTAATTTGAGAATTTCGAAACTAGGGAATTGGGAATTTGGGAATTTGGAAGATTAGGGAAATTAGGGAAATGGGAAATTGGGAATTTTGGAATTTGGTAATTTGGAAATGTGAAAGTTTAGGAATTTGATAATTTAGAAATTTGGGAATTTGGGAATTTGGCAAATTGAGAATTTTGGAATTAAGGTATTAAGAACTGAAAGAATCTAGAAATTTTAGAATATATAATTTAGGAACATAGGAATTTGAAATTTGAAAAATTTGAAAATTTTTGAAATTTGAAAACTTGTATATAAAAATTTGGAAATTTAGAAATTAATGAATTTGTAGATTAACAAATTTGCAAATATTATTATCTAAAAACTTGCAAATTTAAAAATAAAAAAAAAATCTAAAATAATAATATTATTAATAACGACAATATTACTATAACAATGAACATATTCACTATCATAATAGTTTTATGAAAATATTATTTAGACATTGAATCTTCCGTAAATTTTTATGAAACCTTTGACGCACTTTCGTGAAGGGCTCGTGAAATTGAAGTTTCATGTATAAGTTCATCCTCTTTTATGGATACTCACCCTTCGGTCTACATTTATGAAGGAAAAATTCTTTCATCGAGAAAATAAGTTTCTATAGATGGTTCGTATAGTCTTCTAGATTTTGCTAGCCCGAATATTTTGTGCATTCCTGAGAAACGTTGATGTTCTCTCTTGGAACATTCACGAAATTGAAGGTTCGCCTATCTAAGTTCATTCTCTTTTATGGTTACCCTACATTCTCACCCTTCGTCTGCTATTATGCTACGAAATTATTCGTTGTGCAAATAAATTACTATATTTCTTGTACTATTATCTTCATCACGTACGAAAGTTAAAAAATATTCATTTTAAAAATTAGGGTAGTTTCATGATAAATGAGTGTAAAAAGAAATATTTAGATGAATATAAATATAAGACAGGACTATTATTTTAATACTTTTAAAATTGTTATTTATATTGTTTTATTATAAATAAATGTTTTTGAATAAATTTTAATTAGTATAGTGCTTACAAATTAAACAATAAATTACTCAAATTATTTACTGAAGATAATTGCAATTTCTGTGAACATTTTCAAACCCACCCTAAGAATGTCCACAATTACTTCTGAAATTAACCTAACCTAGCCAAAGTTACTTACAGTTTGACAGTTTAAGTTCCCACAAATTAAATAACAATAAATTACTCGAATTATTTACTAGGAATAATTATAATTTAAAACTCTGAACATTTTCAAACCCACCCTATAAATGTCCACAATTACTTCTGAAATTAACCTAACCTAGCCAAAGTTACTTACAGTTTGACAGTTTAAGTTCCCACAAATTAAATAACAATAAATTACTCGAATTATTTACTAGAAATAATTATAATTTGAAACTCTGAACATTTCCAAACCCACCCTAAGAATCCTCACAATGAAACCAAACCAATTACCATTTTAAGCAACCATTTACGATAAAGCAGTCAACCAAGTTTATAATGAATTGTAAAAAATAGCTTAAATTTACGAAATCTTAACGGCAACTACAAGTGACTTGTACAATTTCCGTTAAACCACGAAGGGCTGACGACGTCCGTGTCGAAGTTCACCAGCTGTCGTCTGCTCGACTCGTTCTACCTTATTTATAAGAGACCCGTGCATCTACCGTTTCAACGAGAACCTTGCCTAGGAAACGGAGGACAAATCCTGGCTGATTACGAATTGATGATGCACTACCGATCGAGAGGAAGAGAGGTTTGCTCAGGCTCTTTCGTTCAACAGAACCACCCTCGGGCGAATACGGGGCACAGTTGAACGGCCAACAGGAAAATCCTGGAGGGATGATCGACCGGGGCTTGGGGACTGGTTATCGTACTTTTCTTACATCCGATGTTCGTGAAACATGTGCACTTCTTTTAGTATAATACGTTTTAGAGACTGACTTAGTTAAACTAACCTCAAAGTCTAACTCTCTGCGTTACACTCAAGGTATATTTATACAATAATTTTAAAGGGGTACTTTTGAACTTTGTTATGTGACTGTGTTATGTGACGTGTGAACATAGTGAGATAATTTATAACAGAGAAATAACTTTAAGTGGATTTATTAAACTTTTTGACTGGAGGGTTATTTGCTGAAAGCAAATATGACCAAGCCTGAAGGTGTACCCTAGAGAAGAGTACTAAAACTTGATTAAACAATGTCACATTTAATACATTTTACAAACTATAGAAGTTTAATATTATATCAATCATGTACTCAATGTCTATTATTTAACAGTTAGCACAACACGTTCTCTACAAGAAGACTCATGTTCTACAAAAGACCCCATCCAAATTCATGTGAACAAATTAAACGAATGCTATCGAAATTAACCCCTTGAAAGGTGACTCATCTACCCAAAACCTATTTACCTACCCCAGATCTGTTATTTACCATCTGCCCCAGACCTGTTATTCATCAGTTAGCATAATACGATCTGGATAAGAAAATTCCATGTTCTACAAAAAACCCCATCCAAATTCATGTGAACAAATTAAACGAATGCTATCGAAATTAACCCCTTGAAAGGTGACTCATCTACCCAAAACCTATTTACCTACTCCAGATCTGTTATTTACCATCTACCTCATATCTGTTATTCAACAGTTAGCATAATATGTTCTGTATAATAAGACTCCACGTTCTACAAAAAACCCCATCCAAATTCATGTGAACAAATTAAATGAATGCTATCGAAATTAACCCCTTGAAAGGTGATTCATCTACCTAAAACCTATTTACCTACCCCAGATCTGTTATTTACCATCTGCCCCAGACCTGTTATTCATCAGTTAGCATAATACGATCTGGATAAGAAAATTCCATGTTCTACAAAAAACCCCATCCAAATTCATGTGAACAAATTAAACGAATGCTATCGAAATTAACCCCTTGAAAGGTGACTCATCTACCCAAAACCTATTTACCTACTCCAGATCTGTTATTTACCATCTACCTCAGATCTGTTATTCAACAGTTAGCATAATATGTTCTGTATAAGAAGACTCCACGTTCTACAAAAAACCCCATCCAAATTCATGTGAATAAATTAAATGAATGCTATCGAAATTAACCCCTTGAAAGGTGATTCATCTACCCAAAACCTATTTACCTACCCCAGATCTGTTATTTACCATCTACCTCAGATCTGTTATTCAACAGTTACCACAACACGTTCTCTACAAGAAGACTCCATGTTCTACAAAAAAACCCATCCAAATTCATTAGAACAAATTAAACGAATGCTATCGAAATTAACCCCTTGAAAGGTGACTCGTCTACCCAAAACCTATTTACCTACCCCAGATCTATTATTTACCATCTACCTCAGATCTGTTATTCAACAGTTAGCACAACACGTTCTCTACACGAAGACTCCACGTTCTACAAAAAACCCCATCCAAATTCATGTGAACGAATTAAACGAATGCTATCGAAATTAACCCCTTGAAAGGTGACTCATCTACCCAAAACCTATTTACCTACCCCAGATCTATTGTTTACCATCTACCTCAGATCTGTTATTCAACAGTTAGCATAATTCTACATACAAAAAAACCCTAACCAAGTGTGAACGAATTGAACGCCATCAAAATTAATAAAAACACAGGTGACGAGAACACTCAATGGAGGGTTGAAGAGGAAAGTTTCGAGAAGAAAGTATTACCGGAAAAAAAAAATCGGCGGTCTAGTTATCCGCTGATGGTCGTAGAAGGATTAAATATGCATGACCGACCACCGGTGGACCGAAGGAAGCGGAGAATTGTAAATCAGCAGAGGGTCGATGCACAACTTCCGTGGAAAAGTAACTGAAAACAAATAGAGGTGGAAGTACCGGGAGAAACGGGCTCTGTATGCGAGCATTCGTGACCGGATGACAGCGTTTGTGTTTGCATGGGAATCGTTGCTCGGGGTGGCAATACTCGGGAACAAGCCAACTGCGACACTTCCGTGGAACTTTCTAACGAACCAGCGGAGAGTTTCGAGCGTTATCGATGTAAATCAGGGACGAGGTTATAATTTAATCCGGCTGGACGCGACGATGGGCTACTCTATCGGTGTCCGAGCGGATATGTTAACCACGAGGTGTCTCGTACATTGTTTCTTGTGAAAGGGATCGGGTTTTGTTTCTCTTTAATTGATGAGGGGTTGGTAATTTTTAGGGTTTTGAATTTGATATTTGGGGGTTGGCATTTTTTTTTAATTTGAAATTTGGAAATTTGTAGGTTTCAGGATTTTGGAATTATGGGGTTTTGAAGGTTTTGGTATTTAGAGGTTTAAGGGATTTGGAATTCTTTACATTTTGAAATTTGGGGATATGTAGGTTTCAGGATTCTGGAATTTTGGGGTTTTGAAGGTTTTGGTTTTTGAGATTTTTGGGGATTTGAAATTTTACAAAAGGAATTTTTGAAATTTTGAAATTTGGGAATTTGGAGGTATCAGGATTTGGAAATTTTAGTTCTTGAAAATTTGGGGATTTGGAATTTTGGAATTTGGAAACTAGGGAATTTGGGAATTGAGGAATTTGGGAATTGAGGAATTTGGGAAATTAGGAAAATGGGAAATTGAAAATTTGAAAACTAGTCAATTTTGGAATTTGGGAATTTGGAAACTAGTGAATTTTGGAATTTGGAAATTTGGAAACTAGGGAATTTGAGAATTTGGAAACTACGGAATTTGGGAATTTGGGAAATTAGGAAAATGGGAAATTGGGAAATTATAAACTAGGGAATTTGGAAATTTGGGAATTTGGAAACTAGGAAATTTGGGAATTTGGGTAAGTAGGAAAATGGAAAATTGGGAAATTGGGAAATTGGGAAATTGGGAAAATAGGAAATTGGAAAATTGGGAAAATGGAGATTTAGGGATTTGGGATTTCGAAATTTTTGAATATTGGAATTTGTGAATATGGGAAATTGGGAAATTGGGAAATTTGGAGTTTTGGAATTTGAGGAATATGGAAATTTGGAAATTTGAGTATTTGACAATTTTGTGCTCTGACAGCTTGTATATCTGGAAATCATAATATTTTGAATTTTAGAAGTTGATGAATTTTTTCAATTTCAGACTGGAAATTTGAAGATTTTTGAATATTAGATTTTGAAGATTTGGGCATTTGAAATCTTAAGGATTTGGAATTTGAAAAATTTATAAATTTCTTAAATTTTTATCTCTGGAAATTTGTGGATTCGGAAATTTTGAGTTTTAAAGATTTGTGCACTTGTGATTTTAGGGATTTGGAATTTTTTTAAATTATGAATTTTTTATATTTAGGAATTTCAATATTTAAATGTTTGAACATGTGAATATTTAGGATTTTATAAATTTATAAATTTGATTATCCGAAAATTTGTACATTTGGAAATTAAAATTTTTAAAAGTGTATCTCATATTTTGGGGATTTGTAACTTTAAAAATGTAAAAAATTGTTCAATTAAAGAATTTACGAATTTTTTTTTCAACCAACTCCACAAAAGGTTCAAAAATCTTTTTTACACCACAACTATTAGCAGTAATAAATACTAATTAATTTCTGATCCATTCAATCAGTAAAATGAAACTCTCATAAATCAGAGTCTAATAAAAAATACGCATCCTCTTCACTTAAGTTTTTAACAACTTTCATCAACGATAATATTGATCGGTAAAAGTGTGCACAACTTTCTCGTCCTGAAATTGTCAACCGGAAAAAAACTTTGAGAATCTGTAATCCACTTTTAAATGTACTGTTACCAAGCGATAATAAATGCGAGTTAATTCTGTTTATCTGTGCAATAATTTCCATCGAGGCGAACGGTACGATGTGCCGTAACTTTCTCAACTCCCAACAAAAATGGAAAACGCAAAAAACTTTGCCGACCGCCAACATTTTCCAATAACGTTCCACGGAATTTTGTATACCCGTTATATTTTTTAATCTCCACGCCGGTAAACGAACTGGCGTGGAATATTATTCAATACATAACCGGCGAGCTGCCTTTATTTACGATTCCCATCGGGAGTGGAAGACAAGCTTAAAAAATTGTTCTCGAGAGGTGCATATGCGAAAATCGTCGATTTCACGGATTTCCCTGCAGACCTTGTTATACCAAAGGGTTGCCACAATCTGAGGATATATGCCTTGGAAAATTGTACGCCGGGCAAAAAGAATTAAAAGAACGGTAAATCTTGCTTCAAAGGATTCAGATGATCGACTCTTTCCTATTCTCTGTGTTATAACCAGTCGAGCTCCTCTTTATCCCTTGTGTCGCTTAACGATTGTATCGGGTATTACCTTTATAAACTTCTATTATTTTATGGAGTCGCTTTCATGAAGAGCTATTACTTTATGGAGTACTTTATTTCATATACAATATACATACTATGTATAAATCAGAATTCAATTTTATGTCGCGTCATCAAAAGTATATTTCATGAAATTTTTCGTAGGGGTGGATTTTGATACTTTATGTGATTTTAGGACAAGTCTTGTGGTGAACTTTACAGAAATACCATAAGTCATCATAAACACAATTTTACTTTTACTGTGTATTTTGAAGGCACCAATTTGAATATTTCGATTATTACAAATAATCTGATTAGTTATGTTATTTTTTTGTTTTCCAAAATACAACACAATTCATGAATCTTGCAAGTGGCATTTTCAACCCCCCTCAGGGTAGACCAGCTATAAGTATCAAGATTATGACTTATGCAAAGATTATTAAATCACTAGAATAATTCTAACCTAACTAATGATCTAACATAACCTAATTCTGATAATCGAACCTAACCTAAATTAATAAGGAATACTTAACCTAAGCGCCATCTTGAATAACTTTTAGTTTTCCGATATTCGATAATTTTCTACCTTCACTGATTTAATTTTCATTCGATAATTATTCAACCAACTCCACCCTTAATTCAATTTTAATTTCTCGATAAATACAAATCAAAAGGAAGTTCACTCGTGAAGTTTTTACTCCACAAATTTTTGACGTAATCGAAACTTCTGATGGTCATTCATAAACATTATAAAATTGCTTAAATATTAAGTTATATAAAATTGTTTAATTATTAAATTATATAAAATTGTCTAAATATTAAGTTATATAAAATTGGTTAAATATTAAATTACATAAAATTGCTTAAATATTAAGTTGCATAAAATTGTTTAAATATCAAATTATATAAAATTATTTAAATATCAAATTACATAAAATTGTTTAAATATTAAATTATATAAAATTGTTTAAATATCAAATTATATAAAATTGTCTAAATATTAAATTATATAAAATTGTCTAAATATTAAATCATATAAAATTGTCTAAATATTAAATTATATAAAATTGTCTAAATATTAAATTAGATAAAATTGTCTAAATATTAAATTATATAAAATTGTCTAAATATTAAATTATATAAAATTGTCTAAATATTAAATCATATACAATTGTTTAAATATTAAATCATATAAAATTGTTTGAATATTAAAATATGCATATTATGGAGTAACAAATGATAAAAGTTGATTGAAAGAAAAGAAGGAGAAGTTTCCAGGTGATATTCAAGACACTAAGGGTGGCTTTCAGGAACAACCCTTCGAACGAGACCTCGTAACCCCTTTAAAACTTCTCGACCTCACAGATTTCTCCCTTTCGTTTTTTCGCTTCTATTTCCTTCCTCTTTGCAACCCCGTCACGTGTTCGTAAGTTTCGCGGAACGTTTTGCCTTTTATTTCCCTCCCTGCTCCCGATTTTCGACTAACGACTGCTAGAATTTCTAATTAGAATCGGTCTGGAAAAATCGCTCCGAGAGAATTCCATGAAAACGAAACACTGTTCTATAGTTTAAACTTAAACTCTACATAACTCGTGATTAAAATGAATAATTAACACTATTGTGGGCGTTGATGCAACTAGAATTTTGATTTGGAGTGCAATTAGATCCTCTAGATTTGTGAGTGCATCGTGTACTAGGGTTCATCTAGTAACTTTTGGAAATATGGGAAGTGATGATCTGGAAAATTGGAAAATCGGAGAAGGTTTGGAAGTTTCGGAAGTTTGATAGTTGGTGAGTTTAGGAAAGAATATTTAGAAAAACAATAAGAAATTTAAATTATGCCGATTGAGAAGGTTCAGGATTAGAGAATGTGGAAATTAAATGAATTGAAAATTCGGAACATTGGATATTTGACAAGTTAGAGATTTGGGAGAACTGACAATTGGAAATTGGGAAATATGGAAGTTGGGAAATTGGGAAATTGGGAAAGTGGGAAAGTGGGAAATTGGGAAATGGGGAAATTGGGAAATTGGAATATTGGGAAATTGGGATATTGGGATATTGAGAAATTGGAAAATTGGGAAATTGGGAAATTGGGAAATTGGGAAATTGGGAAATTGGGATATTGGGAAATTGGGATATTGAGAAATTGGGAAATTGGGAGATTGGGAAATTGGGAAATTGGGAAATTGGGAAATTGGGAAATTGGGAAATTGAGAAGTTGGGAAATTGGGAAATTGGGAAATTGGGAAATTGGGAAATTGGGAAATTGGGAAATTGAGAAGTTGGGAAATTGGAAAATTGGGAAATTGAGAAATTGGGAAATTGGGAAACTAGGAAATTGGAAAATGTGGAAATTTGAAAATTTAAAAATTATAAGAATTGAAAACTAGGATAATTAAGAAATTACACAGTTGGCAAATTCTGAAATTTAGAAATTAGCACAACATAAAGCTATAGAATTTGAAAGATTAAGGAATGTGGCAATTCTAAAATTAAAAAATAATTTTGAATATTTAATGTACACCACCTCAACAACTTAAATCACCCAAAAATCAATTATCAATAAAATTACCGAAGTCCGACAACTTTCCTATCTAAAATCAATTCCCACGAAGTCTCTCTTTCCGCTAAAATTTCAGTCATCGATTATTAAACAAAAATCCATGTATTTTTGAAGCCCCGTCAAAGAGAAGCTGTTCGAGAGAGCAAGACAATTAAGAAAGAGCAATTGAAGCTGGTCAAAGAGGGTCTCGTTCGACTTCTTTTCTCCACGGAATCGTTTCTGCACTCATAAAGGCTAGGAACGTGGCACTCGTTAGTAGAAAATCGTCTACCATTAACATAGACACCTGATCCATAAAATTTAGTTCGGTTAATCGCCTCGTTTCTGCGACACAATCATCCCATCTTCTTCTTTCCGTGTCTTCTTTGTTTTTATCACCTCCACACTTTTTTTTCCTCTTCGTTTTCCTTCCATTCTCGGTCCTCCTCATTTTCTTCGATTATTTCGTTCATTTCCTTTTATCCTTCTCCCTCGTCTTTATCGTACCCTTTGAATACCATTCTTCCTTATCTCTTCAAACCCACCCTTATCTCCGCTATAATTTTTTCTATTACCCACTAACTCCACTTTACGATTCCCTGTTTACCTCCGTCTCATCAGTATATTCCGTTTTATTTCCCAAAATGTTTGTACCCGTGTCTCCTCGTTCCTGTCTCTTCAGTTTCTTTCATTCTGTCGTTTTTACACGCATCCGACTTTTTCCGCTGCTTTGAGAAGTCGAGTGTAAACAGAGAATGATGCTTGAACATTCGGGACGTAGAATGTTAGAGAGATGAAGTTGCATGAAAATCAAAAACACCATTCTTCGCGATTTTAATGAAACACTGCTTTGTAGGAAAATGGAGGACCGTTTTTAACAGTTTTACTTTAATTAATACAATCTGAATATTACTTCAACTGTTATATGTCTGTAAATTGCAAGTTAATACAATGTACAAATAATTGTTTTTATTTATGAAACAGTCACTCTCACATTGAAGTTCATCTTTAGTGAAACATATTTAATTTTGTATCGAATATTACTGAATATGTGTGTTTAACTCTGCATTAAATGAAACTGGTCATGAATTTCTGCAGTCAATGTGACTGAACGATATGTAATATAATTCTGTGTTCAATATAATATGTGTACATACTATGGAACTATACTTAATGTGTATTTAACTCTGCACATTGTAAATGTAAATAGTATTGAAAAATATAAATGAACACAGAAATATAGAAGATTGTAATAATATATGTATTATGAAATGTATGTATAAAGAAACATTGCAATATAAAAGATTATGACATATCACATACAAGATTATGATATATCACATCACCTATATTATATCATATGTTTCATGTGGAGTATTTGCACGATGAAACTAAATTTCTTCACCGCAAATTTTCAGTAAAATTAAATAAATATCCACGGTAGAAAAATGAGATATACTTTAAAGAAGTAAATCGAATTACCAGAATAGAATTTATTTAACGATAAACGTGATCCGATAGAATTAAACGCCCTTTGAAAGCCAGATGCAGCAATTGCTTCTCGGAAAGGAATCACCTCTGTTCCTTTGACGAAAATCATAAACTATTCTCCTCTTTCAGCCCTGTGACGACAGTTATCCGGGTTCCTACGAACATTAGCAACTCACAAGAAACAGTAAATTATTTCTAGTCGAAAGGATCAAAGCTTCCTTTAGCTGCTCACTTACCTTTGGCTCTTTGGGAACGGCTTCTCTTCATCCCATGGATACAAACCTGACAGAACATACGAACAACATCCGTGGATTAATGCGAAATGCATACCGGAAATTGTCTACGGACAGGGAAGAGCATGTGAGATGTGTAGAATTGTTAAAATTCTACTTTTACAATGTTGCTTGAACTTTATTTTGTTCTCTGCGTTTATGGGACTAGTTAGCAATTTATTACGTTTAATAATATTTTGGAGACGCTTGACATTCTTAATATTGTATGTTGTTAATATTTTAAGTATCGTATGTTTTTAACTTTTTAAACATCATGTTGTTAATTTTTTTAATTTATATTGCTAATTTTTTAAATATTGTATGTTGTTAATATTTTAAATATCGTATGTTTCTAACTTTTTAAATATTATGTTGTTAATTTTTTTAATTTATATTACTAATTTTTTAAATAATGTATGTTGTTAATATTTTAAATATCATGTTATTAATTTTTTAAATATTATGCTGTAAATTTGTCAAATATTATGTTATTCATTTTTTAACTTTGTATGTTGTTAATATTTTAAATATTTTATATTTAATATTAAATATTTTAATATTCGAATGTTGTACGTAATACTTCAAATATCCTATATTAACATTTTCAACGGCAATCAAGATTCACCAGCAACAAAAGATTTAATTTAATTAAAAAGACCGACTTCATTCAAAGACACAACTGTATAATCACAATTACAACCACTTCTACCGTAACAGTCTAATTATGTTCATTTCCGTAATTAAACCGAAATAAAATTTATATTAGCAAAATTACCGCAATAAATGAATTTACAAATATTACCGAGTTCCTTTAAGTAATAAAGGCAAGAGGAAATAAAATTAGCATGTTGATCCCATAGGGACGAAACTCCGTCGCTTACAAGTGGAAAATCATGTGTTGGATCAGACGCGGCTATGTTACCATAGTCTAGCGGGCAAGTAGTGCAAGCAGCCGTTTGGTCAGACACTCTATACAACTATACTACATTGTTCAGCACTCTGCTATTTCCCGTTCCTTCGTGAATCTACTGTCCCCTGTGTATTAACCGAATGACGTAGTAACCGTCTAACGTTATTAAACGAGCAGTTCATCTGTATTTGTGTATCGCTTTTATCTTCAAAATCATCCTAACGAAATCTTGTCACTGTGGCTATCAGGTGCTTCTTTTCATGAATCTTATTTATACTTTTTAGGCTATTATTTATAGGTTTATGTTTGTAAATCTTATTTTGTTCATAAATCCTGCTTTGAAAGTAGACTCTACCATAAATATAACTCGACGATAACTCGAAATTGTCAGAACATCGACGACTTTGAAAGATATTGTCATAGCAACAAAATAATGTGTTTAGAATGTGAGTACAATCATCTTCAATTGTCTTTGCACTCCTATGTCGAATGAGTCGACATCACATTTCTCTTGAATCTCATAAATAATTCAGATAAATAAATAGGTTGAATATGTATATTATTTATTTACTGCTTGTAGTACAAGAAAAATTCGTCCCATACTCTATATTTTACACCTTTCTTGATCTATTTTTAAATTAAGGAGTCGACGGTGAAATTGAAGAGTGCAAAGGGTTAACCGGAACACCTGGTATATTCTTTATCTCAACATTTCGTCGAAAGCGTAAAAACTATTTGTAATAAAAATGTGAAACTTGAAAATGTGAACGAGGTGAAAATAAAATAAGTGTATAGTCCGAAAATATTTCCGTAAAAAAATAAATTCCGAAGGAACAAGTTCCCTTTCCGATTCTTGTCCCAGTCGATTAATACTACTCGTAAAAATTCCAATATCAGCCGAGAAGAGAAGTAGAAGGAGGACGTTCGACAAATCTTCCTCGACCTAGCATCGACACGAAACCGGCTCGCAATTTACATTCCCCCGGGGCGTTTTTATTAAAAGATCGTAAAAGGGGTTCGTGGAGCCCTCGATTCTTCGTTAATGTGTTCGGCGTAGCAACGGAGTCGGAGAAAACAGAAGGGAAAACCTAACGACGAGGAGCAGCCTGAGAGAGTGTGGAGACGCGAGGAGAGGAAGGTGGTTCGAACTGGCCAGCATCCAAATGTCGAGCAGTAATAAAAGGTCGTATTAAAGGAATACGCTGGAAAGAAAGTCACGGACAGTGGCAACAAAGATCGATCTATCGATCCGTGGTTCGATCTATGCATCGTATCGGAACGTATTCGGCGAAACCACAATGGGGTAGTTACATCGGTCTAAAGTTGCTAACGACCACACAGCTTTCTCCCTCTGTTTCCTCCGCAGCTTCGAATTTCGATCGTTACGTGATCCGATCTGAAAGTAAGATTGCTTTTTTGTATTTTACGGACGGTGGACATATTGTACATCCTCACGAATTCGAACAAAGCCCTATAATTTTATATCGATAGTTGTTCAAGAATTATTACATTTATTTATTATTTACTGTTATCGTGTTATAGGTGCTACTTAAAATTATATGTGATAAGATTTTACAAATTTGAAGATTTTTATAGACTTAACATCGGTTGTAAGTCTGTCACGTGACTACTACGGACGTTGGAGCTCTACGGACGAAAGCCCTATAATTTTATATCGATATTTATTCAAGAATTATTACATTTATTTATAATTTACTGTTATCGTGTTATAGGTGCTATTTAAAATTATATGTGATAAAATTTTACAAATTTGAAGATTTTTATAGACTTAACATCGGTCATAAGTCTGTCACGTGACTACTTTGGCGCTGCGGTCGCACGTCACGTGGGACAATAATGGAACCTGTCGAAATTTTAATTTTCGAAAAGATAAAACTTCACCGACGCAATCAACAATAGACAATGATAATAAATTAGATGGAAAATGACATATTCTTGATACTAAAGATTAGTATGTTCTAATCGTAAGTTGCCTAAAGGAAGAAAAATGTACTTCACTGAAATATGCAAAAATTCGAAGATTAAAGAATTGCGAATTTTCAAAGCCGAGTTCTCAAAATTGCAAAGTTCCACGTTTCAATCTTTCAGAGGACGAAAGTTTCAAAGTTTGCAAGATTCGATGTTTCAAAGTATCGAAGTTCGAAAGGACGAAAGTACAAATATTTCAAAGTTCAAAGGTTGCGAAGTTCACAATGTATCGAATTTTCAAAGTTCGAAATCTGCAGAACTTCGAAGATTTCAATTAGGATTAGATTTTTGGGAGACTACGTATATTGTTGCTTCGGATACACGCTGATATTTAATGTATTCTCCCCCCGAATTTATTACCCGCTGCTCGAGACAGCTAGCTTGAAATTGAGCGGCTAGGGAGAGATACACGTTGACCTCGTAGAAATACAAGATGAGTTACACGATTCCAGTTGAATTGCTTCAGGGCTGAAAATTTTAGAAACAGTGATGGAGAAAAATAATTGACAAGTGCTAAGTTTCTAAATTCCTGCATTTTCAAATTTAATTACTTGATTTTATGAATATCTGAATATACAAATTTCGAATTGTCCAAGTTTGTGATTTCTGAAGTTTCGAATTTACAAGTTTTTTAAATTCTAAAGTTTTAAATCTATGTTTCTAAATTTCTGAAGTTTCAAATCTTCAAATTTTTTAATTTCTAAAATTTCAAATCCTCGAATTCTTAAGTTCTAAAATTTCAAATCCTCAAATTTCTAAATTTCTAAAATTTCAAACCCTCAAATTTTTAAACTTCCAAAATTTCAAATCCTCAAGTTCTACATTTCTAAAGATTCAAATCCTCAAATTTCTGAACTTCTAAAATTTCAAATCCTCGAGTCCTAAATTTCTAAAGTTTCAAACCCTCAAATTTCAAATCCTCAAATTTTTTAATTTCTAAAATTTCAAATCCTCGAGTTCTAAATTTCTAAAATTTCAAATCCTCAAATTCCTAACCTTCTAAAATTTCTAAATTTCTCCCAAATTTTCAAATTTGTACACATCTCAAATAACCCTCCCTAAATTGTCGACTCCCTACTTCAAAAAATAATTTGCATTACAAGTTTTATTTTTGTTCCTCGTACAAAATTAGCGAACATATTTTTTAAATTAATGTTCCAAACGCCGGAACGAAACAATTCCTACGTTTTCTATTTTTTCATCTTTTTTTTTGTCCTTTTTTGTTCACCTTTTCTCTACCATTAACCAAACTACCAGCTGTGCAAATTGCACGGCCCACCGTATGTGTTTTGTATGTCTGTTTCGGTATTTTTGTTTCGCCCCATGACAACGTGTTTTATGCCGGTCTGTGCACAGCACTGGTGTCGCGTATGTACGGAATTTTGATAAGTCACGGATTTTCCTCCGCGTATTTCCCTTTTACGCATCGGCATGACAGAACGATTTGGTATTCCGAAGCTTTGAAAGCTCTTTGGTAAATGCGAACGGAGCGATATTTGACAGAAGTTCTTTACTCGGCTGTTTGATGATGATTTATACTTAAAAACGTGCTTGTATTACGAATTATAAACGATTTTATTCAAAATTCATTATTAATTGAACTAATAAAATTGTAGACAACTTCATGCATTTTTTAAAATAATAAATAAAAACGTCTGAAAAAATTGTGTTATTAAATATAACATAAACAAATATGATATATTTTATAATCTCTTTTATAATAACAAAAAATCCCTCATACTCGTTCATTGCTGTAAAGTATGTGTTGTGATGATCTTCCATTTTGTACAAAAAACGATGAAACATTTACGTAATAATCTTCATAAAGCTTCAAACTGATATACTAACAATTTTGCAATACTAATTTTATCAAATTACAACTTTTTATGTATTTCAAAATTGATATACGCTGCAGTCAGCCGCCATTTTGAATTAACAATGCTACCATTTCCTTCAAACCAAATTTTTTTCAAATATTTAACCTTCAAATTAATGTACTAACAATGCCATTTTGCAATACTAATGTTGCCAAATTACAACAGTTTATACATTTTAAAATTGATCTACACTGCAGTCAGCCGCCATTTTGAATTAACAATGCTACCATTTCCTTCAAACCAAATTTTCTTCTAATATTTAGCCTTCAAATTAATGTACTAACAATGCCATTTTGCAATACTAATGTTGCCAAATTACAACAGTTTGTACATTTCAAAATTGATCATTCTATGCTGCAGTCAGCCGCCATTTTGAATTAACAATGCTACCATTTTCTTCAAACCAAATTTTCTTCAAATATTTAACCTTCAAATTAATGTACTAACAACGCCATTTTGCAATACTAATGTTGCCAAATTACAACAGTTTATACATTTCAAAATTGATCATTCTATGCTGCAGTCAGCCGCCATTTTGAATTAACAATGCTACCATTTCCTTCAAACCAAATTTTCTTCAAATATTTAACCTTCAAACTAATATACTAACAATGCCATTTTACAATACTAATGTTATCAAATTACAACAGTTTATACATTTCAAAATTGATCATTCTATGCTGCAGTCAGCCGCCATTTTGAATTAACAATGCTACCATTTTCGTCAAACCAAATTTTCTTCAAATATTTAACCTTCAAACTAATATACTAACAATACCATTTTACAATACTAATGTTATCAAATTACAACAGTTTATATATTTTAAAATTGATCTACGCTGCAGTCAGCCGCCATTTTGAATTCACAATGCTACCATTTCCTTCAAACCAAATTTTCTTCAAATATTTAACCTTCAAACTAATATACTAACAATGCCATTTTACAATACTAATGTTATCAAATTACAACAGTTTATACATTTTAAAATTGATCTACACTGCAGTCAGCCGCCATTTTGAATTAACAATGCAACCATTTTCTTCAAACCTTTAATCTTCAAACTAATATAACATAGGTATTATTTTGCTATATCATGCATTAATCTTGATGAATATTGTATACTTCGAAATCCGCTATTTGATGTGCAGTATGAAATTTTCATGATCTCCGTGCAAATTCGGCTGGCTGTTAAGCAGATAAGCGTACGATTGCAATTAGTGTTCGATTATAGTTCGTGTTTCATTCGGAGAGTCAGTGGAAAACAGCCTGGCGAGAGAATCGAAATAAAACTTTACCACCAATTTCATGTTCAAGCAACACGGAATGTTGAAAACGTTGATGCAGATATGGACAGCATTGCCTACAGCGATCCCATTCTCCATTTTGTTTGCACTCATATTCGCTTACGATTCCGCTTTTAAAAAATACACGTAGTATTATGCTGTTGTTTATATTCGATACGTTTTTTTCAAAACGGTTGTCTCTTTGCACGATGTATTTATTTGACTTTTCTTTTCAAAATGAAGCTTACTTTCAGATAACAATTGTTAGCATTAGTTATTATTGAGTGACAAGAATTATTATCGTTATAATAACGATGTAAGTTATTTTTAAATAATATACAAATTGGTAGATGTCAAAAAAGTAGAAAATTTACGATCGTCATTATTGTTACGTATATTTGATATTTTGGGAAATATAGGGATTTAGGAACTTAGGAGTTAAAAAGTTTAGAAATGTAGAAACTTAAAGATTTAGAAATTTAGAAGATTAAAAATAAAAAAATTTTGAAATTTAGAAATTTAGAAATCTATAAATCTAGATATCTAGAAATTTAGTAATTTAAAGATCTAGAAATCTAGTAATCTGAAAAACCAAAAATCTAAAAATCTAAAAATCTAAAAATCAAAAAATCAAAAAATCTAAAAATCTAAAAATCTAAAAATCTAAAAATCTAAGTATCTGAAAATCTAAAAATCTAAAAATTTCCAAGTTGACATATTTAATCTCCCCCGAAACATAACTGCAATACTAAAGTTTCCAGTAAAATATATTAAAGAACCCCATTTTGAGTCAACTGCCACGTCGTACATCAATAGAGCGGAAAGCAAAGAAGTGAAGTTACCAAGTAATCACATTTCCCTTTTTCAATCACCATAAAAAGCAATCGCTTTCGCAAATTCGATCCATTGCTATCAAGGTATCCGTAAGCAATTAGTTTTTACTTCAAAGAAGTTCATCGATAGTCTTAGTCGAGAAACTTGCAAACTTCTCCATATCGAGTATCGAGTTTAAACGGCATTTATCTTGCCAAAGCACGCTTAATCGCCTCTCATCGGACACTCGAAAAAGAGATGAGACTACCGTAAAAAAAATTGCACTGTCCGATCGCAGATAAATTGAACCATTCAATTTTTCTTTCGAGCAAGAGATACAACGTGTTCGAGTTGCTATTACATATATCGTAGATATTCTTTTTTTTCAATAGCTTCGCGGTGCGTTCGTTTATCCTCGACGTATCAGGATTTATTAGTACCATCTGTTGTTCCAAGCTCGTTCGAGATGACGTAGGTGATCTAGATACGTTCCTGTTCCTACACGAAGCTTGATTTTATTTCCCATTCATTTTGTATGTCGTTTCCGGCACCCACTTTCTTCCTATTCCATTTCCGGCTTCGAGACAACCGAAGATAACCAAATGAATTCATTTTTGCACTTTGGTAACAATAGAGAAAGAGATTTATGCGAATCGGTAATTTGCCAGATGTCACGTACTCTATCACGTTAATATCACTATAATAATACTTCTTGCATAACTCAAACCTAACCTAACTCAAAGTCCAAAGAAGACAAATAAATTTTCTTCCCAAATTAATGCTTCTTGCAATGGTAATCGACATTTATCTGTAATTACACCAAGGATTCTCTGGTTAATCCCACACCATCACAGGACCGTTCACTTATTTAAGGCGGGAAATTTAAGCTGTCCAAACTACGTCTCCAAACATGTTCTCTCCGTTTAATGATTTATCAAATTTTCTATTGATAACAGAGAACTCTATTGATAAAAGAATTGTTCATAAAATAACAAGTACATAGTACACCATACATAAAATAAGGTGGTACATAAAAATTTGACCGAAATTCTGTAGAAATGTAAATATTACGCAGAGGGAATGTAGCGCATTGTTATTCGTCTTTGTCCAATACGTCACGCTCCCGTGATATTTTCAAATTATTGAATCACGTACTGTCGGCGACCTGGCCGATAAAGTGGATGCAAGTAAGTGGAAATCTAAGAGTAAATGCCAGGGCGTCAAGGAAGTGAATTGGAAATTCCGACGGTCGCAATTCACGTTACGTGACCGGCTACAGTATTTCATGGAAATTTCTCTGGGGACGCTCTCGGTAGCTGAAGATGCGAATCCAACGAAACGATTCTCAACGTTTCTCGAAACATCACGAATGCATCTTATTCACGCGAATTTTTCTCCCAGCGTGTGTATCGACGCGAGAACGCCGCCATTTTGCTTACAATTGCAGCGGACTCTAACATAACCTGCTTACTTTCAATGTTATCTCTTTTCATTTACTATGTTGTTACACTTCTGTCGAATATCAGGACTTTTAAAATTATGTTTTTGTATAATTCTTCTGATAATTTCAAATTTTGGTTCATATTCAATTTTGATCGATGGACAGAATAACACTTATGGTATGTCAGTTTGTAAAATATAATTTTAATGCTACACAAGTTTCACACAAGTCTCCAAAATGGCTGATCACCAATTGCAATGAATAATTACAAATTTTGAAGCACATTCTTCTATAATTTGATCACACAAGAAGTTCTGGAAATTGTAAATGTAGTACACGAATTTAAAGTTCGAAGTGTGATAGAACTGCGTAAATTTCATTTGAATAAAATGCTTTTAAAAATGAATAATACAATCGCCTTCGAAATGCAGGTCTCCATAAAGAAATGGAGTGTCAGGAAAAAGCCTAAAATATCGAGGACTTTATCCCAGTTTCAACAACTTCTTTGCGATCCTTAAGTTTCCTGATCCAGTGGAAATACTCTCACGATCAACCCCCGGCATCCCGAGCCGAAAGAAATCAAGATATACGTATCCTAAATTTATCAGGATCATCTATCCCTCATGATTCTTATCTGCTGTTCGAGACTTGGCAGAGTCTTTGTCCACCGTTCAAAAGGCTCAACCAGAAAGAGTCCCGCCATTATTCCAATCTCGTGGCATTACATGCATTCAAAGGGGAAACTTTTCGATCGCTTGATTTACGGTGTTACGCGGGGTGTGGAAAAAAGCCGGTAGACCCATCGAAATATTTCCAATCTGAAAGTTTCACGCCGAAAGTTGGCCGATGGTCGAACGTCACCTGGATCCGTAGCTACTTATTTCCTATGAATCTTCCTTGGCCAGGGAATAACAAAGTTCTCCGGAAAGTTTGCAGCAGTTCTATCATTTTTCCGCGGGGTCTCTCTTTGTTTCCTTTGCAGCCTCGTTTACCACCCTCGAAGAGCGGGCGAGGACGAAGAATCGCGTGATTCAACAATGAACAGGGGCGCCACGGAATTGTTTCACGAGGGAAAAAAACTGTTCCGAAATAAAAAGGTCGAGAGTGAAGCGAGAGGAACTGGCGGGGGTGTTCGTGCACGTCCAAACCTTTTTTTTTTCAGTTTTCTACCTTCGTCGAAAATTAAACGAATACGCCGGTCCTTCTCTCTTTTCCTTTGATTCTTTTGATGCTTCATTCTCTTACTTTCTCGTCGGTGGGCTTCTTCCTTTGTCGGAGGCTCGTATTTCGATACGTGTATCGTATACCACCCCTCGTTACGGACAGAAAATTTGTTCGTTAGAACGGTTCGAATGGGAGGACGCCATTTTGGGATCGCTTTTGGATATTTAGGATGCGCGGTGCATCATGTGTGGATGGTCTTATTAGTGGATGTTAGGAAAAGTATACAGGAAAATATTAATAATGAAATGTTAGATATTAAAGATATTAATAAAATGTTGAATATTAAGAATATAGATAATTGAAAATTTTAAAAACAGTAAAATGTTAGATATTGAAAATATAGGTAGTAAAGTATTAAATATTTATAAAGAGTTAATTCTCTTCTAGTCAACGAACTTCATTATCAATTTATAAATATTTGTCCACGATATGGTAAAATAAACGTAACAACATAATAACGAATATCAATAACAACATAAGTGAGAGATACAGTTGTCTCTGATATACAATGTTCTAACCACCAGTAATTTTCAATCCATTCTTAAATTTTCAGCTATCGTTCGCCATTACACTACCGATCAAGGGTAACGATTATTGTACGACCACTTCAGTACCGTTCCAACAGGCGAAAGAAACGAAACGGTCATTTAACGTGAACGTAGAAGCGTAATCTTTACATTTACACAGTTTTGCTGTAGTCAGTAGAACCGTGGCCAGAGGGTAAGGGATGAAACTAATGTACTTCGTTACGGAATGGCGTCGTAACGTTCGAAATTGCAGGAGTGCCGCGTGACCGTAAAAAATCTTGAAGGGTAATCTTATTTTTAAACGACTTCCGCTCCTTCGCCCGGCTCGTTGTTCCGCCTAAAGTTTCGAAGTAAAAGTGCAATTTACCGTGGAGCTGTTTTGCCCTGTTCGAGAGGCGGCGCGTTTTCAAACGCAAAGCAGAATGGATTCGAGACCGTAGTTAAAAATTATAAACTGCGGCCAAACTATAAACCGTAACGAGCTTTCACCTCTCTCGAGTACTCTGATCTACCCTCTATAACTATAATTTTGCAATGTTTTCGAAACAGTGCGGCGTTGAGAGTTGTATTATCAGATCTTTTACGGAGATTGAATTTTTTATGAAACTTCAGGAATAAATACAAATTGAACAGTTCTATTAGATGAGTAGTACAAGTCGGGGAGTAACAATTTCAATTATTAATTTGGAAATGTAAACAATTGAGAGTCTAGGAAATTGAATATTCTTTAGCAAACAATGTGCAAATTTGGTTTATTGAAGAATCGGACATTTTTGGTTGAGAATATTGGGTGAATAATTACGTAGTCATTTTTCTAAGTCATTAAGCTTGAAATTAATATGTAATAAGTACCATTTTGTTGTACTTTTATGTCATCAAATTACGTCGACTTTTATATTATACAAAATTAGACATTGTTTACTGTGAAGGATTGTCAGCCATTTTGTATTACAAACATTGATGAAGTGAATACGTAGCCATTTTCTTGAAGCCTCAAGCTTTATTTTGACATGCCATGAGTGCCACTTTGTCATACTTTTATGTCATAACATTATGTCAGCTTATATATTATTCAAAATTAGACATTGTTTACTCTAAGTGGCTGTCAGCCATTTTGTATTACGAACATTGATGAAGTGAATACGTAGCCATTTTCTTGAAGCCTCAAACTTTATTTTGATATGTCATGAGCGCCATTTTGTCATACTTTTATGTCATGATATTATGTCAACTTATATATTATTCAAAATTAGACATTGTTTGCTGTAAGTGGCTGTCAGCCATTTTGTATTACGAACATTGATAAAGTGAATACATAGCCATTTTCTTGAAGCCTCAAACTTTATTTTGACATGCCATGAGCGCCATTTTGTCATACTTTTATGTCATGACATTATGTCAGCTTATATATTATTCAAAATTGGACATTGTTTACTCTAAGTGGCTGTCAGCCATTTTGTATTATGAACATTGATGAAGTGAATATGTAGCCATTTTCTTGAAGCCTCAAACTTTATTTTGACATGCCATGAGCGCCATTTTGTAACACTTTTAAGTCATGACATTCGTTCAGCTTTTATATTATTAAAAATTAGACATTGTTTGCTGTAAGTGGCTGTCAACCATTTTGTATTATGAACATTGATGAAGTGAATACATAGCCATTTTCCTGAATCCTCAAGCTTTATTTTGACATGCCATGAGCGCCATTTTGTAACACTTTTAAGTCATGACATTATGTCAGCTTTTATATTATTAAAAATTAGACATTGTTTACTTTAAGTGGCTGTCAGCCATTTTGTATTACGAACATTGATGAAGTGAATACGTAGCCATTTTCTTGAAGCCTCAAACTTTATTTTGATATGTGACAAGTGCCATTTTGTAATGATTTTATCTCATGAAAAAACGTCAGCTTTCATATTATTTAAAATTAGACAATCTCTGATACAAACGACAGTCAGCCATTTTGTATTACGAGTCTTGATGACGCGCTTATACATCCATTTTAATATGTTAAAAATCCGTCTGGTGTTTAACATATCTGGTACATAAATATTAATAATTTAACACAGCAAAGTGTTTCTATTTACAAGAGATCCTCGTAAATTACAATCTCATCGACTTCCACGTTAAATCGGTAAAAAGCAGTATAAATCTGCCGGATATCCGGAAATTTCAGCCGGCCTCGGGCTGACTTATGACGATTCGAAGAGCAGCGTGTTTTCGCGAAAGAATTACGTGGTCTCAGGACTGTCGTAGCCTCCGGAAAGCGACTATAGCCGGTCTTAAATTTTACTTAACATTATCCGGCATCGGTTGCAAGGGTGGATGCGCGCAAGACCAGCCAGCCACTCGTGGCAAAGTTATGCACAGCATTTGCCCGCGAGGACATAACTCTAAGCGCAAAGTTGGCAGAGAACAGCGTCGGAATCCCTTCCGTGCTAGAATAACCTGAAAGCCAGAATAACAAACCACCTATGTTACTGTTCATCCTCTCCGACCCTGTCTACGAGGAACCTCGCTTGAATTCGATTTAACGCGAACTCGAAGAACCTCTTCAATGTGCGTACCTGCCGGTGCACAATTTCGAACTCTGCTATTTGCGTGTCGATCTCTCGAAGTTTTGCATTAAAATGGGGAAATTCACTGCGCTGTATACAAGGGAATTACTGTAGGTGGAGATGCTATAACTGTGTCATTGGACAAAGTGATAATGTACTAGATACTACATAAGGTGTATACTGATGTTAGTCCCTTGCACTATTTTGACGAGTCTGACTCGTGACGCACTGGTACTTCAGTTGGGATCAATTTTACTCGAATTTTGAATATGCTTCAATTTGGAGTTCAAGTCCAATTATAATTTGCATAGTCAACGATTGCATAATACCATGTTGTCATAACATTTCAACATTCTTTGTCTGTTTCAATATAGTAGCTGTGTTTAGTTAGTTCTGACTGACGCACCTGACAAATCGGTCATAGTGCAAGGTTGTATATGTGTGCTACTATGCAAGAAATCACACTAGTAATATTATTTACTGCAATAATACCATTGGACAAAGTAATACTCTATTGCACAAGATAATAATTTACTACTGATGTTACTAGACTGATACTGTATTCGTAGTATCGACAAAATTATTAATACATACAAGTGCATGAAACTTAGAAACTAAATCTTGAATTACAAGACTTATTCATCAATTTGACTTATTACCAATATTTCCATAACATCCGTAATAAAAGATTTAATAAGGTTATGTGTTAAACATTTACGAAGATGTCGGTAAACATTAGTAAAGATTTTGGCAAAAGTAGAACCGCTGTTGCGAGTAATATTCAAGAACTAAATTACTGTCTCCACTCAGTGAATTTACCAAATGACCCTCTAACTGAACAAACCCTCATTACCCGGCGTTCAAAAGGATACAGCGTCCTCTTCTGGATGGAACAAGGATTTAAGATCATGGCGGGAGCTTTAGTCGCTGCTTGCAGGTGTTTGTTATTTTAATTAGTGAAACGGTTGAAATAGCTGGACTGAACCGAGGAAAGGAACGGCTTCGCACAAGGAAACGGAGAGGGATACTACCCTCGGCAGTTGACGTTGTTATCTAACGTAACATCGTGGAACTTGAAGAGCTCGTAGATTGTTTCATTTGCGTTAGATATCATGCATGAAAGGAGAAATATTCCATCGTAATTGCGTCAGGTGCAGCCTGTTATATTTCAAGGCTAATTAACGTTGCTACGGCAACGTGTTGCCCTAGTATTTTCTACAAATATCTTCGTTAATTAACGTGAACACATCGACAACTGCGATATTTTTTTTTAGGAATTACGATATTAACTAGGGATACAGTATTCGATATAAGTGAATCTCTCGGATCTGAACTTTTCTTTATTGTGCTGCATTAACGGAACGTGTTCACTGCTCACTTATATCGTAGAGGTCATTTTCGCTTATATTGAATTACTGTACTAGGGAGTTTAGTGACATTTGTAACTTGTTTTTAACAAGTTGTTACTATAAGTAACTTGTGATTAACAACTTTGTCGTTTATTTAATGTTAACCTTATCGTATATTTTTTCTTTAGCATGTGTTGTACCTCTTCGTTATTTATGTATTGTATTTTTTCGTCATTATATATTGTATCTTTTTGTTATATATTATATTTTTTTTTTGTTAAATATTGTATCTTTTCATTATCAAATATTGTACCTTTCCGTTAGCATATATTGCATATTTTCATTATTCACAATCAATAAAACACGTTGTTCACGATACAAATTCTGAACATAACCTTAAAATAAAATATTAACATGTTCCCAGCTGTAACGATCACCCAAACTAAACAGTGTAATATTACACAACTGGATCCAACAAGTGAACTTTTAAAAATTACTCCTTAAATAAAAAAATTTGTAAGTAAAAATTACTCTTTAGCTTTTAAAAATACCTTTCAAAAATTAATACTATAATATCGAACGATGTACCTGTCTTCTAAATCTACTTGGTATCTGTTATTTTTGAACAGCAAATATAAAAAGTAGTCCGCATTCAATTATAAATATTTCATTGTAAAACCGTGAAGGGGGTAAAAAATATTTGCGAGGATACATAGATTTTCCCTGTTTGTTCGTTTGGTTCTGCATGTAGAACTCGCTCATAAAAATTCCGTCACCAGGAATATCGCGTCGCGAGGAAGAACGTAGCGACGAGCATATTTATTTCCATTTCTGGATCCGAGCGAGCGGAAATTTATATTTGTCACGGGAGAAATTTCGAGCGATCCCTCGAAAATTTGACACGCGTACCATTATCGATTCTACTTCGCACGGGAAAAAATTGCTAATGCATTTGTGTTAGGCCCGAAAATTCGGTATTTAGCGCGGTAGGTTGGGGATATTGAAATCGTGACTTTTGGAAATTTGAGGAAATAGAGATATAGATATTTTCTGGAGGTAGCGGAATTGACAATTGTTTAATTTAGGGATTTCGGAGTTTTGAAAATTTCACATACGGAAAAGAAGAAATTTGAAAGGTGGAAATTTGGGGATTCTGGCATATGGAAATTTGAGAGTTCCATGATTTGAAATTTTGGGAATTTAGGGAGGATTTTTGGAGTGCAAAGATTTGGAAATTGTCGAATTCGGAGATTTGAAAATTTCCAAAATTTGAAGTACGAAATGTTGGAGGAAAGGTGGAAATTTGGGGATTTTGGTATATGGAAATTTGAGAGTTCCATGATTTGAAATTTTGGGAATTTAGAGAGGATTTTTGGAATTTGAAGAGTTGGAAATTGTCGAATTCGGAGATTTGGAAATTTCAAAAATTTGAAATACGAAATATTGGAGGAAAGGTGGAAATTTGGGGATTTTGGTATATGGAAATTTGAGAGTACCATAATTTGAAATTTTGGAAATTTAGGGAGGATTTTTGGACTTTGAAGAGTTGGAAATTGTCGAATTCGGAGATTTGGAAATTTAAAAAATTTGAAATACGAAATGTTGGAGGAAAGGTGGAAATTTGTGGATTCTGGCATATGGAAATTTGAGAGTTCCATGATTTGAAATTTTGGGAATTTAGAGAGGATTTTTGGACTTTGAAGAGTTGGAAATTTTCGAATTCGGAGATTTGGAAATTTCAGAAATTTAAAATACGAAATGTTGGAGGAAAGGTGGAAATTTGGGGATTCTGGTGTCTGGAAATTTGAGAGTTCCATGATTTGAAATTTTGGCAATTTAAAGAGGATTTTTGGAATTTGAAGAGTTGGAAATTTTCGAATTCGGAGATTTGGAAATTTCAGAAATTTAAAATACGAAATGTTGGAGGAAAGGTGGAAATTTGGGGATTTTGGCATATGGAAATTTGAGAGTTCCATGATTTGAAATTTTGGGAATTTAGAGAGGATTTTTGGAATTTGAAGAGTTGGAAATTTTCGAATTCGGAGATTTGGAAATTTCAGAAATTTAAAATACGAAATGTTGGAGGAAAGGTGGAAATTTGGGGATTCTGGTGTCTGGAAATTTGAGAGTTCCATGATTTGAAATTTTGGGAATTTAGAGAGGATTTTTGGACTTTGAAGAGTTGGAAATTGTCGAGTTCGGAGATTTGGAAATTTCAGAAATTTAAAATACGAAATGTTGGAGGAAAGGTGGAAATTTGGGGATTCTGGTGTCTGGAAATTTGAGAGTTCCATGATTTGAAATTTTTGGGAATTTAGGGAGGATTTTTGGAATTTGAAGAGTTGGAAATTGTCGAGTTCGGAGATTTGGAAATTTCAAAAATTTAAAATACGAAATATTGGAGGAAAGGTGGAAATTTGGGGATTCTGGTGTCTGGAAATTCGAGAGTTTGATAATTTAGAAATCTGGGAATTTGAGGATTCCTAAAATTCCAAAATTTGGAAATTGTCGAATTCGGGGATTTGCAAATTTCCAAAATTAAAACTACAAAAATTAGAAAATTAAGAATGTAGCTTAATAATGTATAAGAGTGTAAATTAAATAATTGGCAAATTTTTAAGCTTGAAATCTACGAATCAAAAATTGCTGGCAGTATCCGTAAATCTCTGCCATTCAGCCGATACCGAATGTGCAGCAGGCTGAATCTCGTCCACGGAACTTTTACCGGGAGAAAAAAAAAACATGTTATGATCGGGTTTCAGCGACGCGATCGATCGGGCGATGTTATATCTCAATTATCGACAGTTTCAAGAGAGCTACAAAGAGTTTGCACGATCCTCCGGCTCCATTATCATTTTTCCCGCCAGCTATTGTGGAAGTTCGCCGCGTACAACTTCCGCTAATGGAATACGTTATGAAAACCACGCTGTGCCTGCGCCCTCCGTTTATAGAATATTCTATTATCGTCTTTATTACACGGTCCGTAAATAAAAGTTTCGTACGCGACCCGACGCCACACGTTACAACCGCGTCTCGCGGCAAGAAACTTTTCCATTACGGCTGCCGGAAACTGCTTCGAGGCTCGATGAATAATTAGTTTTCCCGGTTCCGGCGAAACATCGGACCCGCCGGCTCCTCGAAACTTGCTTCAAGAATATTTCACTCGCGCGGATCATGTTCAAACGAATGCTTTTCTTCCTTGAATGTATCTTCGATGTTGCAGTCGCTGTGTTGACAAGATGGCTGCCTCTGTTATACGGTAAATACGTGTTCGTATATACGAAACTTTTTATATAAATACGAACAAGTATTGTGTAAATACCAATACAAGGTGTTTATTTTACGATTGATACTTTGAATATGGTTGAAATATTCTAACCTCCCTCGATTTTTAAGGTATTTTGAAATATACGGTGTTTGAAGTTACATTTTAAATAAAGTCTTCTGATGATTTAGTAACAGGTTAGTTTATTTGTTCAAAATAATTTTGTAACGATTCCAGCATTGTTTTTCGATGATCTTTATATGTATGTTGAAATATAGTATACGTCGGTGCATTATACTAGGGATATTAATAAAACACAAACAAATTGTCAAATATGTGACGTATTATTGTACTTTACGAATTTAACTGAAGTTTTTTCGTATATCTTAGAAATTAAGCTTGAGAGATGAATTTGTATGTGAGCAAAGGTGTTCAGAATGTTGACCCTGACAACTTATTTCAAGATCGTCGTCATTGGTCAAGTGCGTGTTCTTGAATAGATAATTACTGCGTTCAAAATATTTTTTGCGATTATCTCCGAAATAAAAGCCAAACGGTGATTACATGTATATAGAAAAGTTATTCAGAATAACGTCCTTGACAACATATTTCAAGGTCATCGAAATCGGTCAAGTGTATGACCTTCTGTAAATAATTATCACGTTGAAAATATTTTTGCAAATATCTCCGAAATTAAAGCCCAACGGGGGTGGTGTGTATAGAGAAAAGTTGTTGAGAATAACGTCCTTGACAACATATTTCAAGGTCAATGCAATCGGTCAAGTGTGTAATTTTTTATAAATAATTACAGGTTCAAAATATTTTTGCAAATATCTCCGAAATTAAAGCCCAACGGGGGTGATATGTATCGAGAAAAGTTGTTAAGAATAACGTCCTTGATAACATATTTCAAGGTCAATGCAATCGGTCAAGTGTGTAATTTTTTATAAATAATTACAGGTTCAAAATATTTTTGCAAATATCTCCGAAATTAAAGCCCAACGGGGGTGGTGTGTATAGAGAAAAGTTGTTGAGAATAACGTCCTTGACAACATATTTCAAGGTCAATGCAATCGGTCAAGTATGTAATTTTTTATAAATAATTACAGGTTCAAAATATTTTTGCAATTATCTCCGAAATTAAAGCCCAACGGGGGTGGTGTGTATAGAGAAAAGTTGTTGAGAATAACGTCCTTGACAACATATTTCAAGGTCAATGCAATCGGTCAAGTATGTAATTTTTTATAAATAATTACAGGTTCAAAATATTTTTGCAATTATCTCCGAAATTAAAGCCCAACGGGGGTGGTGTGTATAGAGAAAAGTTGTTAAGAATAACGTTCTTGACTACATATTTCAAGGTCAATGCAATCGGTCATGCCCTTCTGTAAATAAGTACACTAAACTACTAAGGCTAGACGAAGGCTGATACTGTACAAATGCAAGTTTTAAATATTTAAAAATTAATTCTAGAGAAAGCTTGTAACAAACAATAACATAAACAATTGCAATCTAAATAACCTAATAAACTGCAATTTTTCACGAAATCGGTTAAAAAACTGCCTGAACGAAAATGGCAGACAAGCAGTTGATCCTTCCGTTCGAGCAACGCGTCAGTTTACGATTTATTCGCAGGACGGTCAACCAGTTTCCGAAACGCGTGTAATGTCGGTGTTGTATCCCGAAGAAGCATGTAACCGCGGCAGGTAGCCTGTTTCCGCGGCGGATCCGCCCGTCGTGACCGGAATTCGAAGACGAGGCGTGTGGAGGCGCGACCTCGTTCGCCAGGTTGTGTTCTTGTCGGTCCAGAACACGCAGAAGGCACGTAGGATTCTACTTGGAGAAATATTGCCGCGAACCCGGAATACAAAATGGGCCAACATCCTGTACACCGCACACGAATGTTTTTCTTTCCGCCTAATACCATTCGAATCCCCCGATACCGAGGCACGTTCCTTCTTATGAGCAACTCGCGCATCGAATGCTGCTTCCGGTAGACAAACGAATCATCCATGGGGAAATTGATAAGTGATTGGATCTATGGTAGATTTCGCTCAATTTTTATTCGAAAATTAGATAATTTTTAGTTAGAGTTAGAGTTAGAGTTAGAGTTAGAGTTAGAGTTAGAGTTAGAGTTAGAGTTAGAGTTAGAGTTAGAGTTAGATTTAGGGTCAAAGTTAGAGTTGGAGTTTAGAGTTTAGAATTAGACAGTTTGATGAAAGAGTGTAGGATGGGGTGTATAGAGTCTAGGGACATATTTAGGGGACGTTCAGGGATTTTATAAAATTTGGAATTTTAGAATTTGAGGAGTTGGAAATTTAGTATTATAAAGTTTAGAGATTCGGATTTGTGGAAATATGGTCTTTTGGATAATTGAAAAGTTTGGAATTTTGAAATTTTGAAATTGGGGATTCGAAGATTTTTAATTTGGAGAACTTGAGGATTTGGAAAACTTCCAAATTTCTAAGTCCCCAGGCTCCCAAAGATTAAGAAGTCTCAAATTTATTAATCTCAATATTTTCAAATTCTTAAGTTTCTTAAAGCCCCAAGTTTTGAACACTGAAAATCCCTAATTTCCGAAATTTCCAAATTTACAAATTCCCAAATTCCCAAAACTCCCAATCTTCAAATCACCAAATCCATAAAACCCCCAATCTCCAAATCCCGAAATCTCCAAATCCCGAAATCTCCAAATCCGCGAATCCCCAAAACCTCCAATCCCCAAATCCCCAAATCCCCAAATTTTCAAATCCCCAAATCACCAAATCCCCCAATCCGCAAGCCCCCAAACTCCCCTTATCCCCAAATCTCCAAATCCCAAAATCCCCAAATTCCCAAATCCCAAAATCCCCAAATCCCAAAATCCCCAAATTCCCAAATCCCAAAATCCCCAAACTCCCAAGTACCTAAATAGAACCCCACATTTCATAATCTAAAACTACCACGTCCCAAAACTCTGAAACCCCAGATTCATAAAATTCTCTAGGACCTATACTACCTTCACACACCTCACGCTGCCATGTTCTAAATCAGCCTTAACATCAATATTCCAGGAAACGCAAGACGAAACAACGAGATCTTTGTTTCGCGAGACCCCAATCCTAAAATCTCTGCCGACTAGATGCACGCGCGCGAACGTGAAGGATCCCCTATTTCGCAAAAAGCTCGAGGAAAATGTTCGAATAAGTAGAATCTCGTTGAAACGCGATCCAATCGTTCCTGAAAGCCGGTTCAACAATCGCTCGGGACTTAGCCCGTGAATGTTGGATCCGAGAAACGCGTTGTTACATTTTAAGACTCCGTCTTCCTGTTCGTCCGCGTTCGCGTTACCGTTTAACGAGATACTCGTGATAACGAGCAGGGAAATACGGCAATTTTAGCAAAACTTAGGCGAAACGTTCCTAATACCGAGGCAAAGAGAACGCTTGGTAGACGCTTACAGGGTGTATTTAGCAGCGATGACAGCAATTTTTAATAGAGACCTGTAATTCTGGGACAACCGGAACAGAAACGCAGTCGTTGGAATAAATTCGCTTCGCGCCAGAAACTGCCACTCTGTAATTTACACGCTTCGTGCTTAAGAACAAGCAGACAGTCGAACGAACAGCTACGAGCTTTTATCTTTTGTCCTTTGGCGGGCCCAAGAACATTGCTGTCGCCGAGAAAGTCTAGTTGACGTTTTCGTTGGATTTGTGCTGGAATGTTGCAGTGTTATAGCGAATTTGGGGACGTAACGATTTGGGGATGTAGGAATTTTGGGATTTAGCGATTTGGGGATGTACCGATTTGGGGATGTAGGAATTTAGGGACGTAGCAATTTGGGGACGTAGCCATTTGGGGACATAGCGATTTGGGGACGTAGCGATTTGGGGACGTAGCGATTTGAGGATGTAGGAATTTGGAAATATAGCGATTTAGGGATGTACCGATTTGGGGGTGTAGGAATTGGGGATATAGCGATTTGGGGACGTAACGATTTGGGGGTGTAGGAATTTGGGGACGTAGCAATTTGGGGACGTAGCGATTTGGGGACGTAGCGATTTGGGGATGTACCGATTTGGGGACGTAGTAATTTGGGGACGTAGCGATTTGGGGACGTAGCCATTTGGGGACATAGCGATTTGGGGACGTAGCGATTTGGGGACGTAGCGATTTGGGGACGTAGCAATTTGGGGACGTAGCGATTTGGGGACGTAGTGATTTGGGGATGTACCGATTTGGGGACGTAGGAATTTGGGGACGTAGTAATTTGGGGACGTAGCGATTTGGGGACGTAGTGATTTGGGGATGTACCGATTTGGGGACGTAGGAATTTGGGGACGTAGTAATTTGGGGACGTAGCGATTTGGGGACGTAGCCATTTGGGGACATAGCGATTTGGGGACGTAGCGATTTGGGGACGTAGCGATTTGGGGACGTAGCGATTTGAGGATGTAGGAATTTGGAAATATAGCGATTTAGGGATGTACCGATTTGGGGGTGTAGGAATTGGGGATATAGCGATTTGGGGACGTAACGATTTGGGGGTGTAGGAATTTGGGGACGTAGCAATTTGGGGACGTAGCGATTTGGGGACGTAGCGATTTGGGGATGTACCGATTTGGGGACGTAGTAATTTGGGGACGTAGCGATTTGGGGACGTAGCCATTTGGGGACATAGCGATTTGGGGACGTAGCGATTTGGGGACGTAGCGATTTGGGGACGTAGCAATTTGGGGACGTAGCGATTTGGGGACGTAGCGATTTGAGGATGTAGGAATTTGGAAATATAGCGATTTAGGGATGTACCGATTTGGGGGTGTAGGAATTGGGGATATAGCGATTTGGGGACGTAACGATTTGGGGGTGTAGGAATTTGGGGACGTAGCAATTTGGGGACGTAGCGATTTGGGGACGTAGCGATTTGGGGATGTACCGATTTGGGGACGTAGTAATTTGGGGACGTAGCGATTTGGGGACGTAGCCATTTGGGGACATAGCGATTTGGGGACGTAGCGATTTGGGGACGTAGCGATTTGGGGACGTAGCAATTTGGGGACGTAGCGATTTGGGGACGTAGTGATTTGGGGATGTACCGATTTGGGGACGTAGGAATTTGGGGACGTAGTAATTTGGGGACGTAGCGATTTGGGGACGTAGTGATTTGGGGATGTACCGATTTGGGGACGTAGGAATTTGGGGACGTAGTAATTTGGGGACGTAGCGATTTGGGGACGTAGCCATTTGGGGACATAGCGATTTGGGGACGTAGCGATTTGGGGGTGTAGGAATTTGGGGACGTAGCAATTTGGGGACATAGCGATTTGGAGACGTAGCGATTTGGGGATGTACCGATTTGGGGACGTAGGAATTTGGGGACGTAGTAATTTGGGGACGTAGCGATTTGGGGACGTAGCCATTTGGGGACATAGTGATTTGGGGACGTAGCGATTTGGGGATGTAGGAATTTGGAAATATAGCGATTTAGAGATGTACCGATTTGGGGGTGTAGGAATTGGGGATATAGCGATTTGGGGGTGTAGGAATTTGGGGACGTAGCAATTTGGGGACATAGCGATTTGGGGATGTAGGGATTTGGAGATATAGCGATTTGGGGACGTACCGATTTGGGGATGTAGGAATTTAGGGACGTAGCAATTTGGGGACGTAGCGATTTGGAGACGTAGCCATTTGGGGACATAGCGATTTGGGGACGTAGGAATTTGGGAATGTAGGGATTCGGGAATGTAGGAATTCGGGAATATAGTAATCTGGAAATGAAGGGATTTGGAAATGTAGGGATTTGAGAATGTAAGTATTCGGGAGAGGACTCGGGAAGAAAGTTGAACATATGGGCACTCAAGAATATATAAGACTTATTAAATAAGATAACTTCAATTTTTAGCAATGATGATTAATATCCCTATGACTCCACTTTTATTAAAATTAAACTAATCTATTTCAAACAACAGCCATTCACAGAGCTAAATGCACCTTTTAACATATTTAACAAATAACACCAAACAAATCAAAATTTACTTATCCTAGTTATAACAATAGACCTAACCGAACTATTAAACCCAGTTACAGTCCCCATCATAAAATTGATTAATCTGTATAATTGAAATAATGCAATTAAATGAAAGCAAAGTGTGCTAATATCGCAGCAAGTTCGATTAAAGAATAAAACGGAAGATTTATCCTTATAATTGCGTCCTTATTCCTCGAACGAGATCGCAGCGTCAGCAGTAATTCGTCAAAGGGATGACGGATTGCTTCTTGCCACAGGAATGATTGATCAGCTTGATTAAGACGGAAAATCACTTGTCAGGAGCCGTCCAGGTAGAAGACAAACTTCCCTTTTAATGTCGCTCGAATCGAGGAAAAATCTGTCCGATCGGATCAACGGACGAACGATAAAATGGCAATTTGATCGTCGAGAAGAAAGTTTCACGATCGCGCGTTTTACACGTGAGCTTCCATTAACCGAGCCTTTCAGAGAGCTTTCAACCTGCGCACCGCGATACAATGAACTTTTACTTCTTCGAATTATCGAAGGTGAATCTGAGGGAAAGTAACATTGAAAATCTGGGAAAGTTCAATGACGGACGGAAAAGATCGGGGAAAGTTTCAAGGTTGTACAATGAGGAATATTGATAGTGAGTGGTTGTAGGACACTATGTTTTGAGATTTTAATTGTTTCAATTTCACGGGGAGATTTATGTAATTTTATTAGTGTACGTTCTGAATTTTCCTAATTTTCTATTCTCTAAATTTTACAGTTTGTAAAATCCTAAATTTTCCAAATTCCCAGTTTGTCGAATGCCTAAATTCCCAAATTTGTAATTTCGGAAAATTCTAAATTTCCGAATTACCAATTTTGCAGGCATCTAAATTTCCAAGTATCTGATTTTCTAAGATCCTAAGTTTCCAAATTCCCAAATTCCCCAATTTCTCAAATTCTCAATTTTCCAAATTCCCAAATTCCCAAATTCCCCAATTTCTCAAATTCTCAAATTCTCAAATTCTCAATTTCCCAAATTCCCAAATTCCCAATTTCCCAAATTCCCAAATTCCCAAATTCCCAAATTCCCAAATTCCCAAAATCCTAAATCACCAGTGTCTCTAAAATCCAAAATTTGCAAATTCCCAATTTCCCAATTTCCTCAATTCCCAAATTTACAAATCTTCAAATTCCTCTTTTACCCTTTCAAAATTCTAAAACCCCTTATTCAATTCCACATAATAGAGCTAGTAGACCTAACCCACCCCAGAGACGGGTTACATACTTAATTTTATTAAAAGAAATTAATAGCCAAGTACTAAAATAACCCTAAAAATTACTAAAAGTATTTTATCTCATAATATAAATTGATTCTTTTAACATTTGACTCTGCACAATTTTTTATGGTGGTTCTTCATAATTTTGTAGTTCTTTTTCATGAAGGAACATGGTGTCTGAAAGTCATTAATGCGAAAGATACTTTTACGGTGCACGCAATTATAAACGACGTTTACACGCTTAACCAGTTAATTAAACTAGTTTCTGGCTGACGGAGTTCGTGGACCAGCAAGATTTTGGATAACCAAATTACTAGGCGGATGAAGTTTTGATCGAACGAGCCTTTATGTAACGGAATTTTCTCGATAATTGAGGTTAATGAAATCGATCAGATTATCTGTATCATTCTATAAAACGATAATTATCTGCATATTACTAGTAATTTATGTTATCAATTTCAACGTGATCGTATGAATTACTGAAATTTGATATGATCAATTTATTGATTGATGTGTGACTATACATATAAATAATGACAAGATTAATTCTGCTTTCGAATTTGCTTTTGACCAAAAATGAATACGCTGACGAGTATTTCATTATATTTAATTGTAAATTAAATTGAACAAGTACTAAATTTTTACAATTATTACATAAAGTTAAAAACCACCTAAAGAAGTTATTATTCCAAATTTTGGAATAAAAATTATTTTAAAAAATAAGGTTTTAAAGAATTGCAATATTAGAATGGATATTATAATAAATATATAGCATATTAATCAATAAAATCAATATTAATTGATTTTTTATCAAAATTGAACAAGTGGCGCCATCTCTCCTGCGAACAGGGTGAACTACACACTTTTGAAACTGTAGTTTCGTTAGTTCCTGTATTCTGCCGCTAGATGGCGCCACCTGTATCTTTTTTTTATCAATTCAAATAATATAGTTGATTTTATAAGCTTAATTGACTATAATATGAATCAAATTACATCAGAATGCAAGAGCAATTCGAATTGTTTTGACTTTGCCAAACTATTATCAATTTTTATCCATTCTAATCCTAATTGTCCTAAGTGTTTTTGCCTTATGTGCGCCATCTAGCGGTGGAAGATAGGAACTAATTAAACTACAGTTTCAAAAGTGTATAGTTCACCCTGTTCGCCGGAGAGATGGCGCCACTTTTTCAATTTTCGTAAAAATTCAATTAATATTGATTTTATTGATTGATATGCTATATGTTTGTTATATATTTATTAATATTGATCTTATGTTGTTTGCAATACATCCCGTGTACATAAATTTATACTTTACCGACATCTCGGTAGGTAAATTACCGACTCCATACGGTGACCACTTCGCAGTCGGTAAATGTTTTCGTCTTAGTTCAGCGGTTTGTTATAAGATGGCGCTGGTAGTAAACTTTTTGGCGGTTTTTTTGAAAAGAGAAACCTTTCATAATAATAAAACACCAAAGTCCATAATTATTACCTATTCTTTATCCTTCCTATTTTAAACACAGTAGTAGAATTTTAATTTTATTATTAAAACATGTTATAAATTTATAAATAATTAAAAAAATAAGAACATATAATGTTTGATAAACTCAGGATTTAAAAACTAAGCAGAGTACGTTCTTTTAAAGTGTGCAAGTATGGAGTCACAAATTTAATAAATTAAATAAAATATGTAAGCATGTAGTAACAAATTTTATATAATAAATAAGGTATACAAATATTCAGCAACAAATTTAGTATAATATTTAAAGTATACAAGTATGCAACAACAAATGTAATATAATAAATGAAGAATATAACAATGCAATACTAAATAACCATTGTTTTTATAAACAAACCTCTTTTCATAAGCCACTTTTGTATACATAAAAACATTTATATCTTTTTGTAATTACAATCTTTAATTCTGCCTCAAAATATTATAAACTTGAAATATCATCAAATTTTTCAAATAAAATCTGTGTCATTACTTTTCATTATTACCAATGAAATTCATACACACTCATATAAAAATTAAAAAGCTCAACCATAGTGTTTCAATATCCACACTCCCAAAATTTCTAACATACCCAAACATTTCCTACATCTTTCCCAAAATTTCTAACATCCCCAAAACAACATTTGGTACATCTTTTTCAAAATTTCTAACATACCCAAACCAACATTTCCTACATCTTTTCCAAAATTTCTAACATACCCAAACCAACATTTCCTACATCTTTTCCAAAATTTCTAACATACCCAAACCAACATTTGCTACATCTTTCCCAAAATTCCTAACATCTACGATATAAAAATCATTGAAAACCTTATAAGCGCGACTATTAATATAATTCCCATGATTTGTTACGGTACCAGAAATAGACCGTCTACCTAAAGTCTGAATGTTTAAAATCAACCAATTTCGATTAACAGAGCTTATTTCCAAACTTCGTCTAATAAATTGTCCAACAATTTTCCATTAACCGATAATATAATGGTGTTACAGTGTGGTGGTCAGAGCGGTGTCTGGACAGCGAGCGTGATCATACTGATAATTGGAAGCTGGATCGGCAAAGTTGGGCCACGACCAGCGGATGGCGAGATCGCACACCTAACATCGCCCAGGGAAAGATTGGAGACCGTGCGACAGGTTCTTTCAGAGGTGCCTTTGATCGACGGCCACAATGACCTACCCTGGAACATCCGAAACTTTGTCCACAATCAGCTGGCCGACTTCGACTTCGACAAAGATCTGCGACAGGTCGCTCCATGGAGCAAGAGCGCGTGGAGTCAGACGGACTTGGTTAGACTTCGTCAAGGGATGGTCGGTGGTCAGGTAACTAGTAGTACAGACCAGGTCATGACTGTAACCACTTAGAGACGACACTATAGACCAGTTCTCTGTACGACCACTACAGTGGCTTTCGAATGTCATCGTAGATTAGCGTCATGGCTCACTCTACTCACCGTTTCAATTGAACGATCATTTTTATATGTTTCGATTCGCACTTTGCTTTACCACGTTTTTTAACAAATCCCACAAAAGTACATTACATGTAAATAAAAGGTAACCAAGTTTAGGCACCGTGGAGCACCTCTTTGCACTAATACACGATATTGGAAACATTTGGAAATTACATATTTTGTGAATTTTTTAAAAAAGTAAATTATCAAAGTTAAACTACATGTATCTTTGGGAAAAATTATAATTTAATCGTCGAAAACATTTCAATTTACGTAGAGAACACTGTCCGTCGTAGTGTTCATATAAAGTGTACATATAAGACAGATGAACAGTAATCTAATGTAGCAACACCGTAGAAAGTAATTGTCAGTTATTACTCCGTGGTTCGCAGGCTTTAGAGACGACTTTGATGATATTGAACCGTCTTCGTAGTGGTTTCTGTTTCGTTTCTGCACACCATAGCTGGGTGTTTCATTATGAGCGTCGTGCAGCGTTATTACGTGTTACCCTTATAAAGAAAGGAACATTTTCTGTGTCATCGCTGGCGGTGACCTGTCTTTCTTAATATCGTACAGACACTGTTGCACAAAACCTTGATGAAAATTCTAAATTCTCTTCCAAATATTGCAAGTTTTTTAGTAGTGCAGGGCTGCGCTCTTCTTTTCTTCTCATTTAATAGTGTTTATTTCTCTATTATTTATTAATATTAACACTAATCGTATCGATGTACACACACATATTTTAAAATTAAAAATTAAGAAAGAAACAAGAAGACACGAATACTTCTGTGCCTTCAACATAGATTTCAAGAAGAGCATCTTAGCAAATTTTGTAATTTAAAATATGGAACGAAATGTGTAATTTTCAAGCAATTTCAATCTTTCAATTGATATGTCACAAGTGTTATTTTTCGACATTAAATTGATTTTTCTAAAAGAAGTCCATATTTTGAAAAAGAAGATTCTCCACAAGATTATTCTCTACATTTTGCATCGGTAATTTGGAGAAACTAAAATCATTTCTACATTAAAATCGAATACGATCGATGTAACAAAATGGAGGCAACGCACTCGCTCGGTTTTATCAATGAAAAACATATAACAAGTACACTTTGTTAAGTCGTATCATAATGATCTGTCCAACTATAAATTACAGCAAATTTTCATGCAGAGGATTATTTATAGACGCTACGTGATACCATTATTTGCGGTACGGTAAATCATACGCGTAGAACCACGCTCGTAAAATTTGTCACGGTTGTACGCTACGAAATAATGAGTAATAAATTCGAGGGCAATAATGGACAGCGATCTTATTAAACTGCGACAATCAACCAAAATTCGAGTACTCTAATTGTAATCATCGATCATCATATTTATAAATATATCTTTATGCGTTTGATAAAATTTGTCCTTCGATGAAAGATCAAACTGATATTCTTCCTGATCAAATTTCCATTGCTATAACTCAAATTATTATCTCAGTAACAGTAGGCAAAAATAATTATTTTAGTTTAGTAAAATTAGTTCTTTTTCTCCAGCAAACTTTCAATACTCGTTTTGTATAGCAATGTTAACTTTTACAATCTCGCGTCACTTCCTAAATGAATAATTCTTCGACGAATTATTACGTTCAAAAATGTTATTTCGCGAAAGTACTTTATTAGCTCTGCTGTCCTCTCAAACTGTTCAGAAGGTTTAACAACCCTCTGGGCACAGTATTTACACCCCCGAGGCCTTCAATGATTTATTTCATCTTTAACCTACTCGAGCCATAATTAAAAATTATTGTAGCCAGTCTAAAGCGGTACACCTGGGAAAGTCAGTTAATTAACCAAAGAATAATCCTAATGAATAATGGTTTTTTTCTTCGCAGTTTTGGGCTGCTTATGTGCCATGCGAGTCGCAGCATCTCAACGCGGTGCAGCTGACTCTGGAGCAGGTGGACCTCATTAAGAGGCTCATAGAAAAATATTCGCAACACATGCAGTTTGCTGCATCTTCAAGAGGTGCGTACAACAAGATAAGAGTATGTTCGAATTTTTTAAATTGCTAAAACAAATCACTATATTCCCAAATTTCGAACTTGCAACTTTCTAAATTAATTAGTTAAACTATTACTTACTGTATGTTCTCTATAAATTATATTGTTGTTTCATTATCTTAGTATAAAAATTAGAACACGTCTAAGTAATAGAATGATTCTAATGTCCGAATTAATTTAATTAAATTTTCAGAAATCTTGGAGGCTCATGGAAGAGGGAGGATAGCTTCCCTCATTGGGGTGGAGGGTGGACATAGTCTAGGAAGTAGTTTAGCCGTTTTAAGGACGCTATATCAATTGGGTGTTCGATATCTCACGCTCACGCACACCTGCAACACACCTTGGGCAAAAAGCTCGTCGGTAGAAGACGAGGATGAAGATGGTAAGCGTCCATTAACCCTGCAACAAGAAGTCAAAGTCTTACGCTGATGTCAAGAATTAATAATGCAAATAATCTGATATACGAGATGAAATTAATCAAAAAGTATTTAAACATTATTTTTACTTTATTGAAAGGGTAAATGTTTCAGAGATAAATAGGAAGAGAATACTGATGAGTCCTTTGTTCCAGGAGGCGGTCTAACAGCATTTGGAAGAGCAGTGGTTCAAGAAATGAATAGGCTGGGGATGCTGATAGACCTTAGTCACACAGCAAGAGCTACCATGAGGGATGCTTTAAGGACCAGCAGAGCACCCCTCATTTTTTCTCATTCCTCCGCCTTTGCCATTTGTAATTCGTCGAGAAACGTTCCTGACGATATTCTGAAGCAGCTGGTACGAAAAAATATATTGATTACTGATTGAACATTATAAAATAAGTCTCTTATAAATAAAAGATTTTAATAATTACATCTGTGACTCTCTTTAAGCAGATAAAAAAGTGTACTACTTTCATTTACAGGCTGCTAACGGTGGATTAGTGATGGTGACCTTTTATAATTACTTTGTGAAGTGTGGCTCTCAAGCCAGCGTTTCAGATGTCGCAGAGCACATTTACTACATTAGAAACTTAATTGGCGTGGACCACATCGGTGTTGGTGGCGATTTTGATGGCATCAACAAGTAAGAATGAATCATTACACTTAAGAATTTTATCTTTGCTGTTTCACTCTTTTACAATGTCTAGATATGACAATTAAACCATGAGATTATAACAAACTGTCGCTGTCGATAATTTAAACTCCATGACACTTTGTTGTCATGTTTACCTAAAACAATAAAATAGATAAAACTCAGAACTTGACACATTTCAAGTGCAAACTTTATAGACTCAAATACTTTTGTATTGATTTTGTAAGATTTGTAAAGGCTTGAACAACGATATCATTCGGAGATTATATTTGATTCCGTTGACAGGACACCCCGAGGTCTCGAAGATGTTTCAAAGTATCCAGAATTGTTCGCCGAACTTCTTCGAAGCGGCAAGTGGAACGTGCTGGACTTGAAGAAAGTCGCTGGTCTAAATTTGTTGAGAGTCTTGCGGCAGGTTGGAACTTATTCTTAATTTCCCAGCTCTGAAATTTGAATTGGACAAATGTACTCTTCTGATTAAAAAAAAAAAGAGATAAATAGTAATAGAAAGTTTGATACAGGTGGAACGAGTAAGGGACGACATGAGAACCGCAGGAGTGACACCTTCTGAAGAGTACCTCCAAGATTCCCCTGACACGATTGGCAGTTGTGCGCTGGATATCAACTCCGTGCAAAGAGTCATGGAAGTCTGATTGTTCTATCAATCCGTTGTGTTTCTGTATAACGTGTAAATTACTTCTGTATGACCTCCCTGCCGTCCTATTCTCGATAACGGATACTATCCCGTCGGAGACAGGAAAATCATGATAAACTGAACAGTTCTGGAGGAAAGGGCTTCTCGTTGCTTCATTCTTGTGCGACCTGCCCCGCCTACGAAGTCTGTCCCTTTTTAGATGCTCAATCAGAATAATGTTAGACGAAAAGATGAAGGAAAACCTACCTCGAACGAAAATATCGCGAACACAATACACATAGCTTCAGACATTTAATTTCTTCATTTCAAGTACAGACACAGACAATTATTTTTAACGTGTCTTCGTATAAATACATTCATTTATTTTGTAATTGTTCTAGTGATACAGAGTGTATCAACACGATTGTATTTTGCGCATGAGATACTTTATTTTTTTTTTTTTTATTGAAGTAATAGTTTCGATTAAGATGCCTTATGCTTTATAAATAACATTACAAATAATGATGATAATCAGCAATGATTTAAACACAACAAAGCGTTTTATTCTTAAGAAATTAATAATGCCAAAAGTTTTAAGCAAATTTGCAATATGTTACTGTATTATGTATGTACAATCCATGACTGTCAACGACTACATCATACAAATAGTAAGTTGTCTATTTAATAATAACTTGAGTTAACTTTACTTATTATAAATATGTTGATCTTTCAATCACATTGATCAGTCTCTTTTGTAATTCTCAGTAGTTTAATACTTTATTATTAAAATTCGGTTATGCTTTTTAATTTAATGAAGAAGGAATGAAAAATATTAAAAATGATGACCGAATTCGATGGCCAGAGGCTGTGTAATTAAATAAGTTTGATAGAAGCTATTAAATAAATTTAATCTAGAATCGATTAAAATAAAGTATCTGTCAGATTAGAAACAACAAACTCTGCAAACTTTCATCTAATTTTCTGTAAAAAATTATGAGTTTATTGCGTGATTCGTGCATAATTTAGTTGTAGCACGCCTGAACAAATGAAAAGAAAGATGGTGACAATATAGTAAACCGACATTGCTGTATCTAGAAAAATCAAAAAAAGAAGTATTGTGTGTAAACCCGGCTGTGTATCTTCGTACGTCTTCCCCACTCTGTTGTATTGTAAAGTGAGCACCTGTGTTTGAAACAAGAAAAGATTGCAGGTTTATTTGATATAAGTTATTGTAATCATTAAACGAAAAACATGTTTTCGAAAATAAAAAACATATCCGATTAAAATGAAAATGTAATTGCAAAATGAGTCTCACTATTAGCACTATAGGAAGAATAATTAACAATGTGAAGAAAACAAATGCTTCTTTCGAGTATAGAGAATTCTTGAATAAGATAAAAATTGCTCACAGAAGACGTCACTGATAGAATTCAAAACCTATATGCGTGTTTCTTGACGTGTTGTACCGGATGTAATCTATCACTTATACACATCCAAACTTTCCTCAACAAAGCATCATCTAATGTCTTTGACGTGTCACCGAAATTGTTGGGATTAATCCTCCTAGAAAGGATTGCATTTTTTAGTGAAAATTCATCCTTGCAATTTCCGTGTACCGTCGCTCACCTATCTGTGTCTCGTGTGCACTTATTACATGATTCGTGCGAGTTGAATCTTCATAAAGAATCAAAGAAAATGACGGTGCGAAATAAGTGAAACGTGAAAACAACTCGCATGAATTATACTCATACTTATATAAGAATAAAGTGCATGAATCATATGCTAGCGTGTATGTGAATGCGATATAGGAATAGATAAAAAGTACGTGATCAAACAAGGACATAAGCAGTATTTCCTTTCTATTTCTGTATCATTTCTTCAACTCGCTCATGCATTCTACTCTTATATTTCTATGATTATACCTAACTCCTGTATCGGAGTAGGTAGAAAACTAGATTATCAAAACTTCCGTTGTACCTTTGCAGCGGATTCTATAAATAAATGTTTCTATTGTATACTTGTCGTTATTCGTATTCCCGCTTTTCCTCAATTTTCAGTTCTTTCACAAATCCAATTTGTTGTGAAATTTATTAATTTTGAAAACATAATATGCATAAAATACATGTCATTTTTTATCTAATTATCATAATCATATGTTTACTATGCACATTCAATAGACTTCCATATAACGAGTAATAAGACGTCGCACTATACACTGAAAGTGTAACATTAGAAACAGAAACTATATGAAAATGTTAAATTTATGAGTGCTAGTCGCGATATACGGGAGCCAACTATAATAGTTGGTATCAATGTTTTAAAATTAATATAAATACTCGAAGAGAATAAAAACGAAGAAGTAAGTACTTTATTTATAAATACAAAAAAGATACTTTAATTCCATGTACCTTTTATTATTTCTTATTCTTTTAATACAAAGATAAATTATCCAGTTTTGTGAGTAGTTGTTGGTCCAGCTGACGGAATTCAAAAGCACATTGGTTTCGTTCAGTCTTGAGATCAATCTCGTGGCATAATAAAGATTCCAAGCACAATGTCGTTCGAAGTCTTCCATATGCTTCGACTTTTGTGAAATAATCTTTCGCTTTAGAAAGTATTTTAATTGCTTTTAAAATCACTTCTTTTCGTGCTTTATCGCTTGCAGGAGCGGTAGCAACTAAACATTTCGCATATAAAACAAACGCTCTACCTTGATCGTAATACCCTCCATGAGCTAAGATTTGGGTAATTACTTCCTCCACTAAATTTAATGCTAAAGTCGGCATATTCATTATTAGCTAAAATATTAACAGAATCAATAGTTATTAATATAACGGTATTAGCATAAATACAAATTGATCAAATTTATTACCTGAATATTTGCAAGATGCATTTTAATTAATGCTTCGTAATAAGATAAATGGTTTTTTACAGCCAATTCTAAGGCTGTATTAAGAAGCACTAAAGAATTTGCTCCTGCAATTCTATTCTCTGGGGAAACAGATGCACACATTAACTGACTTGAAAGAATCATAGCTCGTATTCTATTTTGAGGTATAATTTGTTCATCCTTCTCGATACTGTCAATACATTCTAAACCTTTGGGATAATCTCCTTTCCCTAAATAAACTTCTGCCAACCTGAAAATTTGCTTTTCATATAAAAATTATGTAAATAAACGATATTCATATGTCATTTTAAAATAAATATTATTATACCTAAATTTACATTCCAATGAATCTAAACTTGATATATTTGATGCTATTGCCTCAGCTTCACTCCATTTTTCTTGTCTCACTGATTGTGTGAATACATAAAGCTGCTCACTCAACATCCATATCTATCAAATAGGAAATGTCATAAAAATGTCATACATTTATTTTATTAAAATAAAAATTATATTTATCAATCATACCTTATTACAAGGTTCATTAGGAAACCTGTCTTTAGCATGGGCAAGTACAATGTCAACCAAAGAATATTCACCAAATTCTACTAAAATATTTGCAATGTTAACAACGGCCTGACATGTAGATGGTCCATTGAACATATGTTGTTTTTTATCCCCTGTATTATGTAAAAGTAACAGTTGCGCGCAAATCGAAGACATTTCGGTTTTACCATAATACGCCCATAATGCACATTTTTCAGCATACGTCATTGACATTAAATCTATCATGGAATGTTGACAATTCAAAACGTCAGATTTTGTCAAAGTCTGCAATTAAAAGTTTAATTATCATTAAATATTAAATAACATTTCTAAAATCGTAACAATTACATTTATGTAGACTTATACCTCAAACACCTGCGATGGGTTCTTAGCTTCTAAAGCAGAGTTATGAGCATAAGCAATAAGACCTAATCCAGTTGTATGAGTTATTCCTAACATACTCGCTTTACCGACGGATCTTTCTATAAGAGGTCCTCTAAAATAACATCAATGATATGATGTATACATGTTAGTACTTATTAAATAATTTTGAAACTTACTTTTGCCTAGTAGTTAAATAGTACATCCAAGCATGAGCTAATTGTAAACATACATTATCCCCAGCTTCTTGTGCCATCATGATAGCTTCTTTTAAAGCAGCTTGTGCTACTTCTCTTTTAAAAGAAAAAGAACATTAACACAAATTCCATTTAGTAATCAACTTGAAAGATTGTATTAGAACATACTTATGATTAAATTGAGCATGTAGAACTGCTAAATTTAAAGCTGCATATCTAAAGATACGAGGTCTATCTTCGGGTGCAGAACGATTTTCCATAGCAGCTAATCTATCAAAACAATGATATAGACTATCTACAGCCCCACAATATTCGTTAACTCTTAAGCAATTTAAGTAACTTAAATAATGCTGAAACAATTAAGAAATAAATAATATAAAGAGATTTTTGTTTACACTTGCATGTAAACAGAAAAATACTCTTACCACACAGTACTCACAGCTTCAGCATAATAAGGACTGCAACTTAAAAGTTCTCGTACAAGAACTTGTAGCTCTGCAGGAGGCATTGCTTTGTGTTCATCTGTTTGCAGTGCATGTGCTTGTTGTGCAACAAGTAATTCTGCCTGTCTTCCACCCCAAGTTGTTTTAATTCTGTTGATGATATAAAATATTGTAATTTAAATGAAGAAAATACAAATAAAACTTGTATATATTATAAATACATACTCATTTGAATAAGAATCATCTATTTTAGAACCCATACAAATACCAGAACTTTCAGAAGTATTAGTTCTTCTTTCTAAATATTTTTTTAAAGCCTCATAAAGCGCTACTACTTGATCAAAAGGTAATTTCTCAAAAAAAATAATAACTCTCCTTATATATAATCCAAGAACAGAATTTTTATTCAGTGCAGGTAAAGAAAGAGAGTGATCTAAAGTTGGTTTCATTAGACGTCCAACACTATCAAATAGGTCTAATAATCCTTCAACTCCTTTTCCTTTCAACACATTTAATTGCACCTCTAATTGATGAGCAAAACGATGCAAAATATATTCAGGAGAATACAATATATTCAATAATGCATTAAATTCCATATCTGGTGACTGAAAGAAGTATTATACTTGTTTAAATTGAAATTATATATATAAATCACTATTATAATGACTAACACTTACTTGAATCAATTTTAATGCAGCTAAACAAAAGTCACGTCTTTCAACAATTGCTATAACAAAATTGCATTATTATTAATAACATATAGGTTTTCACATGTTGTCGATGGTAAAGCATTACAAATATTACATTACAGCACTGTAACATTTAGAAATATCAAAAGTAGAAATACCTTTTGTTGTTTCATTACAATACTCTTTAATTAAAATGACAGTTGCTACTTTGTAAGGTGTTAAAGTTTCCTTCTGTACACGTTTTATATTCCCATCAATATTCATTAAATCTACAGACATACTGAATAATGTTTTATAACACATATAATTAAAAGAATTATATAATTTTCATTGTATACAAAGAAATAAATTTTATGTTAGCGATAGTAACATAAACAACCAACGTGCATTCAGTGACTACAGAATTAAACGTAGTTCACTCTTTTCGCCGCAAGAGACCTCTGAAGATTTTTAGTCATTAATGACAAGAAATATGTAGTCAATGATTACTATTTATTTATCTATTTATTGAAATATTTGACTATTTATATACAAATGTATGTATTTTAAATAGAAGATTATTACATGTTTTTATTAACTACAAATAACTGTGAAACAAAATTTGCTTCTGTTTATCAATAACCGAATTAATAAATGTGTGTCATATAAACAAAAAATGTGATATATAACCTATTAAGTGTAATTATTTTTTTTTAAATATCATGTGTATTTAAAATTAAAATTAACTTCTACTAATTTTAATATTGAATTAAATATGTTATCTAATTCAATGTATATTTAATTGGATTTCCTGGAGAATTTGTTCTATGTACTGAAGAATACAATTACGATTTGAATGTAATAATATATTTGGAAAAGAAGAGAAATTGATATTCATCATACAATAAAAATCATGTTTGGGAAACTAATACGTTTAATAAAAAATAATCTTAAGATCCCAACATCCGATAATTTAAAGGTTACATAAATGATAATTTTATTATCAAAAAAATGATAACAATTTTAACTCTTTATAAGATGATTTAATAATACAGATTACATTTGGTTAATAGGAACAGAATTACATTCACTTGGTCAGTGGTATTTTATTAAAGAATTTTAAAAATGATAAAAACATTTATATTCTTTGACCTGGAAACAACTGGCTTGATAGGAAGCATTATGCCAAAGATCACAGAAATGTCATTAATTGCAGTGTCAAAGAACGCTATACGTGAAACTAGAGACAATTTACCAAGAGTTCTACATAAGCTAGTTTTGCCGATACATCCAAATACGAGTATTTCATCCAAAATTAATGAAATAACAGGTATTTTATGTTTATTTTCAATAATAAATTTGTACTATATTATAAATTTTATTTTAGGTTTATCTAATAGGAATTTACAAGGAGTTCCATATTTTAACTATGAGACATATAATTTAATTATGAATTTTATAGATCGACAACCAAAACCAATTTGTTTTGTAGCATACAATGGAAACAAGTTTGATTACCCAATATTTTTATCAGAACTTAAAAATATTAATGAGGTATGTACAGGTTCATGTTACAATTAGTTTTAAATTTACAGATAACTTAATTTCGTATTTTATTAGAGTTTCAGTGAAGATATTCTCAGCATTGACATGCTGGATCTAATAAGAGATTATTTTTCAACAAACAATAATATAAAGGGATCTTGTAGAAGATATGTACAAAACACTCCTTCTGTGTCTAATACTGAAGGCATTAGTAGTTTGTTAAACGATGGTTGTGATGAAATGTTATGTGAAGTAGTGGATTCTATTATGAGTTCAACCACTGATAACCATAACAAAATTAAACAAGAAAATAAAGAAAGTAATTCTTGTTCCAATAGTGGGTTTAACACTCCAACAACTAGCTGTTATAAAAAAATGCAAGAAATAAATGAAAAAACACCTGAAAATCAAATTATTAAACCACAAGAAGCAGATAAAAGTTTGCACAATAAAAAGGGATGCACTGCAAGAAGAAAATTAGATTTTACAAATAATAAACCAAATAATTATGAATTACCGACTGTTTTTAAGCATATTTTAGGAACTGATCCTGAAAATGCTCATACTGCAGAAGGGGATTGTATTACTATGATACGTTGTGCAATTCAGTTAGGAGACTATTTCATTGAATGGGCTGAAAGCAGAGCGACACCTTTTATCAAATATGAGAGACATTAACAGATATACATCTGTAGCATTTTTATTCATGTTTTCTCTAACATATTTAGATTTTAACATTATACTTGCATATTTTATGGAAATATAGGTAAATACTTGAAGCATGTCACTTTATTTTATCTTTAGGAAGTACATATATCAAATATGTATAAATACGTACAATTTTATTGTTATAATGTTTATAATAAATATTCATCAAAAAGCTATTGTGATACTGTAGCTATTAAGTACGGTAGTTAAGCATTAGTATACAAAAATTTATAAAATGTCATTACATTACCACACAATTCCAGCTTTGCAGCAAGTTTTGTGTATCTTCTTCACTTGGAGAACTGTAAGCAAACACAATATACTTATTTGTTTTATCATATTTTATTATCTCACATTTAATACTTACTTCTCAGTAGAATATATTTTACTATGATATGCATCAATTAACAATGGCAATTCATTTTTTGTTACTGTAATTTGCAAAAATAACAAATGTATTAAAAATATATATACATACATTCATATAGTTTAATACTATGCAAATTGACTTACATATGTATTTAGCTAATATGAATTCATTTTTCATTGCGTTTTTTTCAATATCCTTTATAATGTTATTCAAGCGTGAAGAAATATTATCCATTTCAATCATTGAAATTTTTTCTAATAAATTATATGTTTCATCCCAAAAAAATTTTATTTCATAACATGCACAAGCACGATATAGTTCTTTAAGCATCTATAAATACCACTCATGCATAAATGATGTTATTAGAGTCTAATATTAATCTTGTATATTTACTTTACCATATAAAAAAATAATGTCAAAGGTATTTTATTTAAATCATAGCTTAATTCGTTCAATTTGTTCAAAAATAATGTTTCAATATAATAACTTGCTATACTTTTCCAGTTTTGCACATCCCTTAACTTCTACAAATACAATAAAGTCATAATATAACGTTCAGTAATACAATCAATACAATTACAATATTATTGATATTGTGCAAACCTTCATTTGCCTTATAACAGGTTTCATTCGACCATACTTTGAAAGAAGTTCTTTTTCTTGATTGCAGAATGAAATTCTCCAATATAATCTTTCATTTGTTCCCTTAAAAGGTAATGGAACTGCATACCATATTTTACTTTGATACTGAAAGCAAAATTATGTTATAACAGAAAAGTACACTACATTCCTTTATTGAGATAGAAATGACCTTATATCTTCTAAGTATGTTCACTTAATGTTTATTAAACAGTTGTGCTAGCAAACACTACTTATTATATAATGTAAATGAAATATAATAGTATAATTTACTGACCTCTTGAACTTGATTTAATTTTTCTAAATATCCCCCAAATAAGGATATATTAAAAGCTAATACAGGGGCTAAATCAACATATAGAGTATCAAATACTTCTGGAATGTCTAATATCAAGGTAAATGCTGGACCACTTTTTTTAAGTTTAATATTAGGGACAAAATATTTATTCTGTCCATAATAACGTCTTGACAATTCAGAAATGACTTTACTTATAATTCCTTCAATCCATTCACGAAATCTATCTGGGTTTAAAAGACCTTTTTTAATAAATCCATTGAGTACCCTGAACAATAATAATAAGTACAGTGACATTAAGTATTATACATATGTATTGTATATTGTCATAAGAATATAATAACTAAAACATCTGTAATAGTTTATATAACATATCCTATAATATGTTTGTTTACCTTTTGTATTTATCTGGAATATCATGACATTTCTTTTTATCAAATAAGAATAAATTATCTTTTACACTTATTTGAACAAAAGCTGATTGTGTATCACTATACTAAAAATATAAAAAGAAATATAAGGATAAAATAAGGTATTTGCATTTATATTTATAATATTTAAATAGTGCATGAACAATATTCTTACAATTATTTGGTTAACAACAACAGGAAGTTCTATAACTATATTCAAGTCAAATTCATTAGGGTGGCCTACTTTTGTTCCTTTATAAAAACTGCCACAGAAAATGATTTCTTTAAATGTACTTTTAAATAAAGGATTCATTAATTTCATTTGTTCTATTACTTCACTAATAATCTATTAATTCACATTAATAATTTATTATTAAACATTTCCTATACCAATGTTGCAAAAAATACATAGAACAAGATTGTTGAAAATACATACCTGATATAAATATTTATTATTCCTTTTTACCTCCTCATCTTGTAATGATATAAATTCTTTATTGATTATATTAAATATAGTATCATCACAAAAATATTTTTTTAGCTGAGTGTTTTCCATCTATATATGTATAAATATAGAGTATCAAAATTAAAAAATAAGTATTTAAAAAGTACAAATCTTGAGTGTGTTGGTTGAAGTGTAATTTTAAGAAAATTTTATGTTATGAAAATTAATAATGATTAATTGGAGATGTAAGAATTAATATACAGATTAATATAACTTCAATCTAAAAAAAATATCTTCCGTATTTCATAAAATTAAAGTTGTAGATAATTTATTTGACACTATTTAAACCAACTGCATTTTACATGGAATAATTGTTTATTAATAAAAATTAAATTTTGTGTTACATATACATATACAAATGACAACTTACGGTATTCTCTTCAATGAAAACTACATTCAGTTGTGCTTCATATAAAATTATTTAAAATCTATAAAATTCAAACACAATGTATACTACTGTTTGAACTGCTCCTGAAAAAGATCAACATATAAAACAAATGTACGTATCAATTCTTAAATAATTTAAGATATTTAATAACATTTAATATATATTTAATAACAGCAATGTAATACTAGCTCGCGGTAAACTATATACACTTGTCTAACTTTCACGTGTCTAGCTTGCACGTGCATACTGCACGCATTCAACGTGTTCATGCGACTGACTACTGAACGACTCATGCCTCATATATATTGTGCATATGTGACAGCATAAGCACGATACCATTTTTCTTTTCATTTTTTTTATTTTTAAATATCTATTTACACTACAAGTACTGGAATGATTACAGTTTTATTAAATAACACTGTCCAACAAATTTTAACTTTTTCAACGTTCCGATTTACGTTCAGTGATTGTTATAGCTTTTCTTGTATTGATTATGAATCTATAATCCGTTTGTCTCCAGCACGTATAGTTTTTGAGAAATTTGATTTTGAAAAAAAGGCACATTTTTGTGAGGTAACTATAAAAGTTATTAAGATTCTGTTTATATCAAAAGATTCTATATATTTTCCTGAATACAACAATGATGTTTCTATTATTTTGTGAGGACAGAACAAATGAGGAAATAACTATATTACTTAAATAAATGTTAAAAGAATTTTTACACGGTGATTCAATTCTGTATATTAACCTTTTTGTTACGACTAACTTGGACAAAAGAATGAAACTTTTAATGCCTAGCAACGTAAAACACATACCCTAATAAAATGAAAATCGGTAACTATAGAGATAACATGTATATTCAGCTTTACCAAAGTTAAAAATAAATACGAAATTTAACAGATGATTAAAGGCACCGTCAGTGCATAGCAAGCATTAGACGTTGAGTGAATATAGTTATTCGTAACGACTAGCTTGAAGCGTGTAATGATCTAGGATCGTGTAAACGGCTCAATCAAATCCAATATTTTCGCGCAAACTGATCGCAGCCTTTGCAAAGCGTGATCACTGATTTCATCGTGTCTCTTTGAGACATCGTTCAACTCGTCGCATATTTTATTCACTTGTCCATCCAGATCATTCATGGATGCACTTTCGTTCGAGTTTTCAACCAATTGAGTTTCCAGTTTCGCAAGTTTCTCGTCCCTCTGAGAATCTTCGTAGCTGCAGCAAACGTGACAAACGTTGTTAGCGTTCCTAGCCACGTATTGCAGATAAAATTTAACATCGGAGAAATCTTGTAGTTCGTAATAAGTTGTGCCGGAAAGATAAGCCGGTAAAGAATCGTTTAACAATGGTTTTCTCGTTACGATAGCAGCCATTGTTCTAACGAGATCCTCGTTTGGACACATATGAGCTACATGATCGAAGGATTCCAAGGCCTCTTGTCGTACCCATGGATTTTCGTCCTCTAATAATCGACAATTTAGCTCCGCTAACGCGTTCGAACTTTTAACGCCACAATTCCCAAAAGAATTAATACTGTTTCTTAAATAATGCGACGCCATTACTTTTACGTGTGGCGGCAAGCATAAGAAGGATGTTAAAACAGCTTCCAGGATCTGAAATTATAAAATTTCATTGGTTAATAATATTGGTCAATAGAGAATTCTGTAGAATAACATTCATCCCGTTGATTTCAATGATCTATTTTATGAAAATCAATATTTTAAACGGTACCATCTTCATGTCTCTAAATTCTTATATGTTTGAATCTCTACATCCCCAAATCTCTGTATTTCCACGTCTCTACACTACTGAATCTTTATATCTTAGATATAAAATTATTTCCAGATCTCCACATTCCTAGGTCCTTAAATTTCTACATCCTTATGTCCCTGGTTTCATATAATTACTGACAAATATTGAAAAAGTGTATTGAGTATTAGTAAAATAATTTTATAGTGTATATAAAATATCGTTCTTGCGTTTTGAATAGTTTGAACGGTGTAGTTCAATATATGTAGTCATAAATCGTAGAAAAAGACACGTACTGTACAGAACGTATCGTCCTGAATGGTTTTAGGTTTCGTAGCATTGAATAATTCCGACACAAACTCCGACAGTATATCCAGCTGTCTCCCTTCACAATATTCAATGGTGTTTGCGATAGAGTTCCATATCTGTGATAGCATATCAATCGTATGCTTTTCGCCCGCGTAATCCAGTTTGCCAATCATGGACATCAGTATCATCTTGTCGAGAAGGGAAAAAAGTGAAATTGTACAAATTTTCATATGATGTAAAAGTCTTAAGGATGACATTAACTCACTTCAATTTATCGTTCTCATTTGAAGATGCTAATTTACTATTTGTGTATTATTCCAATTATCTGCGTGTACATCTATGTTGGAATTCGAGTCGTACAAGTTTTATTTTATATGCTTTATATACTATCAAAGATTTCACTGCAGTGATTACAAAATGATGACCATGAGTTGAAATGAGTTAAAGAGTATTCTTTTAGGAGTCTATTTAAAACGAACTATTACTAGACGTATCTGGCATTTTGTATATATTTTTAAATATATTTAACATAATACTCAGGACGTCCAAAAACAATTTTATCGAGAAGCTACGAAGTTATAACAGATTAAGCAAATCTCTAGGAAAATTGTTTAGTCGTCCAGTCATTTCATATAAAAGAAACTACAACACATCGATTTTATCGACCGATTAAACTAAAATACTAACTTACAATACGATTCCAGTTTTGTACAGTCGGTTGTCGTTGCAATTCCGCGAACGCATTAGGAATCTCATTAATTATGCAAGCTAATCGATTCTGTAAAAATGATTTCGTTTTCGATGGAAAAAATCGCGCGAGCGGCAACCAAGATGGATTCTCAAGATTCTCCAGCTCCGTCAGAATATCGTGTCTTGTATCTTCAGACAATAAACTATACAATCTTCCAATTAAGTTCTCCAATGCGATCACTTCAAGGCTATTACCGCGCTTCGTCAAAGCGGTATAAACTTTCAACAAATATTTTACGTGATTAGCGCATAATTCCGACGAACCGATGCTGCAAAATGAAATATTTAGGATAAAAATTATAAAATAACATTTGTAATGAAACATTTCATAGTTATAGGTTTTACTTCGACGCAATTGAACGGAAATTCAATATCGCGAGTTATCAGAATGAGAAAACGGAAGAGATTTAATTCTAACAAGGATCACTTGTAAATGAAACGTGACCGATAGTATCAACAGGCGTACTGTTTCATGGATGCTGCGCAATAAGTATTCAGAATCGATGATTTACGAACCGGCCAATAAAACACCAAACGTCCGAGCTCAGAAGAGAACTCCATAACCGAATGCTTAGCAGGTGTTTCAATAAAATTAACTCGATGGCATGAAATCCGTCAGCTGGAATTTGGCTGATCAGACTGCAGATTGGTACCAGTGTAGCTTCGTACAGCGAAGCTTGTCGTGGTCTCTCTCCAATTTCGTGAGCACCTGGTAACTTTATTTCACCCATGCAGATCTCTTCCTGTACTTTTTAAAAGAAGATACAGATATCAGAAATCAAAATATAATGAAAACACTGTAGGCTAAATAAATTATCATGGACGTACAGTATGTTTAGAATGAAGAAGGGATAAGATGTTTAATATGAACTAATAAATTAATAACGAAATCTTTAACATATATTTTCAGTTGTTGTGTCAGAGCTAACTAATCATTACTGCAATGTTAAGAAGTTGAAACATTATGTATATTTTTATCGAGCTTTAATCAAAACTCAATCGTCGTGCAAATACGATTTGTCACATTTGAACCTAATGTGCGTCACTCATTCAATGTTATAAATCAGTACAATGAAAAAATAGAAGACTTAGATCATAGCTGTGTGAAACGAATCTTATCATTAGCAATAGACAGTTGAAGTCCGTTCAATTACCAGGTTTCCCCGTTTCAATATGTCGAAAAATATAGCTTGAAAGTTACAATCAGGGAAAATGTTAAGAAAAAATTCCGAAATACTTACTATCATCAATGTTCGATAATGCAATATCGATGATTGATTCCGAGCCCAGTGTCCAATTACGGTGCTGTTCATACGGCGTACCGATCAGTTTTTTCATGATGCTAATTATTAATAAATGATAGCCTAATTTGTCGATTCCCGTTTGAGTGCCGTACTCGAAGAACGTCTGAAGTATTTAAAAAACACTGAAATCGAAACTAGGGGTCCGTGATCGAATAAAATCGACGAATACCTGTTTGAAATCGGATGCTTCGAAGACAGTATTCAGAAATGGTTCTGCGCCCCTTGAAATGTGAATGTTTATCAATTCGATCACTTTGCTGTAATTCTGTGTTTCTTTCAAGCACGAGGGACTGCACCTGGTTGTAAAAATAAAGAATAAGTTAATCAAAATTCGTATTGACTTACTGTAAAATTTTTCTAAAAAGTAATAAAAGTATAGCTTGAAAGAAAGAAGTAAAGGAAGCTGAAAATGATACTGGTAAAAAAAATAATTAGATACCTGTGCATTTGTAAGAGAAGTTCAATTATGGGCAGGAGTGTGTCGTTGTTTAAGCAGGAACAATATGTAGCAAATAATCTGTCCAAAATTTTTAACGTGTGACCAATAACTTTTATCTTCCTTTCTTCCGCTTTGTCGAGGGAGTCCTAAACGTCAGTTATACGAAACATAAATTTATGCACAAATCATTTTTATATTACATATTTCAGCCAAGTGAGTAGTATCGGAATAGTTTTTTTTTTTATCTTCAATAGTCATTTTTCAAGAAAGGAAGTCAGTTATCTTTGCCAGCTAATCGTTTATGTTTGAAGTCTGCGAAATTGATTACAGCCTAGTGCACCATTTGAGATATACCAACGAGCGATAAAATATCGCACGCCTGAGATCAGAAAAATGTTTATAAAACTAACTGCGCAACGAAGGAATGTATGATACTATACATGAAAAGAGAGTTTAATCATCAGTAGACTGTCGGAGCATTTGTCGAAATGACTATAATTGAAATGAAGAGTTATTGCATATGTTTGTTTCACCTGTTATTTGTTATTTCACCTGAAATTTGAACTCACGTTTGATCAACCATTTCAAATGTTATCTATTGAAGTTGTAATACTCAACACTTTTTTTATAAGAAAATATTTTTAGAAATACATTGTTATAAGTGGAATAAAAATGTACCTGAAGCAACAAGAGCATCCTAGTTGTATCTTTTGTCATTTCCACAAGATGAGAAGTAACGCTATCCACTTTCACACGTTTTATATGTAGTTCGTGCATGATTGCCAATTTACCAAACATTTTAGACGCGTCTACAAATGTTTTTGCGTCCAACTCATGCGATATAGTAACCAACGACCCAATCGAATCGATCACTGTAAAAAATAAGAATATTAATATTGTCATTGTAAACATATGATGAATATTGTAAAATATCGGGTTGTAGTCTGATACAATCTGAAGAGGTGAAGATAAGGAATTTAATAGTGGTATATCAATTTAAAGAAATATGTATACAGTAAAGTGAGAAAGTGAAGATAAGCAATGGTGTCCTTTGTCTTTTGTTTGACGCACTGGATAAGGAACGGGAATGGTTCGGGTTAAAGAATCGTTAAGACGTAATAGGATCGCTCACCTTTTATCAACAGTTCCGTTTCCGATTCCTTGTCCGTGTCGAAAACGATTACACTCTCCAAAGTGGCTAGGAATAGACTCAAGATCGTTTTCGCCTTGCGAAAGAGGATCGCTAATTTTTCTGCTATAGCCTCGAATAAAGTTTCGTACAATTTCTTACTGGAAAGAAAATCCTCACCCTCTATCACGAGGAAACACATCGACTAGCGATTGGGTTTAAAAATAAAGTTACTTCGTAAGATTTACCGCATAAAGATCTACATATAAGAGCATAGTTCCGTGCTGTTTCTCCAAAAAGAAAGATATCGACTCGCAATTGGGTCAAGAGTACAATTTCTTTTTAAGCTTCTAGAACATGGATCTATCTAGTTGTATTAAATGATATTGTTTCTTTGAAAACGAAATTCGTTTAATAATGTGCTGAATTTCAGTATTATGTCAAAATTGAATTTGATTGCATAATTAATTCATTTGTTAGCACGCGTTGTTTTACCGCCTGTTGCGTCGCCATGCGTTGCAGTGCTACGCGGTGTATTACCACGCGTTATATCGCTATGCGTTACAATACTACGCGTTATATTGCCGCGCGTTATATCGCCACGCGTTGCAGTACTACGCTTTAAATTACCACGCGTTATATCGCCATGCGTTGCAATACCACGCGTTGTAATACTACACTTTAAATTACCACGCGTTATATCGCCACGCATTATATCACCACGCGTTATATCACCACGTGTTGCAGTACTACGCTTTAAATTACCACGCGTTGCAATACTACACGTTATATTGCCACGCGTTATATCACCACGTGTTGCAGTACTACGGTTCAAATTACCACGCGTTATATCGCCACGCGTTATATCACCACGCGTTGCAATACTACGTGTTACATTGCCACGCGTTGCAATACTACGCGTTATATCGCCACGCGTTGCAATACTATGCGTTATATCGCCCCGCGTTATATCACCACGCGTTATATCGCCATGCGTTGCAATACCACGCGTTGTAATATTACGCTTTAAATTACCACGCGTTATATCACCACGCGTTGCAGTACTACGCTTTAAATTACCACGCGTTATATCGCCACGCGTTATATCACCACGCGTTATATCACCACGTATTGCAGTACTACGCTTTAAATTACCACGCGTTATATCGCCACGTGTTGGAATACGACACGTTATATTGCCACACGTTACAGTACTACGCTTTAAATTACTACGCGTTATATCGCCACGAATTGTATTGCAATGCGTTGCAGAAAGACGTTTTACGGTACCACGCGTTATAGCACTATCCGTCATATTGCAAAATATTGCATTTCTACATGCTATATCGCCAAATATTATATTACAATAAGTTACAGGCAATATAGCGAGAGTTTGTTATAATTAAACAGCGATCTCACCTTTCTCGGCAGTGCTCAAAGATCAATTTGATTGAAAGAAGCACGTTCTCTATCAAGAATTTCAAACTTGTGGCAGATGTTTTTTGAAACGACGATACTCGTTCCACAGATTTTTCTTTGACATTCAGCAATTCATGACACATAAGTAATTGTCGTTTTACATTTTCTGTCGCATCTTCAGCATTTGTACTTATCGTTTCAGGGATCTGCTTCAAGATCTTCGAACGAGGATGGAAAAATAGAAAATAAGTTACAATCTTTGAATACAAATCAATGACGATAATTTGAAATTAATTTACCTGTGATAAAAGGCGATGCACCAAAGGAAGTGTTTCACTGAAAAGTTTTTCGTCCAGCGAATTGTCTGGACACGAGGACAAACATTCTTGTAGAGCCTGCTGCAAGTATTCCACCTCGAATTTCTCTGTGAGTTTCTCCAGAGCATCGTGAACATTATATTAGTTCAGAAAAATATGCAATTGTTATCTATAGTAATGCAAATAAAAGTATTTTGAAAATTTAGAAAGGATATTTTTAATTTGGACGAATAATTTTCGATGCTGTTGTCTGCATCGGAGAATGAATCTTCTAGTAAGGACGCAAACAAGTGCTCATTTGCCATTTTCTGAAAAATTTAGAAATTCGTGTTTGCGATAATTATTATAATGTAAAATTTGATGAAACGCGTAACACGTTGAACTTTTATTCAAACTCTTATATAAGTTGTTTATATTCATAGCGAAGCATTCATCAAATGGTTAACAAAATGATTGATAATGCTGTTTCTCGTGTCGCAGGCAAATCAACCGTCTATCAATCGCGATGAGATGGCTCGATCGCGAAATGGGGCCTCGAAAATTTCTTGGCAAGCTTCGCAAGTCGAACTATCCGGTGATCGAGCACGATAGACAGCAGTTTCTCCAGAAACAGGGATGGACAAACCCTTTTACAATACCGTAAATCTGTTAAAACAACCCTTCGAAAAGAAGTATTGGAAAATTAAAAATTAGTAGACCTCATATTTCTATATTTTATTTTCACTTCATTAAACATTGATTACAATTAATAAGCTAATAATCTTCCAGCATATATTCGTACACCAATCGAATTAAATGGAAATTCTATATATTTTTTAATAATAAAAATAATTTGCATGAAATTAATAATGAAAATTGTACCATTTGACGACTTGTTAATGGTCCGAAGAATGTATACATCTCATAAAGTTTGCAACGAAATAATATTAAGATGATTTACTAATATTTATTTTTATCGAGGATACGGCCATGTAAGCGATTTGGTCAAATAAATGATTCGGCCAATTTGAGGATTCGGTCAAATAACTGATACGGCCAAATAACCGATACGGTCAAATAACCGACTCGGACAATTTGAGAATTCGGTCAAATAACCGATTCGGCCAAATAACTGATTCGGACAATTTGAGAATTCGGTTAAATAACCGACTCGGACAATTTGAGAATTCGGTCAAATAACCGATACGGTCAAATAACCGACTCGGTCAATTTGAGAATTCGGTCAAATAACCGATTCGGTTAAATAACCGACTCGGTCAATTTGAGGATTCGGCCAAATAACCGACTCGGACAATTTGAGAATTCGGTCAAATAACCGATACGGTCAAATAACCGACTCGGTCAATTTGAGAATTCGGTCAAATAACCGATTCGGTCAAATAACCGACTCGGTCAATTTGAGAATTCGATCAAATAGCCGATTCGGCCAAATAACCGACTCGGTCAATTTGAGGATTCGGCCAAATAACCGACTCGGTCAATTTGAGGATTCGGCCAAATAACCGACTCGGACAAATAACCGACTCGGTCAATTTGAGAATTCGGTCAAATAACCGATTCGGCCAAATAACCGACTCGGTCAATTTGAGGATTCGGCCAAATAACCGATTCGGCCAAATAACCGACTCGGACAAATAACCGACTCGGTCAATTTGAGAATTCGGTCAAATAACCGATTCGGCCAAATAACCGACTCGGTCAATTTGAGAATTCGGTCAAATAACCGATTCGGCCAAATAACCGACTCGGTCAATTTGAGGATTCGGCCAAATAACCGCCTCGGACAATTTGAGGATTCGGTCAAATAACCGACTCGGTCAAATAACCAACTCGGTCAAATAACCAACTGAGTCAAATAGAAGATTCGGCCAAGTAAACGATAATACAGATTTGTGGATGCAAGTTGCCCGGCAGTTTGCCCATCCCTGGGCCATGCACATCGAAGTCAATGATAAGAGGGGCAATTAAGGCTGCGAACGCTAATGGGCGGGCTCTCTTAATTTTCGGCTATTCGACGTGGCCGAGTTCCGGGGCAAAAGTTTCTCGTTTAAATCCTCCGTTAGAGGAGTGACTTCATGGACGAAGGAACGAGCAAGAAAGAGAGGAACGGATTCGAATGATCGGCGATGCCATGGTAACTCCGGACAACAAGCTGTCAGATGATAGGTAAAGTTTTGATCAATAATACCATGTGACTGCTGGCTGAATTCGAGTTCGGTGCCTCGGATGACACGTTTTTGCAAAAGCTCATCTGCAACACTAAGGGAGATCCGATATGATTGTCACATTTTTACCTTTCGATTTTTACGAATTTCGCAAGGAAATTACGAACATGCTTTGATATAAGACTTTATAAAAAGAATTTCTATGACATTGGAAGATATTTATTATTTGCAGCAATTTTTATTGTGTACTGCAAACTTGGGTATGGTGATGGAACGATGACTGTTACGAAAGAAAGCTAGGTTTTTTAATAAAAGATTTAGTTAAGAATGCCTTCTTAGTGACATGGGTTCTGGTACATGAACGAAAAATGAAACTAGAAACATTTCTGTAGTAATAAATGATATACAGTCTTAAACAGGAGTATAAGTTGAAAATATTAATAGAAAAGCAGCGATTTTATAACTTTGTGGTAATTAATAATCCTAAACAGTATTAAACATATTATGTGACAACTTGACCCAAATCAATTTGATTTATCTATTTATTAAGAAATTTAAAAATACGGAAGTAAGTTAGAGACATTCTAAATTACAAGATTGAATAAAAAATATTATAGTCAATATTGTACAATATTGTATGGTCCATATAGTCAGTATAATATTACATTGCTATTCAAAATAATTTTTTAAAATAATTCTTTTGTGTTTTTATTTTTTGACAACCATATCCTCAGAACATCTTTGATGATTGATTATTTTCTCAACTGACAATAAATGACTAATATTCAGATTAAAATCCACGAAATTAATCAGTTCTCTGATTTATTCTTGAATGCTTAATTTTTTAACAGAAAAAGTGCATATTGGTAGCTGTAAGGTATGAAAGGGTTAAAGCTCTCGCGTTGCATGTTCAACTGACAGTAAAATGATCCAAGGAATATAGCGTGCAAAATAAATTATACATTTTTAATTAACAAAATGGATAAATTGATTGATATGTTTGATCAAGTGTCTATCTTTAATAATAGGCTGACAAATAAATGACTTATACTACTAGGTCTGAGGGTGTTCACTGTTACTTTTCATTATTTCTGCTATACTTTTATCAGTACCACTGAAATTTTTTTACAATTGATGAAACGTCCATCGTTGTAAGCTGATTATTACTAGTGACAACTTTTAAAAAATGTAGACATACAATCAAGTTCAATATGTGATTTAATTCTAAAATTCGAGTTATAATTGGAAACATTTGGCTATTAAATTACTGCATATCAAGTGTCAAAATATATAACGTTTGACAAGACTTATTGCAGGATCGCATTTACGGGCATATCAATTTGAAGTTTAAGGTTTGATCAAAATGATTGCACAAACGCTTCGTTAGTGCTCGTAATACAAAATGGCTAGTTGCCAATTGCATGAAACAGTGACCTATTTAAAAACAAAGTCTATCACGATTTTATGACATAAAAGTATCACAAAATCGCGTTACACCAGTTTCGAGCTTAAAGTATAAAAATGACTGATATTTAGATATCTCCTCAGATTTTAATTACATATCAGACATCTCATATTTTAATTATATGTACATGTTGGATACCTCATCATATTTTAGTTACACATGTTAAATATCTCCTCATATTTTAGTTACATATGTAAGATACCTCCTCATATTTTAGTTACATATGTAAGATACCGCCTCATATTTTAGTTACATATGTAAGATACCTCCTCATATTTTAGTTACATATGTAAGATACCTCCTCATATTTTAGTTACATATGTAAGATATCTCCTCATATTTTAGTTACATATGTAAGATACCTCCTCATATTTTAGTTACATATGTAAGATACCTCATATTTTAGTTACATATGTAAGATACCTCCTCATATTTTAGTTACATATGTAAGATACCTCCTCATACTTTAGTTACATATGTCACATATTTTCTTGAGGAAATAAAAAGCTATTTGACCAACCAGACATCTCTTCATATTTTAATTATATATGTTAGATACCTCATCATATTTTAGTTACACATGTAAAATATCTCCCCATGTTTTAGTTACATATGTTAGATATGTACTCATATTTTAGTTGCATATGTCAGATATTTTCTTAAAGAAATAAAAAGCTATTTGACCAACAATATCTGGCGTACAGTTGATCCCATCGCTATTTGCAAGATGGTGGTAGTATCGGGCGTCGTTCGAATTAAAGGGAGCAATACATCGTTCAACCACCCCACTGGTAGAGGGTGAAGGTGACGTTGGTGTTAGTGGCCTGAGGGTACATACGAGCACCAATTGCAAGTAGTAGGATAGTAACACGAAGGTGGATCGGTGAAATGGCAGTGGTGGTGAACGATCGTGTCAGAGGGCAATGGATGAAGTTAGTCAGTCGGCGTTTGCTCGCGCCGCCATCAGGATGGAACTTTATTCGTCGTCCTTTCGATTCGATCCTCCGTCTTAATCAACAACAAACACGTCGAGTGAGCGTCGATTATCCATCAACGTTAGGACACCTGTATTCAGTAGTTGACACCCTGTTTTCATTATTTTAGTTGTGTGCTTTTCGAAATATCATGCACTCCTGTGACATTTTATTTTCATGGTTCATAGCTTTTTTTAATCTTAAGTATTGTTAGAAATTGACCTTGTTATTAACTTTGTTAACTTCTTAGACAGTTACTTTGTTAAACTGTTAGAAAATTACTTTGTTAAATTGTTAGAAATTAGCTTTGTTAACTCGTTAGAAATTGTCAGAAACATAAAATATGTGAAACTGTAGTGTAACTGTAACTAATTAAATTGTATCAGAATAAACGTTTTATTATTTTTATTTGTACATGTTTGTTAAATTGGGGAATAATAAAGAGTTCATTGAATATTCTGTTATCGAATTTCTAAACAAATTTAGTTTAATTTTAACAAGGACAAATTTCACCCTGTCATGTGATCATTAAGGGTTGACTGCTGTTATACATAATTGTTATGTATTTTATTTATAGATCACTGCAAATTTTTAAGAAACTGACGTGCCAAGTATATATGCATTTATTGTAACAAAATATTTATAAAGGATTAATTGTTAATAATAATAAAATCAGTTCGTTTAAAAAAACTGATAATAATATATTAGCAAGTAACAACACTATGCTATACATAACAATGTACTGTAAATAATACACTTGTAAAATAATAATAATATGCTGTGATAGTTGTAATGTAACTAGTTTTATGTCAACTACTGATTTAACTAAATGAATTTCCAAGTTATTATCACAAGTAAATGTTATAGAATGTAGCTTGTCGGAATGTCAGAGTCTGGAAAATCTGTGAGACCAGTCAGACAATTGTCTTTGCAACCACCCGCACCCAGACGACAACTTATCAGACGGCAAAGGTCCGCGGAAGAAGAGAAATCTTTGCAAATTTGTGTGAGCTCATTAGCACGTGGCAAACGCGGAACGAGCGCGAAACCCTCTTTCGAAAGACCTAAGGTAATTTTTCAATTTTATACATTTCTTAACATTTTTCCCCTCGAAAATGGTATTTCTATGTTTTTTAAATTTTTTTATTTGTTTTCCCATATTTGCACGTTTCTAATTTGATAAATGTTACAATTTTTTATTTTACAAACTTACAAATTTCTGGATTTTTGAATTTAGAGACTCATAAATTTCTAGATTTTCGAATTTAGAGACTCATAAATTTCTAGATTTTCAAAAGTCACAAACTCATAAATTTCTACATTTTTAAAAATCACAAATATCTGTATTTTCGAATTCCTAAACTCACAAATTTCTACATTTTTGAATTCACAAATTCATAAATTTCTAGATTTTCAGAAGTCACAAACTCATAAATTTCTAGATTTTCAAAAGTCACAAATTCATACATTTCTAGATTTTTGGAAGTCACAAACTCACAAATTTCTAGATTTTCTAGTTCACAAATTCATAAATTTCTACATTTTCAAAAAACACAAATTTCTAGATTTTCGAATTCATAAACTCACAAATTTCTACATTTTTGAATTCACAAATTCATAAATTTCTAGATTTTCAGAAGTCTCAAACTCACAAATTTTTAAATTTTCAAAAGTCACAAACTCACAAATTTCCATATTACCAAATCCATTTCGCTCCAGCTAAACACTCTTGCCTAATACGTCATAATTTCAATTTTGAACCACTCCACGAATTTCAGGTTCGAGTCGCCTGGAAGGAGACTCGCGAAAAAAATGAGAAAGAAGTGGAGCAAGTTGAAGTGGTGGCTCGTCAAATTCCTGGCCGATCCAGACCGAACACGGGTAGATCCCGGGGCTTCATCTCGATCGACAAACCATCGATCCTTTATTCCAGAGAGGAACTCGCGGAAAGGTTAAGACTCGCTTGGAAACATCGGCAGGAGAACAAAGCCAATATAAATATTTTCCTGGCACACGGAACTTTGGAGAGATGTGATTCTGAAATGTCGAGCCACGCGACCATCACTGCTCCATCATCTCCGATATCAAAGAACGATGGTAAACTCAAAACTACCCTTTCTGAAGAGGTGCAAGACGATTCAAGTATCATGGATGTTCAAGTATCGCAAGCTGGAAGTTATTGTGAGGACAAGAAAGAAATATCGTCAGATTTTCAACGCCATTTCGATGAAGTGGAGAGAATTGATATAAATGAAGTTTCTGGTCGATTAAAGAAGATTGGACAGGAGAAAAGTGATGTACAAAAGGAAGCAATAAATGAAGTATATCTTTTTAATTTTAATGCGATAATTTTAGAATCGTAATTCAGGTCGCAATGTTTGATAGAAGTGCAAGCCATTGTAATTATAGTCGTTTTTATAGAAAATTTTATTTGAGATCTTTAATACTTAATTATTTCAATATTCCAATTTCCACATATACTGCAAAGTTCTCTAAAATGGCGATTTCTCGAAAAACAAATTTCAATTTCCTATTGCGTTAGACACGTTATGTAAATTGGGTTATTACAATTCTAATCTATACAAAATTTTATTACGAATTCGTGAAATTTTTCAAGTCTTTATTTCGAATATTTCATGAATTTTTTTTTATTTAAAAATAATATTGATGTTGTTGAAAGATGATCAAATGTCATCTCGAACCAAATGAAACTTGCAATTCGATATCCAAACTCACGCCAAGTTTCAACCCCCTGAGGGGTGGTCCCAATTTTTCCCTATTTTTGCTATTTAATGATGTACAAAAATTCCGAAAAAATACTGCAATATTAAGGACCCAGTAACACACATTACAGAATTTTTAATCGCAAATTGTAGTTATAAAAAATGCGATTTTTTTATTAAAGACGTAGGAGCACAACTTTTATATTATTGTGATAATAATATATTAGCATGACTATTGCACTCGAATTTTTTCAGACGTTTCGCTAAGGTTCATAATTAAAAAAAATCAGAAGGCAATGTTTTTTCGTTACTAACTATATCCCGATGTTGAAACAGGCATCGCCAAACACGAACATCGAGGAGTGTCTCCCGAATTCCAAGAAGAAGTCGATAAATATCGAATGTCTGAAAGCGTTGGCATCGATTAAAATCGAAAACCTGCCCTTGGAAGTTGAGAAAGTGTCGAAGGAGGATTTTTCATCGGCCAAACAGAAGCGTGCAAGTTTTCACAGTGGTACCAACAGGGCGTTCCTCGACCCAATTAAATCACCGACAATCGAATTCAGATGCAACTCGAGTTCGGAAAAAGATCGAGCTACCCCGGAGAAGGACAAAACCGTGGTCACGAAAAATATTTCGCAAAAGACGGTCGCAGAGGGTAAATCGAGGGAAACGGTCGACAGAAGTGGACGTACGAAAATGTTTGCTGAAAGCAAAGAATCCTCGACAGACAATAAATCGGCGCAGAGGACGAACGATGCTAATAAATATAATTTAACGATTAGGAGAGCTACTACGAACACGATAGCGGAAGATAAGGATAGTTTTGTGGATAAAGTTGCGTCCAGAAATAGCGTGGAAGTGAGATGTAGCTCGGTGAATGAGAGAAATGCACCCTCGAAGAAGATGGAAATTCAGAAGGTTGAGCAAAAACCTAGAAGAACTAGCTCTGCACCGCCACAGAGACTCGTGGAATCGAATTTATCGAATAATCGTGTTCAAGTTAATATCGTGATCGATACGCAAAATAATAAAGCCTCAGGGAGAAGTAGAGATCACGAGAAGACGGAAATTGATTGTAAGAATAATGCGATCGAGAGAGCGGATACGAAGGTATAGTATAAAAAAACTTTATGAAAAGAAAATTTCGAAATTTTTTATTATTGGAAATAGTTTTAATTGAGGATTAAACTTTGATTTCCAATTGTACGATCATTCGATTAATCACAATTAATTCTCAATTTTTAATTCGAGGTTAAGTTAAAGATTTCAATCTTTAATTAAAGGTTTTCATGATTAACAATTTATTTTCAAATTTTAATTAGGGCTTTCATAATTAACAATTTATTTTCATAATTAAAAATTCACTTTTTAATAATAATAAAATAAATAAAACTTAATTTTTACTTCGATCATGGCTGAAAATTAAAATTTAATTTTTAATTGAATTTGGTGCAGTCAAAAATTAATTTTAATCTTCAATTGTGATTTCTACAAATTGTTAATTACAGTTTATACTACTAATTTCTATAATATTAAATATACCATTTATTGTACTACTGTATTGATAATTAACTTGAGCTGTTATACTGCTCATTAATTCATACTGTTCTTCTGTTAATTAATTTGTATTGTGATAGTGTTAATTATATAATACTATTATTCTGTTAATTCATTCTGTTTATGTTAATTAATATTATTCTCTTAATTTATGTTATTTATCCATGCAATAAGTATATTATTTATCTCCCAAGATTTTCTTAATTCGAACAAATATGACAAATATTAATTTATTAATGAATGAACATAATTAGGTGTCATCAGGAAGATCAGTGAGATCAGCACCGTTAAAAAGACGCTCAAGAAGTGCAAAAAGACGTTTCTGGGGTTCTGGTAAAAACGACGAGGAAGGAAAATCACGAAACCGATCTTGTGGTCGTGCAAAAAGCTCAATCGATTCGAAAACGATCGATATCGTCACAATGGTATCTCTCGTCAGCTCGGCTGACAGTGACAGTGATATTGAAAATTCACCCAGGGACGACAAGTTAATCAACGAATTACGTAACAAACTTCCAACTACATCCATCATTAAAACATCGATGAATTCTTTAAGCAGTGCCAGAAAGCCTATCAAATCAGGTACATAATACATGCTTTCTTCGAATTTAATTCAAATACTGACTGATTTATGGTCATTATTTAAATTATCGGCTATTCAGATCGTTAAATTATTGATTATATTGATTGTTATAAATTATTATTATTATTGATTATTATAAATTGTATTGTATCGGTATACAGTATTCATACAAAAATCTTCACATCCCCAAACTCAAATATTCAGACCTAAAAAATTTCTGAGTCTCCACTATTCATAAATTTGCCAATTTCAAATATTAAAAAATTCGGAACTTTGTGAATTTTGAAATCTCTTACATTAAAGAATTCAAGAATTCGCAAGTTATCAGATTCCCAAATTCCCAAATCTTTAATTATCCAAACTTCGAAAATTACCTAAATCTCAAACATTAAAAAAATCAAAACTTTCCACATCCGTAAACTTCCACAAAATCCCACAATTCCAAATGTCGAAACTTTTAAATCACGAAGTTACCCAAACTTTCAAGACACAAATTCTCAGATCCCCAAATTCCCAAATCTCTAAATATCCAAACTCCTCAAATTCCCAAATCTCGAAACTTTTAAATCTCCAAATTCCCCAAACTCTCAAATTTCAAATTCCAAATCCCCACATCCCCAAATCCCCAAATCCCCAAATTCCCAAATCTCCAAATTCCCCAAATTCCCCAAACTCTCAAATCCCAAATCTCCAAATTCCCCAAACTCTCAAATCCCAAATCTCTAAATTCCCCAAACTCTCAAATTCCAAATCTCTAAATTCCCCAAACTGTCAAATCCCAAATCTCCAAATTCCCCAAACTCTCAAACCCCAAATCTCTAAATTCCCCAAACTCTCAAATCCCAAATCTCCAAATTCCCCAAACTCTCAAATCCCAAATCTCAAAATTCCCCAAACTCAAATCCCAAATTTCCAAATTCCCCAAACTCTCAAATCCCAAATCTCCAAATTCCCCAGATTATCAAATCCCAAATCTCTAAATTCCCCAAACTCTCAAATCCCAAATCTCAAAATTCCCCAAACTCAAATCCCAAATTTCCAAATTCCCCAAACTCTCAAATCCCAAATCTCCAAATTCCCCAGACTATCAAATCCCAAATCTCAAAATTCCCCAAACTCTCAAATCCCAAATCCTCAAATTCCCAAATTCCCAAATCTCGAAACTTTCAAATCAACAAATTCCCCAAATTTCCAAACAAGCAAATTACTAAATTTCCAACTAGGTCAATCTACCCAACACCACTTGCCAATATACACACCAAAAATTTGTGGATTCGCCGAAGTTTCAAGTGTCTACTCGAAAGTGTACACTGATAATGCATTTAAAAAAAAAAAAATTGGCGCGAAACGATCCGTAAAAGTTAGTCGGCAGTCACGTAGAAATTCGTGCGGATAATGGGGAAAAAGTGACACCATCCATCGTACGTGTTCTTTTTATTGCATTTAAAGACAGTAGCGGAAGGTGAATATTTGGAAATTATTTGCGGCATGTGCAGCTCGCGTGTCTCGCGTCGCTTCTAATTAACTCGTTCAATTATCATTCCACGGTCGTCTTTGCACGCTCAGGCGTGTGTATGTGTATTATTAAATTCCTGCACGATATTCAAGTGTCGTTGCGTTGCAATCCCTCTCTTAACAGACTCGACCAACTACGTTTTTTCTATCAGCTATTAAGTTCACGGTCAATGTTATTCTGACGCTGATAAACTGTATGTACTTTTTCTCGAGAAAGACTAGTAAACTAGCAATGAAAACTGACTGGATAACGTTGCATTGATAATTATTGATATTGATATTTTTATAAAATTAATAATATACCATATTATACAATATGGTGCTTCGGAGTTTATAAGATTCAGCATTTGGTGTAATTTAAAATGTGAAACAGGATTTTGATCTTTGAAAATAGGGTGTTTGAAAAAATTAGGAAAAGTTAGGAAATTTTATTATTTAGGAATTAAAAGATTTTTGTACTTAGAAATTTTTAATTCTGAGATTTAGAAATTTGGGTATGTACAAATTTAGGTATTTAGAAATTTGAAAATTTAAAAATTCATAAATCTAGTAATATCGGGTAAATATAGAAATCTTAAAGATAAAGAGAATTTGCAAATTTGTTAATTAAAAATTTGTTCTCGAATACAATTTATGTCAACAAAAATCCACATATATTTCAATATAAAGTCAACCAAAAATTAACAAAATATTAGCAAAATTAACTTAGTTATATATCTAAAAAAGTACAACACAATTTTCAAACATTTCTGTTCTATGCTCAACTAATTTCCCATCTGATCAAATGACTATTATACAACTTGAAACAAAAAATCTAACAAGATTTGTTATATAATAACTTACAAAGTAAGCGCGAATACATATTTCTTATCGTCACCTTTGATGACCGTAAGAAATCTCATTTGATACAAACTATCGTGTTTATTTACGCTTGCTATTCGAGAAAATACTCGTCATGGGAAATTCAAATTATGACTAGAATCTAGGAATTCCTCATAAGGTAGCAGTGTTAGTGTAATAACTTTGTTCCTTTTAATACGTATACTAACGTTAATTAAAGGGAACTTCTATCGTGCAACGACACGAAACCCGTAAAGACAATAAAGGGTATCGAACACGTTAAATCGACCAAACTTCTTCTCTTCGTATTACGCCACTGACCCTGAGGCAAAGTATTTCATTGAAACTCGTTGGTGCAATCGACTTCTAATAATTACACATTTACGACACAGTCGTTCGATTCATGTAAATCATCGACGCTGTTCGAAGTGCATTTGCATGAAGTCTTCTGGTTCGGAACTTTCGAATGATGCACGGTTCTGAAGATGATCTGATGAAGCGTTTCAGAGATTTCATCGAAACTGCTATTAATCACGCTCTGAGGTTTAAGAAAGTTTCGAGAAAATTTAGGAACTTGAGAGCTGGGGATGTGGAAGATAGGGACTTCAGAGTTTGAAAATTGGGGAATTTGGGGATTTTGAGGAGTACAGAATTTGGGAATTTAAAAATTTAGGGAACTCGGGGATTTGGGATGATTTGGGCGATTTCTGAGAATTCGACAAATTCTGGAATTCGGGAATTTGGGGATTTTGAAAATTGGGGAATTTGGGGATTTTAAGGAGTAGAGAATTCGAGAATTTAAAAATTTAGGGAATTCGGGGATTTTAAAAATTAGAGAACTTAGGGATTTCGAAAATTTGGAAATTTAGAGAGTATAGTAATTTGGATAATTTGGGGATTTTGAAAATTTGAGAATTTGGGAATTTGGGGATTTTTTAAATTGGCGAATTTAGAGATTTCGAAGATTTGGGAATTTTGAGAGTTTAGAAATTTGGATGATTTAGGGAATTTCTGAGAATTTAACGAATCCAGGAATTGGGGTATTTGGGGATTTTGAAAATTTAAGAATTTGGGAATTTTAAAGATTGGGGAATTTGGGAATTTAAATATTTAGGGAATTCGGGGATTTTGAAGATTGGAGAACTTAGGAATTTTGAAAATTTACGATATTGAATAATTTGAGAGATTGAGAGAGTTTAGTAATTTGAATAATTTGGGAAATTTTTGACAATTTGTAGAATCAAAAAATTTGGGAATTTAAGGATTTTGAGGATTTGGGAAATCCAGAAATTTGTAAGTTTGAAGATTTTGATAATTTAAGAATTTGAAGAATTTAGAAAATTTAGGAGAGTTAGGGAATTTGAAGAATTTAAAAAATTTAGGAGAGTTAGGGAATTTGAAGAATTTAGAAAATTTAGGAGAGTTAGGGAATTTGAAAAATTTAGGGAATTTCGAGGGGTTGAAGAACTTGAAAAATTTGGGAAATTAAAAAATCTGCAAATTAAAAAATTGTGGAACTTAAGAACTGTATATTTGTAAATTAGAAAATTGAGAAGATAAATCTTATCTTCAAAAATTTGTAAAGAATACATTTTGATATATCGCAATAGTTCAATTTATAAAACAATACTTACCCAAAATAAAAGAACATCTCTTTTGCAATTCTGAAAAGTTAAATAATTTTTTCTGGGTATAATACTGCTTCACACTAAAGAAGTTCTATACCCACCTAAAAACCAATAGATAAATGAAAAATACGATTCACGGAAAAATATTAATAATGTGTACGTTTGGACTCGTAAAATTAAATCGATGACAAGAGATATCGTTTGGCCCAGTTTTCGTTAAACGAGCAAGTGTTACGAATGCAGGGCCATTAAATTAGGTTACTTGGTAAACATATTTATCGTGACTATAAAATTTTCTAGTCGATATTACCTTCATTCAATTGCTCCAGCTATAAAATGTCTAACAATAAGACGTTAAAACCGCGACCGAACGATTTATTCGAATAGAAACGTTTCAACCGATGAACGGCGGATGTAGGGTCAAATGTGACCCACACCTGAGAAATTTATGTAAGAATGTTGCAATGTTAATTAGACATTCAAAGTTTTTAATGAAACGCTTCTAATATTTTGCTGATTACACAACTGTAGTATATTGAGGGTCTCGAAATTTGGGGATTTAGGAATTTGAAAATTCGAGAAATTGAAAGTTTTAGAATTTGTAAAGGAAAATTGAGGATTTTTTAGAAGTTTGGCATTTGGGAATGTGGGAATGTAAAAATGTAAAAATTGGGAAATGTAGCAATTTAAAAATGTGGAAATATGAAAATGGAAGTTTGAAAAATGTAAAAATTTGGAAATGTAGAAATTTATAAATGAAGAAATTTGGAAATATAAAAATGTAAAAATTTAGAAATTTATAAATGTAAAAACTTGAATAAATTTGAAAATGTAGAAATTTCAAAATTTAGAAATGTAAGAATATTATAAGTTCAAGAGTTTGGAAATTTAAAAATAAGAAAATAAAAAAATGTGGGTCAATATTAATTACCAATACCACATCATACACATATCAATCACGAAGTTCTCAAAATATACAATATGAAATATACAAACTGTACAAACAACGTGCGTTACATCACGTATAAATAAAATGTTTTGTACAGTTTCATTTCAGAAAGAATCCTTCGACGAGGATTCAGCGAAAGAGCAACAACCCTCGCCGAAGGAGGAGAAAAAACCACCGCAACCACGACTCGCGATCGTTAACCACCGTGGAAACGGTGGCATTCTGTCCTCAAACGAGGAAACGGTGTCTTGGAGAACAGAAATACCTGATTTGACCGTACCTGTTTTGTCATTGATCCACGATGCCGAAGAGACACTCGACGTTCCTTTGACCGATCGTGAAAAAAGATGTCTCGCCGTGCCTATTGGTGATCTACACGATAAAAAACGGAAATTATTGAAAACTCGTGGCATCTCCTCACGATCGTGAGTATTAACAATATATTTACTTTGCAATGAAATAATTTATGTACTTGGTTCACTGAGGAAGAATTTTAGGATCGTTATTACTGGTAACACTTTTTTTTTTTATTAATCATGTAATTATTTATAAATTTCTATGACACATATATTTGTTATAAACGTTGACGCAAATCGGAGAATAATACGTGGTAACAAAATAGTGGTAGTAATAATGGTAATAGTGGTAACAAAAATATTTTACGAAACACAATTTGAGAAATGGTGGTTTGATGTGTTTGTTGTAAAATTTGTTTAATTGAGATGTACAAATATCTCGAAATGTGTAAATTAAAAATTTAAGAATAGAAAAGAATGTTGAATAGTGAACTTATCTATACATATCTTCAATCAGTTAATTAATCCTTGATCAGGATTTATTGAATTATCAGTTTACAGAAAATGCAATTCAAGATTAAAATTTTACTTTTACTTATACGAGATTTAAGAAACAAAATTTTAATTTTTTATTGCAGGCAATTGGATTAAAAATTAAGTATACATTAAGATAAAAATTGATCGCTAACAGTTTGCGAATACGTTCTTGTGGATATTAATAGATTAACTTGTTAATCGTAGAACGATTAATCAGTGCGAACTTTATATATTCTCGATTTTATTACATGCTCGTGATTAGTATCATTCCAACGACAGATACGATAACAATTTTTATTCAGATAGTGTTTGTAAACCACACATGATTCGATCGCTAAAGAATTCATATATCGATGAAAAGAAATAGGTGGAACGATAAGAAAAATGTAGAAAATGATTACGAACAATTTTAAAAGAGCAATATCCTCTCTTATTCAAGAAACAAAGAAATGAGACAAAACCGTTTATTTAATTTTTTTATAAAATATTTCTAAGAAACGTAGCTTCCTTTTACCGGTTATTTTTATAACTGTGAAATAATTTTTTAATATATTGCAGAGAAATGGAAAGACAAACGATATTATCGAAAACGAAAATACAAGACTCGCCAAAAATTGTTCCACAAAAAGTGGACGTTCCCGCACAGGTTAAAACGTGCTCAAACAATATCTCCGCTAATGTAAGATCAATTGTTCGATAGTTAATGCTGATTATATCTTGATTAGTGGTAATTTAGTATATGTACAAATTTTAAATTGTGAAGTAATTTAATAAACTTTGTAGGTAAAATCTATTTTTGTATCACCCTCGAAGGAAACTGTTCAACCTGTACAACCAATGTCCACAGAACCGCGGTTCCAAACGAACAAGGAAAAAGAATGTTGGCATCTTTACAGAAAAATGTGTGACAAAGGCGTTTGCGTGTCTTTTGACACGGTTTTAAGGTTAAAATTTTATCACAACCTGTTTTTAACTTCTGTCAAATAGACATAAACTATTAATACTAATATTATATCTCCTATATTTAGATTTAGAAATATTATTTTTAAATATTATTAGTACAAGTAATAACTAAGTATTACAAAATATTAGCTCCCGTGTAACTTCTCAAATTGTAGAACAAAAAATTTTCTCTATACTTTGGCTTTTTTACAATTGTTATATTATAATAAATTGCAACTTTGTATTTATAAATCCATATTTTACAGGGGTATGCTTACGCCAACGGAATACCGGCTGAGGCAGAAAGAACTTTCTCAGGATTTATAACAGTGTAAAATACAATATTAATTTTCTCATTTTTTTTTATAAATGCGTGACGATTTTATAAAGAATTAACTATGTCCGTGATCTTTATTTAAATACTTCGAATACTGCGGATAAATATACTATATAGAAATGAAAAAATGTTTAAAAAGAAACAGCAATCTAACTCGTAGTCAGTATTGAATTATCACAATGCAACTAAATACATACAATTGAAATATTACCTCTTAGTAAATAAAGTATCCGAATTAGTTCTACCGAATTTTAGATGTACCTACATACATGCCAACTGCCTATTTTTCGGAATATTTATTACTGTATTACGAATATGCAACGTTAATGTAGAATTTAAAATCGTCTAAAATCTAGGAATTAATAATTGGCACGTATTCAAATAAACGCGAGAACTGATCAACACCTCGAATGCTTGGAAATAGAATCGATTTCTATTTTCATGATTTAATGTTATGATACATGATATTTATGACTTGTTCCTTTGTAATGTATAACTCAATAAAACACTTGAATTGTTAATAACATTTTTCATTTAGTACAGTCCCTTATAAATAAATACACAAATCTTCAATTATTTTAACTTTCATTTGAACGTGTGTTACATCGTGCGTAATTTTTCTGATTTCATGAAAATTAAAATGTCGTTTAATTGTCAAAAAAAGATTAAAAATTTCGTTTAAAAACAGTTAATCATAAAAAAATGAATTTTTTTTTTATACAATTGCACATGTTCAGGAGAACTTGAAACATGATACGCTACTGTTTCATGCGTTTTATCACTTGACTGTCAATTTGACAAGTATACATAATTTTTCAAAGTATACGAAATCACGTGCTGTTGATTCTACAGAAATCAATGGCAGAATGATTTGGATCCGTAATATTCTTTTATTGTCATGACATGTGCTATTAATGATGTCTCTGCCAAGAAAGCATGGGAACAAGGTTAACGTCGATTATAAAGCACGACTGGAACACAAATTATATCTGGTACAGTCTTTAATGAATAGAGGTTAATTGCGAACTTTGTTTTTATTATCAATTTTAATGATTTCTTAACTTTTAATTTTCGTATACTAACCTTTAAATAATATGTACCTATTACCACAATAACACTTGCTTTTTCTTCCCAATATTAATAAAATTTATATTGTCACCATGCTAATGTGTACTAATATAAACAAATCAAATTACTGTACTAATCCTATGATGAATTTTTTATTGTAACAGGCTAGAGAAAATCCAGAACCAATATTTGATGTATCCGAATGTGCTTTAAAACATGTACCTTCTGGTATTTATTCGCTATGTAAAGTATTCAGGAAAAAGGTGCTATGGATGTACAGTAACAAATTAACTTCACTATCCGGTGGAGGTGCCTTAAGTGATTTGTCATTACTTGTTGTGTTAGATATTCATGGAAACGAATTTACCAATTTACCGTCAGACATAATGTGTCTTGCATCTCTCAAGGTATGTGTAACTTCAACTGAACTTATGAAACTTCGGTAATAAATTAAACCTTTTTTAAATTCACAGAATTGTGAAATATTATATATTATTAATTATAATATACATTGTAGGAACTTTATCTACAAGACAACAATATAAGAAAACTGCCAAATGAAATAGTGCACTTAAGTAAATTAAACATTCTAAATGTTGCAAGAAATAACTTGAAACAATTACCAGAAGCGATGGGAGAATTAAAACAGCTTACTACATTGGATATTAGTCAAAATAAATCCCTTCATAAACTTCCTAAGTCTCTGGGTTATGCGCAACAATTAACACAGTTAAACATTGATGGGTTAAACCTATCATATCCACCTCATGATATTTTAAATGGAGGCACAATAGTAATTATAGCATTTTTGGCTAATGAAAGTGGCATTGAATATTCACCAGAAGAATCTGTTTCAGAAATAGAATTGCCAAAAGATATAAATTCAGATAATACAGTAGGAACATATAATAAAAATAATGATGTACAGGTACCGTGGATTAAAGAACCCTAAATTTTGATGTTGCACTTGCATAGTGTGTCTTAAATGTTTTTATTTTCATTTTTAGGCAGCATTACAGAAGCTAGAAAAAATAAAGGCATGTGGATGCTTCTTTTATTTTATTATGCTTTCAAATATGTCTCATTGCATATTTACTATTATTTATTGTGAAACTTAATTTTGATTTATCAAATATTTGTTATGTATTTAAAAATACAATTAATTTATTTACATACTCATACCATTATAACAAGTTAAAGCAATGTTTGATTTTGCTTGCATTACTTCAAAATAAATGTTTGTGCGATATTTTAACTTACTGAAAACAGGTCATATTCAAAAGATTACAATTTAAAAATTAAATTCCTTTTACAGGAACATCGTCAAAATGCATTGTTAGAAGTTGAAAAAAATATAAAACAACAACAAGAATATGAAATTGGAATTCATTCTATGTTGAAAGAACACAGAAAAAAGGTATTGAAATTGATTAATTAATAACTATATAGATTTTCAAGTTCACATAGAATGAAATTACAACTTTCTGCATTAAAATATTTTTCTTTTTAGCTTTTAGAAGACCTTGCTTTACAACAGTCGCAGTTACAACATGAATTAGAGAAAGTACAACAAGAAAGAGATTCTAATAGAGCACGTTTACTTTCTTACATTTACAATGGTATAATTGTAGTATTCCTTCAAAACGTTTGTTTATCCAAAAAATTTAATATCAATTTTATTTTTAGCTGAAAAAGAAGCAAATAACGTTATCAAAGAATTTCTTAGAAATAGCGAAGAAGAAAGACAAAGTCAAGCAGAATTAGTTGAACGTGAAAAACAAGAAGAGATTAAACTATTATCATCCTGTCATTCAGAACAATTCATGTTTCGTACCAAAGATACTCTTAGTAAGTACTCATAACATATATTGTTTTATTTTATTACTGGAATTATATGTTTATATTATTCCTATAGTTTCAATGGAGAAATTATTGGAAGAAGAGCTTTATAGAACAAGGCAATTGGAGGAATATAGTAAATATAGAGATTACGCTGCGCAATCTTTGCTCACATTGTTAGTAGGATATTAACAAATAATATTTCATATAAATGTACGATATTAATAAACATAAAAACATATAAAATTTCAGAGAAGTTAGAAATAATGATCATTTAGCTGAAATAGTGCAAAACCAGGAGAGAAACAGACAAGATTTAATTGATACATTAAAACAAGATGAAGTTTTACAAAAAGCTGCTGTTGCCGCATTATTAGAACGCAGTGATGCGCGTTCATGGAGTATTGTACAACAAGTTAACTTGGTACAATCACAGTTAGCTGCTCTTACGAGCATTGAATTGGAGAAAAGAAAACTAGAAATGAACCAACAGTTGGTATGTATCTTAAATGATTCATAAAAGTTTATGTTTCATTATAAAAATATTTTATTATTTCGTACAACAGAATGAAGTAGCTGAAAAGAGGGTCGCTTTAAGTGCTATTTTGATGGATCTATTAGAACAACAAAAAAGCAGAAGAGATCAACTTGTAGAAACAATTAATAATATTGAACAACAACGCTGCATCATTGTATGTATAAATTTAAATTTTATCTTGATTTCCATGATAATAAGACTTATATAGATTTATGTTCAAAGAATTCTAGAAGAAACAGTCAATTTTGGTTGATGCAATACCAATCTTTAATGGAAGCTAGACCTCAGGGTTTATTAGAAATGCTAGAACCTACATTAGTGCGACATGTTGCGATTGCGGGTGCACTACATTGTTTACCATTTTTAGCTTCTCTACCATCATTACTTCCAGATGTTACTGATGAACAACTGAAAACTGTATGTCCATTTAATATATACGATAAATACTTGTTATTCTGAAATGAAGTGTATTTTTTCAATAGATCGGCATACATTGTGAAAATGATCGTGCCGCTATAAGACTTGCAGTTGAAAATTATTTAGCAGAGGTGAAACTTAACGAGTCTAGGACACCTTCTGCACCACTAGAACTACCTGTAACACCCTGTGCACCACTCGAAGAAGCATGTACAAGTTCTAATTATGAAGAATCTAATCCTATTCAGAGCATTACTACTGCCGAGTGTGTAATTTGTTTGGATTTACAAGTAAGTATAGTTTTCATACTATTTAAATCTATGAATTATGTTACATAATTATCATATGATTCTATATTCATTATAGTGCGAAGTAATTTTTTTACCGTGTGGACATCTTTGTTGCTGTTCAGGTTGTGCAAATATGGTTTCTTCAGGTTGTCCAATGTGTAGAAGTATTATTGAACATAAAATTCATATTATAAAGCCTTAAAGCATGAATTAAATTTTTTATGTATAATTTTATCTGATTATCTTCACTGTTTTATTATTTTAGCTATATGTGTTTATCATTTAAAAGTTTATCCAAAAGAAACTAAGTTGTAGTAACACATATTTATATATTTTTGACATTCCTATTTACAGAACTGATAGTTCATAAAACATAATATTTACAGTTGTCGTATAAAAATGTATTTTAATTATATACCCGTTAAATTTTATAATATATGTTTAGTACTGTTACTCTGTTTTTGCTTCTATATTAAACTATAATTCTTGTTGAAGAAAAATGTATCTAAAGAAACAGTAAGTTCTGAATTAGGTGCATGAAGTTATTAAATTCTATTATTTTTCAGTGCCATAATATTTAAGAAAATAAGATAGTGTATAATAATTGTACGTAAAATTATGAGCCTTTTTTAAAATATTATCTATAATGCAAATAAGAAAATATTAAACATCTGAAAATAAAAAAGTAAGTTGCATTTATTAACGCTTGACTACAAATATCAATTTTTATATAAAATCATTTCTGACATATCTGTACATATGATAGCCTTATACAATACAAATTAAGACATTTTAATGTATTACAGTGGTTAAGAGTTAATAATGCAAAAACTAAAGATAGTGCAAGCTTTTTGTAAATGATAGTTTATATAAGGAAATTTTTTTATAAAAATTCACTTCTTAAATGCAGTATCTTAAAAGCATTCATTAATAAAACATTGAAATTTTATTCATTTACGTGTATTATTAAAACAAAAATTGTTAAAACACGAATAAAAAGTTTTAAACAAGGAACTTTTAATTCAGCTTTCTTTAAAGAATCAAATGTAATTATAATTGATGATATGGAACAAAATTATTTAAAACTTGAAATGTTTTTTTATATTAATATATTTTACATTTCATTTAAGAACAATAAATAGAATGTGACAAAGTTGTTAGATTTATTTGATAATCCTGTAAAATATGTGATTCTTATATATTTAATATAGTTCAAAAAACCATCACTTCCCTTCCTCCTTCTTCTTCTTCTATTACATCGTCTTCATCCTTTTTCTGCTGCTTCTTTTTAGACGTTGCATCTTTTTTTTCTTTCTGAACCTTACGGAAATTTTCTAACGACTCTTGCAGTGGATCAATAAACTGTTCAAATTCTATGTCATTCATTGCATGAATAACATCTGAGCCACTTATGGTTTTCCGATTTCCTTTCTTGGCAATTATATTTGCAGAGGATGTTAAATACAAAATAAAAATTGAAGACGCTTTGGCTATTGCAGTTCTGGCATCTTTAGCTATCGTAACCCCTTCTGGTAATGCTTCTTTTATTATCCTTGTCACAACTGCATTCGGTAAATTTAGATCTTCGAGCCGCTCTGCCATCGGATATTTTTAGTTATTTATTCTACAGAAACAATGTTGTTGATCGTATATTGCATAAATCATCAAACTTGATTATTTACTACATTTTATCTTATAAGGTTATGATTCAAAATATTTGAAAGACGTAAACATAGTAGAAAATCAGAGTTATTAAATGAATTACCCTGTTATAAAATCGGTGTCGTGTTCGTACAGTAACTTAATTGCACTGAATTAGAAATAAATTAAAGTAAAAACATTAAGTTTTGATAAATTGTTTCTTCTTATTTCCCGCCAATGCGTCTTTACTGCGCACACATCCAAAACAAATTAAAAACAATGCAATGAATTGGCATCCAATATGAATGATATATAGAATTCACCACAATGTTATAAGAATACAAAATGTATTGTAGTACTTGTTAATATCAGATTTCAAAACATTAATAACATTGCTCCTTTCTGTAAACGTTGATGATACACCATCTACACAATTTCGATTACTTTGTGTTCTGTGAGAGATCATACTCATTGTTTGACGAATTTTTGTTCGTTCTGCGCATGTTGGCTCTAATTGGTCGAGTAAATTTTGTAACTAGGACCAGCACGCATGCGTCTAATGACGTTCTGTATACCTAGTGATCCAAATTTCAAACTTCCAAATTCCTATATCTCCAATCCCAGAATTTTCAAATTTCTGAATGTCCATATTCCAAATTCTCAAGCTTCCGTATATTTAAATTTCTGAATTCCTAAATCCATAAATTGGATCATACCTACTTTAAATTTTTCTTCGCTATTAGTATATTGTGTCCACTATGTATATGGCCGACGAAATAGAAAATGTATAGAAACGGAACAATAACAAATAGTGGGGAGCCTACTGAAGTTAACTGTGTTGCGCGAATTAGATTGATCTACTGTGGAACGAATATAAAGATTAAATAGTTATAAATAATTCTTGTGTGTATTATATATAAGATTCAGTGTTTAAAATAATCTATTAATTTAGAATTCAGGTAAAATAGCAAATTTTTTTACGTTATATTTTTTCATTTGTTATTTGTATTATATTTTATGTTGTATTTATTAAATTATATTCTCGTGTAAGGAACAATGATTGTTGAAATGTAAGGTATGTAAATTTAAACAATAAACTATACAAAAATATAAGTACTGTCATACTTGCAAATAACGATTGATATTCCCGCTAATATTATACATCGATAAAGTTGGGAGTGATAAGAAAGTGGTAGAACTCCAGAGCCCTCAAAACTGTCATGTACTATATACAGTATATATAATATATAGATATATTCCAATAAACTGGACTAACACTTTAGCTCGTATATAGCACGCAGGATTTGTCATCTGCAGTGTGATTTGACAAGATACATTTATTAACATTATACTGATTCGTAGTTTGACAGTTTCATTATAACAATTAGCGAACTTTAAGAAAATCAAACGAAAGCACCATTCGGAGAAAAATGTCAAAAATCGAAGAAGGAAATGCTCATATACGACAAGCTGAAAAAAGGTACTGTGAAATGACAAATTACGGAAAATCGTGTCAACAATCAATTTGAATTTCGTCAATTTTTTTAATGCAAAATCGGTAGAATATATTTATCGCAGTATAAAAATAACTAAATTTTTATTGATCCGTCTGATAAACCAAATAAGACAAATCTGTGTTATAGCTTAAAAACATCTCTATTAAAATGGAGACCTGATTTCGAGGTTGCGGCCGACGAATATACGACTGCAGGTATAACATAAATAAATAAATAAATAATTTATCACAATGTCATATAAATATAATGTGTATTATTACTCATTTCAGCAACTTGCTTTAGAATAGCAAAGTCTTATCAACAATGCAAAGATTGTTTAATGAAAGCTGCTGATTGTTATAAGGAGAATAGATCGTATCCTTTTTACAATAAATACATGTCCTATTTATTTTACTATTTTAATAATTCTATAAGTACTTTGTATAATGTAACTGTTTCTTTAACATTAATTATATAAAAGATGGTTTCATGCTGCGAAGTGAGTTCTTTATAAATATAACTACACTACATTTTTCATGGAGTATATTAATTTCACATATAATTTTTTAGGAGTATCGAGCAAACTCTCTTAATTTGCAGAGAAATGGGAAATCTTACAGAAGTACCAAAATTGGCACATAGTGCCTGTTCTTTATATCAAACGCATGGTTCGCCTGAATCTGGTGCAAGTGTGCTTGATAAAGCAGGAAAGATGGTAGAAGCCACTAATCCACAAGATGCACTAGAATTATTTAAACGTGCTGCTAATATTGTTATGGTGAGATATTTGTTTGCTATCATAGCTAATGAAAATGTTATTAAATATCTAATGTAATATTTTTTAACAAAGGGTGAGGACAGTCCACGTCAGGCAGCAGAATATATGAGTAAAGTAGCAAGATTATTGGTAAAGTTACAAATGTATGATGAAGCAGCAGATGCAGTTCGCAGAGAAATTGGAATGCATCAACAGATAGATCATGCACCTTCTGTTGGTAGATTAACAGTAGCATTAGTATTAGTACAGCTAGCTCGAGGTGATCAAGTAGCAGCTGAGAAAGCTTTTAAGGAATGGGGGAATTATTGTGAAGCTCCTGAGGTACAAAATATATTTTTTGTTTTAAATTAGATATGTTTAACTGAAAATTTAATATCTGTCTGAAATTTATTTTTAGGTTAATACTTTAGAAATGTTATTGCAAGCTTATGACAACGAAGATGCAGATGCTGCAAGAGCAGCTTTAAATAGTCCTTTTATTAAACATATGGATGTGGAATATGCTAAACTTGCTAGAGGATTACCTCTACCTCAACAAGAATATACAATGCCTCCACCAGGAGTACGAGCAAATGCAGCTGAGTCATACAAATCTCCTAATGCATCGAAATTAATTGAAGAAACTACAAGTGAAATTCAAGTAAATATAACATTTTTTCCTTTATCAATTTACATTTCTTCTTGTTAATAAAACAAATAAAAAATCATTGAAAGAAATAATTATGTCAAATGAAAATTTTTTTAAATTTATAACATCATTTTACAGAATATGGGCATTAAAGCTTCTGAAACTGCTGCTAAAATACCATCTGAAAATACTGCTAAAACATCATCTGAAGATGCTACTGAAGTATTACCTAAAGATACAGTTGAAGAAGAAGAGACGCAAGCAGCGCCTTCGAAGAATATAGAACATGAAGAAGATGATTATGAAGGTGGCTTATGTTGATTGACTATATTTATTAAAATTAACGTAATTTATGTCTTAAATTATAAACAGATTTTATTTTGTAAGAGGTACTACATCGTGTTAAGTGAGAGATATATATTTAATGCCTAAAAAGTATTTTTCTGTGAGCACGCTTATATATACACACACATATATATAACTGTAAATCTTGTTGAATCAATTAACATATACCTATTAGCTTAGTAATGATATTTCCATTGAAATTAGTATTTATACATGCATATTTAATATTGTTTGCTTAGAAAATTTCAAGAAATATGATACTCGTGAAACATTTTCACTTATTTGAAACTTACAGTTACATAAAATATTTTAAATATAGTTCCTTATACATATTATAACAAATCCTGTTATAAAATATAAATATATAATATATATGCATTTATGTTACACAATATACAAAATGGCAACTTACAAAGTATAATTTATTTGCATACTGATATGTTCTGTAAATGTTACATTTTCTAGTGCTTATAAAATATCTTTAGTAATTATCTAATATTTATGTATAATTGTAAACTCTTTGTTAAGAAAAAGCATGTACAAAACATATTTTAATAATATACTTTTATTTTATTGTTGTAAAAATATATGTAGCAAATAAACTGTTATTGTAAAAACATAAACATACATGTATATGTAAATTGATTTGTATGCATACATCAATAAAGAGGTTATGAACATCAAATCAAAATTTACAAAAGTGTAACATAACATTGTTTTACTTACAACGTCCGTGTTTCAAAGTCACATGCATTATTTTCTTCTGCAGAAAATCTTCTACAAATTGTAAAACGTTTTTTAATACACTATTTGCACATCACACACAATTCTTGAAATACGTCCTTTCACCGGTCAGTTTTAAAAGATTACCGCGAAATTGCATATATTCTGTATTTGGCAAGTGAAATGTAATAATTCGCGCATCTCGACTCACTTCAGAAGATTCTTTACTACCGGTGTGGTGTCACTTTACTACTTGTTTCTCACTTCATGGTCATATACACGGTGAACAAAAATATTTGAATAACGTAAAGAAGCGGTAATGTAAACAAATCATAGAAGAGTATACTAAATAAAAAGTCATTGAGTATACACGCTCGGCACAATAAATATTATTGCGTTTGCGCTGATTGCACTAATCAGCACAAACCTGCGCAGCATGAACAAGATCTTGTTCAACACTGCTACCAATATTCAGTCACATGACTGCCCTAATGACCGCTTTCAAAATATTTACAATTATAAATTGCATTCGTTTAATAAATTTTAAATTAATCTGAAATAATCTATTATTCACCTATACGAACATATTGTATGAAATGAAACGAACTTCTATTTTATAATAAGATTAAAGTTTCCTTCACTATTCATTGTAACATTTTCAAATAATTGGCGCGAAATTAGAATTCTTCTGTTATTCAGGTTTCAACCAATGGCCAATAGATGGGCAAACATTATTAGGTATTTAAATATCTTTAGCGCGCTAATAGGAAATACTGAAACATTATCTATCGTTAAAGATGTAAGGAAAAATCCAATTAAGCGTTAAATATTAATATTCTTTATGTACATTCCATTATTATTTCGATTAGTCGCTATGCTATTGTCGTGCGACTGTGAACTTCACTTTAAGTGTTTCAACGTGAAATCAATATTATAGTGGCTCTTAAAGAGGCGTGTTTGCGCACGAACGTTAAAATCGAATAAATAGTCGTCTGCAGAAAGGCTCGAAGCAGACGTCACAATAGACCACGACGTCGTGGTAGAATAACAGTGGGGCGCGAGCAAGTGTCAATTTGATTATTGTCATCATTCTCTCGTGAGTATCGGTGATTCTGTCAAGACCGTTCGGAATTTCTACCGATGATCGGCAAATCGCGTCTACGTTTTCCTGTGGGTGCCGTGAGGCGGCGAGAAAGGCCACCTCTTTAAATTAAAAGAAGGAATGACGCTGGAGAATCCGTTCTTTGTCGTCAAGGAGTAAGTTAAAATTATATGTCATTGTCAACTTTCGATACATTTTTTGATAACTGTACGCATCGTCGATGATAAGTTATCTACCGATATCTCAAGTTACACATATCGATATGCAACTTTACGTTTAAGCTTTTGTTATTCATATCGTAACATAAATGTTGTATACACGTATGTATATGTATCAGCCCTTTTAGGAATAGTCAGTAGCTACATAACTTACAAAAGATGTTTCTAATGTTTATAAGAAACTCTAATATAATGCAATGTTGATATATGTTTCACGTTAATCCATAATTCTAAATCTTATCTTAATACACGTACGGCATATTTATACGCTTAATCTTAACTGTTTATGTTCTTATGTTCGTTGTATTTATTCAGCAGTCAGTTGTCACTTTTATCGAAAATACCATTGAACTTTCTTACTGCTTTAGATTAGATTTATTGTCTATTTGCGTATTTTAAAATATATTGTTAAGAGGAAGTTTCCAGGACCTGTGAAATTGTACACGATACTACTCGATTTTGTACTGATCAGCATTTCGATATTTGGATACGTAGACAAAATTAATATTTCGATTGCAAAATGCATACTAATTGATGTATATTTGTTACCAAAATAAAATTATTCTTATTTATTTCTTAATATTGCGATATTTATTTTTTTTTATCACAAATACTTATCGACAGATTCTTTTTAAACACTTGTGAGAAATTTGTTTACAGAAGATATTAGCAAGTAAAATGTATTGTGTAATAGATAATTATGTAAAAAATTGCCGTTTTAATTGATGAAATATCGAAAATAATTTAATGAAGTTCGATATAAACAATGTTTTATCATTCAATAATTTTAATATTTACATTTCTCTGTTTCTTAGCGAAGTTTGTAAGGCCTTAAATAAAAATCGCGGTTTATACGGACGCTGGACGGAATTACAAGATGTTGTTGTCACGAGTCCGAATGTGAGTGGGGGAATCCCAATTTCACGCGACGAATTAGAGTGGACAACCACCGAATTACGGAAAGCCTTACGTTCGATCGAATGGGATCTTGATGATCTAGAAGACACGATCCATATCCTTTAATGCATGTGCAATTATACATAATGCATGTAGTACATATTACGTCTTTCAATAATAACATTCGTATAATCACATACATTCTTTGAACAATAGATAGTCGTAATAATTTGTTAACCAAATTCATTGAGCACCTAAAGTTCACTGTATTAATTAAAAACTTACGAATTTGGCATATAGGATCGTTTAAAAATGTGTGTACGTTTGTTCATACAAATGCATGTACGTTTCTTATACTGTCACATAGGACCGCCATTAGAGTTTGCAAGGATCCTGACAGAAATGGAAATCTCAGTTTCAAGAGTTCATGTGTTTGATAATTACACATTCTAAGATCTAGCCCAAAATTTACTCGACTCTAACACAAACTCAATTATATGGCATTCAAACAGTATATTACTTTTATAAACCGGGAACAATAGCAGTATATATTAATTTATGTAATTTATACAAATTGCGAGACTGCCTAAGCACGTGACCGGAAACATGTGCTTCATTTGTCCAGCGCTATTGCTATTGTAAACAACTTGTTTTTATATAATTCATATTCTATATTACTTTAACATATTACGTATGTATATATATACGTATTGTAGAAAAAAATCCAACAAAATTTAAGATAGATAATAAGGAATTAACGGTTCAACGAAGTTTTATCGAACAAACTCGAGAGGAAGTTAAGGTAATATACATCTTCTGTATTTGATTGTTTTGACTTAATTCTTATATGTTAACTTAATTTACAATTCCTCTGTTTATAGATCATGAAGGATAAAATGAATTTAAGTAGAGGTCGGGACCGCGATAATACAGCAAGGCAGGTTTGTAATAATTTTTTAGTAAAAAATTGATATATGTAAAGTACATATGTAATCAAAAGTTGCTATATATTTGTATAAAAGTAGTTTACTTCTAATTATAATAAACTGTCTAATAAAAAATATTAATTAAATAGTAAAATTAGAAGCGAACATTTGCGTTCTGTAGTCGTTACAATTTTAAACTTCGCTCGTAAATTATAATAGTGTACGTTGCGACATCTATGAAGAACTGTCAAATTGCTAATAATCTTAATCAGCTGAGCGCGTTTGGTCGACATAAATGAATTATAAGTAATTTGCAAATTCGTTTTTTTGTTTTCTTTACGGTATGTTTTTTATGGATTTACAAGTAAAATAATATCGGTTGGAATTATAAAAAGAAGGAAATGGTTTACACGGTAAATCAATATTTCTTAACACTATTAGCATTTAAAATCAATTGGTAAAGTAATACCTGCAAGTATAATATTGAATACTTTTATCAAATTATTTATTATTATCCCATCAAATTACGAATTCTCTCGTATACGGGAAAATCTCTCGAATTTGTACACGAGTTCTCTTTAATTAAAAAATTTGTGTGTTAGGTTTTTTAATTTCATTTGTTTGTATGTTATCATTACAGCCGCTTTTGGACAACAGTCCAGCCAGAGTTCCTGTCAACCATGGTACAACTAAATACAGTAAATTGGAAAATGAAATTGATAGTCCAAATAGGCAATTTTTGGGAGATACGTTACAACAACAAAATGACATGATGAGACAACAAGATGAACAATTGGATATGATAGGTGAAAGTATTGGAACTCTTAAAACAGTTTCTAGGCAAATCAACACTGAATTAGACGAACAGGCAGTGTAAGTTTATTAACCGCTTATTGAATTTTTGATAAAATTAATTATTTTCATTTAAACGATATTCATTGTTGCAGTATGCTAGATGAATTTGGTAATGAGTTAGAAGTAACGGATTCCAAGCTGGATGCGACAATGAAAAAAATGGCCAAAGTTCTTCACATGAGTAATGGTAACTATAATAATTACATTCCTGCTCCTACTACTGCAACATCTAGTGTTTCTGATCTTGCCTCTAAACCTTCTTCTCTATCATCCCTATCAAATACAATAACTAATTGTTTCTTATGTTCTGGAGATTAAATAAATATTGGTATTTTAATTTGACCGTAATAATTCAGCAACATACGTGAAACATTTTTCTTGCTTCATCACTTGCTTTATTTCACTTTAATTCAAGTATTAATTTAGCTTGATTATTCGCACTTAATTTCTATGTAACACAAAATTAATAACAATTTAAAACACCCTACTAGAATATGACATCAATCATTCATTTTGCTTTCACAATAATATTGCAAATCATCATCATTACGTACATTCCTTTTACACTCTTTATACTAATTTAAACTTATATAGCATTTTTATTATTTACTTTTACCAAATATATTAAAAATTATATTAATATGTGATTTGAACCAAAGAACTATTGGAGAGTAGAAGTCTCATTAAGTTAAAATAAAAGATAGTGAATTTAATGTATGTTCGTTTTGTTTAATTTAAAAGATACTAAATAACTCAAAGTTTTTAGAAAAATGTTAATAGTACTATAAACATGTTATAAAATAAAAGTAAAAATTAATATATATATCTAGTGGCAATCGTTACTCAGATTTTAAAAGATGTTCTTAAATTATTCTTTTTCTTTATTGATGTTATATCAGTATTAAAATTCACCATTAAAAAATTTTTACTTTTGTTTCCATTTGTAATTTCCATACTCATATTTTATAAATAACATATTTGCTTATATTTTTATTGTAATGAGGAAAAACAAAGAAAACAATGATTGAAAACCTATGTGTATACAATAATTAAAGTAAATAATCTGGAAATGGTCAACATATATTTAAATTTAGTAAATATCAAAGACGTAGCGTTAAAATGGACCAGTTGCAATTATGAGAAAACAATAGTGTCTAATTGCATTTAGTTAAAGTATCCATTATGTATCTAGTATAATAGGCACTAAAAAGTGTAGTACTAATAAATCAATTATAGAATCAGTAAAACTATATTGTTGAATGAAATGTATATTACAAATCCTTAGGTAAATAATGAATTGTATTCAAGTACCTCATTTACATGTAAATTTTGAAAGATTATGCCAAATATCAGGAAGTAAATGTTAATGCGAAAGGAAGTAGCACAAGTAATTTGTGCCTGAGAAAATTTTAATGTAATAGACTTATAGACAGATGCATATATATACAAATATTTCCAGTATGTTTTAAAATCTCTGATACTTCTACTTCCAATATACACAACATGTGATATTATCGTATTGATTCAGGTGTAGATAAACGTAGTATAGTACACATTATTGTGGAATATTCACATGGTATTGTGAAAGTACCACTCAGTTTATGTGTGTAACGGATGTAAATGAAAATATAAAGTTTGAAAGAAAAGTGTTAAGAAAAGAGAAGAGAAAAATGTAAAAACAATTATTTGTACGTATGATGGTTACTGATCAATTGTTTTCCAATGCGAATAAAAATGTTCATAAGTACTATGAAAATTAGAGACTGCAGGCAATCTAAAGCTCTATTTTAGGAAGATTAGGCATAATAGAAAGAATTGATAATTAGAAAATGAAACGTTCATTTCATTGTTAAAAAGAGTGTTAATAATATAACGTTGTGAATTCATACATAAAACAAAAATTGTCTATTCTAGTATGTATTTAAAAACAAAAACGGAAAAGTATACTTTATTATTTCTCATTAATGACCAATTGTGAAGATACACTGATAAATAAAATTTGCGACTTTATTTATACTGTACGTGTTACTGTAAGGTACCACAAATTCCTGACCCATTGAAATTATTCAGATAACCATTATAGTAGTAAGATTATAGTATATAAGAACTCGTTGCAAATTAGATTCTATGTTTGAGAGGATTTGACATTGTATGATACAATTAAATTTCAAATAAAACTATTTTTCTGATATTTGATTTAACATGTATGTTTAGTTTTTCAGACACTCATATGAGTAAATAATATGAAAACTCTCAATCATGGAATGTAATATAATTTTTCACTTGAAATATGTTTATGGATGTATATTTTAAATATTATGTCATTCTTCTTGTTTTTGGCTTATATATGTTTGTGTGAAAATAATTTTGATATATACATATATGTAATAATGCAATTGCAAAAAGATTAATACAAATAAGAATCATTGTTTTGGAGCTTCCATATTTTAATGAATGTTACAATTACTGCTTGTTATTTCTAAATAACTTTAACTTAATACGTGATTTTTATATATCATTTAAAATACAAAATTAGTTTGCAATATTGATTCTTTGTACTCTGCTTAAAAAACTTATATTGATAGAATATTTTTTATATATCTAAAGAATTGAACATTTGTATTGTATCATATGAAATTTTATAAACAGTAAATTTACTTGATTATCTGGCAATGACATATTTTATAATTCATCATTTGAGTGCAAGGTATCAATAGAAAATGTTCAATGTTATTATAAATTGCTTGTTGAAAAGTGCATGTTGAAAATAATGTACAATGTTTACTGTTTGAAGAAGGGCCAAATATATAGTATTGATTTTCCTTATAAATATATGTCATTTATTTAATTTTATCGTCGTTCTGATTGAATGACGATAAAATCTTTTGATTCTGACAACCTTTTTTATAAGTGACGCATGTGATGTTACTTTCCGTTTGTTTTAGATCGGAGACAATGGGTAGCCATTGGAGTGTTGACCGCTATATTGGTGTTTCTAATAATTTTATTTATAATTAAGTGAATCATTTAATTTCTTAGCTTCCCTAAGAATTATTGGTTCTTCTTCATAGCATTTAGTCAAGTATGTTAAATTTGGTTTTAATAATAAATTATCGATAGCGATATTAATAAATACTTACAGTTATTATATTTTTGACAGGATGTTTATGAACTCCCTCTCCCCAAATTCAGGTAATAACTAAATTAAATCGTTCATACATTTCGTAAAAAATTTTACTAGTTTTAGTGTTTTACAATCAATTAAAAAGAAGGTAAATATTCGTTTATTGTTAAAACTACTTTATCATATAATTTTTCAGGTTCTAAAATATGGCATTATATTGCATCACATATCAGTCGATGATTGTGCATTTTTTTACTCGTATTAAACATAGTTTAATACTTTACTAAAGTATTATATGTAAAAAAGAGATGATTCGTCATATATATTGTAAAATATATTTAGGCTTCTGCTGTTTTCCTTCTAATCATACAAATGTTTCTGTCAATTTTAATATTCATACAACATGAAAGTATTTATAAACTGTTTTCTCGTATTAACGCATAAATAAGTCACAATAATGTATTACATTCTTTTTTGTACATTGGAGATTAAAAACACTTGCCTTTTCTGGAAGGAACTTTCGAAGCTTTCTTAGAACTTAGAAGAGTACTTAGAAGACGTAAAAATTATAAAATAAATGCATATAGATACTATATACATGTTTGTACATACGTACAAATAAGCTGTATTACAAAAAAATGTTAGACGAATTGTATAATGTAAATGGTCTAGTAATGATAACAAAGGGAAATATGTCTACTATATTAAATCTTTGGTATTGTGTTCATTATTGCAGTCACTTGTACATGTTAACACAAGAAGTTAATTTTTCATAAAAAAGAAATGCAATATAGTTCTAGATGATTTAAGTATCAATGTACAAATATTATTTCATCTGCCGAATGATTCATTGATGTGATATTTATATCCTATTTGATTTTATCATAGTTATACAGTATAATTAAAGATATTTTTTATGGTTGCTAAACGTACAGCTATAATGTGCAATATATACTTAGTTTCCGGAAGGAAATATTGACTTTCTAGTTATTATAGTAAAGATATGTTTATACCTTTTAAACTTTTTCTTGGTTTTCATTCCTTCATTATAAGTAAGGCACCTCTAGTGATATGAAAAAAATGGAACGCTCGTATCTTTAAGTATCGTATTGGCTGATAATAATTTTAGCATTCACGGTTCCAATCGTACTTGTTTATGACAGTCGACAGGCAAAACTTTTCTTATATCCCCAATATTTTCGACTTCCATTCTTAGTCGACTGACTTCATCTTCGTAATTTTTTACCCACTGTGTTTGCGCATTCTTTGCATCTGTTAATGCTCGAATTCGTTGATCTAAGTTTGCAGCTGCGATTTCTTTTTCGGCTGCATTCAAACGATCTTCCAGACGATTTAAGTCAGCATCATCTAAATTACGAAAGTTTACATTTATATTTCAATAGAACAAAACAGTAAACTGAGATGAGAAATAGTGAAATGTCAATTTACCTATTTCTGGTAAATTTTCAAGTTCCTTTATTATTTCAGCTACTTCAGCTAAAGCTTTGTCAACTTGTTGCGACGCTGAAGTTACATTGATCTTAGCTTGACCAACTTTATGATTTGCCTAAAATACCACGGTAGTTATTATTTAATTGTAACATTGACCTTATTATGTACAACTAATGTCTTACCTCCGATGTGAGATTTGTATCTTGACTAATTTGAATTTCGTATTGTTTCATCATGGAATCTGTAGTATCAACTCGCAAATGCAATTTTTCAGCTTCGTTTCCTACACGAAGTGCTTCTATCTTGGTTTTATTCGCTTCGGTTCTAATGGCATTCGCTTTTGCACTAGCTTCTTCTGCGAACATCTAACGCCGAAATGTTTTTTTACATAATAGGTTACACATTATACTTTAAACTTTAGATTAAAAGAAGAATTTATTTACCTGCGCATTTTGAGCTTTCTCATGAGCATATTTAGCATTGTTTTCAGAACCAGTTAATATTTCATTAGCTTGTGCAGCTTGTTGCATTGCGGTCGTAATTACATTTTCAATCTGTGCTATGTCTTTTAAGGCATCTTGAGCTTTAATACGTTCACGCTCAACCTCGGCATGAAATACTGCAACATTGCAGAGCAATGAGAAACATTGACTATTTCTTTTTTATAAAAAATGTTTCACTATCGTTAATGAAAATATTAAATACCTCCCAGTTTTTCCAACGTTTCTTGAGCTTCTTTTAAAGTTTGATCGCCCCTTTTTACAGCATCATTTGCTTTTTCATTGGCTCCATCTAATTCAGCTAAAAGTTCAGCAGTGGCTGCTTGTTGATCCTGTGCTCGCTCTATAAGCTCTTCGCTTTTCCGTACTTTTTCTGCCATTTCATTTATGAAATTCTCATTTTGATCCAATAATAATTGCGCTTGTTCTTTTAACCGTAATCCCTATAATTAAATTTTATTCCTAATGCTGTATTGCTTCATTTATATTTATTACGGTTTAAATTTACCTCGTTATTTAGATCTTCAACTTGATTTTGTAACCGACCAATGTCAACAGGTGGAAGAGCCAAATCCAGAATCAATAAATCTATTGCTTCTTGTGAAACAGCGGATGATTTAGTAGCTGCTATGCTGGTAAGATTTTTCACTTCGTTCATACGGTGCTCCAACATCTCTAACTTATTTTCTAATCCTCGAATGTCGTCGCTAAAAATGAAACAAATTTGTTAGAAAGATGCAAAATGCACAGTTACGCGTTATAGTAAGAAATAAATACATACGTCATATTAGAATATTTTGCTATAGCCTTCTTCGCGAGGGTATAAGCTTCAATTGTTGTATTTCGAGCTTGCTCTGCTAGTACATGAATCTTCTTGGCTTCGTTAACATTACTATAAATGAAAGATAACATAAATAATAGCAAATCATTATTAATCCATTCGTAAAATAAATGTTACTAACAGGTCAGCTAATACGCGCGCTTCTTGTGCAATTGAAGTCATTTGTTTGTTTTGTTGACCGACTTGGTCAGCACGCATTTTAGCTTCTGATAATGCAGTCGCTCCATTTGTGGCTAAGTAATCCTCTGCCTCCTAATATTACATTTAATAGTAAAAGGTTTAAATTTGAACAATTATTATATATTCCTGCATGTAAAAATTTAGTGATGTATCATTCTTACAGTTAATTGACCGTGTATTTTGTCTAGCACTTTTTCTGCTTCATCAATATTCATTAATCCTTCTGAAGCAGTTTTGTGTGCATCAGCAGCAGTAAGGTCCACAGTTTGTGAGATCTCACCAATTTCATTTAATTGATCACGTAATTCATCAAGCTGTTCCACTAGAGTCTTGTTTTCATCTAAAATAATATTATTTAGAATTCTATTTAGAATAAATACGAATTAATTCAAGAAATTATACTTACTACCAGATCCTTGTCTTGCGATTTGCAATAGATTTCTTACTCTATCTTGAACGTTCTTTAGTTCTTTCTCGAAGTCTGAATCTTTTATAACAGTTGGACTACTATTAATTTTCTTCAACGTATTTTCTAATTCAGCCAAACGTTCTCTGTGACTATCAGCTGCATCTTGTACAAGGTTGTAACAATCTGGACAATCTACGCAACCATTTTGTCTATTATGTTTGTTTTCCTTGCAACGATCGCATCGTCTTCCTTCCACATTTGGTAGACACTAAAATGTAAAAATTAATGATTACAATAATAAATCTTTGTGAGACACTTACAAGTATTTCAACTTACTGGACACTGGCCACTGGCATCACATTGCAAGTCCTGAGAACCGATACTGTCACAGTCACAAGGCTTGCAACCTTCCCGACTGAATCCATATTGGTAAGGAACACATGCATCACAATGTTGACCAGTAACACCAGGTCTACATTCACACTGCCCAGTAACGGGATTGCAAGTGCGGTTGTAAGATCCTTCAGAATCACAATTGCAAGGTGTGCATCCCTAAAATATATACGATTGATATATAATTATCACATGTATTATTATATTTAACAATGGCTACCCAAGATGTTAAGATACCTCTCCACTTAGTATATGATAATATCCATCTTCGCATTTATCGCAATTTCGACCAGTTACGTGGGGCTTGCAGGTACAATGTCCTGTTAGCTGTTCGCAAGGTGCTACTCTACCATCATCGAGTTCAACTGTACCTGGTGGATAACACTGACATAGTTTGCATCCGTCTTCTTTACGATCAGACAGAGCATCTCCATAATATCCTATGTTAACATTATAAATATCACATTACTATAAGGTCGTAAATTTAAGAATTATACAACCATTGATGTATTACAGACCTGGAAGACACTCTTCGCAATGAAAACCTGCTGTATTATTTACACATTTCAAACATTCCCCAGTCTCATGATTACAATTTCGAACAGCATTTAGATCTATGTTATTATTACAGTCGCATGGTCTGCAAGCTATGCCCTCTTCGGGATTTCCAAAATATCCGTCTGAACATGTTTCACACCTAGGTCCTAAAGTACAAAATAATGCAAACACAGAAATGCATATAAACGTTCAAGAAGTTATTATAAATAATAACTTCTTTAATATGTTCTATTTACCTGTTCTACCCGATGGGCACTCGGAACAAATCGGATCTGGATTAGTGCCAAGTAATATACAAGGTCCATTGTCAGGACAAGGACATGGTTTACAATCATCTGGGGTACCCTTCAATGGGTGACCATAATATCCGCGCTTACACAATTCACAATTACTACCAGCTGTATTATGTTGACAAATACACTGTCCTAAAGCAAATTAAATTAAAAATTATAAATATCCAAATATGTACATAAATGTCTAGATTATTATTATATAAATCTATTCAAAAGTAAATACCAGTTTCGGCTTCGCAAATGTCTGCATGACCGTTACAATTACAAGGAACGCAAAGAGCAAAAGGACCTCCGTTCGGTGGATCATGATGGAATCCGGGTGCACATGATTCACAAAACTGACCTACATAGCCATGAGGACATTGACAATGTTCTACCCAATCAGCCGGTTCACCTGCAGCTCCACGATGAGCTGTTTCTAATTTAACATCGTCTAAGAATCCTCGACCTACAGAAAAAAAGGAAATGCATTCAAAATTTTGCAAATGTTATCTTTGACTAATTTTCATGAATGACTATACCTTGATTCGTATAAGTTCCACGAATTTTAATAGCTGTCAGGTTCGATAAAATGGACATAAATGCACGAGAAGAAAGTCGTGGTTCCCAACCATAATTAGGATGTTCGTGTAATTTAAAACTATATTCTTGTGGCTGAAATAATTATTTACGAGTCAATAAATCACGAACTTGATTGGTTTATTGCTTTACTTACAGTCACAGTAGGCATACGATTGCTTTGTCCAAAAATCGGTTGTGTAATTTGTTCTCCATTTCCTCCTTCAAGAATTATGTCACGAGCAGTCGGCGCAGGACCAGTTTCTCCGATTCTTAGCGTGAAAGATAAGTCTTGATTGTAAGATGCTCGTTGGTCACCAAGAAATCTATCTGCATGTGACAAAATATATATTAGTATCTTTATCAACAATTCTAATATCTGTCACATTTTGACGATGATAACTTTTATTATTTAAAATTTCTGTTAAAAGTGTTAAAGAAATGCAGCATCGTGTACTTATATTTACCAGGTGCAACGAAGTAGACATTGTCTCGGTCCAGTGCCGTGGCAGATATCGTTTGAGTAAGAGGATCGTAATGAAGCGGTATCGGATTACCAGCCACAGTAGCTGTCCATCGTTCAGCAGCTCTCACGAACATACTCTCAATTACAACTTTAGAATATCCAGTTGCTGATCTGCATACCGATGAATGGCCGTAACAGAAACATGGTGTGCAACCGAATTCGTTCTGTATCGCCAGATTGAAAAATCCTGGTTTGCACCTGATTATTATCAACACATGGTAATAACAAATTTACAATATAGTATTCTTTGTATCAAATGAATTGGTTGCTTAAAATTACTATCTTTGAACTGTCTATTTTTAAAGCAAAGTGAAAAATTATAGTATGCAGTAATAATAAAATGATAGTGCATCTTAATATTCTGGAATAGCCAATTCATTTTGAGTAAGGTATACTAACTCTCGGCATCGTTTTCCTTCAACATTTTCTTTACAGATGCAAACACCACTGATTGGGTCACAGTTTGGTGTATTAGTCAGGGATCCAGCTACATTACATTCGCAAGGAGTGCAACCATATGAGCCAAAATTATAATAATTTGCTGCACAGCGATCACACTTGTCACCTGTCACACCAGGTTTGCACTGACATTTTCCTTCACTGTTACATTGTAAGTTTCTAGAACCTATAATATGGTATAACTTTATTATTTTGTATTGTACTTTAAGTTTTATACCACTTTGAGTGCTACTCTAAAATCATGGGACATAATTTCAGTTAGTAAAATGATCTTCATTAAAATAAATGATAATTATGCAAAAATTCAGATGTTAATGAGATATGGTACTCAAAGTGTTAAGTATTATTATAATTAATCTTTAAATCTGTATAATATATTGATGCTTGCAAAATATATATTAGGGATATTACTTCTGTTTTATTATCAAAGTTAATTAAAAACAGAATAGTTTACCGATCTCGTTGCAGTTACAAGCGACACAATAACTGTCTTCTGGGCGTTGGTAGTAGTTTTCTCGGCAACGTTCGCAATTCGCGCCATCGCGATTAGCTCGGCAATCCAGGCAGTGACCACCGTGTCCAGTCGCCTTATACAGTTCCTTATCGAAGTAGCATCTGTCCGAGTAACCATTACAGTTGCAGGCTGAAAAATCGAGCCACGTTAACAACAATTCCCTATAAATCCATTGTACTTAGCAGACAAGCAGACTTCATAATAAAATGCAAATAACATTATCCAGATATTTACTAGATCCCGAGTACCACGGAAGAATTCCATCCCACCGTGATGATTCACAGATCACCATGTTCACCAGTACAAAACACGTAATTAATTTTATTTTGGATCCCATCGCGGAAGTGTAAACGAAGAAGAAAAGAAAATAATTTGCTAATACAAGTTCCACTTTTTATCTGTGCTCTTAACCATTTTAAAAATCCAGCAGTGGTGAATGATTAGTACTTTATTTAAATTAACAATATATGTATCTGTATTATATATTAAGTGTCATGATCTTTTCTGAACTATTTCTTCGTCGTTTGTTCACACAGTCAGATGATGTATGATTGGAAAGTAAATGTATCCACGACGCAGTATTGAAATTCTATGAATACCGTTGATTGGTAATTATGAATAGTTAAGAGTAGTTGTTTTAATAACTAAAAAAAAAAATTTGTAATGATAAGACGCGATACATAAATGTTCGTTTGTATCGCGGTTTCTTAAGCACTGAGTTCGCTCGTGGTCCACAGAAAAGCTGCATTGTGTGCCCCTGTATTGCCAACAATCCCCACCTCGGAACAAGCAACGAACGTAAAAGGTAAAGCTGGTTAGGTAATGCCAACGTGATTGTGAACGCATACTCTCCTCGGCCGCTCGGAAAGGTGATGCTAAACTAACAAGGGATGCTTCAGATGTGGGCCTAACTGGTCTTAATAAAATTTGATGAGATGATAGGTCTATATAGAGGCTTCAAAAATTTTTGCGAGTCGTCCACTTTCAAAAACAGTCATTATTCGCTTATGATACATAATTTTTAAATTCCAAATTCGTGAAATTCCAAAAATTTGAAGTACCAAAGTCCCAAATTTCAGAGTTCCATACCTCCAAAATCTTAAAGTATCATTTAAAGAATAATAATCTCATGAAAATCTAAGATCCCTTGTAAGAGATATTTCTATCTTATTAGAAGACTATTCATTTGCTTCTTCATTTGCATTTATTTAAAAAATTACATTTAAAGTTAATATATTAGAAAATATTTTTAGTACAAGAAAACTTTTATAGAAATATTTTATGTATATAAATACATAAAACAATAATTTCTAATAGATGCAAATAGTGACCTAATGGAAATATGATTTATGGTACAGTGAACCATATGTTTTGATCGAATATAGAATGAGAAAAACGGCCGTTTGAAGAGCAGGTTTGCCAAGGTCCACCTACACACTGACAGGATACTGGCTCTTCAAAGATATCATCTCATCTGTACGCAAGGTCTATCCGAGCGCTCGTTGCGAAAAATCACCCATAAATTTGATTTCTAAACTCGAGTGTATACAGGGTGCCTCATTTTAGTCTATTAATCTACTCTACTTTTTCTCTCCATGATTCGTTGAAAATTAGATTCATACTCACGTTTACATTCATGTGCGTCAGTGGTCGTAGCACGTCCCCAGGGTGCGTCATTGTAAAAAGGTAAACACTCGTTGCAATCTGGACCTGCGGTGTTATGCTCGCACCTGTAAATAGTTAAATTTGATTACGTCTTAATTTTTGAATATTAGATAAGTAGGAATATAGAGACAAAACATCAATGAGTGTCCTAGATAATTATTTATGAATTATAGACTGAAGTTGTTTAATATTAAATTCAGAAAAAATATAATAGTTTTCTGAACTAATTCCAAGGTAAAGTGACTCCAAGTTTATTTCCCCTTGTGCCTTGCATTATGCAAAATATCCTAAATGAAGACGAATACAAATATTTAATCACTTATACCCAGTCACAGTATGTTAAATTATCTTACCTACATACTCTGCGAGTTCTTCCATCCATACTGGTACTATTTACACATTCCCCGGCATGACCATTGCAGGCACAACGTGCTCCAACGGCGACGTCAGCAATCGCATAGTAGTAGGATTTTAGTACGTGATCATCGCCAAAAACTTCGTCACCGAATGTATTCAGTCTGTCCAGAGTAATCCTTAAATCAGTTGCTTGTACCCATTCCTTAAATCCAGAATACCTTCTCATTATTTATCCATGCATACATTTTATAACAACATTTACTTAATTTTGTAAAAAATGTAAAAAGTTTGGTGATAGATAATGCGTTAATTTCTCTTTACTTAATTGTAATGGAATACCTGTAGAGCTGGATTGGTTTCGAAGTAGTACGCGGAAGGTCTGCCTTCCAGAGTAGAGAATGCGACGGTACCCTTTGTCAAAGGCGATATATCGGAATAGTCCGAGGTACATAGTACTCTGGTATCGTCACCTTGTACCGTTTCTTTCAAATCCGGTAAATCGTAAGTGTCTCTGCAGGACGCCGAATAGAACTGATAAGGTTCCCACGGTGATTTCTCATTTTTCCTCTTGTAGATGCCCCAACTTTCCGGACGCGGTGATTCGAACAACACTCTAACGTAAGTTATATCGAACGTCTTACCTACAACCATTTAAAAGAAATAAGAAAAAATATATACTGATAAGTACTACAAAAAGAAATTTAGTACAATGCACTGTGACAATTTTATTGATTCATTAACGTGGACTTTATCACATAACTTCAAAAATAATAACCTTGCGACATCATACACATTTTTGAAACAAAGATGAAATTCGAAATCAGAATTTTGAACATCTTCATAAATTTAGAAATATAGAAACTAAAAATTTTTTAATTTACCTAAAAATGATCAAATTTATTTAAAATCTAACATTTTGCTATTTTCAAATTCAGGGATTTGACCTTGCAAAACTATTATTGTGATATTTCTTATATCAAAATTTGAAGATCACGAGTTTCTTTTAAAAAACTTTTTAAGAAATAAGCGGTTCCTACGCCATTGCAATTCTCCACTGTAAAGCCAGCGGGGTGCAAGTGGCTGATTCTTTTGTAAATGAACATGTGGCTCACAGACAGAGATTCCATGTACTTCCCATTTTTAAGAAGCGCCCACTATTATCCGGATTCCCGGAACCACTGTTTATATCAATTTACATGCACTAATTTCTCAATCATTTCATGGTGTAAAAGGATGTATCTCTATAAAATAACGGTAACGTTGTGATACTGGAGTAATTGAAAGGAGAATATATGTATCTTCTAACGGCATATGTTATTAGCGGATCCTGAAAATGTAACGTTACCAACTTGAATAAAAATCATATTAATCACGGTAGTAGCAATCTGTGATGTTAATTATAAATTGAGTATAAACTTATTACGTTTGTCTGAGTAAAAATTAATATTCAGAACTGGAACAGTACAAAAGCTGTCTTACATTAAAAAATAAAGTGTCCATTTCAAAGCAGTGCTCGCCTATGTTTCTTTATCGTCCATGTTCCGAGAATTATCTCATCACATACGCATCCTGATAGATAAGGATGTAGAATGGAAAAAGAGCGGAGGAGGCGGGAAAAAGAGGGCGACAAACATTGAGGAGTGTTAAGAGTTCATCGCGGATACCAATGAATGAACTCCTTTTTTTGATCTACAATGTAAGATTCGTTAATTTTATCCGTCTGTAAAGGATGATCTCAATTAACTACATTCATTCTGAATTGAACGCTACAAAATACGATACATTATCAAAACCATGTAAATTAACATATACAGTGAACTCTCGTTATTCAAAAATTCTGAATGATCAAATTTACAAATTTTCAAATTAACAGATTTGAAAATTTCATATATCTATACTTGTATATTTCTAAATGGCTAATTTTCTATATTTCTAAATTTTGAGATTTCCAAATTATCAAATTTCTATACAACTAAATTTGAATCTCCCGCGCTGCACACATCTATACCCGTGAGCTCACCGTGAAACAAAAAAGTACAATTATAATGCAACGTTGTTATATCATACCTAAGTGAAGCGTGAGATTAACTTGATTGGGGTATTCGATACCCTCGAACATCGTCTCCGATTGCCACCAGGACGCATTATCGTTATTATCCCGATCGGTAAGATACTTGGCCGAATGATCTCCGTACCGACATATCTCGCAAGATTTATTTTGGACACCAGTTTGTTTGCAAAATTCTGTTGGTCGATCTTGACCGCACGTGTTCGTCGCTTCCATAAGCACATTGAAAGCTGCGTTCTCGAAAGGTGGTATACACCTCTACAACAAACGCATTCAAAACCATTTTTAAACTAAAATTTAATCTTATTGCTGTAGCAGTTATTAGAACGCTTTATTTCGAACTGCGTACATAACATGTAACTCTGTGTTCAGTATTTTATTTTGCACGTTACAAGTTTTTCTCTACATTATGTAGCTGAAATTTTGCAGTCTTTCTCTACCAATCATTGTACATTTTAGAACATTCTACGATTAATTTTAAAACGTTTACGAAGTACTAGACTATTGTATTAAAATATTTCTGCAAAGTGCCCAGAACAGATCGTGGTGCAGGATCACCTACATAAAACTTGAATATTTGCAGGTAGTTTCCTTTCCAGGTAATTTCCAGAATATTCCCTTCGAGATTTTCTGCAGTTTCTTACAAAAGAACATTCCATCCATGCAAAAGAAAGTTTACTCCCATCAAACCCATTGCGTGTCGTATACAAATTGTTGAATAAAATTTTATTTAGAAAATTTCATATAACTGTCAATAACTTATTTAAATAAACTGAAAACTGGAATAATTTTTACGTTTTCGGATTTCTTTCGTGCTTGCTGTATCTGTCTAGCTTTATCTTTCCTAGCTATCGTCGAAAGTTAGTGTAACTTCGAACTTTACGTTGATAACCTAATGTAGTAATATCCTACAAAAACCGAATTTCAATGACTAAGAATAAATAGAACGTATTTGTATTTTCAGACTGGATCATACTTTCTAATACTTCATTATGATTAAACTGTTTAACAATTAAACATGAATCTTCACTAATTGACGTAATTCAGTAAGGGGAGGATGCCCCTATCCCCCTCTATTCGAAAAATTATTATAATATGTAAAGTATCATTAGTTTGTAAAATTTTTAATATGTATATTTTCGTGAAATTATTTGTTAGCTTTATATAATAAATTAAACAATAACACTTGACATGTTTTTTGGAACTAGCCATGTATCAGAAAATCGTTCTATCAAACTTACAACTGCATTACGAAATAAAATATTTGTTTATCAAATGAATGTAAAATTAAATTTAGTTCAATAATTATTAATACAGACAAATGTGTTATTATTAAAAATATTCAATACAAACCCTAGGTCTTCCATTGTCATCGTAGCATTTGTCTTCGTCTCGCGATTTCTTTTCGAATCGATCTGGGAGATCATCCGCGGGGTCGGGTTCCGCAAATACTGCTATCAAGCAGATCACGATTATTGATAATATCAATATCTTCTTGTGTTTTCCTCTTGTCATATTTGAATTTTGTTAGGTAAATCCTCTCCGTTGTTATTTCAGCACGGACACGTGGATTCTCCAAACAACAAACTCTCACTTTTTCCCGAATTTCTTTAAAGGTTAGGGTAAGCACTGATTCTCGATCGGGTCCATCGGCAAGGAGATCCCCCAACAATAATTTTTACGTTTTATTGCTGCGACCGCATTCCGCAAATGGCTCTCCCCTTATCTACCTAATGTTTATTAATTTCAACGTTAGTCTTCCAAATAAGTTATCGGCTGAATTAAATGTATTAATTTTTTTCTTTAAAAATCTAAATTTCTGCAGAAAAAAAGTGATACTATTTGAGATCAAATCATACAATTATGTTAAATTTTTTTTTAATACTATAAAGAAATAAATTCATCAAGTTCAGTAGTTCTCGTTATATATAAAATTCGATCGTATTCTTTCAAAAATATATAAAAATAAACACCGACGATAACACGATAATGATACTTTGCTTTTAAAATCTATTTCTTGCCGCCTATCAAATCACGTAAGATTACACGTCGCACATATCACGAATCGCAGTTTGAACACGTAATTATTATAACAAACTAAATATCGGTTTTTAAATTCACAAAAATCAAGCTTAAGCTTACAAAAAGAAAGAAATGATCGCTTTTGTTAAGAGAACAATGAGATCTTCGAACAATAAACATTCACAGATACATGGAACACAAACGGACCGCGAATCGTTCACAGGTTTATCACACAAGTATCGCGGGTTTTTAAAATTGTGAAACAAATTATTCTAACCTCTTCGACCGACGGAGGACTAGCAAACCGTGAAGAAAGACACTCTCCATACGACAGCTCACTGAGAAACTGAAGGAGTGGAGTCGTGACTGAGGCTGTGGGGAAGTCGAATATGTACGCCAATGTTGAAAGCGTTTGTGGTGGTAATACGCCCGCCACTCGTAGTAGAAAGTGCAGGCCAAGAACAAGCTAAGAGAAATGGAATCGTTGGGGTTACATACCGTGCATTATTATCCGTAATAGATTACAGAATTATCGACATTCAAGATTCTTGTAACACTGAAACCATTCATGATCTAGATTTGTAAAAATGATTTTAATTCTAATCTACTAACGTTCAAATTACGCATACGTTTTGCTACTTTGTATACTTACAAATGTTTCTTTTACTACCCACGGTTCAGGATGGGGCTGTAGGAGCAAAAAAAATTGTGGAAAGGACCATATAAAGGGAACTGCTTTCAACAGTATGCGCCAAAAATATGTAATTTTTTAAAACGAAAATTTGTAAACTTCTTAATTTAAAATTTCTTAATTACTAGACTTGAAAGTAATAATAATTTGAAAATATAAAATGTAAATTATGAATGTTTGCACATAACTAACGTATAAAACGAAGAGTTCAGTTTTGGGAATTATAGACCACTTCATTAGCACTTATGAATAACATTTCGTATCTCGTGGAAACGGAAGTGAGAAGATTACTCGGAAAACTGTGACATCTTTTTTCTACTGTTAGGAGCGCTATAGTATCCCAAATGTAGTTGAAATATGTTTCTGCTTATTATAATGTTCTGTTATACCGAATATCAAATTGCTTATATGATCAATATACATTGAAAGATTCTTTTTTCAGAAAATTTTGGAGTATTTTTGATTCACAATTTGTCACGTGGTAAACACTGGGATAGTTATCTTTTTACCAGGAAATGGAAAGAGATACCATAAGTTCACCCACGCATTTACGCTTTCATTAAGTTTAACTATTACTATCATAATTTCATTGGAAATAAGAAATGAAAAATTAAAAATATAAGTATACATCACATTTAAAAATATATTTTTCAGTATCAATTCTTATGCTAATATTACTACATACACTAACATATACAGTTATTCATAAACATTTCGTTTACTTGAATTCAAATCAACAATTGACCAAATCAACAGTTGTTCAAATCAATAATCAATTATTATTACTGATAATTGTATATATAAATTAAAAATATATATTTGTAAAAAATAATCATTATAGTTATACGTATTCAGTCAGTCTAATTTAAACAAATTCAATAAAAATATTATTTAAATTAATTTTAATTTTGTATGTACAATAACGATCGATTTCACAGTCTAAATTTTTACAAACGTATTCATCGTTTAGTTTTACAGTTCCAAATAAAATTATTCACATAAAAATTTGTACGATTCCTTGTCATTGTATTAAAATTTCACTACCAATAAGTTTATGTTTTCGTACAATTAATTCAGGTTTAATTATTATGTTTCAATTCGCCGCAGTAAATTATACACGCTTTTTATCAGCATCAAGAAGCGTAGAGAGGTAAAGTTTCACCTCATCAAGATTTCTAAATATATTCTCCACAGGGACCTCTTTGTCGTCCGTAGTTTCGTCGTGTTTGATAAGAAGCGCATTCCAATTTGCATTTTTCGCGCCATTGTAGTCATTATTGACAGAGTCGCCAATATGTATCGCCTCCTGGGGAGTTACGTCCACACTATGTCGTTCTTTTGCTATTCTAAGCGCTTCATCGAATATCGAGGTGTCCGGTTTCTCCATACCAAAATCATAGGACGTTAAAACGAAGGAAAAATATAAACGTATTCTCGTGTCTTCGAGTATCGCTTCCAGTCTCTCGTCGAAATTCGATATTACCCCTAAGATCAGTTCCTTTTTGCGAAGATACTCCAGTAATTCAATCGTGCCCGGATACTTGTGCCAGCACATACGCGTACCATAATATTTTATCAAACTGTTAGCAACCTATGGGTCATAATGATAAATAGGGTCATCGATAGTAGGTATGAGTTTGATGAACTAAATTAATTCGGAAATCCTCACTCGTTTTTTTATCGTGTTCATATAATTACATTTCTTTTCATTTATAAATTTTATTTCATATAACTAATAAAAGTGCTATAGAATGCAGTTAATTAATACTTTAATAATAGATTTGAATTGTATTAAACATACAAAAGAATTGAATATTTAAAAAATCAGTTAAAACTAATTATTTTTTAAGCAAACGAAAACCAAATTTAAAATTCAATTATTACAAAAACATTAAATATGTTAATATATATAAAAAATGTATTACCTTATCTAAAGTTGCATCCGAAGCATAATTGTGTTGATCCCTAAAAACTTTATGAACTATCTTTCGCCACCAATTTTCCCATCCCATTCCTGTGTGTTTCCCATAAATTGGATGTTCTGTACTAAGTTTGTGAAAGCTGTGTTTGAAACTTCGCGCCAATTTGTGTGCATCAACTGGCAGGCCGTGCTGCGTGCCAATTTCGATGTAAGGTTCTTCTAACCTTGTCATAAGCAATGTACCGGTAACATCGAACGTTATCAATCGTGGTCGAACGAGTTTAATCATTGTAAAACCTTGTCTGTAAAGAAAAATAACAAATATCTAGTTCATTGCTCTTACTGAATAATGCTAGAGCAAAAAAATTGCACTTGTCACATCACGAACGACACTACCAATCGACTTCGCAAACAAGAGCTTTTTAACATCTCCAGCGCCGCCAAAAGATAACAATAAAAATTTAAATTTTCATGTTTCGCAAATATTGATTTTACCTTACCTCCTTTCCTTATCTTTCTTGTATATATAATTTACTTTATCATCTTACGCATGTACCTTGTTTTGAAAACGAGATTTTGATATGTTTAATAAAAATTCTACAAAATCATGTATTCGATTACGCTGTTAGTACAATGATCTGTATTCAAAAAACTTTTTTGCAGAAATGTTGTAAATATGATAAAATATTGTTATTAACAATAGAAAAATTTTGAACAGCAGACGCAAACAAAATAAATGCGTAAAAGGATACGAACTGATGAAAGAGGCGCCGCGGGTAAACTCGTATACCTCGTTGCGCAGAATAAAAATATGACGACTATTTTCACGCCGTCACACGTGACATTTACATACGTGTGGGAAGCACGTGAATAACATTGAAAGTGACACATTTCCCATGACCAAATTTTTTGTAATTTTAATTGCTAATGTAGTTTAAATGGAGAGCTTTGGAATTTGAAAATATAAAGATTTAAAAATGTTGGACTTGAAAGGATCCAATGTTCTTAATAATAAAATACTGATTAATTTACAGTATTTTTGCAAATTATAAAACAAATGTGTCTTTTTTTGAATAGTACTTGACAGCATATTATACTTTCATATAGTACTTACCCTTAACCATGAACAATTTGTGCTTTTGGCAGATCAGCTGAGTATTAAAATAGACATCGTACATTAATATATAACTGTCGGACAAACCACTGTATACAATATATTGCATTCCTTGTGCTTTGTAACCGGATAAAACGAATATATTATTAAAAAAAAAAACTGTTAAATTATTTAACCGGTTCAAAGTCGTAATACCGAGGAATCTTCGTTACATTAAGATTCATGAACAATACACAAATCTTATTCTAAGCAATGATTCAAGAGAATTTATACCAACTTTATATACAATATTTTAATCAATATTTTTAACAATTGGAATAAGTACATAATACTTCTTGCGGTTTATTTGCCGCATAATAGATAAAAATGTTCATACAGTATGCAATGTACACAAGCATTATTTTGTAAAATACGTGTAAATATATATATATATGTACCAGATCGGAGATATAATATAATGTAAAAAAAGAACGATTATATACAATTGTACTTATGTATATATATATAAATGTATATAATCAATTACAAAACATTACTATTCGAAGTGTTTCTAAAGTAATAATAGTAACATGTGCTTCTTATATTGCTATTGGTACGTATAGATCTTATTGCGTTCTCTTACAGTTATTGTATGAAGAAAAGAAATATATCCAGTGAAAGTTTGGCCATTTGACATTGTTACGTCAGTGTACCTAGTTATTGCGTGTACATGTATTATTTCTTATTGTTTCATTATAAAATCGCGTTTGGCTTTTAAAGACTTACTCGAATTAAGAAGACGTCCATTCAATATTGCCGTCCAGTTTGTACCGATAATTCAAAGGAAAAAGATCTTATTGTAATTAATTCGGTAGAGCAGGGTTTCTCAAACTACCTGATACCGTTTCCCCAACGAAACAATTTTTCCAATTTCACTACTTTTCAATTACAGGTCTGTTTCTTATTTTATTTTCTTTATTAAGATTAAGTAAGTTTCGAATACAAAGAATTTCTACAAAAAAAGCTTTGAATATTTATATCTAACATTTTGAATTAAGCATTTTGCACTTTCGTTCAATATTCAATCCCGATCTTTTTACCACAGTGTTTTAATTGCACTTTTACAATTTTTTTTCTAGTCTCGAACAACGTTCAATTTCGCACACTTATCTACTTATTAAAAAAAAAAAAAAAATTACCACTTGGAGAAAAGCTGCTCGATTTAGTCTTAAAAGTATAAAACGTGTCCAAAGAACAAATGCAAAATGCTTCGACGCAATATTTTAAATAATCCTTCCGCTATCTCTGGTGATTTCTAATTAAATAATATACATCCTACACGAACTCGATACTCGTTTAAATCAACTTTGAGAATCCCCGCAATAGCGAATTCTCTCCAGCTTCTCTACGTTCTCAAGTCGATGAAGCCTTCCTTAAAGACAGTTTTAAATATGTACGTCGTACTGACTAATCATCACAGCAGAACAGCAAAGACGTAATAATAATTAATAATAATAATAGTAGATTCGTTTCACGTAAATCCGTATAAAGCAAAAAACATAAAAGTTCAGAAATATACTTCTAAAAAAACATTGCGCGCATCCCCTTAAATATGTCTATGTATATATATACGATTTACGTTATTTATCTATCAAAATTTGGTATCTCACAGACTTCTTTTATATGTGTATGTGTATGTATATATATATTAGATGTACATATTTTTTTCTTCCTTTTCTACAATATATAGTACAAAATCTAATTCACGATTGGTGTTGATTTGTCGATTTTGTTTAGTTTTGTAAAATTTCTATCTCATAAAAGAATGAAAAGTGGGAGAAAGAAACATACGAGAGTTTCAAAACAGTTGTACGATCTAAACATTATAAATTCTTCATGCTAAAAGAGATTGAACGGTCTCATTATTTTGTAATTCGATATTGAAATTCTGGATTGCAAAATAGCAGATTTCAATTTGTTTTGGCATGGAAAATCTACAACTTTGAGATTGTATATTATACAATCTGTTTGGAACACTGTACGTTCAATGTACAATTTTGTACAGAAGAAAGAAAGGAAAAACGATGTGATGGATAACGTTAACACGTTGGCTGCCATAATATAGTACAAGCTACAGTAAAAATCTTTAACACCTTACAAACTGGAAGATTACTGATTCAGATATGACTATTTCTTTTTAAGCATAAGATTTAATTACATTTTTAGATATTTAAAAAAAAAATTATCAAGTGATAAACAACTGAGTTATAATTTTATATTAGCCATTATTAACAAAGAAAAAGTTATGATGAAAAACTTGATGGTTACTGATTATACTATAACTCAATCGAAAAGTATGTAAAATTTAAGGAAACCTTAATGGTACTTTCTCCAATTTGAATATAATTCTATATAGTATAATTCTTATTTAAATTATGAATAAGGTGTTAAGGATACAATAATTTAATTTTAGAATTTGAACTTTCCATTATCTTATGTTAATTGGTACGTTACTAGTAATCGAAATTTTCTATTTCTCATAAATCCGTGGTGTTCAACCGGTGGACCCCGTCCGTGGCAGTCAACGTGTGAACCTTTTCGCTACGTCAATATTAAACTAAGAACTAAAACTCTTTCGACTTACCACGTATTTACGTGACTTATTTCAGTACAAATTCTAGTCTACTTTTATTCTACTTTTTATTCTGTCCTATTCTATTCCATTATTCTCTTTCTATATTATATTTTCGTACAAAAGTGACTATAGAAATCCTTAGTAGCCACATCATAATGGATGTCTATGGTCATCTTTCAGTAACGAAAGGGTTAATAATAATCTCGCGTTAATCGTTCGAATTTTATCGTGACTGATAGATTGCTTATGAGTAAACTGTTTTATTACAAAGTTGTACATAGCGAAAAAAGTGGTATATCTGTTCCTTTCGCATCATAGAATCGATCAATCCATCAACTGCACCCCGTTCGAAACGAGCTGTAGAACAATCGATCAACATATTTCCGTGATCATTGTACACATGATTGGAATTGCCGTGTATTAAGTCTAAATTTAACATACAATATGTATATACAAATATTTTATACGATATTTATATATATATATAATCATTGCGATAACGAGATATATTTGTTGCGGCAGTCATCGTTCCTTATCATTATCAAATTAGAATTTCATTAGTATATGCACGAATGATACAATATATCCTCGCCTATCTCTAATAGTTGTATGTAAACAAAAGTTATCCACTAAATACATCAATCAGTCTCACAATCGTTTATATCTTTAATTAATTGATGCAAAAAATGTTTCTTTCCCTTTCTTTACTGTCTGCTACTATCGCAATTTGTTCATACAAAATTAACACCTTACCTTACAATTAATTAATAAACTTTTGTAATTTGGAATTCTAAAATTTATGTACATTAAGAGTACCACGTGTGTGGATTACTTTTTTCAATTTTTAGCCATTGCCATTGGCATAACTAGGTAAGAGCCTGGGTGGTGTTACAACGTGCGGTGATATAACGCGTAGAGATATAAGGCTGGCCCTTCAGAAAAAGATCCTAGTTACGCCAATGGTTACGGTTAAGTTATAAAACCTTATTCATTTGATTTACAAATAGCAGGTAAAGTGTTAAGTTTACTTTTCTCATAACATTATATTTCACATATATTACTCTCCGGGCCATATCGTTTAAAATCCTACCACTTGTTTTTCTCTCAGATTTCATACGAATTCAAACGAATCTAACGTGACACAAGTATCGTAAAACGAACGAAAATGAAAGAGGTATGAAAAAAAGGAACAAAACTATTCTGCATATTTCTCTGAGACTGAATTATCGCACCAGTATTTCGCATGTATACAATAGATAAATGCAACGATGAGTTATGATAGTCGTTTTAAAATGTTACAGAATCATCGTTAAGGAAAAAAACAAAATATCGTTCTTCGAAGAATCGTTTGAATTCTCTCTGTCAAATATATTAGCTAGGAGCATCGTTGACAAAAGATCTCGGTTATTAAAAAAAACTTGCAGAGAATATTCTCTTTTCGTACGTTTCTTCATCGCAAAATATTTAATATCGGAATCTGCCAGGTCACTGTAGTAAAATACTTGCACCATTTTCATTTCTTAATGCTCTCTCTTTCTCTCTCTCTCGCTCGCTCTATCACACAAGGAATACTTCAAATATGACACTCACTGACTTTAATTCCATTGCATGCAATGATGTAATTTGAAAATTTAGAAATTTGACAATTTACAAATTTAGAAATGTAAAAATATACAAATATCAAATTCTTAGATTTCCCAATTTTCAAATTTCCAAAGTTTAAAATCTAGAAATTTGGTAATATAGTAATTTAGAAATTTAAAAATATAGGAATTTCAGATTTTAAATTTCTAAATTCTCAAGCGCGCGTTTTTTTTTTAAATTTCAAACTTCTATCAAATTCGCTGAATATTATTACAGATACAGATTTATCAACCTGCCATATATCATTAAAATCGTTGAGAGCCATATTTGAGGCGTACCTTGTCAATCAGTCAAAAATGTTCGTTTTCAAGGGACATTTCGTGAAATATGATGACGAAAGTGAGAAATGCTAGTCGACCATCGATACAATTCGCCAAAGTCGCGCAATTTTTTGCCAAAAAACGAATACTTCATCCATTTCGTCAATCTACGATCTTCGATTTTCTATGCACCAGGTTCTGCGTTCCTCTGAATCCTTTCAACACTTTTGACGTATTTAAACGATGCATTGTATGTCATAGATTTTTCATGTAAATATGTGTATATATATCTATATACAAGTAATAAAACTTTGTTACATAAAAAATCCTCGATGGTGTGTCGATTTTACACCGTGCTTTGATTTTTTCTTCCTTTTTATGAAAACTTTCCTTTTTTACAGCTTCTATCGATGAAATCTCGTGTGATGCTTTCGTTCGCTTAAAATAATCGTACACATAGTTTGCAAGATTCACTGAAATAGAAAAAAGAGTCATCAACTTCCAGTTTTTGTTAATCTTATAAGTCTATAAAAACTTTAACATCAGAGCGTATATCTAAAAAATTAACTCTTATGTGAGCAACTAACTATCCATTCCTATATTTCATTTTAACAATTTTTTTCAGGAAAACATAACAAAACTTCCCTGGATACAAACCAATAATATTTAAAATTAATGATTAATATTGAAGCTCTAATGGATACCATTTACAATGGTTTCCATTAAGTGACCAGAATTTTTAACACATAAGAGTAGAAATATAATTAACATCCTTTGTCATTAAAACAGAAATTTTGGAAGACTGACGAATGTTCCTTTTTAAGTACATCATTCTCCGTGTGTCTCGTTTTCAATATTTCAATAGATCTCACAAACTGTACTTTATAAAATTTGTATGTATCTCTTCAAGGTTCACCAGTAGATCAAAAATGTATCTCGATTATATTGTACCCTTTCTTTGTTTTCTTACAAAAAAATATCAGATTCAAGTTACATGATAGCAATATGCACGGGAATTTCAATGTACGTTAATTATTTTATTAAACCGAATTTGTTTCCTAAAGGACGTCTAATATATGTATATTACTAGAAACGACATACGCTCCTTAATTCTAACATAATGTCTCCACATTTATGCAACATGATTTGATGTTATTTCGCAGCCGTTTACAAATATCCCTAAGTAACATTACTTTTGATAGCTGCACGTACAATATATCATATATTCTTCTTTTATCAATAAAGTTTCAATGCATTATCTTCGTTTAAAAACGCACGAAATTGTTTTGTATTCCTTACGTATCACGCAATCATGTTTCTTTGAATATGAGAGTACTTTTGTATTCGTTACAAAATTTCCTTATATAAGCTTATCTGAATACATATATAGTGCCTAATCAATCTGTGGGCACCGTGTATATTTTTCCTCTTTCTTAAAATATAAAGAACTCAATAGATTAATATTCACACACATTTGTTAGTTTATATATATGTACAAATATATATAAACTAACTGAAAATAAATAATTCATTGAATATTGCCAGCAGATTGACCTGGAATCAAGATTGATCCAAACTGCGCCCTTCTTTTCTGGCAGTGGTACAGAAAAGTTTATTTCATAAAAAGCAAAGATTAATTTGTATAAAAATATATATATAAATTTATGTAGAAAAGGAATAGCATATATTGCAAGTAAATAAACTTACAAAATAAATAAGTTAAACAAATATTTCTTATATTCTTTTTTTATCTGAGGAAGGATCATAGAAAGATATAAAGGTCGTTTAAAAAATTATATTAGCTATGCGCTGAACGAGTATACTCTAGAAAATCTTAATTGTAATTTGAGCCTTTCAAGTCTGAAAAATTCTCGACATTTAAAAAAAAATCAATCTTACATGATAAGTGCTAAATATATGACCCTATGATCCAACCTTTATCCTTGACATATATTAATTATTATATAAATCATAACGTGTGAGTTACAACAAAAACGTAGTTATTAATATTCACAGTAAAGAGATCATGAAGTCTCCTAGTCCAAAGAAATATACAACTGAAATTTGTCGAAGGACAAGGTGGTTAACATTGTCCTTAGACAAATTGTTATTTCGATGTTTGATTCCATATGAAAAACTGTTATAGTTTCCTTGTTACGTAACGATTGTCAATGAGCTTAAGCCAGATGGGCAGCGAATGTGGCATTTCAAAATCTGAATCAAATGCATGTGCAAAGAAAAAATTTACTACATGAATTGCCAATATCCCAGAAGTAAAGTAGTCTTAAAATTCAGTTTATTATTTGTATTAAATTCGTCGAAGGGAATTTTTCTTTTCACTAATTAAGATTAAAAACTTTGTATCATGCACAATATTATATAAAATTGAATATAATGTATTGCACATTCATCATCTCTAATTTCAATTTTATAATTTAGTTAAACATTATATTTTAATAAAAAGTTTGTATCATTGATCAAATTGTTTCGCCCTAATATAAAATAAATGCATATCTTTCATACCTCTTTGGCTTTATCATTAAAATTATTTGACTGGTACATGCAGAAATGATATCATTTTCTAAAATGATGTTAAATGTTGCTTGAAATGCATCTCATAAAATGTGGTCTTAAAAAAGTTGCGGTCACTCCTGGGCTTGTTGCAAAAAATATACGTATATATGTAATATATCATATTTAAATTTGGACAATGTTTTGTGCGTTCTGAATTAGGTATGGACCGAAATAATAGAAAAAGAAAATGAAGTGAATGATCCAATCATCACAGTAAACTGCTTTTAACAGGTACTTTTGTGTGCTTTTTGTTCTGTCATGTGCCCATCTCTGAAAACTAGGAACTAACAGTTTTCACTTATTTAGCATTACACTTATTTCATATGTCAATAATCCGCTATTAATCGATTTGTTTTTACATTAATGCTGCAGTCACCCTGAAATATTATAACAAAGTTTGCTGGTCCAGTTTGCCAATCTGATTGCCACATTCTCATTCAATTTCTCTCTCTAATAATACTGTCTAAATATATCATCATACTGATATGATGCTATTCAACAGACTTCATTTATTTTATCATAAAGTTACTTTTCGTATTATTGCTATTAATGGGGTCAGGATTTACAGTACCTGAACACATTCGTCTCTTAAGTTGAATTACTTAATTTTTAACGTCATGGACCTTTGCATAGATCATATCAAATGCATCTGGTACAATGTAGCTATCATGACCCTAAGTGAATTTTTCTTTTAATTTTTGGACCCAAATGTTTGAAAAAAGTGATTGGCATCTTGGAACTTCTGTACAAATATTCACATATACAATTGCAATAGTAAATAGTTCAGAAAACTAAAAGCTGTGGATAAGAAAATTTTTTATACCATAAAGTACATTAACTAATGTTTAGGACGAAAGTACTATAAACTGCCATTCACTGAATAGTATCTTATATCTCATGTTACATTACAATGTCATCACAGTAGTTTGATGTACATAGCTAATTATTATACTTAAAAGATAATTGAAAACTCTCCATATGTTGGAATTATTTATGAAGAGTTAATAATTATGATGTTCATGGCAATTTATAAGTATCCTATATATGCTACAAACGGTTATTCAGTAGAAACATAGTGCTCTTTATCACTTATCTTTTTTTAAAATTACCTAACAGACATGGAATACGCTTCAAAGATTCACGCCTATAAAGACAATATATCATATACAATTATATATATTTCTTTCAACAATCAACGATTGAAGACATGAATCTTGTTTAACCTTTCCCAAGAGCACTATCTCTCTACTTACACCTTATAACAGTTACTCTAATTACAAGATTTCATTTTTACCATTCATAACATTATAAACTCTCTGTACTCTATATGATAAAACTTAAACACTCTTATCCAAAGCCTTTGTTATCTGGAACAGTAATAGTAGCATACATAACACACAATTTTGCATCGCATTATACATCTAACTACGTAAGAAAAAAATAAATTAAAATTCTATGAGAGACTGACATTAATTAGAGACTGATTGCCTGGAGGAGGCTGCGTGCATGGCAAAATCGACGAGTGGATTACTTGGGACGGTAACAATGGAGTGTGAAGTACTACTGCCTAAAGTAACATTAGCAGAAGAAACTAAGGACAATGGCTTACAAGACAGTTGATCAATTTGTTTTATAGGTACCAATTTAATTGGCACGTCTGCTTTTAACCTGACAGCTTCCGATACTGGTATAGCTTTTAATTGAACACTTTTTAGTGGTTGTATCTTAACTGCTGGTTTTACAATAGCACTTGTATTCTGAATGATTTTGGTAATCTTACTCTCGCCAACTCCTTGGTTCGAAGATTCATCATAGCCAGAATCTGAAGATGAATCACTAAACGTCTTACTTGTTTGCTTAGAGACTGTTGTCTCTGTACCAGACTCTACACTATGGGCAGGACTAGCAGATGCAGAACTGTGAACAGGACTGGCTGATGCAGAACTATGCGCAGGACTGCAACTTAATGCACTTGTCTGTTGTTGGCGTTGTTGTCGCGCTATACAACCAATACAAGGCTTTATTAATGAAGGATCCACTATAACTTCCCCATATGGACCTTTAAATATTGTTCCACAACAAATTATCTCCCTAAAATAACACAAAAGTAATGTTTATACTATATCATTAGATTTTATAATACTTTACGAAAAATAAGAAAACACCAACCTTTTAAAATACGTTAAATCAATAAAACCGTTAACAGTTAAGTCATCCTTTGATTCTGATTCATCCTGCATATCTAACTGTTTTTCAGTTACTGGAATATCATCACTACCTACAGGACTACCAGCTCGACTTGAACCTTTACTGCCATCTCCATTCAAATAGTCCTCTACATAAGAAGAAAGATGATTATAGAATGTAATTAATTTTGTAATATATTCACAGTTTTTCATTTAAAAATAAAAATTTTAAAAACCAACCTGTCAAATCATCACTCATTGCTGGACTTTGTTCCCTGTCTCTATCTGTTTTCAAATACATGTGTTTCTTTTTCATAATCTTCTCAAATTTTTCTGGTAAATCTTTTATTTTCTTTTTATTTTTTGATTTAAATTTTGTCAATGACTTGATACCAGGTCCTGCACGTGCATCAACAACCTACACAATATAATACAATATATTTATATATTTAATTGATTAATACAAATAAACAAATATTACACTGATTTACTGTGGAGCACTTACATGTCTCCAATTGCGATTACTTCCTGCTGGTAATTTTTTCCACCTTTTGACAAGGAGTACACATGCATTACAAATTTCTCCCGTTCTCCTTTCTTCAAGTTGGAAGCATTCAATAAAATCATCCTCATATTTTTTACTATCTGTAAATCTCGAACTGCACACAAGAAACAATCATATGTTATTACATTGTAAAATAGTTAATTCACAAAATAATATTTTGTATCTGTTATAATTACTAACCTGCTGGATTTTGCTTTACAGATGCAGCATCCAGTGCTAGATCGATACACCTTTGGCTTATGAAAACTAAACATTTTGCACGTTATTTTGAGACTGCTTCTGTAAAAGTAAAATGATTAAATAACATTTTTAAATCAATACGTGCTACCATATTAAAATTTTATAAAATCTTACATAAAGAAAGTATATCACACGTTAACAAATTCACAAAAAACCAATAAAAGTTTATTCCAACCAAATTGATTCCAATATTTTTTATCAGAATTTATTATTTGTTTATGTTTACAATAGTAAGTAAGCACCTACAAAGAAGAATTGCATATAGGCACAGTAATAATAAAATAATCGTCAACCGTATGTTTTAACGCGTCCTGAATGTAATTGTACCTTCACTGAAAACAGCATGTTTCGTTGATCGTGACAGTAGTCAAAATTAGCTCCGTTCTGTCCGTACGTGTATCGTAAAAATCATGTAAAAAGTTTCAATCGCGATAATCTGTCATGACGAGAAAATCACTGATCGTCACCATCTTTATTATTACTTGTTTACATCGATTCGTTGCCAGTTCTGTAACTAACACCGCGATTTCGGCTTGACAGTGTATACGTGCAAGACGCTACGCGCTGTGACGCACGCACGCTACTAGGGGGCGTCCATAATCTCACGAATCCCCACTTTATATTACATGATAAAACTGTAAAGAAAAACAACGTGCTAAAGGAAATCGACACTTTACAAGTACTTCTTTCTATATAGAATCACCAAATATCACCTGTCACTTATGCTACATGTTTGCTTAATATCGGTACCAACTTATCAGTGTAACAAATCGAAAGATCCACAATGCATTCGATATGAAAGGATATCCTTCCAGAAAGTTATATACAATAATTTCTCTTATACTACATTTATCGTTACCAATAAATTAAACAATTATTGAAGTGTAAACATATTTACGATATTACGATGTATGTAATTCAATATATGTGAATAAAAACTAATACTAATGATTTATGGATCATTGCACGTATCATACGTAAACAAACTTTCTAACAATAAGTGTAAAGTATGATCAATTCAATAGCAATCGATCGTTTATATTGACTCTGCAACTTATAAATTTATCAATGATTGAATACCATAATTAAAAGAGGAATTTTGTTTCATAAAAAAGGCGAGATTGATATCAATCTGGAAGAAGTAGACGGAGGAATAAAAAGCTATGGCGTGTCGACAAAACATAAGGCTAAAAATAGGGAGCGTGAAACCACAACAAAGTGCAATGCGCTCCTAATATGATAAAGGATAAAATAACTCAAAATATGAGTATTTTTTATTCACTTTTTACATTTTACATGCATGTAACGAATTATAGTACTTATTTGGGCATGTTTATGTATGTTGACTTAACAATGAAAAATAGCGGGCAAAATAAAAAATTTACAAATCGTTGATGCGATATATTTAAATAATAATCAATTACTCATATGAATATCAAAAGAATAATCAATTATTGCCAATATTTGTTTGTCTCAACGAAATTTCAAAATCAAATCAGTGACTCACATAACATGTACAAAAGATTCAATGAAAATTTTTGTTATATAGATAAGGATTTTGTTCCAGCAATTTCGCTGTTTCATATGCACTTGGTGCATATAAAACCGACAAAGTAGTAAATGCAACGTATGGAGGCAAACCAGTTTTCCTTCGATATGCCGAATTTGCTCTGTATACTACCCATTCGTCCTTGTCTTTCTCAAGGATAATTTTACTCAGTAGCGTAATACGAACATTTTCGATAATTGTTATCGCAGCAATGATGTATTACCTACTGAAAAGAAGTTCGAAAAAACACTAGCCTGCTTAGTGTTTAAAACGCGAGCCCATGTAGTAATATCACTGCTACTTAAAATAAAAATAAAATCGTATTATATGTACTTATAATCAATCAAAAAGTTGCGGTTCGGTATATCAACTTTTTACGAAAATCAAATCTTACCGGTAAATTAAAAATTACGAAGAAGGGCTCCACTTAATAATTGCAAGAAAGTTAAAAAATATATATGTCTATAAATAAAGTTAATTTGTGCGAAGTACGAATATAAGAAAACCCCCGCGACGTATAATCTACGGTCCTCAATGCTAACGTCTTTCTTAGGCTCAATGCACGACATATTTTTTACTCATTCTGGGAGTGGCGCCATCGGTAGTTCAAACCACAAAGTAAGAATGTTGCAACGTACTATACGCAAAAAAATGTAAATGTGCTTTCGCCTCGTTGCAGTCGATGATTATAGTGGGGGACGATGTAAGGGGACATCAGACAACAGGAAGGGGGGAAAAAGAGGAGGGTATAGCGATGTTGCCACGTGGTTTGTTGATCGGTTGCCTCTTCATCCCGATACGACTCAGATCTCTGACCCCCACTGCACGCATGTTAAATGGTACTTACACACTTTGCGTATGTTTGTAAATTAAATATCAATATTGATATGAAATTCAATTAACACCAATTGACAAAAACATATTGTAATTAATATAATTCTATTTCCTTTGCTTGCACGATACAGTTAACAATTAACAAATTTCTATAAAACTGCCGTATTAATCACTGAATTTCTGTAAAAAATATCCCAAATTATAAATGACATATGTGCAGCAATTGAAGTGAATATATTTACAACGTTAAATTGATTGTATAATAATTAGAAATTGTCATTGTTTGTTCAATAATTAAAATAAAACAGGATTTGTGTTAACTTATGTTAAATACCCTTAAAGGAGTGAATATAACAAAAAAAAGTACACGACGTCCAAACAAAGTGTCCCTGACACGCTAACTTAGTAGTTCAACTTTCGTTCTCACTTTTACAGTGGCTCCACGGTTTTAAAAATAGAAGGTACCATCCCATCCCTCGATGTAAATGCATGTCACGACGAGATTATATACGTTTCTGTACAAATTATCGTAAAGATGGCATTGCATTCTACACCCACTAAGTAAACAATGAACAGGATTGCACCTAATAATAAAATTACTTCAGTCTGGGAGACTTCAATTTCGTTAAGGCGATGCTTAACGATGTCGCAAGTATCTGATCGAGATGACCTACATTATGATAAAACAGGTTCCGGTATTTTGGTCACAATAAAAATGTCCAGACATATTTCTTTACCATTCAGACACGTAAACTTAGACGTATGAAAATGTCTACAATTGAGTACATATTTGATCGCACTTATGAAAAATTGAATACTTCAAATGAATGTCAATTGGTGCATTTCAAAATGGTTAATTAAAAATTAAATTCTAATCGACATAAAATATGACACGTAATAAATGTATCAAAATAAAATGAACTAGCACATGTATCAAGAAAATTGTTTATGTTCACTTCAATATTCGAAACTGTCTACATTTTATTGTCACGTATGAGAAAAATTGTACTGCCAAAAATATATATGCAAAATCATATTATCTCGAGAAAACCATACGCTGAAGGTGTTTAGTGACATAAAAAATGTAATCGTGAAAAAGTATATCAGTTTAATGGAGACTTCGAACAGTCAGTATGCATGGTCAATATTTCAGAATTCTCAATACTTTTATTAATAACACAATATATTGATCATTAATTTGAAAATGTTGAGATTTGGAAATTCAAGAATTGTGAATCTGAAGATTTAAAAATTTGAGAATTCGATAATCTGGGATTGGAAAATTTGGTAACATCGTAGTTTGGGAATTTAGAAACTCGTGAATTTGGAAATTTGCAATTGAAATTTATTGACAATACTAGAATATTGACAATATTGCATTGATAATGTACATTTATCGTGAGAAGCTTAAAATTCAATACGTATTATCAGTAGCTCTGTAGTCTCTATTAATATTATGATACCGTTAAAAAATCTAAAATTTTTTTTTTATTCAGCTGGATACAAGACCCATCAATTTTCAATGGATACGTTAAGATTCGATCGTAATCGTGGGACTCCCTTTACAAACATGAGTCTCAACAGAAGATCACTCACGACAGGTCGTGTGCCATTTTCACAAAGACAAAAAAAGAAATCTACCAACAAACGTGGTGCACCGAACGAAGGACGTGCGCAAGCAAGAGATCGACATGGCGCGTGGCATGATACAACGGTCGCCATCGTTGATTCCTTCCCTTCCCACTACTCTAACCAACCCCGTCCCGATAAATGCACAGTATGTCCACATTAAACATCGATCGATTATGATATCCATTTCGATTAATCTCTTGGAAATTATTCAAACGTTTTCTCTCGAACAGCCCATGTGACAACGTTAACTGACATGCGTTTCAATAGAACAACAATGCGAAAAGTCAACGATACGATACCCGCCACAAGCGGGCACGCCATGACAGATGATACGGCACGCACAAACAAACAAGTCTACTTGCCAAGTGGAGCACCGCGCAGGTAAAACGCGGGAATCATTGTCGATCCGAAAAATGAATAACACGTAACGACCGATACATTCGTATACGATAATAAACGAACACCTTTTCTGTGCGTTATTCGATGTTCTGTCAATGCGACGACGAGTGCCGACAATGAAAAATCCATGAAGGTACGCGGCACCAACGATCTGGTGAAAGTTTCGCGCTACACTTGACATAAACCATTGATATTTCGATGATCGTAATAACGTGGGATAAGGACGGATCAAGGGAACAACGAACGAAAAGGCTGTAACGAAAACTAAATGTATCGGCAATGATACAGCAGCCTGGCAGATTCTGACCCCGGAGCCGAAGACGCTGACATCTCGGAACATATTTATGCAAAACACGTGAGTAATTCCGCGTGACAATCTACGAAGCTGCTGACAACGTGTCGCGTTGTTAATACGTCGTATTTTCATGACACGTGCTCGCGATATTTATATTAAGATGTTGAGATTAATGACAGCAGAGTCGCTTACCTTTTCAATACAGGTGACGGCCAGATTTGAGAACTCCTTTGCGCAGGCTCAGAGCGCTGGCTCTGTTGTATACTCTAGTCAAACGAGCATCTATTAATACCGGATAAGAGATTATTATTTTTATATACCACTGTCACTTTTTAATTGACAATAAATGTACTTTTTATTAAAATATTAATATATGTTGTATATGATCCTCTTTCGACGATAGGAAAAGTATGAAATATAAATTTTCTCTTACTGTTGTAAGTTTGACTTCCGGTGAAGGATTTGATTTTTGCTAGACAACAGTTCGATGGAGTACCACTAGGGCTCTGTAACAGTAAAAATTGTAATTTTTTAAGATAAAAATACCACTGAATCGTTTATTTTTACTGAAGTTTAACTTATGAATCTGTTTGTGAATGATAAAGTTAATGATTCTTATGGGAAAATGGTTTCTGTCAGAGTAATTCGAATAAAATTGCGGTAGCTTAGTAACAGCGGAGGTAGCGCCACCTTTGTGGATAACGAACATAATGAAAAGAAATTATGCGTAGATATTTCGTTCGACGGGAGATCGTACTCAATTCGCGCAACGCGGCTAACTTCAGTATGTTCCGAATCATTTGCCGTTGTCCAGTGGACAATATACACGGTAGACAAAATATGCGAATAGCAAGAAGAAGCATAGAGATCAGTCACGATCTGAATATTTGAGATGTAAAAATTTAAGAATTTGAGAACTTAAAAGTTTGATTATTTGAGAATTTACAGATTAAGTAATTGGAAATTTGGAAATTTAGAAATTTGACAATTTGGATCACCGAGTATGCATGTTTAGTATTATGAGTGCCATAAGTGCGCATGTATGTTGCTCTTAGATACGAGGAATGCTGCAACCAATCACAGCTGATATGCGCAAAATGAATAAAAACTCGTCAAACGATGAGTGTGATCTCTCGTTGAGTAGAATATAGATGCGTATTTTTTAAATTCTATAAGTTAGACATAAATTTGATCGATGCTTACTATCGAGAATTTTATTATTACAATATTAAATCGCATAGACTGAACGTAAATCATTTATAACATTTTTAAACAAAAGGAATTTATATTGCAAGTTCAATAACATCTTTTGAACTTGGGAACATGAGAATGAATACTTAATAAATACCCATGATTTGCCATCTATCGGCAATATCTTTGAAACAAAAATAGATATTTTTACTTTTTGTTTGTTAGGTGGTCATTGAAATGAAAACAGCTGATTGTATCATTTTGACGTTGTTTGGTGAAGATAAAAGTGCAAGTAGTAATCCCTGTAAGTTTATGACAATTTTAAGTCGTTATGGTCGATACTTGTCAATATACTTTATAAATTACATTAACAAGTATTCTACACAATTATAATTATTATCTTCTAAGTATATACAGTAGTTACTTAAATTATGGCCAGTTCAGTTAGTAGCACTGGTAATGGTTATAATTTCAAAGTAGTTTTACTTGGTGAAGGATGCGTTGGAAAAACTTCAGTTGCATTGAGATATGTTGAAGGCAAATTTAATGACAAACATATCAGTACATTACAAGTAAGAAATGTTTATTTCTTTCCTACTTTATGTTTTTATCTTGTTGCGCTTTGTATCATAATTATAGTTTACTTTTGCTATAATTATAATTTTTATGAAACTATAAAATACGCTAAATGATTATATTGAAACTTTTACTCTTCAGGCTTCATTTTTAAACAAGAAATTAACTATTGATGGAAAAAAAGTAAATTTAGCGATATGGGATACAGCTGGTCAAGAAAAATTTCATGCATTAGGACCAATCTATTACAGAATGTCTAATGGTGCCATTTTAGTTTATGATATCACAGATGAAGATACATTTCAAAAGGTAAATAAATAAAATTTTTTAAAACCACTTTAGCTCTGTATAATTCATATTAATAACGATTTTGTAGGTAAAAAATTGGGTTAAAGAACTTAAGAAAATGTTAGGCAGTGAAATCTGTTTAGCAATAGCAGGAAATAAAATAGACCTCGAGAAAAATAGAAGTGTTTCTATTCAAGAAGCAGAAGAGTAAGTTTTTTGTTTCTTCTATCTTATAAGACTTTTGTGATATAAAATTTTATTATTAGGTATGCTAAACAAGTTGGAGCCATGCATTATCATACTTCTGCTAAATTAAGTCAAAACATTGAAGAAATGTTTGTGGATTTGACACAGCGTATGATACAACATGCAGATGAGGCAGAACAGAAATCTACATTAACAAGAACAAATAGTACACGCCGTAATGTTGTTGTAGTCGAAGATGCTGAACAGGCTGAAGAAAGACAATATACTAAAAGTTCCTGTTGTGGTGGTTCTTCACAAGCATCTTAATTTCAGATATTTGTTCCAAAATTGGTTCTAATTTTAAATATGTATATATATATATATATATATATATAGTATATACATATTGCCTATTTCACAGGCTGCTATATTTTTTTTAAATTAACTTTTTTTTATAAAATCATGAGATGATTATGTCAGTAATCATGAAATAGCATGAAACAAATTTATTTCAGCTGCATTGGTACAATGTAAAAAATGTACTACAATGTTGTAGTACAGAACCAAATATGTTTTCTATTTTTAAGCTTTATGGTTTAAGTGATCACTATATATTGTTATTTCATATTTATAAAATATTTATATATTATGATTGTTTTCTTTTTTAAATAACAGTTTGTTGTATTAAATAAATCAATAATTAATAAGTGTTGAATGATATTGTAGTACTAAAAAAGATCATAGTATGGAGAACAAACTTTGAACCTTTTGTAACTATGATTACTGAAAAGTTTCCACAAAATGTGTGAATTGAAAGTTTTATACGCGCGAAAGACTTGATTCAATATTCTTATAACATTTGAAAATTTCCATTAGTGTAATTTCATGTACCAGCATCGATTAACAAGGTAACAATGTACATATTGATATTAGCGATTTTATTGTACAAAGACTATAAAGGAAATGACTGATAAGCTGAATATGTCATTAAATTTTTAATATTTCATTTTCTTTAATAAGAAAAAAGTACGATAATCTAGGTATAAATACAAAGCCTAAGTAATTTAACTTAGTGCTTAATAAGAAATACTAATTATATTTTGGGAGTTGATTTTTATGTATTTTAATATTTCATTACATTGATAGAGCCTCAGTCGACTCACAAACCAAATATCTTGTTATTCGTATATGTCATATAGCTAGAAGATTTATTACAATTAACAGATGTACGTATTTGTCATATAAACGTATGTATATTCAAATACTATTGCGTTTTAATAAAAAGTTAATTAACATATACACATATTTAATATAATGTTATTCTTGAAAATGCTTTGTTTTATAGTTCACAATTTAGATTAGTTTATAATTAGTTACAACTTAAAAGATTTACTAATTACATGCATAAGGATTTACAAGACTAAAATATAATCTCTATTCTATCACAGGTACGTATATGGATTATAAACATCCACGCATCTATTTATGACAACAACATAAATATGTTTCATCAAATAATTCGCTATTCTATAACATTATTTTAATCATAGCGAGACCGTAAATTTACGATTGAATTGTCGATGATTAATCGGAAATAAAAAATTTTAAATATCAAAAAGAATGATTGAAAAAATCAGTATAGTGTAACGTACATATTATGACACATTAATTATTCTAGTTTTTGTATAAATAATTATTCTTTATTACAGTATTTTAACTATATCAATAATAACAAGGAATGTAATTGGGTTGTATCAGTTCTATATAGGTCTGGGTTAGTCTTGTTTTAGAACAAATGATGTATTAGGCGATTAGCCTCTATTTTATCCCAGAAACCCATAATGGCAGGACTATTTAAAAGAATGTAGAGATACATGTGATGGTGGAAAGATAATTATAAGTCTTTCATCATTGAAGTAAGACCAGATATTATATACTAAATATTACATTACACGATACCCTGGCTGATTTTAGTCTAATTATTAAATTATCATAGTAATACATAACAGTGTTAATCATCTTCATTATTATCTTAAATTAAAAGATTTCATACTCTTCCTTTCCTGTGTGAATTTGTTATTTTGTAGTTTGCCATTACAAACTATAGACAATCGCAGACGAAACATTACATAAACATGCTAACCAAACAGAGATTTTTACTATGACATTTTTATGAAAGCAAAAAATTTTATTGCAATTTAAATTTAATTTTGTAGTGTACTGTAATATAGTTTAAAAAATTTGTTAAGATTTTTCACATTTATATAGTTAAAAGAACAGTTTCATTTAATAAGGCTAAAGTTGTATACATAAGTGTTAATTTTTCGTATGTATATACACAACTTCGATACAAAGGATGCCATGTACTATTAATAATTACTAATTCATTACCGTACATCGCTTTGGCTATACTAATCAACTATAACAAGATGTAATTATTATGACTTTTATGAATCTTGTCATGTTCATTTTCTCTTTAAGTTAAAATTATGCGAGCAAGGCATCCTGTACATCATACTTCTACTAGTATAATTTATTATTTAATATTATTCCTAGAGTAATCCTACGTTTTATAATCATTTTGTATGATATTTTCACATTTTCATATCTTTGGTATACCATTAATTTTCACGTAACTTTATACATCTTTAAACTGTAAAGTATCCAGAGTTGTTTTAATTTTCTAGTATTTCCGTTTTGAAATTATTGTATCAATTTACTAAAAAGATCTTGTGCAAGCTGTATAACTAAGCGCTATTTGTGATATTATTAGGTATGCAAGTATTTGTCTATTTGTATATTTGAATATAAAAATATTTTAATCAACAAAGTACGGATGTTATAATTAAATATTAATATTACACACGAATTGTTACGTTCGTTTTAAGTTCCAACAAGTTTGATATGACTTCGAAGATGTGGAATTAATAAATGAGATTATCATTGTTATGCATCAAGATGAAAGTTCTGAGTAAAACTGATAAATGAGGTTTTCTTAGTTTTGTACACTAAGATGAAAGTCGCAAGAAACTTGTCGAACTTGTTATTAAAAATCCTATAAATCCTTCTTCGAAGTTGCTTCCTGTAAATTTATACAATATCAAACTTGGCAGCCAAATTTATAGGACTTCTGTTCTAAAACATATATGTAAAGTACTAATTTTGCTTTAAATTAGGCCTTCAATGTTCGGTTCTACGCTTTTCTCTTTAAATAATAAATATTTTATCTTGATGAGTAAATAAAAAATCTATGAATTGATTAATGGGACCTATCGCGGAAAGTGACATTCCACGTGATGGCGGAGCTCTGACAAGATTTGGACCGAATACAACAGCGAGATTACTTGATGTCATTTTGTTTAAGTCACATCTATCCATTACCTAGTAATGGAAATAACGTATTATATCGTAAGATAAGAATTTTTATTTCAAGTAAAAAGATAATATGATTAGGAAGATAATGATAGCTTACCCTAGATAAAAATTGTACAATATATTTTAGGAGTTGATAATTGTCTTCTGGAAGTTTCTCGAGTACTAATATTTTTACTTTTCTTGGACGTTCATCTTTTGATAGAGCTAAAATATTTTTGAATTATAATTATTATATATAAACAAGTTATAACTTTAATTTATAATATGTACCTTGAAATTGTGTTATTTCGTCATACAGTTCGTATGTCATAAGAGGTTCGTCTAATTCTCGAAGAAACGTTTTCAGAAGAACAGCCGCTATATGTGGATCTCCTTGGAAATCAACAGGTAACCCTTGATTACAACGACACTGAAGTTCTTTAATTACTGCTACATTAGCTGATCTTCTAAATATTCCTTCTGTTTCTAATGCTTTACACAATATTAAATTTATTAATTATTATTTCTATAATGATATATATAATACATATAAACTATAAGATAGTTGAACATACCATCAGGTGTATCAAGAAATTCTACACATTGCCGCACTATTGGTGGTATAGGATCACCGTTATTATTTTCTTTAATGAAAAGGAGACTTGCTCCAAATTGAGTGGTACCAACTGGTGTTGTTACCGTACTCTGAGGTGGACTTGTTGGTAAATTCTTTTTGTTTTTTAACATTAGCTGTTCATTGTGTCTAAAATAAATGCAATCAATTAATGACAAATCAAATAGTACATTGTAATCAATGTAAAAACTGTACAACTATGAAAAAAATGCTTACTCTATTACTTGAGGAGGTATAATAAGCTGATCAAGATTAATATATTGTGCTAATTCCTCTAAATAATTGACATACATCATCTTCCGACCAAACTTTGCACTGAATGAAAGTAAGATAAAATTTAATATATTGGTACAAGGTGAGCATTCATTCATTAAAAGTAGGAGAAAATAAGTTACCTAATGGCTGGCTTAAATATTTGCCATACAAATCTAATGAAGTTGGTTGGGTGTACTAAATACAAAGCTTTTAAATTCTTCTTATACTTTCTGTCAAATGCTTTATATGCTTGCCATAACCAAGATAATGGTGGTTTGTTTTTTGAAGTAAGACCATAGTGAAAGTAAATTAAACTATAATCTTGTTCTACAAATGTGTCTAACGTATGTGTGAGATACCTATTAAATAAATTAACATTATAAAATATATCATGAAAATACTAAAATAGATTATTTTTATTGCATTTATTTACATAAACAGACCTTAAGAGTTTAGCATGATTAAAAGTTTCTTTTCCTACAGGAGGTAATTTACACGCAGATACTACTATTATTTTACGACCAGCACTATCATCACCAACCACTTCTACAATGCCATGTCTTGCAATATCAAGATAATCTTCTTCATCTGCAAGTTCACCATCCAGTGCAGCAAGGTCCTCTGCTACTCAATGCAAAAGATCGTTTTCGTCATAATTTCATGTAAAACATTCTCTCCAATTTTCTTTCAAATTTCTTATAAAATATACATTGAAAGTAATTCAATAAAAACAAATTAAAAATCACATAACCCTCACTTCTGTGCGCTGTTATACCATGCAATAATAAACTGTACAATGATCTACATAATTCACCTGCTAAGCCCCAAATGCCATGACATTTAGTGGCTACTAACAGAAGATAAAAGGTCACACACCAGATTCGATAACTGGAGCATCTACTAAAGCTTCTTCAAAGTTCTCTTCAATTGTCCCATCGCTTACTGGACTCTCCAAATAATCTATGCCAGTACCTGCACGACTGCTAATCAAATCCAACTTTTCTTCTAAAAGCTGTACAGCTACAAAATGATTATTTCAATTACAATCTATAATTATGGAAAAATATTGAGGTTTAAATTTAACCCTTGAACAGCAAATGCAAGATCAATTGTGATTCAGACCTACAAAAATTATATATGAATGTTTCAACTAAAATCAGCTATTCAAATTGTCAAACTAAAAGTAATAGTCAAGAATAGAAAATAAAATTGAGAAGGTCTGAAATTTAATTGAAATTATCATATATCTTAGAGGTCCATTAATCCAGGGATTAATATGAGGATTTTTTAATACAATAAAAGTAATAGTTTTCATAGATTAAACTCCAATGATCAAAATAATTGTATTATAAAGTAAAACTATATTGAAATGTTTACAAAGTGACTTTTGTATGAACTCTATCTTACCATTATTCGAAGTGGTTTGTAACTCGGTATCATCGAACTCCAAGTTGGGCTCATAATCATGATAATCTGACAAACTTGGGTATGGGTCTTCGACGTCATTAGCTATTGCTATCATACAAACAGAAGTATGCGCATTATTTTTCTGTACCAAATATGTATCAATGAATCACAGAACACTACACTGACCATAGGAATACTTTATTTGATCAATGATTTAGCTTTCAATAAACAGTTAATTAAAAGTAACTGAATAAAAATTGAAAGACAAGTTTGCATAAGAAATATCATAATAAACTGATGACTCGAATACATCTCGCGGTTTCTTGTTATACATCGTTTTTTCCGATCACATTACACGGTATATTATTTCAAATAAATATTTCGTAGCATTTCAACCGTGTTTACAAACCACTATAAGCAATCTTAAAACTTGAAATAGCAGATTTCTCTACCGTTATTGGTATGCATTTTAGCTAAGTAGAATAACTATATCAAGTGAAGATCAGAACTTGAATATTATAATACGCACTATCGTGTCAATACGCGAATTATTCGTCACTTATCGATGTGCTTTTCCACATAGCAGACTGAGATCCATCGTGAAATGTTTTCTCGCTAGAACGAACAAAAAAAAAAAACGTCCATGCCAGGTGAAGTTTTACAATCACGCTTTTCAACGATATTATATTTGACGTGACGTTTATTTGACACCTAAGGTAGCGTCAACAATCGCGGAACAAGGCTCACCTGTCAAAGTTCGTGTCGGGCTTAGCGTCGGTTGATAGTCTGCTTCCATTTTCTGGCAACTGCGCGATAAAACAGTGCCGGGATTCAGTTACGGGCTTTTTATGCACCCTGCTTTACAATCGGACAACGTTTTTCTTCTCGAACGACATTATCCTGACGCGGTATGGCAAAGCAGCCTATTCACGTCACGCTTTCATTTGTTGTGTCGCTAATTGTAATTCGTAGTCGCTCGTCACTCCCTTTCCCCACTGCTCGATTAACGAATATCTTCAGGCTTATTCCCATTGGTCAATTGCTTACTTCTCGATACAAACGATGCGCGCTAAAAATATGAAGATCACGTGACACATTTAAGTGTTAAATTGTTTACTTTTGTGTTTTATAAATAAATAAATGCCTAATTATAAATCATTTGGATATCAAACAGGTAAATTGACTTCTTAATCAAATAATCTTGAACTATTTTTAAAATATATTAAACTTTAATATTAATGCGTATATATTTACATATGATTGTTTTAATTTCTACAGCCTTTATCAATGATAGTTTTATCGGTAGATTAACGAAACAGACTTGAAAAATTATAAATTCGTAAATTTGATAACATTTCATAAGATATAAATATATAATTAAATTAAATAACGATACATAACTATTGATTATGTTATTAATTCTTGCGATTTATAAAAGATTAGCTTTATTTGCAATAAAGTTATACAGATTTATAAGGATTTCTACAAAATATTAAACTGAACACATGTTTTTAGTTTATCGTTTTACAATTTGTTTTCAATTACATATGTTGTACAATTCCATTGTTTAGGCACACATGATTATAAAAATCATTACAGAACTTTCTCAAATGAAACTTTTCTATTTCCAAAAGAAGTTTAAAAAAAGACTAGCATTAAAAACATTAAATATAATTGTTTGAAAGTTTTACAATCATTTATTGATATTAAATTTATTAATTCTTTGAACTGTTAGTCTATTAAATAATTGCATAAAGACTAAGTGACACTAATTAGCTAGTCTAATATTTAATAAATCTTAATTTCAAAGGAAATAGTTATTTTTTATGTTTTTGTTTAATTGTATCTTTAATTATTTCATATTTTAACTGCTTAAAATGTTTTTTCGACATATATATTGCTATATTATATAATACATACACAATGGTGTTGTAATATTCAATAATACACAAAAATATTTTTGTATGATAGGTCAATAATTTAAATAAAGCATAAAAATAATTTATTAACATTCATTTGTGTCCTTATTTAAATGGCAATGATGATCAAAATATTATATTTCCTACTTACGTTTTATAATTACATATATGTGAAGATTTACAGAGAAATATGTTAGGTGTTTATTCATATTGTGATCGTTACTGTATTTTTACATTTAATTAATTGTTCATATATTTAACATTTAGGGCTAAAAAATTGGCAGCTTGTTTCGATGTACATAACTGATATTGTAAAATATTATGTATTGAACATGTAGCGAGGGAAGGCTAATTTCAAATTTTCTAATTGCAAATATAATATTCGTTTTCTAATTTTCCTTGTATTTCATATAAAATTTTACATTGTTATGACTTATTAAAACGTTATAATTTTTCATACAGTTTGTTTACCAGTCTCTTTGTAAACATAAAAATAGATTTATACATCTTATTTAATCAGCGAATATACATGTCATGTGTACCTATCCTAACATCATTTATGACTGTAATGCATGGACATTGCAATTCATATCATCGTGATGAAAAAGATATTTGCTATATTATTTCTTGCATCGTAGTCTATTAAATTTACAAAATACAACATTTTATGCTTGTATGTATTACAGTTTGATTGATTTATATGTAAAGGCAGAATGTTCTTTGTGATAACTTATTTCATAACTGTGGTTAACATTTGCAGTGACAAAATATATATGTATTCATAAATTTCCTTTCAAATCCATATGTCACATTGTATTTCTGTACAGAGTGCACAATATATGTGCAAAAATCTATATAATTATATAAATATTATTAATTATGATATTATTCATGATTTAACTTATCTTAAACATTAAGCATTGAGGACTGAGGTAATTTATATTACAATTCCATGTGACTGAACTATTTAAAAAAATCATGATATATAATACATCTACATGTTATACTGTAAATAAACGGATATTAAAATCATATGTATAGCTTTAAATAAACGTAATTTATAAAAGTCACAGATGTAAGATTAAAACAATTGATGTTGTATATAAAAAATCAAAAAGTAAGAGACTTCTATAATTTAACTTATGACATGACAATTTAATTCATACATTTAGTGTATTGTAAAAATTATATGAAACTTAAAGATTTGATTTTTGTAAAATCTGTTTCTTATTTACAGTATAGTTAATTTAATGGTATATTAAAATTCAATTCATTAATGAAAAATATAGAATGGGGCATATGTACAAGGATGTGGTTTCCTATTAAACTGAATACTTAGGACCACATTTTTTTATTGGTGTTAATCTGAGGCCTTTAGCCAACATTTGAGCTTCAAGGTCACGATCTTCATCTTGATACCTAAAAGAAAAGTATGTTTCCATTAACTGCTAAATGTTATAGCTAAGATATGAAAATTATAACTTCTGTACCTTGTGCAGACAAAACACCATAGTAATTAATATGCAGATTAATTAATATCACAAATGTATATGAGTGTTTACTAAATATTTATTAAAAAAAAACGAATTGAAAAATGTGCTATATACTGCTATTTTTTGTAAAAAATTTGAATAAGTAATGGTTTTTATATTTTTGAACAATGTGTTTACATAAATCTTCGTTCCTACAATCTTCTGTGGTATAGATATGTGTTTAGGAAATAATTACCATAAACACATAAAAAAGAGGTGCTACTTTATTTTTTCCAAAGTAATCGCTAAAGGATAGTTTAAAATTGAACAATGGTTATGTTACTATAATTCTAATTATATTATATTTTTAATTTTGTACATGATTAAGGATAATTTTAAGTACAACAAAAATATTTTCATTCTTACAACAGTGCTACAATATAGCTATGTATATAATACATCATTTTATCACAATGCAAAAAATGCTTTGAATGTAACAAAAAAGATTGTGTATACACAAATAACATGCACAATTAGATTGCGACAAAAATTTAAAAAATGTAAAATGATTGTAAAATATAATTTTCATATGACATGCTTTCATGTAGCATGCACTATTATTTTGGTAGCTGTAACAAGATAAATTTGCTACCATAACAAAAAAATAGCAAACAAAATATACTGAACTGTAATTAAAGAGATTTAAAATTGGATTCGTTGATATGTGTATATAATCATATTTAAAATAATTAAATAACAATGCTATAAAAATTAAGCGCTTTTTTAATATTGCTTATGAAATAATTATGAAAATAAAAAAAATATCACGATTTGAAAAGTGTTAGATGCTCTTTGTAAAAGTTAACAAATAATTCAATTAAGTTAGTAAAAAACACATACGCGATTAAAATGACTGTCAGGGTGAACACAAAAGATGAGTTGTTCAAATTATGAGAAAAAAAATTAGGTACGTGCGAGGAGCAGGCAACTGTATATGTAGGAAAAGAAGTTAATGTTTGGCATGTAGATTTACACCACCTTTGTCGCTCTTCTTCTAAAAGGGCAATGAGTGAATCTCGCTTCGCGACTATTTCCAACATTTCTGTTAAAATTTCTCCTTCCTTTTTCACGTCATCACTAGTTTTCTTGTTATCTGTGAAGTTCAAATGTATCTTTAGTTTTGACATTCCATTAGAACGTAAAAATGTACGGAAGTACGTAAGAAATATACTCGTGATTATACTAATAAAATGTTAAAGTAGTAAAATATTAACCATCATCAGCCAAGCGTTCTCGCAATTCCTGCTGCAATCTCTCATGGCGATCTTCAAGCTGGACTTCTTGAGCTCTTACTAAAAGCTCTTTTTCATATCTACGCAGTTCTGTGCGTTCTTTCATAAGATCAAACCATTCTCTAAGCAAATCTGCTTCTTCTCGATCGGAGCATTCTGAATATTAAGGACATGATTTACTCCTAAATCTTTCTCAAATTCTTTGATAATAATAACGTTTATTCTTACCGCCTTCTCCACGTAGAGCCTTCTCAACGCTAACACCTCTGCTTTCTAATTCTCTCTGTTTAACTTCCGTTTCTTCTAATTTTCTTTGTATTTCTTGGGCCATACGCAATCTTTAAAATATTATTTATTGTTATATTAGTCTAAGATTCAACATTTGTATATTCTGAAATACTGATTTACTAAATATTTTGAGCACGAAACGGTTATTATACCTTTTTAACTGTGCTTGCCTAGCTATTCGTTTTGTGGTTTTTGTTTTACGAGATATACTGTTACATGAACCCTCGGTTACTGTAGCTTTATGAATGCATGATGTTGACACTGCCGTTGTTTTTGTATCATCTTCTGATAAGCTATCATCTGTTAAATGAACATAAACATTAAATATACAAAGTAAATATTTCTTGCTTACAAAACAGATATTATATCTTATTCATACCTGATACATGTGTAGTAGGAATAGTATAATTAAGGGGTGGTGGTGGAATTGGAGGCGGATTTTCATTCAGGAAGTTTCTTGTGAGCATACCCTCGCAGACACTTTTTGGTCTTGTATTAGTCTTTGGTGATACAATTTTATCAAGCTGAAAAAGAAAAGATTTACTGTACCACTGATTATTTGATTATTTGTTATGAACATTAACAAAATTGCTTTAATTCTGAAATTAACACATCATTTTAATATTGAAAACAAAAACTGCAACAAAAGATATTGTGAAAGCCCACATAAAGTTAATTCAGTTATAAGATACACACATACACTTCAATACTATATACTTCTAACAAAAAATGTACTTGGCATATAACACCCTAAGCATCTTTTCTAATTACTTTTCTAAAAGTAGAGTAATGAAATGAATTTGCATATTAGGAAGAGATTTAAAAAGAAAATTAAAACAGCAATCTTCAAATAACTTCTAGTAAACTACTATTCAAATGTTTTCTTGGTATTTACATTGAAAATAAAATAAAGATTTAGTTAAAGCACACTACAAAAAATGAACATACTGAAATGGCAATTATATGTAACAGAATTTAACATGCTTATTTTTAACACATACTAATATAGCAAGGATTTTAAAAAATTTTGCATTGTAAAGAAAGTAGCTTATGCCAATCAATATGTTACCCCTTTAAAGCAGACGAGAAAATGCAGCAAACGAAAATAAAATTATAGTACCTGCACAATATACAATAACGAATACAAATAGTGGCATAAGAAAGCTAATACTGGAAAAATTAGTATCAATGACTTATGAGTTGCTTACATCTGACCCTTCCGAATACGATTTATACAACTGAAACATTTTAGAATCCAATTAGTTTAGAGATAACCACGAATACGTCTACGCTGTACAATAGAAGAAATGTCGAGATTAATAAGAAGAAAAAAGAAGATATACATACTTTGCCTTTCGATTTTGATGTCAGACGGAACATAGATAACTTGTCTTTTTGATTGGACGGTGAAGGAGAAGATTCCTTCTTAAAGAAGAAGTCCGAAACTGCTTGAATAATGCTTTTCCTTCTTTCTGGATCCTTTGTTTTTTGTTTCTTCTCTCTTTTCACAACAGTGACAGTGCTAGTAGATTTTGGAGAACTTTTGGTATGTAGAAGTTCATCCATCGACTTTGTATTGGCAGCAGAAAGACCACTAAAGTTTATTGCTTCTGCTACAGCCTTCATGTTGTCTGTACTTTTGCTTGTTTGCAATTTTAATCCAGTCTTATTTTCTCCAGAGCTATAAAGTCTTATACGAGGTTCAAGGTCCTCTTTATTTCTTCTGTCTTCCATCGATAGTTGCCTTCGTGCCACTTTCATCCTCAACTCTTTGATCCTGTCTTCTGGACTGAGACCCAGGTCCTCGTCACTTTTTAACCTGGCTCTTTCCCTAGCATCTTGTCTAGCCTTTTCTGCTGTTCTCTTTACTTCATCATGCTTCAATCTTGGTGGAGCAACTGGTGTTTTAAAGTTGCTTTCTACTTCATTATGTGTCTCATTCACATTTTCAACAGATTGAACTTCGTTTTTAATGTTTTCCTCATTTGCCTCTTTTTCTTTTCCTGATGTCCAAGAGAGTTGTACCTCTCTTGGTGCCTCAGTTTCCAGATTCTTTTTGGCTTCTGCAAAAGTGGTTCGCAGTGGACTGTTTTCAGGCGTTGCTATGGACGTGGGTGTAAATTTGTTAACTGGTGAGGCACTGGAAACAGGTGGTCTTATTGGTGATAAAACAGGCGTAGAGGTAAAAGATGATGCCCTAGCGGCCCTTCTTGCTTTCTTCTCTGCGGATTTCTGTTTGTGAGCCTCTACTTTGTCCATCAACAAGTCTTGTATAACGTTCTTCTGTTTAGATCTTTCTCTCGTAATTTCTTCCAATTTCCTCGAGGTAGCTGGAGAATTAAAGCTGTTATTTATAACGGCATCCTGACTCTTGATCTCTTCCGCTATCATTTCAGCAGTGCGCGTTTGTATAGAACTCTTTGAATTCTTCCTTTTTGATTTCCTGACGTCGATGGAGTCTTTGGCATTACTGAATTCGGCAATTCTAGACTGCAACCGTTTAACGTACTCCAAATAATCCGGATTGCTTGAATCAGCCGTCGTTTTCGGTTCTTCTTCCTGACTCACCTCCTGAGTTTGAGGTGGAACTATGGAAACCTGCGGATTCACGGGACTAGCGAGAATTGTAATCACTTCGCTCGTAGTGGTATCTTCTGCTGGTTCAACGATCAGCAAACTATCCTCTTCCATTGACTGGAACAGTTCCTTGTTCACAGCTTCTACGATAGGCTGATCTTGTTGAGCAGAATCCAATTTTGTATCTGCCTTCTCCTCAATTTCATTCTCTGTTTTAGTTAGTTGACCATTTAATTTGTTCATAACATCATCCATAGTAACAGGATTTATTTCTATCACGTTTCTGTCATTGTAACCTTCTTCTTCTGAACACGAATCGTTCTCTACTTCTAATTTTGCTATTGGAGCATCAGCGATCAATTTCTCCTGCGAACTCGAGGACGTTGGATCGCTCTTGATATTCACGAACTCCACGTATCCTCTGTTTTTAAGCATAACCATGTTGGAAGCGTCTTGCAGACTGTCATCTAATAACGAATCATTGTCCGTGTCCATAAAATCAATATCCTCGCCGTTAGCTAGAAGCTTCGAGGTGTCATTAATAGGAATGTCCAGCTGGTTGTACTTCGAAGTATCTAACTCCATGTCTGTCAAATCTTCTTCTTTGGCTATGGTGATAAGTGCATTCCTCGTTCTCGAATTGTCTGATAATGGAAGGTTTCTTCTGGTAGTTATGAATTCTGGATTAATGTTATACTCAACGTCTTGCAGGTCGTCCGAGACATGAACTTTTCCACCGCGAGGCCACTCTGAGAATTCGGTTTCAGTAAGAGCAGCCGTGGTCACATCGTTCTCTTCAGAGTCATCCTGCTTATTCGATATGGTAGAAGCCACGGACGTTGGAGTGCTGCAGTTACTGATATTCTTTTTGTTGTCGTCCTGCAATTCCAACTGCTCGATCTCGTTCTTCACTATTTCCAATTCCATGGATGTTTTGTTCACAGCGCACTCTGGCTTGGTAGGTGTAGGTTCTGTTTTATTATTTGTTTCTTTGTCTCGCAAAAATGAACATTCTATGGAATCTGGTTCGAATGACTGACCATCATCAAAGTCCTTATACCTATCAGCTTGTTCGTCCAATAGCAGATCTCCATCTGTGCTGTGAATCTGTAATCGTGGCGGGGACAAATTTACGGCAACCAATTGTTCATTCTGCGCACCTTCAGCTTCACCGTCACTGGAAGACAAGGAATCGCTGTCTATCTCTGAGTCTTCGGTGCTAGCCGCTTCTTTCGCTTCCTCCTTGTTTTTGCTCCAATCAACTTGAGGTACGATGATGGAGGTCTCGTGCAAAGGACTTCGTGGTCGGAACCCGTTATTTTCATCATTCGCAGTGAAGTTGATATCTGTATTTTGAGAATTCTTAGCGTTCTCCAATGCTTGTGAGTTGTTGACCACCGTGGTCGTTTGACTAGAAGATACTTGTTCTTTTGTTAGTTCTTTGTTTGCCGTGCTTTTCGATTCGCCGCAGACAATGTTAGGGGCAGTCTTTGATTTCAGAATGCTCGATTCTTTGACTAAATCTGGCAACTGGGTTTTCGACATTTCAGGCAAAATCGTGGCTTTGTACATTGGATTATCGTTATTCAATAAATTCTGGGAACGATTGCCGGTATACGATCGTATAGGAGAAGCAGTAAATATAGCTGTGGGTGATATGGGGGATAGTTGAGCGTTGTTCGATCGCAGTTTACTCGTTCCTTGTAAAAATGCTTGCATCGTAGGGCTTGGTTCTGGCGCAGGGTTCAGGAGTTTTTGATGTTGAGAAATAGCGTCTGTCAGGTTTCTCAGTTGAGTGTCCACGTTTGAGGCTGAGCCTGATTTCATAACAGAGCCACCAAAAGCTGTGCCACCGAATAAATACTTCTTCTTCAATTCTAAAGATAACTTGGACGCGATACCTTCCGTTGAATGAGTGCGATTCAATAGATAATCTCCTTTACGTGGATTTATTAAAGGAACTCTATTTGTATTGTTGGTTTCCTGTTGATTCAAATTACTTTCTTTCTCTGTATGAGAAGGGTTTCTATTATCCGCTTTTAATTGCGCCTTCTCATCAGAATCCTTATCCTGCTTTATGTTTCCATTGACCGATGATATTACTTTGCTCTTGACTTGAACCTTTTTGGGCTCTACGTAATTTCCTCTGGTTTTTCGAACGTAGGAGTCGTTGATCGTGATTTCTGGGATCTCGTGCTGCGTAGGAGTTGCACCATCGTGCTCGAATTCAGAATCAGTTGATATTTCTGTAGCCGAGTTCTCCTCACTCTCCTCCGATGTACCTTCGTTTGAAGCAACCTGTGGAGACATACATCCATTAGTAAGTGAACAGAAATACCGAAGACGTAAAATGTTATAAGAAAAAGAAAAGAAAATCGTGTTTAGTGTATTAGTGAAATAATTAGTGGCAAGGAACATGATGCACATGGCTGAAATAATTTCTTGAATAAAAATTTATAAACCATTGATGACAATAGAATTCAATCTGATATAGAAAGTTGTTATGATAAATTTTAAACAGTATTATGTGTGTACGAATTTAAAGATGTATAATGTTTTTCATTTATTAGTCACTGCTAATTGTTCACTTCTTACTGTGAAACTGATCATGATTGGCAACTGTTCGAATGCATCTAAAATGAGCGAGTGAGATTTTTAATAAAGTATTGGCTGGTGGTAATTTCGAAATTAATACGAATTGGTAAGTTATGCTGCCAGTTTTAGCATGAACACTAAACCAAACACAAACAATTAATTGGTTTGAGTCACTGTTAATCTAGAATTAGTTCAATAGATCACTCCATTCGTACATAAAAATGCTTTACCTTTTCTTCAGTAGTCTTGGGTACTTTAAAAAGATATACCACCATCAGCCAACTCTAAGTAATATTTTTTGATTTCATTTTTTTTACTTTATTAACATATCTCACACAATTTCCCTAAATGTAAATCATAAAATTGAAAAACACATATTTAAATAAATATAATTTATCATGTTCAAAAGTGTGTTCAGTGTGTGTAATGCACTTCCTTATACGTATATTGTACAAATTAAAAAATAATTTGTATGTTAAGATATTATACATTTATCTTTCTTGGTTTTTTCATTCTTAGAAACTATGGTGGTTGTAGATCCACGCTGGTCAGATTTTGTTAATGGATGAGACTTTGTAGGGTGAGGATGTTTTTGTTCAACAGAAGTATTCTGTAACGTATTAGGTATTTTACTTATTTCACTGTCATTGTTCGTTATTTTAACTGAATGTTTTGGATCATTAGTCCCTGTGCTGGTAATGCTTTTGTGTTTATCACTAACAGTGTCCTGAGCAATCAATCTTTCATTGCTCGTAATGGAATTTGACTGTATATTAGGAGATTCTAAAGACGCAACAATAGATTTTCGTTTTGTACACTTTGTCCTTGCAGGAACTTCAGGAACAAATTGTGTACTGAAAATATTAGATTGTGACGAAGAACTTAAATTCTGGTGTTTTCTTTCTGGTCTTTTCGGAGCTTCTTTCAATGCATCTAATGTAACTAAACTATTGCTTATTTGTTTCGGAACTTCAACGTTTCTTTCAACAACATTAACTTTCCTGATCTCTTCGTATCCGCTTGGAAATCTTGTTAATTCAGAAGAAGATCTGGAATTTTTACGTAGAACGTCAGTTCCATGAGTAACTCCTTTCCTTACATTTAAGGTGCTATCACTTGCGTGCAAAGCATTGCTTGTATTGTCTGTTATTTTAATTTTGTTGAGCTGTGGCATTAGCAATGTGGGGGTTACATCACTTTCAATATTTTCACACGAACAAGTCATAACGTTACCTTTTTGTTCATGTAAGTTAATTTCCAAATTACTATGTTTGGGTTGCGGGGCCAATAATATTTCTTTCATATAAAGTGTATTTTCGGGAGAATAAATTGTGATGTCTGTTTTCAGCTCATGTAATTTGCTTTCTGAATGATTGCTGTTGATTTGTGAACTTAATGTTGTTTGTTGTATATTATTTTCATTTTCATCGTGTAACTGATTTTCCAAAGTGTTACCATTGTGTTGTGGAATTATCACTGTTTGTTCTGTATTTGTCTTTTCAAGAGAATTAAGTATGACTGCATTATCTGCTTTATCTTCAATCGAATTTTTGTTATTTGAATTCGAATTTTCGACCACATGATTTTCTTTGTTTTCATTTCCTAAATGCAGCCTCATTGATGGAGTATTAAGATGCAATTTGGATTCAATGTCTTCAGTATCAATTGAAAATATTTTTTCATTTAGTAGTTCTATTTGTTCAAATTGCTTATCAATACCATCAATGTCACTCACGCTAATTTCGTTTAATTCGTCAATATTTGTATTTACACTGTTTTCATTTTTCAATTTTTTATCGTCTGTAGTTTTCAATTTTTTAGCAGGTTCACGTATTGTTTTATTAAAATATTTCATTATATCTTTCGTTTCAACTTTAGCAGATACTTTTGGTTTAATGTCTAATTCGACAACTTTAACATCTGAGGATTTTCTATTTTGTACGACTACATTAGGTTTTTCTGTTTTCTGCTTTTCCTCTTCCATGAAATACTTATTCATCTTTTGTCGAGCATTTTCCGTGGACAACGGTCGAAGTTCACCAACTGGAATCTTATTTCTCGCTTTTCGTTGTCTTAAGTCGCGTTTTAATTTGTCGAACGAACTATTCTCATCAGACTGAACTGGTTGAATTCGAACTTCTTTGGGTACCGTTAATTTGCTAACTTCGACCGATGTTTCATCCAACGATTTTTCAACTGTTGGAGACGGCGAAGTAACAGTCACGATTGGAATTTGTTCAACGTCTTTTATCAACAGCTTGAATTTATTCTCCTTCTTGTTTAAATTATCACTTTCTGATGTTTCAGACTTTTTTACATGATCTGATTCACCCGTTTCCGATCCTTCTGTACTTATTTTATCCTGAAGCTGGGACAATAATAATTCATCGTATAATGTTTCGGTTGATTTGTAAATTTCAGATGAAGAAGATGGTGATGATTCCCTACTCCGCTTTGGAGAAGAAGTTACTAGATCCGGTAGTTTCTCCATGAATTTTGTACTTTCTTCGGTGTTAGGCTGCATTGTATTATTGCAATTAATCTGTCTAAATGGAATAGCATCTGGAAGCATAACTCCTGCAAACACTGTTTGCAGTTCAGTATTTAATTTAACATCTGATTCTGGAGATGCAATACCTAAGTCAGGAGTTACTTTATCATTTACTTCAATATTATTAGGAATTATTTCTTTGGTTAGTTTGTCATCGACAACATTCGGAACTGGATTTGGCAATTCATTTAAGATTTCTTGGGTTTTACCTAAATCAGAAAGGACAGTCTCCTTTGCTATGCTTTCATGCTCTGAAATACATTTATCTGCATTATTATTTTGTACATTTGAAAGGTTTGAGCAAACTAAGGAAGAATCTGAATTGATAATGTTATTTTCCACGTTATTTGAAATCACACGGAAAGAGGGATCATCAATTATAGGAATTATGCTTCCACATGCCTGTTGATCTGTGCTACTTATTGATACATCAGTTGACACTGTTTCTGTATTTGACACGTTTTCAACATCCTTAGTGTTGCTGTTTTCTTGATCAATTACGGTTTCACTGTTACTTATATTTGTCACTTGGGGCAACATTAAATTAGAAGTTTGCACAGGAAGTACGAGTGACTCTTGAGTTACATTATCTACAGAATCTTGAGAAATTTTCACCTCCGTTTCCGAACCGGTGTCCGTGTCGGAACTGCGCGTAGGATTCTTCAGCCAGACTTCTTGCTTTCTTAGCTCCCGAGCACGTATGTCGTCTTCGTCTTCTGTGGCAGTTGTACTTTCATCGTCTAAACATACATTTACAATCCATACGTTATTACAGAAACTATAATCATAAACAAGACGGTGGACAAATATTAATTATACAAAAAATAAAAGTCTTTTCTCTTTTTTCCTTTTATTTATTCTAATCTTTACATTGAAGGTGTTAACCTTTCATTGTTCCGACGATTTAGTCCTTGATGGGGGGGGCTCTCAGCAGGGATAATAATTTAACACTTCATCTGTTTAGAGAAATTCATGAGGTTTTTATCAATTGAATTTTAAAAAATTGAAAAAAATTTGTAGTAGTTATTGATAAATATATATTACCTGAAGTGTGGTACTACTTTATATCGACTAAATAATGAAATCTATTACATGATATTCATTATTTATGAGATGGGTCAAGAATGGCTGCTAATATTTGACTGATTTTGAGGTTTTAATTAGGTGAAAGACTGAGAGTTTGTTTTTGAATTTTGAAATATTGTAACTGGGGTGACTGTTATTTGTGGAAATGAATTGTTATGTGCACTTATACTCATTTTGTGATTTAGTGAATCTGATACTTTGTTCAGTTATACTGTATATTATGAAGAATTGGTTTCTCAATTTGTTGTATGTTCATAAATTCTGTATTTTATATATCTTCTTATCTGCTTTACATATATGTCAGGGTACTCATAACAATTAATTAGGTATACTGTATTCAAATAACATCTCCAACTGAGAGGACTTAATAAACTTATATTTGTCATACCTTCATTAGTATATTCATCACTAGAATCTTCATACTCGTTGCTCCCAGTATCAGACTGTCCCATCGTAGCATGTGGATGAGAATATCGTAGCGTCCAATTTTTAGCAAGTTCAAGAGTACCCTCGGTCGTCAATGGTTGATCTATTGCTTCTTCAAATACTTCATTGTCTTCATCCGAATCACTGTTGTAATAATATAAATAAATACAAAAATACTATTGCAATTTTATTCATAAGTTACCGACAATTTACCTCATGTCTGAGATGTCATCACTAGAACCCATTTCAGCAGTGGAAGCACCGAAATTTCTATCCGTCCATTCATCTTCGTCCATCTGACTCTGTGGTTCTTCAGCATCTGATATTTCTGCTAGGTTTTCGAATTCTATTCTTTCCGGTGTTTGACCGCGATCGAGCAAGTCCAAACCGACTACACCTTCCAGAGGTTTCGTCTGAAAATAATTTTGGTAACGTTTATCATTATAAGGGTGAAATATTGTGTGTGTGTTATTAACAGATATTTAAATTCCTATATTCCCTCATCTCTACATCTACATTTCTACAATACTTTGTAATTATGACCAGTTTTAATTTATGCTATTGATTTAAAAATATTTTGGTCATACCTTGTCAGATGTTTTTATATTTACAGGTGAATTAGGTATGTTTTCTTTGTTCACAGATGCAATTCTCTTCTTCTCAGCGCGAGCCTTCAACGTTCCTGAGAAACCAAAGTGTTGCGTACAGTAGAATCGTCCTCCATTTTTCTCCCGATCAAACGTATGATTTCCTGCAATGGAAAGGTGAATGGTAAAAGTATGATTCTAAATTACATAGTTCGAGATTAAGAGAAGAAATTCAAACCTATTCTTAATGAGGTAGAACAATATTCACAACGGAAACAGCCGCGATGGAAAAATTTCCCTTCAGCGCTAAGTCTCTCCATCAAATAAACCCTCTTGTTGCAGAAATGACACATCTCTGAACCACCTTGCGCGGGCAACGATATCGTAGGTTTAGTGTTCTGCAAGAAAAATTTTGGCTAGTTAAACTGTTAAATTTATATGTTAATACGAAAGAATCGTAGTCAGCACGTAAGCGGAATTAGAATACTTTCAATCGGACATATTCATATCTCAGGATCTGTAGTTAGCGAATTTATAGGATACAGTATTAGTAAAAATTCTAATAAAATCACTGGTATTTTAGTTTAGTTACGTATTCAAACACGAGGAATTGTAAGTGTAAAAGATCTATTTGAGGGTGCGTTTAGAAGCGGGAGAAACCTTATTCTTTTTCCATTCATTCTTTAATAATACAATGTGACCTAATTCACCACACTGATTATTCAGATCGGTTTGAACTTCACGAACATTTACTTGCATTCAGTTATACTCGATGTACCTGAATAGTTCGCTTGATGATCGTTTACACTAAACACACCCTGACGCTATTCGGTACATACATTATATAAGAACATATTTCTTACATCCTACGAAAAAATAGCATGTAGAATCTACGGTTTCGATGAAACGAACAGGTACGATGAATTAACATTGTTGCATGAAATTATATGAAGTACGCAATAAACGATCACAAAAACTTCGACATCCTGCTGACTATATCCTCGAGTATTGAAATTCTGGAACATCGTATTTACCGATTTCTGCACCTTCGGCTCCGCGTCCTGACTTTTATTCGAAAACTGCTCGGCCATAGCCGAGACTTTATTGTGCCCGAGCACATTACCCTCTTTGATCTTCCTGTCAATATTCTTCAGGGTAGTGTCAATATCAGCGTACTTACTATCTGACTCCTTCTGATCCCGTCCCTTCTTCTCCATCTTGATTTGTCGAGCTAAAAACTGAATGAAGCATATAGACGTCTGAAAAGTTTGGATTATCAGCAAATGCTTCATTTTTTATATGCTAACCTGTTCTCGACTCCACTTCGGCACCCGTTCCACTTTTTCGTGTCGAACCGATCGACCCATTTTATTCTCTTCAATTTTCTTCTCGATTTCTTTCACGTTCCAGTCAGTCTTCTCAATTTTACCTTTACAATTCAATGATATAGTTATGTTACATCCTCATGTAATGTGGGATACCACATATTAGAAATTTAGAAATATTTAAAGGTAGACTTTTAAACAAATTTGAGTACAAATTGTTTTACATATTTTAACTTCAAATACAAGAAAGTAATTTATCTTTGTGCTGAATATGTTGTATATTGTATATGTCATATGTATCATACGTATAGAATAGAATACTAACCAATGGCACGTAGAAGATCTCTGGGCTTCTTTTCAGATGGAGTGGATCCCTTCAGCTTATCCTCGATGCTTTTTATTCTACCAGAGAATTCTTCATCTATACTGTTCCTACGATGACCAGCATGTATCTTGGGTTCTCTATCCTACAAAGGAAAGAATCCGGTGTGAAATAAATTTGAATATATACATAACTGAAGACAATCACAAAATTTGTAAAACTTGTAAAGAAGCAAAAATGCACCACCATTTATAATCACAGCACATGTACGAAAAAAGAAACTGAAAGTTTCAATTATATACGTATATTAATAATTAATCAACTCATTTACTTCTTTTTTCTCATAATCTGTCTTGTTAGTGTCGTAGTTGTCGGAAAGATGTAAGTGTATTTTATTCGTGTTACTATGAAACTTATATCTTTGTGAGAGAGTAGTTAGCGATGTAATTTTGGAGCTGTTGCACTCTTCAATGTTACTGGCACATTTATCATGCACGTCATTTTGAATTTTATCTTCCCCTTTTTACAGTGAATCATCGCACGTTCATTTGCAGCAAAACAATTGAATGAACAATTCACAGCACGCTATAATAAATTAGTAATGTAAATGTACAATTCTTATTTGAGTTATTTGCATACAACAAAATCAATATCAAATCTATTATTATTACATTATAGTTATTGAAGGAGTACAATCCCAGTGACGTTTGTTAAATTTTGTTTAAATAAAAAATAAACAAAAAAGAATAGAAAACCAATATATGCACTCCAAAATCATTCACTTTCCAGCTTACTGGGTACAATATTTTCTGTTCTAGGTATTTCACTCTATCCTTGAAATCCGGTGCTGTCTGCCGGTACAAGAATATCGAATAATCTTCGAATGGCTCGTCTTTCTCGCGTTTTGCATTTGCTTGCAGCATCTGCATACTTTTGTAGAATTGCTGCGTCGCCATGTGTCGCAAATATTGCCGCCTTCTCATACGTTCAGCACGATTTTTCTCTATGTCCGCGAGTCTCTTCTGTCTTTCCTCCTTTACGTACACCGTGAAATAGTAAGTGATATTAATATAAATCTATGTGTACACGTTCCTTTTTTTTTCTTTTCAGTTTTAACGTTCATCGATTATTTACACAGTCTGTATATTTCTTGTTACATGGTCTCTATCTAATTAAATTTATACAATCACAACGAACGACAGGGTACTGTTACAAAAAACAGGCTAAAGCTCTTCAACTTGAGTTGAAGCTAAAGAATTTATCATTTTCTCTCAAAACGTAAATTGTTATTTTTATTTTCAAGGTTCATTTTCTTTCTTCTAACAGGATACTATCGCAATAACTGGGTCAGGAGTCTACGCAATCTGTTCTAAACGAAAAGTCTTTTTTAGTTGTAGATAAGACAAATACAAAAGCTGACGTGGAAAATATATTATGACATAAACATATAAATATTATAGAAAAAATTTATAACATAACCGAGAGCTTTTGTAACGTCCCGCTGATACTTTGGCTGACTATACGAAGCGACTAGAACGCAATGACTTCCTTCTGCACCATGGTAATAGTAACTCCAATAATTATGAATAACAACGACACGATTATCCCACGATATATAAGTGCTTCGATCTTCTGCCACCGTGACTATAGGATATAAGCATTGTAAGTTTCGTGTGTGGAATGTTAGTGTACAAATTTTAACACCTTATGGAATGCTTTTTCATTCTTCATTCCATGAAGCGTTAAAAATGTGATTCAACCCTTTGAATCAATTTTAAGAACCTTTTAATTCATAGATGCAAAGGGTTGGATTAAAATATACAGGATACAATATAACTGGTAGTACAAGTATAAAAGAGATGATCATTCAAAAGTTGAAAATATAGATTGTTGCATATCAAATATCTGACTTTAAACAGATTTAAAATGATTATATAAATGCTCTGTGATTGGTACACTTCAAGACTGGAATACATTAAGATTGGAATGTCGATTCGAATGCTTCAAACTTAGAACACTTCCAGATCCGACTTAAGATTGGTTTGCAGATTGGAATGTTTCAATGAAAACTGAGATCAAACCTGCGGATCTCTATACAGATATCGTTTGCAGACTTTGATGTATCATAGATATAAACATTAGTCTACTGATGATGAGTTTGAACTCTCAGCCTCTTAAAGTGCGTTTAACAAATAGTTTGAGAATTTGAGTCTTCATAGATTGTGTTCTACATTTTCAACTTATTTTTCTGAAATCGTTCCTTACTTATTTGTACTATCAGTTATTCGATACCTAAACGATGAAAAAGAATATTTTAAACCTTGGATGATCTGCTAGACTAAGTTTATAAAAACATATGATTAAAAATTTGTGAAACAAAAAGTAGTCTGGTGCGTATCTGATGAGGTTATTCCTTGATGAGATGTTAAAGATCAGTTTCGGTAAGATGACACTTACCACTGTCGCGCCCATCTTCTCCGTGCTTCGTCTTTTTCGAGAACGCCGGCTAATTGTGTCTCCCTTCTTATCCGCGGGGTTCATATTTTCGTTATGTCGCGAACGTGAGTGTCTCGTTCTCGTTGCGCTATCTTGCCTGACGATACGGTCAAGTAACTGGACCTTTTGGTCAGGTGTTAAATGGCTCAATTGTTTACTATGCGTTGGTCTTTCTTCGTTTTCGGGTTCCTTAATGAAAAAAACGATCAAACGTATTGTTATACGATCACGCGAGAATCGTGCTGCTACTGTTACGAAGGCAGTAACGCTATTTTGAAAACGATATAATTAACAATAGTCTCGTTAACTTTACTGTTATCCGAATGACATTTATGAATCCTATTGATATTAGATGGTGATTTAAATATTCTCTTCAATAACGATGCAAGTATATTGTTCTGAAGTTTATTTCTGATCCAGCTTATCTCTAATCTGTCATCCACTTCTGTATGGTTTGCGCTTAATGATAATCTGTTGTTATTATGGTCTAGTGAGTTGATGGCGGTTTCTTGTGACAACGTTCGAGGAATAAGGTGTGAAAATGATTCTGATCTTCGGTCATGAACGATGTACGACGGACTACGTTTCCAATAGGACATAGGATCGGGCGTTCTTGGATGAGGATTAATCTTGCTTGTTAAAAAATGTTCTGACGACTGTAAATGTTTCGCACACGTTAATGAATACTATCAAACACGGGAGCCAGTTAAAAATCTTCTGATTTCGTTCTACATCGTGCGCGTCTACTTACTAATTTCGGATGTTTTATATACGGGATTTCACCGCGGAAAACTTCGTATATCTGTGTGAGGTAGGAAAACATGGCGAGTTTATCGGGGACGTCGCATTGAGCCATTTCCTCTCCTGTCATTATCTACAAAAGCATACAAACGTTGAATTAGTTTTAATATTATACAGCGTATAAATAAACAAATTAACAATTAGGTGATTCTAGAAGTCTTGATACAACTTTCGATAGCAATGTAATACTTTGAACATTTAAAACTGTAAGGTAGAATTGTATCAAAACTTTACAGTCACCAGATATATAAGCAGAGCTTACTGGAGGTATGCCCAATTCTTTTTCCAAAATATCAAAGGCCAACTGGTTGTTCGTTACCGGATCGTTCGGGTTTAAACTGTGAAAGTCTATTAAATCTGGACAGTATCTGTGAATGATTGCACAAATAGCCAGACCACTCTTGAAGGAGGCACCCATATCTTCTATCTGAACCGAGTCGTAAAGCGCGACTTGTTTCTGCAGCCAGCGAAGCAGTGTGTCCGGATGCACTTGCGTATCTCCACGGAGATCTATATTTGTAACGTTAAAATATATAAATACATACATTCAGTGGGACCGAATAATTGTAAGAGAGTAGTGAAATTTACCACGGCGACGTCGTTTCTTAGGTATGTCGATGTCGGACTGCACAGGAGGCTGTTTAATGCTATCCGGGTCGTCTGTATCCAGCAGACTTCGTACTTGTATTGGCGTTACAGAAGATACGTTTAAATTGGGATACCTTAAAAAGAATGATTGCAATTTGACGAAAAATGTATTGCCAATTATTTGGAGAATAATTTTGCTAAAATTGAGAAAATTGTATTTTTTAACTGTTCACATTTTTAATACTTGTATAGTCAATTTAGTATTCTAGTATTCAAACTTTGATATTTAACATTTTTTGTAAGAATATAAATGAACATCCAAATAACACATTGAGTGCCACTTTTAAATACTGGAGATTTTATTAAACAAAATTATTGATAATGTCTCTCACTAAAATAAATGATCTATGTAGAAGTTCATGAGTTATCCAGAGTGACGTGGCACTTAAAGTGTTAAATAAAATATAAAATAGATAAATCAACACAAGGGTTAATACTCTAAACAGTTAATAAAAGTACATACTTTTATTTCAACTAAATGTATTTTATACTGTAATTGTAAAGAAATCAAAGTACATATACAGTTTTAGAGTACCAAAGTAGTTCATGATACCTCGTATGAGGATCTAACGTGTATGCTGCATAATCTCTATTTAGGTTTTCAGGGGTGGTTTGTCCAAGTAGCCTATAAATGGATTCTCGTTCTGCAATCACTTCTAACGGTGACACAGAGGCACCCCATCCCTTAATCGCCCAACAAGCATCCAAAGAGCTCAAGAATCCCCTCGCACAACCGGATCCCGTTGGCCAAAATGGCTGAAAATGATTTTTCCTTTGACTTTCATTTCAATAAAAAAAGTAAGTAAAGATACAAAGTTTTATTTAATATTATTATAACTAGTTAGTTGGAATACTGTATTCTAAAGAATCTAAAAGTTTAACTTTTCATATCTGTAGTTTAGTAATAACACTGAAGAGGAATGAAGGTATGTTCTTAATAAAGATGTCCAGCGGTACCTCGAGCAAACTGTCGCCAACGAGGATCATAAGTAATCTGTGGCCACGTCGTTCCAAAACTCGGCTAGCATTCTCTGCCGCGTACATAGACGTAAAATCGAACATAGCTACGTCTGGCTGTCCATAATGATTCACTGCGAATTCCATATCCATCATTTGGTATTCGGTGGAGAATTCAGCCGCCTCTCGAGCATAATGCATCAATGCCTCGCGATCTACATTCTCTTTTGCCAACAATTTTGCCGTGTCTGCATGATCCTGAGTTCACATTAAAAATTCATGTAATCACCTTATCATTCACAATCTAGCCTTTCACAAGCTGAACTGATCAATTCCACTTTCACCCCGTTAATCTACTTATTTATGTAACAAATTTCAAAAACGTGTACATCATTCAATGCAAAATAACCGAAATATTCAGTAACTCAGACAATTTATTACACGTACAACGAACAATGCTTACAAGTTTATATAGCGAAGAATTTGTATGTTATTAAGCAATGTTCCACTTTTACTGATTATAAAACAAGTTTAGAAAAGAATTAAGCTTGTACTGCTTTTATTTTACAGAATTGATCAATCCTATTAATTGAGTTCTTGTAGAAAACACTGTAAATGAATGGGAAAAGTGTGTTCTTTATTGAAAAATGTTCTGTGTATCAATGAAGATGATATTGTATACAACATGAGTGCAATTTCTCTCTGTAAATATTTATCAAAAGTATCATCATAGATCATCTTTGTAGAATACACAATAAGTACTGATTCAAGTATTTGCTACTTTAGTTTTCTACATAAGATAAAACAAATCTGGCATTTAATGTTTCAATGAATTTAGGCTACATTTAAAAATACAGTAAAAGTTACAGAATTTTTTTAACATATCAAAGTTATTTCAATCTTAATCACATTCAGTAACAACAACAATTAAATTTTCTAAGAATTTAAAGTCGGATAACTTTCTTTTACTCGGTTTATACAGTGTTCTCCACAAGTCTTCTGTGTACAAGAATGGATTGAAGTACCTGCAGAATTACTCCTTTGTCAATGAGACTGTGCTTTTTGGCAGTCATAACAAAATAATGAGTATCGTCCTTATAATATACAATATTTTCTAGATCGATACCAGTTTCCTGGTACAATTCTTTGAAGAACTTCTGATTGAAGATAAAGGCCACTCCACTGATTTCTTCTACCCGTGCCTCTGCCTCGGTTCGCTTATTTATGAAATTCGCTGTTATGGCGATAGCCAGTTTACCTCGAAATTCCTTGCGCTTGAAACCTTCCAGAGTGTTTCTTTTACCGTCTGCACCGATTAATACGTCGAATTCATACTGAGAAACTGGATGATCAGACGGTGTAGTTTTTGCTCTCCAACCAATTTCTGAAACAAGTTGCGTAAGTCAAAATTTTGATATTACTTGCATTAGTGATGGACGTGCATTTATGGGAAGTAGTGGTAGGCAATTTTTCAATTTGAAAATTTCTATATTATTAAACCTTTAATATATTTAATTGTACTTGAAGTTTAAATTTATTATGTACTTCGTCATAATAAATAATCAAACAATGAAAGACATTACAATAGGGTGACCTGCCGATATCTTATATCTTTCAAATAACGCGATATTTATATGACTCTACCGAACCTCTTTTGCTTTCGTACTTTAAAAATACACACATTACATTATAATATCCTGCTAAAAGAAGTCGAAAATGTTAAGTCGTTGCGAAGATTTTAAGAAAAAACCGAGTAGCTGTTTCGTGCGCTAAGACTAAAACTCTTCTCTACTTTATTACTATACTTATTTGTGCATATTGTTTATATTTTATGTACTTCTTTTTACTGCATATATTTCTTCGTATTAACTGTTTGCCAATTTATTTTGATACATTCTATGCATCTGGTTAGTGAATATCGAACCAGCAGGAAACTTTACGGGTCAGGAGGTTTTAAAGTTCCAGAGGAACTATGCGATTGAAAGGGGTCAATTGCACGTTAGATAGGCAACACTACTCACTGCCTTCTTCCTGGTTCTCCGGTGGCGGTATCAAAGAATCGAAGCTTACGTTCTCGTGGAACTCAACACCGAGGATCAAAGCGACTTTGAGCAAGATACACTGAAGCTGCCGGATGCTGATGTGATCGATGGACCCGGCGCAAAACTTCCCGAAGAATTTCTTCGCTCCCAAGCCGCGTAGGTCTTGAATAACGAAGGGCCAAAGGTGAAGAACGTTGTTTCTGGACATTCGATCCCGTTTCTCGACTACGACGACTTTCGCTCCTAATAGTTGCGCTTCTATCGCCGAACGGAGACCGCAAGGACCTCCTCCGATGATCAACACCTAAATGTCGATGAAAATTATCAGTCACAAGAAACCTCATCATCTCTTTCTTCATAGACTTTATCAAACTTCAGATTTTGTAATGCAAAATATTTGTGTTCAATAAACATTTTTGTAAATACATTTTTAGATAAGATGAACAAATTTCAATATAAACAATATTGGGATATGACTTTGGTAAATTCGATGTACATACATATAATTCAAAGAAAATATAATTTCATATTGCCAGAATTAGGTAACGGAATAGTCATTGTCTATGCGTTAAAATTGTGAATGAAGGCAACCTCTTTCATTGGCAAGTTCAAGGTCGGCAGATTGAGTATCTATCGTGGAAAATGATGACGTAACTGCTTAGATATAAGCGTATTCAGATCACTCGATCGTGTCTTTGTCAAGTTGATGACAATGACTTTGCGCTGGGTCGTTGAACTTCCTTTATATTATATTTAACGAGCATCATGCTTTAATGAGGTTGTTGGTGATCCAGTGTTTACTCGAGCCATAATTAATTTCTTCTATTACTAATATTTGTAAATGTAGTTTATTATTCTTGTAACATCTCTTTGTTGGATCACCTTTGAAATGTGAATTCGCAAATTATCTAAGTTTGTACTATTATTTCTATTATTAAAAAGATCAATTGTAAATAGTTTAACTATAATATAATTTTATAATATTTTAACTTTATACTATTTTTATATTCTACAGAGGTCATTTCCCTACTTTCTTTTGAAGTTGTGTTGCTCGATTACAATTTATATAATGTTTGATAGGTTAGATTATGAAAACTAGCTAACGAAAATTGCGTTAATTAGAAATTTACCCTCGTATTGGGACATGCTTTGCCACGATTATAGCACTTGTGATTGGCCCTCTGATCGAACTTCTTCCACAGAGCTTGAGCTTTCCAAGATCGCAGCTTCGCTTTCAATTTCGGATAGAATTGAGAGATCGTGTTTGGCCTGATTTTCAATATTTCACAGAGGTCCCTGAAGTGTCCCAATATAGACTTTAAAGTGGCCGCGTTGCAGAATTGATCGAACATATCGTTGGCTATCGCCATTTCTGACAAATTCATCGTTTGCTTTCGTCCCGATTGTTGGTGATCCATTTTTCTCAATCTGTGATTGCAACTTGATTCGATGATACTGTCAGTCTGTCATTACCTGCAACAGAAACATTTCAATTATTATAGTTTTATCTTATACAATATGACTTATTATATCTCGTATTCTTTTTGTATGTACAGACCGTTCAAAAAAGAATAATTGTTCATTTTAATCTTTTTCTACTTAAAAATTGTATGTATTTATATTTTTATAAATGAAAGACTATTTTCAAACAATATATACGTTCATTAAATATTAAATTTCTGTCTTTTGACAATTTTCAAAAATTATACCGATAAAATGCTACAAATCTTTCTAGAAAAAGATATCGTTTAGAAAAAAAAATAATTACAATTTTTACAAATTATCGTTCAGTTACAAAGAATTGACTATACATGTTAAAATAAAAAGTGACACGTTTGCTAATAGCAATAATTTTTGTCTTTCGACAATTTTCAAAAATTACACCGATAAAATGCTACAAATCTTTCTAGAAAACGATATCGTTTAGAAAAAAAATTAATTACAATTTTTACAAATTATCGTTCAGTTACAAAGAATTGACTATACATGTTAAAATAAAAAGTGTCACGTTTGCTAATAGCAATAATTTTTGTCTTTCGACAATTTTCAAAAATTATACCGATAAAATGCTACAAATCTTTCTAGAAAAAGATGTCGTTTAGAAAAAAAAATAATTACAATTTTTACAAATTATCGTTCAGTTACAAAGAATTGACTATACATGTTAAAATAAAAAGTGACACGTAATAGCAGTAACTGTTCATAAAAAGAGTAATCATCGTTTATATAAACAGTAAGAATATCAGAAGAACGTTTACACAACAATTTCCCTCAAACACCAAGCTTTAAATTGATGTGTCATAAGCATCGTGCCACTTTTAAGTCATCAAATCATGTCAGAGCTTTTATGTTTCCAAATGGGTCATTGTTACTTACAACTGGCAGCCGGCCATTTTATATTTAGAATTTTAATGAAGCGTTTATGTAGGTGTTTTCATCGAATCTCAAGCTACAAATTGATACAAATTGATAATTTTGCAATGCTTTTATGTCAGCTTCTAAATTAACTTCAAATGCAGTGATATATACTTTCTGATTAAGATTTAGGAAACTCTTCAAAAATCTTAAATTTCTTATTTTTAATTACGAAAATTAGCTTTGTTAACCATCCTTGAGATGAAGAGTAAATGGAGGCAGTTTTTCTTAATTTTAATCATGAAAATTGTTTTTTCTTAATTTCTTAATTTTAATTATGAAAATTAGCTTTGTTAACCATCCTTGAGATGAAGAGTAAATGGAGGCAGTTTTTCTTAATTTTAATCATGAAAATTGTTTTTTCTTAATTTCTTAATTTTAATTATGAAAATTAGCTTTGTTAACCATCCTTGAGATGAAGAGTCAATGGAGGCAGTTTTTCTTAATTTTAATCATGAAAATTGTTATTTCTTAATTTCATGAAAATTAGCTTTGTCAATCTTCCTTGAGATGAAGAGTAAATGGAGGCAGTTTTTCTTAATTTTAATTATGAACATTGTTTTTTCTTAATTTCTTAATTTTAATCATGAAAATTAGCTTTGTCAACCTTCCTTGAGATGAAGAGTAAATGGAGGCAGTTTATCTTAATTTTAATTATGAAAATTGTTATTTCTTAATTTCTTAATTTCATGAAAATTAGCTTTGTTAACCTTCCTTGAAGAGTAGATGCATAAAGTATTGTTTATTATTTATTTTTGTGGTGTGTTTTAATTTAAAAATAAGGGGATGTTAAGAGTTCAAGTTAAAGAGTAATTTTTGCAGAAAGTTTGGCGTATGAAAATTTGTTCTCAGAACATTTCCTGGGGATCTCCGCAATTCACCTAAATAGCATTGCACCAATCGATAGTATTTACTGCCATCAGCAGCCTCTTTGCGGTTTCTTCTCGTGCTTCGCGTGACGCCTCCTTTTTCTGCCTCGAACACGATACCAGATTTACCCTGGAATTTTCCAACGACGTTTTATTTCCGTCGAATATTTCTGTCTCTTGGCAGAAGGACAACGGAGAAAAAGCAAAACGTCGCCGCTTACAGACAACAACAGAGATCTCTTTTGGAATCAAGAATGCTTCGGGATACCGCATTAAAACGGTTTGATCGCCTCGCGACTCTTCGAGAACTTAATCCTTTATCGTTTATAAGGCGAGTTGGATAAGGCAAAATGTACTGCGAATTTAGAGATAAAATATAGGGGATGTATTTTAATACAATTTTGGGGAGATTAAATTTTGCAAGCTTAAGAATTTTGGATTAGGTTGTAAATTGGAGAGTTTACAATTTTCGATACTTTTTCAGAGTTTGTCAATTTGGGGAAATTATTATTTATTATGTTCTTAGATTTGGAAATAGCAACTTCTTATTTTGAAAATTTTGAAAATTTTTAGCTTGGAAATTTGGGAATTTAAATTGTTTCAGAATTAAAGATTTTTTAATTTTCTAATTTAAGGTTTTCAAGATTTCAAGTTTTTTAAGTACTAGGTTTTCAAGTTTTCATGTATTCAAATTTCTGGATTTTCAAATTTCCATGTATTCATATTTCTGGATTTTCAAATTTCCATGCATTCAAATTTCTAGATTTTCAAATTTCCATGCATTTAAATTTCTAGATTTTCAAATTTCCATATAAACAAATTCCTGGATTTAAAAATTTCTATGTATTTAATTACTAAATTTTTTAATTTCCATATATTCAAATTTCTAGATTTTCAAATTTCCAAATTCTTAAATCTCTTAACATTTCATCTATTCAAATTTCCAAATTCATAAATCTCTTAACTTTCCATGTATTCAAATTTCTATATTCTTAAATCTCTCAACATTTCATGTGTTCAAATTTCCAAATTCTTAAATCTCTCAACATTTCATCTATTCAAATTTCCAAATTCATAAATCTCTTAACTTTCCATGTATTCAAATTTCCACATTTTTAATTTTCTTAACTTTCCATGTATTCAAATTTCTAAATTCTTAAATCTCTCAACATTCCATGTGTTCAAATTTCCAAATTCTTAAATCTCTCAACATTTCATCTATGCAAATTTTCAAATTCATAAATCTCTTAACTTTCCATGTATTCAAATTTCCACATTTTTAATTTTCTTAACTTTCCATGTATTCAAATTTCTAAATTCTTAAATCTCTCAACATTCCATGTGTTCAAATTTCCAAATTCTTAAATCTCTCAACATTTCATCTATGCAAATTTTCAAATTCATAAATCTCTTAACTTTCCATGTATTCAAATTTCCACATTTTTAATTTTCTTAACTTTCCATGTATTCAAATTTCTAAATTCTTAAATTTCTCAACATTTCATGTGTTCAAATTTCCAAATTCTTAAATCTCTTAACATTTCATGTATTCAAATTTCCAAATTCATAAATCTCTTAACTTCCCATGTATTCAAATTTCCAAATTCATAAATCTCTTAACTTTCCATGTATTCAAATTTCCACATTTTTAATTTTCTTAACTTTCCATGTATTCAAATTTCCAAATTCTTAAATCTCTTAACATTTCATGTAATTAAAATTCCGAATTCATAAATCTCTTAACCTTCCATGTATTTAAATTTCCACAATTTTAATTCTCTTTAATTTCTAACCAATCTAACCAAATCTAACCATGATCACAATACTTATTCAAGAAACACTGACTTTCGTAAACGTGAATTATGACACACATTATAAAAAATAATGAATTATAGCGTGCAGACATATCTAACGGTACCCGCAATAATGATTATTTGATGCACGATAATTCGTACTTCTAAAGGCCATCAATATTTCCTGTGTTTCAATAACGTCGCTGAAGGTACGCGTACCTTGGTACCCAGTCGACTGTATTGTATAATAATCGATACGTCAAAAATCAAACACAATTTCCGTCACATTTCATCGGCATGCATGACATTGCTTTTATCCGTCTTGCGAAACTGCGAACCAATTGCTCCTATTGATTTTCCATTATCTCAGATAGGGCAACCCTATCGGGGAACGCTTAGAAACGAGCCAGTAAACTGGCTTTATAAAGTGGCAACTGTGATGAGAAGAAGAAGACGACGGAGAAACGGTCTAAAAATATAGGAATCGATGGTTCTATTTTGGAAATCACTTAAAAAATTGGGAATCAACGTTTTGAAAGAAAACATTCTAAAATATGAGAGATAAAATATGGACGTTTTGAAAGAAACCATTCTAAAATATAAGAGAAGTATTCTAACAATTATTAAAATTGCTACAAATTAATATGTAACATCCCAAACAAAATTATTCTGAAATTTATAAACAATTTTATAGTTCTACATTTTGAAATGTAGAAATTAAGGAATATTCTAACAGCAATTATTAAAATTGTTACAAATTAATATGCAACATCCCAAACAAAATTATTCTGAAACTTATAAACAATTTTATAATTCTACATTTTGAAATGTAGAAATTTTTAAATATTCTAACAGCAATTATTTAACACTAAACCTACCAGTGTGCACTGCACACTTGAGATTAAAAATGAAGTTGAAAAATAAATAAATAATAAAACATAAATTAATATACACATTCTTTATCTTCATGAAGATTAAAGATTCTAAAGAAATTGTTTTAACAAAATTTTGCAAATTAAAATGAAAAACTTGTAAAAGGGTCATGTGACCTTTTTGCTAGTTTTAACTTTCTCAATGAAGCCATTTTTAATTTATAAACTAGAAACCATTTTATAATGTAATCTGACCAATCTGATCATAGTTCTCCAATTTTATTGCTATTAGTATTTTATTAATAATGTATCCCCAGTTTCAACTTTCGAATTATGTCTATTAACTTCTTTAGTCTATTAACCAGTCTACCAGATGTCTATTAACGCAGCAGACTCTCCTTATATCGCCACAGAGCCCGTAGTATCGAACAGTCCCAAGTAGCAATATATTGTTCAAAAGTTACTCGAAAAGTTTTCACATTCTCCGTGGAAGAACTGGAATTAAAATGGAGAAGAGCCACGTTGAGACTAGGTGGTCGTCCCGGATCATCCTCGAGCCACTTGAAATGTCAGGAGGTGCTGGCCGACATGCTTTCTGCATGCCTTTCGCGATTCGACTCCATCATATACGTGGGATGCTCAAAAAGTTCGAGGAATTACAACCCCCACGCTTTGTTCATTTATGTATCTACGTTTAGAGAATGCACTTATGACCAGTAACATGTGTACACTTTTTTATATATTCGACAATTATTGGTAATGTTGACGTGTGTTCATAATTTAGACATGTTACTATTAGGTTGGTTACAAAGTTATTTCTTTCTGGATAGAAAATTATATTTGTGTCAACACTTTCTCTCTAACAAATACATATGTGGATTTTTAGGCTACATTTTAGAGAATTCTATTAAACAGTGCATATTGGACAATTATTGGTAATGTTGACGTCATATATTCATAATTTAGACATCTTAATATGGGGTTGGTTACAAAGTTATTTCTTTCTGGTCAGAAAATTATATTTCTGTCAACACTTTCTCTCTAACAAATACATATGTGGATTTTTATGTTACATTTTACAGAATTCTATTAAACAGTGCATATTGGACAATTATTGGTAACGTTGACGTCATATATTCATAATTTAGATATCTTACTATGGGGTTGGTCACAAAATTATTTCGTTCTGGATAGAAAATTATGTTTGTGTCAACACTTTCTCTCTAACAAATACATATGTGGATTTTTAGGTTACATTTTAGAGAATTCTATTAAACAGTGCATATTGGGCAATTATTGGTGATGTTGACGTCATATATTCATAATTTAGATATCTTAGTATGGGGTTGGTCACAAAGTTATTTCCTTCTGGTCAGAAAATTATATTTGTGTCAACACTTTCTTTCTAACAAATACATATGTGGATTTTTAGGTTACATTTTAGAGAATTCTATTAAACAGTGCATATTGGGCAATTATTGGTAATGTTGACGTCATATATTCATAATTTAGATATCTTGCTATGGGGTTGGTCACAAAATTATTTCGTTCTGGATAGAAAATTATGTTTGTGTCAACACTTTCTCTCTAACAAATACATATGTGGATTTTTAGGTTACATTTTAGAGAATTCTATTAAACAGTGCATATTGGGCAATTATTGGTGATGTTGACGTCATATATTCATAATTTAGATATCTTAGTATGGGGTTGGTCACAAAGTTATTTCCTTCTGGTCAGAAAATTATATTTGTGTCAACACTTTCTTTCTAACAAATACATATGTGGATTTTTAGGTTACATTTTAGAGAATTCTATTAAACAGTGCATATTGGGCAATTATTGGTAATGTTGACGTCATATATTCATAATTTAGATATCTTGCTATGGGGTTGGTCACAAAATTTCGTTCTGGACAGAAAATTATATTTACTCAATTTATGTGCTGACACTCGTTTTCTTTATCAAATGCATATGTGGATTTGTAAGAGAATTTTATTCAAATAAACAGTACATACTGGATAATTATTGGTAACTGTCACATATTCATAAGTTAGACATCTATTGGGTTGGTCACAAAGTTACTTTGTTCTTGTAACAAAATTATATTTATGTGTCAACACTTTCTCTCTCTAACAAACACATATGTGGACTTATAAGTTACATTTTAGAGAATTTTATTTAAACAAGCAGTGCACATTGGACAATTATTGGTAACTCTGTCATGTATTCATAAATTAGACATCTATTGGGCTGGCCACAAAATTTCGTTCTTGTCAGAAAATTACATTTATCCAATTCATGTGTTTTCGCTTTCTTTAGCAAATGCACATATGGATTTGTAGGTTACATTGTATAATATATTTACAGCTTATATTTTATAATATTTGAACGTAACTTTTATGACTTTTATGATCATACACGAACCAAGAAGTACAATTGTGTAAAATTGAAAGGTATTCAATAAAACTTCTACTAGTAAATGGTAAATGAAATGAGATAAAGGCGTAAGATTTCCGATAGACGCGCAAAATGTGAGATCATCAAAGTGTTAATAGTACTTGTGGATCATGGTAGTTTACATCTTCTTGTACTAATACCTACTGCACACAAGGCATCACGTAACAGATGGTACAAGTGGCAAGTAAATACGCGATTCATTATGCGAAAGTGACCTCAAAATGCAGACTAGCATTTTGGTTTTCGAGGATGCTGAGTACTGCTCTCATATTTGTAAAAATATAATATATGTATAATACGTACAAAAACATGATAAAAAATATTGTCATTTCGTAAAACTTCATATAAAAATTTACAATAATATGATTATTTTTGTAATCATATATGCTTTAATCATATTCATTTCTGCTTTGAAAAAGGGTACTGTATTATCAAATCACGATAATTATACTTAAAGATATATTCAAGCAGTCACATAAGTAATAAGACTGTTGCATATTAAGTAATCGATTTGTAACATGATGACGTAGAAATAGCCTGACATCAATTTAAAGCTGTTTCATGAAAATCGCTTAATAAAAGAAAATTTTTAACGTATAGCTGGTTTTAGTGATCAGTGATCGGTGGAGGTACAGAAAATCTGATAGGATTCGGTGACACAAAACTATCTAACTATGTTGAAGTACATTTAACTACATAAATATGTAGATTGAAGTTTAGTAAAAATGACTACATTAACATTACTGTTGTATAAACTATATATTTCAAACTCTCTTTACAGTAACCAGCCATGTTGAATTAACCCTTTGAGGCGTGGTATTGAAAAGAAGAAATTCAAGACGAAAGAAAATTAAACTGTAAATAAACTAAACTAACCTTTTATCAAATTGTAACTAAATATCGAAAATAAGTTGTTTATCGAAGTTACCCAAAAGTCCCGCGGAATTTCTCCGAACTGGGCATCGCATTACGATGGGTGTAGAATAAACGCAGAGAACCCGAGAACCGTGGCGATGCATCGCACCGCTGTATCACAGACACAGAGAAGAAGAGAGAGATTCGGTCACGCTCTGCTATTGATTTACGAATCAATTTAGAAACGACTTCCGCGATACGAGTCACATAATTCATGGGTGGCGGATTAGTCGGCGCAGTTTCTAACGCACCACCGAGGCCACCTGAATCAATTCGCTGCCGGTAACGTTTCTTCAATGCGCTCGTAAAAACTCTAACTGGAAGAACTAACACCGCTACAACTATTAATTAACGAATGGTATTATCAGCGTCGTTATGACCTTAAATCTTTTACGAGCCACTTTACCTGCAAAACTATGTCTAGATCTGTAACCATCAGAATACATAGGTTTAACTCTTTGCACTCCATTTCTTTTACCATCACTTTCATTTACAAAATTGATCAAGAAAGGGGTTGTCAATCGTTAAATTTGGGAGGGTTAATTTTTTAATATTATTGCATTGCAATGTGACAATTTTTTATAAGTAGTAAATAAATGAGAATATTCAACCAATCTAGTTGTCTGAATTATAAGATCCAAGAGAACGAGCCACACCCGAGTGCAGAAGCTTAAGAATCTAGTGATATAAGAATGCACAGACTTAATGATACAAAAATACACTTTGTAAGACTATTGTGGGTGTTGGGATCTAAGTGAAGACCACTTGGTCATCTAACAGTGGCATCCCTGAACCTGGTCCTGCAGGCTCAGATCAAAAACTCAGAGGTAGACTAGTGGAGGAGTACCTTAGCCTTTGTGACTATGTAACATATGTGTATTTTTCATGGTCAATATGTTTTTGGACTTAGTAGCTATTGTTAAGATTTGTTATTGCAATCACTTGGACAAGATTATGTGCTTGGTCATCCAACATTGGCATCACTAAACCTTGTCCTGCAGGCTCGGGTCAAAAACTCAGAGGTAGACTAGTGGAGGAGGACCTTAGCCTTTGTGACTAAGTAACATATGTGTATTTTTCATGGTCAATATGTTTTTGGACTTCGTAGCTATTGTTAGGATTTGTTATTGCAATCACTTGGACAAGATTATGTGCTTGGTCATCCAACATTGGCATCCCTGAACTTGGTGCTGCAGGCTCAGGTCAAAAACTCAGTGGTAGACTAGTGAAGGACCTTAGCCCTTGTGACTAGCATGCGTAACATAATTTTTGGAGTTCGTGACTATTGCTAGGATTTGGTATTGTAAACATTTAGCTTAGACAAGATTACGTGCTTCGTTCAGTGGGTCTGAGCCTGGTCCTGGAGGCTCAGATCAAAATCCTAGGTTCACGTTCTTTACTAGAGTTGTGCTATACTTTGTCAGAATGGCAAAATTGATGAATACCGTACGACCACCTGAAAGATGTGACTTAGACAGCGTTATAGCGACATAGACAGCGTTATAGTGGCATAGATAGCGTTATAGTGACATAGACAGCGTTATATTGACATAGACAGCGTTATAGTGACATAGACAGTGTTATATTGACATAGACAGCGTTATAGTTGAATAGACAGCGTTATAGTTGAATAGGCAGCATTATAGTGACATAGACAGCGTTATGGTGACATAGACAGCGTTATAGTGACATGGACAGCGTTATAGTGACATGGACAGCGTTATAGTGACATGGACAGCGTTACAGTTGAATAGACAACGTTATAATGACATAGACAGTGTTATAGTGACATAGACAACATTATAGTGACATAGACAGCATTATAGTGACATAGACAGCGTTATAGTGACATGGACAGGGTTATAGTTGAATAGACAGCATTATAATGACATAGACAGTGTTATAGTGACATAGACAGCGTTATAGTTGAATAGACAGCGTTATAATGACATAGACAGCGTTATAGTGACATAGACAGCGTTATAGTGACATAGACAGCATTATAGTGACATAGACAGCGTTATAGTGACATGGACAGCGTTATAGTTGAATAGACAGCGTTATAATGACATAGACAGCGTTATAGTGACATAGACAGCGTTATAGTGACATAGACAGCGTTATAGTGACATAGACAGCATTATAGTGACATAGACAGCGTTATAGTGACATGGACAGCGTTATAGTTGAATAGACAGCGTTATAATGACATAGACAGCGTTATAGTGACATAGACAGCGTTATAATAACATAGACAGCATTATAGTGACATAGACAGCGTTATAGTGACATGGACAGCGTTATAGTTGAATAGACAGCGTTATAATGACATAGACAGCGTTATAGTGACATAGACAGCGTTATAATAACATAGACAGCGTTATAGTGACATAGACAGCATCGTAGTGACATAGACAGCATTATAGTGACCTAGACAAGAGCGCTATAAGAAAGAATATAGCGATATAAGAATATCTGTCCACATCGTAACAATTGGCACGTTCGAAACGTAACATAGCCGATAAAAACGCAATATTAATTATTTTCTGCTTTCACGAATCCGAATCGAACACTTTCGAACGAGAGCGAAAGCGGTCTTGCATCTTTCCTTTATCCGTAACACCGTGCGTGATAATGAGCCGAACGCGCGCAATTTTATCTGACGAACGCTAATTTCTCTTAGCGCCGTACAATGACTTGTTATGCAGAACATCGACGAGCCTCGCGATCGTAATATCACGGTGCAGCCCAGTCGATACACCCGATGCTCTTCTACACGGTTCTTTGAACTTACGACCTGATAACTATGCGCTCCTCCTGCAGCGTGCCTTTGCGAGAGACGCGCAAAACGGAAGCGAGCCAACTTTCCCCGATAGACGTCCTTTCGAAGATCAAAGTGATCATCCGTCGGCTCCTCGTGATGCTATCCACAGACGCTTCTTTATTTCCCCGCGTTCTTCGATCAAAATAATTCTGCAGGCTATTTATTCGCCACGCTTCCGGGGAAGAATATTATTAACGATAAAGGTGGCGTAGAAAGAGGAGACACGTTAAAGCTGAAGTTGCATTAGGTTCTTGCACCATTACGTTCTCTACGCTATTACTTTGTAATTAGACAATTTGAAGTATTAGTCTTTTTGCTGGTTCACCTTGTTGAAGTAGGTGCCATCTTGTTCAGATAGGTATGCAAGCTTTTTCCATATTTTTATATCGAAATGACTTATACTAAAATTCCTAATTCCTTGTTTGAACTTCTAATGTGAACCTTCAGATACATCAAGGTCTTACATTTTTGTATTTTTAACTCTTCAAGCTTCCGGATTTTCTAATCTCCCAAATTTCGAAATTAGGAAATTTGCACAGGTATTAGCTGAAAAATGAAGGAAGGGCTCTTAGAGAAAGGTATTTTCAGGACAGTGCACCTTCGACCCTGAACTCGACCTATCAATTGACCGGCGTCTTTACTTTTTCAACTAATAAAATTCATTAAATACAAACGTAATTATCCTAAACCTGGCTACACGAATATGTGTTCTTGTTTTTTTAGGCAAATCGTATTGTACAGAATATACAATATGTGTATATCGCAATTTGTGTCGCGTGTTCGAATTCCGGCTATCCAGATTCAAGCGTTTTATACGCTTTCATCGAGTTAAACTTCGCCATCGACCGTTATCTCTATTAAAACGTTAACTGCTGCGGTAGAAACGATCGTGTGGTATAAATTTCTCTTATGGTTAGACTGTTGCAAATTAGTTCTATTAACGTTATTAGGGTTGGAAAAATTTACGGTGTTCGCACGTTCCACATTGCGTGAGCTGTGTTGTTTTGATATACACGTATGTTAGGGATAGTGAAATTTCTTTATAGAAATTTGGGGACTTAGGAGTCTGGGGACTTTGGAAATTGGAAAAATTTGGAAATTTAGAAATTTTTAGAAATTCTTGAAAGTTTGGGGCAGTTAGTAATCGGAAGATGTGGATATTTGGGGATATAGGAGTTTGGGAGTTTAGGAATTTTTGGACCTTGAATGTTTGGACAAGTTAGAAATTTAAGGATGTGGAAATTTGGGGATGTAGAATTTGGATATTTAGGAATTTTTGGACCTTGAAAGTTTGGAAAAGTTAGAAATTTAAAGATGTGGAAATTTGGGGATTTAGGAATTTTTCGACCTTGAAACTTTGAAACAGTAATCGAAGGATGTGGATATTTGGGGATATAGGAATTTGGGAGTTTAAGAATTTTTTGGACCTTGAAAGCTTGGAGAAATTAGGAGTCTAATATTATGGCAATTTGGAGATATAGGAATTTGGAAATTTAGAAATTTTTGCACTTTGAAAATTTAGGGATTTAGGAACCTGATGATGTAGAAATTTGAGGATATTTGGAAATTTCAGACGTTAGGAAATTCGTAACTTAGGAAACTTGAGAATTTGAGAACTTTGGGAAATGTGGAAAATTTACGAATCTGAATGTAGAAATTTCAGAACATAAGAACTTGAAATTCCTGAATTTATGAACTTTATTTGAACAATTTATAAATCTGATAATGTGGAAACTGAAATATAGAAATTTCGAAAACTTGAAGATTCAAAAACCTAAAAATTTGAGAATCACCGAAATCAAAAAATTTGAGAATCGAATTTGAACGTTTGAAAATTTGAGAATGAAAAAAATTGTTGAGTTTACATATTTGTTCGTATGTAAAGGAAGCTTATGCCTAGTGTCCATATAATAATGTTTCACACCATCACCGGAGGAATCGTTTCTCGTAGTTCGTACACGATCAGCTGTTCCGGCCATTATCACAAATTGTCCCTGCAAACGAGCGTCATCCGACGACAACCACGTTATACCTACGCTCATGCCTTCCTCTTCTGGTATACCTTTGTTCTTCCAAGAGACACTTAGCCTTTTTAAGGAACGATGAAACACGCTGTCCTTAACGAACTTTCAGCCGTCTCTTTCGAATCACTCCAAAGTTCAGAATACAGAAGCGAGAACTCCGTATCTTTCTTTGTTCAAATCTTCAATTTCTATTATATAATATAGCATTTTAGAACGAAGAAAAAAAGGAGGAAGATTTATAAAAAAGGACAGATTTGATGTATCTAGTGAATAAAACTTGAAAAAGTAGTAAATAGTAATTTCAGTGCTAATTGAAGTTATATTTAAATTATGCAACATATGTAACGTATGCAATACATGTAACATATGCAACGTGTGCAACATATACAACATATGCAACATATGCAACGTGTGCGACATATGCAATATATGCAACATATGCAATATATGTAACATATGCAGTGTATGCAACATATACAACATATGCAATATATGTAACATATGCAGTGTATGCAACATATACAACATATGAAGATACTGAAATTTTATATTATGTGAAAGGTTCTAGTTATGTATAGTAAGTTATAGTATAATTTATTATACATATCAGTATACTACTGGCATATGAATGTTTCTACATATATGTATAGCAAATATGTATGAAATATACAATAATCATATATGCAAGTTAAATATGTATAAGTTTTATTATATCAGTTGTTTTAATATGTATATTATATAACATGTATGGATAAAATAAATCGATGTACGATATTCGATATACAATGTTCTGGTCGAGATACAATAACTACTCATATCAGCAACAGTTTCCAACTTGCAAATTGCAGAACCACTTTCTTTCCTCACACTTATTGCATTCATTAACACTTCTGAATATCTACTAGCATCTTAACGATCGTTTTACATCATTCACACTGATGTTAACACTATCAGCCAATCAACGAGAAGAAAGTACAAGGAGTAATTAACACATTTACTGCCAAAGTGAAAATGGATGTGTCTAGGAAGATCTATTAAAGTGCGATTCACTAGCCAATGAAATTTGACACCCGCAGAATTTTAATTTATTAAATTTGAGAATTTACAAATTTTTTATTTTTCAAGTCTCAAGATTTTAGATCATAAAATATATTATAAATTTTCAGATTTCTACTTATCTAAATTTTCAAATTCCTTAGTTGTAAAATTTTCAAATTTGTGATTTTTGAAAATTTAGAAATTTGTAATTTTTGGAAATCTAGAAATTTTGAAAATTTGGGAATTTTACAATTTAAAAATTTGGGAAGTTTGGAATTTTGAAATTTGGAAATTCTTGACTTTTGGAAATTTTGGAATTTCGAAAATTTTCAAACTCAAAATTTTCAAAAATCACAAATTTTCAAAATTTTTTAAATTTCCAAAAATCAAATTTTCAAAATTTCCAAAAATCACAAATTTTCAAATATTCCAAAAATTTCCCAAAAATCAAATTTTCAAATTTCTAAATTTTCGAATTTTTAGATTTCCAAATTCCCAAGTTGTAAACTTTCCAAATCTTTAAAATTTCCAAAAATCTCACTTCCTGAATCCCAAAATTTTCAAAGATCACTAATTTCCAAATTTCCAAATATCTATTCCTCTACACTCCCAAATTTCTAAATCCCAACTGTCCACTTCCAAAAATCCCAAATTTCCAATATTCCAAACATCCTCACTCTCACTTAACCACTCATCGTCGCACAAAAGTCGTCCCACTTCCGCCGTTCAATTTACGACCGCGCTATACCCTCGAAATCGAACACAATACGTTTGTTTTCACCGCGGCGTTAAACGCGAATTGCCGTGTAGTCGTTTCACGATAAATATATTCCGGTAACTCATTTAAAAGAACCGATCAATGCGGGTATCAATGACCTACTAAAAATGGCGTACAGAAATTTACCGTAATGTTTGAGCCACCTGCGATGCTTGATCGAGCAAGCGACCCGAATGTTAAAACGTTGGACGCGGTTTAAAGAACGAGCTCAGCCGGGCAAACGGTTCACTGGGTTATCTATTAGAAGTCTTGAAACGTTATTGAGCAACGTAGGATGAGCTTACACAGTGTGGTAAGGTGTCGTGGCCATGTTTTGGAACAACTTGGAACCAAGCCCATCATCGTTCTCTCGGCTTTCTTCTTAGCATCGAGAGAACTATCTGCTCCAGATTCGAACAGTTCGAGAAACGACACTATCTATCATTCTACCCCTTCAGAGGGTTGAAGTTATAACTGGAAAACTCTTTGAAGAGTTTTTGGAATTTGTCAGAGTATCTTACAAACATGTAATACACATTATTTTTTTTCAGTGGGTTGTATATATTTGTCATTGATTATATGTGAACAAGCAATGACACAGTCTATCATTCTACCCCTTCAGAGGGTTCAAGTATGTGTATGTATAACTGGAGAACTCTTTGAAGAGTTTTTGGAATTTGTCAGAGTACTTTACAAACATATAATACACATTATTTTCTTTCAGTGGGTTGTATATATCTGTCATTGATTATATGTGAACAAGCAATGACACAGTCTATCATTCTACCCCTTCAGAGGGTTCAAGTATGTGTATGTATAACTGGAGAACTCTTTGAAGAGTTTTTGGAATTTGTCAGAGTATCTTACAAACATATAATACACATTATTTTCTTTCAGTGGGTTGTATATATTTGTCATTGATTATATGTGAACAAGCAATGACACAGTCTATCATTCTACCCCTTCAGAGGGTTCAAGTATGTGTATGTATAACTGGAGAACTCTTTGAAGAGTTTTTGGAATTTGTCAGAGTATCTTACAAACATGTAATATACACTATTTTCTGTTAGTGGTTTGTATATATTTGTCATTGATTATATGTGGAAAAGCAATACAGTCTATCATTCTACCCCTTCACGGGTTGAAATTGTACACGTGAAAATTAAACGAAATGTTGATAGTATAAGAATTATTTGAAAAGGTGATTATATGAAGATTACGTGAAAATGGTATGAAATATTGATTACGTGAAAATGCTATGATAAATTGATTATATGAAAGTCGTATGACATATAGTGTGAAAATCGTATGAAAAATTGATTCTGTGAAAATTTTGTAAAAATGAAAATCGTATGAAATATTCATTATGTGAAAATTATAGAAAAATTGATTGTGTGAAAATTATGCGAAAATCATAAAAAAATTGATTGTGTGAAAATTATGTGAAAATCATAGAAAATTGATTGCGAGAAAATTATAAGATTTTTTAATTACTAAAGTAAATTATACTTTTAATGTAATAATATAACTAATACTGTAATAATACAGTATATAATTCAGTATAATAATATAATTAATACTATGATAATATAGTATATAATTTAATATGAGAATGTTGTATAAAATATAATATATTGTTTTCTGTTTAAGACAGCAATGATAACTATGTTGAAGTAATTTCATACTTCGCATGAAAATTTACTTGGACACAAGTAAAATAATTCATATCATGATCACATAGTGTTCTAGGAATACGATGTAACTTTCTTGGCACATGTCTTCTAAATAAAGCTAAATATATATGTATACATATGCTCTGGATTTTCAAAATTGCTTCAAACTAGCAAAATTTTCAGGCACTGCTTGAGATTTAAAGCTTACATGTGCATAATTAATTCATATTAATAAGTAAACATTATAAGACATGTTAAGGTTGTAATTTATCATACATGTTATAATGGTTGATCTAATATTGTAAAATTTACATTTATGTTTAATAATACTGTTTGATATTATATAGCAAAATTTATATTCATATATGAGCAATATTTTTCAAATATAAATTATAAAACCCCAAAGTTTTCAAGTTCCAAAATTCCAAAGACCCAAAATACAAAATTTGTTAAATTCAAAAATTCAGAAGTACCAGAGTGTTAAAATCGTAAATATTCAACCTTCAGGTATCTCAATGTCCAATAATTCAAAATTTGTTAAATTAAAAACTCTAAACGTGTTATATGAACAATACCAAATTTGTTAAATTAAAAATTCCAAATTTGTTCAAATCAAAAATTCCAAAATTGTAAAATTAAAAATTCCAAATTTACGTAAACTAAATATTCCAACTTCGTCAAGCAAAAAATTTTAAAGCCCTAAAATGCAAAAACACCCAAGCATCAAAAGTACCCCGAAGTCATAAAAGGTTCTAAGCTCCGAAGGTCGAAGGGTCAAAACCGCCCCAGCTGCGCAGGTTAAGAGCATCGTAGTAGGAGAGAGCGTAAAGACCTAGGCCAAAATGACCCAGTGGTCCCGTAAAATGGAGGTAAAAAGGGACGGAAGAAAAGGCAAGAAGCTCGGACAGCGGTGAAAAAAGAAACTTTCAGCGGTGCCAGATTCGTCGGACTCTTTCTCCTCCATTCTTTATCTCCAGGTATCTTTTGCACAGCAAAAGCGAGCGATATCATTGGCAGAATACCTGTTTCCCCGTGGAACAAAGTAACAACGGCCTTTATACATAAATGATCAGAAGGCGAGGGCACCAGTCTATAAATACAACAAACGAGACGGTTTCAGCTGCTGCTCCGGTAAAAAGTCTGTCGTCGAAATGGGACGACATATTTCCACGTTAGAATCTCAATGAGGTCTTAAATAAAACGTTCGCCATTAAGCTTCACTTTTTATTTTCAGAAATTCTTCGAATGCTGCAACGCGTTAAACGTGCACTTGATACGAGAGTAATGCGGTTTCGTTGCCTGGTTTTGGATGGATTTGGTGGTTTTGAGAGATTTGATATTTGGGGTAATTTCAGATTTGTATTGTATTTTAGAATTTAGAAATTTGAGAAATTTGGGATCTAGGGAAATTTGAGAAATTTGAGATCTAGGGACATTTGAAAAATGTGGAATATAGGTACATTTGAGAAATTTGGGATCTAGGGAAATTTGAGAAATTTGGGATCTAGGGACATTTGAAAAATGTGGAATATAGGGACATTTGAGAAATTTGGGACCTAGGGGAATTTGGAATCCAGGGACATTTGAGTAATGTGAGATCTAGGGAAATTTGGAATCTAGGGATATTTGAGAAATTTGGAATCTAGGGAAATTTGGGGAGTTGGATAGTTCAGAAATTTGGGATTTGGGAAAATTTGGGGGTTCGGATGGTTGAGAATTTAGAAATTTGGGATCTAGGGAAATTTGGGGAGTTGGATAGTTGAGAAATTAAGAACTTGAGAAATTTGGGATTTTGGGGATTTGTATAGTTGAGAATTTAGAAATTTGAGAAATTTGGGATCTAGGGAAATTTGAGAAATTTAGGAATTTGAGAAATTTGGGATTGGGGGAAATTTGGGAATTTTGGGGTTTGAAATATTTGAAAATTTGGGAATATAGGGATTTGAAATATTTGGAAATTTTGAAATTTAGGGATTTGAAATATTTGGTAAATTTTGAAATTTAGGGATTTGGAAACTTATGAATTTGGGAAATTAGAGATTTGGAAATTTAGAAATATAAAAGATTTCACAATTTGGAATGTTGGAACGTCTAAAAAGACCAAGAATGAATCTTGAAAAAATAATTCCAAAAGGAACTACTGAAAGAACAAAAAATTTTGAGGATCTGCAAATTTGAAACAGTAGATATGAAAATGATAAAATTTGCGAAATTTGAATGGACTGAAATAGAATATAGAATGAGAAATAATGAAAGGAGGCTGTTGAACTGCGCCGTTCAATGGGAGCGCCGTTGAGACGAAGCTTGAATGAATATCAATGAATGATCGGTCGAATGATTATTCGGACAATGCGACACGCTACAAGATAGAATGTTGTTCGATTATGATTTTATATTCGTAGTTGTACGTGTCGAGGAAATGTGATCGACATAGTTTATTACTCATAAATCCTACTTCAGTAACACATTCAGAATTCAATTTGCCTGTTCACTATTTCATTCTCCAAATTCGAGATTCATCTTTTGCAAAACAAAACAAGATTTTCTAATTTTAATTGTCCAATTAACCTCGTATTCTAATCTCGCTATCTTAATATCTCGGAAAGTCATTTTATAATAAAAGGAATCAAATTTCATGCGAACCATGATGATTCAATTGACACACTTATCCGAATCTCAATAAAATAGTAATTAAAAAACACACGCATCTTATGATTCCAAATGTAACCTCCTTCTTGTACATAATATCTACAGAAAAATTTCTACATATCTTACAGAAAAATTTGTTTTAATACAATAATTCAACGTTAATTTAAATAATCGTAAATAACGAACAAAAAGTGAAAAGTTACATTAAACGAGAATTATAAAATAGTGTTTTTTAATAGAGAATCCGTTAAATGAATTGAACTTTCGATATTAAAATTAATGTTACGCGTAAATTGCTCGATCGTTAAGGAAACTCGATTACCCCGTGATCGTCTCGCTAATTAGTTAAATCGAGGTTTCACCGTATTCTCCATGATCCATCAAGTTACACCTGCTTTTAAAAGTAAAAGTATCGTTTTTTAAGGTGGTTCAACAAATTTTCTTTCATCCTCTATGAATTTAGTATACGACATAAAAAAGCTTCTTTCAAAATTCGAATTCAAAAATTTTAATCTGATCGCTCAAAACAATTTTCTATAGGTATATTGATTTTTTATAACTACGATTTTTCATAATAATTATCATTTAACTACAAGTTAATTTGTCGGTGATCTGTAATTGTCTGTAATTTTGTAAATAAAATTGCACAAAATTAGATGTTACTATTAATTTTACAACAATGTCAAATAATTGATATTTACATAGTTGAGAAATTAATAAACAATAAATGAGGTTTATCAACCTGTCAAATTGTGATTTGTTCAATAGTTACGTAAGCTAGAGCTAATTTTGAAATTTAAGACAACTTTTTTCGTATACTACATTTTTAAGGGTGAGAAGGAAAAAATAATTTTTTGAACCATTCTAATGCTATGATTTGTTCGATAGTTGCATTAGGCAGAGTTAATTATTGCTACAATTTTAAGACAACTAAATTTTGTCCTACACGAAAATTTTTAGAGGGTGAGAGGGAAAAAATAATTTTTTAAACCACCCTAATACTATGATTTGTTCGATAGTTGCATTAGACAGAGTTAATTATTGCTGCAAGTTTGAGACAACTAAATTTTGTCCTACACGAAAATTTTTAGAGGGTGAAAGGGAAAGAATAATTTGTTGAGCCACCCTAATACTATGATTTGTTCGATAGTTGCATTAGCCAGAGTTAATTATTGCTACAATTTTAAGATAACTAAATTTTGTCCTACATGCAAATTTTTAGGGGGTGAGAGGGAAAAAATAATTTTTTAAACCACCCTAATACTATGATTTGTTCAATAGTTGCATTAGGCAGGGTTAATTATTGCTACAATTTTAAGATAAATAAATTTTGTCCTATACAAAAATTTCTAGGGGGTGAAAGGGAAAAAATAAATTTTTGAGCCACCCTAATACTATGATTTCTTCAATAGTTGCATTAGCCAAAGTTAATTATTGCTACAATTTCGAGAGAACTAAATTTGTAGAGGGTGAGAGGGAAAAATAATTTTTTGAGCCACCCTAACTGTTTTTAAAATGTCGCCAGAAGCCCACAAGACACCGCCTAAAAATCAATAACCATTTTCAGCCAGCACTCTCTTTCTCTCTCCGTTGACTTTTACACGGTTTTTCTCTGACCCAGAATCCCTTGCATGTAATACTTCTAAATATGTGGGACGATGGGAATGTAGATGCATAAGTAACGACCGGTGTAACAGTTCAGGGATCACAGATAATGGAACGTTGTGACACATTTTAATTTATTGTTTCATATAGTGGCTTGACGTAACGTCTTCTTTATCCGTAATTACACGAGCACTATGATACCATGTTAATTTGAATAGAAGACAAAGAATGGCGTTTGCTGAATAATCTTGCATATGTGGATTGTATTTCTTTCGCTAATTTGGCATTTCCTAGATAAATGTTTGTTTATTTTATTCTGTTAGATTGTTGAGAATAATGTCATGTCTTATCTCTTATTCGAGCTAAGTTTATTAAATAATTTTGGGAAATTCTTGAGAGATTTCATTAGACAACTCTGTGAAAATTGATCACTTCTTTTAATTATACTGATTTTTGAGTTAATTTATATTTTTATTTATGAATATTCACAGAAAGTAAAATTTTATCATCATTTCATCTGTCTAAAATAATAATTTTTAATTGCACTCTAATTTTAATTAAAAATACGACACGTTACAGTTTAATAAACAACTGCATGTTTGTATTCACCAATTTAATAAAAATAATTTAACAAAAATTATAACATGACAATTCAATAAAAATAATTACAAATACAGATATTAACGTCAATAAAAATTTCTCTTTTTGAGAATATAATTGCATTAAACTCATAAAATTGACTACTTGTGAAGTTCAAAACAGTATATAATGAGATTAAATTTAATTCACAAAATAACTATATAATTACAAAAGCACCTAAATGCATAGAAATAAACGTAAGAAAAGCAGCAGAATTTTACGGTTCTATTTTACTATGCTGCCAGGTGTACTTCAAGGTTCAATAAATCAGAAGCTGTGTTATAGCACATTCATGCTCAGGTAAATCTACCTGGCTATTCAAAGGGGATTAAGGTGCAACCCAGTTCCAACAACCGTACTTTACTTTTAGTTCAATGGACCTGAAAAGTGGAAAAATATTCTTAAACTTTGCCCTTTCACGGTTTCTCTCGTTTTGTAATCATAGATAAGAATGAAAAGTAGTACCACGGACTTAAAGACGTAAGAATTTAAACTTGTAATAATTTTTCCACTCGACAATTTATAAAATAGAACTTGATGAAAGAAATTAGATTAGAGAAATATGGAAATATTTTTCAGTTGGTTGCACAAAATATTTGTACATCTAAAATACATCTTATTAAATGAATAGCAAAATTTATTTACTATTAAAAAAATAATAAAATTCATTTTATTAGATAAATTTTAAACAATTACTAGAAATTATCATTTTATTAATTCATTTTATAAAATGAATTTTAAACAATTACTAGAAAATATCATTTTATTAATTGATTTTAAAAAATGAATTTTAAATAATTACAAGAAAACATCATTTTATTAATTGATTTTATAAAATGAATTTTAGACAATTACTAGAAAATATCATTTTATTAATTCATTTTATAAAATGAATTTTAGACAATTACTAGAAAATATCATTTTATTAATTCATTTTATAAAATGAATTTTAGACAATTACTAGAAGACATCATTTTATTAATTGATTTTATAAAATGAATTTTAGACAATTACTAGAAAATATCATTTTATTAATTCATGTTATAAAACGAATTTCAAACAATTACTAGAAAATGGAAAAAATAAAAGTTGCATAACTTTGTTGTAAATTAAGAAGCTTGTATCAATTCGTAAAATAGAAAGCTTATTATTTAAAAAATATCGAGAATAATTTAAGAACTATTTCATGAATATTTGAACTGTATAGAATTTTCCAATTACAATTTACAATATCGGAAGGGTTAAGTGAGTGTCGAGTCGCAATCGGTTCATCCGTTCGCTTATAGCTCACTATACTCGAACGTTATAGTTAAACGACCAGTTCACCGAGAAATAACAAACAACGGGTGCAAGAAAACACAAGAAGAGGTGAGTGTGCCTCTATAAATATAATGTTCGAGGTGGGCGAACGAGGGATGCAATTCTGCTCAACTAGAGCGACCAAGCCGACCAATTTTACAGACACCGTGGGCGTCGATGAAGAAGCTGCTGGTGACACTATAATTCGGATACACGTATATTCCTGGATATTCTACAAAATATAACGGATGTATCAAACATTCTACCGTTTATAGCTTATCACGAAATACGTGCTGAATTTTTCAAATTTCCGAATGTTTAAATATCTGAATACTTAAATTCCTAATTTCCAGAATACTGAAATTATCAAATATACAAATCTCCAAATATGCAAACTTCCGAATCTTTAAGTTTCTAAATTCCTGAATTCTGAAATTACAAGATGTACAAACCTACAAGTCCTTAAATCCCTACATTCTGAAATTACAAAATATCTTGTTGGAATATGGGGTGGTTTTTTGTTTAAATAAAACAGAAACAGAGTATTTTCAAAAACAAGTGAATTTATTCAAGCGATTTGGAAGGACGTCTTCACAATTCGAGGATCGAACTAAAAGTGGAAAGACTTTCTAAAATACATAGTAAAACGTCCACTTCTTGGGGAAAAATAACAGTCTGGATCTGCAACGTATTCAATTGGCCCTTAGGCATAAACATAGCCTGAGACCCATTGACTCTGGAGACAGAGCTAAAGCTTTTCTTGATTATAGACCCAGTGACTATCAACGCATAGATTTATTTTTACTTATTGAATAAAAATGGAAATTTATCATATATGAATCTACAAATTCCCAAATATTTAAATTTCCGAATTTTCTATCGTCTGAATTTCCGAATCCTGAAATCTGCAACTCTTCAAACTCTTACATCCCTCAATTTAAAAATTCCCAAATATACAAATCTACAAATCTTCGAATGCTCAAGTATCCAACTCCCCAAGTTCTTAAATCTTGAAATACCGAAATTCTGAAATCCCCAAATATCCAAATCCCTAAATTCTGAAATCCTCAAATATCCAAATCTCCGAATGCTCAAATATACAAATCACCTAATTCTGAAATCCTCAAATATCCAAATCTATGGATCCTCAAATATCCAAATACCCTAATTCTGAAATCCTCAAATATCCAAATCTATGGATCCTCAAATATCCAAATACCGTAATTCTGAAATCCTCAAATATCCAAATCCCCTAATTCTGAAATCCTCAAATATCCAAATCTATGGATCCTCAAATATCCAAATACCCTAATTCTGAAATCCTCAAATATCCAAATCTATGGATCCTCAAATATCCAAATACCGTAATTCTGAAATGCTCAAATATCCAAATCCCCTAATTCTGAAATCCTCAAATATCCAAATCTATGGATCCTCAAATATCCAAATACCCTAATTCTGAAATCCTCAAATATCCAAATCTATGGATCCTCAAATATCCAAATACCGTAATTCTGAAATCCTCAAATATCCAAATCCCCTAATTCTGAAATCCTCAAATATCCAAATCTATGGATCCTCAAATATCCAAATACCGTAATTCTGAAATGCTCAAATATCCAAATCCCCTAATTCTGAAATCCTCAAATATCCAAATCTCCGAATGCTCAAATATCCAAATACCCTAATTCTGAAATCCTCAAATACCCAAATCTCCGACTCCTCAAATATCCAAATCCCCAAATTCTTAAATCCCTAAATTCTCAAAAACCCTTGAATATCCAAATCTCTGAATCTCCCAATACAGAAATTCTCATATCCCCAAATACCTAAATTTCCGAATCCCCAAATATCCAAACTAATACTTCAACTTCCCTATCCTCCATTTTTTCAACCCCCAAATCGCCATTTTCCCTACCAAAGCCCACCCTGCTGCATATTGTACAAATAAATCGAACACTCGTCCTAATTCCAATCAATCTTTGATTTACAGCAGAAACCAGAACTCTATTTCGTACATTCAATAATTACTTTTCAACATACGGCAGATTCGATGTTCCGGTTTCTATAAAATCCATTTGCATGCGCTTTCATTTTGTGAACGAAAGAGGAGTCGAAGGAGATGGCCAATTTCCTCGAATTCTACGCTCAATCTACCGGGGAAATTTTATTCGGAGGAGTTTGTTGTCCCCTAATTGGTCCTGCTTTCTATCGCGAGATATACGAAAGGAATGAAAAGGGAAGAAGATCGTGGATGACGAATGGCGCACCTCGATGACCCCCGTTGATAACAATTCTTAACAAGCTCGATAAAACGACGAAAATATAAATTGCTGTCCAAACGAGATATCGAGTCAATAGTTCTTTGTATGTGTTAATTAATGTGTCGTTAAACAACTAAATAGAATACCGAAATTTTACCCTTAATGTGCAAATTTAGGATTTTTGTTTGATGGGTTTTTTAAGGAGTAATAGTTTTGAAAAAGATTTGAAAAAATTTAACATTCAATATAATTTAGGAATATTGTCAAAATTTTGTCAAATAATTTGTTCAAGTATGATATGTTATAAATATTTAAATAAGTGACTATATTCGTTAAAACATATGAAGTATAGTGCTATAACATGTAAAAGTAAAATATATGATACAAATCAACACACATATAACACACAATAATTAATTACATCTTCCTATAAGTAAACCTTATGAAAAATTAAAATTTCTCAAAAAATTGTTGTGAAATAAAAAAGTCCAAACCGCAATTAAACATTGAAGATTCAAATCTGGATATAACAAAACATGTACATTAATTAATGTACATACAATAAATGAAAAATCACAAAAAATTGCAAAACAGAATTTAAGCTGGAAAATGATTCATGTTAATAATAATTGCATTTCCAGCATGTTAAAATATTGACAACAAATGTAATAATGTATGCACAAGCTTTTCACTGACTAAACATCGTTAAATGGCAAATCGAAGTCGATAAACATTGAACATACGAAGCAAATTCAGTTTGTCAATACAATTTGTCAATTCTATCAATATTTATTGACAAATTTCGTTTGCTTCACGCGTTCAATATGTAACGACAATACGTTTCGCGTTGTGTTCAACTAAAGGGAAACTGGTACAGTAATTACTATGTTCATCGTCAATATTAAAAACATTTTGATTCTTGGTGAATCATTTGGTCAATATTTTTAAGGACAATATGTCAATTTGTTTCTTCACGTTCGATAATATTGACAATATACATATTGACCGTCTGACGGCTCCTTTAAGTGGGACATCGGGGGTGGATTGTAAAACCCACTTTTGGAGGGTGAAATATTTATCGATAAGAAATAAATCAATTATTCGATGAATATTTAGCACCAAATGGAATAAATTAATACTACTGAAATTATTGTGAAAATTATTAGATAAGACTATCATAAAAATTATTTCAAATACATTATACAAGGTGTTAAGAAGTAAGTCAATGATTCAATGAATATTTAGCGCCAAATGGAATAAATTAATACTACTGAAATTATTGTGAAAATTATTAGATAAGACTATGATAAAAATTATTTCAAGTATACTACAGGGTGTCTCACAATTAGTGCACTCCCGGAAAAGGGTTGTAATTGAGATGATTTTGTGCAACTTTTTTTTTTGTAAAAATGGGGTTTAAGACTTCGTCTTTGAATTATTAATAAAAAATTAATAACACATGTATATTGTGTGTTTTTATATATTGCAGTTTTAAGATATTGTACGCGATACAATGAAGGGTTAATATAACTATTCAAAAGTTCCTTGCTTCGTATTTCTTCAATTCGATAAAATAATACTTAAATAAAATAATGATCTAGAAAAACCGTGTGTAATATTAAACTGAGGAATTCAAAATGGGGTTAAAAATGTAGGTGTAAAAAGTGTTAAATGTCAATGTAAATATAAATATAAAAAGAATAAAAATGAAAATGTAAAAGTAATTAAATACGCAAGTATTAAGTAAGAAACGTTTATTATGCAGTAATAAGGAAACATAATCATGAATATTCGTTAAGATAGAAATTCTTGAATGAAAATCCGCATCGGTTTTCCACCCCTGAGGCTGCATTCAACAAAAACCGAGTGCAAGATGTAGACACGGAAATGTGTACAATTGAAAGGAAGAAAAGTGCGAGAAAAAGGAATTGAAAGACCATATCTTGACAATGAATAAAAGCAATACCTAGAAGAACTAAAAGGAGCGAAGGGAACAACTAACTCCTCCACAATGCGTATTGTAGTATACCTATTTTAACGCCGAAGAAAAGAAATACAGGGATACATTTTCGGTACACGATGCACAGCGTGATTTTCTTCAAGTATCACACGGTTCTTTTTAATTTGATACTTGTTACAAGTAAATGTAGACATTTTCATGGTATCGATTCAACCCTTCCTTTTATTATAACAAATTTTAGAATAAAAAATAAAAATTGTCTGATATTCAATACCTCCAATATATTATTTAAGTAATCAATACTAACGATCAATCAGCATGTAACGTACCTACTAATTTTTTATCAATTTCCGATCGATAAAATCAATACAACTACATGTATCGAAAAGAAAAATGAAAATAAAAATTTCATAATTACAGAGTATATAATACTTATTGTATATGTTACAGAATATTTTTCTAAGTCAGTGATAATTCATAATGATTAAATTTTTCAACCACCCCCAAGCGTTCATTAAATCGAAACGTAGAGACGTCGTCCCGATCGCATGAAAGCCGCGGTCATCAAACTATTAACCGGAAATTTTTCAAAGACAAGGGTGTTAATAATGGACGAATGGTTACCGGTAATATTGGCCGGCACATGGACACGCGTTCGACCAATAAAATCAATGGGACGAGAATAGTATCGTACGTCGTTGATCGAACAAGTGCGCCTACATGCTTCAACAACGATGTGCATATTATTGTGCACATGGTGAATGGTCTAGGTGTCGTTGCACGGCTGGCAATAAAGCGAGGTCCACAACCTGCTTGTCTGTCGTTCGTCTAGCTAACCTGATACCCGTTAATTGTCGTAAATTTATAACTTGGCGGCCGGAGAAAAGAAGCACGCCAATGTACAGTCGACACCAAATCTGGCTGACCTACTAAAAATGTGACGCTCAAAGCGAAACAGTGTTCTTCGATTATTCGATTCATCTTCTTTTAGAAATTTCTGAAGATTTGCACGTTTGAGGAATTTGAGAATTTCGGTATTTGTGGTAATATAGGGACTTGAGAATTTCTAGACATATTGATATGGGAGTCTAGGGATCTGGGGATTCCGGGGTGTAGACATTTTGGAATTTGAGCGCCCTGCAATTTTGAATGATAGAAATTTGATGATCTAGGGATTTGGGAACGTGAAAATTTGGAGATCTAGGAAATTGGGAAAGTAGAAATTTTGGGATCTAGGGAATTCGGAACGTAGAAATTTGGGGGTCTAGGGAATTCGGAATGCAGAAATTTTTTAGTCTAGGGAATTCGGAACGTAGAAATTTGGAGATCTAGGGAATTGGAATCGTAGAATTTTGGGGGTCTAGGGAATTCGGAAAGTAGAAATTTGGGGGTCTAGGGAATTGGAATCGTAGACTTTTGAGGGTCTAGGGAATTCAGAAAGTAGAAATTTGCGGGTCTAGGGAATTCCGAACAAGAAATTTGGGGGTCTAGGGAATTCGGAAAGTAGAAATTTGGGGGTCTAGGGAAGTCCGAACATAGAAATTTGGGGATCTAGGGAATTGGAATCGTAGAATTTTTGGGGTCTAGGGAATTCGGAAAGTAGACATTTGGGGATCTAGGGAATTGAAATCGTAGAAATTTGGGGGTCTAGGGAATTCAGAACGTAGAAATTTTGGGGTCTAGGGAACTGTAATTGCAGAAGTTTCGTGTCTAGGGAGTTTAGAATGTAGAAATTTGGGGGATTAGGGAATTCGGAATGCAGATATTTTGGGGTCTAGGGAATTGTAATTGCAGAAGTTTGGGGGTCTAGGGAATTGAGATCGTAGAAATTTGGGGTCTAGGGAATTCAGAACGTAGAAATTTGGAGGTCTAGGGAATTCAGAACGTAGAAATTTGGAGATCTAGAGAATTGTCTAGGAATCTGTCCCCAAAAATCTAGGGATTTAAAAGCGTATAAATTGAGAGTCATAAGAATTTGAAAATTCTAAAAATTAAAAATTTTAAATAGGAATATAGGATTCTAGAGATTTGTGGTTCTAGAAATTTGTCTAGGAACGTACCATATGTTCCCCAACGTTGAATACATTTAAAGTGATCAAAGCATGAAATGAATATGATACATTTTTTCGATATAAGCACCTTTGTATCAGAAAACGATAAATGAACGGATGACACTTCTGTTAGCAGATTATCCGAGATAAATCGCTCAGATGGTTACTCCATAACAGTACTTTAATTAACACAACAGATTCAACGAACGATAAATAATGCAATACCGATTTTCTAGCAGAAGTGTTCCGCAAAAGTGTAACGCAGCACGATGCACTTTCTTTCGTCTGCGAACGCATACGTGTGCATCCGAAGAGCTTGTACAAGTTAATAAACTCGCAACAGCACTCTGTGTTTACTTCGTCTGAGGGTTGTCTGTCGTCGTTGACGAACGTGCTAATTGTCGAGGGAATTTAAGGAGGCTTGCTAATTGCGACTCTGACGAATTCTTTCACGCTTGCTTGTTAACCCTCCTTCAACTGCTACACGATTTTGCGCATAGTACACTAGTATGCTGATTGTATCTTGTCAACAGTTACATTTGATCATTTTTGTGTTTTAATTAGGTGGGTTTTGGGTGTTTGAAGATTCGGAGAGAGCATGTGTGTGATTTAGGGCGATAGAGGAAGTGTTGGGTTTTTGATGGAGTGTTGGGATTCTGGAATTTTTAAATTATTGAATTTTGGAATTTTGGTATTTTAGAATTTTGGAACTTCGAAAATGGGATTTTAGAATTTTGGGACTTTGATCAATTGAAATTTTAGAATTTTGGAACTTCGAAAATGGAACTTGTGAATTATAGAATTTGTGACTTTTAAAAATTTTGCAATTTTGGGACTTTGGTCCATTGAAATTTTGGAATTTTGGAACTTCGAGATTGGAACTTTAGAATTTTGGAACTTCGAGATTGGAATTTTAGAATTTTGGAATTCTGGAACTTGGTTACTGGAATTTTGGGATTTGGAGTTTTAGAATTTTAGAATTTTGGGACTTTGGTCCATTGAAATTTTGCAATTTTGGAACTTCGAGATTGGAATTTTAGAATTTTGGAATTCTGCAACTTGGTCACTGGAATTTTGAAATTTTGCAATTTTGGGATTTTGAGTTTTAGAACTTTAGAATTTTGGGACTTTGATCTATTGAAATTTTGGAATTTTGGAACTTCAAGATTGGAATTTTAGAATTTTGGAACTTCGAGATTGGAATTTTAGAATTTTGGAATTCTGGAACTTGGTCACTGGAATTTTGAAATTTTGCAATTTTGGGATTTTGAGTTTTAGAACTTTAATATTTTTGGACTTTGATCTATTGAAATTTTGGAACTCTTGAACAACAGAATTCTAGAATTTTATAGAAAGAAAAAGAGATTAAAGCTTTGCTAAGCAGTTCTTTGAGTTCCAGTTATAATGTTTCAATTTTAAATTATCACGTAAATTCATCATATAATTATGATTAAAATTATGTATTTTATATTATAATTGCCCAAAATAGAATCTGTGATTATAACAATATCAGAACAACGTTTATAAATAATAAAATTTACTGATTAGATACACCAGGAATTTATTTAGCATGTCCTTATATGAGGCCGCCATGACCGAAAGAGTCAACTCATTTCCGTGCACAAACATTATACCGCAGTACATTTTTAGCAAAAAACCGACTACTTTAATAATAAAATAATCAACCATCTTTATAATAAAATAATCGACTACCTTTCTAACAAAAAATCCGACTACCCTTATAAAAAAATAAGCGGGAAATTTGAACGAGTGCAGTATTAGGTCACTATCGATCGAGCGTCGTTCTAAGTTTAATATATGCAGGAATTAGGATGTGCTAGACGAATTTGCGTTGAGAACAGGCTGTTAGAGTTTTGAAGGCGTCCTTAAAACGTCATCGGTGGCTCTTCTGTTCGTGCATTCGTTATTGAACGTGGTTCGTGGGATGGTACGAGGTCAGAGCAGGTTTGCCCTAGTTCGTAGTCGATTTATCCAAAGACTTTTATTCGGTTTCTTTTTTTAACGCGCGTAACCGGTGACCCGTGCCTGTAACTCGTATCACTCGTCGAAATGCGTGTCTTTTTTATTTTCGCGTTGTGCAACGCCAAGCTCTTCGAATTCGTACGAGGATTCCTCGACGGCAAATAGAACTTTGTGTCGGCGTTTGGCTTCGATGTACTGCTCGGCTACCCGCTGCTGAATGTCCATTTGACGAATAATCGAACTTTCGATTATTATTTATAGTGTTCGGTCACTGACGATGTTAGGTTGCTACAAATGAGTTTGGATATGGTGACGTGGGAAGTTTGTTAAGGTACTGTTATGTAGAGGGTGATATTAAGGTTTGTCAAAGTTGTGGAAATTTTGGAGTTTTGGATATTTAGGGATCTAGAAATTTGGAGATTAACAAATTTTAGAATTTGGAAATTTTGGGATTTGGAAATTTAGGGGTTTGGGTACTTAGGGATTTGGAAATTTCGGGATTTGGATGTTTAGGGATTTGGAAATTTTGGGATTTAGACATTTTAGAATTTGGAAATTTAGGGGTTTCGATATATAGGTATTTGGAAATTTTGGGATTTGGAAATTTTGGGATTTAGACATTTTAGAATTTGGAAATTTAGGGGTTTCGATATTTAGGGATTTGGAAATTTTGGGATTTGGAAATTTTGGGGTTTGGAAATTTTGGAGATTGGATATTTAGAGATTTGGGAATTTTGGGATTTGGAAATTTATGAGGTTGGATATATAGGGATTTGGATATTTAGGGATTTGGATGATTAGGGATTTGGAAATTTAGGAATTTGGAAATTTTGGGATTTAGAAATTTTAGAATTTGGAAATTTAGGGGTTTCGATATTTAGGGATTTGGAAATTTTGGGATTTGGAAATTTTGGGGTTTGGAAATTTTGGGGTTTGGATATTTAGAGATTTGGGAATTTTGGGATTTGGAAATTTAAAGATTTGGACATTTTGAGGTTTGGATATTTAGGGATTTGGAAAATTAGGGATTTAGAAATTTGGAGACTAGCAAATTTTAGAATTTGGAAATTTTGGGGTTTGGATATTTAGGAATTTGGAAATTTAGGGATTTAGAAATTTGGAAATTAGCAAATTTTAGAATTTGGAAATTTAGGGATTTGAATATTTAGTGATTTAGAAATTTAGGGATTTGGGAGTTCAGAAATTTTGAAAAATAGAGATTTGAGAAGTTGTGAATTTCAAAATTCAGAAATCTGTGAATTTTAGAAATCCTCAAAAAAAAAAAAAAAATAGTGACATAAGTTAAAGTATTGACATTAAAAGATTGCTATATAACAACTTATATAATGAATTATATGGTGTAGTAATAATTATTATTGCTGTAAGCATCCCTTAGAGTAATAGTCTAAATTCCAACACTAAATCTATATTAATATATACTAATTTTAATGTTGATATTAAATCAGTTATAAAACGTACCTTGGCTACCTTGTCGATTGACCACTTGATTTTGGATTGAAACAAAATTATTGCAGCATCTGAAACAAAAGAATACAATATTAAAAAATTTAACAAAAAGCGTAATATATGTACAGTAATATATGCACCAGTAATGGTACCATATATAATAATACCATAATTAATTTTATTATTACAACAATTTTTACTTAGGAATAAATTATACGAATTACAGTAATTTTTATAATTGTAATAAATGATGAATAGTAACTTTTAATTAGAAATCAATTAAAAATTTAATTAGATACAAATCCTAAAATGCAACAATTCATTTATTTCTTTATGTTAATTACTACGAATATTGATGTTAACATTACCAATATTGATATTTAGTCTCTTTTATTGCACGAGTATATATTTTTATCTGCCTCTGTATTTATATACACATAAATTTACATATTCTATTTTTATTTCCAAAAATTTCAGCACAACACGATCATTCAAACGAAACTCATGATCCTCGATATAAGATATTATCATAAGAATTATTAACCCTTTCACTATGTTTGGCCTCGGTCAAAAGATATTCATGTATTATAATGATGCGCAATAGCATTATAATATTCAATTGAATGGCCGAACACGAGTAGAATATTATGCAAAATTTTATATTCAACGGAGTAGTTAAAAATAAATATTTCTTTCCAATTTCGCATGAAAAACATGCAAATGTGACAGTAAGTTCGATAATTCTGCACGAAGCTGAAATAATTAATTAGGAACACTTGTAGAGTGATGCTTGTGACCCCTGACGATTTGTTTTCTCTCATAAATTTTCCTTTTACTGGAAATAATTGAAAAAAGATTACTTTAATCGGCGAGATATCGCGTTCCGTGTAACAAATTGCTTGTTTATTTTAATAAACACAGCAATGGGAGATTAAAAACATCTGACGGAGCTGATCGTGGTAGAAAGTAAATACGCATCGAGATTATTGAGGTTAAAGGAAGATAAATTTCACTCTTTTTTATTTTGCTATTTTGCTGTTTTTTTATTTTGGGAATTTGGAAGATTGGAGATTTGGGAAATTAGAAATTTAGAAATTGGGAAAGTTAGAAATTTGGGAAATTAAAGATGGGTAAATTTAGAAATTCAGGAAATTAAAAATTGGGAAATTTAGAAATTTGGGAAATTCGGAATTAGGAATTGGGAAATTTAGAGACTGGGAAATTAAAGATTGGGAAAGTTAGAAATTGGGATGTTTAGAAATTTGGGAAATTAGGAATTGGGAAATTTAGAGACTGGGAAATTAAAGATTGGGAAAGTTAGAAATTGGGAAATTTAGAAATTGGGAAATTTAGAAATTGGGAAATGCAGAAATTTGGGAAATTAGTAATTGGGAAATTTAGAAATTGGGAAATTTAGAAATTTGGGAAATTAGGAATTGGGAAATTTAGAGACTGGGAAATTAAAGATTGGGAAAGTTAGAAATTGGAAAATTTAGAAATTGGGAAATGCAGAAATTTGGGAAATTAGTAATTGGGAAATTTAGAAACTGGGAAATGCAGAAATGTGGGAAATTAGTAATTGGGAAATTTAGAAATTGGGAAGTTTAGAAATTTGGGAAATTAGGAATTCGGAAATTTAGAGACTGGGAAATTAAAGATTGGGAAAGTTAGAAATTGGGAAATGCAGAAATTTGTAAAATTAGTAATTGGGAAATTTAGAAATTGGGAAATTTAGAGACTGGGAAATTAAAGATTGGGAAAGTTAGAAATTGGGAAATTTAGAAATTGGGAAATGCAGAAATTTGGGAAATTAGGAATTGGAAAATTTAGAGACTGGGGAATTAAAGGTTGGGAAAGTTAGAAATTGCGAAATTTAGAAATTTGGGAAATTAGGAATTGGGAAATTTAGAAATTGGGAAATGTAGAAATTTGGGAAATTAGGAATTGGGAAATTTAGAAACTGGGAAGTTTAGAAATTGGGAAATTTAGAAATTTGGAAAATTAAGAATTGGGAAATTTAGAAATTGGGAAAATTATAAATAGGGAAATTAGGAAATCTTGAAAAGTTATAAATGAGGAAATTTAGAACTTGTGTAGAAATTTAAAAAATTAATGAGTGGGCGCTATACAAATGCTACTATCAATTTCTATGATAATCTAATCTTGTACCTACTCTACACTATACTCTAGCACCCACAGTTGTTTAGAGCCAATAGTACACCAAATAAGAATGCAACTAGCTACCAAGCACTGTTTTCTGGCGAGCTTTAAGCAGGAACGACATCATGATAAAAAGAAGCAGAGATGCCGGCACTTCCTTATCAAATATCGTGTTAGCACAAGCAGAAACGACGAAGGGCTAATTCAAAAAGGACGATAAGAAGCTCGGTTAGAACAACACGGATCTGAGAGAGACAGATAAACCGGTAACCGTGATAACACTTATCACACCACAATTCTTTGTCTTCCTTGTCCAAGTACTATAGCTTCAATTATTGTCACCAAGATTGTCGATTCGATGATTCATTATCGGTTCTCCATAATCGTTAATTGTAAACGCGTATTGTTACACTTTGATCACTGTAATACGTGGACTTATTTGGTAATGGATTATCGAATCGATGATGATGTTCATATAAGGTATTGATACGATGGAACGATAAGATCGTTGATTATTTCTGAGAATGTAATTTTGTGTTGCAATATTCATAAATAGTTGGTGGGGTTGTGGATATTTATTTTTTGCTGTGATTTGATTGGTGGATTTTTAGGTTTGGGAATTTTTGATTTGGAAATTTGGGAATTGGGAAATTTGAGGAAAATTTCTGAAGATTTTAGGAACTGGACATTTTTAGATTATCAAGTTTAGAAATATTTAAAATTGTAAATGAAAATTTTCAATTTCTCAAATTTAGTTTTCAAGACTAAATTTCAAATTCGCCAAATTTCTGAATTTCTATGTCCCCAAATTTCCAGGTTATCAAATTTAAAAATATTAAAATTTCCAAATTCTCGAATTCTTCAATTTGCAAATTTCCAAAATTAGAAATTTTCAAATCCCCAAATTCCAAATCCCTAATTTTTGAAGATCCTAAATTTCCAAATCTCAAAATTTCTTTCGAAATCCCTAAATTTCCAAATTTCAAAATCCTCCAATTCCAAATCCCTAAATTGTAAAGTCCCAAATTCTAAATCCCTAAATTCGAAATCCCCAAATTCCAAATTCCCAATTTTCCAAATCCCTAAATTGTAAATTCCCAAATTCTAAATCCCTAAATTTCCAAATCCCTAAATTGTAAATTCCCAAATTCCAAATCCCTAAATTTCCAAATCCCCAATTTTCCAAATCCCTAAATTCGAAATCCCCAAATACCAAATTCCCAATTTTCCAAATCCCTAAATTGTAAATTCCCAAATTCTAAATCCCTAAATTTCCAAATCCCCAATTTTCCAAATCCCTAAATTCGAAATCCCCAAATTCCAAATTCCCAATTTTCCAAATCCCTAAATTCCAGTCCCCTAATTTTCCAAATACTCAAATTCCTTAACAAAAAAACATTAAATATCACAAACTTCCTAAATCTAAAATCTCACATGCATAAAACTTCCTAAAATAACAAAATGACCGATCGTCCGAGTTATAGAAACCCTCCCTTATATTGCCGTTTTCCTTATCTACCTAAAAGAAGAAAACTATCGTGCTTACACGCACACGCGCAAGTAATATGCGCCCGTAATTGCGGATAATTGACCCGGCAAAAATTTCACGCCATCATTTCGAAGGGAAAGTACACGCAGTTATTTGCCGGGGCTTAACGAGTTTTATCATAATTAGGACAAGCTGGGATAATGCGAAATATCGCGTTGAATTACTGGCAAGAGCGCAAGGACGCGGGAAACTAAGTCGATTAACATACAATGATAAAAATTGCAGACGTCCGATGGGTTAATTAGATGGGAATCTTTTTCTTTCGACAAAATAGTACGCTATTAAAACTCGCTGAACGTTTCCATTATGGCACAACATTTTTGCCATCTAATAATCTACATATATAGCATGATTCTGAGTGGTACGATGTTTAGAAAAAGAAAATAGGATTTAAAGAAGTCTGCAGATTTTCAAATTACTTTTAATTTTATTCTTACAAGTTTATAAAAATACATTTATTTAACTAATAAAAATTTATAGAAATAAATTTATTAAATTAATAAAAGTATATAGGAATAAGCTTATATTGATAAAAGTTTACTAGAACAAGGTTTTTGAATGAATAAAAATTTACAGGAGTAAATTCATTAAATCAATATTTTAATTATCGACACAATTAATAAATCAACTTCCTATATAATACACATTAATTAATAATTAATATTGTTTACTGATATATATATATAGAACTTTATAAAATGTATTTTGATACCTATAATTATGTAAAAACAAATTAAAATTGTAAATTATTTACGCATGTATATTAATTACAAATTATTTATGAATGCATACTAACTACAAATTGCTATAATTACCACCTACAAATTAGCACAAAATATTTCTACTTTTATTAGCATAAAAAATGAGTATCCGAAGAAATATATACGAAGTTTATTTCTTCCTTCCTTCCCCTAATTGCCTCAGTCTATTTTAAATTTTCAGAGTTAGATAACGATAATGAACACCCACAATAAGTGTACGTACAGTTAATGCATTAAGGTAACTCGGTGCATTCACAGTAATAACAGTTCCTTGTACTCGCAGTAATTTCAATTCAATTTGCTACGAATCTTATCATTTATTTTTTAACAAACCCCAGGGAATTAAGTTGATTAGAGATGAAATTAGAGATCACAGTTTAATATTGAAGGAACGAGTTTAACTATCCATATCTGCAAAAGAACTTAAGTTGATTAGAGATAAAATTCAAGATCACAGTTTAATATTTAAAGAACGAGTTTATCTATCCACCAATATAAAGTTAATTTTAAGTCACTCTCTATTTTTAGTTTACCGAGGTTACAGAGAAACTTTATTGCAATCTCAATATCGATCGAATGAAATTAACGACGCCAAATAAACGATTGGATGAAATTAACCTCCTGACATCGTGACGCACACCTCAGTTCAAATATAACAAAAATAAATCGTACTTTTCCTACAACTGTATTTTGACTTCAACCACTTACAATTTGCACGAGATTAAATACAAAGCAAGTCTAAAATTTCAAGTTTATTTTAATATTGCGACAGATTAGATGTCTGACTGACGCATCTATTGAAAAAATTACGGGTCAAGAGGTTAAGAATGATTCAAGCTGAATACAAATTTCGAGCAATAAATTATGAATAAGAGCATGAGTAACGATTGGTGTGTTGAAGAATTGTGGGGTAGCAAAGACATTAGTTTAACCTGAAAGCGTTAGACGCAATAAATAGTTTGGGAACGTGTTATCTAGATAGCAGCGGCAGCACTCGATGAATCAGACGGTGGTAGCTTTTCAGATTTTGCCCCGATGAGTAATCCAATGTTCCAAGAACCATGTTCACCACCCACCAGTCTGTCGTTCAATCTTGTTTTTCTCCGATGGTCTGGGATAAATTAATTTTTCACGTTTTTCGCATCACCGTCCGTGCGATAAATCTTGTCGACGGTACAAGGAAAGATGAAAATACCTCAGAGACTACGAAACTTTCTGTTCGTTAGAGAATTTGTGAATTATGCGAAATAATTCGATGCCAATAATCAAGGTGAATGTTGCAGTCGGTGTCGTTTGTGGAGTTTTTTCAGGAATTTGGTTGAATTCGTTGTTTAAGAAGGGATTTTATGGTTAAGGATTTGGGAATTCAGGGATTTGGGAATTCAGGGGTTTTAAGTTTGAATATTTGGAAAATTAGGGATGAAATTTGGGGATTTCGAATTTAGGGATTTGGAAAATTGGGAATTTGAAATTTAGAGATTTCGAATTTAGGGATTTGGAATTTAGGGATTTAGAATTTGGGGATTTACGATTTAGGGATTTGGAAAATTGGGGATTTAGAAATTTAGGAATTTAGAAAATTGGGGATTTGGAAAATTGGGAATTTGAAATTTAGAGATTTCGAATTTAGAGATTTCGAATTTAGGGATTTCGAATTTAGGGATTTGGAAATTTAGGGATTTAGAATTTGGGGATTTACAATTTAGGGATTTGGAAAATTGGGAATTTAGAAATTTAGGAATTTGGAAAATTGGAGATTTGGAAATTTATGGATTTGGAAAATTGGGAATTTGAAATTTAGGGATTGGGAAATTTAGGGATTTAGAATTTGGGGATTTACAATTTGGGGATTTGGAATTTAGGGATTTGGAAATTTAGGGATACAGAAATTTAGGAATTTAGAATTTGGAGATTTGTAAAATTGGGTATTCGGAATTTAGGGATTTGGTATTTGAGAATTTTGAAATTTTGGGATTTGGAAAAAGGGATACAGAACTTTTAAGATATAGAAATTTGGGATCTTTGAAAATTAGGGATTTGAAAATTTAGGGTTAGGAAAATGGAAAACTTGGAAATTTATAAATTTTGAAAATTTGACAACTTAACAATTATTTAAGAATACAGATATTCTGAATGGTAAATATTTAGAGATTTGAAAGTTTAGACACGTGAGAAATTATAGATCTTCAAATTTAAAAATTTAAAAATGTAAAAATTTGAGAAATTTGAAAATTCTTCCCCAATCTTATACAACATAAAAATTGATACATTAAATCGAATCTCAATTAATCAACCCCTAACAAAATTATCAAAATGAAATCCACTTAAAATTACTAAAATTAGTGTCCAAACACTGTCACTCAAATTCCTACATTTCACTTGCAATTAATCAACCCCCACCAAAATTATCAAAATTAAATCCACTTAAAATTACTAAAATTAGTGTCCAAACACTGTCACTCAAATTCCTACATTTCACTTGCAATTAATCAACCCCTAACAAAATTGTCAAAATTAAATCCACTTAAAATTACTAAAATTAGTGTCCAAACACTGTCACTCAAATTCCTACATTTCATTTGCAATTAATCAACCCCTAACAAAATTATCAAAATTAAATCCACTTAAAATTACTAAAATTAGTGTCCAAACACTGTCACTCAAATTCCTACATTTCACTTGCAATTAATCAACCCCCACCAAAATTATCAAAATTAAATCCTAAATTGTTACTAAATTACTAGAATTACAAATAATGACTAAAATTAGTACCCAAATACTGTCAGTCAAATTCCTCCATCTCAATTGCAGTTAATCAACCCCCACCAAAATGATCAAAATTAAATCCTAAATTATTAAAATAAGTACCCAAATACTGTCAGCCCTGCATTTCTACCCCAAGGTCCCGAAATCAATGTAATCCGCATACATTACACTTCCCACGTGTCTCAATTATCGATTGACAGCAGAGGTTCTAAAATTCGTGGAATTTTAAGCAGCTGCATAGGTTTAATTAAGCAGGAGAGACTGTTGTCCTTGGCTGCTAGTATCTCCCCCGGGTTCTTCTGAACGGGTGCAACTGATGATCGTGTGCTTGTACAGGGTGGTGCGATCTCTGTTGCTGACGTCATTTCTTTCCCAGGACAAAGCTCCTAGCAGCGAGGGGTGCGTTTATGTATCCCAGGAACATGGATGGGGCCGTCGGATGGCGCCGGGCGTCGAGACGCTTCTCAAACTCTCGCAACAAAACGTGCGTCAACCCCCGTAACAACTACGATATTCGCCCGGCTTCTTTTTTCTCGTCTTTCGATTCTTCTCCCCCTTTCAAACTCTCTCTCTGTAGCTACCTATCCTATTTTCTCCATTATTTTCCGCCGATCCACCCCTGTTTTCCGATTCTCTGTTTCTCTACGCTTTCACTTTCTAGGGCCCCTACCGTTCGTATCCCTGTACAAGTTTAGTAATTCAGGCTTTTGTTCTTTGCTCGTCCTTGCGCGAATATTCGGTGTCGGAGTTATTTCAGGTATTCGCTCGAGGAGGGAGCCTATGAGACGTTACTGAAATTTATTTTGAAACAAAGGAGTCTGCGAATTCTGGAGCTCTAGATATTTGTAAATTCTGCAATTCGTGATTTATAAACTTGTAAATTCTGGGATTCAATTTGGGTAGGTGGAGATTTATGAAATTACAGTTGCAGAGATATCGACTATCTTTCAGAAATAAACATGAAATTCTCAAATTTTGAAATTTGAAAGTACGATAATTTGGTCATTTTGTAATCTGAACGTCTGGGAAATTTAGAAGTCGGGGAATTTTTGGATTTGAGAAATTTAGAACCCTAGGGAATTTTGCGAACACGAGAACTTTGAAAATCTAGAGAGTTTTCAAGTTCAACAGATTTGTAAAGTTAGGTAATTTTTGAATTTAAGAAATTTTTAAAACTAGAATTTGAGAACCTGAGAAATTTATAATCCTAGGGAACTTGCGAGTTTAAGAAAATTGGAAACCTAGGGAATTTTTGAATTGCAGAAGTGTGGAGACCTAGGGAATTTTGGAATCAAAGAAATTTTGAAAGCTAGAAAATTTTTAATTAAAAAAATTTTGACGCCTAGCGAGTTTTCTAATTAGAGAAATTTGAGAACCTAGGGAATTTTCGAAGCAGTGAAATTTGAGAGTCTAGGGAATTTCCGAAGCAGAGAAATTCAAGAACCTAGGGAATTTTCGAGCGTAAGAAAATGGGAATCCTAGGGAATTTTCAAATTAAAAAAATTTGGAACCCTAAGAAATTTTTGAATCTGGTGAATTTAAGAAATATTAAAATATAGGGATCTCGAAATTAAGAAATCTGGGGAATTTGTGATCTTAAGAAGTGCGAACCCCTAGGGAGTTTTCGAATTTAAGAAATTTAGGAGTCTAGGGAAATGTCGAATCGATTTTGTGAATTTAAGAAATATTCAAACCTAGGGATTTCTCAAAATTAAGAAATTTAAAAATCTGGGGAATTTACGAATTCGAGAGATATTTAAACCTAGGAAATTCGCGAATTTGGACATTTAGGAAATTTCGTGAGTTTTAGAAATTTCATACACTTTAGGTAACTTGAGAATTTAATAATTATTTAGTAACTTGGACTTGAATATTTGAAAATCAAGAAATTGGTAAATTTGAAGAATTAAAAAAATGTTTAAATTTATCTGAAATATTTTAGCTTTAAAAATCTCTATACGACTAACATGCACTATGTTGTATTGGTGATACAACTTTCTTTCCTTATATCGCCGTTTTCTTATTGTTAGAGAAAACTCTTCCCATATTGCAATTTCCACAAAGTAATTAAAAAGTTGTTTCAGTAGAAAAGGAGCATTTATCTTACAACGATCGACATCGGATAAAAAAATAACGAAAAATTGTTAACAATAGCCAAGAAGTAATAACTACATATTCCTGATTAAAACTCGACAGTGAAGTACATTGAACCTCGAATGTTCGATTGAATTTAATTTCACAGTCCACTGCGATCCATCGATCAAAACATCCTACTTCGCTATCGCTCGCTCGACACTTTGATTATTTAATATCCATTCGTATTCAGTCACCAGCTGCGCGATGCTTTTCAATAAAGATGGAAATTCATCGAGCTCGATGTTGAAAATCCGAAAACATTCGATCGACGAGGCTTCGAAAGGAATAAGGGTGCCGTTTTTTATCCCTAGCAACACGCGAGGGAGGCGAAATGACGGTGGCGAGACGCTTTTCAGACTGTCGTAATAAAACGTCCAACAACCCCTATCTAATACAACCATTTCCAAGAATCGTTACATTTGCATGAGAGCAACGTTTAATGCGAAATGATGTTCCACGATAAGCATCATCCTCGTTAAAATATGCCCACTCGGATTTCGAGTCCCTTTTTCATCTTTCATGAACCGTTACGTTGCTGAAATTCTGACTCGCTGATAAAACAATTTATGACGCTTCTTTAATTCTAGATTCATTTAATTAGTAATCATTGCTCCTGGTTGTTAGACGACGAATGTAATTGACCTGTGGTTCGTTTTTAATTAGCTAATTTCTTTGAATGTACACGTGACAGAATTTGATTATATTTAGTATCTTAATTTTATATTACACATGCACACATAGGATTATATTATTTAAAAATGTTGTTTATTAATGCTTTATATTGATATTAAATTAATAATGTGCTATGCTGCAAACTAACACAGTAAACTAACATAACTAACAATTACATATGTAATTAATTATGGTGATTTATAATTAAAATTATGGTTACGACTATTATTAAAATTATGATTAAAATTGTGATTAAATTGTAATCAACGTTATGATTACAATTGTGACAAAATCATGACTAATCGTGATTAAAATTTTAATCAGAATTATGACTAAAATTATGATTAATCAGGATTAAAATTATGGTCAAAATCATTATTAATCAGGATTAAAATAATGATCAAAATCATTACTAATCAGGATTAAAATTTTAATCAAAACTATGATTAAAATTGTCATGATTAAAATCATGACTAATCGTCATTAAAATTTTAATAAAAATTATGATAAAAATCATAATTAAAACGATGACCAAAACACGAGTAAAATAATGATTAACATTATAATTAAAATTAAAGTTAAATTAAAAGTATGATTAAAATTATGAGTACAAAAATTATAATCAAAATTATAGTTCATCATACTTAAAAACAAACATGTAATCTTGTAAAAATGATTTCATAATTTGATATACATATTGTGTATAAATCATTACTAATTATTTATAAACAAAATTTATGCAACTATAATTGTTTTATATTAAAATAGTATCATTAAAAACTAATATGATTTCAAATAACAAGATTTTACATATTTCCTTAACACACATAGTTAAATGTATGGCATCAAAAACATAGTTCGTACAGAACAATGTATCTTAACACATAAACACAGTGTTCTAAATGCAGCCGCAAAATTACGTAGAACGTTTACCGGCTGAAGATGGTTTAAACGATTCGACGAACGGTCGGCAAGATTTTCCTCGACGAAAAAGGAATTTCCCGCGAGTTTTTCCGTGAGTCGCACGGTTTTTTTCACTGACTTTCTCCCGGTGCCTCTTCTCTCGTTTCTTCGTCCTCGTTAAACGCATACTGTGTACGCGATGCGAGAAAAGAACAAGACGAGAGAGCAAGGCCTCTCCGGCGTCCGTTGCACCGAGTTTTCAGGGTTTGTTGCTCCGTTAATTAGATCGTCCGCAACGAGAACGTCGCAGTGGGGAGGTGAAGAACTCGCCTTAACGATCGCTACACTGATAGAAATTTAAATTCGCCGAGTCGATGAACCCCCTGAAACTCGAAATCGCGCCTAATCGATCCACTGTTTACCTTATACGCCCACGATTTTTATACATTTTTCTTTAGCGAGCGCAACTTTCGATTTGTTCTAACAACAATAAAAATGGAACAACACTTTGTTGTAGTAATTAATAATGAAAATGAAGTAACAACTTTGTTGTAGTAATTAATAATGAAAATGAAGTAACAACTTTGTTGTGATAATTAATAATGAAAATGAAGTAACAACTTTGTTATAGTAGTTAATATTGAAAATGAAGTAAGAACTTTGTTGTAGCATTTAATAATGAAAATGAAGTAACAATTTTGTTGTAGTAATTAATAATGAACATGAAATAACATGTTAACTGATAACATATTTAATTGAATTTGCGAATCCGAAAATCTGAAGGTTTGGAAATTAAGAAAATTAAAATTGTTTGAGAAATTTAGAAATTTAAAACTTAAGAAGTTGGAAATCTGAAACTTGAGAAGTTGGAATTTAAAAAATAACTAATTAATTTTATAAATTTGTATTAACTTGTAACTAATTAGCTTGTTAATATATGTATTATTAATATTGCACATACATTAATGTTTTAAAATTTAACTTGTAAAATATGACACCAAAAAACATAAACCGTGTAAAACTGTGTAAACGATCAAAGTTATCAGAAGTTGAAGTATGCTAAGTAGATGGACTTCGAGTTGGAAAGCGCATTTTGCGCAAGTAGAGACTGCTTATACTTACTAATGATAACACAGGAGTGGTTTAACTCGAAACATTAAAATACGAAATGAAATGCATGTTAAGAAACATAAATGCTAAAACTGCTGATATTGTGGAAGACGTAGAAGATAAATATTTGGAAAATCGCCACGAATACACAGTATTTATTTATTTGAAAATGCGAAGTTTGAATATTCTACGAAATCATGCAACACGTGTTTCTACCGTGAGTTTAACATTGTTTACTTGCAAATAATTTTATCCAAATTGAATTAAAAATATTTAATAAAATTCCTGTTGTTGTAGAAAAGGTGACACAAATAACAAATATCAATTTTAAATATTATTTTGAACAATTGATTAAATATTCTTTTCTTAATTATTGAGAACAAGTTAAATCTAATAACGCGATATTAGTTCACGGTTTCATAATGATTTGCTGTGGCTAAAACGATACCGAAGTCAATGATAACTTGGGTACACGATCAATCAAAGACAAATATTTGGACCAATCTTATCTATTGCACGTCACGATTATTGTAAATCTAAAATCCTTGTTCCAAATATTTGCTTTAAATAAATAACCTTAAAGAAACATTTTTTGACCACGTCAATTTACTAAAGTTTAAGATGTACGATAAAAAAAGACAAGCTATTTTTATTTAGAAAATGAATGTTGTACTCAACAGGATTACAGATACTATATAACGAAAACAATGTTATAATCAAAGATAGTGTTTTTTAAATTCTCTTCTAGATACGCGATACAAGTAATAGGTATTTTATTAGAGATAACAATAACATGTACTATATATACTTAGATTGTGATGAAATACAAGATTTTGTTATTGCTGTATAACACATTTAATTTTAAGTGAAATGGGCATTTTTAAAATGGTTTAACAATTTTCATTTTAAACAGTTGAATAATTTTCTATCATAAAACATGCCTAGCCAATTTTCTGAAAAATTTACTTCTCTTTTTCCATAACTTTTTTAATAAATTACTATCACTGATGAAACTACCAATCGCAATATTACAGTAATTAAAAAAAATGTGAAAAGTAATTAAAATTCAGACCAAGTTCCGTCAAATCACCTAAAAAGATTTATCCAAGATGTAAAAGTATGAAAATCTTTTTATTCGAAACAGAATAATTTTCTACCTTCGTAGTATCTGGCAAGCATATCAAGCTAACGATAAAACTCATTTTATTTTATTTTTTTATTACGCGGTTAAAAATCAGTATCTTTATCATCGATTCTGTTCGAACGAAATATTTGTGACTCAATTCACAAGAACAAAAAATTCGCACGATCGACAATGCACCGTGATCGAATTTTCGATCTGCACCGATCGAACAAACATTTCCTTATCACCGAACACGGTGCTCGAATAAACTTTGTCCGTTTATTTGAATAACTACGTTGTTTGCACGACGGATTCACAAATATTAACGGGCTTTGCAATATACCTAATTTACGAAAATACACGCGGTGATAGTGGGTATGGGCACACGTGTGCACACACACGACGAAGTAGAGCTACTTTTGGCCACCGGTGTAATTGTTGACTTTGAACCTCTTTCGTACAATCGCACGAAAATCGGAGATAAACTAATCAATGAACTATGAAAGCAAAAAGAGAAATAAATAAATGACTTTCTTCGAGATTTTACTCGAAATTTAACCTCGTGATTATGAATTTCCATTATATAATCAAAATCGATGAACTGACTTTGCTTGAAAGATAATGCGTATGTAGATCTAGGAATTAGAGTATCACTTTTTGAAAAATGATTTTTCATATGCTATCTACATCAGAGTTTGGTGAAATTGGTAAGAAACAGAGATTACCGAAATGTTATTTCAATTCAATTATTTAAAATATTTTTCAAACTTGATTACTCGAAAAGTTATTCAAACTTGATTATTTAAAAAATTATTCAAACTTGATTATTTAAAGAATTATTCAAACTCGATTATTTCTTCAAAAATTAATTTTTGTATACATAAATAGAGAAGTTAAAAATAGAGGCACTTAATCCAAAAGAAATGTTTCAAAGTATTTAATTCTCTGTCAATTATACTCTAAATTATCTCGAAAAATGAAAAACTAGATGTAAAATAAATAGAACTAAATAAGTAAAATGTCGAAAGCGAAGAAAACATACAGTAACGAAACGATGAGTTGTGTATCCAAACAATCGCGAGACTCTTGCTTCTGGATTCGATCAGGCATTTAACGAGATTTCGATTTTAACGAGATGGTCAGCGGTATCGAATGGAACTATCTATTACTCCACTAGACCGTCAGAAATACGAGACCTTTCGAGTAGCAAAAATAGAACCGAAACACGTTCGTCTTCTTTCCGTCTTTTCCGGACTCTCAGTGCGGTTGAAGTTACTTCTAAACGTAGCACAGCCGCTCACACTCGAGGCAATTAAATGCGGAACATGATTCACGGGACGATCTACGAGATCGTGATGCAACCATCTTTTCTATACGAGTACATATCTTGCACTGAAACGGATCTTTGTAGAAAATAGGAAACACGAGTGTAGAGTGGATCATGGCATAGATTAAGAACAGAGTGTATTCGACGAATATCAAAGGATGGGAAGGTTAGAAGACTTTTTTTTAAAGAAAATTGTATATTTAGGTATTTGAGTATAGTATATACATAGTATTCATAGTATAGTGTATTGTATACATGTATAGAGGACTCTAGTTATATTGCCACGTGTGGGGCTCTATGAGTGCAATTGGCAATATATTTAGTTGGTTAGGAAGTATTCTCTTTAAGGAAGATACGCCACATTTTTGAAGTTACAAGAATAAAATTACAAATTCCTACATTCAAAAATTCTCAAAATGTTAAAATTTGCCAAAACTCAAAAATTCTCAAAATTCACAAATTTCAAAATTTCAAAATTCAAAAACACTAAAATTTTCAAAATTCCAAAACTGAAATTTCAAAATTCAAAAATTTCGAAATTTTCAAAATTCCTAAGTCCCAAAATTTCAAAATTCAAAAATTTTCAAAATTCAGAATTTCAAAATTCCTAAGTCCCAAAATTTCAAAATTTTCAAAATTCCAAAATTTTCGAAATTCCAAAATTTTCAAAATTCCCCAAATTTCAAAATTCCAATATTCCTGTCCCAAAATTTCAACATTCTAAAATTTTCGAAATTCCAAAATTTAAAAATTCCAAAATTCCTGTCCCAAAAATTTCAAATTCCAAAATGAAAACCCTAAAGTCCTCAAAATGCCCAAATTCCAAATGACCCTAACTCAAAATTTCCACTCCTCAAAATTTCAAACCCCAACTTTTCGCCATCTCTAACCCAGACGATTGAAGTCCACATAACAGAAACAGGGAATAATAAAAATTGAAAGGTGAGAATAGGTGCATTTCACACGTTCGATTTATCTCTGTTCGTGAGAAATCGCTTGTTTCTAGCTCGTGCTACATATTTTCGATCGTGTGACTCACTTCAAATGCAAAAATGCATACAGTACTCACGTACTTCCGGTTAATGAACCGTTTACACACGATTGTTATTCATCCGCTATTATTAACGAAACTGTCTCAATTTTCCGCCAAAGAAAACGACACAAAGATCGGCGGAACATTCTTCTCTCGAAAGTTCAGTCGGCGAATAACAAAATGAACCGAAACGCGAATAATTATATGGTATCGGTAATGGGATATTTTTTCCATCACCTTGTGATCATTAAATTTTCCACTCGCCCACGATGATGATTATACCGTGCAGAAACTGGCTTCGGAAACACGTAGGTGTGAACTACTTTTAATCCTGGACGCAAATGGTGATTAATCGTACTTTAACTGCACGCTTTAAGATTATTCAATTAACTGCGTCAAAATTTCTAGTTGTTTCGTTGTGAAACTATAATCATTATTTCACTGTCGGAATTTTTATTGCAGTTTTAAAGAATAAAAACCGTACATTGATCAATCAAAAGCGAGAGTTGAATCTTTTAAAGAAATAAAATATAACTTCATTGAGCAATTAATGAATTACACGATTTTTTTAAGATAAAATAAAATATGAACCTAAATGCTTATTCGTCAATTAAGAGTAAGGGTTAATTACATAATATAATAAGTATAATTATGAATTAAAAGTAATTATTAATTGGAAAACAAATAAATAAAATCTACATAGATAATTGCTTTATCGATCAATAAATATTAGTGATTTATAGGATCACAAAGCAAATAAAATTTGCAATGGTTCATTGACGAATTAATAGTATCGATTAACGGAAAGTAAAAAGACAACGAACGGAAAGAGTTAATTAAAGTTAGAAGAATTAAATGGAAAATTTTAATCTGTGAATCGTACGAGTAAGAAGCAGTAATGTGACTGGAAGTCCGCAATTTTTTGCACATTTGTACATTTTTCAATGCCAACTCTCCGCTCATTCTCAGCAATTATTAACTATTTAGCTTCTCGAGAGACTGGAAACTGGTAAGACAAAAAGATTCCGTGACTCAAGGTAAAGATAATGCACTCGGACTTGGAAGACATTAGTCATTACATGTTCAGTTGCATGTTCAGAGTCTTATGGCTTTGGCTTTTCACTGAACAAACACGGAAAAACTTTGCCGAGACCGTTAAACGTTCTGAAACGATAAACGTTGACCCATTTTATAATCATACTGTTCATTATGACTTTCAATTTATAAGGACAGTTTAGAAATTTAGGGAGTTTATAAAGGACTAATTAGTGACAATTAACAATAGGTAGTAATTAACAATAACTAGTAATTTGTAACAGGTAACTGACAAGAAATTATATTTACACATTTTTAATTCAAAGAATGCTTTCATTTTTTGCATAAAATCTGACAAATTTGAAAATACTATTAATTGTTCCTGTAATTTGATCATATTAATTTAATTATTCAATTAATCATTCAATTTTAAATTGATTTTGATTTATATTCACTGTATGTCTATCACATATGTTTGTCACAAACAATGGTTTCATATATTGCATAAAACTTGACAAATAAATTTTCAAAATAATGCTACTTGTATTTTTATACTTATATGGAAATATGAAGTTTAATGATTCAATTTTAAACCGATTTTAATTTATATTCACATATGTTCGATCACATATGTTTGACACAAACAATGGTTTCATATATTGCATAAAACTTGACAAATAAATTTTCAAAATAATGCTACTTGTATTTCTATAATTAGATCGAAATATGAAGTTTAATGATTCAATTTTAAATTGATTTTAATTTATATTCATATATGATCGATCACATATGTTTGACACAAACAATGTTTCCATATATTGCATAAAACTTGACAAATAAATTTTCAAAATATTGCTACTTGTATTTTTATAATTATATGGAAATATGAAGTTTAATGATTCAATTTTAAATTGATTTTAATTTATATTCACATATGTTCGATCACATATGTTTGATAACATATGTAATAACACGTATGTTTGACACATACAATGGTTTCATACATTGCATAAAACTTGACAACTTTTAAAATATAGTTAATTATTTCTGTAACAGCATCGAAACATAGAAATTAATTTAATGATTCAATTTTAAATTGATTTTAACTTACACGTGTTACAAATTTAATATTTTCAATTGCTGTACAATTGATAAATTTTATCAAACCGTGTCATCGCGCGAATGTAACATTAACGAAATCATCGATATTATTTTCAGAAAGCGATAAAGACGATAATTACGATTCTGGTACTTGTTCAAAAAGCATAAGAGGAATACTCGATCGTCTATTCTAGAAGGTACATTTTGGTCGGACTACGTGGGAGGCGTACATATATACTCAGAATAGAGATTAGAACGATATTTTAGTGTTCCAAGTGACGCCACAAATACGATAATTTGTAACAATCTCGTTCTTCACTGTGATCAATGATTTCTCATATATTCTGCTCCATTTATCACCACGGCCAGTGTAATTTTAAGCATTGTGCCGTGGCTTTCCAACTTTCAAATTCTGTATTATTTACAGTACACAATATTTGGTTTTTTAGTATTGTTCAAAGGACATTCGATGAAAAGAATGTACATCAGCATACGAGATCATAGACTTAATGAAAAGAGTATAAGCTAGCATGAAAGACTAGATTCAAAAATATATAAACTAGCATGAAAAACAACATACAAAAAACATATAGACTAGCATGAAAAATAAAATATAAAACAGTATACACTAGCATGGAAAACAACGTACAAAAACATATATGCTAACATGAAAAATGAAATATAAAAAAATACAAACTAGCATGAAAAACAACGTACAAAAACATATAAACTAGCATGAAAGACAAGATACAAAAATATAAAAATTTGCATGAAAAATAACATACAAAAAACATATAGACTTGCATGAAAAATAAAATATGAAAAATACAAACTAGCATGAAAAACAACATACAAAAACGTATAAGCTAGCATGAAAAATGAAATAAAAAAAATACAAACTAGCATGAAAAACAACATACAAAAACATAGACTTGCATGAAAAATAAAATAAAAAAAATACAAACTATCATGAAAAACAAGATAGAAATAAGTATAGACTGGTACGAAAAATAAAATATAAAAGAAAATAAGCTAGGATGAAAAGCAAAATATAGGAAGATATGAACTAACATGACAAAGTATGAAAAAAATATGCACTTGCATAAAAAAGGAAAAAACTGATTGGAATAGAAGGAAGTCATAAAATGATTGAAAGTAACGTACAGTGTATTAAAAAAATTAATAAATAATGTACTTAGACGATATATTTTTTTTCAAATGTTACATGTATTAATAATTATTGCAGTCATTATTTTCAAGAATATTGAAAACATAGCGCTTTGTTGCATGATTTTATGAATTTTGTGAAAGAGTATTTTTTCCAACTATCAAAACTGACGATCATAGAACAATAATAAAAATATACAAAACACCGATAATAAAAATATTATTTCTACAATACTAATATAAATTCTAATTATTAAAAAAAGAATTGTATAGTATCATAATATTACCAAACAATTTGAATTGTATAGTATCCAAAGAACGCATTCGAGCAAAAAACCCCAACCTTTCAAACATAAAAAGTTTCACAAACGCAAATTATTATAAAAATTCCGAAAGTCGGATTTTCCTTCGACTTAAAATATATCATTGTCATGTTGCAATTCGGTCAATTGTATTATAAAATAACAATTAACCGACTTTACACTATTACTCCACTTTTTCCGTTTGCAAATAAGACAAAGTATAATGTCACGGAAGAAAGAGCACTCAAATAATGAACCTGTTGAGGCTAGTAAAGTGTTCGAATAACGGGAATCGGAATAAGAGAAATTCTGTAATTCTTAAATTGGCTAAAAACATGTGTAAATCGTCCTACTTGTTATTTAGTGCTTATTTTTTTTTAATAAACCTCTTTCTGTGACAAACGTGGAACAGATTCGGGACGTTCGCAGAATTTAGAAATTATTTTTTTGATAAATCGCTGCAATTATTTTTACCTTTATATCGTGTTACATTTTAGACAAGTTGGATTAGATTTTAGACAATTAATTGACAATCATGCATTTTGTATTGAGAACGTTCGTGAAGAGTTTATGCAGTTATTTTCATCAAACTTCAAGCTTTTAATTTATATACAATTTGTATTTTATCAAACTAGATTTTTTTTATATCACTATTGGTAGTTTGTAAACAACAATTTAATGATTATACAACTATAGAATTAAAAAAGTTGATAGATTTAAAAATTATTGATGTAAAATTACATATAATACTACATTGTTATATAAATTACTTAAATACGTTCAAGTTATATTTACATTATAAATTCGACAGAATACCTATAACTTAATATAAATGGTTACTGATAGTTTCAAATTAGTTTCAAATTATTAACAAATTTTATCATGCAAACTTTAAAATTGTTCCGAGCTATTTTGCTCTAAATCAAAATTTTTCAGCTGAAACTTTGAGAGGACATACAATTAAGTTTATGTACATGTATATATACATATACTAAATTTGTAGAGGGTGAAAAAGAAGAATTTGACACGGTTTATTTTTGAACAGAAAGAAATCCGACTAACAGCTATAATATGATAAATCAGCAGTCATAGCCGCCATTTAAATTTAACGAAGAAAAATGAATGGCTATTCCGGATAATGTTAGTATTCAAAGTAGTAGTTTGCTATGGGATCGAACGTTTTACGATATTTTGCGAATATGTCGGCTTTCATCAAAGAAATTAAATTGCAATTCGCTATTACTTCGTTATGGTTAGAGGCTGTAACGCGAAGGAAACTCGTCATCCCTGTCGTGCATGATCATTATACCGCGATGGAACATAATCGTCTCGTGAGTCAACCGCACAGACGAATATCGATTATCCGCGATCGGTTCTGCCGGTCACGTTTCAATGACAGCACAAAAATGGAACGATGGTTCAATAAGAGTTCAGATCACGGTTCGATCGTTTCTGCGAAAGACGAAATTTGACATTCTTTGCTTTTGTATCAGCGAATTTTTTAATTTTTTAATTTGAATGTTTGAAAAAATTTGAATGTTTGATGTTATATTGGTGTGTTGGTACGATTAAAAATTGTATTATGATATTTCTATTTTTACGATATTTTTACATTTCTAACATGTCCAAGTACATTCAGAAATTCGTAAATTTGAAAATTTTATATTTCTGAGCTTCCAAATTTAAAAATAAAAAATTTCCAATATCCAATTGCTGCACCCACACTTCACACAATTCCTCTAGGGTGCTCATCCTCAACGAGCTCCAGCTCTGTTAATCCCTAATTTACATGATCATCTATCCACTTATATCGCTCAAAAACATCAGACTTTAAAGTATAAGTTTAATGTTGAGTACATAGTCTTTCACGATAAAACAATAAACCCATTTAAAACCTCTAGTATCGGGCATTAAGAAAATGATCTAACAAAGTACTCGCTTGTTTGCGCGCGTAACTCGTGAAGCGTGCATAAATTTATTGGCTCCAATTGCAGGAAGGTTTCGCGTACCGCAAAATTATACGGCGTGACCCTAATTATTACTATTTTTTTCCGCTTCTTCTTCTGTTCCACGGCTCGTAACATCAACGCGAAAACCTACGAGCTATTTACGAGGTTGATTCCTGATCGCCGCGATTATAATTGCAACGATGGAACGCCTCGAGATTCTTTGCATAACTTGTTTAATATATTAATAAATCACCATGATCACATGTAACATGATACAAAAAAGACCACGTGATGAAACTACCAATTGCAATATTAAAGTAATTAAAAGGAAAATTTGAAAAGTAATTAAAATTCAGACCAAGTTCCGTCAAATCACCTAAAAAGATTTATCCAAGATGTAAAAGTATGAAAATCTTTTTATTCGAAACAGAATAATTTTCTACCTTTGTAGTATCTGGCAAGCATATCAAGCTAACGATAAAACTCATTTTATTTTATTTTTTTATTACGCGGTTAAGAATCAGTATCTTTATCATCGATTCTGTTCGAACGAAATATTTGTGACTCAATTCACAAGAACAAAAAATTCGCACGATCGACAATGCACCGTGATCGAATTTTCGATCTGCACCGATCGAACAAACATTTCCTTATCACCGAACACGGTGCTCGAATAAATTTTGTCCGTTTATTTGAATAACTACGTTGTTTGCACGACGGATTCACAAATATTAACGGGCTTTGCAATATACCTAATTTACGAAAATACACGCGGTGATAGTGGGTATGGGCACACGTGTGCACACACACGACGAAGTAGAGCTACTTTTGGCCACCGGTGTAATTGTTGACTTTGAACCTCTTTCGTACAATCGCACGAAAATCGGAGATAAACTAATCAATGAACTATGAAAGCAAAAAGAGAAATAAATAAATGACTTTCTTCGAGATTTTACTCGAAATTTAACCTCGTGATTATGAATTTCCATTATATAATCAAAATCGATGAACTGACTTTGCTTGAAAGATAAGCGTACGTAGATCTAGGAATTAGAGTATCACTTTTTGAAAAATGATTTTTCATATGCTATCTACATCAGAGTTTGGTGAAATTGGTAAAAAACAGAGATTATCGAAATGTTATTTCAATTTAATTATTTAAAATATTTTTCAAACTTGATTATGTAAAAAATGATTCAAACTTGATTATTTAAAAAATGATTAAAACTTGATTATTTAAGAAGTGATTCAAACTTGATTATGTAAAAAATGATTCAAACTTGATTATTTAAAAAACTATTCAAACTTGATTATGTAAAAAAGTATTCAAACTTGATTATGTAAAAAATGATTCAAACTTGATTATTTAAAAAATGATTCAAACTTGATTATTTATAAAGTGATTCAAACTTGATTATTCAAAAAATGATTCAAACTTGATTATGTAAAAAATGATTCAAACTTGATTATGTAAAAAAGTATTCAAACTTGATTATGTAAAAAGTGATTCAAACTTGATTATTTAAGGAATTATTCAAACTTGATCATTTAAAAAATAACTTAGATTTACTTAGTCCAAATCATTCAGTTTTTAAGATAACACTGTAAAAATGATAATTTATGTTTATTTTTCAGACTTGATTACTTGAAAAGTTATTCAAACTTGATTATTTAAAAAATGATTCAAACTTAATTATTTAAAAAATGTTTAAAACTTGATTATTCAAAAAATGATTCAAACTTGATTATTCAAAAAATGATTCAAACTTGATTATTCAAAAAATGATTCAAACTTGATTATTTAAAAAATGATTAAATCTTGATTATTCAAAAAATGATTCAAACTTGATTATTTAAAAAATGATTAAAACTTGATTATTCAAAAAATGATTAAAACTTGTTTATTTAAAAAATGATTAAAACTTGATTATTCAAAAAATGATTCAAACTTGATTATGTAAAAAATGATTCAAACTTGATTATGTAAAAAAGTATTCAAACTTGATTATGTAAAAAGTGATTCAAACTTGATTATTTAAAAAATTAAACTTGAGTATGAATTTTTGTTATGTAATTAAAATCGATGAATCAATTTTGCTTGAAAGATAAAGCAGATGTGGATTTGGCAACGGTGTTCGAGGCAGGTACGATGGTGTTCATGATGATCGCGATAATAATTGCGACGATGACGAGGAACGCCAGGCTCGCGATTCTTGCACGCATGCCGCCTACTTGCGTTCGCGATGTCGAGGAAAAAACTAACCACGCAAAACCTACTCTCGATTCGTCCTCGTCGCCGATATCAGGTTTTTCATCGACGATCCTGGGAATCACTGGGATTAATTGCTCCGCTAGACTTCCGCTATGCAAATTGGCACGGATCACGTTTTAAAAGTAGCTACGTGAAATGGTGAAGGGAGCGAATAATTAGTTTTATCCAAATTGCTAGTTTCATTTCCTGTATGATTATTGTATAATCTCGTGAACGTTCGCGATGTCAATTAACGATATTTATCTTGCAACGGTCACTTGGTTATTAATATTTAGATTTACGATTGACAATTTGGAGATTTGGCAATTTTGAAGATTTGAGGGTCTAGAGATTTAGAGATTTGAGAATTTGGGAGTTTAGGGATTTGAAGGTTTGAGAATTAGGGGGTTTGACAATCTGATAATTTTCCCCAGTAACACGACTCGTCTCGTTAACAGTAAAACTACCAAAACGGTCAAATGACCGCTTCACAAATTTCGAACTATAAGTTACACAATTTGTTAAGATGGTTTTCATGAAATCTTTCATTATCATCAAGATAACTTCAAAGTAAAACTATTCTTTAGTGACATAAAAAAAGAAAAAGAAGCAGCTTTAATTCACTTTCTAATGACACGTAGAAGCACGGGAGGTTCAAGAGAGATTGTTTTTCAATAAACTTCTTTCTAATTTGATACAACGTACAATATATATGTTGCACTTTCGTTTTCGCCCGTTTGGAGACTTTCTATTACGCATATAATTATTTCAATTTCAAACGGCGAATATCGACCTGTCTATATCGAACTATTTTTCCTCGGTGTAGAAAGCGTAAAAAGCTTTCATGGAATTCGAGCCGCTGATGGAAAGACGAGAAACGGTGGACAAATTCATTGAAACAATTGGATCGTGTCTTCGATTATTGTCGCTAGGAACTAGTTTCCCATGAAAATGTCCCCGTTAGCTTTCTCATCATTTTCGAGTCGACTGATTTCAACAAAGCGAATGAATATTTGTGATTTTGTAAGTGATCCTCTATAGAGCAATAGGAAAATGTCCGCCATGTTGATTTAAGCCAAACGCGCCATCTTGATCTAAAACAAAGGCGCCATGTTGATCTAAACTAGATGCGATCTCAAAGTAGCAAATTCACAAATGCTTAAATCCTAAAGTTCCTAGACTCTCAAGTTCCCAAACTCTCAAATTGTCAAAAACACAAATCTCTAAATCACCAAATTCTCAGCAAAACCCTTGACTCTTGGCAAATTCATGAGTTCTCAAAAGTCCTAGATTTTCACATTTTTAAATCTGTAAACTATCATATCAGCAAATTACTAAATTCTTAGATAAATTCCTGGACCCTCATATTAGCAAATCCTCAAACCCAAATCTCTAAATCCTTCAAATTCTTCAATTTTCAAATTCGTAAGTCCTCAAATTCTCAAACCCTCTAATTCTTTAATCTCCAAATCCCTAGACACCTCAAATTAGCAAGTTCCCAAATTTTGAAATCTCGAAATTTCTACATTCTCACATTCCTAAAGTTTTAAACCTTAAAATTCTGAAGTTTTCAAATTCATGAATCCCCAAATTCTCAAACCCCCTAATTCTCAAACCTCCACATCCCTAGACACCTCAAATTGGCAAATACTCAAATCTCAAAATTTCTAGATTCTCACATTCCTAAAGTTTTAAACCTTAAAATTCTCGAATTCATAAATCCCCAAATTCTCAAGCTTCATAATTCTCAAATCTCCAAATCCCTAAACCCTCAGATTCTCAAATCCCCTAATTCTTAAATCTCCAAATCCCTAGACACCTCAAATTGACTAATTCCCAAATTTTCAAATTCTCAAATCCCAAAATTCCTAGATTCTCACATTCCAAAGTCTTTAATCCTTAAAATTCTCAAGTACCCAAATTCATAAATCCCCAAATTCTCAACCCCCCTAATTCTTAAATCTCCAAATCCCTAGACACCTCAAATTAGCAAATTCCCAAATCCTAAAATTCCTAGATTCTCACACTCCCAAATCTTTAAACTCCAAAATTCTCAAATACCCAAATTCATAAATCCCCAAATTCTCAAGCCTCCTAATTCTCAAATCTCCAAATCCCTAGACACCTCAAATTAACAAATTCCCAAATCCCAAAATTCCTAGATTCTCACATTCCCAAATCTTTAAACCCCAAAATTCTCAAGTACCCAAATTCATAAATCCCCAAATTGTCAAACCCCCTAATTCTCAAACCTACAAATCCCTAGATACCTCAAATTGGCTAATTCCCAAATTCTCAAATCCCAAAATTCCTAGATTCTCACATTCCCAAATTTTTAATCCCTAAAATTCTCAAGTACCCAAATTCATAAATCCCCAAATTGTCAAACCCCTAATTCTCAAATCCCAAATCCCTAGACACCTCAAATTGGCAAATTCCCAAATTCTCAAATCCCAAAACTCCTAGATTCTCACATTCCCAAGTCTTTAATCCCCAAAATTCTCAAGTACCCAAATTCATAAATCCCCAAATTCTCAAACCTCCAAATCCCCAAAATCTCGCATCTCAAAATTGCTAGATTCTCAAATTTCCAAATCCCTAAATCATCAAATCTCCAAATCCCTAAATCCTCAAATCTCCAAATCTCCAAATTCTTCCTAAACAAATTTTCCAATATTCCTGAACAATCTTCACAAAGTTTATCTCAGAATATTTGTCCTCTAATCAACCCCAACCCTCTTCTCCCCCACAATTTCTGCAACGAAAGTCTTTCTGTTAAAAAACCCAATTCACCCACTACACCTCATTCTGTGTCCACCATTGACCCTGTCCATCATTCGATCGTAAATAATTCACCTTTCAAAGGGTCAAAATCATCTGGCCGTCTAATTTGCAAGTGCAAATCAGCGAGTCGATCGATTATTGATGTCAATTGACCACCTAATCTAATCTCCAGCGGATCCAATTTCCTCTCTTTAAATCCGTTTAAAATCGATTCCAGAGATCGGAATTCGCATTCGAGTAGCTTCCGCTATTCTTAGCTCCGAAGAAACACGCGTTTCAGCCATCGTTGCAGCTGCCATGCCGTTGCGTTTCGCTCCTGAAACGGAATTTATGGGTTTATCGATCCGCCCGAATCCACGGACTGTTGTCCACATCCTAGCTCTATGAATTCCGCTCTGTCTCCTCGAGAGCTTTCGTTTCCGATCGGACAAGTGCTTTTCTGAGAGAACAAGAAACCGTATACCGTGATACGTTATCGTTCTACTTTCGAAGAACGAAATTCAAGCTGGTCGCCTTTTGTGACCAGATATCTAATGTAGAATCATCGTTTTGTTCTTGTTGAGGAGGGTGACGTTTTTATTGAGCTTGATGATTCATGTATTTTTAGATACTTTTTTTATTGAACTAACGAGGAATTAATTTCGACTTGAGTGACGCTTTTGGTGCATAATAGTAAGATTTAGAAAATTTATTAAAGTTGCAAATTTCTATGTTATCAAATTATATTGTTATATTAGGAAATTTTCAAAGTACCGAATTATCAAATTTTTAAATCAACAAATTGCAAAATTATGAAGTTATGAGATCACTTCTTCAAATTATCAAATTAACAATTTCTAAATTTGAAGGTCATTAAAATACAAAATTATTAATTTTTATATTTCGAAATTACTAAGTTACTAAATTACCAATTTATCAAATTATCAATTACCAAATTTGAATGTTATTAAATTACCAAATTATCAATTTCTAAATTACCAAATTCTCAAATTACCAAATTACTAAATTAATTATAACTCGCGTTTCATAAATAAGGCATCTCACTTGCATATCGATCAATTTTACAAATGAGTTGTAACAAGGAGAAAGTAGCCAGTCTGAATTAACTTTCCCGAATTTTAATTGATCATTAACCCACAGAGAATAGCTCTTATCCATTACAAAATATTTCAGTATAAAATGTAAAACCTGAAGCCACTCATTTCTCTCTTGTTGGTAATTCTTATATGTTAAACGTTGTTAAAATAGAATAGATATAATGGATTTCTATTTTAACAGTATTGTAACATTATTGGAAAATTAATTTTATAGCGTTGTAACAGTATTGTAACAGTATTATAACAATGTTTTAACAATATTTTAACAATAGTTTAGCTGTATTGTAACAGTATTTGTAACAATATTGTAACAGTATTTCAACTGCATTATAATAGTATGACATATAATAATATTGTAATAGTATTGTAACAGTATTCAAACAGTAGTGTAACAGTATTTGTAACAGTATTGTAACAGTGTTGTTTAAATGTCTTACTGAATTTATTTAAAGAATGTCTAATTGAATTTATTTAAAGAATGCCTAATTAATTTATTTTAAAAATGTCTAATTAAATTTGTTTCAAAAATGTGAAATTAAATTTTTTTTTAAATGTTTGAATTTATTTAAAAAATGTCTGAAGTTGTTTTAAAAAAATCATTTTATTTTGAAATGTTTTATAACAAGTAATTTTATTATAACAAAATATGGTAAAATACACAGAATTCAGTAGAATCAAAACGTGTTAAAATAAGTGCTTTATTATTTATTTTAAATATGTAATTAAATTTGAAAGTGTTCTATAAAAAATAATCTTATTATTTGGTTTATGTTATAAAAACCAAATATAACAGAAATGTATAAGCAAATATAACAAATAGCAAGAGTTGAAAATTTGCAACATGATTTTGTTACAAGTTGATGGAAAATTTAGATACAAAAATAGTGTGCACATGTGCGATGTTATCAGTAGTTTTCTTTTAGATAATTCTGTAATAGATATGAAAGTGATATGAAGCGTATAAAGTAGAGCATCAAAACTGCAAATCTCTTTGCAGGAGAAACATATAATGTAAAAAATAATAAAAATACAGGATATATTATAAAATTACAAATATTTTGATTTTTACAAAAATTAAATTGATAAAATGGAAAATTAGTTATATTTTATTTTATAATTTTACTCTATTTTATTTTATAAAATATAAATGTATAAAATAAAATAAAATATAAATGTAAATATAAATTTTAGAAAATATAAATGTATAAAATAAATTATTTCACGAAGTAAAATATAATAAAATTAATTTTCCCCTTTATCAATTTATTTTTTTCTTTCACAAAATGAATCAATAATATATACACTGACGTGTGCAGTCCATATTATCAGCGTCCTATCACATAAAAATGTAAGAATCACAAGTTCCACGAAAATGAAAGAGTTACAAATGTTACAAAATCCTTCAGCAATAAAACTGGTTGTTAATATCTTGCAATAATATCATGAGATCGCATCACAAACAGTGTCGATGATCGTCAAACGGTTATCAAAGGTTTAGTCATTGTTTGAATTTGCAAGCAACACCGAGAAGCTGCTGCAAACGATACGTAGAAAAGTTTTATTAACTATCGGTGACGCGATCTGGGTATCAAATCGTCCTTCGATAAGTGATTCATTGGCACCGACTAGACTCGTTTTAAATAGCGTTTTAAATAGCAACTGAAAGAAACAACAAGTCCGATTGAGTAATCGAATCTCTGCTCTATATTACTTAAAGATCCATTTAGAGCGTTATTTTCAGATGATACATGATATCATTCGTAATAGAGAAGAGAGAAAAATAATATAGTCTCATTTTTTAATTATGTAATTGCAAAATTTATGTATGTGTATGATTAGTTTTGATGAAATTATGATGGTAGTGAATTTTTTTGAACAACTTACTTCTGCGAAATGAGAGTATTCTTTGTTCTATAGTGAGGTGCATAAACAGTATTGTTCTATTTTGATATTGTTAAAATAGAATTCTATTTTGTATGTTTTATTTTAGCATTGGTATACTGGTATGATATTGTTATAATACTGTTGAAATATTGTTACAAATACTATTACTGTACTGTTAAAATATTGTTACAAGTACTGTTACAATAATTCTGTTCAAAATTCAATTTTTAAAATATATTTACTTAGATATTTTTAATAAAATTATTTGTATTTAAACATTTTTACCCTATTTCGTATTTTATTAAAATTTACTAGTGACCAACAATTAAAATTTAATGCATAGTTCAACAGTTATGGAAAATATATCAACAGTCGAATGGAAGAAAAGGCAAGTTTCTATTGCCTAAAGAGGAGAACCAAGACGTAGCTTTCGCACACGGATGACGAGGCTTGAATTTTGTCGACCACGCGAAAAAGGACAAAGGCTGGTTCACATTATCTGCGACAAAACGGTACACACAGCCCACGCACTTTATTTCTTCGACTACCTACGTTACACGGCGATAAAAAATTGTTTACTGAGCCCTTTGTACACTTTGGAACACTCATACACGGACAATTTTGTATAAATATTTGTTAATAGCAACGGGAGAGCAATTAACATGTTTACCAGCTGTGTGTGCGAAATTAGTCATAGTTGTAAATGAATGATTTTTTGTTGCAACAAAAATGTAACATATTTAATAAATTTTGCAAATTCTAAAAATTCAAGTGAGCGATTATGGTGTCAGAAAGTAGTAACTTATAATTTATGAAACTGAAAGTTGAAATAAGTAATTAATTATTACTATAGAAATTAATTATAGTAACTTATAATTTCAGAAACTAAAAATTCGAATCAAGATTTATTACAATAAATTTTGCACAGTTTAAATATTTTATTTTATCAAATCTTACTATATTAGTAACAAATTTCGCTTTTGATTACTAGATTATATTGAATTTATGACGTCAGTCACTGGAGACCACGGCAGCAGTCAACGCGTTAATATAAAATTTCAATTTCATAAATCAAACTGCCTCAAAGTTATTAAACGTTATGCAAGGGTGTCCCAGTGGTATCGATATCTCGACGTACGATAAAAAGAACTAAAACGAAGTGGAAGTTTAAAGAAAAATCTTAATCTTGTAATAAACTTACAAGATTTTAATTATTACAAATTACTTGCTTAATTTTTTAGCAGTAAATCCGCTGTAAATTTGTATAATTTACTATTTTCATAAAAACTTATTTTACTTTAACAAAAATGATAATTCTATTACAGTAATAAAAATCTTATAAAATACATGGCGCCTACATCTCAGTGATAGTTAAATATAATAATATATACTCTTAATCTCTTAGAGGAAAAAGATATTACATCCTACATTTGCATAATCATCCTAGTCTAATAATTACATATGTACAACACCTGTCGCCTTATAAGTGCGGATAAAGAAGCTTCTATTATAAAATACATACATTCTAATAAACAGTTTCCACCGTAATTTCAAGAGAAATGCTGCGTCGTTTTACCGAGATGAAAGATAAAACCTAGGCTTGTTTAGTTGCTAAACAAGAAGTTCTTTCACTCTCGCCTCTGTCCTTCGAAGACAGTCAATATTCATACATGGATCGAGTGTCTCGATCATTGTGCGCAAGACGTGTGAATGCACTTACGTTCCGGTGCAAAAATAAATATGGCCGCAGAAATTAATATTTGCATTCATGGAATCGAAGCAATCGACAACACCGGTGTAATCAATCATCCACAAACGTTATTACAAAACTACCACTAGAATTGAATTAACCTAAGCAGGAAGAACATCTCGACCGACAAAGAAGCCTTTTTTCAGTCATGAATAACATGATCATTATGTAAGACTGAAGCGGATTTAATGGTCGCTTTTTTAATCGATTTAAGCGTTTCCACAAATTATCTGACATTACGTATTTTGCTACGTATCGTAATGATCTTGGGCGATCAATATTGCATTGTTAATACTCCAGGATTCTCATGATTAATATAAATATAGTAGTGTTAATAGTGGTCCTAAAATCCCACGTTTCCAATTCAAAAATTATCAACTTTCCAAATTCGCAAAATTCCAGATCCCTAATTTACAAATCTCCAAATTTGCAAATAAACATTGAGGACCTTAAATCAACAAGATATTTTACCTCAGATAATCAAGAGTATAAATTCATAATTACAATTACGTGTACAATCTTTGATATAATTAAAACGATAAATATTCGTATTATACCAAATCCTGAATCAAATATAAGGTTATTGTACTCACAACGCGATTTCCGTACACAAAATTCTCAGCAATCTTTGTTAGAAAGATCATTCAATGATTCAAAACTTCCATGACAGACGCACACGGAAATGATCGGGAGGTAACACGACATGGCTGACTCGTCGTCAGCTGACAGATAAACGATTACAAGATTCCCATTGCGTACTGATATTTATCATAACCTAAAACACCTACGGTAATGCGACTAGTTTCATTGCATAGAATCATGGTCAAGCTACTCCAACATCATAAACACGATCGAGTTATGTTTAATAATGCATTGCGTACGTTCCATACAGTCGCAGCACCGCGAAAGTAAACAAAGAAAGACCACCTTCGATCCAGCAACCCCAACGTTTCAATGTGACTGAACGTTTCGATAAGTTTACAGGAAATAGATACTCTATGTCGATTAATTATCTGACGTCTATTCGGTAATATCGAATACATCTCGAAAGTCGATTCTCTCTGTACGCATGAAAGGAAAGTGTACAAACTGCGATTATCGAAGTACGCAATCGAATTCCAGTGAGCGAGCCGGTGTGAACGGTGCAACTACTGTGCACATCATTTTTAAATAAACTAGAAAATTGTAAAGCGCAGTGGACATCGAATCGAAGGGGGCGCGGTCGTAAATCGCGAGTAAAACGAGGGAAAAAGGAAAAAAGTGCGACTACGTGCAAGCTACTGCAGGAATGCAGAAAGAACGTCAGACGGAGAAGAGAGTGAAAGAGAAACAAAGAGAAAGAGTTGTCGTGTGAGTCTTTTGTATACGAGCATGTGTGCATGTACTTACATGTACGTGTACGCGAAGGGCCCCGCTCTGTGTGCACCACCAATCAAACGTCGAGTCACTGCACTTTTTTAATTCTCGCCCTATTACTTTTTGTTCACATTACCGCGCGCGTTTACGAGCCCGATTACAGTTCGATTATTATGCACCATATTATACTGATTTATCACTATTCACATTATATTGTTTAATTCACGAACGTCGCGCGATGCACCGTGCGATCTGACTGCTCGCTTCGACAAGCCTCCTTCGACTGCGCGTCGAACACTACCGTTTCGGAGCTCTGAGATTTGGTGACCGATGATACCCGATGATAACCGAATATCACCGAACGAATCTTTAACTGGAAGGGATACTGGAGATGACGTTTTGCATTGTGTTTATGGTTCCTGATACCAGATACCGCTGTAGAATTTTAAGAACCCTAATTATAAATATAATTAAGTACTTTAAATTGTAAAGCAATAAATAATTCAATTAAAATAATCAGTAGCATCACAATCAGAGACCAGATATCGAATACGTTCATCATTAATTGCACATATTTTATCTGATTCGATTGAATCTAATGCACGATTCAATTCCGTCTACACCTCAAATTTCTCAGAAATCGTGCATTAAGCATATATAAATTTAATGAACACATCATTATAATCGTATAATCTAAACTTAAAGTTCTAACTCATAGAAATTATAACAAAACTGTAGACGCAATATACGATAGACTACTCATGTCATTGTTCTCGTGTCAAGTGATCAGAAATCATCGAACACATCGTTTATGATAGTTACTATTTTTTTAAACATTTATACATTTTGGACCTAGTTGTCATATGCTGTTTAAAATTTATATTTACGCGCACTTTCTAAAAACAGTATATCTTGTGTCATCTAGCGTTTAAGTATAGTATTATCAATGCGTTGGTAATTTAGTTCCAATAGTTTCCACTTTTTACCAGTAGATGACTAGATATAGTCAGTGTCACCGGTATGTAGGTTGTGTTTAGATATTTACGTATCGTTTAAGTTTAATAACAAAGGCAAAATTATTGTTTATAAATTTTTTCTCAATTTGATTCGTACCAGAAAAGTTGAAAGCTTCATTTAAAGAACACAATTTAGTATTGTATTGCAAGAGATTGTTATTTTATAGGTTATACGTTGATAGTGATTCTGTGTACATGTATAAAAGAATGTATGGGGTTATTGTGTTTTGATATATCATATCCTGTGAAAAATTTATTACAGTTTTATAAACCATAGTAATGGAACAATTACAAACTGCATTAACTGCAATTAAAGTACTGCGTTCAAGTGTTGGTCAGGTTTTTGATTCTTTAGGAAATGGATTAAGAGCTGACCATGGAGAGGAGAATAAAGAGAATAAATACCTCCTTGAACTACAAGAGCTTTTAACAACTGTCAATGTCAATTTAAGGTATCTATATTATTTTAAATAAAATATTGTCCTATAATTTATTCCATGTTTCTTTATATTTAGAGATGTGGAACAAGCCGTAAGCAGTTTAAATCCACCACCAGGACCATTTAATTTAGCTAGTACAACATATCTTAGTCAGGAGACTACACAAGAAAGACAAGCTTTATATGGTACATTAGTTAATAGTTACAAATGGACTGACAAAGTACATGAATACAGTAATGTTGCTCAATCTTTACTTAGTCAAAACTCCTTGAAACGGTCTTATAATACTCCCAGCAGAGCTAAAAGAGGGAGAATACAAACAAGCAATCATAATGTTCCTCAACAGTAAGTTAAATTACTTTGGTATTTTAACGCATGAAATGAGACAATTATGCTAACACAACTTTTTCTTACAGACAAGTTGACTCCTTGATAGCTACATTTGATAGACTATTTAACGATATGACTGTTTCTGTATCTCGACCATTTGCATCAAATGCAATATTACATGTTACGTTGGGACACGTACTAAAAGGAGTAATAGCATTTAAGGGTTTGATGATTGAATGGGTGGTGGTCAAAGGTTATGGTGAAACAATGGACCTATGGACAGAATCAAGACACAAAGTTTTTAGAAAAGTAACAGAAAATGCACATGCTGCAATGTTACATTTCTATTCACCAGCATTGCCTGAATTAGCAGTTCGATCATTTATGGTAAGTGAATACATAATAGATATTGTGAATAATATATTACTGATACATAAATTTTGTTACTTAAACGTTTTATTCTTTTTCTAGACTTGGTTTCATAGTTTGAATAATTTATTTAGTGATCCTTGCAAACGTTGTGGTTTACACTTACATAGTGCTTTACCTCCAACGTGGAGAGATTTTCGTACATTAGAACCTTACCATCAAGAATGTAAACCATGATTTCCTAGATAACGAAAATGAAATTGTATATAATAAATTTTTTCTATATAAAATATAAATTAATTGCATTTTTATTATATAACGTACTTCTTACAGGGTAACTAAAAACACTGATTTTACTTAGTAAATATTTTTATTTGTAGATTTTAAAAGATGTGTATGATTTTTCCACTTAAATTTATCTGTTCAGCTTAAATACATTAATCAAAAGTAATTAAACTGTTATAGACAATTGCTACGCATATATACAATTGCAAATAAAATTATATTGAAATATTACAGGTTTGCAGTTTTGTTGCACTAATACAATATGAAATAATGATGCATAGATTGAAAATACGTAATATGACTCATCAGAAAATTTTCTGAGAAAAACAGAAATGTTTAGCAAACTTGAAATAAATCAATTTCAGACAAATTTAAAAATGAACACAAATTTGAATAAATTATTAAAAACACTATAATCTGAAGGTTGCTAAATGTTATAATAAAAAATTTAATTGAAATGAAGAAGGAATAATGTTTGATAAAAATAATTATTATAAAAAGAAACAAATCAGTTCGCCGTTTTTGTTGCCACAGAAACACTTATTTTCGTGCTAAGATTTACGTGTAATATACAAATGAGCAGGCATACATTTGTTTTTTGTTTTTCGTCTGGAATATAATAGCTCTGCGACCAATGGATTTTCTTTACCTGTACCCTACATATGTATATCATTCCTTAATAGTTATTACATGCTATTTAATTTTACATAACTCTAGTTAATAGTTATTTAAATATAATTATGTTATAAATACTTTTCACATAACTGTACACATTCACATTTGGAATATCGGTGCTCGTCAATGAGCACAAGTCGTTTGAGTGGCAGTGAACATATTTTTATAAATCGTTATTGTGATCACTTTGCTGTACTGTACCAATTCATTCGTTTAAGGCTCTAGAAATGTTTGCAATACTTCGGTGAATTTTAATAATCATCATTGACTCGAATCTATGTATGCGATCTTGATTTCTTTTATCAAAGTCATGGTGAGTGCGGAAAAGGTCCTTTCATAAAGATATCATTTATATATGTATAATATTACAGTTTTAGAAACGAATTGCTTAGCATTATCATTTACGTGTGAATGAATTATAGTGAAAATCAATTTTCTGGTACATGAAAAAGTGTTTCTGAAAGCACTTCGAATACCTACACCTTCACTGTTATTTTAGACCTTCGTGAAACAAGAGATTTATTTCTTTAATTTCATCTTGCAAAATTCACGCGTGTGCGGGCATAACTGCATGTCACCGTAATACTTGTCTAACGATACTAACTAATTAGAATGTTAATCGTGACGAAGGTAGAAAAATGGTTCGTAGATTATTTATTTTTTTAGATACAGGTAATTTTCTTCTGGTTGCTTCGAGATGTTCAGTGAACGTATATATCACAGCATGCCTTTTCTCAATAGGATGATCACCAATGAATAAACAATGTTAAATTTCGCAAACTAAAAGTCTTTGAATCGTTTAATACGTTGAATGCCAGATCAATTTTTAACTTGCTTGTTAAATCATATTGTGGCAGAATGCTATATAAAACGATTCCAATTCTATTATCATATTTTATATATTTTGCTGGGGGTCACCAGTGATCCTCCATGATGGAATTTGATCTCGTTCATGTTTCAATAACTCTTTACTAATTTTTAACGACTGCAAAAAATTTTATTGAAGTCAATACTCTATATCGTCTTTTACATATAGCATTATAATTATCATAAGAATAATATTAAAAATTTCATTTGCAAATTTAGAATTTCCTCAAGTTCGGAGTTTGCTGTACGAAAGTACAAAAAAGATGCGAAATAAGAATTAGAGATTAAGATTAAAAAAAGAAGCAAATACTTGACCACCGATGACCCCCATGGCATTCAATGTTTTAAAAAATGCACCAAATAATGTCAACAGCTAATTACACACGTAACAGTTCCAGAAGGTGAATCAGCGAACCTTTGAAATATTAAAAAATTGCATAATGTTAGCGCGACATAGTGTTTCTCGAAATCAACTTTTACCGATCAGATGCATATTTTTTACCTCGAATAATTGCGACTACGTTTACGTGTAATTATCATCGTTCAAGCACTTGAATGACTCGAAAAAATGGATATGCTACCAGCACTCGGTTCACGATTAATTTGTACACCCATGACACGAGTGAGAAACGTACATGGTGTTCATCCACGTGTACGCCATACGTGTACGATAATTAATTAACGAAGTGTTGCGATCGTTTCGCCAGTTACATCGTGCTACTAACAAACTAGTAGCTAATGTACGTACGCATTATATCTAGCCTAGCTATCGATAATCAATAGTTGGAATTCTGATAACGCTATAATGCAAGGAGATCTACTTTAGCATATTTATTTATTTTTCCTTTCAGTTCAATAGCTTATTGCCTTTCTCACTGATTCTGTATGATTCGGACAGCTTATAATTAGAGGTTTACCTTTTTTTCTTATTTTTTTGCCTTTTTCATTTTATTCCTTTCGTTTAAGTTACAACAGACGCGATTCACTGCACATGATGTTATTTATTTAGTTTATTTATTTATTTATTCGTTCTATTCTACAATATTATATCGCGATTATACCGCAAGTATTTCGATAGTGAACCGTTTCGAAGTTGTGTTTAATTTATCGAATAATAACCTAGCGCGGAGGGTGATTTTTTTTTTAGTCCTTGGTGTTTTATGTATTTTCTTCGGTGCTGATTATTTCATTACCAAACGAAAGACACGCTGAATCGTCTATATTTATCAACTTGCAAGCGGAAAAAATAAGTTGGAAATGATCGTTGAATAACACTAGAATTTTTCGTTAATCAATCATGAATGTTGTTGCGCGTTTAATATAATCTATCGAACGTTGTCGTCTCAGAAGTTCCTCGTTATTCAACGTAAAAGAGGGTGCTTTAAAAGGTAACAGTGTTTCCCAGTCGAGATTCGCTGTGATTCGATTAAAACGACCGATCGAAACAATCTTTTTTTTTCTGTATCGGTATACTCCTCGTACGTGTTAATAATAGGGAATCGAGTATACTATATCAAATAGTATAGGATTATCATACATTTTTCTCTTACGAGTCGACGTGTTAAGTACCGTAGAAGTATACAGTATATACATGTATGTACATACGAGGGACATTTTGCCCCTAAAGAGTTTGCCTAACATCGAATTACGTGCATTTCGGTGTAAAACATTAACGACAAAAGGTAGTAAGAAAAGGCATGCCTCTGAATTGTACAAGGTACTACCGATTATTTGTGGTTCAATCGAAGGGGTGAATTCTCGTGCGAAAACTTCGTGTATTACACTCAAACTATCATGGCGTCAAATCAGCGAAACGAAATTGCGCGATCTATTTCCTTTATTTTTGCTTTCGTTTAAATATTCGTTACGGAAACAAAATCTTAACACGTTCACTACCGTTGGTTCAAGTTAATTTAGTGATAATTAAATCAACTTATTTAAAAGTTTCAAACACTCTTTTGAAGCGGTAAGTTTTAAATTCTTGAAATTTTTCTCTACAAACTTAATTAAAATAATTGAATACTGAAAAAGAAACCCTTAGCATCAATCGAAGTTAAAAAGTTAACACTAATGTTATCCATATTATGGAGCACCCAAGCGGTAATGAACGTGTTAAATAAAAATGTCCGAAATGAAATATTATCGTAATATATGACACCCGCTCGTTTGTACCACTGCGTCCCTTCATAAGATAAAACGATCGACGAATTTTGTAAAATGTCCTGCGAGGCACCGTATAAGAACGACGTTTCTATAATCGAACGTCTATTTCGAACTATTAAACACATCTAGGCTCCGTGATTCATCTTTTTTTTTGGTCGATACCAGATATAACACTCAATTCAATTGATCAATCAACACATAACGCTGTAAGTCATAGTACAGTGCAACGAGATATAAAGACGACAGTGATACAAAAAGACGTACAATTTCAATAAATCTTATGAAATGAACGTATATAAAAGTGAAGTATATAATATGTATATATAGATGTACACCTTCCTCTCGTTTTCTGTGGGGTTTCGTTAAACGATTCGTCGCAACTAGCAATTATACGTTCTATTATTCTTCGATGTGTCGCACGAAGTCCAAATGCTTGTAGTGATCACGGTCCAACTTCTTTTAACTTTTCTTTCAAACTTCTAGGCACAATCACTTTCGAAACATTATTTAGATTCTTTTTTTATCGAGGATCCTCGTTACCTCGTTTCTATCTAATTCCTCTTGATAATTCTTCGCTTCGAAATACAAGTTCTAGTTTGAATTCCAAAGTATTCCTTTCGGAGCAGAGAACTTATTACGAGTTTTAAATTCGTAAAATTGTTATCTAGAATTTTAGGATGATTTTAAGCATGATAGGCTTTAAGGAAAATAGAGACGCAAGTACTCGATCTTTGAGCAAGTTTTGCTTAATCAAAACGTTTAACTAATTCACAGCAGCGAACATAAAGGCGTTTCAATAAATTATACTAATGTAACATTGAATATAAGCAACCTCGTACTGGCCATAACTCTACAGTGGGTCATCGGGCCCGGAATGTCCATGGACCAGTAAGAAAACTCAAACATGATATCTGGGTCCGTGAATCCCAGGTCCGAATGCACATTCCCAAAATGTCCAAACTAGAATTTAAATTTCGACCCTATCTCTATTTCGTATCGAAAGATCCGCGAGACGACGAGCATTTAGATCTTGTGACCATCACCTAGACTGCTAGGTGTTATCGAACATAATTCTCGCGTTCGAGTTCGTTCAAAACGTTCGTCTAATTAACAGGTGTGATCCTCTCGTTCTCATCGAACGTCTCTCTCTCTCTCTCGTCCCTAAGCATGATTGCACGACACATTATTCTCATAATTCTCCGTCACACTCCAGCTAATAATGGTCGCGTTAACCGCTCGGCGCAAACTGTTCCGCAAGAAAGCCGCGCACGCCTTGCTCCTCTCCGTGATGATCTCGTACAATTGATTCTCCAATGTGAGGCTGTTCGTGGTGAGCAGTAACGGCAGTGGGATTGACGCGTTCATGATCACTAGATTACCAATATTAAGAGGAGCTGTTTCCCATTGTCAGACACCGCTGTTCGGAAAGCGTGGCGGGGGAAGCGGGGGCGGTGGTCTCTCCGGTTGAGCGGGTGCGCCGGAAGATCGCTCTGATCCAGCTGCAAACACAACTGTTCACTCACGTTAATACCGGTGCACTTGTCGAGAGCAGATTTGCGTTAGTACTTGCTTAAGCTACTTCTTAGTTTGCATTCATCTACCAAACCGTTTCGATTAGAGACAAATAGCAAGCTTCTACTACTTGGTCTTTGTAGAATGATACTTCAACGGGGATTGTTGCAGGGTGCATTCTTTGCTAGACCAAAGAAAATACCGTCAGACATGGACCATGTCATAAATGTTTACACCAGCATCTACTTATCACATTGTCGTACTTCTCTCATGTTAAGGATTCAAAGAATCAGATGTGCTTATACTAAGTCCAGTCAGACACAATTATGGCGAAGAAAATACAGGACTTAGGCTACTTCCTTCTATGTTTCTTATTTACTTATCTGACCGGTGTAAGTGCATCAAGATGCATTTAAACTGGCCAAACTATTAGAAATGAAGAAAATAGAATAAAAGACTATCTTCCATTTGATTGAGTAAATCTGACTACTGTGCCTTCGGATGAGAAGACTAAACAAGTTACCAAGTTCAGGTAAGGACTACTTACCTGTGTCGAATTTGACAACTTGCTAGGCTTATTCGTCTACTGTCAACTGGTCTTTAGGACCCATTGAAGATAGAGAAATTTAGGCAAGTTATCAGACTTGTTACTCATTTGTTTAGTGTAAACGTTTTATGGCATAGTCGACAGATGTCTTTAAAAGAGAAGGGTCGTATTCTTTAAGGTTAGCTAGAGAATCACCCTATGTCCTTGAGGTATTAACGTGTTCTGGTGTTGATACATAAGGTGTCTAACTGGTGGTACAATTGGGAAGACTAACAAAATGATATAAGCCAAAAATTTATGTACAACTTTCGAGGGGGTTCCTTTTCTCTGTGTTTAAAAATACCTGGTTTAACTTTTAAATCACATTTAAAACCTAGTTTAACATTTTAAATCACATTTTTTAATTGTTTCATGTTTTTCAAAGTTGGTAAAATTTGACAAACATTTACATAGTCGAAGTTACAAGTTATGTTAATACTAATTATAATTACCTTACTAGGTAGGTAATAAAAGAAGGTTACTAGAAGGTAATAAAAATTACCTTCGTGCACATTTAACTTTATAATGTAGAGGAGGTTATATAAGTACATAAATCTTCCAATTGCACTAACAGTTACAAGACAGCCAATAATGTAGCATCAGTAAATATTAGGTCGTGTGATATGAAACGAATTTATCAAGGAGAAATTCATTTTCTAAAGAATAAAGATGTTATTCGTGAAAATAGTTGCATATTTGACAATATGAGTCAGAATTGATAATAGAGAAGTTAAAAATATCGGTAACCTCAAAATACGTCGATACTCCATTATAATTTTAGCGTCTACAAAATGGTGGAGTATTACTCGATTTACAGTTACAAAATAAAATATTTCATAATGTGAATAAAAATATTTTTGTTACAATTATGTTACACAGTAATATTGTACGATTTAACAAATAAATTTACAAAAAGCATTTTTACCCGAAAAATACGTCATTTCATATTACACGACCTAACAACCATTGTTAGATCTGTGACGGTGAGTGAAATATTCGATTCACTTAATTGATGAGTGGTTATATTCATGATTTTCTATCGATAAGATTAGTACATCGTTAGTATCGTTGTAAAAAATCGTTTCATTTAAAAGATGTTATTTCATTTTCGTGTACAAAATGATAGTTTGTGCAATAAAAAAGATTAAAAATATACCTGTACCTTTACTTCGAGTTTCGAAATTGAACTTATAGAAGACTGTTTTTGATTTTGTCAAAATCAAAAATATAAACGAATGTAATTTTATCATTGGTATCCTAAGAAATCGATTGGTTATTAAAAAATCAGCTAAAAGGCAATATTCTCTTCTTTTTATCCGTACTTAATTTAATTCCCAAAAAATGTTTTAAAAATACCTGCAAAATAGAACAATGATAACTCCTTAAGTTTTATACATGTGCGATGTGTTTTATATTAACCCTCGAACGTCGAAGATGGGTCGATCTTGTAAAACGTGAAAATTCGTCCGAAAAATGTCCGAAAATTTAAAGACCCATCTCCATGTAACCGCCATTCAAGAGTTAACTTTTCGATGGATACATTTTGATATACCTTTAAAAATGTCGTGTTCGGCAAGTAAAATGCTTTTGAAAAGCTTCGAATTTTAAGCATGTGTACTACTTGCGTTTAATTCATTTTTTTTTTTAATATCGATTGCCTAGATCGAGATATACTATATATCCTCTAATGTTGCTTTTTCGTATAAGCTCAAGGATAAACAAAATTTATCGAAATGAAAGTGCATGAAGATCGATATTTTGCTATTCAGAATTCCTCTTTCATCTTTTTAATCTCAAATAAAGTAAATATACATTCATGCTGACATGCCCATTACAACACCATTCATGCTCCAACTGCGTTTTAGTATTTTTTTTTTTTTCAAGTCGGTTTTACAGTTTCATATAAAAAAATAATAGTAATGTGGATACAATTTGTTCTCGTATTTTTATCAACATTCATATGACTCCTTATTCTTTTATGTCTTTGCATTTTACTGATCTATGACGACCCATGTGTGTTATTGCGATATCCATAATGGCCTACCTCCATTGAAACTACTACAAAGGCCAGTGTTAAATAGCGCATAATATATATAATATATATATATTCTTAGAATGGAAATGAAGATATATCTACCAATTTTATTTAGAAGAATGATAAGAATACTTAGAATTGACTAGAATTAGATATATATATGTATATATGTATATAATCGGACAACAGATTACCATATATTACACACACAGATGACAGAAGAGAGACATATATGTAAACGATAGAGCTTATAATGCTGAGACTTTGTTAGACTAGAATGATAAAAAATTGTAGTTACAATTAATCCTTATTGCTCTACGTACTCCTATATTCACAATAATCCTGTATTTACAATCGCTGTTCGTTTAATATTCACATATCTTGCAACGTTGTCAGAAATATAAGCTCTATGCTCAAAATTTACTTCAACTATATTCAACTTTCAATCAAGTGTATGGTGTGAGTAGTTGGCTGAAGCAGTGTGAGTTCATGAAAAGAAAAAGCTAAGAAATCGAACTATGACCAATGAAATGTAGAGTCACGTTAAGTGAAAGTGAAGTCAAACATCGCGATTTTTTTTTTTTATTTAGAAGAATGTTAGAAATAAATTGTATTGGACGTAACTTGCAGCCATGATCAAGTGCCTTCTCGTCAGCTATATGATCATCAACGACTAATGTTACTATAAGTCGTTTGGAAAATTTTTATTTCGAATTTTGGGAGTTTTGGGAATTAGATAAATTTGGGGGAAATTTGGGAATTTTGGGGATTTGAGAATTTGGTAATTTAGAAATTTGGGGATTCGAGAATTTGGGGGTTGAGGATTTGGATATTTGGGGATTTGGGAATTTAGTAATTTAGGAATTTGGGGATTTGAGGGTTTGGAAGTTTAGGAATCTAGGGAATTTGAGAATTGGGTAATTAGCAAATTTGGGGATATAGGGATTTTGATATTTAGGAACTTGGCAATTTGAAAATTTGGAACTTTACTAATTTGGGGATTTGAGAATTTAGTAATTTAGGAATTTGGGGATTTGGGAATTTGGAACTTTAGGAATTTGGGGATTTGAGAATTTGGTAATTTAGAAATTTGGGAAATAGCAAATTTGGGGGTTTGGGGATTTGGATATTTAAGAATTTGGGGTTTTGGGAATTTGGTAATTTAGGAATTTGGGGATTTGGGAATTTGGGGATTTGAGAATTTGGGAAATAGCAAATTTGGGGATTTGGGGATTTGAATATTTAGGAATTTGGGAATTTTGGGAATTTGGAAGTTTAGGAACTGGGGAATTTGAGAATTTGGTAATTTAGAAATTTGGGGATTAGTAATTTTTAAGGGTTGAGGATTTGGATATTTAGGAATTTGACAATTTGAAAATTTGATAATTTAGGAATTTGGCGACTTGAGAATTTGGAAGTTTAGGAACTGGAGGATTTGAGAATTTGATAATTTAGAAATTAGAGAAATAGAAAATTTGAGGGGTTGTGAATTTAGATATTTAGGAATTTGACAATTTGAAAATTTAGTAATTTAGGAATTTTGGGATTTATGAATTTGGGAATTAGCAAATTTGGGAGTTTGAGGATTTGGATATTTAAATTTGAGAATTTGGTAATTTAGGAATTTTGGGATTTATGAATTTGGTAATTTAGAAATTTGGGAATTAGCAAATTTGGGGGTTTGAGGATTTGGATATTTAGATTTGAGAATTAGATAATTAATAAATTTGAAAAGTAATAAACTTGAAAATTCAAATATTTAGAAATTTGAAAATTTGTTAATATCAAATGCGAGTTATATAAAGTATCCTCTAGTGACAAAAATATTTCATCCCCCAAGAGGATTAAAAACTAATGATGGTTTGATATAACTGACGATCCACCACTTGATCATGTGTGATTCATGATCGCCTCTACCCATAATTTTCAATAAAATTCTTACCGTGAATTGACGACAAAATATAAACAATCAAAAATGAGCGTTTACAAGAACATCGACACGATAAAATTTTCGATTTCTAAGGTCTTAGTTATAATACATCTGTGAATCGGTATAGTATACGATAAAAGTGGCTTCATGTCGTTTACAATGCAATTAACAGTTCAATTGTACTCCGCTAAACTTTCTAAATTGTCAATAAGAAAATATATATAAGTAGTGTGATATTGTTCTCTGCTAGGACCACTTGTTATGTCTTGTAGTAGCGAAGCAGCAATGTAATTATTTTTGACTTATTTTTTCATATAATCAGCACTTTTGATTCCTCTGCGCTTTTGAATCATACTGAAAGCAGAAAAAAAATAATAGTCGCAAATAAATTCGAAACGAATGTATCACAATGAAACTACAAATAAACATAATTTACAAACATACATAGATGGCAATAGATGGCATGCACAATGAGAGGTAGATGAGAATAAGCGACACGTAACAAACAATCCTTTTTAATCCTCTCAGATTAAATATATCGGCAACAAATATTTCATTGATCTTTTTTATTCGTTTCCCGACACGCACGGCAAAATAGTACAAGCTTTTATGCAGAATTATTTATCTACTTCAAATAAGTATCGAGAAAAATTAATGGTATTAATCAGTTTTTAGTCGCTATTTTGCTTAAAAGTTCTTTTTTTAAAGATACTTTTCATTACAAGCAAAAATATTAAAAGATATTTGAATTATCGAGCTATAAAATATTTGCATCTGTCAAATCACTTTACAATTGTATTAGATATTATTGAATGTCATACGGGACAGAGTTCGGCCATTTTGTACTAAGAACGTCAGCCATCTTCTTTAAGTAAAAGCTTTACTTGATATATCAGAACTGCTATTTTGCAATACCTTTTCGAGATCATGTGATTTTCTTTATACTTCAAAATTAATTATATATGACCTAAAAATATAATAATATAAAATAATATCAAATACTCGACTCATTACAAATTACACAAATATAAGTATACTTCAACATTTCTATTACTCCAAATATACACATATGAAAGATTAATCTATGTATAAATTGTAATAAGTTTCGAATGATCTTACGTATAAGCGACTAAAACCTGACTAATTTAATGTACCAAGGGGTTGAAAAATGGCGAACGAGAAGAAAATGGCGGCAGCGGACGCAAAGAATTGTTTGTCATCGAAAGACAGAAAATGGCTATGTCGACAGATGATATTGTGGTCAGATGATTTTTGGTCAGGTTTTTAAGCCTTACATGAATCAGGATGTGGCTTCTCCTCGGCCACCATCAGGGCTGCACTCTCTGCTGGCGGTATGTGTCCCTCTAATGCATTCACACAGTTTAGCATGCTCCTGCAAAACATCACGCGACTTGTCCAAGTTTCCGCTTCTTCATACATGTCTATTGAATCTTTCCTTCTCTTTATTACATTCCAGATCTTCGTCGAGGGCATCGATTCAACATGCACCGACGTTGCTCGTAACCATGAGAAAACAGTATGTACCGCGGGGTCTTTATCAATACAACTCGTCAACGTAACGTATATATCCGGTGTATACTTTTATTTTTTTACTTTATTTTATCCTAATTGACCTGGATTTGAATTCGAAAATTTCAATGTTCATCATTTAACCGCCACGATTAATTATTTCTATTGTTCTGTGGTACGTTATCATCACGCCCCTTTCGCAAAGCTACCATTAGTCGAATTTCAATGTCACATTTGGTTGCCTATTCTCGTTCACGCATTTACATCGACGTCCCGAAGAAATGACGGTAATTCATTTCACAGTTTCTAGCCTTGTTGGATTACAGTGATTCACTGGCCTGTGTAGTAGACTCTAGACATGTTCGTTTCGGATGTTTTTTTTAATATCAGAGTCCACGGGGACTCGTGTGGTCTTTAAAATCGTAGAAAAGATATAGAAAATGTTGCCGGAGATTCGATCCCCAGCGCGACGAATATTCTTAACTGACTCTCCTGCAAGGTAAACGAAAATTGGGTCAAAAAGCTTGACCAACGATGAAAAAAAAATATGTATATGCTCCACGTCGAGGTCACGTGTACGAGTGGAAGAGAACTGAAACCGGTAATTAAATAAACAAACAGATTTATTTTACAACATAGAATATATATATGTATATATATGTATGTACGTATCTTATCGGTGATGCCGAAATATTCGTTCGTTAATATAATATCGTATATTAGGGAATGATCGATTCCAAAAGAAATAGAAAAATCAAGAAACGTGTGTGTAGTCAGTGATACAATGACATCTCTTGTTTTATAGCAGTTTGTGTGCTACGAGTATGCTAAAAATCGTTGCCGATAACAATTATTCGATTAGATCGATTGAATCTATAGTAATTTTTATTTGGAGTGAATGACGTTCTCGATATAGTTCTTTTTTTTTTTTATTATTATTATTCTTATGGTTTGTCAGTAGCGTGGGTATGGTTGGCAGTGGTGGCGTCAGATAGGACGGTCTCCTTGCTAGAGTTAGTGGCGAGCTCCTCTTCCCTGCAATATAATAATGTTACATGGCAATCGAGCCTCGATTTTGCGTTCGATTTTCAGAGAGAAATCCTAGTTAACACTGTTATGTACGTTATAATCAAGCTTTTTAATTCTAACAACGTACACGCATTACGTCGATTACGCTTTTGTCACGCTAGAGACCCCCTAAGCCCCGAAATTGTCAACGAGGTTATTTTTCGGCGAAATTTCATTTAGAATACTTCAACTAAAAGATACAAGTTTCGTAAATAAAATTTTTATTCGGTTCTTTTTATCGTTCTAAAATAGTTTTTTATCTTACATTTAAAAATAACAAATTGTTTAAAAAATTTTAGATCACTCAAATTAGGTATAGAATCGTTCTTAATATGTAGAAAGAATAAAAATTTTGTCTAATTAATGTGTAGTGTGTATCATTTGCAAGTGTTTTCGTATATTTTTTATACTGTTGGAATTAACAGTATAAATGAAATGATAAAATGTATATTTTGTTTATAAAAATACAGCGAATGTCGTTTCGTTATCATAAACTTATTATACAACTTGTATCTCTCAGACAAAGTACACTACTAGTTTCAAACTTCGCGCCACGGGTTTCGCCGAAAAATGGCGGCACCAATCGAAATCGATACTGCCATTTCGTGATTCTGATTAGAGGGTCCCCAATTCACGTTTTCAATTATATCATTGAACAGTGGCGCACTCAAGATTTAATCGTGAAGGTGGAATTCGAAGAATAATATCTTTCATACAAATTGAATAAAAACATTTTTAATACAAGTTGAATGAATAAAAACATTCTTAATACAAATCGAATGAATACGCTCTCGAGACTTAATCTTGCAGGGAGCCGAATTGAACGAATAAAAATACCTTTTATATGAATTGAATGAAAGTATTTTTAACATAAATTGAATCAGTATGTATTTTTAACATGAACTGAATGAATAGAAATATTTGTAATAGTAATACAGACATTTTTAAACTGAATGAATGTTTGATTCAATGGACGATGACAAAAATTTATTTGAAGAAAGTATTTTATTTATTTTAAACAATTTAAATGTAAGAAAGTATAAGTAACTAAAAGTATTAGTTAATTTAATAGTACTTTATTATGTACAATGGGTACACAATATAATATTAATAAATGGAAGAGTGAATTTAATTTTTGAAAAATTTTCTAGTATATTTTTCCTTTCTTTCGAGAATGTCAGGGTCCCTAGATCTCTGGGTGCGCCACTGATATTTTGTTATGTAAAAGTACAAATTCACGAAACAGTAAATCATGATATTTAAGATAGAAACACATTATCGTCATATGAAATTATACATCATCTGATGTATACCATCATCTTGAACAAAGGATGTCAATATACAGGGTGCCTCAATAAAATGTACTTATAGATACACTTCGGACAAATGTAAAAATGGCAGCAAACGTATGGATTGTTCGGTATATTATCAATACTGATTGTAATCATTTCGAACACCTGTAATATCAAGATAATTCACATAATATGATAATAAAGTGTGGCGAAGTATGAATTTAAATGAAATGTTTAAAAATGATACGTAAAATCGTGAAATATTATGTGATTTTAGATAGTATTTGTGTTTCTATCTTTATTGTCATGACACAAAATATGGGTTTCGTTTTCGGATGATATCGAAAAGTCATGGTTTTGAGTGTCACTGTGATATTTTAATGTTACAGTATATTATGTAAATTATATGTCGATAAATAACGAAGATATTCTAGTATTTTGTTTCATACAAATCCACCTTATCTTCTCAGAGAAATTAGTGTTCCATTTTTGGAACATAATATTTACGTTTAAATGAATAAATAAATAAGTTGACGTATCGTAGAAGAATGCAAGTAACTTGTTCTAAAGTGCAAGTATTTCTAAATATTTATAATCCATTAAAATTCTATCAGTTTCAATTTAATTTAACCATGAATGATAAATAAATAAATGAAATAAAAATTATTTGCGAGCAAATAAAGATTTGATTTCATAATATTTTGCAGTATTAAAATTACAACGTGAAATTCGATGTCATGACAATTATCAATTTACTGTCACATGAAAATATACCTTAAAAACAGTTTATTACAAATAGGCTGAGGTTTAACAATAAATTCGATGTCTAAATAATAAATGAATTTCCTGTTTATAATATATTTCTATCGCACCATGATTGGGCATCGATCGATTAAAAATGTTCAATTTTATAACAGGTATTAATGCTTGAGGTTAAAAGAAACGAATCATGAAAAATCGCTAATATCCTGCAGTTTGCCCAAGCGATTTATAAATACAAGTAATATGTGTAGGTATATATATGTATGTATGTATTGATGAGATCACATAAATGCGTTTACTGGACACGTAAAAAGTGAAACATACACAATCATAAAATTGATAAGTAGCACTCATTCGATCATAAAAGACAAGGAGAAAAATGTAGCTTCTTTCTTTTCTAATATCTATGTCAATTAATTTCAACTATAGCGTTACGGTTGTTTCATAAACCAGCGATGGGCGGATCAGGTGCCCGTACAGGAACTGGTGGGCAATGACGTGCACCGTGTGCGCAGGGATGGTGTTTACAAGGATTTTACAAGTTTACAAATTTATAAACTCTCAAATTTGTTAGATTTACAAATTTACAAACTTTCACGTTTTTTGAAATTGTAATTTTACAAACTTTCACATTTTTTGAGGTTGCAAATTTACAAACTTTCACATTTTTTGAAGTTGCAAATTTACAAGCTTTCATATTTTTTGAAGTTGCAAATTTTCAAAGTTGGTAATTTAGTAATTTGAAAAGTTTCAAAGCTGGTAATTTGGTAATTTGAAAATGGGAAAATTTGGGAATTTAATTTTCAGGTCTTTGAGGTGACAAATTATGAAATTACGAATTAATTTCAAACTTTCAATTGATAAATTCAATTTTCCAACATTTTCAAATTATTATATCTCTGATTTGTGATACTTTCAAATTTCGATATTTTTTAATTCTCAAATTTCCAATTTTGTGAATTCTCAATTTTGCAATTTCTGTATTTTCTAATTGGAAAATTCTCAAATTTCTATATTTTGACATTTTGACATTTTCAAATTTACAAGTTCACTAATTTCCATATTTCCAAATATTCAAATTCCCAAATTTATAAAATTTCAAATTTTTGAGAACCCATATTTACAAGTTTACAAATTTCTAAATTTCCACGTCTGAAATTCTCGAATTGGGAGATCTAGAAATTTAGTTATATAGCAAATTGCAAATTTAGTAATTTAGTAACTTAGTAATTTAGGAAATTGCAGATTTAGATATTTGGTAATTTAAAAAATTTCAAATTTAGAAATTTAGAAATTTAGTAATTTAGGGAATTGTAAATTTAGATATTTCGTTATTTAGGAAATTGCAAATTTAGATATTTGATAATTTAGGAAATTGCAAATTAAAAAATTAAAAAATTTAGAAATTTAGAAATCTAGTAACTTAGATAAATTACTAGATTATTACTAAGTTAGCAAATTTAGAAATTTAGAAATTAAAAAATTTAGAAATCTAGAAATTTAGAAATCTAAAAATCTAGTAATTTAGTAACTTAGATAACAGGAAATTCATAAATGTAACAATTCAGGAAATAAATTTGGAAATTGAACAATTTAGCAAATTGCAAATCTAAAAATCCAAAAATTTAGTAATTCAAAAAATTGCAAATACAAAATTTTAACAACTAAAAATTGAAAAACTGAGAAATTCTGCAATTTGAAATCGAGATATTGAAACAACCACCACTGTACAATACAAAAGCCCACAACAAGCAGGCCCGTGCCCGTTGGCCCCGGGGCGGCCAGTTGCCCATCACCGTCATAAACGAACAAATTGAATGAAAAACTTGACTAAATCATAAGCAACGAATAAAAGACCGGCTATCGAATAGAATTCATTCATAACGAGAAGCTGTTTACTATTCATCGAATGTTTCGGCAAAACCTTGTTCCAGCGTAATTCGCAATAAGGAAACGAACTAAATGGGACGAGAAACATAATTAGAAAAAAGATAATAAATGCGTAGCTTGCGAGTTTATCAAGAGCTGCACTGATCAAACGAGGGAACGTGAACGCAAAAAATCATCATATTTTTTTATGCTCCACGTTAACATTTCCCTTTTTATCGTCTACGATACTTATTTATTTTATTTTTTTTCTTTAAAAGAATTTTTAAATATCTCATATATACTCTGTCTCGTTATTCGTCGAAGATATATGCAAAGCGGCTCTTGCTGCGTTTGCCTAATCGAGTATTAAAATGTATATCTATTACTTTGTATACAACTCAGAAAATGATTTGTACGCCAAACAGTAAATGTAAGCACTAACATGCAGTCGCACAGTACAGCGCCATTAAACTCGTGCCAACTATCGACATGAAAATTATCTCCAAGGCTTGCTTTGTCGTCGAACATTGATCGGGTTTCGGTAGACTAAGAAAAAGAAACGAAAGAATCGAGATAAAAACGAAACAGGAGCATGCTGTAGAAAAATACAAGGCTCCGGGAGGGAATTACTCGAGAGTAATTGGGGCTGTGTGTCCATTGGCGTAACTGGGACTTTTATTTACACTTTTTATAGTACCTTTGTATTATTCATTTTTATGTTTCTACTAGTTTATACTGGTATTACGTTATTCTGATGATGGAGTTTTTGGAGATTTGGAAGGTTGGAGAATTTAGATTGGGCATAAATTGGGGATTTGAGATTTTAGAAAGTGGGGAATTATCGAACGTGGAAATATGGGAATTTGAGAAACTTGGAATTTGGGGATTTGAGAATTTGGTAATTTAGAAATTTGGGATTTAGCAAATTTGGGGACTTGAGAATTTGATAATTTAGAAATTTGGGGATTTGAGAATTTGGTAATTTAGAAATTTGGGGATTTGAGAATTTAGTAATTTAGAAATTTGGGATTTAACAAATTTGGGGATTTGAGAATTTAGTAATTTAGAAATTTGGGAAATTAACAAATTTGGGGGCTTGAGAATTTGGAGATTTGAGAATTTGGTAATTTAGAAATTTGGGAATTAGCAAATTTGGGGATTTGATAATTCGAAAATTTAGAAAATTGGAATTTAGCAAATTTGGAGCTTTGAGAATTCGGTCATTTAGAAATTTGGGGAATTAGCAAATTTGGGGATTTGAGAATTTAAAAATTTAGAAATTTGGGTATTTGAGAATTTGGTAATTTAGAAATTTGGGATTTAACAAATTTGGGGATTTGAGAATTTAATAATTTAGAAATTTGGGAAATTAACAAATTTGGGGGCTTGAGAATTTGGAGATTTGAGAATTTGGTAATTTAGAAATTTGGGAATTAGCAAATTTGGGGATTTGAGAATTTGGTCATTTAGAAATTTGGGGAATTAGCATGGGGATTTGATAATTTGAAAATTTAGAAAATTGGAATTTAGCAAATTTGGAGCTTTGAGAATTCGGTCATTTAGAAATTTGGGGAATTAGCAAATTTGGGGATTTGATAATTTGGTCATTTAGAAATTTGGGGAATTAGCAAATTTGGGGACTTGAGAATTTGAAAATTTAGAAATTTGGGGAATTAGCAAATTTGGGGACTTGAGAATTTGATAATTTAGAAATTTGGGATTTAGCAAATTTGGGGATTTGAGAATTTGGTCATTTAGAAATTTGGGGAATTAGCAAATTTGGGGATTTGAGAATTTGGTAATTTACAAATTTGGGAATTACCAAATTTGAGAATTTGAGAATTCGGCAATAAGAATTACCACATTTGGGGATTTGAGATTTCGAAAGGTGAAAAATTTGAGATTTGCGAATCTGGTATTTTAGAATTCTGGAAATTAGCAAATTTGGAGCTTTGAGAATTTGGAAATATCGGAACTTGGAAATTTTTAAATTTGGTAATTAAGATATTTGGAAATTAGTACATTTGAAAATTCGAGAATTTGGAAATTTGAAAATTGCAGAATTTGGGGACTTAAGAAGCCCCTTAATGTGGAGATATAAAAATTTCGAAAATCTGCGATTGTAGAAATTCGAAGTTTTCAATTATTGCAAAATTAAACAATTTAAAAACCTAGTATTACAAAGTCCAAAAACCCAAAGATCCAAAAATCTAAAAATCCAAAGACCCAAAAATCCAAAAATCTAAAAATACGAACTCGTAAAAAATTCCCATGCTACTTGAAAAATGTCAATTCGCGTTCGAAACCCAAAAATAACTAGACCCACTTTGACCCAGTTACGCCAATATTTATAACAGCAAACCTTGCCAAAAAAAGAGAAAGAAAGAAACAGGTCACAGGGATTGTCTTTCTTAAACTCACGAGAGATCGCTAAAAGCATTGGGGGGGTATCAATCACATAATAGCCCTGAAGAACTATTAGAAACTGTGAAATGTATCTTCGCAACAGAAAAACGTAAAAAAATTACAGTTTGTCTTAACGAGAGTTATTTCATGCAACTATGTCTTCTCGTTGATCAACGATTAAAAAAGTTAGCCTGACTGGATAATAGCGCATGAAAATGGAGGCTCACAATGAGCTGATAGTAAGTAAAGATGTTTCAACATGCCAGGCTGTTAGACCGAAGTTAATGGTAGTCACTTAAATAGGCAGGGACAGGATTATTTTTTACTTCTTCTCTTTCCTTTCCTTCTTTCTATCCTGATTATTCAAAGAAAGCGTAAAAAATCGCAGCTTCGAAATTAGACAAAATCGCACGTTCGATCGTAAAAATAATTTGAAGATCGCAAAAATCAAAGGATTGCTAAAAAATAATCCTTTTTCTTTTAAAGACGACTAGTGGTGTCTTTGGTAACTGATTTTCATGCAGTCAAGTAATCCTTAGAAATTTGTATATATATATTATATATATAATGTATATTATATATATGATAGGTATAATATAGAGATCGTAACGAAGCCACCACAGTAACAGGGGAACTTATTGTTGTGACTCACCCATAAAGTCTGCTGTCCCGCAAGCTGCTCCTGCTCCAAATAACATAGAAAGCACAATTACGACATGTAGAATCACAATTGTCATCGTATTAATACGGAAGTTCAGCTTAAACAATTTACCAGAACCATTAAAATAACGATTTATTCAAATAATACATGTACAATATGCTAAACAAATAAATATAGTAATATCCAGTTGGCCTTGCAGGGAGAAAATACGTAACGATAAGACTATGAAGCTTCAAGCTTGGCGTTAATGATGGGATCAAGTGCGTTATTTGCATACTTGGCCAATTGCTTTTTACAGACTATGTTAATAGGCAACTTTTATTTTGTAGACTTCAAATACTAGATGCTTTGTAGGAGATGCTTTGTTATTTGCGAGGGGTCATTTTCTGACGGAGTTTGGGGAGATGGAATTTTTTTAGGAGAAAATGGGGATATTTTTTTGTAAGAAAGTGTCGTTCATATTTCATTGTTTCGATTTGAATTTGCAAATTTGTTTTGAATTTAGAAATGTGGGTAATATTGAAGTTTGGGTATTTGGAAGTTTAGGGAATTTTGAGGGTGAGCGGTATTTAATTTGGGGATTTCACAATTTGGGAAATTTTGGGGATTTTGGAGTGTGGGATCAGAAAAATTGGAGTTTGGGAATGTGGGAATTGATGAAATTGAAATTTGGAGAATTTGAGAATTTCTGTGTTTGAGGATTTTGGGAATATCAAAATTTGTAAACTTGTAAATTTGTGAATTTGTCAATTCATCCATTTACCAATTTGTCAATTTGCCAATTGCTCAATTTATCAATGTATCAATTTATCAATTTGTCAATAAGTCAGTTTGTCAATTTATCAATGTTTCCATGTATCAATGTATCAATGTATCAATATATCAATATATCAATGTATCAATGTATCAATTTGCCAACTGATCAATTTATTAATGTATCAATTTGTCAATTTACCAATTTACCAATGTGTCAATTTATCAATTTGTCAATTTATCAATGTTTCCATGTATCAATGTGTCAATTTGTCAATTTATCAATTTGTTGAGTTGTCAATTTGTCAATTTGTCAATTTGTCAATTTACCAATTTATCAATTTACTAATTTGTGAATGTGTGAATTTACCAATTTATAAATTTTGAAATTAGTGATTGCAAATTTGAGAATTTCATAGATTCATAAATGTGAATATTTGCAAACTCAAAAATTTTAGACTCAAAAATTCGTGACCTTCAAAATCATAGGACCTAGGAATGTATAGAATTTGAAAATTTAAGAACTCGTAATTTTGCAAACTTCTAAGCGTCGAAAATTTACAAGAGAAATGAAATGCAACATAAAACTATACACTGTCAATTACCTATTTAATTTTCAATTCGCAAAGGATTCAAATTTCCCGCGTTCGAATGAAACTTGAAAGCACTGTTTCTTTTTTTGAGATACTTAAGCCCATCACTACTCAGCAGAGGTTTACAAATCAACAGGTATGTTAATTTTCGAATAAATCAAAATGGGAAGGTGAAACAAACGATCGTAGCTGATGACGGTCTGATTACCTCAATTATTTCGATCGCGTAATTCGATTGATTTATTAATTAAACTCATTGTCGGCGAACTACGAGAAGAATGTTTTACCTTCGAGTTACAAAAAAAACCTTTCTCGGTGTAACATAAATGCCAAGAAAGATTGTCGGCAATTCTACTACGGTATAAACAATAATTACTGTACAATCATGCGATAATCACCATGAACACGTTTCAATGGTGTCGTACATGTGTATGTAATCTCATGTGTTCTAATGATTTCTACATTACGAATCAGATCAAACCTGTATCGTTTACATTGATCTCAAAATTCTATATACTGTTTAATGTTACAAGTAATACCTTTAAATTTCAATTTCACGCTATTTTAAATACCTCTATTATGGCTGCATAATTCGAACATTCAAATATCGATTTATTCGAATAATGAAAACAGTCAAATTCGGATTTGAAATTCGAAAATTTAGATATTCGAATATTCAAATTATTCGAATACTAATTGTACTCAAATTCGAATTATTCGAATACTAATGGTACTCAAATTCGAATTATTCGAATACTAATGGTACTCAAATTCGAATTATTCGAATACTAATGGTACTTAAATTCAAATTATTCGAATATTAATGGTACTCAAATTCGAATTATTCGAATACTAATGGTACTCAAATTCGAATACCAGAAGAGTTCAAATTATTCGAATAAACACTATGAAAATTTCGTTTTGGATATTCGAATATCGGTAAAACTCAGATCTGAAATTCTAAAGTTTGAATATTCGAATGATCAGCCCAACTCAGATTTATAATTCGAACACTTGAATACCTTCGAGTATTTAAAATTGTACACCTCTAGTCCCTACACATATTCTAATTTTTGGTGCAAACAAGAAACGTTAAAGTGTTGCATGTGAAATACATTGTGGTAAATTTACAGTTTATAATTCATGTTGGTAATTGCAAAAAATGATTGTTTTCGTACAATGTTCATGGTGGAGATATGGAGACTTTTATGGTTGCTCGTTAAACAGGACTTCCACCTCTTCATTTTGGCGCGAGATTTGAAAGATGCCGGTTTTATTAGAAATATCTCGGGGTTAGTAGTAAAAAATTGTCCATCTCGGCATTTTTATTGCAATCTACGGACTGTATTTTATGACACCGGGTTTTATAACAAGGTGGCAATCCTGTTTGATTATAGTTAACACGTTGACTGACACAGGGAAAATGGTACGTCGTAAAACACTATATCAGTTTCAGAATTTACAATATTACTCGCATCTGTGATATATGAAGTTTCATAAGAGTCTGTCCTATAATTTACCAAACATCATATTATTTATTAAATTTTCACAAGAATCTGCTATTTCTTCCAGCAGAAAGATCATTATTTAGATTGATCAAAAATAATTTTGTTAAATAATTAAATTCAGAAAGGATCAAATTGGCAACTAAATTTGTGGACCACAATATCTTTTTGTACTAAAATTCACCAAACATCATATTGTTTATTAAATTTTAACAAGAATCTGTTATTTCTTCTAGCAGAAAGATTATTATTTAAATTGATCAAAAATAATTTTGTTAAATAATTAAATTCAGAAAGGATCAAATTAGCAACTAAATTTGTGGACCACAATATCTTTTTGTACTAAAATTCACCAAACATCATATTGTTTATTAAATTTTCACAAGAATCTGTTATTTCTTCCAGCAGAAAGATTGATCAAAAATAATTTTGTTAAATAATTAAATTTGTTGGTCATCAGAAAGGATCAAATTAGGTTAGCAACTAAAGTGACCTTCATATCTTTTCACAACAAAATTCAACAAATAAACATTTTTGTATGAGAATAAATATTTTATTACATCTTGGAAAATTTAAACAAAAATTTAATTTTAACAATTTTGAAGCATATATAAATGCAGAAACGACATCAGTATAGAAATTACATTTTAAAATCAATATAAATAAAAATACAAATTTTCAATCTATATATTTAACAAACATCAATTTATATATCTAACAAACATCAATTTATATATCTAACAAAATCAATTTCAAACAAGTGATAAATTAAAAAATTGAATCTCTAATTTTTCAGCGTCTCCTTTCGACAATACTAATTTGACCGAATCTCTTTCATATTTAATTGCACTAAAATTACCAGTGGTCGCCATGTTAGTCAACGTGTCATCTCTGATGCAGGAGGAAAGTATTCACATATAGTCAGCATTGCATGATCAGGAATCTGAGGAGACCTTCCTCAGATTCGTCACAAAGAGAAAGAACAATTTCTTTCTCTGTCAATCAGCGTTCAAAAGATCGTGTGTTACATTTGAGGCTTCATCGCGAAGCGTAGTCGGGCGGATGCCTGGACGGATACGATAACAAGTGTGTCATGCACCGAGTGACGATATTCGCGAAAAAAAAATAAGTACAAAGTCTTTATTCTTCTTTCTGAACCGATTGTCTCTCGGTTTCGTCGGCAAATGAAAATCAAACGGAAACGAAGCTGTCTTTGAGCGTAGCTACAGCGTCAGATCGTTGCAAACGAAACAACCGACTTCTACAAACATTATTTTATATTCTGAACATTTTATATTTTTGAGTCGGATGTTTTGTATGAGACGATCTGGCAATACGTACAAGAATCGATCAAAATTAATGGGGGAGAGAAAGACACGCAAAACTGAGGATTATCTATCTAGATATTTGGTATAGGTATTCGGGATGGTATTAAGTGGTTTGTTTATTGCATACCTGTCGTTACCGTGCCTGAATAAAGCTAGAATTTCCTCGAACGTTTTATTCTTGGTCTCAGGAACCTTCTTGTACGTGAAGATCCAGAAGATGGCTAGGAATGCACTGAATGGTAGGAACGTGTAGTTTTCAAGGCTAGTCTGCAACACAACAAAACGAGGGGGTCAGTTTATAAATAGCGAAATGTCAATCGTCTTGCGCAGAGATCTGCCTTTCTACTACTTAAAAATGCGAGAACCGTTTAAATTTGACTGCTCGAGGCTTCCGGGTGTATGAAGTCTTCTTTCGAAGATCGAGCGCTTAGAATGGGACTGTTGTAGTAACCTGAGCTTTCATTCATTACTGAGATTTGGAAGTTTACGTAAATCAAGTTCAGGATATTTTTGTTTATACGAGAAAGATTGTAGAATGTTTAGGAAGTTATAGCGAATTTATAAATTACTTATATCAAATTTACAAGTCATATCAAATTTACAAATTAGTTATATCAAGTTTATAAATCAGTCACTTATATCAAATTTACAAGTCACTTATATAAAAATAGTAATTTTTCAATTTTTACTAATCAGTCAATTTTACCAAATTTTACACATCAGTCACTTGCATCAAATTTACAAATCAATCAATTTTACAAAATTTACAAGTCAGTCACTTATATCAAAATTACTAGTCAGTCAATTTTACCAAATTTACAAGTCAGTCACTTATATCAAAATTATCAGTCAGTCAATTTTACCAAATTTATCAATTAGTCACTTCTATCAAATTTACAAATCAGTCACTTATATCAAAATTACCAGTCAGTCAATTTTATCAAATTCACTAATTAGTCAATTTGTACCACATTTACAAATCAGTCACTTAAATCAAATTTACAAATCAGTTAATTATATGAAATTTACAAATGAATGTGAGTGAGTAAGTGATAGAGTGAGTGAGTGAATGGGGGATTGAGTGAGTAACTGAGTTAGTAAGTGAATGAGTAAGTGACTGAATAAGTGAGCGACTGAATGAGTGTTTGAATGAGTGAATGACTGAATAGGTGAGTGACTGAAGGAATGAGTGAATACATGAATGAGTGAGTGAGTGAATGGGGAAGTGAGTGAGTAGGGGAGTGAGTGAGTTGGGGAGTGAGTGAGTGGGGAAGTGAGAGAGTGGGAGAGTGAGTGAGTGGAGGAGTGAGTGAGTGAGTGAGTGAGTGAGTGAGTGATTAAATGAGTGAGTGGGGGAGTGAGTAAGGAATGAGTGAGTGGGGGAGTGAGAGAGGAATGAGTGAGTGAGTGGGGGAGTGAGAGAGGAATGAGTGAGTGAGTGGGGGAGTGAGAGAGTGAGTGAATGAGTGGGGGAGTGAGAGAGTGGGAGAGTGAGTGAGTGAGTGAGTGAATGAGTGAATGAGTGAATGAGTGAGTGGGTAAGTGAGTGACTGAATGAGTGAGTAAGTGACTGAATGAGTGAGTGAGTGAGTGAATGAGTGAGTGAATGAGTGAGTGAGTGGGTGAGTGAGAGAGTGAGTGAGTGAGTGAATGAGTGAATGAGTGAATGAGTGAGTGAGTGAGTGATTGAATGAGTTAGAGTTTGATTATAATCGATAACACAAAATGTAATTACATGAATAGTGAGGTCTTACCTTCATACTTGGAAAACCAATGCCAACCAAAAAATTAGCCATCCAATTGACAAGAACCGCGATAGACATGGCAGCAGGTCTAGGACCTTGGGAGAACAGCTCGGCGGTGATCATCCAAGGAATGGAGCCAGGTCCAACAGCAAAGAACACCACGAAACTTAGCGTCGACACGACCGACAGATAAGACATCCAGTCAATCATTTCCTGCACATAACCGAAAAACTCCTATCAGGCAGTAGAATCGTGTTCGTCTTTCCTGAGCAGCCGGAGGAGTCTCGTCTCAGGAGAACAAAATCGTAAAACCTATAGAAAAACTAAACGACGGAGAAAACAAAAACGTTACAGCATGCATTTGTGCAGCTCAACCCTGTGTCAAGGCGATGATGCGATTGCAACAATGCGAACGTGCTCTGTTATATAGTTACGCTTCCGTTCAAAAGTTATAACACACCTATTAACACTTCGATATTGGAATGGGTCGAATTTTTTAACGAAAGCGACATTTTTTTGGTAGTAAATTTAGGTATAAAAAGTAACGTAATATTCTACTTAATTTTTATTAACTATTAATCCATGATTCTGAAGTATAAATTAAATTTGATTTAGATGAAATTTTATGAGGGTTGATTAGCCTCATGTCGGACGCAGTGTAGTTTCTTTTATGGAAAATGGCGATATGAAAGGGGAAATTGCTGGTACAAGTTTTTTAGTTTGCTAATTCTCAAATTTCCAAGCTTCCAAATTTCGAAATTCCCAAATTCACGAATTCACGAATTTCCAAATTCCCAAATTTCCAAATTTCCAAATTACCAAATTACCAAATTTATAAATCCCTAAATTCCTAAATCTCTAAATCCCTAAATCTCCAAATTCCTAAGTCCCTAAATCTCTATACCCCTAAATCCCTATACCCCTAAATCGCTACTCCCTAAATTCCTAAACCCCAAAATCCCTACTTCATAAATTCCTATACCCCTAAATCCCTACCTCATAAATTCCTAAACCCCTAAATCCCTACCCTCTAAATTCCTATTCCCTAAATCCCTATACCCCTAAATCCCTACCCCCTAAATCCCCACCCCCTAAATCCCTACCCCCTAAATTCCTATGCGCCTAAATCCCTACCCCCTAAATTCCTACCCCCCTAAATCCCTATACCCCTAAAACTTATGAGTATATGTTTCAAACAAAATTAAAATATACGAAGAACTACCCACTTTACACGAGTCTAATTTAATTAAAATATTTAATAGAATTAAATGTACCAAATCAGATAAGTGTTCTATGACTTTTGAACGGAAGTGTATATTTACATTAAACACATCTTCCATTTAAGCGATCAAGCATATGACTGGCTAATTTCGACGCAAGGAGTACCAGGACACGTTGCTCGGACTTTAACCAACGTTTACGCCAAAAGAGAACTATTTTCATAATATAAATTGCCTCTTAAAATTACGTATTAGCATTTTACATCTGTAACAAGAGTAGGTGAAGTGTTTAGTGCTACACAATTTGGTGTACACAATATCGATTTTCGACTATTCAGTACGTTTTCTTATATTGAGTCTGTATGTATATGTATATAATAGATATGTATTACGTACACGTGACAAAGGGTGACAGGTTTGAGCCAAAACGTAGACTAATAATAATAGGGAGTAATTGTCTCCTCCAGGCAGTCACGAAAGAGGCCGTTAGTAAGAAAGGGAGGGGAGGGACTGGGAATGTGACAGGGTTAATAAAAAGCCCATTAAGCTTAAGCAAATAAATTAAAATGCATACGTGGTTAATATTTGACACATCAGGATTTGTGAACAACTGTTCTTTTTTTTGTGTATGAATGAATGTTGGACAGTGGTGATACGGAATAATGGATATACTCATTTTCATTGCACTTTGGGGATAAGTACATAAATCTAATTCATTTTAATCACTGAGGAATACAAATGAAAATTGATAAAGTTGAGGTGTACAGAGTAATATATCCAATTTCTAAATTTCCATACCATGCAATTTTAATATTCCCAAAATAAGGGTTATAAATTCTCAAATTTCTAAATTTTTATGTACACAAATTCTCTAATCTGTACATTCTCAAATTCCCCAAATTCATAACCTCCAAATTCTCAAATCCTCAAATTACCAAGTTCTCAAATTTTCACAACTCCCACATTATCAAATCCTCAATTTCTCAAATCCTCAGCTTCTCAAACCTCCAACTTCTTAAATCCCCAAATTCTCAGATCCTCAAGTTCTCAGATCCCCAAATTCTCAAAACCCCAAAGACTCAAAACCCCAAATTCTCAAATTCCCAAATTCTCAAATTCCCAATTTCTCAAATACCCAAATTCTCAAATCCCCAAAGCTCTAAACCCCAAATTCTCAAACCTCCAAGGTCTCAAATCTCCAACTTCTCAAATTCCCAAATTTTCAGATCCCCAAATTCTCAAATCCCAAAACTTGCAAGTTCCCAAGTCCCTAGATTCCTTTATTCCTAAATTCCTAAATCTTTATACCCCTAAATTCCTATCCCCTAAATCCCTATTCCCTAAATCCCTATCCCCTAACTCCCTATACCCCTAAATCCCTATACCCCTAAATCCCTATACCCCTAAATCCCTATACCCCTAAATCCTTGTACCCCTAAATCCTTGTACCCCTAAATCCCTGTACCCCTAAATCCCTGTACCCCTAAATCCCTATACCCCTAAATCTCTATACCCCTAAATCCCTATACCCCTAAATCCCTATACCCCTAAATCCCTATACGCCAAAATCCCTAAATCCTCAAATTTTTAAACTTGAATAAAAAATTCAAATCTAAATAATTGAATACATAATTCACATCATAGCCGATTAAATTGCTCGTAGTTAATTAATCCTATGCGTCAAATGAGTACCATTCTATAACGTCGAATATGCAAATAAGGAAAAACATGCGGGAATTCGGAGAGACCTTACAAGTTACATGAATGATAGGGAGAAATAAAAGTGATACGTTCGAATGCATATTTATATACGTAAAAGTGGTGATAACTCTCACTGTCGGTGCAGTGCCGCACTCCAGCTGTGAACAAAGTGTTAGATACACCTTTTCGCCAAGGTGCATGAAGTGACAAAGCACAAAGAGATAGCTATATACAGTCCACGTTTCTCTGTGGCTTAATTAATGTCCCGAGTGATCTTGATATTTCCTTCAACTTTCTACGTTAACAAGTAATCCGACTCTAATGCAAATTCCATTTTCTTTAATCGCTTAAGCTGATATCGTTATCTAATTAATCGTTACAACGACAGCTCATTTATTATCGGCGTATTACTTCAACAGCGATTACTCTCGATACGCGATTACATTTAATTAGCATATACGGCTTATGTGACCCGTAACCTCCGAATGAATAGCGTTGCAAAGTAGCTCGACTCACCTTTATCAGAAAAGAAATTGTGATGAATATTGAAAAGATAAACATGCCACCAAGACCGTACAAGTGGAGCGTACGCCTTCCGGTTCTATCCATAAGCGGGATGGATACTAACGTCATACAAACCATAATGGCACCTATGCCAATGGTTGCAAACTTGGCACTCTCCTCTGTCAAACCAGAACTAGTGAACAAATTTGTCGAATAGTAAAACACCTGAAAACAGACATCCAAAATAATTACTTCCACAAAATATGACACTTTTTATTTAAATGTCACTTGTTATCTTAACTTGAAATAGGTGACATAAGCTCTTCGATTTTAATAATAGTTAATTAAAATTTTATCATTAGTTAAGGATGACACAAATTTTGGTCATAAATAACTAGTAATAAAGGAAATTTAAGTTTACGAATAATTAATATAAATGAAAATATTTAGTTATCAAGAATCATTATTGACCTTTAGGTTTTGAATCATTTTACTACACAATTCAATGAGGTAATTACTAACCTAAATAACCTAACCTAATTTAACTTTGTATCTATGTTCATCATTCAAATCTGTACTTACACTTCAAGCTTCATTTAACCTAATTTAACCTTGTACAAACTTCAAACCTAACACATAGCTCAGTGCGATCTAACCTAACCTTATACTCAATTGTCCTTAACCTTATATTCAAATTCATCCATACTTATTTATACTTGAAATCAAACCTTTACTGATAATGTTGGTTAGAAAATAAAATGAAAGACTCCTATTTTTCTGTAAAGGTAACCAAAATAAAGTTTTGGTCATAAACAGCCATCACTATTGATCCATTATCCAAACTACAACTTCATGTACTCATCAGTAACCAGAATTATTCCATCATCGATCAAAACTAATTTCGCCCAATGATTACTATTCAAAATCCAAGCCATCACTAATCCACTGATCCATTATTGATCCATTAGTGGTATCCAAACTACAACTTCATGTACTCATCAGTAACCAAAATTCCACCATCAATTTGTCACCAAAACTTCACCCAATCACTATTAAAAATCCTTCACACCAGTAACCAAAGTCATATTAAAGACCGTTATACCTAAAATTGTTCTTACAACAATTACGTTGTCTGCCTGAAACACAAAGCGCAAATCTCTCAAGCTATTAAAGAGATATCGGTATTTTCTTGAACGAGGTTGTTTCACAACTTAAACGGCGAAAGTTTCCCGCGCATGATATCCCTATTCGTAGCCGTTAACGTTATAGACACTAAATTTATAGCGGTCCTCGCTACTTACAGCATTAATGCCTGAAAGCTGTTGGGAAAGTTGCATAACCACACCGATAACGAGGGGTGCTCTTAAAGTCGGGCTACATATGAGCTCTGTCATCGATATTCGAGACTCGGCTTGTTGAGCCCGCTCTTCCGCTCTCATTTCCTCGATGTCTTCCTCCACTTGGTTACTGGCTCTCAACCTTCTCAAAGCTTTGCGCGCTTCTTCCTCCCACTGTTTGGTAATGAGCAAATATCTGAAGGGTTCAAAAACAATCATGTTATTTTACCATACATCTCTTATTTAAACCGGTGTAACTTCAAGGTGTAATGTCAAGGTACACCCTTTGCATTCAAAGATGTACAGACACAACTCTTATGTTGAAAACTTTTATATTTGAAAGTTTGATGCTATTTCCCTATTATTAATTATCAACCATTGTCTACTTCACAATGTTTTCATATTACATATATAACATTGTAGATTTAGTTAAAAATCTATTTCAAATCAAGTGGATCACCTGTCGAACGCAAAGGGTTTCAAATTATTTTTCAAAATTGTATAATATCGTATAACAAACTTTTTACATATCAATGGTATCTAAAAGCGGAGAAATGTTATTGGTCAACTGTAAGGTACATAGAGAAAATGGGATTTGCTAGTCTACCTTGGAGATTCGGGGCAAACTGGAAGCAGCAACAACTGTAGAATGGCAGGGCAGATAGCTAGCCCTAAGAGTACCGGCCAACCATCGTTCGTTCCAAGGATTTGCTCGATGCCCAGCACCTGGGAGACCAGGAGGCCCACCGTAACAGCGAGCTGGTTCACCGTGCCTAGGCCGCCTCTCAGGTTCAATGGTGCTATCTCCGATATGTACATGGGAACCAGCGAGGTGTTTAAGCCACAATTCACACCAATGATGAACCGTCCGAAGAACAACATTTCGTATGCCTGAGCAATTTTTGTACAACCCATCAGGCACGCCCCCACGATGCCCAGCACGTTGTTTAGCAGTAAGCCCCCCTTTCTGTCGGCGAATCGAAACAGACAAAAATAGATATAATCAGCGAACAAATTTAATATCATTTTGGTAACAATCAATCTTCGGTGGACAGATTTCGGGTGGTTAGGTTCAGAAAATACCACATTTTTGGCACTTGCACGTTAGATGATGTTTTTCTTACTTTTTAGTGTTTATTAGATTCAAAAGCAAGGTTCACTAAGGATCCTGAAATACTACGGTTGTTATGGAATAAATTGTTAATTATTTCACGTAATTTTGTAAATCTACCATTATTCACAAATTTCTATGTTCTTAAAATTTGACGTTTCTTAAATTTTTATATCCCTCCTTTTTTGTATCTTGAAATGTCTATATCCACAAATTGCTATATTTCCGACTATCTGTGTTACTTAGGTCTATTTTCATAAATGGTCTCTTGTTTCACATTTGTGTATAAATCTTAAAATTCAATGAATGAAGAAAAATGTTACTAACAAAAGTTTCATATTATAGTACCCACTACAAACTTGCAGTAACGAAGAAAAAATTTTTTTAATTTTTTAAAAAAGAATTTGTTCAATTATTTCTCAAAATTCTATTAATACTTTGCAGCTCTTAGTACATCTTGTTTTTGTTCAAAATTATATTTTACTAGTCATGCACGAAAAAAGGAGAAATTTACTTTTGAGGTTACTTGGAGAAGTGAATGTAAATAAAGTGCTGTCTGTAAAATTTTAAATTGTCAAAAAATGTGGTATTTCTTGAACTGACCAAGATGTCCAACTGTATAATTCATAGAGAAACGTGTATGACCTAACTCGATGTGGATGAAATCTGGCGCGTACAGAGCTCTAGCGTAATTACTGGTAAAAATAGTGAAATGAAAGTATACAAACCTGCCAAATCTGTTGGCAATTATTCCTCCACTAAAACCACCAAGCATACCACCGATCGCGAATATGCTCACTGCCACGGAATACAATTTCTTCACGGAATCGTCTGAAATGTCCTCTCCGTACCTGTCCTTGTACACGTCTTTCATAAAATTTTCAATATTCTGAAACAATCGTAAGAAACGTTGAATGATATTTTTCTACCAATCGAAGTTCCATAGAATTTTCACGATCACTTTATGATTTCTATTATCCACAATTGCTCGAGTGTTTCTGATGAAGTAATTAAAAAGATTCCTCGCAATACGACAGATTCTTATGGAAATTAAAGTATTCATGTATGAGTGATGCGAACACGTTAGATAATAGGTGAAGTGAAATAATATTTTACGGAACGTACCACTTCCGGCGCATTAATGACTCCAGTGTTGTATCCAAACTGCAACATCCCTAAAACTGCTGCCAGTATTGCATACGACAGGAAAAGCGTTAGCCCCTGAAAATATCATCAGAATTATCGTTTGACAGTCGGCAAAGAGCGAGCATAGAGCGAACAAAATGTTAAAATAAAACTACTCTACAAAAAAAAGAATAAGTCAACAGGCACATGAGATCAAAGAAATCATAACGATGAAAGGTTGAAATAAAACCACGCCAAACAGTTATAATGGTTTATTAAAAAATCCGTCGGTATGCTATATATAAAATCATAGTATGCTACAATGAACATGAGATGCACAAATCAAATCCAAATCAAACGTAATAATGTCCAACACAACGATTTACATTTTACAAGAGAACCAAACACAACTGATGATGATGATCGTACATAAATAAACAGCCATCAAAAGCGTATCAGTATCGCATCGCAAAAATAAAATTGCCACACACAAAATAAACGGAATCAAAGGAAACATTCTGATCGTAAAGACAAGCGTCACCTGCTCCAAAAGTCTAAGTTTCCGTCGATGTGAATGTTCTTCGAGTCGCTCCACGTATTCTCGTAATTCCTCTATCTCTTCTTTCACCTGTTGTACTGTATCTAGTTCTTGCTGCGTGACATTAGGAAATACAATTTAGCAACAAATTTAGACAGGTTTCAACTGTCTAACGGTATCTTGGGCGCAGATTTCACGTATTATGTAAGGTAAAGGAACTGCGTTTCTAAAGAACCTCGCGGTGAAAATCATAGATTCGTACTGCCAGTCGAAATTTACGTGAAAAGGTCCGCGAATCGGTATCGAAATCGGCGAAGGGGAATGGTTTAAATAGGCCATTTTTTAGATTGAATGAAAAAGAACATTCATTGCTCTTAGAACACTTTCAATAGTTAACACTTTAATGGCCGCACGTCCATGCAGTCAAATGTCGCCGGGGGCTGGCAATATTTTTGAAGAATTAATTTGAAGAAACTTTATGTAAATTCACGAAATAATTCAACATGTGTGGACATACACATAAAACGACACATTTAATACAACGAATTTAATGTTTTACGTTTGTGTAATAGTTATTAAATCACCTTTGGTAGCATCACACATGTGTGAGCGGACGCTAACGGTCATCACACATGTGTGAGCGGCCATTGAAGTGTTAATTGGTAATTATATATAAGTGATGAGAAAATTGTAAAAACCAAGCAAGCTGACTGTGAGTCGTTATGACTATGATTTACTGCCATTTTCTCAAAGCACCCAGAATATCTCAAAATGCATAGAATATCTCAAAATATATAGAGTATCATGAAATTCACAAAATATCCAAATAAATGGAATATCTCAAAATAGACAGAATATCTTGACATTCAAAGAATATTACAAAGTACACTATCTCATAATATATTTCAAAATAGAAAAAATATCTTGACATTCAAAGAATATTACAAAGTACACTATCTCATAATATATCTCAAAATAGAGAAAATATCTTGACATTCAAAGAATATTACAAAGTACACTACCTCACAATATATCTCAAAATAGAGAGAATATCTGGACATTCAAAGAATATTACAAAGTAAACTATCTCATAATATATCTCAAAATAGAGAAAATATTTTGACAATCAAAGAATATTACAAAGTACACTATCTCATAATATATCTCAAAATAGAAAAAATATCTTGACATTCAAAGAATATTACAAAGTACACTATCTCACAATATATCTCAAAATAGAAAAAATATCTTGACATTCAAAGAATATTACAAAGTACACTATCTCATAATATATCTCAAAATAGAAAAAATATCTTGACATTCAAAGAATATTACAAAGAACACTATCTCACAATATATCTCAAAATAGAGAAAATATCTTGACATTCAAAGAATATTACAAAGTACACTATCTCATAATATATCTCAAAATAGAGAGAATATCTGGACATTCAAAGAATATTACAAAGTAAACTATCTCATAATAGAGAGAATGACATGTCTGAAAATCTCCAGAATAATTCTTTGTCATTTAATATGAAAATGGTGATTTGAGCCATTCCCCTTGGAAGGGGGTTCCGTCAGCAGTTGTACGATGACCGACAGTACCTTGATCGCGACCATGTCTCGTTTGACCTCGCTGACCTCGCTCTGGCAAGACTCTACGCTCTTGGTGAGTTCCTGCAGCTGGGTGCGGATCTCGCAGAGGGCGACGGTGGTCTCCAGCTGGCGGTCACCCCGCTGCAGCTCGTCCAGCTTGGCACTCAAGTTCATACTCATAACGCTGACCTGTTTCTGCAGACTGCCCACACACACATACCCTCACGTGAATCTCACTGGCTCGCCCGGGAAAGCAAATCGACATTGTCGAACACATTGAACAACACTAGACGATCAAGGCTAAACTCTATGATGCCTAGTCCCCTAAACAGAAGTATCCATCTACCTCCGCGCCGGACAAACCAACTGCCGAGCCTTCTCTTAGCGTGCGCTTCTCTCTTATTTTATCACGAATCAAGATACGTGTACTTTATGTGACAAAATGATGATGAATGATACTCAAAGTTATTCGGTGGTGCGATTATTACGGTGTGAAGCGTGGTTCTAGGGAAAATGGCGATGTGGGAATTAGATGATAAGAGTTGTTCAAGTTCATTAGATTCAAGAGTTTCACCTTTGTAAATTGTGTTCGGATATAGGAGTTTGGTTAGATGGTGTACAGGGATTCAGAAGTAGATCCATGCATACAGAGATACATAGAGAAAGGGTATATAAAGGTCTACGTAAAGAATATAAAGATCTATATAAAGAATATAAAGGTCTAGAAATATAGAAATTGTAGTGATACAAGAATATTATTTGGGGATGTAATCTGAGAATGATGAAATCTGGAGTCTAGCAATCTAGAAATCTAGGGATATATTTAGAAACATGGAGACATAGAAATCCAGAAATACACAGATCTACGAATATGTATAAAAATATAGAGATCTAGGGATTTAGGAATACAAAGATATAAGTAGAGATTTAGAAATCTAGAGATGTAGGGATTAATATAGGAATCCAAGGATATAGAAATCTAGGAATTTAGAAATCCCTTTCCACATACCTACACATGTTTATAAAAATATTAATATCTGTAATTTCCCTAAAAGGCCATTTTCCCTAGGATCAGGCTCCATACCGTACGTACACCATTCTGTAAAAAATGTCAGCGAGCCAGCGGTAGCTCGGCAGCTAAGGAAACGTTGGGTATACGAGTAGCGTGTAAACAGATATACAAGACACATATAGATATGTATGATATATGTATACATATATATATTATATTCTGTCTATGTATAGAAATATAGAGATATACATATGATTGAATTGACAAAGTAGCACAACGTACAAACGCCACTAAAAGCACGTCTAAATTGTGTGTAAGTGAGTGTCCAGGGTGAGAAACACTACGGTGATGTAGAGATACATATATATAGAAATATATATATGTTTAAATATATATACATAATTGTTAGAGCTGTGCACATTAGATGGAAGTTTGTGAAGGTGAGAAAAAAATGGAAACTATGACGGTCATCCCGTTTTATTCCAAGTTAAGTTACGCACCCCCGTTACCACCCCGTCCGTCGCGATAACTCACCATCTATAAAATCGAATCGGTATTTGTTCGTTTATGGCCGCGTTCAGAATCACGATCGTTTTCCCATAAAACGCGATTTACAGCTTCGGCACACGCGAAGCGTGATCATCTACTACGATACACGATGCGGGAATGTGCAAGTGTGATTAAAGAAACGAATGATTCCGATGCTCGTTCAATTCGAAACGTTGCATGTATAAAAACGTGATTGAAATATATATATATTGTAAATAATTGTATATATGCATTATATGATGAAACGATCTCTCGACTTGAAGGAGATTTGGCAAACTTGTCGATCGATGTGCACAGCCAAAAGCAGAACAGAAAAACAGGTGGTGTTTTTTAATTTCGGAAAGAGGAGGGTTCAAACGAAACAGAGAGCAAGATATTAGAGTGTGAAAAATAGAGAAAAATTGACGCAAGGCAAGTCGAGTGACAGGTGAACAGTGAGAAATGAATGAACACATGACCCGTAGTAGAAGAGATTGGTATGATAGAGAGGGTGATAAAGAAAGAGAATACGAAAGAAATATAATTGGAGAATCAGGAGGTACACTAGGATCAAAGTACACTGGTCTTCCAAAGTATTGCACACATTTTTTTTTAAATTTACAGCTTTTATAGATTCGAAGTAATTGTAATATACCGAGGGTTAATTAAAATTTCATCTTGATCTTAATTGTTATAGTAGAACAAGTGTCCTTCAGTTTCCTTTAATTAACCCTCCATTGCAGGGTCACTACCCGTTATAGAAATAGCACATTTAGAAAGTTTATCAAATTTATCATTTTATTATTTCAAGTTAGGTAAAAATTTATTTTATTATTTTAAATTAAAAATTCAATATTAAGTATAATTATAGCTAGTCCTAACCTACCCCCATAGAATACTATATTTATATTCTGAATAAAATGGAGATCTAATGAATTCTTAAACCACTTCAGTTATTTCAGCTATTTTGATCATTAGTTATTTCTGTTGCTTCAGTTACTTTTATCATGAACAGTTATATCAGTCAGTAATTTTTAATCGTTTCCAATAGCAGGTTACACCTTGAACAATTACACCCCATAAAAGATGTGCAGATCTCCAAATGTCATCTGTGCTAAGAGAGTAGCAATACTTTGGTCCACCAGAGTAGACGGAACAAGAGAAGAAATGATAATAATAGATAATTAAATCTGACAGACAGAGAAAGATAGAGAAAGAAAGAGCAGTGATGATGTTGCCATGTACCTGGGAGGTAGGGAGACCATGGCTGTGTTCCGAAACTACAGTAGCCTCTATGCCTCCCCACTCACTCCTCTTGATTCAGTATTTCGTCTTATTCTCACAGATCTATTTGTTCTTTGCTTTGTTCACGACATATGTACGTACGTTGGATTATCCACCAAATCCAATCAATTGACTCTGAACGATTGCACAGCTTGTTGTCAAGTAGGTCCACAACCAAAGGTGGAGGGGTAACGTGTGGCGGGGGGTTTAAAGGCCGACGACGCCCGCCCCTGCCTCTTATCTCACTCACTCTGTAAAACTTTACCTAGTTTGGAAACACAGTCGTGGTTCAGTCAAATACATGTCATACAAATGGTATAGTCGCTCGAATTAGTCACGTGACGTCCAATTTATATCTTTTCTTTGAAAAAAAAAAAAAAAAAAGAAGGACGGGTTCGTCACGTGCGTGAAGACTCGTATCGTCACTTTCTCTTTTTTTTTTTTTTCTTTTTGATTTTCTTTCACTCGCGTACGCATCGCCATGCGACGCGCCGCCAGCTTACTCACCCCTGCCTAGTCGCCCGCGTCCACAAGCGAGCTTGCAATTTGAATGGGCCCATCACTTTCAATGCGAAACGACGATCGATCGGCAAAATAATTCACAAAAATCAGCATGATATCATGAGTGATAAATAGTAACAGAGACACGCACACAAATAAGTCACAAGGATGACACATCGAAGTAACGACGAGTGTATCGGAACAGTTAGGATCTATACTAAGGAAACGTTTGTATCTGTTGTTTACGAGGAGAATACGTGTGTAGTAGGTATAGTACCTATGTTACTAGGTTGACAATGATGGGATCAAGTTTGTAAAAACGTTCTTTAATATGGGGTTCAGTAGCACGTACTGGTCAAAAAATTAGGACTCACAATTTTCAACATCTTTTGTGTTTTTAGTCAAATTTGAAGACTTGGACAGAAATTCGTTGCAAACTTTAATTGCTGATACATTCCAAAAAATTGTTACTGGTCAAAAAATTAGGACTCACAATTTTCAACATCTTTTGTGTTTTTAGTCAAATTTGAAGGCCTGGACAGAAATTCGTTGCAAACTTTAATTGCTGATACATTCCAAAAAATTGTTACTGGTCAAAAAATTAGGACTCACAATTTTCAACATCTTTTGTGTTTTTAGTCAAATTTGAAGGCCTGGACAGAAATTCGTTGCAAACTTTAATTGCTGACACATTCCAAAAAATTATTACTGGTCAAAAAATTAGGACTCACAATTTTCAACATCTTTTGTGTTTTTAGTCAAATTTGAAGGCCTGGACAGAAATTCGTTGCAAACTTTAATTGCTGATATATTCCAAAAAATTATTACTGGTCAAAAAATTAGGACTCACAATTTTCAACATCTTTTGTGTTTTTAGTCAAATTTGAAGGCCTGGACAAAAATTCGTTGCAAACTTTAACTGCTGATATATTCCAAAAAATTGTTACTGGTAAAAAAATTAGGACTCACAATTTTCAACATCTTTTGTGTTTTTAGTCAAATTTGAAGGCCTGGACAGAAATTCGTTGCAAACTTTAATTGCTGATACATTCCAAAAAATTGTTACTGGTCAAAAAATTAGGACTCACAATTTTCAACATCTTTTGTGTTTTTAGTCAAATTTGAAGGCCTGGACAGAAATTCGTTGCAAACTTTAATTGCTGACACATTCCAAAAAATTATTACTGGTCAAAAAATTAGGACTCACAATTTTCAACATCTTTTGTGTTTTTAGTCAAATTTGAAGGCCTGGACAGAAATTCGTTGCAAACTTTAATTGCTGATATATTCCAAAAAATTATTACTGGTCAAAAAATTAGGACTCACAATTTTCAACATCTTTTGTGTTTTTAGTCAAATTTGAAGGCCTGGACAAAAATTCGTTGCAAACTTTAACTGCTGATATATTCCAAAAAATTGTTACTGGTAAAAAAATTAGGACTCACAATTTTCAACATCTTTTGTGTTTTTAGTCAAATTTGAAGGTCTGGACAGAAATTCGTTGCAAACTTTAATTGCTGATATATTCCAAAAAATTGTTACTGGTCAAAAAATTAGGACTCACAATTTTCAACATCTTTTGTGTTTTTAGTCAAATTTGAAGGCCTGGATAGAAATTCGTTGCAAACTTTAATTGCTGATACATTCCACACATATTAATAATTCGTATACTATTTATACAAAGTCCGTTCGCTTAAAATATTAAAATGAAACAGGTAATTTGGAATATTAAATAGTAACCATAGTGACAGAAATAATATAGTGAGTAGTAAGTAATAGAATAACAATATAGTATCACAGTAGCGCAATATAATAATGAAGTAATATAATAGAAGTATGGTAAACTAATTAAATAGTATCACAGTATAATGGGCTAGTAAAATAGTAAAAATCGTAGAACTTACAAAAATAGTAAAAATAAAATGAAAAAATAGTAGAATAGTAGAGAGTAGACTAGTAAAGTATGGTAGATTAGAATGTAGAATAGTAATTGAAAATTATGAATGGTTTTATTTTTTTGGCTAGGGGTTGTATATAAAAATTTATTTATTCTTTTTTTTCTATTCGATTTTCCTATATTAAAACAGGATGTCCTGTTATCGGTGCAATACTGATTTTTAACAACGATTAAAAAATTTCAAATTATTTGCAAATACTGAAAGTATTTTTAGAAAACAATTAAAGAAATACTAAAATCAAACCTCCCAGATTTGTCAAATACCCAAATATTCAAATCTCTAATCCTAAATTTTCAAATCCATAAATTCCCAAATTTCCCAAATTCTCAAATATTTCCAATTATTTAATTATTGTTGTTCATTCATTTTTGACAGAACATAAAAAGTCTGCAGTAAATATATCTTTAATTACAGTACATTTGCAACGAAAAATTCAGATGCCAAAAATGGTCCATATCATTCTAACCAATCTTTGATTCTGCACAGATTTAACATCCCTCTTCGCTACTTTAAACTGCACTATTACCAATTTCCCAAAATATTTATAAATGGCTGTAGTCGATTCGAACATTGAAATTAGCTCGCGTCCACTCGAGAGCAGATCAACAGCCCTAACCAATTCAACCAGTTTCCAATTCTACTTGATCCCATCGTTACCATCAGGTTCCATTCAACGTTGAAACTCTATTCTCTTTTACCTTGAAACGAACAAAATTCCATTACGGTGCTTCACACATAGCTTGTGTACAGAGAGACAATGATCAGTGAAACGGTCATATACCGTGCTGTGTGAATCCCCGCGTTTCGGCCGGTGCGAAAAACGAAACGTTTAACCTCTACAAGGACTCACATGTGGAGTCACAAGGACTCTGCATTAAATGTAGCAATCAACTTTTTAACGATTAAGGTAAAAGGTGAAGTTCCACTTTTAAACTTATTAAATTGAATTTACCACCCAATTCTATGCAATCTTAAATTATCGATTCGAAATAAGTGAAAAGTGAAACTTTCTCTACCTTATTAATGGTATAAGCGAGCATCTTTCTGCACATTATCAAATAATTTAACAAGAGTGAATTTCTTTGCTCTAATTTTGGTGTCCCTGAAGAGGTTAACCTAACCCTACCGTTTCCCAACTTGATGTCCCGTTTCGATATTCTCCGTTATCGTTCGGCAACTGTTTGCGCACTTATTTGTGTACCTGACTTTCGAGAGAAGTGACAACATGACATCGAATGGAATGAGCAATCAGTGGTAAGCCTGCGAGCGCCGCAGCCAAAATAAGAGTATCTCATGTAAAAAAAAATGTCGTATCAATCGTATCCCGGGTGTCTCGACATTTATTGTTTATGACCAAGGGTGTGTAGTATGTACAAGAATAGGACTAGAGCGAGTGTGATTTATGTATAAATGATAAATGGCACGGCACAAAGCCTTGCATTGCATTCTCTGATACATAAAGAGTCTATGTAAAATATGATAAGCAGGGAAAACGTCTGTTCTTTATTCATTTACTTCATTTTTCTTTACTTCGTTCTCGTCCGTTTTCTATACTCTTTTTATTTTTCATTATTTACTTTTCTCTCTCTCCGTTCGATTTCGAGGCACCGCCACTTAGGTCGGGAATTACCTGGATGCGTTTAGAGAAGGTCGCGACACTGCCGGACATTCAAAAGAACAATGTTTGTGGAAAAGGTTCGTTGGATAGTAGTAATCCTTGTCTACAAGAGAGTTTTATGATCGATAAGTAAGTGCTATCGATTCGGGTACTTCAGGGCGAATAATAGAGAGCGAGAAGTGTTCTCTTAATTGGTATGCAAGCCTTTAAGAGCTTATACAACGCTGTTCTACTGAACTGCCGTTAGCACTAAAGCTAAGTTGCTTCGAAAAAGACTTTGTAGAAAAAATGGAAGAATAAAAGGATGATGTTCGAACGGTCTCCGTGTTCGTTAACTACGTCGGATTCGCTAGATCAATCGCTACGGTTTTTAATCGAAGAATCGAGGAAACAACTCGTGTACCTTAGGGTGGTTCGCGTTCGAACAACAAAATGTCATCGTGGATCTTTCTGGCCTCTTTTGATGGAAACATGTTTTATAACAAACTTTAAGAGGACCGTTGATTTTTTATTGACATGACTACTTTTGTTATGAGAAATATAATAAATAAATTCAGAAAATTTTAGTAAAGCAAGATAAATTTTTAAATCGTTTCATATATTGCAACAAGTGTCGTAGCAATCTGGAACTTCAGAAATTTTCAGATTTTGATACCTGAAGATTTTTAGAGTTAGTAAAGAGAAAATTTTCTCTTCACACTCACTTCTCCACACGTGTATAAAAAGTTGTATACGTTTTGCAATTTTACATCGAAAAATTGTATACATTTTATTTAACACTAGATTCACGGAACCATAGACCTCTTATTTTAAATGATAAAATTTATTAAGAAATTTTTGTAAAAATGTATGTCAACTTTCGTCAAGCTAAAGAATCAATATCTTATGCAGTTCACAGATCATCCCCAATTTATTTATTTTTCTACTTTAGTTCAAATTTAAATATAAATGACCACCAAACGTCCGTAAACCTAGTGTTTATAGTATGAATACAATAAGAAATGTAGAATAACCGTAGCCCACAGTATGCCTCTAATTATATCACAGAAGAAATCGGTTCCACTGTGAATTTGAAACCTATATCAACCGTAATAAAGTAAACCAAAAAAATTTGCGAATGTCCATAAAATTTGTACTCATCAAGATCCATGAACACCAGCAACCGATATTTGTCAACAATTTCCGAACCACCCTAATATACATCGTCAACTCTATCTGAAAAGAATCTATGTATAATAGAAAAAAGAGATCACTACGAAATATTATGAATACAGGATCCTAAAGAAAAAGAGGCGCTAATCTATTATCATTACGAGATCAGACATTTAAAAAACATTCGAAGACATTCGTCGCTCGCAGCATTCGCCAAGATCAGAAAAATATCGCGAACAACGAACGTTGAACCGTTGAACGTGTCTCTTTTTACGTCAAAAAATAAGCAAAAAGTTTGACGCGAAGGGACCCAATCGATAAATCGACCGACTATGTCCAAACAATCCAGATAATTCTCACAGACGTCGGTGGCGACGCCCTCGCGAAAACGTTCATCGGCAAAATTGTATCTGTGTGTCTCTAACAATAAGAACGTAAATTCTGCCCCGTGATAATGTCGCTCGAAGTCCGACCCGGGTTTGAAGCTCGTAATCGCACAGAAAAAGATACGGTAATTACTCGGAATTGGGGTTCCTCATTCGTTGACCTTTAAATATCTTGTCAAGGACATTCTCAACTTCATTTATACGCTACATCTTCAGAGAGTTTGTTTTTTCGTATTACAATCGACACAGTCTATTTTTAGGAGATGAGGTTAGATAGAGTTATACCAATAGCAATCTTAGGATGATCTTGACAGTATATTTTAAGGTCTTCAAAATCGGTCAAATATGCTTTTCATATATGATAATTTTCATAGTCACTTTGAAAATATTTTTACTGATATTAAGTCGTTGATAGGGAAAGAGTTGTTCAGAGGACCTTGACATCAAGATGAATCCAAGATTTCTACGGTATGCAGTTCAGGTATAAAACTTATCCTTCAGTTCAAAACGTCCTCATCTACAGAGGACCCTCAAAAAAAGTAGCAGTATATCTAGAGTTGCCTTGGCAGAATCCTAAAGTACAAGTGGATGTACTTCGATATTGATCTAACACTACCATTTCAATGGGAAGGTTCACCATAAGTGCGAGGAACCAGGGTATTCCGAGCAATTACCAAATAAAGAAAAAAACCGCGTTCTCACATTTTAATGAAAAACTCCAGGGTGTAAAACCGCGATTCGGGGAGGGTACGTCGATGAAACGTACCTTACGAGCAACTCCCGTAGAGTGGCTTCATCGTCCTCCTGTACCTCTTCCTGCGTCTCATTACTGAACGAGCCGCGGCTCGGGTGATGATGCTGGTGATGCCTGCCGGTCGACCTACCGGTACTTCCGGCCGGATACTGTCCGTGCAGCCCGTGATGATGGTGGTGATAGTGATCGGTGTTGGTGGAGGCCGAATGTAAGTAGCGGGCGACGGTGTTGGTTGCGCGCCCCCTGGTCAGCTTGTGGCCGGTAGCAGGAGGCGGCAGTATGGCGCCTGTACCGGACTCCACGTAGCTTCTTCGTGAGGCATACTGCTCCTCCTCCACCCTGATGATGTTCCTACGTCCGCTCGATGGCCGATCGGCCGATCTGCTGCGCGATCCCGCGCTAGTCCCGACACTTTTGCTACTTTTCCGCCCGCTCCCTGTGCTCGCGCTGCCCACGTGCTTCTCGCTTCCGCCCTTGCCTTGTCTCCACCAGCTGCTACCGCCGACCTGCGCGCCGAAATCGAGTCGTCTCCTTCGTCCGTCCCTCTTCTCCTCCTCTGCCTCCTCTTCTTCCTCTTCTTCTTCTTCTTCTTCTTCCTCTTCCTCCTCCTCCTCCTCCTCCTCCTCCCCGACGGCGGCACCAGCCGGCCCGGGCTCCGTATCCTGGGACCCCGAGAGTCCCGAGATTTCTTCGTAGAGACACTCCGAATCCGGGTCCGTCGACACTGCCGCGCTCTGCCACAACTGGTTTATTGGCTTGAAGCCGCGTGAATCGGCCATCGTTTGAGCTGCACGCCAGGACACAGACACAGACAGAATTTATACAACATCATCATCATCAGCGTCATTCGTCGGCTTCCTCAACGTCGTCCTCGGCCGTGCTGGCTTAACACCGCCCGATGCTGACTTCCCGAGGTATACTGAGAGCAACGAGCAACCAGAAAAGTCCTTTTCATTTTGTTCGATTTTGGTCCCCTTCGTTTCGGTCGTTCGGCTCGCGGTCGTCGAGAACGGTGATGGGCGGACGGACGCTGAGTTAGAAGGCTGGCGCACGACACTTTCTCAACATGACCATTTTTGGAATTTTTTCAATTTCTACAGTTCTAAATTTCTAAATCACTACATTTCGAAATTGTTACAATTGCTACATTTTTAAATTAACCTTGACAATTTGCGAATTTGGAAAAATAAAAGTTTGAAACTGTAACTATTTAGGGACTTGCTGATTTGAAAGTTTAAGAACTTAAGGAGTTAAGAATTAAAAAATTACTAGAAAATTTGGATATGTGGTACTTGAAAATTTAGGAATTCAGAATTTGAAAATGAGGGAATTTAAAAACTACAAAACTCAGGAACATAAATTCAGAAATTTGGAGCAATTAAAAATTTCTAAATTCGAAAATCTGCAAACTGCTAATTTTGCAGATCTAAAAATATGAAATCTCAGGAATGGAGAAAGGTGTATCGTTCTGTTTGCCTCACACCTCAGCAACGTGCACTTTCAACGTCCGCCGGACTTCCGGTGGTCACTTTCACTGCCCATCACTGTTCCAGACAACAGCAGAAGCAACGTATTGCACTTGCACTTTGAGCAATCATTATGCGGTGATCACAAATGATGTACCAGTGAATCGTTATGCAACATATCGTGGAAGAACAATTTTGTTGTTGTACTGCACGCCGTGTTAAGCGTAGAAAAACGAGTGCGTGTAGGTAAGTGGTATAAAACGTCATTAAGCCGCTATGCAATCGGATTCGAAATTATGTAACGACAAATCGGTGGAACAGATGAAACGAATGAAACGTCTGACACGAGTTGGAGAAGTAACGATGAACTTGTAGGACAATGTTCAGGGCCGACCCAGGTGCAATTGATACAGTCGCAAGGGCGACAATTTTTGGGGGAACTTGAGAATTCGAAGATATGGAATATTTGGGAATTTAGAAATTTGGAGATTCGTAAATTTATATTTTATAGTAGGGTATTTATAAATTTGATGATTTTGTCGTTCGAAAATTTGGGAATTTGGAAAACAATTTGGAAAATCGAAAATTTTCAAATTGAAATTTAGAAAAATTGGGTAATAGAAGAATTGAAAAATGGGAAAATATTGAGAGTGAAAATTGAGAGAATGAAAAATTGGAAAATTGGAAAATTGAACAAATGAAGAATTGAAGAATTGAAAAATTGAAAAATTGAAGAATTGAAAAATTGAACAATTGAACAATTGAACAATTGAACAATTGAAAAATTGAAGAATTGAAGAATTGAAACATTGAAACATTAAAGAATTGTAAAATTAAAAAATTTAAAAATAGAAAAATTACAAAATTGCAAAATTGTAAAAATATAAAATTGTAAAATTGTAAAATTGTAAAATTGAAAAATTGAAAAATTTAAGAATAGAAAAATTACAAAATTGCAAAATTGAAGTATAAAAAATTGAAAAATTGCAAAATGAAAGAATTGAAGTATAAAAAATTGAAAAATTGCAAAATTGAAGAATTGAAGTATAAAAAATTGAAAAATTGTAAAATTGAAGAATTGAAGAATAAAAAAATTGAAAAGTTGAAGATTGAGAAAATTGAAGAATTGAGGAAATAAGAAACTATAATAAAAAATCGTAGATCCGTGAAATAGAAAATTAAAAAATGTGCGAATTTAGAAATATGGCGAATCTGGATCGGATTAGTTTGCACGCAGCATCAGAATTCGTAGGGCCAGCCCTGATACTGTCTGGCCGGTGTTTTTCTGGTGATTCGACTCGACGTGTAATCGTTTCGCGGAAGAATCGGTGATTGTTCGTTGCGAATTAATCAGAACGATTCTCGTGTCAATTCGCCGAGAGTCTGACAGCAGCCAGCACGCCGAGGCACGCTGATTAATTCACGAAAAGTTGCTCACGGTTTGTACACTGGCAAACCAATGCAACTTCCTAGAACATTGACAGTCGACTGTTACCGTGAAAATGGTAATTTAATGATAGTAGTTGCTACTTTGCAGTGATTCCATTCTGTTCTTGACGTTGCACGATGAGGCCATATCAAAGTACATAGACGTGGTGTCAAAAGTGGGCAGAATGAATTTTGACGAAATAATAGGGTTTTGTGGAGAACTTCGTATAGTTTTACAGATACCATAGAATAATATGGTCTATAGAAATTTTGTGTATTGTATAAGATGTTCCTATTAAAACTTTCCATTAACTTTTGTTACTGATTTACAATATAGTTTCCTTTGTTTTATGATATCCTTAAAAGTTATCCAAAAGTGTTCATTAGCAATTATACACAAGTTTATTGCAATATTTCATAATACGGTAAATTCTAAATTTGAGTGGGTCAAAAGTGACCGTACCTCTTTAGGCATATTCCCAAGTTCAGACAAATGAACGCAGCCACACCTTGCTAAGGCGTCTGATGCGCCCAGATCAATACCGTTAATTGCACCCAAGAACGGTGCAATTAATTCGACTTTCGCACCGTTTTATTTCGAGTTTCTGCCAACTTTCGTTTCTCTAGGGCCCTCGGACAAAAATCGTGGAAGATACCTTCGATTACCACGAAACAGATCTAGGACGCGATCGAGCTACGCGGAATCGAAAGCGTCAGATTGCAGCAAGATCGTGACGCAGTAATTAACCGAGCTGCATGCATGGACAATTAAAGTACCATGGTAACGAGCGTTATTAATATCGTTCGCTGTCATTAGGTAAACTCGAATCTCGAGTTGGACACCACCAGGCACCGCATCTGAAATAACAATGTTTGCCAAACGAGTTCTCCGGGTCGATTCAATCGATCGCGATTCGATGCTGTGAAATTACCGATTTCGAAATTTCCGAGAATCATTCTGTGTAATTCGTCGTTCGTGACACACATGCATTGGCGCAAGGACTGGGATACGCCAATGGACACATTTTTTATGATAACTAACCCAGCGAGCGTTAAGTTTGTACCCTAACTAAATTTTCAATCAAGGAAGAGCTCATTAATACAAACATGTAAATTGAGTAGATAGCTACGAAGTATTAATATAGAGGTACATATAGTTTCCACAGCTAACAGAGCAACATCCTTGCAACATATATTTAACATCCCTGTAACAAATATTTTACTCAACACCCCTGTAACAACTATTTCACCTATTTCACCTAAATTCAGCTAACACTTCTATGACAAATATTTCACCTAACACTCCTATAATAAATATATGACCTAACACCCCTGTAACAAATATAACATCCCATGTGAGAAACATATGACCTAACACCCCTATAACAAATCAGCCCATGTAACACATGACCTAACACTCGCCGGGTTAAAAATGAATCTGAAGGATCGATGATGCTCGTGCATTGAGTCTCGAAGCGTTCTTAAATTCTCCCCTAATTAACGTTAATTAGAGAATCATCGAGGCGCCTCGTCTCGATCAATTAACGCTGCAATCTCGAGAAAATCGTGCGTACACGTGTCCGGCAATTACGAAACGATTTAGCTGGCTATTAAACGTGATTGCCGGATAAATAAGCATAAATGTGCTGCATGATCGACTCACCTTAGATGATTCGCTAGCCATCGTGCTCGACGATGATATTAAACACGCCACGACGTTTCCCGTGTCCCGAATCGAGTCGCGAGGACCACTCGCCACTCGTTATTTCTGTAATATGGCGACGGTCCGTTGGAAACGGGTCAAGCTCGACCAGGTGACAGACGGGTGGAGAAGTTAACGCGATATATGCGATAAAACGAAAGAATCGACGGAATTTCCGCCGTGGATCACTGCTGTATCACGAGTCTCAACGAGCCACGTACTTCCTCCGATCGGTCTTGTTCTCTGACTCACTGCAACACGATGAACACTACGTGAACCTGAAACACAAAGAGAAAAACGTGTGTCACACTTGCGATCCATGATAATCATAAGCCAATTCTTTGACGCAACAATCATTTATTGTACTTATATGGGGTGTTGATAAAGTACGATATAAAAGGAGGGAGTATTTGTTCGACTTTGTTTCTGAATTCGAAGAATCTTTGAACTTTTAGTAGAACTTCTGTTAGCTGCACTATTCTTATTCTATGAAGCGAAAATTATTTTGTTGCGTTGAATAAAAGAATAATCGTTATTGTGAATGTGACTAGTTCAGAAGATTGGAATTTGGAATTTGGGGATTTCGAATTTAGGGATTTGCAAAATTGGGGATTTGGAAATTTGGGATTCAGAATTTAGGGATTTGGAAAATTGGGAATTTGGAATTTGGAAAATTTGGGATTTGGAAAAGTTTGGGATTTGGAAATTGGGGATTTCGAATTTAGGGATTTGCAAAATTAGGAATTTGGAAATTGGGGATTTCGAATTTAGGGATTTGCAAAATTGGGGATTTGGAAATTTTGAGATTCAGAATTTAGGGATTTGGAAAATTGGGAATTTGGAATTTAGAGATTTGGAAAATTTGGGATTTGGAAATTGGGGATTTCGAATTTAGGGATTTGCAAAATTAGGAATTTGGAAATTGGGGATTTCGAATTTAGGGATTTGCAAAATTGGGGATTTGGAAATTTGGGATTCAGAATTTAGGGATTTGGAAAATTGGGAATTTGGAATTTGGAAAATTTGGGATTTGGAAAAGTTTGGGATTTGGAAATTGGGGATTTCGAATTTAGGGATTTGCAAAATTAGGAATTTGGAAATTGGGGATTTCGAATTTAGGGATTTGCAAAATTGGGGATTTGGAAATTTTGAGATTCAGAATTTAGGGATTTGGAAAATTGGGAATTTGGAATTTAGAGATTTGGAAAATTTGGGATTTGGAAATTGGGGATTTCGAATTTAGGGATTTGCAAAATTAGGAATTTGGAAATTGGGGATTTCGAATTTAGGGATTTGCAAAATTGGGGATTTGGAAATTTTGAGATTCAGAATTTAGGGATTTGGAAAATTTGGGATTTGGAAATTTTGGAATTTGGAAATTGGGGATTTCGAATTTAGGGATTTGCAAAATTGGGGATTTGGAAATTTTGAGATTCAGAATTTAGGGATTTGGAAAATTGGGAATTTGGAATTTAGGGATTTGGAAATTTAGAGATTTACAAAATTGGGGATTTGGAATTTAGCGATTTTGAATGTAGGGATTTGGAAATTTAGGGATTTGGAAAATTGGGAATTTGGAATTTAGGGATTTGGAAATTTAGGGATTTGGAAATTTAGGGATTTGAAAAATTGAGAATTTGGAATTTAGGGATTTGGAAAATTGGGAATTTGGAATTTAGGAATTCAGAATTTGGGGATTTCGAATTAGGAGATTTGTAAAATTGGGTATTTGAAATTTAGGGATTTGGAATTTGAGAACTTCGAAAATTTTAATATTTTAAAATTTGATAACATGGCAATTTGTAGATGTAGAAATTCAGAAATGTTAAAATTTATCGAATTGAAAATTTAGAGACTTGAAAACTAAATTTGAGAAATTGAATATTTTCATTCACAAATTTAAATATTTCTAAACTTGATAATTTAAAAATGACCAGTTCCTTAAATTTTCAGGAATTTTCCAACGTAATCCAACGCAAGACAGATTTGTAGCATAACATCTTCGATAAACAAAGTAATTATTCGTTATTAAAATAATATACGGAAGTTGCATTTAGAAAACTTCTGAAATCAATGATATAGATGAAACGATTTCACTTGAACATTCGTAAGCGACAATTAAAAAAGACAACATAATCGTTTAAACCGCAAGTTGACTCATTTAAATAGAAAAAAAGAATACGTATTGGTATGTGTAATAAAAAATGGAAGAGGAGGAATAATTCATTTATTTTCCACGCAGCGTATGCTAATCAGACGTATTTTCCACTCAATTAAAGTACAATAATACAATTAAAGATAACAATCTTTCGGTGAATACATTATTACGTTAGAACCGAGTAACGAGTACACCTGAGTGTACCTCTTCCACGATTATCAAGTTAAAGCTGTATAATATACACGCGTTGTATTTCAGCAAACAACGCATCACGAAACTGTATAATTATTTGCAAAATTGTAGTAGTTGAAAGAATTCGACAATTCTTACTTAAAAATGTTCAAATATATGGAAAATAAGATGTACATTATTGATATGTTAGTATGTAGTTCATATGTGAACTATTATGAGAATCAATGATATGGTATGCATAATATAACTAGAAATATGTATAGGGTTACAGGGATATAAGTATAGAGATATGGGAATATAAGGGTATAAGTATAGGGATATTCATAGAGGTGTGGGAATATAGGGATACAGAGTCATATGGGAATCTAGGTGTATAAAACTACATACAAATCTGACGATATGGAGATGTAGGTATACACATATCAAAATATTTAGATAACTATCGAGATTAGCAATCCAGATATCTACAGATCTAGGGACCTAGGGATCCAGATATCTAAATAATTACATATCTACAGATCTGGGGATCTAGAGATCCAGATATCTACATATGTAGGTATTCACATATCTAGAGATCTAGGAATCCAGATATCTAAATATTTTGCTATCTACGCATCCAGGGATCTAGATATCTAGGTATTTATGAATCTAGGGATCTAGATACCCAGATATCTAAATAATTAGGTATCTACATATCTAGGGACCTAGAGATCCAAATATCTACATATGTAGGTATTCACATATCTAGAGATCTAGGAATTCAGATATCTAAATATTTAGCTATCTGTAAATCCAGGGATCTAGATATCTATGTGTATATAGATCTAGGGATCTAGAGACCTAGATATCTAAATAATTAAGTATCTACATATCTAGGGACCTAGAGATCCAGATATCTACATATGTAAGTATTCACATATTTAGAGATCTAGGAATCCAGATATCTAAATATTTAACTATCTACGCATCTAGGGATCTAGATGTCTAGGTATCTACAAATCTAGGGATCCAGAGACCCAGATATCTAAATATCTAGGTATCTACCGATCTAGGGACCTAGATATCTGCATATGTAGGTATCTACAGATCTGGAAATCTAGGAATCTAAATATTTAAATATCTAGAGGTCCAGGGATATAGATATTTAAGGATGTACTGCTCCACATGTGTAAGAATTTAGAAATGTAGAAATTCACATATCTAGGAATCTAGTAACGTAGGAATTTGTACAAATATGCTAGAATCCACATGTAAAAATCTAGATATTTTATCTACATATTAAAAGATCCAAATATCGAATGCAGAAAATATATAGGAATATAGAATGCAGAGATTTAGATATGAAAGAAAGATGTAGAAACCCAGATACCTTAAGATGTAGAAATATCATTCAGAAATGTAGGAAATTAGATAAATTTGGATCTAGGTATCTTTTATCGTAACAAATCCTGAAGCAATGTAAAATACCAACCATTCTCGAAAAACATTCTAGGAATTCGATACGTATCAGGTGTCCCTCATCAAGATGTAGCAATGTTATCTAAAGCAGCGTACAAACGCCAGGTAAAACTATTATCTATAATGTTGCACAATTCGTTTGCCTGATTAATCTCAATCACGCGGAAGAAAATTGTTCTGGTACCAAATGCGGGGGAAAAAAAGACACGAGGAAGAAGAAGATGGAGGACAAAACGAGGGAAGAGAAAAGGAGCAACCGTGGAACGAGCATTCAACCGATGATGATTATTCTCCTTTAACCGACACGGTTTTTGTCGTTCCCTGGTGAAATGAAAAGAATGCAGCGAGTAGTGAAATTGCCTGAACACCGAGGAACGATGGCATCCTCGTTAAAGAAATCGTGAATGCGTCTTCGTATGAAAGGAGACGATCGTAAACACGGACAAGCAATGTATAATTATGGATCAACGGCGTAATTTTCCGATATGACCTTGCTTTGTAACACGAAACGAAGTTCTCGCGAGCCAACTGTTATAATGGTGAACGGCTGTGCCTTATTGTTGCGAAATATCAAATTTTTGCGCAACACAAAAATTCGGAATTTTTGCGTACTTCGATTATAGTGGATTATCAAGTTTACAAATTTACGAATTTCGGGAAGATCGGATATTCAAAGTTAGGTTTGGGGAGTTGTTCATTTGGAAATTTGGGTGATTGGAAATTTGATTTTTGTTGATTTAAATCGATAAGTGATATAATAATTGATTGTAATGATTGATGAAATATTGATTAATAATTGATTGCAATGATTGATGAAATATTGATAAATAATTGATTTAAATCGATAAGTGATATAATAATTGATTGTAATGATTGATGAAATATTGATAAATAATTGATTTAAATCAATAAGTGATATAATAATTGATTGTAATGATTGTTGAAATATTGATAAATAATTGATTGCAATGATTGATGAAATATTGATAAATAATTGATTTAAATCGTTAAGTGATATAATAATTGATTGTAATGATTGATGAAATATTGATAAATAATTGATTTAAATCAATAAGTGATATAATAATTGATTGTAATGATTGTTGAAATATTGATAAATAATTGATTGCAATGATTGATGAAATATTGATAAATAATTGATTTAAATCGTTAAGTGATATAATAATTGATTGTAATGATTGATGAAATATTGATAAATAATTGATTTAAATCAATAAGTGATATAATAATTGATTGTAATGATTGATGAAATATTGATAAATAATTGATTGCAATGATTGATGAAATATTGATAAATAATTGATTTAAATCGTTAAGTGATATAATAATTGATTGTAATGATTGATGAAATATTGATAAATAATTGATTTAAATCAATAAGTGATATAATAATTGATTGTAATGATTGATGAAATATTGATAAATAATTGATTGAAATCGATAAGTGATATAATAATTGATGAAATATTGATAAATAATTGATTTAAATCGATAAGTGATGTAATAATTGATTGTAATGATTGATGAAATATTGATTTAAATCGATAAGTATAAATAATTGATAAATTATTGATAAATAATTGATTGAAATCGATAAGTATAAATAATTAATAAATTATTGATAGATAATTGATTTAAATCGATGGCTGATTTAAATTGATAAGTTGGAAAATTTGGGAATTAGGAAAATTGGACATTTGGAAAATTAAAGAAAATTGGTAAAATTGTAAAAATGGAGAAAATTGGAAAATTGGACACTTGGAGAGATGGAAATTAGAGAGTTTGGAACACTGGAGGCTGGAAAATTTGGGAAATTGAAAACTGGAAAATTGGATATTTGAAGAGATGGAAACTGGGAAAATTAGACATTTGGAAAATTAAAGAAAATTGGTAAAATTGTAAAAATGGGGAAAATTGGACATTTGGAGAAATGGAAATTGGAGAGTTTGGGACACTGGAGGCTGGAAAATTGGCAAATAGGAAAATTTGGGAAATTGAAAACTGGAAAACTGGACATTTGAAGAGTTGGAAATTGGAAAATTAAGGAAATTGAAAATTGGAAAATTGGTAAAGTTTGAAATTGGGAAATTGAATAATTTGAAAATAGGAAAATTTAATATCTATTCTTTTCTAAATATTTCAATTTCCAAATTATCAAATGAATATTACCAAATTTCTAAATTTATGAATTTAAAAGTTTGCTAACTTAGAAATTAAAAGAGTAAAAAATTTAAAAGTTTGTAAGCTTAATTATATTTAGGAAAGAAAATTTGATAATATACAAGTTAAAAAATTAAAAAATATAATATGGTGGCAATATAACGAGAGTCTACAGTAGGTAACGCAGAAACCGACATTACCATTAAGTTTACCTAAATAGAATCGGAAATATTCGCAAATGACATGCGAAATCGCCCAATTACACTGCAAATAGTCTTTATCAGACTATTTTAAGCGACCTCAATAAGAAAGAATAATTTTACATTACGCATTGCCTGCGATAACGACACTGTCTGTCATATTACGTACATTATATTCAAACATAAGAAATGAACCACGTCGATTTAATATTTATCAAATGTAAATCACTTTCAAATTACCGATAACTAAATCAATTCATTTAATTAGTTACCATAAATTATAAACTGTACCATAAATCATGTCAGCACATAATTAAAAAATGAAAATAAAACAAGTAGTAACAGAATAAAAATTGTCAATGCCTATCTTTTAATTACAAATTCCTGAAATTTTTTATTAGTAAATAATTCGCAACTTATCATAATTAATAATTAATCAAAAATCTCATTCTTTAAACCGAACACAATTTAAACGTAAATGAGAATAAAAAATGTCGAAGTTAAAAGAGCTAATGAAAAACAAGCATTGATTATCTTGATCTTGAAAAGCACCGTGGGACAAATTATCTGCGATAAAAATAGCGTGGATGACTTCGTGTAAACAAGACCGTTGATGCAATTTAATAAAATGATAAAATAAAGCTGCAAATGTAAGCAGTTACGTTGAATATGTTAATACGTAAACGCATAATAAAACCATACTGTGAACGAAAGGTCATTGAAATCTTTTACTTTCGCTTTCCGTATGGACAATCGTTGAATCGACAATCGATAACTTTCTCGAACGACACTCGGTCTCGAACTTAAAAGCCACGATCGCTTATTTTGCGTACAAGCTTTAATTTCAAGTTTGTGTCGCATTCAGTAAAATTAACTATAGAACGATGAAACTGGGTCAACTGTGACACAGACTTGCCAAACCTGTACGATCTTTCCATTTAAATTTGGCGCGCAAATCGTTACACGTATATTGCAATATATGGTGAATGAATAATACAAAGTATAGGTTAGAATGAAAATTAAAATCCACGATTAAATGTAATTTTATAATTAGTTACAAGTCACAAAGATGTACAAGAATTAAATTTAAATGTTATATAAAAATAATTAATAACAATCAGCTTAATTAAAAGCAAACAATTAGTAACAATTAATCCAATAGATCTCATATAAAAAAATAATGAATAAGAATCATCCAATTGAATTTACATTAAAAAATATTAATAACAGTAAATGTAATAAAATTTACATACAAATAAAAATAATAAATTAACAGAATTCTTACACAAAGTTAGCAATGAATCTAATTTAATTTTCAAATTAGAGAAAATGACTACGCATCCTGAAGCCAATCACATAAAGATTAGTAACCTGATTAATTAATTACATTGTAGTGCATCAAGTAAACAGAACGAAATGGATTGTTTTCCTTCTATAATTAAAATACACAACAGTAATTAACAATTAAGCACGTGCTTTATATGATGAAAATGTAACAGACTACGAATTATGATTCATAATTATCAGAAAGGGGGCCGATCTAACGTTTACAAAAGCAACAACACCTTTCGTGATTAATACGTTTAAGTATTGTAATGGTTTGTGCAATTTTTTGCCCCAAAATTAAATTTAAATTGTATTTTGATGCAATGACAGAAGAAGGGGTGGGGGTCACGTGTTTATATAATTTATTATAACATTTGTAACGTTTGTAATATTTACAATATTTGTAAGATTGATAACACATAGCATTTGCAACATTTATGACACTTATAAGATTTATAACATTTATTACATTGATAACACTTATACGATTTATAACATTTATGATATTGATAGCATTGATAACATGTGCAACATTTTTGACATTTATGACATGCATAACACTTTTAACGTTTGTAACATTTTTGACATTTATAATATTTATATTTATTACATAGATAACACTGATAACATTTGTAACATTTATAACATTTATAACATTTATAACACTTGTAACATTTATAACACTTGTAACATTTATAACATTTGTAACATTTATAACATTTATAACATTTATAACATTTATAACACTTGTAACATTTGTAACATTTGTAACATTTGTAACATTTGTAACATTTGTAACATTTATGACATTCATAACACTTGTAACATTTGCAACATTTATGACATTTATAACATACATAACATTGATAACACGTATAACACATAACATTTATAACATTTGTAACATTTATGACACTTATAACATTGGTCCAACAATTTGAGAAATGCTTTCGAACTGTTCGATTTCCATAACACTAACCTCTTTTCGCAAAGCAATCCTTACACTCTTTCAAAAATAAATTACCAAAATCTCGAATCATCGTCCTTCACACGAATCGCAGTTCCGTCAGTGACAGAATAAAAGAGAAAATAACCGCAATTCCACAGTAAATCTTTTCCGATCGCTAAATTGACGTTTCTGTACCAACAAACTTCGAAGCTTACCTTAGAACGAAACTTTAATTCCAGATCAACATCGCGATTGACCGAGAAGTTCACTGTTGTTTCTCGAACAGTTTAAAACGAACACAGAACAGCCGTAGTATACGATCATACCGGTTTACGTGGCACGAGAAAGAACAACACCACGAGACAACGAATGCCGCACAACTAAACGCTCGTTCCCTGTTTCTCTTGGAAGATTAAACGAAATCCAAAGACTTTCCTCCCCTCTCCAGTTTGTTTCACCGTCTCTGATAGCTTTCGTTCGCTGTCCTTGTTCTGTCACTCGTCCGGCAACGTCTGTCATTGTTTCAAGCTTGTATTACGCGTCTTTGTCCCACTATTCGGTTTCCCAACGAGGCTTACTAATTCTTCTCCGCCTTGCCTCGGTTGTCCGCATCTACTGCGAAACGCGGACGCCAACCGTTAACCGTCGCACGTGCGCAGACTCGCTAGGAAATACCTCTCGTTATACAATTAGTCGATTTTTCTTTTATTCATTTTCCTGTCTGGTGAAATCGATTAATGCACTGCACGAATCAGCATTATAATACCTTAACGAGATGGTTGAAAATAATCGCTGAAAATAAATATGTAGGTATTTGTTGTAAGACGTATTGGATATTTGAATTTAAATATTTGCCGCCAAATGGCGACGCAGAGATGTCTGAGTGGCAATTGCACATTTTTTCATTTGGAATTCCAGGAATTTGACGAATTGGAAATTTATTTGGATAATTAATGAGAATTTGGGGATTTAGGTAGTAGTTTATGAGAATTTGGTAATTTAGACATTTTGGTCAGTAGGGGATTTGGAAATTGAGGATTCTGATATTTGAACAAATGCATTTGGAGAACTTTGGGATTTGGAACCAAGGAATTTTGGAATTTGGGAACTTAGGAACTAGGGAATTTTGAAAGTTGGGAATTTAGGAACAAGGAAATTTTGGAATTTTGAAATTTAGGAACTAGGGAAATTTGGAATTTAGGATCTAGGGAATTTTGGAATGTAGGTATTTAGGATCTAGGGAATTGTGGAATGTGTAGATTTGAGAACTAGAGAATTTGGTAACTAGGGAAAATTGGAATTGAGGATCTAGGGGATTTTGGAATGTGGGGATTGGGGACTAGGGAATTTAGGAACTGGGGAATTTTGGAATTTTGAAATTTAGGAACTAGGAAAATTTGGAATTTGGGATCTAGGGAATTTTTGAATGTGGGGATTTAGGGACTGGGGAATTTATGAACTAGGGAATTTGGGAACTAGGGAATTTAGGAATTTGGGAATTTAGGAATTTAGGAATTTAGGAATTTGGAAATTTAGAAATTTGGAAATTTAGGAACCAGAGAATTTTGGAATTTTGGATGTGTAATTTGGAGATATGGAAATTTAGAGATTGGGCAATTCAAAAATCTGAAATTTACAAAAATGAGAGATTTGTAAATATGAAGAATTATTCATATTAAGGCTGTTAGTGATTACAGCAGACACCCATAATTCTAAACAATTTAACAATATTTAGGAATGCGCAAACTTCTAAATATAATTTATCATTTTGAAAACTTGTGAGTCAGAAAATGACCAATTATCTAAGTTAAAAAATATGAAAATTTCAGTATCCAATTCTGTAAACCTTAAAATTAAAAAACTTCTAAATATCAAGAAAAATCAAATAACCACAAAAAGTTTCAACTGATGCGCTTGGTAACAGACACCGTGTACATCGATCGAAAGCACCAGCGAACTTTACGAAGTTTATGAAATCTGTGTGCCCTGAAAACTTTGAATGTTTGTTACGCATACGTCACTGTTGCATCGTGAAAACTCTTGCACGAAATGGAGAATGATATCACACCAGCGTAGCATTATTCAGCGTCGAAAGAAACGCGAAATTTATTGGTTTTAAAGGTAACATATCGCAGCAATGACAGGCGGCGTTCCTATACGGAATTACGTAAATTTATTGCTGTTCGATAATAACGCGTTGGTTCGTTGTCATGTAACCAGCCAGATACTGGTTTGCGTAAATTGGAAATGATACAACACTTTTGCTTCTGATGTGTTGCTTTGTACATCGTCAGAGATCGAAATTGCACAGTATAATTAATGTAACTATGATAATTAATGTGTATTTAATGAAACATTAAGTTTATTACGGAGACGTGTATTATGCACGTTTGGCACATTTGATGGAACAAATTTGATTGAAAATTTCTTGCAATAGTTTTATTGAAAAAATTATAAATGTTCGGGTATTTAGATTTTTGGATTTTATGACTTTTAATTTTCTTGAGTAGAAAATTAAAAAATTTGGAAATTTATGAATGGGGTACGTGAAGTTTAAATTTTGAAGAATTGAAGAATTGAAAACTTGGAGAATTGAAGAATTGAAGAATTGAAGAATTGAAGAATTGAAGAATTGTAGAATTGAAGAATTGAAGAATTGAAGAATTGAAGAATTGAAGAATTGAAGAATTGAAGAATTGAAAACTTGGAGAATTGAAGAATTGAAAAATTAAAGAATTGAAAAATTGAAAAATATCAAATTTCCAACAGTATATAAAAACCTATTTAACCTATATTTTAAAAGATATTTAGAAAGTTCAGAAGGAATATCTACAAAGTGAAAAAGCTGTACAAAATAGCTGAATGATTCGTTGAAGCATGATTGATGTAACACGTAGATAAAGTTTCTAATTAGCAGCACAATTTTAAAAATTAATCGCGTTCCGCACCGATAAAACTGAAAGTTATAGAAAAACTAGAGATAGTAGGACGCGGTGAGTGAAATTTAGCCGTCGCGAAATCATAGTGCAATAGCTGGCCGTTCTATAACTAAAAAGTATGTAACATGAAAGTTGCGATAATATTTTAAATAAGCGTTGTTAAACGCTTTCGAGGAGTAACAGGTGTACAACCTAGATACGCGACGTTTATGCTGCACTGGCCTTCAGAAATATCTGCTGGGACGTACTCGTCCATGATGAAAATGTCAAATACTTCTTCACGTCGAGCTTTCTCGAAGATTTTCTTTAACGAGCAATATAATATAATGAAAATTGGAGAGGTTATGATACTTGAGACCATTTATATGAGTTTCGAGTATTGGAACTTTGGAATTTTACAACTTCTAGGGTTTTGCACATCAATATTTTAGGGGAAATTGGGGAATTGGGGAATTTGGGGAATTTGGGGAATTTGGGTAATTTGGGGAATTTGGGGAATTTGGGGAATTTGGGGAATTTGGGGAATTGGGGAATTTGGAAATTAGGGAATTGGTAAATTAGGGAATTTGGAAATTTGGGAAATTAGGAATTTGGAATTTGGGAATTGGGAAATTAGGGAATTAGGGAATTTGGGAATTAGAGAATTAGGGAATTAGAGAATTAGAGAATTAGAGAATTGGGGAATTAGAGAATTGGGGAATTGGAGAATTTGGGGATTGGAGAATTGGGGAATGTGAAAATTTGGAAAATTTGAGAAATTAGGAATTTCAGAATTTGGAAATTGGGGAATTGGGGAATTTGGAAATTTGGAAATTGGATAATTTATTAAATTAGGAATTTGAGAATTTGAGAATTTGAGAATTTGGGAATTTAAGAATTTGGGAATTTGGGAATTTGAGAAATTGAGAGTTTGATAATATGGACTATTAGAATTTAGAATTTTCTAACTTCTAGACTTCAAAATTAAAAAATCTTAAGTACTTGTACATTTGGAAATGTGAAGTAGTAAGACTTTTTCATTTGGGAATTTTAAAATTGTAAAGTTATCCATTCCCCAAAAAAAATATAAATTAAAAAACATCAACTAGAAAGTTTACCACTTCGTTACAATTTACTTCGTTTCCAAAATAAAGAAGATAATCACTCATAAATGAAGAAATTAAACAAAATATAGTATATCACACATTAATACTTAAAGAATCATAATCACATATTCCACATAAGGTACAGTTACCTTATATCTCCCTAAAAGTTTACAAAGTTGATTTATAGTTCCCATAAAAAAAATGAACCGTTCTATATTAAACCGATAGTGGTTGCAGAAAATAACTATGTAACCCTTTCATAAGTACCCTTAATAGAAAATTTCCTTCGCTAATCTCGATCAGAACATTCCGCAACGAAGGCTACTGCTAATAATACAGCATTTCAAGAAAGTACAGCTAATGATCACCCAACACGGTATTAGTTATCGCATCGATTCGAGATAACTTAAATCCCATCAATCACTTGAAAGGTTAAAATTTTACGTGTCGTCAAAACCAGCGATTGTACTGAACAGGTGATATTCGTTTTTAGACAAAAATTTTTTTTTATGTTGCAAGTTCTATTTAACGTTTTTTTTTAGATATTTTGGAAATTTGGGGATTTTTGGGGGATTTTGGGGTTTTAGGGGAGTTAGGAAATTTAGGAAATTTAAGAATTTTGGAATTTGGGAACTTAGGAACTAGGGAATTTTTTAAGTTGGGAATTTAGGAACAAGGAAATTTTTGAATTTTAGAAATTTGGAATTTTGGAATTTCGGAATTTCGGAATTCTTAAATTTAGGAACTAGGGAATTTAGTAACTACGGAAATTAGGGATTTATGATCTAGGGAATTTTTGAATGTGGGGATTTAGGGACTATGGAATTTAGGAACTAGCGAATTTCGGAATTTGGGAATTTAGGTACTAGGGAATTTGGGAATTTGAGAATTTAGGGACTAGGGAATTTAAGAATTTGGGAATTTAGGGGTTTGGAAATTTGGGAATTGGAAATTTAGGAATTTGGAAATTTAGGAATTCGGAATTTTAGGAATTTGGAAATTTAGGGATTTGGAAATTTGGGAATTTGGAAATTTAGGGATTTGGAAATTTGGGAATTTGGAAATTTAGGGATTTGGAAATTTGGGAATTTGGAAATTAAAGGGTTTGGAAATTTTGGAATTTGAAAATTTAGAAATTTGGAATTTTAGGAATTTGGAAATTTAGGAATTTGGAAATTTAGGGATTTGGAAATTTGGGAATTTGGAAATTTAGGAATTTGAAAATTTAGGAATTGGAAATTTGGGAATTTGGAAATTTAGGAATTTGAAAATTTAGGAATTGGAAAATTTAGGAATTTGGAAATTTATAAATTTTGAAATTTAGAAATTTTAAATTCAGGAATTTTGAAATTTAGAAATTTTGAATTCAGGAATTTTGAAATTTAGAAATTTTGAATTCAGGAATTTGAAAACTTAGGTATTTGAAATTTTAGGAATCAGGAATTTGGAAATTGAAGGGTTTGAAAATTTCAAAAATTGATAATTTGAGAATATAGAAATCTGAAAATTTGATGATATTAAATTGATAATCTAAAAATTTGAGAACTCAAAAATTGTTAAATCTGAAAACCTTAAAAATTTCCAAATGCCCAATCTCAAAACTTAATTTCCAACTAGAAGAACTTTGCTTCATCCACCATCCGAACTAATAAACTAAAAGCGTTATTTAAAAAAGTTCTATAGCACACGTTTTAAATAGAGCCATTGAAAAAGTTGGACAACTTTTTCGACGTCTAGCATAAAACCAAAAAACCCACCCTGTTTTTCGTTCTCTATCGTTCCCTTAATGACGCGCGATGACGCATCCGCTTTAAAGTCCACTACTCTTGAAGATCCCGCAAAGTAGCTGAATAGAACGCACGGTATCTAAGGTTCACGGTGACACACATACATCATACATCTTGGAACGGCTGCGATTTAAACGGATCAATGAAATGCGCCCTCGCGAACGCTGCACAGCCCAGGGGCTTTTCTCGTTTCTGCACCATAGAGCGTCGGCATTGCGATGAAGACGACGAGAAGATACATTTGGGATTGGCACCACGCCAACAGGTCCTTCGGGAAATATATATATATACATATATAAAGGGTGGCCCAGGATGGGTGGTGCAATCTGGATGGGTGGTGATTCTATATGCAAAGATCGCTTGAAAATGTGGAATGAGATTTGCCTTTTGGGGCAGATTATGACCCTACGTTCGGTTTTTCCAACTTTTACTCCTGTCACTGTCACGTTCTTCGAATTTCGGGATTTATGGCCCCGATATCTGGCAATTCGGGAATTTAGGGCGATGGAAATTCGGGATTTCTATATTTCAGAATGTAGATTCGGAAATTTGTATGTCGAACGTTTGGAAATTTGATCATTTGAGTGGCTGGACGTTTGGTAACTCGAGAACGTCTAAACCTAAGAACCGAAGGTGAAAATTTGGATATTTGATCATTTTAAAAGTTAACTTGGAAATTAACAAATTTGGTAAAATGAAAACTTGAATAATTGAAAACTTGAATACTTAAAAACTTGAATACATGAGTACTTGACAACTTGAATACTTAAATAATTGAAAACATGAATACTTGAATACTTAAAAACTTGAGTACATTAGTACTTGAATACTTGAATACTTAAAAACTTGAATCATGAGTACTTGAAAACTTGAGTACTTAAGTAATTGAAAACTTGAATACTTGAATAACTGAATGCTTAAAAACTTGAATACTTAAAAACTTGAATACATAAGTACTTGACAACTTGAATACTTAAATAATTGAAAACTTGAATACTTGAATACTTAAAAACTTGAATCATGAGTACTTGAAAACTTGAATACTTAAATAATTGAAAACTTGAATACTTGAATAATTGAAAACTTGAATAATTGAATGCTTAAAAACTCGAATACTTGAATAATTAAATGCTGGAATACTTGAATACTTAAAAACTTGAATACTTTAATACTTGTAAACTTGAATACTTGAAAACTTGTAAACTTGAAAACTTGAAAACTTGAAAACTTGAAAACTTGAAAACCTGAATACGTGAAATTTGAATACTTGGAAATTTCTTAAATTAAGAACTAGGAAATTTAATAATCTAGAAATCTGAGAACCTGAAAAGTTGAAAACTTGAAAACTTGAAAATTATTTAAAATTAAAACTTGAAAATTGGAAACCCCCAAAAGCTTAAAAATGTAAATATTTGAAAATACTTAAATCTTGGTCCCTACATGAATACGCTAATGACTACATCAGCATGCGTCACATCGCCATAAATTATGTTATCATGCACTATACTATCTTGCGTTATAATTAACCTGCATTTAGTCAGCACTCGTATCATCAAAGTTTGCATCGCTATACATTGTCATTATACGTTATATCGCCGCACGTTGTAAAATCTCACTCAGCATACCACCCGCAGTAAATATAAGGAGTAATAACTCTCAATTATTAAACGAGTGGTGATATCTTCATACCCTAAGCAGTCTACTTCGCCGAGTATCGTGACTATATCCATATGTAACACCGTTTTTGCGATACACGTAAATCCTAAGCCATTTTCGCTGCATTCTGCAGCGATCCTTGTCGACAGGTATGCACCAGGTGTACGAGCTGATTTATGGCTCATCCAAACTCCATATCGGATAGAAAGAGCGAACAGGTGTGGTGCATCGTAGGAACACTAATTAACGATAAGGCTAAAAAGTATCGGTGTACAGAGTTTTACCCTGGGAAAATTAGTCCACGTGTTCAGGGACTATTAAAAACGGGCTATGCTATATTGACGCTGACTCGAATTAATCTTGTTTATTATTCATTTAATTTTATAAATAATAGTCATTAACGGAAATTTAATTATGGATTTTGTCATTCAATTTTAGGTAATTTTATCGTTCGAACTTATTTATTGTTCAAGTTTGATCTAATATAACCTATATTTAATTTTATCTATTTAGCCATAATCTAACCTAACCTTATATTTATTTTTATCGATGACGAAATTAGTTTAATAAATAACCGTTATGTCTGACGAAAATTTAATTATGGTTTTTGTCATTCAACTTTGGATAATTGTATCGTTCTTTATTTACTTTTGTTCAAGTTTAATCTAACATAACCTATACTTGATTTTATTTAATTATCTATAATCTAACTTAAGCTTATACTTATTTTTATCAATGACGAAATTAATTCAATAAATAATCGTTACTCAATTTTATATCATTTTGTCATTCAATTCTATATCATTTTATCGTTCGAATTTAACCTAACATAACCTAACCCAGTTAAACCCTATACTTGATTGTATTTAAACAAAACCAGACAAAACTTCTCGACGTCGATAACAGTTATCGGTATCCAAAATAAAATTCTGATAACGGTTATTGGTAACCAAAATACAATTAGCATCATTTATCGATAACCAAAAATTAAATTTTCAATATCGATATCGGTTACTTGTAACCAAAATTAACCTCCATTACTGCTACTAAAAAATTCATTTACAACAATTATTAATAATCATAAGAATTAAAAGCAAATACTTTTTAATACTATCGAAAAATTTGTTGTGGAGGCTTTCAAATTTTTTTTATAAGCTATGGTCTGTTTTATAAGATTTGTATGTGGGTCCAAAAGACCCCAGACAAAAGGGTAAAATTTATTTGAGATAACAAATGCTTTCAAAATTTTTCTTACGAGTTCTGTTTTATGAGAGTCTCCATTTTCATGTGGGTCCGAAAGACCCCAGACGAAAGGGTAAAATTTATTTGAGATAACAAATGCTTTCAAAATTTTTCTTACGAGTTCTGTTTTATGAGAGTCCCGATTTTCATGCGGGTCCGAAAGACCCCAGACGAAAGGGTAAAATTTATTTGAGATAACAAATGCTTTCAAAATTTTTCTTACGAGTTCTGTTTCATGAGAGTCCCGATTTTCATGCGGGTCCGAAAGACCCCAGACAAAAGGGTAAAATTTATTTGAGATAACAAATGCTTTCAAAATTTTTCTTACGAGTTATATTTTATGAGAGTCCCGATTTTCATGCGGGTCCGAAAGACCCCAGAGAGCAAACGACAGGTCTAGAAGCGCCATGATAATGCACGATTATAGTCTTTGGGGGCGGAAAGTTCAGTTTGAAAAAAATATACGCGTGTGATCGATCAAGTAAACACGAATGTAAAGTAGGTCATGAGCGTACACGCTCGTCAAGCAACGCTTCTTTCCCGCAGATCTTGAGAACTTCTCGAATTTACTGGGAACTTTTGGCACGCTCTTATGGAATCGAGATATATTAAAGAACATCCGACGATGATTGATGCCAGTTATGAAAAGTTATTACTCAACGTTCCGTCCTAACGTTGTTATGGGTATTGTTAAGTGGAGAATACAGGAAAACTTTCGTTCCTGTGTTTATCTCGGCGAAGAATTTTCATTTTCGATCGAACTCCAAGATTGTGGCAACTCGATGATTAATTATACGTCTAGCGATTAATTATCAATCGTTTTTCATGGTTTGTGACTTCGGAGATGAAGTTTCTCCGATAACTACTTGTAAGATCATATTACATCGTTAGGTTTTTTCAAACGTTATATTAACTCGATAACGTCGGAAATTTTCACTCAATGACTCGTTAACACGTTTCAGGGTAACGTGAAATTACAATGTCATTGGAGGTAGCTGCGAATTTTAATTAAAATTACGACACTAATACGTATACTGATTTTAAGATATTTATGCTGATAAAATTTCAAATTGTTCATACTTATTATTTCATTGCTACATTCGTCATATTGATTTTTAGAAAAATTTAATAACAAACTTGATTCTTTTTTATTTTTATCCAGGGACAATATTATGAATCCACTAAAAGTTCTATTATTAAAATTTATAAAAAAATTTGAATATTTGGAAACCTTCAGATCTGTTTCTGTTACTGAACCTGTTAAAACATCTTCCAGAATTCTAACTCGATACAAGCAGTCTGAAAATGTGTGTTCTTCGCATGTCAGCAAACCTGCAAACTTGAATTTAAAAGCAAAAACAAACGTAACTATTTTACCCGCAAGAATCCGCACGAGTTCGACGATTCGTATTCTCGGAAAATCGTTTTCGCATTCGATAATTTCGCGAGTAGCGCAGCGCGCAACTCCGAAAACGATGACGCACAAATGCATATTTCTGTCGCGGCACGATGTCGTCGAAACAAGGCGTCGCTTCGAAAGAATACACACAATCACGGTGAGTTATTCTTTGTTTAATCCACAGACGATAATGATCGTCGAGAAGAGGAGATAGCATGGCGGCGTTCGAATTGTACGAGGGATCTATAAACGTCGTGTAAAACGACGATTCGAAACGGGCACACACGGTTCGCGAGCGGTGTGGCGTAGAGGAAGGCATGCTTTACAGTCGCGATCGTTATCTAATAATGAGAAAGAACTTAAGACCGGGTAGCCGGGAGGCGTTCTTTTCCACCGATTTCGTGCCGGCGCATGAAACTGGTTCCACGGAGGCCCCGCATTTCCAAGTAGCACAATTGCAAACATTGATTCGAGCCAGAAACTAGATACGTCCGATTATTCCCGTGGCACACGGTCTATTATAGCTCGCGTGTAGATAACAACACGACAATGGGCGCAGTTTGCGTCGTATGCGGAAGGATCCGAGAAAAGATACATACGTCCTGCACGTCGATGCGATACGATACCGTGTTCGATTTACCGATCCGTTCAATAGGGTCTCGTGTTCCGAAGACAGGTCCGATCGAAAGGCGATAACGTAGAAGGAATCAGGTTCTTTCGGAACGTACGATCTCTCCTTCTCGTTAACCTACTTACTGTTATTCACGGCATTCATTCATCCGCTCCGCTCGTATGCGGACAGCTCGCGGCGCAATCGGGAACGATTTTGATTACGTTTCTTCGGGCAAATGGCGTTCGAAAGGCGTGCACTCACGGGATCTCGTGGTGACTCTCGTTATCTACGCCCATCCTGGCGATCACCTTGCTCCGCTTGACCAGCGAGTTTGCCGCGAGGATCCCGAAGGCGCGATCGAACGACCGTGGGACCGCGGCCGTGTAATCGTTTCCAGGAGAATCGATCCTCGCCAATTAACTTGGGCGAGGTTGAGGCCGCTACGTAAACCACCGGAGGAACAGGATACCGAGCGGTGAAACTTCCGGGCGGGTTAAGGGAGCGTTCGCCGCCCAACGAAAATGCCAAACGACTGTTCGATCGCTTCCGATACACCTTTGCTCTCCGATTCGAGCACGATTTTTTCGCGACCATCGGCAAGGTGTATCGATAGGTAGCTCGAGCCAGGAACGCGGGACGTGTTCCTAGGCCGATCTTGCCGAGCGCCGCGGGTGCCGTCGTCTTGTATTATCGATTGACGGAGGTTATGTGGAGTCGAGTCGCCGGGGCACGACGATCGCGTCGAATGGAACGAGGAATCCTATTCTAATCCTGTATAAGCAAGAGTATGAATACGATCTTTTGTTCCATTCGCGCTTCTTCCTTCCAGCCTTTTATTCTTCGTCATCCCCACCGCTCGGTCTGTCCTTCTTCCACCTATACGCGAATACAACAGCACTCCCTCCACCTGAATTCGCTATTTTTTCACCCTCCGAACTGACCCGTTCACATAGGACTGGAAACGAGGATAGGAGAAGCCGATGGGCTGGGTCAAACCGCGGTTAAGTAAACGGCACTCACCGTTGCTAGTCGAGGTCTGCGTTAGACCGTCTGAAGAGTAGTGGAAGGCTGATTGGCAGCGAGAGCAATGGTACTCGTAGCGTCGAAAACGGCAGTATTGGCAGTGGCGGGACTGGTGGTGGCAGTCACGGCAGCATTGACGGTGGTGACGGCAGCGATAGTAACGGCAGCGGCGGTGACAGTGACGGCGAATGCTAGGGCAGCGGCTACGACGACGTCGACGACTAAGGGGACGTTGTACGCGGACGCGGCACTGACAGCGGCAGCAGCGTTAGCAACCAAATCACTTTCCTCCAAACGATCCGGGGACACCATCTCCTTGCTCGTCCGATCGCGTGCACAACCGACGACGATGCCGACGCCCGCACTGGCCACGACGCACTGTGGTCGCGCTACCACGAGTACCATCGTCGTTGTCTCATCGTCGTCGCCGTGTCTGCGCTGACACACCGGTGGGGAATCGAAACGGGCGGGACGACGGGTTCCGTTACAAACGGCTACGATTCAGTCCGCTACGAGACGAACGGTCGACTTCGAAGAAGGCGGTGGTCGTCCCCCGATCGACTGCACGACACACCGATGCTCGATGCCAGGAGACGCCCCAACGCGGGGCACCTAGTTCGACGTATGCCGAGCGACGGCTCACCCCGTGATCCGTCTGCGCTCGGCCCGACTCGCGCAGTACCGTAACCACCGGGGGTGCTTGCCTACCCAGGATCCCCTACTTCCGTTCCCCTCCCTCCTTTGACCGCCCCTCTGCACCCTCCGTCGGCCACTTAGCCGCGAAATTTTGAAGAATCCACCGTTTCGTTCCTTTCTATCGCACCCGTCACTCCGCACCGATTGCTCGTTTCCACGGATGCTTTCGATACCGACGATATCCCTTTTCTGCCTTCGAGGAACGATTTAACGATGTAGGGTCGAAAGGACACGGAAGGAGGGGGTGGTGGTTTCTAGGCGTTTGATGGCGGGTTAACGGGTGGCGAGGTAAGACTTCGAGGGTAGGCAGACCGGGGTAGTGGGAGTAAACGTACGGAATTGTTTTAGTCGCGGGCACCAAGAGCCCTTTGGGGTGACCTGAAGCCGTCGGGCACTCAGCGGCAAAGCGGGGGGTTAAGGAAGCCCTTGAAATCAATAGCCAGTCGCTACTGCCGCCGCCACCCTGATCAGGCTGCTCTGCGCTGTATCCGTCGCTCCACTCTCTACCGTCCACCTCCCTCTTTCGCGATCCTGATTTATCTGCACGTTCCTAGTCGTCGAGGTCCTGTCCGACCTTAGTTCGCAGTCGAACGTCCCGCAACACGAGTGTCGTTTGACGGGGTTGATCAAAGGGAGCCACGTGTCGAGTGACGAGAGCGAATCTGAATGTTCCTTTAGCCACCGAAGCTTGGTTATACGGATCTTGGCACCTTGCTTAGTCGGGAGACCTAGGGGAAATTTTATTTCCGTCGAGGTGTTTCCGCGAACGCGATATGCACGGTATATCGCAGCTTTTCTTTTAATCTTTATCGTTTTATGTACGAGCTCGGATATCTTTTCGGTCGGCGCGAATAAATTTCGCGAGCTCGCCCTCGTATCTTTATGATTTTTCGTCAGGCTACGAAAACTGCTTGGAATACGGATGAAACGTCATGGAAATAGGGTTTTTGGAATAATCGTACCCTCCGTTACTCCCTTTTGCCATTTCCTTCCCTCGTTCGACGAACGCGAAGGGAGAAAGTACCCGCGAGTGCATGTGCACGAGAGAAGGTAGTCTGATTATAAGTTGACCTACTCCACTTTGGTTCGCGTATCTATTTTTCGGGAATGAAGGGGGTTTTACATTCATCTATAAAATTATCTCGAGTATCTGATCGATTTCCAACTATATTTACGCCGGTCTAACGTTATGCGATATCGAGTGACCTTCGTTGTAATTGATTGGCGATATTTAAAGAACAACCATCGTTTCTCGAACGTTTTGCATAATTTTTATTTCGTTACAGTAAGAAAATCAACGCTTCACAAATTATTCGCTATTTTAACCGTGAGGAATTTTACAGATTCGTCTCGTTTGCGGGAAGATTCTTTATTTGCAAACTGCGTCTTGAAAAAACATGCCAAACAACACATTCTTACATTTACAATGAAACAAACCGGTTAAACGACTGTTCCTCAGACTACTTATTTTAAATTACAGTATTTGTTAAGACACTTTAAAATGCTTTCAGTTTTACCCTCAAATTATTTAAAAAACTCGTAAAATATTAGTTTTAACAGACTTGTTTAATAAGAATACAAACTAATTTGACACAAAGTAATCTATCGACACGTGTTCGTGAAAGAGAGCAGTTCGAGTTACAAGGGATTATGCATTCGTGTTTTAGTAACCTGTCCAATGATTAACCCTCAAACGACAAAGTAAAGTTGAATAGTCTAAAATTTATAAAATGAAAATAAATTTTTATTAAATGTATTTGAGTGAAATTCTATTTTCTGTTAAATTTGAACTGTCGTATGCACAATTTATTATCTGAGGATTAAATTGTACACTGGAGGCATTTTTAAAAAAATGGCGATTTAGGAGAAAATACTACTGTTTTTTATCACTTAAATACATTTTATCTTTTCTCGTACACAAAATAAATTGTACACTTCGTATCAGATATGGACGAGAAAAATAAACAAGTTTCGAGTGAACAGTTTTAGATTTATTTTAAGTTACTAAGATTTCGTCGAAATAAAGAAAAATTACATATAAATTAATTTAGTCATCCCTCGTCGTTGTAGTACTTTACTTCTAATCTAAAAATAACTGCACATCTGTAAATGTTAATAATCATTTTCTGTAGAAAAATCCAGTAAAATAAACGTATTTTAACTTCTTACCTTGTTCGCGCGTGATCTGAAAAGTTAAATGACGTCATCTAGCGGAAAATGCAAGGAACTAAAACGGCTGGTAGCTAGAGAGCATGAAAGAGGAGGAGGTATTCGGCAAAATCGTGCGACAAGGACAGACATATTTGTCTACGCAGTCTGTCCTTGTCGCACGATTTTGCCGAATACCTCCTCCTCTTTCATGCTCTCTAGCTACCAGGAGTTTTAGTTCCTCGTATTAACCGCTAGATTGCAGTGATCAATTTTATTTATTCTTGAAAACAATTGTACAAACACGTATTTGTTCCTCGCAGAACACTATGTTACAAAATAAAACTACAAGATGAATAGTTTTCAAACGATTATTTACTTGGTCAAAAACAGAGATACAAATTAATTTCACTACAGAGAGATTATTATTTTCCACTCGTGGAAGATATATGTTAAACAAATTCGTAAATTAATAATTTAACGGAAGCAACAGCGCCTTAGAAAGTTATATTCTTTAAGAATACTATAAGAATAATAATACCTTGAGAATATTAAGAATAATACCCTTGTAATTTATAAAAGAACAGAAATGAAGGTAAATACTTTAATCTTTCAAAGTTCGGAATTATATTAGTTACTCATCGTTGGATTATTTTTGAGTTAGATAATAATTCGACAGCGATCCCACTTAATGATATTAAGTCTATATTGTTACATTTTTCTTCACAACAGTGATATTAAATACAATAACGTCGAGACACTCCACAATGGATCAAGAATTCAAGCGACAATGGAGCGGAACGTATGCAAAAGTCTTTCCTCGGACGAAATAATTTTGTGCTGATCACAAACTTTGTTTTTTTATTAACAAGAACTAACTGTAAGTTCTTTCGCTTAGGAAGTTGCGATACATCAGTGATGGGCAATTGTGCCCACAAATATTTCTAAATTTTCAAAACCCGAAATTTTTAATTATATTTTCAGATTTCCGAATTTTTAAATATGAAAATCTCCATAAATCCCTCGTCATTGTACGCACCATGTACACACCGATGCCCACGAGCTCTTCGGCGGGCACTGCTGCCCATCACTATGATTGATACATTACCATAGAATTCTCAAACCATTTTGCTTGTAACCACACTGGAAAGCAACATTACTGCACCTTAGGCATATAATTGAACAATTATTCGTTATTTATGTTAAAAACGCGCGATATAAAGAAATGTTCAAGTTGATTGCGCTTTATACTCGGTCAAGATATGTAAAACGATGAAATGTTCTGATAATTTTAATCAAGAATAGAAGAAATCGTTATGTAAGTTTCGCGTTGTCCATATCGCCATCATTCTACAAGTTACTGATAACTCGTTTTCTTCAAATACTTATGAATATTTATGAAGTTAACTTTTCTTGTAAATTGGAAGTATTTTGATCAGAAACTCGAAGAATGACGGATGTATCGTACATTATAAAATATGAATATTCAGATATTAACGTGTATATGCGTATGCATGAGAGTGAAACAATATTATATAATCTGTAAACGACAAACGTTTACATCTTTACACTCGATAGTTTAATAATAGCTCACACCTTTATGCTACAATAATTCATTCTTTATTATCTGAAGGCGTTAGAAGGGGTATATAGAATGAAGAAATATTAGAATAATGAAACGTCAGTGAAACACGATTAAGTTACATTTTTGTCTCTACTTCTAAATCACAGGAATGTATGTGTATATATGTATGTGCGTGTTGTATATATTATACATACATACATACACACGTGTAATAACTGTGACGTGCTGAATATTACTCATGAAGTGACAATCTACACTGTAGATTCTACGAACTGCTTATCAATATGTCTATATGTATATATAAATTTGTATAGCTTCGTTACAAGAAAAATTTCAAACGGTACCCCACGTTCGTGTTATACCATGCACCCACTTCTAAATAATCGAATTACCAATGACCGACAGAAAGGTACAAAATACAAAACCTTCGCCATGTGACATCCGAGATATCTTTATTTCGAATTTTTATAAGACAAACATAAAGAAATAAAAATACACTGAAGCGTCAAAAACATTAATGCATTAACTCCTTAAGTGATATACCATTACTGATGGATAAAGCCAGCGTATCCAATTTCTGAGTCATAGACCACTACCAAATCGGCCAGCCCCCCTTCCCCTCCTGACTATTATGTTAGACATTAATACATTATTTTAAAATGGATACATTATGTACAATCTTACATCTTGTGATTGTTAAGTACCGTTAAGAACGTTTTTAAAAAAAAAAGAAAAAAAAAACAGATTCGGATTTTTTATACGAGTATCCAACAATTCTCAAGACAACTGAGATTACTTTCTTTTTTTGATCGAGTATGTTCCTTTAAAAGAATTATATTTTAATAGAACTTTGTATCCTATACATAATTTACTTCGTGACAACATGGTTTCAATGATACAATTGTAAGCGAATATGTAAAGCGAAAATCCTTTCATAAGAAATACATAGAAACAGAAGCTATTTATAAACGTGAGTATATAATATTTCATGTTTTATTTATAATTTCCTATTTAAACTAACAGTATTTTTCTGATACGCGATAACAACGAAATATGTCGTAATGTGTTGCGCCTATACTCCAACAATCACCACGTCCGAGCAAAGCGCTTTATTTCTTAAAAGAGGATTTCGATTCCGGTCGCTTTACCAAAATATAAGTACACTCCTGCAGCTGATAACTCCTATTATTGTAAACCACTACCCGTTCATGTTTATAATATTTATTATGAACAACCGTGTAATACAATGACTGGTTTCGATCTTTACGATCAGTACGTGGTATATGGTAGCAGGGGCAGGCTAAGGAACACAGGGGAAGAAGGGATGTGCCAAGTTATGCGATAAAGTAATGGCTGCTCAGATCATTTTTCCCAGCACATATCCTATTATGGCCATGACAATAGCAATAAGGACGCTGGTAGGAATTGGTGACAATTGGCTACTGCTTTGTGAGGGCAAACCTCTAGCTGCTATTAAAGTAGCGTCGTTACCCAATGTCGCGTTTTGTAATTTCAATAAATCCTCCTACAAATAATAATTAATTCTCTCTTTACCTATTTCTGTGCAAATTTCCCTTTTTCAAATGAAAAATAATTTGCTGTATCGTGTTATATATTTTGTAATCAGTTAACTTACAAACTCCATAACTACTTACCTTCAACTGAAGATTTTCCTGCCTAAGAGTGCTCTCTTCTACCCTAAGCAGATTAACTTCCTGTGCTGCTTTTATTAATTTCTCTTCTGTTTCTCCAAGAATCTAACAAAACAAATGCATAATTTATTTATGTAATGACTAGTCATTTTAGCAACAACATAATAAACACAATGTTAATTGTTACCTTTGGCGATGACTTAACAGAATCACCAACTCCCTTGTTTTTACCATTAGTTGTATTTACTTCTGTTTTAGTCGTTGTTGCAGTTGAAGTAGTTTTAGCAGTTGTTGTATTAGTTACAGGATTTTCAAATACACATTTTAATTTAGATTCCATTAATAAATCTGGGTGTGTATCTTTCCACTTTAAAAAGAAACTTGTAAGTGAAATTTTGTGCAAGATTAAGTATAAAATATGGATTCAAATATTTGCAACTAATAATAAATTAACAAATCTTTATGTTACATACCACATCGGAAAAGTCTTCATCGTCATCATCTTTTGGAGCTATTAAAGCTTGTACCATAAATTTATGTTTATTCTTTTCTGCTGGATCAAAATCAAATGGTTGAAGAGTCACTGAAAATGCAGGTAATTTAAACTTTTCAAGAATTCTCTACTGATAATTTTTATAAATTAATCAAGAAACATAGAAACACTGTACACCTTTTCCATTTAAAACTAACCAGCTATTTGAGTGACTTCCTTTGGTTTAACAGAACCACAGTTAGGACGTACACAATACCTTTTTGGAGCAGTTGTCTTTATTTTAAAATAAACTTTGTGATTCGATGGATTAGTTAATCTTATGTAAGATGTGACTGATGATCCTGTGAATGGGCCTGTAATATAACATAAAAGTTAAATAACATTTAAAAAAATTGCTTTTCAATACATCTGTTCTACTTAAAAATCTTATAAAAAGGGGAGATTTAAATCCTATAATAAATTTTTGTATATATATACATATATACTTCATATCACAATTCTTTCGCATACTTAAGAGGGTATTAAATAAAACAATACAATCAGATGAATAATAAATACTAACATTAACAAATCATAAGAAAAGCAATGACTCTTAAAAATTGGCACAGATGAAACAGGATACAACAAACATACTAAATCCTTTCTGCACAAACTGTGAACTTTTAAATTATATAAATAAAAACATTTTATATTGATTTTGTTAATTATGTTCCAAATTAAACTTTATCTTGAAAAGAATCCAAAGTAGGTCAAAATGTTACAATGTTGGATGAGTATTTGTGCTGTTATTTTGTCAGTTTATCAATTTTTAAGTAGATTAGTTTGATAAGAGGTAAGTTAATAGGAGAAGGAATCCTTAGTTCACAAAAAATACAATTTTACAATAGCAATTAAAACAAATTTCTTTCCTTTGTTCTTGACACAATGAAATGTTGTTGGTTCTTTGTTGGTAATATTTTTGAATGCCTTGTTTGCATTTTCAAATCTTATGTAAAAAATTGCCACCATGTAAATAACAAAGTGTGATTATTCTTGATAAACAAGAAATAGGTAAAATAACTAGGTACTCTTTTTATCATTTGACAAAAAACAAATAATATATTACAAGTGCTTCTTTCTCCATACTTTCTAATTGGAGTACAAAGCGTTTGCAATTAACGCAAACACGTACGTTATACGCGACATTAAACGGCAACCGAAACGTGACATTTAATACAAACATAATTTAAAGGAAAAAAATGTATGCTTTATTGAAAAAAATTTGAGGACATGAGAATAAATCCGATACATATAAAAGAAATAAACATATGCGCTCCAACTCGATGAATATGCTGACTGTATATCGGCTAATGGGAAAGGGAGACGAGAGGGGGAGACTGAGAATTCAATCGTGACTCTACTTAGCTTTGACAGCGAATGACGTACAACGAATAGGGTTAGGTATGAACAAGAAGGCCGATGATTTCTGCTAGTTCGTCGTGCATAATCTTGTTTAGTCAGAAATGTAAACGTAACGAAATTAACCAGCGAAATCAACCTTACGTCATCTTGACAACGTAGCGCACCGTGTGCAGCTCATGATAATGAACGAACAATGCGATTGCCAGTCACGATTTAGACGAAATTTAAACAGAACAGAGGATAAAGGAAAACGTGCGAAGGAAATGCATATCAAAGAATGATTCGTCGTTTAAGCGTACCCCTGAACCGCAGTTCGCTCTGCGGTTCGATAATTAAAACTTGCTCTGGCTTCACCATCCTGCTTGACCGTCGACCGAATTCTGGGGACGATTAGTCGCAACACTTTTTCGAACGCGTGAATAATTCGTACGGGACTACGTCTTGACAGCTTAATCGACGCTGCTTGCGATTTTATACAACGGCACCGCCGTGTCTCACTACTTTCCGGGATTCCGTTGGACTAATTCTGATTTTTGCTTCGAATCAAATACGCATGCGTCACGACGGAAATTATCAGGATACGACCGTTACGTCACGAAGAGACGTTACCGCGGTAATCATATTCGCTACTTCTGCACATCCCGAAACTCGGAATACCGGTAAAAACATGCACAGCGCAAGCAAGATGAAAATGAAGTGATCGTCGATAGAAACTACTTCACAATTACCGATGTTACTGACTTCGTTTAACTATATGTCAATAAAAATGTTAATCCTACCCCTACAGAACAAAATTGCAACTTTTATTATCGCCTATACATTATAAAACGTTTCTGTATGAATTACACTGCTAAAATTTCCTACTGGACAATTTACTTTTAATTTTGTATCCTACAATAAATCAATTCGAAAGTATTCAAATCATTCTTGCTTTTTCTATTTATCATTTTATACGTGCATTAATACGTGTTCAAAAATTTGAGTTTTATTAGTTACGAATTTTGTTTTTCATTGGTGATCTTGCGTTACAGTCTAACAACAGAATATGCTACACCACTTTGCACATCTTGGTGTGATTAACTTGTTTCGGTTTATTCGCGGTGCTTTATGCTCTATATATTTGCATATATTATATATATACATTCTCGCCGGTTGGCGCATGGTTCATTTTAAATTTTTGTTTCGAAGTCGTGTTTGAAATAACCAACAACAAAATAAAAATGAGTGCTTTTATAGATCCAAATTTGAATGCTGATGTTTATAGAAATATGACAGCAGCCGATAGACCACCTGTTCCCGATAAGCACCTACAGTTTATTTTGATTTATAATGGTAACATTGTACAGGTTAAATCATGTATGATTTTTTTTTATATAAATAAAAACCCAGTTCGGTTCTACATAAATCATTTCATGCTTTATATATGCATATTAAATGTTTGAATACGTAAATATTTGTATGCTTATTTATTTTCAGAAAAAACCGCTATTCTTGGTGGTAGTAATCTGAATGATCGTTATTGGAGTGGTACTGTTTGGTATTATAACGATATTTCAAATTTCAGTAGAGACAAAGCTTTTGTTGCTACTAAAACAGAAAGTGGTGTTTGCGATGCTGTATGTTTAGAACATAACAAATTTGTAGTTGCAGAAGATAGTGGAGTTTTACAAATTTTTAATTTGTGTGAAGCATCTGGTTCAAATTTATTAGAATTACAATGCGCAGGATATGCTTGTCTACATGATAGTAGTATTTTAACCATTTCCACATTTTCTGATCAGGATCATGTTGTTACAGGTGGAATGGATTGTTGGTAAGGTGCTTATAAGGATTTTAGTAGCTAATAGATATTCGAGAGATCTAAAAAAGGATTTTATTTTCATTGTAGTTTAAAAGTATGGGATTTAGGAGAATTATTAGTAACACATTCATTTGGCTATGCACATACTGATGTAATCACCTGTGTTCATGTACAACCCAAAAGTACTACAACATTTGCATCAACATCATTAGATGGTGAAGCATTGATGTGGGACATAAGACAGTCAAAACCAGCACAAAGTATGTATTGAAATATAACATACATATAAAATATTATTAGTTTAACTAGTTTTAATTTTAGTTTGATGTTATTTTAACACATTATTTTTATAAAATGTGTTAAGTATTGTAACAAATATAAAAAGTCAATATTTGTTTGTCAATTGTTTTTTCTTAATTTGTTTTGCAGGTATATTGAAAAAAGATACTGGTTTAACTGCAGTAAATTGGAATTCCACTTTAGATTATGTTTTAGCAGTAGGTACAGATGATGGAGAAATTATATTAATTGATACTAGAAAATCAGGTACTTCAGTATTAGAGGAAACATGTGTATTCCCTAGATCGATACACAAACTTTTGTTTAATTCAAATCCAGAAAGGTAATACAAATCGAGAAGTTATGTACTTAAATTTTTTGAAAATATAATAGCAATATTACTGTATTCTAGGTCAGAAGAATTAGCAGGTTGCTGTGATGATACTATGGTGCAAGTACTTGATACAAACAACAAGCTTTCATCAATATATAAAGATGAATTTCGTCATAAAGACTTTGTTCGCGGTTTAACGTGGTTTAAAGACGAATTATATACTTGTTCTTGGGATAATACAGTGTTAAAACATACAATACATTCAGTTAAAAATGAGTAATGTTTGTTAATATATTTATAATTTGGACTCATTTATTTGTAAGCTAATATTAAATTTCATTTCTATACATAAAAATAGATCTTTTATATTGTATTTAGTTGTATTTTCTTTCTATATAATCAGTACTTTTCACTATCATTTTTATTTTAATATTTTTGACACAATTAAATAGGAAAAAACATGCACAACAGTTTGTTTGTGAAATATAACTACTTAAATTATTCAGAGGTACTTAAACAGTGGCAGTAAAATAAAATGGTACTGTATTTAAAAAAAGAGGCAACAAAAATAATTATGTACTAGACAAGATTCCTATTTTTAAAAAGCCAAAATAATAATGTAAATAAAAAAGTTTCATGATTTATTTGCAATTCACATTATCTGATATACCTTACCATGAAATAGCTATAAACCAGTCAAATTGCTAAATTATGTAAATGATGACACGTAGTCGTCTCAGTTCTCCAAATTTTGATATACCCATTCTCTTACATTAAGTTCATTTGTATTTATTTAATATAAGTGTACATGAACACAACGTCCTACAGAACATTTAATATAATTCTTCATTAGATACTTCGATACTATAAAGTGAAATGTATAGCATAATTATTCAAATTACAAGGGATTTCCATCATACATATATAGAGACAAAATTTTAATAGATTTCAAATTTTTAGGAAATGATATTAATAAATAACCCAAAGCTACATTTTTTTATATGATCCTACAGTATGTTCATTTATGCTAGTGATATATTCATCATAGGTATTAAATATGTTTCAAATCATAAGTCTAATGTTTCTGCACCAGTAAATCTATAAATTCTTAATTACAGTGTGTATAATTCTAACAGAGTAAATGTTTAATGATATGCTGTTTACATAAATGATAGAACTGATGAGAGTTGAAAAGGTGTATCACATATTATTTAACTTGATTATAAACATTGATTTACGATTGGTTTTTTTCTTAACAGATTGAATTCTGAAATGACATGTTTCGATCTACATATTACACGTTCTTAAGTTATATATATTACATATCGATTATATCGATTTTCTTAGATAGAAACATTGTTAAATTGTATTATTCTTAGAGACATTAACTTCTCTCTATTTTTTTCAAATGTAGGGTATCTTGTATCAAATTTAACTTCTTGTTTTTACTTTATCATTCTCTATGTTATCCATTAACGAAGAAAGTAAAGAATATAGTATAAATATTTTATGAATAGTCTGATTATTTAAATCCAGATATTGATTATATATTTTCACTAATTAAGAACATGGAAGAAGTAAGAAAAAGCTAATTTTAATTTGATCGATATTTATTTTATAAACTGCTATTTCTGATCGAAGTAAAAATGTATCGCAGATTGGAGCGATTTCAGTATCAATAAACAAATAGACAAATGCAAGTTGAACATCGAAAAAAGTATATATATCATAAAAGTTTTTGTATATACATTTTGTATAATTTTGTTTAGCATTCAGATTGTTTATGCAATGATTTACTGATGCTACCTTTAACCAAAATATAGTATCTTTTCTTAATATAAGTTCTCGCATACTTACAATAAGTATGCTCGACAAAATGTACAATTATGGAGTTTATATAACTCTCGCATGAAATTTAATACGACATAAATGTGTAAAAAAAATTGATGGTTTTCAATAAAAATGCAAAAAATAAACGAATAAAAATAAATTGCACGTATACATCATGTAAAATTTGAAATAGGTATATACGGTACTTTCCATCGTTAACAAAATTGTACATTGTAATACAAATACATGATTGATGACAATATATTATGCAACATATTATGCCACTGTTTCGTTCAAAAATTACAAGAATCAATGAAATTGATATATACAATTCATATTTCTATATAATGAAGTATAATTGCATCATAATCAATGCAACATATATAATTCTCATATGGACATTTATTATTTTTCGTTAATCTATGTAATAGGTTCTTACATAATTATTATGCAGCTGCAATTGTTATGCATAACATGATGTCTTTTTCCCTGTATCAATCACTTTTTTTTTAACCAGTCCTTGAGCATTTCATCCTTTATAATCCAAATTCCTTTTCATCATCCGTGCGAATATCACCATATCTCCAAATATTACGTCGACTGTGTTTCGCATCTTCTTCTGCTTTTCTGTATTCTTCGATCTATAAATTGTTACATAAAAATATTTCATGCACAGATTTAGGTAATAATGAAGGGATTCAATATAGTACGTATATAAAAATACCGGGTGTTAGGTATTCAGCTATATAAATATCCAAAAATGTAAATATGTAGGGTTCTAGGAATATATGTTTTGATGTAACATATACACTAATCTCGTTTTTATAGTATAAATATAAATAATAAAGTAAAACAGAAACTAACCAATTTCGTAAGCCTCCTGTCACGTTGATTCTGAACAAGCAGTAATCCATCAGAAATAAGTCCCTTTGCAATATCATCATTGGTAGAAGAATCAACCAAAGTTACCGCGGAAACAGTACTGCTCAATTTATATTCCGTATTTAATAACAAAATTTTATCCATTACATCTTCCTTGAAAGACTCAACTGCTAACTTTTTATCATCATTCTGAAAAAATTTTATTCATAAAACATAATATAGATATTGTTTACTACATTTAGAAGATTTCAAAGTCTATACATGTTCTTTTTTTTTTAAGGAACTACTTACATCACTTGGAAGTGTAACGCAAGCGAGAACATGCTCATGAGCGTAAGGTTTATCAGTAGCAAATCTTGATGGTAAATCAGCAACTCTCGTGACATTGATCGTTTCTCTATTACCATAGTCGATATAAAAAACACTGACATTTGAACCAGAAACTTTTTCTACCTTCACGCGATACCACTGATCATCGCCGGTAAATTTGGCAACTGATAAATCACCTCTAGCAGGTTTGTAAGCACCCGGAAGCGGAGGATTAGAGGCTAACTCCTGACGTAATTGTAAAAGTAAATTTTCCAACATACTACGCTGATCGACACTTTGCGCATAAAAGTGAAGATCGTCAGTGACTTCAGCAATGACTACTTCTTGATAATCAATTTTTCTTTCCACTATTTCTTTCTCGTTTTCATTTTTTTCATTTTCGACCTGTACTTCTACATAATTTTTCCACATCTATAATACATGATAATAAATTCTAATTAGTATTTGGAAGTTACGACATTCTAAATAATGTTTCTGTTAAACTACTCACATTTAGTTTTTTCGTTTTGGCACGTTCTTCCGCAGCTTTAAGTGTTCTCGTTAATTCCCCAAAATCAGGGAAAGTAACTACTTCTGCGAGTCCTTCCTCGACAAGAGAAACAGACATATTGATATCATTCACTGTTAGCCATCCAATGAATCCGCTTCCTTTCGTTTCCGTACTTTCAATTTTAATTTCCACGTCTCTTTGGAAGCAATGTTCTCTAGTGAAAGCTAACGCTTTCTCGCCATATTCATCCGCTTTAACGATACCACCACTAGGTAATGATCTTTGACATCGAGGAGTTCGTATACCAGCCAATACAAACGTAATGAGCTGATCTTCCTTAGGTAAAAACAGTTTCAAACGTGAACCACTCGTGACAAATTCAACAACAGCTTTAATGCCCTGTGCTCGTTTAAGCGACGTTAAAAATGCCTTTGCTTTTGGAGGATCGTTAGAAAGATCTACTAGTCTGTGTACAGGAATATCCTTTTTTGCATGCAAACCATGTTGTGATTTTTCTGCTTTACTTTCCGCAACTTGCAATAAATTGTAATGAGACGAACGTTGGTCGTCATTCTGTCTATATTTAATCACTCTTGCTAAACCTCGTGCAACCAATGCTTCCGCAATGTTCCTGAAAAATATCATTTATTTGAAACTTAAAAAGGCTAGTACTAAGATTAATTTGTAATACATTGAAATATAACACCTACGTTTTACCACAAGTAACAGTGCAACATAATTTCTCTGGAAAATTGTCTCTAGCAGGTTGAGTATAATCAACAACAACCTTGACATTTTTCCTGATGAATTTTTCGCGCAAAAATTCACGAGCCTCTAACATCCAGGGGATGTCATAAAGAGGTTTAAAATCTTTTCTATTTGCATTATTAATTTCGTCATTAGCTCTCTTTTCTCTGGACGGTGGTCGAATACTGCTCAAAAAGACTTTCTTGTTTTCTCCATTTTGAGTTCTTATTATAAGCGCATCTGCGTTAACAATTTCAACAACTGTTCCGGTAAACTCTATTTGTGGACCAGATGGTTTATAATCTTTCCATAAACGTAAACGTGCTTCTTTTGCAGCCTTTTCTGCAAGATACAGCTTTTCTGCACCAGCTCTACTATTATTAATTGACCAATCTTGGCATTTAGCAAAACCTTCACTCAATAAAATTTCTGCAATATTTCCTGTAAAAAAAAAGAACTTTGTAAGTACTTACTCTGATAATTATGGAAGATTTGATTTATCTAGTATACTTTAAAGTATACTAACCCTTTGGATGCAGAATACTGCCAATGAAATTATTATTATTAACAGATTCAAGCACTATTTCAACATCTCTGTGCAGAAGGCGAGATTCTACAAAATATCTTGCTTCATCTGCATAAGGATCACCTGCAGAATTCTCACGCCTTCCATTTGGCCAGCCAGGACATCGAACACCAGATATCATCAATACTATATTGTAGAAATCAGGTAATAAAAGTGCTTTCACTGTAGATCCATCAAAAACATATTCAATAATGGCTTTTATTGGCTTCTTTCCAAATTTCTCAACCAATTTTCTGGGATCATCCACAGTCCATTTTACATCACGTACGTGTTCAGACAGTGGTGATTCGGACCACTTTCCTTTCTTAGCTGTCTTAGCTGCATTTTCTAATTCAATTAATCGTGTCTGTTCAGGACTGGGATTTCGAGTATCTTTTTTTACAATTACCAAACCCTCAGATACTAATGTCTCAATTATATTTTCCCCATTCCTGTCTATAATTATCAAGAAATTTAATAAATCAGTTCATGATAAATTGTAATATATAGTGAATAAGTAAGGAATCAATTTTTATATAAGGGTATACCTTTTCCTAGCCACACGGTACCATAAGTTCTATTTGTATTAACGGATTTTTCCGTTACAAAAGTTACATCTTGACCAATGAGCTTTTTACGTAAAAATTCTCTAGCTTCCCAAGCATATGGCTCATCTTTGCTTTCATCCATACTAAAATAAATTGCACTTATGTTTATTACGCAATGCAAGAAAGTAATTTGTAAACGAATATCAAGTAACTATATGTATATACCTATCATTTCCTTTCCACCGCTCTAATTTAGGAGCAGTTATGTTACACAGTGTAATAGTAACTTCTGGTGGAGGACCACCCATGGGTTGACCACGAATAACGATGGTATCCCCGGAAATAACCTATAAATACAAAATTTTACATTGAAACAAAGTTACCCGGTTGACTCTCAATTCTTAACACAATGTTATATGTGATAGGAATATACTTTTCATAGAAGTTCAGAAAGATAAAATTAGGCTTTGTTTGGAATTAATAACGTAGTGCTTCAGATTAAAAAACACGTTAAATAAATAAAGATAAATATCTAATTAGCCACGATTTAGTAAATATTACGAACATTCGTATAGCAATTAAGATATTGCTATCAAATAATGCATGAAACGGAATTACTTTGGTCCAAAGACCATATGTTTTCGGTACCGATTATTCCCTGCGACTGTGTTGAATGTGATCGCACACATGTCAAAATATAAGGTTATATATGACAGTAATCATACAAATTACATTAACAATTAGATGAACAATTATTTAAGGAACAGATTTTCATAAAATTTTGGAATCTTACTTGTTTTACTACTCCGTTTCTTGATTTCACTTGCGCCTGGGGTGCGCTCATCGTGTCGTTCCTTCAGGACTTAAACTCCGTTAAATACCGAAAAAATTTCTATAATTTCTGAATTTGTATTGTGCCCGGATAGTTCTTCAATGAATGAAGATTATCTATACGTAGATTTCTACTTTTATAAGATATATTCGTCAGAAATTCAAGAAAAATTTGACATGTTGAATCGGAGTAGAGAAACTCACGCTTTCCACGTATTGTGGAAGAGTCGGCACGAGCGCAATCTACACAGAAACATCGTCCAAATACGTTTGATTTGGTGGTGATGTGGCAACACGCAACACTTCGACAATCAGCAGTGTCGCACTCTATCGGTCAACCTATATTGATAGTTTGATCTGTAGAAAAAATAAATGGCATTGTAATTTTATAAAACGTGTAATGATTTAATCGTCCATTTTCACGCAGTCGCATCATACTTCAACAAATGCTTTATATTTTAAATTTTATACAGAATAAATTTATACAGATAATTATTAATATACCTGTCTACAGAATATGTTCACCTAATTATGAAATTTATTTATTGCTATATCCAATTATAAATAGCCGATAAATCTATTCGCTGTGCGATAATAAATATTCATTTTTTATTCATTAATACTTTAATTATAATCGTTCTATGTTATGACATAATTAATAATAGAATTAACTGCACAATGATTCTACTTCAAGAGGACATATTTATTTACCGAACTAGTACTTTATATCAAACAAATATGAAAATTGATTTATAGAAATAATAGAATAAAATAGTAATTTTAATTAAAGATTTGTAATGATAAAGTATATTGTAAAAACAACAAATATCGGTATGTTTGATACAGTTAAACTGTATGCATCCATAATTAACATAAATTTGTATTGATTTGTTGAAATGCGATATTTTTAATAAATGTCAGATTCTCCATTGCAGTTTTATGAATTCTACTACATGTAAAAAATTAAATACTTGAATTTATAATTGTAGTATGTTAGAAATAATAATCTACATATAATTCTTCTAAATTTCTATAAAATTATTTTGATCCAAAAAGGACTAATGATTAATTAATTATTCATCTAACATTACAACTTTTTGACATTTAACAAATTTGACCGATTACTGGAATATTTGTTACTTTATAATTCATATAAAGCAGAAGATTATTAAAGAAATACAATTGTAATTTAAATATTTTAAGGTCATTTTATTGCGCACAAAACTGTTTACAACGATTTCAATGTAATTTAGCTACATGACAATTTCACAATGGAATGATGAAAGTGTGAAATGAAAATATACAAAAAAAATCAGGATGGAATTGCAGTCATGTGAAAATCGTATATTATAAAAAAAGAATTTAAGGACAGAATCAAGTGACAGGCTCAATTTCTAGTGCAACGTTCGCGAAATGCACAGAATTCTTATTGTTTTATTTCATATTTATCAAATAAATATGGATAATAATTATCATGTATACTAGGTAATACTGAAAGCATGGCACTCCATTCTGTCGCGTACAGAAAGACAAAACGAAGAAAAATTCAATACTTAAATTAGAATTAATGTGTAACAGTCTTTCTACATCCTAGAAGTCTTTGGATTTAGTTAAATAGTCTTAAATAATGAAAGATCTTAATCTACTTCCTCCATCCTGGATGCTTCTTCTGTATCACCTTCTAGTGGAGGAACTTCTGCATCCATTTTTTCATCTTCTGCAGGTGGTGTATCTTCATCATCAAAACCAAGTCCAAGCTTGATCATCCTGTATATTCTGGAAGCATGTACTTGTGGGTCTTCAAGAGCAAAACCAGAAGATAGGAGTGCTGTTTCAAAGAGCAGCATAACTAGATCTTTCACAGATTTGTCATGTTTGTCTGCTTCAGCCTTTTGCCTCAAGTTCTCCATAATTGGATGGTCTGGGTTAATTTCTAAATGTTTCTTGGCAGCCATATATCCCATAGTTGATGTGTCTCTAAGAGCTTGTGCTTTCATGATCCTCTCCATGTTTGCAGTCCATCCATATTGTGATGTGACTATACAACAGGGAGAATCGACTAACCTATTAGATACAACAACTTTTTCTACTTTCTTGTCCAAAATGTCCTTCATAACTTTGCACAGATTCTCAAATTTGGCTTTGTCTGCCTCACGTTTCTTCTTCTCTTCTTCATCTTCGGGAAGTTCCAAACCTTCTTTCGTTACAGACACCAGCTGTTTACCGTCGAATTCTTTCAGTTGCTGTACAACATATTCATCAATAGGTTCTGTCATATATACAACTTCGAAACCGCGCTTCTTAACCCTTTCTACAAATGAACTGTTAGCTACTTGCTCCCTGCTTTCACCAGTGATGTAGTAAATGTGTTTCTGATTTTCCTTCATTCTACCAACATAGTCTTTCAGTGAACACATTTCATCTCCAGAGGCAGACGTGTGATACCTAAGCAATTCTGAGAGTTTCTTCCTATTCTGGCTATCTTCGTGAATACCTAATTTCAAGTTTTTGCTGAACTGTTCATAGCATTTCTTATAGTTTTCTTTATCTTCAGACAATTCTTCGAAGAGTTCCAAACATTTTTTCACAAGGTTCTTTCTGATAACTTTGAGAATCTTGTTTTGTTGTAACATTTCACGAGAAATGTTCAATGGAAGATCTTCACTATCTACAACACCCTTAATGAAATTGAGATATTCTGGAATAAGGTCTTCACAGTTGTCCATAATGAAGACTCTGCGTACATATAATTTGATGTTATTTTTCCTCTTCTTATTTTCAAACAGATCGAAAGGTGCACGTCGCGGTATGAAAAGTAATGCACGGAATTCCAATTGACCTTCTACAGAGAAATGTTTGACAGCCAGATGATCTTCCCAATCGTTGGTCAAGCTCTTGTAGAATTCACCATATTCTTCTTGAGTAATGTCATCTGGATTTCTTGTCCAAATTGGTTTCGTTTTGTTGAGCTCTTCATCCTCTGTATATTTTTCCTTGATTGTCTTCTTCTTCTTTTTCTTCTCCTCTTTCGGTTTGTCCTCATCTTCATCTTCTCCGATATCTTCAATTTTTATTTTTTCATCTTCAGTTTCACCTTCCTTTGCTGGTTCTTCTTCCTCATCATCACTCAGTTCCTTGTCCCTCTCTTTTTCAACAACCAACTTAATTGGATAGCCAATGAACTGAGAATGTTTCTTTACAATTTCTTTTATTTTTGATTCCTCCAAATATTCAGTCTGATCTTCCTTGATGTGCAGGATGATCTTTGTACCTCTTCCAATTCGTTCTCCATTATCAGGACGAACAGTGAATGAACCACCAGCAGAGGATTCCCACACATATTGTTCATCATCATTGTGTTTCGAGATGACAACAACTTTGTCAGCAACCAGGTAAGCAGAGTAGAAACCCACACCAAACTGACCAATCATAGAGATATCTGCACCAGCTTGAAGAGCTTCCATAAATGCCTTTGTGCCTGATTTAGCAATGGTACCAAGGTTGTTAACCAGATCAGCCTTTGTCATACCAATACCACTGTAATAAACAAAATTTAATTAATCTTACTATACTGAACAATACACTAAATTTATTTAAAATAATTAGCATGGAATTCTAAAGCAGTTAAAAAAATGAAACTGATACTTACGAATCAAGGATGGTCAAAGTACGGTCATTTTTGTTTGGAATAATTTTAATGAACAATTCCTTGCAGGTATCCAATTTTGATGGATCTGTGAGAGATTCATAACGGATTTTGTCCAATGCCTATAAAAAGGAAATATTCCAATGTCACTTTCATATAAAAATTCATCCCAGTATTTGCAGGATAAATCCGTCAAATATTTTCAAAGCATATTTCCAAAGCATAAATTGAATGTAAAAATAATTTTTACTTACATCAGATGCGTTTGAAATTAACTCCCGAATGAAGATTTCCTTGTTTGAATAAAATGTATTGATGATCAAACTCATCAATTGTGCAATTTCGGCTTGAAAGGCGAAGGTTTCAACTTCACCCGGTTCGGATATCGTAACGTCCTCCATCATTTTTGCTATTCTTGATGATCACGTAAAATTACAGAAATACTGATGGCACAGAACAATAAAACAGGCTTCACACAAACTTTCAGAGTACGTAGCACGTATATTCGCAGAAGAAATGTAGCTTTGTCTTCGCTTGAATTCGCTTCGAGCGATCAGTCTCTCTCGCCGTTACTTTTCAGAGTATTGAATCCTGGCGCGCAGCAGCCGCTTTTATCGAGCTTTGAAGATTCTAGAAGGCATTTACCGGAAGCCCACCCGATTGCTAGAACATTCTATCAAGTGTGCTGTTAATAACAAACACTTATCGAATATTTTTAGAACTTCTTTATAGAAAAAGTACTTCTAAAATTAATCCTATGATTTTAGAAAATAGTTGGCTCAAGAAGTTAATTGAATGAAATATATAAAACATGGTAAAGTATGCAGCTTCTAAATGCACTCGCGTAGTAATCGGAAATGACGACATGACTGCACATGTCTAGAAACATCGCGATATCTCGGCTCTGAGCATTGAGAAAAGGTTATATGCGGCAAACATCAAAAATTATACAATGCACATGCAATTACATGTCCATATTAAATAAACATTTAATACTATCAAGCATTATGAATATCGGATTCTTAATATATTAACATTATTTCTTAACATTTCATAAAAATATGATCCGAGAATTTACATATTTTATATAAAAACGTATTGAAATACAGTTTTATTACGTATAGAAGTGCCAAAAATTAATAAAAAAAATTGCATAATATGTATAAAATATTTTATTAATAATGACTATTTTTTCAAAATAAATTCGTTAATATGTCAGTCAACATTTTTAAAAATATTTTCTTTCTACTATTTTGTTTCGTGTAAAGTTTATCAAATACTTTTGTTCACGTTATGAAAATGTTAAGTTATACTTTGAATCCTATGATCTTTCTAAAAGTCTATCTAAAATGAATTTTTCTGTTATCTTTATTGAAATTGTTATTAAGAACGGATGTGTTTCTGTATTTTTCAAATTTTGTATTGATTCTTAGACGGTATGTTCTAGAAACTCCAAAATCGTTTGATAAATGAGTTTATTTAAGAAGAAAGAAAATATTTCTATTTGTAAAAAGTTGCAAGAATTTAAATAATTATATGCGATTTTATGATGTATTTTTTAAAAATATTTATTTTCTTTTACATAATAGAGGAAAGTGAGCCAGACGAACGCGATCAATGATATCGTTTGCACACCCGTATTGGCAATGGTATATACTCGCGCAACAATCCGCTTTGCTCGCTATTCTTGTTCTTGTGTTTATAAAAATAATTTGAATCGACTTTTTTTATGTGTCTTGTAAAGTTTCACACTTTTAAAAATCTGTAAAGCAACGTAAATATTACGTTATACTAAAGGATAAATGTGGAAATACTAGAAAATTCTGTGCTGTGACGAACAATAATAATAATGTAATGGAATACATGCAAAACTGTGTTGTGATACATTTCCCATCGTTTTAAATATTAAACCTGTACTATCGATATCATGTGTAAATAATTATATGTACGTAAATGTTGAATATGAAATACGAGAATGATTAAGTGAATGTTCTTAACCTTGATCTTGTTAGACAGAATCGATATAATAAAGAAACAAAAGTACTAGCTCTGCTTTTTATTAAAAAATGTCATGCATTTAAAAAAGTAAATTGAATTAAACTAGTGAATATTATGATATTATTATAGTTACACAGAGATTGCTAGAAAATCAAAACAAGGTTAAGTCAGTTTCAACATTTTATTTTGTAACACAACTGCACTATGCTGATTACAATATTAAAATTTTTGACATTTGAGAACGTGTTTTATAAAATATTTATTCAGATGTATGTTGATTTAATTATAAACAAATGTTCTGATGTTTGTATTCCTTTCGAGTCTTTTCTAGTTTAAACAAGTCATTCAATTGAGTGTGGGTGTATAATGCGGTATATACATATATTTATAAAGTTTGTGCATGACCATCATTACTTTATTTTACGGTTAAAATAATAAATCACGTATAACAAATAAAAGTTATCAATCTCAAATCGATTTCATTGTAAACCAACTAAATATTCTATATTATAACAAAAATATCGTGGCAAATATCAATTTTGCAAATTTGATAATTTTCTCCTTTCTGTTAATAACGAGTGCTTCTTTGTTCCCATTTACTGTATTACCAATTTTAACATTGCCATTTTGAAAATTTAAACATTTGTCATAAATTATAGATTTATTAATAACATTTTCTTCAAGTCTCTTTTATAAACAATCGGAATAGAAGTTCCATTAGGAAAGACGTGCGTTATATTATTCCACGAACGTTCATTAATTTGAATTATCGAAGAGAAAAATAAAAATGAATTCAATACAAATTTCAAATATTCCCGCCACCTGGTAATACAGATACCTATCCTTGTTACCGACGGTGTACGGTCACGTGATCATAGAGGGCAGTCAGATGCCATTCTTGTGCGGGAATTTGCCGTGACCTGACGTGTTGATTTTGCCTCCGTGATATTTCTGTTTTCTTTCGCGAAAAGGTGCCTTATTCGTTAAATAACTATTTTAATTGCTTACTTAACGAAAAATGTTTAATGTCAAATACTTTTTTGGTGCGTAAAATGTGAGTAAATGCTGTAAATTGAAAGAAAATTGACCGTTGTCGGGTCACGGTTTAAATCACGCGTTGAGAGGTCGCTGCAGGAATGGACGCGATCAAGAGAACACTATTCAAAAGGATCAGATTGTTTGTAAAGGAGGCAATTTTCATCCATAACATAATTTTACTCACGCAATAAAAACTTTTACATAATAATGTCATATCACGTAGTAATAGTTTCATTTAGGTATATCGATCATGCAATGACACGATTTTCTCTTGCTTTATTACTCGTTTTACGTAACAATGTATATCATATTCGCCGCCGTCGTCGATAAGTATGCTTGAGGTGGTTATCAGGTGCATCATTTTCCCCCTTTCTTTTACCTTTGCCATATATATATTTTTCTCGTTTCTCGATTACACAAGCTTGTAATTGTTCGCTGGCCGTACGTGCTCACTGTAAATTGTACCGGCCACAACGATCGACCTTAAATGTATAGAAATCGTGATCCTTCGTGAACGCGTAACGGCGAGCAGGCATGCGCACGCCATTGCGCCTATTTTAAAAATTCTCTACGATTTATACAAAAGCAATCTAACTTGGAGATGCATCGAAATCGTTCGTAGCGAATAGAAAGATATTATCGACAAGATTATTTGCATCGACGCTATTTCGATCGCGTTCGTTGACACCTCGTTTTTACCGACAATGCATACATTCGCGCGTTTTCAGACACCGAGTTTCGCCGACTTTACCGACATGTACATACGTCATTCTCGATACACAGGCGTTATTTGAAACTTTCAAATACAAACCGGTAATAAAGCGAAGATATTCGAGAATAATTCTCGTTTTTGAGAATACATTCGGAGATTTTTACATAAAAATCTCGAATGATATTAAATTATTCCAAATGCAACGAATAAATTTTTATAGGGACCTAGGGATCTAGAGATATATATAGGGACATAGGGATCAGAGGACTTAGCAATTTAAGAATATAAGTTCGGATGTAACACACACGCATGTTTCGCTTTTATAATATACAAACGTTAATGCGATCATGTAATTACAAATTTATAAACAAACGTTAGGTGTCAATTTGAAAGTTTATAACTGTGAAGCCTGATCGTATGTACTATTATTTATTCTTCAATTATGACTCATCGATTATAAAAGTGAACATTTCAACATTGTTGTCCTGCATAATTAATTTCCGTAAGATTTTCCAAGTATACGTTAATGACTAGAATGGTTTAAAGTCGTTGTCCGTAAAATATGTATACATCGTCGGCGAAGCAACGTCGATGCAAGTTTTGTCCGTGATTTCGATGTACCTCGTCTACTGAACACTTGATGAGCAATTTGGTGTATATTTCTTCCCGTGAAAGCTACTTTTCTTCTTCGTGTTTGACGGAATATAAACGATTCTATAATTCCAAGTAGCAATCATAAATATACAATAAGGTTTTCGATAAACCGGTGTTTCGCGTCACGGTCGCGACTCGTCAGGAAGCATGAACGTATATCATCGATAAAAGATGATAAAAAGGAAGGAAAGGATTGTTTTATCTCTTTTTTTTTGTTTGTTTTCATTTTTCCTTTAATTGTACCTATCGCTGGAAAATACCGATAATATAGTTCAACTTTGCGATTTGATTTACGATTTAATGAAACAATTATCGATTCGTCGGTAGTCGAAAGGTCGATATGAATCGGTGCAAGTGCGCGTTCGCGTGGCGCCAAAAAACGGAACAATATGGCGGGCGTGTGCGCGCGCATGTCTGCGGCCGCGCGCGCGCGTAAACCTTACTTATTTGTACGTAAAATTATTTTTTCTCAATTATACTGATGCGTATCTAGACTTTTGTTCCGTAACGAACGTTATTTAGAATATTATTTCAATGAGCAAGTAACTAGGAGAGCCTCTTTCTTTATTTATCTCATTTTTCTTTTGTCCGCCTTTAACGTTTAATCTCTCTCTTACTTTTTCCTCATCTGTTTTTTTTTTTCTCTTTTTGCTTTCCGTTTAAATCCCGTTAACGATACGAGCGCGAGGGACACGCTTACGTCCCGTGAATACGTCCTTTTCATTTTTGTTTTTTTCTTTTTATTTCGGCAGTCAGCGCGAGCTTTTTCTCCAATTCTGACGCACGTTAATACAGTAGTGTGTTCTAACTTAATAATACACGCACGCGTTTCTTCATTCTTTCCTTTTTTTTCTAATTTAATTCTTCTACACTTACACCTTTCCATTCTCTCTCACATTCGTAATCTCTTCATCTATATATCTTTCTATCGCTCGATTCCACTTTCTATTTGGTTTATTTACAATGTGTCCGTTCGCCTCGGTTCGCGCTCGCTGGATGCCAGTTTTCTCGTTTGCAGGGCAACGAGGTCGTTGTGTTTCTTTCGTTTCGTGGAAAATGGAAATGAAATGAGCTGCTGTCGATGAGGGCGCGGTAAACTGTAGCGAACGGAAATGGAGCACCGTTCTATGATGAAATGTCTGTTTATATTTACAGACTGCAAATATTTTCAGACATGACTTTATATTTTCTCGAAACAGAAATGAAATATTCTTTAATTCCATCTGATAGCCATAGCCAACTGTTGTGAAATAATTATTTCATATTATGTAGTCGACAATTTTATAGAAATTGATCGATATCAATATATCTTTCATCCAATCTTTTAAACGTATTTATAAATACAATTTGTTAAATTACGTAGTACAGCCTCCTAATAAAATTGAAAAAATGGAGTTCAAATCAGTTTTAAACGAAACTCAGTTAACGAAAATAAAAGTTTTCATAAAAGAATTATGACAGAGGGGTTTACATTTTATTTATATTTGGCAGTCATGTGAACTTTGTTTAATAATATTGTAATTTATTTAATTTATAAATTTATATTGAAAAGACTGGATAATAAATATACTGGAATTGAATATTTTTTTTTTTTAAATTTCTTTTCTTTGAAAATGAATATATTTTTGTATCGATATGTTGAATTGATTTACTCATAGGTTATGTATAAACCAATATATGAAAGCTTCGTCAGAAAATATAGATAAGGTCAGTAAGGATCATCGTAATTTGATTTGCACGTTTCTGACTTTGATGACGCGTTTGAATTTTTGCTGAGCTACTTACATAACCAAGAAGATTGAAAGCGTATTAGAAGCAGCGAAAAAGAAGTGCAAAATTATTCGAACGAACGCAAAAAATTATTCGAGATACAAATGTAAATTGTATTTATACAAATGTGTAAAGTATCAAAGAAATCCGGATCTACATACAGAAGATTAGGAAACTTTATATACGAAAAGAAATTTTAATAAGCAATAATTTTTATAAGCTTTTCGTGTGTTCTTAAAAGAACTTTGAATTTGAGGAATAGACACAAAAGTAAACTTTTTGCAAATTTAGAAATACCAATGCTGTAGATGTTATATCATCAATAATTTTATTATAACACTTGTACTCCTTCATGGATCCTCTTTGAATAATCACTACTTATGTGTTAAAACTTATATTCTAAGACCAAAAAAAAAAAAAAAATTCAATATTAACTCTTCAAACATGAAGGTGGTATTTAGTATAATTAAATAGGTTAAACTTTCTATTGTACGAAGCTTTTAATTTTGTAAAATCTGGTAATTGTGCGAACTTTAACAAATAAGAAAATTCTTTCACGGCTCAAAAGTAAAACAATTGTAATTATTCAGAAAGAACTCAAAAAAGGGTTGGAACGTTCTAATGAAACGTATGATAACACTTACGTTGGTGTATTCGATGTTGTCACATATTCTTGCAAAATTTGTTATTTTTACAGTTCGTATAAGTATAATTTTGTATACACGTGTCTCTGAGTTCAACGTATGTAGATCTGGATCAGCTTTCACAAAACATAACGTTTCCTTCTTCCGTTTTCACGCTAGAAATTTCCTCGTGCAACGAACTCTATTCTGGCATTCGGTGAGCGCCGAGGTAGACCAGAACTTTTATTCTCTCATCGATAGAATTTCATCGGCGATCATGATTCGATTCCTCGTCGTAAATAGCCATTTTATAAGGGTGGGAGTGGTTTGCTTTTTTACAGAGACTCGATCGATACATCTTCTCTGGAAACGATCATTGGTAATTGAGCTTGGTATATACATTGTCGTCGACCATGCATTTTATTCGGATATTACAAAAAACGGTTTCTTTGATGGCGCACGGCTAATTGTAAATAAGGGGCGTACCGTAACCTGCCCAATTTCTTTCTTTTCTTTTACCTTCAATTCGTTTCCTTTTTCGTTCAAAGGAAAATCGAGTTCACCGATCGAACACGTTAATCGATATCGTATTTACAATTCGTTCACGAACAAAACGTGTTTACGGGGTTCGAGTTTTTCGTTCGCCGAACGAAAAGTAAAATTCTCGGATGAAATGCGGGGTAGGATCGATCAATCGGGCAGATATCGTGGCACTCGACAGGGCCGGATTAACACGTTTCAGGGGCCAGAGGTCATTCTGGGGATTTTATATACGCCTAATTTAAAATATAGGCAAATAGGAAAATAACGTTTTTTTATTTTAGGGGTTTCTAGAGAATTTTTTGGGATTTTTGAATTTTGTGACTTTCGGATTTTAGAATTCTTTTGATGTTTCAGGATTTTGGGACTTTAGAATTGGGAATTTAAATTTTGGAATTTTAGGACTTTGATTTTGGGATATTGGAATTTAGGAGGTTATGAATGTAGATTTTGCAATTTTTGAATTTTTGAATTTTAGAACTTGGGGAATTTTGGAATTTGGGGAATTTTGGGATTTAGGGAATTTTGGAATTTGGGGAATTTTGGAAATTTTTGAATTTGGAGAATTTTGGGATTTAAGGAATTTTGGAATTTGGGGAATTTTTTAATTTGGGGAATTTTGGAATTTGGGGAATTTTGGGATTTAGGGAATTTTGGAATTTGGGGAATTTTTTAATTTGGGGAATTTTGGAATTTGGGGAATTTTTTAATTTGGGGAATTTTGGAATTTGGGGAATTTTTGGACTTTGTGATTTTGTGAATTTTGAAGTTTTGGAATTTTTGAATTTTGGAATTTTGGAAGTTTGGAATTTTGGACACTTGAATTTTGATATTTTGAGATTTAGGAATTTAGAAATGTAGGAATCTAAGAAAGTAGGAGTTTGGTAATTTTGGAATTTGAGAATTTAAGTATTTAGGAAATTTGAAATTTGCAAATTTTGGAACTTTAATACTTTGATATTGTGTTTTGAGACTACAAAATTTATCAATTTAAAAATTTAGAAGTATCAAAACCTTACAACATCAAAATAATTGTCTTGCAATTGTACTTTGCAAAAATTCGATTTGAAAATCGTCGATTTCTGGTAATTGCAAAATCTGACTCCAATTAAAAGTTTCTCCCTCCTCTCGGCCTGTATAGAATGAACGTTTAATCCCGCCCTGGGCACCCGTAGTATCGTGAATGTTTCTACAAAATCTCGATGATACTCTCTCGGTTTGATCGTGCTTTCGCGCTTATCTCGTTTTCTTAATTCTCGAGGAACAGGAACTTCCGCAATAAAATACAGATCACGAGTACACACTCACACTCGCGCTTCGAGTTTCCACACGCACGTATTCTCTCACGATCCACGCATAAAGCAATCATTCGCATTTTCCGGATTTTCTGTTAAGTCTACGCTATTACGTGTTTTATTTATATATAATTCGCACTGCTATACGCCTCGGTCGTGCAATTTGCAACATTTTCTTCTTTCTTCCTCTTTGTTTCTCACTTTCGTAGAATTGGCATTCAACAGCCACGTTGAAGTGTCTTTTACTTTTCTTTTTTATTTTTGTTATGGTAGTATAGGTAAACGTACGGGTGTACCTATATCTACCGAGTGCTGGTATATGTATATATATATATTTATATATTTATAATTAATTTTTCATATATATATATATATGTATAATCGCTTCGAGATGGTAATCGCCCAATACCTACGGGGTATGCTCGTGTGTTTGTGTTTGAACTCATTTCTCGAGCATGTTTGTAGTAACTCTGTGTGTGTTTTGTGTTATCTACATTGTTCTTTCTTATCTTTAATGATCGTAGAATACGTTTCTACAACATAATGCGGTTAGTGTTGTGTGTGTAGGTGTGTGTGTATGTTATTAAATATATTTTAGAATTTGGTACTCTCGTCGAGACAATTCGTCACGCGATATTTCGTCGTACTTTCGTTCTTCTTCCTTCGGTTCGCATTCTGTTCGCTTTTCCCGTGCTATTTTCATGTTCGATCCGTTTCATTCTACTTTTCGGTCAAATTATATTCATATTCTCATCAAATTACATTTGCATTTTAATAAAATTGTATTTACGTTTCGATAAAATTGCATTTACATTTCGATAAAATTGTTTTTTGAATAAAAATGCATTTTATTTCGATAAAATGATATTTGCGTTTAAATAAAATTATATTGGTATTCGAATGAAATTGTATTTGAAATAAAAATGCATTTATACTTTAATAAAATTGTATTTGTATTTGAATACAATTATGTTTATATTTAAATATATTTAATATTCGAAAATGTATTTAAATACACTTTTAAATATTGAATATATTTAAATATCATTATATTTGTATTTATATTATTTTTGTATTCGAATGAACTTATTTGTATTTCAATAAAAATATATTTAATAATCGTATTAGTATTTCAACAAAATATTCGTATTTCAATGAAATATTTCCACCGAATAAGATATTATTAAAGGAATAATTGAGAACTCGTATAAATTATAAAAGTTCTTTAGATTCTAAATTCGGGTAGATTTGGGAAACCAGAAAGTTCCAAGAAATTCTGTCAGAAATTGCAAAGTTACGTAATATATCACCGGAAATGCCTTACCGTTGATCGAACTCGGACAGAAATACGCGATTCTCAAGAATCTATATTTGAAAACGTATTTTCGGTTAGCTGTGGCTAATATTATTCGAGGTGCCTAGGTGTAACTTTCTTGGGAATTATTTTAGACTCTCAGTACGTTGATACGCTTCAAATATTTCATTATCTTTTAACTAATTTTTGGTTATAAAAATTAATTTAATTCGTTTTGAATTGAACTTTGTAATGTGGGAAGTGCGAGATTGAAAAATTGTAGTATCTTTGGATTTTTGGATTTTTGGATTCTTGGATTCTTGGATTCTTGGATTTTTGGAGTTTTGGATTTTTGGATTTTTGGATTTTTGGATTTTTGGATTTTTGGATTTTTGGATTTTTGGATTTTTGGATTTTTGGATTTTTGGATTTTTGGATTTTTGGATTTTTGGATTTTTGGATTTTTGGATTTTTGGATTTTTGGATTTTTGGGACGTAGGGTTTGCGAAATTGTGGGATTGTGGAATTTTCAAATATTAGGTTTTTCAAATATTAGGAAGAATTTAAAAATAATAGGATTTCAGGGTTTTATGATTGTAGAGTTTCAAATTTTTTAATTTTAGAATTTTAAGGTTTTAAGATTTTCAGATTTTAGGGTTGTAGGATTTTAAGACTGGGATTTTATAATTTTAGGATTCATTGACCTAAAAATTTGTTCAATGTCTTCTTTCAAGATCTCGAGATACTATAAAACTCTTTCTAAAAAAATATCTAAAGAAATATTACCTAACATAACTATTTAACATCGATAGCTACCTGAAATGCTAAGAATTTCTGAACACCAACAATCGCGTTTATTCATCAGAAACCTTGTATCAAAGCATTTCTCCTGATAACACGAGTAATTTTTCTTCGAAAGAAATTGTTACTTTTTTGGCTAAGAAAGTGGAACACGACTTAGGTATAATAATGGCATACGTGACTTCGGATCATGAAGGGTTAATTTACTTAAGAATGCAAGCTATTTTCGAGAACGAGTTTGTCGGTCGTTTTTGCGACGGTGTTGAAGCAGACTCATTAAGATCGTAAAAATGATCTACACCGGTAGAAAACCTCGAACAATATGAACCACAAAAAACTTGGGTCATGGAAGTCTCAGGAATACCATTCGATAAACACCGTGAGGAAATCGGACTAGAGATACTATTAAAAATATGCGACGAAAATTTCATTGAAATATAATTTCTTCGTTTCGTTCGTAATTCCTTGATTAGGAATCAAATTTCATTGGGGTAAATTACAGTATTTTGAAATCTTACAACCGGATTGTATTCTAAATTCATCGAACGTGAATGCATTTTATATTTATTTAGAAATTATTAGGTGATCATCGATCTGTAAATTGATCGTGGATATTTCGAAGATGTATAAATTATTTTTAATTTCTTAGTTGCAGCAGAAATAATTGCGATTTTTATTTTTCTTGATATTTATTTTGGAATGAGCTTAATTATATTTAGATGATTTATTAATTCATGGTAACAGTTTTGTTTTCACTGTTTATATTTGTTTTATTTAGATTGTAATAATAATTAAAATTTTTTTATCTAATAATAGATAAAAATGCAAGTTTAAATGAGTTTAGTTGAAAGAGAATGTAAAAGGAACAGAGAATGTGTAGATTCTAATCTACTTTTATTAATTAACTGTTATTTTAATTAAGTTCTATTGTAATTGTAAGATATACTGTTTTGTATTTGGCGCCAAAACGCAATTATTCTTGCAGCAACCTAACCCTTATAAGACCATAAGGTATTTAAGGTATTGTACTTACTACAATAACAAAATTCGAATTAATTGTGATAATTTTTCAAGTTTCAACACAGTAGAACAATAATCAGAACATTTATTTCATAATTAACGAAATTGTAAAATATTATATTTGTGACATTCTAAAATTAATTAATTATGTATTTGTTATATTTCATAATTACAATTTTTATTTGTACTTTTTTCAAACATAATGAATTTTCGAGGTGTTATTAATCTACCACATATTTTTAAAACAAAGAATATTTGTTTCTATTATTTCTTATATTCTCCTTCTTTGTTTATATTAATTTACCTCAAATGAATTTTTAAAACAAAGAATATCTGCTTTTTATTATTTCTTATATTCTCCTTCTTAGTTTATATTAATCTGCCTTAACTAAATTTTGAAAACAAAGAATATTTATTTCCTATTATTTCTTATATTTTCCTTCTTAGTTTATATTAATTACTAAATTTTTAAATCATAATCAGCATTAACATCATAAGCATATATAATAAACATCATAAGAATTATAAGTTTAAAACTGCATCATTTTTCATAATCAGAAAAATCATGCAAGGATTAAATAAATAAAACATATTATACATATGCCTATATGGTCCTACAAGGGTTGGAACTAAGAAAATCGAACATATTTCTGAAGATATAACAATGAATTATTGAACTTTATCGTATAAAATATCGATGCAGATCGAACAGATCGAAAATACGACGGGAGAAACGTCGTTTCGAGTATTCTCCTGGTATCGATCGATCGTCAGACTGGAAACGTCGGTGTTCGACACCCGTTTCCTCCATTTTGCGTTCTCCGATTCCTAACAGTTTCGTAAATTCCTTTTATCGCGTGTCTCACCGTGCATCGTCACGATTGACTAAAACGTATATTGCAATATGAAGTTGGCAGTTTTCGTTACAACGCGATTTGAACTGACATGGTCTTGTCGTGTGCACGCTCGTTTCTTTATTTTCTTCGATAGATCGATGTCGACGACGATAACCGCCACGTCGTTCGTTTCACGAGCGTTTCCGGTTGGTCGAAGATCTTGCTAAATATGTTGGCGCTCTATAGGAACAGTTATTCTCCTCTTCCTATATAGGAAGTTATTCTCTCGTTGGTATCCTCTTTTTTTTTCGTGTCAGTCAACACGATGAGAAATGGACTGGCACTGTAAACTGAGATATTAATGCGTGAAGACGATGGTTTTTTTTTGGTCCAAAAGGAAAACTGGACACCGACCGAAGCTCGATTCTTGTTCTCGCGAAGCTTCGTTTTGAGCAATTACGTTTTTGAGACACGCGAAATTTTGCGCGGAATCGTTCGCTGATTTATGGGTCATCCAGGGCACACGCGGGCACCGATGGGCAGTCGATTTTTCCACTTCAAAATTTCGAGTGTTTTTCAATTTTTTTAATTATGGATTCACAGATTTTTCAATTTTTTTGCTCTTCAATTTTTTATGTTTCAAATTTTTTCATTTTCTAAGCCTCAAATTTTACAGTTTTGCAGGTCTTCAACTTTTTAGTTTGGAAACTTTTTTATTATACAACTTTTCAATTTTTGAGTTCTCAAAGTTTTCAATTTTACAGATTTTCAATTTTGTAGTTATGAATGTTTACAATTTTATAGCTTTTCAACTTTTTAGTTTGGAAATTTTTTTATTATACAGTTTTTCAATTTTTGAGTTCTCAAAGTTTTCTATTTTCCAGATTTTCAATTTTTTAGTTACGAATGTTTACAATTTTATAGCTCTTTCATTTTTTGACTTCTAGCTTTTCAATTTTTTACTTCTGAAAGCTTTTAATTTTTCAGATTTACAATTTTCTAATTTCCCAGTTTATTAAATTACTAAATTTCAAGATATGAAAATTTTAAACTTCAGAAATTTGGAATTTGGGGGATTTAAAAGTTCTGTGATCCCAAATTTTTTAATTTCCAATTTATTAAATTTTCAAGCATTATAAATTTGTAATTTCTGTATTTACAAGTTCTAATTTTTCCAAATCTCCAATATTGTCAATTTTCGAATCAAACACTTCAGTGTTTCTCTATTCATAAATTTCCAAATCAAACATTTTAATATTTCTTCATTTATAAATTTTTAAATCAAACATTTTCATATTTCCCTATTCATAAATTTTTAAATTAAACATTTTAATATTTCTTCATCTATACATTTCCAAATCAAACATTTTTATATTTCTTCATTTATAAATTTCTAAATCAAACATTTCAATAATTCTTCATTTATAAATTTTTAAATCAAACATTTTCATATTTCCCTATTCATAAATTTTTAAATTAAACATTTTAATATTTCTTCATCTATACATTTCCAAATCAAACATTTTTATATTTCTTCATTTATAAATTTCTAAATCAAACATTTCAATATTTCTTCATTTATAAATTTATTAAATCAAACATTTTCATATTTCCCTATTCATAAATTTTTAAATTAAACATTTTAATATTTCTTCATCTATACATTTCCAAATCAAGCATTTCAATATTTCTTCATTAATAAATGTTTAAATCAAACATTTTCATATTTCCCTATTCATAAATTTTTAAATTAAACATTTTAACATTTCTTCATCTATAAATTTCTAAATCAAACATTTTGATATTTCTTCATTTATAAACTTTTAAATCAAACATTTTAATATTTCTTTATTAATAAATTTCTAAATCAAACATTTTTATATTTCTTCGTTTATAAACTTTTAAATCAAACATTTTAATATTTCTTCATCAATAAATTTCTAAATCAAACATTCTAATATTTCTTCCTTAAAAAATGTTTAAATCGAACATTTTTACATTTCTCTATTTATGATCAATTTTTTAAAATAATCACTTTCATCCAAATGATTAAATTCCTAAGTATAAACTTCCAAATCTCTGAGTTTGAAAATTAAAAAATTGATAAATTATACACGGCTACTACTGCACATGGGTGCCCTTGCACTCTGCCCACCGTTTGAATCACTTTAACACGAGTTCGCGTGTCTCAATAATTTTCAAACGACGCTGAAACCCCGTGAAACTAATTTAAACGTTGCGAATATCGTCGTTCTCGTTAATATATATATTTTTTTTTCGTTCAGGTTTCTCGATCGATTCGTCGATTTTGGAAAATACTCTCGCTCGACAATTTTCCTCGCTAATTGAATACCGTGTTTTCTTTCTTTGGTAATAATTGAAAACGTTTCGATGAAACATTCCGAACGAACGAATGAACGAACGTACGTACTTCATTTCGGTCCCCGGACGTGCCTCCAGTCTACTTTGTTTTTTATTATTTTGTTATCTCCCTATACTTTAAAAGTGATTTACCTAAATATGTGCGAACAGTCACATTCTCGTGTGCACTACATTTGCGTATATATATTTATATATAATATGTATATATTACTTCGCGGTAGGTACTCTCTGTTTCTTTGTTATCATTTTTTTAACGAATACAATCGCTCTGTATAAAACTCGTATTTACAAGATGATCGATTTGTATAGTATTAATAGGTTTCTTTCGCATTTTTTTTTTTCAATGGTTTTTCTCTTTTTTTTTTTGTCGATTTTTCACTGTTCCTCTCCTCTCTCGCTTGTCGAATACCGAGATGTTAATCAACGAGATACCATTTTTGTTTTGGTAACATAACCGATCGTATTTATATTGTTCATATATATATAATATATATACGTAAGTGACCGTCGAATAACATAAATCATTTCTCTCTTTTTTTGTCTTTCATCCTGCCAGCGGACAGAGATCGTCGTAAATTTCTTTTCTTCCATAAAATGTTTATATATTTATATAATAGTATCAATGATAATAATAATCATAGCAATCATAGTAATAATTAGAATAATAATTGACCGTGGTCGGCTCGGAGGAACTGGCGCGTATTTTCAAGGTACGTTTAACATGTGCGTCAGCTTTGATGCAAGCGTTCGTCGTCGATGATTTTGTGAATTTATTCGCGAGAGGGAAATTTTGTCGAGAGAAATTATTGAAATAACAGCGAAATATTTCAATGGAAACAAATACTTGAACGGAACATTTCGATAGAATATATATAATAGATATATGTAAGATAAAATATATGTAATAAAATTGAACAACCTACTTACTCCAATGTTTGTTCCATTTTTCCACCCCAGTTTTGTCGTAAGACATTTTTTTGAAAATTATTTCGCTTGTTTCCTTTCCAATATTGTCATACGACAACATTCTTAAACATAAATGTAACTATGTTCATATATGTATAAATATAATTATGTTCACATATGTATAAATATAATAATGTTCATACATGTATAAATATAATTGTGTTCATATGTGCATAAATATAATTATTTTCACATATGAATAAATATAACTATGTTCATACATGTATAAATATAATTATGTTCACATATGTATAAATAGTAATGTTCATACATGTATAAATATAATTGTGTTCATATGTGCATAAATATAATTATGTTCACATATGAATAAATATGACTATGTTCATACATGTATAAATATAATTAATGTACACGTATGTAAATATAATTATATTCACATGTGTATAAATATAGTTATGTACATATGTGCATAAATATAATTATGTTCACATATGTATAAATATAATTATGTACATATGTGCATAAATATAAGTATCTTCATATAAACATAAATATAATTATGTTCACATATGTATAAATATAATTATGTACATATGTGTATAAATATAATTATGTTCACATATGCATAAATATAAACATAAAATTCTGCACATCGCATTACATATCTATATATTTCAAACATAAAAATTAACAAAAGAAAATCTGGACTAATTAAATAAAAGTAAATTACCAGTTAAAACAATAAACATTTCCATAAACTCTTTCATAAAGCTAAAAATTATAAACATTTTTATAACGTCGAAACAAGTAACATTTTTACGAAGATAACATTTTTATAACGTTAAAATTACCAACATTTTCATAGTTTTAAGGTAAAAAGTGATTGCTCGAGTGAAACTGTGAATGTTCTTTTGTTAAAAAATAAATCTTATGAAATGTTTTTATTACTCTGCCAATTTGCATACTTGTAAAATTATTGTTGCATAATAAAGCAAGGGATAAAAAGCGAATTACCAATGAAACTAATAAGAATAATAATATCTCAGTAATTTGTCGCATTTCAGAAAATTTATCAAAGTATATCGAAGTTCAAATTTTTGTAGCTTGAATATCATTCTTTCACTCAATCCTAATTCAATGAAAATCTTAATGTGTGGTAAACTAGTTTCATGGATATTTTATATATCGTAATTTAATTCGTGATTGACTAATTAAAGAACGAAATTAATAAGAATGAAATTAAACAATCAAAGTCCTTTCTTCGTTTTATCGATATGTGCAACATAGACTTAAAAGATATAGAGGAAAAAGTTATTTATTGGTCTTTAATTTTAGAATCTTAGGGAGTCCTAATCGAGAATCATTTATCCTTGTGCGGACAGATACGGCGAGTGGTAGGTTTTCCCCTACTCTTTTAACACGTTCACTGCAATTTTTCTTCGAGATATCATTTAACGGTACGGGATAAATGTACCCCTTAGAATATTTATTTATAAATAAATATATACAGTCGCGGACAAAAGATTCTATCAATTTCTGTATTTCATGAAAATAAATATATTTTTCATAAAGAAAATTTCTCTGAAGTTTTGTAAATCATATTCTGTTCATAGATTTCAAACGAAGGAAGTTACATGAAATAGAAAAATCGATATCGTTCGGAAAGTGTCCGCAACTGTGTATATAAATAATATTTAGCTGAATATATATAGTGACATTTGTTACTTGAAAATTAACTTCAAAATATTCACTTACAGACTAATTACATAACATATACTTTTCCTCTAAACAAAACAAGCTCTGTTTGAGCCTCGAGTAACCAATATGCAAGATTGCACGTATAAACTAAAACGAGTCAACATATATATTTCATTTAATATATTTTCCATCGTACACGTAGTGGAAGCATTCTCCGATTCATCGGACACATCAGAATAATTAAATAAACAATTATTAAATTGTTTACAATAATTAAACAAACAACGCGCGACAGTGATTGCACGTTGCCTAAAAAGTATCTTGAATTTATCAGAGAAAACATCCACCGTAATTATTTACTTAAATCAATTGCAGCTTATTTCTTAAGCTTAATATATTTAATTCGATTAATATTTTTATATATTTTTAATATGTCAACAAGTATAACAACAACAAAAACATAACCTTAATATTTAACGAAAAGTTTCTCGAGTAGAACGATGTACCTGTCCCTTGCAGCGAACGTGTCAAGGAAGTCTAAGTTGCACATAAACGTATGCTTATCTTAACCTAAATGTCTGATATTAACAATGTTCGCCTAACTACGGAAGAGCTGTTAACCCTCGTGTTTCGGCTTCGTGACGCGCCAGTTCCTCTCGCACACCCTTCACACACGGTTCGTAGATTCAGCGTAAACAATAAGCACACGTATATAACCGTACATACGTACAAACACGTGGGCATGCATAAACGCATACGTGGATTATACGTATGAATAAATGCATATAGACACTATAGAATATATCACAACGATAAAACGCTAGTTCCATTCCCTCTTCATTTTTCCCTCGCTAAGAATAGAGACTCCAAGTAGATAACGGATGTACAATTATATATATGTGTATATACACGGTGAGTCGATGTCAACTAATATCGAAAATAATTTCTTATCTATCGTTTGCATCAATGAACGTTTTGAATGAAGCGTGTAATTCAAGAAACTCGGATCAATTTGATTCTTTTTTTTATAATATTAATATTTTATTTCTTTAATAAGATTACTTCTTCGATAGAAATATTTTATTTTTTGATTGATCTTATTTATCCTATTTTTTCGGAAATATCTCAGCTTTTTTCAAGGTTTTAGAACCACGTTGCTGAAACTGAGACAAAATATCTCAGAAAGAATAGGATATGAAAATATCAAATTTTATTCACTGAATTTCTGCTACACTTTTTATTTAAAATATTTTTCGATGCAATCAATGGCTAACGAGTTATTTTCGATACTAGTTTTTATTGGCTCACCTTGTAAATATGTATATGTATATACATATATACAGGGTGTTTGGATATTGTACAATCGAACATGGGTGAATTTCTAACGAAAAAATAAGTGGAGAATATTTTTTCTCATTTCATTTTCGGGAAAATTGAATGTTCTTCAAAATCGTTGTGACAAAGATTATTTCAATTCGGAACGTTTTAAATTAATAAATGCGGTTGTCTGATAAAATTATCAGACATCTTCGAATTTTCAAATTTCAAAATTTTCAAGTTTTCAAACTTCCAGATTCTCTATTTTTTCTTTGTACAAGATAAACACGCAGATTAACTAGACTGAAATAATACGATTTGTCTGCGATTTATAGTTGTCTTCTATACAATTTAATTGAATTTCAATTGAATTGAATTTAATTGAATTCCAATTGAATTGAATTTAATTGAATTAAAATGAAGGTATTAACATATAGTATCCCTTCTAATGCACGATTCGAAACTTTCAGTAAACGTGTATTAAACACGAGCCAATAACACGTGTTTCATTTGTTTATAGTAACGTTCTGAATCACGTTACTGCGCATGCGTGAGTGGCACGTGTTACCGGTGGGCGTTCCTACCGTGCACTAACCGCGCGGGCATTAATCTAACTTGTACTAAACAGTTCCCCGAAAACGAATCGTCAAACAGAAAATCATTCTACATTTTCCACCTGCTTTTTACAAAGAATCCCCCGACATCCGACCATGTACTCGAAACACCCAGTACATAATACGTATATATATATAAATTGCATTATTAATGCTTCCGGTGGGGCGGACGTGGAAGTATCGTCGATATAACTTACGTTCTATCATTTTCAACGCGTGCAGAACGAAGAGACGAACGAGGGCTAAGAAATGTTAATTCGCGTCCCGTCACACCTCGCTAATCGATCGTTCCTTCTCGTTCACCGGCGACTCGAATCATCTCGTCGCCCTCGAATTTCTCGGAAAAAAATATAAAGTTGATCAACGGGGGGTCGGGGTAGTTGGGACACACGGTTCGTCCCGTTGTTCTTGGTTCAACGTGGGACCAACACGGGCTCTTTGCCCGCGTGCATTCGAGGGGGAGCAAGGAGATCCTCGAGCAAGATTACCTACTTTTATAAAGAATTCTCGCGAGGCAAGAAGCTCCTTATTAAATGCACAATGAACGAGAGCGTCTGGCAAACGGACTGTTTGGCGATTGCGGAGAAGAACGGCGGAGAACTGGTCCGATAAAGACGAGGAGAGAAAACAGAGAGGAATAAGAGAGAGAGAGGGATGAACGTGGAGGGTTGAGGGTGGGTTGGGCGTGTCAGCTGGTCGATATCTTGAATGGCAAGCTTCCACGACCCAGTCTGCAGCCACGCTGGAAGATACAGAAGCGAGAGGAGAGACGAGAGGAAGAACAAGGTTGAGAGAGAAAAGAAGAGGACAGAGGGGGAGGAAGGAGAGAAATAGAGGGAAACGCGACGGGAAAAACGCGAACAGGCTGCAGCAGCGGGTATCCAAAAGACGGAAGTGGAACGGCATACAATTGGCGTTAATTAACTCGGGCAAAAACGTACCGACGCGACGGTGTACGGCCACGAAGGGCCTCTCTAACGGAAGGACCGCGCCACCGTATATATACGTCGGAGACGTATGTGTACGACGTTGAAACTAATCCACGCAGCGAGGATAAACGCGAGCTCCCCGTTTTGTATGCACGCGAGCAGCCTGCTCTCCTACGACTTCCGTTTTGCTTTTTTTCGATGGCGGCTTTAATGAGGAAGAAATGTGACTATCGATTATCGATACCTTATTGATATTTAACGATATATTGAAAGTGTCGTTAAGGCGTCGTTAACGCGGGTAGTCGCTGAATTTGACCGATGGAAACGCATACTGAATTTATTACTTTAGATATTTTTGGATTTTTTGTTTTGGGAAGTTGCAGGTTTTTGTGGTTTCTGAGTTTTAGGGCGGAGAGTTGGAGATTTGGGAATTTGGGGATTTGGGAGTTTAAGTTTTGGGGATTTGGTGGGTTGGAAATTTGGAAAATTTGGGGTTTGGGTATTTGGGGATTTGGGGATTTGGGAATTTTGGAATTTGGGATATTGGGATGGTGGGAATTTGGGATAGTGGGAATTTGGGATAGTGGGAATTTGGGATATTGGGAATTTGGGATATTGGGAATTTGGGATATTGGGAATTTGGGATATTGGGAATTTGGGATATTGGGAATTTGGGATATTGGGAATTTGGGATATTGGGAATTTGGGATATTGGGAATTTGGGATATTGGGAATTTGGGATATTGGGAATTTGGGATATTGGGAATTTGGGATATTGAGAATTTGGGAATTTAGGAATTTGGGAATGTAGGAATTTGGGAATGTAGGAATTTGGGAATGTAGGAATTTGGGAATGTAGGAATTTGGGAATGTAGGAATTAGGATATTTAGGAATTTGGGAATTTAGGAATTTAGGAATTTGAGAATTTAGGAATTTGGGAATTTGGAAATTTGGGATATTGGAAATTTGGGATATTGGGAATTTGGGATATTGGGAATTTGGGATATTGGGAATTTGGAATATTGGAAATTTGGGATATTAGGAATTAGGGTATTTAGGAATTTGGGAATTTAGGAATTAGGGTATTTAGGAATTTGGGAATTTAGGAATTAGGGTATTTAAGAATTTGGGAATTTAGGAATTAGGGTATTTAGGAATTTGGGAATTTGAAAATTCGAGAATTTGGGAATTTGAAAATTTGGGAATCTGGGAAGTTTGGAAATTTGGAAATTTGGGAATTTGGAAATCTAGGAATTTGAGAATCTAGAAATTCAGAAATCTGGGAATTTAGAAAATCGCAGAATTAGAAAATTCAGAAATTTAGAATTTCTAAAATTTCAAAATTCAGGAAACTGAAAATTAGGAGATTTGGTATGTGCAATATAAGGACGTTTTTGATCATTTCAATATCTTCACACGACGCAATAGAAAGCAATGTAACACCTTCGATCCTGACCATGTTTTAAAACACACTGCGCGTAGGTGGTGATCTTTGAGGTCGTACAGTTGCTTAAACGTAAAAATGTACGAAATTAGGACATGTGATAAGGATCTAACAGGTTAGGTCAGGGACGTACAAAGATGTATTCTGCGAAGCTGGTTCTTTTACGCTTTCGTTTTGTGCAAGTCTTGTTTGACCCGGGATTGAAGGTGTTAATTGTATGAAAGAGGTTAAATGAAGCTGTTTTCTGCATCATATTTGATTGATTTCTGAATTAATCATTTTCAATTAGAATTGATTGATTTCTCCTTGCTCGTCGACCCTCGTAACTAGTGATGGGTTCAAGTCCAAAAATTTGAGTTATTACATTGAAAAGTTTTATAAGTATTTCGAAAAAAAGAAACGATAGTTTCGATATAGACTCAAATTCAATTGCGACAGATTCTGTATAAACACTTTGGAAAATAATTAAAATAAAAATAATATCGGTGATATTGATAAATATCGATAATATCGAAATGTTTTCGACAATTCAATATATTGACAATATCATTAAGATATCGTTAAAGGGAAATAAGAGTGACTTAAATAGAATGTAACGTGTTATTTTATTTCTCAAATTTTCATTTAAACTTCTGATCTAACCTAACTTCACTAAACCTGATATTTAAAGGGTTAGTTAGGTTAGGTTCGATTTGAAATTTAAACAAAAATAAAAGAATTTCGATGATAAAGTCATTCTTATTAATCCTTTCGATATTTTAATAATAAGCGTTATTTATCAATCAGATACCGACAAGTCTCATATTATATTTATCAATTTTGTTTAATATTGAATATTATTATATATTTAACGAAATTAGTATCGTAATCATATCGAAACTTATTTTTAGGAAGACTACAAAGGTTGTTTCACTTAAATTGAACATTTGATATATTCTCACTGTTACTAAAAGTATGATCAATTAAATAACGGGGATTTATATGGTTTCAGAATCTATCGTTATATTCTGAAATCATACAAGATCTCAACTATCTTTCATTTTTGATAGCAATGGAAATAATTTAGATGTTCAATTTAAGTGCAGCTTGTATATTCAAGTATTTGCAAGTATTTATAAGTATTTTGCTAACTCGCAAGTATTTTCAGTAAATACTCGTTTAAAGTGAGGTTATGAAGATACTTTGCATGTACACTCAGGTGAGGTAGATTTCCTTTGGATAAAAATAGAGGAGTTTTTGTAAGGATTAAATTTTTAAATTTCCAAATTTTATCTCTAAATTTCTTAAATCCCTAGATTCTCAAATTTCTGAAGTTCAAGTCTTCCTAAATTCCTGAATTTCCAAATCTTGGTAGTGTCCCTACATTTTCAAATTTCCCAAATTTCTTTTTCAATATAGTAAATTTCAATATAAATTAAAAATTCCAAAATCCCTAAATTCTAAAATATTCCCCATTTTCCCAAACTTCCAGGTACCCTTTCAGAAGTCTTAAAATTCTACATTCTCCAAATCCCAAGGAAGTTTCTACAGTTCAATATTCGAACCTCTTCCCACCAAAACCCAGTATTTTCCCTTACGTCACACTTCAGGAAATGTGAAAAGAAAATCACCCTAAGGAAATCATTGCTCTTCTGTGTAACATGCTCTCCAGTGTACATAAATCGAGTCAAGAAAGAAAATGAATCACAAGTATTCGAATCTAGGATGAATCTTAAATCTGAAACTTGAACCCATCACTACACAGTGATCTCGAAAACCTCGACGTTCGATGAAATCGTATGTCCCATGGGAATATCCCGTACATAAACGCCTGCGAAGATACTCCCCACGTTGAGCCGTACTCCACGTACACGAACACGTACAGGGATCGCGCCGCGGCGATATCACGAAAGTTACAACGATTCCGAGGGAGGATCGCGGCCATACACATAGAGGTGACGTAAATATAAAAGTCGCTTCGTTCGACGAGTTCTCTATAAATGGTAAAAAAGTGGTATAAAATGAAACGGACACACATAACGTTCGTGGCAATAAAAAAGACGTTCGAGAAACAGCTCTACCTCGAAATGATGCGACTCGCGTCGATCGCGCGGACAATGGATCCGGGTTCTTCGATTTCCTTTAAATCCCGGTCGATCGTTTCCCGCGATTGATCGTGTACGTGCGTTAAATGATCGTGCGCGCGCGGCACGCCTTCTCGTCGCGTATCGTGGATTACTTAGAACGTACTTACTTAACGGATTAAGTCGCACCAGTTTCCGGTAGTGAACCGTTTTCTTACTTTTGTCCTCGTTCGAAATAAAAACCTCGGCTCTTATCCTCTCGTGCACGCGGCCTGGCGCTCGCGGGACATACACACACGCACACACACGCACACGCGGATATACACGCACTCGTAGGACAGTGGCGAGCACACGCGTCCACTCTCGCGCCGTCTCGCGTATATATACGGGATTCTTGCGATTCCTCGTCGTTTCGGCTCGAACCTCGCGCACACTCGAGCGCCATTTTCCGAGCTACGTTCCTCGAATTTATCCGTCGGCCATCTCCCGATTCGTCGAGTCGACGAGTTTTATTTTATTTTATCTTGTTCACCCCCGTACGGGGCACTTAATTTTATTTTATATATATATGTATATATATATGTATGTATATAATGATGGCTAAATTGACAAGTGTTTATATCGAAGGTATTCTCTTCTTTCGTTTTTTTTTTTTGCTTTATTTAAGACCTAGATACCTAGACTGGCAATGTTTTAAAGGTATGCACGCTGGTGGTTAGTTCGGATTTTCTCGTTCGCTCACTTTCTTTCCTCGCAGTTCGGCGAGGGATCGCGTTAAATCACTTCGCTGGTAATTTTTCTTTTTTTTTTTATTTTTGTTCTCGCTTACGGATCGGCGTGCTACGTTTCTATGGAATGTCACGAAGTAGTCACAGCGCGGTTTTAGTCGTCCGACCGGTCTGACCAGCAACCGTCCCTAACTCCTGTTGCTATTGAACGAAGCACAAAAGCGAGGCTCGTTTCGTTTCTTCATTTTAAACTTGTTCTCGACGCGTATTTGGTCTTGACACTTTCTGATCTGGCGTCGATCGGCGGCAGCCATCTTGACTTCCGATGCTGGTCTCCTCGCTCGTCGATCCGACGTGTTCGTGTCTCGGGTTTAATTTATACAGTTTTTGTTTCTTTTTGTTTTTCTTGTACCTCCACTCGCCTCGAATTAATCACAGGGTTATTTTTAGTCCGTCCCATTTGCGGTACATCGATTCTCGATCTATATCTAGTCTGCGAATTGGTTTCACCCCTGGCCCACCCCCTTTTTTTTCTTGTTTCTTTGCTTTATACTTTCGTAGCTGTCTTTGACCGCACGTTCCCTTCGCTATTAACGAACCGTTTGTTCGCGTTTACTTGGCCTCCTCGAGAAGCACCAAATCGTCCGCCACCACGTCGCTGATGTGCAAGTAGATGATCCAGTACATCAGGTTGAAACAGACGAAACACACCGGGAACACGATGCGGGAGTATTTGTCGATGTCCGATGGCGTCATACCTGGCGAAAAAGAATAACATGCGTTATTTTGCCTCCAGAATTATACAGAATGAATTTTATCAAGAAAACATGGTACGAAGTTGAAATGTTCATTCAACGTTTCTCTTTAAAAATCAATGTCTTTATTCCCTTTAAAAAAATAAAAATAACAGAACGACTTTAGTCGCATCCCGCGTATGATGTGTTAACTAAGTCACAGTAAAAAACATACATCACAAATAGATTGATATATGTTTCCGATTGAAATTATACAGAAATATTAATAATATGTAAACAATGCGAACACACTGTGACCGTAAAAAGAAAATATTTGTAAGAAAGAATGTATGGTAATTTCTCACCGTAAAGTTTGCTGATATCCTTGCCAGGATGAATGAGATGTTGTGGCGCGGGCGCTGCCTCTTCGTCAGCTCGTCCGTTTATGGTGTTCTCGAGTGTTCCACCTTTGCTGTGTGCCTTCGGGTCGTGCACCTTGAACCGCACCTCCTGGACAACACGGGACCACTTACAAGAGACACGGCAGTTCGATGTGGGGCGTCCTTCTTTGAGGAGAACCCCTTACTTTGGTAGATTGGCATGCGACATCAAGGATAGGCTACTTTCCTTTCTTTCTGTTATTTCCTCGCGCTATTCAACGCCATTATTTAACCCTTTCGATAGCTTCAAGACATAAGTTTACGAATATTTAAAAAAATTCTTCCATAAGATTCTATAATGAAAAAGCACGGGCAATTCACTCAGACTTCGCAGTTTAATCTTACCTTGTCTCGCGATTTAACTGAAATCCAATTTGCACCTACCCTCAAATTCCAACCTTCCTCAAATACCGAGTAAGCAAATAAATTTAGAATTTTGGTTCAGACATGTATACACCGCGCGAGAGTGGTTAATTGGCCGTTTGAGTCAGCAACGAAAGGGTTAAATCGAGTAACAGACTCACCTGACTTCAAGATCGATTCTCGCGATTCCTTTCCCCAGACACCCACTTTCGTATTCGGTCCGTGTCTCGAAATGTAATTAGATTCATCGCGTCTATTCTACGGAGGTACTTGTTCATAATGCTCGCTTCGTGCCCGAGTTTAATCACGCTCGAAAAGCGAGGAAACAGAGGAGGATACTAAAGGCATCGTTCACACGAGCGTTCGCAGGTGTAATTCTCATTAACGGTCGTCCGCGGGGCTATTTTTCCAAAGTCGTAAAGTCTCGCGACGAAATGAGCCGTAGCAGAAAAGGTTTATACCGCGGACATCGCGTCAAAGAACGAGTAATTAATCCGGTTGAGAATTAATTAAAACGCCTTATCCCGGGCGACAGTTTTTTACCAACCCCCCGTCGTCCATCCCGCCTTCTTTCCCGAGCCTCCTTTTCTCTCTTCCCCCCCCGTCGTTCTACCTCGCCCCTTTAATATTTTTCGTTCTCGTTTCACAATTCCCGAGATTAAAAGAAAATTTATAGTGCATCGCGTTGCGCCGAGAACACGCGGCCCGGCACCGGAGCAACGCGACCGAATGGGAATTCATTTCACAGAACCTTTTAGCTTTTGACCTTTCGCGGCTCGTTCGTTTTTTCGACTGAAAAAAACATTTCCTCCTCTTTTTCTTCTGTTTCGTTTTTAACGGCGGGATCGAACGATATTTCTCGCGCGATATCGCATAGGCCCGATGCACCGTTTGTGGCCACTTTCAGGATTCACTGCCACGTGAAAACGACATACACCGGAAGTTTGAGATTTAAAGCGATCGAGGATTTTGACATAGTCTGTAAAACTCGGAATTGAAAGTTTATCAATTTATAAATTTAGCCAGTGTATACTGCATATTTGTATACTTCGACATATAAACTCATATCCATTAATGAGATAAATTGTCATAAGGTCACAAATGGTGCATAATGGTTAAGTTGGTCAATGGCTGAAAATCGTATAATACAAAGATTGTTGAAAAAACAGTAGCGATGATGACTTCGAAATAAAATGTTCGACGAGCAAAACTATAACGATCGCTAAACTAATGTATGATCTGCGCTAATGAACACGCTATGCGTCGTGAAATGTTTCGAAATTTCATCGACCTACGTCTATGTGTCTAAAGGCGCGTGTGGCTATGAAGACTGCAAAAGAAAGGCACTAATTGGAAAGAAAGACAAAAGGGGTGCGACAGGGCTGGTCGATGTTGCACTCACAGTTTGCTTAGGCGCGTGGTCTCCGTGATCACCGGGTACTCCGGGTGGTCCTGGGTTCTCTCTCGCTGTCTTCATACTTTCTGCTATCTTTTGGAAACGGTTCTTCCTCATTTGGATCCTCTTTGCCATGTAGCCCACCGTCGCGTATTCTGCGAAAATAATCACGAAAGCTTACGGTTATTTCAACGCAAAATATTTAAGAAGTTTTCTTATGCCCACATTGAAATGCGATGGTTCATGTTTTCACGAAATTGACGCACGAAAATGAAACGCTCGAAATACTAGTAGAGTCGAGCGTTTAATAGTATCTCATTTAAATATTCTTTGTTTGAATATTCCACCGTAATTAAATTGCTCTGCTGACAAAATAGTGAGGGGTTAGAACGAACAAAGAAAGTTGTTTCGATTAGGACAATATAACTGAGTTATGCAAGGTACAGCATCAGTTATACGAGGCAATACTAATCAGTAGAAGGTAGATAAAGCTATTCGTTGAGATATTCTACAACAAAGGTCCTCATGAGCTCTGAACCGAAAGAAATGCAGCTGCGATTACATCAGAAAGTTCCACGGTTCATATTTTCGCCAGAAGAACGTTAACGCTGGTCAGTTAGAAAAACAAGGAAAATGCGTTGTATGAAACCAACCCCCATATTTTCAATGATCAGCATTTCTGGATAGCTCAACGTTAACCAAACTGTTTTTAATTTGTTTAGAGACGAATTAGAATTAAAAGATCGAAGAAGAAGATTAATAAAGAACAAAGGGGGTTGATATACACTACCGCTCAAAAGTATCCGGATACCTGCGAAATATGTATTCGCGCTGCATAAAAGTTATTTAAGTATCTACAACAGTGACTACAATCGATTGTTATTTGTTGCTTATGAAATATTTAACGTTTGAAATTAGAAATTATGTATGTGGAACTTACCAACATTACACTACAATTAAATACGAGATTCATCAATGTATCCACCGCGGTTAGACATTACCGCTTGCACTAATCTCAGCAATCTTTTTACAAATTTCCTGATTGTTTCTGTGTGGTGCTCTAAGATGTCTGTTACGTTTGCTTAGTGTTTCAATACATCGGTCTTCGGATTTAGTTGTCTTCACTAGTCGTCCTGTCCTTTTTTTATAAGCAACCACTGCTAGTTGCATACTTTTTAATAGTGTCATGCACTGTTGATTTCGGAATTTTTTCAATTTCCCTAACTGCATATCCTTCTTCTGCAAGAATCAGAATACTGGAACGTTTTTCTATTGATAATTCTCGTTTGGAACTCATGTCTCGATGGAAAAGAAGCTACAGAGAAACTAAACCGAAGCTGTCGAGTGCATATCGTTACCTCCATTCGTATCTCCATTGAGAGAACATAAACATCTCATCAACAGTTTACAGACACTTGATACATATCGAAGAACTCTCTGAATTCGTACTGTACCATAGAAATGAAACAAAAAGAAATTAAGACTCTTTTAAGCATCAAAACCGTTCCATGAGATTCCGTATTTTTGGGCAGGAATTTTACTTACGCACACTCATTGTATAATTTGTACTTAAAAATTAATTCTATTATGTTATGCTACTTCAAGAAAGATAATAATAATAATTACAATTGATATAGTAGTCCTAAATACCTTTCATACAAAGTTAAACTATGTTTTATAGAACAAAAGCAAGTGTCCGGATACTTTTGAGCGGTAGTGTATATATGGAAGACGCCTCTCGCTAGAGTGGCGATAAAACTGAAGGGTACTCACCGAGCAACGATGCGAACACCATGACGAAACACGTGCCCAGGTAAACGTCGATGGACTTGACGTAAGAGATTTTCGGTAACGCCGCGTTCGTGGACGACATAAGGGTGGTCATGGTGAGCACAGTGGTGACTCCTAAGGCGACTCGAGCCGGTGTCGCGTTTCGATTCAGCCAAAAGCTCACCCACGAGATAATGACGATCAAGCCCGAGGGAATGTAGATTTGAATCAGGTAGTAGCCCATGGACCGTACGAACTGGATCTCGCAGGCCAGCCGCGAATAATTTCCTACGATTAAAAGATCGACAGTTAGGACAGGGGGACGGAGAGGCGCCATGAATGTCTCTTTCTTTTTTTTATCTCTGTCTCTCTGTCCTTCCTTTTTTTTTCCCATATGTATCTCTCTCTTTCTACGCCGGTCCCTTCTTTTTATCATCCCCTTTTCTACCACTCACATCGACTGGTTCAAGCCGGGAAATGCGAACTCGTAATTCGCCACCGACTTGCTTTTTTTTTCTCCTCTCTTTTTACTCTTTCATCGTTTCCCTTCGTTGCGTGGGGCAGATACGTGATGCACGACGGCTCCGGCAAGATGTTAAGTAAAGTTCGTGCCGTTGATGGATCTGGTGCGCGTGGCGTGCTTGTACGTGTAAGCTCGCGAGCGGACTTTGCGAGAAGATCGCGTGTGTACCGTAGGACGTGGCTGGAAGCGAGCGGGAAAATGGTGGATAGAAAAATCGAGTTGCTTCTCTCGCGTTTCTTCTTTCGCTGCAGCGAACCGTACGGTTTATAGCTGCACGGCTCGCAGCTATGGATCATCAGAAAAATCAGTGACGTTCTTGGCAGGAAAATGGGATTTCCTTGGAACCATCCTGATTGCCTCTGGCTTTCACGGTTACGAGCTCGGTCGTTAGCTTCGAGTACGCAGTTGAACGTCAAAGAGTACAGCCAGGAGAGAATATAACGTTTCTCGGGGAAATTATTCAAGAGAGATCGTACGACGGATGTACTGCTTGAAAAATTCTGGGACAAACGATGTAATATCCTTGGCTTTTTTGCACTAACCCGACTGCGGTATTACGGATTCTCTGCATTTTATATTTTTTGCTGCTGGTAGAGGAAATGTATCGAAATTATTTATACGCTAGGTTTCGAAGTACACTTCTTTTGAGCAATCTAGTAATGTGAAATTGATATTGAATCTAAGATAATCTAATGTACCTAATATGATTTTTGTATGTTTGTCAGATTTAGGAGCAAGGTACACATAGGAGATTTATTATAAAATTATTAAGTATTTTATATAATATTCTCGTGTAATTTTATCCTTCATATCACAATAATTCATTTCTGAGTCCCTATATTCTCCTATTCATGTATTCATTTTTCTGACTAAAAAACTTCACAATTAATTTCTTAAATTTTACTTTAAAGTGTGCTTTAGTATAAAGTACTTTGTGGCTTCGCACAACCGAATTTATAAATAAATCGTAACAAAAGATTATTCACTGACGTATATCTTTCGAATGAAACGTTTCATGACGGTGTCATTAATTGTGAAATGTGCAATTCATGCTTATAAATGAATAACAAGAATTCTATACGAGACTTCACATTAGACATACCAGAATTTCAAATATTTTACGTAAGTTCACGCAATGCAACGAAGGGTTCAAGTACCTACGTATTCAAGATAAAGCTAATCACACTCGTGTTAAAACTTCAAATATTTAATTAAATATCTGCAGCTGAACAGAGTTCACAAGGATACAAAAGGAAACGATTAAAATTGCGATAAAAAGTCGAAGATTCTGAAACGTCATAATTCATAAATATTCGTAAATTGCAAGAGATCGCGAGAAAGAGAGAGATATCGATCGATCGATCGACGATTATCGAAACGTAGAGTTAACGTTGCTGCGAACGACATCGTGGCTGCGGACATCGGATAGCGCAAAACGTGTCTCTCCACCTTACCCATACCTTACGTTAAAAAACGATGGTTGAATTATTATTATTATTCTTTTGTTTGTTGGTGGGGGTGGGGTTCTGTTCATACGTTACCGGTAGTGAGACTAATCTCCATGGCCCGTTGACGATGACCGAGGACCTTGAACTGAGGGAGGGAGACCTCGTTGCTGACACCGACGCTGTTCGGTCCCTCGTTCCACTTGTACCGGATGTCCCTCATCGTGTATCCGACTGAAAAAATAGAGAGACCCCCCGCGGTTGGTACGTACCTTCGCGGAAGCCCTCAAAACGCGTTTCAGCTCCGAGGGGGCCTCCACTTACCTCGCACCCCCTTTCAAAACCCCAACAAGTCCGTTCATTTATTTTTCAATCTCCCTCTCTCTTATTTCTCTCTCTCTCTCTCATCATACAATTCCCACCTTTTCTTTCTTCTCTCTCCGTTCTTCTCTGTCTATCTGTCCCTCTCCGTTATTTTACTCTCCGTACCTTTGTCTCTCCTCACCGTTTCGTCCCCCGACAAAAGTGGACAAGGACGTGAGGGAAATTTGTTCGTTCTGCTCGTTTTATCGTCGATCTCGCAGTCGATCAAGGAGAGAGGGTCAAACGATAATTCCTTTATCTCATCGAGAGACCGTCGTGTCGGTTTTGATCTGATGTTGTGGATGGTGCGTACCGAGATCGACCCGGTACTATTCTCTGCTCGGTTTCTTCTTTCGTGACGTGAATCGAACGGGCTCGAACACGTAAATTGACGAACGAAGAAGTACTTCGAAAATAGTACGTCGATCTCGGACGGTGATTGAGGACTTGGAAGGGATTCGTATGACCGGAAACACTATGGTGCAACGTAGCCTTCTTCTGGTTAGGAACGAGTATAGAAGGTTATACTAATCTTGCTATCTTCAGGCTTTTTTGACATCTCCAGTATGAGATGCTTAGAATCCTACGGACTCCCTAGTATATCTAGAATCTGGAGGTCTTAGAATTGTGAGATTCAATAGGATTTTAGTACTCTGAAATTTTAGCACCTGGGAGTTAATCTTTGCACTCCGAAAGTTTTGCCATTTAAGAGGGGACAGCAGAGTGCAGTGTTAAATTCAAGGAAATTTAGGATTTAGTGTATGACAGTTATACCTAGGGATCTTAGGAATACTGAAACGTGGTAACAGAATAACCCTAAGAGTGAACACTCTAGGTACAGAAATTTTAGGGTGTAGCTTAACGTTAAAGGATTCTAGGAATCCAAAATTTTAGGGTTGAAGAATCCTATAAGTGGAGACAGGGTAATAATTTTAGATAAGTCCCATAAAAATCCAGGGACTCTAGAATATAAGTCTGAGTATCTGGGTCCAAAAAGTCCCCGAAACAAGAAATGTAGCCTATATTAATTCCTGACTGAAGGAAGTTGACGTTGCACCCGAGTGTTCGTCCATTGTGGATTAATCGATGAAGTCGATTGATTAGTCGATCGGTCGAATGAGTATAGCCCCGGGGACGTATCGTCCTATCGGATAAGCTTATCGTTGATCGGAACAATCAGATGTGTCCGCGGTTAAGGCAACACGGTGATCAGGTGCATATCGGTGCGAATCAAGGTAAAAGAAACTGGGCAGAAAAAAATAATGAACAATCGTATATACATGTACAGTAAAAAAAAATCGTTAAATAGAAAGGAAAGAAAAAAAGAGAATGAACGAAAGAAGATTTCATACCATATGGAATTATGTATATACGGCGTGTACACGGCGTGTGAACAATTGACAACAATTCAATACAATATTAAATCATCTGCGCGAGCCTCTGGACGAAGTTCAGAAGGAAGAAACTAATAAGAGGGGGATATCTACCTGTAGATAGGTGTATGGTTGAATGTCGTTGCCTGTGACCGAGCACGCGAAACTGCGGTAGTTCCACCTCGTTCGAGATGCCGACCGATTGTAGGCCGGCGTTCCATTTGTACCGAATATCGCGCATTGTGTATCCAACTGCCGGGAGAACAAGAACACAAATATCTTCGCTCTAACATACAATAATTAGACACTTAAAGTTTTGTGTTTGGGCGGTTGGGAGAAAAAACAATAGGGTGTCGGGCTGGTCAGAGGTTGGTTGGAGTCGTTGACAAGAAGCAGAAAATCTTGATCGAGCACCCTAAACCGCTTCGTCTCTATTTAGTACTATTTACACGTCTATAGAGAACATTCTGTACATCTGCTTCCACGTTCGGCTACTCTATTTTCTAGTCTACACACGGGTCGGCTTAAGGTGCGTTTCTGCGCTGCGAAGGTCGCGTTGTCGAGCGGGGGTTACCGAGTCGAAATATAAATTTTGATCTTCGTAATCTTTCTTCTTTCAACGAAAGATTAGGTTTGGATGAAATTTTAGTAGGATTTGATTTTAAGTAGAATCTTAGTTTTTAATTAGAATTCAATTTTGTTTGGTTTAATTGGAATTTTGGATTTTAATTAGATTTTAGCATAAATCATGTTTTTATTTTATTATTATTAAAAATAAGTTAATATATTTTTAAATTGTATTTTTGATCTGCAGGTTTAACGGACTATTGTTGACGCATATTAATTGTTTGAAAAGCATTAACATAATTGTTATTTTTATAGAGTAATTGCTGCATCCTTGCTCTTGTGGAGCCATTTTAATAACTAAAAAATTAAATTATTTTTAGGGGTTTATATTAAAAACAGTGTATAATATATCTTTTTAGTGTGTAGTAAATTATTTACAAATTGCATAAATAATTTCACTCTCTCGAAGAAAAAATTCTCGCAATTTTTTAAAATATTACTCTTAAGTAGCTTTATAAATGTTAACAAATGTTTTGTTAGATATTTTATTTATTTTGTTAAGAAAAATACCCTAAGAATGTGCCTTCACTTTTTAATCGACATTATTTAAATTAATTATATTGATTTGATTAAACTTGGTTATCTTGTCTAAAATTTAAATTTCGACTCGGATTTAGAAGTCATCGACCGAAACAACCAAATTGATTCGAATCGATGGTTTAACTCGATCGAACAAAGATAATTGTTGCGCGTGTGCAGCGTTTTAAATTGTTTATTATGGACACATAAAAAAGCACTTTCTTCACAAGTTATCGAAGTGGTTCGATAATGTACTTTTCATACGTCCATAATTTTTATCGTTTATAAAACTACGTCTACGCTATGTTGCAACATGTTCTAAAACAAATTTGTTCATTTTATAACCTTGCTGTATCGTTTTCATGACTTGTTACAAGGGTACACGTTTTGATATTACAGCAACATATCTGTAACAAGTTTGTGTAATATTTCGTATTATATTATTAATAACGTCAATTGTCGGGAATTATTTTGTTCTATTAATTTGCATTATATTGGTTTTCATTAACATGTCATATAAGAACTTTCATAATTTTCTTATTCTTTTTATAAGTTTATATACTTTCGTTGTTAAGTCCATAACTTTTATACAATTTTGCAACTTTACTATACAGTTGTATATAAATATACAACTTTGCTATGCAATACGGAAAATAATAATGTTACATAATATTTTTGGTGTAAAATTCATGCAAAAAAATAAATATACTCGTCTGTATAATATGTATATGTTCATGTTCATTTATTTAGTATTTATTTAATACTATTAAACATAAAAATAATAACAAAAATATTCACAATGATTTGTAAATATTTGTAATTTTAAGATAGCTAATATGACTACTTTTTAATTAAATTTCATGAGATGAATAAATTGTGTAAAACGCATAGACTTACTACGATACCAAATAGCATAATCTTCCAACAAATTATAAAACATGTACAACAAGGTGACAAAACAATTTGTATCATAAAACTGTTCTATAGCGTGGACGCAGCTTAAATCTGCTATATAACGTGTTATGTTATATAGTGTAGACACAGTTACGTTGACTGCCGATCATTCAAATCATCTTGATGGATTTTTAGAAATTGAATTAATTTAAATCGACCTACTTAACTTACTTGATTAAATAAATTTAAATTAAACCAACAGATGTATTGAATTTTTATTCAAATTAGTCTAATGAATTTTGTTTAATATAACTTAATAAATATATTCAATTATATTGAATTTTTATTCAAATTAATCTAATGAATTTTGTTTAACAAATATATTCAATTAAATTTTCTTTAGTATAATCTAATAAATATATTTTATCGAATTCATCGAGGTTTAACAAATTTCATTTCATTAAATCTAACAAATTTATTCAATTAAATTTCGTTTAATCTAATAAAGGTTGACAAAAATCTAAAAAATAAAATAATTCAATTTGTCGAATCTACTAATATGATTAAATTTATAAAAATTAATCCAACAAATCAACTTAATTACACATATCAAATTCAACAAAATAATTTAATTAAATCAACATAAATCCGAAATCCATCTAATTAAGTCCAATTTAAAAAAAATCGTCAAAATGAAAAATGTATATAAAATAAATAAATTTCAAGGAATTTTAGCGACGAATTGTTTGATATCCGGATAACGTTTGATATTGCAGCGGCAGTCAACGTATCGCGCGATCGAGGCCGCGTGGAGCGTCGTTATCCGTCGAAAAATAATCCGTGATCCCAGTTCGAATTAGAACGGGTCGTTTAATCCGCGAAGAATGAGTTTTCCGATCTGTGAAATTTTCGCGATCGATCGGAATTCGCACCTATTTATGTTCCTGTAATTCCTCGGCGCGGCCTCGAACGCGCGCATACCGGCCCGAGAAACATTCCTCCGTAACTGAATCTTAGGTGATTACGATCGTTACACCGCATTCCAGGCACCAAAGTGGCATTCCATCGCGGCGGCGGCCACATTGCGCGAACATCGGCGAAACGTGGATTAAGCGATCCACGACCGAGTATTCGAGATTAACTGCTTTTGTTTTTGGAACACGGAAACACTATCGTACAAACGCCGTCCCGTTCCGTTTGCTCATTTTCGCTCGGCAAACGCTCCGCCGTAATTCTGCCCGACAGATTTATCTGCAGTATGCCTCGCGTTCCCAACTTGTGCCGATTCCGAATACGATACCGATCTACGGCCTTTTCCGACCGCGATCGCGAATAAATTTCAATTATTTTCGGATATCGATTTTCCATTTCGTTACTTTGCCAGCTACACGCTGGAAAATATCTTTTGCCCGCAACGTATTTTATCGGGTTGGTAACCGAATTTGTAACCGCCATTGTTTAAATTGCTCCCGGTTCGCGGTCCAATTTATGCTCCTCTATTTTTACCAAATATTTTTGCGAAATAGTTAATTAACAAGTACTTTTGCTGTTTTTGTTGTATATGGAGATTTTGTTCATTCTAAGAGCTAGTGTTCTCTTATGATATCCATAAATATTGTTACGAAATATTTTTGTGAAATAATTATTAAGAACTTTTGCTGTTTTTATTATGTAGGGAGATTTTGTTCATTCTAGGAGCTAGTGTTCTCATATGATATCCATAAATATTGTTACGAAATATTTTTGTGAAATAATTATCAAGTACTTTTGCTGTTTTTATTATGTAGGGAGACTTTGTTCATTCTAAGAGCTAGTGTTCTCATATGATATCCATAAATATTGTTACGAAATATTTTTGTGAAATAATTATTAAGTACTTTTGCTGTTTTTATTATGTAGGGAGATTTTGTTCATTCTAAGAGCTAGTGTTCTCATATGATATCCATAAATATTGTTACGAAATATTTTTGTGAAATAATTATTAAGTACTTTTGCTGTTTTTATTATGTAGGGAGATTTTGTTCATTCTAAGAGCTAGTGTTCTCATATTATATCCACATTTCTGTTTTTCACGAAATAATTGAGTTATTAGAATATAATCGTATTATACTGATTTTGATTATCAATATGTAATTCACGTTAATTAGAGATTATTTTTGTTGAATTGCAGCATACACCAGAGTAGAAAATATTAAATTATATTAATTTCGTAAGATGTCAAAGGAGAAGTTCAGAAACTGATACGAAGATTTATTTTGAACGACTGCAGTTACGTCTGACTATGTACGTCTGTTTCTACTGAAATATTCAACGCGTTGACTTCTCTCTATATTTTTCATTCGATGAAATTGTTTTACTGCTGCAAAGTACGTACATTTTCGAACTCTCGAAATAGTGATAAATATTCAAAGAAAAATTGTACGATATAAATTTATAACATTACACACGTTACAATCATAAAGTTGTAATTAGAGAAGAAGAAACTATTACAGCAGTGAAATGTGCAGTCCATTTATGTTAAAAATCTGAAAGTTGCATGGTATATTTTACGTAGCAGATTTGCAACATAACGTAACGAAAAGTTCCTATATAATTTGTGGCGTGTAGCGGAAAATTCTGAAGAGCAGAGGCGTACGTTTTTGGTACTTGATATCGCGAGCTTTCAAGTACAGGCGGCATGAAATAAAATAACAAAACAGCTGGACCGTAGATTTAGAACTTTTTGTAACCACGACCACCGGATATTATTTCGTTCTTTACTACTAGTTTCTATGGAACGAAACTGTGATTGGGTTAAATTATTTTTTACAATTTTTAAAACAATGTTAATTAATTATGTGATACGTTTTTAGGTATTTATATTTCTCTATTTTTATATCTTTAGATCTCTAGGTTCCTAGATTTCTATATCTCTAAATCCTTCGATTCCTAGATTTCTATATTTTCATGTTCCTATATCCCTAGGTTCCTAGATGTTTAGATCCATAGATTTCTAATTTGTAGTTCATCTTAATTTTTAGTTTCGAATTTTTCATTCTACAATTTTTAAAACAATGCCAATTAATTATGTGATAAATTCTTAGGTATTTATATTTCTCAATTTTTATATCTTTAGATCTCTAGGTTCCTAGATTTCTATATCTCTAAATCCCTAGATTCCTAGATCTCTATATCTCTAGATATATCCCTAGGTTCCTATATGTTTAGATCCATAGATCTCTACATCTATACATATCAATATTCCTATATTGCAAGATTATCAATATATCCCTAGGTTTCGTGATTTCTAATTTCAAAAATCCCTATATCCACAGATCCCTAGATATCTGGAATTTGATATCTAGCTCCGAATAACCCTAGAACCCTATATTTCTAAATATCTATTTTCATGAATTTCCAAACCCCTATGAATCTCTATATTTTACTCTCCTAAGTCACTAAGTTAATATCTCTAGAAATCTCAGTCTTTAGTGTCTAATATCCCTATAGGCGAATAACATTAGATCTAAATAATCTTACATTCGGATATCCCTAGATTCTGGTACCTGTAGATTTGAGTATTCCTGGATTCAAATATGCCTAGATACCAATGTCTTTAGATTCGGATAATATCGATAAATATGTAATTTCAGAATCCCTAGATCTCAAAATTCCTGGATTCAAATATCCCTAGATTCCGGTGTCTCTATACATCAAAACATTACTAATTCCATTTTTCCCTAGATCAAACTATCGTTTTATTATATCAGATCTTGGATCTAACTAAGATAATAATTTCTATATACATATATTCAAATATCTTTATATCCAAATATACCCACATAAAAAAATCCCTAGATTTCAATGTTCTTGGACCTCAATATCCAAATATAACCACATCAAAAAATCCCTAGATTCCAATCTTCTTGGGCCTCAATATTCCAAATATCCTTACATAAAAAAATCCCTAGATTCTAATTTTCTTGGATCTCAATATCCAAATATTGCCACATTAAAAAATCCCTAGATTCTAATCTTCTTGGATCTCAATATCCAAATATCCTCACATAAAAAATCCCTAGATTTCAATGTTCTTGGATCTCAATATCCAAATATCCTCACATAAAAAAATCCCTAGATTTCAATGTTCTTGGACCTCAATATCCAAATATAACCACATCAAAAAATCCCTAGATTCCAATCTTCTTGGGCCTCAATATTCCAAATATCCTTACATAAAAAAATCCCTAGATTCTAATTTTCTTGGATCTCAATATCCAAATATCGCCACATAAAAAAATCCCTAGATTCCAATCTCCTTAGGCCTCAATATCTTTATTCGAAATTTTAATATTATCATTAGCATTATTATTAGTAGCATCGAATATTAAAGCTTAGTGAATTATTTTATTCTATCACTTCAAATTTTGCACGAAAATAAATGCTACAGATTCAGTTACCAACCTTCCCGCTATTCACAAAGAAACAACTAATCGAAATTACCGTGAACTAGCAAAGTTTCAGTGTCCAATGTAGCATACGATGGTGCAAGGTCAGAATTCGTCGTTGTACGAACGATACTAGTAATCGATCGAATACTCTTTTCGCCGACAGTCGTCGTATCGGTGCAACATACACAAATCGATTGCAAATTCGCACGTTGTTACTCGATAAAAATATCCTGGACGGGGGCAGCGTCAAAGCATTACAGGGCCGAAAGGGGTGCGAAGGGACACCGGGAAGAGGGTGACGGTGATTTCGCCGAATACCGTAATTAAAGGGAGGATATCGCGGCTTCATCAACAGAGAACATCGGGATCGTGGTGGTGGTAGCAAGTTTAAGGTTATAAGACGATAAGTGGAAAGTGTTTATAAGTAGATATGGAGAAGCGAAGAAAATAAGTATCGTGCTCTTTCATGCGGTGGCGGTGGTGCGGGATTCGGAAAAATACACAACGGGTGATACATACGCGAGTACACGCGCGCACACACACACACGGGTTCTACATGCAATCGGCAATATACAATCGCATGCTTCGTGCCACGTAATTTTGTACGTCATGCCCGATGCCGCATGCTTTGTGCTTCACCAGTGACACGAATTCTGAACACGGAATTTAACTTCTTTTCACTACCGTTCGAATGGTCCTTCGCAATGTTTCCCCCCACCCGTTCGTTAATTACGTTAGTCCCGTTTTAATACCGCGATTCAATTTGCGTTAACACTTTGGACATTTCGGAAAATCTGGAGACCAACACGACTTACCGTCCGGGAACAAATTCAATCCGTGATGGATTTTAACGGAAACTTGCTCATTTTTGGTGGCTGACACTTAATATGGCACTGGGGCAATTTGCTGGAGTAATGGGTATAATGTGACCTAGCGAAATTAGGCTGATGATGTGACACACGATACCTGCTTTTAAGGCGTTGCAGTAAATTGGTATCTTCACGTCTTTGGAAATGTTTCTGTTCATATTTTTGATACTTAAAAGACTATTGAAGGAAATGATCGGTCAAAATTGATATTTATAATTTGTAATTGATATAAATGAAATTTATAATTAAATTTTGTTTAGTAGTTAGAAGGTTGCTTTATTTTACTCGATAGTATGAGCTCTTTCAATCTCAATGTTTTCTTATATCGAAATTTTCTAATTCACAAATTTATAGCTCGTGAAATTTACAAATTTTTGAAATGTCAAACCTATAAGTTTTCGAATCTTTAAGTTGTCAAATTCGAAAATTTCTGGGGACCAAATTTCCAAATACCTAAATTTATATGACCTCAAATTTTGGAGTTTTCAAATTTTTAAGTTCCATTTCAAATTTTCAAATTTCTAAATTTCTATACCTTCCAATGTTTAAGTTCTTCAATTTCTGAAGTTTCAAATTTTCAAATTCTCAAATTTTCGAATTCTCAAATTCCCAAATTCTCAAATTCTCAAATTCTCAAATTCTCAAATTCTCAAATTCTCAAATTTCCAAAATTTCAAATTCCCAAATTCTTAAATTCTCAGTTGTCCAACTTCCCAGATTACCAAATTCCCAAATTCTCAAATTCCTAAATGCTCAGATTTCCAAATCCTCAAATCCCTAGATTCCCCAATCCCTAGATTCCCAAATCCCTAGATTCCCCAGTCCCTAAATTCCCAAATCCCTAGATTCCCAAATCCGTAGATTCCCCAATCCCTAGATTCCCAAATCCCTATATTCCCAAACCCCTAGATTCCCAATTCCTAGATTCCCAAATCCCTGGATCCCCCAGTCCCTAAATTCCCCAATATCTAGATTCCCCATTTCCTAAATTTCCAAATCCCTAGATTCTCCAATCCCTAGATTTCCCAATCCCTAGATTCCCAAATCTCTAGATTCCCAAACCCTTAGATTCCCAATTCCTAGATTCCTAAATCCCTAGATTCTCCAATCCCTAGATTCTCAAATCCCTAGATTCCCCATTTCCTAAATTCCCAAATCCCTAGATTCCCCATTTACTAAATTCCCAAATCCCTAGATTCCCCAATCCCTATATTCCCAAATCCCTACATTCCCCAATTCCAAAATTCCCAAATCCCTAGATTCCCCATTTACTAAATTCCCAAATCCCTAGATTCCGCAATCCCTATATTCCCAAATCCCTACATTCCCCAATTCCAAAATTCCCAAATCCCTAGATTCCCCATTTACTAAATTCCCAAATCCCTAGATTCCGCAATCCCTATATTCCCAAATCCCTACATTCCCCAATTCCAAAATTCCCAAATCCCTAGATTCCCAAATCCCTAGATTCCCAAATCCCTAGGTTCCCAAATCCCTAGATTCCCAAATCCCCAGTTTCCCAAATCTCTAGATTCCCCAATTCCTAGATTCCCAAATTCCTATATTCCCAAATCTCCAAATTCACCAATCACAAATTTTCCAAATCACAAAATTTCCAAATCTCAAAATTTTCAAATCCCAAAAATTCCCAAATCTCAAAAGTTCCAAATCCCAAAAATTCCCTAAATCCCTAAATTCTGAAATCCCCAAATCCCCAAACCTCCAATCCCCAAATCCCCAATTTCCCATTCCCCAAATCCTCAAATTCTGAAATTCTCAAACCCTTGAATCATCAAATCGCCAACTACACAATTTCAAACTTCCCCAAACACCGCCAGCTTCAACAAAAATTTGTTCCATCAACTCCCGCAACCCCATCCCCTTTCCAACCCCTCATCCCGCGTAATCAATCACTCCAACAAATTGCCCGAATGTCCATACCCCTGCAACTACACCTGTACCGAAAAGAAAATGGTTGCGTCTACGAGCGTAATGCGAAGCTGCGTTGAACGCGTCGTCAAGATACGCGCAAGAAAACAGGAAGCAAAAAACTCGATGCCGACTAATGGTGGGCGCAGTCGAAAGATTCATTCTCGGTCCTGTACCAGACAGCGTAACAAAACGTAGTCGTGCCAAGGGCATGCCTTTACGATCTCTCATCTAGTTCCAAATAATCATCTACTTGGAATAAGGTATCCGTTCTATGATCAGCATACGCAAACGTGGTTATCAGGGTATCTGGATAAAAAAGGTTAAACGAGTATCGGATTCAACTTAACAAAGAAAAATACATATATTCTGGAGTAATAAGGCATACCGAAACTGGGGTTTTTTGGGGGGCCACGGCGTCATCTCGTGGCTAAATGCTGCAGTCGTTTCGTTCTTTTACATGCGCTGGGCTAGATGCACAATGCGTTTTAATTCGGTCGCACCGTAGTCGACACGTCGTTTTCTGTGTTTAGCCTCCTTCGGGGCTGGCCGTCGTCGGCCCTTTACTACGTCCCCGGACACGAGGCTCAGTGCTATATGTCGGAGGCTTTTTATTTCAGATCTCAAAAGGGCCAAGGGGTCTGGTATTGTGACAGTGATGGTGGTTTAGTGATCAGTGGTGGTGGTGGTGGTGATTCTGTGACAGTGGCATATAGTGGTGACTTTTGGTGTTCATGTAGCACACGTTCGTTCAATTTTCTCTATCATCGTCTGAGATCAACTCTCGAGTATTTACAGTGCGTGTGCTCTATATGGAGGGTCCTTTCTCTGAAAGTTCATCTTGTCACACGTAAGCAAGTAGCTACTAGGTCGAATTCTTTGGACCACATGTGGATGGTTCAGAGGTCGATCAAGGTTTATAAAATAAAGTTACAAATCTTTCTGCAATTCGAATTGAAAAGCTATTATGATCTGCAACACAAGACTTGAAGTATCACTATATTGAATACGTTTTTCGTTGTCATTCGCTTTATCGAAGTTTTGTTGAAATAACCTCGCAATCCTTGTTGCGATTACAATCTTTTATTTTAATGATTCCTTTTCGGTTCGATTCAGAAATCACGAACATTTGATACTTTTTAAGTTCATGTAAAATCTGTATTTTCTTGTCGTAGAAATGTTATTTCAATTTGAATCGAAATGACCGAGCTCTGAACCGTCCGCAGTTCGATTTTCCTTCGTGCGATTTCTCCATAGATGGGCACCTACTCTATTTTCTCGTAAGTCGGTTCTCTGGCAGAAGCTGAGGTCGACCATGTGGGTGCGGAGAAATTACACTAAATTTCACGTGGTAATCAACAGTGGTGGTAGAGTGGAGACCCTTCGGAGGATGCTCGATTTTCACGCTAAATTCGTACTTCCATTTTTACCACGAAATGCGTCTGCTCACTGCGTCACCATGATTCAACACCAAATCTACCACACGTTTTAAATAAAATGGTCAAACAACGTTATCATAGTTTAAGAACACGTTTGTAATATAATTTGGTAGTTTTAGCGTTAATCGACCCGTGATTGTTACTGCAAATTGCACGTGTTCTGGTCGGATCGTAATTGCGATCGTTAATGTGTTGCGTCGTAAATTGGTCCGACAAAGGGTTACCTGTGATCGTTCTTTTTTGTCGGATATAAATTCGCTGGTTCGAGGCTCGTCGACGATGTGTTGCGATAAATCGTGGCGAAATAACGAGTATCCGAGTAACGTCAGCCGATAACGAGATTAAAAATAACGACGCCAATGAATCGTGTTCGGAAAAGTTTAATTAATCTTTCGTTTAGCGAACGGATACATCATTTTTTTTTTGCGAGTCAATTTTTGAACACGGAATCGGGCCAACAGCGTTTTAATTAGGCGTACCGGAAATTGAACGGATGGGCCGGATTGGATTAATTCAAACGAATTACGGGAAATCGATATTTATTTGAAAAATTTACTGTAATGAGAGGATTTTATCAATCGTGTCAACGCGGACGGGTTTCAATCAATGATACGCTAATTAGAATTTATACGATTATTTTCGGTCTGTCGGGTCACGAACTTTATTCTGGATGTTGACCTGACAATTTGTTCGTTCATTTCGTTCGGTGTTATTGATAGGATTTCGTAGAATTCTTTATTTTTGGAATAAAGAGATTTAAATGATGGAATTACATGGTATGTTTCAGTTGGTCTGGTTTTGATGAAATACGTGTATTGGGGAAACGATGTTTGAAGGATTACGATAGAAGGTAATTACGCGTGAAAAGAAATCACACATGAATCTTCTTGTTATCGGGTCAGGTGTTGAGAAATGCTATTATGAATTAGATGGAATCATAGTAAATGATAGTAAATATTTATTATGAATACACAAAAGGCTGTCAATGATTTGCATTTTAGAGAGTGCAATGGGTGCGTTGAAGTAAATTTTTGAATATTCAAGCTTTTTTTATAGATTAGAAGACTCAACATCTTCAAAATTTTAAGTTTTAATGTTTCAAACTTTTTGTGGTCAAGTTACCAATATTTCAAATTCAAGTTTTCGAGTTTTCAAGTTACTAAATTTCCAGTCTCAATTTTTCAATTTTTCAAGTTTTGAAATTTTCAATTTTTCAATTTTACAAGTTTTCAAATTTTCAAATTTTCAATTTTTCAATTTTTCAATTTTTCAATTTTTCAATTTTTCAAGTTTTCAAGTTTCTAACTTACTAAATTCTGAAAGTCTCAAATATCGATATTTGCACATTCCTAAATTTTCAAATCCTCAAGTTTCAAATTTCCTAATTTCTAAATGATCAAACTTGCAAATCTTCAAATTTCTAAATTTTCAAAATTATATTTTAATTTCATTTCTTCATTTGAAACTTATTTTCATTTCAAAACACAAATTTCATCAAATAGAGTACATAGTATTCTCAACAAATCACACATCATTAAAATATTTACCGATTAAAAATTATTGTATACAACAATTTTGTATACAATCCTTATATTACACTAAATCTCTCTTCAGACACTGAAATTATTTACAACGATCGAAATTAACCATCTACTAGTGGTTCTTTCCTCACGTAATTACCATACAAATTTAAACAAATGAAGACAAAATAAAAATTAACCTCGCACTATTTTGTCTGCGTCATGACGCACTCGTACTTCAGCTATGTTCAATTTTACTCGAATTTTTAACACGCTTCAATTTGGAGTTCAAGTCCAATTATAATTTACATAGTCAACTTTTGAATAACATCAAATTGTCATAACATTTCAGCTTTCTTCATCATTATAACATTAGTTAAATCTGTCTGACCTGATAAATAAATCACAGTGCAAGGGGTTGAAGAGTAAAGAATTAAAAGTTGAGGAAAGACTTTCAAATAAAATTCCCACAGGTTAGATACCCTTATCAATCACAAAATTTCAAAAATCGGTTTCTAATCGATTTCAGAGATTTCTTCAAATAAAACTTCTGAAAAGAACCACAAAGGATAGTGCGAACCCTCTGCACTCTTAGGGTGCAACTCCAAGACTTTCGAATTGAAAAATTCCACAAATTCTTTTGCCATTATTATTTTTCTGTTATTAATTGATCTATAATCGTCTGTTTCATTGTACCATGACACAATTTTAGTTAAAAAATATTTATTTGTTGTGTCGAACCGAATCTTTCGAGTACAAAGGGTTAAACGGTAATTAATTACCATTTCACTCAATTGATCTATAATCTGTTTCATTGTACCTTGATACAATTTTAGTTAAAAAATATTTATTTGTTGTGTCGAACCGAATCTTTCGAGTACAAAGGGTTAAACGGTAATTAATTGCCATTTCACTTAATTGATCTATAATCTGTTTCATTGTACCTTGATACAATTTTAGTTAAAAAATATTTATTTGTTGTGTCGAACCGAATCTTTCGAGTACAAAGGGTTAACCGGTGATTAATTACCATTTCACTTAATTGATCTATAATCTGTTTCATTGTACCTTGATACAATTTTAGTTAAAAAATATTTATTTGTTGTGTCGAACCGAATCTTTCGAGTACAAAGGGTTAAACGGTGATTAATTACCATTTGGACGCGGGGAAAGGGTTGGTGCGTGGGTGGCGAGAGATCAGGACGGAAATACATGTAACGACAGTAATAATTTCGCTCGGGACGAGGCTGGGAGCAATTAAGGACGAAGACACGATCCGGCTTTCTACTCGGTGAAACTAATCAACGAACTTGGTCAAGTTACTTTGATATCTCGAGCGTCCGACTTCCGCCGGCCTTTCGGTCGTATCCTGCGAACGACCGACTTTTAATATAGATCTCTTAGCCGGAACGAGTTAGGCCGAAACTTTTTCCATTGTCCCCGTATAGATTACCGATCTCGGGGCTAGACCGACGTAATCAAAGGCACCGGATGCGTTTCACGATTCTTTTTCTTTTCTACCGTTCCCTCGAACACGATCGTTCGTAAGACGAACAAAATAACTGATTTTAATTATTTTTCGAATGGGTTTAAAATTATTTCAATGTTCACTGTTAAATATTGGAGTTTTGGAAAAATGGGATTAAATTCATTTTTAATTGCTGCGATCATTGTTAATCTTTGTAACTTGATGACAGAAATTTTGGTTACAAGTAATTTTTGTCGAGGATAGAGATTTAATTTTGGGTACAAGTAACTGTTGTCAAGGACACAAATTTAATTTTAGTTATAAATAATTATTCTCAAGGTCAGAAATTTAATTTTAGTTACAAATAACTATTCTCAAGGACAGAAATTTAATTTTAGTTACAAATAACTGTTGTCAAGGACAGAAATTTAATTTTAGTTATAAATAATTATTCTCAAGGACAGACATTTAATTTTAGTTACAAATAACTGTTGACAAGGACAGAAATTTAATTTTAGTTATAAATAATTATTCTCAAGGACAGACATTTAATTTTAGTTACAAATAACTGTTGTCAAGGACAGAAATTTAATTTTAGTTACAAATAATTATTCTCAAGGACAGAAATTTAATTTTAGTTACAGTTAATTGTTGTCAAGGACCGAAATCCAATTTTAGTTACAGTTAATTGTTGTCAAGGACCGAAATCCAATTTTAGTCACAAATAACTGTTGCAATGGACAGAAAATTAATTTTAGTTACAAATAACTGTTGTCACGAACACAAATTTAATTTTAGTTACAAATAACTGTTGCTATGGGCAGAAATTTAATTTTAGTCACAAGAAACTGTCGTGAAGGACAGAAATTTAATTTTAGTTCCGAATAATTATCAGCAAAAACAGAAATTTCATTTTGGTCATAAGCTTGTATAAATGATCGAAGTCCTTGTTTAATTATCAACAATAATTATTTTGATTACTGATAATCAATATCGACGATAATTTAAATCTATTGATTTTTATTTAAGCTTCGAACATAACCTAATTTAACCTAACTTAATCTGATATGTAGTCTCATTATTCGTGTTTAAACCCTAGTTTAATCTAAACATCATTTTATTAATCAAATCTGTTTATCCTTGCTTAAATTTCAAGTCTTTAACTTAATTTAATTTATCTTAGTCTGATGTAACCTGTTGCATAATTTAATTATTAAAATCGATTTATATTTGTTCAAGTATAAGCTAACATAATTTAACCTAACCTAACTTGTACCTGACTGTACCACTCACATCTATCTTCACCCTCATTTACAATTAAAAAAAAAAATATTACTGATATTAGGTAATCATAACAAGTAATAATTATTAGTAATCAGAATAAAATTATAGTCACTGACAACGGCTACTAGTAGCCAAAATATAATTAACTATAACCAAAACAAATAAAATAAATAAAAATAAATTTCCATTATCGATAACAATTATTCCTAATCCAAGTTAAATTCTATCATCGATTTACTAAATATTTAATCATTCCTACTGATTATTCGATATAAACCGCAATACCATAACCTTCAAACCGTATCTTATAACAGTTACAATATCCGGCCGTAACTCGATCATTATTAATCGCGTCGTATTAGCGTTTTATTTATGCGTCTGATTGCCGATAATGTCGCATCGTTAGTCGAGGCGGGTCGGATTAAACGGTACAATTACCGAACTTATCGACAGAAGAGCAGCGATTTAATGGCCGTTGAATGATCAAGACCGCCAACCCGATTACCGTCAACGAATTAATCGACCACCACCGTCCTTCCGTCTCCTCTCGTTCGCGATAAATATTTCCACCGTCGACGATAAGTTCTTCGGACCAATTAAACTTCCGATCCTTTTCCGCGATCTCGATCGATATTCGATTACTGCCCGCGTCTCTCAAATACAGATTTAAGATCCCAATTTTAGTGCTAACTTTCTGACAAGTTATCGAAGGGCTAACAATCGATTGTCAAAGGGCTAGGTACAATTCCAGGAACAAGGAAATTATTCTGGTAACATGTCAGAAGTTATTCTAGTAACAACATGTCAGGGGTAGTTCTGGTAACAAGTTGTCAAGACAAGTTATTCCGGGGTGGTTATTCCAGTAAGAACAACTTGTACCGACCTCATCTCGTGAAATTTTAATCCGATCGAATGGGGCCGATTTATATAAAAGCAGTTCGATCAAAGAGAGCATCCGGGCATCCTCTTTCGGTTTCACACACCCAATCGCGTGCAATTTGCAGCAGTGATCGGCTCGTGACGCGCACGCACACAAGCAACAATTCGCAGTCACCCACACACGCACAGACGGTTTCGTTTCGTTTTCCCGTACGTGCCACCGTACACTGGTGTGTTTCCAGGTGTGTTAGCTCTTCGGAGACCTATCAGTAATTAGCAGCCTAAAGCAGGCCGATTTGGCTCGCCGTCTGATCGAGCCGTGTGCGTCGTCGACTCGTCCCGTGCTGAAGTCAACGATAATGTAGATTCGAGACGATCGTCGCTTAGCAATTGCGGACGCCTCTCGTCAAGGTGCTCTTGTTGGTCGAACACTGGTGCCAAAGTTGCACGGAACCGGACGCGTGATTCGATTACAAATTCTGATCATTGTACACGGCTTAGAACCGTAATTTGCTCGCATTTACGGTTCGAGCCGCATGTCCTCTCTTGAGAACCGTGTTGCTGGAAAGATGGCGCACGAGAAATGATTTCGAGGAACTTGTCGATTTAACTGATTTGTATTTAGAGTAATACTTGATAAGAATGATATTCTTGCTGCTATCCTTGTCGATTTGAATTAACTGATCTGTATTTAGGGTAATACTTGATAAGAATGATAATCCTGCAGCAATCTTTGATATCTCATTTTTTGAAGATTTATGAATTTTTATGTAGAGGTTATTTTGTCAGAAACTATACTTGAATTAAAAAAAATTGAAATGAAATGAAATTTCGTAATATTTATTTCGTGGAATTTCACAAAATTTATTTCATAAAATGTCACACAATTATATTTCATGAAATTTCGCGCAATTCATATTTCATAAAATTTCGCACATTTCGTACCTCATAAAATTTCGCAAAATTCATATTTCACAAAATTTTGCAAAATTCGTGGCATTTCATAAAACTGTTCAAAATTTATATTTTGTCAATTTTTAGAGACAATTTACGAGATTGATTAAGTACATTTAATAAGTGACTTATGTGAAAATTAATTTTTATTTGTGGAGATTCGATTGAAAAATCTTAATCTTTTATTAGATGCTTCTGTCAATAATTTATCAGACATTATTTTCAATTTTTAATTACATTGACTTAAACCAGGTTTTTAATTAGAAATCCTTTGGCGATTAAAAATTTATTGTCAATTGAAAAAGTCTCTAATTTAATCTTTAATTCGAGTAAAAATTCTGAATCACAAATTGAAATGTAATCTGCAATTATAGAATTATTCAACTAATTCACATTCTTTGAAGAAATTATCTAAAAGATCTTAAGATATTAAATATTAAAATATACTATTTAAAAGAATAATCTAAAAGGTATTCAAGTATCATTATAACCAAATCTAATTGTTATAAAAATAATTTTGGAATTTTGAACAAGGTCCGACACAGTTTCTACATCCACATATGATTCTTCCACATTGTTACTCATATGATTCGATTCATATCATCGTAACCCAATAAAAAACTTCATTGTTCATTTCTCCAGCTTAACCACGATAAATCAATCAGACACTCCGTTTGCCATCTTTCCAGCAACCATATCTCAATTTTAAGATCAAGAAAAATGATTCTTGAAACACGAGCACGGTTCCGTGGATTCACGATGGCACGTAAAGGTGGGTATCCACTTGTTGCAACTACCCGTTTCATCACCGTTACTTATCACATCAAAACAGAAAAATGATGTTTCGTTGTTTCAAATCTTGATATGCATCTTTATCGATAAGCCTAGGTCTTTATCCACCCCTTTCAGGTTCACCTCATCATTCACATTTGACCTCATGTGTGACAAGTGAACGAGCGAACAAGAGACAAGTGAACAGAAATTTGATAAGTTACTGATGATTAGTAATAAGTAACGGCGATATAACGTGTTTGCAACGTCGAGAACCCAGCTTTATGACAACAGTCATCGTGAACGGTATAGAAAACTCGTTAAGAGTGAGCGAGAGCTGGTGAGTGAGCGAGTGAGTGGACGGAGTGAATGAAAATGACCCACGACGATGCCGTGGATCGTGTGATTGATTCGTGTTAGTGAGCGTGTTAGGTGGCGAGTGATGGACAGACAGACAGACAGATAGATAGACAGCTAGAGAAGGAGAAGACAGAGAAGAAAGAATGGAGGAAAGGGTCGAGGAGACGGGGACGGTTCACCGGATTGTTGGTCGCGTTGAACGGGGGTGATAGGGTCGTGGGTGTATTTTGGTTACGATATTTCGTATGAGCGTGTAAAAGAAGAACACACGGGGTTCCTTTAGCTAGATTTCTCATTGTCTCGTTACGCTCGACGCAGAAGCGTCTTTCTTTCATCTGAAAAAGGGGTTGAAAGCGATGTATTTGAGTCGCGTTTGAGGAATGGCAATCGACTTCTTATAAGTATTCTTCTAAAAATATTTTTGAGATATTGAACATTGGGACGCTAGATATTGGGACACTTGAAATCGATATTTTATATTTAAACAACTGTATGGGTATTTTATACGATTTTTAATCCATATTGAAAACGATTTTTGTATCGGTGTTTGGAACGATTCTTGCATCGGTATTTCAAACAATTTCTGCATCGACATTTGGAACGATTTTCAGTCGACACTTTAAACGATTTTTATATCGGTATTTGGAACGATTTTTAATCAACATATGGAACAATTTTTGTATTTGCATGTAGATTTTTGCATTTGCATGTAGAACGATTTTTAATCCATATTCAAAGGGACAAATTTTTATCAATTTTCACCGATGGATCGATTTTTAATCAATATTTAGAACAATTTTTTTGGAACACTTTAATTTGGAGCAATTTTTAATTGGAAGATCGTTATAAGGGAAGATCGATTGCCATTTTGAAGATCGACACTGTTGATGTTCCGATGATATATCTGGATCGTATGTATATTTCTGTACGTATATGTAGCGTGTTCGTGTGACAGTGGACGGAGGCGAGGGTGTCGAACTTTCTCAGATCGTCACTTGTTCGTATGTATGCATTTATACACGCACACGTGCGTACTTACAGCTCTCGATCTCGATATGGCAGAGCTGTCGGTCCATCGGAAAGTATTGCAGATTCATTGGACACGATGCCGTGATCGTTAAACTGCAACAAACGTGAAAATCACTTTCATTATTTTTGTAAAAATTGCAAGTTTCAAACTGAAATATGAGGTAAACTTAACTCTTTTGCTGTGACATGCATTTAAAATGCATTCGTACATGTACACTAGGATGCAATAGGTTTTTGTATAAGGACAATGAATATCCTATTTCTAAGCAGGTGTTTTCTATAATATTTTGGGAAATTTAATAGGTGAAGTGCAAAATTCTTTTTCAAATTTGTGAATCCAAATAATAAACTATATATGTTATTATTGATAATAATAGACGTTACTTGAAGAAAAATATAAAAAAATAAAAAACAATAATTACAATTAATAATAAGAAGAAGAAGAGTAATAATAGAAATAATAATAAAAATAATAATTATGACGAGAAGAATGAGAATAATTATTATTCCTAATAAACCCTTTCTAATAATTCTCCATTCCAACTATCCAACCTAACCTATTTACACAATAATCCCTATACCTCTTCACAATAACAGCAACTATTTAAAACAAGTTATAATGACTATAACAATAATTATTAAAATAGTTACGATTCCTTTTATTTTAACAAGAAAAGTAAAAAAGCGAAAATCCACCATTTTCCTTCGATAACATTACGAAAGAAAATGTCGTCCTCCAAGTGTTTGGCCAATTAGCAATCTCCTGCCGCAAAAACGAACGATATCTCGAAAAGTTTTCTCCCGTCCGTTATTCCGGTGGCAAATCGAGGATGGGATTGGTAAAAGGGTTGTAAGTGGTGCGACGAGCAATGCCGAGAACAAATTTGTCGCGACTGGTACGACTATTCCCTCAAGTGTCTAGATGGTGGTTTCCGATGGTAACTGGTTTCGAATCGGGGTTAAAATCGCGCCTGATGTTGGCAGTTTTATCGCGCGGCTCTCTTTGCACGAGAAAATACGTTCCATTACGCGAAAATTTCCTTCCTTTTCTAGGTTCACTGACTTTACTTTCGAATACCGTTGCAACCGAGTAGCTGTGTGACCTTTTCTGCATTCGTTGAAATTACTCCCCCAAAGAGCGACGGTAATCGAGAAATCCCTGCTTCGAAAGTTGATTACGATATCGACAATACTGCGAGTATTACGATAACAGGCTAAAAGTGTACGCTGTTTAAAATAATTAAAAGGTTACGCGCTCCAGCGACTTTATCGTCTGGCAAGTTGTTCGATACTTTAAGAGTTTAGGAGTTAAATGTTGAACGGGTTACTTGGTTGCTTGATATTGAACGGCGATTTGGGAGATTTCATTTTGGGAGTTGGGAGTTGGGACGTTTTGGGGCAGGTGGAAATTTAGGATTGGTGGACTTGGTAGTTTGCGTGATGGAGGTGGAGAGTTGGAGATTTGGAACTTTGAGAGTTTGAGGATTTGGAGAGTTGGAAATTTTGGGGCAGGTGGAAATTTAGGATTGGTGGATTTGGTAGTTTGCGTGATGGAGGTGGAGAGTTGGAAATTTGGAACTTTGAGAATTTGAGGATTTGGAGAGTTGGAAATTTTGGGGTAGGTGGAAATAGAGGATTGGTGGATTTGGTAGTTTACGTGATGGAGGTGGAGAGCTGGAAATTTGGAACTTTGAGAGTTTGAGCAGGTGGAGAGTTGGAAATTTTGAGGCAGGTGGAAATTTAGGATTTGTGGATTTGGTAGTTTGCGTGATGGAAGTGGAGAGTTGGAAATTTGGAACTTTGGGAGCTTGAGGATGTGAAGAGTTGGAAATTTTGGGGCAGGTGGAAATTTAGGATTGGTGGATTTGGTAGTTTGCGTGATGGATGTGGTGAGTTGGAAATTTGGAACTTTGGAACTTTGGGAGTTTGAGTAGGTGGAGAGTTGGAAATTTGGAACTTTGGGAGCTTGAGGATGTGGAGAGTTGGAAATTTTGGGGCAGGTGGAAATTTAGGATTGGTGGACTTGGTAGTTTGCGTGATGGAGGTGGAGAGTTGGAAATTTGGAACTTTGGGAGTTTGAGCAGGTGGAGAGTTGGATTTGGAACTTTAGGAGTTTGAGCAGGTAGAGAGTTAGAATTTGGAACTTGCGGAATTTGAGGATTTTAAGAGTTGGAAAGAGAATTGTGGAAATTTGATATTGATAGTATTGTTATTTAGGGGTTGAGAATATTGAAGAATTTGAGAATTTTTAGATGTGAGAGTTTGAGAGTTTGGGGATTTTAACATTTGAGAATTTGGAAATTTAGGGTTCAGAAATGTAGACAGTAGGTAGATTGAAATCTAGATAATTTAATTGAAGTTCTGAAGAAAATTTATCATCCCAAATTTATTTTTCTATTTTAGTTTCAATTTAAATAGTGACCAACAATCTATAGCTACATCTAAAAAGTGACCATCAAACGTAAATCTGGTGTTGAAAATTGAAAGAATATATAATCTACAGCTACATCTAAATATAAGTGACCATCAAACGTAAATCTGGTGTTGAAAATTGCACATACCAAACCAGAAAATAGTCTCTAAATATTGTATACATAAGACACATATTAAATAAGTGAATACTCACCGTATACTACGCGTGATGCTTCCGGAGTGATGAATACGAATGAATTCGTTGCTGGTGGTAGCGATGTGAAAATACGACTGCTTCTCGTTGACGAAGAAGGTGTCTGGTACCCAGATGTTCTTGATGAACTCCGAGCCGACGCTCAGCGTCTCGACACCCGGTCGTTTCTTGAACGCGAGTCGTGGGTCCGTCCAGAATTGCCGGAAGTAAAAATCCAGCGTGAAGTCCTGGCACGAGACACGAGCGTATTCGTTAGAGTCGCAGAAAACCGTGACGTTTTTAGCGCGATGCGAACGAGCACGTGGAAGAACGTGGAAAAACGAGCATTCTCCGATCGGGGAAAAGAGGAAAAAAGGTCGCGTCGAATCCTATTTCCGGTCGTAACGATCATCCAGAAATTACAATGGCCGGTCAGGGGATCATGCGAACAATGCAAACGTGACGCGTGTACGGCAACAGCATTACGCGACAATGCCTTCGTTGGAAATAACAGAATTTCGCGCGAAAGGAAGAAGGCAAAACGGAAAAAACGAAACGGATGGATGGATAACAGGTACCTACTATCTCACACTCTGATCCTGGTTTTATACGAATAAATAGATTCGCATCGATTAAATCCGCTGATTTATTCGATACGTCGTTCGGAATACCCGGTTTAGCCGAATACGGTTCAGACCCCTTTTACAGGGTGTCCTAGTTATTTTACCGGTCACAATTTGCCACTATGTCAAATATACAAGACTCGTTTGAGACTTTATTGAAAAATTATGATTCATCACGAAAAGTGGTTTGAACTTTTTAATTTTAATTTCTAAACCCTCAACGAGATTAATGATAACGAGTGCAATTGACTGCTAGCTTGTATGCAAATATTACTAAAAAATTTCGTGAAGTTTGCACTTTAGAAATATACGAGGATCTCGTATGTTATACACATGTGATATGAAAGTTTCACGTTTGATTGAAAATTTTTTAACGAAGGTTTTCAAATTGTACTGTAATATCACTGTTAAACGAGGGCTTTGTTAAATGAATAAATAAATAAATATTTTCAAGTCCAAACTTATACCATTATGCATATGTTCGAATACATATGAGCTATATACTTCTAATATACATATAGGTGTTTTTATAATATTGTATATATGTATAGGTTTTAGAACCTTCTTCTTTATCATATAATATTTTTTAAACTTCTACTTTACCATTAAATGACACAGCATATGAAAAGCTATCAGCGATTTAAATTATACAGTTTAAGAATTAATCACGAAGATATTATTTTTCATTTTAGGACACTGCTGCGGTCAATGATTATAAAACTGCAGATTTCAATGTAGTTTGTATTGTTTGCAGTAAACGGTACACTGAACAGTTCGCAATTAAAATTCGCGAGGCACTTTTATTATCACGATTTTCAAAATGGAGCAGAAAGTCACTAGGCCAGACAGTTAATGGACAGTTCCACTGCGAAGTAATGAATCGCTTTTTGAAGAGGATTTTCCGTGTCAGACCAGATTTCAATCAATCAGCAAATTAGTTTCTACTTCACCGTAACTGGGCTACGGAAGTTTATGCATTTGTAATATATCAGATCATATCAAAAGTATGTAAATTATTATAGGTATATACTATGTCCGAGAGAACGAGATAAATTGTTGGGGATTTATTAGAAATGTATGTTAGTACTGGGACCTGTTGTATGATCAGATAGTCTGAGCTACTTTAGTATGAACTTTAGGAACTCATAGTTTTGCTACTATAGGAATTCAAGATTGGAACTTTGGGAGTTTACAATTTTGGAATTTAAGGAATTCACAATTTTGGAATTCTGGGAATTTATGATTTTGGAATTTTAGGAATTCACAATTTTGGAATTCTGGGAATTTATGATTTTGGAATTCTAGGAATTTACAAGTTTGGAATTTTAGGAATTCGCAATTTTGGCATTCTAAGAATTCGCAATTTGGGAACATTAGGAATTCACAATATTGGAATTCCAGGAATTCACAATTTAAAAATTCTGGGAATTCTCAATTGTTGGAATTCTAGGAATTTGCAATGTCAGAACTTTAGGAATTCACAATTTTAGAATTCTAGGAAATCACAATTTCGAAATTCTGGGAATTTATAATTTTTGAATTCTCAGAATTCTCAATTGTTGGAATTCTAGGAATTAGCAATTTGGGAACTTTAGGAATTCATAGTTTTGAGACTTCAGAAATTCAGAATTTTGGGATTCTGGGAATTCACAATTTTGGAATACTAGGAATTTGCAATTTGAGAACTATAGGAATTCACAACTTGAGAACTTTAAGAATTCACAATTTTGGAATTCTCGATATTCACAATTGTTGGAATTCTTGGAATTCACAATTGTTGGAATACTCTGAATTCACAATTGTTGGAAGTTCAGGATTTACAATTTTGGAATTCTAAGAAATCAGAATTTCGAAATTCTGGGAATTTACAATTTTGGAATTCTTGGAATTCACAATTGTTGGAATTCTCAGAATTCACAATTGTAGTTCTCGGAATTTACAATTGTTGGAAGTTCAGGATTAACAATTTTGGATTTCTAGAAATTCATAATTTCGGAATTTACAATTTTGGAATTCTAGGAATTCATAATTTCGGAATCTACAATTTTGGAATTCTAGGAATTCACAATTTCGCAATTCCACTTTACAATTCCTTTAGAAATTCAGAATATCCGAATTATAGAAATGGAAAATTCTGCAATTCCAGCAATGCATTCTCATAATCTGAAGAATTCACCATTCGAAAACCTTGAGACTTCGAAAAATAACCCACTACAGAAAAATAACAAATCTATATTATATCTTGCCTCACCCTCTCGCGCAAATTCTATCCATAAATAAAAGGAATTTCGCGTAAAAATCTGATCCCGAAACGCAATCGCGAAATTAATTTCCAGGATCGTGCGCGAAGAAACGCGATTTCGAGTTGTTCCTCGTTCTTCCGTCGTGCAGGTTCCTTTCGGTTAGTGATGGGACTATTCCAGGCGTAAGGAGAATTCAGCGTGTTTCCGTGGGAATGTAACGTCCCGCGAGAAATCATTGTACGATCGCGAGATTAAAACGATGCGATCGGAGGAAACAGCTAGACGGTAACGGGGAAACGAAACGTAAGAGCGACGCGATCGGATAAGATTAAGGGCGGGTTTTCGCTCGAGCGGTCGGTTAAACGGGGAACAGGAAAACGCAGAACCGAGATCGTGGACGTCGACAGGTGAACTCGAAACTTTCGAACGATATCGTCCTCTTTTTCTTGGCACGTACCACGTGTCGTGGTTATCTTAACGCGCGAAATCGCCCACTTGAACACTCACCTAACCCTCCATCGAGAGCCCTTCGTTCTCACCTAGTGCTGTCAGACACCCTCTGGTTTATTAACCCTTAAACTGTCACGGAAATCTTATACAATGACACACCTCGTTTCATCGCGTGTTTACGCTTTCGACGTACATAGCACACGCAAAATGTTAGGTGCTTCTCAAATTTTTTTTGTGATTTAAGAAAACAATTAATACTAACGCGATGATTTTGTAGATTTTTTATTAAGTATTTGACATATCTTTAAATTTATGTTTTGTTTAAATGGGAACAAACTTGTGTGGAATTTTCAAGTTGTAAATACACCCCTTAAAAAAGCAAAATTTTGTAATATAATTACAAATTATAATATACAAAAAAAATTCATTATTTCAATTTTTATATCAAATACAATTAATAATTATATATTGCTACACCCCTCTAACATCTGTACATGGAACACCCTTTAAAAATTCACTAATTTGTTTCACATAAAATATTGTAATTCTATAATTTTAATTTTGTATTAAAAATAATACAATATATTTTTACAACAATTTAGTATTAAATTAAATATTATTATTTATCATAAACCTCAAAAATTTCTGTGTATTTCTTTTGAACTCTTAACATATACAAAAGTTTCAAATAATAGGAGTATCCCTTAAAAATGCAACATTCAATAAAATTAATGTACTAAATAAATTATTTAAACACTCATTTATTAAATGTTAATAAAGCAACATTCAATAAAATTAATGTATTAAATAAATTATTTAAACACTCATTTATTAAATGTTGATAAAGCAACATTTAATAAAATTAATGTACTAAATAAATTATTTAAACACTCATTTATTAAATGTTAATAAAGCAACATTTAATAACATTAATGTACTAAATAAATTATTTAAAAACTTATTTATTAAATGTTAAGAAAACAACATTTAATAACATTAATGTACTAAATAAATTATTTAAAAACTTATTTATTAAATGTTAAGAAAACAACATTTAATAACATTAATGTACTAAATAAATTATTTAAACACTTATTTATTAAACGTTAATAAAGCAACATTTAACAACAATGTAAAGATTATTTTTCTAATAAAAGATCTAATTTTTATAATAATTCTAATGTTACTTTTATAAACACTTTGCACAAGAATTTTATACTCCATCTTGTTCAGGCTAAATGAATAAACTGGTTAATCCAGAAAATGTTGAAATATCAAGTTTTATCCCCAGCATAAAATAAAAGAGTGAAGAAATATGAAACTTTTATTTTATTAGGTAGAAAACGTACATTTACCATTTGAGGTCAGTGACTCTCCATGGAAGTATAAATTTTTTATTTTAGTCAAATAAAAAATATTATTCTAGTACCGGTTAAAGTTCAACTATCGCTTTTACCCCGATATGAAAAAACTCAGCAAATTTTTCACCCTCTTACGTGATTATAAAAGAATGTTTGCTTTTCAATAAACTTATATTTAAGAAATTAAATTTCGTGTCTGCCAAGATTACTTTGTACGCAAGACTTAACGTAAAAAAGTTTCTTGTTAAAGAATTTCTATTCGAACAGAAAAATTCTCTTTCCTCGTTTCCACGTTTCAAAAGCTATTCAAGTTTCTCGCGAGATTATTTCGCTGGCGTATCAAAAAATTGATAAATACAGAGGAAATATTTATTTAAAAAGCTTGTCATTTCAAACTGGTTAAAATTTTGATTAAAATAAAAATCTTTAATTGGACGAAAAATTGCTTCTCGAGTTTCGAAAACATTGCGAGCTCGTTACAATACCGTTTTCACGTAATATTAAAAATTTGATAAGGAACTTTGATTTGACGACGACGGTTATGGTAACGAAGCATCTCGTCGCAAATTGGCTGAATTTCTCGTCGGAGTAACGACGGGTACAGTTAAGTTGGCCGAAATAACGAGAATCTTTGGTTTAAACGGAAAACATTTGGAGATAGCGGAATATCGAGGTCAGCTTGAAAATCGCATAAAATCAAACGGTTTTCGCCGGTTGGTTATTCGTGTTCGTATGAACGAAAGATTGTGAAACAATTTTACGCATGAGAAGGGGAATCGAAGCGCGATTGAACGAACACGATTCCGTTTGAAGCGGTTCAAGAACGAATGGATTTAACGTTCAACGTGTTACAGCTCGGTATAACGATCGCCCATTACAGCGATGCTCCGATCGAGTGCCCGCAAACCGAGCTCGTGAGTTCGTGGACATTCAAGGGCACCGGCAGCGTGATTTTAAATTTTACAATTTTGGAAATTACAAATTTTACAATCTTAAAAGTTTCAAATTTAGGAATTCATGGAAATTTGAATAATTGAGAACATGGGGTTCGGATAATTGGAAATTTTACAATTTTGGAAATTACAAATTCTACAATCTTATAAATTTCAAATTTAGGAATTTATGGAAATTTGAATAATTGAGAATATGAGGTTCGGATAATTGGATATTACACATTTTACAATCTTAAAAGTTTCAAATTTAGGAATTAATGGAAATTTGAATAATTGGGAATATGGGGTTTCAAGAATTGGAAATTTGGAGAATTAAGGACTTGAAGACTTTTAACTAGGATTTGGACATTTGGTAATTTGGGAATATCCGATTGAGAGAACTTGGAATGCAGGGAATTTTGAACGAAGGTTTGTTATTTAGGAAACTTAGAATGTAGAGTATTTGGAACTTAGGAAATTTAGGATCTGGGGAATTTGGCATTTATGGCACTTGTGATTTAGGGAATTTGCGATCCAAGAAAGTTGGGATCTAGGGTATCGTGGATCTAGGGTATCGTGGATCTAGGGAATTTGGGGTCTAGAGAATTTGGAATCTAGTGAATTTGGGAACCAAGACAGTTGGGATCTAGGGAATCGGGGATCTAGTGAAATTGGGATCTAGGGATTTTGGGGTCTAGTGAATTTGGGATCCAAGAAAGTTGACATCTAGGGAATCGGGGTTCTAGTGAAATTGGGATCTAGGGAATCGGGGTTCTAGTGAAATTGGGATCTAGTGAAATTTGGATCTAGGGAATTTGTGGTCTAGAGAATTTGGCATCTAGTCAATTTGTGATCAAAGAAGTTGGGATCTAGGGAACCGGGGATCTAGTGAAATTTCGATCTAGGGAATTTAGGGTCTAGAGAATTTGGAGTCTAGTGAATTTGAGATCAAAGAAAATTGGGGTCTAGAGAATTTGGAACTAGGGAATTTAGGATATAGGGAATTTGGAATTCTAGGGAATTCGGGGCATAGGGAATTTGGGGTGTAAAGGACTTGGGATATAGGGAATTTGGGATTTGGAGAATTTAGAATTTAGAGAACTTGACATTTAGGAAATTGGTAATTTTGGAATTTGGGATTCTGAAACTTTAAGAATTTAGGGAATAAAAGATTGTGACCTGAAAACTTCATAATTTGATAGTTCGATAATTTGGCAATTTGATAATTCGATAATTTGATAGTTTGATAACTCAATAATTTGGTAATTTGATAATTCAATAACTTGATATTTTGATAATTTAGTTACTTGATATTTTAATAATTACACTTGATATTTCGATAATTCAATAATTTCATAATTCGTCTTAACTAGTGAAATATAATTCCATTTAAATTCGGAAATTATGAAAATGCCTAGCCCTCGGTGTCCGCGAAGCCCAGTGAAGTGTCGGATACTTCCCGTTCGAAAATACATATTCAAGGATCTTCGCTCGAAACTTTGATTACTTGGACGAAAAATCGATTGCATCCGAGTCGGCGATGAATTCTTTAAAACGTTGTAGCGTGCTGTTATCCATAAATTTTCCAGCCTGGCGAAGGCGAGCAAATTCGATCCGTGAAGAAAGTTTACGTGGCCGAGGTCGATCAGTCGAAACCGATGGCTAGATTTATCATTCCAAGTCGAAGTTTCTTGATTATTCTATTATTAGGGAGACGTAATTACGAGTGAGCGCATTTAAACGCGATTCAAGTTCCGCGAGCCGGCAAAGACGCTATTAAAAGTTCACTTATCAAAGCCGAGTAACCGAGTGCTTATCGATTATACGACAAAAAAAGGAACCGATCGCATTTGCATCTTGTTACTAAAAGTTTAATTAGCCGGTGCGTTCGAGTCTCGAGAAGCTTTCAAGATTTTGCAGCTTAACATTTTTAAACTTCTTACATCTCGAGGATTTTACGCTCGGAAGATTAAAGAGATTCAAATTGAAAATAATTGTTTCAAGAATTTTTAGCCTCGAACGAAACGATAAAATATCCTTGAAACTATTTTCAGTTACAGTACTATTGCTCTATTAATTAATTATGGTAAAGAAAGGGTCATTTTTTAATTATTTTTAAAATTAATTGACAGAAATTTTGATGTGGTTTTTTTATTAAGTATTTGCTTAAAGCCACTTTCAGTGATCTATTAAGATAAAATATAAATACCATTTTTATCAAAAATAAATAAAACGAAATATTTCATTTTCACCTAAAATAAAATTCCTTCATAATTAATTATTTTTAATTAATCACAAAAATAAAGTAGTTCATTCCCACCTTCATAATTAATTATTTTTAATTATTCCCAAAAATAATGTAGTTCATTCCCACCTTCACAATCAATTATTTTAAATTAATCACAAAGACCAAATAATTAATTCCTATCTTCACAATCAATTATTTTTAATTAATCACAAAAATAAAGTAGTTCATTCCCACCTTCATAATCAATTATTTTAAATTAATCACAAAGATAATATAATTAATTCCTATCTTCATAATCAATTATTTTTAATTAATCACAAAAATAAAGTAGTTCATTCCCACCTTCACAATCAATTATTTTAAATTAATCACAAAAATCAAATAATTAATTCCTATCTCCACAATCAATTATTTTTAATTAATCACAAAGACCAAATAATTAATTCCTATCTTCACAATCAATTATTTTTAATTAATCACAAAAATAAAGTAGTTCATTCCCACCTTCACAATCAATTATTTTAAATAAATCACAAAGACCAAATAATTAATCCCTATCTTCACAATCAATTATTTTTAATTAATCACAAAAATAAAGTAGTTCATTCCCACCTTCACAATCAATTATTTTTAATTAATCCCAACTATAAAATAGTCAGCTATTTGTATAATTAATTTCAAAAGAAAAATATTACCTTTATAATCAATAATTTCAAAATTGTCTATAATCACATTAATTAATTTTAACAAAGTATTTGTCCAAATGTGTCAGAAATAAAATTCGTATTTCAAGTGAGCTTTTTCCGCGCGTTTCATAAAATTGCACGAACGACGTTTCAACATAGAAATTGGCCCAAGTTGACTGGAGTCGTGTCGTTCGGTAGGTGGTTCATTCGTAATTGATCCCTGTCGACGTGGTCGATCTCAGTAGGGGTGGTTTCGCGACGCGGAGGGTTAATTCGTGTGTACACGCGAAAGCGGTAAGGTGCATGGACCGTGTATATATGGTGATTATATGTATTCCATACATAGACTATCACTACTTTGGGCGACACTAATACGTGCAAACATGCTGCGAAACATGGGTATCAAGCGACCATGCACTGTCTACGTGTAACTGCTCCCAGAGATAGAGCCACCAATCTAAACAGTGAATACTTATTGTACTAATCGAACTTCGAGCTTTTGGCAACGGTACACAGCAGGATCTGAAAGTTGTTGGAATTTCTTCGTGTGAAAATTAAGCTCCACATTTGTTCCGTTTACATGTTCATGTAAACACCGATCAACGTTCATAATCAAACCAGGACAACTGCTTTTCTTCAAATCTCACTTTCTATATTTTTTGCTTCTTAAAAAATATAGCGAGTCAAGAAACGAAGTTGCACCAATTTTAGTATAAATTACACTCTTTAACCGTAGAGCAGGCGCGTTTAACACCGGTGGTTTTTGAGGTGGAAAATTTGTTTTACTCGTCTGTCATTTTTTACTACATTTTTTCGAATCTCGATTTTCACATACACACATATTCTCCTCACGTTTCTTCCTCGAACATTTTGTAGCTGATCGCTATAAACTTAATACGTTTTGGAAAAAAATATTTGGGAAAATGCAATTGGGTGTAGGACTCACAGACTGATTCCAAACAATTTTGACGATTAAAGCAAAACTTTTTTCACCGAAACTTTTTTTGTTCAGATTTCTGTTATTATTGACAATAAAATGTGCAGAATGTTTTAAAACTCAATAATTGCTATATTTATTCACAAAATAAATATTTAACAAATTTCGAGTTTGCTTTTTTAGAGGGTCTTCTATAAATTAAATAAATGTTTCTATATTATATTATTGAAATTCAATGTTAATGTTCTTAATTACACATATAAATAAAAAATAAATATTTTCACATAAATTGTTTTAGACATTCAAGGGAAGTTTACTAAATTCTGAATATATTTTCTCAACCTACTGCATTTTGTTGGAGATATGTTACATAAAATAGTGTATGATGTGTTTTATGTTAAAATGGTCTTTAAATTTTATTTTTAGTGTATATTTAAAGCACGTAACAAAATTAAAACATTCCCTCTTACAGTCTTCGTTTGCCTTCCAAATTTCAGTATTATTTGCAGAACAAATTTGTAATAAAACATTCCTTTATCAGAGTTGCAGGATTTTCTATGGCAAGAAAGTCATATAAAGTTTAAAAAGTAAATGAACGTAGAAATTCGATTTCTCGAAGCATCAGTGTGAATCGGTCTGTGGTACCACGCGCTCCCACTCTAGGTTAACGATCAACCAAAAAACTCTTCTCCATGAAATCGTCGTCCAACGAAGCGTATCGAGCGGATTGCAAGCAACAGAGCGCGATCGAACGCTTTTTACCGATCCTGTTCGACGAATACACATATTTGTTCGGGGGCGAAAGTTTCGCGACTTTGTCGAACGCGTTCGTTCGTACGGTGTCGCGTCGCAACGGACGCGTGCGAACTCGACAACGGGAATTTCGCGAAAATCATTTTTACACCGCGGCACAGAGGCAAATAATAAAAACGGTCGTTTGTCTCGTGGCCGATAAATAATAATCACCGTTATAAATTCATCGCGAGCGTACGAATTTTCGATATTTTTTTTTTCCCTTCCCTCCTGTTTCGCTCGGCAACAATTCTCGGTGCAACGCCGGGAATTTTACGAGCATTATAAACGTCCAACTTCCGGGAATTTTCGTAGCCGTTATAGGTGTGAAATTTCGATAGCGCGGGAGAGAAAGAGAGAGAGAGATCTGGGAAACTTTAGGAACCAACTTGGACATTTTACGGCTCCAATAACGGCTGACACTCACTCGACTGTGGAAGGATTCCAACCCGAGGCGACGCTTACCGCCATCATCGACTACTCTCTATATGTTACACACATATATGTAGATGTTATATTTTTCTGACGTTTCCAACTCGCGGAAAGTTTCGTGCCGGATAAACGTGTTATTCAATTGTCGTCCGTATCTCATTGCTGGACTTGGCAGATTAGTGCGATAAACTCGTACGAACGTTTATAATTAGTTTCAATTTTATTCTCTAACTCGCGTTTAATGAGTTTCAATTAAATAGCTGATGTTATAGAGCAAGTGGTATTATGGTCCTTTATACCTTCCTGTTAAATGATTTCTAAACATGAAAAGCTGACTTTTGATGGGAAAGTACAAACAGTATATTATTTTGCAGTTTGAAATCTGTTGAAAGCGACTGTATCATGAACTATAATCTTCTCTTTAATACTGGTTGTCGGAAAATCTTATCGTTTTCTTCGTATAATGGTCATCTAACAATTTGTGAAAAATTTTCAACGAAAATTATGCTTCGAATTAATGTGATATTTGATATTTTGTGAAAAGTTAGTGCTTTTCGTGTCATTGAATTAGATTTTGATATAACTGGCGAGTTCTTGTATTCAAAATATTGACAAGTGTGCAGCCATCTTGAATTTAGCTTCAAGCTGTAACATAACTATATTTGATGTAATATTTTGCAATACTTATTAAATTTTATTAGACTTTGAACGTTTTCACAAGATGATTTATTAGCAACTAATTTTGAGATAAAATATTATCGAAGATTTTTTGTCATTTCATTTAAGGTTTAAATTGAAGTAACATAAATATTTCTGGACACTTTTATGTCACCAATTTGTATCAGACTTTATGCTTCGAAATCAGTTATTGTTTTCATCTGGCAACCAGCCATTTTGTATTAAGAATATTACTGGAGGGTTTATGCAGTCTAACTGCAAGCTTCAATTTCATGTGCCATAAGTGCTATTTTGAACTACTTTTTTGTCATTAATTTTCCGAAATTTGAAAACATGAAAATTGTTATATTTGTGGGTCACAGCAATTTTTTATTAAAACGATATTTAATTATTAATGTTATGTGAAAGATTAATATAAAAATAAGTGTACAATCAGAATGAAATATTTATCAGTAATAAATTAGAAATAAGAGTGCAAATTGTATCAAAATAACCTAACAAACTAGATAAATTAAAAAATTAATATACTATACAAAATAATATATGATACAAATTTAAAAATGAACTCTGAACAATAATGAGTCTTACTAATGTTCCATTACTACATTCATGTGACCGTAATTAATGTTAATCATAAACAATCCACGTCCTATTTCTTGCGAACACCGAGGTGACATATTTCCAACCTTTATTTCATTCAAACGATTCGTCGTATTATGTGTTTGTACAAAGGTTACTGATTGAAACTCATGATACGAATACTAGTCGCTTAATCCACGATCCTTGAATAGGCTTTGCATAGATATTTAAGTAGGTTTGCAGTTGCGCTGCATACTTTATTATGCGGTATGAAACGTTCATTTGCTACCAACAGGATTATTATCTAGAATTCAGTTCATCGACTGTTATGAACTGATATCCACGGTATAATCATCAAGTCTAAACTTAGACATTCGAACTTGTAACTGTATCGGTAGAAAACTTGCTGCCATTTGACTTCAATTAAAAAATCAAACATTTAATCATTTTTTGTTCTAACACGTGAAAAATCAAGTGACTTTATTTTTAAATTATTTTGATTTTATTGAAATACTGAATTATAAGGTGTGTTTGTATGATGGACTACATTATACATGTTTCACGAGATAAATAAATATTCTTTTACATTAACAAAGTTTATCTTGTAAACCTTACAAATACATGTATCTACTGAAAATAAGCACTCAATGTGACTCATATTTAATTCAAATTCCCATCAACGTCACAAATTGACAAACACCTCAAAATGGCGGATAAATTTTGAAAAATAAGAGGAACAAGAGATTCTAGCAGCGAATAAGGTCACAATTAACGGTGCAACGAAAAAGTCCGTACAAGATATAATACAAATCGAGTGTGTATCGAACATGGACCATTTGTACCCACTCCACCGAGGCAGGATTAACTCAGGTACTTAAAGTATCAAACGAATCAGTGAAACGTATGAACAAATTCGCTACGTCCGCACGAGTTTTTTTTTCCTCGTTCGGGGAAAAGTTGGTCGATGAAGTGGTGTTGGCTGGCAAACATTTCGTCCACTTCACTCGACGAGTGGCGACAGTTTCGATCATCTGCGTGCGGCAAAAACTGCGCGTTGTTATTAATTGGAGAACGCGCTACGATCACGAGTGGCTCCTCCGATGCTAGCTACGGAGTATCCGGTATATAACTTTAATTAAAGTGGTCTCGAAAAGTAACTCCGTTGTAATGTGGCGTTGATGTCACTTCGAGCGGAAGTTGTCATGGCAAGCTTCGTTTGGCGTTCCTCCAGGCGCAGTGCAGTCGTGCCCTGATGCACACCGGACGTCTAATCTGTCCTACTCTGCTCTTTGACGCTTGATACCTTTCAATTTGCAACACTATCGCGACCATACTTATCTGCGGCCATGTTCCTTTTATTTTGTCGGGAGGAGCCTCGTGTTCGAAGATTAACCTTCGAGGTTCGGTCGCGCGGCGACGAGCTGAGCTTGCAACGACAGCATTGACGAGCCAGATAATGTTTTTTCTTTGTGACGGAAGCTTTGGCTTTCCTTCGACATTTATTCGTGAATTATGGTAAGGTCGTCGTGTATACATCTTCAAATTGAAGTAGTACGTAATAATTTGCTAGCGGAATTTTAAGGTTCAGGTAGACAGATGACAACTAGTAGAAATTGTAAGTCTTTGTCGGATTTTTAGGATTGTATGTAGAGGAAGTAGACGATATTTAAAAGACATGAAGGTGATTTTTCGTACAATTTTAGAAATGTTTTAAGAGGATTAGTGCATTAGGATTTGAAGGATATAAGGATCGGGTATCTACGGATTTAGAGATGTATGGAAATAAGAATCTAGGGATCTGTGGGAATGTAAGAATCTAGGGATGTAGGGATGTAAGAATCTAGGGATCTAGTGATTTATGAGATATAAAAATCTAGAGATATACGAATGTAGGAACATAAGAATCTTGGAACCCATATAAGGATTTTGGGATTAAAGGATCCAGGAATCTAGGGACATAGCAATATAGGTATCTACAGATATTGGGATCTAGGGATCTTCGAATCTAGGAATCTAGAAATGTAAGGATAATTCAGTGATATAAATATAAAGGGATGTGGAGATTTAGGATCATAGGGATCTAGGGATATGTAGATATAGACCCATAAGGATCTAGTAATATGAGGGTGTAGATACATTGAGATCTGGGGACATAAAGATATAGATACGTTGAGATCTAGGGATATAAAAATATAGATACGTTGAGATCTAGGGATATGAGGATACAGATACGTTGAGATCTAGGGATAAAAAGATATAGATACAGTGAGATCTAGGGATATAAAGATATAAATACGTTGAGATCTAGGGATATAAAGATATAGATTCATTGAAATCTAGGGATATAAAGATATAGATACGTTGAGATCTAGGGACATAAAGATATACATACATTGAGATCTAGGGATATTGGAGATCTAAAGATACAGGGATCTAAGAACACATGAGTCTAAGAATATAGGAATGTAGGAACATAGGGACCTAGGGACCTAGAGATCTAGAAAACATAGAGGTCTAACATGAAATAACTAGGGACGTTATCCAGGGATGTAGGAATCTGGGAGTCTAAGAATCTGAAAAATAACATGATTTAAAGTCGTCTTTCCACTTGTATAATTAATAATTATTTAATTGCAGAAAATTTAGCACTTTATCATTGGTTAATCTTCGAATTTAATTTTCCACCTCTAATTGACCAAATAACTCAATTTCTCTCATATCTTTCTCGCTTAGTTCATCACACCATTGCAAGGTGTCAATCACCGCTAATTACCATGACAGTTAACGAATATTGAACGTTGATCACGATGAGAAATCGAGTAATGTACAAAATATATAAACATCAATTTACGGTGTGAAAATTTGGAACATCTAAGTCATTAATAATTTAAATCATCTCAATCATCGATAATTTAAAACATCTCAATCGGATCATCGATAATTTAACGTATCTCAAATATGCAGTGTTTAATGAAGAGACTAATGCAGTATAATCGCAGTTAAATCTTTGAACGATGAAAAAAAATATTCATATCTTTACAGTCTGAGATTTAATGTTACATCGAACAATTTCTGCAGGTTATACACGCGACACGGAATAATTGTAAGCGATGACAAAACATCGTCGACTATACGCTCCGATAAGTGAAGTCATTCCAAGTTCAGCTCGTGCTTTGTCCATCGACGTATAAGTGGATTAAATGATTAATTCATAAAGATGTAGAGAAGTTCGATCGCGCTCTCTCAAGTACACTATCCAACGATATTTTGTAAAATATTGTCTCTGACAAGAGGAGAAAGAGTCACGGGCAGACAAATGTCGCAAGCGTTCGCCTACCAGCTGAAGGCACTATCGATTATCGATGAGTTATCGATAGAATATCGATGCCTAACGATATATCGATAACGTCGTTCGTTAAGGCTAATGGAAGCGACTACCGCAACATGTAACGCAATTTTATGCAATTTTCTCCTTCAAATTTATTTACTCCCTTTTTTTAATCTGACATTTCTATATTTAGACATTTTCAAATTTCAAATTTTATTATATTTCTTTCGAGTTTTCAATTTCATCTTTTATAAATATATTTCTACTTTACCATGTTCTTATATTATTATATTTCTATGTTTCCAAATTTCAAATATTTTATTACTCAAGTTTACAATTTTCCAAACTTTCCAACTGCTATGACATTTTTATATTACTACAACATTCCTACATTTCAATGCTTCTACATTTTCAAATCTACTCCCTAAATTTCTGAATTTATTTCCATACTTACGAACATTTTTATACAAATTTCTTTAAACTTGATTTAACAAAATTTCTTTATACTTGATTTTAAAAAATTTCTCTAAACTTGATTAAAAAAAATTTCTCTAAACTTGATTTAAAAAATTTTAACAAATTATTTAAGCTTGGAAATATAATATTTTTTTATGTGAAAATTTGAAATTTCTTTCAATTTCCACTTCTAGCCGACTTCGATCAAGCTTCAAAGAACAGACAGCAGCAAAATAACGCGTTACACTTTCCGTCAGTCACTTTCATTCGCCTCGAAAATATTTCAAGCAATCGATAACACAATCGACAGCATCTACGAGCGAAAGAAACTAGCGAGAGGAAGAGTAGAAAACGCATATACACAGGTGACGAAGCTGTTACATATACAGAGAAGCGTTCCAAGCAGAAGCTTGCAAAGCGAATCGAAATCCAAAACAAAAGAACAGAAAAATATGTATATATATATATACGAAAACAAACCTGAAAATGAAGAAGAAACGTAACATAACGCGTGTATGACGGAAGGCAAAAAGAGAGGCTCGTACGATGTTCGTATTTCGCCCCAGCGTATTTTTTCTCATCGTGCTGTTTGCGCCCCGACGAGTGGCTTGTTCCGTGTGGCACGCGTGCACGCATCTCGCGACACACACCAGCGTGTATTAATGTGCACACAAGATCGTACAAGCCCACCCACTCGCACTCACACACACAGATAGAATAATAATCAGAACGTGTACGGCATCTCATAGTGATTGATAGCGACCAGAAGCGTACTGCACACACTGACAATGATACAGCTCATATAGGTGTCGTATTTATATCCATAATGTAATAGAAATATACGAAACAATATCATATATATCTAAGAGATAATTGTAGCCTCGATCGTAGTCGCAACGTCGCACGAGCTATTCGTTCTCTAAATGCGAGATCGTCGGCTGGCCGGAAGGGAACTGGGATACATGGGGATCTGGTTGTATTTCGAATCGTTTCACGGATTCTCTCTCTCTGCCGTTTTCCTTCGCACATTTTTCCTCGGTTAGTCGTGGCGTCCGTCTGATAAAACCGATTGTCCAGAAATCACGGGGAGGAGGGAGGAGGCTGAGGGTTTATCCTGCGGCGTGGCGCGAGATTTCTCGCCCTCGAGGGGGAGGACAGAAGGGAACGCAAATTGGCAGGAAAATTGGCTACTTTGCGAGTTCTTTCGAGACTTTCTTGGAGTTCCCGATCGGACCGGTTGCGAGGGAAGATTCTGGAGCGTACGGGATCAAGGAACACCGGGATTGTGTGTTGAAGGCTCGCCAACGGGTAGAAAAATCGCGAGTCACGTCCCAGGTGACAGTGTCGACTTGATTTGGCTTCCGCACAGGGCTCAACACCTGGGGTCCAGTCTCGTGCATTCAGTTTCAAACTCGCACTCTGGATCTCGATCGAGTTCTCCTCGACTTTCTATTCACTAACACAACTATATTATATGATCAACAAATATCAACACTTTTAACCCTTTCAAGTCCTGTACACATTATATACATAACATTTATTTAAACCTATTTCGTATGTCACTTATGTTTGGGTACCTCTTCATCAACAGATATTGATTTATCGATAGATATCGATAGACCATTCTTTTCAACCGACATTAAGGAGAATGTTCTTTAACCCTTCAAGTCCTGTAATGTACATGACATTTTATTTCGAATTCAAAGACAACAAAATTTATGCAACTTGACATGTCACTCATAGAATCAGGAAATTGTGTACAATAACCTCGTTAATAAAAAAATTTCTAGGTTATACGAGATTCGAGTTATTTGAGGTGTTCAAAGAAAAAGTCAGGTCCGAAAGGGTTAACCAAAACTTCTAAATACCGATAAAATATAAATGGATCCAGTCATGTGCCAGTTTGCAACCGATTGCAGACACCGGAACACATACCTTTGAATACTACAGGAGTATACGCAATACACAATACGTTATATCATTACGCTATATACGTATCTTAAATATGGAGAAAGAAAATATACATGTACATATACAGGTGTATATATACGAGTACATATATATATACATGTATACCATACGTGATAACGCTGCACACACGCTTATATACGTATACATCTATGATTTACGAAAGTACGTGTACGTCTACGCGTATATATGCGTGCCTCAACGTATATGTGCGGCCTGCAGTGCTCGAATCGCGAGCTTCAAAAATGGCTCGAACGCGATTTCGAAAAAAAGTTCAGTTCCCCGAACGGAAAATAACGGAGACGGAAAAAAATCGCGTTTCGTTGAACACGCGTTTACGCGATTTGGTCGTCGATTCGAGCACCGCGGGTAGGGCCATGCAACAAGAACATCGCAAATCGAATTAAACGAGTCAACCATAAACCATAAACGAAGTGGACAAGAATATATCTTGCGAAGACTGTGGAACGTAGCAAGGTTCCCTTGTAACAGTTCAGCCAACCAAACAGCTGTGACGAGCTATAAAAACGTAGGTTAGTAGGCCATCCGTGTAGTGTGTGTACATGTGTGTGTGTGTGTATGTATTTTTCTCCTGTACCGTGTGTGTACGGTGAACGTATATATGCGTATGGATGCAAATATGTAGGTGTACGTGCCAATATGCCCCTTGCTGCCAACATAAATATCGCGAGTCGCGATGCCTATGTATCCCTTGGTGCACGTTTTCCCCAGTCACCCGTCGAGAATTCCTCGAAATTTCGAAACGCCACGATTTTAGCCTTCCTCGGTCGCGATCGATCCGTTGACGCATGTTTTTCTTTTTTTCCGTTCCACCCGGGGAACACTTTTCCCGCGGACTCGGTACGGGCATGAATAATTCCGCGGGAACGTTTAGGCGATTTTATATTCGGTCGTACGAATATCGACGCGGGCCCCGGTACCACACGCACACACACGCACGCCGGGTGAATCGCGTGACAAACAATCGGAAACAAGCGGCATAGTGGGATGAACGGTTCGCGATCGGCAAAAGCTCCACGGACGATACGGTTCGACACGATGGATCGATCGATGCGTCGATCGATCGCGTCGAGTTCGATCGGTATGGACGATCTCCAGTTGCCACGATCAGTCTCCGATGAACGTTCGTGTGACAGAGAAGGGGGGAAGAAATACCACGCGACGTCACGAACCAAAGGGAGGTATCAGAAAGAAATGAACGAACGGCTGTTCGGATGTGAGTTCTGTATGAGTTTGAGAATGAAAACTGTACCATCAACACTTCGGACACGGAGCTGATGCTGAGGACATACATGGTGACGCCGACCTCCACTGGTGGACCTGCAATCAACAAAACCATCCGGCCTTGGTCGCTCTGATTATCCGCTAGTTTCTATGTTTTCCGTACATTGTGACAGGTAGAGATTGTACGTAGATAGGTAATATAACAGTTAAGTTGGTGTGCTACCCCTGACTCACGGACACGAGACTTGTGCTCTACGAAAAACGATAAACAAAAGCGATTTGGTTCGTGTTCCGGAGAATTCAGGGGTGGTTTCTTTCCTTTTTTTTTTTTTTGCATCTCGACTTCGATAATCGCCGATTCGATCGGGACGAGAGTCAGGGGTAAAATGCAAGCGTACAAGTCGAAGAGAGCTCGCACCCTGCACGGAACCAAATCAACAGCACTCGTCGGCCACGTTGTTTTCCAAGCTAGAAGAATTGTTTCACACTTGACCGTTATATATGTATATATAATCCTCATTGCATATATATACACCCATCACAGTCACGTGTACCAAGGTGACGTATCACCTTAACACGACTACCGTCTTTTCTTTCGCTTTCTCTCGTCTATTCGTTTCATCTGTTTTTTTCTCGTTCTCTTGACACTCTCCGTTACCCTCCGAGAAAGTGTTTCCGTTTCTCTTGCATCGTGTCAAGTCCCGATAAAAAAAAAAAGAAACACAAAGTATCCGCTTTTTCATGTTCGTCCCCGGTGACTCGCTTTACCTGTCCATTTCCCGAGCGACGTATTTGTTGTTTTCTTTTGTTTTTGTTCTCTTCGTCGAGAGTCTGGCACGAGTTCAGAAACGGATATACGTATAATTCGCAAGTTGCTGTCATTGTCACTGCGATCGTCGATTCCGGACGGATCATGGTCGCGGAGGATCGAGGTACGGTAAAATTTCGAAACGGTTCGTATTTTATCGGACGTGTGGACGTCGTTCGAGACGCGGAACCGTCCGGGGGTACATTACTTCTTTTTTTTTCTCTTTCGTGTTCGTAAACGAACGTGTGATACGTGCGGTGTCAGACACAGGGGGTGAAGGTAGTGTGGCGGTGACGGTGATCGGGGTCAGGGGCGCTCGGGCGACAAGGGTTCTCTCGGGCGGAATATAAAATATAGAGAATAATAATAATTGTATAAGTGGTGGCAGGCGGGCAGCCCATGTCAGCAACCGCGGCATAGCAGCTAGCGTCTAAAAAAATGGTCTAACGGGACGGTTCGTGCGTATGTAATATATCCAAAATTGAACAAGATACTATTCTTCTACTAAGAGAGGAAACAAAAGTGTTCGTTCGTTCTGTCGTTTCGGACCAACAGCAGATCACGCTTCAGACAGCTTATAGGCTAAAGAAAAAAGGAAAAAAAAAAAAAGAGAACGAAGAAGGTAACACAAGCAGGAGACAGTGAGTAATGAACTTTGTCTACACTCGGAAAAACATAGTTTCGATAGCGGACTTCGAAATCGTGAGATCGTATCGAGGAAACAGCGACGAGAAGTCAAAGAGAGATTTTTGTGCCTTCTAAGAAACTGTGCAGCAAGATACAAACCATCAGCTACGGAATGCGATATTCTTCAAGAATTTCATTCTTTTTTTCTGAGTGTAGCCTAGTTTGGTATGCGAGCACTTTCTCAATTTCACACACGCGAAATAGTACTTTGTCCATTTTTGGGGCTCGAGTTTTCTCTTGTGTTCGGTGGTTTCTCGCGGTGTTGTGTTGCGGGTGTTCGGTGTTGCCATGCACGCGCACAATTATTTCGACATTAACACTCGGAGTAGTCTGTACTAATGGTAACCAGGCGGACGTAATGCAACGTATCAAGCTGGTCAGAGCTCTTAACCGAGTTGGGTTCATCTCGTTAGTTTCGAAGTTGCGGTGGCGAGCCACCCTACCTAACTGTAACCGTTTACACGTGCCACTTAAGCATTATTTTATGCATAGTTTGATACACCTTGTGCTCCTTGAAACTCGTTTTTCTTCAAATCTCATCTGAGTCTAATTACAAACCTAAACTGAAAGATTTCTTGTGATCTCTGAAATTAATCTACCGCAGAACTTTTTCGTTTACGAACTTTGGGTACAAAAACTTTGCAGTCCATGCAAGAATCTGTTTACGTATTTCTCTGTGAACTTACAAGATTTAATCACTGTTCAAATTGAAAATATACTCGATCGTACGCATCGAGTTTCGCCATATTTGTTCAGAGGAAATAAAATATTTATGTATGATTTCTATGGAAAATTTGGATGGATATTTTTATCAGTTGGAAATAAATTCTGAAAAATGTAGGATTTTTTATCACGGAATAATCTGACCCCTTAATATCGGAACGTAAAATGTATCCTTTTTGCATTTTAACGGGATAAAATGTTACGGTTTCCGCAATGTTACGCGTCGCTTTAATCTGGACAGCAGTTTATTTATATTTACACTGTATCAGGAAACATGTAAAATGCATGAACGAATACGATGTTGTTCCCAAGCAGGGAGAAAAACGTAACTACTTCGACCGTGTGTATTTTGGTTGTACGGGATAGAATAAACACAACTCTCCCCTCTGTGTGCGTAGTGAAATAAAAAATTGTCAAGATAAAACACAAATTCACGGGGAAAAATGTATATGTAACTACAGTTGAACACGTCTGTGCAAACTGCAATTTAATAAAATTGAAGATGCTTATCTTGGTTAAAAGGATACATTTCAAGCTATTTATTAAGGTTACAACCCTTAATTTGTAGCGAAGTACAGATCAATTTTTAGCCCATACTTTTTTATTACGTCTTTTTTATTTGTGAGAGATTTTTGAAAAATTTTTCCAAATTCTTCTCACAATAGAATTAAAAGAGGGTTTCTTATTCTTATACTAATTTCTAGTAAAAGTAAAAAAATTTGAAGCTAAAAAGAAATTGTCATATTTTATCAAAATGTGCTAATTTGCAGAAATAACAAATGTATCTTTGTTCAATACAATTATTGTACAATTAAGTACAATATGCAATTTTCAGTCACAAAGAAAAATTTCTTACGTTTTATTTTATATAAAAATTGCACTGGAAATTGTCCTATATTTACACAGAGATCTATCGAAATTTAAAAATCTCTAAAATCGTTTAATAATCTATTATCGTCAAATAAAAAAATTTGAACCAGTCTCAAAAATGTGCTCTCACAATTTAATCAGTCTTAGAAATCGTACAAGAAATAAGGGTTAAAAATTGATTTGCGAGTAGATCCGCTGCGATAAGGGGTTGTTTCGACGGGATCGATTAAAATTTCGCCAGCATCGTACAGCTTGGCAAGAAATTGGACGTGGAGCGGAAGGAACACGGACGGTTTCGATCGTAATCGTGTTAGGCGATTGTCGCGATGTCCCAGGCGTTCTCGCGAATCGAAGAGCAGATCAAAGGAGCACACAGCCCGAGGCGATGCGGTTCTGTGCACGGCAACCGAACTAATTTCATCGACGAAGCGCCAATCGAGCCTCGACACGTACGATCGAGCCAGCAATCGGTCCCGTAGGAACACCGGGAGAAACGGGACCATTTCTCCTTTTCGAATCGGATTAAACCTGCGAATTTTCTGCGGTTCCTCTACAATTAATCCATTATCGGAACGTCTCGATCGACAATCGGATTTTGGTACCCGGCAAAGAACTGGGAGAGACTTGCCAGTTTGCATTTTCTCCTGAATAGTTTATCACCTTTTGTTACGAAACGTTATCGTTTGACTATTTTAATGAACGAAATAATTAAAGGGGATGTTAAGTGAAAAATTTGTTAGGTAATCGTGTAAGAACGCAAATTTTCGGTAATTTGTATTGAACGTATTTGTATTAACAATTTTGCATAATTCATATTTTGATGCGGAATAAATTGATATGGCGACGGTAATTATGTCCGGACGGAACGATTAATTATGCTGCATATTAAATGTTGGAATGGAAGTTCGATATAAATTAGTAATGCTGAAGTATATGTAACGAAGCACTTGTTCATGTCAGTATTTATAACAAAATTGAACTTGTTACTCATATGTCACTAAATATTTTTTAATAGTTTAAACTTAATTAATATTTTTGACTTATTATGAGTTATAGCATTTATTATAACTTGTTTCGAACATGAGTGTTATTTCAACAAGATAATATCTTAATTTTTTAATTAAACAGAATTTTTTTATAGTCCGAAATTTTTCTGTCAAAGTTGTGGGAATATAAAGAAATATGTGCAGGTTATTTTTGGTTATACACTGAGTTGTTTAAATGGAAACTGAATTCAGAGGAAAATAAATTGAATGCTCTTTTATTCTGAGATGTATGCAATTGAAAGTTGGTTATTTGCTAATGGAGAATACTGACACTGTAGCTTGGTTGAGTTATTGATTGCTTCAGGAAAGAACAACCAATTTATATTCAGAATATTGATGCAATCTTAGGGTAGCCATTTTCTGCAAACCTCGACCAATTGATATACAACAAGTGCTATATTACAATACATTTATGTTATCAAGTTTCTAACTTTTTACTTCGTTTACCGAAACACGTGAAAATAGATTAATTTTATACAATTTTAATAAACAATTTCAAAGATTAATTTCATATATAATTGTCAAAGTATTTCTTAATGTAGCCATTTTGTATGAACACTATAAATTTACGTATGAGATACAAACGAATCAAAAAGATAATTTTAGTGATTAATTTCATTTATGTATAACTCAATGTATCCCTTAACCAAGTAGCCATTTTGTATGAACACTATAAATTTACGTACGAGATACAAACGAATCAAAAAGATAATTTCAATGATTAATTTCATAAGTAACATAGCCATTTTGTACAAAAACTATGAGATACAAACCTACTGCAACTAGCATACAGCAATACACTTATATCGAATCAAAACAATTTACCAAGAATTAAACTCCAACATCAAATTCACAAGAACTGAATTAAAAACACGTATCAGTACTAACAAATTTTTGAGATAGCTCTAACATGTGATTTGCGAGTATATGAATAATTATCGATATAATTCATACATCATCGATAACAGTTCGTAACGTGAAAAATACCCCGTAGCTATTCCGCGACGTATTTTCAGAAGTATCTCGCGTAGCCATTTTGTGCAAAAACCGTAAAATACAAACCTACTGCAAACATGGAGCAATACACTTATATCGAATCATCTCTCACAGAACTTTCAGCACTTCAAGACCATTTACCAAGAATTAAACTCCAACATAAAATTCACAAGAACTGAATTAAAAACGCGTATCAGTACTAACAAATTTTAGAGACAGCTCATGTGATTTGCGAATATATAATTCATACATCATCGATAACTGTTCGTAACGTGAAGAATACCTCGTAGCTATTCCGCGACGTATTTTCAGAAGTATCTCACGTATCCATTTTGTGCAAATACCGTAAAATACAAACCTACTGCAAACATGGAGCAATACACTTATATCGAATCATCTCTCAAATAAACTTTCAGCACTTCAAGACCATTTACCAAGAATTAAACTCCAACATAAAATTCACAAGAACTGAATTAAAAACACGTATCAGTACTAACAAATTTTTGAGACAGCTCATGTGATTTGCGAATATATAATTCACACATCATCGATAACTGTTCGTAACGTGAAAAATACCCCGTAGCTATTCCGCGACGTACGAAAAATGAACAGGGAGAAAATTTCGCAGGGTTTCCGGTACATTGCCGCGCGCGGGAAAGAAAAATATCGGTAGCGTACGGTTCGGTTTCTCGCGAATATTATACCGAAAAGGAACGAGAGATGGAACTCGAGGGGAATCTATGCATTCCTGTGCGCGTGCATGCATGGAGTGTAGGAATGTGAGCGAGTTCTGTTGTTCCGTGTTACGTTTCAGGATGATTTCTCTTTCTTGTATATAAGGACTGTATCTGTGTATGCATGTGTGTGGTACGTGTGCAACAGTGTCGACGTGTATGTTAGATCGTGGCTAGTAACGATTGACGGCAATCGTTGTCTCAAATACACGGGCACTAAAATAGAAGTGGTTGCTCGGGCAATAATAATAATAAGAATGATAGTAATAATAATAAGGGGAAAAGGGGAATGTTTTAGTCGAACGATCGGGATGAGTTAGTAATCGATTTTCAGCGTAATGACTGAGTAAGACCTAGAGGTATAGTACCATTTTCACTTCGGATAGCGAGCTGATACTCAAGACGTACATGGTGACGCCAACCTCGACAGGAGGACCTGAAATCGAAGGTTAGTCAGACTGAGTCGGCCGTTTCCGGCCGCGGACATGTTACACGATGGGGTGACTATGGCTTTTTTTTCACTGATCGTTAAAATTCTCGTTAACTCTCTAAACGGATGCTTTGTCATGTTTTTTTTTTCTTTTTGCGTTTCGTTTCGTTTCTTTTTGTGAAATGTTTTACTTTTTTTTTTTGTGAGCGTGGAATGTCATGGGTATCGAGTGGTATCGCTACGTCGGATGGATCGCTGAAAGTGGTAATTACTCTCGATTAGAGGACCACCAGTATTTTCTTGCGTGTGCTTGGTTATCGAGCACTAATCTGCTGCGGACACAGTGCTGGAACGTTGATACGTTTGACGTCTTAATAAATAATATTATTTAATTTTTTAAGAGTATTTAATAAATTGTAGGACACACCAGAAGTGGATTTGTGGACAACTTCATCTTAACTTTTGTTCTAATGGACTTACACACCTAATTCTCAGTTAATTATGAAATTATTTCATAATTGTATATTATCATATTCTTTTTATATATTGTATCACAATTTTTCATAACTGTACCATAATTTCTTACATACTACCATAATTTCTTGTATACTACTGTACCACAATTTCTCATATATTATTGTAAATATACTTTAATTACACATATATCTCAATTATATTTAGAATTTTTTGAAATTTGTTCCAACGATATTTACCATTCATCAGAATTACCTAATAATACTTTATATTGCAACTAATTCTTACAGCCCCTTCTTAAGATTTATTTTTAAACATATTCTCCCATTAAAAAATCCACTTAAGATTGGATAAGCGAAAATGTGCTTCATAAAATGACTCGTCAGTTCAAGCACAATTTCACGCATCCAAGCAAGGATAATATGGGAATCAACGAATTAAATGCATCGCGCTAACTGTATTTAACACACTCGTCAGAGCTCATTTTCAGTTAACCGTATTTCAAACGGTGGAAAATGCATTATTTCTAATAATTAAAGGACTAAAGTGCTTAACAAAGCACTAAGGTTTACTGGGAATCCCTTAACTTATGATTTTCTCAGCGAGTGCGTCAGACAGGGTTAATTATTGCTGTAACATTAAGACAGACAAAGAATGTTCAAATGTTAGGGACATTATAAGTACATAAGTACAAATGTTTGTACTTGGCGATCATTGGTGTAGGAATTGAAATTAAACGCCAAATTGAATCGTGGTGAAAATGTGAGCCAAATGCGTCACATTTACGTGCGTCACGTACTGGAGACGATATTGTAAGAGGGTAATTTTTCAAACGTTTAAAGGAACATCTCAAGATCGAATCTCGTGTCTCTTACGAGAAGCTGGCTATCGAAAGAAAGCGTTATAACTGGTTGAAAACAATAAACTCGAAGATAGAAGTAGGAGTGATCTAACGTTCGAAGGATCGAGTTAGAGGGTTCGAGCACGATGGTTCTTAACGCCGAGTGGTTTCGCGTTAGAGTTTCATTAGAGCGCGAAGAGTTGGTCGTTGTTGAAAAGTTCGAAGGAGCCAGGAGAGATATAGCCGGCGAGAAAACTGGCGGAACGGAAAGAAAAAGCGCAAGAACAGGCGTTCTCGCGATAAAGTTGACTCGTAAACAACGGGACTGCCAACGGCATCGCGAGCTGCGTCGACGATATATCTTCATTTCCATTTCTGGGATGTTTTTAAAACCCTATAGCCGGCCACCGTCCCATATGGGACACATATTTCACAATGACGGTTTCGCGTACACGTTGCAAAACGCGGCCGAACTGGTCCGGGGGTATCGGGTTAATTGAAATGCGTCGGTATGGTTTCGCCTCCACCGGCCAATCGTCCGTGAGGACTTGTTTCGCCAGAGAAACCGGAGAGAAATGAAAAAATAAAATACGAGTATCGGTTGAAACGAATCTCTCGCAAAAAATATTGATTTCCTCTAGGTACATTCATCGCGTACATTTTCTGCTATTTCCGCGTGCTCTTTTTCCACGCTTTGTTTTTTCAATAAACGAAAGGGATTTGTGTATGACAAGAATAAACGCAATTAACGTGCAAATGTTTATTCCCTCCATTTTGTTTGCCACGAATTATGGGATCCCGTGTTTTCGTCCTGATTTTTGGCTCGCGCTATTTTTAGGTTAGGTTGATTGACATCAGTTGACGTGCAAGCTTTTAATTTTTACGATTTTCGAGTTAATTATTTAATGAAAAATTCTGAATTTTTCCTGTATACGTTTTAATTGAAAATGTGATAAAATAAATTCGTCAATTTCATGAAACAAAGTCATCGACTTGATCAAATAAATCCATCATGTATTTGATAAAATAAATCTGATTCTTTAACTGGCAATCACTAATATACAAAGAATGTTACTACAAGTTGTATGCAATCTTCTCGACTTGAATTTTACATATTACTAAAAAGCGAAAGTCTTTCATTTTCAAAATAATTCGCAACCTATATTACAGAAAATTGATATATTTCACAATATCCGTCAGTGACGTAATAAATCATCGTCTATCTCCCGTTCAGACAGAATTTATATCAGGACCTTTCGAAAAGCTTAGCAGAACGGCGCGAAGATACGAGTTAACGAGTTGGAAGAAAAAAGGGAAGTCTCCGAGCGGGATTGATCTTGACGCAACGAGGGTTGCGCCGAATACGGCCGCATCGTAAATAAAGCTGGAATTTGGTGCGGAATTCGCTCTTTCGAGGCTCGATATCCAATAGAATGCATTATTCGCCGGCGTTCGTCTCGAATTTATCGCTGCCCGGTAAAAATGGCTATAAATCCCGGTGAGAATTTTCAATAGCACCCTGCCCCCTCCCTTTATTTTTAGCGAGTGTCGGATACACGTGAACGTCCGAGCATTTCGATGTACAGACCGCCGGACTTGGATTTACCGGCTTCGCGGAATACAAGGTTTTAACATTTAAAATTTAGATGGACCTCGAAACGACCTGGCCAACCGGTATCCTGCATCCAGCAGGATAAACAGAGCGTTCCTTTCGACCTTCATTCGATATTCTCCGGAGCGCCGGAGGATTTCCGGGCTACCAGCCTGCTCGAAGTCTACATAAAAATGACTAAATACGTGACGGGTAAACTCGATTCCGCTACGGGGGTCTTTAACGACCTGGGTTACGGCTACCTATGTATATATTTCGCGCGTGCAAACAATTCGATCGATCGCCTGGTATACGTAATTCAATATAGTTCAAGGACTCGATTCAACGTTATTCGCCTTCGAGTGTTCGTAAAACTCGCGGATCGATCGGGGCTCGCTTGCTTCATTATTAGCTGCAACAATCTTCAGAATGCCTTCTTTCCCTTCTGGAGGCTGCAGCTAATCGTTCCCATCGATAATCGACGGGATATTATACACTGGGGGACTGGGTCTTTAGTTTGATCTAGGTGAGAGATCATTTCATTTCAATTTTACGGAATAAAATCTGTTATAGATTTTATTTTTATTTCATGAAGATGGTTGCATATCTTCATTTTATGTCATTCAGTGTATAAATGATATCTTCTGAAGGAATTTTTTTGTATACGTTTGTGGCACTTTGAATAATATTTTAAGAGACTAAGGAGTTTCGTTAACACATTTCTATTACATTTTATTATTTGTTAAATGTACTACACTTTGGTGGTTACATGAATTCTATTTTGTTAGTTATTAACACTAAACCTACCGGCATATAATGTGTGCTTAGTTTGAAATTAAAAATGAAGTTGAAAAATAAATAAACAAACGATGAAACATAAATTAGTACACACATTTATTCTTTATTTTTGTTGAAAATCAATACTGATTTCAAGGAATATGCTTTAACAAAATGTGTAACTTATAATAAGAATCTTGTGGAGCGGTCATTTGACCGGTTTGGTAGTTTTAGTGTTAAACGTATTGTACTTTGTTAATTATTAAATGTACTTTAATTATTAAATGTATTGTACTTTATTACATATTAAACGTATCTGCACTTTATAATATAAAATTTACCCTAACTCGACATAACCTGAATTAATTTATAATTTGTCAAGTCTATTTTTACAGAGAGGTTCATTCTGTATTGGATGGAAGTAAAATAATAAGAACCTACTTAATGAAAATTAATAATAAATGTGTGAAAGTAATATCCCTGATAAAAATTGCTACCAAGACCGTAAAAGTTCTCTTGTAAAATATTTATTATCGAAAATATGCTTTGGAAAAGTTGGGAATAGTTCCTTTGGTCGTTCCAGTGTTAAATTTCGACTCGGATAACTTACAATAGCAAGGAAATCGATCGTCCAAGCGGAACAGGGGAACCGATATAGGGGTTGTTCTCCGGAGCGGTTCTCACGGTCGGCACACTTTTCGGTGTCTTGCATTCCAACGGTATTGTCTCCCGCGGGAAAAGAGCAAGAAACCGCGGTTGTGGGATGCCTACGTGGGTCAGCATGGCTCGCGGCCAGCATCAGGAGTCAAACCTGGAACTGTCCCAGGACGGGATCAGGGACGGAATGAAAATGATTACACGTTCGAAGCGGTGGCGAATAAATAAAGCGTGTTTACCGTTTCTCTTCTCTACCCTGCACGGCAACCGTACGAAATTTTCCGTCAGGATTCCCTCGAACGATCCTGTTAGCTTCCGATTTATCTAAGACGTCCTCTTTTTTTCTTAAGAATACCGAACGATGTATTGACTGAATCTTTCCGGGGGAGGAGCCCAACAATTTGCAAAATTTCTCCAACTCGGTGAATTGATTACCGAAGTACCTGGACGCCATTTTGAAGACCACGGAGATCAGTTATTATTTTTAACGTTCAACCATGGTAAAACTACTAACTACGTTTTTTTACTGTAACGTAGTTTTCAAAGATGGTAGCAAATAGCATTTTTCAATATTTTTAATTTATGAATGTAAATAAATTTGCGAACACTTATGAGGTTCGTACGTGGAATATAACAAAATGGTCACAGTACGAATTGAGGGTTGAACAAGGAAAATGTATACAATTATGTTACTTTTTGTATACAATTACTATGATAAAATTACCAAGATAAAAATATTTATATAAGAAAAAATTGTTCAAGACTTCGACAATATATGTCGAAAATTGTCTATCAGATTTGAAAAAAAATTAGTCAAATTTCACAAGTTCACCAAACTTGTCACCAACAAATCGAAGGGTGTTTCAGAAGTTAACGATTTGTCGGAAACCAAATCAAAGTCTATTTCATGAGTTCAGATTTAAAAACAGACCGAAGGGTGAGTTGAGATTTGCACACTAATCGAAGGCTGTTCGTCTACCAGATTTGTTAGAAACTAACCGGTTTCGCAAGTTTACCAGATGTTGCGAACAAAATGACTAATCGAGGGGTGTTCCACGAGTTTACGATTTGTAGAAACAAGGGGTGTTTCACGGGTATAAAATGGCAGCCGAGGCATTGAAGAATGGTATAAAAATCTCGAAGAAAAAATAAAGAAAGAGAAACAGGATGTTGATTCTCTGCGGATCGTTCGGGAAAGTCGCCGCTCAAAGGGTTAAGAACGCTCGACGGCGTAACCGATGACAGAGAGAAGGCTCGTGGCTGACAGAATCAATGTTGAAATTGTAATCGAAGGTGAAGAACTCTGTGGCGGAGCGTAGCTGAAGCAGAGATGCCGTTAACGGTAACCCGTGGCAACCCCTGCCGCGTCCCAGCATCGATCCAAGTTTTATCGAAGCGCTCCAGCCCCGCCCTGCCTTGCCACGGGCTTGCCCGAAAATTCGACTTTATCGCGCCAATTGTAAACCACCGAATCGCTGTCGTTCAGTTAACAGCGAATCCGGATTCCGTGCAACGTTCGGACAGTTTGGTAATCTGGAGATTTTAATGTGCGGGCATTCGGATGTTTTGAAGTGTGGATGGAGATTGCGGAATTTGACGAATTTGGATAGTTTGAAGTTTCATGGTTGAAATAATCTGAAATGATCGAATTTGAGAAATTTGGGAAGTTTGAGAAGTTTGAGAAATTTAGGAAATTTGGGAAATTTCAGGAATTCGAGAAATTTGAGAAAATTGGGAAATTTGAGAAATTTCGGTAGTTTGAGAAATTTTAGAAATTTGCGAAAATTGGAAAATTTGAGGTAATTGGAAAATTTGAGAAAATTGGGAAATTTGAGAAATTTGTGAATTTTGAGAAATTTAGGAAATCTGAGAAATTTGAGAAATTTGGGAAACTTGTGAAATTTGAGAAATTTAGGAAATCTGAGAAATTTTAGAAATTTGAGAAGTTTGAGAAGTTTGAGAAATTTGAGAAATTTGAGAAATTTAGGAAATCTGAGAAGTTTGAGAAGTTTGAGAAATTTGAGAAATTTGAGAAATTTAGGAAATCTGAGAAATTTGAGAAATTTGAGAAAATTGGGAAATTTGAAAAATTTGGGAAATTTGAGAAAATTTAAGAATTACAAAATTTGGGAATTCAAGAAATTTTAGAACTTGCAATATGAAAGTTCATGAATTTGGAATGTTGGAAAAGTAGAATAATTGGATGACCATTCAATATTTTTTATTCAAACAAAATTCATATCCATCACTAGTTATTATTCAAACGAAGTCTTATCAGAATTCATTGCAAAATATAAATGTAAATTTGCAATTTTTATAAAATTTAAGTATAGTTTATTTTTGAAATAAATTTGCAAAAATTCAAAGTATTAAGGGAAGATTATCTATCAGATTATATTCATAATTAAATAAACGAGAATTAGGTGTGTAGGTCCAGATTCACCTTGATCAAGGTTAAAATATAAAATCCTATTGTTTGGAACCTAACCACAAATACTTATATTTTTCCTATATTTCTGTTTTGTCCAGTTAATTTGAATCAACACATGTAAGTGTATGAAGCTTTTCACATATTCTTAATTAACTTTGTACTCTCTGACATTTAGCTATAAACTTGCAATTGTGCAAAGATCATGGGGGTAATTTTTATTTCTAAGTAACTAAGTACACTGTATTATGTATACTACTATACCCCATAAAAACTAAAATGTTTTAGGTACACCTTGAAAATGAAGTTCGAAAACCGATTACATGTGTAAACATCAAAACATCAACCTTGACAATATCTTTCAAGGTCATCGAAATCAGCGAAGAATACACTCTTCCGTAAATAATTATCATATTGAAAATATTTTTGTAAATATCTCTGAAAATAAAACCGAACGCCAGTTATATATTTCCAGTAAAAAGTCGTCCAAAATTATGTCCTTGACAACATATTTCAAAGTCATACTTGATGAAGTGTCCTTTCGTAAATAATTATCACACCAATAAATAATTTTGCAAATTTCTCTGTAACTAAATTTACAAGGCAATTATATCCACAGACAAAACATTGTTGAAAATGATGTCCTTGACAATATGCTACAAAGTCATCGTAATCGATGAAGCGTTAGGTCTTTCGTAAATAATTATCATATAGAAAAATTTGCGAATTTTCCTGAAACTAAAGTGATTTTTACTCAAGTTCAAACCTTGACAAAATATTGCAAAGTCATAATGAGTTCTATCGTAAATAATTATCATATCTAAAATTTTGTGAATTTTCCTGAAACTAAAGTGATTATTTTTACTCAAGTTCAAACCTTGACAAAATATTTCAAACTCATAATGAGTTCTATCGTAAATAATTATCATATCTAAAATTTTGTGAATTTTCCTGAAACTAAAGTGATTATTTTTACTCAAGTTCAAACCTTGACAAAATATTTCAAAGTCATAATGAGTTCTATCGTAAATAATTATCATATAGAAAAATTTGCGAATTTCCCTGAAACTAAAGTGATTATTTTTACTCAAGTTCAAACCTTGACAAAATATTTCAAAGTCATAATGAGTTCTATCGTAAATAATTATCATATCTAAAATTTTGTGAATTTTCCTGAAACTAAAGTGATTATTTTTACTCAAGTTCAAACCTTGACAAAATATTTCAGTCATGAGTTCTATCGTAAATAATTATCATATCTAAAATTTTGCGAATTTTCCTGAAACTAAAGTGATTATATTTACTCAAGTTGTTCAAACCTTGACAAAATATTTCAAAGTCATAATGAGTTCTATCGTAAATAATTATCATATCTAAAATTTTGCGAATTTTTCTTCAAATAAAGCCAAGTGTGCACATAAAAGTTGTCCAAAAAGTCCTCTAAAAACTACTCGAAGATCGAAATCGTCCCTTTTCCTGCAATTACCAAGGATAGTTTTGATTCGTTTTCCCCGATAAAACGTCCGGATTATTAAAAGCCCGGTATTCTGTTGATCCGGGGCGAAGAGCAGCGGATTAGTTGGCCCGCTCGTAGATCGAAGCACGACGAAGCGGATTTTTCATCGCCCTCCGTCCCTGGGCCAAGCTTTTTCCAACACGGCAAAAGTACACGCCCACGAGCTTGCTCCCTATTGTCCCGAATATTCTTTTCTGTATCGTCCGCGACGAAAGAGTAAGCGGCGTCAAAAATATTTCCCCGAGCGTTCTGCCTCTTCTCCGCGTTGTCGTCGAGCTTTTATCCCTTTGTCGTGTCCCGATCAACGTTTCCGGGCCGCGTGCTCGTTCATCCAGCTGTTTTTACCTACGTCCTTCTCGCCCGTGTTTCCCGTTAAAAAAAGAGGAAAAACCTCCATTCCGGTTTAAACGTTCTCGATCAGTTTCATTCCCGTCGCTCGATTTATCCAGCCACGTTCCAGCACCGTTCGCTAATCAATCTCGTTTACGTTCACGCTCCAAGCACACGTTGCGGGTCTTCTTGTAGCGTGTTCGCAGCGAACGAACTCGACTTCTTCGAATTGAACAACTACAACGACGAACGAAAGGATTTTCATTCGAGAACTTTGATCCAGAAGTTCGTTAGCTGCGAGACTTTGCCCGTGCAACGAGAAAATGCGACGAGTAAGCGGGTATGCGAAATCGAGTATCGTGAACAAAACGTGTGTTTAGCGAGCGAACTTAATCGAATCCCGCGGTGTTAATCGTAGGTTGATTGCTCGGTGATCGCGGTTTTGCTCACGATATCGAGGTTACCACACGGTGGTCGAATGATCAGACTATCGATAGGCGGGGGTTGTGGGGGTCGGACAGGGGGGAAAGAAATCTCGTGTCTCCCTACTCACCTCCGTAGTTCGGCCTTACTCTTTTATCGTAACTGACGGAGAACGAGTCCAATATCGCGGAGATGTTGACGTCACCCAGCATACTGCCACCGCCGGTTCTGCAATATAAAAAGGATAACGATTTTGAGAAAGTTGCCGACACGATAAAAAAGAAGTTGAAGCGAGGGTGGACCAGATGTGGAAGGAGGAGAATGATGGCGGTGGGTCACGAGCCACGTATACACGCGAAAAACACTTTTAATATGACTGACGTGCCACGAGTTATATGCCATATACTGGCTGTGTCGTGGATGCCGTTTTAAACCTTTCAGAAGTTGCCACGTAAGGTAATCCGGGTAAATTTATTGTTAATAAGTTATATTATGAACTATAGATTTTATATAACATATTAAGTATGTGATATAAACTGTGGTAGATATATCATAGATGTAATTACAATTCATTGATATAGTATAGAGTTAATTATAATAGATAATAATAGATAGGATTATAAGATATAAATTATAAATTATAAACGTAGATATAATTATAGGTTATAATCATTGATATAATTATTAATTGTAAAATTAATTATAATGACAGTTATAATTATAGTTATTATAAATTATAATACAAATCTTAAATTCCATATTTGTAGTCAAATTTTTAAATTTCAAAACGTCGAAATTCTTAGATTTCCAAATTCGCAGATTTTTAGACCTCTAAATCCCTGAATCTGTAAATATACAAATTTCCAAATTTTTAACTTCCCAAACTCAATTTCTCCCAAATCTCAATTAACAAGTTTCAAAATTAAAAAATTCCCAAATTCCACAATTTCCAAATCCTCAAATTTAAAAATTTTCCAACTCTTAAGTTCCTAAATTGCAAAATACCTAGAATCTCAGATTATTAAATTTCCAAATTCCCAAATTTAAAATTTTCCATCTCTTAAATCCCTAAATAACCAAATTCCCAGAATCTCAGATTGCTAAAATTCCACAAATCCACAAGTCCCCAAATCTCTGAATTTTCAAATCTCCAAATTCTCAAATCCCTAGATGCACAATACCCTAGATACCCAATTCCCTAGATACCCAATTCGCTAGATTCCCAATTCCCTAGATTTCCAAATCCCTAAATTTCCAAATCTCATATTCCCAAGTCCCAAAATTCCCAAATCTTCAAAATTCTCAAATCCCAAAATTCCCAAATCCCAATACTCACAAATCCTGAGATTCCCAATTCCTAAATTCCCAAATCTCATATTCCCAAGTCCCAAAATTCCCAAATTCCAGAATTTCCAAATCTTATATTCCCAAGTCCCAAAATTTCCAAATCTTCAAAATTCTCAAATCCCAAAATTCCCAAATCCCAATACTCACAAATCCTGAGATTCCCAATTCCTAAATTCCCAAATCTCATATTCCCAAGTCCCAAAATTCCCAAATTCCAGAATTTCCAAATCTTATATTCCCAAGTCCCAAAATTTCCAAATCTTCAAAATTCTCAAATCCCAAAATTCCCAAATCCCAATACTCACAAATCCTGAGATTCCCAATTCCTAAATTCCCAAATCTCATGTTCCCAAATCCCAAAATTCCTAAATCACTAAATTCCCAAATCTCATATTCCCAAGTCCCGAAATTCCTAAATCTCAAAACTCCCAAATTTCATATTCCGATGTCCCAAAATTCCCAAATTTCATATTCCCAAGTCCCAAAATTCCCAAATTCCAGAATTTCCAAATCTTATATTCCCAAATCCCAAAATTCCCAAATCTCCAAAATTCTCAAATCCTAAAATTCCTAAATCCCAAGACTCACAAATCCCAAAATTCCCAAATCCCAAAATTCCCAAAAATCCCAAAAATTCCAAATCCTAAAATTCCCAAATCCCAAGACTCACAAATCCCAAAAATTCTAAATCTCAAAATTCCCATATATCTCAAAATTCGCAAATCCTATAATTCCCAAATTCCCAAATCCCCAAATCCCCAAATCCCCAAATCCCCAAATCCACAATTCCCCAATTCCCCAATTCCCCAAATCCCCAATTCCTCAATCCCTGTATACCCAAATTCCCAAATTCCCAAATTTCCAAAAACCTAAATTCCCCAACTCCCAAATTTCCAAAACTCCAAATTCCCACACTACCAAATTGCCAAACATCTAAATTCTCAAATGTCTCTAACCGAACCCGAAAATATTTATTATTTAAAAGTTCGCAGGGCCCCTGGAGGTCTCGATGCGGCGCTGCATAGACGGATTTTCATCGGAAGTGTATTTTCGTCTATAACGTTAAACAAGATCGCGTGTCGTGCAAACCGGCTGGCTGATTCGCGAGGATAAATTGAAAAATACGCTTTTGACGGGTACAAACGGCTGACGGGTTTTTAATGGTCAATGACGTGAAAAGGCAGCGGATAATTATATTTCGCAGGGCGACGCCAGAGAGCGTGGCTTGTCGTTGAAATATTAATCCATGGATTTTGTTTGTCAATTTGCAAACTCAATTTACCAACCATTCCTTTGCTCTTTTTTCTCTGGTCACTTTCAAAAAGGTACGCTTTCCGTGTTCCTATGGAGTGACGTCGCTATTCATAAAAATAATTTCTGATAATTTCACCGCGGCATAAAAGAGAAAATGAGGTCTCTGTATTTTATCAAATATGATTTCATTCAATTCAGAATCAGTGACTGCACGAGTTTTGTTCTCAGGTCCTTTTAATTATTACGACACAATTGTGTTTAATTGAAGATAAATTGTGGGAAATATGTATTGTATGCTAATTAATAAATGATGTACAGTTTGATGGAATTTATATTTTTAGGAAAAATTTACATTGGTAGTATATTTAAGTTAATCATTAACTTAATCATTAAGATGGTGATTTATTTTATTTGTGTAATTATTTTGAAATTTCTGGGTCTCCAGATTTGCAAGTCTTCATATTTTTAGGTTTATAAACATTTAGATTTATAAAGTTTTGAATTTTTCAATTTATAAAGTTTCTACTTTTTAAAAAATAAATATTTTTTAGTTTCAAATTTCCAACATACCAAATTCAATTTTTCCCAAACTTTAATTAACAAATTCCAAATTTATAAATATTACAAATCTTCAGATCACTAAATACTTACATCAGCAAGTATACAAATATCCAAATTTCCTACTTACCAAATTCAATTTTTCATGAATCTCAAGTAACAATTTGCAAAATTATAAAATTTACAAATCCTCAAATATTCAATGTCTAAAATTCTCAAATTCCCGAATTTACAAATCCTCAGATCTCTAAATCCTTAAGTCTGTAAATACACAAATCCCCAAATTTTCAACTTACTAAACGCAACTTTTATCAAATTTCAATTAACAATTTACAACATTCTACAATCGCCAAATTCCCCAAGTTCTCAAGTCCCCAAGTTCCCAAATCACAAAAATTTCCAAATCCCAAAAATTCCAAATTCCAAAATTCCCAAATCTTCAAATGCTTAAATCTCAAAATTCACAATTCCCTAGATTCACAACACCCTAGATTCGCAATTCCCTAGATTCACAATTTCCTAGATTCCAAAATACCAAAATTCCCAAATTCCCAAATTTCCAAGTCCCAAAATTCCCAAATCCCAATGTTCCCAAATTTCCAAATTCTCAAGTTCCAAAATTCCCAAATCTCATATTCCCAAGCCCCAAAATTACCAAATTCCGAAATTCTCAAATCCCATATTCCCACGTCCCAAAATTTTGCAAATCTGAAAAATTCCCAAATCCCAAAAATTCCAAATTCCAAAATTCCCATATCTCAAAATTCCCAAATCTCCAAATTCTCAAATCCCAAAATTCCTAAATCCCAAGATTCTCAATTCTCTAGATTTCCAATACCCTAGATTCCCAATTCCCTAGATTCCCAATTCCCTAGATCCCCAATTTCCTAGATTCGCAATTTCCTAGATTCTCAAATCCCAAAATTCCCAGATTTCATATTTCCAAGTCCCAAAATTCCCAAATTCCAAAATTCTCAAGTCCCAAAATTCTCAAATCAAAAAATTCCCAAATTTCATATTTCCAAGTCCCAAAATTCCCAAATTCCAAAGTTCCCAAATTCCAAAATTCTCAAGTCCCAAAATTCTCAAATCAAAAAATTCCCAAATTTCATATTTCCAAGTCCCAAAATTCCCAAATTCCAAAGTTCCTAAATTCCAAAATTCTCAAGTCCCAAAATTCCCAAATCCCAAAATTCCCAAATCCCAAAATTCCCAAACCCCAAAATTCCCATAGCTTATATTCGCAAGTCCCAAAATTCTCAAGTCCCATAATCCCACATCCCATATTTCCACGTTCCAAAATTCCCAAATCTTATATTCCCAAGCCCCAAAATTACCAAATTCCGAAATTCTCAAATCCCATATTCCCACGTCCCAAAATTTTGCAAATCTGAAAAATTCCCAAATCCCAAAAATTCCAAATTCCAAAATTCCTATATCTCAAAATTCCCAAATCTCCAAATTCTCAAATCCCAAAATTCCCAAATCCCAAGATTCTCAATTCTTTAGATTCCTAATACCCTAGATTCCCAATTCCCTAGATTCCCAATTCTCTAGATTCCCAATTCCCAAATTTCATATTTGCACGTCCCAAAATTCCAAATCTTATATTCCCAAGACCCAAAATTCTCAAATCCCATATTCCCACGTCCCAAAATTTCCAGATCCCATATTCCCACGTTCGAAAATTCCCAAATCCCAAAAATTTCAAATTCCAAATTCCAAATTGCAAATTCCAAATTCCTAAGTCTCCAAATCCCCAAATCCCCAACTCTGCAAATCCCCAAATCCCTAAATCCTAAGAACCCCAAATCCCTAAATCTCCACACCCCAACCCCAAAATCTCGAACTATTAAAAACCCTTCATCTCCTCAACCCGCATCAAAAGTACACATTCCATCGTAACAAACAATCTCCCTTTATTCGCTCGGCATGTCACAAAGAACCTTTCGCAATCGCAGATACGAAGATCTAACGATCCGCTCTCATCCTCGTTGCGATAATTTATCGTTCGCCTCTTATCTCCGCTTTTCCTGGCGGTTCTCTCCGAACCAGCCGCCATTGTAACAGTCTATGTAACGTACTCGAGCACGAAGAAGCTCGTATGCAAGGTTAGACGCATAAAATGCAGAACGGCTGGGTTTGACTTAACGGGTCACCAGATACGGACTCGTTTGCCCAATCTGCTTTTCACTCGGAATCTTCGACCGATCCGATTTCCTTCGACTTTTTTTCTCAGAATCTTTACAAACCTACGATTTCGGTGCACGCGGACGCGATTGGCCTTCGCTTCGTTTCGATTAAAATCGCCAGGTTCGTGCTCGCTCAAATGATAGAGCTGCGATCTTTGTCGAATGAAAGCTGGATCGATCCAGATTACCTCTAATATAAATTACCACGGTAAACTTAAACCGATGTTATATCGACTGTAGAAACTTATATCGCTGGAGGAAAATGGTTAGGTTAGGAACTTTTATTCAAAGTGTACTTTCTATGTAAATGTTAGGTTTTGTAATTTTAGGCTTGCCATTTTATTTATTTCAACTGAGTAAACCTTTCATTCGAAGAGTTTCATGAATTCTCTTGAAGTTATTTCTCTGTTATCAATTTTCACTACTGTCTGTTTCACTGTTTATGCAGCACATGTATATCCCTATAAATTCACTTAAACAATACTAATTTAAAATTGTTAAAACGATTGTGAGTCACCTTTCAAGTTCAAAGAATTAACAAATAAGTCATTACTGTTTGACAAGTGTCAACCTAGCTATTATCAATTTCACTTGTGATTACTAACCTAACCAAATCTCCGAAATATCAGTCTACATAAAAATTGAAGAAATAGTATTAATAGAAAATTCAGGAGTATGACGATAACAGAACCTACTGATACCCCAGGAACCTTTTATAATTCCCCAAGCGATTTTGAAACCATAGAACGTTCCGTAAATGTGGAATCGTTGAATTTGCTTTGCATTAATGGAACCACTCTAGAATCTAGAATTTCTCGACACATCTGAATCCAACGAAGCTTGTGAAAGTTTACGAATCCTTTGGGACCAGTAGGACTCGGGAAGTCCCTGGAGTCACTGTAATTCCCTCGGAACTTTAGAAACCATTGAAACTCCATAACATACCATAAACTATGTAAACTTCTCAAATAGTCGGAGATGTTCTAAATTGGTCATTTCATTTGTTCATCGTGTGCTTTATAATGTGGGTAATAGCTTATCTTCATTTCAGGATTATTAAATACTTGTGAAATTCTTATTCAATTTTAATATACTTTGTATTCTTACTGGTATATTCATTTTATTCGTTATTTTAATAAATTTACTATTAATAAGTATGCTATTACTTATTTTAATAGGAATACTGAACAAATTCTGCAATTCTTAAATTTTTCAATATACAAAATTTGAAATTTTAGAATTCTTAAATGCATTTTGGAAGGTTTTACGCTTTCAAATTTTGTCATTTTTGGACACTTAAATTTAGAAATTTTTGTACTCTTAAGGTTGTACATTCTTCAATTCTTATATCGACCAATCAGTAAATACTCAAATTTCTGATTTCTGAAATTTTCACACTTTTGAATTTTGGAAATTTTCAAATTTCCATATCTCCAAGCACCTGAAGTCACACATTTTCAAATTTTCAAATAGTACAATTTTCAAATTCCTAAATCATCAAGTTATCAAATCACCAAATCCCTAAACTTTCAAATCCATCAATTCCCAAAACTCTAAATTTTCAAATCTCAAAACTCCCAAAGTATATTCCCTAGTTCCAAAATTCCCAAATCTCAAAATTCTCAAATCCCATATTCCCAGGTCCCAAAATTACCAAATTCCGAAATTCTCAAATCACTTATTTCCACGTCCCACAATTCCCAAACCCCAAAATTCCCAAAGTATATTCCCTAGTTCCACAATTCCCAAATCTCAAAATTCTCAAATCCCATATTCCCAGGTCCCAAAATTCCCAAATCCCAATTATCACAATTCCCTAGATTCCCAAATTCCAAGATTCACAATTCCCTAGATTCCCAAATTCCAAGATTCGCTATTCCCTAGATTCCCAAATCCCAAGATCCACAATTCCCTAGATTCCCAAATCCTAAAATTTCCAAATTTCATACTCTCAATTCGTAAAATTCTCAAACCCCCACATTCCCATATCCCTAAATCCCTAAATCCCCAAATCCCCAAATTCCCAAATCCCAAATCCCCAAATTCCCAAATCCCAAATCCGAAGATTCACTATTCCGTAGATTCCCAAATCCCAAGATTCACAATTCCCTAGATTCCCAAATCCCAAGATCCACAATTCCCTAGATTCCCAAATCCCAAAATTCCCAAATTTTATACTCCCAAGTCCTCAAATTCTCAAATCCCCAAATCCCAAATTCCAAATCCCAAATCCCAAATCCCCAATCCCAAATCGCAAATCCCAAATCCCAAATCCCAAATCTCAAATCCCAAATCCCAAATCCCAAATCCCAAACCCCAAATCCCAAATCCCAAAATCCCAAAATTTCCAAATCACTAAATCTCTAACTCTTCGACTCCCTAAATCCCCAAAACCTTAAACTTCCAAATCCCCCAATCCTCAAAATCTAAATATTCCAAACTCTCACCTCCAAACTCCGCTCTTCCCCACAAACCCCAAACCCTCCAAATTCTGCAACTCCCAAAATCCGAAATTTGCAAATCCCTAAATCCCCGAAAAGTATCGAAAATCCAGTATATCACTTCGGACGCAGCTACCATCGGCGAAACGAGTGGCTCCAGTTGATCCGCGAGAAAAAAGCCAGTCACGGTAACGAAACAACGGAACGATAACTATAACCGATGCACCGGGAGAGTTAATCTGGCTGGAGCCACCATACGAGCCATCATTCTCCTATTTTTAAAAGAGATGGTCGACGGGTGCACCGGGTGGAAGTGCCTTTGACCGTACGTACGTACCTGGGGGCGATTTATTGAACAACTCCCAGAACCCGCTGTGAACTAAATCTTGCGCAACGATATCTACCAAGAACTTACTAGCAGGCTGCGATAATAGGTCAGAGGTTAGGCGTATCGATTAGACGCAGATACCCGCTCTTAGAACAAGGGTGCGAATAGCATAGCACAGTTACCAACGTGTGGATGGATACACGCTGCGTCAGGATGCAGTTCTTGTTTCGAGGATAACATCAAATCTCCATCAGTTTATATTAGATCTGGATAGATCTGTCCTATTTCCAATTATGACAAATGAGAGATTTTTTATTCTTTCGAAAGGTGACACTCACTATTTACTTTAACTTAAGAACATGAAGTAGGTACTTTTTAATTAAGTCTAGAGTACATGTTACGTATAAACATGGCGGAATTGACGTTAGTAGTGGAAAATAGCGGAGTAGTAACTTTAAAAGAATTCGAGTTTGTCAACAAAACAAAATGGATACATGCTGCGTCAGGGTGCAGTGTTGTTTCCAGGATAACATCAAATCTCCATCGGTTTATATTAGATCTGGATAGATCTGTCCTATTTCCAATTATGACAAATGAGAGATTTTTTATTCTTTCGAAAGGTGACACTCACCATTTACTTTAACTTAAGAATATGAAGTAGGTACTTTTTAATTAAGTCTAGAGTACATGTGATGTATAAACATGGCGAAACTGACGTTAGTAGTGGAACATATCGGAGTAGTAACTTTAAAAGAATTCGAGTTTGTCAACAAAACAAAATGGATACATGCTGCGTCAGGATGCAGTTCTTGTTTCGAGGATAACATCAAATCTCCATCGGTTTATATTAGATCTGGATAGATCTGTCCTATTTTCAATTATGACAAATGAGAGATTTTTTATTCTTTCGAAAGGTGACACACTCACCATTTACTTTAACTTATGAACATGAAGTAGGTACTTTTTAATTGAATCTAGAGTACATGTGACGTAGAAACATGGCGTAACTGACGTTAGTAGTGGAAAATAGCGGAGTAGTAACTTTAAAAGAATTCGAGTTTGTCAAGAAAACAAAATGGATGCATGCTGCGTCAGGGTGCAGTGTTGTTTCGAGGATAGCATCAAATCTCCATCGGTTTATATTAGATCTGGATAGATCTGTCCTATTTCCAATTATGACAAACGAGAGATTTTTTATTCTTTCGAAAGGTGACACTCACTATTTACTTTAACTTAAGAAGATGAAGTAGGTACTTTTTAATTGAATCTAGAGTACATGTGACGTATAAACATGGCGAAACTGACGTTAGTAGTGGAACATATCGGAGTAGTAACTTTGAAAGAATTCAAGTTTGTCAACAAAACAAAATGGATGCATGCTGCGTCAGGATGCAGTTCTTGTTTCGAGGATAACATCAAATCTCCATCAGTTTATATCAGATCTGGAAAGATTTGTCTCTTTTACAGTTATGACTAAATAAGATGTAGGGCTAATAAAATAAATCTGATAGTAGTCGGGTTGAATATGTTAAATATGACGATGTCTAACAAGGAACTTTATAACTGCTTTTTGTCCGAATTCTTAAATGTTCAAACCTTCAAATCTTATAATTTCAACTCCCTTCATTCTCCAATTTCTAAATGCAAATTTGGAATATTTAACAGTTCTTCAAGTTGCCACATCCTACATTCACAAATCGACAAATTCATACCCCTGAAGTATGAAACATGTTCCTTTATAAAAATATTAAAAATTAAAAATGTTTAACAATTAAAGTCAACCTAACCTTGTAATCTGTCCAACTCTGGGTATTTTCTAGAAATGATCCGCTATCAGGTTATTCCAATCTGAAAATCAATGCCATTTCACCGTGACATTAAGTCGAAGCACTCGTGGCATTTTCTTATCGAATTCGCTCACACTTGGGCTCATTAGCAACGATATTTACATAATGTCCCGTGGCTCCACATTAGGAACGTATTTCATAGAATAATTCAGTTAATCGTTATCGATCGACGTTCGAGTGGGCGGCGAATACGAGCGAGGCATCGGGATTCTTTAAAAAACAGTGGAGAGATGAAAACAGTGCCCGGTAGTCGACGCTAATTGCGCGGAAAACGGAACCGTGAATTTGAAAGTGCCGTAAACTTGGAGGCACGGTAAATTCCGACGGATTAAATGCGCCGTGGAGTTGGCGCGGAGTCACGTGTGATTAATTTGCCCCAAGGAAAGTTTCCTTCTGGAAAACCTCGTATCGTGGTCGCATATTTTCGCATATGTGTACCACTCGACTACAATAAAGCCTTTTGTTAAGAAAACAATGCGTAACATTTGAAAATTCTTAAATTCAAACATTTCTATCGCTAAATTCTCAAGTTGACGAATTTTAAAAATGTTTTATATGGTCAAGTTGTCGAATTTTCAAATGTCTTATATAGTCAAGTTGACGAATTTTTTAATGTTTGAAATGGTCAAGTTGTCGAATTTTTATATGTTTGAAATGGTCAAGTTATCGATTTTATAATTTGTCAAACCCTCAAATCTTCAAATATTTAAATTTGCAAATTTTCACCGACACTTCCAAATTCTCAAATTTCCAAATTTCTAAACATTCAATTCTCGAGTTTCAAAATTCCAGTATTTTCAAAATCCTAAATTTTCAAACTAAATTATAAAATTCCAAAATTTGTCGACACCAAATTCTTTAGTTTACCAAATTCTCCAACTGGAAAATTTCAGAATTTAAAAATTTCCAAATTTCAAATTTAAAAATTTCCAAATTCCCAAATTTTTATATTTCCACACCCCCAAATTTCAAAATTACAATCCAATCCTAGAGTTTCAACATTCCAGAATTCTCAAGTTCCCAAATTTTCAAATCACCAAATTCTAAATTCTCTCATTAGCAAAATATGCAACCAAAAATTGTTAAGATCCAAATTTGCTTCACTCTTAGAAAAGCACGAATTTATCCAAACATTTAATACCCAAATTACTAAATTCCTCAATTAAAAATTCTTACATCCAAAATACACAAATACACAAATCCCCAAATTTCCAAATAACTAAACTCAACTTTCCTTAAATTTCAATTATCAATTTTTAAAATTTTAATATACCCAAATTCCCAAATGCCCAATCTTTATATCCTTAAATTCCCTAGTTCCCAAATCCCCAAATTTTCAAATCCCAAGATTCCCAAATGCTAAAAATTCCCATATCTCAAAATTCCCAAATTCTCAAATACCAAAATCCCCAAATCTCCATGTTCCCAAATCCCCAAATCTCCAAGTTCTCAAATCCCCAAATTCCCAAATCTCCAAACTCTGATCCCTAGATTCTCAAATTCCCAATTTCTCAAATACCCAAATTCTCAAATCCTCAAATTCTAAAATTCCCAAATTTCTAAATCTCAAGATGCAGAAATCCCCAAATTCTCAAATACCAAAATTCTCAAATCCTCAAATTCTAAAATTCCCAAATTTCTAAATCTCAAGATGCAGAAATCCCCAAATTCTCAAATTTCCAAATTCTCAAATACCCAAATTCTCAAATCCTCAAATTCTCAAATCCTCAAATTCTAAAATTCCCAAATTTCTAAATCTCAAGATGCAGAAATCCCCCGATTCCCAAATCCCAAAATTCCAAAATCCTAAAATTCCCAAATCCCCAAATCCCCAAATCCCCAAATCTTCAAATTCTCAAATCCTCAAATTCTCAAATCCCCAAATTCTCAAATCCCCAAATTCACAAATCTCAAGATTCAGAAATCCCCAAATTCTCAAATTCCCAAATCCCTAAATCCCCAAATCCCCAAATCCCCAAATCCCCAAATCCCCAAATCTCAAGATTCAGAAATCCCCAGATTCCTAAATCTCAAAATTCTCACACCCCAAAATTCCCAAATTCCAAAATTCCCAAATCCCAAAATTCCCCAATTCCCAAATCCCCAAATCCCAAAATTCCCAATTCCCAAATTCCAAAATTCCAAAATTCCCAAATCCCAAAATTCCCTAATCCCAAATTTCCTAAATGCCAAAAATTCCTATATCTCAAAATTCCCAAATTCCCAAATTCCCCAACTAAAAATTAGAAAAATCCAAAACAATCTTCACCCTCAGAAAGCACGAATTTATCGACACGTGCAAGACATCGCATCGTTATGAAATTGCCGGGGCATCTTTTGAAGGCTGAACTTTTCTTTTTCTCGCGATCATTCCCTCGGAGAAGCGTCACGACGCCTACAGGCTCCTTTAATCAACTTGGAGTCTCGTGGTCTGTCGTTGTTAGCGCGGACGAGAAAAGGGCAGAGTGTCCTCGACGGATGACATTTTCGATCGGTCGTAATATTCGGAAGACGGTCGTCGTTCGGGATGAGTGACTGTTCGCAAGGGGACGAGCAAAGCGTGAAACGCGTGCTCGGGAAAAACAGCCTTTTGAGGGCTCGCCTCAGAAATGTCAGCTCCACGCCTACGCTTTTCTTGCTGCTCGTTCGCTAAGCCTTTTGAAAGATTATTCGCGCTCGTTTACGCTCATCAACTGCCTCGCTTTTTAATTATCCTCGCACGTTCGTCGATCATCGATCCGTTTCTCGTTTGTCTGTTCGGTTGTCCGATGCATTCCGCATAGTGCATTGTCTCAGCAAACTTTATTCGAATAAGGAACATACACTGTGGTGAATTCGTTAGAGATTTATAGCGATAATTTGAGATTTTGGGCTGCGAGGTGAGATACAGACATCTTTATATTCACGAATTTTCAAATTTAATTCCTTAAATTAATTCTTCAATTCTCAAATTTAGAAACACTAACATCTTCAAATTTTTATGTACAAAATCTATAAACAGAAATTCCAGTTTATGTTTCCAGCCTAATTTAAGTAAATTCTTGAATTCTTAAATTTCTTAAAATTTTCAAATTTAATATCTGAATCTTCAAATTATATCAATACCAAGTCCTCAGGTTTCCAATATAAATAATTAAACAAGCTCTTTTATTGTCAAAAAATTATAATTACTAAAACTGTAGAATCAGACGATTGTAACACAAAGATTCGTTCGGGTCGAAAATTCCGATAACCATAATTCGTCGACATGAGCGTCAGAGTCGAAGCGTGAATCCGACTCTCGACGTTTCTGGTCGAATGATAATGTCGACGGGTGTCGATAGCGTGGCATCGAACGTCGTAACGTTTGGACACGTCACGAGCACGTGGTAAAAGTAGCCCGAGAAAAGGCCAGCCGAATTTCTAGGGACAAGTGGAGCCTAGTGTAATTGAAAGTCGCGTAAATAAGGAGGAGGGCCGGCCATTTCGAGCGCGGTGGCGCCTCGAATTTCAATCTCTCAGATATCCAAGAGCTCTTGACCCCTCTTCTTCTTCTCTTTTCCACTACGTTTCAGCCCGTTTCTCGTCCCGTCGCAATTGTCCTGCCTTCGGGCTCTGGGTTACCGCCTGTCCCTTCTTTCTCATTCTCTTTCACCCTTCTCGCGAATTTACCGCCCCGAACGCTCCCTCTTTAGCCCCCATTCCAAACACTTCTCCGCGTTACACATTGCGACAACTTTGTCTTCCATTCCCTTTGCTTGCCAAGAAACAGAGGGCGAAACGGAGGTGGGCCACCACAGAACATACAGCTAGGGTGTATCCAACAATTTCTTCCTACGCTCGATCGTTTCGCGAAAATCCCCTCGTACCTCTTCTCGATTTGATTTGTGATCCGCCGGAACCTGCACACCGAAACGCACAGATTCTTTCCTGGCCGATTTCTTTCGCCCTCGAACACCCCCTACTTCGCCGACGTCGTAATTCTACTAGGAGAGAACCGTACGTACTCTTCCGCTCGAAACACGACAATATATTTCCAAGTTTTCGAATCTACCGACCATCGTTCCTGGAACGGACTCAAGAGAGCTCGACATTGTTCCTTTTTATTCTTGTTTATAATTGCGGTATTAATGGCCGTTGTCTGCGATGAACGTTCGAGATATTTTTCTACGATTTATTTTTTAATATACACGTATAAAGATAAATAAGAGAAGATATATTACGGAAATGATATTTCTTGTACTTATAAATTGTAGCGGTTTCAGACTTTGAAAACATTTTCAGAGGGTTAAACTAATTAAACTTATTTTAGAATACGAAATCTGCTTTCATTACGTAATTATTCAATGTAATATACTTATTATAATGTGTCGTAATTATTTAATGAATATAATTATTCGGAGCGTTAAATGAAGCAGGTGCCATTTTGTGAATAATCACCACGATCAAAATATTTTTGCGAATATCTCTGAAATTAAGGCCAAATGGTAACTATATGTAGAGAGAATAATTGTTCAGAATAATCTCCTGGGTAACATATTTCAAGGTCATCAATATCGATGAAGAAGGTGCCATTTTGTAAATAATCACCACGATCAAAATATTTTTGCGAATATCTCTGAAATTAAGGCCAAATGGTAAGTATATGTACAGAGAAAAATTGTTCAGAATAATCTCCTGGATAACATATTTCAAGGTCATCAACATCGATGAAGGAGGTGCCATTTTATAAATAATCACCACGATCGAAATATTTTTGCGAATATCTCTGAAATTAAGGCCAAATTGTAACTATACGTATAGAGAGAAATTGTTCAGAATAACCTTCTGGGTAACATATTTCAAAGTCGTCAACATCGATGAAGGAGGTGCCATTTTATAAATGATCACCACGATCAAAATATTTTTGCGAATATCTCTGAAATTAAGGCCAAATTGTAACTATACGTATAGAGAGAAATTGTTCAGAATAATCTCCTGGATAACATATTTCAAGGTCATCAACATCGATGAAGCAGGTGCCATTTTGTAAATAATCACCACGATCGAAATATTTTTGCGAATATCTCTGAAATTAAGGCCAAATTGTAACTATACGTATAGAGAGAAATTGTTCAGAATAATCTCCTGGGTAACATATTTCAAGGTCATCAACATCGATGAAGGAGGTGCCATTTTATAAATAATCACCACGATCGAAATATTTTTGCGAATATCTCTGAAATTAAGGCCAAATGGTAACTATATGTAGAGAGAAAAATTGTTCAGAATAACCTCCTGGGTAATATATTTCAAGGTCATCAACATCGATGAAGGAGGTGCCATTTTGTAAATAATCACCACGATCAAAATATTTTTGCGAATATCTCTGAAATTAAGGCCAAATGGTAAGTATATGTATAGGGAAAAATTGTTCTGAATAACCTCCTGAGTAACATATTTCAAGGTCATCAACATCGATGAAATTGGTGCCATTTTGTAAATAATTATTACGATCAAAATATTTTTGCGAATATCTCTGTAATTAAGGCCAAATGGTAATTATATGTATAGGGAAAAATTGTTCAGAATAACGTCCTGGGTAACATATTTCAAGGTCATCGACATCGATGAACCGTGTGCCATTCCATGAACAATTACCACATCGACAATATTTTTGCTAATATCTCTAGAATCAAAGTCAAACGACAGTTATATGTATGGAAGAAGATTGTTCAAAATAACGTCCTTGATAACATATTTCAAGGTCATCTACATCGATGAACCGTGTGCCATTCCATGAACAATTACCACCTTAATATTTTTGCGAATATCTCTAAAATTAAAATGGTAGTTGTACAGAGAAAAATGGATCAGAATAACATCCTCGACAAAATATCCGAGAATTATTGAAATTCAGGTGTATTCTGTACCAAATTATAAAAAATTTGTTCAGATTTTTTGCAAGTAACATGGAAACCGTTCGTTAACACTAAAAAAATCTCTTCTGAGAGTGGAACGAATCGAGAAATATGTATTGGGAAAGTGGGTTGGTCGAGAAATTTGTGTCCGAGCGATAAAAAGCACACACGCGACACCGCCCGGACCGGAAGGATGCGTCCGCGCACTTACCGGCTTCCTGGCTGTGGTCGAGCGTGTAAATCGGTGCCGAAATTAGCGTAAATCACGCTGGGTTTCGTTCGCGCACACCTCCACTCTCTTTCAGTATTACGTTGGTATACATAACACCAGAAAGAGAGGGACGTGTGGCGAGAGAACGTCCGATGGCCAGAATATAACCTGGTTTTTCGGCTGCGAGGCTGGTTCGCTTATCATGAATAATTCATAACCGATAGCCGGTGTTTGGCAAAGGAATAAAGAGGAAGAACGTCAATCTGAGGAACGGGGCGACGTCGGGACGACGAAAAACCAAGGGGAATCCTAGCGGAGACGATCGATCCGAGGACCCAATAGACGTCTTGTAGTCGATAACTTCTTAATTGCGAGAAGAGATCCTCACAAAGGCTCCGGGGCTTCCTCTTTTCAGGGACACTTGCGCAAGACAACCCGAAACCCGATTGTTTAAAACCCGGCCGTTTAAGGGCTATTTCAGGACGATGATAAACACCTGTTTAACCTTTCATAATTACCTCGTGACAATGCTTAATTTGTAGCCACATAGCAAAGTATTAAAACGAAGTATAAGAATGTACTCGGGTGGACTTTGAAGTATGTGACAATCTAGTATGTGAACCAGATGTGAACTCAAAAATGTGTCCTCAGATTATAACTTTTGTTTTGCAAGTTAACTTTCTAATAATCTTGAATCTTTTGAACGGCAAACTAACTTATGCAATAATTTATCTTGAATTAATATGTAAATATAGATCCAAAAGTTTGTTACTGTCTCGTTGAATTGATACCTTTGCTACAAATTAAACTGCTTTAGAGCGAACCTGGTAAAAATCTCCATAACCTGGAATCAATGATTTCCTGAAATTTTCTCTAAGGTTCCCCGATGACGAGGGAATGTATCGTCACGCGTGATCGGGTATTCACAAGCCGTGTATCGAGTAACCGATTCGCTGGAACGTGAGTCGATCGTTTCTGAACGTGCCCTCACCTGTTCGTTCCCTTTATCCCGGTTGCCACATAATTATCAGACGACGCCTCCATTGACGTCGTCCGATGCTATTTTCGCACGGCGACCGGTAATAAATAACGCGGGTAATGGGATCGGAAAAGCGCGTTCACGGACGCGAGGCCGATAACGAAGAAAAGCCAGGAGAAGAATTCGAAATGGAGCCGAGCCGATACCAGCAGTCATCCATCCGATCCTAACGCGACCAGATACATTTAACACGCCCCCGACCACCGATGGATCCATTTGTCACTGTCCAAATGAGTTGCTAGCCCCGTGTCCACCTATCCCTCTCCTATCCTTTTCATACATCGCCGCTTTCGTTGGCATCGATGCGCGAAAATCTCGCGAAACGTCCGTTCACATACGATCGATCCGACTCCTCGGGGGATTAGTCACGCAAACTGCGCACATTCCCATCGTCTTTTTATTCCATACAATTTCTACGGGTTTATTGGTTCATTCTTGGATTTTTAGTCGAGGTAGACAATAGGCAGTGTATGATGATGCTATTATTTTTGTGCTGTTGATAGTGAAATTACTTCACCCATTCACACGTGTTCTCTACAATCTTTTATATGTCTAAACTTGAGAATAGACTAACAGAATTGTATTGCTATATTATGTAGAAAATATCTGACTGAAATTGAACATCCAGCTCACTTACTCTTGATATTATGACAAAGTGCTAAGAACTTTTTATCATGACTAAATATATTTTTCTAAATCATACATCGTCCTATCACGTAACAATAAATGTAAATGTACCCATTAGATGTGACCTACATAGCAAAATGACAAGCAGTCTGAAAGGTTGACATGGCCAAGGAGGTCATTCATCTTATTCAACATCTTGAAGACCTACATCCACATCCACATCTACATCCACATCTTGAAGACCCACATTCACATCCACATCCTGAAGACCTACATCCACATTCACATCCACATCCACATCCACATCCTCATCCTCATCCTGAAGACCTATATCCATATCCACAATTTGGAAACCTACATCCACATCCAAATCCACATTCTCATTCTCATCCTGAAGACCTACATCCACATCCACATCTTGAAGACCTACATCCACATCTTGAAGATCTACATCCACATCCACATCCACATGCACATCCTCATCCTCATCCAGAAGACCTACATCCACATCTACATCTTGAAGACCTACATCCACATCCACATCTTGAAGACCTACATCCACATCCACATGTTAAAGACCTACATCCACATCCACATGCACCGATAAAGCAGTTGTTAACAAAGTCTTCGACCGTTTTTAACGATTCCATGCGATGGTAGCATTATCCGCTGTTAAACGGTGTGTTCAACGCTACTCCTCGCCATTTCCGTTGATTTTTAATCGAACGGAAGACAATTGGCCGAAAGTCGCAGACGTAGAAAGCTGTTTGGAGGATCGCCAAAGCGGTTGCTTTCTCTGTGCCGTTTCCGTTTTAAAATTCAATTAAAATGGTTGCCGTCCCCCCGGAACGCATCACTCCCGTACATTCGGCGATGTTAGTTTAATAAAAGCACCGGTGAATTACTCTCATTGTCGGCTAACCAAGATTGGATTCCCGGCTAATTAAATGCCGCCCGCCAACTGGATCCTCCTAAGGTGTATAATATACCCGTCCATTTTCGTTCACGCCCTGTCACCGGAACCATAATTAATGCACACCGTAATACGTATACTGTGACGGGTCCACGTTGACCATCTCGTTGCTTCCATTCTGTTTTCCGTTTGAATACATTAGAACGATTTTGAATTGTAAATCGCTGATACGAGAGATCGGTCTCTGACGCGGAACATCGGGACGCCATATTTTTTTTACATTTTCCGATACGCTAAATTATGTTCACTGTATCAATGGATGAGTTTTATGGGGAAATTGTGTTGCTTTTTATGACGATTTATTTTTGTACATATATGTATTACTTTAACGTAGGTAGTTTTATAGATATGCAAATTTATAGTTATGCAAAAGTGGTGTTACTTTTTGAGATGGTTTATTTTTACATATCAATATTTCCTAGATGTATTTTTATAGGTACATTCTTGTAGATAAGGTGTCATGAGTATTTAAATTATTTTCGCATTTGAGACGGGTTCAAAATTTGGGTAGTTTGGAGATTTGGTGATTTTTGGAGTTGGGAAGTTTCGAATTTGAGGAATTTGTGATTTGGAGATTAGGAGATTTGGAGAGAGTTAATTTGGTGATTTTTAGATTTGGGGATTTATTGATATGAGAATGTAGGTATTTGGAGGTCTAGAAAATTTGGTGACATTGAAATTTGAGGATCTAGGGACTTTGGAACATTGGAATTTGGTGATATTGGGTTTTAGAGATCTAGGAACTTGGAATTGTAGAAATTTGGGGATATAGGGATTTGGAGATGAGAAATTTGTGAATGTGAGTGAAAGCTAGAAATTTGGGAAATAAGAGAAATTAAAAATTTTTAATTTTGGGGACATTTAGAATTACAAATTTTAAACTCAAAAATAGCAAACTTAAGAAATTGAAAAAATTGAAGAATTGAAAAATTGAAAAATTGAAACATTGGAAAATGTAAATTTGAAAACTTGTAAATTTAAAAATTGAAAAAACTAGAAAATTTGACAATTTAAAAGCTTGAGAATATTTAAATTTTTAACTAATATAATAAAAAAATTAAAAATTTGAAAATATACGAACATCCCGCATAAAGAATAGAATTTTTACAGTTAAAATTCTACCATTTTCCACTCTTAACCACCTCTCCGATTAAAAAATCTCTGCACAATAATTACCGCGAATAAAAGCAAATACACAAAGTAAATGACGTTTGCATCACTGTTACGGCAATTTGTTCTTTATGAATATTTAACAACTAATGAAACACCTATAATTAAAACGTATTCCGTCGTTCTTTATCACTGTTCGATATTTTTCATACAAAAAGTTAACAAGTACCTACAAGAGCCAGTAATTGTCGATAAATTAATAACTGTAAGCTTCGTGAATATTTCTTGTCGCTTCGGCAACTGTTTTGCGCCGATTAAACAAGAAAAGCATACAGTGCCGAACACGTCAATGGATATTGCTTGTTCCGAGTCACCTTTTATGCGTTTGTTAACCAATATTGACATAACAAAGCAAAACACGTTGCATATTCTACTGCAATAACTCATGTCACTGTCTATACATGACTGACAGACATTTTTACGTAACCTTAATGCACCAACAGAACTCAAAGAATATCTCAACAAATATTTGAAATTAAAATGTAAGCAAATAGTTACAGTGCTAAATTAAAATCAACATTGCAAATGATAGTTATAATGTGTGGTTTTTGGTAAAAAGAGGTTAATTATAATTAAAAGTAAAAATATTTCTGAGACTATAGTCGTGGAATATTGTAACGAACATTTATTGGAATTTTTATAAAATATAAACTTGGAACATAAATGTTTTTCATCATTTTGTAGGTGATTTCATGGAAGAAATATATAGCTACTTTGCTAATTATAACAAATGTTATACAATTTTAATGACAGTAACAAAAGTACACATACCAGAAAAGTTATCAAAAAATACTGAAACTTGTTTATCATAATCAAACATTTATTAAAACCCGTAAGATTAATAAAAAATTAGTATTATCTAGTGAAAGTAGTGAAAATAAGAAAATTAGTTCATGAAGACAATAATAAAAAGTTCTTAACCTAACCTAACCAGTTTCAAGACATCACATGTGACTTTAATATTAAAAATAAGGTACGATTATAAAGAATGAAATATAATTCATTCTTTACCTCCACAAGAGTTAAAAATTCTAAAAAAAGCACCCTATTTTCTGTAATCTAAAATGAGGTCTCCAAGAAGCGCCATTTTGACGCGTCCCATAACCCAGTATCAAGGTAATAAAAATCGATATAAAATCATAAACGCGCGAAAATCTTGAAAAATCGCTACTGCAACGACCAAAAAAAAGATTTGCACTTTCAATCAGCGGTTAATCGATACCCAAGCGTAATTCACAGAAGCGACGTCCACAGAAGCGTCGAGATCATTTCTGGAACGACATTTTGTTTTCATTTCGTGCCATAAATCTCTCTGCGCGGGAAGCCGGGTACAATTACCGATGCAGTTCTCGTCGCGGCGGGGTCGAAAATGAACACCGTTATCGACACAAAATCCACCTGGCCCCGGTTTTCCATCGAGAACACGCGTTGACACTTTGACGCAAAAATGTATTGCATCGCGTTACCGCAGCAGCTTGGGGCCGGCTTTCGATTTTTCCGGAGGAAATTAAGAGACGGAAGATAAATGGAAAACCGTTCGCAAAACGGTTTACGTCATAGTTCGGTAGTTAGGATAGAAAAAAGGCCGAAGAGCGAGAGGATGACGGAGGGAGGAGATGCAGCATCCAGCAAAAGCTTATCGACGCATCTGTGTTGAATCTGTGTGTGTGTGTGGGAATTTGACGTCACTGGCCACCCTCTCTAACCCTCGCCGCCCCTTCTTTGGTCGGTGTGACGCCCTCTATGTGGGTTATGACGATAGCAGGGGATACGCGGTCGGTTAACCCCTTGGCTGTGTACAGATCTGGCTGTAAGCTTGCGAAAACAGCCACGTGCACGAGCAGAAACGCATCACCCCTGGCCAACTTTGTACACGAGCGAACTACGACTCGCTAGGGAAAATCGTGATGTAGGGAAATGTCCTATACGCTAATCGCTCCTTTCCAGCATCTGGATGCTTTCATCTTGCGAACTTTGGGGATTACCTGTATGCTCGAAAAATTGCAATCTGGGCACTGGGGAGCTTGGTGCTTCGAAATTTTGGAAGTACTTTGGGAACTTGGGAATTTAGGGGTTTCGTTGATTTTGTTTTAGACATTTTGAAAATAGAATTTTATCGGTTGGAAATTGTGTGAAGGTTCGGAAATTGTGGTATTTGGATTTTTACAGATTTTTGAGTTGGCAAGTTGGAGTTTGGATATTAGGGAGTTCAGGACTTAGGGGTTTAGTTCTTTAGATATTTGGAATTTAGAGATTTTGGAAATAGAATTTTATTGGTTGGAAATTGTGTGGAGTTTCGGAAATTGTGGTATTTGGATTTTTACAGATTTTTGAGTTGGCAAGTTGGAGTTTGGATATTAGGGAGTTCAGGACTTAGGGGTTTAGTTCTTTAGATATTTGGAATTTAGAGATTTTGGAAATAGAATTTTATCGGTTGGAAATTGAGCGGAGGTTCGGAAATTGTGGTATTTGGATTTTTACAGATTTTTGAGTTGGCAAGTTGGAGTTTGGATATTAGGGAGTTCAGGACTTAGGGATTTAGTACTTTAGATATTTGGAATTTAGGGATTTTGGAAATAGAATTTTATCGGTTGGAAATTGAGCGGAGGTTCGGAAATTGTGGTATTTGGATTTTTACAGATTTTTGAGTTGGCAAGTTGGAGTTTGGATATTAGGGAGTTCAGGACTTAGGAATTTGGGGATTTAGGGATTTAGTACTTTAGATATTTGGGAATTTAGGGATTTTAGAAATGTGAGAATTTTGGGGGTTGAAAATTAAGAGGTGGAGGTTCGGAAATTGTGGTATTTGGATTTTTACAGATTTTTGAGTTGGCAAGTTGTAATTTGGATATTAGGGAGTTCAGGACTTAGGGATTTAGTACTTTAGATATTTGGGAATTTAGGGATTTTAGAAATGTGAGAATTTTGGGGGTTGAAAATTAAGAGGTGGAGGTTCGGAAATTGTGGTATTTGGATTTTTACAGATTTTTGAGTTGGCAAGTTGGAGTTTGGATATTAGGGAGTTCAGGACTTAGGAATGTGGGGATTTAGGGATTTAGTACTTTAGACATTTGGGACACATGAGAATTTTAGAGATTGAAAATTGGGAGATTGGAGATTTGAAATCTTTGGGATTTGGATTTTTAAATGTTTGTAGCTTTAGCAAATTGGAATTTGGATATTAGGGAGTTTGGAATTTGACAATTTCTTTAGTGCTTTAGAAACGTGGAAAATATAGGAATTTTAGTAGAAATTAATCGGGGAATCATGAAAATTTGAAGATTGTGGGATTGAGAGATGTGAAAATTCTCAGGAATTCAGGATTTGGAAATTTTCAAATTTGAAATCCTAGAAGGTTCAGAGAGTTGATGATCTAGAAATTTGGAAATGTAGGAAAGATCGTTCTAAGAGAAGTTAAGAATAGAGATCTAGGTAATATAGAAATCTCGGTTATATCGGGATTTAGGCGATGTGGAAATAACCGAAGTATGAGGATTTGGATGATATAGGATCTAGGTGGTATGGGAATCTAGATGTGGAGATCTAGCTGCTATAGGTAACTATGTAGATGATACCTTGATAACATAAACAATGTGATACAATCTAGATATTGCCATTTAGGTTATACAGAAATTTAGATAGGCAATATAGGACTTCAGATTAAAAGAAGAACCGAGGTGATTTGGTACAGAGATAGATTTGGTACATCTATCTGATAAACGCGTGAAATTCAAGCGTGAAAATCGAAAATTTGAAAATTAAAAACTTAATAACATGAAGATTCAAAGATTTGCAAGTTTAGAAATTTAGGGATTCAGAAATTGAAAAATCTAAGATGTGGTGATTTAAAAATGAAGAAATTTGAAGTTTAAAAATTTAAGTCCTGGCGAAATGAAGTGGAATTTTTCCACATTTTTGAAAACCATCTACTCCTAACCAAAACACCATGAGATAGAAGATCGCCGGAGCTTATCAATCTTCCACCAGAGACCTCAAAAATCCCCCAAAATAATATTCGGAGCATTCGATCACCTTAAAAAACAGTAACGGGTCACAGTAGTGGCGCTATGTAATCTACGATGACATTCGCGAAAGTTACTATATTGGCTAAGAGACCCCTTGCACTATTTTGACGAGTCCGACTCGTGACGCACTGGTACTTCAGTTGGGATCAATTGTACTCGAATTTTGAATATGCCTCAATTTGGAGTTCAAGTCCAATTATAATTTGCATAGTCAACGATTGCATAATACCATGTTGTCATAACATTTCAACATTCTTTGTATGTTTTAATATTGTAGCTGTGTTTAGTTAGTTCTGACTGACGCACCTGACAAATAGGTCATAGTGCAAGGGGTTAAACACCAGCTATTTTGATTCGTTATATGTGAACTGTAATGCCACAAATGTGATATAAGTCAGAGGGTTGCATCGCTACCAAAAGCAATCATCGAGTTAAAAACGAACAAACGCGAATTCCAAGGCTAGTCGAAGCGTGGTATAGTCGTAATTGGAAAAGATACGTCGACGATAGGGGGACAAGAAAGAAATTGGATAACGGTCGAGCTTCCAAGGGGACAAGGAAAAAGCTAATCTATTCGTTTTGCATGTTCAAACTATTCCGCTCGACTTTCCGTAGCCGTTTGTCGACAAGAGGAGAGGTTGGGCTTCGCGTAATCCTCCTTTCATTCGTGTTTCTTGTTTCAGAACGGCTTAAGAACAGAACGGACATGTAGCCAGGGTGTCGTCGCCGCTTTCCAGTCAACCACTTCCGGTATTTAGGTAGGTGAAACTCATGGACAAATCTAAGAAACCGAAGAGGACCCGTTAAACCTTTGCACTCGATTTTTGCTGTAATCAGAGCAACTTTCTAGCTGACAAGTTTGATTATTTGGTTAAACTTATTAGTTCTTCATTAATTGCTAACATTGCCAATTTCACTATTTTTATACATCACATGTATTTGTTTGAACTTATTAGTTCTTCATTAATTGCTAACATTGCCAATTTCACTATTTTTATACATCACATGTATTTGTTTGAACTTATTAGTTCTTCATTAATTGCTAACATTGTTAATTTCGCTATTTTTATACATCACATGTATTTGTTTGAACTTATTAGTTCTTCATTAATTGCTAACATTGTTAATTTCGCTATTTTTATACATCACATGTATTTGTTTGAACTTATTAGTTCTTCATTAAGTGCTAACATTGTCAATTTCGCTATTTTTATACATCACATGTGTGAATTAGTTTGAACTTATTAGTTCTTCATTAATTGCTAACATTGTCAATTTCGCTATTTTTATACATCACATGTATGAATTTGTTTGAACTTATTATTTCTTCATTAATTGCTAACATTGTCAATTTCAGTATGTTTATACATCACATGTATGTATTTGTTTGAACTTATTAGTTCTTCATTAATTGCTAACATTACCAATTTCATTATTTTTGTACATCATATGTATGAATTTGTTTGAACTTATTAGTTCTTCATTAATTGCTAACATTGTCAATTTCAGCATGTTTATACATCACATGTGTGAATTTGTTTGAGCTTATTATTTCTTCATTAATTGCTAATATTGTCAATTTCAGTATGTTTATACATCACATGTGTGAATTTGTTTGAACTTATTATTTATGTATTATTAATTGCTGCTATTGTCCATTTGACTATGTTTATACCTAACATGTATAAAACTATATATTTATCTATAGATTTAATTATTTAGTTAGTTGAAATAATTTTAGATAGTTTAATTGTGTTAAAGCGAATGGTGAGTCGCTTTCCGAGTTAAACGAACCGTGTTGACACTTGAATTGTTATTTGTCCGTTTTCTGTATTCTTGTCCTCCATTGTCAACCTTTTAGTTGCAAATTAAACTAGAAGAAATAACATTGTATAGTGATGGTTGGAAATACATATATCGCCGATGCGAGCGTCGTTCCGAAAGGGATTTTCTGCAAGTTTGCATGCTTGGATTGCAAATAAGAACGGTGCAGGAGGAACGGGAAAGAGATTTGGAAAAGGATTCCGTTGTTTTATCGCGGAGACGAATTTTTGGAGTGCAATTTCTGTGGTCGGGGAAAGAGTTATGGCTGATTATCAGATTTGAGATTTAGGAGAAGAATAAGTTTTAGAATTTCTGCATTTACAGATTTATACATTTACATGTTTATTAGTTTATGAGTTTGCGGATTAAAAAATTGATAAATTGAGAAATTGAGAAATTGAGAAATTGAGAAATTGTGAAATTGTGAAATTGAGAAATTGAGAAATTGAGAAATTGAGAAATTGAGAAATTAAGAAATTGAAAAATTGAGAAATTGAGAAATTGAGAAATTGAGAAATTGAGAAATTGAAAAATTTAGAAATTTAGAAATTGAGAAATTGAGAAATTGAGAAATTGAGAAATTTAGAAATTTAGAAATTTAGAAATTGAGAAATTTAGAAATTGAGAAATTGAGAAATTTAGAAATTTAGAAATTTAGAAATTTAGAAATTTAGAAATTTAGAAATTTAGAAATTTAGAAATTGAGAAATTTAGAAATTGAGAAATTGAGAAATTTAGAAATTTAGAAATTTAGAAATTTAGAAATGTAGAAATTTAGAAATTGAGAAATTGAAAAATTGAGAAATTGAGAAATTGAGAAATTGAGAAATTGAGAAATTTAGAGATTGAGAAATTGAGAAATTGAAAAATTGAGAAATTTAGAAATTTAGAAATTTAGAAATTTAGAAATTTAGAAATTTAATAATTTAGAAATTTAGAAGTTTGAAAGTATGCAAGTAAGTTTGAAACTTTATCATAGTAATCGTCAATAGAAAGTGACACCAGTAGATGAATAATTAAAAATCTCGTTCTGTATTAAGATAGCGTTTCTGCTAACAAGAAATTCGCCAGAATCTCAGCAGTAACCTCACGCTTAAATGAGATTCTTGAGACTTTCATGAACCGGATGCTTGCAATTGAATCTATTAGAAGCTTCCGAGTGTAAACCGTGCTCTTTAGGGAAATAATCCTGAAGCTTCAGCGACGCACAACTTAAGTTGTTTCGTCGAAAGTCGCGATTCTCGCTCATAGTTTCAATTAGAAAATGTTATTCAATGTCATTGTTACCATCGAGCGAGGACTGCAACGAAATTTCCAAAAATTCAACGTTTTAACGTATGTATGATAAGCTGAAATGTAAATTTCCAACAGCTCCGTGTACCCGCGTGAAAAACACAATTTTCCACGGAATAATTCAAGCGTTTCCGCGTCAAATACGCTCAACGGAGCATTATAACGTTTTAACCTCTACGACCCGAAATGATCAAAAACACCAATTTTTATGTGCGCTGCAGCGGCTGATGCTTGATACAGTAATCCCTCGTTTCGCGAGGCCTTTGAATCCGCCATTTCGATTATTCGCGATCGAGAACGCTGACAATCGCGTAAATATTCGACAATTTTGTTTTGTATCACGGTATGATTAGGATCTCCATTTTGTATGCGATACTGCTTTCATATGTACAAAATATTCTTAATGTATTAAAATATTTTATTTCATATATGTACGTAGTATATTACGTTGGATTTTCTATGGTATAAGATTTAAGATATTTAAAAAGGGGTTGAAATATAGGGGAGTATAAAACTGAGAGTATTAATTTTCTTGCGCACAAAATATTCACAATATTCTATTTCATGTACGTACTTATGTTGAATTTTTTATCGTACAAGGATTAAGATATTTGATCAAAAAGGGGTTGAAATGTAGGGGAGTATAAAACAGAGAGTATAAATTTTTTTGTCTATAAAATATTCACAATATTCTATTTTATGGACATATTTATTACGTTAAATTATTTATATTAGAGGGATTGAGAAATTTGATGAAAAAGGGGTTGGTAGAAGTATAAAATACAAGTAGACACTCGTTATATTGCGATAGAGGAGAATAAATTTTCTTATGAATATTATTAACAATTTTTTTCTTTTTTTATTTCAGTAAATTTCCCTATAACTTCATCTTTAATATTAATTTTAGAAACAAGGTATATTTATATGAATTATACATATATGTGCACTTTTTCATTTGGCCCTGTAATTTACAGTAATAAATTTTTCTCTATAACCAATGACTGAACAATTATTTTTTTCACTTAAATTTATAATTTTTTCTAATCAGCAGTAACTGAAATATTTCTTCACTCAAACTTGTAAAATATTTGAATGAATTTTTCTCAATAACCAGTAACTAAATATTTCTTTCACTCAAATTTGTAAATTACTTCAACGAATTTTCCTCAACAACCAATATACATTTGTAAATAATATAAGAGTAAAAATATTTGTAAATTATACATAGTTTTTGCGGATAAACAGTATGTAAATAAATATATCTAATAATAAACACGTGTCTAAAAGACAGCAGCGAAGCGTGTTCGCGTGTCACGTGATCGAGCGACGATCGCTCGATATCGATTTCGTTTTTCCATATTTTTCAGTGGAAGGACGAGGCAGAAGGTTGCGCGCGTCAAACGATCCCTCGCGATGTAACGAAGACGAGGGCAAGACGGGGGCGAAGGGTGAGGGCGAGGGCGAGACACGGCTCATTAAACGTCGACCTCCTCCCTCGGCAAACGGACCGACAGCACAAGAGCTACACGCTCGAAATTGTTGTGCAAATACGACTACATTTATCCTGCAGCCTCTTGGCAAGCGCATATATTATTCAAACGGAGAATACTGCGTCTTTCTCTTTCTCCGTTCAATCTACCCCCAGCTCGACTTTGCCGGTTTCTCTGTTTGTCCGGGGCGTTCCAGACCCCGACACACGCCGACAATCTCGACTTTTGTCCCGATTACGCTTTGCCAACCTCGTTCGCGGGGATCGTTATGGGATCGTGATTACACATTTCGTTTACTTTCGTACCGGTGACTTTGCACGATTTGTTTTAGGGTTATGGGGGACTCGGATTGGGTCGGATGTTTGTTATGGTGATGGCACCTTTGCATTACTCTTTCCTGTCTTTGAACAAGATTTGTTTTATTTTAAAGTTATGGTAAATTCTGTAATTTTTTATTTTTGTACGCAAAAATATTTGATAACAAATATTGATGTTTATTCTTGATAATAAATATGTATGTTGATTTTATTTTTGCAAGTATGGTGAGCAAGTGGATCTTGGAAATTTTGACATTTTTATATTTGTAACAGGGCATTTTTAAATATCCGACAATTTTTTTATTTTGAACAGGGAATTTTTAAATTTAGAAATTGGAACTTTCGGTACTTTTCAAAGGGAATTTTTAAAATTACAAATTTAAGCAATTTTGCATTTCTGAAAGGGAACCTTTAAATTTCGAAGTTTCAGAACTTTTACGTTTTTAAAAGAGAACTTTTAAATATAGAAATGCAGCAATTTGAGAATATGTAAATCTGAATATTGGATATTGGATTTTTCGACGCCTTTCGAAAACGTGCGAATCGAGACTTGGAAAATGTATGCATACACAAATGTAAAAGCTCCAAATTCTCAGATTCTAAAATTTACTATATATTAATAGCATAGTTGAACCCAGTGCTCACGATTGCTCTATAGCCTATACTTTACACAATATACAGTAGCCACAATCACAATTACTTCAAAGCTAGATAACAATTCCTATTACTTACTAACTAAATAACTATAACTTCTCGTTGTTTAGAAGTTGTAATAGTTTATTTTGTATAGAGTCTACTAACCTCCATAACCACAATTATGCTGCATCAGCAACTGTTGATAACTATTCCCATTACTTTTAAACTCTTTTTCATTGTTTAGAAGTTGCAATCGTTTATTTTATACAGAATCTACAGTGCCTTCATAATTACAATTACATTGCATCAAGAGTGGATAAGTCCCATTAAACTGAACAACTATAGTTTTTCATCGTTTAGAAGTTGTAATCGTTTATTCTGTATAGTCTACACTGATAGTAGCCATGATCATAATTACTTCATTGCATCAACTAGTATCGATAATTCCTATTACCTATAAACTGAATAGTTTTCATCCTTTAGAAGTAATCGTGAGTCTACACTGACCGTATGTCGCAGCGTCGGTAGTGACGATTAAACGACGCGTCACTTCCCAACAAGTGAACATAAGTGGACTGTATCTAAATGAATTTCACTTCGAACGACTAGATTTTGCTATGCACTTGATGACTCGAGTGTCTCTCCGAAGAATTTTTACGTTTCACGAAAGCTCGTTGTGGGCGTATTTTTGTGACATCGTGAAAACAGTTTCCAATTTTCTATTGGTTCAGCTAAAATTCGGGTGATGGAAATGCAAGTGACGTATGAAGTCTTTCCCCAAAGTGACCTGAGCAATAAAACGCAATACCTCGACATGAATAGAAAACTACAAAAAGACTACTGCTAAGGTTAAGTTCACAACCAGATGTGACTAACCAAAAATACTCGGAATGTAATGACTCCTGTCTTGCTACTAATTGATTTGAAACTACAAATGAAGGAACGAAGAACCCTTAAAGTATCGCTAGAAACTTGTTCTGAGGTCTAATCCCCTCGCTGAAGTCATTCTAGACCTAACACTGACATTAACCTCCATAATCATTGCATCAGCGTCGACAATTCTAATTACTTTTAAACTAAATTATAGCTCATTGTTCAGCAGTCGTTTTTGAAGGTACGAAGTTAAAGTTGGCCAACATTGGCCGAGTCGACGGTGCAAGTTCCGATTCCGTACGGTCTAGGCCAAGGGATGCTTATCTAAATTCCCAGAAACATCGCGTGCATCTCGGATAAGCCGGCCACGAATTGTAATAAGGACAACGAGAATTTACTCGCGGCCGAAATACGAGAAGGCGCCTTTGGTCGAGTTGGCCCGTGAAACTTTTATGAGAAAAGCCAACCCCGACCGCATCTTGGACCTCGGTTTCACCGAACGCGAAATTACTCGTTGAATTTCGCCCGGTGACTTTGTTCGCGCGTTGCGAATCTTTTCCCACGACTTCATTCGCTCCATAAACCGGCACGGAATGCTCGAAACTCGAAGAGAATCTGGAACGTTTGCGTTACGCTCGAGAAAGGTTTAATCTATGGGATATGTGTAGATTGGACTCGTGTTTCGCGTCAAAGAACTTATTGCTACTATGTTGCTCTGCGAAAATTTACGTAACGAATGACACTCGTTGATTGCTATTAAGCGGAATTGTTAAAGTGTGGATTTTATATCTCTTTTCCAAAGAGATCTCCAAATTCATGATCACTATATTTTCTATCTGTTCATAAATCTCAAGATTTCCGAATCTAACGATCTCCAAATTCTTAACCAGTAGTTGAATCCTCATCCTCATCCTCAAATTTTCAGATACCTAAAGATTCCTAAAAACCGTCACATCTTTCCTACTAAAGCTATATATATCCGTGACTGCAACGGATTTAATAAGTTAATTCCAGCTTCACTTATATCGAATTAGCCTTTACGAGTATACCCGTAATTGTCTCGAATGCACAATATTCGAGATATTCATCAAACTTTCTGTACTGTACGTCTTTCAGGGTCAGATCGATAGGTGCACTTTATTAAAGATTACCAGACGCGTGGCAGCGTACATACATGTGTGCGCGTGTGTCTTTCGTGATCGACACAATACAAAAGTTTATGTCGAAGTAAAAGAAAGAGAACAGTGGCAGAAGTTATCACCCTGAATGAAAGAGTAAATCGCGATGAAAATCGTACGAGTCCCCGGTTACAAGCTGGTCAATGGGTATGACAGTTCTCTTTATCGCCATTCACCGTCCTCTTGACCGTGGCCGTGTTCACAATGACGGACGTAAATAACGAGAGGCCGTGTCAGTTCGCATGAATAAGAGAGATCAGAGATACGCAGGAAGCTCAACAAAGACGCGCCTCGGTCTCTCGTTCTCTTTATTGCCACTCGTTGCCCTTTTTACCCGTCACGCGTTCACGATCACGAACCTCGGCGATTAACCAAGATTGAAGATACAACGGTCGACGACAATCGCTACAAACAACAAGAACGATCGTCGACGAGACCGACGACTCTTGCCCCGGCCACTTCGCTCGAAAGCAACTTCTCATTGTCTTTATTGCGACTCTGCGGTCGGCTTATCTACGGGACACGCGATGTCCCTGAGAACCCTTAACAGATAACAAGTTTTTCGTCCAAACCTTTACCTCCCGTTACACCGACCACGATCTCGACACCGCTACCTCGGCCACGCTAACAGTTTCAAACAATCGCCTCCTCTTTGCTAACTTGCGACGTGTACGGAAGTCACGAATTCTCATATTTCTGTATATCCTTAAATTCCAAGCTTGCAAATTACTACTTTGGTATTATTAAATTTAGTACTCTACTTTTTCATTTGTAGATTTGCAGATTTTTGGGCTTTCAAATTATATCTATATTTCTAGTTCTTCTCTCTAGATCCTTATACAGATCCCTAGGTCCGAAGATACCTACTCTACAACTCTATCCAGGTCTCGACGTTTTTAGATTCATATGACCATACCTGTATTCCCAGATCTCTATGTTGCAGATCTCTATATCTTCAGATTTTAAAAAAATGCTATTCTTGCAGATTACTGTGTTCTAGATACCTATATCTCGACCCCATATCTTCTCGAAGACTATATGCTACATTTCAATCTTCCTGATCTCAATATACCAGATCACTGCATTCAAGATACCTATATTCTGAATTTATATATCCTAGATCCCTATATCCTAGATGTCTCTATATTCCAGATGTCTATGTCATATATCCTTATATCCCATATCCCTATATCCCAGATCCTTATGTCCCAGATCCCTATGTGATAGATCTGTATATCCCATATTCCCATATCCCAGATCCTTATGTCCTAGGTCCTTATGTGCCAGATCCCTATATCCCAGATTCCTATGTGATAGATCTCAATGTCCCAGATCTCTATGTGATAGATCTCTATATCCCATATCCCCATATCCCCATATCCCAGATCCTTATTTGCCAGATCCCTATATCCCAGATTCCTATGTGATAGATCTCAATGTCCCAGATCTCTACGTGATAGATCTCTATATCCCATATCCACATATCCCCATATCCCCATATCCCCATATCCCCATATCCCAGATCCTTATTTGCCAGATCCCTATATCCCAGATTCCTATGTGATAGATCTCAATGTCCCAGATCTCTATGTGATAGATCTCTATATCCCATATCCCCATATCCCCATATCCCAGATCCTTATGTGCCAGATCCCTATATCCCAGATTCCTATGTGATAGATCTCAATGTCCCAGATCTCTACGTGATAGATCTCTATATCCCATATCCCCATATCCCAGATCCTTATGTGCCAGATCCCTATATCCCAGATTCCTATGTGATAGATCTCAATGTCCCAGATCTCTACGTGATAGATCTCTATATCCCATATCCCCATATCCCAGATCCTTATGTGCCAGATCCCTATATCCCAGATTCCTATGTGATAGGTCTCAATGTCCCAGATCTCTATGTGATAGATCTCTATGTATATCCCAGATATCTATATCCCAGATCCTTATGTCCCAAATCTCTATGTCCCAAATCTCTATGTCCCAGATCCCTATATCCCAGATCCCTATATCCCAGATCCCTATATCCCAGATCCCTATATCCCAGATCCCTATATCCCAGATCCCTATATCCCAGATCCCTATATCCCAGATCCCTATATCCCAGATCCCTATATCCCAGATCCCTATATCCCAGATCCCTATATCCCAGATCCCTATATCCCAGATCCCTATATCCCAGATCTCTATATCCCAGATCCCTATATCCCAGATCCATATATCCCAGATCCCTATATCCCAGATCTCTATAACCTAGACCTCTATATCCTAGATCCCATTATTCCAAATCCTAATATTCCCCATTCTAATATTTCAGATTCCAATATTTAACGTTTCAATATCCCAAATCCTAATATTTCAGATCCCTATGTTCCAAATCTCTATATTTCCAGTTCTCCACATCGTTAAATCCCTATACTTTCAGATCTCAATACTTTAAGATCCCTATATGACCACACCTCTACATGTCCAGATTCTTATATTTTCAAATCCTTCAAATCCCTATAGCCTCCGATTTCTATAGCTCCAAATCTCTACATCCTATCTCCAAATCCCTATATTCTCGTACCTCTTCCAATGTACGGATCCAGTATCCCTAGGTACCTGTATATTTCGAGATTCCTGTATCTTGAACCTGCTATATCCTCAGATCCACATATCCTCAACAACCTATATCCCCAAATCCACATATACTCAACATCCAACATTCCCAGATTTATCTCCAGATGTATCGATGCTATCTACCTCAATTGCAATATTCACTTAGCGGAAAGAAAGTGTCCTTTCTCGATGTTAGAAGAAATATCGAACCCATCGAAGTATTCTCTCAATAACTTGTTTAGTACGAAACGGGAACGTCATCAGAGTTCTCCGGCTTGAAATAAAAGTTTTATTCGCGACTTGCTGTATACTCGCCCAGTCTCGAAGAAACTTTTATAAAAGATATTCTTCTGTAATTGTAGAAACAGCGAACACTCTTCAGATAATGAAGTTATGCGAGACATCCTGCATAATGAGAGAGATTAAAGGATGTAATAACTTTGCAAGTTTGCACGCTACATCCAGGCCGAATGTCTGTCGAGCCAGTCTGGCCTTAAGAAAACAACTTCGCCCGTTTCGTGTCCCTATTTCCATATCTCTGCTACATGCTGCTAAGTCTTCGTATTTAATAAGCGATATATCAAATCCCCCATTCGCAAGTTTCCAAATTTCCAAATTTCTCAGCTTAAATGTTTTATCTGGAGATTGTTTAATCCCGGATAATGCTCGACGTTCGTATTTCAACAAACATTGTTAAATATGAAATCTTTTCGCATGTTTTGACCAAAAGTTTTAATCCCTTTGTTCCAATGAACTCTACACAATCGATATAACAATTTCATACGTTGCGTATTATATTTAAAATCGTTTTACATATTTTACGTAAAAATTGTTTAATCATTTCTAAGTTGAACTTTTAACATTACTCTTTTTTCATATTTAAATAAATCAAGACTCCCTATTCTAAATCTTTCAACATTTTTCAGTTACAAATTATTTAATCTTCGAATAAATTTAACTGATTAACATTGCCCTGATATTATTTAACAAATAATTTCATTCTTAAAAATATTCCCAAATTTCGCCTTATTCGTTCGAATGAACCCATGCATAAAATAAATAATTTTAAAATGAAAAATTGCGAACGTTTCATGTAAAAATCGCGTAATCCCATCGTACACGTCAACACCCGACACAGTCGAGTAAACAATAATCTTCTATGAAAACGGTTTCATCGTTTCAGTCGATGGGCAATGTTAAAGCCAGCAAGACAGGGGGTTAAAAGTATAAAACAGCCCCCCGGGGATCATAGATCGTTCGTCGGCAATAAAGTCGTTCCGCGTTACGCGAAACGTTAGGTTCGGGATTTATGTGGTTCCGTATGCATCCTGCTGGCGAACGCAACGTTATTAAAGCTATTAAAGGTCGCCACTATCGCTCGTATAATTAACTAAGATCGATGGATACGAGCTAGGATGACAACGGACGACGTTGTCTCGTTGCCTCGATGAAACAATCTTTTAATACCCTCGGCCCAGCGAGCTGGCAACCATAGTAGATGACTGACGCTTCGACGCCGCGCGAACAATGGAGTCCGTTTACTTTTCCGGCTTGGCAACTTTGTTTGCGCGGTTATGTAAGATAGAAAGAGTAATTATCGTCGGTTGGGGATTCCGTCGTCTCGTTGTCGCGTTGTTTGGAGAAGATGCTCGATCAAGCGTCGGGTTACGCTTCGGGAAATATTCTGTGGTTAATCATTCTTGTGACACGGTCGTTCTCTTGCATGGTCGGCTGAAAATTTGGGGAAATAACGGAGGGGAGATGATATTTGGGGTGGGTAGATATTTGGGGACTTAGGATGCGGGGGCTTTGGGATGTGGGGACTTTGGGATGTGGGAACTTTGAGATGTGGGGATTTTGGGATGTGGGGATTTTGGGATGTGGGGATTTTGAGATGTGGGGATTTTGAGATGTGGGGATTTTGGGATGTGTGGACTTTGGGATGTGTGGACTTTGGGATGTGGGGATTTTGGGATGTGTGGACTTTGGAATGTGTGGACTTTGGGATGTGTGGACTTTGGGATGTGGGGATTTTGGGATGTGTGGATTATGGGATGTGGGGATTTTGGGATGTGTGGACTTTGGGATGTGGGGATTTTGCGATGTGGGGATTTTGGGATGTGGGGATTTTGGGATGTGTGGATTTTGAGATGTGTGGATTTTGGGATGTGTGAACTATGGGATGTGGGGACTTTGGGATGTGTGGACTTTGGGATGTGTGGACTTTGGGATGTGGGGATTTTGGAATGTGTGGACTATGGGATGTGTGGACTATGGCATGTGTAGACTATGGGATGTGGGGACTTTGGGATGTGAGGATTTTGGGATGTGTGGACTTTGGGATGTGTGGACTATGGGATGTGGAGACTTTGAGATTTGGGAAATGTTAGATGTGGGGACTTTGGTATTTGGGAAATTTTAGATGTGGGGACTTTGGGATTTTGAAAATTTTAGATGTGTGGACTTTGACATCTTTTTTCTACTGATATGAGGATCTGAGGATTCGATGAGTTAGAAATTTGGACATCTAGAAATTTGGTGATATAGGTATTTAGGGACTCTTTAATGCTCGAAGGGGTGGGATGAGAATTTGGGATTTGGGTAATTTTAGATGTGGAGACTTTGGGATTTGGGAAATTTTGGATGTGCAAAATCTGAGATTTGATCTACCGACGTGAGGATCTGAGGATTTGACGAGTTAGAAATTTGGTGATATAAGTATTTAGGAACTCATTAAGACTTAAAAATTTGGGGTGGGGTAGGAATTTGGGGCTTGGGATATGAGAGTTTGGCATTTGGGAAAGTTTAGATATGATCTGTCAATCAAATCTGAGGATTTGACAAGTTGCAAATTTTGATATTTGGAAGTTTGATGATATAGGTATTTATGCATCTTGAGATATGGAAATTTAGGGATTTGACGGTTCAAAAACTTGGTAATATTTAAGAGCCTTGAGATTTAGAAATCTAGGATTCGATGATCTAAATATTTGGAGTCATAGAGATTTAGAGTTATAAGTGCTTGAGGACCTTGAGATGTGGGAACCTAAGGACTTGTAGGTTTGGATATTTGATGACGTAGGTATTTCTCGAGACTTGAAAATCTAGGGATATGAGAACATTAAGATTTGGACATCTAAAAGTTTGAAATTTTAAGTATCAGTTGATCCTGAAATTTGTAGATCTAGGTAAATGGAAATCTAGAAACATGAAGATATATTTGAAGTCATCTAGAAACAAGGTCATACTTGATGACCTTGAATATGAGAATCTAAAAATTTTCTAGGAACTTAGGAACATACAAATTTTATTGTATACACAGATGTTTGAAAATTTGGAAGTCTGCATCCACAAATTTATGGATCCATATGAAAAAATCACAAATATTCAAACGATCCTCACAATTAACCTTGTACGTCTAATTCCTAAAAATAAAAAAGTGTTTGAAATGTGTTCAAAAACAAAGAAGGTCCTCGAATAGAATTTAAACCTAAAAAGTTCACTCTAATCTCGATGTGTATCATATACTACTACATTTTGCTTATTTTCTATTATCTCCCTAATCTATCAAACAAACTCGCTTCTCAGAATCATGAACAATGAAATACGTTCATCAGCAATAATGGGGGTCAGATTGACGCGACGATAACCATCAGTTATCGATTAATCTAGCCGAATTGTAATTTAGGCGTGATTTAATGGCGATCAGGATCCGCGGTCCCGTATACACACAGAAGAAGCAGGATAAAGACGGACAACTGTTATCGACGATAATGACATATGGGTCTCTGCAAAATGGAGCGAGCACGCGAAATCGCGATGATTTTGACGGGAATTGGTAAAGCGTGAGGGTGCGATCGATAAGCAATAAGCAGTAAATCGGGACTGCGCCTCTCCCGCAGCATGCAAATCATCCGAAGGCCTCTAATAAGTGGCTGCATTGCTAGAAAAGAGAAATTGCCCGATTTTACCTACCCCCCCGCCCTTCGCTGTTAGGATTATGCATCGTATATGTACGTCCCGCAGCTGTAATCTTGGCAAATAACATTTTTCATTTCGGCTCCGGTTTTTACCCGCGAGTAATGCAACCGTGGCACGCTATCATCCTCTTCTACTCTTTCTATCATCTTCGATAATATTGTTCGCGATTGATGAACTATCCTCTGGGGTTTTCAGGTTCTTAAGAGCTATTTTTTTATGGGAATGATTTGGGAAATTTGATAATTGGTGACACTTTTCAGAATTAGGTCTACAAGATTGGATAATGGAAAATGCAAATTTTAAGATGTGGAAATTTGAAATTTTCAAGATTTTTGGGTATTGAGATCTGATATACATTTTTAATTCTTCCACTTTGGTAACTGGAAAAGTTGACTATTTGAAATTTTAATCTATCGAATTTTTGAGTTATAAATTTTCAAACTTGAAAACCCCAATTTCCAAGTATAATAACTTGAAACTTTCCAACTTTCTGATTGGATACCTAGAAAATTTGGAATGTCAAAAAATTTTGTAATTTATCCCAATCCTCCATTAGTAATTCTCTTCCCTCTATATCGCCATTTTCCTTGAAGAAGCCTATTCTAAAATTCTCTGTATCAACAAAATACTATATCTATCATACCACCACTCAAAAATTGAATTAAGTTTCCTAAAATTTTATTTAAAATTGAAAGAAGAATTTTACTTACTCTAAAAATTCTTGTATCAAAAAATATATCCATCATAATAGCACCACTTAAAAATTGAATGATGTGTCCTAAAATTTTATTTAGAATAAAGAGAAGAATTATACCTACTCTAAAAAACCGAGTACTAAAAAATATATCTATCATAACAGCACCACTTAAAAATTGAATTAAGTTTCCTAAAATTGTATTAAAAATTAAAAGAAGAATTTTACTTACTCTAAAAAACCGAGTACTAAAAAATATATCTATCATAACAGCACCACTTAAAAATTGAATTGTTTCCTAAAATTTTATTAAAAATTGAAAGAAGAATTTTACATACTCTAAAAATCCTTGTACCAAAAAATATATCTATCATAACACCATCGCTTCAAAAAATAAACTAACTTCCCAAAAATATTATTTAAAATAAAAAAAGAATTATACTGCAAAATTTCCTGCACCAACAAAATATATCTACTGTAACACCACCCCAAAAAATGAATTTCCCGACAAAAATGACTTCCTAAAATTCCCCAAAAATATAATATAAAATAAGAAAAAAGAGAAGTGTAACTGCAATTGATCTGTTATCGAATGGTATTTTTTTGAGTTGTTTGTCGAACAATGACACCATTGTTCGAACGTGTGTCTTAGGAAGTTGGGACGATTTGCGAACTGCAGTTCCACGGGAATGGCGTACCAAGAGCTTGTCATAAAGTTACGCTTTATCGTGTTCCGCGCCAATGCGAGGGTTCTCCTGACATGAACACGGCTTACTTCGATCTGCCAATCACGAGTTCGGCTTCTGGAAACGCGAAGCCACCCTGTTCGTGCCAGGATGTACAAAATGAGATCGACTTCAACGATCGTTTCGTCCTGCCTTCGTTTTCTCCGAACGTTTCAACCCTTTCCCGTGCCATTTATTTATCAGATGCGTCAGTCAAGACTAACTATTCAGGGCTATAACATTAAAACGAACGAAGAAAATTAAAATGTTGTGAGTATTTTATATTCGGGGATCCTTGATAATGCAACTTATAGTTGGACCTAAATTTCAAGTTGAAGAGTATTCAAAATTTCAGTAAGGTTTGTCACATTTCAGCTGTAAGTGCGTCACGAGTGAGACTCGCCAAAGCACGGGAAGGGGTTAAGTCGGACAAACACGGGTTCGCTGTGTTTTACACATTCGCGTTACTTTTTACAAGATTTTTATGGAAATTTGGGTATTTTAGTGATCTACCGATATTTTGAGATATCCTTGATCAATATCAGATGATACAGTGGGCATGAAACGAATTTAGCTAATTTAGGTTCAATTTTAACCACTTTATATCCTGGAAATTTGAATAAATACCCAGCTGCTTATTCCTCAAATTTTTATATTTCAAGTGTTTAGCTAAAATTTTAGCTCTTCAATTTGAAGAAAAAACATTTTGAATTTTTCCATAAAAATCGCCATTTTTATAATTTCTTCGCGTTTCTGAATTTTTGTTCATATTCAACGTTTTAGTTAAATCAGTTGTGAAATTTTTTAAAACAACTTTCAGAGATTATTTATAATTTTCTTTTGGTCGAAATAATTAGTAGTTTTGTAAGGAACATTTTTAGTGATAATAACTTTTAGTTCCAAACAGATTGAAATGTCAAAATAAATAAATATTTTGTCCATTAAAAAATGGTTCCATCACAATCACTAACATCACTATACTAAATGTATATTCTATTATAAAAAACAGTTAAATAATAAATTTTAAATATATCGACATAATCGAACTATATAGTTCACCAAAAAATACTGTATCAATTGCTCTCATATTAATTTCCCCTGCACAATAATTTAAATTCAGCAATTATTAGTATAATATGATAATTTAAATTCGTCGATTAACAATTTAATATTATGGGTCAATGGGGTACTTTCGTGTATCCCAAAAATATTCATGATGCTGATAACGTGTCAGAAAATAGGAAATTAATTACTGTAAAATTTCATAGAGACCAATTTAAATATTAATATAGAATTTCATATTGAAATTCATACAGGACAGTTTCATTGAAACTCGTTTAATTATTATCGAAGAATTTCATACTGAAATTTATATCGAAAAATTATATTTAGATAAATTAAATACTAACAGCGAATTTTAATACGAGCAAAATGAAATTCTATATTAATTTGGGTAAATAAAACTTTTTAACGAATTTCGATGTGAAATTCTACGTTAATATTTGAATATGAATACTTTACAGTAATTAATTCTTTAGTGATATTTCAAACTACTCTGATATTACTTCCAAATGTCAGTTTAAACACAGACTGTTTTACAGTTTGAAAATTTTATCGAATCTAAACAACCCCTTGGTGCGTCAGTCAGCGTTGACTAATTATTACTGCAATATTAAGACTAATAAAGAAAATTGAAATATTAGGTATATTATAAATTTGGGGATCCTTAATTATGCGAATTGCAGTTGATATTAAATTCCAGGCTCAAAAGTGCTGCAAATATAATTTTTGTTTGTCGAACCTGAATAATGTGCGTCACGAGTCAAGAGTTAATAATTTGAAATTTATACCAAATAATTTTATTTTTCTACTATGTTCTAATCGTTGCACAGTGTCTAGAAAATGTCAAATGTTCATACGAATCAAGATAATATTAATATAGTTTTATGCAGCCTTTTTTCATAAAACTTGAAGCATCGATTTCATGTGCTATACGTGTTATTCCGTAGTACTTTTATAGACATCGCGGAAAGGGTTGGTCGTTCAGCGACACTAGGGACATTTGCAATTTATTTTTGTCGTTCTCGATAGGCCAGGTCAGGTGTGGAAACGGGAGAAGAAAAGGCAAAGCGGTGTGTATCAGACCACTTCCGATAAGCATAGCCCTGCAATTGCCAGCAGCTTACCTATAGGGTGGTTCTAGCACGCAATGAAGATCTGCGTTCACGATAGTGACCACTTTAGATTCCCTTTTGCTATTCCTTTTATACTTTGCTACACTGCATCGTGTTTGTTTCGTGTTGGAAACTTTGTCAATTGCGAAACTTGAACGTTGGAAAATTTGTTGAAAGTCGTTGCAAAATTTTTGATCTTTGATGAATAAGAATTGTCTTAGAGAGTTACGAGAAGTGTACGCATATTTTCGAATTTACAAATTTGCAATTTCTTACATTTCTAATTCTTTAAATTCTCAAATTTTCATGTTTAAATTTCAAATTTCCAAATTTCCAAATTTCCAAATTTCCAAATTTCTAAATTTCCAAATTTCCAAATAGCCAAATTTCCAAGTATCCAAATTTCCAAATATCTAAATTCTGAAATATTCAAATTCTCAAATATCCAAATTCTCAAATATCCAAATTTTCAAATATCCAAGTTCTCAAACTCTAATTTCCCAAATTCCTAGATTCCTAAACTTTCATACCTCCAATTCTCAAATTCTCAAATTCTCAAATTTCCAAAATCTATAATTTCCGAATACTAAAATTCCCCAACCATTAATCCCCCAAGTCCCGTAATAAAATCCCAAAATTCCCCAAACTACAATTCCCAATAAATACAAAAATGTAAATTTCAATCCGTATAATCAACGCATTAACAAAATGCATAAACTGAAATGTTAATTAATTATTTTCTAGACATACTAAATTCACACTTGTGTTTCTGTACCACGTTATCATCGTGATTAATCTTTATTCAGTGCAGGCACAGTTGCTACAAGTGTGAATGTATTCTATTATTTTCATATTTTGTTAGAGTGTGTGCTTCATTCTTGCACCATGAACATTACAGCGCTATAATTCCCTGCTACTATCTGCTCGCTATTATCTTCTTATTATTTCAAACGTCGCAACGGTCGGGTTCATTTGTTATCGTTAATCTTGATGGTTTTAATTTAGATTCTGGACCTTATTTTATCTGGGTCTTCGTGTTTTGCTGTCGTCATACTTATTTCTGCTGATTTTTAATCTTTCAATTTTAATTTCTTATTGTTTACTGTTTCTTGGTTTTTTTTAGAGATTTTTTGGTTTGTTTTATCGATTATAACATTTTAATATATACTTAGAAATAAATTAATATTTACGTACATAATTATAAAACATTGTGACGTCAGTGTACACAATGGTTGATAATAATTCAAAAACGAAGCTTCAAACCCCATTTTTGCAAAGGAAAATCTTGTTCAGAATAACGTCCTCTACCACCCCTTTCAGGGAGTTGCACTAATTACGAGACACCCTGTATATGTGTCGCAGCGTCAGTAGTAGTGATGATAAGATGCGTGGAATCATTAGTTTCCCAATAAGTGAATATAAGTGGACTCTACGAAATGAATTTCACTTCGGACTACAGTTTATTTTGCTATGTCCTTAATGACACAATATAGAGTCTGCATTAACCAGTAGCCACAATCACAATTCATTGCATCAAAGCTAGATTCCTATTACTTACTAACTAAATAACTATAACTTCTCCTTGTTTAGAAGTTGTAATAGTTTATTTTGTATAGAGTCTACTAACCTCCATAACCACAATTATGCTGCATCAGCAACTGTTGATAACTATTCCCATTACTTCTAAACTCCTTTTCATTGTTTAGAAGTTGCAATCGTTTATTTTATACAGAATCTACAGTGCCTTCATAATTACAATTACATTGCATCAAGAGTGGATAAGTCCCATTGAACTGAACAACTATAGTTTTTCATCGTTTAGAAGTTGTAATCGTTTATTCTGTATAGTCTACACTGATAGTAGCCATAATCATAATTACTTCATAGCATCAACTAGTATCGATAATTCCTATTACCTATGAACTGAATAGTTTTCATCCTTTAGAAGTAATCGTGAGTCTACACTGACCGTATGTCGCAGCGTCAGTAGTGACGATTAAACGACGCGTCACTTCCCAACAAGTGAACATAAGTGGACTGTATCTAAATGAATTTCACTTCGAACGACTAGATTTTGCTATGCACTTGATGACTCGAGTGTCTCTCCGAAGAATTTTTACGTTTCACAAAAGCTCGTTGTGGGCGTATTTTTGTGACATCGTGAAAACAGTTTCTAATTTTCTATTGGTTCAGCTAAAATTCGGGTGATGGAAATGCAAGTGACGTATGAAGTCTTTCCCCCAAAGTGACCTAAGCAATAAAATGCAATACCTCGACACGAATAGAAAACTGCAAAAAGACTACTGCTAAGGTTAAGTTCACAACCAGATGTGACTAACCAAAAATACTCGGAATGCAATGACTCCTGTCTGGCTACTAATTGATTTGAAACTACAAATGAAGGAACGAAGAACCCTTAAAGTATCGCTAGAAACTTGTTCTGAGGTCTAATCCCCTCGCTGTAGACATTCTAGACCTAACACCGCCATTAGCCTCCATAACCATATCAGCATCACAACACAATCATTGCATCAGCATCGACAATTCCAATTACTTATAAACTAAATAACTATGTGACTAACAATCTAAAAATACTCGCTAGAATGACTCCTTCGAATGACACATTTAAAACTACAAATAAAGGAACGAGAAAACGTAAAAGTATCGCTAGTTTGTACCGAGGTCTAATTCTCTGTAGCATGCGTTCTAAGATCTAACAGCAGTCAAAGTCCATCGGAGTGTTTCGCAGTTCGACGACCGGTCGGCGCGACGAGTAATTACGGCACGAAATGGCAGCTTCTGGCTTTATAATCGGGACGCGGGTAATCCTGAAGCGATCGTTGGGCGTCGATCAGGAAGCAGCGCCAGGGGCTCGGCTCGTTGAACGCGTATCGGCGTCGAGTGGAAATCGCGCATAGGAATTGCGATCGGCGCGGTGCTAATGCACTTTCCGATAATGCTGCTGCCGACGTAATCGTGGCCCTCGTGCCTCCTACGTGTCCACATCGGTTCGCTAACCATCGCACATGGCTGTGTGCGAACCGCGCCGACGAGGGAGAGGCACGTCGACCAGAAAGAGAGAGAAGCCTCCGTGCAGAAGCGAACGGCCACCGGATTACTTTGATTTCACTGTTCCTAACTGGCGTCCGTGTGAACTCGTTTCCCGGTTAGCTGACGTGGATGAGGAATTAACCGCGTTACACGAGTCTTGGACAGCCGATGAAAATGGCTTTTAGTTACGGCACGGATTTACTCTGCTCTCTTAACGCCGACTTACCTAAGGTAAATCGTTTCGTTATCGCGTTACCGACGATCTCATTTCTGTTAGATTTATTAACGATTATGGAGACACTTCTGATGTTATGCTTTTTCAGCAAGAATTGAGAATTGAGCATATTAATTACTTTCTTATGAAATTCAATAAATTGTAATTGAATTTGATTAAATTTTAATTAAATTGTAAACTTAATTGAATTGTAATGTAGCAGATTAAATTGTAATTGTAAATGGCTTCATTATCGCATCTGATAATTTCTAATTGACTCATTAACAAATACAGTAATTTTTGATGACATGACCATTAATCAAGAATTAAATTGTAATTCAGTTATACGTATATTGTAATTAAACTCGATTAAATTTTAATTAAATTGTAACTACTTTGTAGGTGATTAGCAATTGTTTGTCGAATGATTTACTACTTACAAATTACAGTTAAAAATTAGAAAAGTAACGATAAAAATTTATATTGTATTTATTATATAAACCACATGTACATCATTTTTATCTAAAGAATTCTTTTCATCGCTTACAGATAATTTTTCACTAATTCTTTTCATTAAATCACTAATCTTTCGAATTTATTAAGACGATTCAATCTTCAACAACGAAGTCAATTTTTCAGAACATGCAAAGAATAAATCGTTAAAATTACGTAACAGGAATAAGCAGACGGTAAGGAATATTTGCAACAGTGGATTCACAAGAGGATGTTCGTTTCTTTGAATCGTTTGCCTTCGAACTACTCTTCGATTACACAGGGTTGCATCTCGAGATTGCGTACCGTCTGGAATCAAATCGTGCACCTTGAATAGAAACGACAAGCCACCGACACGCAGACCTTACTTTTCTTATCAGCCATCGTGTGTTATCGTACACGTGAACGTCTCATTGGAAATTTTCCTTTCGATACTACGGCGCTTTAATTAACGTGCAGCAACATCGAGATGACTCTATTGACGACGTCGAGTGTGAAAATGAGTGTCAATGAATTTCAACTGCTGGAGTGGTATTTTTTCAAAGATGAAAGCGATGATCTCAAAAAATGGATGATTGTTGTTTCTGTGGATTGTTGAAAATTATGAATTGTGAATGTTTGACTGAAGATGTGGTGCACAGATATGTAAGTGGCGGCTATTTATCGAGCATTGGTTAGATACTACAGAATATGAATATTTATTGATTTCTTGAATTCGGAAAGTTTTGATTTTTTGAAATCTTGAAGTTGAAGTAGTGAACTAGTAACTGTTCAAATTTTATAATTTGTAAATTTTATATTACTAAATTTCAAAATTTGTAAATTTCTACATTATCATATTTCAGAATTTTGATTTAGCAGGTGTTCAAACTACCAGTTTCTAAACTTGTATATTATCAAATTGTCAGATTATCAGATTATCATATTATGGGATTATCACATTATCAGATTTTACGTTATTAGATAATCAGATTATCAAAGGTTATTAAATTATCAAGTCATCAAATTATCAAATTATCAAATCAATAAATCATCAAATTATCAAATTATGAAACTTCCGAATTCTTAAATTTTGAAATTAAAAAATGACCGTTATCAAATTTTTGAATTTGAAAATATCTCTAAATTAGAGAATTTAGGAACACAAAACTTCAAAAACGTAGAAACGTAGAAATTCAAATAATTAATAATTCAGTAATTAATTTATAATATTTAATAATCAAATAAATCCAAATTTTCTAAATTTCCAAATACCTAAACTACAAATTTGCAAACTACTAATAGTTCTCCGTTTTCACATCCACATAAACCAAAATCTAATAACACAAAAGTCCATCAAATAATAAAAAATGTAGGGCCATTTCGTCCGAAACTCTCGGCTCTCATCCGCGTTTTAAAATTTCATTTCCAGCGTACGTAACTAGTTTCATCAAAGGTCCAGTTATATCTGACACTGTCAATTATTACTTTCACGGTGATTAATAAAACCGAACAGGAAAGCAGAGAATGGTCTCGAATAAAAGAGTTTTCATTCAACTCTCCCTAAAACAATGACTTAAAAAGGAAATACTAAAAAGCATTCAAGCAAATTCAACATAGAACACTCTGAAATTTCACCGCTTTTAACAATGCTTCACATTCTATAAAATGAAAAGTATTCTTTGTTTCGATAATTACATTTGAACACCATTATTTTTCAAACTAGTATATTCAATAAGTTAAAACAATGACTCAGAAAAGAATTATTAAAATACAAATTCGACATACTGAACTTTTATTAATTTTAACTATGTTTCATATTTTATAACATTGACTTTTAATATATACTTTTCGTTTCCAGAATTATGTTAGAGCACCCTTATTTTTCTAACTTGCATATTCAACCCTGTAACAATGACTCAGAAGAGAAATATTAAAATTCATACAGTAACATTATAAAAAATTGAGAAACGTTCATAGAATGCCGTTTCATCAATTTTAACAAGGCTTCCTTATAATACGAAAAGTCTTTATTTTGATAATTAGGTAATATTATGCTTGTTAGCCTTCATAATTACAATTACTTCATTGCATCAAAGCTAGAAAACAATTCCTATTACTTACTAACTAAATAACTATAACTTCTCGTTGTTTAGAAGTTGTAATAGTTTATTTTGTATAGAGTCTACTAACCTCCATAACCACAATTATGCTGCACCAGCAACTGTTGATAACTATTCCCATTACTTCTAAACTCTTTTTCATTGTTTAGAAGTTGCAATCGTTTATTTTATACAGAATCTACAGTGCCTTCATAATTACAATTACATTGCATCAAGAGTGGATAAGTCCCATTAAACTGAACAACTATAGTTTTTCATCGTTTAGAAGTTGTAATCGTTTATTCTGTATAGTCTACACTGATAGTAGCCATAATCATAATTACTTCATTGCATCAACTAGTATTGATAAATCCTATTACCAATAAACTGAATAGTTTTCATCCTTTAGAAGTAATCGTGAGTCTACACTGACCGTATGTCACAGCGTCAGTAGTGACGATTAAACGACGCGTCACTTCCCAACAAGTGATCATAAGTGGACTGTATCTAAATGAATTTCACTTCGAACGACTAGATTTTGCTATGTACTAGACTCGAGTGTCTCTCCGAAGAATTTTTACGTTTCACAAAAGCTCGTTGTGGACGTATTTTTGTGACATCGTGAAAACAGTTTCCAATTTTCTATTGGTTCAGCTAAAATTCGGGTGATGGAAATGCAAGTGACGTATGAAGTCTTTCCCCAAAGTGACCTAAGCAATAAAACGCAATACCTCGACATGAATAGAAAACTGCAAAATGACTACTGCTAAGGTTAAGTTCACAACCAGATGTGACTAACCAAAAATACTCGGAATGTAATGACTCCTGTCTTGCTACTAATTGATTTGCAACTACAAATAAAGGAACGAACCGTTAAATCGCTAAAAACTTGTACCGAGTGATTGTAATCGTCTCCCTGTAATATTCTACAACATATTAAGTAAATAGTTCGTTAATTCCACGGTATTTTCCTGCAGCTGTATTCATCGAACACTGTCCGAATTAATCCAGGAGTCAGTAGATTTTTTTGCAGGTTACCGTCAGGTTTTGCGAACTTGCTCTAAATCCTATTCGTCGGTGTACAACATTCGTGCACACTCGGAACATTAAGCCGTACGTGTACCCTGCATTTAATCTCGAAAAATGAACACGGTCCGTGGTTTCTGATGTTACGTGTACGAAGTTTTTGTTAGAAGCCGGTGGCACGCGTTATGGGTAAACTTTGCCGAGTGCAATTCGGTGAAATGGTAGCTTCCCAAGTGGTTTTTTGCGAATGGAACCTCGAGCATTAAACGCGTATACTCGCTCGTCGGAATTAATTAGAGGGAAAAGAGACGGTATTTCTGTCGGACGATGAAATACGAAAGTTATAACGAGGAAAATCTTTCATTAGTCGGAGATAATTGACAACTGCGTAACTAGGTACGGCGTGGCACCGCAAAATCTGGACTACGCCCCTGTTACTAGAACAAGGTAACAATTTAGAAAGTTTCAAATTTTAAAGATTTTACATTTAGAAATTTCAGAATTTGTGAATTTTGGTATTTCAGAATTTTAAGAATTCTACTGAATAGAAGTCCATATTCCTAATTCTAAACAGATGAAATTAAATTCGTATTTAAACCTCGGAAAAACATCGTTGTACAAACAAGTGTGAATAATAGATATGATCGATAAGATCGTGGTATGACAATTTGTCTCACTATTTACCAACCTAAACATACCACCAGTGTTATGGTATCCTCCCCTAATCTACGATCAATCATGAAAAGTGAAAGACACCTGATTACTTCCTTTATCGCGTAAGCCTTTCAAATCTGCAAATAATAAGTCCTTCGTGACTCGAATGGCGCTTTGAAATTATTCACCGCATAATTGTTGGCCTGACGAATACATAACTGATCAACAGATTTCTGATAAATTGCTAACTGTTGTAAATCAAACAGATGTTATCCAAACTTGTTGCTGTTCTAAGCTGTTTTTACTGTATTAAATTTGTTGCTTAAGGTGTAAAAATATATCATGGTAATACGTTGTTTGTTAGATTGTACTTTGGAAACTTTAGATTGTTTATGATACTTAAAAAATATTAGCAATTTTAGTCTGTTTAAGGATGAAAAGTAGACAAAGTATTTGTAACAATGATTATAACAATAATATGTGAAATGTTTATAAGAAAATTTATAATAATAAATGCTTGTAATAATACTTCAAAGAAATATTTACAATAAATAATTACAATATTACTCATAACAAATGTTTAAAGATGAAAAGTAGACAAAGTATTTGTAACAATGATTACAACAATAATATATGAAATGCATGTAAGAATATTTATAATAATAAATGCTTGTAATAATACTTCAAAGAAATATTTACAATAAATTATAATAATACTCAAAACAAATACTTGTGACAATACTCATAACAATAACCATTTCAGAGAATAATAACATTTCAACGACATGACGTACAGTTTTGAGAAATTAACATAAATATTATTGTATGATTGGTTAAAGCAATCAACATAGTAAAACCATATTCTATGTTCATGGTACAACTCTAAGTAGATCTTTCTCTAACTAGTCAGGAGTTAGCTGCAAGTAGATAACCTTCGTAACTAGTCAGACTAGTCAGCTCCAAGTAGATCATCCCATAACTAGTCAGACACATCGCCTTAAGCTCCAGCGCGGACATCTAAGTGTTACGCGTTATTACAGCCATCATAATAATGCATATTCAACATTAAACTACTCTTCCATTTTTATTTAACTGCAAAAGATTTTCATCATCTTTTGCGACGAACTCTCTATGTCTACATACCTGTTAAAATACAGGTGTTGACAAAATTTGTATTAGGTACTCTCAAATAACAAAAAATTAAATTATACTTTGACACATACTTAATAAATGAATCTTCACATAATTATAACGTACATAATTGTTAAAATACAGGTGTTGACAAAATTTGTATTAGGTACACTCAAATAACAAAAAATTAAATTGTACTTTGACACATACTTAATAAATGAATCTTCACATAATTATAACGTACATAATTGTTAAAATACAGGTGTTGACAAAATTTGTATTCAGTACTCTCAAATAACAAGAAATGAAATTATACTTTGACACATACTTAATAAATGAATCTTCACATAATTATAACGTACATAATTGTTAAAATACAGGTGTTGACAAAATTTGTATTCAGTACTCCCAAATAACAAGAAATGAAATTATACTTTGATACTTAATAAATGAATCTTCACATAATTATAATACATGGTAATTTTGTCAGTAAATGAAAGTTGCAAAATTTAGATGAAGATGATTGTCCTAGAGTGTTGATAAAAAATGCTTATTTTCGTGCGATAACAGGATTTTATTCGACCTTATTAAAACGGTCCGAAAATTGAATAAGAAGCAAATGAGCTGCCCAGCGGAGCTGCGACCGCATGCAATTAGTCCACATTCGATCGGTTAATTGGCACGAGAAAGTATTTGCGTGTAAATCGTCGCGAGTGCGCACGTGTGCGACACGGTGTTTCAATTAACAGCTAATTCGTAAAGTTTAGTGATTGTTCAATCGTTAAGCGCCAGTTGACGTCTTCGGCCACATTGTTCATTATAACGGACATCAATTTCGACGGCTGTTTATTCGCGTAATTTGCAAGGACACGATATCCGCTGGTCACCATCCGGCCATTCCCGTGTTCGTTTATAATGAACATCGTTTTCCAGTCGGTCGAAAACAGCGTGCTCCAATTAAACGAGAAATTCTCCAAGTAGCCCAACAACGTGGCTGAAAATTAGCCGCGGTTCACTGGCGCACGCGACAATCGATGGATTAAATATCGAGACATTGAATTTCGTACCGGTGATATTTCCAAGTGGAATTCATTGTTTCCGCGCTGTTTAACCCTTTTGATGCTACGGGCGATTATAGTCAGTCGTGCAGTGGTCAATGTGTACACACTGTGCCAGACTAGAGTAGCCCAGGGCGTTTATGTTGGATGCAGGGTGCACGATGCAAATTTTCGAATGGTAATCAGACACAAAAATTTTATATAACATTTGTTTTTAATAACAGTTTTTAATAATAAGTTTTTTTTGGAAGACAAGGTTTTTAATAACAATACAAGAACTTTTGGTATTTTGGTATTATAGTGACATTGAAGGACGATGGCGTTCATGTTAGATGCAGGGTGCACGATGCAAATTTTCGAATGGTAATCAGACGCAAAAATTCAGTATAACGAAATTTGTTTCTTGTAACAGTTTTTAATAATAAGTTTTTTTGGTAAGACAAGGTTTTTAATAACAATACAAGAACTTTTGGTATTTTGGTATTATAGTGACATTGAAGGACGATGGCGTTCATGTTGCTGCATGCAGGGTGCACGATGCAAATTTTCGAATGGTAATCACATACAAAAATTTTATATAACGAAACTTGTTTTTAGTAACAGTTTTTAATAATAAGTTTTTTTGGTAAGACAAGGTTTTTAATAACAATACAAGAACTTTTGGTATTTTGGTATTATAGTGAAATTGAAGGACGATGGCGTTCATGTTGCTGCATGCAGGGTGCACGATGCAAATTTTCGAATGGTAATCACACACAAAAATTTTATATAACATTTGTTTTTAATAACAGTTTTTAATAATAAGTTTTTTTGGTAAGACAAGGTTTTTAATAACAATACAAGAACTTTTGGTATTTTGGTATTATGGTGAAATTGAAGGACGATGGCGTTCATGTTGGATGCAGGGTGCACGATGCAAATTTTCGAATGGTAATCACATACAAAAATTTTATATAACATTTGTTTTTAATAACAGTTTTTAATAATAAGTTTTTTTGGTAAGACAAGGTTTTTAATAACAATACAAGAACTTTTGGTATTTTGGTATTATGGTGAAATTGAAGGACGATGGCGTTCATGTTGGATGCAGGGTGCACGATGCAAATTTTTGAATGGTAATCACATACAAAAATGTTATATAACGAAACTTGTTTTTAATAACAGTTTTTAATAATAAGTTTTTTTGGTAAGATAAGGTTTTTAATAACAATACAAGAACTTTTGGTATTTTGGTATTATGGTGAAATTGAAGAACGATGGCGTTCATGTTGCTGCATGCAGGGTGCACGATGCAAATTTTCGAATGGTAATCACATACAAAAATTTTATATAACATTTGTTTTTAATAACAGTTTTTAATAATAAGTTTTTTTGATAAGACAAGGTTTTTAATAACAATACAAGAACTTTTGGTATTTTGGTATTATAGTGAAATTGAGGGACGATTGATATAATTTCATTAATTATGAGTATAATGTAATTAATGACATTAGTGTAATGAACATAATATAATTAAGTATAATGAATGTAATATTATATGAACTGTGATGAATGGTGCGGTAGATTGGAAAGGATTTGTGATTGAATTATGATGGATGATTAGGTATTTCTCATTGTCAAGTTCCCAAACTTTTAGATTGCTAAATTTTGCATCACATATTGAAATTTCCAAATTTTTTAGGATGAATTTGCAACTTTCTCAGTTGTTAAATTTTTCATTGACAAATTTTCAAATTTACTAATATTTTTTCACTAAATTTAAAAATTTTTAAACTTTTCAGTACTAAATTTCTAAATTTCTAAATTTCTAAATTGCATATCATCAAATTTCTAAATTTTTCATCATTAAATTTTTTAATTTTCATATCACTCATACTAAATTTCCAAACTTCCAAAATTTTTATCCCTAAATTGTTAAATTTCTCATCACCAAATTCCCAAATTTTTGATCATGAAATTTAAAAATTTTTAAATCAGTAATCACTAAATTTTCAAACTTCCAAATTTTTTATCACCAAATTTCCAAATCCCTAAATCGTTAAATTTCTCATCACCAAATTCCCAAATTTTTGATCATGAAATTAAAAAATTTTTAAATCAGTAATCACTAAATTTTCAAACTTCCAAATTTTTTATCACCAAATTTCCAAATCCCTAAATCGTTAAATTTCTCATCACCAAATTACTAAATTTTTCATCATTAAATTTAAAAAATTTCAAATCAGTAATCGCTAAATTTTCAAACTTCCAAATTTTTTTGCACCAAATTTCCAATTCCCTAATTTGTTAAATACCTCACCACCAAATTCCCAAATTTCTCACCATCAAATTTCCAACTTCCCGAATTCATAAATTTCTCACCCCTAAACCTCCAAATTTCTACATTACCTTTACAAATTCCCGTTCTACCAAATCTCCGAATGATTTATTCTAAATCTTGAAATCCTGAAATTCTAAATCTTGAAATTCTTCAAATTTCAAATTTGATCGAAGATTTCGTAGAAGTTATAATATCGTATAAATGTCACGACTGCGGCGTGTATTTATTTGCTCGTGTGACTGTACACATAAGAGGTAACGGTTTGTGATATCGGGTAGCGCAGGTGCACACGCGACCACGTCATTTTCTTCAATTTCCCTTCCACGTCTTACGTCAATGCGCAACGTGTTTTTCGTTTGCATTTCACTTATGGAACGACACGTTTTTTTGTCATACAATTGGTGTCATGCTGAAGGGATGGTCGTTTATGGAAACAGTTTTTACTACCTGTAACGATAAACGAACACGCCAGTCACGAAAACAGTGACGGAACGATGACTTGACACGTGAGATATTTGATTTCTGCTTTTCTACGCTTAAAAACACAGGGAAACATTCGTTTTTAATTTTCTGAAATATTGGATATATTTAAAATAACCAACTTTTCGTTAATTTAGAGAAAAATTGTGAATAAGTATTTATAAACGTTGCTGCTATTTTTTTTTTAAATTTGAATATTTTTACATTTCAAGTTGTAAGTTTGATGATTTGAAATGTGGAATGTGTATGTGAAAATTTGGAAATTGGAGTGTTGGAGATTTCTGAAGTTGAAATTTGTAGGTTAGAAAATGTTAGAGCTTGAAAATTAAAGTTAAGAAACTGAAAATTTGAAAGTTCGAAATTTGAGAAGCTAAATGACGAAAGACTTAAAAAATTGGAAATTTGAAACTTGAGAATTTGAGTCTTAAAAGACTTGGAAATTTAAACACTTCGAAACTGCGATTTTGAAAGTAAAAAAACTTGAAAATCTGTAAATTTTAGATCATAAGTATTTTTAACTAATAAAACTGGAAAAATAGTACACTTCAAAGATTGAGAAATTAAATATGAAAGAGAAACTAAAAATAAAAAAAAAATGGAAAACAAGAATTCGAAAATTAAAAACTTTAATATAAAATATTTGAAGATTCAAAATCTAATAAACGGTAAGACAAAAAATTTATTTTAATTTCACCTAAAATTTTTCAACCAGTCACAAAGCACATAACAAAAGGAACATATTTAACAACCGCACCGAAAAATATAGTAGAAAATTTCATGTTCTCTAACTTCTCGATCCTTTATTAAACAACGGGCTTCAAATTTCGTGGAAACGTCAAATGAACTCCAACAACTTTTATTACGTAGTTCAATATTATAACATTACGAACAATATACATTTCGAACAAAAGATAACATTTCTGACTTCAATTCATTCATGCAGCCACTGGATATAACGTGTTTGCAGCAATGGAAATACTCCGGTACGAGATTTACCGAGTATTTAATGATAAATAATTCACTAATTGGCGTCTGTTTCGTAAACAATATAATGTTAATTAACTCTTTGGTACTCGATCAATCAACCTGGTCAGTGTATCAAATCAGAATAATAGCGGAAATTGTTGTGTTCATTTAATTATTTTCTTATAATTATTCTCTTCGCTTAATTTTTCATTGACAAGTCTCTTAATATATTTTATATTTTACTTTTTTGGAGATTCAGGGTCTTTAAGAAAAACATGTATAAAATTATTTTGCATTGATCAAGTATGTTTAAATATATAAAATCAATCTCACAATGGAGACATAAAACATAAAATACGTGCGAGGCGTCCATTTTGCTATTCTGACCAATTGGAGTCGTAACGATTTGGGGATGTACCGATTTGGGGATGTACCGATTTGGGGACGTAGCGATTTGGGGACGTAGCGATTTGGGGACGTAGAGATTTGGGGATGTACCGATTTGGGGAGGTAGCAATTTGGGGATATAGCGATTTGGGGACGTAGAGATTTGGGGATGTACCTACTCGGGCTCGTAGGAATTTGGGGACGTAGTGATTTGGGGATGCACCGATTTGGGGACGATCAATTTGGGGACGTACCGAGTTGGGGATGTACCGACTTGGGGAGGTAGCAATTTGGGGATATAGCGATTTGGGGACGTAGAGATTTGGGGATGTACCGACTCGGGGACGTAGGAATTTGGGGACGTAGTGATTTGGGGACGTAGTGATTTGGGGATGTAGGAATTTGGGAATATAGCGATTTCGGGACGTAGCAATTTGGGGACGTAGCAATTTTGGGACGTACCGATTTGGGGACGTAGCGACTTGGGGATGTACCGATTTGGGGACGTAGCAATTTTGGGACATACCGACTTGGGGAGGTAGCAATTTGGGGATATAGCGATTTGGGGAGGTAGCAATTTGGGGACGTAGAGATTTGGGGATGTACCGACTTGGGGACGTAGTGATTTGGGGATGTAGGAATTTGGGAATATAGCGATTTGGGGATGTACCAATTTGGGGACGTAGCAATTTTGGGGACGTAACAATTTGGGGACGTAGTGGTTTGGGGATGTATCGATTTGGGGACGTAGGATTTTGGGAACATAGGAATTCGGGAATGTATGTATTTGGAAATGTAGGTACTCGGAAATGTAGGGATTTAAGAATAGTATAACGATTCGTGCTCTTGTAACCTGGGTCAGGCTCTTCATGCGCCGACTCGAGGGTTGACATCGGTACATATTACAAACTACGTGTACCAAACTTGTAGGATTCATCGAGAAAAAGTAAACTCTTAAGCTTCTAATATAATATTTTCTAATGTAACAACAACTATAGACTTCAGTAAAAATAACATCTTGTCACAAAATGTGCGACCCTTGGTGTATAACGTCAGTTGCATGTATCAGAATATTTCCACAATTTTCTCGCAAGAAAGTAATATAAGAAGTTGCGTACAACTCCTGAATAATTGCAAACTTTCTGAATAATTGTAAGAATGATGGAAACGGAGATAAGGGAAAGAATAAAAATTGAAGCCAGCCGCAAACGCGGCGTAAGTATGTCGCATTGCAACTGTAAATTGCATCGCGATAAAGCGTAAGATATTAATCTTTAATAATGGAAACGTTCATTCCGGGACGCTTGAGAATGCAATAAAAAAGATTCAACAAGAGTCAGATTTAAAATCGTGGCGATCTTCGAAACAAGACTTATAGACCTTAAAGATAAATCGAGGATTAGACCTTCGAAACGTTATTGCGAAGCACGAAATACACTTTCGACTTGGTGACCCAGTTATCCTGCGAGTTTCATCCAAGAATATCTTTACGATCTTTCTAAAGACCTTTTAAGGACTTCAACTACCGTATTCTATCCTATCGTGCCTTCTTTATATAAAAATATCCAACAGAGATCAACGTAATATTTAACCCTTTCGCTACGGTTATCTGTGACGAAAACTCTTCGCCGGTCTCTGATCAGAAATCTCTAAAGTGGCAGTTCACGGTTTGCTGGGTTGGGTTAACGTGGCGTTCTTTGCTAGTTTTCACTGGTGGATTGCTTAGATTTTGGAAATTTTTGGTTAGACATTTCTGGGATTTTGGAAAATTTGAAATTATGGATTTTTGGGATTTTGAACATTTTTCAATTGTGAATTTGTGGAATTTTGGAAATTTGGTAATTATGGATTTTTGGGATTTTGGAATTTTTCAATTGTGGGTATGTGGGGATTTTAGAAATTTTTCGACTGTGGATCTTTGGGATTTCGAACATTTTTCAATTGTGAATTTTTGGAATTTTGGAAATTTATCAATTTTGGTTTTTTGGGATTTTGCAATTTTTTAGTTATGGGTATGTGGAGATTTTTAAATTTTTCAATTGTGGATTTTTGGGATATTCAAATTTTTTAGTTATGGACATGTGGTGATATTGGAATTTTTCAATTATGGATTTCAAGGATTTAAAAATTTCTCAACTTTTCTACTTTGGAACTTTGGAATTATGGAATCTTTAAGGTTGGAAGTTCACAATTTAGGTGAATTCATAACATAAAATTAAGTTTGCAAATTTGGGGAATTAAGAATTTACATGTTTCTGTTATTTCCAAATTTCAGAACAGACATTTGAGAATTTGAAGATTAGACAATTTAACAATTTGGAAACTGATGTCCCTGAAAATTTGGAAATGTGTGAATTTTAGAATTTAATAATTTGAAAACTTGCAAACTTGCAAATTTGAAAATTTGACAACTTGAAAACTTGAAAGCTTGAAAACTTGAAAACTTGAAAACTTGAAAACATGAAAACTTGAAAGCTTGAAAACTTGAAAATTTGAGGTCCTGAAAGCTTTAAAACTTGGAAAGTTTCACATACAAAAACTTGAATTTTGGAAAGCTTGAAAGCTTGAGATCCTTAGAGCTCAAGACCCAAAGACGTGACATCTTCAAGCTTCGGAAGCTTAAAAACTTGATATGTCGGGAGCTTTGGAGCTTTAGAGTATACAGCTTAAAAACTTGTGTACCAGAAAATCTGAAACCCAGGTAATATAGTGAATTGAAACTTCAAAGCCTGAATATCTCAACAGATTAAAAGCTCTCAGGCTCTCAAGTTTGCCCTCATACAAACATAAAAATTGAAAACCAAATCTGTATAACCAAAAATTTCCGAACCAAAGAAATCTGTAAAACCAAAAAATTCCAAACCAAAGAAATCTATAAAACCAAAAATTTCCAAACCAAAGAAATCTATAAAACCAAAAATTTCAAACCCTAAGAAATCTGTAAAACCAAATATTTCCAAACCTAAGAAATCTGTAAAAGCAAAAATTTAAAACCCTAAGAAATCTATAAAACCAAAAAATTCCAAACCAAAGAAATCTATAAAACCAAAAATTTCCAAACCTAAGAAATCTGTAAAACCAAAAATTTCCAAACCTAAGAAATCTGTAAAACCAAAAATTTCCAAACCAAAGAAATCTATAAAATCAAAAATTTCCAACCCTAAAAAATCTGTAAAACCAAAAATTTCAAACTCTAAGAAATCTATAAAACCAAAAATTTCCAAACCAAAGAAATCTATAAAACTAAAAATTTCCAAACCTAAGAAATTTGTAAAACCAAAAATTTCCAACCCTAAGAAATCTGTAAAACCAAAAATTTCCAAACCAAAGAAATCTGTAAAACCAAAAATTTCAAAACGTGTTATCTTGAACTCTTGTAAACATGAAAACGAAGAAACCTGAAGCACCCCGTTTATCCGCGAGTAAACCAGCGTCTCGCGACCCTTCAGATTTTGTCGGAGACTGTATATCGGATTAGCGCTATTTTTATTCAAGGTATGCGGCGCTCGTGCCGGCAGCAACGTCGCTAGGGCTCGATAAGAGCGTAGGTATAGCAGTTAATTATATCAGTGCCCCATTAGCGTGCCAGTACACCGCGAGATTGCGATGGCTTTTTATACCAGCGCACCGCGAGGGTTTGCTGTTGCCGGTGCCTTTTTTTTCCACCTGGTCTGTACTCGCGCCACCTTGGTCCGCGTACAACCCTCTGCGTAAATACGGGCCAGTAATTACGTTGCTGCAGGGAAATTACCGGTTACCGGCTCGTCGTTCACTTTTATCCAATTAGGGGATTGCTTCGACCAACGGGGGCTCAGACCCTCCGCGCTCGCTAATTCTTGCCGCCGAAAAAGAACCCTGCTCTCCTCTATTTTTCTTATTACGTCCCCAATTTATTCGACGGGATGTTCGCCGACTTACACGGCCGAAAAGCGCAGCGTTTTCGTCCCTGCTAATTAGCGTCCGGTCACCTCGCTTTTTTTGCACGATTTTTGGAAGATGACCGAGCCTTGTAGACTCGAGGACCTCTGCACGTAATTATCGTTTAGTTTATCAGGTCTTGAGGGGCGTTTTTGAATTTGTTATGGAGTGTGCGTAGATGCATGTTTGGGAAGTGTAACGTTGGGGAGTTTTTAAATGGTAAGTTTTGGAATTTTTAGGAATGGTGGTGTAATTGCTGTCACATTTTTTATTTGGAAATTTGAAAGTTTGCAAGTTTTCGATTGGGGGAATTTGAGAGTTAGAAAGGTGCGGTTTAAGTTAGATTTGGGGTTGAAGAAATTGAGAAATTTGAAATTTGTATGATTTGGTGACTTAGAGGTGAAATTTGGAATTTGCAGGATTTGAGGATTTGGGGAGTTGAGAATTTGTCGAATTACGTGCTGAGTAATTTGGGAATTTGGAGATTTTGGAATTTGAGGATTTTGGAATTTAGGGATTTTGGAATTTGGGGATTTGAGAATTTGGAAATTTGGGAATTTGGGAATTTGGGGATTTGAGAATTTGGGAAATTGAGAATTTGGAAAATTTAGAATTTGGGAAATTGAGAATATGGGATATTGAGTATTTGGGAAATTGAGAATTTGGAAAATTGAGAATTTAGGGATTTGAGAATTTGGGAAATTGAGAATTTGGGAAATTTAGAATTTGGGAAATTGAGAATTTGGGAAATTTAGAATTTGGGAAATTGAGAATTTGGAAATTTGAGAATTTGGGAAATTGAGAATTTAGGGATTTGAGAATTTGGGAAATTGAGAATTTGGGAAATTTAGAATTTGGGAAATTGAGAATTTGGGAAATTGAGTATTTGGGAAATTGAGAATTGGGAAAATTGAGAATTTAGGAAATTGATAATTTGGGAAATTGAGAATTTAGGAAATTGATAATTTGGGAAATTGAGAATTTGGGAAATTGAGTATTTGGGAAATTGAGAATTTGGGAAATTTAGAATTTGGTAAATTGAGAATTTGGAAATTTGAGAATTTGGGAAATTGGAGATTCGGGGATTTGAGAATTTGGGAAATTGGAGATTCGGGGATTTGAGAATTTTGATATGTGGGGATTTGGGGATTTGGGAATTTGCCGAATTAGTTGCTCATTAATTTGGGAATTTGTGAGATTGAGAATTTGGGAACTTGTAGATTTCGGGATTTGGAAATTTGAAAACTAGGGGCTTTAGGAACTTCAGATTTTTCGCAATTTGTGAACTAATAAATTTGAAACCTTGAATTGCAAAATTCAGAATTTAGAAACGTTTATACATTTTTAAATTTGAAAATTGGATGAATTTGAAGTGCAAAAATTAGTAAACCTGTTCCATAACCACTTTTATCAAATAACTACAAAAAAAGAAATTTCCAAAAATAAAATTGCAATAATAACTGAAACCAAGTCGAGATATAAAACTGAAATCTTAATCTCTGACATAAATCGAAATTACGAAATTAATTCGATCAAATAATCAAAACATAAACGTCACAGTATAATTAAAAATGATCATAATATAACATTGTATTCTAAATATCTACTGCTAAAATCAGATTAACGACGTAAAAATGATATATAGAGGCATTAAATTATCTACTTAATTTTTAATATCGTAAATGATCCATATTACAGTGTATTGTACTGGATATGGCTATTTCTACTGTGACGGTCAACGTGTTAATAATCAATGTGTGTCGTGTGTCTGACTAAGCATGACTGTTTCTACTGTGGCATTCGATGCGTGATAGTAGTATACATTTCACTTCAGAATGAACAGTCTATTTTCAATGGTATGTATACAAGGTGTTCATAAAGTATCTAAAAGCACATCAAATCACATCTGAATATATCATTTATATTTTGCATCTCTATATGTAATAATTATTTAAACTTTGTCGTTCTATATAAAATTATTCTTTTACTTTATTCTTTATTCATTTGTTACTTTTCATTTATTATTCATTTTTTTTTATTATTCATTTATTTTATTTTATTTCGCTTATTCGTTTATTTTATTATTAAGCTATTTTCTAAAGACAGTATTGATAGATATGTGAAAGTATATTAAGCATGATACGATAAAATAAAAATACCGTCTATTTTGTATTATTCATTCAACCAAATGTATCAATCGGTTTGTAATTCCATGTAATCGATCTAAATCAATTATGTACACTATTATTATGAATTTAAGATTTATGTTGCAAATAAAATATTCAGTGATCGGTTAAATATGTTTCAAGATCATTAGAATATTGCTATTTATTTTTTAATATTATTACATTTATTATTTTCATCATTATATATCTTTATTATTTTTATTATTTTCATGGTGATAATTTATGTCTTCATACATTGTGGTAAAAACAACACGGTAGAATTCACTAGAATTCAATGTCTTAAAAAATTCACCAAAACCATCTTTCTTAAATTCTTCAAACTTAAAATCCACACACAAAACAGAAACATTTTAACCCTCCAAAAAATAATCCCGCAATTTCTACAAACCCCTTAAAATTGAGCCACCAATATAAATTGCTTCTTCGTCCAACAAAATGATCACACAGTAGAGGAAAATCAATACTCCCATAGAAGAAAAATTCCGGAGCTAACCCATTAATTAACGGAAAGTCAATAACGCAGACGATAAATTACGATCTGATCGATCAGCTGCTCCCCGCGCTTGCACCGGCGCTTCCGATTTCTTTTTTTTCAACGGGTGTTCCTCCATTGTTTCTCGGCGAACTGCATTAAACCCTGAAACGCCGATCACTGCAAAGCTCTATAAATATAATAATGAATCGAACGTTGCAACTGGAAGCGTCATTGACTAGCCATGCTCGACGAACTTCGCGAAATCGATCACGCCTATGTCAGGGTCGCTCGTACCCGCTCGTCCTAACGCGTTTATTATCGTGATAGTTATTGATGATCCCTATTAGCGATTTTATTTCATCGAATAATTATAGCATGTCTCGAGAAACGATTCTTAGGTGTATTTATGTTTCGATGGACCTTGAGTTCAATACCTCTTGCTCCAAGGTTTCACTCTGAATTTATTTATTAGTTAGGTCTCTTGCACTATTTACTATTGGTTAGGTCTCTTCCACTATTTATTTATTTATTGACTTGATTTTATTAAGATATGCAAGTCTAAGAACAATTTTTAATGTATACAAGTTGAAGCATACAAGTTAATGTATACTAGAAGCATATGAATATGCATATGTATACGTTGAAATATTACTCATATGTTATTCCTTAAGTTCAAATAGTATTTTTCAGATATATTATTCAAATGATATTTTTCAAACATACGAATTAATATCCTTCAAATATATTTCTCAGATACACGTATGTATATCATTCATACTTTAAATACATTATTCAAATGGTATTCCTCAAGTACATTATTCAAACATGTCCCAAATGTATTCCTCAGATTCGAATAAATTGACTAGCACGAAATTTCTTCAGCAAAAAAGTTTGAACTTAATCGTATTAAATCTGGTTCTTCACAAAATTACCGAACATGTCGGATTTTCGGGAAAGTACGTAGCTAAAGGGTTAAGATGTGGATGGAGTCTTTTCATACAGCCGAAAATCCGTCGGCTCTTCGTTGTTCCGCCATTTCGCCTAACTTTTAGTCGGATCTCGGTCCGCGTAGCCGCGCCATGGAAGCATTACCTTAATGCGACCCAGAAAGCTCTTTTATTACACCCGTACTCGGCCGTACACATTACACCGTTCGTGTGTACACTCTGTATTCGACGGCCGAATGCTCTCACACGTACACACACGTTTCTATATAGGTGTATCTGTGTGTGGACGAGAGCCACTGCTTCTGATCCTATTGCCATGCCGGATTGAAAAAAGCATACTTCTCCCCTCTTCGTTCGCGCTGAACGACCGTTTTTTTTTGGGGGGACTCTAATGTCTTTCGCCGTGATTAATCCCTTTTTGTTCGTGATTCTTCAACGCGACGCGCGGAAATAATTATTCCTCTCGGATGATCATCGCGAACTCACAGAGAATGGACCCGGGTTGATGGCGGTTGATGAAAGGAGATGTTACTAGGGAAACTTCTCTTTTTGTTTTCTGCTTTTCGAAGTTGTTTGTAGATCATTCGGTAAAGACAATTTTAGAACGATTTGAAGGTATTTGATACTGACGTTCCAGGATTTATGGACAGCAACAAAGGAGGACTTAGAGATTCACACGAATATTATAACTTACTGGTAATTAGGTAACAGCGATCTTTGGCCTTGGTTCTCATTTTTCACCGATGAATTCATATCTCTTGCAAGCAATTTTTAATAGCGTTTCAGAGTCTGTGGAAGGTTATTTCAAATTCGCGTAAAAAGTCTAAGAGAAAAATTGCAAGAATAAATATAAGTATTTTCAAGTGTGTGGTATTATCACCTAACTAAAAGAATTCAACACATCACTAAATAATACAGAAAATAATACATCAACATCTACGTATTGTATCACAAATATTTAAGAGCACTTGAAAAAAACTACCAAACCCCATATTTTAAGTCAAAGATTTCGCGAAAGGAGTGTAATTTGCATGGGATCGAAGGGATTTAACAGAAGTTACGAGAGGTTTAACAGTGACTCGTTCCCAATATTGCAACCATTTGGAAGCAATAGGAGTTTTAATAGCGGCGGCGAACGGACGATCATGGACGCAGACGTTAGTCGCCGAGGGTGATGTCCTCGCCATTGATTGGCAGCCCTGGCCGCGTACTCGTCAAGGTTCCACCACTTGAACATGCAGCTACGATTGCGGATTAAAATCGATTTTCATTTTTTCAACTTGCTCATTTTTGCGATCTTTCAACAATATTAACTGTGAACTTGCTAAACAGTTCATCGCGATTTTTAGGTTAGGTCAATAACGTTTAACTACAGATATTTTACCTTATTCTTTTTACAATTTTCTTTTGTAGCCAACCATTAATTTAATACATATCTACAATTTATGTGATAAATTTCTGTTTAGATAGAATTTCTTCATTTATGATTGTAGTGGTTCTTTTTATCTTTGTCTTTGAATCGAATGTCTGTATACACTTGATGTGAATGATATTGTAACTTGAATGTAAATATAATTTAGTAGGAATTGATAGTAGGTCTGTGGGCAGCTTGATCATTTTTGTAATGTTTATTTTAAGAGTATTAACTATGAACACATTGCTAATCAATTTATCACGGGAATTTTTAGGTTAGGACAATAATCCTTCAGGGTAGTTACAGATATTTCATCTTGTTTTTCTTGTTATAATTTCCTTTTATAGTCAACTATCTTAATAAATACCTAGTATTTATATGATAAACTTCTTCTTGGATACAGCTTCTTCGTTCATAATGATTACAATACAAAATACGACATTTTTTATATTTATCTTCGAATTAAATGCATATCGAAACCAAGTACGAACATCACAAACATAATCTCATATCAAGTGTTAATTAAGGTTATATCAAGGCTTTAAAAAATCAATTCAAACATATGTAATAAAAAGAAAATATCAAGCATTAACAAGTATATTAAACCCACAGGGACAAACATAACCTCTATACAACTCGTATCGTTAATTGAGGTTATGCTTCTAACAACCTAACCTAACCTCTACACAACTCGTATCGTTAATTGAGGTTATGTCAGGGCTTCAAAAAATAATTTCAAACGTGTAATAGAAAGAGAATATAAAGTAACAAAATTTAACAAAGAAAATTTGATTAAAAGTCATTTTTGTAAAAGAGGTTACCGATATATCTGATAATATTGTGCTGCACGAAAATGTTGCGATTACAGATGAGAAGTTGACAGAAGTCAAAAGGTCAGAAATAGATTTAGAAAGTCGGAAGAAAGTTCTCGCCGTTTCCATTCGTGATCAATGTGTCCTTATTCAACTGTTTGACGTTTCCTTCGAAACGTCGTTTCATTTCCTAGCTATCGGTATCGGTGCCGTCATCGGGACAGACGTTGCAATGGACATTGTATCGAGATCTCGACCGCGAGGTGTGCTCGATCTATTACCGCTTACTTTTCCTCCTTCGATAAACCATCGAACTGCATTAACCGCTTTTTTTTTTCTCCCGCCGCATCCTCCTGTTCGCTTTTCACCGTGCGAAATTGAATTCTCCATCGGTGAATCGAATTACGAACAATGCGAGGAGCATTACTCTTCGAAATCCTGTCTGTCTCGCTACTTAAAAGCTTCGTCGAGCGAACGAATTCTCTTTATAAAGTCAATACACGATCGTTTTTCAATCGTTCATTAATGAAATTCCATCGTTCTTTCAATTTTCGCGTTTAATATCCTGCCTCATTGTATTCGACGCTATTGATCGTCGTGAGACGCGATTGGCGTCATAAATTTCATTTTAATTATATAATTCATTAAAGTATAAGCGACGAGAATGAGTATTAATTGAAAAATTATATTGGTAATACATATTGATAGAAAAAGTTACGTTGGTAATATATATGGATATAAGAAATTATTTTTATAATAATTTTTAGGGTGTCTGACTACGCATGGCTGTATCTACTGCGTCAATGGATATGTTTATTTAATTACAATATGTAAGTGCTGACAATAATTTTATTAATTTAACAATTGTGGTGATATATGCAATAACAATACATGATAAAATATGTAACACAATTGAACTATCCGTTAGAGAAATTTTCAGTATGTCTGACCACGCATGGCTGTATCTACTGCATCAATGGATGCGTTTATTTAATTAAAATATATTAGTGCTGGTAATTGATATTAACTACAATTGTGGTGATATATGCAATAACAATACATAATAAAATATGTAACAGAATTGAACTATCTGTTACAGAAATCATTTTCAGCTTGTCTGACTATATATGGCTTAATCTACTGTGTCAGTGGATGCGTTTATTTAATGTAGTTTTTCAACTGCTGACAATAAATATTAATTCACTAATAACTACTGATATATGCAATATGTATGCATAGTAAAATATGTAATAGAATTGATCTACATGTTAGAGAAACAATTTTCAGCGTGTCTGACTATATATGGCTTAATCTACTGTGTCCGAGGATGCGTTTATTTAATGTAGTTTTTCAACTGCTGACAATAAATATTAATTGACTAATAACTGCTGATATATGCAATATGTATGTATAGTAAAATATGTAATAGAATTGATCTACATGTTAGAGAAATAACTTTCAGCATGTCTGACTACGCATGGCTTAATCTACTGCGTCAGAGGATGCGTTTATTTAATTTAGTTTTTCAAATGCTGACAAGAAATATTAATTCAATAATAACTGCTGATATATACAATAATAACTGCTGATATATAGTAAAATATGTAATAGAATTGATCTACATAGAGAAATAATTTGTAGCGTGTCTGACCATGTATAGCTTTTTCTACTGCGTCAACGTATTAAATATCATTCAATAGTTATATTAAACTATGATTTATTAAAAGAAAAATATTCTGGCTTTGTAACTAGCTATGATGATAATTTTGTATATCATTGTTACATTATAAATTTAACGTTAAATTATAAATGAAATTTTGTTATATCATAAGTGGTAAAGGAATTGAAGTTAACTTCATTCTGCCTTACTAGACGCGTCTGTGTCAGTGAACGTGTCCAAGTACCATCGAAAAGGATTTTCTTCAACCCCATAATTTTTCCACCCTTCACCCTTCGAAATGTTACGATGCTATTTGTCATCGCCGACAATAAACTCTGCGTGACACAAAACATCACGTTGACAACCGGGTTCGAAAGATTTCCATAAATTTTACTTTGAAATCGATGAATCTCATCGCAGAGAAATCGAAAAATATATAGAAATGTAATCTGCACATGCATTACAATATAATATCCCTGAATATGTAATACTTCAAAAAAATGTTCTCACATTGCCTAAAAAGTATTATTTGTAGAATATTAAAAAGTAATTTTACAGCACAGAAACTGCAGATGGTGAATTTCATTAAAATTGCGATTACTACATTGAAATTAATATAAAATGAAATATAACAAATTTTCTTTTATTACACATTGCTGTATCTACCGAGTCAGTGAACATGCGAAATGCTACGAAACTCAATTTCCGAGTACCTTCAATTTTTTTCCCATTCACCCTCCCAATTTTTACAATCGACAAAATTTTTGGTAGAATAATAATAGTAAATTACAAAGGTTGAAGATGGCGAATAGTAATAGCAAATTATAGAAGTTGAATATCACGAATGATAGTAAATTATTAAAAGTGAATGTCACGAATAATAACAGCAAATTAGTAAATTTGAATGTCACGATTAATAGCAAGAATCAAAGAGAGTGATTGTTCGCGTGTTTGACAAAACAGATTCCACTGCGTCATCGAAGATAAATACCATCGAGGAAGTTCGCACGAGGGTCCCCCTTTTTTGCCACCCACCCTTTTAATCTTTACGCAACCCGTCATCGACGTCGACCCCTCGAATCGAATCGTCAACGCTCAGAACCGCTCGTCCTTTTCTTTCTCTCTCATTGACGGTTCTAACGAACGAAGAAACGACGCGCATCCAACGTTCCCGATAATCGACCAGCGTGTACCGAATAATGAACGTTTCATCGAGGTCACGATCTTGTTCGGGCGACATTAGAAACGTCGTCATTTCGCTTCGTCTTCGACGCGTTCCCCTCTTCGTTTTATTAGGTTGCGAAATGGCCGATTTCGGAAGATCAACATTTCATCGCACAGGTAAATGGCACTATTTCAATTTGAAGCTCAAAGTTTGGAGGTGACTCAAAACTGAACTGTTTTATAAATCTGTTCATAAATATTTTGAATTTGAATCAGCTCATATCTATGGCACATAATTTGGTAGTTATATCTGCGACAAACATTGCACATATATATGCAATGTATATATATGATAATGTTAATTTTATAGTATTTTTATCAGCAACAATACATGTGCATCTGTAGCCTCATATATAGAATATTAATTAATATATACCAAACATTGCACGCATATATACAATATATGTATATGATAATGTTAATATTATAGTATTTTTATCAGCAATAATACATGTGCATCGGTAGCCTCTTATACAGAATATTAATTAATTTAAGTCAAACAGTGTACATGTACATACATACATGTACATACATGCACATACATGTATGATAATGTTAATATTGTAGTACCTTTATAAGTAATAATAGATGAGCATTTCTAACCTTATGTACAGAATATTAATTTAAGGCAAACATTGTAGATAATATTAATCTAGCATCTTCATCAGTAATAATAGATATGTATTTTTAGCCACATGTAGAGAATATTAATTTGATTCAGTGAATCAATGAAGATAATGATAATAGTTGAATAGTTTTGTCTGCAATAATAGATTCGCACTTGTAACCTCATAGAATACTAGCTTAATTAATTCAATTTGGATAAACAAGCTGCTTTTACACGCATAACTGTTTATTATAGTTGTTAATGATAATATCATGAAAATAATGGGTTAGGTTTGTTATAGGTTAAGTTACATTTAAAATAACCTTAATCAGCTTAATTCCTGTTCTGAAAAAAGTAAATTTCCATCGAATAGGTTAGGAAGAATAACACGTTCGGTGAGATTACGTTGCATTATGCGACCCTTATACGAGCACTCTGTATCGCGATTAACCAACAGGAACCATAAGCGGTATTTAGCAGAACATTCGATCGAATAGCGTCCGGTATACGAAATCGGTCATTTCGTGTGCCGCAACGACGCTAATAGGCGGGTTTGAAAACCGGGCAAATAAAAGCCGGTAGAAAATGGTCCTAACGGAAAGAGGCGTTTCTCGATTGGATCCGCGGATCGATCGTTGCCGTCGACGATGCCGAACATTCCCGCGTGCGACTGCGAATTATAGGCATGGGTCGTGCGCGGCTCGACTGACCGAGTTTGCGTTGGTGTTGGAGGTCCCATTGATTTCCTGGCCCATGTCAAGGCTGCACGCGAGGAACCCCCGTTTCGCCTCCGACCACCCACAACCTCCGTCAACCCCCTTCGACCTCCTGCGACCCCCTCGCCGACCACCTCTTTCACTCTAACTCTACATACACGTACACGAGTCTACTCTCTGTTACCAGCAGCCAGAGCAACGTTTTCGCTTCATGCCGACTCTCTCTCCCTTTCTCTCGCCCCCGATCCTTCTGCTTCTTTCCTCTTCCTCGACCCCGTGCTCTTCCCTCTGTTCGCCAGGGACGAATGCACCGCGTGCACTCGTTCTGTCTACCCGCGAACGTACAGTCAAGAGCAAATCTGCCCTCCCTGGGGAAAATATACCGACCAATGGACAGTTCTGGGGATGTGAACGTCGAGGGTGGAGAATTTGGGAATATGGAGATTTGGAGGTGCGTTGGACGTTTGGGACTGTGGGGTTATGGAAATTGGGGGTGGGGTAGGGATTTGGGAATCTTGGGATATGGGGAGTTTGGGGTTTGGAGGTGGATTTGGGATAGGGGGACGTTGGGAGTTAGGGACGTGAGGATTTGGGGACTGGGAATTGAGGTTGTTGTGATTTGGGGGTGTTGGAATTTGAAGACGTTGAGATTTGGGGACGTTGCTGTTTAGGGATGGTGAGATTGGGGGACGTTGCTATTTGGGGGCGTTGGGAATTTGGGGACATTAGGATTTGGGGACGTTGCTATTTGGGGACGTTAGGATTTGGGGACGTTAGGATATGGGGATGTTAGGATTTAGGGGACGTTGGGATTTGAGGCTATTGAGATTTGAAGTCGTTGAGATTTGAGGAGGTTGCTAATTGGGGATGTTGGGATTTGGGGACATCAGGATTTGGAGACGTTGCTATTTGTGGGCGTTGGAAATTTGGAGACATTGCTATTTGGGGGCGTTGGGAATTTAGGGACACTAGGATTTGCGGACGTTATGATTTGGGGACGATAGAATTTAGGAGACGTTGGGATTTGAGGCTATTGAGATTTGAAGTCGTTGAGATTTGAGGAGGTTGCTAATTGGGGATGTTGGGAATTTGAGGACATTAGGATTTGGAGACGTTGCTATTAGGGGGCGTTGGGAATTTGGGGACATTAGGATTTGGAGACGTTGCTATTTGGGGGCGTTGGGAATTTAGGGACACTAGGATTTGCGGACGTTATGATTTGGGGACGATAGAATTTAGGAGACGTTGGGATTTGAGGCTATTGAGATTTGAAGTCGTTGAGATTTGAAGAGATTGCTAATTAGGGATATTGGGATTTGGGGACATTAGGATTTGGAGACGTTGCTATTTGGGGGCGTTGGGAATTTGGGGACATTAGGATTTGGAGACGTTGCTATTAGGGGGCGTTGGGAATTTGGGGACATTAGGATTTGGAGACATTGCTATTTGGGGGCGTTGGGAATTTAGGGACACTAGGATTTGCGGACGTTATGATTTGGGGACGATAGAATTTAGGAGACGTTGGGATTTGAGGCTATTGAGATTTGAGGAGGTTGCTAATTGGGGATGTTGGGATTTGGGGACATTAGGATTTGGGGACGTTGCTATTTGGGGGCGTTGGGAATTTGGGGACACTAGGATTTGCGGACGTTAGGATTTGAGGACGTTAGGATTTAGGGGACGTTGGGATTTGAGGCTATTGAGATTTGAAGTCGTTGAGATTCGACGACATTGCGATTTGAGGAGGTTGCTAATTGGGGATTTTGGGATTTGGGGACATTGGGATTTAGAGACGTTGCTATTTGGGAGCGTTGGGAATTTGGGGACACTAGGATTTGAGGACATAGGGATTTGGGGACGTTGCTATTTGGGGGCGTTGAGAATTTGGTACCTTGGGATTGGGGCGCTGGAATTTGGGGACGTTGAGATTTGGGGATATTGAGATATGAGTACGTTGGGATTTGGGGATGTTGCTATATGGGGACGCTGGAATTTGGAGTCGTTTAGATCTGAGGATGTTGGGATCTGGGGATATTAGGATATGGGTACGTTGGGATTTGCAGATGTTGCTACTTCGGTACTTTGGGGTTTGGGGACGCTGGAATTTCGGGACGTTTGGATTTGAGGTCGTTGGGACTTAGAGACGTTGGGATTGTGGGAAATATGGGTACGTTGGGTTTTGGGAACGTTGCTGTTTGGGGATGTTGGGAATGGGTGCGTTGGGATTTCGGGACGTTGTAATTTGGGGACGTTAGAATTTGTGGATTTTGGTATCTGAAGACGTTGGAATTTAGAGGTACATTCGAAATCTGAAGACCTTGTGATGTAGGGTCTTTGGGATCTGAGGACGTTGCGATTTGAGGACGTTCTGATTTGGGAATGTTGAGATTTCTGGTCTTTGTGGTGTTTAGGATGTTGGGATTTGGTTGTAGATTCAGAATTTGGGGACGTTGTTACTTGACCATATTGGGACTTGAGAACGTTGTGATTTGGAGGATGTTGGGTTGTGGAGATGAATTCAGAATTTGATGACCTTGGGATTTGGGGTCGTTGCGATTTTAGGACGATCTATTTTGGGAATGCTGAGATTTCCGGACGTTGTGATTCTGAGGATGTTGGAATTTGGATTTAGGTTCCAAATTTGGGGACGTTGTTACTTGACCACATTGAGACTTGAGGACGTTGTGATTTGAAGGATGGTGGATTTGGATGTAGATTCAGAATTTGAAGACCTTGGGATTTGGGGTTCTTGGTGTCTGGGGACGTTGAGATTTTGGGACGTTCTGATTTGAGAATCTTGGGATTTCTGACCTTTGGAGTCTTGAGGATGTTGGGATCTGGATGTAGATTCAGAATTTGGTGACATTACTACTTGACCACTTTGTGTCTTGAGGACATTGTGATTTGGAGGATGTGATTTGGAAGTAGATTCAGAATTTGGGGACGTTGCTACTTCAAAACATTGTGGACTTCGAAATATATCTACTTTGGGATTTGAAGACGGTTAACATGTTGCGACCTTATAATATGGAGAGTTTGAAACTTAAAGATATTTTCACAATTTGGAAATCTTTAAGTATGATTATTCTAAGATCAGATACATGAATATTACAATCCAGGGATTAATTCGAAGATCTGGGATTAGAAGTACTAGGATTTTACTATTCAGGAACATTGATATTTAGGATAGGTTAAGAATTTAAGAAATCACACCTCGAACGAGTCTCCACAGTAATTACTCCATACCTGATCAATGAAGTCACTTCGTATCATCGATCTCAATCGTTCGATAAATTGATGACGAACGATCAATGTTCTTTATCCACTATTTTAATAACTTCGTAAGATATCTTTGAAAATGCTTCTGTCTACTCGATGTTTCTTGTGGGTTCTTAACATTCTTTGATCGCGGAATTAAGAGTTTCCCTTTAGGTTCTTGTGTGCAGGTGTACTCGTTCTTTCAAGGGTGATCGTGATGGAGTGGCCTCTCTTGATTAATCGATTCTTTACATTCTGTTCTTCTTGACATTCAACATTCTACATAGTTATAAAGTTATTATGCTCCTACAAAAATCAATATTACCAATCGCGTTTTTGTATAATTTAAGGATGCATTCGGTAAAAATAACTGAAGATGTTTCAGATAAAAGTTGTACGTTTTTAGTGTGATTATAGGAGATTAAGAGTTACGAGTTCTGAGAAGAATTTGATTTATTTCATATCTTAATGTAGTAAGTTATATATTATTTTACTATTATATTGCCACTTACTAATAAACGTGTATTAGGGGGTGTACTTTAGCAACATCATTTCTGTACATTAATCTGTAAATTTCTTAATTTTGTAAGGCACAAAAAATGTGCAAATTTTTCAACTTTCAAATCGCTATTGTAATAAAATTTCAAATTTTCGAATGTCTATTTGCTACAAATTTTTAACTCACAAATATTCACTTTCTCAATTTTAGAGATTGCAAAATTTTCAAATTCTAAAATACTAATTTTAAAATTGTTTTGATTTCTGCAATTTCCAAATCTCTGAATGTATAAATACCAAAATCCCAATATCCATAATTCCCTAAATTCTCAAACTTCCATATTCTCAAATTCTCAAATTTTCAAATAACCGAAATCCAAAATCCTCAAATCTCCAAATCTCAGAATTTCCAAATTCTCAAATTTTCAGATTTTTATATCTCCAAATACCCAAATACCCAAATACCTAAATTTTTACATCTTTAAATCCCCAAATTCTCAAATTTTCAAATCCTCAAATTCCCAAATTTTCAGATGCTCAAATTTGTAAAATTGCATATTCCGACTTCCTAAATTCTCTGATTTTCAAATTGCCAAATCCCCAAATCCCAAATTTCAAATCCCCAAATTCCAAAGTCCCCAAATCTCAATTTCCCAAATTGCAAAGTCCCAAAATCCCCAAATCCCTAAATCCCAAATATCTCAAATCCCAAATTTTCCAAATTCCAAATCCCCAAATCCACAAATTCCAAATGCCCCGAATCCCAAGTCCTCAAATTTCAAATTCCCCAAGTCCCAAGTTCCCAAATTCCAAAGTCTCTAAATCCCAGAATCGCCAAATCTCAAATCCCAAGTCCCCAAATTCTAAATTCCAAATTCTTCAAATCCCAAGTCCCCAAAATCCAAATTCCCCAAATCCCAAGTCCCCAAATCCCAAGTCCCCAAATTCCAAATTGCCCAAATCCTAAATCCCTAAACTTCAAAGTTTCCAAATCTCAGAATCCCCAAATCCCCAAATCCCAAATCCCAAATCGCCAAATTCCCTAGTCCCAAAATCCCCAAATCCCATATTCCAAAGTCCCCAAGTCCCAAATCCCTATATCCCAAATCCCAAGTCCCCAAATTCCAAATTGCCCAAATTCCAAATTCCCTAAATCCCAAGTTCCCAAATTCCAAAGTTTCCAAATCCCAAATTCCCAAACTCCAAAGTTTCCAAATCTCAGAATCCCCAAATCCCCAAATCCCCAAATCCCAAATCCCAAATCGCCAAATTCCCTAGTCCCAAGATCCCCAAATCCCATATTCCAAAGTCCCCAAGTCCCAAATCCCTATATCCCAAATCCCAAGTCCCCAAATTCCAAATTGCCCAATTCCCAAGTCCCCAAATTCCAAATTCCCCAAATCCCATGTCCCCAAATTCCAAATTCCCCAAATCCCAAGTCCCCAAATTCCAAAGTTTCCAAATCCCAAATTCCCCAAATCCCAAGTCCCCAAATCCCAAAATTCCAGAATCCACCATTCGATATTTCAAATTTGAAGCTTTGAAAATTCTTTCACCCCTAAATCCCAAGTCCCCAAATCTCCAAATGTCCCATTCCATCGAATCCTTAAATTCTCCAGTTACCAAACCTCCAACCTCATAAATTCTCCCTAATCCAACCACCAGAAACCTAATTTCCCCAATCACACATAACCCGTTATCACACCCCGCCGAATGCAGCTACGAGTTACTTACCAAATCGTGATATTCGACGTACTAATACGCGCAAACGGATGATCCCACGGTAGCCGATTATCTAGTGAATTTTTCGCGGCGCGTGCTAGTGAACGAGTGGACGCAATTGCCAACAAATAATTCAAAGGTACTTCGAAAACACGACACGGTCGCGAGCTTGCCTGCCAAGGGGTGTAACGACCGCATATTAATCGCGAGGCTCACCGCGAGCCATGAATTTACGAGAACCTCGAGGGCCCACCAATGAAAATCCAGAAACGAACGGGAAAATATACGAATCGCGTGACCACTCGACCTTTTCCACGTCGATGGTTCCCACTTAATAACCCTGTTTCACCCTCTCCGTTTTTGTTATTTCCTTTCGAGATCGCGGTTGATTTCGTTACGGGTCCTCTCCCGTCGACCGCGGAAAATTGAAACGTTCGAGAAACACACTGATAGTTATGCGTGCGTTGAACGAACCAGAGTGGCGATAACGAGTGTGTACAGCGTTGGGAGGGTCCTTAAGGGAGATCGGTGCACAACGGCCGGAGGTTTTAGAGAGAATAACGAGAGAGACGGAAGTTTTAGAAGCGAAGAGGGAGCGCTTGAAGAGATTAGAACGAGGGAGTTCTTGTTGTTATCCCATTGGGAGAATACGTTGTGTTTGCTGTTACTTTATCGTCGGAGTTTTACTGTTAGTGCTTGTTAGATTGAATTTCGTTAGACCCCATGGAACTTCATTATGCGAAACTGTTATTTTGTAATTTCGTATATTCGTTGCACGGCGCACTGCCTCGATGGGTTATGGCTGGCTTAAAGTTTCGACGATATTTCAATTTATGGTACGGTGGTCCGATACATTCTCCAGCTTTTCATTTTTATTATCTAATAATCCTACATTTTAAATGCTTAAAATCTAAACATGCTAAAACGTACTTTAAGGTCGATTTCATATTTTACATAATATATACTGAAATTTTTATTCATCAAATTTTACTAAGCTTCTGTTGGTTTGAACATGGTCTGACATTTTATTCGATGGACATTGACATTAAATGCTAATTGATCTTCTATTGGTTTAAACACAGTCTGACATATTAACTTTAAATGCTAATTAATCTTCTATTGGCTTAGACACAGTCTGACATATTAACATTATTAACATTAAATTTTGCTAATTGATCTTCTATTGGTTTAAACACAATCTGACATATTAACATTATTAACATTAAATTTTGTTCATTGATCTTCTATGGGTTTAAACACTGTCTGACATATTAACATTATTAACATTAAAATTTGCTCATTGATCTTCTATTGGTTTAAACACAGTCTGACATATTAACATTATTAACATTAAATTTTGCTAATTGGTCTTCTATTGGCTTAGACACAGTTTGACATATTAACATTATTAACATTAAATTTTGCTAATTAATCTTCTATTGGTTTAGACAATCTGACATATTAACATTATTAACATTAAATTTTGCTAATTGATCTTCTATTCGTTTAGACAATCTGACATATTAACATTATTAACATTAAATTTTGCTAATTGATCTTCTATTGGTTTAGACACAGTCTGACATTTTAACATTATTAACATTAAATTTTGTTCATTGATCTTCTATGGGTTTAAACACTGTCTGACATATTAACATTATTAACATTAAATTTTGCTAATTAGTCTTGTATTGGTTTAGACACAGTCTGACATTTTAACATTATTAACATTAAATTTTGTTCATTGATCTTCTATTGGTTTAAACACAGTCTGACATATTAACATTATTAACATTAAATTTTGTTCATTGATCTTCTATTGGTTTAAACACAGTCTGACATATTAACATTATTAACATTAAATTTTGTTCATTGATCTTCTATTGGTTTAAATACAGTCTGGCATATTAACATTATTAACATTAAATTTTGCTAATTGGTCTTGTATTGGTTTAGACACAGTCTGACATATTAACATTATCAACATTAAATTTTGCTCATTGAACTTCTATGGGTTTAAACATAGTCTGACATATTAACATTATTAACATTAAATTTTGCTAATTGATCTTCTGGTTTAGTAGTCCGACATATGACTATATTACTCCATAGTCACTGGTAATATAATTTCTATAACCAATTTCTTGCTCTTAAAAAATACCCCGAAGTCGTAATACAGTAAAACCATACGATTAAGTATCAACGAACGTAACGTCCGTGTAAAGGCAAAGATCTAAACGCTATCCGAAAGTAATCAAAGTATAATAAGGGATAAGGCGATTCCGCAGGAGCGCGATAATCTTGTCGGAAATGAAGGCGAAACCTCATTAAGGGTGGAAACGATTGAATAATTAAGTAAAGCTGGCAAGACGTTTGCTTGGATTCGGCCAGCGGACACGGACGGGATGATCAGCATCGATCTGTAGCAATGATTTCCAGGAGATCCTTGCTCTGTGGAATATGTAATTTGCGGCGGCAGTGGTATAGCTCGACGCGTAGTCAGACCCAGACTCGATTCGATTGAACCGCACCGCCGGATATTGCAGTCACTGAAGAATATTTGATTTCCACGTAACTACGAACGTTCATTGATCCTGATGCTGATTCCTCGTGTTTTTACCACGTTAATCCACTGCGACGGAATTTTCTATTACTTTTCGTCTACAATTTTTGCCATTTCAGGAAACTTCGGGAGGCTTAGAATATGCCACATTTGATGAGTACGTTAAACGAATTATTAAGGATTTTATATAATATTTTTTTCGGGAGATTTAAAATGTGACGTATTTTACTGTGTCGAGGATTTAAAATTTTTCTTCAAACTCGAGGGCTCCACTATGGAGACAATGCAAATAATTTTCTATTAATGCACATATCATTTACTTATATGTGAATATGATTTTTCTATTGAAAATGTTTCGAGTCGTTGGTAATATGAATGAATAAAATCTTCGAGTGCAAAGAGTGAAAAGTTAAACGAAATTTAATAATTTTTACGTAATTTACTGCATCGAAAATTTTGAAATTGCTACGTTCTTCTGAGAGTCCCCAACTATTTTTGCAAAATCGGTCATGCAATAAGGAGGAAAGCTTCATTTAGATCTGCCAATCTCAGCATCCTGAGTCTCTAATACCGATCGATACAATCTTCGAAACCGTGTATTCCGATCTGATAAGCCCGGGGAAGAAATTCCTAATAAAAAGTAACAAATACGTCCGATATAGGTCGATTTAAGCCGGTCTTGGGTAAAAAGCCAATGATAATTAAAAACGGAATCGCCGGTGAATCAGCGAATCGCGCTGGAGGCACGTCGGCACGCATTGTCCGAATGTTGTTTTTTTTTTTTTGTTGTCTCTCTCGTCGTTGTTTCAGAAGCCATAATTAACGGGGGCCTCTAAATAAATGAAGTCGGCGGGTTAATAACGTGCATTGTAAAACGGCGCATTCAGCATCCGAGCCTTTTCAACGTTCCGCACTCGTGTCGTTTGGTCGCTTCTAATTAATTCTTCAAACGGTTCTTGCACAATATGAAGGTCGCGGTGATATTTGCAAGCGTTCCCTCATTGTCCCTCCGCTGTATTTTTTTCCCTCCTTTCTCTCCATTTTTCGCCGAAAAGTATCGTCGTTCCGTGCGACGGAAGTGGCCGCGTGTCGCAGCCCGGAAGTCATTAGAGCAGCACGCGGTATGCGCGTTGTTTCATCAATCATCTCTGTAAGCGCGCATTAATAATCGTTCGCTATTAAATATGCATCTCGTCGTTTGTCGACCGTGTCGTTTCTTTTCCCGTTTGATGTTTCCATTTCGCGTTCAATTGCCACCCTCTCTCTCCGTGTCCCGGTTTTTCTTTTCTCTCGATTCGATCGCGATTCATTGTGCTGCAATGCCCTCTCGGCAAATTAATATCGGGAGAATTGTTTTTCCCTGTTTCGCGAGTAGGCAGTGCGAACGATGACACGAACGAGTTTAAGTAGGCTGATTTGGTGCGAGGGGGTTGAATCTTCATAGGAAGAAAACTAGGGAACTAGATTATTAATTGAAATTAATCTAACCAGATGCAACTGTATATTGTTAGTATCATATTCTGCATACTGTAACACAACCTTACTTTCGATATCTGCTTGTGTCTAATCTAATTCTAACATAACCTAATGTAACGTAACATAGTCCTATATTAGTTTGATCTAACCTAATGTGAAGCTAATTGACATTACTATAATAATAAGAGGTATATTGTTAGTATCATATTGTGTATACTGTAACATAACCTTACTTTCGATATCTGCTTGTGTCTAATCTAATTCTAACCTAACCTAATGTAACGTAACATAGCTCTATATTAGTTTAATCTAACCTAATGTGAAGTTAACTGACCCTACAATAGTTTGAGGTATATTGTTAGGATTACTGTTAGGTATATTGAGGTATATTGTTAGTAGTATCATATTGTGTATACTGTAACATAACCTTACTTTCGATATATACTTGTGTCTAATCTAATTCTAACCTAACCTAATGTAACGTAACATAGCTCTATATTAGTTTGATCTAACCTAATGTGAAGTTAACTGACCCTACAATAGTCTGAGATATATTGTTAGGTTTACTGTTAGGTATATTGAGGTATATTGTTAGTAGTATCATATTGTGTATACTGTAACATAACCTTACTTTCGATATCTACTTGTGTCTAACCTAATTCTAACCTAACCTAATGTAACGTAACAGAGTCCTATATTAGTTTGGTCTAACTTAATGTGAAGCTAACTGACATTACTATAATAATAAGAGGTATATTGTTAGTATCATATTGTGTATACTCTAACATAACTTTACTTTCGATATCTACTTGTGTCTAACCTAATTCTAACCTAACCTAATGTAACGTAACATAGTTCTATATTAGTTTGGTCTAACTTAATGTAAAGCTAACTGACATTACTATAATAATAAGAGGTATATTGTTAGTATCATATTGTGTATACTCTAACATAACCTTACCTTCGATATCTACTTGTGTCTAACCTAATTCTAACCTAACCTAATGTAACGTAACATAGTTCTATATTAGTTTGGTCTAACTTAATGTAAAGCTAACTGACATTACTATAATAATAAGAGGTATATTGTTAGTATCATATTGTGTATACTCTAACATAACCTTACCTTCGATATCTACTTGTGTCTAACCTAATTCTAACTTAACCTAATGTAACGTAACATAGTCCTATATTAGTTTGATCTAACCTAATCTAAAGGTAACTAACACTAAAATAGTTCAAGGTAATCAAACATTATCCTAATCAAATCTAATTACAAACTGGTGTACCCTAACCCAATTTTAACGTTGATCTCCGATCCCATTGGAAGTAACCTAATCTAATTTTAACTTGATCTAACCAACGTAGTTCTGTGCCTAATCTAGTTTCATACTGTGCTAACTTGAATCTGATCAAACTGTAACTCGAACTGTAATCCTAATCTAACTCGAACCTAACTTTAAGCGAATTTAGTTTAACTCTAACTTAATTATATAACCTAATTCTAATGTAATTAAACCAAACCCTAATGTAACCAAATTCTACTAATATAATAATACCTAACCTTAAATTAGTATAACCTAATCAAATGTAATCGTAAATTAGCCTAATCAGACCTAACCTAATACTAAACTTGTATTCTCTAATACAATCTAACTTCAAATTAGTATAATCTAATTTAGTCTGCAATTAGTCGAACGTAATTTTCAATTAACCTAATTCTTAATACCATAACCTAAGAAAATTTAATCATACTAGTCTAAACTAGTCTAACCTAATCTAATTTAACATTAAACTAGTCTAATCTAATTTAACCTTCAATTTGTCCAACCTACCCTAATTTCTAATACCATAACCTAATCAAATTTAATCCTTAACTAGTCTAATCAAATCTAACCTAATGCTGAACTAGTCTAACCTAATCAAACCTAATGCTAAACTAGTTTAACCTAACCTAATCTAACATCAAACTAGTCTAATCTAATTTAACCTTCAAGTAGTCGAACCTAATTTCCCATTACCCTAATTCCTAATACCATAACCTAATCAAATTTAATCCTTAACTAGTCTAATCAAACCTAACCTAATGCTGAACTAGTCTAACCTAACCTAATCTCACATCAAACTAGTCTAATCTAATTTAACCTTCAATTAATCGAACCTAATTTCCCATTAACCCTATTCCTTATACCAAAACCTAATCAAATTTAATCCTAAACTAGTCTAATCAAATCTAACCTAAAGCTGAACTAGTCTAGCCTAATGTAATTTAACATTAAACTAGTCTAATCTAATTTCACCTTCAATTAGTCGAACCTAATTTCCCATTAACCCAATTTCTAATACCAAAACCTAATCAAATGTAATCCTAAACTGGTCTAACCTAATCAAATCTAATCCCAAACTAGTCTAGCCTAATGTAATCTAACCTCAAACTAGGCTAATCTAATTTAACCTTCAATTAGTCGAACCTAATCCATTAACCTAATTCTACCATAACCCAGTCTGATTCAATCATAACCGTATTCTAACCTAATCTGACCTCACCCTCACCCAATCAAAACCTCATACGAATGCACCCTAATCCAAGCATATAAAATCTTCAGATCACTTAGACTAACCTTCATAAAATATTAAGGAATTGACCTAACCTATCCCTAACTTGAATTAACTTATTCTACTCTCCTCAAAAACTTTGTAACAGTATTTAATATAGTGACCTTGACTAACTATAAGAGTGTGATTTTACTAAAAAAATTTGAAATGTCATGCAAATAGATTTTGTTTTTACATATTTCACCCTAACCCATTTTCTGCGCAAATCGTTTCAAAAAATCGATCCAAGTAAAAACACATTCATAATACTCTAAGAAAAGAAATGCAAATGATTTTTTTTTATAAGGCACTGCATATCTTTTACATAATGCGATTCCTATGTACAGTCAACATATAGTATAATACAGCACGCTATAATTATAATTATTCAGGATACGATCGTTTCAGTTTTTTGTCGAAGCTGATCACGTGCCACCTCGCGTGACCGATACAATGTTGATACAGCTTGCAATTTAATTTTTATTATTTTGATATCACGTATCGAGTGACGTAGACCAATGATAAACCTGCGAGGTGTGCAAATTAAGAAACATTTGTGCTCAGTAAATTAATTCAGCAAGAATTCGAGATCTGATTATTTAAATTAAGGATTATGATTGTTTAAATTAATAGCTGAAGCTTTGTGGACTTTACATTTCTTTCATAAAGTCATTGCTAGTACTTGAGATTGTAACTAATTTTACATGAAATTATCACAATTCGTTTTTTTAATTTTGAACAAAAATACATTTTTCAACTCTAAGTGATATTTCCACTGAAAACGTTTAACGGAATATTATGTTACACTTCAAGTGGGCATTTTGAGAAATCACAAAAAGATTGGCTGATAAAAAATGTCTGCTATAATTTCGTTGATTATAAAATTACTCATGTGTGTAATATAATACAAGAAGTTCGTATAGTACAATTTAAGTTGCTGAAGGTATTCGGCATTCACCCTTGCATGAAAAGCAGCAAACATGTATACAAACAGTATGCAGAACATCTAGAGGCCTACGAGCAGATTAACAAAAGCAGTAAAATAATTTCAAATATTCAGCGACCATTTATCCGGCATCTTCCCATACTAATTACAAATTAGTTGTGACGACCCCACTTACGAATTTAAGAATTCGTAAAGAAGGTTATATTCGCGAACTAAATGATCCAATGAATTTAATAAAACAATGAAACATATTTATTCAGTAAACTCGGCCAGCGACGAGATGAAATGTCGAGTGGGTCACCGATCCTGAATGCATACCGATACAAAAATTTCAAACGGCGATTGTTCGCCAACTAATTCGCTACGCTCGTAAATGCCAAGGTTCGTTTTCTTACAAACTGTTTCCCATTTGTTCGCGGCAACATTCCACTTTGTTCGCGTGGGCTTTTTGTTTCTGCCGTTCAAAAGCAAACTGGAGGCGACACACCATAACAGTTTCCATTGCATACTAATTGCTGCGCGACGGAAAGTCGTTCTTCACGCGTAAGTTTCATTTTTTTTTTCTCTCTCTGCCCCGCGCTTTCTTAAATTGGGTCGTCGAGAACGTCGACCTTTCGCATTCAATACACGTCACGCGAAGTTACGTTCTCGTTTTCCGCTTTTGATCCGCGTTTACGTACAGTCAACAGTAAATTCCTCCTCCCTGGGGAGAAAATGCCGACCGAAGTGGCATGAGGTTCACTCGTTCATTTCTAGGGACTTTTGCGGATTTAAATATATTTGCGGAGCTAAGAATTTTGGGATACGGAGATTTGGGACTAAAGGTATTTGGAAATCTAGGGATCTATCAGTTTACATATTTGGGGATATAGGGATTTGGACTGATGGTATTTTTGGGGATCTAGGGATATGGGAATCTAGGGATTTGTCTGTTTAGATATTTGGGGATATATGGATTTGGGGCTGAAGGTATTTGGATATCTAGGGATACAGTAATCTAGGGATATATCAGTATAAATATTTGGGGATCTAGGGATTTGTCTGTTTAGATATTTGGGGATATAGGGATTTGGGGCTGCAGGTACTTGGAAATCTAGAGATACAGGAATCTAGGGATCTATCAGTTTAGGTATTTGGGGATATAGGGATTTGGGGCTGAAGATACTTGGAAATCTAGAGATGCAGGAATCTAGGGATCTATCAGTTTAGATATTTGGGGATATAGGGATTTGGGGCTCTAGGTATTTGGGGATCTAGGGATATGGGGATCTAGGGATTTGTCTGTTTAGATATTTGGGGATATAGGGATTTGGAGCTGAAGGTATTTGGAAATCTAGAGATCTAGGAATCTAGGGATCTATCAGTTTAGATATTTGGGGATATAGGGATTTGGGGCTGTAGGTGTTTGGAAATCTAGGGATACGGGAAGCTAGGGATTTGTCGGTTCAGATATTTGGGGATATAGAGATTTGGGGCTGCAGGTATTTGAAAATCTAGGGATTTGCAGGTTCAGATATTTGAGGATATAGGGATTTGGAGCTGAAGGTATTTGGAAATCTAGAGATCTAGGAATCTAGGGATCTATCAGTTTAGATATTTGGGGATATAGGGATTTGGGGCTGTAGGTGTTTGGAAATCTAGGGATACGGGAAGCTAGGGATTTGTGGGTTCAGATATTTGGGGATATAGAGATTTGGGGCTGCGGGTATGTGGAAATCTAGGGATTTGCAGGTTCAGATATTTGAGGATATAGGGATTTTGGAGTGCAGGTACTTGTGGATCTAGGGATATGAGAATCTAGGGATGTGTCGGTTTAGATATTTGGGGATATAGGGATTTGGAATTATGGGTATCTGGGGATTTAGGGATATGGAAATCTAAGGATGTGTTGGTTCAAGAATTTGGGGATCTAGGAATTTGGAGATATAGGGATTTGGAAGTGTAAGTATAGGTGATATGGGAATCTATGGATATGGGGACCTACAAATTTGGGTGTCTAGGGAATTTGGGAAAATGATGTTTGAGAATTTGAATGTTTATAAATTTAAGAATTTAAAAAATTCGATGTCATAGTCAGAAAAATAGAAAATTTGAAAACTGGCAAATCGGTAAATCTGTAAATCAGTAAATCGGTAAATCTAAAAATTGGTAAATAGAGAAATGTGTACATCGATAAATCGATAATACACCTAAAAATTTGCTAATTTGAAAATTTGACAATTTAACAATTGAACAGTTAAAAAATTGAAACTCGAAACAAAGGAAACCGTTTCATTCGTGCGTACACGTTTCGCACGCATATTCGTTGTCCCGGAGTAACCGATTAGTCGTTAATCGTCCACGTCAATTAACCGGGTGCGATTTAAACGCGAACCGGAACGTTTTCAATGTTTTAAAGCGACAGCTAACGTCTCGTGTTATCCCGCGTGAATTATCAAATTCGCGCACGCGGAATTCGGTCGAACCATGGTATCGCGATATCGCAATCGAATCGTGTCCATTAGTGTCATTGATAATTAACAACAGCCCAATGATTTACGTTTCTCGCGACTGTGTACGCTCGAAATTACCACTTGTTCAAAATTTTACTCGTTTTCATGCTGTTTTATTGCCTCTCCAAATCGTTATTACTCAGAGACATAGCGCTACGATGATAAATTCCAAATTTTTTTTTTAATAAATGCGTTTTTGGCGATAAAACGGTTTTGGGTAATCTGTAAATATACGTTGTTTTTAATTTTTGAAGAATTTTGGAATTGTATAAAATCAATAATAATTTTTGTTCTTTGAAATGTGTAAATAATTTTTTGTTAGGTGAACAATAATATAACAGGATACAACATAATAATATTTATACACATATGTAAATATAAATGTACGTATGTAATATATTATACATATTATACATATTACACATCATATGTAATATAACATATAACATATAACATAACATATAACATATAATATATAACATATTACCTATGATATAACATATTATATACGTATGTTCATGTATCAAAAATATGAAATTATACATTGGAAAAATTATCATGTACTTCACACATGCATGTGTTTCAGTTTAATTTCACTTAATCCCACCCAACTTAACATATTACATACATATAATACATATAACATATTATATACGTATGTTCATGTATCGCAAAAATTTAATTACACATTGGCGAAATTATGATGTATTTCACACATGCAGGTGTTTCTGTTTAATTTCACTTAATCCCAAACAATTAAAATAAATTTAACATCTACCAAAACATTCGTTAAATTTAAAGCGCATTTCATAAAACTTGATAACAAAACGATTTTAATTTGACATTAAAACTATAAAATTTACACCTTACTTAGAATAAAATAAAATAAAATCAGAGCTCACGTGTTGCATATTTACATCACAACAAATATCTAATTAATAATTAATAAATGACATATATAATAATTGAATATGTAGAAATAGAGCAAAATAATTAATAATTAAATATGCACAAAAAGTACATAATAATTAATATGGAAATATATAACAAATATTTAATAATTAATATGTGACGTATGTAACATATGTACTATACAATATCAACATGTGTATAATTATATATAATTAAATACACCAACAAATTCCTCTCAAAAATTACCTTTCTACCCCATTTCTTAAATATAAAGTTCCTCGTCACTTTTGTGTCGACATCTATTAACAATATTAATAAAAAATCGCAAGGAACAATATCTAATAATAATAATCGTTTGCAAGGTTTATAATCTGGAAGACCTCGAAAGCGTAAGTGGATACTTTTGTTCGTTCGTAGCGGAGCAAAGACGCTTTGTAAGCTTTTGATCTTTTGTTTTTTTATTCTTTTTTTTTTTTTTGAATCGTCGACCAGTAAACTCGTTGCCTGCGAGAGCGAAGTTACCGCGCGTAATTGTTCGTACTCGTAGCGGCGGATAATTATTTGTGCTTCTAATTACGCCAGAGGGTTCTGCAGTGAAGCTCGATGTACGCAAACAGAAGTTCAAAGAGCGTGAATATGAACTCAAAGCATTAAGCTCTTCCGAGCCGTTTAATAACTTCGTAATCATTGATGAGTCGCTGAAGTTACTTGTATTAAATTGATGCCTAACTTTCCTCCATTAATTTTAACGTAATCAAATTTTATCTTCTAGAAAATAATATCTAGAACTTGAATGTATTCTACTCAAATTTTTGCTGTTCATGGAACTTTTTAGGTTATGTGATATTGTTTGAGATTATTATTTTTTTCTTATTAATTGCTATTGTTGAATGTTTTATTGTGTTTATATAACTTATGTACTCTACAGGTTTTGGTAAATTTATATTTAAAATTGTTGTATTTGGTTGAACAATTGAGAGTGGTTCATTTTGAGACATTTTGGTCTTTCAAAAATTCTTAAATTTCCAAATCTATTCTGAATTTTCCAATTCACAAGCCAAACATTCCAAGTTCGAAAATTTTCTAATTTGTGCATCTCCGAAATTCATAAATTTTCGAACCTCTAAATTTCCCATGTATTCAAATTTTTAAATCATTATATCCCTCCAATTATTTAATTTCCTAATCTATCATTTTCCCAAATTCTCACATTTTGAAATCACTACATTCCCCAAATTATCAAATTTTCAAATCACTAAATCTCCCAAAGTTCTCAAATTTTCAAATCTTTCATATTCTCAAATTCTCAAATCACTAAATCTCCCAAAGTTCTCAAATTTTCAAATCTTCCAAATTCTAAAATTCTCAAAATCTTAAATAATTCGAGTTGTCAAGTGATTACACTTCTAAATTTCCCAAGATCTCTAATTTTCAAATCACTACATCCCTCAAATTCTCAAATTTTCAAATCACTAAATCTTCCAACCTCTCAAATTGTCGAATCTCTACATCCCCCAAAATTCTCACATTTTCAAATCACTACATCCCCCAAATTCTCAAATTTTCAAATCACTACATCTGCCAAATTCTCAAATTTCCTAATCTCTCAAATTCCCAAATTGTCATATTTTCAAATTACTACATCCCCCAAATTCTCAAATTTCCAAATCACTAAATCTCCCAAACTCTCAAATTGTCAAATCTTTACATCCCCCAAAATTCTCACATTTTCAAATCACTACATCTCCCAAATTCTCAAATTTCCTAATCTTTCAAATTCCCAAATTCTCACATTTTCAAATCACTACAACCCCCAAAATCTCAAATTTCCAAATCACTAAATCTCCCAATCTCTCAAATTGTCAAATCTTGACATCCCCCAAAATTCTCACATTTTCAAATCACTACATCCCCCAAATTCTCAAATTTCCTAATCTTTCAAATTCCCAAATTCTCACATTTTCAAATCACTACAACCCCCAAAATCTCAAATTTCCAAATCACTAAATCTCCCAAACTCTCAAATTGTCGAATCTCTAAATCCACCAAATTCTCACATTTTCAAATCACTACATCCCCCAAATTCTCAAATTTTCAAATCACTAAATCTTCCAAACTCTCAAACCATCAAATCTTTACATCCCCCAAAATTCTCACATTTTCGAATCACTACATCCCCCAAATTCTCAAATTTTCAAATCTCTATATCTCTCAAATTCTCAAGTTCCAAATTCTAAGTCCCCCAAATTCTCAAAAATTCCAATCTCTGAATTTCCCAAATTTTCGCATATTCAAATCACTACTAAAATGTTAACCTATAACATCACAACGACTTCCGTACACCATCATCCTCGAAAACACCTATTTAAAATTATCCACCACCAAAATGAAAACAGCGGCAATATAACGAGAGAGTGCACCGGTACTAAAAACCGACTCGCCGAGAGTGATGAATATTCCCTGCGGAAAGAGTTGAACGGTTCACAACACAGCTATTCAACGTCGTATTCGTCAGAAAAAGATCTTTTACGAGGATTTCCAGAAAAACAACATCGCGGAGGAACATCATTTCGACTACCAAAACACGACATTTCAACCTAAATCGAGAATAAAATAACATCTCAACGAATCAGAGACGCGGTGGTGGGATTCCTCGATAGCGGCGAAGGAAAAGCTTTCAACTGGAGAAAAACAAACAGTGATCTTCGGAATAAGAATTGTCCGCGGCGAAACAACACGTCCATGTTTGTTGACGAAAATACCGTCGCGGTTTATGAAAACTGTAACGCGAGTTAGCATCGATCACCTGCTAATGAATTGTTTAAAATGCAGAATGTCTGACGAATGTTTCGATTCAGGAACAAAAGGACAACTTCGTCCGCCAACAGATTCATAAATTATTACCTTTTGCAGAAATGGACTGCGTTTTGTAACAAATTATTTATTTATGCTTATCTTTAGCGGATCATTTTGTTATTTTTTTATTTAATTCTTGAATTTTTGTTGCATTTTATTACGTACAATAATAGATCTTACAAATGCTGTAGTTCGGGCATCACGTTTCATTAAAATAGTATTTTAATATTGTGAAGTTTACTTAACCTTTAAGGTTATGTTGCATTGCAATGCATATACTCTGTGCTATGCATCGTGCAACTACTGTACTTGCTACCTCGTCAACCATTTATTAATTTTTCTTAAAATTGTAATATTTTGATGCAAATGTTATTTTAATATTATAACTGAATTGTAGTATTATTTAATACTATGATTGAACTTTGGTATAAATATTTATTATACTATTTTAATATTTGAATTTTAGTATGAAGTGGATCTTTTCAAATTAATATTTTTATATTTCACCTTAATATTATAGTACGAGTTTCTGACATTATACAATGTCTCCTTGCATGAATTAACAATATAAAAACACTAGTTTACTTCTTTATTATTGACATTTCTGAAAGTTAAAAAATTCATTCTGTTTTAAAATTGAAGAACATGTAGCTTTAACGATCGAGAATTTTTTTTACAATATTAAAAATAATGCTACCATTAATATTTTTTTATTTTATTACTCTTAGTTATTAATATTTCTCGAAGTTAAAATATGCATTGTGCTTTCAAATTGAAAAGAGTCATGCATTTTTAACGATCGAAAATTTCTTTACAGTATTAACAATTAATGCTGCTATTAATGGCGTTCTATTTTATTATTCGATAAAAGTACAGAATATCGAGTCGTTCGAAGAGTTAATGCAAAGATATTAATTGAAAGAAAATGTTGAGAGTTTCGATAGTAACCGTATTATGCTAGGTACGAAAGTGTAGCAAGTGAAAAGGTTAAATTTAAATGTGCAACGATGATATCATGAATAATTGCAATTATAGCGTGCCGCATTACACCCAACCGTTTCCACTGCGGCAGTCAACGTGTTAATAATCAAGTAATTAATATGACGTTACATAATAATTATACCGTTGACTGACAGAGTTAAAATAGTAATATCCCCTGTCGCAAACAATAATGCGGGTTATTAAGAAAATTAACTATTCATTTGCTAATATAACACCTGGATTTGCTGTGTCGAATCGCAACCATAATCTTGTTACTATAGGAAACTTTTGTTACGTTTAATCTTTTCGATTCTTTCATTAGACATTTTTTTTTCTTTTTTTTTCGTTGGAATTTGATTGCTAATTTGGAGATTTGGGGATTTGGGAAGTTGGGAATTTGAGAATTTGGGGATTTGAGAATTTGGAGATTTGGAGATTTGGAGATTTGGAGATTTGGAGATTTGGAGATTTGGAGATTTGGAGATTTGGAGATTTGGAGAATTGGAGATTTGGAGATTTGGAGGTTTGGAGATTTGGAGATTTGGAGGTTTGGGAATTTAGGGATTTAGGGATTTGGAAATTTGGGAATTTTGGAATTTGGGAAATTATGAATTTAGTGACTTGGCGATTTGGGCACTTGAGGATTTAGGGATTTGGGAATTTGGGAAATTAAGAATTTGGGAACTTGGAGATTTGGGAATTTGGGAATTAGCTGCTGAATAATTTAGGAATTTTGGAATTTTGGAAATTAAGAATTTGGGGACTTGGAGATTTGGGAATTTGAGGATTTGGGGATTTGGGAATTTGGGAATTTGGGGACTTGGAGACTTAGGCATTTGAGAATTTGGGAATTTGAGGATTTGGGGATTTGGGAATTTGGGGACTTGGAGATTTAGGCATTTGAGGACTTGGAGATTTGGAGATTTGGGAATTAGGGAATTTGAGGATTTGGGAATTTGGGAATTTGGAAATTTGGAAATGTTACGATTGGGTAATTTAGAAATTTGGGATATTCAAATTTAGCAAGATAGAAATTTGTAGATTTGGAAATTTGAGAATTTGCGAACTTGAGAATTTAGAGATTTTTAAGTTTAGAAATTTTAGGATTCTAAGATTTTATAATGTTATCGTTATACCGTTTTAAATGTTAGCGATATGTAATCCACGATGACATTCGCGAAAGCCACTATAGTGGACTGTCGTACAGAGAGATGGTCGCGAAAGCCACTATAGTGGCGCATTGTGCCTAAGCGGTTAAATATCGAGGATCCACCTTGATATTTACAAGTTTGTACATTTGTCATCTTAGGAGATTGCAGAATCGAAAATTAAAACATTTCAAAACCTAGTAACATGAAGATTCGAAGATTTGCAAGTTTAGAAATTTAGGGATTCAGAAATAAAAAAATCAAAGATTCGGTGATTTAAAAATTAAGAAAGAAGTTTAAAAATTTCAATCCTGACAAAACGAAGTCTCATTTTTCCACATTTTTGGAAACCAAATATCTACTGTGCTACTCCTAACCAAAACACCATGAGATAGAAGATCGCCGGAGCTTATCATTCCACCAGAGACCTCAAAAATTCCCCAAAATAATATTCGGAGCATTCGATCTCTTAAGGAACAATAACAGGCCACTATAGTGGCGCTACATAATCTACGATGAAATTCGAAAGCCACTATAGTGGCTAAGAGGTTAAACTCCAGCCATTTTGATTCGTTACATCTGAACTGTAACAAATGTGATACAAGTGTTACGCGCCGCTAGAACACGGTTATTCATTTAAAAATTACTATTGAAACTTTCTGTCCGTGCCTCCATAAAAGTCTAATATAAATTAACATCCTTGCCAAACACGGAAATTCTCAGTTTACGAACATAAGCTGCTTAACGAAATAAGTAAAAATTATTCCGGTATAGAACTCATTTCCTAACTGCCACCTTTAAAATTCTGAAGGTCCCGACTTCGTGTCCGGTACAATCTTTTTGGTCGGAACAGACCCCCATAAAGAATCTTTGAAACCTCGAAGTACTAAGGGTAACGGTGTGTCATAAACGCACCGGCAACCGACAACATGTGTCGCGCTGACCTGGGTTTTTCTCGATCGCGACGCAACCCTTGGCCAGAAGGCCAGGTCATTCTTGTAATTACAAATACCTCCTCCGGACGAAAGACGATTCGTTGAACCAGAGACCAATAAGAAGATGGCATAGTCAAGGTCACTACTGATTGGCTTCCTGGTCCACGGATCCAAAGTGTCCACCCCCAAACAACGTCTTCTTCGTCGACACCGTGTCAACGAAAACTTACTTATCATTCTGTATTCAAGGAAGAACATTCTTTTCCAATAACAATTCATTTCAAGTATCATCAACGTTTTTAACCGTGTCAAGATTAAAAACTATTTCAAGAACATTCTCAGTTTTCGATTTACTCTAACCTATAACAGCCCTATAACCTTAGTTGGTCGTAGGGTCGTATGCGAGTCGTGGCGTCGGTTCATCCGTGTCGAGGATTTACAACCCTCGTTGACTCGGTTTTTCGTGATTCCGATAGTCTCGTCGCGGACGCGTACGAAACAAGTCAGAGGGTTGCATCGCTACCAAAACCAATCATCGAGTTAAAAACGAACAAACGCGAATTCCAAGGCTAGTCGAAGGGTGGTATAGTCGTAATTGGAAAAGATACGTCGACGATACAGAAAGATGGTCGCGAAAGCCAGCGTCGTGCCTAAGAGTTTATCAGTCCTAAATTTTCTTTATCCGCACACTTTGGAGAAGCGTGGCTGAAGAGCAGCGGGCGGATAATGATCGCGTGGTCCAAGTCTTGAGGCGGAAGGGCGCGTGGCTCAGGACTAACAGGAATTGAAAACGCGACGGATACTCGTGCGGTCTCGAATGGTCGTGTTTTTGCCGTGAAACCGTCGAGAATCGTCGTCTGCCGCGGAAACGAGAGAAAACGTGCCAAGTCATTCGGCTCGCTGTGACCCACTTTCCGCGGAAGCGTAAAACGCGCGCACTTCGCGACGACGATCCAACGAAACTGATTTCCTCTCTCTTTTTCGCGTTGCTCCTTCTGTACGGTTACACCGCCTCTCCTCTTTCTTCCTCTTTTTTTTTCCTTCCCTCGACAGACACAATGTGAACGACGGCTGAAGAGCGTGATTCGCGAAAAAGAAATCCCAATTTCGCGGCTACAACTTTGCGATACTTTCGCGAGGATACTCCGCCAGAAATTGCCTTCTAGTTTCTCGACTGAATACGACTGTTTTCATTCCTTCGTTTCGCGCGTTGCTCCTCGTAATCAAAGACGACGGGACGTCTTGTAAGTTGAAGCTGATTCTTTCCGCGATTCTTCCGAACGCGGTAATTGCTACGAGCCGGGTTTCATCTGACGTGGCGGGAGAACGAAGGATGGCTGTTCTTCGGCGGAAATTGAAGTTCAGGATTTGTAAATTTTGCGGTCTGGCGAGTTGGAGATTTGAGGGAGAACATGGAAGTTGCCGGAGTAGGAATAATGTTTGGTTAGCTACTTGAAATTTTGGGGATTTGTCAGTTTGGAGATTTAGGGACTTGTTTCGTCACTTTTCGAAGTAAGTTTGATTTGGGAACTTTTATTGTAAATTGTAAATTTGTATACTTATATGATTGTACATTTTTATATTTGTATATTTATATATTTGCATACTTGTAAACGTGCTTTGTAACTTTGTAAATGTGTAAATTTCTTTAATTGTACATTTATTTTGCAACTTAAAAATGTTACATTGGTAAGTTAGTAAATTAGTAAATTAGTAAATAGAAAATTAGTAAGTTAGTGAATTAGTAAGTTAATAAATTAGCAAGTTAGTAAATGAATAAATTAGTGAATTACTAAATAAGTAAATAGGTAAAGTAAATAAGAAAATTAGTAAACTAGTGAATTTGCAAATACATGAATATAACAATTTGTCAATTTGTAAATATGTAAATTTGTATGTTTGTAAATTTATTAAACTGTGAACCTATAAATCTGTAAATCTGTAAATCTACAAATCTGTAAATCTGTAAATCTGTAAAACTGTCAACCAGTAAATCCATAAATTTGAAACCTAAACTTTGAAACTTTATCACTCTGTAAACTTGTAAATTTGTAACATTGTAAATCTGAGTATTCTGCAAAAATTTCCCATGTGATCCCAGATCCTCTCACAGGAACTGTATAAATATCAAAACTACATAAACTCTCCTCCTAAAAATAAAAACAACCCCTTTCCAAGTATCTCGCTAAAACCTACGACCTCAAACACTATAAAACAAAAGAAATCCCACATTCTTTATCCACATCAGATCTCATCCCTCTGATCAAAGAAACGTTGTTTCGTATTCCTTGTGTACGTAGAATCCGTTTCAATCATGAAATCGGCTGTCCACCCTCATGGATCCACGAACGGCATACTCAATGAGGGAGCTTTCGTCTACCAGAGAAGGAAATGTCAATGAAGGAGATGGTGGCGAGAATACTATTCTTGGCCGAATTTGATCTGGGTAGTCGACAAAGAAAGGAAGGAAATAGGAAGGAGGGAGGAAAAGAAGAAAGAAAGGGTGATTAATGTGGATGATTTATATGGTGCAACGTAGGCTGCACTCAAAAAATGCATACAAGTGCTTAGATCATTTTTAGGTTACATGTAAATTGTCAAATTATATATTTTGCAAGATTCTATATTTACAAATTCTCAAACTTCCACAATCCTGAATTTAAAAAATTTCAATTCTTAAAATTGTCAAATTCTTGTTTCCAAATCTTAATTTCTCAAATTCTTAAATTTTCAAATTCTAAAATTACCAAGTTCTCAAATTTAAAAATCGCAAAATTTTCAAATTTCCAAATCTCCAAATTCCCAAATCCCCAATTCCCCAAATCCTCAAATCTCCAAATATCCAAGTTCCCAAATCCCTAAATCTTCAAATCTCCAAATTTTCAAATTACCAAATCCCCAAATCTCTAAATCTCCAAATTCTCAAATCCCTAATTCCCCAAATCCTCAAATCTCCAAATCTCCAAGTTCCCAAATCCCTAAATCTTCAAATCTTCAAATCTCCAAATTTCCAAATTCTCAAATCCCGAAATTCCCAAATCTTCAAATCTTCAAATCCCCAAATCCCCAAATTCCCAAATCTCCAAATCCTCAAATCTTCAAATCTACAAATCCCCAAATTCCCAAATACCCAAATCCCAAAGTCCCCAAATTTCCATATTCCCTAATCCCCAAATCCCAACCCCCCAAATAACCAAATTCACGAACCACCAAATCCAAAATTGTCACACCATGAAATTTCCAAATTTCCATACATCCAACCCTTCACCCTCTCCAAATCTCCAAACTCTCACACTTCCATCTCCCCAAAATCATTCCCACCCAAATTCATAAACCTTCAGAATCCAAGCCCCCCACAAATTTGACATCTCTAAATTGTCCACCTCGAAATTCGCCAAATCCGCAAATCTGCAGCCGCGGATAATAAAATTGTCCGGGGTAATTTCAATTCCCTCGTTGTCACCGGGGGCCAACAATTGTCGAGAAAGAGTGGCATCAAGATCCTGGCCCATCCCCAACGATATCTTGTCGGGGTAGCAAGAGAAACTGGGAACGGGGCGCAACAATTTCGTCCGGGGCTGTGATCTAATCCAGGAAGGATGGAAGACGGTAGTTAGGTACAGTCGAAGGGATTATCAATATTTACGCTCTTCCAACAAGCACAGCTCGGGTCGTTCCACCTGTTTTCTCCTCAAGGGCTCTCTCTCTCTCTCTCTCTTTCTCTCTCTCTTTCTGTAGCCTCCTCCAAACCCCTACGAGTAGCAACCGCGGACGTTCTGTAGTGTGGTGGTATCGGTGATCGCAGTAGAGCTCTCGAGCAAGAGGGTGCTCCCGACGTGGCAGAGCTCCAAATCCTCCTACGCTGCCACCCTCTCGCACCCCTGTCGTTACCGCCACCCCCAACAGCACCGACAACCGGCTCCTGGACCATCGACACACGTCATCCCTCTTTTTCTTATTGGGTCCGACTGTCCCCTTTGGTCTTTAACTGTTGGCTGCGACTTCGACTTCTCTTGAACAGATACTTTGGGGTGGGTCGGGGCGGTTTCATATTTATTTGTAATTTGCGGTCTGCGAATTTAGGATTCGAGGACCGTGCAATTTGGGATTTGAGGATGGTGGAATTTGGGAATTTTGGGATTTGGGTATTTGGCATTTGGGAAATTGGGATTTGAGGGTGGTGGAATTTGGGAATTTTGGGATTTGGGAATTTGGCATTTGAGGATGGTGGAATTTGGGAATTTGGGACTTAAGGATAGTAGAATTTGGGAATTTAGGATTTGAGGATGGTGCAATTTGGAAATTTTGAGACTTCGAATTTTGGGATTTGGGAAATTGGGATTTGAAGGTGGTGGAATTTGGGAATTTTCGAATTTGGGAAATTGGGATTTGAAGATGGTGGAATTTCGGAATTTTGGGATTTGGGAATTTGGGATTTAAGGATGATGGAATTTGGGAATTTCGGGACTTGGAATTTTGGGATTTGGGAATTTGGGACTTCGAATTTTGGGATTTGGGAAATTGGGATTTGAGGATGGTAGAATTTGGGAATTTTGGGATTTGGGAACTTGAGACTTGAGGATGGTGGAATTTAGGAATTTTGGGATTTGGGAATTTGGGATTTGAAGATGGTGAATTTAAGGAATATTGGACTTAGGAAATTTGAGATTTGAGGATGTTAGAATTGAGGAATTCTGGAATTTGGGAATTTGAGACTTAAGGGTAGTAGAATTTGGGAATTTAGGATTTGAGGATGGTGCAATTTGGAAATTTTGAGACTTCGAATTTTGGGATTTGGGAAATTGGGATTTGAGGATGGTAGAATTTGGGAATTTTCGGATTTGGGAATTTGAGACTTGAGGATAGTGGAATTTAGGAATTTTGGGATTTGGGAATTTGGGATTTGAAGATGGTGAATTTAAGGAATTTTGGACTTAGGAAATTTGAGATTTGAGGATGTTAGAATTGAGGAATTCTGGGATTTGAGAATTTGAGACTTAAGGGTAGTAGAATTTGGGAATTTAGGATTTGAGGATGGTGCAATTTGGAAATTTTGAGACTTCGAATTTTGGGATTTGGGAAATTGGGATTTGAGGGTGGTGGAATTTGGGAATTTTCGGATTTGGGAAATTGGGATTTGAAGATGGTGGAATTTACGAATTTTGGCATTTGGGAATTTGAGATTTAAGGATGATGGAATTTGGGAATTTGGGACTTAAGAATGGTAGAATTTGGAAATTTAGGATTTGAGGATGGTGGAATTTGGAAATTTTGAGACTTCGAATTTTGGGATTTGGGAAATTGGGATTTGAGGGTGGTGGAATTTGGGAATTTTCGGATTTGGGAATTTGAGACTTGAGGATAGTGGAATTTAGGAATTTTGGGATTTGGGAATTTGGGATTTGAATATGGTGAATTTAAGGAATTTTGGACTTAGGAAATTTGAGATTTGAGGATGTTAGAATTGAGGAATTCTGGGATTTGGGAATTAGGAATTTGGGAACCTTGGGATTTCTGAATTTTGAGATTTGGCAATCTTAGGATTTAGGAATTTTGATATTTGAAAAGTACGTGGATTTGATAATTCGAAGAGTTGGAAATTTTGAGCATTGAGCACTTTGAGAATCGGAAATGCTTAGAATTTGGGAATTTTGAGTTTTTGAGAATTTGGAGGATTTGCAAACATTGATGGTTTGGATCTACGGGATTTGCGTATTTTACTGTGAAAGTTTCGGGCTTGGGGAATTTTGGAGACTTCGAATCATGCTTGATGACCTTATAGTCACTGCACCATCTTTAACCACATACAACCAAAAATGATTTTCTCAGATATTAACCCGAGTCAAAAGGATGACTCGATTTTATAAAGTCGTTAAACTTTACGTATCCTTTGGTGAAATTTCATATGGTATAGATTATGATCCTGAAATCCCTCCTATAACTTCTGCAGGATTAACTTCTGAGACGGTATTGCAGCGGCGGAAGCGTGATTAATCGCTTCACCGTGGAACACCGAGAGGGTTAAATCGATTTCAAGATTAAACAACGTCGAAGCGTTCGGGAGCTAGGAGACGGTAATTAAGCGTTATGTTGAACTTTCAGGTATATTTCGATGATTAAAATAACATGATAGCGATTAGAACTTACTTCTTCATTTTGCGGTAGTATTGTGAGCCAAGAAACCATTCTCTGCGATAGTACTACTGTATTACTAGTAGGCTATATACTGATAATTATGAATAATACCAGAGTTTATGTAAGGGTAGGTTTTTGTAGAGAATATAGCGGGAGGAAACTATAGCAGTTGTTTAATCTGTTGTTATGAATTTATGAGCCTGGAATTTGGAGTTGTAGAAATATGAAGACCCACTAAGTGAATATAAGTGGACTCTGAGTAATGAATTTCACTTGTGACTAGAGTTTATTTTCCTATGAACTTAATCAGACAATATAGAGTCTACATTAACCAGTAGCCACAATCACATTCATTGCATCAAAGCTAGACAACAATTCTTATTACTTACTAACTAAATAACTATAACTTCTCGTTGTTTAGAAGTTGTAATAGTTTATTTTGTATAGAGTCTACTAACCTCCATAACCACAATTATGTTGCATCAGCAACTGTTGATAACTATTCCCATTACTTCTAAACTCTTTTTCATTGTTTAGAAGTTGTAATCGTTTATTTTATACAGAATCTACAGTGCCTTCATAATTACAATTACATTGCATCAAGAGTGGATAAGTCCCATTAAACTGAACAACTATAGTTTTTCATCGTTTAGAAGCTGTAATCATTCTGTATAGTCTACACTGATAGTAGCCATGATCATAATTACTTCATTGCATCAACTAGTGTTGATAATTCCTATTACCTATAAACTGAATAGTTTTCATCCTTTAGAAGTAATCGTGAGTCTACACTGACTGTATGTCGCAGCGTCGGTAGTGACGATTAAACGACGCGTCACTTCCCAACAAGTGAACATAAGTGGACTGCATCTAAATGAATTTCACTTCGAACGACTAGATTTTGCTATGTACTAGACTCGAGTGTCTCTCCGAAGAATTTTTACGTTTCACAAAAGCTCGTTGTGGGCGTATTTTTCTGACATCGTGAAAACAGTTTCCAATTTTCTATTGGTTCAGCTAAAATTCGGGGGATGGAAATGCAAGTGACGTATGAAGTCTTTTCCCCAAAGTGACCTAAGCAATAAAACGCACTACCTCGACATGAATAGAAAACTGCAAAAAGACTACTGCTAAGGTTAAGTTCACAACCAGATGTGACTAACCAAAAATACTCGGAATGTAATGACTCCTGTCTTGCTACTAATTGATTTGAAACTACAAATGAAGGAACGAAGAATCCTTAAAGTATCGCTAGAAACTTGTTCTGAGGCCTAATCCCCTCGCTGTAGTCATTCTAGACCTAACACCGACATCAGCCTCCATAACCATATCAGCATCACAACATAATCACTGCACTAGCATCGACAATTCCAATTACTTATAAACTAAATAACTTTGTGACTAACAAGCCAAAAATACTCGCTAGAATTACTCGAAAAACCGTTAAGGTATCGGTAAAAACTTGTGAGGTCTATCCTGTGGTTGTAATATGCATTCAACGACTTGGTACACCAACGCAAAGGGAGGCTACATTGCATCGAGGTGTACATATTGAACTTGATCCCGTGTCTACTGATAAGTGAACGCGTTGAACATTGTCGGAAAATGGCGGTCGATATCAGTCGGTCGGGTTTCAGAAACGTTGCTGGATTACGTGCATATACGTACACGAAGCGAGTGGATCGCACGTTAATGCAAGAATGGATGAGCCGGTACAACTAATTTCAGCCTCGCCATTGTTCTCACGATACCGCTGTCATTCTCGACACACTGGCTGTGTACCTACTAAGCCTCCCATACAGCTTTATATTTATTAACCGAATGCATATTCCATTTCGGTTATTACACACAGAAGCCGCTCCCACGTTTTGGAGATACTATCGCTCTCACGCGTTTTTCATTTAACGAGCTTACTTTGTCTCGTGAGTTGTTTCCATTCGTACGACAGCGTTTGTCATCATTATTTAGAGAGCATTTTGCTTCTGTAGCGAGTTACACGGATGGATTATTCCATGACGTTTTCTTGGAACGCAGTTATTTATACGCACAGGTATTCGTGCGAAATAATGAAAGGATACGTGTTAGGCAACATTATGCCGAGTGTGGATTTATTAAATATCGGAGCGCGTGATCAAATGGAACTTTGAATTGCATCGTTATTATGTTGTTATAATAATCCGATTGGCGTTTGCGCGGTTATTAGCATATCGACCGTGCAAAAATTATGTAAATCATGTACCTTTACCAGGAACGCAAATAAATTATTTAAAATGTAAGAAAAGGAATAAATTATTTGAAATGTGAGAAGTGGAATAAATTATTCACGATGTGAGAAGTCGAATAAATTATTTACAACGTCGGATGTTGAAAAAAATAATTTACAATGTGGAAAGTTGAATAAATTATTTACAATGTCAAAAATCGAATAAATTATATAAAATGTGAGAAATGAAAATTATTTAGAACGTGAAAAGTAGAATAAATTAATTAGAATATGAAAAATGGAATAAATTATTGCTAATATAAGAAATGAAATGAATTAATTATATTCGGCGTGAGATACTAAAAATTTCCATATTGGAATAATTTAAAGTACCCAGAGAAGGAAAATATTTTATAAAAACATCCGTAATCTACTAGTAAAATAAAAATTGCAAAAATTCGTTTCTTTTAATAAATAGAGTATGTCTGACTATATACGTCCGTTTTCACTGCGGCAAGCAATGTATTCAAATTAAAGCACCAGAATTTACATAGTCAATTTGTGTATATAATTTGCAATGCAATATACGTAAATTGTGTAAACGTACAAAAATTTTATTCTATTTACCATATTTTTGTTAGTAACATTAACAATGAAATAGGTGGTACAACATAATTCTTACAATTATTTATGTTTTCACTAAAAATTGTTTTTTTTTTAATTTATCACTTTTATTTTTCTTTGGTATTTATTCTGTAACGAGTTAAGGGAGTGGGTGTTAGTTAACTTCAGAAAGATTATGGTTTCACTGAGATATTGACTGCGTCAGTGAAAATTGATATATGTGGTCAGACATACTTGTAACATACGTTAACAGGTAGTGAATTTTTTAATTTTGTATTACAATTTGTTAGTGTCATTAACACAATACGACGAGAAAATTGACAGTAATCAATATTAACAATAAATTAAATCATTGGTAGATTGTACTAGTGAAAAGTAGTGTATATGGTCAGACATACTTGCAAAACAGATGGTGTACTTTTTAATTTTATTTTTCAATTTGTTAGTGTATATCATTGACACAATATGACAAGAAAATTAACAATAAATTGAAAAATTAGTTACATTTAGTTAATAAATTAATACTGAGTGTACTAGTGAAAATTAGTGCATATGGTCAGACACTAATTTTGTTTTCCATTTGTTTTCCACTTATTGTCGTTTATACTCATTATTAACAACGCACATACTGTTCTTTTAATTTATTAATTTATATAATTGACGTCAGAGCACTCGAAAGTTTCTTTGTTTTATTATCCTTCATACAATTAATTTAATTGAATCTCTTCACCAAAGGCAGCGTAAGCTGAATACAAACACGCACGACGTTCAATTTGTTAATCTCGATAGCTTAAAAAACAGATTGCATACGATAAAGCAATTTTCATATAATCAATCGAAATCAAATTCTACCGACAATATTTGCAATATGTCCAATTAATTATTTTCTGCAGCTTTCTGCGAATAAAATTTCATATGTAAAAATGATTTCAAAGGGATGCATAAAATGAAGGAAAATATTTGTTATCAATGATATTTCTCGACTTTTTTTTACATATGTTGTAACTGGAATGAATATGCATCTACACATGCATAATAGCATAACTACGAAATAACTCTGACATTCTAAATGTATATTCGTGTCAGTTATTATAAACATTCCAAAAAGGTCTAAAATGGTGTTTACAAAAAATACTACTTTCATTTTATTTATTTTTCAAAACCACTTAAATTACATGCGAAGCTTTTTATAACGCTGTTACAGAAAATAGTTAAATGCCCCAGATTGCAAATTTAATATGTAAGTGAAATTAATATCATAGTAATGTATGTATTTGAATAAACGTAAGTGACATAATATTATATATAAATTTAAAATGATTACAGAGATTAATTAGATGTCCAGTGTTCAAAATTGAATAAAATTTGCTGATGATACTGGCATGTTAATATTATATGCACGTATGTAAACAACATAATATTATATGTAAATTCAAAGTTATTTAATAATTTGCAAATGATTTTAAACTGAATTGTGACAAATATATGGTTTTGCACACGATCCAACATTTAACTTGTTAGTAAGGGAAATTAATCATATATTGTATACACTATAAATTCCTTTCATGACAGGAAACAACCCTTATCGAAACATAATTGTATATAGAAAAATTTGCTTCAATTTTATTGTTAAACTTATTTTTATTCTTTCATTAAAGTTATCAATTTTTAATTATATTATTGAATTTTATTTTTAAATATTATTATTAAATTTTATAATTTTGTTGGGCATATACTTCAGTTTGCAGTTATTCTTTTTTTCAATAAAATTTTTACGGTACGAATTTTTTTACTTTTATATTTTATTGTAATATGAATACGTGTTTACATTGTATGTTGTTTATTATTATAACTACACATATTTAAAATTACTCTCACATCACCTATACATGATTAGTGTACGAATTTTTATAAGAACCTGCCAGCTACTTTAATTGGAGCAATTATCCCTAATTACAAGTATAACCTCGTTAAATAAACTATACGAAACTATACCTGAAACTATATCCAACCGTAAAAGTTAAATATTACAAGTCTTTAAACGTTCCTAAAGTGACGACGTTTAATTCTAATATTTCCGATCACGTATCCCAGACATCTCATATATCGCGCATATATGCAACAATGACCTCGCCTGAAACGAAATGATTTGTACGAAAAGAAAGAATATTCTGACCCAGATTTCTCGACCAAACAAAACGACAAGACGTTAATAAATCAAAAAACTTGAATCGTCGAAACGACTAAACGCGAGAATAATCGCGAACATACATCATTCAGGCAAGCCCGTTAAAACAAACGCCTATCGCGGCAGCGTTAGAAGCAACATAAAATAGTTTGAAAAGAAACAAAGTGGCCGTCACGCTAATCGCGAAGAGAAATTTCGTTCGATAAGGAATAACGGTAAGAGAGGTATTCGAGTTGGGGCAATTAGCAGCGTCGAAGATGGACGCGGCGATTAGGCGGTTTGACAAATGAATTTTTCGACGCAACGGACGCGTCGCGTCGCACCGCGTCCATTAAAGCGCGAGACGACTACTCGCCGGCGTCTTGAAGTCACGAGGGGTGGCGTCATTGTGATCATTGAAAGAGCGTGCGCCCGCCGGTGTGTCGTACGTCTGGGCATGCAACCTAGCCAGCTGCATGTTTCCGCTCATTTACATGCAATCACGAACGTGCATCCAGACACGGTCGTAGGTGTACAAGCTAGAGGTCCGTATTGTCAAAGATGGATGTCCCGCGTGTATGCACGTGGGGATCATACTCGGATCATGTGATAGCCGACTGGTACTCGCTTAACAAGGATCGCGTCACCTAACAGGGCCATCAAAATTCGCTCGTTTTTCGCTCGTGTCGCGCCCATTCCGCTTATCGACCAATTTCAGTGTGCCGCGGTATCCGCGTGCACGCCACAGCCGTGTAATCGAGATACAGGATTATGGATCATTAATTAAATCCTTGCGCCCGGCTCGTTCGTAGAATCAGCTGCAAGTGTATCGATTCACCAGAGGCGGGGTATTCCGGGCGCATTAGGTTCTCTCGTCGATTAACATCGACCCGCGTGTCCGTTCGAGGTCAACCGGGTAGAATTTGATTCTCGCACGGTTCACCTTTCCGCCTGGAGAACTCGCGGCACGCGTTGCACGGCTGACTTTGCCCGGAAAGTTCAAAGAGACCTTCACACTCGCACACACACACACACACATGTACATACACGCATGCCGTGAGTCCGCGGACTGTTTCAGCGGCTATCGATTCAGACGGCTGCGGCTACGTTTCCAAGCCGCAAATTATACGTCTCCAGTAACGGGGAGACATTTTCAATTACGCGAGGACCGGGTGCTCGTTAATCATCCGGCCGCGAATTACGCTCGAGTGGAACGAATTCGAACCGGTACGAATCGAGTCCAAGTTCAAGGGGACGAAAATCGAACGGGACCGAAGGGAATAAGGGCGAGATGCGGAATAACGAAGATGTACTTACGCGGCTTGCGCGAACGGAGCACGATGAGTGGCGGGCAGCAACGCGACCGTGGCCGCGAGGAGGGCGAAGCTCCAGGAGGCGGCGTGGAAGGACTTCATGTTATCCGCGGTAAGGGCTGTCCAGGTTCGGCCCGTTCGCCGTTCACGAGGACGTCGACGACGAGGACGACGACGAGGACAACGGGAAGGACGTCGGCGAGGACGCCAGCGGGTGTCCTGAGGCGTTGTTACCTGGCGCGTTGACCCGGTGCCTCTCTGCGTGCCGTCCGCGTCTCACCCTCACCCCTTCTTCCACCTCGTCCTCCTCTTCCCTTCCTACCCTCCCTCCACCCGCCCCGCCCTCCTACCTCCGTCTTGCTCTCGCCGTCCGCTTTTCGCTCTCCACTTTCCTCGTACTTTTTCTCGACTATTTGTACCAGGCTCTTCTCTCTACCCTCGGCCTACGATTTCGATTTCACCCCGGGTTCTCTTCACTCAACACTCGCGACTCGACGTTTTCTACACTCTCCTCCTCGCTCGTTTCCTGCGATCACCTCACACCGAGATCCTAACCGAGACGGTGCGGATCCTCTCCTGTGGAGCGGCGGACACTCGCGGATCACAACCAGATCGAACGACAACTTCTTCGGCGACGTTCGCTCACCCGCGATACAGTCTGCTCGATAGCGATCTCCGCGATACAGTCTGACACCGTCTGGATCAGCCTTCAAGTTCACGAGCACCGTTCGCGCGACTCCGTGCCTCCTCTCGTTCCTCCTGGCGGATTACCGATTCACCTGGGAGATTAGGGATGAGGAGGGTCCAGGGAAGAAAACAGGGGCGGAGGAGGGATACTTGTTCGTCGAGGATCCTTTCGTTCCTCCTCTTCTACAAGCTCGGAACCGCCTGATCGGCCGAGATGTCCTGCCGCAGGCTCCGCTTCCACAGGATCCTTCTTCCTTCGGCGATGGACATTCTTCTCTCTTCTCCGCTCTCTCGCACTCTCGCTCTCGCACTCTCTCTCGCTCTTCTCACGGGGACACTCGGTCAGCACCCGTGCTACACCGCTACGCGCTCGGGAGTGGCGGCTCTCGCGTCTAGCCCGGCCGTATTAGCGCGCAAGCGCTCTTCCTTCCTCTCTTCTTGCTTGCTTCCCTGCCTTCCCTATCTCTAACCCACCTGCCTGCTTCCCTGCGCGTTTCTCTTCCTCTTTCGCCCCCTGATTAGGCCACCCCTCACCTGCCAGCTGAGAAACCGCCAAGGATCCGACGAACGTCCGCCGATACAAACCCAGCTGACTATTTTCGATGTAAACTCCTTTTCCGCTTACACACGGAATTCCGCCTTTGACGCTCGTTCCCTGTTTCAAGGTTTCGTTATCAAAGTATCTCGCTTTTTTCCTAATGAAACTTCTTTTGTCGCGGTTGAATTTCATGGAAACACCGAGCGAAATAGAATCTGGTGCTTGCAGGCGCAATGTAGGCCTGTGTGTAATAGGGTGCAAGAGGCGAACTGCGGATACTATCGGTACTTTTGGTGAAAAATTGGGGCAATTTTTAAAAGCGTTATAGATCATAGTGATCTTAGAAATGTATAAGCAATTTTCTAAGTTGTTAAATTTAGAAGCGTTTTAGAATTGTTAAGTTTTCATATTATAATATTCTCCAAAGTTACAAACTTCTAAAATTTCAACTATTGCAGAATTACTAATTTTTCATATATTGAACTATAGAACATTTCTTAAGTCCTTAATCATCGCAAAGTATCCCTGACTATCGCAAAGTTTGGAATTTTTCAGATTCTTGACTATTTTGAAATCTTAAACTTATTAATTTTTCAAGTACGTCAGTGTGGGGCAGTGAAGTTTGTCATATGTCGAGGAGAGTGGAAATTGGGAATTTGCGATTTGAGGATGGTGGAATTTGGAAATTTGGGATATGAGTATGTTGGGATTTCGGAATTTTGGGATTTGAGGATGGTGGAATTTGGGAATTTTGGGATTTGGAAATTTGGGATTTGAGGACGGTGGAATTCGGGAATTTTGGGATTTGGGAATTTGGGATTTGAGAACGGTGGAATTTGGGAATTCGGGATTTGAGGATGGTGGAATTTGGGAATTTTGGGATTTGGAGATTCGGGATTTGAGGATGGTGGAATTTGGGAATTTTGGGATTTGGAAATTCAGGATTTGAGGATGGTGGAATTTGGGAATTTTGGGATTTGGGAATTTGGGATTTGAGGACGGTGGAATTTGGGAATTCGGGATTTGAGGATGGTGGAATTTGGGAATTTTGGGATTTGGAGATTCGGGATTTGAGGATGGTGGAATTTGGGAATTTTGGGATTTGGAAATTCGGGATTTGAGGATGGTGGAATTTGGGAATTTTGGGATTTGGAAATTCGGGATTTGAGGATGGTGGAATTTGGGAATTTTGGGATTTGGGAATTTGGGATTTGAGGACGGTGGAATTTGGGACTTTTGGGACTTGGAATTTTGGGATTTGGAAATTCGGAATTTGAGGATGGTGGAATTTGGGAATTCGGGATTTGAGGACGATGGAATTTGAGAATTTAGGGGTTTGGGAATTTGAGATTTGGGGATGGTGGAATTTGGGAATTTTGGGACTTGGAATTCTGGAATTTGGGATTTGAGGATGGTAGAATTTGGAAATTTTGGGATTTGAGAATTTGAGATTTGGGGATGGTGGAATTTGGGAATTTGTTACTTAAGGATGATGGAATTTGGGAATTTTGGGGTTTGAGAATTTGGGATTTGAGGATTGTGGAATTTGGGAATTTGTTACTTAAGGATGGTGGAATTTGGGAATTTGGTATTTGAGGATTTTGGAATTTGAGAATTTTGGGATCTGGGAATTTGGGATTTGAGGATGGTGGAATTTGGAAATTTGTTACTTAAGGATGGTGGAATTTGGGAATATGGGATTTGAAGACAGTGGAATTTGGGAATTTTTGGCCTTGGAATTTTGGAATTTAATGGTGGTAGAATTTAGGAATTTTGGGATTTGAGAATTTGGGTTGGTTGACTATCGCTAAGTTTGGAATTTCTCACATTCTCGACTATCTTGAAATCTTAAACCTATCAAATTTTCAACTTCCTCCTTATAGAGCAGTGAAATTTAGCAAATTTCCTAAATAATTAACATTCAAAAAGCTTTCAAACTATTTTCCATGTTTCCAACATTCCTCCGAATTACATTCCTACTTAGCAAATCCTAAATTTCGCAAATTTTCAAATCTCGCTTCAACTTCAAATTGGAACCATCCATAAGGCCAAATCCCCAAACTTGAGCAAATCCGTACGATGTTTTTTCGTAACCGTAACGAAATTACGGTATTTGATCCTATTTTGAGGGTCCTCGGGTGTTTGATGTTTTGTGACGGGGTTTATTTTAAAACGGATCGATAGAACGCGGGGTTTTGGGCAGTTTGAGTCTGTTCGAATTCTATTGTGAACTGTTTGCTTTCAAGATCCGCGTTGTAATCCTCTTTTTCTGATCAAGATTGGATCAATCGTTCGTTCGGTTATCCGCGGTTCGCTAGCTTCTTTTTTACTGGTCGACTGATCCTTTCGAATCTATTTACACTGAAACCACTGGAACGTCTTACCTGCACCGACGATCTTACTTCGCTGAGAGGCTCCCTTTAGAATTCTAGCTGATCTTCTCAGAAATTTATTTTATCTCCGTGGAAGTGAATTTCCTTTCTGTTTCTCGGCTGAAATTACGGGACGGGAAAATGGCAAACGTTTATCATCCGCTATAAAGTAACAATCAAATTTCAGTTTATAGATACTTGATTGCTGAAAGCTGTTTGTCGCGTTCAACTTATTGACGTGTGCATCTGCATCGTGTGTGCGTGCCATCGCTTTATCGCTGTTTTATCGTTATTTGGTGGTGTGTCTCGATATTTCGAGTTTCGAGAGGTCGGAGCTGCATGGGCTATTCAAGTTGTCTAGAAAATAAATTGTTGGAAATATGTTATTCGGTGTTTAAAATTAAGATTTATCATACGTTCACACAATTGGATCAATATAAATAATGACAGGCGTTAATAAATTATAAGTAATAGTAGATATTCATAGATTAATATAAATATTAATAGTTTACTACATATTGTCACAGATTAATGGAAATGATATTAATACATTAATATAAATATTAATAATTTGATACCATACGTTGTCACAGATTAATGTAAATGATAATAGATATTTATAGATTAATATTAATAGATACGATACGTTGGATATATAATACGTGGCGATGTAACGTGTGATTCAAAAATTTGAAGTTTAGAAATGAAGTTGAGAACTCGAAAATTTTGAATGGTAGAAATTTAAAAATGAATAGACTTGAAAATATGGAAATTTGTTAATTTAAGAATCTCAAAAATTCCATCACAAAATTTTTAATCCAATTCTAAATATTGAAGTACAAAAATTTTATGATCTGCAACTTCGTAAACTACAAAACTCCTAAATTTCAAAGTCAGCACATCCCTAGATTTATTTATTCTCATCCAAATTTTTAGATGTCCAAAATTGTAGGTTTTCAAATTTCTAAATTGCAAATCCGTGGATTTGCAAGGTTCTCAAATTTCTAGGTCTTTAAATTGCTCGAAATTCACAGGTCAAAAGTCCCTAGATTTCCAAAATCTTAGGTCTTTAAATTACTAGAACCCTAAATACTCAGCACCCCAAGTACCTAGATCACCTAACATCCTCAAATTCCTAAATTACAAGTCCCTAGGCTTCCATATTGCTAAATGCCAAAATTCTCAGATCCCCAAATCCCTAGTTCTCTACATTACTGTCTCAAAATTCATAACCCATCACCAAATTCTAAAGTTACTATGTCGAAAGATCTCTAAATTCCTCAGTGTCCAAAACAGTGTCCAAAACACCAAATACCAAATTCCCTAAACTCCTATATTCACAAATTTTCAACCCAAATTTTAAACATCCGAAATTCGAAAATCCCCAAATCTCAAAACTCAAAACTTCTGAACGCATCACCAAATTCTAAACTCACCACGTCGTAAGATCCCTAAATTTTTAACTGTCCAAAACAGCAGATCCCCACATCTCTAAACTACGAATACCTAGATCCCAACATCCATAAATCACCAAATATCAAATTCCCCAAACTCCTATATTCACAAATTTCCAACCCAAATTCTAAACATCCGAAATTCGAAAATCCCCAAATCTCAAAACCCAAAACTTCTGAACCCATCAGCAAATTCTAAAGTCACCACGTCATAAGATCCCTAAATTTCTAACTGTCCGAAACAGCAGATCCCCACATCTCTAAACTACGAATACCTAGATCCCAACATCTATAAATCACCAAATATCAAATTCCCCAAACTCCTATATTCACAAATTTCCAACCCAAATTCTAAACACCCGAAAATCCCCAAATCTCAAAACCCAAAAATTCTGAACCCCTCACCAAATTCTAAACTCACCACGTCATAAGATCCCTAAATTTCTAACTGTCCAAAACTGCAGATCCCCACATCTCTAAACTACGAATACCTAGATCCCAATATCCACAAAATCCCCAAATACCAAATTCCCCAAACTCTATATTCTCAAATTCTCACCCCAAATTCCAAACATCAAAAATCTTCAGATCCTCAAATCTGTAAACCCAAAACTTCTGAAACCCAACTCGCAAAGTTCGAGTCTCGTGAAATCCTTAAAGGTCAAACGGCTTCCAGCTTGGTCGTCGTATTTTTCTTCAGCAAAATTAGATTTGCTCCGGACTGTACCACCGTTTCCAACGAATCAAGTATTAAATTGACATTCATAGTTCCCTGTATTATTTGCATTTCTCTCAAAGTATAGCTGAAGAAGCTCTTCATTTCGCAACCACCTGCAGCTTGAACTTTGCCTGTGAACTTTGTTCTCGAGCATCCCGGCTGTAAAGTTCATTCGGCTGGTCCCGTCGAGCAACGTTTGCGTCACAAAGACGGAGCACGGTTCGACAAAAGGGGAAAAGGACGCGTGTAAAACACGCCCACGCAAAGAATCCCGACTTCTTATTGCGTGTATCCAGCGAGCTAGGATAATTAAAATCGTAGCAGACCGAGCGGACGGGAGTTCTTTTCGACTTGGTGGTTCCGAACCGAAAGCATCGCTCGCGGGGTAAACATTGGATGCTGGCATACGCGATCGCGGACGCGAGCCTGCGTGCATCCGCGTATCTAGACTCAATGGCGTAGCTAGGCTATTTGTTTGCGGTGGGGATGCTGAAATTTTTGGGTTGTTGGTTTAACTATGAGAGGATCTGGGGTTTATCTCGATATTTTGGGAGTCGGAGATTTGGGGTCTAGGGATTTTGGAGATATAGAAATTTGGGGGTTGGAAATTTGAGTATGTTTAGATGTGAGAATTTTGGGACTTGGAGATTTGAGGATTTAGGGATTTTGAATATATATTAATTTGGGGATTTAGGGATCTAGGAATTTTGGAGATATAGGTATTTGGAGATTTAGGGCCTTTTGGAGGTATAGGAATTTGGAGATTCGGGGATTTAGAAATTTAGGACTCTAGGGATAAGGGAATGTAGAGACTTGGGGATTTAGGGATTTTGGAGATATATGAATTTTGGGATTTAGGGATCTAGGGATTTTTGAGATACAGGTATTTTGGGATTTAGGGCCTTTTGGAGGTATAGGAATTTGGAGATCTGGGAATTTAGAAATTTAGGACTCTAGGGATAAGGGAATGTAGAGAGTTGGGGATTTAGGGATTTTGGAGATATATGAATTTTGGGATTTAGGGATCTAGGGATTTTTGAGATACAGGTATTTGGGGATTTAGGGCCTTTTGGAGGTATAGGAACTTGGAGATCTGGGAATTTAGAAATTTAGGACTCTAGGGATAAGGGAATGTAGAGACTTGGACATTTTGGGATTTGGGGAGTTAGCAATTTGGGGGTTTGAGATTTTGAAAATTTAGTGATTTGGGAATTTAGAGATTAGGAAACATAGCATTTGGGGAGTCTAGGGATTTGGAGATTTAGAAATTTGGTATTTGAGGATTAGGAAATGTAGAAACTTGGAAATATAAGGATTTGGGGATTTAGGGATTTTGGGAATTTAGAGATTTGGGTACTTAGGTAATTGGGAATTTAGGGATTAGGAAACATAGAATTTGGGATGGCTAGGGATTTGGGGATTTAGAAATTTGGAAATTTGAAATTTTGGGAATTTAGGGATTGAGAAACATAGAAATTGGAGAATCTAGGGATTTGGTGATTTAGAAATTTGGGGATTTAAGGATTAGGAAATGTAGAGACTTGGGAATATATGGATTTGGGGATTCAGGGATTTAGGGATTTGGGGATTTGAGATTTTGGGAATTTAGAGGTTTGAGAATTTAGGGATTAGAAAACACAGAAATTGGAGAATTTAGGGATTTGGAAATTTAGTGATTTATGGATTTAGAAAATTTAGGGATTTGGAGAGTTAGAAATTTGGGAATTTATGTATTGGTGAGCATAGAAACTTGAGAATATAGGATTTGGCAATTTAGGGATTTGAAAATTTGAGGATTTCGGAATTTAGGGATATGGGGATATAGAGATCTGAGAATCTAGAGACTTGAGAATTGAGGGATTTGTAGGTAAAGTAACTTGGAATTTTTAGATTTTTTCAATGTAGAAATCTTGGAATGTGGGGACTTCGGGAATTTCGGGACATAGGGGTTTTGGAAGAATCTAATAACATGGAAGTTTAGGAATTTCAGTATTTGAAAATATAAAAATTAGTGATTTCAGAATTTGGGAATTTTCAAGTTTGCTATTTGGTGATTTAGAAATTTCAGAATTTGGAGACATAGGAATTCTTGCATTTAGTGATTTTTGGATTTGCATATTTCAGAATCTGACATTAGATGATTTTTGAGTTTAGAAATTTGTGAATTTGGTATTTGATCTGGAAATTTATGAATTTGATTATTTAATACTAGATAGTTTGTAAATTTAGTGATTCGATATTGTTGGAATTTGCAAATTTAGACTTCAGAACGTTTACAAGTTTAAGAATTGCAAATGTGTGCAAATTTGAAATTTTCTGATTAACAAATTTGCAAGTCCAAGAATTTTATGAATTATAATCACGACAATTACGAAGTTTCTACTACAAAATATATGAGATTTCCTAAGTGTTTCAATAGGTATTTTTAGTTACGCCAATGGCCGAACTAGCTCGATATCCGTCCACTACCTTTCGATTCAATTGCATATCGAAGCACCTGTCTTTGTGAACGTACGATTCGATTTCACGAAACCCCTTTTTGCTGGATTTGTTTTTTCTCTTGCATTTGCTTTGATACCCGAGAATCTTCTCTATCTTTTCGCGGTATTTCTTCTTCGATAACCTTACTCTGATCGTTCAACGAGATATTCCGTTAATCGTAAGTGTCCTTTCAAAAGTTACAAATATTAGATAAAAAAATCTCTATATTTTTGTTCCGATCACTCAAAAGCCAACATTTACAATTCGTTTCATCAATTGACCTTTAACGAGGTTAAATTTATTAGACAATTCATTCTTAACGCATCGTTAGAATATTGGTGATTAAAGGTTGAACTTTAAACTGAAGGTCAATCTCTTCGAGCCTTCTTTATCGGTTTTTATGCAATTTTATACATTTTTTTGAAGAATATTATTTTATATCATTTTTATTAGTAACTGGTGTTTTGCAGTGGTTTATACATTTTCAGATAGGGTCGATGTTCAATAAATATACTTAAATCAACTGCAAAATGAAATATGCAATTGTACATTGTACATAAAATTTCATATACAAATCATCTTTAAAGTAACTAACTATACAATTTGATGTTGATGTTTGACATAAAGATATCACCTATAATAAATGTATATTTGTATACAAACATCAACCGCAAAATAAAATATGCAATTTTACATTGTACATAAAATTTGGTATACAAATTGACTTTGAAGTAAATAACTATAAAATTTGATGCTGATATTTGATATAAAAATATCAACTATAATAAATGTACATTTCATATACAAACATCAACTACAAAATAACATATGAAATTTTGCATTGTACATACAATTTTATATACAAATCATCTTTAAAGTAACTAACTATAAAATTTGATGTTGATGTTTGACATAAAAATATCAACTATAATAAATGTATATTTGTATACAAACATCAACTACAAAATAAAATATGCAATTCTACATTATACATAAAATTCAACATACAAATTGACTATAAATAAAAATAGATTAATACTTGATATACAAACATCAATAATAAAACAATTGCAACTAAAAATTGTCCCATACACATACCAATAAATATACAAACCCCTCAAGTTATAAATACTTAAATCTAAAATTCGAACATAACCTATAAATCTTATAATTGTAAATAATGTATTCAACAAACAATAATAGCAACATGATCGATTGTTTTTGCTTTTGAGAAGAGGTTTCGCTTTTGAATAAACATCACGTACCTTTTAGTCGTCGGGCGAAAGAGGATGGTAAAAAAAATAAAATGGATGGCAAGGACGAGGAGAGGAGATGGAGCGAAGTTTTATTAGGTTCTTTTTACCGCGGAGTTTGCCGCTGTTGGAAACGGGATGCGACGCATAATACTGCCTTAAGATCCCGTAACAATATTTGGATTCCTGCTGGAACGTGTGTCTTGTAACGGAGCCTGAATTTTAGAGTAGACTCGGTTTTCGACGCAGTGGCTGCTATACATAATTCGAAAAATGCTGAAATAAGGAGCACCGCGAAACGTAAGATTGTCTTGGCAAGAAGCACACTGAAGTACGTGACCCCTCAACTTTCAGAACTTTCGGCTCAATGTTTAATAAAAAGTCAACTCGTTATGTTCATTAAGAAAATGTCCGCCGGATGAAAACTGTTTCAAACTGTCATTTTTATTCAGCATCTGCGACGCGGAAATTTTACTTTCGACAAAATTGCAGTTTAACAATGTCGCCTAGTGTTTGCTTAAGTAATTGTTCATAAACGGCTGCTGTTGTTTGTTTAAACATTTGTCATTTGTGTCACTTTTAGTTGGGAATGAAAAATACTTTAATTGTTGGCGAAGAGCTGTTTGTTTATTTACACATTTTTATGTATTTATGACGTTTGGTTAGTAAGAATTAAAAGGTACTTCGTAATTGTTGATAAAATACTATTATTTATTCAAAATATTTCTGATTGCACATATGTGATCTTTGGTTAGTAGAAAAAAAATGAGTAAAATTACTTTGTTAGAACAATGATAATTTTTGAAAGTGTAATTTTGTATATTTAGAAAGGTTTATTCTATAATAAAGGTTTCGTAGAGTCTCGCTATATATTGCAGTGGATGGACCTATATGGTCAGAGAAATGTTGGAGGTGGCAATATAGAAAGAGAAATGTATTAGATACTACATATAACTGGAAATATGGAAATTTTATGATTAAGCAGTTTTGGGGTTTAGTAGAGTCTCGTTATATTGCAGTGGATGGTGCTAAGTGGTGGAGAATTGTGGGATGTGGCAATATAGACAGAGATATGTAATAGACAGTATTTAATTGAAAATATGGACACTTTGTAATTAAGCAGTTTTGAAATTTGAAAGGTTGAAAATTAAAAATTTTAGTGACTTGACAATTTTGTAATTAAAAAATTCTGAGATGAAAAATAAGAAAATTTGTGGATTGAATGATTTGGAAATTTTGGAATTTAAGAAATGTTAGAATTTGGCAAATTTCAAGTTTGGGAAGCTGAAAATTTCGAAAATTGAAGATGACAATAGTTGAGAATTCAGAAATTTGTAAAATAAAATCCTGATAAAACATTAATAACATTCAGATATGTAAAAATTTCAGAGCTTGGAAATTTGAAAATATTTAAACTCAGAGAAATTTAGCAATTTAGCAATTTATAAATTTAGAAGTTAAAAAATTGGAGAATTGAAGAATTGAAAAATTGGAGAATTGAAGAATTGAAAAATTGGAGAATTGAAGAATTGAAATATTGAAAAATTGAAAAATTGAAAAATTGAAAAATTGAAAAATTGAAAAATTGAAAAATTGAAAAATTGAAAAATTGAAAAATTGAAAAATTGAAAAATTGAAAAATTGAAAAATTGAAAAATTGAAAAATTGAAAAATTGAAAAATTGAAAAATTGAAAAATTGAAGAACTGAAAAATTGAAAAATTGAAGAACTGAAAAATTGAAAAATTGAAGAATTGAAGAATTGAAAAATTGAAGAATTGAAGAATTGAAGAATTGAAGAATTGAAGAATTGAAGAATTGAAGAATTGAAGAATTGAAAAATCGAAAAATTGAAAAATATAAAATCTTCAAAATTAGAATATAAAGCAATTTGAAGACATGACAAGTAAAATAGCGGTAAAATTCCGCGAAATACATAAATTTATTTTAATTTAGGTTTCCCACATCTTAACTTCTTTCTCTCGACGAAAAATCGTACGAGCAGGGAAAAATACTGCAGCGAGTAAAGTCGTTTTTAGGCTTGAATCTCAGTTTTATTCAGAGATAAGTAAAAAATATAGAGAGATGTAGATCGTGGAGAAGAAAGAAAGAACGAAATAAGATCATCAAAAACGAGGTTTTCATGACCGGTCTAACGAGGTACGAACTTTTTAACCTCCTATAACTGAAATCTTTTATGTTTGCGAAAACAAGATTACCTACTTCGGTATTATGGAAGCACTGATAATAACATGCATACACGAACATCGTAAAATACATTAAACAAATTAGGGTGATGTGCTTTACGATTTTAGAATGAAACTTTAATGTTATCTATTCGATAGAAATGTAATATTACTCATTTTTTAAGAACTGTTTTATAGGAAAACATTCTTTACGATTTTAAATTAATTACAGTATTTTATACTGTTACATTCATTAATTACAGTTAGATAATTTGAACATTTTTTTAATTTGGAGATATCCATTTTCTCAGTTTGTATATTTATAAATTTCTAGATTCACAGATTTATAAACTTTTGTGTTTATTAAATTTCTAAATGTATAGATTTTTAGAACTAAAAATTTCTAGATTTTTAAATTTGCAAATTTTTAAATTTCTAACTTTTTAACTTTCTAAATTTCTATTTGCATAACTCACTAAATTCCGGAATTATTTATGTCTATCTACTAATCCCTTAGGGTTAACAAATCGCAACAACATATTTTCATCAACCAGCATCCCGCACTGCCATATTTCACAATTTCTTCAATTCCCCGCTTCCCAACATTTCCCTAATAATTCCCAAACTTTCCGACTTCCCTCGAAAGTTGTGTAAACTTCACGAACAAAGAACCACCGTATCAAAGTCAGCAAATAAAAATATAATCGTATCAGTTTCAAAGACAATGGCTATCGAACAAAATCAATTATCTGACCGTAGCGCACGTGTAATCAACAACTTACAGCGATTCTCCGATCAATCGGTTCGAGGGATGAAACATGATCAAAGCTCGAAAGCTCTCTTCCCGAGTTTGTCGTTGATTACAAAGGGGGTATGCTGCGAAACGACATAGTGGACGTTCAAACAAGGATTTCGGTTCCGATTTTACAGGAAGACCCAGGTATCGGTGGTGTCCGCGAATTAACCGAGCGCAAGGTTTCACCCGGTGCATTCGCTCGGCTGAATGTGCAGGAAGTGAGCTGCAAGAGAGAGAGAAAGAGTGACGAAGAGAGAGAGAGAGAGAGAGACGGTAACAGAGTCGATACTCGCGCAAAAGTTCCGTTCGAGAGTTTAACGGTGACATTCCGTGGTAAATCGTGAACCCATTGCTGAATCTTCGTTGCAATCGATCCCCCATCGTGATCCCCGAAATTGATAGCTCTCTTCACGGACCAATCCTTTCTCTTTATCTTTCTTTCCTTGTTTACTACTGCACACGTTTGCACTCCAAAGGTGAAATAATTAAACTGCTCAAAAATCGGTTCGAATTTTAGATGAAAATTCGAGATTTATGGACAAAGTTATTTCTATTTCATAAATTATTGATGTACGAATTTTTTAACAATTTTTTACTAGTTTTTATAAATTTTATTTACTTTTATATGGCTTTTGTTGTGGAATGATTTATTGTTGAAATGAAAATTCGATCGGGGTTGAAAGACATGTGGACCGAATATAGGTTAGGGTCCACATATGCTTAGTAAACGAGTTTGAAATATAAATATTAATTATAAATGTAAATTAACAATTTTGTATGTAAATATAGAGGAAGTGGTCTAATTGCAGGTTAGAGTCTAAATATGGGTTAATTGAAATATAAGATTAGGTTAGGAGTTGCCTCCTAGTGTGAATAGTACGAAATTATGATTTACGATGAGATGTCGAGGGAGATAGTCGTTTATATTTATTATTATTAAGTTTATTTTATCTCTGTATCATGAAAACATTCTAAATATTGAAGCGTTTCATTTGAAAAATATTTAAGAAATTCGGTAATATTTTCTGAAATAAAAATTGTAGCCTATTTAATATATTTTTTATCAATCTCTAAAATCATGCTCGAAATTAAATTGTATTAGAATAAATAAGTACATAAACATAATACAGAATTAAAATAAATGAGAAAATTATTCAGTATAACACAGAATTAAAATAAATAGGAATATAAAATAGTACAATATATCACTTAAATAAGAAAATATTTTTTAATTTTATACATAAATATCATTAGAACAGTTCAACACCTAAATGTGGAGGAATAAAATGAAATCTTCACCATGCAGACACACAGCATAAAATATGACCTAACCTAACCTAATTATTCAACAACCAACTGAATCATTTAAGAAAATCCTTCGAGTTCGTTTAAATTTCAAGAAGTGGTATCGTTACCATTAAAATAATGGTATCGTTGTTTTAAGAAGATAGTTACGTAATATCTTCTTCGGATATAATACTTCGTTTGAAATCTCGATTAGACAAATCATCAATGGTCTTGGTGGCTTTGTATCATTGAACTCATCCGAGTACAAACTCCTTTGATTTATGCAAGCATTTTCCTCTGGTTACAAAAGACATTTCATAGGCTTTGTGTGCACAGAACTCATCACAGAAAATGCGTTTCTTCGAGAGGATTAAAAGATACCGAACAGCTTTTGTGAATAACGTATTAGTGTACACTTTGAGTATTTAAACCATCTTCTCACGGCTGTGTTTATCTTCTTCATACAATACACATTTGATGGACATTCGAAATTTGTAATTTTTATATTAAAAACTTGAGATGACTTTAGTGGAGATTTTTGGGAATACAGGTAATTTGGGGAATTTTGGGGATTTTCGGAAGTTGGGGAAGTTTGGGAATTTAGGGAATTTTTGGAAGTTTGGGAATTTGGGGAATTTTGGGAATTTTGGGAAGTTTAGGAATTTGATGAATTTTGGGGATTTGAGGAATTTGGGGAATTTTTGGAAGTGGAGGAATTTTGGGAATTTTGGGAAGTTTGGGAATTTGGCGAATTTGGGGAATTTTGGGAATTCTGAGAATTTGGGGATTTGGGGAATTGGGGAATTCTGGGAAATTTAGGAATTTTGAGACGTTTGGGACTTTAGGGAGTTCTGAGAATTTGGGGATTTGGGGAATTGGGGGAATTCTTGGAAGTTTAGGAATTTTGACACGTTTGGGACTTTGGGGAATTTGGAGAATTTTGGTAATTCTGAGAATTTGGGGATTTGGGGAATTGGGGGAATTCTTGGAAGTTTAGGAATTTGGGGAATTTTTGGAAGTTGAGGAATTTGGGGAATTTTGGGAAGTTTGGTAATTTGGGAAATTTTTGGAAGTTGAGGAGTTTTGGGACGGTTGGGAATATGGGGAATTTTTTGTATTTTTGGAATTTAGGAAATTTAGATAATTAAAAATTTGAGAAGTTGTAACATTATATAGGGTATTCGAAATATCAGAAATTTCTAACTTTGAGAATTGCCTATTTGAAAATTAACAAATTTTGAAACCTATGAAATCTAGAAACTTGAAATTATAAATTCTATAAATTAAAATTTTGCAAATATGCAAATTTAAAAAATTGTGTATCTAGAAACTTAAAAACTCTTCCCATTTCACTCTACAAAACCAATCAACGAAACACACGTTTTGCGTTGCAAAAAGTTTCCACAAATATTGCGTCTGACACAGGTGTGATCGAACGTTGCATCGGTTCGAAACGCGCGAGGATCGAGTGGCCGTTTGTCCGGGCGTTTTCGCCGAACCGGCGATAGAGGACGAGGGAAATGATGGTCATTGAGGGTAGATAGAAACGTAGCTCGTTTCGCAGAGTTTGAAAGTATCTTCGTATCGCGTGGGCTCGAACGATCGTTGACCTTCTCTTCGGGGTCGGTACATATCGGCCACAGCGAGTTATTGCGAGTCGAGTTCAGTCCACGTGTGCAGCTTTTTATTTCGCATCTCGATATCTCTGTATCGTGAAATCCCTATTCGGACATTATGATATTCCCCCATTCCGATATCTCTACATACATACATGTACATTGTATACTGATATTTCTAATGTGTGACATTTGGTCCTTGTTTCTAATGGATGACACTTGACGATTTTGATGTATGGCGATATATGGTGAAATATGGCGAAATCTCAACATTTGGAAATTTCGTACATCCCTATAATAATGGTGACATTTGTAGGTAATGTAATAGGTGTCATTTGAAGATTTTTATATATGGCGATATATGGTGAAGTATGGCGATATCTCTATATTTGGAAATTTCGTACATCCCTATATTAGTGATCATTTTATACGATGATACTTGTAATAGGTGAAATTTGAGGATTTTTATATATGGCGATATATGGTGAAGTATCGATATCTCTATATTTGGAAATTTCGTACATCCCTATATGATTGAACATTCTATATGATGATACTTGTAATAGGTGAAATTTGAAGATTTTTATACGTGGCGATATATGATGAAGTATGACCATATCTCTATATTTGGAAATTTCGTACACCCCTATATTATTGATCATTTTTATATGATGATACTTGTAATAGGTGACATTTGAAGATTTTTGTACATGGCGATATATGGTGAAATACGGCGCTATCTTTGTATTCAGAAATTATATATTAAATTAGTATACTAATGCTCTCACATATCGACAACCCTATGTCCAGATATCTCTAGACTCCGATATTTCTGCGTCCCGAAATCCCTATATCCCGACATTGATATGACCCAAAATTGTTATGACCTAAAATTGTTATGACCCGAAATTGATATGACCCAAAATTGATATGACCCGAAATTTCTATGTCCCGAATTGGTATGACCCGAAATGAATATGACCCAAAATTAATATGACACGAAATTAGTATGACTGGAAATTGGTATGACCCAAAATTGATATGACTCGAAATTAATATGACCCAAAATTGATATGACTCGAAATTAGTATGACCCAAAATTGATATGATCCGAAATTTCTATATCCCGAATTGGTATGACCCAAAATTGATATGACCCAAAATTAATATGACCCGAAATTAATATGACACGAAATTAGTATGACTGGAAATTGGTATGACCCAAAATTGATACGACTCGAAATTAGTATGACTCAAAATTGGTATGATTCGAAATTGATACGAGCTAAAATTGATATGATCCGAAATTTCTATATCCCGAAATCTGTATGTCCCGAATTGGTATGACCCAAAATTAATATGACCCAAAATTAATATGACTCGAAATTAGTATGGCTCAAAATTGGTATGACCCAAAATTGATATGATTCGAAATTGGTATGACCCAAAATTGATATGATTCGAAATTGATATGACCCAAAATTTGTATATCCAGATATCCCTATGTTCCAAAATCCTTATGTCCCCATATCTCTACATTCCAATATTCCTATGTCCCGATATCCCTACGTTCCGATACTTTTTTCTCCCTGCATCCCTACATCCCTATATCTCTATACCCCAATATTCCTATGTCCCGATATTCCTACACCCCGAAATCCCTATATCCCAACATCCCTATGTCGATACTATACGACATCTCCACATCCACCCTTCCTACACGTCGACACGTTCCAGTACCCACACATTATCCTACATCTCACTATTTCTCCATCACAATATCCCTAGCGTACCGTGACGATCGCGTAAATCCGAAAGATCGTTGACTCGTGTCGTCACACATCAGTCACAGGGAGTTATTGCGAGTCCACGTGCGCGGCGTTTTATTTCGCATGCTCGCACACCCCGCGGTTCTAAAAAGCTTCGATCCGTAGAGGTCGCTGTTTAACACACCAGGGGGGTTATTTCAGCCCCTCCGACGATGTCCCAGCCGTAAACAGCCACTCGGTCAGCGACGCTATTACGATGCTTTCTAAGAAGCGGCTGGTCTAATTTCAGCCTGTTAGAAGTTTTCCAACCCCTCCAGCCTCGAGGCCTCTATCCAAGTCGCGTTCCTGCCGTTTCCCGTCCACTGAAATCTACTTTAATTTCTTTCATCGCTTTGTTTCTCTTTCATAAACGCGGATTACAGCAGGGGAAACGCTTTTGTCTCTCGTCGCGCTCACTTCTGGGTACATATTTACCCGTGGCGGGTCGGCTTCGAATATAATTGCGATCGTCGACGGGAGGAGCGGCGGGGGGGGGGGGTGCGCGGATGAAAAAAGGGGATGCAAAGGAGAGAGACACGGACGGAAGGAGAGGGAGATAAAGTATAGGGAAAAAAGAGGAGCTTGCAGCGGCAGTCGAATTTCCGGGAATGAAAATAATCCTCGAGTGTCCCGTTGGCTTCTCGGTGGATTCCTCGATTCAACGAATTCGTACCACGGTAGTTTCGTTTCCGGTGCATCCTACGGGTTCAAGGGAAAATTCTTCGCTGATATTCTTCGTTTGCTACTTTGCCATTCGATGGCGAGACAAAAGGACGGGTTGATCGTTCATTTTTGGGAAAAGTTTTGTTGCTGAGGAAAATTGTTGAAATAGTAATCGAGAGAAGGGGTGTTTTTTCTGTGTATTAGAAAAGAGTAAATAAAGACCGAATAGATAAAATTGCATATGGATACTGATATGCTTTTGTGAAGATGTTATCGAAGAATTTATGTAGCTTGTAATTCACGGATTGTATCGTTTTGTAATATATACTTTTAGGTTGTTAAATTATGAAAGACTGTAAATGTTTATTGTTTTTATCAATTTATTTCAAGAATGTTAACGAACAATTTACGTACTATTTTTCATTAATCTTTCAGCTCTGAGTTTGTGTATTATAGGTGTCGTTTTGTATTACTTTTATGTTACTAAATTAGGTTTCATATTCTAATTGTCCTGACTTCGCAATTCTGCAAATTTCGCAAACTTTCTGCATCACAAATTAGAAAATCTTCAACTTCCTAAATTTCTAAATTTTCACAATTCTAATTTTCATTCATTTTTAAACATTCTAGAATTCCTAAATTCCTCCACTCCTATATTACTAAATTTTTATATTCCTAAATTCCTAGATTCCTAAATCCCTAGATTTCTACATCAAGATCCACAAATTTCTAGAGTAAAAAATTCCTAAATATCTAGATTCCTAAGTTTCTAAATTAAAAAATTCAAAAATTCTCAAATTCCTAAATTACTAAATTCCTACATCCCAAAATTCCTAAATTCCTAAATTCCTAAATTCTTTAAATGATCCATATTTCAGTGTCTTCATATTCTCAAACAACCCAAATTCTCAAGTTTCCAAATATCCAAAAAATTTCCAAAAATCATTAAATCTAAATACTCTAGAATTCCCAAATTCTCAATTTTCCGAATCTCAAAATTTCTCAAATCCAAAATTTTCGAGTATACAAATCTCCAACTTCCCAAACTGCTACCCAGGATAAACCGAAAAATTTCCCGATCACCCTAAACGTACGCTTTCAACGCTGAAAAGGCTTCTTACCGTTTGTCATCGAGCTGCAAAATTTTAATATCGACCCACGTGAAAAGGATTGCGATCGAACGAAAACTCGTGACGAGTTTAATTAAAAAAAGAAAAAAAAACCGCGTTGAATTTCAGCTTCCTTTCAACGATTTTCTCTAATCAACTCAATTTCCCGCAATTAACGCGTACCGGCTGTACACGCTTGTACGTTCTCGCGCGTGTAAAAAGGCTCTCCGCGTGAAAAGCGTCGCGTTACGCGACGACACGCTCGTGCCCGCGTCGCGCAGCGTCGAGCTTGAATTTTAAATGGAACGAGCACGGTGGACGCGATTATTAACGCGAACAGAGGCTGCCCCGTTCCTCCCTTTTAATTAGCTGCTATCCCCGTGGACGCGTTAAGAAGGAAATAACGTGCTGGATTCGTCCACGACGTCCACGCAGCCCTGTCGAACGTATCCGAACCAGAATGTAAACGGAGTTAATCGATCGTGCGCTCAACAGCGAATCTGCTTTTCCACGGGAAATGTGGTAACGTCGGGTGAAAAGAGATATCGTTCGGTGATTTTTAGTTGGTTGGTTTTTTGCAGCTCGACATGTGGAAATTTTAGAATTCAGAACAGGTTACACGTGAGGTTTTCAAATTTGTTTTGGAATGTTGGAAAGTTTGGGATTTGATGGTGAGCAAATTTGATATTTGGGAATTTTAGAATTTTGGGGTTTGGAAATTTTGGGGATTTGGTCACTTGGAAATATGGGAACTAGGGACTTTAGGAATTTGGGAACAAGGGAATTGGGGCACTAGGGAATTTTTAAATCAGGGAATTAGGTAATTAGGAGATTTGGAACTTAGGGAATTCGGGAAGTAGGGAATTTGAGAACTTGAGAATTTGGGAAATTTGGGAAATTTGGAATTTGTTAATAAGGAATCTAGGGAATTTCGAACAGGGAAATTCAGGGACTAGTGAATATTAGAACTAGGGGATTTGGAGCCCAGAGGATTTGGAGGCTATGAAATTTTTAAACTTGAGAATTTGGGAATAAGGGAATTTGGGATCTAGGGAACTTGGGAAGAAGGGAATTGGGGGACTAGGGAATGTCAGAACCAGGGAATTAGGTAATTAGAAGATTTGGAACTCAGGGAATTCGGGAACTAGAGAATTTGAGAACTTGAGAATTTGGGAAATTTGTGAAATTGGGAATTTGTAAATATGGGATCTAGGGAATTTGGAACAAGGGAATATTGAGGGACTAGGGAATTTGGAACAAGGGAATATTGGGGGACTAGGGAGTTTTAGAATTAGGGGATTCGGAGCCCAGAGAATTTGGAGGCTAGGAAATTTTAGAATTTGAGAATTTGGGAATTAGGAAATTTGGGATCTAGGGAATTTGGGAATAAGGAAATTCGGGGACTAGTGAACTTTAGAACTAGAGAATTCGGGAACTAGGGAATTTGTTGTCTAGAGAATTTAGGAACTAGAGAATTTGGAAACTAGAAAATTGGGGAACTAGGAATGTGGAAATTTGGGAACTAGGGAATTTGGAAGTTTGGAAATTTGGGAATTTGAAAAATAGGGAATTTAGAAATTTGTAAATTCGAGGATTTAAGAATTTGGGAATTTGAGAATTTGTGAACTTGAAAATTTGTGTATTTGAAAACTTGAAAATTTGAAAAATTACTAATCAGCAAATAAAGAAATTGTTAAATACAATAACCTGCATCCCTCTACATGTAAATAAGTGATTACCCACGTACTACATAAATGATTACCAAACGTCCGTAAAATATCCCGGAAATATTTAAAAGAAAAGAATTCTCTCCAATCAAACTAGACACTCGAACTGCAAGAACAAAATCGTGTATCGCTGTTTGTGGAATGTTTTATCGGACGATTAACATAATCGCAAGGGTTTGTAAGAAGGGAAAAGAATAACCGGGAAAGGTTTCTAATTAGCGGAGTCGTCGCGCCGGTAACAAGCCGCGACGGATGACGTGATATCAAATATAAAATTCCCGCCTCTAATTAAGGGACTAACGTTTAATTAAAAAGAAGAGAGGTCGCCGTACGTCGTTGACGCGGCTGCGTCTTGCGCGGGCGTGCATCTCGAGCAAATTAGAGGGAACCAGTATCAGCTTGCTATTTCGCACGGTTGAAATCGAAACGCTATCGCTTTAATCGGTCGTACACCTAAAACGAGTCTCCATTCGCTGGGTTATCGACCGATACGATCGCTACGTCAATTTCAAGTAATCGATTACTACATGTAGTCGATTTCGGCACTTCTATCTAGTATTATGTCGTTTCGACGTAACTGATTTTCTTTGTACATATTTTTATTTGATACTGTCTTTTAAAATTTATGTGGCATAGTTTGCATTATCGTTAGAATTTTTGGAGGTTGAAATAATAGGGATATAGGGATATAGGGATATAGGGATATAAGGATATAGGGATATGAAGATATAGGGTTATAAGGATATAGGGTTACAAGGATATAGAGATATAAGGATATAGGGATATAAGGATATAGGGATATAAGGATATAGGAATATAAGGATATAGGGATATAGGGATATAGGCATATAGGGTTACAAGGATATAGGGATATAAGGATATAGGGATATAGGGATATAGGGATATAGGGTTACAAGGATATAGGGATATAAGGATATAGGGATATAGGGATATAGGGATATAGGGATATAAGGATATAGGGATATAAGGATATAAGGATATAGGGATATAGGGATATGAGGATATAGGAATATAAGGATATAGGGATATAAGGATATAGGGATATAAGGATATAGGGATATAGGAATATAAGGATATAGGAATATAAGGATATAGGGATATAGTGATATAAGGATACAGAGATATAGGGACATTGGAATGTGAGAATATACTTACATAGGTATATAGGGATATTGGAATGTGAGTATATAGTCACATAAGGATTCTATGATGTAGGATACAATATGTGGGTATTGAAATACATATATGTAGGTGTTCAAGGTATAGGGATATCGACATATAGAGACATGAAGATATCGGAATATAGGGATATTCGTAGATGAGACAGTCAATGTATAGGGACACTGGGATATAAAAATATAGGGAAAAATTTAGTAATCCTAGAAACTAGATATCTAAGGATCTTAGAAACTGTGGATCTATTGATATAAGTTCATATATCTAGGTACCTAGCTATCTAGTGATCTAGGTACCAAAGTACCTATGTGTCTAATTGTATTTAGCGATATGGGGATCGAGGTATCCAGGTATCTAGTTACGTAGTTAGTAATGTACTTAGTAATGTTACGTAGTTAGTAATATGGGTATCCACGTGTCTAAATAACGATATGGGGATCGAGGTATCCAGGTATCTAGTTACGTCATTAGTAATGTAGTTAGTAATGTTACGTAGTTAGTAATGTAGGTATCCATGTGTACAAAGTATCCATGTGTCTAAATAACGATATGGGGATCGAGGTATCTTGGTACGTAGTTACCTAGTTATCTAGTAATCTAGTGACCTATGTGCCTAAATGTCTAGCGATATGAGGTATCTACACAGTTATCTAGTAACCTAAAGATCGAGGTGTCTATGTGTTCAAATATCTAACAACGTTATAATTCAGATTAAGTACCAAGGTGTTATTTAGTTATCTCGCTATAAAGTTATCCAGTTATTCACTCATCTAGTCATCCAGTTATGTTATGTATCTAGTCAGCTATCTATAAATCTACGATTACAGAAATCTAAAAGTTCAGAAATATTCAACTGAATCCTCATCCACATTCTTCACAATCAATTATATATCAATCCTCCTAAAAATACTAAATTCCGAACATCGAAAAAATAACGGCACGAAACATTTCTATCGTTACCGTGTCTAGAACTGGCAAAAGACTATCGAATATCACTGCAGGGGTAAATATAAAAGCACATATCCTTGTTCTCTTGAATCCCCTCGTCTTGAAGCAAAGCTCGGCGACTTCCGCTTCGTCGTTCGTCGCAAAGCTACGGGAGCATGGGCTGTTTCCTGTCTCTTCTTCATTTCCCTGGTTACTCTTCCGTTTCTCCCTAGCCGTGCTCTTCGCGATGTACGCCGTCGAGCAGAGATTTCCACGAATTCCGTGCAAACGCACATAATTCAACGGGTTCACGTGTGTGTGTGTGTGTGTGTATGCGTGCCGTCGAGCACGTCTTTTCAACGTTCGCCACAGTTCCTTTTTAGCGACTCTGTATCGTTTCGCGGAACGCGGTCTCCATATTTTTTTTCCACGCCGCTGCATTTATTTATTTCGCTCTCGTTAACGATCCGTCGATCGATCGACCCGTTGCACCCCGTTGAATGATAAACGTTCAGGCAATTTCTCTTTTATTTTATGTACACGTCCGTACGCCTTACGGTAGGATAATTCTGCTTACGTACTTTTACGAGAGTTTTTTTTATCCTCGATGCGTATCTTCTACCCACCACGCTCGTTTATCGCCGCTTTTATTCGCGTACCGAGTGTAATCTCACGATTTTATACAAACGCGTAAATCAGACGGACTTAGATACCGGTTTATATTCGAACTTACAAAAGCACCGCATCCGCGTTTCGTGCTACGCTTAACATTTATAATGAAATGTTAATACCGAGACTTAATGTTTCGCCAATTGTTTTGTGTCGAAACGCGGGGATACGGCATCGATCGTATTCCGCGATTTTACGCAATAATGTGAAATATTTCAGAATATCAAACTGAACTCAAATTTCAGCTGATAATTTTGTCGGGAATTTCATGCAGAGGATACAAGAATTTAGAGATTTGGATGGTTGGTTTGAGAGTTTGGGAATTTTAGGGATTTATGATTTGAGTATTTGAGATTTTTGGGATTTAGGGATTTCAGGACGTGGAATATGGAAATATGGATCTATGAACCTAGGTAACTAGTCATCTAGGGATTTAGGTATCTAGCTATCTAAGTATCTAGGTATCTAGGTATCTAGGTATCTGAGGATCTAGGGATCTAGGGATCTAGAGATCTAGGTATCTAGGTACCTAGGGATTTAGGTATCTAGGTATGTAGGGATCTAGGTGTCTAGGGATATAGGGATCTAGGTATCTAGGTATCTAGGTATCAAGGTACCTAGGGATTTAGGTATCTAGGTATCTAGGGATTTAAAGATCTAGGTGTGTAGGGATCTAGGTGTCTAGGGATATATGGATCTATGAACCTAGGTAACTAGTCATCTAGGGATTTAGGTATTCAGCTATCTAGGTATTTAGGTATCTAGGTGTCTAGGTATCTATATATCTAGGTATTTAGATATTCAAGTACCTAGGTATGTAGATCTCAAGTATGTTCGTATTTAGGTATTACAATATTTAGGTACCTAGGTCTCTAGAGATGTAGGTATCTAGGTATATACAAATCTAGGTATCTAGCTGTTTAGGTACCCAGATATTTAGGAATTTAAGTATCTAGGACTCTAGGTACGTAATTATTCAGATAACAAGCAATCTGGAATCCAGCTAACCTGAGATCAACATCTTCAGAAATTCACAATTCCATTAAAATTTATAAATGTGGAAGTTTAGGAATTTAGTAATTTGCTGATTTCTGTGGGTATCTGAAAATTTTCAAATTTACCAATTTGTAAATTTGTGAATTTGTGAATTAGTGAATTAGTGAATTTGTGAATTTGTAAAATTGTAAAATTGTAAATTTGTGAATTTGTGAATTTGGGAATTTACAGATCCGGTGAATTCGAAACTTCGGAATCGAATGAATATTTAAGTTGGTAATCACGTCCGGTACAATAGGTATTATACGCGTATTTACGTATTCTGTCCCCGTTGTAAATTTAATTTTCATCGCGTGTCCGCTATAGTCGGGGGTTAATCGTGGAACGGGAATAAATCGGCATGCATTAAGAGTATTTGCCTCTAACCCCCCTGTCTTAGGCGACAATGGAGTCTTTCGGAAGCAATATGGGTCAGTGGTCAGACACAGGCTATATTTTCAGCCCCTCTAATGGGCCGGCTCGGATGGTTGTTTCAATTATAGCGACGCCGTTCCAATCATCCTCTAACACCTTTCTACACGCCAAATTCACGTGAAATAGTGCGCCATGCATAGAATATTCCATTAACCCGCTCTGTGCCAATGTCCTATCTATTTGCTCTCTGTATTTTTTATTTCCTTAGAGATTCGGCAAACTAGTGTTTTCATTTCCGATTTGGGAGATAAACGGTCGTTAGAGTGTGTTTTCCTCTATATTTTTCTCTTCAGTTTCGGATGTTGCGCTTCTTTTGTTATTAGTGTCTTTTGCTTTTTAGGTGTTGATTGTGTGTCTGTACTGATCACAATTGTATTGATTTCATTGAATTGCACTGATCTTTAATGGTTTTAGTAGTTTGTTCTACTTTTTACTGTTATGCCATTATGCTATTTTGTGATGTGTGTCATTACTGTTGTTATATTTTGCTGTTCTACTATTTTGCTATTCTACTATTTTGCTATTTTACTATTTCACTATTTCACTATTTCACTATTTCTCTATTTCACTATTTTACTATTTTACTATTTTATTGTTTTATTATTTTACTATTTCATTATTTCACTATACTACTATACTACTATACTACTATACTACTATACTACTATACTACTATACTACTATACTACTATGCTACTATACTACTATACTACTATACTACTATACTACTATACTACTATACTACTATACTACTGTACTACTGTACTACTATACTACTATACTGCTATACTACTATACTACTATTTCGCTGCTTTGCTATTCTTCAGTTATACTCTTCAACCATTCCAATTATTCTACTATTTTACTATTCTACTACTTTACTATACAAGATTCATATAAAATCTCCACTATAAAATTTCATTACATAATAGTGAACCGTTCCACTATTTTACTGTCTCACTATTTGACTAATTTTCTTTTTCCTATTCTATTAATTTACCTTTCTTCTATCTTACTACTTCACTATTTTCTCATTTATCCATCTTATTTTTTCACTATCATCCTACGTGTCCACTGTAATGTTTTACGATTGTACTAATTTACTATTCTGCTATATTCCTGTCTCGCTATTTTCGAATTCTGCTACTTTACTCGTTGGCCGTTTTATCATCATGCTGTTTCAGTATATTACTCCTTAACTATTCCGCCCGCTTACTATCCTCCTACTTCATCATTTTATTATATTACCGTCTTACTTTCCTATTGTCTTCTCACTCTACTATTCCACTACCCAGTTTTCTACCAATTCATAATAACGCACCATTTCTTCATTTCTTCTTCATTTTATTTTACCATCCGTCTACCATTCTATTATTCATTTCTTCTCATTTCATAGACATTGCTCATTTACTATCCCATCCGATGCTCCGAACAGCCCTTCATAATTACAAGGAGTCCAAAATGTAATCCCGCAGCGGTCACTCTCCATATATAGCATCCCCGTCGGTTCAAATTACCGGAATCAATCGTATTCCGAATCTGCGAGGATTCGAACCCGTATTCGCGCGGTCGTCGCCGCGCTCCAGCGCAGAATTTCTGGTCGGCGAGGATTCTCCGGGTGACGTTATCATTATCGCCGGTATCGCGGCCGTTATTAGCGAGACGGTAGCAGGTATACGCGAAGGAAAGATGGGGACGCTTGCGCGAGAGATCAAAACCAGCGGGCTCTCTGTCGCCTGGGATGATGGCTCGTGGCCCGCCTATTGATCTTGGCCAACGTTGCGCGCCGGAACGAGGCTCCGTTTCTCTCCTGTACGCTGCTACCCGCCTCGTCCCGCTCCATTCCGCTCCGCTCGCCCAGCTCCGGAGACCGCACCGGCCCGAACGATAACGCCAACCCTCGAAACAAACGCGTCTCCACGTGGCAACTCTTCACCGGCCACGCGACCGGAACTCTTCGCCCGCCACAAGATGACCTCTTTTTTTCACCGTCGCCGAGCTAGCCTGGAACAACTGTACAACCAGGGACCTGATCTACGGTCCCAATTGGTCAAAAGAGAAAAATCACTCTTGGTTACTATTGATCACCCAGACACGTATTTTCCTGAATACCCCTTGTCCTACAACGTGCCATAGTCGACACACTACCGTTCCAATGTGATTCGTATTTTCACTGAAATTTGTGGTTCAATTCTGATTACAATCTGCTTCATCAAGGATCGCTGAATGTATCATTTTAACATTCTTCAGCTGTCTTCACGTTGTGGCAATAAGTAGCTAGCTGTGAATGACGCAACTGTTCAGAAAATTGTAGGTTAAGGGGATAACTATTAGGGGACAAAGAAAAAGAAAACCTTTTGATCACCTTGGATGTCAGAACATTGGGACTGTTCAAGGTCAGTAGGGTCCCTTAACACTAGGTTTACGGACGTATATGGTCATTTATATTTAAATTTGAACTGAAAGTAGAAAAACAAATAAATTGAGGATATGTGAACTGCCTAAGACATTGATTCTTTAGCTTGACGAAAGTTGACATACATTTTTACAAAAATTTCTTAATAAGTTTTGTCATTTAATTAAAAGACGTATGACCCGTCATTTTGACGGGTTCCGTAAATCTAGTGTTAACGCTGGATTAGCTACAGTTAGGGACCGTTTACACTATGCCACTGTCAGGTAGTTGAATTTTTGCGTTTCTTACCTTGCCTACACCAGATCTATTGTTGGTAAAGGAAAATGGTTTCTTTCTTGCCTTCTTTCCACCAGGCGTCATTTGACCCGTCTTTTAACACAAATGTTTCAGGCAAAGTAACGCCTACAGGCAAAGTGAGGAACGCAAAAGTTCGAGTACCTGGCACATGCTACTAGCTGACTGGCATAGTGTAAACATGCAGTTGTCTGATACAGGAGTAGAAGGTCGATCCAGAAGCTACTCGCCTACTCTGAACAGTCCCGATGTGACTTTCTGAACTTCGAGGTGATCGCTCGAAATGTTAGAGAATCCCTACCAAATGTTAGAGACAATTGCTGAAAATGCGTGTGAGGTGTCTACTTCTCTATGTTGACGAATTGGAGCCTTAACCTTTAGTTCAGTCAGATACTTGTCCCCAGTTGTGTTCTCTGAGAGTTCCTGGATCTCCCCAACATGGAGGACCACCGTGGGGGTATTAGTGGGTAAAAATCTCATATAACCCTGCGCCCTTCACCAGGGGCATTTGAACTCTACGTAAAAAGAAAAACGACCCCTGGGTCAGCCTACAGGCCAACTCCTAGGCTATCTAGGTCAGTATTTCTATCTCAGTATTGGATGGCTTGCAGGGACCAAAAGTGAGGTTAGGTGTAGGCCCCTCTATTTTTCGCAATATATGGGACTGCCTATGGCCCCCTGCAAAGGTCCTGCACCTGAACACAGGAGTCTCCACCCTCAGACAATGTTAGGCACAGTTGCTAGCTATGTAATTGTAATAACATCTTTATTGATGTTTTCCACTTACAGCTGGATCGATCGTATAAATCTAGTAGCTTTTATTAAGATTTTGTTAGCGGTTTTTTTGGATGGGTCATTTTTCTCGGGTGAGGGTGTTCTGGGAAAAATATAGATACTACAATTTATAGTTCCCTGAGCTTAGGTATTTAAAATCTTCCTGGATCTCTTATAACACCTGCATTTTTTATTCGTACTTCCATTTTGAGGGTACATTAATTATTTACGTATACATTAATCTTTAGTCACTTAAATATAAAATTAGCACTACAATCATTTTAATATTAATTCAATGCAAAGTTGTATTTAGGGTTTCAATATATTTTTGTTCACTCTGGGGTATTTTTCTATTTTTGCTTGTTGTGATGTGTTCTTGTATTTTTATCTCTTTTTTATATATTTTTGTAGTTTTGTTAGTTTTTATGTATTTTTGTATTTTTGTTAGTTTTTGTGTATCTTTGTACTTCTGTTAATTTTGATGTATTTTCGTATTTTTGTATTTTTGTTAATTTTGATTTATTTTCGTATTTTTGTTAGTTTTTATGTATTTTTGTATCTTTGTTAATTTTGATGTATTTTCGTATTTTTGTTAGTTTTTATGTATTTTTGTACTTCTGTTAATTTTGATGTATTTTCGTATTTTTGTATTTTTGTTAGTTTTTATGTATTTTTGTATCTTTGTTAATTTTGATGTATTTTTGTATTTTTGTACTTCTGTCAATTTTGATGTATTTTCGTATTTTTGTATTTTTGTTAATTTTGATGTATTTTCGTATTTTTGTTAGTTTTTATGTATTTTTGTACTTCTGTTAATTTTGATGTATTTTCGTATTTTTGTTAGTTTTTATGTATTTTTGTACTTCTGTTAATTTTTATGTATTTTCGTATTTTTTTAGTTTTGATGTATTTTTGTATTTTCGTTAATTTTTATGTATTTTTGTATCTTTGTTAGTTTTCATGTATTTTTATATCTTCCTTAGATACGATGTATTTTTGCATCTTTGTTTACTGTGATATATTAATTTTGTTCGTTCCATCTTTTCATAACATCTCCGTTTTCGTTTGAAAAATGAATAATTGAAGAATAGAAATTGATACCACCCCTCCTAAGTATTACATAATGCACCCCTTACGAGTATTTCATCTCCCCACATCCCTCATAATACTACACTGCGTTGACACCTTTTCTTTTCGGCTGGATTAATTATCTACATACTCTTTTGTTACTTCTGCTGGAATTTCACTTTGACTTTTGTTGTCAGAGGGTACGAAGAGAGGGATAAAAAGGGCGTAGTACTATCTCCTGGATATTTAAACCCTTCCTACATCCCTCGTAACACCTGTCTCGCTAATACTTTCTCTTTGAGACTAGATTAATTATATATGTGCTTTTGTTGCTTCCAGCAGGGTTTCCCTGTAAGTTCCGTTGTCTGGATAAATCCTCTTCCTGCAGGAATTATTAAAAGCAAAATAGGCGGAGTTAATTTCCGTAAACTCAAGCTGCTGTTTATTATAGTTCCCGAATTTCATAATTATTTATACTCAATTTCAACGCACTCTGTAATTTAATTAAGAAACGTTTTTATAATAGTCTCTAATAAATAAATTATCCCTCAAATAAATTTTGAACAGATAAAACCTCTTCTAAGACGTGTTTCCATCAAATATTCATACTCTCAAAAGTGTCTCCGTTAATTACAGATTCGCATGATTTATTCAATCGTCCTTAATATTCATTTTGTCTGTTCTATCAGATAATACTAATTTAAATATTACTAACGGATGTTAAATATTGAATTGGTTATAAAAACTACCTTCTTCAATTGTTCAAATTTTATTAAATTTCATTGTAGCACAGTAGAAACAGCCATATCTAGTCAGACACTGCAAAATTAATTACTGAAGATATTGAGAAAGAATTTATTAATACAATACTCCACTTTATTTTACATTTTTTATTTTTTTAATTATTAGTCTAACATTTATATTTTATATTTCAGATTCTAGATTTTAGATTTCAGATTTTAGAATTTAGATTTTATATGCTTGATGAGAGTATAGCAGCTGCGTGCAACGTAATCAATGCCCGAATCGAAAAAGGAGCAATCGGATGATAATCGATTTGGTGAAGTTCTAAATTCACGTTTTTCGTATTCTCATCGCGAGCGAATTTCAATCGCGTTCGCAACGAACTGCGGCTGTCGTCCCGTTCCGAATTTCCCGTCGCCAATGGCTAGATTGTCCACGTAGAATTGTCGTTTTGTTTCATGGCCTGGAACCAGGCTTCGTAATATCACGCGACACGGTTCGGGGACGTCTCTGGTTCTCCAGGAATCCGTGTTCCTCATAAATAAGACTGTCCAATCTAGCTCGACGAAGGTGCCGGCATAACCGTGAATCACTAATTAGAACGCATTATTGAAATCGTAGAAATAATTCACCGATGAGGGTTCAACGACGACGAATTTATCCCTTAAATTAAGAAAGTACACTACTTTAATGCTGTCCGACTAAATCAATCTTCATTTTTTTCATTTTTAGTGTTCGATACATGTATCAATATTATGTATGTTAGACACGTATCAATGTTAAAAATAATTTGGTCGAATTTGTGCAATTAATGTTACATGAGGGGTATATATACCTTATTTACTGTATATTGATTTACTTTCGTACACTTAAGGAAAATTTGAAGAATTTGACAAATTAATGTTGTACAGTTAACATAACCTATATGTATACAAATTTCATAATATGATTTACAAGCATATTATCTTATATACAATATGAGTCCCATATATGAATTATATCATTTTTATTATATCACCTAGTATATCATTCTCATCCATTTACTCTGTCTTTAAATTTTATTATCCATACTTTATGTATAAAATAGAATACGAATTATAAGTACATATATCTTCATGATGTACAATCGTGTACCTATAATTCATATTACATAATTTTTAAACGAAGTTGATTTTACATCAATTAAATTTATGATCAGCTCCATAAATTTCTGAACATCGAGCGCAGTAAATACCAGGACGTAATGCATACAAAATTTGATTAATTCATCCCGTAGTTGCATCTATTTTAATTCGTATTGATGGAATTGTTCATGAGAGGATTACACCTGTCGAGGTCGTTAATAGTCGAATAGAAATTTTAATGGAATAATTATTAAATTAATATCTCTTATCAAAAACTTCTCTCGGTACGTATATCTAATATTAACAACCATACGCAATATTAATTACATATATCGATACTAACAAAAAGCTTTAACTTAATGAAGTTGCAGCAATGGATACCTGTAGCCATCGATTATCGATATCTTATCGACACGTTTGTTTAATAGTACCAACAGTAAATCAATTAACGGGAACCTTTAGTACCAGAAAATGGCGGATAACAATATATCTCAAAACATAAATTAATCTGGCTGATATTTAACGATCTTCAATATCGATATTAATTTATGGATTCTATTTGGAACGACTCGTGTTTAATAACAGTGAAAAATAGCATTTGACACGACTTTTCTGTTTAATGAATTTATCTAAATTACGGTAGTGTATGTGCGTCGCAGTGTCGATTAGACGCGTGCAATCATTAGTCTACGACCACTAACCTCCATAACCACAATTATGCTGCATCCGCAACTGTTGATAACTATTCCCATTACTTCTAAACTCTTTTTCATTGTTTAGAAGTTGCAATCGTTTATTTTATACAGAATCTACAGTGCCTTCATAATTACAATTACATTGCATCAAGAGTGGATAAGTCCCATTAAACTGAACAACTATAGTTTTTCATCGTTTAGAAGTTGTAATCGTTTATTCTGTATAGTCTACACTGATAGTAGCCATGATCATAATTACTTCATTGCATCAACTAGTATCGATAATTCCTATTACCTATAAACTGAATAGTTTTCATCCTTTAGAAGTAATCGTGAGTCTACACTGACCGTATGTCGCAGCGTCAGTAGTGACGATTAAACGACGCGTCACTTCCCAACAAGTGAACATAAGTGGACTGTATCTAAATGAATTTCACTTCGAACGACTAGATTTTGCTATGTACTAGACTCGAGTGTCTCTCCGAAGAATTTTTACGTTTCACAAAAGCTCGTTGCGGGCGTATTTTTGTGACATCGTGAAAACAGTTTCCAATTTTCTATTGGTTCAGCTAAAATTCGGGGGATGGAAATGCAAGTGACGTATGAAGTCTTTTCCCCAAAGTGACCTAAGCAATAAAACGCAATACCTCGACACGAATAGAAAACTGCAAAAAGACTACTGCTAAGGTTATGTTCACAACCAGATGTGACTAACCAAAAATACTCAGAATGTAATGACTCCTGTCTTGCTACTAATTGATTTGAAACTACAAATGAAGGAACGAAGAACCCTTAAAGTATCGCTAGAAACTTCTGAGGTCGCCTGTTCTGAGGTCTAATCCCCTCGCTGTAGTCATTCTGGACCTAACACCAACATTATCCTCTATAACCATATCAGCATCACAACATAATCATTGCATCAGCATCAATAATTTTTAAACTAAATAACTATGTGACTAACAAACCAAAAATACTCGGAATGTAATGACTCCTATCTTGCTGCAACTGATAAAAAATTAGGTTAAGGGTTCCCAAGACGTGAATGTGACTTCTCGGGTCTTGCTACGGATAAAGAATTTGAAACTACAGATAAGAGAACAAAAAAAAAGTATCGCTAAAAACTTGTACTATCCCCTTGTGCTTGTACTCTAATTCCCTCGCTGTAAGCATTCTAAAACCTAACAGCAAGATTTAGCAAATTAGGTAAGTTTCGGAGCGCTATAAATTCGCGGCGAGTATAAAAATGGCGACGGTATCTTCGTAACGTTTCTTTTCGACGATTTTCTAATCCAACCGCGGTTTCATTTATCCCGTCGCGATGTAGGATGATTATTTCCCGCGATAAAGCGTTATTACCGAGAAGCTTGGCGACGCTCGCGTATTCACGGACAGCAAAATCCTTGTAATGGCCGGAAGTCTTATCGTTCGTGGCGAACACGTGGTCGGATAAAATCGACGGTATAGCAGACAGATATAGGGTAGAGCAAGGAGATAACATCTGGACACTTGTGTAGGTGAAAACCTTGTCGTCGTTCTATTATCTATTATGTAAGCAACCGATGAATGAGTAGATAAGTGACGAGGGAGGCTTGAATCGTGTCTTCAACACGTTTAATGACACCCGGGTTACGCTGAGTTCTTTGAGACTTGATAGACCGTTGCTTGTGCATCGTTTCGTCGAAGCTTTACGGGAATGTATTCGTGTTCTGGTTGTTCACATTTGTGTTGGACGTCGGAATTCATTTGGTAATGAGGTAATGTAATGATAGAAATTTGGGACGACTTCAGGGTGAGTTTTATATAAGGGTTCAAGGGTAATTTTGTACAATTGCAATTAAAACGAATTTAGGAATTTGGGAATTGGGGGTTTAGAGAAGTTGGAGGCTTAACAGTTTTTTGAGAGGGGTTTGGAAATTTCGGGAATTTTAGGAATTTGGTGATTTTAGGATCTGGTAATTTGGAGATGTGGAAGTTCAAAAGTGGAATTGTGGAAGGTTAGAGAATTTCGAGATTTGGAGATGTGGAAACTCAGGGACTTGGAAAATATTAGAATTGGAAGATGGAAATTTGGAAATTCAGAAGTTGAGGGATTCAGAAATTTGGGAAGGTGAGAATAGGAAAATTTGGTAATATAATGATATGAGAATTTGAAGAACTGCAGTTCGTAAGTTTGAAAATTTGGAAATTGATAGATTTGAAAGTTGCAAAACTTAAAACCCTAAAAATTTGAAAATACAAAAACTCCATAAAACCGGAAATTCGAAGAGAACATTAAAAAATTTCACAAAATTCGGTAACATCAAAATCAAAAATCTAAATATGTAATTCTAAATTATTAATCTCGATCGCCTAGCACATCCTCCTGAAACGCAGTAATAATTAAGCTATCATTAATGAGAACGTTAACCAAGAATCACACGAGGATGAAACGTCGTAAACATGTATTTTTTAGGATGTTACACGCGAGTAATATTATCAGCGTGAAATACGAGTCCCGGCACAGAGGAGAGAGCCTATTTTCCGCCTGAAGCATGCCACTTCCGCGTGGCACGACGCGAGCGTTATTATCGTAAAGCGTGCTTTTTACACGGGATAATTTCGAGGGAAGATTTCCAGCCTTGTGTTTATTATTTTGTTCGTAGAATGAAGTAGGAGAATAAAGGCTTGTCGAGGTAGATTGCTGGTACTCTTTGCTGTTTCGAAATTTATTATTTCCTTGTGGCAGGTGTCTTTCTTTGAACTGTTGTTTAATTATAACAAACTTTTCACTTTGAATACTTCCACTTGCTTACATTTTTATTTTATGGGTCGACAAACTCATAGATCCTCTAGATCTCTAAATTTATAGGTTCATATATTTTGTAATTTTATGGTATTAACATTTCTGGGTCGCGAGGCTCTTAAATTTCTGGGTTTTGTAGATTCGTAGATTTTTGCATCTCTAGGGATGGAAATTGCAATATTACTAGATTTTTAAATTGCAAGCTCTTCAAATTTCTTGGTTCTTAAAATTTTTAGGTTTCCAAATTCAGAGATTCTCAAATTCCTAGATTTCCAAATTCAAAGACTCCCCAAATTTATAGATTTTCAAATTACTAATTTCTCAAAACCCCAAAACCACAAAACCCCAAATTCCTAAATTCCCAAATTCCCAAATTTTCAAATTCTCAAATTCCAAATTCCCAAATTCCCAAATTCCCAAATTCCCAAATTCCCAAATTCTCAAATTCTCAAATTTCCAAATTCCTAAATTCTCAAATTCTCAAATTCTCAAATTCTTAAATTTACGAATCCACAAATTCCCAAATCCCCAAATTCTCAAAACTCTCAAATTCTCAAATTTTCAAATCCCCAAATTCCCAAATTCTCAAATCCCCAAATCCCCAAATCCCCAAATTCTCAAATCCCCAAATCCCCAAATCCCCAAATCCCCAATTCCCCAAATCCCCAAATCCCCAAGTCCCCAAGTCCCCAAATCCCCAAGTCCCCAAATCCCCAAATTTTCAAACCTCCAAATCCCCAAATTTCTAAATACCCAAATTCCAAATCCCAAATTCCCAAATTTCACAGCATTCAACCTTAAAAATCTACTAACCATAAAAACGTCAAAAACTCCCCAAATTCCCCAACCAAAAGCGGATCCTCCCCACACCCTCAAGAACCTCCCACCCCAAAACCCCTCAAAATAAAGTAATCCTCTCACCATCCAGATCGATTAATCTGCAGCAGATGGGTAACATCTGCATGTTAAGATCCCGTTGCCTAGAGCGTAAGTATTCGGCAGGGAGAATGCAACAGGCACGATAAGACTAGGCACAGCGATATAGCTAGAGAGTAGTATATCTATAGCGGTTGGTCGGTCGGTCGGTCGGTCGTCCGATCGGCACCTGGCTCGAATCGCAACGATGATTTTCCAGCCTCCTTTGCCCATCCCCTTTTTCGTTTGCTTTTCTTTCCCCAGGGCGTGGCGCTCAACAGGCTTGGCTCTCAGCCAACTTTCTGCTTTTCTCCGTCCTTTCTTCATCTGCCGTGTCTCTTTCTTCCACCCGCAACCTCCATACTCCGCTCTGTTCTCCTTCCGTTTTCCTTCATCCGAGCTGGCTACAACAACGAGGCAGAAAGGATGAAAGAGCTAAGGGTGCACCAACACTATCGACCCTCTTCTCTGTCACGCACACACCCTCGCTCGCATTATATCACCGACCTGCACGTGTCACACATACGCATCTTCCAGCTGGATCTATTGCCGGACTCTAACTCGCATTGGATACATCCGGATGTATTTATGCGCGCATTTACGTGCGGTCGCTCGAAAGCCGCACGGCCACTAACTTCCGGTTACTCGCCTGGCTTCTGTCTTCCTATCTGTCCGTGTACCGGCCTGGGATTGCGAGATATTGCGAATAATAAGTATTTGTTGAATCGTGAAATGTACGTCGGCTGTCAGCGAACATCGCTGAATGGTATCGCAACTGCCATTCAGATCCTCGGCTACCGGACGTTTGACGTGATTAGGTTTTGCTCCGGTGTTTCGTCGAATCGAGGTTCTTCGACGTTCTTCGAAATGTATACTACCGCTCAAAAGTATCCGGACACCTACGAAATATGTATTCGCGCTGCATAAAAGTTATTTAAGTATTTACAACAGTGACTACAATCGATTGTTATTTGTTGCTTATGAAATATTTAACTTTTGAAATTAGAAATTATGTATGTGGAACTTACCAACATTACACTACAATTAAATACGAGATTCATCAATGTATCCACCGCAGTTAGATATTACCGCTTGCACTAATCTCAGCAATCTTTTTACAAATTTTCTGATTGTTTCTGTGTGGTGCTCTAAGATGTCTATTACGTTTGCTTAGTGTTTCAATACATCGGTCTTCGGATTTAGTTGTCTTCACTGGTCGTCCTGTCCTTTTTTTATAAGCAACCACTGCTAGTTGCATACTTTTTAATAATGTTATGCACTGTTGATTTCGGAATTTTTTCAATTTCCCTAACTGCATATCCTTCTTCTGCAAGAATCAGAATACTGGAACGTTTTTCTATTGATAATTCTCGTTTGGAACTCATGTCTCGATGGAAAAGAAGATACAGACAAACTAAACCGAAGCTGTCCAGTGTATAGCGTTACCTCCATTCGTATCTCCATTGAGAGAACATAAACATCTCATCAACAGTTTACAGACACTTGATACATATCGAAGAACTCTCTGAATTCGTTCTGTACCATAGAAATGAAACAAAAAGAAATTAAGACTCTTTTAAGCATCGAAACCGTTCCATTAGATTCCGTACTTTTGGGCAGGAATTTTACTTACGCACACTCATTGTATAATTTGTACTTAAAAATTAATTCTATTATGTTGTGCTACCTCAAGAAAGATAATAATAATAATTACAATTGATATAATAGCCCTAAATACCTTTCGTACAAAGTTAAACTATGTTTTATAGAACAAAAGCAAGTGTCCGGATACTTTTGAGCAGTAGTGTATATTTTCAGTAGATTGTCATTTTGCTGACACGAATTTCTTTGGAATTGGGTCAAATATTACAGTTTTTAATTAGCTTTCTGGTTTATTTGTGGATTTCATCTGAGGAGGAATTGAAAGAATGGACTTCAGATTGGTACCATTTTGGGAGAGTAATTTATGCGAACTAGAACGTTTTTGAATCACAAATTTATAGACATGTAAACTCCATTTTAAAATTGTAAAATTTCATATTTAAAAATTGTTCAATTTCATATTTTTGGCCCCTTCTAATTTCATAAATTTTTAAATTACTGAATATTGATATTCTCATGTTCGTTTCTCAAATATTCAATACTCTCAAATTCATTTCCCAAATTTTCGAGTCATCGAATATTTTCGATCTCATCAAATTTTCAAATGCATGATATTCTCAAATTCATTTCCAAAATGTCCAAACATCAAAATCAAATCACTAAATTTGCAAAATCTAGAATCGTCAAATAATCTCACGTTTATAAACAGCTAATAGGTAACAGATAGTGGTCCATAATTAACATTCAATAATAATTAACAAATCATTTTCGATAATTATCCCTTTGCCCTATAAACACTCGTGCACACTACAGTTCTAATGTGATAAACTACACTCGTATTTTCACTGCAATTGAATATTGGGTTATGCATAATCAATGATCGATGAATACAAAGTATGTCTAACATTTTAACTTTCTGTCTGAACCCATTTTGCCCCAGTACTCATTTGAGTACACGTGACTTTTATAAGACATGAAATGTACACGTGTGTGTACTCATATGAGTACTAAAGTTTATGAGATGTATTATTATTTTTATGATAACAAAAGATTTTATGTGCTCAATAAAATTGTATTGAATATCTGTACAAGCATATTTAAAAAAAAATTGCTCAACATAGTATCAGAACAATGCCTTAACATAGTATCAGCAATTGAATGACGCAACTGCTCAGAAAATTGTAGGATAACAAACCGTTCCTGAACGAAATGTTCCGCAATCTTTCACCACGTTTCTAGTAACTTTTCCAGTATTCCACAGGTGAAATCCGCGACTCCAACAACGAGCAGAAAAATAAGTTATTCCCGAGTGAAACTCTCGACAATGGAAAAATTGAATTTTTAACGAACTCTTAATACAATGAGTACGCCATTGTTCGTCTGTGTCTTAAAATTAAATATGCCATTACCCGGCAAGATACAGTAACAGGAACCTTCGTTTCGCATTAATTAGGTTAATCTCCTTCCCGGTTAATTTTCGCTACACACTTGTCTCAGATGAATTTTCAATTCTTAAAGAGTTACGCGGGTATTAAGCGAACCCTTGCTTCCAGAAGCTTACTGGTTTGTGTTTTGTGCAATATTTATAGCTGGCAGACACGTTCCAGTATTTGCTATAGTCGGAATGTTCGTTAAAAATGAATAGCATCTTGAGAGGAATAGAGAAATTAGGATGCATTACCAGGCACCAAATTCTCCTTGAAATCTTCGCTTCCTCTTGTACGATGAGGAACAAATCTGCATTTCCTAGGGGAAAGACGAGGGCAAAGGAGGAAGAGACTTATGAGTTGATAGTTTTTCGACATTGGTGAAATTTCAAGATTTGGAGATGGCTGTTGGAGATGAAAATTGGAGAATGCAATTTGAAGGCTTAGGAATTTGGTAGTCTAGGGATTTGGGGGTTCAGAAATTTCAGGAAGCTAATTTGAAGATTTTGAAATTTGAGGACAAAGAAATTTGGGGAATTTGGTATATCAGTTTTGGGATTTAGGGATCTGGGGATTTCCTACTTTAGGAATTCGGGAATTTAGGAACTTATGGGACTTAAGAGGTTATAGGATTTTGGGGAGATTGCAGTTTGAAGGCTTAGGAATTTGGTGGTCTAGGGATTTTGAGTTTTAGGAATTTCAGGAAGATAATTTGAATTTGGGGAGTTTGGAATATCAGAGTTTTAGAATTTAGGAATTTAGGGATTTGGCGGTATAGAAATTAGGAAATATCGAGATTTGAGGGTTTGGGAATTTAGGAATTTAGGAATTTAGAAATTTAGCAATTTGGAATCCTCCAAATATTCAAATTTCAAAATTTCATTGTTATTGGATTTTCAAGTTCGAATGTTTTGGAATTTGGAATTTGGGAAATTGGCAATTTAAGAATTTAGGGATTTCGGAATTTAGGAACTTGATAACTTAGTAATTCAGTAAATAAATGATTTGGCAATTGAGATTTCCAAATTTTCAAATTTTTCATTTTTCTAACTTTCCAACTCTCAAATTTCTTGATTTCTCAACTTCAAATTTTCAAATTTCTATATTTTTTTTTGGCTCTCAAATTCAAAAATTTCCACTTTTCCAAATTTTCAAATTCTTTCATTCTTCAATTCTCAAATTTCTCAATTTTCAAATTTTTCCACTCTTAAATTCCCAAAACTCCATATTTCTAAAATTCTAAGTAATTCTAATTCATATATATAAATTTCTCTACTCCCAAGTTTTGAAATTTCAATCTTTCGAAATATATATATTTTCAGATTTTCAAATTTCCAAGGATCCATATTTTGGCATTACCAAGGTTCTAAATTTCAATTTGTCCTTATTCAAAAATTAAATTTCCAAAGTTCCAAATTTCAAAATTCCTGTTAACCGAATTCCTCAAATCCCATTTCCAAATATTCATAATTCACCTTTTTATTTATCAAATATTTCATTGCAATAATAAAATGCATAATAAAATTAGTAATTAATAAAATTTAATGATAAATTAAATTATTTACTAAGTATCATTTAATAAGGCTCATTAAATAAAGAATTGAACACACAGTGATAGAGAAATTGGTATAATAGTACATCAGTAAGTAGTACAGTCAATGGTGAAACATACAAAGTCTGCTCTATTACATAGCTATACTACTGTCTTCGCTCATTGCTCACTATGTACACACAAGGAATCGATAATTAAATAGTCATTTCAAAATAGAAAAAATATGTTACAATTGCCATCAATAATTGTACATATACACAGTTACATTAACTTACATTAAACAATTAAATCGAAGAATAGATACATAAAAATTTCAGCCAAAAACCTTTAAATCATCTCTGCTCCAAATAAATTCGTGACCCATCACATTTACCCTCTTACCTCCTATTAATTAGCTCATTAATTACCACGTACGTTTGCATAACCGAAAATAAATAAAGTAAATAACCATAAACAAACTGTTCAAATATCGCTGTTAATTTAACCCCTTAACCTACAAATTTTTCGAAAGTTGCGTCAGTCGAATCTACCTAATTACTAGGTAGATGTTAAAATGATAGGTGATAAAATTAATAAGGAGCATTGAAATGTGAGGTATATAAATTTACCTATCTTCAATTATACAAATTACACTCGGTATTAAAAGATCTTGGTGCAAAAGGTTTCTCACATTTTCTAAAAATTAGGTTTCTTTGAGTCTGACTCGATGTTACAGGTCAAGGGGTTAATATGTCTGTATAAATATACCTAAACAATAAACACAAGATATGTGTACTAAAATCACGTCAGTCACAATATAACGTACGAAAAATCTGAACGAGTGTTTGCAGTAAATCAATTAATAAAAGTCTGGACGCAGACAAAATAAATACATATAACGATGATTAAATAGTTGGCGGTCCGCGAAGCGCACGAAAGTTGTTGATAAATATCTGGAATACCAACGGTAATGGTCGAGGCGTTTAGCGAAGTTGAGAACTGTTCAATAATCCACGAAGTCCGGCGGACTAAGCGAAAACTGCAAGAGTAAAGAGTTTCCGGCCGGCCACCAGCGAAATTTCCTCTTTCCAATTTTCCACCAGCCAACTAGTCGCTACATCGAGCTCGTTAGCCGCCACGGTTCTTCTTCTTCCTTTCGGTCTTCTCCTTTTTTTCCCTTCGGTGCTCGACGCTGGATTTCTTAATTGAGCCTCGAGAAAAAGGGTCGGAAGTTGCTTATCCAGTTTTCAATTTCCTGTTATCAGAGTCGGTCGGCGTCGGTTGTCGGGGCTGCGCGATAATCGCTCGGAATCTTGATTGTCTAGGGAATCGCGAATATCCATTTCCGATAGTAACGTCGAAGAGGACTTTCGAGTGGCGTGGCGAGAAGCACGCTACCTGTCGGGCGAACGCTTATCGATAAGGAGGCCCGATAAGAAGCCGCCAATTGTGACTGGACGCCAACGTTTCGTGAGCGTTTCGTTTCGAGAACGGAAACGCGCGTCGCGCGATGTCAAAAACGGGAGCAGATTTCAACGGCTCGGTCTACCGTTATTGATTTTTCGGGAAAACAACTTCTGCAAAATGTTGCACTATCGATTTTACGGGCTATTCTGAAGGAGCTGCGATATTTATAATGGACAGAGATTTGGGTGTACAAAAATTTCAAATGTGAAAAAGGGGATATTGATATTTGAGAATTATAACGATGTTAATATAATTCTTAATTCTATTAGTGTTAGTGTTTCTATTGTTATTGACTTTTTGAGAAAGATGAGTTTGTGTAAAATGTCACTAGATCGATTGTACATGGGGTACACAAGAAGCCCTTTAACATTTACATGGGGCTGTGGACGAACATAGAAATTTTGGAATATATTATAATATAATTATTATTACTATTGTTCTAATAGTTGATGTTACTGCTATTATTGATTTTTTTAAAACAATTAGATTGTGTGAATGAATTCACATGTGAATAACATATGAATTCACATATGAATAATTATATGAATTTATTAAAACAATAATATTTGTATAAGAATAATATTTGACTGAATGATTATAACAATTGAATTATAACAATAATAATAATATTTGAAATAAAATTTGAATATATTCATACATGAATAACATATGAATTCATATGTGAATAATATATAAATTTATTAAAACAGTAATACTTGAATAAGAATAATATTTGACTGAATGATTGTAACAATTGAATTATAACAATAATAATAATAATATTTGAAATAAAATTTGAATATATTCATATACAAGGAATAACATATGAATTCACATATGAGTAATATATGAATTTATTAAAACATTAATACTTGAATAACAATAATATTTGACTGAATGATTATAACAATTGAATTATAACAATAATAATAATATTTGAAATTAAATTTGAATATATTCATATACAATGAATAACATATGAATTCACATATGAATAATTATATGAATTTATTAAAACAATAATATTTGTATAAGAATAATATTTGACTGAATGATGATAACAATTGAATTATAACAATAACAATATTTAAAACAACATTTGAATATATTCATATATCAATAACATAGGAAGTCACATATGAATAACATATGAATTTATTAAAACAGTAATACTTGAATAAGAATAATATTTGACTGAATGATTATAACAATTGAATTATAACAATAATAATATTTAAAACAACATTTGAATATATTCATATATCAATAACATATGAATTCACATATGAATAACATATGAATTTATTAAAACATTAATACTTGAATAAGAATAATATTTGATTGAATGATGATAACAATTGAATTATAACAATAATAATATTTAAAACATTTGAATATATTCATACATGAATAACATATGAATTCATATGTGAATAATATATGAATTTATTAAAACAGTAATACTTGAATAACAATAATATTTGACTGAATGATTATAACAATTGAATTATAACAATAATAATAATATTTGAAATAAAATTTGAATATATTCATATATGAATAATACATGAATTCATATGTGAATTCTTAATAACATATTCTAACGAGAATTTAATCACCTACATGTAACATGTCAAAGATATCACTAATATCGTCAGTACCGTTAATATTTTCAATATCCATAGTACATTTAGTTAACTAAAACCCCTTTTTTAACCTGAAGAATTAAACAGCGACCCTGACGGTCCGCGCGCGAACTAACAAAAGCGGCAGGGATCGCCGGACAAACCGCGGATATCGATACCGATTGGAGAAGCGGAGGAAACGGATCGCTCGGAAAAGTATCGAAGGAAATTCGCGGTGGATCGCGAGAGGGAAGGGGGTGGTTTCAGAAAACGCGGAAACTCGTTAGAAAGATTTCACGCCGGAACGAGGCCGCTCGCGACGGCGCAAAGTATCGAGCTATCGATTTCACGGCTCGTCGGCTCGTCCGATAAGGTAACCCATCCCCTTACCTCGTCTACCTTTGCTTCAAACCTACCCCCCTGTACCCCCCTTTTTGCCCACAGCCCCACGGTTCTCACCGTCATTTCGTCTTCGACCTTCGTCTGCTCGAACGGTCTCAATCGTTTCAGTCATCGTCACTCGCGATGAAAATCGATCGACGCCGATCGAGAGACTTCCTCCGAGAAAAGGGTTACGATTTATTGCCGGGATCTGGCTCTTAACCCCTTAACGCGTTATGGGTCACCATCCTATACGAGGTATATGGGGGCACCAATATCTTCGGAGTACTTCATGTTAGGGGCAAGTTCGTGCTTTTTCAGATTGCCTTATTTGGCAGTTTCTGAAACTTTGAAGATTCAAATTTAGTTTTGAAAGTTGGAAATTTTCAAGTTATAATAGGCAGTTTTTAAGGTTTTGAATATTTTCAATTTGCAAGTTTGCAAGTTTGTAAGTTTGTAAGTTCGCAAGCTTGTAAGTTTGTAAGTTTGTAAGTTCACGAATAGTTATGGTAAATTCAGAATTTTTGCAACTTTTATGTTTTGTCAGCTTTTCCTAAATTACCAAATTTCCGCAATTTCAGATTTTTAAATCACCAAATTTCCAGATCCCTAAATACCTATATCACCAACTTCAATAATCCTTAAATTCCTATGTCCAAAAATTCCTAGGTTCACAAAATCCCAGGTCCTAAAATTTCTATACCTACAAATTTCTAGAACCACTTTCTATAACCCCAAATTCTTAGAACTAGAAATTTCTATGACCCCAAATTCCTAGGTTCCTAAACTTCTAGATCCACAAATTTCTAGGTACTCAAATTTATAGATTCTAAAATTTCTAGAACCACAAATTTCCAGATCCTCAAATTTCTAGGTACCTAAACTCCTAGATCCACAAATATTTAGGTCCCTAAGTTTCTAGATCCCCAAATTCCTAAAGTATCAAACTCTTATGTTTGAAAGTTTCTAGACTATCAAAACTCTATATTTTCACAACTGTAGATCACCAAATCCACACATCCCCAAATCTCCAAACTCCCAAAATCTCAAATTCCAAAATTCCAAAATCCTCAAATCTCAAAATATGAAATTTCTCAAATTCCAAAATCCCTAAATTCTCAAATCCGAAGAACCTTGAATCCCCAAATCCAAAAATCCCCAAGTACCCAAATCCTCAAATCTCCAAATACCCAAATCTAGAAGTCCACAAATTCCCAAATCCTAGAATATCAAAATCCTCAAATCCCAAAATCCCTAAATCCCTAAATCCTCCAATCCTAAGAACCTTGAATCCCCAAATCCCGAAATACACAAATCCCAAAATCCCAAAATCCCCCAAATAGCCAAATTCCCAAATCACCAAATCTCTAAATCCCCAAATCCCTAAATTTTCAAATCTCCAAATACCCAAATCCAGAAATCCACAAATTCCCAAATCCTAGAATATCAAAATCCTCAAATGCCAAAATCCCTAAATCCCTAAATCCTCCAATCCTAAGAACCTTGAATCCCCAAATCCCGAAGTACAAAAATCCCAAAATCCCAAAATCCCCCAAATAGCCAAATTCCCAAATCACCAAATCTCTAAATCCCCAAATCCCTAAATTTTCAAATCTCCAAATACCCAAATCCAGAAATCCACAAATTCCCAAATCCTAGAATATCAAAATCCTTAAATTCCTAAATCTCTAAATCCCTAAATCCCTAAATCCCTAAATCCTCCAATCCTAAGAACCTTGAATCCCCAAATCCCGAAATACACAAATCCCAAAATCCCCCAAATAGCGAAATGTCCAAATTCCCAAATCACCAAATCTCTAAATCCCCAAATCCCTAAATTTTCAAATCTCCAAATACCCAAATCCACAAATTCCCAAATCCTAGAATATCAAAATCCTTAAATTCCTAAATCCCTAAATCCCTAAATCCCTAAATCCCTAAATCCTCAAATCCTAAGGACGTTGAATCCCCAAATCCCGAAATAGACAAATCCCAAAATCCCCAAATAGCCAAATCTCCAAATTCCCAAATCCCCAAATCCCTAAATTTCATATCCTAAGAACCTTGAATCCTCAAATCCCCAAATCCCCAAATCCCCATATCCCCAAATCCCCATATCCCCAAATCCCCAAATCCCCAAATCCCACCATCCCTAAATCTCCAAATCCTAAGAACCCTAAATCCCCAAATCCCCAAATCCCCAAAATCCCAAAATTCCCAAATCCCCAAATTCCAAAATCACCAAATCCCAAAGTCCCCAATGTCTTAACCCATCCTCGGACCCTCGTACCCCAAAAATCCCTAGAAATCAACGACCGCAATTTCCCTTCTCCCCCAACTGCCATATTTTTCCAGGAAAATCCCATAAGCACTTTAAATTCGAAAATGAACTACTTCTTGGCCAATAATTAAGGTCGAAGTTATATTTAGTTGAGAGTTACAGTAAGTACCCGATGCAAGTGCGATAATAATTAAACAGAAGGAATTGCGGTTGCAGAGAATTGTCTTACTATAAAAACCTGGTCACGAACGGGTTAATAGGAGCGGTGGGACATGCATAATTAATGTATCGAAAATTCATGAAACATTATAACCGGGAGTAGGGTGGTATCGCTATTAAACGATGAAAAATGAACCAATAGAGGGGCGAAGGGGTTTGGTAGCTCGGTAATTCCCAGTATTAAATGGAAAGTATCGGTAACTGATCGTTGTTAGAGGTAGCTTGCGAGCGGAAAGCGGCGAACGTAATCGGTGGTTGAACGATAATTAAATGGAGAGGTACGACGTGGTGAGGGAAACTCGATCAATTGTCTGTTCGATTCTCATTGATCTTCTTTTTCAAAGAATATCGTATACAAGCACCTTAACTGCATTTTCCAAGATTTAACAAAGTTACTGATACACTGAAGTCACGTATACAGTTTATTACACTTTATTATTGAGTGCAGAGTAATGGCTATTTATTTTTATATTACTCATTATAGTCTTTATTCGTTGTCCATAAAATTTTACAAAATTTCTGTCAATTTTCCGGGTAGTATTTTCATAGTCACACGTCATGTTTTAATAGCATAACGTATAAAACATAGAGCTGCAGGATTTAATAAATAATTTAATCGTGCAACAAATTGAAAAGTAAAAATAAACTTTATTTTATTATATTGAATGATTCGGCTGCTTGATGCCTTATTTTGATTTCATATAACAAAAATTTATTTTGCATATAAATATAGTGTATATGAATTTATAGTATCAATTTATGTGGTCCAAGAATATATGAATTTATGTTAAAATATACAATTATATAATTGTAGAAAGATATATGAATATATACAGATAAAAATGTGAAAATATAAAAATGTAAAGATATGCACACATAAAAATATAAAAATATACAAATTTATTAACATAGTAGTATGTATGCATACATGTATACATATGAATGTATAAATATATGATTATGTAAATAGGAAAATGGAAAAGTATAAAAATGTCAAAATATCAAAATATCAAAATATTGAAATATCCAAATGTCAAATAACAAAAATATCAAAATACCTGAACAGTAAAATATCTAAATACAAAAATGTCGAAATACAAATGTATAAAAATACAAAAATATCAAGACACAAGAATGTCAAAATACAGAAATATCAAATTATTAGAACATCCAAATGTGAAAGTACAAAAATGTCAAAATACCCAAACAGTAAAATATCTAAATACAAAAATATCGAAATACAAATGTATCAAAATACAAAATATCAAAACACAAAAGTATCAAAACACAAAAATGTCAAAACAAAGAAATGTCAAAATATTAAAATATCCAATTGTCAAAGTACAAAATTATCAAAACACCCAAACAGTAAAATATCTAAATACAAAAATATCGAAATACAAATGTATCAAAATAAAAAAATATCAACACACAAAAGTATCAAAACACAAAAATGTCAAAACAAAGAAATGTCAAAATATTAAAATATCCAATTGTCAAAGTACAAAATTATCAAAACACCCAAACAGTAAAATATCTAAATACAAAAATATCGAAATACAAATACATCAGAACGCAAAAATATCAGAACAAAAAAACGTCAAAATACCGAAATATCAAAATGAAAAAATATTAAAGTACAGTACAAAAATACAAAAGTACATAAAACACATCAAGAAGGATCACTTTTACCAACATTACTGTAACTTCAAATTTCCTTTGCGATCTTCAGCCCGAAACTGACGGGAATGAACAAAATGTCCCTAGATGCGGCACCTGGTGCGATTATCCGAACCGTCGGCTACGCGATTCGACGTTGCCTTATCGCGTGATATCACGGCGCACGAAACTCGTCAAAACGTGTTCGTGTTGTGTCGTACATTGTGTGCACGGTGCATACAGGCCGTAGCGTTTTAAGCTTCTTACCTGTCGCGAAGTTAGCTACCACGAAAATGCCATCGGATTACCTTGCGGCCGTCAGCGAACAGCGGTCGCGCATTGTAACACGGCACGGAACTAAATTCCACGTTGAAATTCCATTTCCGCGGGACGTTTCTCTATACTTTTCGATACGATTTAATCAGAGTAATACCGTGAAATGATTATCGTATGATTCATACGACAGAATTTTCATTTTAATTTGCAAAATATCGATGTTAGTTTAACTCTTCACATTTGTATTGCTGGTCGGAATTTTCCTTGAACGAACAATAAGCAAGATTATGAAGGAGAAACAAATTTTATTAATTCTCCTTTAATACTACCGACGTGTAATCCACACTTTAAAATTAAAATTGAAGTTGAAACATAAATAAACAAATGATAAAACATAAAATATTTTATACATTAATTCTTTATTTTCGTGAAGATCAACAAAAATTCTAAAGAAATCGCCATAATAAATTTTGCAACTTAAAATAAAGAACTTGTAAAACGGTCATTTGACCTCAACATAATAATGAAGCTTGTTGACTTAATTCAATATAAAACCAGTATGGTTTCTTGCTGTGGTGGCTGAGACATACGAAAAGGGTCATCTTTGAACAAATAATATGTGCACAATTCTTAAACTAAAGAATGTGATATTGTGTGTTTAGATTTTGAAGTATCTACAGAAAATTAGTCACATAAATTATCATAGTGGTTACAATTGGAAAACCAAGTCGCTACAAAAAATCCTGGACACTAATAGTTGTTCAAATTTTTCATGATTTTTACATAGGTCACTTTTACGAGATATTTTAATAAAGAGTTGCTAATTTATTCTTCTATCTTATTTTTAATTTCAAACTAAGTATGCATGATTTAGTGTTAAATTATATTATTAAAAGAAGCGAAGCAAATTGTGTAAAGAAATAAAGCAATTGATTTCATGTTCCTCGTTGCATTTAAAAAAAAAGATGGCTCTACAGAAACAGTAGGATCGTTCTATTAACTATCAGATATTTATATAATGAAAGACTGTTAATATTTAACATTAACACTTTGATATTAACTTTAATGTTTAATATTAACAGTGTTTTATTACTGTATCGACGAAACACGAAAAGATTGTATGGAACACCGTGTATATTAACATACAATACATTTCACTTGGAAGACTGTTTGATAAACCAGCAGTAACAGATCGTCTACGTGGAAGAAAATTTATAGTAAATAAATTTAAATTTATCTCCGACAGAAAAACAGCGGGAACTTTTTCCACCGCTAAATATTTAATTTCGACGAAGAAATAGTACACTTTAAAACCACTATAAAGTGACGTGACTTGAAGGATGTTTTTAGTTTCGGCTTTAAATTTTAGAACAGAGGAACTTACGGATTTAGGGATTCGGAGACATAACAAATTGTGAACGTGGGTATTTGGGGATCAGGGAATATGCAAATCTAGGAATTCGTGCGGATAGATTTTGGGGAATATGGGTGTTTAGAATTTTGGTATTTGTGGAATTTCCTAATTTGTGAATTTGGGAAATTTGGGAAGTTGTGAATTTTGGAATTTGTGGATGTATGAGTTTGGAAATTTGGAACATTTATTGAAAATTGAAGAATTGAAGAATTGAGAATTTGACAATTGAAGAATTGAAGAATTAAGAATTGAAGAATTGAGGAATTGAAGAATTGAAGAATTGAAGAATTGAAGAATTGAAGAATTGAAGAATTGAAGAATTGAAGAATTGAAGAATTGAAGAATTGAAGAATTGAAGAATTGAAGAATTGAAGAATTGAAGAATTGAAGAATTGAAGAATTGAAGAATTGAAGAATTGAAGAATTGAAGAATTGAAGAATTGAAGAATTGAAGAATTGAAGAATTGAAGAATTGAAGAATTGAAGAATTGAAGAATTGAAGAATTGAAGAATTGAAGAATTGAAGAATTGAAGAATTGAAGAATTGAAGAATTGAAGAATTGAGAATTTGAGAAATTCAGAAATTTACAATTCAGAAATTGAAAAATTTGAACATTGGAAAAACCTGAAGCTGCAAAGTTTTGAAATTAAAATATTTGGAAGTCGTAAAATTTGGAACTTGAATAATTGGAAAATTGAAAAATAGGAAAAATAAAAAAACTGGAAACTGAAAACTTGGGAAATTGGAAAAGTTGGAAATTGAATACGTGAGAAATAGGAAAATGTGGAACTTGGAAAATGTGCAAACGTAAAAGTTTTCCACATTAGACCGAATTTCGTACACCACAACCTCCCCGCACTCACCACTCACTCATCCAATCCAAATAAAACCCCATCCACACTTCTAATTCACTTCAAACCCCAAACAGACCTTAAACCAACATCAAACACTCGAAACCGTCGCCAACTATCAACTCGGAAAAAGCATACACCAATTTCCACGTAAAAGCAAGATTACGCTACATAATCTATATCGAAAAGCGCCCATGCAAAGTAGGTGTCTCTAGATGGCCATAAAACGCGAGTATGCGGTTGACAGGCAGTTGCCGAGTGAACGAGTGAAATCGTGAGAGATGGGTCGGATTTGGTGGAAAATGGACGATTCCGCGGAAAAATCCCTTTGGCGACATCGTGAACGAGAAAGTCGCTGGCACGTTGCATCGACTGAATAATAAATACGTGAAGTCCGGGCACTGCGACCCCGAGAGTGGTCACAGATGCGCTAGGCTTAAGGATGCACTTTACTGCAGTGCAGTGCCGACCCGTTGCACACCGTTGCACCCCGCGTTCCTCTATAATGCAACGTATGTGCCGTAAACCAGCTCTTAAGTATCCAACCTTCGAGGCGTTAGCTTTTTACACTTGACGAGACCATTTCGATTCTGCTCTCGTCGAATGTCTTTCCATGGTGTCTTAGGGTGAGTTCATATTGTGCGGGTTAGTGATGCTAGTAGACTTGCTACCGCGTAGTTACGTTCCTTGCTTTGGTTGTATGAGGTTTAGTGTAGGAAAGAGAAATTTCTTTTAAAAAATTACCAAATCTCTATATAATCAAATTCCTGTGTGGACAAATTCCTACAACTCTAAACCTCTAGACTCCCAAACCTTCAGATACCCAAATTTCTAAATTTTAAGATTGCTATATCACCAATTCTATGTATTCCCATATCTCCACATGCTCAAACCCTTACGTCTCTACACTCCCGAAATCCCTACAACTTCAAATCCCTACATTCCCAAATCTCTAACCCTAAATTTCTAAATTTTCAAATCCATTTCACTAATTCTTTATGTTCCCATATCTCCACATCCTCAAACTCTTATATCCCTATATTCCGACATCTCCAGATCTTCAGAGATCCTCTGCATCCCCAAGTATCCACATCCTCAAAACCCTATACTCCCGAAATCCCTACAAACTCATATCTCTACATCCCCAAATCTCTAACCCTAAATGGCTAAATTCTCAAATTCCTACATTTCCAAATACCTACATCCACAAATTTCTAAATACCAAAATCCCTACATCCACAGATCTCAATACCCTCAAATCTCTGCATCCACAAATTTCCACATCCAAAATCCCCTAAGTCACCTCATTCCTATATTCCCAAATTCCTACATTCCAAAATCCCTGTATCCCCATATCTCTACATCCCCAGATCTCTAGAGCTACAGATCCCTACATCTCCAAATCACTAAACCTCCAAATCGCTAAATTCCTAAATCCTTACATTTTTAAGTACTTACATCCCCAAATGCCTACATCCCCAAATCTCCACATCCCCAAATCTCTACATCCTCAAATTGCTACATGCCAAAATGCCTACATCCTCAAATCCTTACGTTCCCAGATCTCTACATCCCCAAATCCCTACATTCCCAAATCCCTACATTCCCAAATCTGTACATCCTCATATCCCTACATCCCCAAATCCCTACATTCCCAAATTTCTACATCCTCACATCCCTACATTCCCAAATCCCTACATTCCCAAATCCCCACATCCCCAAATCCCTACATCCCCAAATCCCTACATCCCCAAATCACTACATTCTCAAATCCCTACGTCCCCAAATCCCTACATTCCTAGATCTCTACATCCCCACATCCCTACATCCCCAAATCTCTAAATCCCAAAATCCCTACATCCCCAAATGTCTAGATCCCCAAATCTCCACATACCCAAATCCCTACATTCCCAAATCCCTACATTCCCAAATCTGTACATCCTCATATCCCTACATCCCCAAATCCCTACATCCCCAAATCCCTACATCCCCAAATTCCTACATCCCCAAATTCCTAAATTCCAAAATCCCTACGTCCCCAAATGTCTAGATCCTCAAATCTCCACATCCCCAAATCCCTAAATCCCAAAATCCCTACGTCCCCAAATATCTAGACCCTCAAATCCCTGCATCCCCAAATTTCCACACCCCCAAATTTCTATATCCCCATATTCCTACATTCCCAAATTCCTACATCCCCAAATTTCCGCCTCCCCAAATTTCTAAACCCCCCTATTCCTACATCCCCAAATCAGTAAATTTTCAAATCGAAAAATATAGTACACCGTGAATAATATTCCGCAATTTTCGCTCCCTAATTATCTAACCACATTAAACTTGTAATGTCGACCATGTTTGACCAGAGTGGAACATGTTAAAATTCGCTTGTTTTATCCACATCGTTGCATCGTTACATTTTACATCACCTGTGTCGCGGTAATACTATGTTTCGAAGCGTTATTCTATGTAAATTAAATGCATTTTACCGTCCATCGAAATCACAATATTTCGTGATCGCCGCCGTTCGTTCGGGCAGTTTTCTAATTTCATATTCAGCGAATTGCACGATTCGAACCGATACCACGATAAAAGTTTGCGATTCATCATGACCGAGGGAAACAGTGGTCAAGTAATTTCTTCTAACGGCAAAACATCCACTGCTTGAATAATAATTCCACTTTTAAGTGTTTTCTTTTTACTTCTTTCTTTTTAACGCAGCAGTTCACCTCGCTTAATGATTTATTTACCGATAAAATATGAAAACAATTCTCTCGCAAAAATTCACTCCTGTAAATACTTTACCTTTTCTTTATCGATTAAAGTACTCCACGTTATTTTTATATTAAAACGTTAATGAACAGCAAATTTTATAAGTTATTGAAAATTTCATTATTTCTTACAATTTTTATTCTGCTTTTTTATATTTCAAGCTTGTAATATGCAACTTTGTTTTATTTTATTAAATACACAAGCGCGTTTCTACCAATGTTGCATCAAATTAATTTATTTAAAAAAAAGGATATAATTCAAGTTTGCAATATAAGAAAGTAGAATAAAAATTATAAGCTTTTAATTTTTAAGTATGGCAAAAAACTTGTGAGGTCTAATCCTCTCTCTGTAATATGCATTTTACGAGCTGTCAGCCATAAATCGGTAACGCAGATTCACGTTTAAATGCAATTACTTTAAACCATAAATTACGGAGAATTGAAATCCTGACACAGGGGATCTATCATAACAAAGTGTTACAAGAACATTGAACTAAAAAATTTGCACTTCCAATTAAATTACTATGCCAAAAGTTTCGACCATGTGTCCCATATATCACCGAAGAGGCAACGCACAGCGAACCATAGGGCATCGAAATCCTAGATTTCCGGTAATCTCGCGTCGTATCAAACGAGACTGCAAACATCGCTGATCCTCAATAAAGTCGTCAGTTTTGAAATAACCGGGGATTGTTGGCGCACAACTTTCGAACAGAATCCTGAGCTCCATCCCGTCCGTTCGAAACTCAAACGACGTACAATTCACAGATACGACAGCTTCACCCAAAGTCCCCGTAATCCTTCGTTCAATCGTTCAAGCGTTATAGCCCGCTGCTATTATGGCCATTAATCGTACGTGTACAATCCGTTTGCTGGATCCCTGCCTAGTCCCGAGGACAGGATCTCGGGATCGGTTGCGTCGATAATACTGGACAATGCGTAGGATTCATTCCGATAAGGACATTCTGCGACTTTTGTATTCCAGAAATTGTCATGGTCTCAGGTTTGCAAGCGTTGGTCTCCAATTTGTTGAATCACAAATCTTCAAATCGCCAAATTCCTAGAATCCCTAAATAGACTCCTACATCCCGTAATTATTCACAATTTCATGAATTCTCATATTCTTGTGTTCCCTTGCTACACCATCTTGATGTCAATATTCATAAACCTAATTTCTAAATATTCCATGATTATACTCCAAATTTCTAAAATCGTAAATTTCTAGAGGTACACATATGTGGATCTCCAAGTCAATTCCGATCTCGAGATGTCTAAATCTCCAAAGTTCTAAATTCTCGTATCTCCAAATCCTGAAGTCCCTATATCTCTACATCTGAAAATCCTTAAACCCTCAAATCTCAAGGTCCTCAGTTTATTTCCTCAAATTCCTCTACTTCTGTATTTTTAAGAAAAAATTATAAAATCCGTGTGAATCAATGAGACTTCTTTGATTGCTCAATTCTCCCCCGAGGATCCAGATTTGCTGTTGACTGTACATCGAGATCCTGTGCAACGAACAACACCCGAAAGTTTCGATTGACTCGTCGCAAAGTCGCCCGCAGCTATGGGATCGAAATAAAGCGCTGTTGCACAGCTTTCGGGTGAAGGGTTTCGGTGTGGGGCAGAGGGCGGTGGAAAACGTGGCTGAGACTTAAATCAATTCGATGCATTCACGCTGGAATACCCGGTAGGTATATTATGTACCTATTATCGGGAAAACCAATCCGGCGAATATCGGCGAGATTCGCGAAACGGCGCAGGAAGCTTCACCGATTTCCCTAATCGAGTAACAGTTAGTTAACCGCGTCCCTTCCGTCACCGAAAATCTCGCGAATTCGCGGAATATCGAGGACCGAACTCGCGTTGCCGTGTTTTGCGAAATCGATTTTTGTTATCCTTTGATACTCCGGGCATCTGGTTGTTAACTACAGTCGACGATAAAAGTATTCCCGTGGAATTTTTGTTGTCGCAATTATAATTTCACGTAGAAATTTTAATTTTACAAAATTAAATTTTTAGAAAATTATTGTAGGAACTATAGTAATTATGAAATAAAGTGTTCGAATGTTTTCAATCTATAAAATTGTTCATTTGTAAATAAATATTTGCAACACTTTAGAATTATCTACCAATTATTTATTTTAGTTTAATATTGTTCAGAATTGTTCATGTGCACCTATGTGAATATGTACATGTGTAAATATGTGCGTACGAGATACAAACAATATTTGAACTTGCAAATTTGGGAGTTGTTCTATGTTTAATCCGATAATGTTTTGATCTATTGATCGTACTGCACAACGTAAAACTGCAGACTGACCAATTTAAGTTTATACTACTGAGCTATTTCGGCCTGGTCACTTAGGATCTACACTACTGAGTTATTGCAGTCTGACCAGTCAAGATTTATACTACTGAGTTATTTTGTTCTGATAAATTCGGATCTATACTACTGAGTTATTGTAGTCTGACTAAACAAGATTTATACTACTCACTTGATACGGTCTGACCATTTCAAATATATAAATATATCAAGAATATAAAATTATCAATTATACTGAGTGACCATTTTAAATCAATATTAATGAATTGTTACGGTCTGATCACTTAAGACTATACTACTGAATAACAACGGTCTGACCACTTCAATTATGTACTGAGTAATCAGTATCTGGTCAGTTCAAATCTATATTATTGAATTATTATGGTCTGATCACTTAAGAATTATATTAGTGAGTTGTTGCTGTTTGACCACATAAGACTATACTACTGAATAACAAGGGTCTGAGCACTTCAATTATGTACTGAGTAATCAGTGTCTGGTCAGTTCAAATCTATATTACTGAATTGTTACGGTCTGATCACTTAAGAATTATATTAGTGAGTTGTTACTGTCTGACCAAATAAGACTGTACTACTGAATAACAACGGTCTGACCACTTCAATTATGTACTGAGTAATTAGTGTCTGGTCAGTTCAAATCTATATTACTGAGTTGTTACTGTCTGACCACTTACGATTAATACTACTGAGTTATTACAGTCTGACAACTTTGCTGTTGCAGTCTGACCAGTTCAAACCTATACTACTGTGGTGCGGTCTGATCACTGAATATATATTCTACTGTATTTTCGACTATATTCTATATTGTCTGACTAACTCAGATCTATACTACTGAGACAATTTGAAGTAATATCAGGTGTCAGACGATCTGACGATCAGACGATAAAATTACATCATTCGTATCTACTATACAATTGCATCAATTATGTCCATTTTAAAGTCATGTAATTTACAAATCTGGCAACACCAGTCTGACTATGTAACAGTCATGCTACTTGAAATTTACATGTCCAATAAGTTATACCTATTACATTTAACATAAGTTACACATATGTTCATATGTGTATTACTTGAACTACTTCACCGCTAATATTATTTGAGGGAAATAGCTACAAAAGTATTACATAAGCTTCACAATTACGAAGCCTAACTTAAGGCTTATAATTTCACCATAAAATCCCTGAATTCAAAAATCCCAGTCTTTCAATTTCTATTCACCCAACTTCCTAACCCACCCCGAAATTTTCGAATTCCCACAAATCCTCCAAAATCTAGTGAAAGACTTTTCTCCCTTGGAATATTTGTCGAAGAGACCGCGGATTTCGACTTTGTCTCGAAATTTGCTGGCTCGATGTTTCGAAGTTTAATTGCGCGACTAATTCTTGGTATTCGTGCTCGAAGAACTTCATCCTCGGAAGACGCGTCTGAAGCCGACAAGGACGTTTCAATAACGGGTTTCACGAGACACGCCACATCAATCTCTCCCTACCGTCGTTCAACGAAAAATTATTCGAACCCGAGGTATTATTTAATATCCTGTTCGTGTCGGGCAGTTAAAGTTCCGCCTGTGCGAAACTGGAAACAATTGACGGGCGGAAAAAAAAGTTTGATCTTTCGAGGCCTTCTCCCCGGGGCAGAAATAAAGAAACTTAGCCAAGCCTTGACCCGACGTCACGCGTACCACGGTTGCTGTCCGACAACGAAGGTCCTTTGACGTGAAATTAATTAAAACTTCGTTAACGGTCGACGCGTATTCTTTCGGGGCTTGCACGAACAGTCAGCCGAGTTTACACGCGACCACCGGTCGTCGAGCGGAGAAAAGAGCATTAGTGATTTATGTCTTCCGATCCGTTCCGCCGTTGCGACACTCCGCACCGTAAAAGTACGCTAATGGTAATCCCGAAAGTCCTCCGAAGGCAGTGACAAAGAGAAGGATCCTTCCGCGTTGCGATTTCACGGCTTACGTCCTATCCCCTGGAATCCAGTCGAATCGAGAGTTCTTGATGAAGCGATAGTCGCGGCGGCTGCGATTCTCTTTGACGATCATCGCCATGATTCGTGAAACTATTCGATCTCGCGGCGTCAGGGTCTTTGAAGGAGATCCTGATACGATGCGGGTGATTTGACACCTTAATACTAAGATTTTTTCAGATTTCCCTGCCGAAAATGCAGAGATTACGCTAACGGGGCACTTTCAAGATCCAGAATTTTTGAACTGCGGTGTCTATGGAATTCAAGGTTATAAATTTTTATGTTTCTTTGTGGTTTTCAAATTTTTTTGTCTTCGTGTTGAAGATGTTTTTAATCTACTCAGTTTCGGAATTAGGATTTTTGAGAATGTAATAATCTAGATGTTTTACGTTTGTTAAATACTGATCATATTAATATGTAAGTTTCTGATTTGCCACTTTCATTATCGAGTTATTAAATTATTAAGTCATCAAATTATCACGATATCCAATTACAACGGTATCAAATTATTAAGGTATAATAGTACCAAGGTATCAAATTACAAAGTTATCAAATTAAGAAGATATCAAATTACCAAGGTATCAAATTACAACAGTATCCAATAAACGGTACCAAGTTACCAATGTATCATATTACCAAGATATCAAATTATCAAGATATTAAATGACCGAGGTATAAAATTTCCACGATATCCAATTACAAAGGTAACAAATTGCCAAGGTATCATATTACCATGGTATCAAATTACAAAGTTATCAAATTATCAAGATATAACATTACCAAGGTATCAAATTTCCACAGTATCCAGTTTCGACGGTATCAAATTACCAATGTAACATATTATCAAGATATTAAATGACCAAGGTATCAAGTTTCCAGGGTATTCAATTACAACGACATCAAATTACCAAGGTATCAAATTACAAAGTTATCGAATTATCAAGATATTAAATGCCCAAGGTATCAAGTTTCCAGGGTATTCAATTACAACGACATCAAATTACCAAGGTATCATATTACCAAGGTATCAAATTACAAAGTTATCAAATTATCAAGATATTACATTACCAAGGTATCAAATTTCCACAGTATCCAGTTTCGACGGTATCAAATTACCAATGTAACATATTACCAAGATATTAAATTACAAAGTTATCAAATTATCAAGACATTAAATTACCTAGATACCAAATTTCCACGGTATTCAATTACAACGATATCAAATTACCAAGGTATCAAATTATCAAATTATCAAATTGTTAAAATGCTAAATCACCACGTTGCAAAATTGCAAAATTACAAAGTTGAAAATTTACCGACTTACCAAATTATCAAATTATTTGGTTCAATTCATATTATATATCATATTAATATTCAAAATTACACATTTCTCAATTCCCAAACAACCCCCTAAATCTCCCAAATATAATTCTACTCCATCTTTCATACAGTTATGCACCAAAATACTCCAGGAAAGTCACGAATTTAATTCCGAAACGAATATTTCTCTTCCACTACAAAATTGCACTTTAATCTCCCAAATTGACATAAATCTCGAAGTTTAACGTCCGCGATAAGCCAACAGCGAACAGTAAAAGTTCGCGAAGGATTAGCTCGACTCCTTTTTTACTCTTTGTTGTAGATTTTAAAAATCGTTATAGCAAAGAGATTATCGACTAAAGAAGAAGATTGATGCTTGAAATATTACCGGAGGAAATGAGATCGTTTTGCAAGCCGTGAAGAAGTAGATTCAGGGTGTAGATCGGACAAGTAGAACGAGGGTGCGACTCGGAAATAAGGTCAATAATTGGTCAGACGAGTGAAACGGTAACTCATCGTTCTCGTATCATAATTATGAATCCGCACATCCGTTATCCGCGATCTTAATTACGTCCTCGAATAATTCTCGACTTCGACGATGATTCGTTCGAGTTCCGTAGATTATCGTGACGAAAGTTCCCTCGGAAAAATGCTGAAGGCCAGCAAGTTGGAAAATTCGATCTTTTACAAATTTAAGACGTCAGGAAACCGTATTGAACTTTCAGTTTATTGGACAGCCTGGTGATAGGTCTCGAAAGTGAACTTCTCGTGGACCATAGATTTCAGCAACCTGATTTTTCAGATTCCCTTGTGATTTTCAGTGTCTTGCGAACGTAATTTCGTTTTATCTCGACTTTATTCTCCTCGACGCTCAATTTTCAATTATCTCTCCAAGATTATGTGACAATGACTATTTTATTACTTTTTTCGTTTCATAATTGATATCGACGAGAGTCAGAATTATTAAACAAATCGATATTTCAAACGGTTGCCACTTTTGCAATTTTTTTGTCAATTTTGGAACCATTTTATTTCTTCAACGTTTCTTATATTTTTATTCCTAGAGCTTTACTAATTCATTTGTTTACGTTTATTATAAAGAAATTGTTGGATTCATTGAGTATAGAAAATATTAAAAATTCTTTGATTGATTTGGTGGTAAATCAATTTACATTTTTAGCTTCTATTTGTGTTTGATATGTTGATTATTTCTATTATTACAGTCTTTTCAACGTCTCAGTAGTATAAGTTTCTTGATACTCTGCAACATCGAGGGAAATGGTTAAGATTGTAGCTCTCTTGGCGAACATTCGTCACAATGATTCCTGTAATTATTTAATTTTGCAGCACCGTACGAGGTCCGACGCATAATTCAACGCAATGAGCTGGAACGATGCCATTTTAGCCCGCAATTTCGCGTGCCTGTTACGTGAAGCAGGAACGCGAGAACTCCCGTGATTATTTACCCGGTTAATAATCATCCATGTACAAGAATATTAACACTTGACGTACGGTCCATGTAAATTTACATTTTCCATTACTGACTTCTTAAGGAAGGTTACGTAGATTTTTACTTAAATTTTTATTAAGCTGCGTTGGTTTCTATTTTTATTCGCGTTGGGTACTTTTTTGGTAGTACAGAAATATATTCTTAATATAAAAGTATTTAAACTTCAAGATAGTCTTAAAATTTTCAAGCTTCAAAAATTGACTCAATCTTCTAATTTTCAAGCTTCAAAAATTGACTCTATTTTCAAATTTTCAAACTTCAAAAATTCAGTAATATTCAAGTTAACCTAAAAATTCACTAATGTTCAGGTTAACCTAAAATTCACTACTATTCAAATTAACCTAAAAATTCACTAATATTCAAATTAACAAAAAAAATTCACTAACATTCAAATTAACCTGAAAATTCACCAATATTCAAGTTAACCTAAAATTCATTAATATTCAAATTAACCTAAAAATTCACTAATATTCAAGTTAACTTAAAAATGCATTAATGTTCAAGTTAATTTAAAAATGCATTAATGTTCAAGTTAACCTAAAAATTCACTAATATTCAAGTTGACATAAAATTCACTAATATTCAAGTTAACCTAAAAATTCATTAATATTCTAGTTAACCTAAAAATTCACTAATATTCAAGTTAACATAAAATTCACTAATATTCAAGTTAACCTAAAAATTCATTAATATTCTAGTTAACCTAAAATTCACTAATATTCCAGTTAACATAAAATTCACTAATATTCAAGTTAACCTAAAAATTCATTAATATTCTAGTTAACCTAAAAATTCACTAATATTCAAGTTAACCTAAAATTCACTACTACTCAAATTAACCTAAAAATTCACTAATATTCAAATTAACAAAAAAAATTCACTAACATTCAAATTAACCTGAAAATTCACCAATATTCAAGTTAACCTAAAAATTCACTAATATTCAAGTTAACATAAAATTCACTAATATTCAAGATAACCTAAAAATTCATTAATATTAAAATTAATCTAAAAATTCACTAATATTCAAATCCACATAAAAATTCATTAATATTCAAGTTATCCTAAAGTTCACTAATATTCAAATTAACCTAAAATTCACCAATATTCAAGTAAACCTAATAACGCAAAAACGTTTCAATAAAAAATTACCCAATTTCTCAAATACAAATATAAACGCATTAAGCTCCAAAATACCATGTCTAAAAATTCACAATTCGCAAGTACCATAAAATTCTAGCAATCAAACTGCACAGGAGCTCCATTTACATGGTCCGTTTCAAAGGATCCATCCATTTCCATTACATCTGCACTCATTCCACGTTCTACCAACCTAGCCTCTCAAAGAAGACTCCACATTCAGAGATCACAATACCCTTAAAATTTCCCCGCAGCGTCTTCCATCGAATTAAGGAGAAATACTCCCTAAACGACACTCCGCCATTTCGCAGCACTCTGTTCTCCATTTGCATTCGTTTCCCGCGCGAATCCTCGAAAAAAATACTCTTTCATTCGATCCTGAAGCGTTCATTCATCGAAACAGTCGCGAAGATTCTCAGATCGGAATGCTGTATAAACCGTAAAAGAGAGTGAGAGAAAGAGAGAGAGAGGGAGGAAGGAGAGAAGCCGAAGAACACGGGTGGTTGCAAAACGCGGAAGGTTCGTTGTCTCATCAGCGTTAAGCCGATGACTTTTCCGAGGACGGGGCGTTAATACAGCGGCTCTCAGTTACCTTCGTAAGTATAATACAGCTTATTCATGGCTTCTTGCCGTCGTTGAATCGCAACGTTCTGCACGAGCGTGTGTTTTCAACACGGTTAACGAGTGTGCGACCGAGTGACGCGCACAATGTGGTAGTTGCGGTGAATGCGAAGCTTACACGTTCCCTTCTCATGCCTTCATTCACCTGTCCCCGGCTCGTGTACACCCTGTGTACACCTTTTCAACGCGAGGATTTAATTTAGATTCGAGCTAGACTCGCTGGCCCGCAGAAGGAAAAGTAAATGAGAGGAACACCGCCGGCGAAAGTAAATTAGACTGCAGATTTAATGGCGTGACGAATCATCGCCCTTTGAACGTGACTCGATGCTTCTTAACACTTTGACTAGATATCTGTTTGTGTGCGGCTGTGTTTCTGCGCGCAGGCACGTGGTTTCACGCAACAGTAATGAGATTGCTTGCTTTGTAGCTGAGATTCGTAGCCTTGAGGAAAAAGGGTTCCATATTAACCCTTGGCGTAATCGCTTGCAATTCGGACGGATTTCGAGATGAAATTATTTTTGGATGGATGATAATACTTGGGGGGAGATTTTTGATTAAGGGATAATTGTCTGTTTTGCGTTTGATGTGTTCGGGTGTGTTGGCACGTGGTTTGATGCGATAATCAGATTGCTTGCTGGGATTGGCTTGAAGAAAAATGAGGTAATTGATTGGGAAATTCGGATATTTGATCTTTTGGAAGTTGGAAATTTCATTTTGTAAATTTACAAATTTATAAATATTCAAATTTCTGATGTACAAATTAAAAATGAAGAAATTCCATGCTTTGGAAACGTAGAAATTTAGAAATCTAATAACTTGGAAGACTAGTAATTTTTAAATCTAGTAACTTGCAAACCTAGTATGTTGGAAATTACTGGGAAACCTAGCAGTATTTAAATGTGATGACTTAGAAGTACATACATACATAAATGTGTATAAATATGCATAAATACATACATGTATAGTAACTTCAAACTGTATTAGAGATATGTATGTAAGTTTAGAAACTTGAAAATTTAGTAACTTCGGAATCTAGAAATCTTGAAAATGATATGGTGAGAGATATGTGAGATATGAGATATGTGAGATATGTGAGATATGTGAGATATAAGATATGTGAGATATGAGATATGTGAGATATGTGAGATATGAGATATGTGAGATATGAGATATGTGAGATATGAGATATGTGAGATATGAGATATGTGAGATATGAGATATGTGAGATATGAGATATGTGAGATATGAGATATGTGAGATATGAGATATGTGAGATATGTGATATGTGAAATATGAGATATATGTGATATGAGATATGGTAATTTATAAGTTTTGAAACTTGAACATTTAGCAACTTCGAGGTCCAAAAATTTTGAAAAAGAGGAACTCAGAAATTTGCATATGCTATAATACAAAAACTTAATACAGTAATTTTGAACCGAATAATTTCCAAATGTTTCTCAAACAAACGAATAAATTTAATCCCAACCTAAAAAGAACATGAATAACTCCATATGCAAAAATCTGACATGAACCAACCCTCTTCCAATTAGTTTACTTTTATCCCTCGATATAACTTCGTCCCCTAGTGCCTACTTCGAAGCCTCTTATTTATTAAACTTCAACAAACTGTTCACAAAAGAAATATGCGAGGGTCCCAAGTTCAATGACCTGTTTAACACCGAGGGTAGTACAGGTCACACAAGCCCGAAGGGTTAGCTAGTAAGGGTTCAAGCAAACATAATCGACAACAGTTTACCAAGCTGTTTAACGTGAAAACAATCCTAGCAAACCTTCTTAGATCACTAATTAACGCGGCACTAAAACTCAGTGTAACTGCAAGAGGGAGGACGTTAGGGTCGCCAGGAAGCAGAGTCGCTCGGGAAATTAATCAAACATTAAACCCTGTAAATTTCCCGTGGACCCTCCATCAAGTATTAAAGCAGCAGAAGATTCGTTCTGGTTAGAAGTCGCTGAGCGTAACGCGGTTAATTAATCCGACCAGACAAAGTCGCTCTCGTGTGCAAATGAACATGTGCTCGCAATTAACGGAATTATGCTCACGGTGTCTGATACTCCATTAACAGGGCCGATCAATCGTAATGTTCGCGTAGTGGCCCGCTAGAGAGCCATCTTATCCGTTTCGCTTTGTCGCTAGTTCCAGATTATCGTGGCCATGATAATTAACCATAACACCTCGGCTACCGATTTTCGATCGAACCGGTATTAATTAATTGCACGCGTGTCCGAGTTTCTTGCCGAGGTCGATCATGTACAGATGTCAACCCACCAGTTGGCCTATCTCCACCATATAAAAGAACGCAATCACAGATCTTTGTACAAGTTACTAGATAGTTGACTAGTTACTAACAAGGGAACATATCGAACCGACACACCGATTTCAATGAAACTTATGTGAAATTTTCTCAAGAAAATATTTCACACGTATTTTTTATATCGTTCACATTGAAGGATGAAAATTGCGCTCAAACTTAGGGGCTGAAATTATATTTCTGGGAATATCTCCGGAATTAAAGGAGATAATTGGAAGTTTTTCTTTTTGAATTATGGGTCTCCAAATAGAGAATTTTTCTGCATACAAATTTTTAATAAAGTTTATTCGTTTAAATAATATTTTGAAAATTTATAGTTTTGTTTAAATTTTTTGTAAGATTCCGTATATAGAGAGATTTCCAGCGTACATTTGAATTTAAAGTTAATTCCAGGTCCAAAATTTAATAAGGTTTGAATCAACAATTTTTCAATTTGAAATTTTCTAAATCACATGTGACCATGTAATTTCGAGACGTGGAATTACAGAGAAATAAACAAATCGAAATAATCTCGTTAACGTCGTGTAATCAGGAAAGCGGATTCGTTAGACGAAGTATAAAGGACCGTACGTAAATTGTGCAAGTTTATCAAGCCAATTGAAGCAAAATTTTTAATTAGTGCGATACCGCCGCAGCTCGACTGCTCCGCTTTTTTTTTTCAAACGACATAATTTTTTTTTTTGCGGCTTATACACACTTTGCTGCAACGCAGTATCTCGAACGAAAAAGAGAACGCGTTCTCGGGAATATTAATTCGGCAACTCTCCCTAATTGAACCAATTAACATTTATTAAGAATTCCTTTTCTACACTTTCCACGATGGGGTGATAAAAATTTGATCGCACGAAAACCCCGGGTATAAAGAAATTCGTGCGATTGTTTTTAATTGTATTTCAGTTTCTTTGTATTCGCCTGCGATAGAACCCGCTCGTGTATAGTATTTCTCCCGGCAAAAAAGTATTATATTTTTTGAGCGAGGATCGTGTGTGCCGAATCTGAATCGCACAAATAAACGGATTCGATTCTCGTTTATTCGCGAAACGAGCTATTCAATGCGATAAAGCTATGGGACTTTATCTCCGACACAAAGCAGAAATCTCCAAAGCGAAATGTTCGTCATGAAAATCGACAAAAAGTACTGCAATCTTATAAAAACATACGTGATTCCACGTTTCACGAGTTGAATAGCGTGAGATTTATTATTGTTATGGGTTGTTTGAAAACTGGACGAGAAATCAAATTTTAATGATTTAGAATTTAATTATTTTTGCAAATTATTTAAATTGTTTCTTTACGATAAGTTATTTAAATTTTTTCTATAAAGTTATTGTTGTGCATAAAGAAGTTCTGATAGAGTTTCAATTGTAGAGTAGTGGAAGGTTTAAATTATTAGAGCTTTAAATTTTCAAACTTTTCTGATTTTGTACTTAGCAATTTTGTAGTTTGGTAATTTGCAAAACTGAGAATTTAGAATTTGGGAAATGTAGAAATTACAGATTTTCAAGTTTATGAATTGTTGTGTTTTGAAGCTTCAAATTTTGGAATTTTGGAGTTTAGGAATTTAGGAATTGTGGAATTGGGGAATTGGGGACTTGGAGAATTGTGGAATTGTAGAATTCTGTAATTTTGGAATTTTGGAATTTTGGAATTGTGGAATTGTAGAATTTTGGAATTGTGGAATTGTAGAATTCTGAAATTTAGGAGTTTAGGAATTGTGGAGTTTTGGAATTTTTTAATTTTGGCATTTCGGAATTGTGGAGTTGTAGAATTATAGAATTCTGGAATTTTGGAATTGCGGAATTGTAGAATTTTGGAATTTGGGAATTTAGGAATTTAGGAATTTAGGAATTTAGGAACTTAGGAATTTTGGAATTTTGGAATTTTTGAATTACGGAATTCTGGAATTGTAGAATTGTGGAATTGTGGAATTGTGGAATTGTGGAATTGTGGAATTGTAGAATTTGGGAATTGAGGAATTGTAGATTTATAGAATTAAAAAACTTAGGAATCGTGGAACTCTGGAATTTTGGAATTTAAAAATTTTCAAATTTCGAAAATTAGAAAGATGGGAATTTAGCAACTAAGAAATACAGAAATTTCGAATTTAGTTTCATATGTTTCACACATGTAAATTTTCAATTTTGGAATCTTTTTGATTTTCAAATATTGAAATTTTCAATATTTAATCTTACAATTTGACAATTCCAAAATTTACAAATTTAGTAAGGTGTTAATTTAGAAATTTCGTATCTCAGAAATTCGGTAATTTTTAAATTTGATAAGCTTGCACCTGTAAAATTTGTACTAGAAGAACTAATCTTCTCTTGATGCACATAAACCAAGAATAAATAGAACGCGTTTATATCTTAAGTGTTGCCAAAAATAACCCTAAAATACGTAACTCCCATACCCATAGTCTCTTGGTCCAAATATAAAACCACCCCGTTAATTGGCACAAACCAAAATTAAGATCAAAGCAATTATATGGTAACGTTTATCAGAACTAACCCTACATAACACAATGCAACTCCTACGTATAATTCCTTGATCGAAGGTGATTCTAAAGAATTACCCTACTAATTCGAACAAATGAAAAATAATGGGAACGCGATTAATAAGGGTTGTCAAAAATAACCCAAAATTACGCAACTGATACACTTCTTGGTCAAAGAGGCAACCCTTCGTCGTCGTTTGGACCGAAGCGATATCTCTTCTCGGTTGGTATAGTGGCTATATTAAGCGGTTCCATCGATGAAAGTGATTATAAATAAATCTGTGCGGTAGCGGCGCGATTCGAGGCATCGATACGGTTTGCTCGTTGTCGAACCTAATAGCCGATCGTCTCGATAGAAAGAGAAAAGCAACGGTAAAACGAGGAAAGCTGGCTGTTCAGCATTTATTAAATCAATTCGTTGGGAGGGGGGGTCAGAGAAGGGCATGGCACAAGATTGCATTACGAAGAAAATATATTTTCCTCCGCAGCGTCACTGCGCCAAGCTATCAGGGTCGCGAGGCGGCGCAAGGTGGTAATTGCCAATTAACTGTAATTAATTCATTGAGCCAAGTGGCAGTGATCAAGCCAGCCATATCTCCGTCCTCGGGAAAACCGGTCTTAACGATCCGGGGCTAAGGTTTCCGGCCAATCGAACACCGTGGAAACACGATTCGGTAATTTCAAGCGGACCGTTTATCAATTTACATATTTCAGGGGCCGTTTAACGGGGCGTTTCTCATCGATCGGATTTCAGAAGGCTACACCAGAACCGCTGTAAACTTTATTCCTCCTTAACCCCTTAAATGCTTACTCTACAGAGTGTTTTGTGAACTACCTCCTTTATTTTCATTAATTTGTGACTTTGGATGGAGATTATGATCAATGCTCTTTCAGTACTAATATATTAATACCACAAATTTTTTAAGCATTATTTGCTGTTTACAGACTGTGAATTTGTATTTGAGGAGTACTAATCATAACTTCTTAATGAAATTTCAGATCAATGAAAATATGAGGGGATGGTATATTTATGCAACGGCTAAATATCAGGCTCCATGTAACCCAACTACATATTATACATTAATACATGAATTTTCTTTTACACAGTTTATTGTTTACAGACTACAAATTAGTATTTAAGGAGTACTAATCACAGCTTCTTAATAAAATTTCAGATCAATGAAAATATGAGGGGATGGTATATTTATGCAGCGGCTAAATATCAGGCGTCATGTAACCCACCTACATATTATATATTAATACATAAGTTTTCTTTTATACAATTTATTGTTTACAGACTACAAATTAGTATTTAAGGAGTACTAGTAATAACTTCTTAATGAAATTTCAGATCATTGAAAATATGAGGGGATGGTATATTTATGCAACGGCTAAATATCAGGCGTCATGTAACCCAACTACATATTATACGTTAATACATCAATTTTCTTTTACACAGTTTATTGTTTACAGACTACAAATTAGTATTTAAGGAGTACTAATAATAACTTCTTAATGAAATTTCAGAACGTTGAAAATATGAGGGGATGGTATATTTATGCAACGGGTAAATATCAGGCGTCATGTAACCCAACTACATATTATACGTTAATACATGAATTTTCTTTTACACAGTTTATTGTTACAGACTACGAATTAGTATTTAAGGAGTACTAATAATAACTTCTTAATGCAATTTCAGATCGTTGAAAATATGAGGGGATGGTATATTTATGCAACGGCTAAATATCAGGTGTCATGTAACCCACCTACATATTATAGATTAATACATGAATTTCCTTTTACACAGTTTATTGTTTATAGACTATGAATTTGAATTCAAGGAATACTCATCACAAATTGTTAATAAAATTTCACATCATTGAAAACATGAAGGGTTGGTATATTTATCTAACGTCTGAAAATCAGGTCTGATGTATCCCAACTTCACGTACACATTGATACAACAATTTTCTTTTACACAATTTTTTATTTACAGTCTACAAATAAGTATTTAAAGAATGCCATTGATCATTTTCTATTAACAGCATACATCATTGAGAATATAAGGGTTGGTATATTTATGCAGCAGCTAAAAATCAGGATTCATGTAACCCAACTTCCTGTACATATTATTACATCAATTTTCATTTACATAATTTAGTGTTTACACATTATACATAAATATTTAAAAAACTCTATCCATAATTTCTTATCAAACGTGTACATCAATATAAACATAAGGGGTGCATTTATGTAACGTCTGAAAATCAGGTCTGATGTAATCCAACATACACAGATTATTACATCAAATTTCTTTTACACAATTTATCGTTGATACACTACAAATAAATATTTAAAGAACCCTATCTATTTCCTATCAAAAACGTAGATTATTAAAACTATAAAGTGTCATATGCACCGGCTAAAAATCAGGTTCCACATATTAACTAAACAGAACTAAAGAGAAGAACTAAATAAAAGAAAGAATAACTAAATACAATAATTAAATAAAAGAAATATTAATTTCCTACGAAATGCTCAGATCATTGAAAATACAAGAGGCAGGAATATTTATGAAGCACGCTGTATTCGTGGTTCATTTAGTTCGTCATTTCGAGTGGATAATTGATGGCCACGTTGAGAGATCCTTTTACGATTTGGTTGCCGGTTACGTTTATCGGTTTATCTACGTTGATGAATGAACAATGATCATTTTGACGTTTTGTCTCCGTCGACGGTTTTCTCCGAGCCTCCTCTCCTGTCAGCTCGATACTCATTTCGCGATACGGATTTATCGTTAAACGTTTCGCGAGACATCGGAGATGCGGATGGTTGAAACGTTATTGTTCCGTCTCGTTTAACTGTAATTTTTATCGAACGTTTTCTTGAGAACACTCACTGTTGTGTACACGTACCTCGATATTTCGTTTTTTAATCGCGTATGATGAAACTTAAGGGATACCGTTTTAAGAATACTTGTTCATCATGCCGATACGTGTACGTCTCTTGTATATTTGTGATTGTTATTCATGATTGTAATTGTTTTATTATATGTTTGATATTTTCAATGATATATGTAATATTATGAAATATTAGGAATATTTTTAATTTTATGAAAATTTGTTTTTGGTCAAGATACGAATAAGCTTGTAATTTGATGTCTGGTGATATTGTAACTAGGAATATAGGGATATTGCGGTGCAGAAATATAGAAATATAGGATTATAGATACAGGGATTTTTGGATGTAGTGGTATAATTATTCGGGCTACTTAATCTAGGGATATTGGGATTTAGAGACAAAAGGAAATAGAGATATGGGTATCCAGGTATATTGCAATTTGTAGGTGCAAGAATGAATTAATATTAGACTTTGAGGATATTGCAATTGAGAGATAGAATCTATTGATGTCGGAACCTAGGGATATTTTACTCTAGAGATATCAGTATTTACTGATATAGGAACCTAGGGATATTTTACTCTAGAGATATGAGTATTTACTGATATAGGAACCTAGGGATATTTTAATCTAGAGATATCAGTATTTACTGATATCGGAACCTAGGGATATTTTAATCTGCAGATATCAGGATCTACTGACTTTGGAACCTAGGGATATTTCAGTCTAGAGATCCAGGAATCTACTACTATTGGAACCTAGGGATATTTCAGTCTAGAGATTCAGGAATCTACTGATATCGGAACCTAGGGATATTTCAATCTAGAGATTCAGGAATCTACTATTATTGGAACCTAGGGATATTTCAATCTGGAGATTTAGGAATTTACTGCTATTGGAACCTAGGGATATTTCAATCTAGAGATTCAGGAATCTACTACTATTGGAACCTAGAGATATTTCAATCTAGAGATTCAGGAATTTACTACTATTGGAACCTAGGGATATTTCAATCTAGAGATTCAAGAATCTACTGATATCGGAACCTAGGGATATTTCAATCTAGAGATTCGGGAGTCTACTACAATTGCAACCTAGGGATATTCCAATCTAGAGATATCGAAAGAGCTACAAAAATCTTTAGGTATTGGAACATAGGGATATTACAACCTACAAACATTGGAATCTAGGGATATTAAAATCTACAAATATTGGAATCTAGGGATATTGCAATCTAGAGATATTGTAATCAAGAAATACAATAAGTCACAAATATCGGAATCTAGAAAGACTAGAATTTACACATATTACAACCTAGAGCTATCAATACCTAAAAATATTGCAGGAGACCTAACATACAAATATGAGAACCTAGAAAAATTACACTCTAAACAAATCAGAACCTAAAAATATCCTAATTCAGAAAATAAATAATAAAAATAAAAATCCGTATAAAATTAAAATGTCGGACCTCCCAAATAACCTCATCGTACCACACATTAATTACCTTTCCGCATAAATTAAGTCTCACATAAAAAGCCATAAAACGTAAATTCTTCGCACAAAGGATCCGTAATAAATGACACGTATTATATCGCCGCGAGTCGCAACTACAGAGCGCGTTTCCGAAAGTTATTTATCGGCGGCGAAATCGCGGGAATTTCGAATCGCGAATTCGTACGGTTGATCCGCGTTGGATGTTCGTAAAATGTTGAACGGCGATCGATCAATCATACAGCGGCCATTGTTCCGGCAGAAAAATGGCTGTTCCGTTTCGACGATCGTCGACTATATTTAACGAGAGAAAGAGAGAGAGAGCGTGAGAGAGGAAGAAGAGCAGGAGGTCGGGTGCACGCGAATAAGAAAACGTCGGCTAGGAACGATTCAAAGTATCGTTAGGGGAGCGGAAGATCGAAGTGGCGGGTGTTTTCTTGGCCGTTTTTGCGAACCGGCACAATGGAACACGCCAAGGAAATACGATCTATGTAGTACGTGTCTCGCAACCCAGTTTCGCGGATCATTTTGCTTTTCCACGGAAAGTCGATCATCCCTCTGGAGACGTTCGTCTCGTTGTTTCTCGAACGCGATCATCCCGCTCTCGCAACAACAACGATTAACGTTACGACATGATCGTCGAGATCCGTTCTTTCGGATCCGCTTTTTGACTGACGATGCAGGCGGGAGATACCTTCGACGTGTGATTAAAGAAATATCTTTTTTTCTGATAAAATCGGCGGGGATTCAGGTTGCTGTCTTGTAGTTCTGCGGATTTCTGATTTTGGGGACTATTGGGATTGTTGGAGACTCGAGTTTAGGGAGCTTGGAAATTGTGGTACTTTGAGTTTAGGAATTTTGCAAGTTTCTGGGTATTGAGTTTATGGAGTTTGGAAGTTTGGAAGTTTTGGGATTTCAGGTTTAGGAATTTTTACGCTCTTGGTGCTGCGAGTTTAAGGACTTTTGAGACTGTCGGAGTTTCGAGTTTCGGGGTGTTTGCAAGTTGAGGATTTTGAGTTTAGGGATTTTGCAGTAGTGGAGTTTTGAATATAGGGGCTTTGGAAGGTTTGGAATTCCGAATTTAGGGATTTTGGGAGATTTGGAATTTTGAGTTTTGGGGAATTTGGAAGGTTCGGATTTTGAATTTAGGGACTTTGGGAGGTTTGGAATTGTGAATTAAGGGACTTTGGAAGGTTTGGAATTTTGAATTTGGGGATTTCGGGAGGTTTGGAATTTTGAATCTAGGGACTTTGGAAGGTTTGGAATTTTGAGCTTTGGGGACTTTGGAAGGTTTGGAATTTTGAATTTAGGGACTTTGGAAGATTTGAAATTTTAAATTTAGAGACTTTGGAAGGTTTGGAATTGTGAATTAAGGGACTTTGGAAGGTTTGGAATTTTGAATTTAGGGACTTTGGAAGATTTGAAATTTTGAATTTAGAGACTTTGTAAGATTTGGAATTGTGAATTAAGGGACTTTGGAAGGTTAGGAATTTTGAATTTGGGAACTTTGGGAGATATGGAATTTTTAAATTAGGAACTTTGGAAGGTTTGGAATTTTGAATCTAGGGACTTTGGAAGATTTGGAATTTTGAATCTAGGGACTTTGGAAGGTTTGGAATTTTGAATTTAGGGACTTTGGAAGGTTTGGAATTTTGAATTTAGAAAGTTTGGAAATTGTGGTACTTTGAGTATAGGAATTTTGCAAGTTTCTGAGTATTGAGTTTATGAAGTTTGGAAGTTTTGGTATTTCAGGTTTAGGGATTTTTACACTCTTGGTGCTTTGAGTTTGGGGACTCTTGAGATTGTCGGAGTTTCGAGTTTGAGGAATTTGCAAGTTGATGTACTTTGAGTTTAGGGATTTTGCAATTTTGGAATTTTGAATTTAGGGATTTTGGAAGTTTTGGTGTTTTAAGTTTAGGGATTTTTGCACTTTGGGTGTTCCTAGTTTAGAGAGTTTGGAAGTTCTGGTGTTTTTAGTTTAAGAAATTTTGGAAGTTTTGGTGTTTCGAATTTACTACAAATTATTTTCTAAAATGACTCTCAAACCTAAAAATATTATCAAATTCTGTACAACATTTATAATATTAAAAGTTGTGTACGTAATCTATTTAATGAATAAAAATAATTTTGTGTACGAAGTAGTGTATAAAAATGTCATCATTATTAATTACAATAAAGAAGAACGATCATATAATTACTTAATTTAGTCGTATAATAAATATAACTGGTGTATGTATCATACTGACATTGTAAATTTTTGTTGTTATTTATTTGCAAGTAGAAGTTAATTATTTAGCAAATAGAAGTCTTGATTAAAAACAAATATTGATTAGTGCTCACCACTCCCTTTTCTATCTAGAATATACTTCCGACCACAATTAGGTTAATAACCACTATAATATATCAACAATATCAAGAGAAATGATACCTAATAATTCAATCGAGTGATAATAATAATAATTGTATTATTACTAATATATTAGTACATTTAATTGAAAAATTTGATAACTTTCAAGTTCAGTAATTTCCAAATTTTTTTTCAAAATTTTAGGGTTGTTTTAAAATTTCCTAACTTTGAAATTTCTTTACTTTACTATTATTATTACTGTTACTTCTAGAATTATATATTTTCATATATTATTATTGTCACTATAATTATCATTATACATTAACCCACAACATCCATTATTTTCACATAAAATTCAATCAATCAATTTTCGTCCAATAATTCAAAAATTCCCAATCACTAGAATTATATATTTTCATATATTGTTACAGCCACTATAAATATCATTATACATTAATCCACAACAACCCTTATTTTCACATAAAATTCGATCAATCAATTTTCGTCCAATAATTCAAAAATTCCCAATCACTAGAATTATATATTTTCATATATTATTATTGCCACTATAAATATTATTATACATTAACCCACAACAACCCTTATTTTCACATAAAATTCAATCAATCAATTTTCGTCCAATAATTCAAAAATTCCCAATCACTAGAATTATATATTTTCATATATTATTACAGCCACTATAAATATCATTATACATTAATCCACAACATCCCTTATTTTCACATAAAATTCGATCAATCAATTTTCGTCCAATAATTCAAAAACTCCCAATCACTCCTCCCGTCGCAAAACTCTCCAACTAAAAATACAAAAGTTAATTTAAAAATAATGAAAATTAGTCGAAAAACCCGCATCAATTTCAGGCGGAATTGTTGAAAATCGATTACAGTGACTCGAGTACTTTCCACACTCAGCGTCGCATTACGGGAAAGCAGTTTTATTCTGAAGCTTTCTAATTGAACTGGAAAATGGTCGGTCGTGAGTTCAGGATGGACTTCAGTCGAAGCTGTAGCGTGAAAAAAACAATGTCGCGGAAAATGGAATGCGTGGATACAACCTGGCTGTTGTATTTTTCCCTCTTCTTCCGTCCCCGGTCCTATTCTTCTTTTCGTTCCGACCGTGAGATCCTCTTTTCACGGTTTTCCCGTTTCAGGCTGATGATTTTCGTAGCTGGAAAAGACAGTGGCGAAAATTGAAGGGAAATATTTTTGAAAAATTGTCGCGCATCGAGTAACTCGAACGCTTTTACCGAGACCCCGTTATTCTTTCTTTCTCGTCTCGCTTTCGTTGTTTCTCTCTCATCGTCGGTTCTCTCTCTCTCTTTTCATCGCTCTTTTCTTGAGAGCGCAAGAACCAGGAAACGGTAGTTTAATCATTGAGAGTTGGCTATTTTTGTTCTGAGTTCACCTGGAAATACCTTGATCCTAATTAACTCGAGACAAAGCTTGCATAAACCGGCCGAGTAATTTCGTCTTGAAAGGAAAACGCCTCGGTTAGTTCTACCACTTTCTTTCGATTTATTCCCATACCGTTTTATTCCTGGCTTCCCGCTGCGAGAATGGATAAATGTTGAAAAAGATTATTTCACCGACTGCGACATATAGTTACTTCTATATTATTTTTTTTTAATATTTATTACATTTAGATATTTTTTAATTTTTACATTTTTTACACGGCAATATTTGTTTACTTTTTTATATTTTATTTTTTTCGTGGTTTTATTTCGCAAGTGGGCACTGCTTGTTCTAGTAATTTGTTTATTTTTGATCTAGTGATACTAGGTATACTAGATACTAGGGATTTGGAATATAGGAATTTGGAAATTTTGGAATTTGGGGATTCGGGGATTTGGGATTTAGGATTTTGGGGATTTGGGGATTTGGGAATTTGGGATTTAGGATTTTGAGGTTTTGGAATTTGGGGATTTGGGAATTTGGGATTTAGGAATTTGGAATTTAGGAATGTGGGATTTAGGAATTTGAGATTCAGGTATTTGGGGATTTAGGAATTTTGAAAATTAGAAATTTTACGATTTAGAGATTTCAGGGTATTCGAATATTAAGAAATTTGAAGATTTAGGGATTTTCGTATCTAGGAAATAGTGAATATAGGGATGTCAAATTATAGGAATTAGAGGATTTAGGGATTTCGGGTAATAGGAATGAAGGAATCTAGGGATTTTTTAACTAAACAATTTTGAAACTTGGGGAAGTTGGAAATTTAGAGATTTAGGAATTAGGGAATCTAGGGATTTTTTAAATACAAAATTTTGAAACTTGGGAAGTTAGAAATTTAGAGATTTAGGAACCTAGGAATCTGGATATTTTGGGGAATTGTAGATTTGTGAAATTGGGGAGCAAGAAAGTTGGAAATTTGATAGTTTAAGAACATAGAAATTTGAGAATTCGAAAATTTAGGGATATAGACATTTTAATTTTAGAAATTTGTCAATCCAGGAATTTCAGAGTTTAAGTATTTGAAGATTTGGTTATTTAGAAATTTTCAGATCTAGGAATGTGGGGATTTAGGGATTGTGGAGTCTAGGAATGAGGGAACCTAGGGATTTCGGTGGATAGGATTTACGGAAACTAGGGATTTTTCAATATAGAGGGTTAAGAATCAAGGAAGTTGAAAATTGTGAAATTGTGAATATATGAATTTAGAGAGTTAGAAATTTGGTGACTTTGAAATTTAGGGATATCGGAATTTTCAATCTAGGGATTTAGAGATGTAGGAATTTGTTGATCTAGATATTTGGAAATATAGAGACTTTCAGGCCTAGAAATTTGTGAATATAGAAATATTAGAAGATTGGAATTAAAGAATCTAGGGATTTCAGGGTATAGGAACTACGACATCAAGGGATTTTTAACTAGGAAATCTAGAAATCTACGAAGTTGGGGATTTACAGTTTCGGGAATCTAGGGATTTGGAGAACCTGGAGACTTGGAGATTTATAGAATTTTAAATCTATGAATTTGCAAATTTAGAAATTCGAGAATTTGGAAATTTAGGGATATCAGAGTTTAGAGTCTAGGGATTTGAGAATGTAGTAATTTGATAATCTATCTATTTGGAAGTTAAAATATTTACAGATCTATATATTTGAAGTTTTGAAGTTTTCAATAAATAAAATATTGATAACATCAAGAAATATTGAAACCTGAAATTATAAGAATAACGAATTAATAACATCTAGGTATTTCTGAATTTTGAAATTTAGTAATATACATATCCACATTAAACACACACACTTCGCCCTCATATCATAAATTAAAAACTTCATATCCAACTTCAAAAAATGTCTGATAATTTTATAACTTATTAATGTTAATACCTTTGTCACTTTTATTATCCTGCAAATGTTTAATGTAACCATTTATCAGTTTCATTATTATTCCACTTTTTATCGTTATTTTAATTATTATCGTTACTCAGAAGATGTAAAGGTATTGAGGATTCGACTTGCACATTTCGCTTTTTAGAAGTATTCGGCATAAAACCAGATTTATTATGTGAATTATAGACATTTACAAATAAATGAACGACGCGTTTGATTTTTGCTCCGGTTTAGCGGGCATAAATGTTTATTTATACCTTCGCGTACATTTGTTCTTGTGAAATATAGTGGTCATTTATTGTTAGTCGTGAAACGAGGAAATTTATGGTGCACATACTTTTATCACGTGTGTACAAGAACGAGAGAAGACTGTATATCCACGTGTAATCTATTACACTGATTTGAATTTATGAGATATTGTATTAACGTCCATTTTTTTTTACGCGAATATTGACATTTCATCGGCAAATTTATACTCGCGATATTTTACTTGTAATTCTGATCGCGGAACTGCGAGATAATATCCGCCATTTCGTATTCTATCTAAATAACGCTTATATCCCTGAAAAAATAATGATATCTTCGCCCGTAGCTTCGCGTTACATTTTCAACTTCGAACAAAATTTCTGTCGCGAACAGAAGGTGTTGAAAGCAGATGTTCGAGAAGTTCGAAGTAGAAGACATTCGTTGAAGAAACGAGCGAAAAAGGTTAGAGACGAACAAGAAATTCACGGTGACTACTAAATGTTACTTCGGAACTGTGCTCTTGCTTTTGTACTTGTTACACTATCAGATTTGTATCAAACGGAGATTATGTGTAACTTATCTGGAACAAGAAGAGAATACAACGATGAGTGTGATAGACTTCTTAATTCAATACTTCATATTTTTATTACAGTCAGATTATTTCGAAACGAATATATTTTAGATGTTAACAAATATTAGGTGAAATGATGATCAATTTAGAAAGTTCAAAATAAAATTAAGATGATATAAGATAACATATGAGATAACACATGAGATTACATATGATATAACATATAAGATAACATATGATATAACATATGATATAACATATGAGATAACATATGAGATAACATATGATATAACATATGAGATAACATATGAGATAACATATGAGGTAACATATAAGATAACATATGAGATAACATATGGGATAACATATAACATATGAAGTAACATATGAGATAACATATAACATATGAGGTAACATATGAGATAACATATGAGATAACATACAAGATAACATATAAGGTAACATATGGGATAACATATTATATTAATATGATTACACATATGATATTGAAGTTTATATGTGGAAATATATCATTCATTTAGAGAATTTATATTTCAAAAAAGTGTGGAAATTCATAACAATAAAAATAAAACAAAATAAAACAGTTACTGAATATAAAGAATCTACTAATAATTACTGTTATCGAATATATTAATTACTATCTGTTAAAGATGCATTTGCTTTAATTAAATAAGCTAGTCATTCATATTAATCAACCACTGTACTGATTTTTACTAATTAATTGAATCATCTTCTCATCTTCATGGAATTGTATAAACTAATTATTGTAAAAACAAAATTTTCAAAATCTTTTTACATCAATCATACATTCACATTTTCCTTGCACATGTTTCCTCTTGGTCTTTGAATCGGTCCCCGTTGCGATCCAATAAGGCAAATGTTATCTCCAATCTCCTTCCCAAAATTATACATCAAAAACCAAGTGTTCCAAAGCTTTCCGCGCTCAACCATAAGCTTATCATCCTCTATACACTCTATCTACGTTTCCTTTCCACCTTTGAATCATTCCCTGTTGCGATCCAATAAGCCAAATGCTATCTTCAGTTTCCTTCTCAAAATTATACATCAAACACCAAGTGTCCGAAAGCTTTCTGTATTCAAATCATGCGCGTTCCTCTTCCGATTGCGAATCTTCGATCTACTTTCCGGAATTGTACGATGAATTACATTTTCGGAAACTTTATATTTTAATTTCAACTTTAAACTAAACTTCCATTATTCTTCCTTAAATTTACGCTTATCGTCATTTTACAGATATTCTTTTCGAATTTATATCATTTGCTGTTACAATCGTAAATTATTAATATCTTCAATGTGTTTTAATTGTTATTCAAATTTATTTTTATTAATATCTTCAATGTGTGTTATTTTCAAGATCATACTTTGATCAAAATGCCTCGAGGTTGTTATGACTGTAAGAGTAACTAGAATTTGTGTACAAAGTTGATTAAGTATTTTAGCATTTTAATAAAATTGTATCATACTAACGTCCGATGTCAGGCATCACCAGGTAAATTCTGGAGATTTAAGAAAATTCCTGATGTTATCACTAAACTGTCCAATCTTGCTAATATATTTGCGAGAAAAATTAAATTTTCTCGCTATTCTCTTGGGTCTAATAAATAATTTCTAACCAACCTGTGATGAATTCATCCGTTAACGTCTTTATAGCTGAATTTGTTACTGATCACTTTTATGTGAAACTAGGGACCGCAAGTATGTTACTGAATGAATAAAAAAAACTTGAATTAATGTTGAACAATTACGTAATCAAGAAATCGAACAATCGAACAATCGAACAATCGAACAATCGAACAATCGAACAATCGAACAATCGAACAATCGAACAATCGAACAATCGAACAATCGAACAATCGAACAATCGAACAATCGAACAATCGAACAATCGAACAATCGAACAATCGAACAATCGAACAATCGAACAATCGAACAATCGAACAATCGAACAATCGAACAATCGAACAATCGATTAATCGAACTATCGATTAATCGAACTATCGAACGACAGATCGATCGACCAATCGACCAATCGAACAATCGCACAATCGAACAATCGACCAATCGACCAATCGACCAATCGACCAATCGACCAATCGACCAATCGACCAATCGACCAATCGACCAATCGACCAATCGACCAATCGATTAATCGAACTATCGAATGACAGATCGATCGACCAATCGACCAATCGACCAATTGACCAATTGACCAATCGACCAATCGAACAATCGAACAATCGAACAATCGAACAATCGACCAATCGACCAATCGACCAATCGACCAATCGATTAATCGAACTATCGAATGACAGATCGATCGACCAATCGAACAATCGAACAATCGACCAATCGATCAATGGATTAATCGAACTATGGAACAACCGATCGATCGACCAATCGACCAATCGAACAATCGAATAATCGAGCTATCTAACGATCGAATGATCGATTAATTGAACAATTGAATAATTAAAAGCTTCACAAATCGAAAAATTGGAAATATCGAAATTTTGAGATCGACAATCTGAAAATTCGAAAACTGAATTTTGGAAATCTGGAAATTCAAAAATTTGGGGATTTAAGAATTTCAGAATTCGAAAGTTTGTGGTCCAGGAAATCGTAAACTAAAAAAATACGAAAACCCAGAAATGTTCATAGCTATACCAATTTCGTTAACTTAGATCAATCGTATCATTTACATATTAAATGATCTCCACATACGCCTACATGTCTTTAATCAGCGCACCCAGTAACGTGCACGCATTTCAACGAGATTGACTGGACCTATTTAAACAGATATCACGTGCACGGGATCCTTTGGTCTCGGTTAGCCCCATAGGTAGCTCACATATCCGTTTCGACTGCCACTCAGTGTGTGTCGCAATCGAATGAGCCAACTGCGGAGGACCAAATGTGGAAAGCTGCGTACGTAAGTAGGTATCTCTGCCGTGAAGAGCGACCGGGTCGAGTTGGCCAGGATGGCAGCCATGTAAATAGGCCAGCAGCATAATTTATACCCGTCATGCCTAGGAACCGAAGAGCTGGCGCGGGTCTGCCGGGATCCGAACTGTCGAGCGAAAACCTGCAGAACACGCATGGCTTGTTGGATCACCGCTAACATGTTCCTTGTACTTTTTTTTTTTTTCAGAACGTCCCTCAACGTTCAAACCCTCGTGTGAATTCGTTTCGTGTCTCTGCGTTTTACCACTCCTTCGCACCGGCTTTTTTATCGCGAGTTCCCTTTCGAGGGTTCTCTTGTCGATGATGTCCGAGGGAGACCTCTCTTTTTTATTTATTTGTCGGAGACCGGTGGTCTGCTCGGGATTGCTCGACCATTTTCTTCTTTTCTCCTTTCGCCCGGTTAACTCGCCGCATTGTTAGAGTGTTTGGAGAATCGAGTGGACTCCCAAATGTAAATTCGGAAATAAGTAGTCGAGTTTAAATTTAGAGATTTCGGGATTTGGCGATCTAAACGTTTAGGGATTATAGAATCTAGTTCGAGGATACGGAGAATTGGGGATGGTGGATATTGGACGCGTGAATTTCGGGATATTCGGATTTGGGAATATGGGTATTACGGAATTTGAGATTTGGGGTGTAGAAAATTGGAGAGTTCGAAATGTGGAGTTATAGGAAGTTAGGGGTGGATATTGGACGTGTGAATTTCGGGACATTCGGATTTGGGAATCTGGGTATTACGAAATTAGAGATTTGGGGTGTAGAAAATTGGAGAGTTCGAAATGTGGAGTTATAGGAAGTTAGGGGTGTAAAGAGGATCTAGGAAGTTGCAGATTTAGAGATTTGGAGGTCTAGGTCATCAGAGATTTAGGGATTTGTGGTACCTAAATTTGGTAATGTATGAATTTATAGATCTATTTAAGAATCGTCGTTCAAATTCGTCACGTGACTCTCTAAACTATCATTGCTATATGTATACATTCTGTATTTCATATCGGGTTTTATCACATAGCCGTAGTTGTGCAGATTTAACCAGTTGCAAAGTTTTAAGGTCACGTGTCAATCACACCAGCAAGCCCGCGTGATCTGGGTACACTCTAAGACAGCGATCGCAAGTTGTAGTCCCGCCTTATCGTCGCGTGGTCGATTCTCGCGGTCGGTTTTTCTTGGTCGTCGAACAAAAGCCGAGCCAGGGTGCTCGAGGTGGGTAATTAGAATCGACGACAAAACCGTGGTACGCATTTGGAACAGTTTGTAATGGAGATTAATCGATCTGGCGGCAGCCTCCGTGGTGTCATTCCCTCGTTCACCGGAGATGCTCCATATTCCGGGCCGAAATTATCCTCGCCCTCCGGTTTCCGGCAAGAGGGAGAAAATCTAGTAAGGGCGTGAAAAGAGAGCAACGCGTCGAAGCGCGTCGCGGTGCTAAGCAAAGCGTACGAAAAAAAAAGGAAGAAAGAAAAAAAAACAGCGCGAGTCAAAGTAAAGACGACGAGGAGAAGGGGTGGTACGAGAAGAAGGGTGGAGGGTTGGGAATAAGGTGTATCAGGGCGAGGTAACAAACACGACGGAGGTGGTGAAAGAAGGGTGAGAGAGAGAGGGAGGACGCCTGCGGGTAGTTCGAAGGGGGTTGTAGCTGGCTATGACGTCACTAGGAGCGTCATACAGCCACCCCTTCCACCCTCGATCAATGACGCGACCTTGCCGCCCTTCTGCACCCTCCCCCGGCCTCTGGCGACCCACGTTACCCCTTCGGGCTGAACCAAACCCGTCCCAGTACTCAAAGGGGCGGCGGCTGTTTCTGCAACCTGGCAACCCCGTCTATATTTAGCATCCATTCCGTACCCCACCATCTCCTTCTTCTCTCTCTCTTTCGCCGCTATCTTCCACGCAGATCTCTCACCCTTCTCCACATCCCCTCTCAACCCCTTCGATCATTCCGTGTCCTTGTCCCGTGGAAGTCACCTCTTTGTCGCGCTTTCGCGTTCGACTGCGTCACAGTCTCTCTTCCACCCCGTCGGTCTCCATTATCCGCCCCGCCGTCTCTCTTTCCGTCTCGAGATGTCCTCTCCCTCTATCGCCACGCGATATAAACAACCGGACTGCGACGGCGCCGACCGCGAGAGGCGGCGGCTCGAACGACGCCCGATCAACAGACGCCGATCATAACTTCGGGTTCACAGTGTCCTGCAGCATCTTTTCGGTGCGAACGCACCGAACGTCGATGGGTGACGCTGTAAATGTACTCTATTATGACACGATTAACCCCTTGCTGGGTTTCGAGATGACGCACTCGCGCGGCAGATATTCATCGCAGTCGGGTTTTTAATACGCTTCAGTTTGCAGTTTGGTTTAACTAGAGTTGGCGAATTTGGGGATTTTGGGGATTTGGGGATTTGGAAATTTTGGAATTTGGGGACATGGGGATTTGGAAATTTTAGAATTTTGGGACTTGGAAATTATGAAATTTGGAAATCTAGGGATATGGAAACTTGAGAATTTGGGGATCTAGGGATATGGAAACTTCAGAATTTGGGTATTTAGGGATTTGGAAGTTTGGGAAATTAGAAATTTGGGGAATTGGAAATTTTGGAATTTGGGGACTTGGGGATTTGGAAATTTGAGGATTTGGGGATATAGGGATTTTGAAATTTGAGGATTTGGGGACTTAGGGATTCGGAAATTCTGGAATTTGGGAATATGGGGAATTGGAAATTTTGGAATTTGGGGACTTGGGGATTTGGTAATTTTCGAATTTGGGGATTTGGGGATTTTGGGACTTAGGGATTTGTAAATTCTGGAATTTGGGAATTTGGGGAATTGGAAATTTTGGAATTTGGGGACTTGGGGATTTGGAAATTTTGGAATTTGGGGACTTGGGGATTTAGGGATTTGGAAATTTTGGAATTTGGGGATTTGGAGATTTAGAAACTTGAGAATTTGGGTATTTAGGGATTTGGAAGTTTTGGAAATTGGGAATTTGGGGAATTGGACATTTTGGAATTTGGGGACTTGAGGATTTGGAAATTTGAGGATTTGGGGACTTAGGGATTTAGAAATTTTTGAATTTGGGGATTTGGAAACTTGAGAATTTGGGTATTTAGGGATTTCGAAGTTTTGGAAATTGGGAATTTGGGGATTTAGAAATTTTGGAATTTGGGGATTTGGAGATTTGGAAACTTGAAAATTTGGGTATTTAGGGATTTGCAAATTTTGGAATTTGGGTATTTGAGAATTTGGGGGTTTGTGGAATTGGGAATTTAGATATTTCAGAACGTAGGAAATCTAGGAAAATTTCTGAATTTAGAAGTTTTAAAATTTGGAAATTTGAGAATTTGGTAATGTGAAAACATAGCTAATTAGAGATTTGATAATTTTTTAGTTTGGTCATTTGAAGATTTAGTCATTTAGAAATGAGGTCATTTGGGGATTTAGTAACTTAGAGATTTGGTAATGTGATAATTTGGTCATATGAGGAAGTAGTCATTTGGAGATTAGGTCATTTAAGATTTTGGTAGCTTTGAAGATTTTGCAAATTTGAGGATTTAGAGTTGGATTTGGGTATTCTAGGGATTTGAGAATTTGAAAATTTGGAGATTCAGAAATTTAGTTTGATGATTTAAGAATATCTACGCATAGAACCAGGAAATTTACCAGTTTGGGCATATGAAGTTTTAGAGATTGGAATACTTGGTAACTTTAGGATTTAGTAACTTTAAGATTTGGTTACTTGAAAATTCACTCAGTTCGAGACTTGGGAATTTTTTAATTTCAAAAATTTCAAAGAACTTGAAAATTTGATTTGCAAGTTTGAAAATTGCAAAATTCAAAAAATTCATCAAACTTGACAATTTTATAAATTCCAAGATTTCCAACCATAAAATTTAGAAATATGGAAGCCTACAGTTTTCCAATTATAATAATTTTCAAATTGTTAAATCATCCATTTGATATCCTTAAATATGCATTATGTGCTATGAAATTTCGAATAAATCCATACATACTGACTCCACCATAATCTGTCTAAATTTTAAAAAATCAATCCTTAAAAAATGCTAATTCAGAATTGAGAAATGGTTACTACAAATTGTGTATAATTTTAATATTTAGCTATCATCCGGAAATCATAGAATAGTAGTTTTGTTCGAGATTGTACAATCAAAACGTCTTTTGTTTATAGCTCTATCGGGGGAGACACGTAGATTTTACGAGACGGCCTCTATCCAGATGTAGATAAGACTGGGAACGATGGATTCATCGTGAACGAGAAGGGTATCGATAAACCGGTGCGATAGTTTTGAATGGTCGTGTCAGCTCGATGGACGGACCTTCTAAATTTGCTGGCAAGTGTCCTTACCCTTTCGATTCAATTCCGTGTCCATTCGAGGTGTCCTTCGATAAATTCCAATTTCGTTGTGCACCAGAATTTAACCCTGCACGGACATTCTATTTCATCCTTTATAACAATAAATTGTTAACAAACGTATTACATATCATCTTTCACTTTATTTTAACTCCATTTTTGATAACTCATTTTTTATTTAACATTTTTGTAATATTTTATTGGCTACCTTTTAATTAATTTTTATTTTGTTACTCAATTTTTGTAAAATTTGTATAACACTTAATGAGTTATTGTTAATAGTTCATTTTTTATTTGATAATTTTATTTGATCATGATTTACATCAAGGTTATTATACAATTTTTGCAAAATTTGTGTAGTACTATATATATTTAATTTTATTTGTTGCAATGTTGAATTGTTAAACAATGTATTGCTTCCTTCTTTATTTTATTGTTAATAGTTCATTTTTTATTTGATAATTTTCTTTCATCATTATTTAAATTAACTGTATGATTATTACAGAATTTTTGCAAAATTTCTGTAGTTATGTATTCAATTTTGTTTGTTGTTAAATTGTTAAATAATGTATTGCTTCGTCCTTTATTTTATTGTTAATAGTTTATTTTTCATTTGATAATTTTCTTTGAAATTTCTTTAATGTTATATTTTAAGTTTACTTAGAATTTTTTTAATTATGTGTGCAATTTTAGTTGAGGTACTCAATTCTCTTGCATTTTTCACTATGTTCTACGGTATTTAACTTCATATTTCACAGTTTTTAAAACTACAGTTTTATTTAACGAAAGCTTGCTTCTTCCGCATTCTTGTTTATCCTCTGATGAAACAATGCACCTTTAATTATACACACGTCACACACTGGCTTTATATGCTCTTTAAGCATCCACTTTTAAATTCTTAAAATTCGTTAAATCTTTTACGACCTTATTTAAGCTAGATTTGGTAAAATTTTCAGAACTGAAATATTCAAGTTTTCGTTTTCAAATTTTTGAATTTTTAAATTGTGAAGTTTTCAAGTTTACAACTTTTTCAACCTCCACATATTTAAATTATCAAATTTTGTCCTTTCAAAATCTCAAATTCACCTAATTCTAAAGTCTTCAAATGCCTACGTTTCCAAATTCCCTAGATCCACAAATTCCCTAAGTCCATAAAATTCTACAAAGTCATATCTTAATCCTTAGATTGTCATACCCCTAGATTTACAAATTCCAAGCTTCAAAAAATTATATTCCAAATTCTCAGGACTGCAAATCTCTAACTTCCTAAATTCCAATGTCCACAAATTTCTAGACCCTAAAGACCATACCCTAAATCCCCAAATGCTAGGCTACTCAATCCACTAATCACCACAACATTAATTCTCCAAATCCCAAGCTCCCCACATTCCCATACACCTAAATTCCTAAATCGCCAATTTCTAAATCCCCAAATTCCTAAATTCCAAATTCATGAACTCCAATTTTCTAAATCCCCAAATTCCTGAATCCTAAATTCTTAAATCCCAAAATTTCTAAACCCCCAAATTCCTATTCCCCAAATTTCTAAACCCCAAAATCCTAAATCATAAATTCCCCAATCCCCAAATTCCTATGTTCCAAATCCCTAAATCCCAAATTCTTAAATCCCAAAATTTCTAAACCCCAAAATCCTAAATCCTAAATTCTCCAATCCCCAAATTCCTAAATTCCAAATTCCTAAATCCCAAATTCTTAAATCTCCAAATTCCTAAATCCCCAAATTTCTAAACCTTCAAATTCTGAACCCAAAATTCCTATATCCCAAATTCTTAAATCCCAAAATTTCTAAACTCCCTAATTCCTAAATCCCTAAATTCCTAAACCCCCAAATCCTAAACCCCAAATATCTAAATCCCAAATTCCTATGCCTCAAATTCCTAAACCCCTAAATTTCTAAACCCCCAAATCCTAAACCCCAAATTCCTAAATTCCAAATTTCTATACCCCAAATTTCTATATCCCAAATTTCTATATCCCAAATTCCTAAATCCCAAATTCCTATGCCTCAAATTCCTAAATCCCCAAATTTCTAAACCCCCAAATTCTGAACCCAAAATTCCTATATCCTAAATTCTTAAATCCCAAAATTTCTAAACCCCAAATTCCTAAATCCCAAATTTCTATATCCCAAATTTCTATATCCCAAATTCCTAAATCCCAAATTCCTATGCCTCAAATTCCTAAATCCCCAAATTTCTAAACCCCCAAATTCTGAACCCAAAATTCCTATATCCTAAATTCTTAAATCCCAAAATTTCTAAACCCCAAATTCCTAAATCCCAAATTTCTATATCCCAAATTTCTATATCCCAAATTCCTAAATCCCAAATTCCAATGCCACAAATGCCTAAACCCCCAAATTTCTAAACCCCCAAATCCTAAACCCCAAATTCCTAAATCCCAAATTTCTATATCCCAAATATCTATATCCCAAATTTCTAAATCCCAAATTCCTATACCTCAAATTCCTAAATTCTCACATTTCTAAACCCCCTAGTCCTAAACCCCAAATTTCTATACCCCAAATTTCTATACCCCAAATTTCTATATCCCAAATTCCGAAATCCCAAATTCCTAAATCCCAAATTTTTATACCCCAAATTTCTATATCCCAAATTCCTAAATCCCAAATTCCGAAATCCCAAATTCCTAAATCCCAAAATCCTAAACCCCAAAGTCCTCAAAAGTCCCTAAAAACGATCAGCTACCGCACCTCAACCCACGCCTGCCATTTCCCGTATCAACTTCAGATTTGGCCCCGACTGTACCACGCAAAGTGTTCATAAAAATTCGAACGATTTAAATTCAAGTCCCGACGCGTCTAACGCTCCGGCTCGTTCCGCCAGGTGGACGAAGAGGATCGATACGCGTTCCCCGGTCTTCCGTAGGAAGTTCGTTTAAATTATCATGATTAATGTTTATCGACAAGCTCATCATACCGGTGTATATAATACATCTGGAGCGTCGTCCCGTCCCGTGATTGGCCCGCATCGATCGTCGGCTCCGCTCGTCGTTAGCATGTGAATGAGGCAAAAGCGAGTCGTTCGAATTCAGCTCGGCTACCAACGGGATAGCAGGGGGTCGCCAGGATCCATCGATCACCGGCCATTTGGCTGAAATAATTCGAATGCAAATTCGACCGAATAGACGACGTCGCGGCTACCTTTACGACCCCGAGTCTCGCGATGGTCATCGTACACGGACCGCGGAATTAGTTAGTTTCTGCTTCCAGACACCGTTTCGGAGCCAAAAGCCGAGCCGATAATCTCGATTTACAGAGTTCCTCGTGTTATATAATAGTTTCGGATCCTGATAGTTACCGAGGTATTTCAAAGAACTTTTCGATCATCGATATGGTGTGGCTTTCTCAAGAATATTACTGGATCTGAATGTAAGTCCGATACCGGAGTTAATAGAGTTTGCCGGATATTAATTGTGTGCAGGAATTTTGTTCGATGCTCTCGCTGCAGATAATGGAAGTATTGTAGTTTTAGAGCTCCGTGAATAACGTAGAGGGCGCTGGGATAGGTGCAAATGGCGCGCGTTCGGGATATTGATGGATAATCGATTTCGTTGCACGAAACTTTTAGTTTATATGGCCTTTTAATTTAATTTGCCAATTTTTCCGCTTGTTCCGAGTTGATCTGAATTTTTCAATTTTTACATTTTTGAAGTTCTGACGTTTTTTCTTTCAGTATTTAATTATTGAATTACCAGATTTACAAATTGTTAGATCTGTACATTTCTTGATTTCGAAATCGACTCGAAATTTCAAGATTTGTTAAATTTTCAAAATTCCAATAAATTTTGAAGTTTTTAATTTTCTTAGCCTCCAAAACAAATTACTAAATTTTAACTTAAATATCTGAATTCGTAAATTCGTACATAATGAACATTTACTACATCTCCATAATTCATTAAATTTAAAAATTCTTAAATGACAATGACCTAACCTTTCATATCACTACAAATTGTTATATCTCCAATCAAATTTTCCACCTATTAAATATCATAGTCAAGAGTTTAATATTTCAATGTTTAAACAATCTTAAGTAATCTTTTTCACCTTTCTATATTTCTTTTCCAAAATTCAGTTTCAATATAACCCCCTTGCCGTATGATTTACTTGTCAGGTGCGTCAGTCAGAACTAATCATATCTACAATATTAAAATAGACAAAGAAAGTTGAAATGTTATGACAATCTGGTATTATTCTATGGTTGACTATGCAAATTATAATTGGTCTTGAAGTCCAAATTGAATCGGATAAAAAATTCGAATAAAATTGATCACAGCTGAGTGCGTTACGAGTCAAAGTAAGGGGTTAAATCTTGTATTTGGTACCAAGCAAAGGTTAAACACAATATTTCAGCTCTATTGTGTTTCAGAAGTGACATGGTAGAATTTATACACCTCTAGAAAAAACGTGGAAAAATTAGTCGGAACTAGAGTGTCCGATATAATAGGTCGACGCGAAAACACCTACACCGCCATATTTCTTCGGAACAACCATTTCCTTTATACACTCGTTTCGCCAGGTGGAATTTGCATCGCGACTAAACCGTAGAAATTTCCATCGCTGTTTTGATACAAGAAGGACGTTTTTGCTCGGTGGTCGGTGAAAAACGACACGTTAAAAATTACACGTTAAAAGCATGATATTTTACGGAGGGGGTACCTATTGCATTGCGAAACGGTGAACTTTTTCGCTCGCGAAGCGACAAAAACGTCCTTTTCTCTATCGCTCAGCTAAACAGCAATTTACCTTAATTTTCTGTACTTAATACAAAGCGAGGCGTTTTCTTTATTATCCCACGGCAAAACGGTTTTTACGTTGCACTTATCGTAAAAGCAGATTTTCTGCTGCTTTATTATTCATTATATGATAATTCGTCGAGGATGCCTCTTCGTTTCCCTTCGCTGTTTTCTTCTTTGATAAAAAACACTTTGGAACTCCCGTGTTTCGCTGCGAAAAACTACTTTTATTTCGTGTTACTCTGGAAGTGCGGTTGTTTTAGGTGGTATGATGCCTGCAGAGAATTTGGCGAATTGGATTCAGAGATTTGGGGATGTGCAGGGTTGCGAATTCGGGTGCTTGGAAATTTGGGGGTTTATGGAGTTGATAGTGGGGGGGTTTGTGGATTTGGGGATTCTGGGGATCTGAAGATCGGAGGATTTGCGAATTTAGGGATTTGTGGATTTAGAGATTTTTGGGGATCTGAAGGTCTGAGGATTTGGGGATTTAGGGATTTAGAGATTTTGGGGATCTGAAGATCTGAGGATTTGGAGATTTGGGGATTCTGGGTTTTGGGGATTTGGGGATTTGGAGATTCGGGGGATCTGAGGGTCTGAGGATTTGGGGATTCTGGGGATCTGAAGATCTGAGGATTTGGGAATTTAGGGATTTGTGGATAAAGAGGTTTTGGGGATCTGAAGATCTGAGGATTTGGGGATTTAGAGATTTTGGGGATCTGAAGATCTGAGGATTTGGGGATTTGGGGATTTAGAGATTTTGGGGATCTGAGGATGTGGGGATTTGGGGATTCTGGGTTTTATAGTTTTGGGGATTTGGAGATTTGGAGATTCGGGGGATCTGAGGGTCTGAGTATTTGGGGATTTGGGGATTTGGGGATTTAGAGATTTTGGGGATCTGAAGATCGGAGGATTTGGGGATTTGGGGATTCTGGGTTTTATAGTTTTGGGGATTTGGAGATTTGGAGATTCGGGGGATCTGAGGGTCTGAGGATTTGGGGATTCTGGGGATCTGAAGATCTGAGGATTTCGGAATTTAGGGATTTGTGGATATAGGGATTTTGGGGATCTGAAGATCTGAGGATTTGGGGATTTAGAGATTTTAGGGATCCGAAGATCTGAGGATTTGGAGGTTTGGGGAATTGGTGATTCTGGAGATTCGGGGGACCTGAGGATCTGAGGCTTTGGGGATTCTGGAGACCTGAGGATCTGAGGATTTGGGAATTTAGGGATTTGTGGATTTGGAGATTCGGGGGATCTGAAGGTCTGAGGATTTGGGGATTTGAGGATTCTGGGGATTTGAAGATCTGAGGATCCAAGAGTTTGTGGATTTGAGAATTCTGGGGATTTGAGGACCTGAGGATTTGAGAATTTGAAAATATGAAGTACAGTGATTTGAGAATTTCTATAAATGGGAACTTGCAAGTTTAGAAGTTTGAAGATTTGTGGATTTGGGGACATAGAAATTTGGGGTGTGAGTACCTGGTCATTTTAGGATTTAATAATTTAGATTTGGTCATTTGAGGATTTAGTCACTTGGGAAATTGAGGATTTAAGTATTTAATCATTTTAGGATTTAGTAGTTTAGAGAGTTGGTTATTTAAGAATGTGATCATTCTCATACTTAGCTATTTAGAGATTTGGTAATTTCAAAATTTGGACGTTTGAAGATTTAGTCATTTGGGGATTTGCTAACTTAAGAATTTGGTCAATTGGTGATTTGAGGATTTCGTCATTTTGGGATTTAGTAGTTTAGAGGTTTGGCAATTTAAGGATGTGGTCATTTGAAGATTTAAGGATTTGAGTATTTGATAACTTTGGGGTTCAATAATTTAAGGATTTGGTCATTTGATCATTTGGTGATTTGGTCATTTGATCATTTGGTGATTTGGTCATTTGGAGATATGGTAACTCAAGATTTTTGAACTTTGAGTATTTGGTAATTTAGGAATGTGAAAGTTTGAGAATTCCAAAATTCCAAATTTTGAGGGTTTGCAAATTTCAGGATTTAAAGATTTAAGAATTTATAATTTTGTGGATGTAGGAATTTTGAGAATTAGAGAATTTGAGCATTTCATTAACATATCCCCGATATTATATTTTACCTGCGAGTGAACGGTGCATTCCGAAAAGTGTACCGGGATTTCTGACAGTTCTCTGCATAAATCATTGCCGGTGGCTTCTGCATTGCGGTCGGCTGATTTGCAGTGGCCGAATACTTAACCGGGTTTGCTACCTTTCATCCTCGAATCATCTGTTTATTCTGAGATTCTTTAGTACGATAATTGTAACATTTTCTCTGCTACGATACTGAGTATACCAAAGGCATTAGCTACACAAACGTTGCAACTGAAGTTGTTACGAAACTTCAACTTTCGTTCGGAACTTTTCTCAAAGTAATATTTTATGAAACCAATCGGTTTAACCGATTGCAAAATTAGATGCCGACGATAAAATTATTCATGAGGTTAATGGTTAGGTTGTTAAGCTGAGGTTAATATCTTTTAGACTGTCAAAGAAAGTTAATATTGTTTAAATTTTCTAGATAAGAATAATATTGTTTAAATTATACAGATATTTTATGTGTATAATAGAGGATTTGACTGTTTGATAATGTTGAGACATTTGTCATTTGAAGATGTAGTCATTTGGTGATTTGGTCATTTGATGATTTGGTCATTTGGGCATTTTGTCATTTGGTGATTTGGTCATTTGATGATTTGGCCATTTGGGGATTTCGTCATTTGAAGATTCAATCATTTGGTCATTTGGTGATTTGGTGATTTATCATTTGATGATTTGGCATTTGGAGATTTTGTCACTTGGTGATTTGGTCATTTGATGATTTGGACATTTGGTGATTTGGCCATTTGGGGATTTGGTCATTTGAAGATTCAGTCATTTGGTGATTTGGTGATTTGGTCATTTGGTGATTTATCATTTGATGATTTGGCATTTGGAGATTTTGTCACTTGGTGATTTGGACATTTGGTGATTTGGCCATTTGGTGATTTGGCCATTTGGGGATTTGGTCATTTGAAGATTCAGTCATTTGGTGATTTGGACATTTGGTGATTTGGCCATTTGGGGATTTGATCATTTGAAGATTCAGTCATTTAAAGATTCAGCCATTTGATGATTTGGACATTTGCTTAATATTGTTTAAATTAGTAATATAAGGTTAATATTATTTACGTTTATAAGATAAAATTAATATTGTTTAGATTGCTTACAGACAAATAATATTTTGTTTTGAAACTGCATCTATTAAATTTTAATTACAATCAATTGCATTGTGCTGAAGAAATGTAACAGCAATTAATTTTTAAATTAGCAGGAAGTTATTTTTTAAAGTAAAGTAAACTTGCAATTTTCCTCCTGTAATTTAAGCAAGAATCAATATAAACAAATTCTTTATTACATATTTTTAATGTGATTTTATAATTCTAATAATAATTGCTTTCTCTGAATTGAAAATAAATTGTTCATAAAGAAAATTGTCAATAACGAAGAGTATTTGTTACTATATTAAAATGATCATTGATGATTTCTGAATAAATTTTATTAATGAATAATAATATTTTTAATTATTTTTTCTCAAGTTATTTTAATAAAATTGTAATAAAATTATGATTAATTTAATTGACATGATAAAAATTATAACAATTTTACTTACTTTAGATAATGTTATTACGATTTCTGAATTTTCCTCATTGAAATTGAGAGTTTCGGATGAAATACCAGCGAGAATTATTAATAACAGTAAATAATTCTGTGTTTTGATAATGTCAGTATATGCCAGCGAAATTTGAAATTATTTTAATTGAAATGTAATATGAAGCACGCAGAAATAAACTCCAATTTTACTTCTGTATCCGTAACATCAACCATGAAATAATTAGACCAAATATTTGCTTTCCGAATGAAATTCTGAATATCGATCAAACTTTTGATGCTAACTGATATTAAATTACAAATTAGTTCATCGTGGAGAAAATAATTTTCTACCGAACATGAAAATTAGGATCTGATTTAAAATGAATTATTCAAACGTATTACGTGTTTATATTTCGCGAGGATAGGTAAAACGATGATATATAAAGTTATGAAAAGTTAAAAATCAAGATACAAATAGTATTTTATGTGCGATGTAGCTTTATATTCAAAGATTAATAAATAAAAAAATGTTTCAAACTTAAAAAAAAAAAAACATGTACATGTTATAACATTAAAAAATATAACATGTGGTAATTTAACAATTTAAAAATGTACAAATTTGGAAATTTTTAAAATCTCAAACACAAATCTTCTAATTTTAAAATTCAGGAGCGTAGAATTTTATAAATCTTCAGATTCAAGAGTGTAAAAATATAATCATGTAAACATTAAAAAATTTAAAAATGTCAAAATTTAAAACTGTACAAATTTTCAATTTTTAAATTCACAAATTCAAATCTTCTAATTTTAAAATTCAGAAACTTCATAAATTTTCCAATTTAAGAACACAAAGGTATAAAAATATAAAAATTAAAAAATCTGTAAGAAAGTTGTTAAAAAATTTGTACTAACAAGTTTCCTGTTAAATTTACAAATTAGAAATTGACGAATATAATCGCACAAAACCCATCAAAAAGAAAACAGAATCCCATGCGTTCCAGAATCGTTCCCATGTTTGTTCACAGTTGAAGAAAATGTATTTGTACCTGAAAAATTGCCTGAAAGGAGAGGTAAATCGAATTTGAAGACATTGCGGGTTACATTTAAATAAACGATCCTGTATTGTGACAAATTTGATTGGTATACAACGGTTTACAAGGGAATCGATCGTATCATGCCACGAAATGGTACGGGAGATGACGAAGAATACTCGAATCGAAGGTACGAGCGTAATTCTTATGCAGCGATGAGTGAAAGCGCAAACTGGAAGACGCTATTTTATTTTCTTCTTTTTTTTTCTATTTATTTCCTTCGTTCTTTATTTCTCAATTTTTATGGACTGCGAATATTTACTCTTTTACTCTCACGACTCACTATTTTATCACTTTCACAAATAAATTCCTGTAATTGTGTACTTATCTTCGCAAGCGACGAATTTGGAAATTGTGGAGACTCGAAATTGGAGAATTTGGGAATTTTAGAATTTCCAAGTTTTAGAATTTGACAATTTTATAATATTATAATTGGAGAATTTTAGAATTGAAGAATTGAAGAATTGAAGAATTGAAGAATTGAAGAAATGAAGAATTGAAGAATTGAAGAATTGATGAATTGAAAAATTGAAGAATTGAAGAATCGAAGAATTGAAGAATTGAAGAATTGAAAAATTGAAGAATTGAAAAATTGAAAAATTGAATAATTGAAAAATTGAAAAATTGAAAAATTGAAGAATTGAAGAATTGAAGAATTGAAGAATTGAAGAATTGAAGAATTGAAAAATTGAAGAATTGAAAAATTGAAAAATTGAAAAATTGAAAAATTGAAAAATTGAAAAATTGAAAAATTGAAAAATTGAAAAATTGAAAAATTGAAAAATTGAACAGTTTGAGAATTTGAGAATTTGAGAACTCCAGAATTGAAAAATTTTACATTTTGAGAATTTGAGAACTTCAGAATTAAAAAATTTGAAAATTTATTCACTGAGAGAATTGGAAATTCAAAAATTTGCAAGTAAATTAGAAAATCTGAAAATTTAAAATTATGATAGTACGAAAATTTGTAAATTTGAAATTGTGATTTAGAATTTGAAAACTGAGAAAATTCGAATTACGAAAATTTGCAAATTTGAAATTTCTATATCTCTAAGTTTTCAAATTTCTAAATTTAAAATCTTAATATTTCTGCAATTCCTCATGTATACTCAAAATTTCAATACTTCTAAAATTCCAATTTAGCAACCATATTCCTAAAACTCCAAATTTGTAAATAAAAAATTCGAATAATCCCATATTTGTATATTTCTAAATTTCCAAGCCTGCTAATTGAAAATTTTCTGCCACTGTAAATTCGTGAATTTACAAAAAATGCAAATATATAAAATAAGTTAACAAAACCTATAATTCTCTTCTTGCCATACCTTATATTACATCCTGCACTAATTTAACATACGATCAGAATATGCAAAACGTGATTCATATAAAATAAAATTCGAGCGAAGAAGAGAAGATTGTATAAAAATATCTGTTAGCGTAAACATTCGCAATCCATAATATATTTAACAGTTTTCATCGTACTCATTCCCATATAATCATATTTTGACGAGTTTCGAGTTTCATTTTACGCTTTGGTCTCTTCGCACTATTTTTCGCATCGTCTGACCATATACCGGGTTATTCTACTGGATCTCTGTAAATACTCCAATTTAACCGCCCTCGGTCTAATCTTCTCTGAACATGAAATGATCGATGAACGAATGATCGAATGCCTGAAAGATCGATTTCATTTTTATAAAATTGAAAAATTTAACAATTTCATGTATCGCGAAATTAGTATTGTTTTTTCTCTTGTTTCGTACAAGAAGAAATATTTACAGTCATCCAGCGTAGAATATAACAATACAAAAGTCTGTCAGATATTTTGTGCTTTGGTTCTCAGGTGTTTTACAAAAAGATTAATTGTCTTAGATGTCTGATACGGAGCTGTTCTACTGGATCTCTATAAACACTCAACGTTAATCATTCTTGGTACACGTAATTTGGAATGATCGATAAACACTCAATTTATAAAACTGGAAATTTGAATTACATTTTTAACACAATTATTTTGATCATCAATTTTTTATATTTACAATCATTCGGATCAGAGTTTTGTCAGATCTTTTTTGTTTAGTTTCGTTTGTGAGAAGAGTATAAAACGGAAATTGTTATCGTGATTATTTTGCATGTTTTGGAGACGTTTCACTGGATTTTTATTAATAGTTGACAGTAATTGTTCGTTCAATCGGAAATTAACTTAAATTTATTTTCAGTTGTCTATAAAGTTAACGAAATATTATTCACCTTCATTTTTTATTTCCTTCCTAAATGTTATGTCAAAAAAAAAAAAATACGGTAGAACATATTTAATTTTGTAGTTTGATTGAACACTGATCATAATAAATTTGTATAATTATGTAGTACGTAAATTAAATTAATTTCTGACGACGAACAAAATTATAAAGGAAGTCAGATTTGATCTTCACAATTACTAATGCATATTGTCTGATCATACATTGACTTCTTCCACTTATCAAAACTATTCAATCACACAGAGTACAAATTAATTTAGACAGATTTTCGATTCACAACATTGAAAAGAAAGGTAGCCTTTCTCGTTCTGAAAAGTGTCTAAATATTCAATAATTTCTAAATTTGAAAGCTGGATAATCAGGGAGCTTCAAAACTGTAGAATCAGAAAATTTAAAAACCCAAAAATTTGGAAATTGGGAAAAAAGTTACAAGGTTAGAAAATTTAAGAGCTTAATAATTTGAGAACCGTAAAACTTGAAATTGAAAAGATCAAAAAACTTAAAAATTTGAAAAGTAAAATCAAAAAAAATTTTAAATCTTGAAAATTTCATAGCTAAAAGAAGATAACAAGAAAATGTAACGAAATTGTACTACATCAAATTAAATAAATTTTCCTATATAAAGTAGAAACCCAAATCTACCCAGCCTTCCTCATCCCAAATACTCAATACAACTAACAAATATAAAATATTTTCTATCAATTGTTCATAATTTCGCGAAGTATACAGTTCTCCAGTACATAACATGGCGAAATTCGTTCCCCGTTTACTGTTGCTTCTCTGCACTCCTCACAAGAAGGCACCTGCGACATCCACCTATCACTCCCGATCAACCATCTTCACAAAATAAATTCAAACCACATCATCGACCAATCAGAATCGTTCCTCCAAGTGCCTTCTTGTGTACCGCGCACAGTAAAAAATAAAACGAAATAAAGAGCTGCACTCGTAACCACATCGGGACGGTATTCGGGGAGTGTCACATTCTTTTCTCTGTCTGATAGTTTTTCTCTTACACTTCGAGGGTATAGAAAAATTCACGACGAACAGCAACACGGGAAATTCAACGACAACAGGATTGGGGGGGGAACAAAAACACTTTCCAATTTTTACCACGCGACTGTCAATTTCTTTTTCATCTTCTTTCGAGTCGTTTCTTCTCTGAATAGTTCACGCTTTCGCGTAGTAATTGCTGCCTGGTTGTACAGGGTGTTAACGAAATAACGATCACGATTTACACAGGTGATTCTCTCTTTCGAGGTAGGTTTATTTTGTGTAATTATAGGAAATATTATTAGAAAAGAAATCAAATCTTGATGAGACAAGAACAGATATACTTTTCGATTTTATTTTTAAAAATAATCTTCGTGAAGGGTAGATTAGTCATCTTTCATAAGGATTATTTTAGGTAATGATATAAAAAGAGGCGAAATAATTTTAAAAAATTGAAGAAATAATTTTCTTCGGAGATTGTTAAATTTTTGCTTTTTATTTTTGAAAATTATCTTTCCTTGTTACGAGGTAAACTTTATTTTCGCAGATCAAGAAATAAATAAAATATAATACATTTCAGTAATTATATAAAATTGAATATTTTAAATAATTATATTCGAATTATAGTACTGGAAATAATTATATATGAAATAAATGTATGAAGTGTATTTCAACAATTATATTTGAAATAACTAGAAAGTATATTTTGCAAAAATTACATTTGAAATTATATGAAGTACAATATATTTCAATAATTATATTTGAAATATAGTGTTTGAAATAGTCACATATGAAGTATAACATATTCGAAATATTTCGAATAATAAAATAATGATATTTCAAATAACAATGCCTCAAATAATAATACTTGAAATTATTTTTATTACTTTCCAATGTACAAAGTTATCTAGTTTAAGTAACAAAAATTTATCCTCCTAATTTACCGAATTGTGTGAAATTCATTTATTCCTCAGTTTTTTTTTCATAAATGTATATTTTGGGTCACGATTAACGCAGCTCAGTCGTTCGCCAGTTAAATTTCAAAAAGCAAAAGCTGGGACACATGTTCAGCTACAATATTACGTTGTGTAGGTCAGTGTTTACAACGTTTATTAAAGTTGTATAGCATTGTAGAACTGAAATAAGGTCAACTTGCTAGTGACAATAAAAACTGCTGAAACTCCGTTAAAATCCGGGAGAATTATTATCAATATACGACTGTTTCGAAAATTTTTATTTTCTGAAGGCATAAGACAAATTTTGCTTAAAATAATATACGTACCTTCGCAAAATTATAAACAAACTCAAATGTGGCTAATAATTTTGTTCAATATCTTTGCAAACTTGCAAATAACTTTGTGCAAATATTTAAATCTGAAAATAATTTAGCTTAAAATATACTTTTGAAAGATAAACATTCTTGTTGAAAATGCAGCAAATACGTACAAATACAATAATTATAAATAATTCTGCTAAGGTATGAGTTCAAGTAATTTCACAAGGTTGTAAATAATTTTGTGCAAATATTTAAATCTGAAAATAATTTAGCTTAAAATATACCTTCGAAAAACAATGAACATTCTTGATGCAAATGCAGCAAATAAATATAAATAATTCTGTTAAGGTATAAGTTCAAGTAACTTCACAAGGTTGTAAACAATTTTGTGCAAATATTTAAATCTGAAAATAATTTAGCTTAAAATATACCTTCGAAAAACAATGAACATTCTTGATGCAAATGCAGCAAATAAATATAAATAATTCTGTTAAGGTATAAGTTCAAGTAACTTCGCAAGGATTCAAATAATTTTGTGCAAATATTTAAATCTGAAAATAATTTAGCTTAAAATATACCTTGGAAAGACAATGAACACTATTGTTGCAAATGCAGCAAATAAATATAAATAATTCTGTTAAGGTATAAGTTCAAGTAACTTCACAAGGTTGTAAATAATTTTGTGCAAATATTTAAATCTGAAAATAATTTAGCTTAAAATATACCTTGGAAAAATAATAAACATTCTTGTTGCAAATGCAGCAAATAAATATAAATAATTCTGTTAAGGTATAAGTTCAAGTAACTTCACAAAGTTGTAAATAATCGTTGTAAATAAAAATCTGTCCAATGAAAGCATTCGAATATAAAAATTGATTACTAGATACAAAGCAGAATACGTTCTACTATTAATCAAGATAGAATCCTCTTGAAATTTCAATTGATTTCAGTGTGGTTTCCAACAAAATTAATATTAAAATAATATTAAATAATAAGGACAAAGGGAGCTGTGAGATTCAATGTAAAATTTCGTTTTCTGCAAATATCAATGAAATTTAATACGGACAATCACCTGTGTAATTCACGGTAATTATTTGAATTAATACTCGATACAATATCGAATCGATCATTCGGTACAAAAATGATCGCGAGAACACGTGCGGCCTTCGATCAAGACTTCTCTCGAGTTTCTCATCCGAACCGTTCTCGAAATGTATCGCGTTACGAACGGCTTTCGTACCCGATATACGCATCGTCTATCGTTATTAACCAGTGATAAATAACAATTAGTCGTAATAAGAAAATCTGGCGATATGATAGGTAGATCGGTCTCGTCGCTGCCACGTATAAAACTCGCTCGGCTCGATCGTCTCGGTTACACTTGTTTTGTTTTTCTTTTGTTCAGCGAACCGAAATATTACGAAAGGATCGCATGGAACTGAACAATCACAACAAGATTTCATCGGGGAATAATTGGCTCTGTGGCAGTTTCTTTGTTTCTTCGAACGAATAGGGCTAACTACTGTGGGCTCCAGAAAAATAGTTTTATACGTCGCAACATGCAATTTGGCTCTGCGATCTCTCCCCCTCGTTTTTGTACGGTGCTACGATCACTGTGCAATTTTTACCCATTTCGGTATCGAAATTTAGCCATTTTTGGTATCGGTATTTTTGATTAAATTACTTTTTGACAGTTTCAAGGTTAGTTTAATTGGGCTAAATTATATTTAATTTATGTGTGTTTATGTTATACATAATTGCGGTACGTGTAAGTTGAATTATACTCGATTACTAAATTATTTTAAATTATTTTCAAGTGCTATGTATTTATGTTAAATTATATTCAAGTGCTATATATTTATGTTAAATTATATTCAAGTGCAATGTATTTATGATAAATTATATTCAAGTGCTATGTATTTATGTTAAATTATATTCAAGTGCTATGTATTTATGTTAAATTATATTCAAATGCTATGTATCTATGTTAAATTATATTCAAGTGCTAATTTATGTCAAATTATATTTAATTTCTGTGTATTTAAGTGAAATCATATTTAATGTATTTACGTTAAATTATATGTAACTGCTGTATATTTAAGTTAAATCATATTCAACCACATTATAAGTTTTATTAACAGGGTGCAGTCTCGAGTTTTCAAATATTATTATCAGCAGAAGCAGCTTAATTAACTTTACATTAAATTTCAAATAATCAAATAGTAAAATCTCCATATATATTTCTTTTGATTTTTAATTTTGATTAAGCTCTATCATTTACATTCCTTATAAATGACTTTGATTTTCAACTGCGACATTCTTTTGATATTTCGAAACTTTCATACTTCTTTTTTGTATACAAATTTTAATAGAAAAAATTTAACCATTATTACTTGTATATATTTTTTACTTCTTGTGCTGAATGTTCTATTACTGCTGAATTCTAATAGCACAGAATGATTATTTTCCTTCAAATTTATAATTATTCAAAATGGAAAATATTACTGAATAATTACTCATACATGAATAATTATTAAAAATAAATCTAATAAGTACAGAGATATTTTCCTGCCTATTGCATTATATTTAGAGTAACTTTAAAATGATTTAACTTAACTGAAAAATGAATTGAACATAGAATATTTGAATTTAGACTCCAATGTATGAAAGTTTAGCCTTCCGTTCATTTTCCTCGCACTTCATCCAACTTGCCAATAATCTACCCGACGTAATTTCGTCGCGTAATGGCGAGCATTCCGAACGTTTCGATTCGAATCAACGACCCCATCTTAGAATATATCGTTTCACGTGAAAAAGGTTCACGTTTCTTTCGAGTAGCTCGTAGCACCGGACGTTAGATTGTCGGGAGAGATATCGTCTTTTGGCACGAAAAACCTTGGCCGTAAACGTTGTTCCTCGAGCCAGATCACGGCGATCCTAAGACGCAAGGAAGCCTGTTCGTGGCTAGTGTAAAAATTGTGTCATTCGACGAAAAAAGAAGAGAACGACGTTCATTCGGCTCGGATCGCCGCGAAATGGCAGTGATAGGTACTTAATAATGCGTTTACACGATATCGTTAACCTATGTGCCCATACACTCTCGTAACACGCTCTCCATCGTTCACTCTTCTCTCTCAATAAACATCTATACGTATGTATATTTATATTTATATTTGTATATATATATTTATATTCTTTATTTATATTTATATATACGGGGTGAAAACCGTAGGGGTGTGTATCGAATCTTTTTTGTATTGACTTGCTGATCTATGTGGATGCAATTTGCTCATACATGCACGTATGTACATATATTATCACAAAATAATGTATGTAACTTGTACATTACGGTAAAAGAAAAATTCAAATGAAAATTGTATGGGGTATTTTAAAATAGAGCTATTCTTATTTAGGGGAGAGCTGAGAATGTTTGATACAATTTTTGTGTTCAATGCACATTTGATTCATTAGTATTATATATAAAAATTTTGTTGAGGACATTAAAAATTCAACAATATTAAATTGTGACATGTGAAGAAATTTTGCCATCAATGTTGAGCAAGAAACAATTTTGTAATAGACATAATTTCAAAACTTTTGAATTTTGATTATGTTACTTACATTTTTCATTTTTGATTACATTCATTTCTATAAATTAAAATACCAGGAAATTTAGGATATTTGTTGTACAACTTTATGGATTCGTATTTAAAAATAGTTTGCTATATTGTTAGATGAATTTCATATAAATTTTCAATTTAAAAAATTATTTTGTTGTAGTTATGTAAGTTTGTGTTACAATAATTAATGCACCGAATTCTTCTAATTAACACTTTGTGTGTCTAACAATGATGAAAAATCCTTTCAATTATTTTCATTTCATAAATCAATTATATAACAATTATTTCATTTTAATCAATTTAACAAAAACAATTTTTATGATTATTGTTAGAACTGAACTGTTACAGTTGTAATTATTATTTGTTATCAATTGTTTACTTACAACTATGATTCATAATAGTCTGAACAAGCATTTGCATACTAATAATAATATAAGACAATATTGTAATGTAAAACATAAGTATCCCAGTAATAGGAAACATAGCACTCAAAGTGTTAATTAGAACGAAATTTGTGTTGCACTTAAATGATTCGTAGATTCTTGAATGCATTTTGACCCTAGCATGAATTAATATATTACCACAAGAATGTTGGTTAAAATAATGCGAAAAGAATTGATAATTGGACAAACACCTCTACAGCTTTGACCCCAGCATACATTTATCACACACGCAGTACTCACGCAATTATACACCATTGTCAGTTAAAAAACGTATTCGCGGCTCAGTAGTGGTGCATCTTGCGCAACGAATAAATCCATCCTCGCGAGATCCACAAAATAGTTTGCACCTGTTGGTGTACACAGTGATCCGTAATCAACTATAATCGACAATAAAAACGTGGTAATAATACTCAGAATAATGATAATAATAATAATAGTAGTGTCTTCACGGTCGACCCGATCTCCATCTTGGCACCTCGATCTCCTCGAACGTCCACCATTTTTCAAGATAATCTCCCTGTTTCTTCTTCACCATTATTTCTCCTCGGTCGACGCGTCTTCTTTCGATACTTACATATACATAATGTGCGCGAGTGTACGTTAAAGGTGTTCAGTGTTTCGCGTGTGTCAGGGTCTCTCGTTCCCACAAGGAATTATGGCAGTTGAGTGTATCAGTTCGTTTCACGATTTGCACATGCACCCACCCCAGGACCATCGAATTCTACTATCGAATTTCGCGACCTGTTCTCGTCACCTGTTTCTATAAACCGTCTCGCTGTTCGTTCGATTACAACATATATATACAATGTACAAACACGGTCAATAGCGAAGACCCTTTCATGGTTACCCGCGAACCAGCCATGACCACATCTCAGCGTTTCTCGAACGGTTTCTCGGACTCTTCCATAGACATATGCATTCATAAACTCTCCATATGTCTACACAATAGACACATGTGCGGACGAAACCACAGACATATGTACATATAGACTGACTACATGTCTGCATCATAGATATATCAGAGATACACATGGACATATGTACTATGTGGCTGTATCAAAGACGTGTGCACATATGTACTGTCTATGTCGCTATACCAAAGACGTATGTACGCATAGCTTGTATGTCCATACTATAGACATATGTACATATAAACTGTCGGTATATCTGTATCATATGTACATCCATATGTACATATATGTAGTTATACCAGAGACATATGTATATGTTTGTATATCTATACCATAGACATTCATAAACACATGTGGACTGCCTATGTGATTGTATCAGAGACATGTGTACATATGAACTTCACGTCCATACCATGAACATATGCATGCAGATTATAAACATACGTATGAAGTGTATATCTGCAGACATGTGTACATATGTAATCTCCATATGTATGTACCACAGATATACTTATGAGATGTTCGTACATCATATGTACGTATGAACTGTATATGTCCACATGGACATATGTACATATGAACTGTCCGTGTGTCTACATAGACATATGTACGCCTTGAACATATATGTCTACGGACTATAAGGGTTCCTTGTGCGCGAATCGACCGTCCTGACAGGATTCTGGTAAATGATCGTTGCTCGATCTTCCACGATATGGCAGTACGCGTCGAGCGTGGAGGAACTTGTAGTAGAAAAACAACGAATCCTATGATGTATCGTGAGAACGATCGAATTCGCTTTCAGAGTTGGATATCGTTTGACTGATACTTGGTTGAGATATTATTTGTGAATAATGGAACGTTTCTTTTGACAGATAATATACTCTGTTTCGGGGAGTAATTTCGATGTCATATATCATAGGAGGTTGGAGTGGGGAGTTTGGAGGGTATTTCAAATTTTCGAATTTAATCAGAGATTTCAAAATTTTCAAGTTTTAGGTGGAACTTTAGAACGTGGACCTCATGGAACTTTTAAATTTGAACCTTCAGAATTTTCTCAGATATCACTGCACATTCAGAAAGATACCCAACTCCCACAAGAGAACCACATCCGAAATCATCGAGAGATCAAGTGTCGCGAACATTCGACTATCGGCAAACGCGGAAGGGTTGCGGGTGAAGGTTAGGATCGTCGCTCGTCACCGTTAAGAACAATCCTGACGACCATCGAATCTCTCTCGGTCGTTAATATCGACACGTTAGATGATGTACTCGGGTTTGTAGTCGCCGATACGACCGCTCCAGACACGAGGCGATGCCGGTGTCCAGGGCACCGCGATGTCTAGCAACGTGATGCTGGGTCTACGCTGGAACGGCGAGAACCTCGTCTTCTTCGGGCTCTTCGGCGGCGATTCCGCGAAGGTGACACTTCTTCGAGCCGGTCTTCTGGGCGGTGGCGGCGGTGGTGGAGGTAGAACCGCCAGCACAGGTGGCGGCGGTGGTGTGGGCAAGGAGATGGCGGGCGACTCACTCGGGCTCTCCAGGTAACTTACACCTGGGTATGCGTATTGCTGTGTACCTGGTCGCCCTCGGTATTGCCAATCGCGTTTGCCGGAGCGTAGTACTGCAAAATTCCACGAATATGTTACACTGCTGCATTTATAGTGACAATGGATGAGATTGATGGGAGATTTGCACGCTTGATGTCGTCTGAAAGCGTTCTTAGACAAGGTCTCCGTAACCAAAGCGAACGGTTACGGCGAACGGTCGCAGATTTTGGTTTTAGTCGATGAAAATAAAATTTTTGTATACCACGATGTAACTACTGCTCTAGTTACTATTTCTGTAACTACAGAATCATTTGTGTACTGTATTTTTGTATATTTTACACGTTACTCAGCTGCGTCTGTATTAATAAGTAGAATGGTGTTTATGCATTGGTTTATGCAATTATCACGGTGTAGATGTAGATAAATATAATCTATGAGACTATGGATTCAATGGTTACTTTACAGACTTTGATATGTTAATGCATAAATATTCGTTTATTAATGAGTATCGTGTTATCTTGTTTTACAAGAGTCATCTTTACTAGAATCTTCAGACTGATTCCTCGGAATTGTAAAACTAGCGACTATAATAAAAAGATTAACTGTCGAAAACCGTTTTCTGTATAATTATGAGAACTTTAGTGTATGTTCACTGTTACTGATATTAGTGTAGTAACTTCTTATTTTATTACTGTAATTAGTAGAGTCTCTAACGCCATACTAGTCAGAGTGGTAGGATTATGCTTCGATGTGATAGACAGTGTGAAATTTTTTTCCAAATGACATCAAGCGTGGAAGTCACTATACAGAGCGTTTCATAACGTGTGGACCCATTTAGAAGAAATAGACATATGTTGCTGTCGCTTTTGGAACGCCAGAATGTGGAGGTCCTAGTGTTTATGTAGTACAATAGAAACCTTGTGGTTTTATTTCAGAATGGAAGTTTTTGAGATATTTCGCATGAAACTGGTAATTTAGTGACGTCAGATGTGTACTTAAGAAAATACTATGTACTTTTAAAAATACTGACTTTGACAATCAGAAATACATAACGGAATTACTAAATAAATTTAAGAATATAGAAAATGGTGCTATAAAAATTTGAAACTGGATTTTTGTTGATGAAAGAAGAAATGACACAATAATGATGAATAAATCATAAGGTACTGTAGAAAAATATCTCCTACAACCCAATAAACCTAACGAAACAGAAAAGTTTCATTTATGAAAAGTGAAAATACAAGTCCCAGTTAAAAATTATCACATTAATAATTTTCTACGAAAACATGTCAATGATTATTAAAATATGATACTAATTACTAAATAACCAAAGTGTCTATAACAATAATTTCAAGTCATTTACGCGAACCTCTTTCATTATTTTTGTGCCTGTCCATTTTTAAGATGGGTTTCACATGTTATGAATCTGCCTGTATTGGTGCGCGATTCCTGGTGATTGATGGTTGAACTGCGGATGTTTATGCCAGCTTATACCTTCAAACGTAGGAGTAGAAAAAGAGAGAGAAAAAGTAGATTGTGGTTGTAAAGATCGATTTTATGGCCGATGGATAGAGGTTCGACGAGATGGTTATTTTTGACGAGAATGTTGCTAGGTTGTCTGAGAATAAGACAGGGGAAAATAGAGATTGATAAATCGTTTGTGGTGCAGGAGTGAGCTGATACTTGGGCGAAATGAGTTCCGGGGATCTTCTGCCATATCTTCGTTATTGCTATATACAGGGTGGTTCAGCACTGCTGGTTCAAAAGATATTTTAAAATATTTATTGAACTTTTTCATATGAGATGTTTTAGAGAAAATTTTGTAGTGTGCTGTGAAGTTTGTGACATTTGAAATTTGTTCAAATGATTGAATTAAAGTTTGAATTAAAATGGGAGATTTTTTAATTAATTTGGTAATTTTTGTACATATAAGGGATTTCCTATATGGCCATTTTGCATATGTTCTTGTACAGTTCACATATTTTGCTTAAACATCCACAGTCAAATAAATTCGTGTGAAGAATTTTTAAAAACAACGTGTGAATATTGAACAGTGGGAACGAATTAGAGTGGTAGTTTATCGTGTGAACGTGATAAAACTGTAATTGTGCTATGAATTGCAGTGTTTTCAGTTTCGTGATGAGTGCGATGAGTGTTCTCTGTCGTCGTTCTACCATCCTGCATTTTCTGCAATATAGAGGAAAGTTGTCTGATATGAGAGGGTCTGGATTTGAGGAGGTATCTGTCTCTAGGCAAATAGGAGGTATATTTTAATCACGAATGTTGTGATTAGTATAATTTTGTAATTTGTTGCTATATAGTACTATTTTTGTAAGTCGATTTGCTTAAACAGACTTTTGGAACACTTTTTACATTCTCTTATGTTATAGTAATAATTGCACTCAGTAATTTAGTAATTGTATGAATAATTATTGTATAGAAGTAAATAATTGTATTTTATGAATTATGACATATTATAAAATATAACATTTCTGGTGTTCGAAGTTTCTGACAATATACAAGGTTAATACTTTTGTGTGAAATGTCCCTAATATGGAAACATTGCATGTTTTTCTCTTAATTTAATATGTTATAAAATTAATAAAATGTTTCTGTGAAATATTCTGTCTATACTATGTAGACATTTTTGTTAATTTAGTACATAAAAACGAGTGTCGAAAGCAGTATTTATTAAAAAGCAATGAATGCAAAATTTGGAAATATTCCTCCACTGAAAAAACCCTATATTAAATAACTTTCCTCTATATTATACATTTCGGAAATGAAGGTTCTGTCTTTTAAAAGCGATTCAGCATCATTCGCATTCCATAGAAGAGTCTGCCAAGAAAATTGAAATGATCGATACCTTAAAACCACAGTTGTAAAGAGTAACTCAAGTGTAATAAGCCATTTTTCCTTAATAAAGTATAATAAACAATTAGATATAAAATTGCAGCCTTAAGATTCAATAATTATGGAAGCACAGCAAATTAAAATCGTTAACTCTCTACTAATATCTGAATGATTCTGACAATTCTGACGATTTCAGAGTTTCAGAACTTCACAAATTTCAATTACAACAAATTATAATCTTAATTTTAATTTTGAACTTTCAGAAATAAATTTTACTATTTAGAATGTTGTCTACTATTAAAGAATGGTGTGTTTATTTACAAAATTTGTTTGTATCTTTTAAACTTCATGTTTTCAGAATTTATCGAAATTCCCTTTAATCAGAATTCTCTGAAATCCTCAAAATTCTTGTGTATCACAAATTTTCAAACTTCCGGTACTTCTGAAATAATTCTCAAGAATCTTCGGTTGGTTGCACGAAATTTTCCAGCGTCCTTAAAAAAAACGTATTAACACAAATCACATAATTCCAATAATTGCTGTGAGATACGAATCTGAAAATTTGGAAATATTAGTTTCATCATTGTATATGGAGGTGTCTCGAGTTTTCGTATTTTATGTAGCGGTGTGGTCTAACAAGCATAACAGTTGTTCAAAAGCGACATGCGGTTCGACAAATCATTTCTCATCTAAATAACCTCAAGCCATGCTCCTCTTGCGACTTTAAGCCATTTTCATGATATACAAAGCTGTCCAGGTAAATAAAAGATAAATCATGGATCGAAAGCAGGAGGTAGAAGGACTTTAATCGATGTTTGGATTAAAAACACGATTAAGAAATGAAATTCAATTGTGATCATCCCTCTTTTGTCACAGGAAATCATTGCTAAAAATATGAATTATAAAGTAGAACGTACAAAATAATTTTTAAGTGATAACCTAACTTATAAAAATTTCTGTTTTTCATTATGTGCACAAAATGCAAAAATATAGTCTATACATGACGATGTGATGAACGACACTGAATAATTTGATAATGATGTGAAGATATTGAAAAAATAGTAATTCTTGTTTTTAATGAATATGGAACTAGTAGGTTGTTGCGTGTGAAATGATCAATTTTTAGAAAGATTAACATGTGATAATATATTCATAAATATTATTTATAAAATAAAATACGAGTTGCAGCAGAATTTTTTAATCAAGTTTCCAATTGTGAATTATCTGTGTTCTACAAATTGGTATATTTTCAAACTTATATTTCAACTTATATTTTCTCACTATTATTGTGTTAAATTATTAAAAAATATAACCTTCAAATACATGAAGAAGTACATATTTCTGAATTTCTTACAAAATGTATACTTTTGAATTTATTAATAAATGCATATTTTTAAATTCGTTAGAAAATACGATATCTCGAAATCTGTTACTAAGTACACTTTTCCAAATTTATTTTAAAATATATATTAATAAATGCGGTAAAAAATGTACATATCTAAATGCATTAAAAAATGTATCATTCAAAATCAATTAAAGAATATAATTTATAATGCATTTTTAAATGAAACACTGAAACCTTAATTAGTTTAAAAATTAATTTCAAGTAACACACACTTGTAACTTCAAATTGTCACACATGAGATTAGTCAACAATATTAACCTATAAGTTAGTTGACAATATTAATCTACAAACTTCGAGACAATATTAGTCTACAAATTTCGAGACAACAATAATTTATAAATTTATTAATTTACAATTAATTTATTAATTAACAATATTAATTTATAAATTAGTCGACAGTAATGTACAATATTACTGTACAAATTAGTCGGCAATATAACGAGATTGTATTCCAAATTGACCATTGCATGGGCAACAACCTAATAGTTGAACGTTACCTAAACGGAAGTTGTGTAGATAGCGAGGATAGAAAAGAGAGGTGACACTAAACGATACGTAGAACGATCGGGATTTAAAATTAAAGGCTATAGTACTCACTTATGGTCCCGGGAAAGGCGCATGCATCCTCCGTCTAACTCTGCAGTCCGTACCACTAGAGACAAAAACAAAAGTAGAACGAAACGCGCAAAACGAGCAAATTACGTCTTCTGCATCCATCGATTATACAAACAGAGAGAAAAGATAAAGATGAGGATAGATAGATAGAAGTAGAAAAGAGCGCAACACATCCAGCCAGCCGCACATCGCACGCATGTACGTACATGTATATATATAATATGTATATAATAATATCTATCTATATATAATGTATATAATATATGTATATCTATTATCGTTTATAGACTAGGTATACACGAAGCATCGATCACGATCGATAATCGCCCTTGGGTCGATCGTGTCTACCTTTGAACGGAGTTAGGCATATTATTACGAGAATGAGTCACTTTTGTTTTTTTTAGTTGAGTATTAGGGAAATGAAAATTGCGAGTTACAATTATTTTACAATGGGGAATATTTGTTTAGGGGGTTCATTTTTGGATATTGGTTATTTGAGTGAGATGTACAAATTGGGAATTTGGAGATTGGGGGCTGTGGAAAAGGTGAATTTGGTGATTTGAGCATTTAGGAATTTGAGATTTTGGTGAATTTGGAATTTGGGAATTGAGCAATTGGGAAATTTAGAATTTGGAGCCTGAAGGTTTGGCAAGTTTAGAATTTGGGAATTGTGAGATTTGGGATTTGAGAATTTGGTAAGTTCAGAAATTGGGGTTTGAGAATTTGGTAAATTTAGAATTTGGGGTTTTAGAATTTGGCATATTTAGAATTTGGGGTTTGAGAATTTGGTAAATTTAGAATTTAGGGTTTTAGAATTTGGGGTTTGAGAATTTGGTAAATTTAGAATTTGGGGTTTGAGAATTTGGTAAATTTAGAATTTGGGGTTTTAGAATTTGGCATATTTAGAATTTGGGGTTTGAGAATTTGGTAAATTTAGAATTTGGGGTTTGAGAATTTGGTAAATTTGAAATTTGGGGTTTTAGAATTTGGCATATTTAGAATTTGGGGTTTGAGAATTTGGTAAATTTAGAATTCGGGATTTAAGAATTTGGTAAGTCTAGAATTTGGGATCTGAGAATTTGATAAATTTAGAAGTTGGGATATAGGTATTTGGTAAATTCAGAATTTGGGATTTGAGAATTTGGTAAATTTAGAATTTGGAGTTTGAGAATTTCGTAAATTTAGAAGTTGGAATATAGGTATTTGGTAAATTTAGAATTTGGGATTTGAGAATTTGGTAAATTTAGAATTTGGAGTTTGAGAATTTCGTAAATTTAGAATTTGGGATTTGAGAATTTGGTACACTTATAACTGGAAATTCAAGACTTTTCTAAATTTAGAATCTGAAATTTTAGAATTTCAAAAATTCCAAATTCACAAATTTGAAAATTTGGAAATTGAAAAACTTGAGAATTAATCCAACTTGCCAAAGAAAACTTGCTAAAGAAATTCGAAAATATAACAAACTTGTAAATTAAAACATTTAAAACACCTAATATGTGTAACTATATACTCCAACTATATTCTACAATTTTTATAGAAAATTTATTCGAATAAAATATTATCTACTACTCGCAATTTTTATTCACAGATTACTCAACTAAAACATTCACTATCACATTACATTAAATATCACCCTTGCATGAAATATTTTACTCATGACTACTTAAAAATTACTCAAGCAAGATACTCATAACTTTTGTTCAGAAATCATTCGAACAGAATTACAGTATTTGATCATCTATCGATGCCCAACTCCGTTCTCGAGAATTCCATAAACCGTTCGAAATTCCCGATAATCGATCGCCTTTCCAGCACACTTACTTACACGCTGCTAACTGCATGCCAAACGTACTCTATTGTAATGTATCTACGTATACGTATGTATGTATTGGTCGTTGTATTGCACGAGTGTGCATAATGCACCTCGTTACGAGCATATGTTACACGATACATCGATATCGTTGGTTCGAGATCGGGGCAAATCAAGAAACACTTCTTTCAATATAAATACATTAAAACAAAACTTATTCATTCTAAAATTACGTATATCAGATTTTAACAATGATTTTCAAGGATTGTGAGAAAAATTTACTAGTATATTATAATATATATTTATTAGCTTATTTGTTATTTAGGTTATAGTGGATTTGTTCTACTGGTCTTTATCTGCTCTCACGTTATGGGGAAAGTTTTTATTGTTATATTATAGCAAAAGCACTTCTTTACTATTTAAGTTATAATGGGGGTATTTTATTTGATATTAGCATATGGTAGAAGTATTTTCTTGCTATTAGGTTGGAGTAACATTTATAGCTATGTTATTTTTTATTAAAGTTACAGTGATTTTTGCTACAGAATTATAGTAGAGACAATTTGTAACAATGTAAGTAATTTCTGATAAAAATTTGATTATCTATTTAATTCTTCTTACTTTATGAGAAGATATTCTTTGTTACAGTCATAATTTGAAGAAATATATACATATATGTGAAATGTTTCGTTTCGTGCCCACTAATCTCTTCCCAATTCAATTTTTATGTACTCTGATTAATTCTAATTGTCGATACGAGAAATCTAAGGGTGGTAATGGTTCGTTGCATCACTTACCCGGCCATTGTCGAAATCTCGACCACCACCGATCGTCAATCGGGCTTTCGCTTTCATCGCATCCGACAATGGAATCTGAAAAATTCGTTCATTTTTAATGTATCCTACATTTATTCGATTTAAATTATTTAGATAAGATTGGTCTCCGATTTTCATATTTCTCTTATGAATTTTGGAATTCTGGAATTTTAGGAATTTTGGAATTTGGGTATTTTGGATATTTTTGAATTTTGGAGTTTTGGAAATTTGAATTTTGGGATTTTGGGATTCTGCATTATTAGTTTTGGAAAATTGGAATTTTGGGATTTGGGAATTTGGGAATTTTGGGATTCCGGAGCATTGGAGTTTTGGAAATTTGGAATTTTTGGATTTGGGAATTTTGGGATTCTGGAGTATTGGAGTTTTGGAATTTTGGGATTCTGGAAATTTGGGATTTGGGAATTTAGGAATTTGGGAATTTGGGAATTTTGGGATACTGGAGTATTGGAGTTTTGGAATTTTGGGATTCTGGAGTTTTGGAAATTTGGGAATTTTGGGATTCTGGAGTATTGGAGTTTTGGAATTTTGGAATTTTGGGATTTGGGAATTTGGGAATTTTGGGATTATGGAGTATTGGAGTTTTGAAATTTTGGAATTTTGGGATTTGGGAATTTGGGAATTTGAGAATTTGGGAATTTTGGGATTCTGGAGCATTGGAGTTTTGGAATTTTGGAATTTTGGAATTTTGGGATTTTGGAAATTTGGGATTTGGGAATTTAGGAATTTGGGAATTTGGGAATTTTGGGATTCTGGAGTATTGGAGTTTTGGAATTTTGGGATTCTGGAGTTTTGGAAATTTGGGATTTGGGAATTTTGGGATTCTGGAGCATTGGTTTTGGAATTTTGGAAATTTGGAATTTTAGAATTTTGGAATTTTGAGATTTTAGGATTAGTGAATTTTGGAATTTTGAGATTTTAGGATTAGTGAATTTTGGAATTTTGGAACTTTGGAAGTTTTCGAATTTTAAAATTTTGATTAACATACTATATTCTTTTTAGAGTAATAATTTATGTGATGTTTAGAGGTGATATCGTTACCTTCGCTCTAGTAGCTTCAGTGTGTGATTTATAGCAAAATTCCAATAGAGCAACGGCTAACGCTAAAAGCAGACCACCGATAAGAATATAAAATATTCCCGCAACGTTGCTGAGGGATAACTCGTTTCTCGATGCATCTTGTTTATCACCGTGTCTGCATTCTGTTCTGTCGTACCACCATCGGTTCACCAATTTTGTCAATTCTCCATTTTCTTTCAACGATAACACCGCTAGGTTTATGGGGTCCCTGCAATATTAAAACTGTTAACGACTGACACCACTGCCTTATTTATTAGAACTAGAATAATTCTTGTCAAAATAATGTGTTACAAATCTTCTATTTTCTTATTAAATATAAACGATATTAATAAAATTATATTAAATATAAATAATTATAATATATTTCCAAACTTCTCAAGACATCTTACTTTCCTTATTAAATATAAATTGTATTGATAATATTTTTTTGAGTGCAAATTGTTAAAGAAACATCTGTAAATAGATACAGAATTTTTAAAAATTTTATTAAATTTGAATTAATATGAATTAAAATATATATTGAATTTTAAAGAATTGTAAGACTTTTGGACAAAATAAAAAGGACAAAAATTATTCTTTAAATATCATCCAAAGTATTTAAGTATCTTTTAGAACTTTTCTCTATAGTTTTATAATTCTTCATTTATTTTATAGTTCTTAACATTTATCTAAAATATCGACGAAAATCGTAAATAAAGAATTGAAAAGTGTTATCCGAGCAGAATGGAGTGATGAAGTAAAACGAGATTGAATCGCGAGTTGAGCAGAATATGTAGAAGCAGATTATTAAGAAGTAATGATACGGAGAAATGGATGTAGGAGTTTTTCTATGCTAATTGAGCCGAGTTTCGATGCAGTGCGACAAGATTTCAAAAAGTTATCCGCTTTCTGACGATCACAAAACGTTGTTGGTTAAGCGATCGTATGGAAGAAATAGGTCGAACTTTATCCATTGAATCTGTGCATATTACACTCTTTCAGGTGGCTGGTCTTTTATTTAGGGCTTTTTGTTAGGAGTTCATAGTGAGATAATCAAGTACTCATGTATCAAACTCTGCTATAGTAGTGCAAGGATTTAATTCAGTATAATTGGATTTAATTCGATTTAATTCGATTTCGAATATGTGAGATGAAAGTTTGAGGTTAGGATTAAACCAAATATGTTTTTCTTGTAAACAATTTATAATTATTTGTAAGTATGGAACTTGTAGTTTATATGAAAGTTTATGTGGAACTCCTGAATTAAATTCTTAACATTTTTGCAGAAAGTTAATAGTATTTTATATAATTGTTTTTATACGAATTAAAAATAACTGGAGTGTCAGCCCTTATTATACAACACTTATTTATATAAATCATTATTTTCTACGTGAAACATTTCGTATTGAAATATTTTCTATTTGAAACGTTTTTTACTGAGATTATCTATTCGAAACTTTTACTGAAATATTTTTTATTGAAACATTTTCTACCTGAAACATTTCCTCTTTCAGACGTTTTCTATTTGAAATATTTCAGAAAAATGATACAATATCCTATGTATGCAATACTTTAAAAAGATACAACAAAAGACTTTAGTCAAAAGACCAACAAATAATAAAAACAAGAAATAATTTTGTATGTCAGAAAAGTAAGAATTATTAGAAATTTCGAAAGAAAATAGTAATTTACCTGAGAGGAGATCCAAGCGGCGTCGCGACGCCAAAACCCTTGGCATCAAGGTTTCTCCCGACCTTCATCGTGTCACAAGGCTCCCTTTCATTGATATACTCATTTTTTGGGCTCTCGATCAAAAGAGCGTATTTACCCTTACTCGTCCTGACCCTTCGTATTCCTTCGTCGTACGTTTTCACGAACACGTGTTTCCGAGAATTCATGAATTCCCACATTTTGCTGTATAGGTTGATCTGCGATTTCTGTCATCAAACGTAAAAGAATGCATCATGTTATTAGAATCTCTTCTTATTTAATTGTATTCGAGTTAAAAAAAAATTGGAAAAAGTATCTGTTTAATTGCATTCGAATTAAGAAATCAGAAGAAGTGTCTGTTGAATTGAATCTGAATTAAAAAATTAGAAAAACTACCTGTTTAATTATACTCGAATTAAGAAATCAGAAGAAGTGTCTGTTTAATTGAACCTGAATTGAGAAATTAGAAAGACTACCTGTTTAATTGTATTCGAATTACAAAATTATAAGATGTATCTGTTTAATTGAATCTGAATTAAAAAATAAAAAAAAATTACCTGTTTAATTGTATTCAAATTACAAAATTGTAAGAAGTGTCTATTTTACTATATTCCAATATAAAAATTAGATAAAGTGTCTCTTTAATTATATTCGAATTAAAAAATTAGAAAAAGTGTCTCTTTAATTATATTCGAATTACAAAATTATAGGAAGTGTCTGTTTAATTGAACCTGAATTAAAAAATTAGAAAAACTACCTGTTTCATTGGATTTACACTAAAAAATTAGAAAAAGTGTCTCTTTAATTATATCCAAATTAAGAAATCAGAAAAAGTGTCTCTTTAATTATATTCGAATTACAAAATTATAGGAAGTGTCTGTTTAATTATATCCTGCTTTTCACTAGATCATTCTTTTCTGAATCATGCTTGTATACTATTCACATTAAGATGAGGGTCTTTAGATAATATGATTATACATGAATTAGAACATATTTAGATTTCATTTTAGATTTTAGTTTTTATTTAGTGTTTTTTTACTTACGCGAAAGAAGTCCCAAGTAGATCCATGCGAAAGTGTCCCATACTGCACTTCCGTCTGCGAAGCTAGGTCTTCCGGTGAATTAATCGGTGCAACCATTCTTTCGACTGTTAAAAACGCGGCCAAATTCGCGGTGTATGATGAGATCAAGATTAGGGTGAAGAACCACCATACACTGCCGACGATTCGTCCCGATATCGATCTGCAAAATTTAATTTTAATAATTGTTGTACTCTTCGTAATTGTGATTTGGATTGTTATTTTTGAAAATGGAATTTTGGGATCTTATTTTGGAATTTTGTGATTTTGAGACTCTGAGAGTTTTGGAATTTGGGGATTTTGAGATTTTGGAACTTTGCAGTTTTACAATGTTACAAGTTTACAATTTTTCAGTTTCGCTGTTTTGCAATTTTTCAATTTTCCTATTACGTTATTCTACAAATTTGAATATAATAGAGTTATTCAATTCTCTTATTTTTCGAACTTTTTAAATTTTAGAATTTTGTAACAATGAAACTGCACTTTTTGAAATTACAGAATATTGCAATTTTAAATCTTTAAAATATTATGATTTGAAACTTTCAAAATTTTAGACTTTGAAACTTCGAAATTTTACATTTCTTCAAACATTATGCTGCTATAAAAATATTGGTGCCTCTATTTACGAAAGAAGCTGTATAATAAATAAATAATGAAATTGTACGGTTTGTTCAACAGATACAACAGTGTTTGGTAATGAAACATGGTGTCCTGTCCGAAATCAAGGACCAGGAAGTCCTGCAGTAGGAAGAAAGAAGAAGCATAACAGAGGTGGAGAGAAACTACGGATGTTGGGGAGGCAGAAGGTTTCCAGCAAAATTTACAATTCATATCGTCGTCGTGCGAATATTTAAACCATTAATCAAGAAGGCTACTACGACGAGGGTGGATACTGCGAGATGTAAATTAATCGAGAGCAAGTCATCAAGTGGTTGAAACGTTGCGAATTCCTGGCGATTGCTCCTTTCACGATTTATGAGACACTTTAGCATACAGGAGTTATGTATTCCCGTGTATGAGCTTATATTTCTTGTGGAAATGTTCGAATTGTAGCTGCATTAAATCTGTACTTGTTCTAATGTTGCCAAATTTCTAAATTTCTGAATTCCTAATTATCAAGCTTTTTATATTTGAAGATTTTCGATGACTTTTAAGTTACTTTTCGAATTTTTTAAATTTACATTGTTCAAGTATCAACATTTTTAATTGTAAGAATTCCATAGTTTTCTAATTTTTAAATTTTCTAATTTTCAAACTTTTCAACTCTTCAATCGAGTAATTCCTCAATTTCCAAATTTAACAATTTTCCAATTTCCAAATTTCCCAATTTCCCCATTTCCCCATTTCCCCATTGCCCAATTTCCCAATTTCCCAATTTCCCAATTTCCCAATTTCCCAATTTCCCAATTTCCCAATTTCCCAATTTCCCAATTTCCCAATTTCCCAATTTCCCCATTTCCCAATTTCCCAATTTCCCCACTTCCCAATTTCCAAATATAGCAATTTCCCCACTTTTCAATTTCCCAACTGTCTAATTTACCCATTTTCCAACTTTCCCAATTTCCCAATTTCCCAATTTCCCAATTCCCAACTCTCCTAACTTCCCAATTTCCGAATTCCCAACTTTCCCATTTTCCCCATTTCCCCATTTCCCAAGTTCCCAAGTTCCCAATTTCCCTACTGTCGAAGTTCCAATTTCCCAACTGTCGAATTTCCTCATTTCCCAATTTTCCAATTTCCCAATTGCCTCATTTTCAACTTTCCCAACTTTCCCAATTTCCCAATTTTTCCAATTACCCTATTTTCCAAGTACCCAATTTCCCCACTTTCGAGGATCCAATTTCCCAACTGTCTAATTTCCCCATTTTTCAATTTTCCAGCTTCGCAATTTCCCAATTTACCATTTTTTCCATTTCTCCGTTTTCCAAGTTTCCAATTTCCCAATTTTACAAGTGTGTAATTTTCCCATTTCTCAATTTTCCACGTTTCCAATTTCCATGTTGCATAATTTCCCTATTTTCCATTTTTCCTATTACCAATTTCTTAATTTCTCCATTTACCATGTTTCCATTTTCGCAATCTTCCTAGTGTCTAATTATCCCATTTCCTAATTTTCCAAGTTGCATAATTTCCCCATTTTCCATTTTGCCACTTCCCAATTTTCCAAGTGCCTATGTCTAAGCTTTTAATTTTCCCATTTCCCAATTTTCCAAGTTTCCAACTTCCTACTTACATATTTTCCCCATTTTCCACTTGTCCGCTTCCCAATTTTCCCATTTGCCAATTTGACAAGTGCCTAACATCCCCATATTATAACTTTCTACGTTCCTAATTTCCAAATATCCCAATTTCTCAATTATACCTTATTTCCTAATTCTCGAATATCCAATTCTCTAACAGACCAAATCACCTTCAAAGAAATTCGAAGTGAAGTATTTCTACTTCACTCATAAAAAACATAATCTCGTCAGCAAAGGTCATTTCAACATGAATCTATCATCGAACAACATCCCCCACACTTGAACCAGAACCGAGTACATCGCGTCAGCAGACTCGTCAACGCAAGTTAATAAAATTAGGGTAACATATCGACCCTAAAGGAAACTGTTATCCACGTTAACGGTTATCCGTTCGTAAACGCACGATTCGGCCTTGGTCGGCGCGTGTCGCTAAGGAAATTTCTAAGCCGGGGTCTCCCTGGCACGACACGCTCATTCAAATGAGTTGTTGGCCTAATCGCGGTGCCGATTTACGAAGTCGTTCTAAATTACATCGAGCACGATACGCCGCGAAACGTAATCCGATTATATTGTGATAATTCCGGCCAGCCGGTTATAATCGTCGTTTATCCGGCACGCGGTTGTAATTTAAACGAAGGAATTTGCAACAGTAATTACCATGTACCTGAGCCCTTTGCTGTTCAGCCTCGTAAATCACACTCTTAAAGGTTATCTTTGTTGTGCTATCTGGTGGTTAGCAATGGGGATTTGTGCGTTGAAGGTCGCTTTAGTATATCGTGATTAGTGATGGACTGCCAACTATACCTAATTGCGGAAATATAGCGTGGTCGTAAATCACGTTCATCTGGAAACGACACGTGTTTCGACGTCGTGCGGTGTCGATGACTATATTCGTTCGGTCGTGTACAGTTCGTGACAAAAAGTTAGGACCACTTCAGATATGTAGGTGAAGAAGTTCTTTGAAGGTCACTTTGTAGTCACATTTTTACAATCGTGATTGACATGTGTGATTTATATGTAGTTTTATAGTTTGGAAAAGTGTAATATCGTGGTTAATGCGGAGATAGGATTTTGAATGATCGAAGAAATAATTAATTATTAAATGATTGATATGTAGTCTAACGTGTAAGTTTAATATCTCATCAATATGTAAAATGTCATTTCAATTTCTAATTGATGTGCAATAGAATATGCACTTTATATGTTTAATTAATATGTGATAGAATACCATATGTGAATTTAATGTCAAATTAACATGCAACGAAATATGTGATTTTAACATGTAATTCATATGTAATAGAATATGTGATATTAACATCTAATTCATATGTAATAGAATATGTGATTCTGATATGTGACATAATATGTAATCGAATATGTGATTTTCATACGTGATATAATAATTATTTCCATCTATTTGAAACTGAAAACTAAAATTGCTTTTATTTCTAATACTTATTTTCCTTAAGAAATTTAATTTATTTTCTTTCAACACTTTGTAATTTAATTTCAAATAAACAAACGTTGTTCCAATTAAACGATTCATTTGATAAACCTAAAAGCATCAAGAACGATGCCAAGGAAAACAGACATCGAACGAAAATTCGGAAGTTGAAAGTAAATTGTACGAGTGTATTGTAATGGATTGTTCGCAATTAGCCCCCGACTCGGGGAGGGCATCGTTTACGTGGAACGCTTATTACTTCCGTTATGCTTTACCGCTTCTTGAATCGAACCCCGTCGCTAATTACACAGAAGTAGCCTCCTTTTCAACGAACGACACGAGCGCGATACAACGTCCTCGAAGAAGAAGAAGAAGAACTGCGAAAGGTTTACACAGGAGACTTTAAACTCTCGTCGAGAGAGCGACGAACCTTTTGAATCTTATCCCTTCAACCCCGTCGCTTCACCTCCCTCCAATTCATCCTATTAGCAGACAGCACGGTTGACCTGTCGCTACTTAAAAGGAAGCCTTTATGTACTTTGCCCCGTTTGCTTGTACCGCGGAAACGGAAACGGCCACGGTGAAAGTGGCTATAATTAGCTACAAGAGAGACTAACTTGTCTTTCTATCGTGATCGTTGGCTGGATGGAAACATTTTCTAATGACTTGATATGATGGTTGTGGACTTGATACACTTTTTGGGGGTAAATGTTCTGGGATGTTATTGATATGGGATTTGATTGGGATTATGACAAATATTGTGGAGTCACTGAGATTGTGATAGATAGACGTGATTGTGATAAATGTTTAGATATTGATGAAGAGTTTTGGGTTACTGATGTGAAGGTGCGTTGTGTTCCCATTTCTCAATTTTCCAATTTCCATGTTTGCCAATTTCCCAATTTTCCACTTTCCCAATTTCCCACTTTCCCAATTTCTTAATTTCCCAATTTCTCAATTTCCCAATTTCGCAACGTCCCAAATTCCAATTTCCCAATTTTCTAATTTCCCACTTTCTCAATTTCTCAATTTCCCACTTTCCCAATTTCTCAATTTCCCAATTTCTCAATTTCCCGATTTCGCAACGTCCCAAATTCCAATTTCCCAATTTTCTAATTTACCCAGTTTCCAATTTTCCAATTTCCCAATTTTCTAATTTACCCACTTTCCAATTTTCCCATTTTCCAATTTTCCAATTTCCCACTTTCCCAATTTCTCAATTTTCCAATTTCACAATTTCCCAATTTCCCAATATCTCAATTTCCCAATTTCGCAACGTCCCAAATTCCAATTTCCCAATTTTCTAATTTACCCACTTTCCAATTTTCCCATTTTCCAATTTTCCAATTTTCCAATTTCCCAATTTCCTAAATTCCCAATTTCGCAATTTCCCAATTTCTCAATCTCCCAATTTCGCAACGTCCCAAATTCCAGTTTCCCAATTTTCTAATTTATCCAGTTTACAATTTTCCAATTTTCCCATTTCCCAACTTCCCAACTTCCCCATGTCCCAATTTCTATATTTCCAATTTCCCCACTTCCCCATGTCCTAATTTACCAATTTCCAGATTTTCTACTTCCCCACTTCTCCATGTCCTTATTTACCAATTTCCCGATTCCCAACTTTCCTAACTTTCCCAACTTTCCCAAATTTCCCAATTTTCAGTGATCATTGGCTGGATGGAAGAAACATTTTCTAATGATTTGATGTGATGGTTGTGGATTTGATACACTTTTCAGAGGTGATTGTTTTGGGATGTGATTGAGATTGTAATTGATATGTGATGTAATTGGAATTATGACAGGTATTAGGATGTCACTGAAATTGTGGTAGACAGTGAGACATGGTTGTGATAATTGTTTAGATGTTGACGAAGAGTTGTGGGTTACTGATGTGAAGGTGAGTTGTGTATTTTAATTTATAGTAAAGTTCATTTTTTGGTATAGAGATAGGTGATCAAGTGTTATGATCATTTAGCCAATGATAGTGTAGTTTCACAAAGTGGTCCAAAATTAAAAAATTTGACCAGTTTGGTATTTGGATGCGTGGAACTTGGGGATGGATTTATGAAAACTTGAGTATTTGGTCAATTTTAAATTTGGACATTTCGAAAATTTGAAACAATTTCTGAAATTTAATAAAAGAATGATTTGTTACCTGGGAGATATGTCACAGCCCTGTTGCATGAAGGCGGCTAACGCGAACCATAGACTGTTTATGATGCTGAAGTCGTTAGCCATGCTCGAAGTTGGTATATGGGGTGATCCTTGCGAGCCATGTGGGTGTTGTAACGTGGGGTCATTCCTGGTTGACATTGTGGGATCCCCACCGCTACTCAATGTTAACACCCTCCATTCGTAAGGCGAAAATCTGAATGAGAATATGGGAGAATTAAATATTTTTATATCTTCTGAATAATAATTTCTTCATCTTCTTTGGTAGAGAAATTTTTCATGTCTTATTTTGTATAAATAGTTGTTCGTTATAAAAATAATAGAGAAGTTAATTATACTTATAACAATAAATTATTAATATTAAGAATATAAATTATTATTTTTATGAAATTAACAATACTTAGGTAAAAATTAAAAAGATTTATTATGATGTTTTATTGGAAAATATGTGCATTAATTTTATTAATATTCTGTGTTTTGAAATAAATAAATGTAACTGAAAAAAATCATTTTCAAGTTATATAGATGTAGGTAAAATATGTGTGTCATGTGAGTTTTTGTTCATAATGTTAGTTTAACTTTTAGGGAAATTGAAAGTTGACATAGGGCTGAAAGTTCTGCGGTGATTTCACCACTCAAACTTGAGTTATCGATACAGAAAAAAATGACACGTGTTCCCTCACTTTGTCGACACAGTTGCAAAGTTTTATTACTTTCGGCAAGAAAAAGTATATATAAAACCATACGTTATAGAATTGATATAAAGTAACGATTATTCATATCTAATCGTATTGAATTTCCTACTGTTTTAACTTCTTCAATATTTTTTATGTAAAATATTGAATTGTTCATGTATTGTTAAAATTGTTGAAGTAATATATATTTGAACATGAGAAAAATGATATCAGATAATAAATCATTAAATTACAAAGAAATATTTCTCAAATATGTAATTTTTTTAACAATAGTTATGAAGCTAATATATGTTAATATAATAACAAATTTAATTTTACTACTATTAAATGACAAAGAATAATCTTTGCTAACTGAACATATGCTTTGTAATAAAAATCCAATTTTAAATTATTATTTTGTAAATTTTACATTACTTGTTTATTAATATTTTAACATATCAAGGCTTTTCATATAAGATTTTAAATGTTCTATACATAAAGGACGATTATAACGTACACTTCATGATCATATTCGACCATGGGTCTCATTTGACCTGACTTGCATCAGTGGAAGGTTAAATTAAGTTTCAGCAATCATGTATAATTTTCTGAATTGTTTAAAATTATTTCAGAGTACACTATAAAAGAACTCTAACAATAACCATTAGAATCTTCACTTTTCTGTTATCTTACAAAAAAAATTTCTGTGCATTTAATACATTAGTACTACAGTAGTTACACTACTTTTGAGACACCCTGTATGTACTTACTACTACTAGTATTTGAAATATTATTACTACTAGTATTTAGTATACTATGTTACTATATGTCATAATAAAAAATATTACTCTCAATAAAATTTTTACATAATATCCAAATATCATCGATAATTTGATATCGACGTAGCAGTTTCACAATAAAAATCAAGTAGAACGAGTCGACGTTTCGTCTGACAACATACCGACCGTAACTACTGCGAGCAGAAGAAAACGAGTACGCGAATAATGACCATTTACCTGGACACGGTAAAGAGAACAATGGACACGCCGATATATGAGAAGATCACGCACACCCAGATTTCTTTGCTCAATGGGTTCAAGAAGCTGAACACTCCGGGTTTCTGTTTGATGGGTTTCTTTATCATGATGCTGATACCCAGGGACATAAAGGGTTTACTGAAATCGATCACTCGTTCGCGTTCAGATGTGATTGTCATTGGAGCTATTGCAATATCTGCTTCCTGGAACACAATTGAAATCATTATTCAGAGGTGTAATAGACATTTTATTCATTTTTGGATTATACCTTGTTGTATTATTTACTACATTGTTATTTGTTTTCATTTTCGGTATTTATTAACGAAATTCGTTATAATTGTTATGTATTAACCCTTTGTTTTATGGGAAATGTGCAAGCTAAAAATTATGTAGTAACCATAAAATTCTTACGTTTCAACAAACATGAATGAATAGTTTAATAGCTAAAGTTACTGAAAATATGTTACAATTTTTGTGATTTCATTTTTGTTAGTTTTACAGTATTATGTTATATCTTTCAAATGTTGTTTGATGAGAAATGTTTGTTTATCTTTTTCTTTTATAATATTTAAAGTTTATTTCTTGACATATATTTATACATATTTTGTTAAGAATTGAAAGAAATCATGCAATGAAAAACCCCTTTGTTAAAGAATGTATAAGTTATTAAAATGTTAAGGCATGAAAATTATAACCTCATAATAGAAATATTTTTACATTGCAAATATTACACAATATTTTTTTGCAATGAAAATATAACATATCTGAAAACAAAAATATCTTTGTTGATATACAAATATACTATTAAAATTGCAACATTTCAAATTGTTGTATAACAATTATTCTGTAAATGTGATATTAAAAATACATTTTCACTGTATTATTATATCTTCTAAAGATACAACATTTCTAATTACAACCATAATGTAAAATTGTAAAAATATTCACAAACAAAATATGCATCAATACTACATTTTGTCAGAATTACCCCAAAAGGAAGAAATGAATAGAATCATAACACCCTACATCCACCATCTTACTGATTTAATTAAATAATTATTAAATATATATAATCTTATTGTTGAATCATTTTAACATTGTAATACTGTCATGTTTTTACTAACAATAAAAAATGTCACTCGAATTGATTTAATTAAATAATTATTAAATATATGTAATCTTATTGTTGAATCATATCAACGTTCTTATATTGTCAAATTGTTACTAACAATAAAAAATGTCCCTCGAATTGATTTATTTAAATAATTATTAAATATATACAATCTTATTGTTCATTCATTTCAACGTCCTTGTATTGTTATATTGTTACTAACAATGAAAAATGTCACTCGAATTGATTTAATTAAACAATTATTATATATATGTAATCTTATTGTTCAATCATTTCAACATTGCAATACTACCATATTGTTACTAACAATAAAAAATGTCACTTGAAATGCTTGAACACTAATAAAAATGTAACTCAAAATGATTGAACAAAAATAATACAATAATAATTAATACAATTGTTCTTCCTTAGCAATCGAACCGAAACAAAAAAGTCGGAACATCTGTTTGCAGACTCGACCACCAGATGTAGCTCGAAATCCAACAAAGAGCTTGCACGCAGCAGACATCTGGTGGAGAAGCCTCGCACTCTCAACTAGAGGATAAAACAGCTTGTTCAGCGTTCGAATCGCACCGATCAATAGAATCCTTCGTCGTGACCGTGTGAAATTGTCCGAGTCGGGTTTCCATTGCCATTTCCGGGGTGTTCCGTTTTCGAAACGCTCCGAATCGCCATGATTAGCATCTCTACCAACTTACTTTGCGTATCAACTCGCCGACCATCCCGTCCCAACCACCGGGAACATCCGGATTCTCCATCCCGTATTTTCCGTCCTTCACGATCCGTAGCTCGTCTGGAAAATCGGAAGATATAGTTATTATTTGTTACCGAGAACTAGAAACTTTCGTTGGTCAATATCGTTTCATTCGAAACGAAATGCGAGAGGATTCATTTTTTTATTTCCTTCTCTTGTGTTGCTATCTTTTCTCATCAAAATTATGCGACATAAATTGTAGACTTGAAATTAGATAAACATTAACGGAACAATTATTTAACATTTTATTAAATTACAAGGGAAAATTACACACGTTCTTTCTAATTAAAAGATAACATAAGACTGACTTAATAAATTTTGTATCTCTAATTGAATTAATGATGATCGAATAAATGCTTATAGTAATGATGTGTTTCCATGAAAGTTGACACTACTTGCAACCCCAATTCACTCCGTTCCTTCACAAGGAATATCCACAATCACCAACGGGTCACTCAAGTAATATTGTATCAATAAATACTACAATAAATGCTATACCAATAAATGCCTACAAAATTAATAATATTTTATAAATAAATAAATGAATAGATAAATGAACCATATTCATAATATATGAATATGCAGGTAGAAGAATTGAAGATAAACATTTCTAGCAGAATAACGAGATGAAGATGTAATTCCGTAGTATCGAATATCAATTAACTAGAGACTGTTACGGTATACAGAACTCCGGGATTAGATAAATATGAAACTGTAACGATAATATCGAGAATATACACAATAGACGAGACGGTTGGACTTAATTCAATTGAATTAAGTTTGTTGCCGGAGTACTGCAAGCACACGTTCCTTGTGTAATTAGCAAATGGAAGTGTGATTTAAACGTTAATTCTGTATAGTATTCTCTCGTTTCGGTATATCACGAGATATTCCGTAGCGAATTAGTTTAAACGGGCGATTGTTATAATAGGTTGCATTTGGAAATTAGATTTAGCGATATCTAGAAATTGATTTTGGTAATTGCCGTCCAATTTGTTCACCCTAGTGAACATTTCTTCGTTTGATATTCGTGGTTTTATTTGAAATATTATTAAATTGCATTGTATTGATCAGTTATTAAATTATGTTTCTAATTTACTCATTTTCCAATTTTCCCATTTTTCAGTTTTTCAATTTCCCAATAAGTCAATTTCTCAATTTACCAATTTCCCACTTTTCCACTTTCCTAATTTCCCAATTTCCCAATTTTTCCAATTCCGCAACGTCCCAAGTTCCAATTTCCCAACTTTCTAATTTACCCATTTTCCAACTTTCCCATTTTTCCACTTTCCCACTTTCCCACTTTCCTACTTTCCCACTTTCCCACTTTCCCACTTTCCAACTTTCCCAATTTCCCAATTATCCCAAGTTCAAATTTCCCAACTTTCTAATTTACCCATTTTCCAACTTTCCCACTCTCCCAATTTCCCACTTCCCAATTTCCCAACTTCCTAATTTCCCAATTTCCCAACTGTCTAAACCCATTTTCCAATTTTCCCATTTTCCAATTTTCCCAATTTCCAACTTTCCCAATTTCCAAATTCCAACTTTTGCAATTTCCAAATTCCAACTTTTGCAATTTCCCAATTCAAACTTTCCCAATTTCCCAATTTCCCAATTTCTCAATTACCCAATACCCAATTTCCCAACTGTCTAAACCCATTTTTCAATTTTCCCATTTCCCAACTTCCCACTTTCATTTGAAATATCATTAAATTAAATTGTATTTATCAGTTATTAAATTATGTTTCGTACTACATAAAAATTATAATTAACTAGTTTTATTATTAAATTTTATTATTACGATTGTTAAATATTATATGAATTACTTTATATATCAGTAATTACATTATAATTAAATTGCATTAGACTATTAAGTAGTATTTTAATTATATTACATTAAAATGATATTATAATTTGATTGATTTCATTAAATAATTATTAGATAATATTTGACTTATTTTATGTATCAGTAATTGCATTATAATTACATTATTAATCAATCATCCCTCAATATGAAATATCATCATAATTAAATAATTTCGGCTAGGTTGTTGATTTACATTATTATTAATTCAATTTAGCTGAACCACGACATCAAATAATAGCAAGTTATTGATTTATTATTATTGTAATTATACCAGTTGATAACGATAATACTTACAGGTAATTCCTAATTTTTTAGCAATGAGATCAGCTAAATCTTTACAATAACCCTCGTAGCTATCGTTTCCGGTGAGTATCTCTCCCGTGTCCGATTTTTTCTTCATGATGTACGGCTCTTCCTGCACGAAAAATTCAATTTCATTCCAATTTAAATCCTGTATTACTGTATCTAACGTTTCAACAGAAATTCTGTGAAACAAAATGAGTACCATTAATGAAACGTAATTGAAAGAAGTAATCTACATTACCCACTTTTTTTTAATTACAACGTTGTATTCAACCGATTAAGCAACGAGAGCTTCATTCATGGTTAAAAACTCGGTACATTAACTGTTACAGAGGATTCAGCCATATTTTATGTAGTACGATATTCATTACAAATTAGTAATTAATCAAGCGTGATATTACTTCGCTGATTTATCGTTTTAAAATATTATTGAAAATTTGAGATGATTATGAAAATATAAGAGAAAAAATGCAGGAAATGGTAGACAAATTATATATTTATTAATTTGAAAATTCAAAATTTATAAAATCTGAAAAATAATTTAATATAATGTATTTACAAATGCAGTAAATAATACAAATAATACATAATACATAATAAATAAAAAAATAATACATAATAAATACATAATGTATTTACAGTTGTATTGAACATATATGTAAATAATACAAATAATGCATAATACATAATAAATAAAAAAATAATACATAATAAATACATAATGTATTTACAGTTGTACTGAATAAAGTACAAATAATACAGCAGAAAATCTAAAATTTGTAGAACGGTAAAAACTAATTGGAAATATGAAACTTGGAGGGTAATAAAAATGTAATGGAAAATGAAAAATACAAAAAACAGTAGATAGTAATATGAAATCTGATATTTTGAGAATAGTATAACATAACACACAATCAAGAATGTAACACGCAGTTGAAAATAATTGGAAATCTGAAACTTGGACGATAATAAAAATGTAACAGAAAATCAGAATTGTACAAAAGGTCAAAAATAAAATCTAGTATTTAATAATACAGTGTAACTGAAAATTACATGAATTCAGTAAACGATCAAAAATAATGAATAATTAAAAATCGATAAAAAGGAATCTCAAATTCGAAAAATTTCTTACCACAATGGTGGTCACGATATAAGTCTTGTTCTTCTCGATTTCGGTGTGTGGTCGAAGTCGAATGTATTTCGCAGCGATTGCCTGAAAGCCAGCTTCGTCCGTCCATTCCGCCACCTTGAACAAACGAATAAAACCGTCAGCATTCTCAGAAATTCACTATTAACCAATTGCGATCACAGGATAAAATTGTTAATGTAAAACTCCGAATTATCGAGTGAATTTATGTACATAAAACTTGTATGTACACAGTATGTCTGAAAAGTAACGGAACTTTTTAAATTCAAGGAAAACTACTAGCACCATCTATTAATATAATACGCTATCTGAAAACAGTATTCCTCCCCTACAAAACAAAACAATCGTTATTGGAATCGAGCAACGAATTGTAAACTTATAGCGTTTAAAGCGACAGAACCTTTTGTCACCGTGTCACAAAATCACGATGGAGCAAAGAGCGAATATTAAATTCTGCTCGGTAAAGCTCGGTAAAACTTTTACAAAAACATTTGAATTAATGAAAAATGTTTATGGCGACGATTGTTTATCCCGTACACGTGTGTTCGAGTGGTATAAGCGATTCCAGGATGGTCGTGATACTTTGGAAGACGACCCCAAGCCAGGTTTTGGGTTTTTCTAAATTCTAAACGATTCTAAAGGTATTATACTTCGGGAATTCGTTCCACAGGGACAAAATGTTAATGGCGAATATTATCTGGGTGTTATGGAACGTTTGTGGAAAAGAATCGTTCGTGTGAGGCCCGAATATCGAGCGCCAGGGAGTTGGTTTCTGTTGCATGATAATGCACCAAGTCACAGAACTGTCGCAGTTCGTGAATTTTTGGCGAAAAAACAAGTCTGTGTGCTCCAACATCCTCCATATTCGCCCGACTTATCTCCATGCGATTACTTCCTTTTTCCAAAATTGAAATTAGCCATGAAAGGAACGTTTTATGACACTGTTACACGAGTCCAAGCAGCTGTGACAAGGGTGATTGAAGCGATTCCGCAAAACGACATAAAAAAATCTATGTTAACATTGCCTGAGCGTGCCCAGCGGTGTATTGATGCGGAAGGGATGTATTATGAATAAAAAGAATTAATTTTGGCAAAATAACTAATACTTTTTTATTTTATTTAAAAAGTTCCGTTACTTTTCAGACATACTGTGCATATCGATTATTCGAAACGTTTCGTAATTTCGAAAATTCGGCGAAATAACACGTGGCAGGCTATCGCGGGAAAAAGGAAAAAAATATTTACTTTGACCATGGCACTGTTGACCGTCATCTCGACGACGTGGAGAGTGTAATTGTGTCGTCGGCCATCATCGTTGAAGCGTATCTCGCCGGTCAGTCCCTCGATTTCCACCTAAAAGTTAAATATATACAATCGATATCAGCCCCGAACAACGTACACGTGTGTCACTGCCTCTATACAAAGTGATGCTCGTTTGTAAATATACTATTCGGTCGTTGATTGCTGGAAATTGCATTCTTTTTAATTGTTTTGTACTACTTTCGGTCGTGTTTAATTGATCCCGTTTGCCGACTATATTTATTCCGTCGATTGCGATGTTTTCGATGCGATTGTCACGTTGAAATGAATAAAAAATAGCAATTAAAAGATACCAATTATTATAACACGATTAATTCGGGATTTTCCGAACGGATTAATTACTTTTCATTTATCTCTTTGTCAATTTAACGTTTCTGTTATACTTTCGATCAAATATCCGTACAGTTATACAAAATTTATTGTGGGAAAATCTAAAGACAGAAATTTATCTGCAGAAATACGATTCTAGTGTGCAGTCAAGAAATTTGATCAAATATCGCCTTTTCGTACAGTGTACGAGTTATACAAAATTTATAGTAATTTATAGTGAAGATCTAGTGACAGAAATTTATCTGCTGAAATACGATTCTAGTGTGCAGTCAAGAAATTTGATCAAATATCGCCTTTTCGTACAGTGCACGAGTTATACAAAATTTATAGTAATTTATAGTGAAGATCTAGTGACAGAAATTAATCTGCAGAAATACGATTCTAGTGTGCAGTCAAGAAATTTGATCAAATATCGCCTTTTCGTACAGTGTACGAGTTATACAAAATTTATAGTAATTTATAGTGAAGATGTAGTGACAGAAATTTATCTGCAGAAATACGATTCTAGTGTGCAGTCAAGAAATTTGATCAAATATCGCTTTTTCGTACAGTGTACGAGTTATACAAAAATAGTGGGAAAATCTAGTGACAGAAATTTATCTACAGAGATACGATTCTAGTGAGTAGTCAAAATTTGACTTTTCTAGGGAAAAGGGGTACAGGAAAATTTGAGAATTTGAAAATTTGAAAAGTAAAGAATTTTAGAACATAGAAATTGAGTAATCTAGAAATCTAGATGAGAATTAGAAGCTTCGAAATTTGAAAAAAGTAGAAATTTGGAAAGGAAAGTAAAGAATTTGAAAAATTACAAAAGTGAATATTGACAAATTGAAATTTACCGATTAAAAACTTGAAAAATTGACCATATAGCGATTAACAATTTTGTGAATATAAAAATCAAAAAATGTATCACGTCCAAAATGTAAAAATATACAAAAATCTGTCAAGTTTCATCATTCAAAGTCTACACTGCTGTACATCCACCAGTATTATGGCTGAAAACTTAGCATAATAATCAGCCTGATATCGACAGACATTATGGTGTTCGATTATATCGCGCGACAACTAGACGATCACCGGAAAGGTAGACAGACATTTTCACCGTAAATGTGATTGTATATATGTATACACACACACACGTCGGGAACGAAGGTAGACGGATCTCACGTCGACATAGGAATGCTAGTAGAGAGTCGGAATAACCGCCAATTACTGTCAATAACAGAGAGACGTCGAGAAGAGTCCCTGGCAATTTCGGTTGCCACGGTGTTCGAAACATATTGACTGTTTCTGCATTTCTATCTCTGGCTCAAGAATTTCAAGACCAATCATCCAATCGTAACTTTGTCATTTTTGACGTTGATCGCGCGTTGACGTTCAACATAAAGGTGTTTACAGCCGATGAGAAATTGCTATCATTCGATTATAATTTGTACTTCCTGGTGTATTGCATATGTTACATGTATATGTACATACACGCTGCGTCAGCAGTGACGATTAGTGGAATCAGAATTCCAAGCAAATAGTGGACTGTAAAATAAATTCGAACAACTAGAGTTTATTTTAGAGGACACCTTAAATTAATATTTCAAAACTAAGAGGAAACTAGTATTTCAGATCGTTAAATAACATGGTCACAATTTCTAATAAATTCAATAATATGCATTTTTAAAGCGTTTCATTAAAAAATGTATCAGTATGGTAATTCATTCAAATGTAATAAATGTTATATTTTTATGTTAATTATTCTGTCAATTATGTTAGTTTCAGCAAATGATCAAAGATTTCTAGTTCATGCTTATAGTTGTATTAATTGTTACTAGTTTTGAATGAAGTTAACATATGAATCATTCATGAGTATAAAAAATTGAATAAATTGTAATACAACATTAGTATCTGTTGCAAGTTCTGTTAAAAAAGTTGAGTCTTCAGATTTCAATAAATTGGGTCTTTGACAGCTTCACGATGAATTACAAGTATTATATATACAAGAACAGTTCAATTGCATAAAAAATAATTGAATATTCAATTTCAGCATACTTATGAATCATTCAAGATGTTAAATAGATATGAATCATTCATGAGTATAAAAAATTGAATAAATTGTAATACAATATTAGTATCTGTCGCAAGTTTTGTTAAAAAAGTTGAGTCTTCAGATTTAAATAAATTGGGTCTTTGACAGCTTCACGATGAATTACAAGTATTATATATACGAGGACAATTCAATTTCATAAAAAATAATTAAATATTCAATTTCAGCATACTTATGAATCATTCAAGAAGTTAAACACATATGAATCATTCACGAGTATAAAAAATTGAATAAATTGTAATACAATATTAGTATCTGTCGCAAGTTTTGTTAAAAAAGTTGAGTCTTCAGATTTAAATAAATTGGGTCTTTGACAGCTTCACGATGAATTACAAGTATTATATATACGAGGACAATTCAATTTCATAAAAAATAATTGAATATTCAATTTCAGCATACTTATGAATCATTCATAATGAGTATAAAAAATTGAATAAATTGTAATACAACATTAGTATCTGTTGCAAGTTCTGTTAAAAAAGTTGAGTTTTCAGATTTAAATAAATTGGGTCTTTGACAGCTTCACGATAATTACAAGTATTATACAAGGATAATTCAATTTCATAAAAAATAATTGAATATTCAATTTCAGCATACTTATGAATCATTCATAATGAGTATAAAAAATTGTACAAATTGTAATACAACATTAGTATCTGTTGCAAGTTCTGTTAAAAAAGTTGAGTTTTCAGATTTAAATAAATTGGGTCTTTGACAGCTTCACGATAATTACAAGTATTATACAAGGATAATTCAATTTCATAAAAAATAATTGAATATTCAATTTCAGCATACTTATGAATCATTCATAATGAGTATAAAAAATTGAATAAATTGTAATACAATATTAGTATCTGTCGCAAGTTTTGTTAAAAAAGTTGAGTCTTCAGATTTCAATAAATTGGGTCTTTGACAGCTTCACGATAATTACAAGTATTATAGAAGGACAAATCAATTTCATGAAAAATAATTGAATATTCAATTTCAACGCGTATAAGTAGAATGTATGATAAAGTAAGAAACCCTTTTCGAGTGTAGTAGATATTTTCTGACAAAATTCTCACCTTTCTCAGTAGCCTGGAAATTTTGTCACCGTGTTCGAAAGGTGTCACTCCCCATCCGCGACTGCTGTTGCAATCCAAAGGCCTGGTGCCATTTGTAATTTGATTGCTGCCAGGTATTCCCGTTCGTCTCACGTTGCTTCTGTCCGCCTTTTTTCTCAGAAACTTGTTGAACGCCTCGACCAGAACAAACACGGCGTCGTACATCAGCGCCGCTTGTGCCTAACGCGAATAAGATGGCCGAATCAGCATTCGAATCACATGGGAACATCATAATTTTCAGTTGAAGACGAAAAAAGTAATCTGCATGTAGCTTGTAGCGGTTTGAAACTGCATTAGATCGTAATATGCTGCAATAAATTACGTTGTACCGTGTTATGTTGTAATAAATTGGGTTATGTCGCATTATATTGCAATAAGATACAGTGCACTGCGTTCTGTTGCGATAGATTACATTATATTGCGATCTACTTTATTGTACTGCAATAAATTGCATTCTGTCACATATTACGACGAATTACATTGTATTATATTGCATTAAGATACGATATTTGCAATCGATTATATTAAATAATTATATACTTCACTGTATTGCAATAGATTACATTATACTGCAATCTACTTCGCTATATTACAATAAATTATATTATATGACGTACTGCAATATACATTATGTCGCATTATATTGCAATAAATTACATTATAACCCAATTTGCAGCGATACAATATGCAATTATAAAGTTGCAGAATACGTTAAGTTACTTTAAAATTCTGTAATAATTTCGGAAACTCGATGAAATGCTTTGAATCGCGTTGTTTTGTTCCAAAACGTGGTCAGCAATTTCTAAAATCCTTTAAAACGACGTCAACTGCTATTCGGTTATTTAGCAAACAGTAGTTATCATCCCTTGATGGTTTACACGAAATTTACACAGTCGCGATTCACCGAATCACAATCCACTTAATGTCAGTTTATTGAAATATACAATTCGTGGAAAAACAATTCATCGAAATTTAATTTAGTTATGACGTCAGTTCAACCGAAAACAATTCACCGCAAAATGTGTTTTCGGATGTGAGATTAATTTGATACACCACTACGGACTAAAACACATATATTCTTATAAAAAAAAAAAAAGCAATACATCATAGAGAATTATTTAAATCGTTTGACCTAGCTTGACATAATCTAAGCTTAATGTAACAACCTAACATAACCTCACTTTAGTCTTGTGTAATATAGCCTGACAAAAATGAAATTATACTTTCACAATTTGACTCTGCAGAAAATACTTTTTGAACATTTTGACTTGCAAATTGTTTTGTAATCTTTCACAAATTTATTTTACTATTAGTAAAATATAACGAAGAGTGTTATTAGGTACAATTTATAAAATATTATGAAGAATATTATTAGGTAAAATTTGTAGAGTATTATGAAGAATATAATTCAGAACAATTTGTGAAATATGAAGAATATTATTTAGTACAATTTATAAAATATTATGAAGAATATTATTAGGTAAAATTTGTAAAATATTATGAATGATATCATTCAATGTTTTCATACAACTATAAAGCAGTGTTTCTGCAAAAGCTGCAAAGTTATCATAAATTTAATTATATTACGAGAATGAAGTATAATATGAAAATGAAGGTTCTCCATTTTGAAAATAATCCAAGTAATGCTGTTTCGTCTGCGATAATTTTGAACACAGGTCGAAAGTATTCAAGTATCGAACCGGATGATCGATACCACGTTTAAATTGGTCTTCGATCTTCTACCCTTGAACACGGTCACACTCGAATTACAGATCTCAGTTTGATTTCGCTGTGTGGTCGACGAATTGTGGTGGCTCTTACGCGAGCAATTGGAAAACAAGTCGGAAACAGGAGTAGACTAGAAAATTGAAGTACTCGAAGTCTGTACAGAGCTCAAATATTCGTCCACTCCTTGGAAAGACGACTAAAGCCTGACTACCGAATGCGAACTTATTGAGAAAAAGGGAAAAGCTGATGTACGGATTATTTCGAAGTTAAATCGTACTTTTCACAATTAGGTCGTTCCACATATTCGTCCCAGAAATTCCTGGATACTTTTCATGTCGTAGTACTTTTACCGAAGAATGACGAAATGAATACTTTTGAACAATTCAAATAATTTCAAGAGAATTTTCATATATATGATACATGTGGATGTAGAAGAAAAATTATGATACAAAAAAGTTGATCTTTGAGATGTCATGTAAAAGTGAAATTAATGTAACAGTTATTAGTAAGTGATATATAAAGTGTACCAGAATTAATTACTTGCAATTTTGATTTAATGGAGGATTGGCATAGAAACTTTGAGAAAAATTTAGGCAACTGAAGAGACTCTGTTGTGTCAACTTAGAAACCTGAAATTAGGTCAACCTAATTCATACGCATTTTTTTAATATACACTAACTTCTTATTATTAGAGAAATATCTTTCATAACACAACAAAATTTAAATGATAAAAAATATAAGAATATGATTTTTAAGAATTGAAATCTGACATTGAAGACATTGAACACATCTTCAGTCGAATGACGAAGAAATTGTACAATAACAGAGGAGTAATATATTTCTTCATAACCATCGAATATTCAATATTTGTAACTAATAATAATGTACAAGCTTTTACAAATATTTGTAAGTAGTATCATAATCTGTATCTTGTATGTATGTATATGAAGTAAGAAGTATGATAATACAGTCTTAACGAGTCTCGATAACGTTTTTCAATAAATGCATAAATATATGTGAATTATGTAAAAAATTGAAAGGTAGGAGTAAATGTACATACAGAAATGGATTCACGACCAGCTCCTTGAGAAGTAGCTGGGTCAAGTCCGTGCCATCCGGCTAAGAAATCTTTGACATATGGCCGTCCAGCGTCCACAATGCGAAAGCCGGTGATGTTAATGGCGCCGTATTCGATCACCTCGCTTTCCCATCTGTCGTCCATTATCTGATTACACGAAAACAATAGTTTCATTGTTACATAAATGCAAAGAGACCTGATAAAGATGTTGCAGTTGATTTTGGAATAATATGTGAAAGTTTGAATCCTTGTGATTAATGAATCCATGACAATAAATTCAAAATGGACCTTTGTGAGATATTTTGATTATAAACTTTGTGTGGAAATGACTTTGTTGTAGATCAATTAGAAATTAGATAATTATATGTTATTGACTATGTAGATATTTGTTAAACTAATAATTCGATTACAGATCAATTAGAAATTATCGGTGTTATTGATTACGTAGATATTTGTTAAACTAATAATTTGATTACAGATCAGTTAGAAATTATCGGTGTTATTGATTACGTAGATATTTGTTAAACTAATAATTTGATTACAGATCAGTTAGAAATTATCGGTGTTATTGATTACGTAGATATTTGTTAAACTAATAATTCGATTACAGATCAATTAGAAATTATCGGTGTTATTGATTACGTAGATATTTGTTAAACTAATAATTCGATTACAGATCAATTAGAAATTAGATATCGGTGCTATTGATTACGTAGATATTTATTAAACTAATAATTCGATTACAGATCAATTAGAAATTATCGGTGTTATTGATTACGTAGATATTTGTTAAACTAATAATTCGATTACAGATCAATTAGAAATTAGATAATCATCGATGTTATTAATTACGTACTATAGATATTTATTAAATTAGTGACTGTTACAGGTCAATAGAAATTAGATAATCATCAGTGTTATACGTACATATTTATTAAATTAGTAACGCACAAATGATTAGAAATTAGATAACTATCGATATTATTGATCACGTAGATATTGATTAAATTAGGAACTGTGTTGCAGGCCATTATGAATTAGAATGTCGATATAATTGATTATATGGATACTCACTAGACCACTTAATAAATAGTGATACGTCCTTTTCCCCAGAGCAACATCCCTCACATGGCTCACAACGATATCCTTCGCCATGTCTGTAGGACAGTCCAGCACTACATACTTGTTACTCCACCTGTAAATTAAATAGTATTATTAATTCACCTAAGAAAAAATAAATAAATAAAATTTTATCTAGCTTAATTTTATTTATGTAGCAATCATGGTGATCAATATTCTACTTTTTAAATGTTTCTTTAAGTAGAGTATAACCTAACCTAACTTTTAATGGAACACATTGGAGATAAGGCATTTTTCATGATTGAGAAGTTCAGAGGAAACATTTGTATTATGAAAAATTAATCTTTATTTTAGAAATATACCCTAACTTTTCATAAAATAATTTATACGAGAAGATATTTTTTATATCTGCAAAGTTGAGATGAAATATTTGAAAAATCTAAAAATCTATAACCAAACCTAACTTAATACAATACTTCTATGAGATGGTATTTTTCACGTTTAAAAAGTTCAGAGGAAATATTTAAAGAATCTAAATAATTCGTAAGATATAACCTAACTCACAAGTTTTGTAGAAAATTATTTTTCATTACGCACGTTGAGAATTTAGAAAGTTATTTGAATATGATAACAATGACCACCTGCTCAACGTGTTGATAAAAAATAGAAGAAGAAAAAATACAAGATTACACTAAACTCTCGTTATATTGCAACTTTCGAAACACCTTCCTTAATAATGTTCTGACCACAAATATCCACATCTGAAATATGAAAAAAGAGCTGTTTTCCAAGCATTATCTGCAAAATTTTCGTCTCGATCAAAATGTTGATTTATGCCGTGCCGGTTTGAATAAAAGCAGCGGGTATAATCCGACTGTTTGGTCAACAAAGTTACCTCGCTCGAAGCAATTTTTTGACAATGATTCGCAATAATCACGTCCCGTTTTTGGTGACTGCAGTGTTTACTTGATACTGGCTCATTGTCGGGGATGGTTGTTGATTACCCGGGTCGTGCAAATGCGTGGCCGGCGGTAAATTGCGGCCAGATACGCGGTGACCACTCGTACTCCCACAAAAGCGTGATCCGTCAGATTGTCCGAATGCGGACAGAATTTACCGCCCGAAAAATAATACCGACACTAACGCGTTAGCACGCGTAGAAAACCTTGCACTCCGGATGTCGATTGCAAGATTCAAAAATTCTTCCAATTAACAAAATTTTACTTACTTAGCACGATCTCAACTTTGCATATTATATGAGGATTTTTTATATTTGTGGAACTTTGTGGTTTTAAGTTTATATAAAATCTTGAATTTTTAGGTTGAAAATACAATTTAGTAATGGTATTTTTGAACAACATTGTTCTTTAATTACTGTTTTTCAAATATGTTTGTTAAATTCTTGTGGAGCTTCATATTTTTGTATTACATTCATGTATTTTGAAATTCTAGTGTTGGAAAATGTATAAATTCTCGATTTGTGCATTTGCTAGTTTTCTGTAGTTTTAGAGCTCAATATCTTCGAATTTATAAATTTTGTCGTTAACAAATTTCAATATTCTCAAATTCCTATATTACCAAATTGCTATATTGCCAAATTCCTATATTCCCGAATTCCTATATTACCAAATTCCTATATTTCCAACTTGCTATATTGCCGAATTTCTATTTTGCCAAATTCGTATATTACCAACTTGCTATATTGCCAAATTCCTATATTCCCAAATTGCTGTATTACCAAATTCTTATATTCCCAACTTGCTATATTGCCAAATTCCTATACTGCCAAATTCCTATATTCCCAACTTGCTATATTGCCAAATTCCTATATTACCAACTTTCTATATTGCCAAATTCCTATATTCCCAACTTGCTATATTGCCAAATTCCTATATTACCAACTTTCTATATTGCCAAATTCCTATATTACCAACTTGCTATATTGCCGAATTCCTATATTCCCAAATTGCTGTATTACCAAATTCCTATATTCCCAACTTGTTATATTGCCAAATTCCTATATTACCCACTTTCTATATTGCCAAATTCCTATGTTACCAACTTGCTATATCGCCAAATTCCTATATTCCAAAATTGCTGTATTACCAATTTCCTATATTCTCAACTTGCTACATCGCCAAATTTCTATATTGCCAAATTCCTACATTACCAACCTTCTATATTGTCAAATCACTATACTGCCAAATGACTATATTGCCAAATTCCTATATTCCCAAATCTCTCTATTCCCAAAATTCCACATTAATCAATAATTTTATCGTTTCCCAAAATAGTCTCCAAAACGTAGCAAAGTTTAATTTCAATTTCAGTTATCAAAACATTGTTCACTTTCCCTTCACTATAAATCCCAATAACGTAAACCTACATTCAATACAAAACAGGTACATTGAAACATCAATTTCTTTATAACACATCGAAACTAAATCTTAAATCTTCGATAACTATAAATTCCTGTATCAATTTCCCAGTCAGAATAAAGAGTTCAATCCAACATCTGCCACCATCCGCCGTTCGAAATTTTAATATTCTTCTCTAATAAATAAAAAATAGAATATACGACTTCGCGATTTATGATAAAACAGAGTACAGATAAAATAAACTTACCGATTGAGCTCTTCGAGGCTACGCAGAAAATCAATCGCCTCGGACATGTTCTGTATTCGTTTAACAGTCTCGACTTGAAACGACTCGTTGCCCGGTTTTAGACCCTGGTAAATCTGCTGCAGCCTGAGCAATCCTGCAACAAGGACGAAATTTATCGTCGGCATTGATCGTTTTCGAGTTCGAAAATCCTCGGTGAACGCGTTTCGTCGCGGTTTACCGCTCGTCATTACGTATTATATTATAGTGTATACACTTTCCGAAAACGACTTGCACACGATTGCACGTAACATTGTCCGTAATTCATTGGCAGAGTGTTTGGTTTGCGGTTCTCGTCGACACCGAAACGTTACATCGGTGATTGGAGCGAAACCACTCTGGTTTTGTAATTGGACGACGCGGACCGTGTAACGCGTTCTCTGATAGGTTCCTACGATTTTTAATTGTTTATCGTTTGCTTTTATTCATCCAGTCGTTCATTTATTTATTTTTAGTCTAAAGTCACTTTTTATATGGAAGTTTTTATGGTGCAAGTTTCATATACGTACTTATTTTATATTATACACACACACATATATATTTATATGTACATGTATATGTATATGTATATCTGTATGTGTATGTGTATCTGTATGTGCATCTGTATGTGTATATGTATCTGTATGTGTATATGTATGTGTATGTGTATGAGTATGTGTACATACACATATGTGCATGTGTATGCATGTGTATGTATGTGTATATGTACATGTACATGTATATGTATGTGTATGTGTATGTGTATGTGTATGTGTATGTGTATGTGTATATGTATGTGTATGTGTATGTGCATATGTATATGTATAATTTATGTACATACATAATTTTATAATTTTACATTCATACATAATGTCGTATGGTGCAAGTATTTTCATGTATAAGTTTGTATGGTGTTAATTTTTTTTTATATTGTAATACAACCCCTGCAGTACCAAACGCATTAATAACGTAAGACAAAATAAACTACATCAAAAAGTGTATCCAGCAGCATCCAGCATCTCCACCGAAAATTTGACTTCACTTCATTATACCAATTACTCAACTATCCGTTACTTCCAAAACTTTATCATTAAAGATAGTCCATTGTACGCAACAATCAGCCCTGTTATTAAGCTCACTAAACCACCTTTGTTACAGTTCTCCGTACATTAATTCCGTATTCCTTTGTTCTTTCCCCTAGCAACTTACATCCCTAACTTCGTAGCTCCTTCAGCTTCCCCTCCTAATAACCCCCGAACTCCCATTAAAAATAAAGCGCATCTTGAACAAGCTTTAAATTAACAGATCCTATTAAACTTGGAGAAAACTCTTTAGAAATTCGAGCGTGTAGCATAGGGTTTCGCTATTAAACGGTTTCCTGTTTGCTAACCTGATCGTTTCCGGAACAATCGGGTATTCGCGGTCGAAGGATCGAGCGATTCGTGGTCGCGACTGGGTTCGCGTAATGCAAAGGGTGGGAGGGTTTGAAACGAGGGAAAAAAAGGTCAGGAATAAAAGGACGAACAACGGGTAGGGGGATGTCCGGGAGAGAGGGATGGAAAAGTCAACAGGGGGCTACGTTTGAAGCTGTCGTCGTGCTTTTTTGCAGCGCCATGCGTGAAACTGATGGCCGGGTTAACGAGCGCTCTGCGCGTGTAAGCCCAGCGGCGCGTTATAAAAGAGCTTGCATTTCAACGAGCACCGCGCCGGAGCTTTTCGTGAACATTGTCCCCTATGCCGGTCGCATTTTCTTTCCCGTTTCCCGTTTCTTGCGGCAACAACCTTCGAGGACACGGGAAACCGGACGACCCTCTGCACCGCTTCCGGTCAGCCTGCAGTTATCGCGCCGGACCTTCCTGGATTTTACGGCGAAGAATTATCTTGCTTCACGAGATTCGAATGGGGTTGGAAATTTTTGATGTGGATAAATTGACTCAATTATTTCATTTTTATTTCTGGAACCATTGAAAAGCGTCTGGACTTCTTATTTTCAACTCAAGAATTTTTTCGGGAGATTTTTATGGAGTGTATATTGATTTCAGTTGAAATAAAGACTAATATAAACTAATTTATGACGCATCTTCGTAAATTTTATGGCAAAAAATTATGTTGCTCGATGAGGTTCAAATGGGGTTGGAAATTTTTGATGTAGATTAATAGACACAATTATGTAATTTTTATTCGTAGAACCAAAGTGTCTTGGACTACTTCAATTTAAAGAAATTATTAAGAAGCTTTTGACAGAATACACATATGTCACATATCACTGTATGTTACATGTGTCATATATAACATGCCACCCTAAGTTTTAATTTGTTAAATCTTTACCCTTAACAAATGTCACCTCTTCTAGTTTAAAGTAGTTTATTCAAGTATTATAAATAAGTAAACAAGTTCTTGAATACCATATGTGTCATATTCATATGGAAATTAAATTGTCGTCCATCCATATGGTAGCAAAAGTGTGAAGCTGCAGGATTCACTGAAATATTGACAAAAGCATATTCTTCTTTGCGAAACATTTCTATTCGCACTATAGAAGTCAGATGTTTTCTATTCACAACAATTTTGTTCTTTGTCCGACTATTAAAAGAGGATGGCACCGAGAAACGCATTACGCTAAAAGCGTACGTTTGTCAAGCGATCATGCTCGACAGAAGCAGCGGCAACGTAATAATAGACAAATTAGTCGAAGGAAGCAGCTCCTGCGGAATTTCATTTCGAGACAGCCTTTGAAACCTCACTACGCTTTCGACTTTGAAAATACTCGATGAATCCTCGTTTCGAATACACCGGTTTCCTTCCCCTCTCTCACTATTTTGCTTTCCTCTCTCTTATTCGTCCTTATTTTATTTTATACTTATCGTTCCTTATTTTTATTTTTTTAAACGTAGAGAATGGTATTTTTGATTCATTGTGGAGCTTGGACATGGCTGACTCTTCTTATATAGCCGACATGGAAATTTTCGTTTGTAATATTTCCATTCTTTAATAATTTTAATTTTTAATATTTTCATTGTATAATATGTTTCATTCCTAATATTTTCACTTTACGTGCCATTTCGAGTTCATCTATCTGTATGTAAGTTAATATTTTCACGTTTTCGAACGAAATTTGGTAAAGTGGGTCTTTGAATTGAATTGAAGAATTGAAGAATTGAAGAATTGAAGAATTGAAGAATTGAAGAATTGAAGAATTGAAGAATTGAAGAATTGAAGAATTGAAGAATTGAAGAATTGAAGAATTGAAGAATTGAAGAATTGAAGAATTGAAGAATTGAAGAATTGAAGAATTGAAGAATTGAAGAATTGAAGAATTGAAGAATTGAAGAATTGAAGAATTGAAGAATTGAAGAATTGAAGAATTGAACATTTTGAAAAACATGAAGGTTTAAAAAGTTGGAAACATTAAAACTTCACAATTTGAAAATTTTTGAAACTTAATAACTCGAAAACTGGAAAACTGGAAAACTTGAAAACTTGAAAACTTGAAAACTTGAAAACTTGAAAACTTGAATACTCGAAAACTCTTGAAAATTCTTGAAAGTGCAAAAATTTGGAAACTTAGAAACTCGAGAATTCTCGCAAACCCGAGAACTCGAAATATTGAAGAAAAAGCTTGAAAATTGAATCTTCGATATATTACTAAATCTGCTTATAATTTCTCTCACTACTCATCTCCCTTTTCATGTATCAATTTTATTATACATCTCATTATTTCTCTGTCTCATCTTTACCAGTAGACTTACTCTTACAATTCCGTCGCATCAAAGGAAAAGTTAATGAACTTTGAAATGGCACCCATAATTGACTTTACCGTTCCGTCTGTTTGAATCGTTTCACGGTTTGTCTCTAAGGATTTCTGCGGCGCTTCGAGATCGCTGCTGGTCGATAATTGAATAATCAGGTCCTCGAATGTGATAATTCGATTCCCGCGTTTTCTCTTGTTTTCGTCGTTATCTTGTGTCGAGTGTGCAAGAGTGCACTTTTCATCTTGTTACTGAAACCGCCGTTGTTCTATTCGTTTCTGTTGCTATTTTTCTCGTAAACATCGAACGTTTCGTACATTTTCGTTGTTTTCGTAACTTTGCGTGCTCGAAACAGGATCGAGCTCTTTTTTAATTAGCATATTCACGGACCCTCTTCTATTCGGAACAAGTTTACATTCAATATCGTTCATGTTTCTGGTTAATTAATATCCCTGTTTTCCACCGTCGACTGAAATGTTATCGTGCCATCTTGTTTAAACAATCGAAAACAGCGATAATTAACATCGTTACGATATTCTGAAAATACACTGTACGTGTAATTCAATAATAAGATGGAAAATTCCTTCAAATTCTGTTTCAGAGAATATTGCTTTTATACGTTTTTTAATTAATACTTTATTAATTAATCTTTTAATTAAAATAATATCACGGACTTTATTATTTATGTTGAAATTATTGCAATTTTATTAATGAATTTGGTACAAGATAATTATTGCGTAACATGTTCGTTGGTATAATTTATGTAATATTTAATGAATGCTGAATAATTTATTGAAGTACATAAAATTAAGTATTTTATGAAAGAATTTTTTAATTGTAGTATAACTGGTTTGAGAGGAGACTGATTTGAGTGATTTGAAACTTGGCAATTTGGGAATTTGGAAATTTAAAGATTTAAAAATTCCAAAATTTAGAAATGTAAGAAAATTGGAAAATTTTGGAAATTTGAGAATTTTGTGAGTGAGTTACTGAGAAACTGAGAAATTGAAGACTTGAGAAATTGAAGAATTGAGAAATTTAGAAATTGAGAAATTGAGAAATTTAGAAATTTAGAAATTGAGAAATTGAGAAATTGAGAAAACCAAAAATTCAAAAATCCAGGAATCCAAAAATCAAAAAATCCAAAAATCCAAAAATTCAGAAATCCAGAAATTAAAAAATGACAAAATTTGCAAATGACGAATTCCAAGACCTCAAAAATATCTAAATTTCTAAATCTATACAAAGTAAATAAAACATGCCCTATAACTCAACCTTGCCCTCTCCCTATATCGCCATTTTCCCGCAAAAGACCAATCTCCCTCCCACAAAAATTCCATCTACACAATAATTAAATCAGTACTCCACAAAATGACCAAAAGAACAAAATCAACCAACAAATCCTCAGTGAATCCAATAAAATGCATAATACATGATTCTCTAAAACCCGACACGTAAAGTTCATCTTCCGCTCAAGAAACAATCAAACCGTACCGTTGGGATGACGCAAAAGTTTTTCTTTATCAGTTGGTAGAGAATCGTGACTAGTAACAAGGATGGTAGAAGTTCTGTGACATGGGAATTCAACGATCAACGATCCTGGCGAATGGCTGGAGGGATGAACGCATACGGCACGTCAGCTTCGCTATGCGAACAATCCTGTCTGCCGCCTCATACAGGAGCTCTGCGGTTTCTCGTGCCATGTACTTCGAGACGGAAATGCCATCGCGACTGCCGGAAACTAACGTCGAAATAGACGACAGAGTCGTGGCGATAGTCTCTGGCATCGACTGTCGTCTGATTCTATCTGCGGTAAGCCTCGTTGCCTCTGCTTAACCCTTCCCTTGCTAAAGACGACTCTAGTCGTACAACGCTCACCGTTCGCTGCATACTAAAGATTATTGTAGTCATTCGATGCACGGAGGACATTACTTGTCTATTCCTTGCTACAGACTGTTCTGTTCGTGTCCATTGAATGTCTATCATATTATTTTTCTATTCAATTTGCGAATTTCCTTAGTTTGGGTGAATTTTTCTATTAAATGTATTTGCGAATTTCTTTAGAGGTGGGGGAACTTCTCTGTTTCTTCATTTGCAAGTTTTTGTAGTATCGAGGTGGGATATCTCTATATTTCTGTATTTGCGAATTTCTTTAGTTTGTGATGAGTGAATTTTTCTATTAAATGTATTTGCGAATTTCTCTAGTTTGAGGTGGGTGAATTTCTCTATTTTATCATTTGCAAGTTTTTATAGTATTAAGGTGGGATACCTCTCTATTTCTGTATTTGCGAATTCTTTTAGTTTGAGGTGGGTGAATTTTTCTATTAAATGTATTTGCGAATTTTTCTATTTTGAGGTGGGTGAATTTCTCTGTTTCTTCATTTGCAAATTTTTGTAGTATCAAGGTTGAATATCTCTCTATTTCTGTATTTGCGAATTTTTTAAGTTTGAGGTGGGTGAATTTTTGTATTAAGTGTATTTGCGAATTTCTCTAGTTTGAGGTGGGTGAATTTCTCTGTTTCTTCATTTGCAAGTTTTTGTAGCATCAAGGTTGAATATCTCTCTATTTCTGTATTTGCGAATTGCTTTAGTTTGAGGTGGGTGATTTTTTGTATTAAATGTATTTGCGAATTTCTCTAGTTTCAGGTGGGTGAATTTCTCTGTTTCTTCATTTGCAAGTTTTTGTAGCATCAAGGTTGAATATCTCTCTATTTCTGTATTTGCGAATTGCTTTAGTTTGAGGTGGGTGATTTTTTGTATTAAATGTATTTGCGAATTTCTCTAGTTTCAGGTGGGTGAATTTCTCTGTTTCTTCATTTGCAAGTTTTTGTAGCATCAAGGTTGAATATCTCTCTATTTCTGTATTTGCGAATTTCTTTAGTTTGAGGTGGGTGAATTTTTCTATTAAATTTCTTTAGTTTGAGATGAGTGAATTTTTCTATTAAATGTATTTGCGAATTTCTCTAGTTTGAGGTGGGTGAATTTCTCTGTTTCTTCATTTGCAAGTTTTTGTAGTATCAAGGTTGAATATCTCTCTATTTCTGTATTTGCGAATTTCTTTAGTTTGAGGTAGGTGAATTTTTCTATTAAATTTCTTTAGTTTGAGATGAGTGAATTTTTCTATTAAATGTATTTGCGAATTTCTCTACTTTGAGGTGGGTGAATTTCTCTGTTTCTTCATTTGCAAGTTTTTTCAGCATGGTGGGATATCTCTCCATTATTGTATTTGCAAATTTTTTTACTATGAGATGATTTATTTCTATTTTTGAACATTTTTGTAGTATCAAGGAATATTTCTCTATTTTTGTATTTGCACATTTCTAGGTACTATATTCCTCAGAATTATTAATACACAAGCTATAGCACAAATTTTCATTCTAAAACAGAGATAATTTTCATGAACACAATTCATTACAAAACCCATAAAATTCCAATACAAAATGACCTGTTTGCAAAAAGTTGCCTAATCCACCCTTATTTCATATCTTATCCTAACGTCCTGAGAATCTAACAAAAGCTTAAAAAAAATGTCATTAAAATATCTTAACAAGCGTTAGCGCGAAATAGAATACTTTTCTAGCGTAGTAGAATTTTCCATCGCGTCTGTTTACGACAAGGAGATTTTCCCGAGCGAAAGTTCGCGTCGAGTAGAATTTCCTCGCGGTAGGATCACGCCAGGGAAATTTTCTCTAAAAGTTCGCGTCAAGCGTAATTTCATTTCAAACATCGGCACAAAACAAAATTTTTCTCGCAAACGTTCGCGGCAAACGATCTTGCTCTGGCCTGGTTTTTATTCACCTCGGTGTTTCGCGACATAGCTTGGGGGGCCAGCGTTGAAACGGATTGTTTGCCCCACGCTTCGATTTTAAAAATATTCCGACCTTTATCATCGGCATTCCAGCTCGCGCTCCTTTCTTTTTATTTATCTCGCTTTTTTTTCGAGCCCTGATATTTATTCCATACAGGAGACGCAATATTTTTTGTTCCTTCGTGCGCGATGAATGTTCGGTTCGTGCACGTTTTACGTAACCGGTCACGTTCTAAACAATAGTAAATATCCCAGTTAAAGTTATTACAACGCGAATATTTATGCGTTTAAATATAGGATAAACATACACAAATTTATTGCTGTGATACATAGAAATATATTGCGTGTTTTTTCTTTCAATGTTTGTTTACCTTTATTTGACTTGTATTTTGTTGTCAGGTAAAAAACAAATAAGAAGATAAAAATATGAATTGTGTTGTACAGTTTTACAATTGTGAATGTAAGGTATTAAGTGATTTATTAGGGGGTTGTACGAAAAATGTGAGTGATGGCCTGCCATTTTGTGTGATGGTACATGTTTCATACCTTATTATATGTTCTTATTGACATTTTAAAGTTTACATTAAAAGTTGTGATCAAACTATGAAAATTTATAAGTAGAGGTTTTGGGAACATTAGGGAATGCAGACATTCAAAAACATAAACATTTTAAAATATAAAAGTGTAGGAGTACAACAACGTAAAAATGAACATAACCTTAAAATGTAAGGCTGTGAAAAATAAAAATTCGAAAAATCTAGTGATTTTTAAAAATACTTGAGAACACTAACAATGCCTTAAATATCTTTTTGCAACAAATGCCTTAAATATCTTTTTATAACAAACGCTTTAAATATTTTTTTGAATCAAAATCATTTTCTCAAAATATCTCACTAATTCTCCAACTATACTTTATTCGACTTCTTATAAAAATCTGTACAAATAGTATTTCCATTTAAACTCACAGGACAGCAATCTACAATTTAAATTAAAAATTTTCCAACACATGTTACACCGCAGAAGAAAAAAAGTTTCTAAAAATGCACTTCCTTTTCCGGAACATTTTCAGTTTAATTGTAATCAGGAAAAAAAAAACACCGTGCATTTTCACGAAATCACGAAATATTTGCAGAGTAGGATTCATTTATTCGTGCAAATGGGTTGCAGAAAATGAATGGAAGAAGAAGCTGAGAACAGTCTTAAGCGTGCCACGAAGAATTGGACTTATATGTATGTCGCTGTGGTTGGCTTCGTTATGAAATACATGTATCTTCATTACGTAAACCAGCGTTTCTGGTCTCGTTAAAAAAGTACCAGTTTTCAGGCATGACCTGTCTAATCCTTCCTCAACGAAAGGAGAAAACACACGAAAGCTTTTTCGTATCGCTGCCAGTTTCTTGTTGGAACGAGGGTAATAATTATACGTTCGCTTGGTTCTTCAGTATCGCTCTTTAAATTGAAGAAAATCGTTGCATAGATAGATTGTTTCAATATGTTTTCTTGAATTATGAAATTAATTGAATAAATTACATACGCTGAAAAAATTACGTTCTCTGACTAGCGAGGAGAGATAAAATGTGTGTTCGCACACATTTAAATGGCAAACGCAGTTTTAATATATTCTCTTGAATCATTGATTAAATACGCTGAAAAAATTACGTTGTTCTCTGACTAAGGAATGAGAGATAAAATGAGTGTTCACACAAGTTCAAATTCAGCAAAATATCTTTGCAAGATGTCTGTCTATTCAAACTCTACTCACCGTTGCTTTGACAATAGAAATTCACTCAGAAAGATTCAACGTTACACGGTTTTGGAAAACTTAGATCAATTTCTGAGACATAATGTCAATAAGCGTTGTATTTTCACCTATTTTTAGTAATCTTACCAGCAGGTACGATCTTTGCGTTTTATGCTTTGCTTCTACCAGGTCTACCGTTAGAAAGAATGCAAGAAAGGAAAGACACCTAACCTGGTAAAAATTCGACTACCCATCAGTAACCATAATGTGGAGGCAGCCTAACGAAACGCGGTAAGGTATCAGCGAATGGAAGAAAAGAAATCAGCATCTCGAAATCCGAAGCGGAATTCATGGTGGTCGACCGGCGAGACAAAGAAGGAGCGTCCAATCAGCCGCGAAACTTTCAAGAGGCCAACGTCCTGATTCGTCTCTTTCATCGCGCAGCATCTTTCCTTTCATTCGTCGCTCAAACGAGCGTAGCCCGAAACAAAGGTCCAAGAAAGAGGCAAAAAAGAAAAGAAGGCCGTTGAAGACTCCGGTAGTCTAATATTCCCGGTCGTAAGACGACTGTAACGACGTCTCCTGGGCAGGATTTGGAAGGAGATCGCGAGGACTGCCCGGAGGACGATTACCAGAGGCAGGACGCGCTAATCAGTCCTCACCCTGTTGTTATTCCCGGCTGATCCGGGATTTTCGGGTCGTTTTCGGCACGCGACTCCGTTTAATTCGGGGCTGTTCCGAATTGTCGCAGTTGCCGGTTTAACCGATGACGGCATTAAACGGTCGAATGGCCGCGTCATTAGCTCTCGCAGTGTCGATTATCGACACCGTTACTAATGCCATTATTGGTCTCTTAGCTCGTAGAGCATCCTCCTGGGCATCGGATCTCCGGCGGGTCGCGAGACCGTGTTCGAAATCGGTTTTGCGACTGCCTCGTCAAAGGCGTTGACAATGCGATCGATAATCGTCGTTACGCGTTAATGGGCGACGTTACGTGTGACACGAGGCTCGCGCCTAACAGAGATCGATGATTCGACGAATTTAACGGGATCCCATGTCGAACCTAACGCGACATTTGTACAACGTGTTCCGGTCAATCGCCTAACTTTATAACCGCGTGTACACGTGGTAAAACTATAACGTACAACTGTATTTATAACGTTCAGCTCGGTTTCGAACGTGGCTAAGCTGTATTTATTACGTGGTCAAACTATACTTGTAACGCGGTAAAACTCAATTTACAACTTTGTAAACTATCTGAATCAAGGAATTATGGTTCGTAATTTTTGAACAATAGGAAACTCTTATTGTTATTGAAGACATTTTTAAGACAATTCATGTTCAAATGAACATACTTAGATGTGACAGATATATTAAATGTGTCATGTTAAACATGTTACATATGTTACATATGTCAGATACATATGTCAGATATATTAGATGTGTTGGTATGTTTGACATGTTAGACGTGTCAGATATATTAGATGTGTTGGTATGTTTGACATATTAGATGTGTCACATATGTTAGATATGTCGAATATGTCAGATATCAGATGTAACACATATGTTAAATACGTTCAGTATGTTAAACATGCCGAATATGTCAGGTATGTCAAGTACATTAGATATGTCACATATGTTAGATATGTTAAATGTATTCAGTAAGTTATACGTGACAAATATGCTCAATATGATAAACATGTCAGGTATGTTACATATGTCAAATATGTCAGGTGTGTCAAATACGTTATACATGTTAGATATGTCAGATATGTCAGATATGTTAAATATGTTAATTATATTACATATGTGTATGCTATTACACCCTTATATCTCGCATCGCATATTTTATATTTTATATGTCATATGTCATATGTCATATGTCATATGTTATTTGTTATGTGTCATATGTCATATGTTATATGTCATGTGTTATTTGTTGTGTGTCCTATGTCATATGTCATATGTCATGTGTTATTTGTTATGTGTCATATGTCATGTGTCATGTGATATTTGTTATGTGTTATATGTCATATGTCATATGTCATATGTCATGTGTTATTTGTAATGTTTCACATGTCCTGTGTTACATATAATATGTTGGATATAACATTGAAGAATTACATCTTATAAACATATAACATAATCAGTACAATATCAACACAACATGTCAGCGCAATTTAAATGAAAGTGGTAGCCCATAGACCGCTTCCCCTGCACACCATGAAAAGAGAACGAAAAGTATCTCTGTTACTGGTATTCGGTGGCTCTCGTCCGAAACCGAGACCAGGATTTTCATGGTGTCCCTCGGGGACAGGTTCGATTTGGGTCACACACAGGAACCGCGAAGCGTGACGATCACGTTCGCACGGGTATTTATCCCTCTTCGGTTTTCATGGTTATTTCCGGCTACATGGTTTGCCGGCATTTTCGCGAACGACGCGATAACGCACGCCTCTTTGAGCCCCGTCGCTGATCGCCAGCTAAAATCCGCCACGCCAACCAAGAGTTTTCAATGGGACTCGGTTATCAGACCGCGGCTATGGTAATCAGTAGACTGTGGACATTTATGCAATTATAAAGCCTAGTCCACATGTGCATACATATATGCAGTGTGCGTTCACGTGCAAATATTTGTGGAACAGATACTCGTGTGGGTAGGACAGAAAGAAATGGGGAAGCTGGACATACAGGGTGATCGAATAGAATGTACATGTGTGTACATATGCATATGTGTCATTATCGTGTACTTTGAATAAACGGAGATTAAGGTCTGTCTGAAAATTAAAGGTTCAACGACGAATTAGCTAAATATATCAGAACAATTTTATATGAAGAAAGTATTCATATTTCTTCTATTATATAAGTTATAAATTTTATCTGAGCTGTGTACACGTGCATCCATGGAAAATATTTATTATTTATTGTTCGCCATCGTCTCAGGGAAGCAAAAAGCAGTAAACATTTGTCCGAGAGCACATTTACTACTGCGTGTTTATATTAAAAATCTATATTTTCCATTCTCAGTGGAAAGTAAATAACGGAGGTATTTATTTACACGTTTCTAACGAATATTTGGCAAACAATTTGTTTACGTTTCACGCGGTGTTTATTGGTAATATTACATAGTTCCGATCAATTTTTGTTGTAAAACTGGTATAAACTTCGTTCGATAATGGTAATTGTAGCGGATTTAAATGAAATCGTGTTAAAATATAAATAAAACACTTTAAGGTCTATAACACTATATTTGTAACTCTTTAATTGAACTGTTTTAAATTAAACATTGTCAGATCAAATAACAAATATATTATAAACATTTGATGTTCTTGAAATGTTTGAAAATATTCAATTGATAAAAATAGCTCACTAAATATTATTATTTACAAAAAAGTTGTTGCCATCACTGTCTCAATTGTTTCTGTTTTATTAAGCAGCAAAATAATTGGAAATAGTTGCATTAATTGTTTTATCTTTTATATAATGAATTAGACTAATTGCTTCATACAAAATGTATTTTTAATAATTAACATACATCCATTGTTTACAATATAATAGCTATGTCACGTGTATTTACATTGTAAACCACCCTTCCACTACACCTCACAACAACGTATATAGTCGTTCGCAACGAAAGGGTTAACGCGTGGACAATGGGTATTTAGGTGAATGGAAGGTTCAAATTACGCTTGCTGGGTAATTAGGATCGGCTTGAAAGCCGATGAACCGTAATTAGAATGTGTAGGCGGTGTTTTGTGAGGAAAAAAAAATATCTATCTTAGGTCCGCTGTATTTTCATTGAAAATTATTAGAAATTCGGAAATGTGAGCTTTCTCCTATTTTTGAAACTTTCATATTTTTAATTTTCCAAATTTTCAAATTTATAAATTACAAAATCCACAAAGTTTCAATTTTTTAACCCAGCAATTTTTGTGGACTCAATTTAAAAAATTTCTAAATTAACAAATTACTATATTTTGGAATTTTCGAATGGTCACATTAACAAATTTCTAAATTTTTACATTTACAATTTCTCAAATTTCCAAATTCTCAAATTTCCGAATTCTCAGTTTCTAATTTTCCAAATTTTCAAATTCTCAAGTTTTCGAGTTCTCAAATTTCCAAATTCTCAAATTTCCCAAATTCCTAAGTTCCAATTTCTCAAATTTCCAAATTCCCAAATTTCCACGTTTCCAACTTCTCAAAATTCCAAATTCCCAAGTTTCCCATTTCTCAAATTTCCCAAATTTGCAAGTTTCCAATTTCTCAAATTTCCCAAATTCGCAAGTTTCCAATTTCTCAAATTTCCTAAATTCGCAAGTTTCCAATTTCTCGAATTTCCAAATTCCCAAATTTCCCAAATTTCGAAGTTTCCAACTTCTCAAAATTCCAAATTCCCAAATTTCCCAAATTCCCAAGTTTCCAATTTCTCAAATTTCCCAAATTCGCAAGTTTCCAATTTCTCAAATTTCCAAATTCCCAAATTTCCCAAATTTCGAAGTTTCCAACTTCTCAAAATTCCAAATTCCCAAGTTTCCAATTTCTCAAATTTCCCAAATTTGCAAGTTTCCAATTTCTTAAAATTCCAAATTCCCAAGTGTCCAATTTCTCAAATTTCCCAAATTCCCAATCTCCGCAACTTACTACATCCCCAAATTTCCAAGTTCCCCAACTCTGAACCTCCCAAATTCCCAAACTAGCAAATTAGTTCCCAAATTCCAAAATTCCTCAATTCCACCCTGACCCCGAAAACAAAACTCACCCCCACCATAATCCCAACCCTAAAATCCCCCTACACAAATAACTCAACAAGAACAAGTCATTAAAACCTTCACATCTCCCCAACTCCAGAACAAAGAATAACCAGAAAATCTCTAAAACTTCGAAATAAGCCATTGACTCTGCAAGCAAATTGGTAAGAGATCACCCGTCGTTAAAATACGAGAGGTATTCATAGGAATTTCCTCCGAAGAAAATCCCTGGTTGCCGCGTGTGCAACGATTCCTATTCAAATCATACGAGTCAACAGCCTCGTCCTCCGACGCAACTGGAACACATTTACGAGCTCTCTGTACGAAATTCCGAAATGAAACGAAAAGCAGACTGTTGCCATTTACGAGGAGGGCCATTTCACGCAACGTTCATAGAGCGTTCGCTCGTGTTTCACGATGGGAAGTTATAACCCGTTCCCGGATCGACGACAGGGGTGGATTTTACGTTCGAAACGCGCCACCCCGTGTCGCATTGTTACCCCGACGAAGGAGCAACGCGGCGCACGAGGGGGTTGCTGCCGGGGTTCCGACGGGTTCATGGGGTATAATGGTCACGTGCGAATGAATTGAAACAGTGGATCGACTTGGATACCTGTGCCAACCATTTTCAGAGGCCACAGGGGTAAAGGAAGGCAGGGTTAAACCCCGTTAAGCCTGAGTTAAACGCCATCACAGTGTGCCGGTATTGTCTGCCGCTTAGTGTCGCTCATGCCAGGTAAATAGAATATTCCAACAGGAATCGTTTGCGCGATGAAATTTGTTCTAATTACGAGTTCGGGTCATCCGGGGCAAGTTTCGAGAAAATTTCCATGAACGCCTCAGATTATTTCGAGTTAGTTTCGATGTACTGACCAGGGGGATCCAAGGTCTCGCGGGACGCGGATATATTTCTTTTTTTATAGCGGTCTCTGTTCCTTTGGGCATAAAATGAAATACTCAGAGGATATCTGTTTTACGATCTACCTGTTGCTCTTTGTGGTTGATTGATAATCGCTCGATTGGGATTTTGTAGCCACTTTGGATGTATCGACTTTGCAAGTCATGGCACTTTTAAATATCTTTGAATTTTTAGTGATTCTGCATTTCCTCTTCGTCGACAGAATTTGTTTGTATATATTTTTGGGGATATGAATACCTTATTTTGTTGTGGAAGGACTGTTTCATATAAAGTTATCAAATGTAATTAAAGGTTTCTGTATATGTAGAGGGTGGTTCGTTTAACAAGTCTGTAGGAACATACATGTGCTTATATGATCATGTACCTTATTTGATGCAATAAGGATCCTTTGGTACGAAGTTATAAAATATTACTATAATACAAAAACTTTTTGTGTAATGGTGGTTCAGTTAACGTATGCTTATAGGACACATATGTTTATAGGATCATATGAGTACCTTATTCAATGCAATAAGGACTTTCATACGAAATTATGAACTATTACAGTAATATATGAATAGCTCTCTTTGTGTAGGGTGGTTCATTAAACGTATGCTTACATACATACACATATGTTCATACGATCATATGAATAACTATCTGGTGCAATAAGGATCATTTGACACAAGTTTATGAATGATTTCTGTAATATATGAACAGTTTCCTGGGCATATGTAGAGGGTGGTTTATTCAACGCATGCATATAGCAACATACATACACATATGTTCATACGAATAACTATTTGGAACAATAAGGATCATTTGACACAAGTTTATGAATGATTTCTGTAATATATGAACAGTTTCCTGGGCATATGTAGAGGGTGGTTTATTCAACGCATGCATATAGCAACATACATACACATATGTTCATACGAATAACTATTTGGAACAATAAGGATCATTTGACACAAGTTTATGAATGATTTCTGTAATATATGAACAGTTTCCTGAGCATATGTAAAGGATGGTTCATTCAACGTATGTATGCTTATAGGAACATACATACCCATATGTTCATACGATCATATGAATAACTATCTGGTGAAATAAAGATCATTTGACACAAGTTTATGAATGATTTCTGTAATATGTATATGAACAGTTTTCTAGGTATATGTAGAGGATGATTCATTTAACATGTGCTTACAAGAACATATGTTTAGAACATATGAGTTGCATTATTTGGCACAATAGGAACTGAATGGCAAAAATTATAAAATATGTATGAATGACATGAAATCACAAAATATTGCAGTACTGTATAAACAACTTATTATGTACATACACATAATACACTCTGTATGTACAGAGTGATACGTTTAACATACATGTTGATAGTAACATATGAAATACTCTATTTGATGTTATAAGAACTACTTCACATAATATTATAAAATGTTGTGGTAACAGATAAGAAACTTTGAGTGTATACAGAGCGATTGACTTAACTTGTACATATGTATATGTGTGTACAAGCGTGTGTGTATGTCTGCGAATATGTGTATGAGAGTGTGCGTGTGTATGCCTGTATATGTACGTGTACAAGTGTTTGTGTGTGAGTGTATATGTATGGACATTTCCTAAAAATGTCATGTTACATTAATTTTAAGTGTTCACTTAAAAGTTCGAATAAAAAATCTGCAAACATTCATATAAGTAAATACGTAAATTTTTGAACTCTCAAATAATGAAAATATTAATTATACGAATAGATACACGAATACTCGTCGATGATTTTAATCTGAAATTTTCGAATATTTAAAGATTGAAAAATGTCTGAAGACCTTTAACCTGAAATTCACCCCAAGAGCAATTCACCCTCGAACAACACTTACTTCTCCGATAAGCAACAAACCCAATAAAAATGGAACAAAAGCGTCTTACCGTGGGTGCTCAGAAAAAGGCTGGCGGTAGAAACGCGGGAAAATGTGGTGCTGCCACGATGAAAAATTCTCCTGAAGCTGGTGGTACGAGCGCGTACTCGCTCGTCAGTCTCGTCTCGCGACGGACAATTTAAGTGGTGGACGATATTAAAAGGATATTAATGTCGGCTAATTAATCCAACTTTTTCCCCGTCGGTGAGAATCGACGTCGCTTTTTAATGTCTCCGTAATCGCGCCGGATACACGCTCGGTGCACGCCGCGAGGAACGAAGATAAAACGGGGCCGGAGGAAAATAGCTTTCGCGCGTTTTCTCGTCGAAAATTCACCGGGAACGAGACGCTGACGAGCGTACATACTCGCGAGGAGGGTCCGGCAACTCTTTCGATCACCGTTCCCCGGTAATCGAGCGGAAACGCAAAGAGTCGTCGAGAAATATCGTCGTCCCGCTCGGCAGATTTCATCGTGCTCGCGTACGTGACGCATCCTCTGCTCTTTTCTTCATAATCGCTCGACTGCGCGAGACGTCTACGGTTTCCGCGCGTTGTTACGCGGAACGTAATGATGCCGATCGCTGCGAAGGGTGGAACTACAAACCGATCCGCCGCGTTTTCCTTTGTTTTTCGGGCAATTAGCAGCTACCCTCTAATTGATTTCATTAATCGATCGTTAATGAAAAACTGCTCTCGCGAAATGATGGCTGCGTACGACTGATATTCGTTTGGGGATAATGATGGTCTTCCGAAAGTGTTTTTGTTAATTATATTGGAATTTTAATGGGTTGCGAAAATTTCGGTTTTAGAGGTATCGGAGATTGAGGGGATAATCGAAACATTTATAATTGACAACGGTGGGGGTTATAATTATTCACGTATTTCGTTTCGGACGTAATTATTGACTTATACCACTGTAAAGACGATGAAAACAGTCGAGTCGTTTATAATTTTCTTCAAAAATTTTGTCTATACTTTTACTGTTAATTTAGAACAAGGTTAAAGTGCTTTGTAATAAAAAATTACAAGGTACATAATCAGAAACTGTATTTGAGGGTAAATTATTGACTTATACTACTGAAAAGAAAGATAAGAACACAGTCCAGTCGTTTGTAATATTATTCAAAAATTTTTTCTATACTTTTACTGTTAATTTAGAACAAGGTTAAAGTGCTCTGTAACTAAAAATTATAAGGTACACAATCAGAAACTGTATTTGATGGTAAATTATTGACTTATACTACTGAAAAGAAAGGAAACAGTCCAGTCGCTTATAGTTTCATTCAAAAACTTTTTCTCAAAATTTATTGTTAATTCAGAACAAGATCAAAGTGCTTTAACTAAAAATTACAAGGAACAATTAATAAGAAACTGTATTTAAGGATTCATAAATTATTGACTTGAACTACTGAGAAAACGATAAGAACGAGCTCACTTGCAACTTTTAGAAATTTGTTATATATTTCTACTATTTTGAGACAAGATGAAAGTGTTTTGCAATTGGAAATAAGGAATGCATTTAAACAGAAACTATATTTAATGAATCATATATTATTGACTGATACTACTGAGAAATGTTAACAGTCACTTACAACCCCATTTCAAAATTTCTTTGAGGTCTTTACTGTTACTTTAGAACAAAATTATAGTGCTCTGTAATTGAAAACAAGGAATACAATTAAACAGAAACTATATTTAATGAATCATATATTATTGACTGATACTACTGAGAAATGTTAACAGTCACTTACAACCCCATTTCAAAATTTCTTTGAGGTCTTTACTGTTACTTTAGAACAAAATTATAGTGCTCTGTAATTGAAAACAAGGAATACAATTAAACAGAAACTATATTTAATGAATCATATATTATTGACTGATACTACTGAAAAATCACTAATAGCACAGTACAGTCACTTACAACCCCATTTTAAAATTTCTTCTTAATCTATACTGCTATTCTAGGACAAGATTAAAGAGTATTACAATCTAAACCAACAAGGAATATAGTCAGCCTGAAATCATTTCCGAGAAACGTCACGTTATTGACTTGTTCTACTGAAAAATCGCTAACAGCACATTATAGCAATTTACAACTCCATTCAAAAATGTTTTCTCATCTTTACTCTCACTTTAGAACAAGATAAATACTTCATAATTAAAGACAACACACAATTGATCAAATACTATATTCGTGAAATCATATATGATTGACTTATACTACTGAAGAATCGTTAACAGCACAATACTTATAAACCTGTTTCTCTAGACCAAGGTCAAAGTGCTGCAAAATCAAAACCAATAACAAATACAGTCAACCAAAAAACACTAGTGAGAAACGACACGGTTCTTTCAATTATTGAGTCATACTACTGAAAAATCATTAATCGCCGAATATTTGCTCCCCGACAGTTCCGCTCTCGCAACCGACATTTTCGTCGGACAGAATCAAAACTGTTCGCAATTGAAAGCAATAAGGGACGCGATTAAACAGGAGCCGGGCTGGAATTCAGAAAACGCTTAGCGACGCGTTGACAAGGAAGCGTAATTTACGAGCGGGTTGCAGTCCGCATCTAGAGGCGTTCGACCCTTCGATCGGTGCATCTTGCTTGCACCTACCGTGCCCGGTAGATGTTTATGTCCATTTGAATTCCAATTAATGGCACGTCGAGGACACTTTGGAACGCGTGACATATCGCGGCGCATTGTTCCGCTGGTGGCGTCGTCGAGCGGAAATGCTGGTTCGACTCTGCCCGCTCGACGGATCCCCGGGGATCGATCGCGAGATTTCGTATCACACCGGTTTTTCCCCGGCCTTTATCCCCCCCTATTATTTCGCCGAGGCTTTCGTCAAAGAGGAACCGACGCAATATTTTACGGATATTCAAAGTCCACCGATATTCCAGTTCTATGGCTATCAACCGGTCTGTGTAAACTTTTTTAATCATGGCGTTTGCCGGACCGTCGAACTCTCTCGGCTGATTGAATATCGATATTATTTTCAAATATTATTAAAATTATTGATTTTCGGTTCGTATTAGCTCGCTTCTTCTTGTGGAGTTCCTTTACTATTGCTCTTAAGTTTATTGCGAATTTTAATTAAATACCGTTCTCATGAAAATATACGGGAAATTATGTTCTGTGAGAGCTTTGTGCGAAACATTGATTAATAGTAAATTTCGTAATTAATGGAATTATCGAAACTATTTATTGTTTGTTGCAGTGTCTTCTTAAAATTTGCAGGCTTGAAATGTTTGTTGCAAGCTTGAAGTTACTTTGTACAAGTTAAATTTCTTTATGGAAAGTGTTTGTTTATTTTTATTATTTCACTAGAATTATTTATGACAAGTCAAAAATGTATTATTTCATAAGATTGAAGAGATTATATGTATAGGAAAGAGATAAGTCAAGTTAATCGAGTTGAATGAGTCAAGTTAAATCAAGTTAAACGAGTCAAGTTAGATCAAGTTTACTAAGTCAAGTCAAGTCAAGTTAATTCAAGTTAAATCAAGTTAAACGAGTCAAGTTAGATCAAGTTAACTGAGTCATACAAATCAAGTCACATAACTCAAGTTAATCAAGTTGAATGAGTCAAGTTAAATCGAGTTAAACGAGTCAAGTTAGATCAAGTTTACTGAGTCAAGTCAAGTCAAGTTAATTCAAGTTAAATCAAGTTAAACGAGTCAAGTTAGATCAACTTAACTGAGTCATACAAATCAAGTTAAATTAAGTTAAATATTCAAGTTAAATCCAGTTAAATATGTCAGGTTAAATAAAGTTAAATAAGTCAAGTTTAATTAAGTTGAATGAGTCAAGACAAATCAAGTTAAACATTCAAGTTAAATCAAGTTACACGAAGTTAAATGAGTCAATTCAAATCACGTTGAATGTGTCAAGTTAAATTATGTGAAATAAGTCAAGTTAACTTCATTTAAATATTCAAGTAAAATCAAGTTAAATTAGGTTAAATAGATCAAGTTAAATTATGTTAAATAGGTCAAGTTAAATTAAATTAGTCAAGTCAAATCATGTTAAATGAGTTAAGACAATTCAAGTGAAATTAGTCAAGTCAAATCATGTTAAATGAGTCAAGACAATTCAAGTGAAATAAGTCAAGTTAAATCAAGTTAAGTATGTCAAGTTAAATTAGGTTAAATAAGCCAAGTTAAATTAAGTTAAATGAATCAAATCAAATTAAATGAATGAAGTTAAATTAAGCTAAATAAGTCAAACTAAATTAAGTTAACTAAAACAAGCTAAATGAGCCAAGTTAAATCAAGTCTGTCAAATCGAGTCATATCACGTCAAGTGATACCAAATCACGTCATATCAAACTAAATCAAGTCGAGTCAACTCACATCGACTTAAGTCAATCTACCTATTGAAATTAAATCAAATTATACCACGTACGATTAAGTGAAGTTAAGTTTGATCAAATTGATCTGTCACATTTTAGATAATAATATGGCACTGTCCTATTTGTACTCTTCATCCTTGGCAAAGAAAATGAAATACTTTCAAGATCGCTCACGTAGAAACCTAAAAATTGTGGGCCAAGAAAATCAAGCATGTCAACGAAAAAATCCGAAGCTGCGCAAGAGAAGTAAATTTCAGTACGGACGAAAATTTGAGAATTCCAGAAATCGTAGAGCAGAGGATCGATAACAGACGTAGTCCGCAAATCGGCAGGGACGACAAATACCGGTAAGCGAAACAAGAATTTCAATTTGCGTCACGTACGTGGCGAGCTTGCCGAGTGGCGAAAAATTTCCTCGATTCCGAACCGTATCCCCGGGACTTGGTGAACACCGGACATCCGGTGTGCCCCACACGGAGCGTCCATTCTCGCGAAAATGTTCGGCTGTTTTCATAAGCTGTTCGGTAATCAAACGCGTGTCGCCCGATCGACGGAATTCCAGCGATCCTGGAAGACGTTCCCGCGCACGAATTGCGTCCCGGGTCACGTCTGGATCGTGTGCTGTCGCGTAAATTGAGCCCGGGACGAGAGGACAGGCGAAAATCACTTTGCTGCCTGACAACGTCGTGGATCAAGACATTCGGACGGCTACACGTCACACGCCTAACACTCTCGGTTGCCGTGACTCTACCGAGCTGGCTAATACGCTGCCAGTCGAGAGATGAACACTAGTCAGCCGGTAATAAGATATTTAGCCGGGTCCAAACTGCGTTGGGATTAGCCCAAGTTAACGTGATCTAGCTTTAATCATGCTTGACCTACACCTAGTTTATAATTAATCCAGAGATGTGCATCGAAGTCTAATCATGTTGCCTCGAGAATGCTTGATCAAACTGGAATCGACGAGATTTAGGGGATTAAGTCTGCATGTAATCACTGCACGCGTGGGATCCACTTTGGGCATCATGTGTTTCATCGGGAATTAAATAATGAAATTCGAACTTACATTTTAGAAATTGAACATGGTCATTTTTGTCGGAAATGGGGTGCAACCAAATGTGAGTTCACATAAAAATATTACTTCGATGATTGGTTGTGTAGGATTGCCTGTTATTTTACTTGGTTAAGTTAATGTTAAGTAACTTCATAGTATGCTTCTAGGGTCAGCTGTTATTTTGTGTGGATAAATGCATACTATTATGGTGTATTTCAAGCTATGAGGACGTTCGAAGAGATCTGAGGAGACCTTGAGGATCTTCAAACTCCTAAACCAAGGTTTCAGATCGACAAATCTACTTATTTGATTACTTACAAATTTTTTAGCACTAAAAGTTAGAAATCTATCAGGTTTGAAGTTTAAAATTTCTCAAAATCCGACAATTAGGGAAATTTACAAATATAAGATTTCTAATTTTTAATTTATTAAATTTAACAATGTAGGGGTCTACAAATTCCACAATTTGAAAACTTGATACTTTATAAATTATCTGATTACATAATTTGGTAGATAGTTCACTTACATTTCTTTACTACTTCATAAACTACATAGTTAGATAATTTGATAGATATTTAACTTACTATAAAATAAATTAGTTGAAAGTATAGTACATAAATCTCTCTCTTATCAACCTAACTCTCCTATCAAAATATGAAACACAAATTAAAGCCAAACATCAAACAGCAACAAATAAAACACGCAAAAGATAAAACAAATCACCTAACAAATTCTATACGAAACAATATAAACAAAGTATAACTCACCACTCACCCGAACACTTTATTTTCCACTAATTACCTCATAAACGCGAAGCGTTCGTACGCAAAACTCTTTCGAATTCCGAACAATTTTCGCGACAACAGTTATCAATTATATCAAATTCGTAAAAACATTTTAATTAACGAACACTGTTCTCGACACCGTTTCGTAGGATCCGTTGGCAAAACCTACGTTCATTCGCTAACGAGTCAAGTCATGCCGGAATATTACGAAACCGGAGAAAAATTTCATGCCCGCCACGAATCCGTGGTAGCTCATTGGTGCGGTTCTGTCGTCGTGATTGCGTTTCGTGCATTCTCGAAATTAATCGATTCTATTGGTGCGGAAAGTGGGAGCTTTTTTTTCCCGGTCAAACTGATACCTGTTTCTATGTGTTGGTGTATGGTGGAAGATTTTTGCGGATTTAGGGAATTGGGAATTTGGGGGTTGTGGAATTTTGGGATTTGGAAATTTAGGGATTCTTTAATTTGGGAATTTGGGGGTTGAGGAATTCTGGGATCTGGAAATTTTGAGATTTGGGAATTTGTGGGTTGAGGAATTTTGGGATTTGGAAATTTAGGGATTCTTTAATTTGGGAATTTGGGGGTTGAGGAATTCTGGGAATTGGGAATTTGGGGGTTGTGGAATTTTGGGATTTGGAAATTTAGGGATTTCTTAATTTGGGAATTTGGGGGTTGAGGAATTCTGGGATCTGGAAATTTTGGGATTTGGAAATTTTGGGGGTTGAGGAATTTTGGGATTTGGAAATTTAGGGATTCTTTAATTTGGGAATTTGGGGGTTGAGGAATTCTGGGATCTGGAAATTTTGGGATTTGGAAATTTGGAGGTTGAGGAATTTTGGGATTTGGAAATTTAGGGATTCTTTAATTTGGGAATTTGGGGGTTGTGGAATTTTGGGATTTGGAAATTTGGGGGATGAGAAATTTTGGGATTTGGAAATTTAGGATTGTAGGAACTTGGGACTTTGAGGATTTGAGAATTTGAGAATTTGGGGATTTAAGGATTTGGGGGTTTAAGGATTTGGAGATTTAAGGATTTGGGAATTTGAGAATTTGATAATATTGGAAATTGGCAATTTCAAAACTTGGGGATTTGAGGATTTGACGATTTGTGGAATTGGTAATATGAGAATTGGGTGATTTCAGCAATTTGGCAATTGAGCATTTGGTGATTTAAGAATTTGGTGACTTGGGAAATTGAAAATTTGAGAATTTGATGATTTGAGAAATTGGGTACTTGAGACTTTAGGAATTTGGGAATTTCAGAATTTGACAATTTGACAATTTGAGAGTTTGGGAATTTGATAATATGGGAAATTGACAATTTCAGAACTTGAGGATTTGAGGATTTGACGATTTGTAGAATTGGGAATATGAAAATTGGGGTATTTGAGAATTAAGTGATTTCAGCAATTTGGCAATTGAGCATTTGATGATTTAAGAATTTGGGGACTTAAGAACTTGGTGACTTGGGAAATTGAAAATTTGAGAATTTAGTAATTTGAGAAATTGGGTCCTTCAGACTTTAGGAATTTGACAATTTGATAATTTCACAATTTGACAATTTGACAAATAGAGAGTTTAAAAGTTTGAGAGTTCGAGAATTTGAGAATTTCAAACTAGAAGAATACAGTAATAAAAAACTGAATATCTTGAGAATACAAAAATCTAGAAGTTTAAAAGATAGAGAATATAGAATTTTACAGTTTGAGAATTAAAGAATGTAAATATTTGAATATTTGAAAATTTCGTGAATTTATAACATTTTCAAAGTTTATAAATTTGCTCTTCTAAAATCGCAAACAAATTTTTTAAAGACCCCTACAACGTTTGTGTTGAAGCAAAGAAAGCCTACGTTTCGCCTAAGTGTACGTACACATGAATTTTGCAAGGCTAAACGAACGATGTCTCGCCGGATACCGATCGATCGTATCTCGAGGGAATCAAGTTCGTTCCAGGGAGCTACACCGGCGATTATTAAATTGCTTTGATTATTAATTCCGTGATCGACCGTCCGTATCAAGTAATTGGCCTTTTATGCTGAATTTTTAAGTGGGACGTGGCGATATTTTAATGAAATTTAATCCGTCGCTGCATGAATCTTTCAATTTTCTACAGATATACGTTATTTAATTCTAATAAATCATGAAAATAATCAAACAATTATATTGCGAATAATGATGGAATTAAAATAACAATAAACGAAAGTGGAATTTTTATGAATTATCCATAGATTCTTCTACGTTTCAAACAACTGATTATTTAAAAATATTCGTTTAAAAACAAAAATTCTGAAAGTTAATTTCGTATCAAATTCAATAATTTGAACATTTCAGAAATTTTATTAAAATTGTTTTTTATGCAAACTGCTTATATAATTTCCCTAGAAATTCCCTAGATCATCTTTCATTTCTTTGAAAATTATCTTTAAAATTAGAAAATAAAAATTCTCAAATTTACCATATCGAATTAAATTCAATGACTTGCAAATATTATCAATTGTATTCAGCCTTCAATTCCTCTAGAATTTCCCTAGATCCTTCGATTCTTCACAATGTATATCTATGAAGAACATAAAAATATTATACGTTAATATCTTGTTAACACAATTTAAACACAAGATTTCTGTCATAAAGCATTTCATATTTTAATTTCCCCTAGATTTCGCTCAAATGTTATTTTCCCTAGTATCCCCCTAACAATGATCAGGAAAGAGCTGCTATTGCACACCAAATACTACCTTTCACGATTTAAATTCAAATAGTAAAATTTCATTAAAAAAAAATTTAATTCTTTTCACAGATTTGTGATTGAAACTCGACGCCATTTTTACTGAAATAATCGCGTACCGCTTTGTGAAATCACTCACAAACAATGATCAGGGAAAGAGCTGCTGTTGCAGACAAAACACTACCTTCCACAATTTAAATTCAAATAATAAAATTTCATCAAATAAAATTTTAATATTTTTCACGGATTTGTGATTGAAACTCGACGCCATTTTTACTGAAATAATCGCGTACCGCTTTGTCAAATCACTCACAAACAATAATCAGGGAAAGAGCTGCTACTGCACACAAAACACTACCTTCCACAATTTAAATTCAAATAGTAAAATTTCATCAAATGAAATTTTAATATTTTTCACGGATTTGTGATTGAAACTCGACGCCATTTTTACTCAAATAATCGCGTACCGCTTTGTCAAATCATTTCCAAACAATGATCAGGGAAAGAGCTGCTACTGCACACAAAACACTACCTTCCACAATTTAAATTCAAATAGTAAAATTTCATCAAATAAAATTTTAATACTTTTCACGGATTTGTGATTGAATACCAAACTCGACGCCATCTTTACACTAATAGCGTACCGCTTAGTCAAATCGCTATCGAACATAGAATTCGACATAATTTTCCATATAAAACACGTGGACGTAAAAGCAGAAGTATCGATTATAAGAATATTACTCTTCCGTTTGCACGAAAATTGGTAATAATTCAAGTTGATCGAGTGGTCGAACAGTGTTCCGCCATCAATCTCTATATTAACAACGGGAGCGGAGAAAATTGTTGCGAAAAAGTTAGTTACAATTTTTAGAGGCACGATCTCGCTCTGTTCACAAGCAATTTCTCATCGACGCACGAAGTTATCGAACTCGCTGAAAAATATTATTTCTCTTCTCTCTCTTTCACGCACATCTCGTTCCATTTTCGTTTACCCATTTTTTTTTTTTGTTCTCGTTCGCTTAATATTTATTCGCGTTTTCGGTCCCCTTCTGTCAATTTTTATTTACTCGGTGCATTTTCGTCCCCGAAACAATTTGTCCGACGTCACGATGAAATGCGTCGCATTATTTATTTGTTCAACCACGGCGATTCGATTCGCCGCCAATATCTCCCTGCAATTTCAAGTGCTTCGCGATTACCGTTCGATAAAAGACTCGATGACAGCTACGATATATTTTTATAATTGTCAAATTATACACTGTATTGGCTATTTTATATTTTGCACGGTCCAATTGTCGAATTTTATGCAGGATTTTATTGTATATCTGGGGATTTTATGTTTTGTATTCTCTTTAAAACTTTGGGAAATGCTTTCGAGGTAACGTTATAAATATTTAAACAAACTCCTTAAATATTTCATAATGTCACTTAATATACATTTTTACTATACATTTTTAACCTAACCATTTTTACAGGTACATTTTTTTCATAATTTTGTACAATTTCCATGAAACTAACTGAAGCAACAGTTATGTTTATCAATTACATAAAATGGAGGGAAGTGACAACATGGCGGAAAGCGTCCATTTAAGGAGACTTAGGCAAGCTTATATTTAAACAGACATTATTTAAATACTAGATAATATAACAATTTGTATAATCATATAATTTTCTATAATATTTTCAAGACGAACTGTAGCAAACTCCATGTGCATCAATTAGACAAAATGGAAGCCAATGAAATAATGGCGGAAAGCGTCTATCTGGAGGAAACATAACCAAACTTATTTATTTCACCAAACATTGCTCGAATACTGGACTTGTCTGAATTCTATAATTTTATAATTTCGACAAGACTATCTGTTAGCAAAATCTACGGTGATCGGTTAGACAAAATGGAGGTAAATGAAATAATGGTGGAAAGTCTTCAGTAAAGTATCAAAGGGAGTTTAGCAAACTTAAGTATTTAAACTGATGTTAGTTAAATGTGTAATAATAGAACTGTTCGAATATTCATATAATTTTCTCGAGGCTAACTGTAGCAAACTCCACGTGTATTAATTAGATAAAATGGAAGCAAGTGAAACAATGGCGGAAAGTATTCGAAGGAGAGTTAAGCACATTCATGTATTTAAACTAACGATAGTTAAATGTTTAATAACACAACTGTTCGAACATTCACATAATTTTCTATAATTTTTTCGAGACCAACTGTAGCAAACTCCACGTGTATTAATTAGATAAAATGGAAGCAAGTGAAACAATGGCGGAAAGTATTCGAAGGAGTGTTAAGCACATTCATGTATTTAAACTAACGATAGTTAAATGTTTAGTAACACAACTGTTCGAATATTCACATAATTTTCTATAATTTTTTCGAGACCAACTGTAGCAAACTCCACGTGTATTAATTAGACAAAATGGAAGCAAGTGAAACAATGGCGGAAAGTATTCGAAGGAGAGTTAAGCACATTCATGTATTTAAACTAACGTTGGTTAAATGTTTAATAACACAACTGTTCGAATATTCACATAATTTTCTATAATTTTTACGAGACCAACTGTAGCAAACTCCACGTGTATTAATTAGACAAAATGGAAGCAAGTGAAACAATGGCGGAAAGTATTCGAAGGAGTGTTAAGCACATTCATGTATTTAAACTAACGTTGGTTAAATGTTTAATAACACAACTGTTCGAATATTCACATAATTTTCTATAATTTTTTCGAGACCAACTGTAGCAACTCCACGTGTATTAATTAGATAAACTGGAAGCAAATGAAACAATGGCGGAAAGTATTCGAAGGAGAGTTAAGCACATTCATGTATTTAAACTAACGATAGTTAAATGTTTAATAACACAACTGTTCGAATATTCATATAATTCATATAATTTCTTTGAGACCACCCGTAACAAACGTGTATCAATTCGACAAAATGGAAGCAGATGAAATAATGGCGGAATTATCCACTTAAAATAGAGTTAAACAAACTTAAGTATTTAAACTAACGTTAGTTAAATTTCTAATAACACAATTGTCTGAATATTCATATAATTTCCTTGAGACCAACCCTAACAAACGTGTATCAATTCGACAAAATGGAAGCAAATGAAATAATGGCGGAATTATCTACTTAAAATAGAGTTAAACTTATGTATTTAATCTAACGTTACTTAAATATTTAATAACACAATTGTCCGAATATTCATATAATTTCCTCGAGACTAACAATAATAAACGCGTATCAATTAGACGAAATGGAGGTAAATGAACTAATGGCGTCCATCAAAAGAGGACTTAAAGTTATAGAATTTATTCATCAGCGTAAGGAGAAAACACGGTCGATTTCGTCGCACGGATCTCACGCGAGTAGCCATATTTTGAAACATAAGATTATTAGAAGAGCGTCGGCGTTCCTCGACGAAATGAGATGAGATCGCAGAGTACGGAAACGGTTGACGAAGATAGAACGAGGCGTTCCAGCACTCAAGGATTATCTTAATACTCCCTCTGCTCCTTTCCTTCTATCTGAAACATTTTTCCTTCGTTCCCTCTCTTGCCATCCCGAAGGGGGCTGCCTTTCGTATCCCCTGACAGACGATTACCCTTGCTCAAGGAGACAGGTAAAGCTGCTCTCGATAGATTTAACATTGCTTTATCAAGAGCATCTAAGTTCGAGAAAGATTCTGATTCGTGCCGGTAATCGACGGGATCCTACGAATGGCGGAGCTTTTCAAATTGAAGAGGAGAGAAAGAATATTCGACGCTCCGACGAAATTCTTCCATTTCCATCGAATTAATTTTTATTTCGTTCGTTTCGAAATTATTTCCTTCGTTTTTCTTATTGTTATTAACTACACTTTTGTCCTGTTTAATTTCATTTTTGTGCTATTGTGTTTATTTCACTTTTGTATACTTCTGTTTAACTCCACTTTTGTGTGGTTTTGTTTAACCCCTTCCCGTGTCATTTATTTATCAGATGCGTCAGCCAAGACTAACTATTCAGGACTATAACATTAAAACGAACAAAGAAAATTCAAATGTTGTGAGTATTTTATATTCAGGGATCCTTGATGATGCAACTTATAGTTGGACCTAAATTTCAAGTTGAAGAGTATTCAGAATTTGAGTAAGGTTCGTCACATTTGAGCTGTAAGTGCGTCACGAGTGAGACTTGTCAAAGCACAGGAAGGGGTAAACTGCTCTTTCGTGTTGAGTGTACTGGAAGACTTTTATTTTTATTAAATATTTTTCTTTTGATACATTTTTTTAAATAACCTTGACATACTTTATAAAATGATGTTGATGGATTTTTATTTTATTTTGCAACGTTAATTTGCTTTCAGAGGCTACATGAAGCTCTTGAAAATTAAGAATCTTCTGTATCAGGTTTCATAACATTTTTATGGTTGGACCGTTGATACGTTGGTTTTCAAGACCGTTGAATATTGGATCCCATGGACTGGATGTTATCGATAATGGTATCTAGATCCCCAGGGTGGTCGAGTTCCATCGTTGTTGAGGTCTGGTCCCATGACACGCGGATAGTCGGTATTACTAGCATCTCAGGGGTCATTCATATCGAGTCTTACGACTCGAGAGTCGATAGAGAGCTTCATGTTCCGGTACTATCGATTTGTCTGACCTTACACGATTTTTCGGCTCGGCGTTACAAATTATACACCGTACAATTATTGTACCGATGGTTTATTACGCAAATATTTTGAGCAAATGTATTGTAAATGTTTGTAGAGTGGTAAAATAATTGTTAGAGAATGAATATTCATATCTATGCAATTAAAATAACGGTATAATTAAATTACAGTGTAAAACAGTGCAATCAATGACCATATAAATTCATTTTACATTTTACATTATTGAACTTTTTACAATCTTATTTATTTAATTATTGTCAGTATAAAATAAATAAAATATACATTAAAAACTATAAAAAATCAGTTCAAGAAAGATGTTGAAAAATTGTAAAAAAATAGTGAACATGAAATCATGTTTAAAGTTCTTGAAGAGGAAGAACTCATCTGACATTTACCTAACATATGTATCTTTATAAATTAAAATTCTATTCGAATAAGGTTACTGAGAATACCTAATAAAATTTCTTACACATAACACATGTAAAATATGATCGTATGTGTTGCAGTCATATAACATATGTGTAATATGATCATACGTGTTGCAGTTATATAACGTATGTGTAATATAATTGTACGTGTTGCAGTCATATAACATATGTAAAATATGATCGTATGTGCTGCAGTCATATAACGTATGTGTAATATAATTGTACGTGTTGCAGTCATATAACATATGTGTAATATGATCATATGTGTTGCAGTCATATAACGAATGTGTAATATCATTGTACGTGTTGCAGTCATATTACATATGTGTAATATGATTGTTTGTATTGCAGTCATGTAACATATGCAAAATATGATTGTATATATTGCAGTCATGTAACATGCATAAAATGTGATTACATATGTTATTCATATAACACATGTAAAATACACTTGTGAGTTGCAATCATATAACATATGTAGAATATGACAGCATGTGTTACAGTCACGTAACACATATAAAATATGATAGTATACATTACAGTGACAGAACACCTGTAAAATATGCCTACATGAATTAGTCATGTAACATATTAAATGTAGCTATAATGTATTAGTCACATAAATGTAAAACATACCCATATGTGTTACCGTCACAACACATATGTATAAAATATAACTGATAGAAATTACAATCACATAACACCCTAAATAATAAAACATTTCATTAAAACTTGAGCTCCTAAAGCAACCATTTCGTGCAATCCACACAATCGATACAATTTTCTCAGAAATAACTATAATCTCTAGTAGAACTCGATAATTTTATTCAACACAGCAATATCCAGAATCCGAGAGTCGAAATTCGATCCCGCAGAGTAATCGTTGCAATCCATTCCCCCGAACGTGAAGTTTTCCTCATTTGCCACGACTTCCACTTCTTCCTTTGCATCCAATCGTTCGCATTTTGTACGCGCGTACACGCTTCGGCATTATTCTTCCTTCTTTCCCCCCGCGTTACCATGTATCTCTGTCCACGGACGCAACGATCCGAATGTTTCTTTCTATCCCGTAATAAACGATTACCGGGATAGCGAAGTGGTTTCGAGTTAGTTTCACGGGAGGACGTTTAACGTTATTTCGTATCGATGTCGATGTCACGATCAGGAAAGCAATCAGCTTATATATTTTACGAGCTGACTGTAAGTCGTATCAATTGAATTTCATGGTGAAATTGCGATCCACCAGCAATTCGGTCTTCTTCCAAATACCTACTCTTTTCGAGCTTCCAATCTTTCGAGACTTTGCCGACGATGAATCTGAGGATTCATGCAACAAGCTTCTGTTGGGAAATTTGAGAATTTGCAGATTTGAGAACTCGAAAGCATCAGAATTCGAAAACTTGAGAGTTTGGGACATTTGAGAATTTGGAAAATTTGAGAATTTGGGGAATTTGAGAATTTGGAAAATTTGAGAATTTGGGGAATTTGAGAACTCGAAAGCTTCAGAATTCAAAAATTTGTGAATTTGAAACTATTAGAATTCGAAAACGTGAGAATTTGAGAATTTGGACATTTGAGAACTCGAAAATTTGAGAATCTGAAGATTTGAGAACTCGAAAGCTTGAGAATTTGGGAAATTTGAGAACTCGAAAATTTGAGTATTTGGGGATTTGAGAACTCGAAAGCTTGAGAATTCGAAAACTTAAGAATTGGGGAAATTTGAGAGCTCGAAAACTTGAGAATTTGGGAAATTTGAGAAATCGAAAGTTTGAGAATTTGGAGATTTGAGAACTCGAAAGCTTGAGAATTTGGGAAATTTGAGAACTCGAAAGTTTGAGAATTTGGAAATTTGAGGTCTCGAAAGCTTGAGAATTCGGAAATTTGAGAATTTGGAAATATTCGAATTCGAAAACTTGAAAATTGGGGAAATTTGAGAGCTCGAAAGCTTGAGAATTTGGGAAATTTGAGAAATCGAAAGTTTGAGAATTTGGAGATTTGAGAACTCGAAAGCTTGAGAATTTGGGAAATTTGAGAACTCGAAAGTTTGAGAATTTGGAAATTTGAGAACTCGAAAGCTTGAGAATTTGGGAAATTTGAGAACTCGAAAATTTGAGAATTTGGGGATTTGAGAACTCGAAAGCTTGAAAATTCGGAAATTTGAGAATTTGGAAATATTCGAATTCGAGAACTTGAAAATTGGGGAAATTTGAGAGCTCGAAAACTTGAGAATTTGGGAAATTTGAGAATTTGAAAATTTGAATAATTGGAAACTTGAGAATTTGGAAATTTGAGAACTTGGAAACTTGAGAATTTAGAAATTTGAGAACTCGAAATCTTGAGAATTCGGAAATTTGAGAACTTGAAAACTTGAGAATTGGAAAAATTTGATAATTTGAAAATTTGAGAACTCGAAAACTTGAAAATTTGGAAATCATAGAATACGCAGGTTGACATTTAGACATAAAACATTCGACCTTTCTATATTTCCCGACACGTTGCAGCATGTAACGCGTGCCATACGTCGCTATTCTTTTATTTCCTCTCTTTATTACGTTTCAGCGATACTGTTCGATAAATCCAGTGAAAATAAGAGAACAAAAAGCGACAAAGCATGGCTCGCGACAGCCGGAACACGTCGATGGCGAATTATCCACTGTGGCGGATCAAACACAGTCTTGCAAGAGCGTTTCACGCCACTCTGGCCTGTGTCTGCGGGATCAAAAAGACCCTTACAACCCTTGCGGACGTGTATCGTCACTGAAACGATGTTAAATTGATCGAGTCCAGCTTTGTCCGCATGATGGCTCAAGAAGTATGGCTACTCTTTACCAGACAAAGGGGAAAGGGGTGTACATTTTTTTATGAGACAGAGAATTAGAGAGAAACAAAAAGAAGTATCCATTGTACCTTGAACTTTAGTTAAAGTTTTTGTGAAATTATTTTTAAAAATTCTAGAATAAAATCGTATTATACGTAATTTCTCTTTCTTATTCTTTTCGATCAATTAGTTTATACTGTCGAGTCACATTAATTATTAATATTGTAGTTCAACACTAGGACATATAATGAAAACTAGTGCGTCATTTCTTTGTATTTACCAATTCTATAATGTGAGAATTATAATGGGACTTAAATTGAACATTCAACACAGTCACTTTTTGAGGTTATGTTATAACTTCGCGAAAAATTGAAGTTGGGGCGTATCTCAAATTTCCGAATTCTCAAGTTTTGGAATTCTAATATTTCCAAATTCTCAAATTTACAAAGTCCCGAGCTTTCGAGTTCTCAAATGTCCAAATTCTCAAATTTTCGAGTTCTCAAATTTCCCAATTCCTAAACTCCCAAATTTCGAAATTCACGAAAACATAAATTCGGAATTTCTCAAACTTCCAAATTTCTAAATTACTAAATTCTCAAATTCTCAAACTTCCGAACTCGTAAATTCCCAAATTCTCAAACTCTCGAACTCATAAATACCCAAGTTCACGAATCCCCAAATTTTCGAATTCCCAAATTCGCAAATACCAAATTCCCCAAATCTCAATTTCCCCAAATCCCAAATTCCCTAAATCCCAAATTCTTCAAATTCCACAAATTTCCCAACTTCCTCAAGTTCCCTAAATCTCCAATTCCCCAAATTCCTAATGCCAAATTCCCCAAATCCAAAATTCTCCCTATTCCAAATTCCCCAAATTCTCCAAATCCCAATTTTCCTAAATCTCAAATTTTCCAAATCCCAAATTCATCAAATTCCCCAAAATCTTCAACTTCCTCAATTTCCCCAAATTCCAATTTCCCAAAATCCCAAATTTCCCAAATCCCAAATTCTTTAAATTCCCCAAATTCCCCATTTTCCTCAAATTCCCCAAATCTCAATTTCCCAAAATCCTAAATTCCCCAAATACCAATTTCCTAAAATCCTAAATTCCCCAAATCCCAAATTCCCCAAATTCCCAAAATCCAAAATCCCCAAATACCAATTTCCCAAAACCCTAAATTCCCCAAATCCCAAATTCCCCAAATACCAATATCCTAAAATCCCAAATTCCCCAAATCCCAATTTCCTAAAATCCCATATTCCCCAAATCCCAATTTTCCAAAATCCTAAATTCCCCAAATCCCAATTTCCCAAAATCTCAAATTCCCCAAATCCCAATTTCCCAAAATCCTAAATTCCCCAAATCCCAATTTCCCAAAATCCCAAATTCCCCAAATCCCAATTTGCCAAAATCCCAAATTCCCCAAATCCCAATTTCCCAAAATCCCAAATTCCCCAAATTCTCCAGATGTCCAAAATTCCCAGATCCTTAAAATTCTCAAATCTTCACACCCCCAACCCATAAATCCCCAAATCACCAAATTCCCCAACCACCCCAATAATTCACGAACTTAAAAAATCAAAAACCCAATAATTAAAAAATCTCAAAATCGATCAGCCCCATAACAAATCGCATGCTTACACTGCACTCAAAATAAACATCACCTCTCACCCTTACCAACGAACACGTATACATTACCGATAAATCGTTAAGTATCAATGAGACATCGATAATCGATAGTCACATCTCCGGCGACGAATTCTAATTACCGGACATATTCCGCTCGAAATGTAATTTTAATTGTTTCGGAGTAAATGAAATTTTCAGTTTGACGCGTTGACAAATTCGAGACACCAACTAGCTACGAGGGGAGTAGATCGACTCGGATCGTTTCAACTCTTGCAGGACAATTTCAACCATAATGAAGAACGATCACGGTGATGAATCAACCGCAATTACAGGCTTATGCTCGACACGCTGAAATGGATGGGACTACGCGATCTGTTTACACGTCGGGAGGACTCAAAGCATGGCAATTTATCGGCGAGTTGTTTTACAGTTACATTTACACGTTACATTGCCATTCTGCTGACGTTTCGGGGAAGATTAATTACGTCGCAGCGCGATGTTTAAATGTGGAAAATTCTGTTATTCGACCACCTATGAAGTTTTCATTTATTTCGGTCTAATATATTTGTAATTAAGTGGATTTATAATACGGATAATTAGAGTTATTATTTGCACTTGATCGTTTTATTGTGATTTAAAGAGTATACTCTGAGTATTGTTTGTTTAAAAAGATTGAAATAAAATATTGTATATGTTGACTATCACTTTGAAATAATTTCTTGTATGAAGTTTTATTTGCAATGAAATTTAAAGTACATTTTAATTGAACTTTTGAGCTCGAAATAAATATAACGGGTGTAAGGAGAATTTTTAAACTGCAATTAATTACTGAAAATTATTTAAGAAAATTTTAGGAAGGGTTGATATTAAATATTTTAGAATAAGTAGACAGAATGATTCAATTATTATAATCACTACGATATTGTCTTTTATTTATAATTTGAACTAGAATGAAATTTAAAGTACATTGAAATTAAATAGTTTTGACTAAAAAAAAAATATAACAAGCACGAGAAGGGTTTTAAAAATACAATCAATTATTGAAAATTATTTTAAAAATTTTAGGAAGGGTTAATATTAAATATTGTGGAATAAGTAGACAGAGAATGATCAAATTATTATAATCACTACGATATTGTCTTTTATTTATAATTTAAACTAGAATGAAATTTAAAGTACATTGAAATTAAATAGTTTTGACTAAAAAAAAAATATAACAACTACGAGGAGGGTTTTCAAAATAAAATCAGTTATTAAAAATTATTTAAGAAGTTGAAAAAAGTTAATATTAAATATTGTAGAATAGTAATGAAATTATAATTATCTTGAAATCATCTACTTGAGTTCAAATCAGATTATTTAAAATATACATATATGATGTACTTAAAATTATTAAAATTTGAATTTGCAACAATTCACATAAATTTATCTATAAATTTAAACTACAATTAAAATTTGAAATTACAATAATTTACATAAATTTATCTATAAATTTAAATGACAATTAAAATTTGAAATTGCAATAATTTACATAAATTTATCTATAAATTTAAATGACAATTAAAATTTGAAATTGCAATAATTTACATAAATTTATCTATAAATTTAAATTACAATTAAAATTTGAAATTGCAATTGTTTACATGAAACCTATAAATTTGAACAACAATTAAAATTTAAATTGAAAAAAGCAATTTAAAAAAATTATAAAAAATTTGTTGAGCAGTTAGAAAAAATTAAAATTACTCGAGAAAGAGTACAGTAATAAAATTATGACCACTGAAATTATTTGAATTATTTTGAATATTCAGAAATATTAGATGTTCAAACCCAAAATTATTTTAAACCCATTTGCAATTGAAACCACATAGAAACATACACAAAACCTTAATTACAAAATAATTGCACGATTTCAAATTTATACAATGATTAACAATCAAGCACGATGTGGTCGGTAAAAAGTGCTGAATAATTGAATTCTCCGACACTTGCGTCCAAAACGCGACATTAATCGAATTTATTGTACATCAACCAGTCCCACGAAGTAAACGTAGTCGATAATTCGTGATAAAATAATTCATTACACGATATTAATTTGAAATAATCGTTGAACTCCTACAAGCAGAAATTCAATCGAGCATAATCATTATAAATATTCGATGCGCATACAAACGGAATAATCCCGTTAATAAAATGAAGAGAACGTACGAAACAACAAATTGCACGAGGGTGTTCATTATTTTTCATCGATTGATACGGGAACAGATTTTATAAATATTTCCGTCGGGTAATCACGCGTGTAACGCGTTCGACAATAAAATATCGCGAAAGCGTCATTTAATGAGATTAAACGGGCATCAAGGAATTAGTTTCGCGTCTTTTAAAAGCGTTCTGGTAGCCGAAAATCTGGCAGCTTTTACAATAATGGCTTTGTAAACGGAACGCTATTGGACGATAAAATAAATTCACCCGTTTTCGTTCCAGGCTCGCTCCTTTTATTATCCTTTTTTAATTAAACAACGAATGCGTTTTTTATCGAACATGGACAGCTCGGAAACAATCGATGCCATAGTGCCTGCGGATTTTCTTGCTAACACGCCTCTTTAAATTCTTTGGAATCGCATTTTCGTGCATTCATTTTCTTTCGGGTTCTTGTGTATTCTCTACTATTTTAAACGGAGATAAATTTCTGGTATGCTTATTCGTTTATAATGTGATGTAGTGGTTTTGGATGAATTAGAATATGTGGACATTTTTCAGCTTTAAATGTTTTTGTAATACACTTGTGTGATTGGGTGATTGCTAAATGGGTAGGTTGATTATAGTCAAACTGCTTTATTCATGGTTTTTTGTGTGTGTGAGGAGATCGATAGTGAAATTGGGAAATTGTCAAACAATGAAATTGTGACATTGTTAAATGATGAAGTTTTGAAGTTGTGAAATTGACAACTGATAAAATTGTGAAATTTTTAAATAATGAAGTTTTGTAGTTCTTAAATTGGGAAATAGTTACGTTGTGAACTTGTGAAATTGTCAAAGAGTCAAATAGTGACATTGTGAAACGGTAAAATTGTTAAATAATGAAGTTTTGAAGTTGTGAAATTGACAACTGATAAAATTGTGAAATTTTTAAATAATGAAGTTTTGTAGTTCTTACATTGGGAAATAGTTACGTTATGAACTTGTGAAATTGTCAAAGAGTCAAATAGTGACATTGTGAAATGGTAAAATTGTTAAATAATGAAGTTTTGAAGTTGTGAAATTGACAACTGATGAAATTGTGAAATTTTCAAGTAATAAAGTTTTGAAGTTGTAAATTTATGAAACCATAAAATTGTCAAATGGTGAAATTGTGGAACAGTAGAATTGTTACCTTATTCATTTCATAACTCCTTAATTTCTTAATCTCATAATCAATTAATATGTCATTTCAATAATCTGCTAATTAATTACTTCGTTGATTTATAAACTCTCTGATTTTTAAATTTCACAATCACATGTTAATTTCATAATAATTTATATATTTCCAAATTTATTAATTCTATGTTTATAGAAAAAAAATAAAAATTACTAAAAATTCAAAGGCTTGAAGATTCACAAATTCAAAACTAACAGTTTAAAAAAATAAAACTTCCAAACTTCGTTAAATGAAATCTTCACAGTTTGAAAATTTAGATCTAAAAGACATACTCAAAATTTCCCTGGATCTCCACTATCCGGATATTCCCTAGATCCACTCGACTGTCCAGAAATTCCCTAGATCCAATCCGCTACCTGGGAATTCCCTAGATCTCTAGACTATCCGGAAATTCCCTAGATCCTCTCCACCACCCGGAAATTCCCTAGATACCATCCGCTACCCGGGAATTCCCTAGATCTCTAGAGTATCCGGAAATTCCCTAGACTCTCTCCACTATCTGGAAATTCCCTAGATCCACTCGACTATCCGGAAATTCCCTAAACCCACTCGATTATCCGGAAATTCCCTAGCTCTCTCGACTATCCGGAAATTCCCTACATCCACTCGACTATCCGGAAATTCCCTAGATCCTCTCCACCATCCAGAAATTCCATAGATCCTCTCCACCGTCCCAAAATTCCCTAGATCCTCTCCAGTATATCTCCAAACTTTCCCTAGAATTCCCCTATTTCCCCAAACCTTCCACAGTTTCTCCCAACTTTACTCGTATCACCAAATATTATCATTTGATCTATGTAAATCATCATCTACATCAGCTTTCATCCTCACATCTTATCTCAAATTTCTTCAAGAAAAAATTGCACTAGCCGACAAATATGTACTGCCACTTAATGTACCTATAAAAACGTCCATGTCTCACTCATATCTTGAAATCGACAAAAAACAAACATAGTATTTTGAATTGTACCCACGTCTAGACGAGGGCTACAGTATGCAATAAAAAAAAGGGGATTCTATTTAAGAAACTGAAGACGTGACCTTCAAACGACCGTCCGAACCATCCAAAGTCAAATCGTTGCCACCATCTTAAATCCCTCTCGATATCCCACAACTTTTGTTCGAAACGCTTCTCCATAAAGCCGTTTCCTAAATACAGGGGCGGGCTCTTTAGACCCTAGTTCGTATACAAACGATAGAAATTTTCGATACGAAAGAGCACGCGATAAAATATCGAAGCAGCCCCGGATTAGTAGAGAGTTTCATATCGGCGCAGTAAATCGTTCCTTAGCAGCACGGTTATCAAACCCAACGGGAATCGATTCTCGTCTGCGTTTTACGTATTCGTGGACACTTGAACGCACACGTGCACGCCGCACTTTGCTCGTACGCGGATGTTAATACGTTCCCGGCGCCGGTGAATTCCACGCACACGTGTCTCGAATACAGAACCGCTCGTGGATGCAAGCTCGAGATCAAGATTGATAGGCTGCGAGTCGCAACACGCATGGAGGATCCACTTAGCGGGTGCATTATCTCGATGAGAGTGTGTACAGGCTGGCTTTCTCAACTAATGCAACGGCTGCAATCCTGATAATGGCAGCCACTTGTCCGCGAAGGAACAGCCCTGAACTTAGGCTGATCGGTTGTTTCAGCCGCTCAGCGTCTGACGGATATTTTCCGTCTGAAGCGCACGAGAGACACGAGGCGACTACGATTTTGGCCAGATGGAACCACTTTCAAACACTCGCGCGATTTTTCACTCGCGAAACGATGATCGGATTACTGGGACACGGCGAGGGATGTTCTTTGTAGGACGCGTGCAGATTTTTTCATTCTGAAGTTTGTAAGTTTCGGGGTTTTGGGAGGTTGGGACATTGCGGTTTTTTGGGGCCTTGGATTTGAGAGGTTGCATGAGGGAGTTGAGGAATTTGGGAGTTTTGGGATCATTGAGCTTTCGAGATTTTTGGGACTTTAGGTCCTTGAGAGGTTAAAAGGTTGAGACTTTGAGAAGTTGAGAGATTGAAAGGTTGAGACTTTGAGACTTTGAGACTTTGAGAGGTTGAGAGATTGAGAGATTGAGAGGTTGAGACTTTGAGATTTTGAGACTTTGAGACTTTGAGACTGAGAATTTGAGGTTTTGAGAATTTGAGACTTTGAGACTGAGAATTTGAGAATTTGAGAAATTGAGACTTTAAGACTTTGAGACTTTGAGACTTTGAGACTTTGAGACTTTGAGACTTTGAGACTTTAAGACTTTGAGACTTTGAGACTTTGAGACTTTGAGACTTTGAGACTTTGAGACTTTGAGACTTTGAGACTTTGAGACTTTGAGACTTTGAGACTTTGAGACTTTGAGACTTTGAGACTTTGAGACTTTGAGACTTTGAGAGGTTGAGAGGTTGAGAGGTTGAGATTTTGAGACTTTGAGACTTTGAGACTTTGAGACTTTGAGACTTTGAGACTTTGAGAGGTTGAGAGGTTGAGAGGTTGAGATTTTGAGACTTTGAGACTTTGAGACCGAGAATTTGAGAATTTGAAAATTTGAAAATTTGAGAATTTGAGAATTTAAGGTTTTGAGAATTTGAGACTTTGAGACTTCGAGAATTTGAGAATTTGAGAATTTGAGACTTTGAGACTTTGAGAGGTTGAGAGGTTGAGAGGTTGAGATTTTGAGACTTTGAGACTTTGAGACCGAGAATTTGAGAATTTGAAAATTTGAAAATTTGAGAATTTGAGAATTTGAGAATTTAAGGTTTTGAGAATTTGAGACTTTGAGACTTCGAGAATTTGAGAATTTGAGAATTGGAGAATTTGAGACTTTGAGACTTTGAGAATTTGAGAATTTGAGAATTTGAAAATTTGAGAATTTGAGAATTTGAGAATTCTCAAGATTTCGAGTTCTCAAATTTTTAAATTCTCAAATTTCCAAATTTCTAAATTCACAAAGACACATATTCGCAAATTCTCAAATTTCCAAATTCCTAAATTTCCAAATTCTCAAACTTCGGAACTCCTAAATACCCAAATCCCCAAATTCCCACAAATCCCAATTTCCCCAAATCTCGATTACGCCAAATGCGAAATTCCCCAAATCCCAAATTCCCCAAATTCCCCAAATTCCAAATTCCTGAAATACCAAATCCCAAATTCCCCAGATTCCTCAAATCTCAAATTCTCAAATCCCCAAATTCCAAAATACCAAAATTCCAAAATCCAAAATTCTCGAATTTGAGAATTTGAGAATTTGATTGTCCGAGAGTTTGAGAATTTGAGAGTCTGAGAGTTTGAGAATTTGATAATATGGGAAATTAACAATTTCAGAACTTAGGAATCTGAGAATTTGACGATTTGTGATCTTGGAAAAACGAGAATTGGGTGATTTGAGAATTCAGTGATTTCAAAAATTTGGCAATTGCGAAACCAATTGTGAGAAATTTGGAAACTGTGTAACTTTGGAAATTTAATTTTTTCGTATTTTTATTTAATTACACAAGGTACCTAGGCCCTAATTTATTATATACTATATAACATAATTTATAAAAAATGTACATTTAAATAATTTAATAAAAGCGTAATAAATATATGTCATATAATTAATGTACTACTGCATTAGTCTTTTAAAAATATAATGGAGTCTGCATATAGTAATAATAATAGTGGTAATAATAATAGTTATACTGAACAAGATACAACGAAAACCATATTACCAAATGTAAATGTTATGTAACAATGTATAAAGAGTCTGACATCACACTAGTATCTCCAAATACAATAAAAGTAATTGTACTATGTTACATCAGAACTTTCAAAAGAAATATAAACTGTATTTGTACTGGAGTGAATTTTAAAATGCAGTGGAAGAAGAGCATGTTATGTCAGACGAAACTCTTGCAGACAGTAGAAAGTAGAATAATATATCAGGATAGAATGTTGGAGTGAAGAATGGAAAGGAATATATCTGTATTATATCGGACTAAAATTCTTTGAGGAACGGAAAAATATACGGTGTGGAGTTAAAATTTATAATCGCAATGGCAACCAGCTGTATTCTATCAAATTAAAATTAGTTTTAACAAAGTAGATACGGTTTCTCATACATCAGACGTAACCGTTCAAACAGAATTTGTATTATACCACAATCTTTTAATTATATATGAAGATCTTTCGCAAATATATTGATTTGATGTATCAAACATAATGTTGGGTCGTAGAATTCGTACGATAGAATTTCTATCCAAAGAACAGATTAATCCCTTAACCTATAATTTTCTCCAAACACCGAAGCCGCCTTTGAACGGAACGGAAAACAGCGAATGGTGTCAACGTGTTGGATTGGCCATCTCAGTCCCCCGATGTCAATCCAATCGAAAATGTTTGGTCTCTCACGAAGTACAAACTCCGAGGAAAGCGTATTTCAAAATTGAAGACGCTAGTTTGTATTCGAGAAATATGCAGATCTCTTCCTGTCTCACACGCTGCATGGTTGAAAGTATGCCCAGGAATAATCGCTAATGGTGGTGATTCGACACGTTATTAAGCAAACGCGTATTAGTTCTTTAAACGTACTTTCGAGCTATACAACCTTTTTACAGAAAAGATTTACTCAGATATCGCGTCCACGCTCTTGTGGAACATACTGTATACCGCAAAAATATCGTATCGCGATATAGCATTGTTTGAACGGAAGCGACAAAGCGAGAAAAAGGAGGGAAATATAAATTGTCGAACGCGTGCAAACCAGTAAAGTGTGTACTTAGCTCGGTAAAATTTCGTATGACGCGGCGAGCGCAAACAAATCAGCAACGACCCGCTCCAAATAAACAGAACGCGGAAAGTTAGGGTGGAAACACGGTTCAGTTACGGGGCACGCGCGTTTTTCAGCTGAAACTCAAATAGTTTTGAGCGGAATGCAAGCGTGAGAGAACCAGCCCTTGCACGGTGTCGCTGCTTAGCGATTCTCTTTGCACACGAGAACTTCACGATCAAACGAGTCCCACGGCTCTTTTCCACCTCCTCCTTTCACCTCCCTCCATCTCTTACCTAGTTTCGAGTGTAATTTGTCGAAATTACAGTTTGCCCTCTTCGTCGTGTTTGATTCCAAGGAAATCGTCCGCCTCATTCTTTTTTCACCTCCTACTCCGAACTCCGCGTACAGGATGTTTAAGTAATCAGTTTGTACTTGGACGTCGGTGTTACATTTACAACGATTAGATTATTTAGCACAGGAAACTTTTAGACGATGTTACTTTATTGCTTTTGATGTAATCTCGTAATGCAATTGAAATCTTAATAGGTGATGAATTATGTTAGAAATGTGAAGTAACTATTTTTAAAAATGTCTGCTTTTGAAAAATATTTGAATCTCTTAGAAAAGAATATTGTTATATTTAATTATGTGTTCAAAATGTATATAATTACATTTAATTCTGTCTTGATCGAATTTAATTATTTCTTCAAAAAGTAGTACTTAACCATGTCCTAATTAAATTTCATTGTGTCTAACGGTGCATAATTCCACTTAATTTTGTCTCAATTAAATTGTCGTTTAAAAAAGTATATCACTTAATTGTGTCTTAAAGCAGTATATAATTATATTTAAGCATGTCTCAACAGATTTGAATGTATGTTTATCTCAAATTCGATTGTCTCATTTAATTAAATTTCTGATTTATTTTTTGACACAAAATTTCATTTGTGAGTCACGTCATAATTTACGAGACAGATTTTGATTAATTTTTCTCCCTTTTTAGAAAACTTTAGTATGCAACGTGAGAGTAATTTTTCTGCATCAGGAAAGGAAGGATTTGCAGTATTTCAATGTACAGAGTTTTATTTGTTTCATTAACAATGTCAGTTTTTTATTCGCAGATCTGTTTGTATTTCTTCCAAGGTTTTCCCTTCTGTTTCCGGCACGTATCGATAAATTAACAGCCACAAGAGGAAAGTAATCGCAGTGAACGAGCACATGGGCACGTATGTTCCATAGGACTCTTTCAGAACCTATAAGATAAATAAATCAGTCGTATTTGTTCGTTAAATGATTTTCTGTATTAAAAATATTTCGTGTAGATACCGATGCGTAACAATGTTAATATTAATGTTAGTACTGGTTTATTTAAAACGTAGATTAGTAACAGTGTTCATTTAATTTAGTACTAAATATTTATTTCATTATTTAATTTGCAACCCAGCAGTTGTTTCATTATTTAATTTAGGTCCCAGTACTTATTTAGTTTAAGACCTATTATTTATTTAATTTAGAATCTAATATTTATTTCATTATCTAATTTATTATCATCATTTTCTCAAAGTCATCTCATAAATTAATTTTCCTTACCAATTATGAGATCAATCTAAAAATAATATGAAATTGATAAACAACTATAAAATGAACAGTTAATGACTCAAAAATATTTGCACGTTTTCAAAATATAAAAATTAATATTTCCCCGCCACGTTAACACCAATTTCCATGAAAGAAATCGATGAAAGGTTGTTGAGACGAATGTAGTTGAAAAACGTCGATCAGTTAAAGCAGATCTTGACGTTTCGCTCTGCTAATAAAGTAATAGCGAATTCAGGTCGTCTTGGGAAAATATTTTGTAAGCTCTTCATTGTTTCCGCGTTCCATTAATGCGTTACGAAAATGTTTTCACACTATTGACTTTACTCTCGAACGTCTCGACCCTTCTCGATTCAACTCGAAAGATTGAAACATTATTCTTTGCTGAGCTTTTGAACTTAACTGTGATTGCACACGGCTTAATACTGGTATACCGTCTCGTTCAATTTAATAACACAAAAATTGCAATTAGGCGCAAATACAGGTATGAACGGTATTTTACTGCCTGATGAAGATCAAATTAAAAAAGTATTTCAGAAGAAGAATTTTAATACAATTTTCACTTCTTTCGTTTCAGTTAATATTATCTTGATGTATCTCTTATACGATGAATTGAGTCTCTAATTTAAGTCATAATATTTATATTATTTTTTACGTAAATTAATTCTTTACAAATTCTACGTAAAAAAGCATTAAAGTTCGACATTATAATAAATTAATAATTCATGACACATTTTAAGTTTTAAAAATAAAATTCACGAAAATTAGAAATATTTTATGAATCGTTAATTTTTTTGGACACTGAACTCTAATTGAATATGCAGTTTCAATTTTTTAAAATGTAAACGTGCATTTTATTCTTTTTAATCAAATTTTTGTGCCGATCGATTCCTCGGACTATTTTGCATAAAAAAGCATTAGACCGTTAATGGCGATTAAGCTGATACGACTTTATCCTGGTTTTATCATGAAAACGCTTTATTATTTTCTTTAAAACTTTGCTGGGTGTACGTAATAATAATAATTAAGCCCTAGTAATATTTCAAAAAGATTAACCTCACCAGACCAGAGGTAACTGAATAAATTATGCAAAATAAAATTTACGACAGATTTTAAGAATCTAAAAATTTATGTGTGCACTGATGTTCTACATAATTTTATTTCGCTCACTGTCCAACAAATTTGATGTTTTGCAATTTGCAGATTTTTATGAGCTGCTTATATTTTTTTTTCAAAAACTATGGAGAAAAATGGTTTGCAGATTCGTAATTGGTCGATGAAGATCTAGAGAATTTTCTGGGCTTCGTAATTAATTAGTAAGTTAGTAATAATTTAGTTAGCTTAATAATTTAGTAGGAACTTAGCTTTGTAATTAGTACTAACTTAGCTCAGTGACTTAGTAATTAAGCAAATTTAGCTTTGATAACTTCACTAACTAGGTAACTTATTAATTTGATACTAACGAGTAAGCTTAGTAAATTAGTATTTGGTAAGATGTCAATAACTTAGTTATAAGTAAGCAAGCTTTAGTACTAATCACATAAACTTAGCCTAGCACCAACGTAAACTTACAATTAGTTTAGTACTAATTATGTGAACTTAATGGCATAGTATCAACTAAGTAAACGTAACTTGATAACATAGTACTAAACTTAGCTTATTGACCTAGCACTACTTAAGTAACTGAGCTCATTGACTTAGTAATAATTAAATAAACTTGGCTTAGTAACACAGTACCAAACCTAGCTTAGTAACACAGTACTACGTATACTTAGCCTTGTCACTTAGTACTAAGAAAACTTAGCTCAGTAACGTAGTACTAACTCAATAAACTTAGCTTAGTTACATAGTACCAAGTAAACCTAGCTTAGTAACTGAGTACTGCGTATACCTAATTTAGTCACTTAGTATTAAGTAAACTTAGCTTAGTCACTCAGTATTAAGTAAACTTAGTTTAGTCACTTAGTATTAAGTAAACTTAGTTCAGTAACGTAGTACTAACTCAATAAACTTAGCTTAGTTAGATAGTACCAAGTAAACCTAGCTTAGTCACTTAGTATTAAGTAAACTTAGCTTAGTCACTTAGTATTAAGTAAACTTAGCTCAGTAACGTAGTACTAACTCAATAAACTTAGCTTAGTTACATAGTACCAAGTAAACCTAGCTTAGTAACATAGTACCATGTATACCTAGCTTAGTCACTTAGTATTAAGTAAACTTAGCTTAGTCACTTAGTATTAAGTAAACTCAGTTCTGTAACGTAGTACTAACTCAATAAACTTAGCTTAGTTACATAGTACCAAGTAAACCTAGCTTAGTAACATAGTACCATGTATACTTAGCTTAGTCACTTAGTACTAAGTAAACTTAGCTCAGTAACGTAGTACTAACTCAATAAACTTAGCTTAGTAACATAGTACTATGTATACCTAGCTTAGTCACTTAGTACTAAGTAAACTTAGCTCAGGCACGTAGTATTAACTCAATAAACCGAGTAACTTAGTCCTAAGCAAACTTAGCACGTAACATAGTACTGTCTAAATGTATTATATTGACTTAGTACTAAGTAAACCTTGCTCCCGTCACATAGTGCCAACTATATAAACTTAGCTTAGTAACTCAGATCTATATTAGCTCAATTGTCCATGTAACTTAACTTCACAACTCCGTACTAACTCAGCATACTAACCACCCAAGTACCACACCAACACATCAGAAATGAAAATCCACGTTATCGATTAATCCAGCAGTGAACGTACCTGATAGAACTTAACGACGACGGTAGTGGAGACGGCGTAAAAGAGGGATGCGAAAATGGCCGCAGGTACCTTCACATCGACATGGAAGATTTCTCCAACGTACGCTAGGGGTATGGGATTCAGAGCCAGCCCGTATCCCAGCACATAAATCACCAGAAACACGGAGGGCACCCATCGCATTTTCGAGACGTCGTGTCCGCTCGACAGCAGACCAAAGAAGATGCCCATTATCGCCAGGGACAACACGCAAATTGGTGTCGAGATCAGAAGCAACAACCTTTTGCCGGTAATCCTGACCAGCATCACGCACACACTGCCGGCCAACACAATGGCGCAGCCGGTGATCACTATGCTGACATTGGTGGAGACGTCGAAACCAGCCTCTTCGAAAATGAACGATTGATAAGTCAGAAGCGGCGTGGCTCCCGTTAACGTTAAAGCGCTCAGAACGATCACAGCGATGCGAAAAGCTTTCAGATTCTGACTCTTGGTGAACATCTCCTTGCACGATCGACCGAACGTCATCACCGTCTTGGAATCATCGCTGGCCACGATCCGTTTGATCTCCTCCAGCTCCTCCACGACGTCGTCTTTGCCCAACACCCATTGCAACGTTCGCTCCGCGGACGTCAGCTTGTTCTTCTTCGTGAGGAACACGGAACTCTCCGGTAGCCAGATGAACATCACCAGGAACACGGCGGGAATCGTCACCGATATCATCGACATGGTGAACCGTGACACGCACAGACCGATCGCGTACGCTAACATCATACCCGTGTTCAACAGCACCGCCATCAGTGTACCTGGATAACTCCATTTACTTAGCCCGGATTTTCTGCCGATCCCGACTAACGTCGAATGATCGATGATTTTGCAAATGGCTGACTTGTCAAGCTTTCTTTGGGCATTTCTAGCTTGAAACTGTGTCGGTTGTTAAACGATGATGGACATACTTGATACGAGGAGAGAATGTTATTAACTCTGATGGTTTCAGGATGGACTTGTGAAGGCTTTTTTGAACATTTCTATTTTGAAACTGTTTATATGTGTCGATTGTTACGTGATGGTGGACATACGTGATACGAGCAGAGAATGTTAACTCTGATGGCTTCAGGATGGACTTGTGAAGGCTTTTTTGAACATTTCTACTTTGAAACTATGTATATGTATCGATTGTTACATGATGATGATCGTACTTGATACGTAGAGAGAATGTTAACTCTGATGGCTTCAGGATGGACTTGTGAAGGTTTTTTTGAACATTTCTATTCTGAAATTGTGTTGCCCATTGTTAAACGATGATACTTGACACAAGCAGAGAAAGTTAACTATCTGCAGATGGTCTGCAGGATAGACTTGTGAAGGACTTTTTGAACATTTCCATTTTGAAACTGTGCACGTATTGATTATTAAACGATGATGGAGTTATTTGACAAAAGCAGAGATAGACTTACAAAGGTGTTAATTCTTAAGCATTTTGGATTATTTGGAAATTATGCAAATGTACAATTGTTAAACGATGATGAATATACTTAGCAAGTTATTAATTTTTTGCAAGTATGCAGGATGATTTATGAACGTGTTCTTTGAGCACCTCATTTTGAAATGATGCACTTGTGTGTCGACTGTTAAACGATGGTTATGAAAGTTATAATTTCTGTAAAAGCTGTTTAACTTCTATAAAAGTTCCATGAAAATTGATGAACTTGTATAAAAGTTGTTTAACTTTAAAAACATCGAACATCTAATATACCTTCTGTCGAATATTGAACATGTAAAAAAATTAAACTATGCAAAATTATGTACTGTGTGATAGTAAATAAAAAAGTAGAGCGAAAGAAAAATGAAGTAAGAAAAGAATAGTGTTTATGAAATAAAAAGAAAAGAAAAAAACATGAGAAATACCTAAAGGACCACGTGTCCTCTTGCTGCTAACTTCGCCAAGGTACATCGGCATCACTGCGTACGTTATTCCACATCCTACGCCAGCTAATATTCGACCGGCATAAAGTTGTGTAATGTTGTTCGCCAAACCGAGCAGAATCCAAGCAGAAATCTTTGGTATCGTGGCGAATAGTAATGTTCCTTTACGACCAATTCTGTCCATCAAAAGAAACGGTACGATCGAGCCAAGACCAACTCCGACGTACATCAAATTCACTACCCAGACTAATTTGTCGGAGGATATTCTTATTGGGTCATCGTGTTCGAATTTTTGTATAATCGGAGTACTCCAGCCCTCGTGTAATCCACTATCGATCACCAAAAGGTTACCTGTGTATTTGTTTCAAAATTTCAATCTTTTAGATTGTTTACCCTTTTGATGATAAGTTATGGTTTTAGTTGTGAATTTGGTATTATTTTCGCTATGTTTATTTCAGTATTGAATGCTGCAGTTAGGTATTTGCTATAGTTATTTCAATATTAAATACTACAGTTAGTATTATATTTACTGCAGTTCTTTTAATATCGAATGCTGCAGTTAGTATTATATTTACAATATTTATTTCAATATTTAATACTACAGTGAACATGACATCCACCACAGTAATTTTAACATTGAATGCTGCAGTTAATATTATATCCACTATAGTTGTCACAATATTGAATGCTACTGATATTTCTGGTTCGTTTGCAAAGATGCCAATACTTACAAATTACTCCTATGAATATTTGCCTCACTATTCCGAGATCCATTTTGTTGAGCAATATTTCTCCACCTTTTCGAGGTTATGGCTGATAAACGAGGCAATTGTTGAGGTAGATATTTGTGCCTTGTAGGAAGTAGTTTCATTTGTTTCTGAGATAACACTGCGGTATTGTGATATTATTGACCCATTCACTTTTGAGACGAACTATAGTTATCCTAAGTAAAAGATTTACATCTTTGAAACAATAGAAATATAGACATAAAATATTATAAAGCCTGATGCTAAAGTATTCGTATAAATTTCATAATAGAATACAATTTTATAATAAAATACATAATATAACTATTTCGTTTATTTTTTTATTATGAGGTCAATTGTTTGATGAGATAAACAATATAGAGCAGAGGGCTTGAACAGTCAGACAACATAATTCATGAACATTTTAAACGAAAATTGTTACATATCCAACAATTCCGTAAAATAGCGTGTGAACATCATGGATTTAACTCGACTAATTAACATTTTATCAAGTTCCCTAATTAATATTTTATTTAATTCCGGCAATCATCTGAAATATCTCACATTTATATCCGAAATTCAATCGCACGTTCTGTAAGTAAATTTTCAGAATTTACGGGATGCAAATGTAATTTCAGCGATTTCCTCTTTTTATATTCGAGTTTTCCTCTCACGCTCGTTTATAATTTATCGAGTAACATTCCGCGGTCCACGTAAAATGCAGAAATTCAAAAAATTGAGAACTGTCATTTCTGGAAACACGTTTAAACGGAAATACTTAAAAATTAGTAAGGTAGATAATTCCGTCGGTGTCTTCAAATTCAAGTACAAAAAATTAACTATTAAAATTTAAATTTATTTCATGATCATCTCGAACATATTTTTAAATATTACTTTCTCTATAAGTTATTTTAAGAGTTGCCTATATTTAGAGCATACTTAATTTTTCTTTAATTTAAATAGATAATTTGTATCAAACACCTTCCTAATTCTGAACTGCGTAGGGTTTAATAAGAACTAGTAATAAAACCAACGCTTTGAAACCATACATACCGACTACAACCCACGAGATGGCGCGTGAAGAGGCTGACCCACGTGTTTAGAAAAGCTACAACTCTAATTGATCAGAATAGAAGAATGGACGCCTCACATGTATTTTTGACGGTACAATTGGCTCGAGCGAACATGTACACCAATTAGGACAAAAACAATATCTCCATGTCTCAAAATTTTTATATTCTCGAATACTTATATTCCCGAATCCCTATATTTGTGAATACCTACATTTCCAAATCCCTATATTCCCAAATTCTTATATACCCAAATCGGTATATCCCCAAATTACTTCGTCCCTAAATCGCTATATCCCCAAATTCCTACGCCCTCAAATTGCTACATCCCCAAATCGCTATATTCCCAAATTTCTACGTCCCCAAATCGCTATATCTCCAAATTCCTATGTTCTCAAATCGGTACATCCCCAAATCGGTACATCCCCAAATCGGTACATCCCCAAATCGGTACATCCCCAAATCGCAATATCAGCAAATTCCTACGTCCCCAAATCGCTACGCCCCCCAATCGCTATATCCCCAATTACCTACGTCCCCAAATATATATATCCCCAAATCGGTACACCCCCAAATCGGTACATCCCCAAATCGGTACGTCCCGAAATCGCTACGTCCTCAAATCGCTATATCCCCAAATTCCTACGTCCCCAAATCGCTATATCCGCGAATTCCTACGTCCCCAAATCGCTATACCCCCAATTTCCTACGTCCTCAAATCGTTACGTCCCCAAATTGGTACATCCCAAAATCGCTACGTCCCCAAATCGCTATATCCCCAAATTCCTACGTCCCCAAATCGCTACGCCCCCAAATCGCTATACCCCCAATTTCCTACGTCCTCAAATCGTTACGTCCCCAAATTGGTACATCCCAAAATCGCTACGTCCCCAAATCGCTATATCCCCAAATTCCTACGTCCCCAAATCGCTATATCCGCGAATTCCTACGTCCCCAAATCGCTACGCCCCCAAATCGCTATACCCCCAATTTCCTACGTCCTCAAATCGTTACGTCCCCAAATTGGTACATCCCAAAATCGCTACGTCCCCAAATCGCTATATCCCCAAATTCCTACGTCCCCAAATCGCTATATCCCCAAATTCCTATGTCCCCAAATCGCTACGCTCCCAAATCGCTATATCCCCAATTTCCTACGTCCCCAAATCGTTACGTCCCCAAATTGGTACATCCCAAAATAACTACGTCCCCAAATCGCTATATCCCCAAATTCCTACGTCCCCAAATCGCTATACCCCCGAATTCCTACGTCCCCAAATCGCTACATCCCCAATTTCCTACGTCCCCAAATCGGTACATCCCCAAATTGCTACGTCCCCAAATACATTTGCCTCTACCTAACGCCAGAAGTGTTCCCAGAAGGAATAGATCATTCTTTTACTTTTAGTCGACCACGCGCCAACTCGTGAGTTGTCATCCGTACACGTCCCTTAAAAAATGACAGGAAATCAAGAAAAAGACACAGAAAAAACAAGCTGTCCACTAAGTATTTAAAACGTGCGACAGTTTTTGTAGTATGTACTGAAGTTAGTCCACATTTATATCACTTTCACTATATTATTATTGTCGCCAGGTTTAATCTATCAAAGTATAGTAATGTTCGACCCAGATCTTCGATCTGTCCATTTCTGTCATCCCTCTAGTCGATAATGCAGCTGCATCGTCGTTTATTGCATCATTATTATCGTTGTTATTATTAGCGCGCAAATCTCGTTCATTAACATCACTGCACAATTAATCCGTAATTGCTGATAAGCGTCGTTCGATTTATCGGTAAATTCGATGAGTTATACGTCGTTGGGTACTTGAAATTTTGAGCAGTTATTTTATTAGATTCGGTGAAAGTAGATAAGGAAAATTTCAACACGGAGGACAAGGTTATGTCGGTGAGATTAAATTGCTTCAGCTATTATTACGTTATCTGCGATGGAATACTTTGAGCTTTTAGTAGTCAAGCTATAAAACGTCGCGTAAGTAGATGAATGGAATATTTCAACGTGCAAGGAAGTATTTTCATAGGTGCAATTAAATTAGAACAGTGTCTCTCAAACGGTATACGCTGCATTATACAGATGTCTTTAGACATCTTTAATCTTTGAGAGATCTTTTTTAGAACTTTGCATTTCTTTGAGATTTCTTTTGGGGTTTTGAAATTTGACACGTTGAGATGAATATTGGTAATTTAGGATTTATGCAATTTGGGACTTTGAGATATAATCATGCAAGTTTGGGATTTTGGAGTTTTGGAACTTTGAGACTTCGGGGTTTAGGAAAGTTACCTTGAAATGAATTTTCAGAACTTCGAGAAATTGAGATTTTGAAAATTGGGAACTTTGAGATTTCGGTGTAATGCAAGTTTGGGACCTTGGAGTTTTGGAACTTTGAGACTTCGGGGTTTTGGAAAGTTACCTTGAAATGAATTTTCAGAACTTTTTAACTTTGAGCAGTTGGGATTTTGAAAATTCGGAACTTTGAGATTTCGGTGTAATGCAAGTTTGGGACCTTGGAGTTTTGGAACTTTGAGACTTCGGGGTTTTCGAAAGTTACCTTGAAATGAATTTTCAGAACTTCGAGAAATTGGGATTTTGAAAATTGGGAACTTTGAGGTTTTGGTGTAATGCAAGTTTGGGACCTTGGAGTTTTGCAACTTGGAGACTTCGGGGTTTTGGAAAGTTACCTTGAAATGAATTTTCAGAACTATTTATCTTTGAGAAGTTGGGATTTTGAAAATTCTGAACTTCGAGCTTTTGGTGTAATGGAAGTTTGGAACCTTGGAGTTTAGAAATGTTAAGACTTGGGGGTTTTGGAAAGTTACCTTGAAATGAATTTTCAGAACTTTTTAACTTTGAGAAGTTGAGATTTTGAAAATTTGAAACTTTGAGATTTTGGTGTAATGGAAGTTTGGGACCTTGGAGTTTCGAAATTTGGAGACTTCGGAGCTTCAGAAGACTAATATGTCGAGATTTAGAAACTTTTGTATTTTGCAGCTTGTAGTATTCTGGAATTTGGAACATTGATACTCCGGACATTAAAATTCGCGATTTTGAATCTTTCGAAGCTTTAGAATTTCAAAAATTTTTACACTTCATAATTTCAGACCTATAAAATTTTGGGTCTAGGAAATTGTGAAATACGTTACGACAGAATCAGATTTAAGTAAAAATTAAGAAAACAAATATATATGCGTGAGTCGAAATTGTAATGTGTTTAGGTGTCGAGAAACAGTGCTCCCCTCAGGTTGATTTCAAGGATCGCTGGTAGAAAAACGCGTAATCAGTTTTAACGTGAGATCGTTACGCAATTCCAACAGACGTTTAAGGATGTAATTACGCCGATTCGTAATACAGATAATGCATCTCCCACGATTGCATAATGTCGTGTCGATGTAACGTGCATCTAAATATACTGTCTAGACGTTGTTCTGCAGGAATCCCCTTCTGTTTTTTGTTATTTCACATGATCCAATTAACACTTTTTTATTATCGTTTTATACCTATCTTCTACAATATTGCATTTTTGATTTGATAACTGTAATTTGATACCTATTTTATATCATTTATAATTTATACTATACAAATTAATATTGATTTAATAAAATTGTTAATTTATGCTACACAAGTTAATATTGATTCGATAATATTTATAATGTATGCTGTATGATTTAATATTAATTTGATGTAATTTATAATTTATGCTGTGTAATTTAATATCAATTTTATGTAATTTATAACTCATGCTATGTAATATAATATTAAACCGATATTAATAGTTAATAATTAGTGTAAAAATAATTAATCTTTGTATTATATTAAATATGCTACATGAAATAATATAACGAGAAACTCATGTATTTTGTTACAGAAACATAAATTCCAAAGTTGTTGATTAACGAGATGGTTAAAAATCTTGTCTTTTGCAATTGCAATTTTCTCAATCAAAATATTGTAAAATCATGAATATCTGTAAAATTATTACTTATAAAACCTAAATTAATTTTGAACTAATTAAATATATCGAAATTCCAATATTTTTGTCGTACGTTCTCAAAACAATACAAATTTGCATTGTTCAATAAATTTTTTCAAAAAAACTTCTTGAACCAAAAGTCCACTGTTAACCACAAATCTGTTTTCTATATCTTCATCAATATTCCCCCTTAAGTTAAAAAAAAAGAACATCTTTAAACTCCAACTCACGTAATTTGATTCACGAAACTAAATAAAATGATACAAAAACCATGGCAGTCAATCATCGAATTTTATCGCAGCGCCCTGCACGGTTTGCTCAGATTCGAAAGTACATAATTTATCGGAGCATTCAGTACTTTCATCTTTTCCGTGAAAATCTCAGTTTCCCTTTCGAGTCTGGCAACGCAATCCCGAAAGATTGTATTTTTCCGCGAAAGTATTCCCAGTCCCCGTGTAATTTACGACACTGTTTTTCCCCCAGCAGAATATTTAGTTAGGAAAGAAAATCCAGCGCGGACGAGTGCTTGAATTATGATCCCGAGATATCTGGCCGTTCCTCTGTTACGGAAATGCGCGAGTCTCGATTAATAAATCGCGAAACCGGAAACGAAGTTACACTCGACGCTCAAAACTCCGTCGTGTGTTCCTTCTTTTTTTTTTCTCGTCGTTTCGCAGTTTCGAACGTTTTCCATTCTTCTCTTTCGTTCGATTCGCTGAATTAACGCGACACCGGCGTTCGGATCTTTTCTCTCGGATCCGCTACTGCGAAACGTTCATTCTTATTCTCGATCGTTTTACTCGACCATTTCGATATGAAACTTTTAACGTTATGTAATGACAAGTTATAAGAAGAAGCTTTAACTTTCGAAGAAGCTTTACCCTCTCCAATTTACGATTATTTCATAATTTGAAATATGCAGGATTCGAAGGCACAATAATTTGGAAAATTTGAGAATTTAGAAACTTGGAAAATTGAGGATTTGGAAGTATGTATTAGATCTTGAAAAATTTAAGGGATATGAAAATTAGAAAATTTGGAATATTAGAAATTTAAAAATTGATAAGAAAATGCAGAAATATAGAAAGTGTGACATTTTGCAATTAGGAACTTTGGACAGTTGGAAATCTTGGGAGCTGATAAATCGGTTATCTGGGGAATTTAGTGAATTTATAGAATCTTGGGAATCTAGGTAATCTAGGAAATTTAGGAAATCTAGGAAATCTAGAAAATCCAGGAAATCTGGGAACCTAGGGAATTTAGGAAATCTAAGGAACGTAAGAAAACTAGGGAATCTGGGGAACCTAGAGAATTTAGGAAATCTAAGGAACGTAAGAAAACTAGGGAATCCAGGAAATCTGGGGAACTGAGGAAATCAAGGAATTTAGGGAATCTAGGGAGTTCGGGAAATCTAGGGAATATGGGGAATCTAGGGAATCTAGTGAATCAAGGCAATCTAGGGAAATCAAGGAAAATCTAGGGAATTTGGGAAATTTAAGGAATCTCGCGAATTTGGGGAATTTAAGAAAATCTAGGGAATCTAGGGAATTCGGGGATCTAGGTATCCTAGGGAATTCTGAGAATCTAGGTATTCCAGGGAATTCGGGGAATCTAGGGAATGTGGGGAATCTAGGGAATTTAGAGCATTTAGGGTATCTAAGGAATATAGGGAATCTAGGGACCCCGGGGAAACTAGACAATATTGGAAAAATATGGAGTATTGCGAATTGGGGGAATTTATGAAATCTAAGTTTTCTATGGTGTCTTAGGAATCTGGGGATTTGAAAAATCTGGGGAAACTAGGGATATAGCCATTTAATAATTGGAAAATTCGGTAATAATTGGAAAGTTGGAATTTTTTATATATCGAAGATTCCGGAATTTTGGTATTTGAGTATTTACTCATTTTTTTCGAATTTGGAAATGCAGAATTTGGTAACCCAACGAATATTACGAATTTGAAAATTATATAAAAATGTTGATATCTTCAAATTTGAGAATCAAGAAATTTGCTAATCTGGCAATATCGAAACCTAGAGTTGAAAAATGTTAAAATATTGAAGGTTTACAAATGATTGAACTGCAATCATTTGATAACATGAATTTCAATTCTAAACTAATAATGAATCACTCGAATTAAATTGATCTCCATGGCGAGCGCGGTGGTTAGATAACGCGAATTGTTCGTCAATTTATTTACAATCTCAGAGCGTACATCTTTATCGTTGTAAACAAGTTGTTTCTATAGAGCATCGTCCGAAACGTGTTACAGAAGCAAAACCTCTCGAGCCGTTGAGAAGCAAACTGCTGCTCGAGTGGATATGCAAGAGAAAATTTGATGCACCACGCAAGCCCCAAATTGGCTTCGTTATTCGTTGATTCGTTGGCCGGCTTCTCGTGAAACTCGTAACAGAATGTTTTGTAAAACGTCTGCCCGGATTGTAGCAACATTTACCGTGCTCCTCTGATTAGTCGGCTACGTAATTTCACTAACAAAGACACTTTAACGCACGATGTGTAACCAAACATTTTATTGTTGTTCAGACCACTCGCATACTCGAAACATTAATTTATCTTATCTTATCGGATAGGTTATTGCAAATGAGGCGAATGCTATGATCAGTTTATTGTTCCCGTTTCTAATCAGGTAATATACTATTTGATAGACATATATATTTAACTTAGGCGATAAAGTTTTTTTTTTAAATTAGTAGGAGGGAAATTATCTTCTCTTTAAGATAGTTATTTCTCGTCTAATAATAAACTGCTCAATTATCTCATAATAAATAATTAATGAATAAATAAGTAACGAGAAAATTTGCAAAATCTCAGATTTAATTAAAAATTAGTTACAGCTTATATAAGTTAAATTTCACTGCCCGTAATTAAAATACAATAAATCGAACAATCACCAAGTTCTTCGAACTGTTCGATTATGTTTAATAACCAATTACAATTTACTAAGACAGAGTTATCTGGATAACTCGTGTGCAGAATGCGACCCCGTCAAATTAATTCGCGACGAAGATATCGCAGTTGTGACGTTTCAGTCGTTACGGTGTCATCAACTTCGTTATCGCCTGGGTAATAAACGATGTTAGTACACCCGTATGTGGAAAAATCGTAATTGTTTTTTATCACGGTTTAACACGTTGTGTTCTTTTCTAAAACTGTCTATAACAGCGTCAACATATTTCAGTTTCATTACACGACGCTGTTATTAACACTAAATTATACTGTACACTTATTTTGAAATTCAAAAATAAATAAAAAAATTTAATCTTGGGATAAATATTTGCGTTAACTCTACAATTTTTGAAGATAAATTAGTGTAGAATGAAATAAGGTAATATCGATTTGAGATTCCTGGACAGTTTAGAATTTAGGAATTTGAAAAATTGAAAATTTAGAAATTTAGAATTTTTGAAGTGTGGGAATTCAGAAATTTAAGAGTGTAGGAATTTGGGACTTGAGAAATTTAGAAATTTGGAAAGTTAGAATTTTGGGACTTGAGAAATTTAGAAATTTGGAAAATTTCAACTTTAGAAATTTGGGACTTGAGAAATTTAGAAATTTGGAAAATTTGAACCTTACAAATTTGGGACTTGGGAAATTTTGAAACTTGGAAAATTTGGGACGTGAGAAATTTAGAAATTTGGAAAATTTCAACCTTAGAAATTTGGGACTTGGGAAATTTAGAAATTTGGAAAATTTGAACCTTAGAAATTTGGGACTTGAGAAATTTAGAAATTTGGAAAATTTGAACCTTAGAAATTTGGGACTTGACTAATTTAGAAATTTGGAAAATTTGAACCTTAGAAATTTGGGACTTGACTAATTTAGATATTTGGAAAATTTGAACCTTAGAAATTTGGGACTTGACTAATTTAGAAATTTGGGAAATTTGAACCTTAGAAATTTGGGACTTGAGAAATTTAGAAATTTGAAAAATTTGTACCTTACAAATTTGGACCTTGAGAAATTTAGAAATTTGGAAAATTTTAACCTTAGAAATTTGGGACTTGATTAATTTAGAAATTTGGGAAATTTGAACCTTAGAAATTTGGGACTTGAGAAATTTAGAAATTTGAAAAATTTGTACCTTACAAATTTGGACCTTGAGAAATTTAGAAATTTGGAAAATTTTAACCTTAGAAATTTGGGACTTGATTAATTTAGAAATTTGGAAAATTTGAACCTTAGAAATTTGGGACTTGGGAAATTTAGAAATTTGAAAAATTTGTACCTTACAAATTTGGACCTTGAGAAATTTAGAAATTTGGAAAGTTTCAACCTTACAAATTTGGGAATTTGTAAATTTAGAATTTTTTAAATGTGAAAATCTGAAAATTTAGAAATTCGCAAATTTGAAATTTTCAAATTGTGGAATTTGAAAAATTTACGAATTTCTAGGATTGGAACATGAAATTTGGAAATTTCTGAAATGTAGAAATTCGAGAAATTGGAGAAATTTGCAAAAATTTTTCTTATAAATTCTTCCACCGATATATAATAAAATTTGATAATTTTCTTAGATATCCTGTTAATCAAAAGAAAATACTAACGTATCAGTATTTATCACCCCAAGAAAATGCACAATATCACTGCTCATTAACAAAGAAAAAAGACAAATTAAAATGCAATCATGTCACCACCAAATAAAAAGTGCACTGGAATCAATTTCAAATCAAAGTACATTATCTATGCAAATACTCTCACTACCTATACATATTAATCTCCTTAACGAGGGAATGTAAAATTACAATAACAAATCACACGAAGCGGCACAAATCAAGATTTTTAATTTCATTGATCATCAGAGCGTATCCACATGCTCTAGTAAATCAAATCAATCACGTTAATACATTCTGAAATATTACTTATGCATACATTATCCTGCTACCCGCACGCTCTATTTATATTTCATCTATGCATATCAATCCCACATCCTAATTGAACTATTCAAAAGCGCACAACCATTAAATGATTCATCGTACGAAACCCCGAGGAGTTATCTAGGGATTAATCAAGCTCCTAAATGACCAAAACTACACTAAATAAATTACCGTCGTACTACGTCCACTTCTTCAGGTACTTTAGCGACAAACAATCAAATAATCCACTTTAAGAAAACTTCTATTTCACTGTGGGAACGAGTCGGTTCGAATATGATCACTTTTCTCCCGACAGCTTCATTTGATCCAAAAAACTCGATCATAGATCGATAGTTCACTTCTTTCCGATCATATTCCGTGTGTCACTTTTGATTTTCGCGCAACTTTTCATTCATGAATTTGAACCGTGCGTGAACGGGAAAAGCGCGCGAAATTTGAACGTTGTTGAAGAGCGTGGGTCTCGACGGGTTTGCGTCGATCTCATCCTCGAACACGGCAAGGAAGGAAACTGAACTCGTTCGCGATACGTAGACACGTAAAACAGCCGGTGATTTTCTTCGATTCCCACTCCTTTCGCTTTTTATAAACCGCGAATGACGCGGTCGATCAACGTTCGTTGTTTTCTTGCGGATTCTTGTTCGCGACTGTCCTCGCGACGAAAGTTCACCAGGCGGCAAAAATCGATTCTAGTTTCACGAGGATTTTCCTCTTCGCGAGCCTGCGGTTTCGAGATTGTTTTTCCTCGTTGGGATTTAATTGCGTCCGATGCGAGAACCGGTCGATCCGGTAAAAATGACGGATTAAACGAGAAGCGACGATTCCTGGTAAATCCTCTTCGAGGACTGACGCGCATCGAAGACGGCGCGGTAAATTCTTCTTGAACGTGAAATCTCAAGAATTTTGAGGGATTTGTGCAGATAGAGGTATCGCAGTTTAAGAATACTTTACTTGGGGATATTTTATTTTGGGGAGTTTACAATTTGAGTTTTTTAATTCGGGGATTTCAGTCGGGAGATCTTGGGAGTTAGGGATATTCTATTTTAGAGATTTTGGAGACTAGGAATTATTTAGTTTGGGGATATTTTATTTTGGGAGTTTGCAATTTGAGTTTTTTAATTCGGGGATTTCAGTTGGGAGATCTTGGAACTTGGGGATATTTTATTCTTGAGATCTTGGGAGTTAGGGAAATTCTATTTTAGAGATTTTGGAGGTTAGGAATTATTTAGTTTGGGGATATTTTATGTTTGGAGTTTGCAATTTGAGTTTTTTAATTCGGGGATTTCAGTTGGGAGATCTTGGGACTTGGGGATATTTTATTCTTAAGATCTTGGGAGTTAGGGATATTCTATTTTAGAGATTTTGGAGGCTAGGAATTATTTAGTTTGGGGATATTTTATTTTTGGAGTTTGCAATTTGAGTTTTTTAATTTGGAGATTTCAGTCGGGAGATCTTGGGATTTGGGGATATTTTATTCTTGAGATCTTGGGAGTTAGGGATATTCTATTTTGGAGATTTTGGAGGTTAGGAATTATTTAGTTTGCCGATATTTTATTTTGGGAGTTTGCAATTTGAGTTTTTTAATTTGGAGATGTCAGTTGGGAGATCTTGGGATTTGGGGATATTTTATTCTTGAGATCTTGGAAGTTGGGGATATTCTATTTTAGAGATTTTGGAGGTTAGAAATTACTTAGTTTGGGGATATTTTATTTTACAAATTTTGAAGGTTGGGAATTATTTAGTTTGGGGATATTTTATTCTTGGGATTTTGAGATTTGGGGATATTTTGCTTTAGAGATTTTGGAGGTTAGGGGATTTTTTATTTTACAAATTTTGGAGGATGGGAATTATTTAGTTTGGGGATATTTTATTCTTGAGATCTTGAGATTTGGGAATATTCTATTTTAGAGATTTTGGAGGTTAGGATTTATTTAGTTTAGGGATATTTTATTCTTGAGATCTTGAGATTTGGGGATATTCTGTTTTAGAGATTTTGGAGGTTAGGAATTATTTAGTTTAGAGATATTTTATTTTACAAATTTTGGAGGTTAGAAATTATTTAGTTTGGAGATATTGTAGACCATGGAATTTAGAAATTTTTAACTTGGGGATATTTTATTTTAAATGTGTTAGAATTTAGGAACTTTTTAATTTATTTTGAAAATCTTGAAATTTATGTATGTTTTAATTTGGAAATTGATTTGTGCCTTCAGGAATTTTGCCTTCACATATACAAAAATTGTAGAATTAGAAAATTTGTTAAATTTTGCAAATTTCTAAAATTAAAAAATTTGAACTTCCAAGAATTTGGAGACTGAAAAATTTGCAAATTAGGAAATTTAAACATCTTACAAAGTAGAAATGTATATCTTGAATTAAGAAATATAGAAATTGTAAACATGAAAATTTGGCAATTTGCAAATTTAAAGACAATATCAAAAGTACAAATTAAAAAAACCATCACTACACAAGTTTTGTATAGATATTTAAAGCATCGAATATGCCAATATCCGAATTTCGAAATAGGAATACAAAAGAATACTACAGCCGCAAATAAAAAATCAACAAACACAAGAATCTTTGTTACACGTTCACTGTTGTTTGATTGATTTCCCTTCGGCCCCATATTGTTTCCGCCAAACTTCTCCAAACAATACGAACACTTCGGAAAAAATTCACCTCGATAGCTGTGAATTTTTCTGTCGTTTTTAGTTAAACATTCTATCGTAACAGAGATCAATGGCTTACTATCGAATAAAACGCAGAATTTAAAGCGGTATGCAAACATATCCGCACGAAACTTTCCATGCAACTCGGTTAAAATAAACGAATTTATTAATTCGGAATCTGCGGCTCGATTAAAGTTCTGTTTCAAACATTCGTCCGTTGTTTGAGATGTGAAATAAATCCGCAAAATTCATATTCGATTTGAAATACACACTATTCTATATCAGTTGTTGATTGCGCTATTTGTATAAATACTAACAAAATATAAAAGAGTAATCAAAAGCGTTCAATCGAGAATATGGCACCTCAAATAAAGCATTTAAAAAGTTTGTAAATAAACTTGCAAAAATTTAATTTCTGCTGCAAAGAATTGATGCTTATTCCATTTATTTAAAAGGAGCAGGCGAACAAATGTTTCAACAAATTCATTTTTTAGTTTCTTGTTTTTTAATTCATCTGAAATATTTCTTTTTTGTCTTCTGCATGGACACATTTTTATAAATTATCACTGTGAACGTACTTAGGGTGATAGAAATATAACTTTTAATACTTTAATAAATTTTAACGCTATAACTGTTAATACTGTCTAATATTGATGTGTTAATACTGTTTAATATTGTCTGATATTAACAGTATTGATCCATATTGACAGCAACTAATATTGACAGTGCTGATTAATATTGACAGCAACTAATATTGGTATTAAAGAACATATTCATAATGTGGAACACGTTCTAAATTATTATAGATTCTTTACACTCAACAGAATAATTATCTTAAACAGAAAATAAATTCAAAAATGTTTTGAACATTCGAGGACAAACACAAAATCACCAAAATATTTTATATTCACCTTCATTAAAACATTTAAGTATTTAACTTACATATTCACTCAAAAATATTTTACATTCATCTTCGCTTAAAAATTTTAGTTGACTCTCATTTCACTCAATTTGACTTACAGCCATTTAGATCAGTATGAATCACGGTGCTTCACGATCGACTTTCAACTGAAGTTAAAAAATTAATGATTGTATTTGTAAATATTTTGGTCAGTGATGTTGCCATTTATTTACCAAAATGATGCAGTGTTTTCACTCTTCCACGGTTCGAACACATCGTACAGCTGTTCAAAATCGAGTGAAAGAATTCTGAAGAAACCTCAGGTGCTTCTAATCGTGCCACGAGCTAAACAGCTGAGTGCTCCCGCCATTTTTGGTAGAATACAGGTTCAGTTTGGAAGAAAACGACGAGAAAAAGATAGAGAGGAATGTATCGCAGGGGTCAGTAACTCGATGGCCTTGAACGGTCAATTGCCGAGGCGGGCCAACTTCATTTAAAATGGCGTTTCGTAAGTCACAGGTGGTTCGAACGAGCCAGCCAACGTTCTGATTTCGAGATATAATCCTGTACGAACAGCTGAGGTCAAGTTCAGCTTCGTGAACGGATAATCACCTTCAGAAGCCAGAGAATTTCAACAGTAACTTGACATTGAAAGTACAATAATTCTTGATGCAACTACTTTTTAACGTAGACACGAACGAGGAATCCCCGTTGGCTTGAAAGTTAAATCGAAATAAGGAAAGCAAACTGCGAAGCGAGAACAGGCTTAGGTTAACCGGCTATGAGGAAAGTTGTACTCCGTGGAATTCAACTGTGACGAATCTTTAAGACATTTATTTTCGTATGTGTTAATTGCTCGTGATGACCTCGAAGGTGTTCGAGGCTAAATGAAAAAAAGTTGTTAAACGGTGTTTTAAAAAGAATATTCTTGGTTAATATATACAATATATTATACAATTGGGCAACAGTCAATATAATTACATCGAGTATGCAAATAATTCAATATGTTTTCGTGTTTCATACTAGTTGACATTATTTAATATAATTATGCTTGGTGTAATGAAATCAAATACCCAAATAATCCAATAGAAGTTCATGTTAGCACATCTTGCTAACTTGAGTATAATAATTAGTTACTGTAACCAACAAACAAGATCCCAATTCCCATGTTTCACATCACTAGCTTTCACTATTTCAATAATGTACAAGACTTTCTTGAGGATAATAATTTCACCCTGTAACCTAAATACCTAAATAACCCAGTATTTTCAATGTTTCATATTACCAATTTTTACTGTCTTAGAATTGTACAAATAAAAGTCTCTTGAGTATGGTAATTAGCTACACCCCGTATAACAAGTAGGTCAAATACCTATATAACTCAATATAAATCCCCATGCTTCATATCACCAATTTTGAGTGTTTGAGAATTGCATAAGTAAGAGTCTTGAGTATAATTAGTTACACCCCCATAGCCAAATGGTGAAATGTGGAAATGTAATGTAAATTCCCATACTTCATATCACCAATTTTCATTGTTCGAGTAACGTACAAATAGCAGTCTCTCGAGTACAATAATTAGTTACACCCCTTATAACCATAAGATCAAATACCGAAATAACTCAATAATTCCCATGCTCCACATCATCAATTTGCACTATTTCAGTAATATACAAATAAAACTCCCTTGAGTATAATAATTAGTTACACCCCCTATAACACATCAAATACCGAAATACCCCAATATAAATTGCCATGCTCCACATCACCAATTTTCACTATTTCAGTAATGTACAAATAAGAGTCTCCTGAGTATAATAATTAGTTACACCCCCTATAACTAACACATCAAATACCGAAATAACCCAATATAAATTGCCATGCTCCACATCACCAATTTTCACTATTTCAGTAATGTACAAATAAGAGTCTCCTGAGTATAATAATTCCTTACATCCCTTATAACCAATACACCAAATACCAAAATAACCCAATATAGATTCCCGTATTTCAAATCCCCCATTTGCACTATTTCAGTAATATACAAATAAAACTTCCTTGAGTATAATAATTAGTTACACCCCCTATGACACATCAAATAGCGAAATACCCCAATATAAATTCCCATGCTCCACATCACCAATCTTCACAATTCAGTAATATACAAATAAGAGTCTCCTAAGTATAATAATTACCGCCCCTATAACACATCAAATACCGAAATACCCCAATATAAATTCCCATGCTCCACATCACCAATTTTCACAATTCAGTAATGTACATATAATGGTCTCCTAAGTATAATAATTACCTCCCCTATAACACATCAAATACCGAAATACCCCAATAAAAATTCCCACTCTCCAATCCTCACTTCATCAACATCTCAACAAAGCAATCATTACTATAACCAGTAAATTGCATCGAAATAATAAATTCCCATGTCTCAGCAATTCTCACTACTTCAACAAAGACTCCAAATTGTGGCGCAGAGTAAAACGGTAAGTCAGAAGGGACAATCTAGGTACGACACACGTAGGTTGCACGAAGAGGAAGGCACAACGGTCCCTAAAGTATATTTGCATTTGCATTCGGTAATTAAACTCGGTCCGTTAACGGGACGGTCGTTCTTATCGAAGTTTACTGGTCGAAGAAGAGCAATTGGTCGGAATCCTAAATAGCTTTAGGGGCGCGTGACCGAGTTATAATGAAACGGAAACCGGCAAGGCACGAAACAGTCACGAAGAGGCGGGTGATTAATCGTTTCGCTCGAACGATCGTTCTACCGGCTTCATTAAGTAATTAAATTTCCTTCTCCACTTTTGGGGCTAATGTTTCAGACAAATCGCAGAAACTTGACTGATTCGTTCCCATGGAACCAGACGCATTGTTTTCACAGACATTCCACCTAAATACATTTCTTATGTTATTTCGTTATCTTTGTTGCTCTGTGTAATTACACTGTAATTAGATGAACTTGGAGAATAGCAATTGTTAACCATAATTATTTACATGATTTATGACTGTTAATCTCGTGTGGTTTGTGTTCACCTCAATTATGTGTGATTTGTAATTAACCTCACTTATTGATATTGTCTGTAATTAAAAATTTTTATCTTTGTATTGTAACTCTGTATAATTAAACTGTAATTTGATGACGAAAAGGAACAATTAAAATGCTTCTGTTAATCGTAATTATTCATATGGTTCATGACTGTTAACATTACTCATATGGTATATGACTTCATATTAATTACTCATATGGTTTATGATTGTTAACATGAATTATTCATATGGGTTATAACTGTTAACCTTAATTATTCACGCGAGTTGAAACTATAAATCCCAATTGTCACGGTTTATGAGTGACAAGCTTTATTTTTGTCTTGTAATCGTACATAATTAACACCTCGATTACCACATCATCCATGTCTGACGTTTAATTTCCATATGAATCTATCACCTGCATTACTAAGAATTTCTTCATGTACATACTTGGAAATAATCGTATAAATACTTGGAACTGTGGATAGTAAATATAGGAAAATATTGTGAAGATATTAGGTAAGATTCGTTGTAAATAAAAATATTGTCTAATAAAATTTTCTATTGCGTCAGTATGACAGTTAACGTGTTAAGAATGTAAGTAAAAACTGAAAATAATGCACACACGTGTTAAAGTCCGTATTATTAGAAAATGTGTATAATAATGCAGCAAAAAATCAGGAGTAATAATCTTGCACGTCAACATATCACAACTTGATGGATTTATGAACACCCGAGTGCAATAAAAATTAACCATAAAGTAATCGAAACGAATAATGACGCTTGGGATTAAAATGCACGATGTTGCATTGACGTTTAATTGAAGTATACGTTGTAAATGAATAGAGAGAGAGAGAGAGAGAGAGAAAACCATGTCGATTCCGAAGTTGATATACCATTGAAAAAGCAATTACTTGCGTAACTTTTAAAGTAAATTGATTGTTCCACACGATCGGTATCTGCTGAAGGCAATCGAGTTTGAAAGATTGTCGAGGTGATTGTGAAAATTTCATAAAAAACGTGGGAATGGATTTACATGATCGGTTAGTTGCGAAGTATTGCGAATATTCAAGCGCAACAACGATTAAACGAAAAAAAACCAAGAGAAAAATTGTAAAAATCCATTACATGTTTGTAAGCAAATTGTTTTTTTTTTTTTTTAATTTTTTAATTTATTTATTTAGGGCTTAGGCATTTTGAGAGATATACATTTTTAATCACAGAAATTTAAATATTTGGAAATTTAGAATTTTCAAGTTCGAGGATTTGGAAAACTCCAATTTGGGAATTTGTAAAATTCAGATTTGGGAGTTTGCACAATTCAAATTTTGAAATTTGCAAAACTGAAGTTTGGAAATTAGCAGAATTCAGATTTGGGAATTCACAAAATTCAAATTTGGAAATTTACAAAATTCAAATTTGGAAATTTACAAAACTCAAATTTGAAAATTTGTAAATTTCAAGTTTGGGAATTCACAAAATTCAAATTTGGAAATTTGCAAAATTCAAATTTGGGTATTTACAAAATTCAAATTTGGAAATTCGCAAAATTCAAATTCGGAAATTTACAAAACTCAAATTTGGGAATTTACAAAATTCAAATTTGGAAATTTACAAAAGTCAAATTTGGAAATTTGCAAAATTCAAATTTTCAAATACAAGAATTTAAGAATTTACAAATTTAAATGTTTTAACTTCTCAAATTTTCCAATTCAAAGCTCTCAAATTTAAACTATTGGAAATTACAAATTCTGAAATCTTCAGATTTAAATCTCTAAACCATCAAACTTACAAATTTTCAGCTTCAAAATTAGATCTCAAATTTGATCTAAATCGCAAATTTTCAATTTCAAAATTACCAAACCCAAACAAATTGAGTTCCTCAATTTCAAAATTCCTAAATCACAAATTTTTAATATTTCTGCGTTAGAGCATCGATAATCAATTATTGCATACCTATAATTTCAGTCCCTATAATTTCATCAAGCACGTAACAAAACTTCGTAGTACTTCAGGAAACAAATCAGCTCGGCTACTAAAACTGATTAAAGCGATAGGTAATTACCAGTTGATCGTCAATTATTATCGGAACATAATTGCAAAGCAGATTGAAATCCTTGATTCGAGAAGGTTTACTAGGAACGTTTCTCTTTGAATAGAGTGATAATTAAGGCTCAATGTCGCGCGTTCATACTTGTGCTATTTAAACACCTACGTAGAGGATAGCTTTTTTCTTTTTCGACCAATTATCATATCGCATAAATGACGCGAAACGTGGTAAGTGGATTATGGTCTCTGTAACGATATCTAACGGGAGGGGATAGAGTTCTCAATGTCGGCCACATTTTCGTTCGCATATTGAATCACGGTCGAAATGAAAAATCGTATTTTTGCCGGTTAGCAGACCGTGAAGGTATGAAATTAAAATTAACGCAGTGTCGTAGTTAGTCATGCAAATGCATTTCCTTCTCGTACACTGGCTAAGGATTGATGTTGCCCGAGGACATTCGACGTTCATCGGGCTGAGAAACGCGTTTCCTTCGGCTCGCTCCTATTTCGGTCAATTTAGCTTGCAGACTGATGTTGCGGTAGGATTTCAATTAAATAATTCGTTTCAAATGTGAAAGCAGGATTTGGGTATTATGGGATTTGGAGAATATGGAATTTGGGGAATTGGGGAATTAGGGAATTGGAGATTTGACCATTGAGAAATATGGGATTTGGGGAATTTAGGATTTGGGGAATTTAGGATTTGGGGAATTTAGGATTTGGGGAATTTAGGATTTGGGGAATTTAGGATTTGGGGATTTTAGGATTTGGGGAATTTAGGATTTGAGGAATTTGGTACTTGGGGAATTTGGTATTTGGGGAATTTGGGAGTTGGGGAATTTGGGATTTGGGGAATTTGGGATTTGGGGAATTTGGAATTTGGGGAATTTGGGGAATTTGGGATTTGGGATTTGGGGAATTTGGGACTTGGGGAATTTGGAAACTAGCGAATTTGGGGAATTTAGAGAATTTGGGATTTGAGATTTGGGGAATTTGGGATTTGGGGAATTTGGAATTTGGGGAATTTGGAATTTGGGGAATTTGGGTCTTGGGGAATTTGAGATTTCGGGAATTTGGAATCTAGCGAATTTGGGGAATTTAGAGAATTTGGGATTTGGGATTTGGGGGATTTGGGACTTGGGGAATTTGAGATTTTGGGAATTTAGGATTTGAGTAATTTGGCATTTGGGGAATTTGGAATCTAGGGAATTTGGGGTATTTGGGGAATTTGGGATTTGGGGAATTTGAGATTTGGGGAATTTGGGATTTGGGGAATTTGGGTTTTGGGGAATTTGAGGAATTTGTGATTTGGGGAATTTTTGATTTGAGGTATTTGGGATTTGGGGAATTTGGGGAATTTGGGGAATTTGGGGTATTTGGGATTTGGGGAATTTGGGACTTGTGAAATTTGGAATTTTGTATTGGAAAATTCAGGAGCTTGTAGAGTTTGGAAATAGGGAAATTTCGAAAGTTGTGGAATCAAGAAATTTGAATTTTCAAAAATTAAAAAATTTGGAAATTTGAAGAGTTAAAAATTCCAAAATTCTAAAATCCAAAAATTCCAAAATTCAAATGTTTAGGAATTGAGAAATTTAGGAATACCGCATATACAAACTTGAAAGAAAAGAGGTTCACAAATACTTAATAAAATTCATGAAATGAGCACCGCAACACTAAAAGGAATCCCGAAATTTACAATCACGGTCTTCAAAAAACCCGCAAACACGCAAATTAATGTAACATCGAAATCTCGACCTATCCAATTCCAGCCACATCCAAATCCCAGCGATGAAACACAGTGCATACATTTCCTCGACTCTCCTCAAGCGTTCAGCGTCTTCCCACCCGCGTCCCATTTTGACCCACCCTGATTACCATCCTACGATCACGATTCGGACGCGCGTTGCAGAGCAAACGGCTGCAGCTGATTTTCCCCGATATCTGTCTGTAAAGTTGGCCATCGGAGAGCTCGCTCGCTCTGATCCTTAACCGGGCGAAATAAAAATACAAATGGCCACGTACCGGTTGGCAAGCCACAGAAACGACCACCGTAGACCTGTATAGGCCACGTTATAAAATGAGAAATGCATGAGGAAGCCAGCGGAGTCTAGGGACTTACCGTCGTGGGAGTCGTACAAGTAGATGATCTTCTTCCAGCCGTAGTATCGCACTGTGTCGATGATGGCGCGATGATAATCCGGACGCATACTTATGGCGAAATCCAGGAGACCGGAGGACGGTGTCAGAACCTGTGACATAACGAATGGTACAGTTACAGTAGCGTGTTTCGACTTTCAGATTATATTCGATTTCGATAGGTTTCTTACGAAAATCGCTAGGGAAACGTTAACTGCGTGACCGTCACGGGATAAATGCCACCGTAAATATTTATTGCCTCGTAGAAAGTGAAACTACGTTTTTGCTGAATGCGCTGAAACGGTATAGCGGCGAGCGTGAAGGTTTTTCTAGGGAAATCGAAGGTTAAGAATTGGGTCAACTGTTTGTGGAATTTTGAACGGTGGATGTTTTGGTTTAGGGTCGAGTGCTGGGATAGATGGAAATTTGGGATTTTATGTTTGGATGTCTGGGAAGGTGGGAGATGGGAGGAACGGAGAATTTGGGGAGTGATATTTTGGGGATTTTGGGACTTTAAGGTTGGGAGGTTTTGGGTATATTGCTATTTGGGATTTTGAGATTGGAGGATTTGGGAGATTTGAAAATTTAGGAAGTTGGGAGTATTTGGAGTAGGAGATTTGGGGATTTGGGGACTTCGGGACATAGGGATTTAGGGATTTGAAAATTTGGGGATTCAGAAATTTGGGGACTTGGGATTTGGGAATATGGGAATTTGGGGATGTAGAAATTTGGAGACTAGGGATTTTGGGGATATGGGAATTTAGGGACTAGAGATTTTGGGGATGTGGGAATTTGGGGACTAGGGATTTTGGAGATATCGGAATTTGGGGACTAGGGATTTTGGGGATATGGGAATTTGGGGATGTAGAAATTTGCGAACTAGGGATTCTGGGGATATAGGAATTTGGGGACTAGGGATTTTGGGTATATGGGAATTTGGGGATATGGGAATTTGCCAATTTAAAAATTTGGGGATATGGGAATTTGGGGACTAGGGAATTTGGCAATTTAAAAATTTGGGGACTAGGGATTTTGGGGATATAAGAAATTGAGGATTAGGGATTTTGGGGATATGGGAATTTGGCGATTTAAAAATTTGGGGATATGGGAATTTGGTGGTTTAGAAATTTCAGGATATGGGAATTTGGCGATTTCGAAATTTCGGGGTTTAGAAATTTGGGGAATTTTAGACTTTTAGGATTTAAATATTTGTGGATTCTGGGATTTAAGGATTTGAGATTTTCAGGATTTAAGTATTCTAAGATTTTAGGGTTCTAGAATTTGGGAACTTGCAAATTTGGGAAGTTCAAAATTTAAGAAGAGAATTTGAGAATTTGGGAACTTCGACATTTTGAAATTTGTGAATTTTTAGCATTTTGGCATTTTGGATTTGGAGATTTGGAGGTTAGAAAATTTAGGTTAGTTGTTTTGAAATTTCTGAATTTACGAATTTCGATATTTGAAAATTCGGTGATTTGAGAATTTTGGAATTTGGAAATCTCAGTATTCTGAGCTTCGAGAATTTTGTTCATTTTAACATTTCGAATTTGTAGATTTGTGGATTTGAAAATTTATAAAATTACAAATTTTGAAATTTGATAATCTAGAAATTTTGGGATTTCATTTCAAGTTTTGCAGATTTGACAATTTGAAAACTGAGGAAATTTGAACTTGATTATAAGTAAATTAATGAACATAAAAATTTCCTGGATTCAGAAATATTAACGAAATAATAAAAATGTAAATATAAAATGAAACAAAGTTGACAATTTAATAGCTGCTATCATGTATTCGTGATTATGATGCCGTTTCATGCTATTATTCTATACTAATTACAATGTATGAGATGTATGGTAGTAACACATCCCATCCAAACTTCCTAATTGCTTGTTGTAATTTACTAATTACTTCCAGTGATATACATATATGCATTACATTTGCATCAAGATTTCAAGTAACGTTTTCAGATTTGCATCATTTAACTAACTAAATATTTATACCTTAATAAATATAAATATTTCTACCATTCCGCATATTATTTTTTTATTAAATTCTCCCCTTCTTTTATTTAGTGTAAAGAGGATTGAAATAATTATTTATTTGAAAGGCGGATTAAAATATCAAATTCCAAAATTTGTGTTTTTTAATTTTTTATTTTCAAGTTTCAAAGACATCAAATTTCTAAATTCCGAAATTTACAAATTTACAAGTCTATATTTTCAAATTTGCAAATACCGAAATTCTGCAGCTTCGAATTTTTTAATTCTCAAATTTCCAAATCCTCTAATTTCTAAATTCCCAAATTTTGAAACTTACTAATTTTCAGCTTATCTCTATATCCTCATATTCTACATCTCCATATTCTCAAATTTTTACATACCCTAATTCTAATATTCTCAAATTATTCTTCAACCACCCCACAAAAAGGCTTCTACTCCTCCATAAAAATTGCCTACTCAAATAACTTAACAAAAAGTATAATAAACTCATAATTAGTCCAACTCCTACAAAATTGTCAAAAACCCCAATTGATGGAAGACCTAAACCCCATCAAAGGTCTTTACATTCACCTAAAACGACTTCACTAAATTTCACAATCTAACTCCATCCTCCGCAAAATGTCCGTTTTCCTCGTAAAAGACGTCAGAGAAGCAACAACGTCACGTATCGCGATACAGTGACAGGAAAATAGCGTGCCTCGTGGAAATTGAAAAAGATCTCTCCGCATAAATGGCGGGTCCGACCGATGTGAGAGAAAGGATACCCCAAAAAGCGGAAAAAGAACGCAGTGCCTCGAATTAGCATTACTACGCGATTAGCATTTAAACGACACGGACGTTCGTTACGCGGTCGACGGTGTTCACTTAGCTGCATGTACGTGCACGCGTGCGTGTGTACACGGAAAACACAAGCCCGGATAAAAACGCACACTTACGTGCACGGCAGAATATATGACCGCGCCATTCATCCAATATGGACGTACGATATCAGTTTTGCAAGTGGTACCGCGGACCGATAAATGCACCACCGTTGCCCGTACCATGCGGCGAATAAATTTTCAACCCCTTTCTCTGTTCATTCCGATATTCAAATTGTAATATGTTTTACCCTCTCCGTGCGCGTTTACGAATTTACGAGCGCCAGCGCAGCCTTTGAACGCGCTAATTATCGACAGGGTCTTTACAGAATTTCCAGTTCGGTGCGAAATCGGGGTGGTAACTTGATAAGAGGATTGATTACGGGATGGTTTGCGTTGTTTCAAATTTTATGGGCAAGTTATGGTGGAACATTTGGTAAGTGGTAGTTGGGAGGTTAATTTGCAAGTTGGCTGATTTTGGAGAGTTTGGGCTATAGGAAAGTTCGGAACTAGAGTGAATACAGGATTTCTAGGGAAATTAGAAATTTCTGCGCAGATCATGTAAGGGTTATATGAAACACAGAGACCGTACGCACTTTAGATGTAGAGATTATAGGGATACTAGGAACTATGGGACTATAGAGACTGTGGGGACTATAGCAATTCTATGGACATAGTGACTCTAGGTATGGACCCTAAGGATCATGTGGATTGCATGAAATCTATGGACTATTTTGACTTTATGAAGTACAGAGCTTAGGAACCTAAACATTGAAGACTATGTGGATTCAAGGGACTACATGGTCTTGCAAGAACATATGGACTTTTGAGATCATATGACCTAGAGATCATGTAATAGAGGTTAGAGGACCACATATGGACTGTAAGAGTCACATAGATTCAGTAGACCATGTGGACCTCAAGGATCACATGGACATTACGTACCATAGAATACCTGAAGACTGCATGTGGATCCTAAAAATCATATAGACTTAGACTATGTGGCTTGATCATGGTCCTTAGGTACCATATAATATCTGAAGACTGGATGTGGATTCTAAAAATCACATAGATTCAGTAGACCATGTGGACTTCAAGGATCACATAGACCTTAGATACCATATAACATCTGAAGACTGCATGTGGATCCTAAAAATCATATAGACTTAGACCATGTGGTTTCAATGATCACATGGACCTTATATACCATATAACATCTGAAGACTGGATGTGGATTCTAAAAATGATATAAATTTAGTAGACCATGTGGCTTCAATGATCACATGGGTCTTAGATAGCATATAACATCTGAAGACAGCATGTGGATCCTAAAAATCATATAGACTTAGACCATGTGGCTTCAATGATCACATAGGCCTTATATACCATATAACATCTGAAGACTGGATGTGGATTTTCAAAATGATATAGACTGTAGACCATGTGGTTTCAATGATCACATGGACCTTAGATACCATATAACATCTGAAGACTGAATGTGGATTCTAAAAATGATATAAACTTAGACCATGTGGCTTCAATGATCACATGGACCTTAGATACTATTATATCTGAAGACTGTATGTGGATCCTTAAAAATCATATAGATCTAGTAGACCATGTGAACCTGAATAATTATGAACTTCATAGAACATATGATCTCTAAGGACTTGATGTGGATTCATACACCAGAATCTCAATAATTATATCAACTTTAAGAACCATGTGGAGTTCTATATGAATTCCAGAGATGATATAGACTCTAAAGTTTACAAGCGTATAATAACGTAACCTACCACAAATGAATCGTGAGGACTATAATGATCTAACCTAAAATGAACAATGTGGACAGTAATAACCTAATCTACCCCAGACGAAGCATCGATGACCATAATAACCTAACCTACTCCAAATGAATCATTGATGACCGTAATAACCTAACCTACCCCAAATGAACAACACGGATTGTAATCACCTAACCTACCTCAAATGAACCAACGATGAACATAATAGCCTAATCTACCCCAAATGAACCAATGATGAATATAATAACCTAACCTACCCTAAATGAACCATTAACGACCATAATAACCTAACCTACCCCAAATGAACTATTCCCAGAAAAATGAATTAATAATAATACAGTATATGCAATATATAAAGTTACGTAACTGCATTTACATTTGTGACTCAGAGAATGATTCTTTACTTTTACAAATTCATTGAAACGCATCGGACCATGAGCACAAGTAGAGCAAGAACGGAATAAGAGATTCGATCGAATCTTCCCCGGCGAACTACTTATCGGCAAATCAGAGTTTTCAATTGTTACGAAAATTCTGGACTAATCAGATAGCTACCAACTGTAAGTTCTTGTTCGTTAAAAAGTCACGGGACGTAGTTCGCATCAACTTTTTAATTGAACGCAGATGAGCGTTCAGAGACTCGATAAAAATAAGGTCGAAGGCCGATCGGTCGTGTAAAGGAGGATCCACGGGGTACGAAGGGTTAAAAATAGTCGGAGTTCTCCCTTCGACGAGGCTATTTTATGTTTTTTTTTTTTAGATGCTAGGGAAAGTGTGTAATGTTATTTACCTTCTCGGGAAACCAGGGCGTAACGAAAGGCATCTGGAACGTGTTGCTGTAAGAATGGAGGGTGTCGAACGAGTCCGGACTCACGGCACCCAACATGGAAAACACCCCTCTGCTGAATTGACTGCAGACTGTAACAGAAAAATAATTCTCGTTAAATATTTTGATATGTATATGTTATAATTACGAGGAATATCTTATATGTAGGAGATTCATATATTTTGTATGTAATTTGTAGGTGTTTTTACATGTAACATTATTTTATATGTAGAGTAGCTCATATAGTGTAGGAAAATTCTATTTGTGGAATGTTAGAAATTTGACAATTTAAAGAGCTGAGAATTTGAGTGTTCCAAGGGTTTGTAAGGTCAGAATTTAACAATTTACAAAGAATTTGGAAAATTTGGAAATTTGAGAATTTGGGAGTCTGGAAATTTGGGAATTCAGCATTTGAGTATTTAGAAATTTGGAAGTCAATTTTCTAAGGTGGAGATTGGGAAATTGGAAAATTTAGAATTCGGAGATTTGTGAAATTAGAAATTTGAGAATACGGAAATTTAAGAATTTGGAAAATGGAGAATTCGGGAGGTTGGGAATTTGGAAATTTGAGAATTTGGAAATTTGGCAATTCGGAAGCTTGAGAATTTGGAAATTTGAGAATTCGGTAATTTGGGAATTCGGAAACTTGAGAATTCGGAAGTTTGAGAATTCGGAAATTTAAGAATTTGGGAAATTGAGAATTCGGAAAATTAAGAATTCGAGAATTTGAGAATTCGGGAATTTGAGAATTCGGAAATTTGTCAATTCGGAAATTTGAGAACTCGGAAATTTGAGAATTTGGAAATTTGGCAATTCGGAAGTTTTAGAATTTGGAAAATTGAGAATTCGGTAATTTGGGAATTCGGAAACTTGAGAATTCGGAAGTTTGAGAATTCGGAAATTTAAGAATTTGGAAAATTGAGAATTCGGAAAATTAAAAATTCGGGAATTTGAAAATTCGGAAATTAGTGAATTTGGAAAATTGAGAATTTGGAAATTTGAAAATTCGGGAATTTGAGAATTCGAAAATTTGGAAACTTGGGGAGTTGACAATTTGCAGATTTAAATATTTGGAAATTTCGAGAATTTTGAGAAATTTGAAATTTAGGAATTTGAAAATTTGGTGATCTAAATCTAAAAATTTATAAAATTACAAATTTGCGCCATTAAAATTGCGATAATTTCTCAAATTTAATCAAGTATCCATTAATCAATCATGTCACCTCTACCAGTCCCATAATTAAGAACATCTGAAGATCGAATTCAACAATTTTAAGAACTTCAAAGTTTGAAAAAAGAGTTTTACCGATTCGCAAACCGAATGATACCGCAGCATCTGATACATCGATTGATTGATCGATCTCTTTCTGCAAAGGCGGAAATGTATACCGAAGGTTAACATTGTTTTTCACTTATTCCTAGTTCCCTGCACAGGAAAGGTAGACGTGTCATCCATGATTGATAAACGTGTTTGTTGTAGATTTAACAGATATCGTGTGTACCGTTAAGGCAAGAAGCAAAGTTTTTGTCTTAAAATTATAAACATTGTTAAAATCAGTATTTTCATCTGCCAGATAAAACAATTTTTAGTAGAGTATAATTTTTATAATGTGTATTATTAATTTTTCAGCTGAGATGATTACATATAATTTTCTAACACTTTATTGATACACGTTTTATCAAATCTATAATTATGTAATGTTTAATAAAATCTATAACTGTGTAATGTTTCATAAAATTTGTAATTTTACAAAATTTTATCAAATCTATAACTATATAGTGTTTTCTAAACCATACACTAAATAACTTCGTATTGTACATAAAAGGTTATTCGTTGAATTATATTCGAGAACTTATACAAAATACCTAATCCCAAAATTGATCCATTAATAACCACACAGAGTATACACAAAGAAGTCATTTAGTCACCTAACTCATTAACAATTTCATATTTTTTAACAAAATGATTTATCATGAAGAAGCTAATACAGAATTTCCATTACGAAAGGTTTCCATTGAAAAGAAAGGAACATAACCTTCAAAGATCCAAGACGCCATCTTGAATAGAATTTCACGACGTTCCTATATTACTTAACAATTATAATTATAAACTTACTAATTTTTCAACAATCTCCAACCTCTTTCAATCTCTCCTTACAATTTTAATATAATTTTTGACTGACGAATATTTGACAATATTTCTGTTACGATTAAAACATCAGACACGAATAAAGCTGTATAACGCAATACGGTGCTTGCAAATAATATACGAAGCCCTCACAGAGTTCTGTTACAGTTGATTACGTATAAAATATTTTGCACACGTCAATTTCCACGAAGCAACATAAGCTTCGTGGAAAAGAAAGCGTCTGCAAGCTTTAAAAGTGAGGCGTTTGACACTTTGTGTAGATGATTCCCTTTCAGCAAGATGAAACGATCCGGAGGCAAAAAGAGCGGAAACACGGGACAAATTTGAACGGCTAAATACGGCTGGCGAACGTTCCGATAATTCGGAACACTTGGCGTAAAATCGTGCAACGTGATCGATACACCTGCGCCAAATGGCGATGCCCGACACGCGATAAAACGGGCCAGAAAAGTTTCGAACGAGGAAACGTGAGAAGAAGAGAGGCGATATGATATCGGGCAACGATTCAAACGTTTGGAACTATGCCAGCCATGTATACGTGGACACCAGGATGAAAGAGCCAGCAAGGTGAGAAAAAGGGAGGCAAGTTGGATATAACTTACTTCGCTTGTAACTTTATTCGCGAGCAAAAAGGATCGATGACTTTTATCGATTTCGAATGATCTTCTCTTTTTACGTAAATAACGCATATGCCATTTCTATGGACGGCTGTTACTCGGAGAAAAAAATCGGCTAACATTTTTGGGATAAATTTAAATTGAATTTTGGGGAATTTAGGGGAATTTGGGGACCTTGGAATTTGGAATTTGGGGGATTTGAGGTTTGGGGAACTTGGGATTTGGGGAATTCGGGGTTTGGGGAATTTGGGATTCGAGGAATTCGGGGTTTGGGGAATCTGGGGAATTTGGGATTTGGGGAATTTAGGGAATTTGGGATTTGGGGAATTTGGAATTTAGAGAATTTGAGATTTAGGGAATTTGGGGTTTGGGGAATTTGGGATTTGGGGAATTTGAAATTTGGGGAATTTGGGATTTGGGGAATTTGGAATTTGGGGAATTTGGAATTTGGGGAATTTGAGATTAGAGGAATTTGGGATTTGGGGAATTTGGAATTTGGGGAATACAAAATTTGGGAAATTTGGAATTTGGGGAATTTGAGATTTGAAGAATTTGGAATTTGGGAAATTTGGAATTTAGAGAATTTGAGATTTAGGGAATTTAGGGTTTGGGGAATTTGGGATTTGGGGAATTTTGAAATTTGGGGAATTTGAGATTAGAGGAATTTGGGATTTGGGGAATTTGGAATTTGGGGAATTTGGGATTAGAGGAATTTGGGATTTGGGGAATTTGGAATTTGGGGAATATAAAATTTGGGAAATTTGGAATTTGGGGAATTTGGAATATGGGGAATTTGGGATTTGAAGAATTTGGAATTTGGGGAATTTGGGGTATTTGGGGTTTAGGAGATTTGGGATTTGGGGAATTTGAAATTTGGGAAATTTGGAATTTGAAGAATTTTGAATTTAGGGAATTTGGGGTTTGGGGAATCTGGCGAATTTGGGGAATTTGGAATTCAGGTAATTTGAAATTTAGGGAATTTGGGATTTGGGAAGTTTGTTATTTAGGGAATTTGGGGAATTTGGGATTTGGGGAATTTGGAATCTAAATACAGACACGTTTAAAACTTTATACACGTTAAAAACTAAATATATTCTCAAAAATAATATTATTAATATTATTATTATATATTATATGTATAATAACATACATAGCATGTATGTGCATTCATACTAAAATTTGATGTATCAATGTGAAGTGTACTGTCAGAACTATTGAGTGAACTAATCTTGTGTAATATTAATTTGCGACCTAAACAGAACTCACTGGAGACATGCAGGAAAACGCCAGCGCAAACATTGACAGGGAAACTTATAATGCAAGATTATAAACGTCAGGTGAACGCGAAGTTGTTTAAATTCTGAGTGCACGCTTCAGATGTTCGGAAAATTCGAACTCCGCGAAGAGAATATTGTAGAAACAAACAAGCAAGACAGAAAGGTTCATTGACCAGTGTTTCCGAAGAAGAAAAGCCAGTTCGCCTCTCATTACCGCCTGTTCGAGAACTTGTTCCGGAGTCTGCATAATTCATGAACCTTGAAACGGTGCCACTGTATAAATCCCAAAATTCCGATACCTCATTCCCACAACATTAGACGAATTACAAAGGAAAACCTTTCAAGGAACGGTTCCTTATCGCTCGAACGGAAAGCGATGGAAGGAAGTAGGATACGTAAACGATTTCAAGTAAAAGCGATTTTTAAACGAAATAAAAAACGGCAGTAAACGAAACACTCAATTTACTATATGAATTATAGAAGTTTTAGGGATTCTAAAGATTCTAGGGATTTGGGGGATTTTGGAGATTTCAGGGATTTTAGGGATTTTCGGGACTTGGGCGATTTTTGGGGTTTTGGGTATTTTAGGGATTCTAAGGATTCTAGGTATTTGGGGGATTTGGGGGATTTTTGGCACTCTAGGCATTCTAGGGGTTCTAGGGATTCTAAGAATTTTAGAGATTTGGGGGATTTTGGGGATTTTGGGTATTTTAGGGATTCTAGGGATTTGGGGGATTTTGGGGATTTTTGGTATTCTCGGCATTCTAGGGGTTCTAGGGATTCTAAGAATTTTAGAGATTTGGAGGATTTTGGGGGATTTCAGGGATTTTTGGGATTTGGGGGTTTTGGGGGATTTGGGTCATTTGGGTGATTTTTGGGATTTTGGGTATTTTAGGGATTCTAGGGATTTTGGGGATTTTTGGCACTCTAGGGGTTCTAGGAATTTTAGGGATCTTAGAAATTTTGGGGATTTTTGAGATTCTAAGGATTATAAGGATTATAGGGATTATGTGAATTATAGGGATTGTAGGGATTACAGGGATCCTAAGTATTATAGGGATTGTAAGGATCCTGTAATTTTTGTTACTCAAGGTCCTAAGCATTCTCGGGATTCTAAGGATTCTAGAGACCGCAGTGATTCTAGGAATTAGATGAATTCTAGAGAAAATTCTCAAATTCTGAAACTCCAAAATTAGAAAATTACCCAATCTATCAATCTGCATTTTCTTCCACTTGATCATTATTCCCCAACCACTATAAATCGTCGTTGATTCAGTGAACCACCCCACGGGCAGTTAATATTGTAATGGTGTACCGTGGCAGCTTTCCATTTCCATCGTCGCCGGTGAACGCGGCAACGTGACGTTTCGCGTCCAAGTCGCGTTCCTTTATTAACTGTTTCGTTGTTATTCGTTATCATAGTCGTGCCACAATTTCGGCGGAATTACACGTACCTCGACTACTTTATTTTAATTATTCTTTTATGTGGGCCATTCGCGGCCGGCGGCGGCCACAACGAAAGCAAAAGGACAGAGGTAACTGTGTGTGCGAAGAGGGTTCGAGGGGAGGGCAAAGGGACACAGAGAAAAGAAGAAAAACTGGCCGGCGGCGGCGGCACCAACGACGCCTTTTATTTTCCAGTTGTTCCATGGCCAGAACACCACGTGTACCGTACAGTCAACGGCAAATCTGAATTCCCTAGGAAATATACGATAACCGATGGAGACCACTCGCTTTTACATTTACCAGGATTATTTTGTATTATTTACAAAATTTGGTATTCGGGGGATTTTTTAGCGTTTTGGGGTATTCCTGCGTATTCTGGGTGATTTTTAGGGGATTTTCGAGTATTTCAGGAAATTTTGGGGAATATTCTGAGGGACCTTTGAGGGAATTTCGGAGTATTCTTGAGAATTTTGGAAAAATTCAAAACTTGTGAACTTGAAGAATTGAAGAATTGAAGAATTGAAGAATTGAAGAATTGAAGAATTGAAGAATTGAAGAATTGAAGAATTGAAGAATTGAAGAATTGAAGAATTGAAGAATTGAAGAATTGAAGAATTGAAAAATTCCTGAAAACTTGCAGAATCTAAATGCTGAAAATTTGAAAGATTGAAAACTTGATGGATCAAAAAATAAGAAAGTTCATGAATTCATAAACTTGTAAATTTTTTAATTCTCAAACAAGAAGCTTTTGAAAAATTTTCAAGTACACACATGTTTACGTATGTAAAGAAAAATCGCGTTGTATCAGAGTGTACGTAGCACGCAGTTTCCAACAAAATTCAAAGATCCGTTGCCGCTGTGGTGGGCATTTATTGCGGCCACCCCCAAGGGTACATTTATATTCATAAGCATAATGGGCCATCGTGACGTGTACGGCCACGGCACGCTACACTTTGTCCCTTCTCTCTTTCATCATTATTAATTCCAATCATTCATTTTCATATTCATTTGCGCGACACGATAGTACATCTAACTAACGAGATAAATTCTGGATAAATTATTTTTAAAAAGTTTTACCGCCAGCGTGATATCTCAACCGGTAAATGTCGCTGCTTTAATAATTTTGGGAAATTATGACAATTAAAAAAGTATTTTTCAAGTGAAGTGTATGCTGCGTTGATAATATTGTGTGTTGGTAATTTGTTGCTTTTGGTAGATTTGTAAAGTATGAGAAAAATTTTGGAAACTTTGAAGATTGAGACTTCGGAACTTTTCTCAAATTTGAGTTTTGGGATTTTGCAATTTTGAAGATTCTGAATTTGGGAGTTTCGATGCTTGGGATTTTCGATGATTGATGTTTCGGAATTTTTGGATTTCGAAATTTTTAAATTTTGAGAATTCGGGACTTTAGAATTTTCGGACTTTGAGAATTTGGGGCTATGGAATTGCAGGACTTTGAGAATTTGAGACTATGGAAATTTGGACGATCGAAATTTTGAGTTTTGGAACTTGGAGACTTTGGAATTTCGGAACTTTGAGAATTCGGGACTTTAGAATTTTGGGACTTTGCAAACTGGGGTCTTTAGAATTTCGGGACTTTAAGAATTTGGGGCTATGGAATTTCGGGACTTCGAGAATTTAGGTCTATGGAAATTTGGACGATTGAAATTTTGGAGTTTTGGAACTTTGGGACTTTCAGAATTTGGGATTATAGAATTTTGAACCATCGATATTTCGGAGTTTTGGAATTTTGGGACTTTGAAATTTCGGAGCTTCCAAAATTTGGAGTTTTGGAACTTGAAGATTTGGAGTTTTAGAAACTTTGGAATTTCGGAGCTTCCAAAATTCCGGATTTTAAAATTTGAAGATTCTTTGGAACTTTCAAAGTTACAAATTCCAATTACACATAAAGTTAAACACACATATGGTAAATAAACCTGTGTGTATATGTATGTGCCTAAAATTCCCCTATTTCCAGCATCGTCCATCTTCTGATACTAAACCTAACCAAATAACTGCAGTAATCCCAATTTTCTCTATTTCCTATTTCTACCAGAAAAACATCCTATTTCTGTTTCCATTTTTCCTATCTCCTATTTACGTTGCCCACCCTTTTAGAGTCACCCTTTCACGACGAACTATCGTTTTCTGTCATTCTCCGTCCATTTCGTCCGAAAGCGGTCGAGCCGGCGATTATTAGCTGTACAACGGTGTTGCAAGTTGTCGCGAGTGCAACTCGACTTCTCGGTGCTGTTGTTCGCCACGAAAGCTTTTAATCGATATGCGATGCCGCGTGTTGCACACGCGAGAGTACGCGAGAGGGATGCACGATCGAGCCACCCTTGCAAATGGCCGACCCATTATCAGCTTTACAGTATGTACTCCTTCTGAAAAACACATGCAGCTGGCGCAACGGATCCTGTCAAGGATTCACCGCACGTCCTTCGACTTCCACGAGACAGCGAAAGCTACTCTTCGGGAAGACGTTTCGGTAAGTCTTCCTGCTGAGGATGATCTGATTCCTTGGAAGAAGGGAACTGATCTGGTTGTTGATACCTTTTGTCCCTTCGAAGGACTCTGCATCAGATACGAAGACATGGAAGATCTAGCGAAAATGTCTTCTAGATGTTTTGCATTATATTTTGTGGTTCGGTAAGTCTGAGGATGAGGTTTCTTCAAAGAAGAAAACTGATCCTGTACCTTAGGTTTTTTTTCAAATTTATAGATTTGTATATTTTTAAATTGTTAGATTGATAGGTTGCTACATTCTTAAATTCATAGACATCTGGATTCTTAGGTTTCAAGATCTGATTTCTAGGACACAAAATTTTATCAGTAGTTTTCTAGGTTAGAAAATTTCAAGATCACTAGTTCTAGATTCAGAGAGTTTGAAATAGTCTTCCAGATCCCTAGATATCTAGATCATAACGAGTCTATGTTTCTGGATGTTCAGATCCTAACATGTACACATGTGTAGATTTCTAGGTACATAGGTACCTAAACCTCTAAGTCTGCAGATCCCTACATGTCCACATCTCTAGATTTCTAGATACCTAGATATCTAAGTAACTAAATACCCAGGTCCCTACATGTCCACATCGCTAGACTTCTAGATACCTAGATATCTAGATACCTGAGTACCTAAATACTCTGATCCCTACATGTCCACATCTCTAGATTTCTAGATACCAAGGTATCTAAACCTCTTACTCTCCAGATCCTACATGTCCACATCTCTAGATATCTAGATACCTAAATATCTAAGTAGCTAAATATCCAGATCCCTATATGTCCACATCTCCAGATTTCTAGACACCTAAATATCTGCGTCCCTAGATGTCTAAATATTTAAATACCATAATATCTAGCTGGGTTTGTAAATTTCTAAATTTCTATATTTCTGGATTCCTAAACCCCAAAATTTCTGAATACTTTTCTACGTACCTAGCTCTAAATTCCCAGATACGTAGTTTCATGCATCCCCAGATCTCTTCAAAACGTCTCCTTACATAAATTACTATAAGAGATGAATCATCTGTCACGAAGACTTCTCAAAAATCATTTCCTACATGAAAAATGACATCTCGAAGAAAAATGAGACGGTATCAAAAGAACGACATAACATGAAACTACCTGATAATCTTTACGTAGGTGAATTTCCTGTCGAATCCTAAAGTCCACTTCATTTTTACACGAAACTGCATATTTTACCAGTACAAAAGAGTATTACGGTGCGATATTGAAAAAGTCAATAGTTCGTGACATACTTTTGAACTCAAAGGTGAGGTATTTAAAAAACTGAAAATATCTGACTTTTGTTGATTTTATAAAAGTGAAGGGTAAAAGAATTTTCAATTTTGACTGAACTGAAGGAATTTTGTTATGAGAAAAGATTGATATATCAATTAACGATGAAGTAAGACTTCAACCAATATTGATAAAATACACTTACAATACAATTTTACTAATCTAAAAGCACTGAATTAAAGGAAAAGAATAGCAATAATAAAGTAAGACTTCAAATATAAATAAAATACACTTACCTAACAGAAAACACTTAATTAAGAATAATTTAACAATAACAAACGACTTCCAATATTAATAAAGTAGTTACCTAACTAAAGCTTTTCTTAGTTCAGAGAAGAATAGGCGTATTAATTGACGCTAATAAACTAAGACTACGAATATCAATAAAATACAGTAATTATACACGAGCAATTAATTAGTATGTACCACGAACACCTGTTTCTCTATCGGACGAAATATGTGTTCCAAAGTTGTATCAGGTATATAAGGGTGTCTCGTAATAAAGTAGACGGCATATGGCCACGATATTATCGACTCCTCGTATTGGTCCTAACTAGTTAACGTCTATGATTATGTAGAATACGGTGCTAGACAGACTAACGATGCTGGCAAAGTTTCCACTTTGCGCAGCTCTTGCAGATGCCACTCTTGCCATCTAATCATACCGTGTACTCCTTGCGTGAACCTGTTTATTTTGTATTACAAAACGACGTTAAGTTATAATATAAAATACCTGAGGTACATATTCGTTGTTATTCATTAGTGTGTACAAAATTAAATATTAATTGATGTAAGAGTGTGGCAAATGGGAAGTTGAGTGTAGATACGTGTCCGCCATTTTGATTAGGAGTTTATAGGTTATGAATACGTTGCATTATATTGCCATTCATATACATACTGTGTATACACTTGTATTGTATATGTGTAACAATATACAGTATATACACTGTTATAAATATATTATATTATATGATAGATACATTATACTATATGAATACATATATGTTATAGTAACAATAATGGAGAGTTAGAGCAGAGGACAAGTTGGAAGCTTGTTCCGAAAAATCGAAGAAAATTTACACTACTGATGTTCAAATTTCCTGTTTACATAGTACATATGTACAACAATTAGGGAATAGAGAATTTTGGAAATTCAGAAATTTGCACAGATGTTCGAAATTTTGTAATCTTCAAAATATAAAAATGGAGGTATAAAGAAATTTGGTAATAACTACCACATTTACCCTTGAATAATTCACAACTAGAAAAATATTTGCAACACACTATCACGTAATTTTGAAATGGAATAATACGAGTCAAAGTTTCTCCATATAAATCCCATTTACCTAATTCGTGTACATCAAACTTGAACTAATATAATCTAACAACTTCGAGTTTGATAAATTAGCAATCGTAAAAATTGCATCTCCGGAGAACGTTTCGCCAGCAAATTTGAAGTTACAGAAATGTTCTGGAACCTCTTCCGGGACGCAGGGGTTCCCTCCTGCGACTGGAATTTTGAAAATGTAACCGCGATGGTATCGGGCTGATACGCTTCTCGGATTCCCTGCATGCCTCTTCATCGGCAAATTCGAGAAATCTCGTCCGGACCTGCATCGAGCCGGGATAATCGGTAAATCGGGGAAAGTTTGTCTATTGTAGGAGGGCAAGTTCGCAGGAATAAGGAAGGACTCGCGAAATAGCGGCTTGATAATTCTGATAAGAAGCGAAATGCAGCTACGTGTGCGTGCACCTGCACCACTGTTAAACGACAAGTAGGAACACACGTGATAGCTCGAGTTAGCAACTTAAATGGCCCGTGAACTGCAGTTGGAATTACTTGTTGTCTAGTTGCTAAATATAATACGAGCCAACGATTCGAGATACGTGCCTATCCTTGATGGTAAATTACGGTTTCCACTGTCTTAGGAGACGTGGAAGATCATAAAATCATAGCTGCGATACTATTGCGGAAGCATCTTGATGAACAACGATGATAAATGTTACAGTTCTGCTACTAAATGGAGACAATTCTTTGGAAACTGAGACTGTAAATCAACCTCGCGTACCGCGCGACATAGGACATTTTACCATTTTAGAACGCGTGGTACATGGAAGATTTAGCTCGCTATTTTCATGTTGTTGCTAAGTTTTGGGTAATGTGGCAAGTTCAATTTTTTGAAAATAGACTGCAAACAGAAATTGTATACATTTTTATATAAATTAGGGAACAGGACGTTTTATCACTTTAGGATGCATATGTGGTACATGCATGATTTAGCTTGATAGATTTACCTGATTAGCTATTGCTAAGTTTGGGTGAGGTAGGTTCAATTCTTTTGAAAATAGAGACTGTAAACAAAAGTTGTATACATCTTTATATAAATTATGGAACAGGACGTTTTATCACTTTAGGATGCATATGTGGTACATGCATGATTTAGCTTGATAGATTTACCTGATTAGCTATTGCTAAGTTTGGGTGAGGTAGGTTCAATTCTTTTGGAAATAGTGACTGTAAACAAAAGTTGTATACATTTTTATATAAATTATGGAACAGGACGTTTTATCACTTTAGGATGCATATGTGGTACATGCATGATTTAGCTTGATAGATTTACCTGATTAGCTATTGCTAAGTTTGGGTGAGGTAGGTTCAATTCTTTTGAAAATAGAGACTGTAAACAAAAGTTGTATACATTTTTATATAAATTATGGAACAGGACGTTTTATCACTTTAGGATGCATATGTGGTACATGCATGATTTAGCTTGATAGATTGACCTGATGAGCTATTGCTAAGTTTGGGTGGGGTAGGTTCAATTCTTTTGGAAATAGAGACTGTAAACAAAAATTGTATACATTTTTATATAAATTATGGAACAGGACGTTTTATCACTTTAGCATGCATATGTGGTACATGCATGATTTAGCTTGATAGATTTACCTGATTAGCTATTGCTAAATTTGGTTAATGAGGTAGATTCAATTCTTTTGGAAATAGAGACTGTAAACAAAAGTTGTATACATTTTTATATAAATTATGGAACAGGACGTTTTATCACTTTAGGATGCATATGTGGTACATGCATGATTTAGCTTGATAGATTTACCTGATTAGCTATTGCTAAGTTTGGGTGAGGTAGGTTCAATTCTTTTGGACATAGAGACTGCAAACGAAAGTTGTATGTATTTTTATATAAATTATGGGAGAGGACGTTTCATCACTTTAGAATGAATATGTAGTGCATTGATTTAACAAGATATTTTCACGTTCATCGTAATTTTGAGTAATGAGACAAGTTTAATTCTTTGGAAGCAGAGGTTGTAAATCAAGATCGTACACATTTGTACATAAGTCACGTTTACCATTTCAAAATACTAAAGTTCTACAATTCTCCAATTTTAACACTAAAAATTCTAAAATTCTCCAATTCTCCAATTTTAATACTCAAAAGTTCCAAAAATCTACAAAACAAAATTCTAACCTCTGATGTTACAATGTTCAAGCACCAAAACGTCGTAAATTCTAAAATTTCGCCGTATAGAACAATCTTTTCTTTGCCTCCAGAATATTGTCCAAGGAGAGCACGGAAGAGCCGGTGGTTTCCAGGACGATAAATTCCCTTGAATCTTGACGCGATGCGATTTCGCCCGCGTCCCAGCGCGTTCAGAGACGTTTCACGAAGCCACGAAGACGAAAGGTTCATCTCGTCGCGGAGTCTCGGGAGGAAAACGGTCAGTGAAAAAAAAGGAGGGTCCTGCAGGAAAACCGGACGGTCCTTGGAAAATTCCAGCAACGTTATTACGCGTCCCTCGACCCACGGTATCGCGAGCAAAGAATAATGGCCGCTTCCTGCGTCAACTTGCAGCCCCGTTGAAATGAAACGTCGCCGGACACACGCGGATTGTCGTGCGAAAGAAATAAAGCCGTGGCTGGTCTCGATGTTTCTTTCGCGTTCCTTTTTCCACGACAATATCCTCCAACGAGATAAATATCGCGAAACAAACGAGAAATATGGAGCGGTTTAATCCCTATTTGTCAAAGATTCACGATTTATTCGACTGGATAGAGTTGACGTTAAAAGGATGTGAATTATGAACACGTTTTAATCTGCGGCTATGATCGTCGAGTATAAGTACCTTCGTCGTGATAAATCATTTACTGCATACAGTTTTAACGATTTATTGTAATTGCTTTAGTCGGAGACGTGAGCGACGAGAGCGATCGCTGATTTATTAAATTTTGTGGACACTTCATGTTAGATTGCTGCAGTTTAACTCTAGGACGCACATATGCAACATACGGTAGTATACGACTTTAATATTTTATATGTATTATATCTTTTATACCTTATATTTTAACTTAGAATTCTAAAATATTAACACGTAGCGATACCCGTTACAAAAATCGAAGGAATTCCTGCGTGAAGATAAACGCTGAAAGCGTAGAAACCCTCGGGTTCTATAGAACCATCATGGCCACAATCTGTTTCCACAAATCATTCGGCGGAATCACTTTTAAAGATGAAACAGGTGTCAGTCAGGACGCCATCGAACGCGTGCCGTGAAAATCTCGAGCGGAAGATTAATTACACGAAGGAAAAAGGGGGAAGATCGTACGTGTCGTCGTTTCCCCTCAGACAAACGGACGTATTTGGCGATGTTATCGGTAACGATAAAACCACCGGTTTTCCGCCATTCTATTTGTTAGGCCGGGCTTTCTGTTCGCATTCTTTTTTTGCACCCCTAGCTTTGCCACCCTTCCGCCATTAGTTGTTCGTTCTCGCGGTCGGTGTCCCTTTTCAACCCCTATTCCTTTCGTTGCGCATCCGAAACCACCGCTCGGTTTTCTTCGGCTCTTTCGAACCTCGATCGGATTTGTAACCTCACTCGTGCGTATCTGATCGCGATCGTACACGTGGAAAGGACGATTCTGGATAAATCGAATGAGCCTTTTAACTCGTACCTTGCTTTATTGCCTTGTTCGATTCGATGAGGAACGCGGCAAGAGGAATTGTGTTGCGGGGTGTAATCGAATAGGGTGGATTGCTCGAAATGAATTTTATTATGGTGATATCCTTGTTCGACAATACAAATTGTTTCCTTTTTATCGCAAACTTTCTTTGTCTTCGTCCTTGTAAGTTATAAGCAAGTTTTTATTACTACGGTATTTTTGGCTAAATATTAGGGGTAGTTCTGAATTGTCGAATCTAATTTTTAGGTCGTGAAATTTTTGATTTCATGAAGAAAATATGCATGCATCATTTTTGTTGTTAATTGTAACGTATTAACTTAAAATTATTTTAATTTACTTTTCTTTTATAATACATTTAATAAATTGCATTATCTTTAGAATTTATGTTTGATAAATTATGTGATCTTCATGATTTATGTTTAATGAACTACATGATCTTTAGAATTCATATTTAACGAACTATATGATTTTTATAATATATGTTTAATGAACTACATGATCTTTATAATTTATGTTTAATAATCTACATGATCTTTATAATTTATGTTTAATAAGCTACATGATGTGTACAATTTATGTTCAATAAGCTACATGATCTTTACAATTTATATTTAATGAACTACATGTTCTCTATAATTTACATTGAACCAACTACATGTTGTCTATAATTTAACAAACTACATTATCCCTATAATTTATTGTATTAAACAAACTACACATTTCCAATAATTTATATTCAATAAAGCACATTACCCCTAAAATTCATATCCAACAAACTGCATTATTCCTATAACTAATAAACATTATCATGTAATTAATATTCACTAAAAATCCCTGTAATGTACATTCACCAAGAAAATTTCGCCCTCTAAATTAAATATTGAACCTCGTCGATAAAAAAATGAGATAAATTTGTAAAAGTTGAAATCCTTAAAGAATAAAAAATAAACCAAAAAAATCGTATAAAATTGTTCGATAATATTGCAGAAAGGAAGAGAATTGTTGATCCAAGGTGTGTCGTTCGAGAAGGCAGGTGCTCGATGTCTTTTTCCGTACTTTTTCCACGAGAAAAGCTGTCAGAGACAGGCAGTTTCTTATCGCGACGATGATCTTTTGTAAAACAAGTCGGAAAAGGGAACGTCCACGGCCTTTTCTCCCCTATTGCCGTGTATTCCGCAACATCCCCTAGTAACCGATACTTTTTTTCCCTGCGGTTTCGCGTTTGTCAAGAACGATCGCGATACGAAACTTCTCACGCGTCATCCGCGATCTTGCTTCTTTCTTTTTTTCCTTTTTCCTTTATTTTTTGCGGGGCTAACTTTTCCGATCAAAGTGCAGATTGAGCTTTGAACTGGAAGAAAATCTCGTGGCGCAGCTATCTCGCGGGAAAACAGGCTGGAAATCAAAAGGGATTGTACGTCGGGGCGAACAATTTCATGTGGTTGCTTCAAAGAATCTTGCCACGGTACATTGTTTCCATAGTTTGCTTCCTATCGGGGGTTTAAATAAACAAATATCCACGTTCGCCCTTATTTTGCACGCTTTTCTTCCTCGCGTACGTTCAATCTACAGTTGGTATATTATTTGTGAATTAATATAGACATATGACGGACTTAAATGAAATTGCTATTACATTGAAAATTTTGTAACTTTCAGATCTTACATTTTTTTCAATTCTAAGGTTCACAAGTTTGGGATACTAGGATTTTTAGCTTGCAATTTTTTAGTCTAAAATTCTGGATTTCAAAGCTTTAGGTACTCATAAATTTCTAAGTTTGAAATTTCTAATTTCACAAATTCTTTAGTATAAAATTTCTAACTACGACATTTTAGATACTCATATCTGAGTATATCAGTATTTGTAATTTTACAATTTCTGATTTCACAATTTCTCAAGTTAAAACTTCAGAATTTCAAAGTTTCCAGCTCTCTATGTTAGTTTCCCATTTATTAAAGTTATTAAATTTTGAAATATTTATCCCATCACAGTTTGTTACTATTTTAAACATTTTAGACTAGTGTATACAATTGCAACTGATCGCGCACCTAACCTACAAAAACTAGTTGCGTCAAACTTAATTATTACTACAATATTAAAAGAAATAACCAAGATTAAAATATTGCACTATGTATTCAGCAGTCTTGAAATGTGCAGGTTAAATTTAAAATTGAATACAGAAACTGTGATAAAAATATTAGTTTAATCACATTTGCAGCGTCACGAGTATGACAGTATCAAGCGGTTAATTATACACCACACGACTTGATTAGCATTTATCGAATATCAGCTACATTCTGGAAATTTTATTTAATAAAGTGGCCCAGTAACTTTTTTCCGCACTCGAATGTTCGTGGAATATTATGAGCATCAACCACGGTTAATTTCCTCTTCGAGCATGTACTCCATATTTTATTTGAATGCTCGACGAAATTCAGTTTGATCAAGTAAACAATTTCACGGCTGATTAAATCGAGCAAAAACCGTTTCACGTAAGTGTACTCGTAATATCTGTAAGTTCATTCAGCATACGTCGGATATTTAAAAAAGAAGAATTCATTTTTGTTTCACGGATGCACAAACAAATTTCCACGTTCGCGAAAATGTACGTACTCGTGGAAAAATTACGGTACGAGGATAAAAGCCATAAAAGCATTCCAGCGAACCATTTCTCTCCGAAATTCTGAGGTATAATACGAAATCGTACGATTTTCGAATGTTTTCGTTGCGTACACGTCCAGAGAAATATGTATCTCCATGCAAAATGTCCGCTCCCAATCTCGGCGTCCTTTAAACTGCACCTCCTGGAATCTCTGCTTTTTCTGCCGAGTTATTTTCTGGGATTTTGCGAGCTGACCCTTCGCGATAAAACCGCACGATAGAAACGCAGCCGAAGGCTTCGCGGCAAGTTCTTCGTAATCACCCTTTTAAATTTCGGATCAAGATTGTTTATATTCATTATTTTTATGCTTTGCTGCGGATTCCGTTTATTTGTAACTTCTGTAATTTACGGTAGGTTTGCAATGATTTTTTATATTTTTGTGCTTCACGATAGATTTTGATTATTTGTGTTCGTTATTAATTGTACGAAATTCAGATTTTGTTTAATACCATTGAAGGTGTACATTTTTTAGGACTTTTTTCATCTTCGTTTTCTAATGTGCAATTATCGACAAAATTGTATTTGAGAATATTTAAGTTTTTATACGTTGGAAAATTGTACATGCTATTATTATTATTTTCTTAATACAGTTTCAAGATGGCGTCGAAGAAGAGAAAATGGTAACTTTCACACATAACGTTTGATTATTAAAGATCTACTAACAGCTGAGTGCAGTGAAAAATTAAGAATTTTAACATTTTTAAGTTTGAACAGAAGCAAATTTTAAATTTTCTAATTTCCAAATTTATAAACTTAAAAATTTGTAATTTAAACTTAAAGTTGTATTTGTATTTCAAACTGAAATTAAACTACTATGTGTTAGAACTACAAAAATCTTCAATTTTAATTGAATTTGTATTTGTATTATAAGTTGCAAAAGTTCATTTTCTTAAATTTAAAATTCCTAAATTTGGAAATTACTGAATGTGACCATTTTTAATTTTTAAACTTTTAAAGTCCTAAATTTGTAATGAAAGTCTAAATTTGGAAATTTCCAAATCTGTAAGTTTGGTCATTGAAAACTTTGAAAATTTGAAGATTTGAAACTTTTAAATTTATACAATTGTAAGTTTTAAATTTGGAACTTTGAAACTCTTAAATTCCTGAATTTGTAATTTCTGAATTTCTAAATTTGGAGCTTTGAGAATTTTAAATTCCTGTACTTGCAATTTATTAATTTTTAAATTTGGAGTTTTGAGAATTTAAAATTCCTGAATTTGTAATTTCTAAATTTCTAAATTTGCAGCTTTGAGAATTTTTAATTCCTGCACTTGCAATTTCTAAATTTTTAAATTTGGAGCTCTAAGAATTTTGAATCCCTGTACTTGTAATTTCTAAATTTCTAAATTTGGAGTTTTGAGAATTTAAAATTCCTGAATTTGCAATTTCTAAATTTCTAAATTTGCAACTTTGAGAATTTAAAATTCCTGAATTTGCAATTTCTAAATTTCTAAATTTGGAGTTTTGAGAATTTAAAATTCCTATACTTGCAATTTCTAAATTTCTAAATTTGATCCCTGTTGATCAAGTCTAAAAAAATTATCAAAATTCATAAACTCAAACATTCATAAAAAAATATTTACAAAAATAAAACTTCGTATCCCAATACTTCGAAATCCGTAAAATTGACCTGAAATATTACTGAAACACCGTTTCAATATAGATGTGGTCGAAGGAAAAGCCTGAAAAATAAGAGGACTAAAAGGGGCAAGCTGTTTTGCGCGACGGAGGAGAAGCGAAACAGAATTTAATGGAAAATAATAATAAAAATAGGGGCAATGAAATTAGATCCTTACGGTTGTACATTTAATAAAGTGACCTGGACTAGCAACGTCTGAAATTGTTATAGGGATTATATTTCCAAGAACGGTCGTGCTTGGTGCCCGATAATGGAGCCAACGTCGTTTCAATTACACGATAATGCAACGAACTTCGTGTTCGTAGACCATGGGACCTGTAAACGCGGCTAAAAGTTGCAATTGCCGTTTCTGTGCACGAACAACGAACTACGATGCTTCTAACCTCAATCATCTTCTGAGTACTCGGTGATTTTCACTGTTTTATTCATTTCATTCATTCTTATAACTGTTTTTACAGCGCAAATTTTCTTAATTTTCAAATTCTTCGAGTTTTAAAATTATAGAATTTTTTCTTTTCTAAGTGTTTATTTTCTAAGCTTCTACGTTTTCACTCAGTTAGTATTAAATTTTGAAACTTTCGAATTTCTGAATTTCTCACTTTACAGATTTCTATTTTGTCAATTTTTTAATTTTTCACGTCACGGATTTGTCAATTTTCAAATAGTTAAATTTCTGAATTTACAAATTTATAATATTGGATTTTAGCATCTTTCCAATTTCACAACTCACCTTTCTAAGTATTAAAATTTTACAAATCTATTTTCTCAAGTCACCAATTTTTCGAATTTCCCATATTTACAAATCACCAATTTTTCAAATCATTCAATTCTCAAATTTCAAAATCCTTCTTACAAATTTCCAAGTATCAAATATCCCGAATCAATATACTTTCACCCCCTCATTTCAGTTATTTTCACATTTCATCCCGGAAAGATATCCTTAAATAATTGACAGGATTGTTTTCTCACAATTATCCTCTCGTCCTCGATTAAGAAAGTTTATTCAGAATCACGGCTGTTTCAACATGGCGCACGGTCCGCGAGCGAATAAAAGAAATCTGGAGCCAAATAAATTATGCAAAGCAACTGCCTGCCATTCTGGCGCTTGTAAAAGTCCATAATAACAAAAGAATTAACCGCAATAAATGATGCGACTTTGCAACGCCTTCAACGACCGCAGAAATGTTTTTATCCTTTAAGAATTTATAAATCTCCGTCGCGCCATTTTCTTCTTCGTTAAGGTATTTAAGAAATGAAGTCAGTTCTCTTACTGCTTCGTGCAAATCTATTTTTTTCTCGAGTTAAAACCACAATCTTTAAACTCCGTTAACTACGGTAATTATGTTGTCTTATCTTTTATGATTCATAATCTTTATGGGGATGGATGAAGATGGTCAATCCTTGTAAAGATGCAAATTCTTGTGAATGTGCAATATTCTTGTGAAGATGCGAGTCAATTTTTGTAACACCGTAATATTCTTGTAAATGATAGTAAATGTATAATGTTTTTGTTCAAATTGAAAATAAATTTTTGTAAAAGCAATCTTCCTGTGAAAATGAAAGACAGTTTGTGTAGAACCATAATTTTCACGTAGAACCACGATATTCGTGTAAAAGTACAAGAAAATTTTTGTATAATCAATTTTGTTGATCAGGTACACAAGCAAAAATTGAACAATGTATTTGATATTCAAGTCGAAATTAAAGTACAAAATGCTTTTTATTATGGTAAGTATAAATGTTGATAAAGAAATCTGGGAGATTTGGAAATTTAGAGATTAATCAATATAACGACTTAGGAATATGAAAATTTAGGAATTTGGAGATTTAAGGATCAATCTGTCTATCTATTCATATTAATATAAATTTCCAAATTAACAAATTGAAATATTTCGAAATTTCTGCACAAGTAAATTCGGAAATTCCCAAATTTCTACATCTCCAAATTCGTTACTTTCCAAATCTGTACATTTTTCAATTTAAGAACATCTAAAACTTCCAATACCCAAAATTCTAAAATTCTAAAATTTCAAAATTACAAAATAGTAAAATTGTAAAATTGTAAAATTGTAAAATTGTAAAATTGTAAAATTGTAAAATTCTAAAATTGTAAAATTGTAAAATTGTAAAATTGTAAAATTGTAAAATTGTGAAATTGTATGATTGTAAAATTGTAAAATTGTGAAATTGTTAAATTGTGAAATTGTGAAATTGTAAAATTGTAAAATTGTAAAATTGTAAAATTGCAAAATTGCAGAATTGTAAAATTGTGAAACTACAAAATTCTAGAATTGCCAAATTCTAAAATCCTAAAATTCTAAAATTCTAAAATTCTAAAATTCTAAAATTCTAAAATTCTAAAATTCTAAAATTCTAAAATTCTAAAATTCTAAAATTCTAAAATTCTAAAATTCTAAAATTCTAAAATTCTAAAATTCTAAAATTCTAAAATTCTAAAATTCTAAAATTCTAAAATTCTAAAATTCTAAAATTCCCCAAATTTCTAAATCCCAAATTTGTAAGTCCCCAAACTTCTAAATCCCCAAATTCCCATATCCTCAAAATCTCTAGCCAAAACTATGAAACTATAAAATTGTAAAATTACAAAATTGTACATTTGTAAAACTACAAAATTCCACTACATACGTATTTCAAAATTTATTGCACCCCCCTACCTCATTCTTCTTATACAAGATTTACCATACTCTCCACCATGTTTGTAAACATTGAGAACGTGTACATGCAGAACGTAGTTCATAGACGGATAGATAAGCTCGTTGGATCTCGATCAAAAGATAGGCATTGATTTTCATTTAAATGCGAGCCAGGATACTGTGAAATGCCATACCACGTCGGCACGAGCTACCTGCCGATCAAACGACGAATTTTCGCCGCCCTTTGATGTTGGGCTGATTAAGTTGGCCCTTGCACGGTCAGATTCCTCCAGACGTGAGGGTGAAACGAAGAAGATGGATGAGAAAGGACGATGGAGCAAGGTGTGAAGAGGAGAAATGAAGGGTAAAGGACCGATGGTTGCGATAACGTTATATCAGAAAAATACAAATAAGAAACAAACTGAGAAGAAAATAGTACTAGATAATCTTCATTTCGAAGAGTCCCAAAAACCTAATTTTTCTTTAGTAAATTTACAAATTCTAATAAAAATTTGTTATTAATATTAATTCAATTTAATTTAACATTTAATATTAACAATTATGAGTAAAGTACAATGATAAATGTACAAGGGATGAAACATTAAGTAATTTATGCAATTATTCTTTGTCACGTTAACATTTCGATAAAAGCGTCCTCATAATTTCAGTAATATAAAATGATCTAACGTGAGAAATTGAAAACTTGAAAACTTATAAACTGGAAAACTCGATATCTTAAGGACTCGAAAGCACGAGAATTTATCTTGAAAACTTGATATCTTGGGAATTCGATAACTCGAAAGTTTGTTATCTTGAAAACTTGATATCTCCAAAACTCGATATCTTGAAAAATCGAAATCGATATCTCGAAAACTCGGTATTTCAAAAACTTGATATCTCCAAAAGTTGATATTGCGTAAATTAGACCACTTGAGAAATCGATATCTCGAAAAATCGATACCTCGAAAGTTCGATATCTCGAGAAATCGATATTTTAAAAACCTGATATCTCCAGAAGTCGATATCTCGTAAATTAGACAACTTGGGAAATCGATATCTCGAAAAATCGATATCTTGAAAGTTCGATATCTCGAAAACTCAATATCTCGAAAAATTGATATCCCGAAAAATTCCGATATTTCAAAAACTTGATATCTCGAAAGTTCGATATCTCGAAAAATCAATATCTCGAAAAATTGATGTCCCGAAAAATTCCGACATTTCAAAAACTTGATATATCGAAAATTCAATATCTCGAAAAATCGATATCTCAAAAAACCAATATCTCGAAAAACCAATATCCCGAAAAATTGACATCCCGGAGAATCGATATTTCAAAAACTTGACACCTCGAGAAATCGATATCTTGAAAGATCGATATCTCGAAAAATCGACATCTCTTAAAATTAGTATCCCAAAAACTCGAAAAGTAAAAAATCTGTAAATTGAAAGTTTCGACAACGTAGACTATAGAGTCTCCTATCCTTACATCACCGTCTCAGTTAAAGAAGACCTAACGTATCCGGCAATATAACGGAAGAAACGTTAACCCGTTTCTAACGTATCCTTCTCGTGCCTATTTATCAGACGACCATCGTTCAACGTTCTCTTTTCCCGTTTTCGCTTCCGATAGCCGCTAATGCATGTCCGTCGTTTCGTTCTGCCTACCTGCATATTCCGATCGCATCCGGCTCGTCGAAGGTGAAAAAGCCCGGCGTGCATTTAAACGGAATTACTTTATCCTTCGATCCGTACGGCTGAATTTCCGAGCTAAGAGAACCTGCTTCGATATAGAGGAAGCCTTTTACCGTTTGCGAGTCGTGCACGAACGTGTTCCCTTTTTTATCTTTTATTTCCTTCTTTTTTATGAGAATGCTGCGAGAGTGCAATCGATACTTCCTTGAAAGCGTATTAGGTTTAGTAGGATCAGATGTTTGTTCATTTAATTTATTTCATTTCTATGTGTGTTCCGGTTTTACGCTGTGCTGAAACGCGTAACATAATGGACTTAACGGTTCTCGATTTTTAGATACCCCTTTAGGGAAAAGCTTTTATTTGGGACATTTTTCCTGATTGTGATGTATCATTCCGTGGAGAGTGTTGTGGTTTGTAGAATCGGTAATTCGATGATTAAATTTATATTTCACCTTTGTTTTGGATAGTCTGATTTATATTTGGGAATTTGGGGATTTAGAAAGTTGGGGACTTAGAAATTCGGGGATATAGAAATTTGGAGATTTAGAAATTTGGGGATTTAGGAATTTGCGGACTAAGGAATTTGGGGATATAGAAATTTAGGGACTTGAGAATTTGGGGATTTAGAAATTTGGGGACTTAGGAATTTGGGGTTATAGAAAAGGGACTTGAGAATTTGGGGATTTAGAAATTTGGGAACTTAGGAATTTGGGGTTATAGAAAAGGGACTTGAGAATTTGGGGATTTAGAAACTTGGGGTCTTAGAAATTCGAGGATATGGAAATTTGGGGATTTAGGAATTTGGGGACTGAGGAATTTGGGGATATAGAAATTTAGGGACTTGAGAATTTCGGGATATAGGAATTTGGGGATTTAGAAATTTGGGGTCTTAGAAATTCGAGGATATGGAAATTTGGGGACTGAGGAATTTGGGGATATAGAAATTTAGGGACTTGAGAATTTGCGGATATAGGAATTTGGGGATTTAGAAATTTGGGGACTTAGGAATTTGGGGTTATAGAAAAGTGACTTGAGAATTTGGGGATTTAGAAATTTGGGGTCTTAGAAATTCGAGGATATGGAAATTTGGGGATTTAGGAATTTGGGGACTGAGGAATTTGGAGATATAGAAATTTAGGGACTTGAGAATTTCGGGATTTAGAAATTTGAGAAATATAGGAAATTGGGAATTTAGAAATTTGGGGATTTAGGGGTTTGGAGATATAAGAATTTGAGAATTTAGGAATTGGGGTTTTAGGATTTTGGGGATATAGAAATTTAGGAACTTGAGAATTTCGGAATTTAGAAATTTGGGGACTTGAGAATTTGAGGATATAGAAACTTGGGGACTTGGAAATTTAGGGATATAGGAATTTGGGAATTTAAAAATTTGGGGAATTCAGAATTTGAGGATATAGGCATTTGCGGATTTAAGAACCTGAAAATTTAGAAATTCGAGGACTTGGGAATATAGGAATGTGGAAAATTGAGAATTTGTGAATATGGTAATTTGCAAATTTTGAGATTTAGAAATTTGTGCAATTTAGGAATTTTGGTCCGGTACAAACGTAGAGATTTGATTTGGTGACTTAGAAATTTGAAACATCAAGAATTTGAAAATTTGCAAATCAGACATTTAGTGATTTAAATATTTAAGATTTAGAGATTCACATAAAGTTACAAAAATTTGCTACTACTGCCCTATCCACTTTAACACATCAACAATATCTTAACAAAATAATCTCCACGTCGGATCATCGGCGCCATTTCAAAGTTATCGATATTTGCGCTCACGATATCGACAGTTCCCTGTCCCAGACTCCGCGTCAACATTTACAGTTTAAATTCGTGTTCGAAGATAATTCGAATAATGTCGAATCGTGATACAGAGTCACAGTCCCCGGTTCAAACCGAATAAGATATACGATGTATCGCCATATTACATGCATTAAAACGGAATTAATTGAAAATGCCCGTTGTGTTCCGTAACAGGACAAATCGCCGGATCAACGAGCTTGTAAACATAATGCACCGCGATCGATGAAACTACCATAATCCCGACTATTCTCCGGCAATAATAATCCTGAAATCTAACAGAACAAAATTCTGGCCAAACCAGCGAAAATTTACGGTGCTTGAGAGACGGGTAGGGGGTTGTTGTTCTCTCAATATTTCGTTTATTCGTAATCGTTGCCGGGATAGCCGGTTTTATCGATTTCATTTCTCCACGCAAAATGGCCGCGATATTTACGTTTTATAATTTAGCGAACTTCATTCGGTTGGTTGAATTGGCAGCACTGCCACACCGTATTTCACTAACTCTCCCCACCTACGCCATCTCTCTATAATTCTTCGTTTATTTTGTTTTGCTTCCTTCTGTCCGATATTCTGTGACTTCCTTCTGTTTTCCGCGATTGTTCGCAGGTATCGATGTTTGTCCAACGTCTTTTTCGTGCGTGACTTCCTTTTGTTTTGCCAGGATTTGCCTTCCAATATTTCACCGGAATTAAGCGGATTTCGATTGATCAATTGAGGACACGTTGCGCTTTCAAGGGTGTGTGATCGTAAGTCAATTATTGGTTTCAGTTTTACCTTTCGATTAACGCCATTCGGGGATATTTAATTCTACGATTGTTTATTGATCTTTTATAGTAAATATAATCGTATATGTTCATATTTCACATCGGTTTATCGAATATTATTTTATGCTTTTATTTCATAACATTTTATTCCTCTTGATGTCATTTACTACTTCTAGATATTATTTTATACTTTTGGTGTCACTTAAATATTTGATATTATTAATTATTATTAATTATTGGTATTATTTGTATTTGATATTTTATGCTTGGACCAGATATATTTTTATTTTTATGTAATTTGTTGATGTTTCATGCTTGTATTTGATTTGTATTTGTCAGGTCAACCTAACCAAAGAAATTTGGGGACTTGCGATTTTGGGGATATGGGAATTTGAGGATTTAGAAATTTGGGGACTTAGGAATTTAGGGACTTGAGAATTTGGGGATATAGGAATTTGAAAATTTAGGAATTTGGGATCTTGAGGGTTTGGAGATATAAGAATTTGACGATTTAGGGATTAGGGTCTTGGAAATTTGGGGATATAGAAATTTAGGGACTTGAGAATTTGGGGATATAGGAATTTGGGGATTTTGAAATTTGGGGACTTGAGAATTTGGGGATATAGGAATTTTGGGATTTAGAAATTTGGGGACTTGAGAATTTGGTGATATAGAATTTTAGGGACTTGAGAATTTGGGGATATAGGAATTCGAAAATTTAGAAATTTGGGGTCTTGAGGGTTTGGGGATGTAAGAATTTGAGGATTTAGGGATTAGGGCCTTGGGAATTTGGGGATATAGAAATTTAGGGACTTAGAAATTCGGGGACATAGGAATTTTGGGATTTAGAAATTTGGAAACTTGAGAATGATATAGGAATTCGAGAATTTAGAAATTTGGGGTCTTGAGGGTTTGGGGATGTAAGAATTTGACGATTTAGGGATTAGGGTCTTGGAAATTTGGGGATATAGAAATTTAGGGACTTGAGAATTGAGGGATATAGGAATTTGAAAATTTAGAAATTTGGAGACTTGGGAGTTTGAGGATGTAGGAATTTGAGGATTTAGGAACTTGGGGGTTTAGAAATTTAGAGACTTACGAATTTGAGGTTATAGAAATTTCAAGACCTTCAATCTCGTCCCAAAATATAAAAAAGATTCGTTACTTCAAATCTTACGTCAAACGCAGCATGCAGTTTAACCCTTTCCCGTACCATTTATTTATCAGATGCGTCAGTCAAGACTAACTCTTCATTGCTATAATATTAAAACGAACAAAGAAAATTAAAATGTTGTGAGTATTTTATATTCAGGGATCCTTGATAATGCAACTTATAGTTGGACCTAAATTTCAAGTTGAAGAGTATTCAAAATTTGAGTAAGGTTTGTCACATTTCAGCTGTAAGTGCGTCACGAGTGATACTCGTCAAAGCACGGGAAAGGGTTAATTACTCGCCTAAAAGTGTCATCAGTCATTAACGTGCCGATAATATTCCCGTTCTAACCAAAATCTCGGAAAGGGAAAATGGAAGCAGAGAAACAGTCGATAATACCATAACGGTGAAATTCAGGCTGTTCCATGAATCCAGGTCAGCGGGAATATATTGAATAAGAGTCGGGGCTAATCCGGGGTGAAAATAATCGTTCGTTATCAGCGTTAAGGTCACACCGGTACGTGGGTGGGTGGCCGCTAATCAGAGTGCAATATAGAGAGGACAACGAACCAGAATGGCGGGAAGAAACGTAGGAAGAGAAAGAAATGGAGCGAGTGCCGTGAAACGGCCGTTTGAGAAAAGAGCTGTTCTACCGAGGGGTAGAAAGAGTACGCGTGAAAACAGGGGGGTTGAAGGAGGACCGAAACGAGAGGAAAAGAGGTCGTAGAGGGTGTGAGGATGGTCCTCCCAATAGGATTAACCCTCGTCCCGTTAATCCTTTTATTGGGCCGGCAAATCCTGCGACAGGTCACGAAAGAGGGTGCCTGCTAGACCGGGATTCGTAGCCGGATATCCAGCACGATGGAGACCTGGCCACGAATCCAAGTATATCGAAATCGCTATTGGACTCGATGGTCTAACGATTCTGATAACGGTTCTATAAGGGCCTCTTACACGTATTGTCAAACGCTCGGGAAAATTTACGTTTTATCGTATCGCGCCCTTACATCGTTCCGGGATAATTGGCCGTTCGAATGGTGCCCTTATCACATGAGGAAGTGGTATGAGTACTTTGGTTGTAATGATTAGCTCGTTCGTATAAAATGGACTGGAGAAGATTGTTGTAAAATTAGTTGCTATTTGATTTAAGAGAATTTACATTAATTTTTATCGTATCGCACCCTTATATCGTTTCGGGATAATTGGCCGGTTCGAATGGTGCCCTTATCACATGAGGAAGTGATATGAGTACTTTGGTTGTAATGATTAGCTCGTTCGTATAAAATGGAGTGGAGATGATTGTTGTAAAATTAGGTGCTATTTGATTTAAGAGAATTTACTTGAATTTTTATCGTATCGCACCCTTATATCTTTTCAGGATAATTGACCGGTTCGAATGGTGCCCTTATGACATGAGGAAGTGGTATGAGTACTTCAGTTGTAATAATTACATCGTTGGAGTGCAATTACTGATGGAGTGGAGAAGATTGTTGTGAAATTAGTTGCTATTTAATTTAAGAGAATTTACCTGAATCTATCGCATCGCGCCCTTATATCGTTTCAGGATAATTGGCCGGTTCGAATGGTGCCCTTATCACATGAGGAAGTGGTATGAGTACTTTGGTTGTAATGATTAGCTCGTTCGTATAAAATGGAGTGGAGAAGATTGTTGTAAAATTAGGTGCTATTTGATTTAAGAGAATTTACTTGAATTTTTATCGTATCGCGCCCTTACATCGTTTCGGGATAATTGGCCGGTTCGAATCGTGCCCTTATGACATGAGGAAGTGGTATGAGTACTTTGGTTGTACTGATTAAGTTGTTCGTACAAAATAACAATGTGGAGAAGATTATAGTGAAATTAGTCGCTATTTGATTTAAGGGGATTTATTTGAATTATTATCGCATCGCACCCCTAAGTCGAGAATACGAAGAATAGTCGTAATTTAAATTCCAAACTCTCGAATTTCAAATCCTCCAAATTTTCGAATTTCTAAATTTTTATAATCCTGAATGGCAAATCTTCCAAATTTTCAAATTCTTGAATTTCAGAACATTAAAATTTCTAAATCTCCAAACTTCCAAACTTGAAAATTTCCTAAATTCTCAATTCTCCGAATTTCCAAATGTCCAAATTTTCAAACTCCCAAATTCTAAATCCCTCATATTTGTAAAACCCTAAATTCTCAGATTCCTAAATTCCTAATCCCCCGAATTTCTAAAACTCCAAATTCCAAATCTTCCAAATTACCAAATTTTCAAACTTCTGAAACCCCAAATTCTCAAATAAATAAATTCCTAATCCCCCAAATTTCCAAATTTCCGAACTCCTAAAACTCCAAATTCCAAATCTTCCAAATTCTAAATCCTCCGAATATCTAAATTTCCAAACTTGCCAATTCCAAAAATTCCAAATCCTCAAAATTTCTAAAACCCCAAATTCTCAAATTCTTAAATTCCTAATCCCCCAAATTTCCAAATTTCCGAACTCCTAAAATTCCAAATTCTCAAGTTTCCAAATTCTAAATCCTCCGAATTTCCAAATTTCCAAACTTGCAAATTCCTAATTTCCAAATCCTCCATATTTCTAAAACCCCAAATTCCCAAATTCCCAAATTCCAAATCTTCCAAATTTCTAAAACCCCAAACTTGCAAATTCGTAAATTCCAAATCCTCCAAATTTTCCAAATTTCCAAACTTCTGAAACCCCAAATTTCAAATTCTCCAAATTTCCAAGCATCTAAAACCCCATATCTCCAATTTCTCAAATTGCAAATTTCAAAAAATCCATTAAAGCATATAAATCCACGTAATTTTCTTTTTGCACACGTGGACGTCGTCGACGATTGTGATTTCTCCTGCACACAGAATTTCATTTTGGTATCCGTGGAAGTTTTAACGCAGCTGTCGTAAGAGCGGGAGGGTGAATAAAGGGAGAAAAACGAGGGCGAATTTGTCTGAACCCGTTGCTACCATCGTAAACGATGAAATTTATTTCTATTTTCACTGAAATCTGACAAGGAATAGCTCTTCGGACAATCTCGCAAGGGCAATGTTAAAATTCCTGTTGATAATTTCCTGCCTTCAATTTTTTATGATCATGACAAGTAGAAGAATTATTTTCATATCAGTTTATGGGAATAATTCTATTTTTATATTTATTAGGACGTTTTACGTAAAGTGGTTATCCTTGAAAATAAAATGAAAATGTGTCGTTTTTTAATTTAATTAATAATTAGTATTATGTTGATTTTGTTACGAAAACATGGCAACATTAAAGGGACTCTATAGGTATTTTCGAATAGTTACTAATAATTAAATAAATAGAAAACGATTGTATTATAACAGTACAAGATATAATCTATTATATTGTTATTAATATTGTATGACTTGTATAGTAATAAATATTATGAGACATAAGTTAATATTGTAATATTATAAGGTTGTACTTTTTAATATAATATAATACTATTATAAGAGGCATATTACAATATCACAAGGTTATAATTTTGTAGGTTAAGTTTACCTATATTACAGGTTATACTTATTGTATGTAATTGTTTCTAATTGTATTTGATTGTATTTGCAAGTCAGACAACAAGTCAGAAATTATATTCCAAGTTTGAAATTTATTTGAAAATAGTTAGATATACATTTTTGAGTAATGTCACTATTATACCAGGCACCAAAGAACTATTCAGAAAGATTGCTCCTGCAATTAAATATGAAATATGATCACAGTTTGCAATTTAAATCAACTGCTGTGTGAGAGTCATAAAATCCAAAGAAATGCGAAAGCAAGGACAGTAGAAGAAATAGAATCCTTAGAAACTGAAGAAAGGGAAGTCGGTGTTCGAGCGTAAAGTTTTTTCAATTAGTAATTAAAATTGAGAAAGAGAAGACATAATATATCGTTTATTAATTCAAGAACATACACACGATTTCTCTTAAACGCCTGATTCTATTCTTCAATAAAGGGTCAAATTAAAGTTTTCTATCACAATCGAACCAATCAACGTATCACGAAAATGCGGTGCAAAAATTGACGTGCGCACAAAGAGCGATACCGCGAAACGACCAACGGCGAACAAAATAAAAAACAGCATGATCGTAACGAAAAAGGGAAACTTTTCTGGTCGACACAAAACACAATGGAGACGGAAACAAAGAACACGGAAAGAAACGCGGAAGGTAGGACAAGAAAGCAGAAAGTTTCACGGATTTGACGGAACCACCAGGAACTTTTAGTTTTTCAATATCCTTTATCCGGTAAAAGGGTTGGAAAATTTTCGGCACGTCAACTTCGCAACCACCCCCGCCAGCATCGGCAAGTTTACGAGGATGTGGGACAGAAAGGGGGTTGCAGCAAGGGAGTTCATCTTGAAGGCGCGTTTCTAAGCTCCTCGACGACCCTTCGACCCTGCGATGAAACTTGAACGTGTCGCTTGTCATCCAAAATTCACCGCAAACTTTTCCCCAACGTGGTAAACGTGCAACTTTTCCGTTCATTTCCATAAAAGCCAGCCCCGAGTCGCTTAACTTCCGCGCGAATGTACGCGTGCCAGATCTTTCGGACGATTCTGCTCGATCTAGAAACCATGATCGCTGGTAACATTTGCTGATGATCACACTTGTTTTTTCCGACAATTTCGAAAGTTTCAGCTTTATCGTACTCCGTCGGGGTCATCATTCAAAATCGTTCAACCATTCTTCATTGCTGCAAGATGACAAGACTGTTTTTGCTTTTTTAACCCCTTGCCCTACAATATCGTGTCACACTCGTGACGCACATTACAGTTCGATTCTGATAAACCAGACTCGTGTTTCCACTACAACTGAATTTTGGATTCAATTCTGATTATAATTTGCATTATCAAGGATGCATGATGCACCTAACATTTTAACATTCTTCAATTGTCTTCAAGTTGAAATAATTAGCTACCTGTGTGTGACGCAACTGTCCAGAAAATTGTAGGTTAAGGGATTAAGGTCTTCGTGTGAAAGATGACACTATGTGTTTTGGGTTTGTTTTCAAGGTTATTTTGTGTTGGGTATAATCAAAACTGGTAACTTATTATATTAGGTTTTATTTAATGAAATGAACGAGTTTGAATATTTAATAAACTAATAATACTGAAAGGATATATGTATAATAATATAATATAAAGAACGCACATGGCGACATACCGATCGAACGACGATCAAGATCGAACAACTGAACGATTCAGGTGGCGCCAAAAGCGGGGCGAGCGAACCCCTTTCATTTTGTAAATACCTGTATTGTAATGGTATGTCGCAGTAAGTGACGATTAAACGTGTGGAATCATTAGGATTCACAATAAGTGAATGTAGGTGGACGAGTTGTAGGTGGTAGAGTTTATTTTGCTATGTACTTGATGACACACTATAGAGTCTACATTAACCAGTAGCCACAATCACAATTCATTGCGTCAAAGCTAGACAACAATTCCTATTACTCACTAACTAAATAACTATAACTTGTTTAGAAGTTGTAATAGTTTATTTTGTATAGAGTCTACCAACCTCCATAACCACAATTATGCTGCATCAGCAACTGTTGATAACTATTTCCATTACTTCTAAACTCTTTTTCATTGTTTAGAAGTTGCAATCGTTTATTTTATACAGAATCTACAGTGCCTTCATAATTACAATTACATTGCATCAAGAGTGGATAAGTCCCATTAAACTGAACAGCTATAGTTTTACATCGTTTAGAAGTTGTAATCATTCTGTATAGTCTACACTGATAGTAGCCATGATCATAATTACTTCATTGCATCAACTAGTATTGATAATTCCTATTACCTATAAACTGAATAGTTTTCATCCTTTAGAAGTAATCGTGAGTCTACACTGACCGTATGTCGCAGCGTCAGTAGTGACGATTAAACGACGCGTCACATCCCAACAAGTGAACATAAGTGGACTGTATCTAAATGAATTTCACTTCGAACGACTAGATTTTGCTATGTACTTGATGACTCGAGTGTCTCTCCGAAGAATTTTTACGTTTCACAAAAGCTCGTTGTGGGCGTATTTTTGTGACATTGTGAAAACAGTTTCTAATTTTCTATTGGTTCAGCTAAAATTCGGGTGATGGAAATGCGAGTAACGTATGAAGTCTTTTCCCCAAAGTGACCTAAGCAATAAAACGCAATACCTCGACATGAATAGAAAACTGCAAAAAGACTACTGCTAAGGTTAACCCCTTGCACTATGACCTGTTTATTAGGTGCGTCAGTCAGAACTAATTAAACACAGCTACAATATTAAAACAGACAAAGAATGTTGAAATGTTATGACAACATGGTATTATGCAATCGTTGACTATGCAAATTATAATTGAACTTGAACTCCAAATTGAAGTATATTCAAAATTCGAGTAAAATTGATCCCAACTGAAGTACCAGTGCGTCACGAGTCAGACTCGTCAAAATAGTGCAAGAGGTTAAGGATTCACAACCAGATGTTACTAACATAAAAAATACTCCTTGGGTATTATTGCTGCTACAAAGAATTGATTTGAAACTACAAATGTGAAGGAACGAAAAACAGTGAAACAATTGTGTCTGAAAAATTGTACTGAGGTCTAATCCTCTAGCTCTAATATATTCTACGACCTAACAAATGTTGTTATATGCGTTGTATTTATAAAAATTAACCTTCAAAAGATGTACCGACAATTTTTGTCAATTTTAGTAAAGAGAGATAATAAATAGAATTTGAGAATTTCTGCGCAAGATTTCTGAACGCTGAATCTACAAAATGGAGGACCCGAGTGGATCGCAACACGTGACACAACGAAGCGTTCATCTTCATTGGAAACGTGCGAGGGAACATCTGGCAGAGAAAAAAGCATTCGGAAAGTGGCGAGAAAAATAGCTGTCTTACAATTACCGGTAAGAGAAATAAATCGGTCTTTCGCGTGTCCTATCCGTTTCGCGAAACTTCCGTCCGGTAATCTCAATCGTTTTTACTTCGAACGTGCTGCGAGAAGAAAGCTGATAGTTGAAGTTTCAAGGTGTAACGTCTAAAAGAATAAATATCCTAATGTTTCACCTAACATCTCAGAACTGTGGTTGCTTTGATCAAATAGTCGCAAGAATTACTCACATTGCCTTCTTAATGTTTTATTTTGTTATAAGGATATTATTGATAATGAAAGTTATTGATAATATTGCTTGCTTGTAAGGTTCTCGATAGTATGATTCGTTTTTTAACATACTTATAGTGGGAGGATTTAGACGAGATTTTTAATAATATTACTTGTTTACATGATTCTGAATGGTATGATTGGTTTATAAAATTTTTAATAATATGTGGTTATATGTACTTATACGTTAACTTATATAGACATATAAGTTTTAAAGTTTTAAAATTGTAGAAGTGTAAAATTAGCAAATTCCAAAATTCAAAGTCCCAATGTCATAAGTGCTAAAGTTTAAATATTCCAAAATTCTGAAATACCAACATTCCACAATTCCGCAATCTCAAAATTCTAAAACTCCAAAATTTCGCAATTCCACAATTTCGCAATTTCGCAATTCCACAATTCCACAATTCCACAATTCCACAATTCCACAATTCCACAATTCCACAATTCCACAATTCCAAAATTCCCTAGTTCCTAAATTTCCAAAACACAAAATTCCCTAATTCCTAAATTCCAAAATACCCTAGTTCCTAAATTCTAAAATTCCAAAATTCAAAATTTTCTAGTTCCTAAATTTCCAAAATCCAATATTCCCTATTTCCTAGATTCCCGAACCCCAAAATTCCCTAGTTCCTGAATTCGAAAATTCCAAATTTCCCTAGTCCCTAAATTCCCAAAACCCCAAATTCCCTAGTTCCTAAATTCCTAAATTACCTAGTTCCTAAATTCTAAAATTAAAAAATTCCAAATTTCCCTAGTTCCTAAATTCCCAAAACCCAAAACTCCCTAGTTCCTAATTTCCTAAATTCCCTAGTTCCTAAATTCCCAAAACCCAAAATTCCCTATTTCCTAAATTACCGAACCCCAAAATTCCCTAGTTCCTAAATTCTAAAATTCTGAAATTCTAAAATTCTAAAATTCTAAAATTCCAAAATTCCAAAGCTACAAAATTCAAAGCAATAAATTTAAAAACTTAAAAGTGTAAAAAATGATTATCTCCCAAAAACATTACCGACCATAATTACAAAAGCAACACGTGATAGATGGATCGCTCAAGTTCTCATCGATGGCGGTCAGAAATAAATTTTTACCAATTTTTCAGGACGAATGATGTTCGATCTGTTGAGTATGATAAGGGATCGAACATCGCGAAACAGGAACGAGGGTGCGTTATCGAAGCATAGCCTGCATAGACGAGTGTTCTGATAAAATACTGTCATTTTTATCGACGAATTGCCTGCAGGTTCGTTATAAAAAAAAATGTACTTCCTAGTAAGCGAAATCATCCGTCGACTACCTGTTATTCCGTACGTAAACAGAGATTTCCTTTTTTTCTGTTCACAGATCCTCTGATCAATAGTTGTTCGCTTCCTCGACAGATTTTCGTGGAATCGTTCACTTTTTATCGAGATAAAGTTCCGTACTGCACGAATATGTACAGTTTCCATGAAATTTTGTTATAAGTAGACGAAAACCAAGGTTTGATTGTAACTAGATTTTTGTGGAGAATTATTGGTCATTTTCTTTTAATATATTTTGTAATTTATAAATTAATAAATTTGTAATGATACGTTCCTTTATGTCATTTATATTATCTTCGCCATTTTCATATACTGAATCTTAATAAATCAAAGTGTTATATCACATACATCATATCTTTCTTATTTTTAAAACTGTACAATGATTTAACTAGAACTCCTTTGTAACAGTTTATATTGTAACTTTCTGTAAACCTATAATTTTTTCAGAAAATCAACCAAATTAGCATTATGTTACGATTGAAATTATACCAGCAAATGTTTTCCATAAATTGTAAACACGTTAAACATTATAATCTGAATCGCAATTATCCTTAATTTCTTTCAGATTTAATCATATTATATCCTCATACAGTCACTTCATTTGAAAACCAAATTAAAAACAACATTTTCATGTTATAATTAAAAATGTACCTCCAGTAAATGCTGCCTCCATATTGCATACAGAAGCTAAATATTATGATATTAAGTGCAATTACCCCCAACTTGTTTTCAGCCAACTCATATTACACCATCCCATTATTTTTTAATTAAAAAAAAAAGTTACTAATGAAAATTTCATGTTATGATTAAAAATGCACGTACAGCAACTGCTTTCCCTGCATCATGAATATCAAATGTTATAATCTAAAATGCAATTATTCCCTTTTTAATAACATTTCAAAATTTCGTAATTTTCGGTGAAATGCTGCGATTAAATTTTTAAGTAGTTTTGAAACAGAGTATGTGATACTATCATTTTCATATCTCTAAATGTACCCGTGTGATACAGTATATTCCCTAGACTTTCGAATTTTTTAATTCTGTAATTATCAAGTCACCAGATTTTTGAATCTTCAAATTCTCAGATATTTAGCTTCACAAATTTCTAAATTTGTAAGCTCTCCTATTCTGGGATTTCCATATCTTCAAATTTTCCAATTTGTAGATTACTAAATTCCCTAGATTCTTAAATTCTATGTTTTTTAGTTTTCAAATCCTCATATACTTAAATCTCAATTAAATAACCAAACTTACAGATCCTCAGCTTTACAAATTTCTAAATCTTCAAATCTTTATATATTCAAATCTCCAAATCTTCAAATCTTCAAGTCTCCAAATCTTCAAGTCTCCAAATCTCCAAATCTTCAAATCTTCAAGTCTCCAAATGTCTAAATCTTCAAGTCTTCAAGTCCCCAAATCATCAAATCTTCAAATCTCCAAATCTCAAAAATGTTCACATCTCCAATTCCACAAATCTCCAACTATCTGAATCGTCAAATCTTCAAAACCCTAAATCTCCAAATATCTAAATCTCTAAATCCCTAAATCTCCGAATCTCCAATTCCCCAAATCTCCAAATCTCTAAATCGTCAAATTCCTAAATCCTCAAATCTCAACTTTTCACATTTCCAAATTTCCAAATCCTTGAATTCGCAAATACCTAAATCCCCAAATCCTCAAATCCCTAAAACTCAAAATTTCTAAATTCTAAAATCCCCAAAATCACATATTCTCAACTTTTAACATTTCCAAATTTCCAAATCGTCGAATTTTCAAATCCCCAAATCACTAATCCCCAAATCCCTAAATCCCTAAGTCCCTAGATCTCCAAATCCCAAAATCCTTAAATCTCCAAATCCCCAAAACTCCAAATCTCCAATTCCCCAAATCTCCAAATCTCCAAATCTGTAAATCGTCAAATCTTCAAATCCCTAAATCTCCAAATATCCAAATCTCCAAATCCCCAAATCTCCCCCTAAATCTCCAAATCTCTAAATCGTCAAATCTTCAAATCCCTAAATCTCCAATTTCCCAAATCTCCAAATCTCCAAATCTGTAAATCGTCAAATCTTCAAATCCCTAAATCTCCAAATATCCAAATCTCCAAATCCCCAGATCTCCCCCTAAATCTCCAAATCTCTAAATCGTCAAATCTTCAAATCCCTAAATCTCCAAATATCCAATTCTCAAAATCCCCAAATCTCCAAATTTCCAAATCTTTAAAACTGCAAATCTCTATACCTCCACATCCTCAAATCTCCAAATCTCTAACTCTACAAATCTCCAATTTCTTCTATCCTGAACTCCCTACATCTCCAACTTCCCAAACGCCCAAACTTACAAATCCTCACATTCTTACATTCGCAAATTTCTAAATCCCACCCCTCTACCCTTACCACCACAAATTTATAAATCCCCAAGTTTCCAAATTCCCTAATATCCGGCGAAATAGTCCGATAAAATTTTCAAACGACATCATAATACTGTATATTCATGATACAATTTTCATATCTCCCCAAACGTACCCTCCTGCCGCGGTACATCGAGCCCCTTAATTGGCCGCGTCTCGTTAGCACGTATACCTGCGTCGATTAGAAAAGGGGCGCAGGTTTTAAACTAGCCCTAACGGTTCGCCGACAACGTCTTATGAAAATGCAAGACAAAACGTTTTCCTGGTTTCACACGACTTCCGTGGAATTCGCGCTTCGTGACCCTGCGTAAATTCCGACACCACCGACTCTAAGGGTAGTTTGAACATCCCCTTGGAGACGGGGAGGAAAACTGGCCGGGATTACCGGGCCACGACGACCAAGGGAAGGATACGAGGGGGAGGGGGGTGTTGAAGCAAGGGTCGGACATTAGAATTCATGCGGAGACATTTGCGGTCCGGCTCCTAACGACCAGCTGTAAAAAGCTAGCCGAAGCTGCGAAGTGGAAAGCGAAGGAGGGGTGAAGCGGGATAAAGGGGGGTGGCGTTTGTAAGGGAGGTTGGAAGAGAAATGGTTGCGCGTAATGAATAAAAAATCGGCTCTCGCTCTTCCGATGCGATTCATATCGGTGCGTGTTTTCGATTGAACGCCAGAATTTCTGAATTTTTTATCGTGGAAGTATGGGTGCTTTCGTTGGTAGACGGTTTTGAGATTTGAACGGTCAAATTTTTGGATTTTTAGCTTTTCAAGTATATGAGTGTTCAAGTGTTTTCATAAGTGTTTCTAAGGTTTGTGGGATGGTAACTTGCATGTTCTTTTTAGCTTTTATGTACATTTATTCTGATGTCATATACATTTTTGACGCGAGTAAACTATGAACTTTAATATCATCAAATTTCTAAATTGATTATAACTGAAATTTGTAGATTCGTACATTTCTAAATGTTCCAATTCTTCGATATGTAAATTATGAAATTTCAACATTCTCAAATTCTCCACCTGTCTGATATCTAACTTTCCAAAATCACGTTTTCAAATTTCTGTATCTGTAAATTCTTAAATCTCCAAATCCACAAATTCTCAAATCTCCAAATCTCCAAATTCGGAAATTCCCAAACTCCTAAATTCGCAAATCTCTAAATCTCCAAACACTCAAATACCCAAATCTCCAAATACACAAATACACAAATCTCCAAATCTCCACATTTTCAAAGCTCCAAAACTCCAAACCTCCAAATTCTGAAATTCCCAAATTTCTAAATTCGCAAATCCCCAAATCTCCAAATCTCCAAATCTCCAAATACTCAAATACCCATATCTCCAAATCTCTAAATCTCCAAATTCCCAAATACACAAATCTCAAATTCTGCAAATCTCCAAAGCTCCAAATCTACAAATTCTGAAATTCCCAAATTCCTAAATTTGCAAATCTCCAAATACTCAAATACCCAAATCTCCAAATCTCCAAATCTCCAAATCTCCAAATCTCCAAATCTCCAAATCTCCCAAATCTCCAAACTTTCATATTCTCAGTCTCCCAAATTTTCAAGTTTCCAGTCTAATTCTAAAAATATAAAATTCCCAAATTCGAAAATTCCAATCCTATCATTTCTAAAAACTTTCCCTCCCCCATCCTTGTATTTAGTATTAATTTCTAAAGCACCTATTCTGTTCGACGACTACATTAACAGTTCTCCGCAATATTACAGCAGTTTCAGTTCTATTCAAAATTATATATTATTTTAATCAGTCATTTTAATCCCACCTGTCGCCAATAATTCCAACGAGAGAGAGCTACGTTCGCTCGAAATTTGTTAAATATAAAGTAAAGGTGATAGATAGTCGATGAATTTTTATGACTCGAAGGATGAACGGATAACGCGGCAAGCAAGACGTGATGCTTTTCAACGAAAAGGGGATTTGCTGCATTAAGCGGCGCTATTAAGTCAGCGTTCTGTGTTGCTCTCAGCATAGCAGAGTTAGTCGAACCGGGCAAACCAGCATAAGTACCCCGTATAATTCACTCCGTTTGATTTATTCGGCCCGATTTATCTCGTTTGCATATTTTTTCCCTTAGTCGGACGGTTCTGCGTTAAATCACGGGGCGATATCGCGCGGGAACTAACAACGCCCGAGGTGAATCCTTAAAAATCACGGTCCTACGCTCGAGGCTTCAGATACCGTTAATATTCTTCGATCCGAGCAAATAGAGACATCAGGAATTTAAATCATGACAGATATTTTTTGATTAGTAGTTCTGAAGGGGTCAGTAATTGAACTGGTCGGAAAAAAAGGGGTTTCGTGTGGAACCTAGTGACTCATGTTCGTTTGTATGGTTAGTAAGTTTTACTTAATTTCAGCATTTCTTAATCTGCCTTTACTCTAATTTTTTGAATTAACTAATTTCTCAATTTCATAGTTTCTCAATTTCCCAATTTCCCATTTTCCCCATTTCCCAATTTCTCAATTTCATAGTTTCTCAATTTCCCACTTTTCCACTCTCTCAATTTCCTAATTTCTCAATCCATCAAATTTCGAATTCCCCAAATTCTCAAATTCCCAAATTTCCAATTCCTCAAACTCTAATTTCTAAATTACCAATTTCCCAATTTCCCAATTTCCCAAATCCCCAATTTCCAAATTTCCCACTTTCCCACGTTCCCACGTTCCCACGTTCGCACTTTCCCACTTTCCCACTTTCCCAATTTCCCAATTTCCCACTTTCCCACTTTCTCACTTTCCCAATTTCCCAATTTCTCTATTTCCCAATTTCTCAATTTCCCAATATCCACTTTCCCACTTTCCCAATTTCCCAATTTCTAAATTTCCCAATTTCCCAACATCCACTTTCCCACTTTCCCACTTTCCCAATTTCCCAATTTCCCAATATCCACTTTCCCACTTTCTCACTTTCCCAATTTCCCAATTTCCCAATTTCCCAATTTCCCAATTTCCCAATTTCCCAATTCCCCAATTTCCCAATTTCCCAATTCCCCAATTTCCCAATTTCCCAATTTCCCAATTCCCCAATTCCCCAATTTCCCAATTTCCGAACTCCACCCTTCTTAAATTTGAAAACATATAATATAAATTTCTATCGTCGAACCTTCAAAAATTCACAAATCTGAACACAAAAAATTTCTAATCTTAAAAATGTCAAAAAATGAGCAACACCAGCAGAAATCAAAGCATGTTCAAGATAATAAATGTGGGTGAAAATGTAGGGTGCGGGTTAACACAAACACCTCTGTATCGCATTTGAGTGAAAGTAGATCCCAAAGAAAAATTGATTAAAAGCCATCGAACGTTGATGTGAATTTATAACCGATCTCCCGGTAAGCGACCGCATCGCGTCAAAAGAATTTGCAATTTATAGTCGACGGCTAATAATCCGGTTCGATCGTCGGATAACCAATTTACGATTATAACGGGACGAGAAAGTTAACGAGAAAAGCGGCCTGCTCGGTCTCGTTCGCCACGATGTTACAGACTCGTTTGTTAAACTTAAAATTGATCCGACTATCGTTCGATCAGAGTTGTAACATTAATTACCATGGAATCACTGGTATCTTTTTCGGTACCTGCTGTATTTCATGTTATTTACTTTTACCGTTAACAGTTAGAGATATTTGGTATACAAAATATGTTGGCATACACAAACGGAAAATGTGGGGTTTAATGAAAAGGGGGTTTATTGAGTATAGGAATGGAAGATTTGGGAAACTTGGGATTTTGAAATAGGGAAATTGGGAAATGGGAAATTGGGAAATGGGAAATTGGGAAATGGGAAATTGGGAAATGGGAAATTGGGAAATGGGAAATTGGGAAATGGGAAATTGGGAAATGGGAAATTGGGAAATGGGAAATGGGAAATTGGGAAATGGGAAATTGGGAAATGGGAAATTGGAAAATGGGAAATTGGGAAATGGGAAATTGGGAAATTGGGAAATGGGAAATTGGGAAATTGGGAAATGGGAAATTGGGAAATGGGGTAATTGGGAAATTGGGAAATGCGAAATGTTGAAAAGTGGAAAATTGCGAAATTGGGAAATTGGAAAATTGGGAAATTGGGAAATGGGGTAATTGGGAAATTGGGAAATGGGAAAAGTTGAAAAGTGGAAAATTGCGAAATTGAGAAATTGGAAAATTGGGACAGGTGGATATTGAAAAATTGGGAACTTGTGAAATTGGGAAAGTGGGAAATTGGGAATGTGGAAAATTGGGAAATTGGAAAGATGGAAAATTGAGAAATTGAGAATTTGGGAAATCAGAAATTTGAAAAATTAGGAGTTTAGAAATTTGAGAATTTGGGACTTAGAAATTGAAAAATATGTCAAATCAAAATCTTCGAAACTTCTAAACTTCTAAAATTAAAGAAAATTTCAAGTAATCTCAAGCTTCAGGATACCTTATAAATTCCTAATCTTCAAAGTAATCATTTTATGATCTACATTACGAAATTACGTAGAATCCTTCATTATATTTCGCGTATAGAAATGGTCCATTTAATAGAAAGACCTAAATAAATGTAAGACTTCGATTTTCCGAAAAAGAAAAAATAAAAGGTCGATTCAATGGAAAATGGAGGATGAATGCAGAAAGGGCTTTCGGTTTCGAGCTTCACCGCTTTTCACCATTATTTCCTTTTCTTCTTTCTCGACGAACTTTCTTAATTCTTGTTCGCTTCGATGGACTAATTAATATTGATGATTAAAGAGCGTCCGTTCTGGTGATCAATTTTCATCGATATTAATATTCGTCGTATCGAAAAGAACCTGGCCCTCTAATCTTCGCTTTCTTCTTTATCCTCCGTTGAAGCTTGCGCTGGAATGTCGCTTAATTAAAATGGATAATGAATGTTGATTAAACATTGACCTTCGTTAAGGAGATCGACACTCAAATTGCTTTTATAATTTTTCGGAAAAACCGTTTTTTCTTACTGCAATTATTCTTATTACTAATTTTTTTCATATCGATTATTTTTATTATAATTATTCTTATTATTTATTATTTTTATTACAATTGTTCTTATTATAATTATAATTATTATTATTGTTCTTGATACGATTGTTCCCATTACATAAATTAACATGTGTGCTACTTGTATGACACATGTGTGACAATTTTACAACATTCCATATTAGACAATAATTAATTATTTTATACAGCAATGAGCAATGAACGATAACTGAAGTGCAATATTTAATTACTGCTCTAACAAAATAATTTTGTATTTTTATTGTTGCTCATAATTTACTGATAAATTATTATTAATCACTATTCGTATATCATTAATAAATCCTTAATAATCATTATTCATAAATCACTGATAAATCATTGATAATTAGTATTCACAAACCATTAATAAATCACTAAAAATCGTCATACAAAAATCATTAATAAATCACTAATTACCATTACTCACAATTAATGAATAAATCACTGTTAATTATTGTTCTAAAATTTTTAACAAATCCTTAATAATCATTATTCATAATTTAATAATAAATCATTGATAATTAGTATTCACAAACCATTAATAAATCACTAATAATCGTCATACAGAAATCATTAATAAATCACTAATTACCATTACTCACAATTAATGAATAAATCACTGTTAATCATTGCTCAAAAATTTTTAACAAATCCTTAATAATTATTATTCATAAGTCACTAATAATCATTATTATTCACAATCATAGTTCCACAAAATAAAATATTTGAAATAAAACAGAACGAGAAAATGATTATGCAAATATTTTGCAAAACTGACATATTTTTTTACGTTAAAAGTTGCAAGAACGTTCATAGAATTTTTCAAAGTTTTTCCAGGTAATAATTGCTGGGTGAAATCAGCACTCATTCCGTTCTTCGATACTCGTGTCTCGTGGGTGTCGTTACTCGGTCTTCTGCTAGTCTTGCGAGCAGGCTGCTGTTCTTCGCCGTCAGCAAGATCGAGTCTCCTCTTTTTGACGAGAAAATATCGCTAGAAACGACGACGTACCTCATCGAATCTATCGATTTTCTGTCGACGTGACTCGTAACGCGATTTCTAATTTTTCTCCAACGAAATCATCGACGCTTTTCGCGAACGTTCATAAGAAAACGCGAAAATTTGGTTATACGTGGATCAAATGTTGAGAGGACAGATCGATTTTGCGAGTCCTGTTATCGACAGCAAACTTTAACATTTGTGTCTGTACATTTAAATAAGGTAGAGAATTTAAACAAATACAAATTTTACAAATTCAAGAAAAAAATAGTGAATGTAAAATATTGAGTTGCGTGTAAAATATTGTTATTCGTAATATTTATTTTGTTAAAATATTTTGAATGACATTCAAGTTCAGATGATATTACTATACTAATTAAAATATATGTTTATACTATCCCAGTTAAAAATATATTTATACTATCCTAGTTAAAAAATATGTTTATACTATACTATTTAAAATATATATTTACACTATGCTAGTTAAAAAATATGTTTACACTAACTAGTTAAAATGTATGTTTATACTATACTAATTAAAATATATGTCTATAGTATGCTAGTTAAAAAATATGTTTACACTATACAATTTAAAATATATATTTATACTATGCTGGTTAAAAAATATGTTTATACTTACTAGTTAAAATGTATGTTTATACTATACTAATTAAAATATATGTTTATACTATGCTAGTTAAAAAATATGCTTACACTATACTATTTAAAATATATATTTACACTATGCTGGTTGAAAAATATGTTTACTAATTTGTTAAAATTTATGTTTATACTATACCAATTAAAATATATGTTAATACTATGCTCGTTAAAATTGATGTTTATACTATACTAGTTAAAATTTATCGAAGGCAGTAAAATTTCAAATAGATCAGCTAAGGTTTTGTGCATCCTCGTTTTATTTAGAGCCTTAGGTGTTTAAAAGCCTCATCGACGTTAGTACTACATAGTTATTAGAAAAGCGAACTACCAAAGTGGACGGCGATTCTCGCGAGAGACTTGAAACCTTTATGGAGTTAAAGTAAAGTTTGCTATAGCGAAGTATAAGTAACCAGCAAAAGACGATGCTCCTCGATAGAGAATTACCAGGTGACCAATAAAACATACGTTCGTGAACTTCCATTGGACGGAAAGAATGAACCGAATTAAACATTCATCAGGAATATCTATTTTCTTGTCTCCACTTTCTTGATGCTTCTTAACCTCTCTCAATTTTCAAATCACTGAATTGTTGGAATCTCTGAATTTCTAAATCCTTAAATTTACAAATCTTTATACTTCCAGATTTACAAATTTTCAAAATGCCAAATTTATAACTCATCAAACTTCCAAATAATTATATTCTTAAATCCCCAAATTTTCAAATCGTAAAACTTCTAAATTTCCAAATCTGCAAAACCCCAAATTTTTAACTCTTCTAATCTTCAAATACCTCAATTTTTCAAATCTCTAAATTTCCAAATCCTTAAACTTCCAAATTCGCAAATTTCCTAAACATCAAATTTTTAACTCTTCAAACTCCCAAGTACCTCAATTTTCAAATCTCTAAATTTCTAAATTCCTAATTTTGCAAATTTCCAAATTTTCAATTCCTCAAGTTCCCAAATTTTCAAATCCCTAAATCCTCAAGTTACTAAATCCTTAATTCCCCTATATTCTTAAGTTTCCAAATTTCTAAGTTTCTAAATTCTTAAATTTCCATATCTCCAAATTTCCAAATTCCTAAGTTTTCAAATCACCAAATTTTCCACTTCCCAATTCCCAAATGTTCAAATCCCTATATCTTCTAATTCCCATATCCATAAATTCCCTAGATCCTCAAGTTCCCAAATATCTAAGTTACCAAATCCTCTATGTTTCAAATCTCAAAATTCTCAAATTCCCAAACTCTCAAACTTTCGACTTCACAAATTCACAAATTACCAAATCTCTAAAATCCCTAATTCTAATATACTTAAATTTCTCTAGATCTTCAAATTCCCAAATTTCCAAGTTTCTAACTCCCCAAATTTCCAAATTCCTAAGTTTTCAAATCACCAAATTTTCCACTTCCCAATGCCCAAATGTTCAAATCTCTATATCTTCTAATTCCCATATCCATAAATTCCCTAGATCCTCAAGTATCCCGATTTCTAAGTTACCAAATCCTCCATGTTTCAAATCTCAAAATTCTCAAATTCCCAAACCCTCAAACTTTCGACCTCCCAAATTCACAAATTTCCAAATCTCTAAAATCCCTAATTCTAATATACTTAAATTTCCCTAGATCTTCAAATTCCCAAATTTCCAAGTTTCTAACTCCCCAAATTTCCAACTTCCTAAGTTTTCAAATCACCAAATTTTCCACTTCCCAATTCCCAAATGTTCAAATCCCTATATCTTCTAATTCCCAAATCCATAAATTCCCTAGATCCTCAAGTTTCCTGATATCTAAGTTACCAAATCCTCCATGTTTCAAATCTCAAAATTCTCAAATTCCCAAACCCTCAAATTGTCGACCTCCCAAATTCACAAATTTCCAAATCTCTAATATCCCTAATTCTTATATATATAAATTTCCCTAGACCTTCCAATTCCCAAGTTTCTAAGTTTCTAACTCCCCAAATTTCCGTCTATTCAAATTTCCAACTTCCCAACTTTCTACATCTACAAAATTCCAAATAACTTCAACGACAATAACATTAATTCGTTCCATGTCGTATTCAAACCATGTTCAGCGACACTCGTGATATATGACCGTGGTCCGAATCCAACATAAATCACGCTATACCACAATTGTCACACTTACAATAAAACCTCCAAAAATGTCAAACTATGTAATATTACCAGACCATCATACATTTCTCAATTTTTATAAATTCCGTTGCATATTTTACAATTTTGGTATCGGTTTATATCAAATCCGTATAATTTTCTGTATAATAATATAGAATCTCGTAGATCCATTTTCCATCACCGGAAACCACCGGCAAATTTGCAGATCGTGTTCGTCAAGCAAGTAGAAGCATACTCGTATTGCACGAAATCGAACCTCTCGAAAATATGGCCCGCTAAATGTAACGAGTGATGGTAACCGAGCAGAGTAACTAACCTAGAACACGAACGAGAATTTATCGAGTCCACTCGATGGGGAATTAATCGACGACGATGGCTTGCCAGCCAATCACCATGAAACGTCTACGAGACGGAAGCGGGTATAAACGATCGAAAGTAATCCTGCGAGATACTCGCTGGAAAACAGGCGAAGATTTCATCGAGGAAAGACGCGATCATTCGAACGGTTATATCGCGGGGGAAACTTTTTAAACTGCCACCCTGTCTCGCGGTTCAATTTGAAAGTTTTTACATTCGAGTTGTAATAAGCCGTACGGGGAATTGCTGTGACGTGTAATCAAAATACGAGGAATTTGCTGTATTTTCTTCTGTTTATGATTCTTTTATTTTTGTTGTGGCGGTATTTTAGTGGTAATTTGCGAAGGGGTGATGTGGAGGGATTTGTAGACACCGATGGGTGACAATTTTTTAATTTGGGAATATGAATGTTTTGTAAATTTGCTACTTTATTAATTTGTAAATTTGCTACTTTATAAATTTGTAAACTTGCTACTTTATAAAATTGTAAATTTGCTATTTTATAAATTTGTAAACTTGCTACTTTACAAAATTGTAAATTTGTAAATTTGCAACTTTGTAGATTTGAGAATTTTACTTATTTATAAATTGGAAAACTTGAAATTTTCATACTGATGGATTTATAAATTTATCAATGTTCAAATTAATGACTCTGAATTTCCGAACATAAGATTTGAAAATTAAGTAATTGGAGTGTTTGACAATTAGGTAATTAATTAGAAAATTTTATTACTTTACTATTTTACGATTTGATAACGTTGCAATATGTCTATTCGACGATTTTATTAGTTGACTATTTGACTATTTCACTATTTGACTATTTGACTATTTGACTATTTGATTATTTGATTATTTGATTATTTGATTATTTGACTATTTGATTATTTGCCTATTTGACTATTTGACTATTTGACTATTTGACTATTTGACTATTTGACTATGCGACTACTTAACTATTTGATTATTTGACTATTTGCCTATTTGAGTACTTGAGTACTTGAGTACTTGACTACTGAATTATTTGATAAATTAATAAATTGATTTAATAGATGGATGGACTGATAGATTGATAAGTTGATACATTGCTGCACTGTTATATTGATATAATCATGTGCGTCACATAATACGTGGTGTAACAAATGGTGACACATCAGGTGCGTCACATGATGTTGGTACATAGATAGTGACACGTCATGTGCGTCACATAATACTGGTGTAACAAGTGGTGATACATCAAGTGCGTCACATGATGTTGGTACATAGATAGTGACACATCATGTGCGTCACATAATACTTATGTAACAAGTGGTGACACATCAAGTGCGTCACATGATGTTGGTACATAGCTAGTGACACACCATGTGCGTCACACAATACTGGTGTAACAAGCGGTGACACATCAAGTGCGTCACATAATACTGGTGTAACAGGTAGTGACATATCAAGTGCGTCACATGATGTTGGTATATAAATGGTGACACATCAAGTGCGTCACATGATGTTGGTATATAAATGATGACACATCAAGTGCGTCACATGATGTTGGTATATAAATGGTGACACATCAGGTGCGTTACATGATGTTCGTATATAGATGGTGACACATCAGGTGCGTCACATGATGTTGGTATATAAATGGTGACACATCAAGTGCGTCACATGATGTTGGTATATGTATAAATGGTGACATATCAAGTGTGTCACATGATAATAAATTGATTCAATAGATTGATAGATTAACTATGTACATAAAAAAATGATGATCTAAAAATAGATAAAATAGACCATGAAGCAAATGCGCAAAATACATAAAATGTTTAAACCACATAACTCGTTCATCACCATACATACAAGCAAGAAAATCTACGTATTTTATCAAGGAGTGTATTCGACGCACGAGTCGGAAAAATTACAAAAATATTCAGAGTTGGTAGATCTAATATTTATTCCGTGCTCGGCCCGCATGGGTTACAACGCGGATTCCGACGACACCATACAGCAACCCTATTTGTTCGTTCCCGCGGCTACGAAGTTTCTGTGATCGTGTCATTTCCGATTGTCACTTCTCTCGCATGAAAGAAGCCTCACGATACCACCATCCTGGTTAAACAACCGTTTAAACTCGCTATTCGCGAACATATATTATTCTAGAGTTCGAGGAGCACGTTGACGGCAGCGCAATTTTCGACCGAAATTGACTTCAGGCGTTGTTTCGCGCTCGCCAATTCAAAAAAGCCAACTTTGCTGCTTATTTGCTGATGTTCCGCAAACTCGTTTCACTACCGGAATAAATAAATGCTATTACACGTCGTATCGATATTGCGAAAAAGCGTTATTGCAAAAATAAATGGATATTTTTGTTTAAAACGCTGTTGTATTTTTATCTGCTGCATTAAGCTATTTGTGAATTTTTTTTAGTATAACTGGACGTTTATGAATTTATATTATACTTGTCGTATATTGTATATACTTATTAATGTGCTTTTAACATGCTGTAAATAAGTATAAATAATTAGGCTACAAATTAATGAGTCTACAAAGTATAAATAAAAAATTAATGTGCAAATGAATGTTCAAATTATATATGAACAAATAATGAATCTAGAAAGTGTAACTATGTAATAAATCTGTAAAGTATAAATAAATAATGAATCTGCAGAGTAGTAAAAAATAATAAACTCTGAAATGAAAAACTGAAGAGTGTAATTAAATTGTGTACAGATCTAATAATCTACAGATTACAAATTTTATACTTTGCATGATTTATATATACCCTACAGACAATAATATAATCGCATATTAAATATAATAATTTATAACGTTATTGAACGTATAATAATTAGTATCATATTTAATATAATTAGTCCAGAGTGTTATGTGTAACAGAAATTTTGTGGACCAATTTGTTGTTCACCTTCTGTTTCATGGCATAATTGCTATAATATATTTATAGTGACTGAAACTAACGATGAAAACTTTTCTCCAGAGTTCTCTTTTTCGTTAAAACTTCTAAACTTTGTAGAAGTGTGCCCAGAAGGTGCTCTTGGCCCGCTGAGGATTAAACATTTCATGGCGGGCAACAAAACACTCGACTGGAAATAAAACATGTGTGAAAGTATCACATATGGTTTGAACCTTTCAAGCTACGACATTAATATTATAACTGTAATTATTGTCAAAATCTGCCTCCAGAATTTGTAAGAATCTATCTCCCTCAGATTTTGTTTGCTTTACGAAAATTCGTTTCTGAACATCGTTTCTACAGAAATCGATATTCTGATATATTCATATGTAGTTCTGCAGTAAGTTGTACACGATGAAAAATTTCGGTTTCCCACGCTAAAACGTAGGATAATTTTATTGCAAATCATGCAAAGTTATACCAAGAACGGTGAGCGTCAAGTAGTTCCTGTGTCGCCATTTTGATTTCATATACGGAACAAGAATTCTTTTACCTCGGAGCGTGTACAATAAAACTCTCAAAAGGCAATATTCGGTTATTTTATCAATCTAATATTTAAGAATATGATTGTTTAAAAATAGTTTTTTATTCAAATATGAAGATTTTCAGGTTAAGAAATCAAATATTCAATGATACTTTTTTGAAGTTTCCTTCTGTGTTACCAAATAAATCTTCCCAAATTTTTCCTCTCAATTTCCAAGTAAATATTTTCAAACTTTTCTTCAAAGTTTCTAAATAAGTTTCAATTTTCAAACGCAACTCTAAGTAAATACAAAATAATTATTATTGAAAATTATACGTGTAATGTCCCCACATTGTCCACTACAATACTTTACAATTATAAAATAAAAAATTTGTTGCCTACTACCACCATTGTTAATCGTACACTTCATTCAGTCACTTAACTTTTAATTTTATAGTAAATCATAGTAAATCAAATATAGTAAATTTGTTTGTTATTTCTAATAACATTAAATCGCACACTGATAGAAATCTCTTTTACAAATGAAATATATCATAGGTAGTTTGGTTTCACTAAAAACTCTGAGAGTCACATATGCTTTTTAGACCTTCAAGTTGGCCTAACTGCTTCAAGGCATCATTTCTAACTGCTTCTGACAACAGACAGCAGAGTCTTTGGACAAGACCCAAGTCACATGTCAAGGAACACACGAGAGACCCTCACCCATGGTCAAACACGAAAAAGAATATTCAAAAATGATTTCAAGGAACGTATATTCACGGTTATATCCTATAAAAATAATACTATATTCTGTGGATGTTGGAATATCATTTTTTATTGTTCTAGAGGGATCCTGCTGAAAATATAATCCTCATATCGCGTTTTCTAAGCGATAAAAGCAGAGCGAAATAATGTAGTATAATATGTCATATAGTATAAATAATACATGGAAGTAATGTAATATGCAATATTATATTTTATTATATATTCTATATTCCGTTAAAGGGAATTCCGTAGTTATTCAGAGGGATTCAAATCGGAGTACGATCCCCAAATCGCATTTATCGAACAGCAATATTGAGAGTAAAACGAAACAATATAAGTATTATAAGTAATATAATATAAATAAGATAGTTAATGTATTATACAAAATTAACTTCTGTACCTATCCAAGAAGATTCAAGTAGAAATACAATATCCAGATCATATCATACAAACGACATCTAGACAAGAGCGAAATAACATAAAATAAATAATATAATATGAGTAATGTACTGTAAATTCTATAAAAATAATAATGTAATATAAAGAATATAACTGATGTATTATTCAAAATTAACTTCTGTACCTATCCAAAGAGATGCAAGTAGAAATACAATATCCAGATCACATATTTCAAACGATATCTAGATAAGAGCGAAATAACATAATATAAATAATATAATATGAGTAATGTAATGTAAATTCTATAAAAGTAATAATGTAATACAAAGAATATAACTGATGTATTATTCAAAATTAACTCCTGTACCTATCCAAAGAGATGCAAGTAGAAATACAATCTTCAGATCACATCTTTCAAACGATATCTAGACAAAAGCAAAATAACATAATATAAATAATATAATATGAGTAATGTAATGTAAATTCTATAAAAATAATAATGTAATACAAAGAGTATAACTGATGTATTATTCAAAATTAACTTCTCTACCTATCCAAAAAGATCCAAGTAGAAATAAAATCTTCAGATCATATCTTACAAACGATATCTAGACAAGAGCGAAATAACATAATATAAATAATATAATGTCAGTAATGTAATGTAAATTCTATAAAAATAATAATGTAAAACAAATAGTATAACTAATGTATTACCCAAAATTAACTTCTCTATCGAACCATAGAGCTGCAAGTAGAAATACAATCTTCAGATCACATCTTTCAAACGATATCTAGACAAGATCGAAATAACATAATATAAATAATATAATATGAGTAATGTAATGTAAATTCTATAAAAATAATACTGTAATACAAAGAGTATAACTAATGTATTACCCAAAATTAACTTCTCTACCTATCCAAAGAGATGCAAGTAGTAATACAATCTCCAGATCACATCTTTCAAACGATATCTAGACAAAAGCGAAATAACATAAAATAAATAATATAATATGAGTAATGTAATGTAAATTCTATAAAAATAATACTGTAATACAAAGAGTATAACTAATGTATTACCCAAAATTAACTTCTCTACCTATCCAAAGAGATGCAAGTAGTAATACAATCTTCAGATCACATCTTACAAACGACATCTAGACAAAAGCAAAATAACATAAAATAAATAATATAATATGAGTAATGTAATGTAAATTCTATAAAAGTAATAATGTAATATAAATAGTATAACTGATGTATTATTCAAAATTAACTCCTGTACCTATTCAAAAAGATCCAAGTAGAAATACAGTCCCCAGATCATGTCCCTCAACCGGCGATATCGATAGCATTGCGAAATATCGTGACGGTGGTCGACGTTTGCCGCGATGTAACGTCACAGTTGTGGTGACGGCAGAGCAATGTCTGCTCGAGGATAAACCACGAGGGAATTGAAGCTCGGGATTCGTCTCGCGTTCACCGCTGGGACTCGGAGCAAACGAGGAAAGAAGGAAAGGAATACGAGAGGGTGTAAAAGCGAGGAGTGGCGGATGAACAGCGGACAAGAATGGCCGTAGAGAAGAAGGGAAGAGAAAACGGTGGAAGTGTATGGAAGAAAAAAAAGGCGGGAAATACCCTCGGGAGCCCTCGGCAGATTTATGCCGCCCCTGGCTGGTTGGTTGGCTGGCTGGCAACTCTACACCCTGTGTATACCTTCGAAGCCCCCATCCCTTTGGCTGCGGGGTTACCTTCTCTAACCAAAAGATCCACCAGGATATTATACGATATGCACCGAAAGTTGATAGATGGCTATTACGTTCCGCTAAGACGACCGTACTATGTTCTGCGGCTCTTCTTTCTTTCTTTCCTTCTTTATTGCGTTCTCTTCTTCATCTGGCTGATCTCTCTTGGCCGCGTTCGAGCTCATTCAAGATGTGATTTTTCGGTGGGAAAGTTCCCTTGGTCCTCGTCTATCGTGCTACCACCAACGACCTGGCTCCCTCGTCTCACACTTTTTTCCTCTACCTTACATGCTGAGTCCCGTGATATTCCACGTGGAATGCCGAAACTTGAATAAAAGTTTGGTGATAGCTGTCTTCTTACGTATCGGAAGTATGATCGGTTATGTCGTATTCGATAGAATGTTCAATGATATGGTCGACATATGTTTGAACTTTGGAAAAGATGACTGCATGTGATCGATGAAATTAGGTGACTAAGTGTTAATTAAGCTTGAATAATGTGTTCAATAGAATATTGAGTGACATGTTCAAAAAAATCATGTGACTTTTAAATGATATGCTCAATGACGTTATATGGTCAATTAAATGACATGTTCAATAAAATTGATTGATACTTAAATGACATGTCGAACGAAATTAAATAGCAATTATAAGACATGTTCAATAAAATTGATTCATACTTAAATGACATGTCGAATGAAATTAAATAGCAATTATAAGACATGTTCTATAAAATTGATTCATACTTAAATGACATGTTGAATGAAATTAAATGCCAATTAAATGACATGTACAATAAAATTAAATGACACGATCAGTGAAGTTAAACGGCAATCATACGTGTTCAATATAATTAAATGGGAATTAAATGACACGTGTAATAAAATATTGAATAACATGTTTAACAAAATATTGAATGATATTTAAATCACATGTCGAATAATATTATATGACAATTGGAGGAAATGTTCCATGAAATTAAATTGCAAATAAATAACATGTGCAATGAAATATTGAGTGACATTTGAATAATATGTTCAATAAAATTACATGACGATGAAATGACATATGTAGTACAATTAAATGAGAATGCGGTGAGATGTTCAACATGATTAAATAACTATTAAATGACAAATGATATGTTCAGCAAGGTTAAATGACAGATTGACAGTTTCTATAAAATTATATGACAGTTATATAACACATTCACGAATTGACTTCTGTAATAATTATAAAACAATTAAATTTCTAAATTAAATAAAAAATTGTTGAACAATTAAATTCTGAAATATGCAATACAGATACAATTACGTTCTCATGACAATTTTTTTAGATAATTATCAATAACTAAATATCATCATTATATTTATATAATTATATTTATGTACATTGCCATCTTTAAAAAATTTCAATAAACAAGAATCCATAAGAAATTAATATTTCCCTACATCGCCATCATTAACAAACTTCAATAAAAAAAAACCTTAAAAAAAAAGAATATCTTTCTACATTTCCATCATTAAAAAATCTCACTAAAAGAGAGACCTCGACAAATGAATATTTTCCTACATTACCATCATTAAAAAATCTGAATAAAAGACCTCGAAAAATGAATATTTTCCTACATTACCGTCATTAACAAATGTCAATAAGAGAGAGTCGTCGATAAAAATAAGAGTGAACGAAGAAAAGCTGTTACGATTTCCCTTAACGATCTGGTTCATCTCGTTCAAGCAGTATCGGTGAACTGACGTTCGCATTACCGCGGGATGGTACAGTTACGTCTAATTTACGTTGGAAACGACATTTTTGCTCGCGGTTGAGCCTCGTCGTCGACGATGCACCCGGGATTGAATATCCGCCGATGGAAGCGAAGGGAAATCGGTATTCGTTACGCGAACTCTCGTCGCGGATCTTGCGGTAACGACGCGAGCATTATCGCATTACGATCCGCTCGACGAAACGCGCGGGCTACGCAAATGAGAACTTATGCTCCGCCCCTGTGTCTTCCATTCGCAGTCATTTTTTCCCCATTGCGCCGCGAAATTTGCTTTATAACCGGCTCGGCAAACTGGAACGGGTTAAAACGAGCCCACTGACGAACGGTAGAATGAACTCGGTTGGAATCAATTACAAGGTAGAACTCATCGATCGATAAAATCGCGGGGGGCGAGAATGAGACGTCTCGGCTGAATTATTTACTGCTTGTTGGATCATTCGGAAATTGAACTAGGGTTTTAGTGCGTCCATTACCCTTTTGCTCTACCTGAAATTTTCTTACATTTTCGGTAGAATTTCATTCTTATTATGCAATCTTCTTGGTTTCTCTGCAATTTCACCGAGATTTTACTGGAGTTTAGGTAGAATTTCGCTCCAATTTCGCTAGAATCTTAGTGAAATGTTACTAAAGATTCACTGGAACTGCAGTAGAATTTTATTACAGTTTCATTAGAATTTTAGTAGAATTTCATTAGGGATTCACTGGAACTTTAATAAAATCTCGGTAAAATTGTGCTACAATTTTAATGGAATTCTAGTGGACTTTCATTACAATTTTAGTGGAATTTCACTAGGTATTTGTTAGAATTTTAGTAGAATTTTGGTAGAATTTTATTACAATTTCACTAGAATATTACTGAAATTTCATTAGAATTTTAGTGGAATTTCACTAGAGATTCGTTGGTATTTTTGAAACAAATGGTGACATATCAAGTGCGTCACATGATGTTGGTATATAGTTTATGACGCATCAGGTGCGTCACATAATACTGGTATAATAAATGGTGACGCATCATGTGCGTCGCATGATGTTGGTATATTGTTGGTGACACAACAGATGCGTCACATGATGTTGGTATATAGATGATGGTACATCATGTGCGTCACATGATGTTGGTATATATGTATGTAGATGAGGACACATCATGTGCGTCACATGATACTGGTGTAACAAATGGTGACGCATCATGTGCGTCACATGATGTTGGTATATAGTTGGTGACACAAGAGATGCATCATATGATGTTGGTATATAGATGTGACACAGCATGTGCGTCACATAATACTGGTATAATAAATGGTGACACAACAGGTGCGTCACATGATGTTGGTATATGAATGGTGACACATCATGTGCGTCACAAAACATTCGTATGTGAATGGTGATACATCATATGTATCACTGATACTAATATATGAATAATGGCACATCATATGCGTCATAAGGTACTAGTACAATATAAACGATGACGCAACATGTGCGTCGTGTGCTTCTGACATTATATTAATTGTGACACACCATGTGCGTAATATGAGATTTACATAATATAATTGATGATAAATCGTATGCTTCATCTGAGGACCGTATCACATAATCGATGACGTAATATGTGTGTTATATGATATTTGTATAGCGTAATCGATGGCTTTTGGTAGAATTTTATTATTATCATTAGAATTTTAGTGTAATTTCACTAGAATTTAATTACAATTTTGCTGAAATGCTACTAGAATTTCAATGAAACACTACAGTTCCATTACATTTTTATTAGAATCTCGTTGGAATTTCATTGGAATAAAATTTCATTATAATTCCACTGCAATAAAATTTCGTTACAATTTCATTGCGACTACATTAGAATTGAAATGAAATTTGACTACAATTTCACAGAAATTTTAAAAATCACCCATACGTTTTTATCTGTACGATGTAAAAATGAGGTTCTCCCCTGGTATTTATTTATCGATCGTGTTTCTTCGCCCGATGGTGTTGGAATTGCATCCAGAAATTCGAAATAACGCTTGTCCCTTCCTTGATACACACCAGACTCCAGAAAAGAATGTGACAGCTTCGATATTACATGACAAAGGTAAGAAATAGATATGTGCTGTATCTTCAATACCTTCGTATGCAATATACAACTTACACGATTTGAACTTTCTCGATAAGAAAATCGGAGAAATACATGACTTTCTTCTTACATTTTCTTCGAAATCGACAAACGTTAAGATAAAAATACTAATCCCAAAAACATTTCATAAATAATAAATATTATAGGTTATGTGGATGTGTAAGGTTATTCATAGAAGTACAATGTCATAAGTCTTATAGAAGTATTATGTTACAGGTTTCATAGAAGTACAATGTGACAGATATCATGGAAGTACAATGTTACAGGTATCATGGAAGTATAATGTTACAGGTTTTATAGAAGTATCATGTTACAGGTTTTATAGAAGTATCATGTTACAGGTATCATAGAAGTATAATGTTACAGGTTTTATAGAAGTATCATGTTACAGGTTTTAAAGAAGTATAATATTACAGGTATCATAGAAGTATAATGTTACAGGTTTTATAGAAGTATCATGTTACAGGTATCATCGAAGTATAATGTTACAGATATCATAGAAGTATAATGTTACAGGTTTTATAGAAATATCATGTTGCAGGTTTTATAGAAGTATCATGTTACTGGTATCATAGAAGTATAATGTTACAGGTTTTATAGAAGTATCATGTTACAGGTATCATAGAAGTATAATGTTACAGGTTTTATAGAAGTATCATGTTACAGGTATCATCGAAGTATAATGTTACAGATATCATAGAAGTATAATGTTACAGGTTTTATAGAAGTATCATGTTGCAGGTTTTATAGAAGTATCATGTTACTGGTATCATAGAAGTATAATGTTACAGGTTTTATAGAAGTATCATGTTACAGGTATCATAGAAGTATAATGTTACAGGTATCATAGAAGTATAATGTTACAGGTTTTATAGAAATATAATATTACAGGTTATACATATAGAAGTGTAATGTTATAGGTTATGTAGATTCATGAATTAAATCTAAGGACAATTTCCTATTATTACTTGTAGATTAATTGATATCTAGTCGTACATCTACAGTTATTAGTGTAGATCAATTAACAATATAAGACATCAGAAATGATCGCATAGATAAAAGAGCAGAACCGTGGTCACGTATCCGACCGTTCCGCAAGTTTCCTTAAATTCCACGCCATCGAGCCGATCCGATTATCCCTAGATCCAAGTTTTATGGAAGTCCAAGGAACTGTTGGAGTCTGGCGAAAGTCGATCGTTGTTTCCAGGGAGCGGAAACATTTAAACGGGTTGCATCTCGACAATGAATACGGCTGGCGAGCAACACGGCTTACCGTGGGATTATAACAACGGCCTCTTGATCCGGACGAACCGACCAGCATTAATACAATTAGCAGAGCTACCCTAAGTGGCGTAACCTGCTGCATAGTCGACCTATGACCCTTGGACTTGGCCCAAATATTCGCGATTCCACGGAGCCAAGCGACCGCGAGCCCGTCGACGAATTCTATTACCGAATCTCCTCTGTGCCTCGAATATTTTATGACGTCCGTCATATCAGAAGAGAAACAGACGAGGAGAGCTGGAACTGATACGCGAAGGGATTTGCGCGGAGTGTGACTGAGATACCGGAAACGGGTCACCGACGAAAAAGGAATACACCGGAGCGACGAGAAATGCCGGAATTATTATTTGATGAATCGAGTAGATGGAATTCCGTAGAACGGAATTCTCCGTTTGGAATTGCCGAGACGATCGCTATTTACCGAGCATTTTAACCATTTCGAGCATCTTGTCACGTTCGTCGAGAAATGCGAGCGTTTTTTTGGACTTCACGGGTTTTCGGGAATATGTGCGGTTGGGGGATATTTCTTCAGAAATATCTTTTCTTCGGGTACCATCTTCTGAAATAACCGCCTTCAGAAATAACCATCTGAAAAATCGACCAATAATAGTGTCGCTAGATACAAATATAAGGGACGTCGAATTTTATTTAATATGTGCAGAGTGTTCCAAAACAGAGATACAGAAACCGTCTACTTATGATAATACAATACCATATACCATGTATTAATACCGATTGATACAAATTCATCCAACACACGACACTGAATGGCGAAAGCAGAGTATCTTTTTTGTAGAAAAAGAAGAAGAAAAATTAATTTTGAACGGTCATTCGTGGAACAAATCGAGTTACAGAAACCGTCTAGCGTTCGAATTGAAAGGGTGTCGTCCCTTTGTTGGCCGAAACTTCTATAAGGATTTCGTCGATGACAAGACACCGATATCTTTGGCACCCAGGTGGCCATTCGTTTACGGTTTAGAGCGGACTCGATCAGCTTCAAAGGCAATTTCAGCTCGGCTCGATTGGCCGACACCCCCGGGTTAGAAAGCGTCAAACGATCCTGCGGATGGACGGCCACCTCGTTCGCGTTTCAAATCTACGCGTTTCACCACCACCTGGACGATCGGTGTGCGTTGAATCTCAGCTTGAAATTCATTTCCATCGCCGTCAAATCGATTTCTTTCATTACATCAACGTGATTTATCATTTTTGCCCTTAATCCCTTCCACCGTTTCCCGCCTTCGCGTTGCTATCACTCGATTCGCTTGAAATGAAACGCGAAATATCAATGCGATATGAAATGTAAGATAGCTTGTAATGAAATAAGAAATAACAATTTGACACCGAATAACAAAATACTGACAAGACTAATGTCTTAACTCAATTGAGTTCAGACTAAATTTAACAAAAGTGACTGAAGTAGAATGTAACCTAACCTAAACTAACATAACCTAATACAACATAATTCAACATAGTACAATATAACCTAATATATTGCAATTTAACCTAATTGCAAATGATAGATTTGAAACAAATGTTCATATTGTCGTAATAAAAGAGGTCTTGAGTTTTAAAACACAACATAACCTAATTTAATCTAAGATAGCAGAACATAACCTAAAATCAAATTAGTCCGAAATCTACTTAAATTGGAAGCAAGTGTTCTGTAACAAAGAAATGCCTTGAATTTCATAAGACAATGAAGAGCACGGTGTCATGTTACCCGTGTCGTCGCGGATGTAATATCTGCGCGGTAGCTTCCTGTTTGCGATCGATACGATAACAAGTGTTTCGATCCACGTCGCTGTACGTGCATGACTTCCAAAGGCGCGAAATAGAGGCGTTCCGATGAAGCAACAAGATTAGTATCTTCTGCGAAACGTTACTTATTTCGTGGCCCAGATGCAGCGCCGATTTCAGCCCCTGTCAGCTTTCAATGGAGACCATGATGTCGCGTGTTCTGGCACGTACGAACCTGAGTATTGTCGATCGGTCGATGTTCTTGATACTAGCCCGATATCTCGAACAAAGTGACGTCGATTCGTTCGGTTTTGACCAAATAGTACGAGAACGGTGCTTTCGTACATTATCGATAATTTTGAATTTCGTACATCAATCTATGCGTCATACATCTATGCAATGATGATGCACTGTCAGATGATACTTTTATGAAGTAACTAATGACACACCATGTGTGTCAAGACCTGCTTTGTAGAAGGTAAATGATGACGCGCTATGTGTGTCACATGATAGTGGTACACTATATGGTGACACATCAGGTGCGTCAAATAATACTGGTACAATATATGGTGAGACATCAGGTGCGTCACATAATACTGGTGTAACATGTAGTGACACACCATGTGCGTCACATAATACTGGTGTAACAAGTGGTGACACACCAGGTGCGTCACATAATACTGGTGTAACATGTAGTGACACACCATGTGCGTCACATAATACTGGTGTAACAAGTGGTGACACACCAGGTGCGTCACATAATACTGGTGTAACAAGTGGTGACACACCAGGTGCGTGACGTGATGTTGGTATATAGATGGTGACACACCATGTGCGTCACAAAATACTGGTACGTGAATGGTGGTACATTATATGCATCACAGATACTAGTATATGAATAATGACACACCAGATACGTCATAAAGTACTGGTATAATATACGGTGACGCAACGTGTGCGTCATGTGTTAGTGACAGTATTAATTGTAACACGCTACGTATGTAATATGTGATTTATATAATATAATTGGTAGTAAATCATATGGCTTATCTGCGAACCGTATCACATAATCGATGACGTAGTATGTGTTATATAATATTTGTATAGTGTAACCGATGACTCACCATGTGCGTCATGCTATTCTCTCAAGCGATGACACATCGTGTATCGTATGTTGTTTATTTCATATAATCAGTGACGCACCGTGTGTGTCATATGCAATTTCCATAATTCACGCCATGACACACCATGTGCGTCTCTTGCTATAAATACAATGTCAGCTGTACTATTTATATGTATAATATAATCGACGAACTATGCGCATCACATGAGTATGCCAGTTGTGTTATGTAATAGATAACACACAGTGTGTGTCACTATTTGCATAATGTAATAGATGTTATGTCATCAGAAAGTTTTGCAAAATGTACAAATTCAAAGTTCACCTGGATGGTACGCACAGAACTCAATTATGATACGAACTGATGGAAAGATACGCATAAATCGGAAATATGTAACGTTAGTTTATCCAAATAGATAAAGTTTCTACTTACTGAGGCGGGATAGTTTGTAGGCATCCGCGGTATTAATTACGTCTACGAAAGCCTGCAAGTCAAACTTGCGGGTTGTATTCTGGTTGTGGTTGAACATCGCAAATTTGAAGGCTGACTGAACTTCGTCGGTGCCCTGCTCAAAAATTGCACCTGCAATCAGAAATATATCACATCAGTTTTATACTAATCTAAAAATATTCAGGTGGTAAAGGAAACATAACAATGATGAATGCAATTGTACTGATTGATTCAATATATTCGATTGACAGATTTCTTTTTTTACACAAGTCGTTCGAACTCGAAAGCGACTGGTTAAGTTTTACGCAAAACAAACAAGTTGAAAGTGGATGCAGAGTTTAGGGTATCATCAGAATCTCGAAAGCACTTTAGATAAGCTTCCACTGCAAATATATTATGAAAATGAATACGAAACGAGTATTTATGCTTTGCAGATGGAAGGATCTAAAATTAATGAAGTTCGTTAAGTAGAAATTCTTAATCTACTAAGGAGAAAGTTTTAGGTAAAATATCTCCTTTCAAATAGGATAATTTTACCTATACTTTCAAATTTAAACTTGGACCTAAACACCATAAACATTTAGACAAATTTTAATAACATTTTGAAGTGTTTTGGATCGGACTGTTACATTACCTTAACGTATCAAATTAGAGGCAGAAACTAATTTGTCAATTATATTTGACACAACTTGGACAATTTCATAAATAATCCGCAAATCTCTATCTAAATACAAGAATAACATTTACAAAATATTCTGCTGTCAAAAAAATCTCCTCAAAATATCATTTTATCTATCAATATCAAACAGTGCTAAATATCCAAATAGCACAATCGAACCAAAGATGAATCATGTGGAATTATGCCAAAAATCTCGACATCAAGGTGTTTCATTTTGCTCAGGTTTACGGAAAGCCGAATCGATGATCAAAGAAAATACGATTATGCACTCGATTACGATATAGAATGTAATAATCCGACATGTATTGAACATACGATCGCATAGAAATTACGTTTGCCGGTGGCTCCACATATGGCACAGTAGTACGAGCCAATGTCTGCTCAGCCACTGTCGGCCTTCGACCCTCTTCCTCATGTAATTACGTCGATCCATTCGCCGTTTAATAGTCGGTAATACGTACCGATATTAATGCTGCCGCCTGTCCAACGGTTTACCCCAAACCACCCGTATAACCGACATTCTACTAAATTTCTAATTATAATAACCTCGATCGTGCCTGGTCAGCTCGCGGCCTTTTTCGATACACGGACCTATTATCGATTGTCGATGATGCATTTACCAAGCGAAACACGAACGTGCATTAAATTTCGCCAAGGTATAGAATTCATTTTTCTGATTGGCAAGAAGATACGGGATATCGCTTTTCATGCGATACTGGAGGTTCTAATTTGTGTGTAGTGTAGGGAAACCATTACTGCGGCTCTCCTGAATGGACCCTTGTTTTTGGGATATTTTGATTTTAACCCTCTTTCGGCGAGAAAATATATTCGTACACAGAGATGTTGCATATTAAAACGATCTGCAGTTGCTATGTTACACTACTGTTATATTACAAATCTTATAGTCTGTTCCACAAGAGCGTGAATATCTATGAAATTTGATACCCAATATAGCAAAGAATGTGTCAGTCCAAATATACAATGTCTTTTCTAATACGCAATAGCCCTTCAATTCTTTTAGTATCATTTCTGTCACTGAAAAGTTCAAGTGATTTCGAGATGAGTGCCGTATACGGTAAACGATTCGAAGCAGTATTCTTGTGCCAACAGAAGGGCCAAAAATAAGTGTTAGAAATGCAGCAAAATATCTGCACAAGTCTCGCGAATTTGTAAATAAGTGCAACGTTATAAAGAGACAAATTGTGTCGATGATCTGATCGGGGTTTGTAGCAAGCTACGGAACTTGCGTCGGGGTTTCTTTATGCGTCTTTCCGGATAATTTAAATGCCCAGAAGATGATTAAACTGTACCAAAGGGGTCTCTTAGTATCGTAACATTGGTTTAAAAGAAGCAGAGACCATTGGATACTTCAAGAGGACTCCAAACACCGAAGCCGCCTTTGTACGGTATGGAAAACAGCGAATGGTGTCAACGTGTTGGATTGGCCATCTCAGTCCCCCGATGTCAATCCAATCGAAAATGTTTGGTCTCTCATGAAGTACAAACTCCGAGGAAAGCGTATTTTAAAATTAAAGACGCTAGTTTGTATTCGAGAAATATGCAGATCTCTTCCTGTCTCACACGCTGCATGGTTGAAAGTATGCCCAGGAATAATCGCTAATGGTGGTGATTCGACACGTTATTAAGCAAACGCGTATTAGTTCTTTAAACGTACTTTCGACCTATACAACCTTTTTACAGAAAAGATTTACTTGCACTCAGATATCGCGTCCACGCTCTCGTGGAACAGATCTGCTAAGTAAATTGCATTAAGAAAAATTCCAGACGTATGCGTATATTTTCGTATATTTCGTTCCTTGTGATCAAATATATTATATTTAGAACGAAATTTCGCGACACCTATTTCCAGCAATAATATGTTCGGTTTGAGATTTAAAGAAATGTTGAGCAGTAAGCAACGAGGTCGCGTGGAAAACGCGTTCCCGGTGACTTCGCACAATTCGCGACGTTGAATTCAACTTTCTTTCGAGTGTTTCGTTTTTCCTCTGGAAATGAGAGAACTTCTCAGCACCCCCCGTAACTTTACGTAATATTATTCCAGGATTTTTCGTGTTTCTCGTATCGCGTCTCCGCTACAGGCACGTACCACTTCTCGCAATTTCGACGTCCCGCAGATCCAGGATATCCTCAAAGGACCTCGTATCACGATCAAACGAATCACGTGACTTTATTGCTTCGATCGTCAAACAACCCTTTTCCCCGCAGAAAATAAACAACGCTCATATATTAATATTTAAACGTCAACGTTCTTTATTTGCGTTCAAGGGTGCTGTTTACGATTGACTTGGATTAATAATTATTATTGGATTCAACTCGAGATATATTATTTCAGATCAATTTATAGAATCACTAGTTTATTAGGTTATCATAGGTTAGAATTATAGGTTAGGATGAATAACTATTATCGGATTTAGAGACAACTTGAACTGAATGGGTTGTAATTTATAAATTTTTGAATATTTTTCAGCAGTCTAAGAACTGGAATTTTGATTAATAAACATAATTAGATTCAAAGTTAACTTCAGTTGCACATATGAGGTTTGTAAAATTTTTTGGATATTACTTAAAATATCCATAGTTATAGTTTAGAATTTTGATTAATGAATATAATTAGATTCACAGTTAACTTGAATATACGATACAATTTTATTAATTGTAAAGTATAACTGAATATACAATTTATAAAATTTTTGTTGGTATTTTTTAAAAGTCCATAATTATAGGTTAGAATTTAGAGTAACAATCATTACATTCAAAGATAACTATAAGAGTAAATGTGATTTTAATTCATTTAATTTTATAAATAAATTTTAACATAATTCCTCCATAAAATGTCAACACCAAATTTCACAAAGGAACAAATTACTCAAAACCATCTTTTGTCCACTTTGTCAACAGGTGTTTCAGCTCTAAAAGGAACAGCATATTTTCACAAGTAAAACGTTATTTTCATCTTTCCCGTGGAAAACAACAACAAGATAAACATTCGTGACCTAATTTCCACCTTTCTCCGTGCGATATAATCATTGCTTCGTTCTTATCGAAACATCGTTGTTACTCTTATGTCACTCTAAAGTCACAGAGGTTCGTGAAATAATATCTACAAGATAATAATTCAACCACAGCCTTAAAACCAGTCGAGGTATAATACGAACGTGATGTAGCTGTTTCACATCCTTTTCTGACAAGATTCTTCGAAAACAAGTCGAAAGTTGAGGTTAATACCCTCCTTCGGATATTTACGTTCGTAGATTTTGGCGAGTACATTTTCTTCGATCTTTATTATTTTCCTGTAAGAAAAGGTTCTTAAGGGTGTACTTTTCTTCGAGACGGTTTATTGAATGAAATAAATTTTGGAATACATGTTGTGATAGGTATCTTTAAATTCCGACATAGTTTACTTCGAAACAGTTTATTGAATGAAATAAATTTTGGAATACATGTTGTGATAAGTTACCTTAAATTTAGACATACTTTACTTCAAAACAGTGTTGAATGCAATAATTACTGTAACTGATGTTGTGATAGGTATTTTTAAATTTCATATTACATGTAATGTATTATACATTAATGCAAAACAGCATATTTAATAAAATAAGTACTATATCAGCTGTTGTGATAGGTATCTTTAAATTTCGACATAGTTTACTTCGAAACAATAATTATTAAATATAATAAATATTCTATTAGCTGTTGTGATAGGTGTCTTTAAATTTCGACATAATGTACTTTAAAACAGTAATTATTAAATACAATAAATATTATATCAGCTGTTGTGATAAGTGTCTTTAAATTTCGACATACGTTGTCCCAAAGCTGCATATGAAATACTGTAACAGTTATTCTGGTAAAATAAATAAATATATACCTATGGTAAAATAAATAAATATATATTTGTGGTAAAATAAACAAATATTGTAACAGTGATTGTGATAAGTATTATAATTAAACAACACCTTGTTATCTCACCAATAAATCATTCGCCATTAATGTTTCTTCACATCACTACAATATTTCCCATAGAAAAAAAATCAGTAATAACATCAATAACAATGTAAATATGACTTATGTAAATATAAATTGACATCAAATCAATCATAAACTTCCCTTAAATTCACCAGCGACATTTCCCTTGAGAGTCTGTTAACAATTGCTTTCTTCTAATCTGACTTTGTCTACAAAGTAGAACGATGGCGTTGTAATCTATGGTATGGCAGCGGATCGTGTAAATCCGAGACACGTTAGATCATAAATGGTTGATTGTCTGCGAGCAACTTTACGGCCGTAACTCATCAAACTTCTCCCGACTACACTATTAGAAGCTTGTTTCGCGAACAAGCGTCAACGTCTTAGGTGTTAAACAATGTTTGCGCTACCGCTTGTATCAATTTCTGTTCATTATTATCGACTTATGGGCTGCGACTATCTGCGACGGAATGAGGTACTTCTGAACAGTGGTACAGTTGTGCGCAAGGAGACCCATTATTCGAGTGTAGATTCATGTATTTATCGGTATTAGACACTTGTTTATCGATTATCGATGACACATTTGTTATATGAAAGATGTATCGTGTAAAGGGTGGTTAGGTTTATATGTGTGATTTAGTTTTGGAATTTGGGGATTTGGAGAACAGGAAATTTGAGGATGGAGGATGTGGAAGTTTCATGGGATTTGGGGATTTGGGGATTTTGGATTTGGGGATTTTGGGATTTGGGGATTTGAAGATTTGGGAATTTGGGGATTTTGGGATTTGAGGATTTGGGGATTTGGGGATTTGAAAATTTGGGGATTTTGGGATTTGAGTATTTGGGGATTTGGGGATTTGAAAATTTGGGAATTTGGGGATTTGAAGATTTGTGAATTTGGGAACTTGGGAATTTGGGGATTTGGGGATTTGGGGATTTATAGATTTAAGGATTTGGGAATTTGGGAATTTTGGGATTTGGGGATTTGGGGATTTGAAGATTTGGGAATTTGGGAACTTGGGAATTTGGGGATTTGGGGATTTATAGATTTAAGGATTTGGGAATTTGGGGATTTTTGGATTTGGGGATTTGGGGATTTGAGGATTCTGGGGATTTTGGGATTTGAGAATTTGGAGATTTGAGGACTTGGGGATTTGGGGATTTTGGGATTGTGGGATTCAAGGATTTGGAGATTTGAGGATTTGAGGATTCAAAGATTTGGAGATTTAAGGATTTGAGTATTTGAAAATTTGAAAATATGAAAAGTTAAGAATATGTGAATTTGGAGATTTGAGAATTTGGGAATTTGGAGTCTTAGGGATTTGAAGATTTGGGGATTTGGAGATTCAAGCATTCGGAGGATTAAGTGATGCGGAAATTTTGGAATTTGAATATTTAGAAATATGAGGATTTGGGAATTCGGAGATTCGGAAATTTGGTAATTTGACATTTTAGAGATTTGTGGATTTGGAAATTTGAAGATTCGAGAATTTACATGATACTGGTATGGTACATGGTGACACATCAGATGCGTCACATAATACTGATGTAGCAAGTGGTGACATATCAAGTGCGTCACATAATACCGGTGTTACAAGTGGTGACACATCAGGTGCGTCACATGATGTTGGTATATAGATGGTGACACATCAGGTGCGTCACATGATGTTGGTATATAGATGGTGACACATCAGGTGCGTCACATGATGTTGGTATATACATGGTGACACATCATGTGCGTCACATTAAGAAATCGTCGACAATTAAGAAATTGTCTTAATTTTGTAAGTTAAAATGAAAAACTTGTAAAAGAGTCATTTTTTGATAGTTAACCCTTTGCACTCCTATGTCGAGTGTGTCTCGACATCAAATTTCTCTTGGATCCTATAAATAATTCCGATTAATAGATTGGTCGAATATATTATCATTTGTTTACTACTTTTGATAAAAGAAAAAGTCACATACTCCACCCTATTGCAATTTTATCGAGAACCCCTGTTTGATCTATTTTGTAAATAAAGAGGTCGGTAGATAAAAGAAATTAAGGAGTGCGAAGGGTGAAAAAGTCGAAACTACCCCATATATGTCATAATCCAGAACCAAGCCTACATCCCCCAACCGCATACTCAACCCTGCGTCTCCCGAATCTTCCCCTCTATTCTTACCCATTCCGTTTTCTTTCGTATTGTCGTACGACACGGGTCAAAAGTGAGCCTGTATCATTCGATCGAGGGTTAAACAGCAATTTGGCTATCCCTGTTTACCTCAGCGAGCGTTGACAGGTGGGGCGCCGCCGCGCGTCTATTGATTGGTGCCCAGCATCCCCACTCGTCTCACACTCACATTGATTCCCCTTTTCTCCTCTCGTCCTTCGTCCTTCTTCACCCTGTTCCTTCCACTTCCATTTTTCCACCCTGTACGTCTCCACCTTTTTAACTCTCCTCTCCCGACGACGCTTCATATTTTTCTTTCGAGAAGCTCGTATTTCGGCGTTCAGCTTCGACATCGGTATTCGCCGTTCGCTTTAAACCCTCTCGCTTCTTCGCCATTTTTTCCCTCATTTGTTACCGGCGCAGTCTCTCCCTCAATTGAACTTCGGCTTAGAAATTCCGTCTCGTCTTACCTAATCGTTTTCTCCTGTAATTTGTTTCGCCCCTGTCTTTCGTTCGCTTTTTTTTTATTTCCACGTGTGTTCCTTTTTCATTGTTTCGGTCGCTTTGTCCTCCGACAAATCAAACTACCCTTTCTTCGCGTTCCTACGTGAATTCCTAAAAAACCTGCTTTCTTCGAGGTTCTCTGTTGTGTTTGCGGTATTGGCGATGGTACAATTTGTGGCAAGAATGTTGCCGATTGTCAGACGTAATTGGACGAAATCGAAGGAGGATCAAAGGTGGGGAGGGTAAAGGAATGCCTGATGAAATTTCTTTGGTTGCGAATAAAAAATATATTTGTCTTAGCAATATTTGTTAAGTATTTATTTTATGTTTATGTATTGTGATATTTGTTAAATTCTGTAAATTTTATTTTATTTGTAAAATTTGTTTTAGTCTATTAATAGAGGAAATTGTAATAATATGCATTATGCATTATATAACATTATGTACAATAATAATACACACTTGGAAAATTTGTTTTAGTCTATTAATAATAATAGAAGAAATTGTAGTAACATGCATTATACATTATATAACATTATGTACAATAATAATACACATTTGGAAAATTTGCTTTAGTCTATTAATAATAGAAGAAATTGTAGTAACATGTATTATGCATTATATAATATTATGTACAATAATAATATACATAATATAACAATATATATATAACCATAATAGAACAAACTGTACATAAAAATGTACTTTAAAATAAAAAAATACTATAACCTTAATATTCTTAGATTTTAAGCTGTTTCAGTAACATCCCCTAATGAACGACAAAAACAGAAAAGTTTGCAATTGATCTCAAAAAAATAAATAACTCATCTAAGAATTCGAACATGAATTCTTTTAAACTCATTCGACAATATTCCTTCAGTTTTAGAGTAAGAGTATTACCAGAGCTTTTAATAAGCTCAGACAATTCGATAAGTTTGTATAAGATGAAAAATCAATAGCTCACAAGTTCTTTGTTTACAGAGGGTTGAAATCCAGCTGGTTATAAAGGGAGAATTAATTTTTATTATAAAATCTTATTTTCATTCAGTCTCTCCACTGTATTGCGATGCAAATACGTTGCGTGAAATAATATGATGTGAATTTTTTTATTCCGTCAAATATGAATTTCAAATTTAATTCGTCCATCGCAAATATTTTACGTTTTTTGTGATTATAGGTTTTTGTACATTCAGGAATTATTACATGTCTGTGATATTATAAATTTGTTTTGTTATTGTTATTTATAGGACTTCGAAAATGTGTTGTTATAAATTGAAAGAGGAACAAAGGGTTGATGGTTGAGGAATTTGTTATTTATTTAATTTATTCTATTTATATTTTTGGAGAATACGAAAATGATCAGACATGGAAATATGGAAACTTGTTATTTATATATGTTATATATTTAAACAAAAAATATATAAAAATTAGAGATATGGAAGTATGGAAATATTAATTTTTCAAATTTTACAATTTAAAAATTTGAAGATTTAGAAGTTTAGAAACTTAAAAATACTAAATTTAAAAAATTTCATATACAGAGATTACGAAATTGTAGATTTCAAAAGTTGGAAATACTGTACCATTAAATTTTGAAATTAAAAAATTGTAAAACTTGTAAGGCTATAATTTCAAAATACAGAAATGTATAAGATCTTCAAAATACAGAAACCTACAAAATTTTAAAAATGCAGAAATTCACAGAATCTTTGAAATACAGAAATCTACCAAATTTTTGAAATACAGAAATCCACAAAATCTTTGAAATACAGAAATTTAGATAATTTTCAAATGCAAAAATGCAGAAGTCAATAAAACCGTCTAAATTAAAATCTTAAAGTCATAGCACACAAAAAGACACTTCCATAAACATTCCAACTATCTAAAGCGTCTGTCATTAAAATTCACAAAATATTTACAAACAACATCACCGTGAGCGCTAATATTTTCGAAAGCAGATCTCGTCATTTTCAAACAGGTATCGCTTATCATCAAGTTTATTATGCAAATCCAAATTATTTTCTTTGAACGTACCAAAACGGTCCAAAAATAATAGATGACATAGTAAAATATAATTTTGAAGAATTCAATGAGTTATCGCTAAATTTATCACCAAGTTTATTATGCAAATCCAAATTGTTTCCTTGAACATACCAAAATGATCCAAAAATGATAGAAGATATAATTTTGAGGAAATCAGTAAGTTTATTATCAAGTTTATTTTGCAAATCCAAATAGTTTTGCTCGAACGTACGAAAATGTTCCAAAAATGAAATAAAATATAACAAAAAATAATTTTGAGGAATTCAGGCAGTTATCATCAAATTACCAAGTCTATTTATGCAAATCCAAATTGTATTCCTTGAACGTACCAAAACGATCCAAAAATAAAATAAAATATAATACAAAATAATTTTGAGGAAATCAGTAAGTTTATTATCAAGTTTATTATACAAATCCAAATTGTTTCCTTGAACATATCAGAACGATCCAAAAATGAAATAAAATATAATAAAAATTAATTTTGAAGAATTCAGTGAGTTATCACCAAAATCACCAAGTTTATTATACAAATCCAAATTGTTTTCTCTGAACATACCAAAATGTTCCAAAAATGAAATAAAATATAATAAAAATTAATTTTGAAGAATTCAGTGAGTTATCACTAAAATCACCAAGTTTATTATACAAATCCAAATTATTTTTCTCTGAACATACCAAAATGTTCCAAAAATGAAATAAAATATAATAGAAATTAATTTTGAAGAATTCAGTGAGTTATCGCCAAAATCACCAAGTTTATTATACAAATCCAAATTGTTTTCTCTGAACATATCAAAACGATCCAAAAATGAAATAAAATATAATAAAAATGAATTTTGAAGAATTCAGTGATTTATCACCAAAATCACCAAGTTCATTATACAAATCCAAATTGTTTTCTCTGAACATACCAAAACGATCCAAAAATGAAATAAAATATAATAAAAATGAATTTTGAAGAATTCAGTGATTTATCACCAAAATCACCAAGTTCATTATACAAATCCAAATTGTTTTCTCTGAACATACCAAAACGATCCAAAAATGAAATAAAATATAATAAAAATGAATTTTGAAGGAATTGATGAGTTAAACGAGATTATTAGTCGAAGAAATATTATTTGGTATCGATTGTACAGAAACACGTATGCAACGATGACACGAATGATCGTATTAAGCTTAATGGAATCACTTTGAGGTTGCAGTGCAGATTGTATTACTGACTGCATCATAAAACACAAAGTTTCGTGTAACGTGGTTTACATGAAAATTTTAATAGTTCGACCGTTATACTGTGAGCTTGCCGTGAAACGCGAAAAATTTAATTTCCGTGCAATATTCCGTCGCTGTATATCGTCAAATATTGTTTTTCATGCGCGTATCAGAAAGCTTCTCGGGCAACTTTCGAGTTCCAACATTCTATAAAAATTGAAAAACTTTTAATCGCTTCCGTTGGAATGGATTACTTCTTCCATCAACCGGAGACAACGGTGACACGCGGCTATTGTCTTCGTGGTATCTAAACAGTCTCGAAACGCGATAAACATTTTGTGCAAGAAATTTTTTGGAACCTTTTGTCAATTTTTTTATAGTACACCGCGAGAAAGAGGGGGAGAAATTAAAATGAAAATGAAAAATTTGCAAATTGATGGCTTTCGAATTACAACTTCGTATTTTCAATTTTTACAGGGTTGGAATTCTGAAGTTTACAAATTACAGAATTACCAAATTCAGAAATTGTTAAATTAGCAAATTATCAAATTCTGAAATTCTTAAACTAATTTCATAAAATTCCAGATATACAAAATTTTTAATTTCCATATTATTCAATTTTTATTTCTTTCTCTCAGCATACAAAACTTTAAAGCTCCGTTCCCATGAGAGACTTGATTTTATTTTCCATGCAGAGTTCTCGATAAATTTTTCTAAGTCGAAAAAATATTCAATAAATTTTGTATCCTATTCTTGGTTTTGTGACATTCGCACCGTGTCTCGGAAATATTTCGAAAGTCGGAAATATCAGTCAAGTGTCTATGAAAGGAGCGTCGAGGATTTATATTCTATGGTTGTACGAGGCTCGACGACAATCCATCCATTGCCGGTAGACAGTTGGCCGGAAAGCTATGTGTTTGAGGTGGGTCGTCTGCAAGTTCGATCAAGAATCGTTGATGGTGCTCATGAGCATGCTCGTCGAGACTGATGTACCCTATCAAACTGTTTGATGTACTGCCTCGTTGTAGAACTCTATTGGTGTTCTCGAGCAAGTCATAAATTTCGTGGATCCGGTCGAGTACGCGATCGAAGATTACGCCGCTTGTATTTTTCACGGTGTCGCTACCGCGAGACACTGACCACCGATTATTTTCCGATAATTATACTGCTAGCTCGTTTTCAGCCTCCACTTAATGTGACCACTGATTATGGCTTGATCGGTGTAACCACTGATTAAGGGTTTTGAATTTACCAATTAGTAAATTCGCGGAGTAACAAATTTTCGGGGCGGGAAATTATCAATTTAGTAAATTGGCAAGCGAACTCTCGGGTTATCAGATTTCTGAACTTTTTGATTATCAGATTTATAGGTTATTATATTTCAAAATTTGTTTAATTTTCAAGTTTTTGAGTTTTCAAGTTTTGGAGTTTTCAAGTTTTTAAGTTTTGGGGTTTTGGAGTTTCGAGTTTTCAAGTTGTGGAGTTTTGGAGCTTTCAAGTTTTGGAGTTTTGGAGTTTTCAAGTTTTCAAGGTTTTGAATTTTGGAGTTTTCAAGATTTCAAATTTTCAGATTTAGAAATTTTGAAGTATTCGAATTTGATAATACTTCCGAATTTTGAAATAATTGAATTCACATATTACCAAGTTACAAAATTTCCAAATTAACATGTTACCGAATTGCTATATTTCCAAATCACAACATTCCTAAATTACTATATTTCCATATTGGCATATTACCAAATCACTATATTTCAAAATCATTACATTCCCAAATTACTATACTGCTAATTACTATATTTCAAAATTAGCATATTACTAAATTATTATATTTCCACATTAACATATTACCAAGACCCAATATTTCTAAGTCAATACATTTCCAAATTACTGTACTGCCAAATTACCATATTTCAAAGTTAACATATTACCAAATTACCATACTTCAAAATTAACATATTACCAAATTACTATATTTCCAAATTGACTTGTAAGTTACCAATTTATCAAGTTACTAAGTTACCAAATTACAATGCTAATTACCAAGTTACCAAATTATTATGCTACCAAGTTACAAAGTTACCAAGATACCAAATTACTATGATACCAAAATATCAAGTTATTTAGGTACCAATGTATCAAATTATGAAGATATCAAGTTACCAAGTTATTAAATTACCAAGATACTAAATTACCATGCTACCAAGATATCAAGTTAGCATGCTTCCAATGCATCAAATTATGAAAATATCACGTTACCAAGTTATCAAGTTACCAAGTTATCAAATTACCAAGATATCAAATTACCTTGTTACCAAGATATCAAGTTAGCATGCTTCCAATGTATCAAGTTATGAAGATATCAAGTTACCAAGTTATCAAGTTACCAAGTTATCAAATTACCAAGATACCAAATTACCTTGCTACCAAGATATCAAGTTAGCAAACCTCCAATGTATCAAGTTATGAAGATATCAAGTTACCAAACTATCAAATTACCAAGTTATCAAATTACAAAGTTACAAGGTTATCACGTTAGCAAGTTACAAATTCAACAACCCATCGAATTACTAAATTACCAAATTACCAAATTATCAAATTACAAATTCCACAAATCCTTCAATCGCCAAGTCACCCTAAAAGTCGCAACAAATGAACCAACTACACCTCCTAGACCAAAAGTTTTAAAATAAAATAGTCCACAAACAATTTTTCCATCAATAACAATTTTATTTACACGCACAAAGTAGACCAACTTTTTTGAAAGGATATTATATGACTATACATATTACGTGACTATAGTGTTCTGACATGTTATACAGAATACATGACATGTATATGCAGAACGCAGCAGAGAAGGTTGGTTTACACGTATCGAGGTTCCAGTGTAACTTGTTATTCCGTAATGTGCCATCCCAGCTGGCCGATAGTTTACGAAAATTATATCTCTGACGAAATTGCCGGACGGCCTGTTCGTGTGGCAATTAGGAAGGAATTGGTCTCGTCTCGGTATGCGTGAATAAGGAAAAGTTAGCCGTGTCCAGCTAGCCTATTAGCAAATTATCCATCGAGACCAGGCTTATCTCGATACGGTGGCTGTGATCGAACGACACCCTCGCGAAGCAATTTGCCGTGCAACCAGGGAACAGTATTGGCCAGGAATTACTCCAGGTATTATCCTGAATTGCGGGCTGGCATAAACGCGCGCTCGTAAACGTGAACAAGTCAAAATTAAGCAACACGTTGTTCGTCGTGCTGAAATTTTCAACCTCTGTGTACGATTGCGCACACGAATTTCTAACTGACGTACCACTTCCGTCAAATCACAATTCCTCTAGTTTTGAGTCAAGGTTTGCATTTATAAATATGTAAGTTAAAGTTTCATATTAAGGGTCACATTTTATTTTTAAGTAGAGAAATATTAGATTATTTAGATCACCAATTTATTTATTTAGGAGGGTTACATGAGACGTGTTTTCAAATATTTTATCAATTTTCGTGAAGTGAAAGTATGTTGAGAAATAGTGATTACATGTTCCAATGTTTTTGTTAATAGGGTATAATTATGTAGATATGAAGTTTTACAGTTTTACTAGTACATTAAGTACAGAAAAATCGAAGCAAAAATATAAAAATATGATGGCATAGTGGCAACGTTTTTGACTCGTAATTTGGGCGTCCAGAGATCGCGTCCATGTTTTCCCATTTATTTTTTTTTTTTTCACATTTTATTCCTCTTTCATTTTTAATTTTCTATTTTCCTATAATATAGGTATTAAAGGAATTTTATTTCTATCTAACTTTAAGTATTTCTGATATTTATTATTTCTATATTTGTCACTTCTAATATTTGTTAAAACAATTCAAGGTAAATGTAAAAAGTAAAAGTAAAAAAGATGCGATTAATACAACTTACAAACAAGATCTATTAGTTATAATACAAGTCTAATTACGATAAAAGTTTGTACAAGACAATTATGATTACATAATGTGCACATACTATCATGCATTTATATGTACATGTGTAATTGCAAATAGAATGTATTCACTAAGTGTACAGCAGTATTAATTATAAATAAAATAAAAATAAAATTCGGTGAACTATTTTTAGAATATTAGTTTGTATTTGAGAGATGATTTAATCCGTTCTCGGTTAAAATTTTAAACTTCAATATTGAAGGTACAAATTTAAATTTTTAATGAGTGGCGTCAAACACCCTGTCAATATTTGAATTCCCAATCGAGACCAATAACGAAGTTTAATATTCAATTTATTCAGTTTAATCGGACATTTAAGATGTAATTTTAAACCTTTTGAATTTGTACAAAAATTCTGCGGTTTAGTTGTTAAATTCATAGTATTCTTTATTAAATTTACCCACATGTTCACATAAGCATTTTTTTGGAAAAAGGGGGCAATGCTACAGATATTCAATACGACTTTATTGAGCAAATAAAACCTTTTGTTATAATAAAAATAATACTCTTCATATTACACTTTAGTACTCATATGAGTATATTGGGAACATATGTGTACATGTTATGTTTTATGAAAGTCAATGAATGCAGCGTACTCAAATGAGTTAAATTGATGAATATATTATTCATACAATTAAAATAGTAAAAAAACAAAAAAAAAAAAATAGTAGAATACTACTGCAATATTATAAAAGAAAGAATTGTACATCATTCAGCCCGGCACAATTTTCATTTTGCCCATTATCTTAGCTCCGAAAACAAAAGATGTTGACTTAGCTTCGGTTCCCGTTACATTCGTCAAAATTTCTTCGCATCTCTCCCTACGTCAAATATTGTACTTTTCTGAAAGTCAAACAGAACGGTTCCAAATATTTCCACTGCTGCCGAGGACAGTTCCGTCATCGCTAAAATCGGTTCGCCGAGAATTCATAAAATTAACGGCAGCAAAAAGTAAACTTTTCGTTGTTCCGTTCCTTTCGAGACCGTCCGAACTTTCCTCGCGTCTCTTCAGCGACATCAAACACCATTCTCCTCGAATTCAAACAGAGTCCTGTCCCCGGCATTTTCCAAACATTTGCAGCGTCGCGGCGATAAAGAAAGTTTACAGTACGTCGACGCTGAAATCAATTCTGACCCGACGGCTCCCCGGTGAAACCGTTCATCAAATCGCTTAATCGAATTATAACCGGGACGAAGCTCGAGAAGGACAAAACCGAACCCGGTCGATTCTCGAAGTTCATTCGACGAAGAAACGGATCGGTTAGATTCCCCTCCCTTTTTTCCCAAGGTCCGCAGCTTCTGGAAATTATTCAGTCGTTCGTCTTGTTCGTTTCACGAGACGGCGAGGATCACTCGGCATTAACATAAAGTGGATTCAATATCTGCGGCTAAGAACTTAATTTAAATCCCTGGAATATCTTAAGGGACACAATATCGGATCGTCGTGGAACGTCTCTGTGTGCGCAGTCAACAGACATCCAGAAAGATATTGGGCAGGAATTGAAATCGAGTTAGCTCGTTAGATCGTTGAAGACGAACGAGATTTGTCGTGGGACGCTTTGATTAGCGCAGACGACGACAGAATAGATTTGCACGGTTAATATGACGAATATCCTCTTACACACTTTACCACTTTACCTTCACAACGTTACTGTCTCTTCTAACACTTTGATTGCCATGTCACCCATATGGTAGCATTTGAATTACCATACAGACGTATGTTATTAATTTGTACTCTTAATTGAAAATATTCGTATTAACTATGGAAAATAAGTATAAGAAGATATTGTAGACATATTTGATAAGATTTGTTAAAAATAAAAATACCTAATACAATTTATAGCTGTTTCAGTGTGGCAGTCCATGTGTTAAGTAGCTTAGATTCTTTTATTTGACGATGAATATTTTTGTTCGAGTATGTTAGATACTTCGATTACATGTTGGATATTCTTGTTCAAATACCGATGCTGTCGTTAAAAAATTTGAACCACGTTATTTAGAGGTTAGGTGCACTTGAAGGTTCATCATTTTTAACACAGACAAAAATTCAAAGAGTCATTATGTTAATCAAGAACCTTATATGGTTAGGTGTATCAAAAGTATTCTCCACAATTTTAGACACAGAATCAAAGGTTTCGTCTCATTAATCAAGAACCTTGTAATTTCAACGTTAGGTATATCAATAGTATTCTCCATCACTTTGAACACAGACAAAAATGCAATTTTTCATCATATTAATTTGAAATCATGTAATTTGAAATCATGTAATTTGTAGGTTAGGTGTATCATAAGCATTCTTCACGACTGTAAACACAGAAAAATTCGCAACGTTTCGTCATATTAATTTGAAATCATGTAATTTGTAGGTTATGTGTATGAAAAGTATTCTCCACGACTTCGAACAAAAATAAAAATGCAAAGTTTCATCATATTCATCTTACAAAGTATCACCTTGCTTTTACGAAGGACTCAATTCTGTCAAAATTAGCAAAACTTCAAATAATGACAAAATAATTCATAAAATGTTGCTTTAGCAAAAGATTCAATTCTGTCAAAAATTGCCAGAACTTGAAACTTGACAAATATTTCACAAAATACTTGACAGAAAACTTGACTTTTCATCCAAATCGGTGACAAGATTCTAAGAAAATGATAGACGATCGAAATCTTGCTTTAGCAAAAGATTCAATTCTGTCAAAAAAGCCAGAACTTGAAACTTGATAAATATTCCCCAAAATACTTGACAGAAAACTTGACTTTTCATTCAGATCGTTGACAAGATTCTAACAAAATGATAGACAATCAAAATCTTGCTTTATCAAAAGATTCAATTCTGTCAAAAATTGCCAGAACTTGAAACTTGACAAATATTCCACAAAATACTTGACAGAAAACTTGACATTTCATCCAAATCGGTGACAAGATTCTAACAAAATGATACATGATTAAAATCTTGCTTTAGCAAAAGATTCAATTCTGTCAAAAATTGACAGAACTTGAAACTTGACAAATATTCCACAAAATACTTGACAGAAAACTTGACATTTCATCCAAATCGTTGACAAGATTCTAACAAAATGATACACGATTAAAATCTTGCTTTAGCAAAAGATTCAATTCTGTCAAAAATTGCCAGAACTTGAAACTTGACAGATATTCCACAAAATACTTGACAGAAAACTTGACATTTCATCCAAATCGGTGACAAGATTCTAACAAAATGATACACGATTAAAATCTTGCTTTAGCAAAAGATTCAATTCTGTCAAAAATTGCCAGAACTTGAAACTTGACAGATATTCCACAAAATACTTGACAGAAAACTTGACATTTCATCCAAATCGGTGACAAGATTCTAACAAAATGATACACGATTAAAATCTTGCTTTAGCAAAAGATTCAATTCTGTCAAAAATTGCCAGAACTTGAAACTTGACAGATATTCCACAAAATACTTGACAGAAAACTTGACTTTTCATTCAAATCGTTGACAAGATTCTAACAAAATGATAGACAATCAAAATCTTGCTTTATCAAAAGATTCAATTCTGTCAGAAATTGACAGAACTTGAAACTTGACAGATATTCCATAAAATACTTGACAGAAAACTTGACTTTTCATTCAAATCGGTGACAAGATTCTAACAAAATGATAGACAATCAAAATCTTGCTTTATCAAAAGATTCAATTCTGTCAAAAATTGCCAGAACTTGAAACTTGACAGATATTCCATAAAATACTTGACAGAAAACTATCCTACTCAACCAAATCATTAACAACGTTCCAGAAAAATGATAGGCGATTAAAATCTTGCTTTAGCAAAAGACTAAATCCTGTCAAAAATAGCCAAAACTTGAAACTTGACAGATATTCCATAAAATTTGACTTTTCAACCAAATCGTTGACAAGATTCGAAAAAAATAATAGACGGCTAAAATCTCGCTTTAGCAAAAGACTTAAATGACCAAACAACACGCGTCCAATACATACTTGACAGAAAATTTGACTCTACAATAAAATGGTTGACAACGTTCGAGCGAAATGGTGGACGAGTGGAAGTTTGATCGGCGAAGCTTGAAATTATCGGTGCTGGAAGCGGAATGGAGGAAATTTCGAGTAATGGCCGTTACAAGCTGAACGACGTCGAACGATCGACAATGTCGTTATGTTTCGGTTATTGCGATTCGCTTCACTGTTTTCCATTAACTTTATCCGTTATCTTTTATTATGGTGGTTTGCTAGCCCACGGGGTTTATGGTGGCACGCTTCCCCGTTAGAGCGAAAAACACGAATCCATTGAACAGTGTTCAATAGTGTTCGCCATTGTGGGAAGTCGCTGGTGAAAATTACGGGGAATGTATTAACAAAATACGAGTTCGAACCATCGAGGTTAATGTTCTGACATGGTGACAGAAAATCTACGCTTTTCTGCAATTATTTAAACTTTCAAGTTTTTAACTTCGTAAACTTCGAATTTTCTAAATATTCAAATTTCGAAGGTAACTCTGGTTGGAAAAGCACCTACTCTAGTTATAAATTCTAATTATACTGACATTAATATTTTGAGACTGCTGTAAAAAGTGATGGTTTTAAATTTGTCATTTATGGAACCCTCAAATTTTCCTAAACTGAAATCTCTAAATCCTCAAAAATCTCTAAATTCCAAAAGTACCAAATTCTCATCATAAAAGAGTTCATTCTAGCTATAAATTTTGGTTATAAAACTATCAGAAAAGTTGTAAAAGTGTATGTGTGAAAGAAGAAGATTCAGCAGTGATTTTCGTCGAGCTTTTAGCATCGAAAGCGAAACAATGTTTAGGAACAAGAAAATACGTTTCCTTACCGCCAGTCTGGTTCTTTCATGATTAAACGAAACCGTAGCGTTTCACGCGAGGAAAATGCACGCAAAGAATCAGTGTTCTTGGAAGAAGATTGGACGATCTAAGCCAAACAAGAAGTTCTAAGTAAGAGGCGACCAGGCGGAGAACATTCTTAATCATGTAAATGGGAGGTTGTCTTAAAAGCTCTTTCGAATAATAGCGATGGTTCTAACGAAAGATCGTGGCTTCTAGATTCTACATCTTTTGTTAAAAGATTTACGGCCATCAGATCGAACGAGTTCACGTTAACCTCTTAAACTGACAATTTTTTATTCAGAAAACAAAATTTTTACTTTTATTTTTAATAAAAAAGAATCTACGCAATTTTATGATCACTGGTGAGACTTGGCTGGTAAACTTGCAGTTGGAGATACAATGTATGAAGTTATGATGATATCAAGTTACCAAGTTATCAAATTACCAGGATATCCAGTTAGCATGTTTACAATGTATCAAGTTACCAAGTTATCAAATTACCAAGATATCAAGTTAGTAAGCTTACAATGTATCAAGTTACCAAGATATCAAATTAGCAAGCTTACAATGTATCAAGTTATAAAGATATCAGGTTACCAAGTTATCAAGTTACCAAGCTATCAAATTACCAAGATATCCAGTTAGCAAGCTTACAATGTATCAAGTTATCAAATTATCAAGATATGAAGTTAGCAAGCTTACAATGTATCAAGTTACCAAATTATCAAATTACCAAAACATCAAGTTAGCAAGCTTACAATGTGTGTTATAAAGATATCAAGTTACCAAGTGAACTGGTAAGCTTACAGTTGGAGATAATATTGATCTTATTGGCTTATATGCCACTACATGATGCATTGATTTTTTGTATGACACAGCAGTAAGATTGGTTTTCTTCCCAAGAATCAAGGATATAGATTGACATTGATAGAACGATTCTACCCTATAATACCTCATATGTGCAAAATATTTTTGACTATATTATCTTCTCAATTTCATATCTCGTAATTCAATATCGAATTAATTCCACCGAGAATCGCCCCTGACAACTATAATATTAATTACCAGTCTCTAATTCACAAAGCATCGTCCGACTGCCCATTAGGTACACATCAAATATTTGAACAACCATTAACAACCTAATCTCCAAATCGACCAATGCTAGTTTCAGATGTAAATGTTATACAGGGGGATAAAAATACCACTCAATATGGTACATCAGACACAGTACCCAATAACAGAACCTTAATAAACATTATTTTGTACGAGTCTTAACAAACGCATTCGTTGACTCTCATAAAGCATGAAATGTACACATGTGCTCCCGGTGTACTCATATGAGTACAGTACTAAAGTTTATAATATAAAGAGATGTATTATTTTGATTATAACAAAAGATTTTATTTGCTCAACAAAGTTGTATTGAAGATCTGTACAAGCATTGCCCCCTTTTCCAAAAAAATGCTCGTGGGAACAAATGGGTCAGCCCTAACATTATTATTTTAAATTAATTATTATTCTAACAAATTTTACCCTAGCATTATCCTAAGCAAGTCTTGGTAAAAATATTATTTTAGACAAGCTTTATTTTAAACACATGTGTACCGTCTTCGCACCAGATTAAATGCCTATAAATTATCTAAATGTTCAAAGTTGCCAGAGAACGCACGTTTCTGAAGAGGCTCGATGAAAATGCCACCATAGAAGAAAGAACGAGAGATAGCAACGTATACAAAATTCATAATCTCAGGGTGTTATAATGTTCGCCGGTATAGCAATGGTGCAGAAAGTCCTGGTATGCATAAAGTGTGGCGATGGGGTTGGTAGACGATGAGATCCTTCGCGAGGGAACGGGGGTTGTTTCTGGCCAGGGATGAAGGGAAATGTTATGACTCGAAGCAGCAGGAGACTGTAATGGATCGCCGTGAGCTGAACACGGCCCACCAAGCTGCATTTCCACTTTATAAATCACCATCTGTACTTGCTGAAAAATCGGAGAATGGCCGCTGGGAATAAACGGGGCTGATTTTTTCGCAAAATCATCCCTTCTTTCGCGATAATGGCGTTCGAAGAGGATGATACGGGGGATGAATTTCATTCGAGCGAAAGGGATTGAAAAGGGAATGAAACGGTGATTTTGTGTATTTAGTGGGTGAATGCGATCGAAATACTTTGATGATGAAGGAAATATTTGTATATTTTCACGCTGTAGGGAATTTATGAGGTTCGATGAGATTATTAGATGACTGTACGGAGTTTTGATTTGAAATACGATCCCTCAGGTTTGATTAATCTTTCGACCGAATATTCTTCTAGCATGTAAATTTCATAATAAAAATTTGACGAATTCGTCTGATTTGTACGAGAATTAATTTTCCTGTTCAAACGTCCCAGTAATTTCATCTACTTTAAAAATCTTAATCTTCGATTTGAAATTTATCTGAAATATTTAGAGACTAATCCGAATGTATAAATCCGCTGTTTAGTGCTTATTTGTTCTCAGGATGAATTAAGGATCTGTAAGAGGAATGAGAAGATTGCACGAAACGCGCTAAAGTCGACGATTTCGCGAATCTGCAAATATACAGCTCAGATATCGAGAGTGTATTACGCGAAAGTTGCACGCAATTAGACGCTTATTGGGGGTGCATTCTCCTCAGCAGGATTCCTTTCCGAGCTAACAGAGCTTCGTTTGCCGGTTTTCTCGGGCTGAACTAATTATACGGGTTATAGGGGCTGCTTTAAACTTTAACTTTCAAAGTGGAATTACTCTTTTTCTACGCGGAATTTTATGGCGTAAAGCGCATTTCAGAAAGGCAAATGTCCTTCTGGATGCACTTTTATGTTACGATACACCTGGGTGTTTGTAATCTTAACAAACTGATTCCTATTATGGTTAATTTTCCATAGAATTTCATCCAATTCTATTTGTGTTGTATTAAACGTGGTTGAACAAGGAATTTAATTCAGTGTATGTTTGTAATTTTAACTTTCTTGTATTTTATTGTAAATATAGTGCAGAAAGTGATATAGGAAATTTTTTATGAATGCGAATTTTGTTATAACGTGTATTATGCAGTTCTTGTATTTTAAATTCGTGCACTTTGTTGAATAAAAATCTTACTAAATACGTGAACAATTCTATTTTATTAAATATAATATGCAATTTTTCTGTTTTATTAAATATACACAAAATTGAATATGAATAAAATATACACACTAATGTTTTGACAGTATGTGCTTTAAATGAACATAATGTAATAAAAATATATGCAATTTGTCTGTTTCATTAAATATAAATAAATTTATTTAATATGAATAAAATATACACACTAATGTTTTGACAGTATGTGCTTTAAATGAACATAATATAATAAAAATATATGCAATTTGTCTGTTTCATTAAATATAAATAAATTTATTGAATATGAATAAAATATGCACACTAATGTTGACGGTATGTGCTTTAAATGAACATAATGTAATAAAAATATATGCAATTTGTCTGTTTCATTAAATATACATAAATTTATTGAATATGAATAAAATATACACACTAATGTTTTGACAGTATGTGCTTTAAATGAACATAATATATTAAAAATATATTCAATTTATCTGTTTCATTAAATTTACATAAATTTATTAAATATGAATAAAATATACACAGTAATGTCTTGACACTGTGCTCAAGAATAAACAGCTGATACACGTGCTAAGCAAACCTAACCTAAAAATATTACGACCCCACGTAGAATGCATTATGAATGTACAAATGTGATTAGAATTATTACAGAAGTAAATCTGTATGGTTATAGATGTATAATTATATAGGTTGTCACACATAAATGTATGTATACATACAGAAAATAAATGACTTAAGGAGATAGCGTCACATTCGTTTCTCTGCGGCCATCTTGTTTGTGTACATCTGTCTCAATCTTGCAGCTTCGAAAATTTGACTTTATTAAACATACTTGTTACTGTCTAAAAATACCTGACCACCCTGTGTGGAGATCTAAAGACTAAAATTTTGAAAGTCTAGAGATATAGAAGAAAATATTAACTTCCTAACCTATAAATTTGACAAGGATTGCGTCAGTCGAAGCTACGTTATCACTTCGATGTTAAAATAAATAAAATTGAAATGTTTGGTGTATTTTAAATTTACAAACGTTTAGTTATACAAGCTGTAATTACTATTGAATTCAAAATTCAATCCTTCTGCAAGTATGATTTAAAGTAGTATTTGTGTTTGTAATGTGCGTCACGGGTCTCACTCAGTAAAATATAATAAAAATATATAAAAGAAGAAACTACAGAAAGCAGAAGACATAAAATATAATAAAAATATATAAAATAAGGGGTTGCAGAAAGCTGAAGACAAGTTCAGCTACACAAATATTTGTCTACACGAAGTACATTTTAAAAGACAAGAAAAGCAACAGACAATTGTACAAAACTGCATGTCAATAACAGAAGAGGACAGTGTATCAAGGATAGCAACAATCGGGCTACAACGAAAGCGTAAAGTCGACGAAGGTAAGAAAGCGCGGAAAGGGAAAAAGCAAGAACGATGATCCTCGAATCGAGTGACTTACGCGATCCCTTTGTTTTCAGCGGGCAAAAGAGAAGAAGAAAGAGAAGAAGGGTGGAATACGGGGAGGGGAAAAAAAAGTTGGAACGTCGGGTGAGCTCGAAGGCGGAAGGAAGAAAAGTCAGGGTTTGAGGGAGACGGGACTTTGGAGCAGGAGGTACTATCTCGGAAAATTATGTCAGTCCTATCTCAGGTTGAAAACAGAAGCGCGACGGGGTGCGGGCGATATGAAATAACCGGAATAAAAGGGAAAGTGAAATCTCGAGCTTTAACGGGACACCGATGGAATAGAAATATTACCGTCCGGATAAATTCTGACCCCCCTTCCACTTTGTCGTTTCATCCCTCGTCAAGGGTTATCGATGTCCCTCGTTTTTTCTGTTCCATTGACGAATCTTCACTTACTACCCATTTCAAGGTTAATCGCGATGGAGGATATTGAATGTGTCAATCGTGTGATCTTATGAGTGATGTATTTTTTATTTGTTTATTTGCTTTGTTTTGGTGCACGTTGGGTGCTGAAGTTTTTAGGTACATGTCGTGGATAAATATGTGAATGATCGAAGATGCAATCAAGTTATCAAGGTATTAGTACTCAAATTTATAGATTAAGATTTTTGTAACTCCAAATTATTATTCAAGACTTGTCACAAGATTTAGCTCAAGGTTTCTGCACCCCCAAATTTCTAGAACTATACAATTTTACCCGCCAAAATTCATGGATTCTGAAATTTCAGTTTTTGCAAATTTCTATGTTCACGGTTTCTATGTCCCTAAATTTCCATTTCCCAAAATTTCTGTGTTCCAAAATTGTTATACCTTTAAATCCCTAGATTCTGAGATTTCTATATCCCAAAATTAGTATATCACAAATTCCTAGACTGTTAAATCCCTAGATCACAGAATTCCTATATTCGTAGATATCTTCGCCAAATCCCTATATTCCAAAATACTAATGTTCTCAAATTCCTACGTCCCAAATATATCCCCAAATTCCTATACCGCTAAATCCCTAAATCCCGAAATACCAATGTCCCCAAATTCTTATACCCCTAAATTCCTATGTCCCCAAATTCCTATATCTCCAAATTCTTATATCTCTAAATTCCTATGTCCCCAAATTCCAACATCTCCAAATTCCTATATTTCCAAATTCCTATGTCCCCAAATTCCTAAATCTCCATATTCATATGTTCCCCAATTCCTATGTCCCCAAATTCTTATATCTCCAAATTCTTATGTCCCCAAATTCCTACATCTCCAAATTCCTATATTTCCAAATTCCTAAATCTCCATATTCATATGTTCCCCAATTCCTAAATCTCCATATTCATATGTTCCCCAATTCCTATATCTCCAAATTCCTATGTCCCCAAATTCCTATATCTCCAAATTCTTATATCTCCAAATTTCTATGTTCTCAAATTGCTATATCTCCAAACTGCTATGTCTCCAAATTCCTATATCTCCAAATTCTTATGTCTCCAAATTCCTATGTCTCCAAATTCCTAAATCTCCAAATTCATATGTTCCCCAATTCTTATGTCCCCAAATTCTTATATCTCCAAATTCTTATATCTCCAAATTCCTATGTCCCCAAATTCCTACATCTCCAAATTCCTATGTCCCCAAATTCCTATGTTCCCAAATTCCTATGTCCCGAAATTCCTATATCTCCAATTTCCTATATCCCCAAGTTCAGTACCGTTAGATCCCTAAATCCCGAAATTCCAACGCTCTCAAATTCTAATATCCCCAAATTCCTATGCTCTCAACTTCCTACATCCCCAAATTCCTAAACTCGCAATAATGTTCCTAAATCCCTACATTCTCAAACTCCCTTTAAATCTCTAAACTTAGAAATACCAATATCCACTAATCCCCACATTCCCATATCCTTAAATGTCCAAATTCCAACATCAAATTCCTATTTTCCCAACTTCGAAAATCCCCAAAATCCCCAATGTAGACCAACTCCCTCTCTCACCCCAAATCTCCAAACTTCCATAAATTCCAAAAAACCCAAAGATCTCAAAAAATGGAGATTTTTGTTGGGACACCTCCCGAAGATGTTGCTCTTCACCGGGTTGCCAGATTTTTCCTAGAGGAACCAGATTCCCTCTCGAACACGCTGAATTACGTCTGCGTAAGCGTTACACCTCAAAGAGTTCGCTTCTTTTCACGGAATAATGGCTTTTCCGTGTCGTTGAATTCACTGGCCGGCCCTTACGATCGCGTCCCGTTCGAACTTCGCGTTCGAAAATTCGACGGTAAATGTCCCCTCCGCCGTCCCCCAGAACCACCCCCGCAGATGAAAGGATGGAGAAACCACCTTCTCGAAGAAGGGAACTGTCCCAGTAGGTGACGGCGATCGGTCTCTAAAAGGTTCTCCGCGTAGCATCAAACCGATCAAGTATTTTCAAACTTCTCCCCATCCATCTTTTTCCTCGACTACTCCCTCGTTCTCCCTGTTTCTACTTTCTTTAAGCTACTTTCAGCCTCCACCCACCCACCAGTTACTTTCCTCCATGAAAGTACGCTGCCTGCGGCTTCGGCGATATCACTTTCCGATAAAAGTCAGCCAGCTAGCCGGCTACGGTAAAGAGTTAAAGGTCCGAGAGCCACGAGAATGCGGGAGCAGGGAAAAAGACGCACGAAAAACACTAGACTCTTGCGTGCGCGGTCACGAAACTTTCACGTTGCTCGTGGATTTTTCTCCGTCGGTCGTAAAGGGAAAATCTTGTGAGAGATTATTCGTGGAGGGCAAATCTTGTCAGAGGTAGTTCACAGAGGGCGAGTCTTGTGAGAAATTGTTGATGAAGGGCGAATCTTGTGAGGGGTTGTTCGCGAAAGGCAAATCTTAGGAGAAATTGTTCATAAAAGGCAAATTTTGCGAGAGGTTTTACGCTTTTAGTGGCGAACGAGAATGTAACATTATTTAATTATTTTGTGTTTTGGGACCTTGGATTTGGGGATCCAGAGGTATGGCAATATGGAGATTTGAAGGGTCTAGAAGTTTGGGTTTATAGAAACTTGGGTATTTAGGGATGAAGGCATTTTTGATTAAAGGACATATGTATATTAGTCAGTGTGGGGAAATTTGGGAATGTGGGACGTAGGGATATAGGGACCAACGTATATGGGGATCTAGGGATATAGGGATCCACGTATATGGGAAGCTAGGGATATGGAGATTTAGGCATGTGGAGATCTAGACATGTGGAGGTCTAGGCATGTGGAGATCTAGGCATATGGAGATCTAGGTATATGGAGATTTACGCATGTGGAGATCTACACATGCGGAAATCTAAGCATGTGGAGATCTAGGCATGTGGAGATCTAGGCATATGGAGATTTACGCATGTGGAGATTCAGGCATGTGGTGATCCAGACATGTGGAGATACAAGCATGTGGAGATCTAGACATGTGGAGATCTAGACATGTGAAGGTCTAGGCATGTGGAGATCTGGGCATGTGGAGATCTACACATGTAGAAATCTATGCATGTGGTGATCCAGACATGAGGAGATCTAGGCATGTAGAGATATAGGCATGTGGAAATCTACACATGTGGTGATCCAGACATGTGAAGATCTAGGCATATGGAAATTTACGCATGTGGAGATTCAGGCATGTGGAGATCCAGACATGTGGATATACAGGCATGTTGAGATCTAGACATGTGGAGATTTACACATGTGAAGATCTAGAGATCTAGAGATCTAAAGATATAGAGATGTAATGGAGGTCTATGGATACAAAGCTCTGCAAATATAGAAATCTGGAAATCTGGAGATCTAGGGAAATGGGAATCCAAGGATTTGAGAAATTACAAATTTGGTGACCTAAGAATTTGAAAAACTAAAAATTTAGCGATCTAAGAGCTTTGGAAATTTTATAATTTTTGTAATTTTGTAAATTTTGTAATTTTATAAATTTTGTAAATATTGTAAATTTTGTAATTTTATAAATTTTGTAAATATTGTAAATTTTGTCAATTTTGTCAGTTTCGTAAATTTGTCAACTTTTGTACATTTTGTAAATCTTGTAACTTTTGTAACTATTCTAACCTCTACAATTTTAATATCTTTCGTAATTTTTGAAAATTTGAAAATTTGTTAATGTAGTCATCTAGAATTTGTACATCCTTATGTGTCCGAGCATCCAATTAACAAAGTATCTTTGGAACGCAATTAAATCGATTCCGTGCTTTGTCGCCAACGATTATTGCAGCATCGAAGTTGTTGCATCAAACAACGAAGGGAACAGTTTGATTTCGCGAGTTCATTAGAAAGAGTGAACTTCATAAGATCGATTATGTCTTCGCACGAGAAATTCTACTGCACAGTATGACGCGCTGTTAAGGAACAATTAGGAAGGATTTAACTCGAATCGCATCGCTCAATTAGGTATGCAGTAAATTAACACTTTGAAGAGTGACTAGTTCCAAGGTAAATTATCTTTGTTCCTATTCTGAGTACATATATTATACTTCTATAACGTGTGATAGACGGAATTGTTCCACATTGAGAAACTATTTTAATATCAATCTCATTTTAATACATTCATTAATTAAACGTAACATTAAAAATTTGATAAAATCAATGTTAAATTATAATATATACATGTATAGTTTACTGATGTTTCTCTAAAAAATAGTCTCGTTCTAAAAAACTTTTTTTAAAGACTTATTTAAAAATTATTTGCATATACAGGAAAAGAAAGAGTACTTCAAGTAAAAAATATTTAGTTGAGTATATGCAGTATGATAAATAAAATATTTTATAACATTTTAAAAATTATTTCTGTTCACTCAAAGCAGTACAAAAATTCAATATAATTCAACTAATATTAACAATTTATTTAAACAGTAAAATTCAGCATTTTTCTTACAACAGATCACAAATGAAAAAATGAAAATGATTTAAAAATAAAAATTTGTTGAAGAATTTTTTAGTTTTCTTACAAATTTTATTCGAAGGGTGTCATGGACCCCTTTCTTGATACGCTACTGAGTTCATCCGACAACACACGCCATTGCTTAATTTCTGTTAAAAAAATAACACTATAGTTTCTCTAAATTACAATACACTGTAATTAAAACTATAATTGTGAACAACAGCTTTGTTGTTAAAGATTAATGGAAAACGTTGATCGATATTCGTAAACATAAGAAAATTCACAGGATTCCGGTAGGTTGAATTACAATCCGGTGGCAGCCATCTCGCGTCGCTTTTTTGTTGCTTCTTCTTCGCGTGCTCTCGATGTGATTTCCATAAATTCAATCTTTTTGCCCAATCTCCGACTGGCTGCGGACTCCGTGAAATCGTTCCCGGGAATATTGAAACCGTAACTCTTATTATGAGCTTTGAAAAAAGCGTGGCCAAGAAATTAGACCGTTATATCGGGCCGGATAAATTTCTCCGTCGCGTCGGTTGCCTCGTTCGCTCGTAACTTTTCTTGTTTCGCCACGGTTCGACCACCGCCGCGTGCTTTTTCGCAATACCAACCCAATCCGTGTAACGCGAGATCAAAGTTGAGATACCTGTTTCCGAATATACTTGCACCGATCCGTGAACGCTGCGGTTATCGATGTACTAGAACGGCCAAGTCGATCTGAACGGTACGAAATTCAGGCTAAATGTTCTAAATTAATATTTTCTATTTGGAAAATTTGTAGAAATGTGGGGATTTGGGTGAGAAGATGTGAAATGGAGATTTGGAGATATAGAAATTTGTGAATAGGTTTGCAAGAAATTTTTCGACAGATTCAAGAATGTAGAAATTTTGGGGTGTGGAGATTGCAGACATTGGAGAATAACTGATTTGGGGTGCATAGAAATTTGTGGATGTAGGAACTTGTAAGAATTGGGGGTGTGGATATTTAGGATTGCAGTCATTGGAGAATATACTGATTTGGGGTGCATAGAAATTTGTGGATGTAGGAACTTATAAATATATTTGTAAGAATTGGGGGTGTGGATATTTAGGAATGCAGTCATTGGAGAATATACTGATTTGGGGTGCATAGAAATTTGTGGATGTAGGAACTTATAAATATATTTGTAAGAATTGGGGGTGTGGATATTTAGGAATGCAGTCATTGGAGAATACACTGATTTGGGGTTTGTAAAAATTTGGGTATATAGGAATTTGTAAATACAGAAGAGTACAGAAATTTGGGGATGTACTTAAGGATGCAGACGTTGGAGAACATTTGGGGTGCACAGAAACTTGTGGATACAGACATTTATAAATATGTTTGCACTGAATTTGTGGACATATCTGCAAGGAATTTGCAAGATGCTCAAGAATATAGAAGTCTAAGGATGTAGATGTTTAGGGATGCAGACGCTGGAGAACATTTGGGGTGCACAGAAACTTGTGGCTGTAGAAATTTATAAATATATTCGCTAGAAATTTATAAATATATTCAATATCAAACAACATACAAGTTCAAACATTTGAAACAGAAAAATTTTCAAGGTTTCAACAGAAGCGATTGTCCATCATTAACCAGTTAGAGGCCCTCGAATCTTGTTCTGTTAACGTTACCTTTTTCCAGACCTTCGAACGTTCCCTATCGACCTTTTCCAGCGAACGAACCGACGTGGAGATCGCTCAAGTGCCAAGTTTTCTTTCGCCAGTGAAACGCGGACAATAGTTAGGCGGTTGAGTCTCGATGGTTATTGGGTTGGAATATTGAAGGCGTTCGCTGGAGCGTGGCCTGTGAACTTCTTCTGTGTTCGTCGTGTATGAAAGGGAAGATGAAGAAGAAGAAAGAACAATGATAACGATGATGGTAATGGTAGCGATTCAAGTGATTGGTTATCACTTTGTTTTCGAATATGCTTTCTTTGATCACGTGAATAATGTTCATACCTTGGTAATTCTGTTAACTATCGTGAAATCAAGTGGATTTTATTTTAGGAATTTGGTACTTTTCACATCTACAAATATAACAGTTTCTACATTTCTACATTTTGAAATATACAAGTTTTTTAATTTCTTTATTTTCAAAGACTCAAATATCATAATTCTCAAATTTTTTAATACTCCAATTTGCAAATTTCTAAATACTTAAATTCTCAAATTACTAAATTCCTATATGTTGGAAATCGCAGATACTCAAGTCTCTCATTACCCAAATGTCTATGTTCCCAAATACTCAAATATCTAAATTTTCAAAGTCATAAGTATTCAAATTTGCAAATACTCAAGTTCCAATATTCCCAAACACCTAAATCTGTCATTTCAAAAATTTCCAAATACCCAAATATCCAAATGTCCACATCCACAGATAGTCAGATTCCCAAATTTCCAAGTTGCTAATTTAAATGACCAAATCTCCCATTTTTCAAATTTCCAAATATCCAAATTTTCAAATGTCCACATGCACAAGTATTCAAATTCCTAAATTCCCAAGTTCCTACTTTAAATTACCAAGTTTCCCATTTTTCAAATTTCCAGTACCCAAATCTTCAAATGTCCACATACACCAATACTCAAGTTCCTAAATTTCCAAATCCATAATCTTCCAAATACGCAAATTCCCAAGTGTCTAAATCCACAAATGCTCAAATTCCCAAGTTACAATATATCTAAATTCCCAAACCCCTAAATCTTCCATTTCCCAAATTCCTACATATCTAAATTATCCAAATCACTCAAATCCCCCAGTTTCCACATTTCCAAACACCCAAATCTCCCAGTACCGTTTGCAAATACTTACATTCCCAAAACCCTAAATTATCAAATGTCTAAATCCACAAATACTCAAACTCCCAAAATCCCATCTTCCTAAACATCTAACCTTCCCAATACCCAAATCTCCCATTTCCAAATTACCAAATACTCAAATTCCCAAATACCTACACACCTAAATTACCCAAATTCCTCAAATCTCACACTTCCCTTTCCAAACACCTAAATCTTCAAGTACCCTTACCAAACACCTAAATTCCCAAATCCCTAAATTACCAAATCGAGAAATACTTAAACTGTCAAAATCCCATCTTCCTAAACATCTAAATCCCCCAACACCCAAATCTCCCATTTCCCAAATTACCAAATGTCCAAATCCACAACATACTCAAATTCCCATCTTCCTAAACATCTAACCTCCCCAACACCCAAATCTCTCATTTCCACTGACCAAATACTTAAATTCCCAAATTCCTACATATCTAAATTCCCCAAATCCACCAAAACTCCTATCTCCCAAATTACCAAATGTCCAAATCAACAAATACTCAAATTCCCATCTTCCTAAACATCTAACCTCCCCAACACCCAAATCCCTCATTTCCACTGACCAAATACTCAAATTCCCAAATTCCTACATATCTAAATTCCCCAAATCCACCAAATCTCCCATTTCCCAAATTACCAAATGTCCGAATCCACAAATACTCAAATTCCCATCTCCCTAAACATCTAACCTCTCTAACACCCAAATCTCTCATTTCCACTGACCAAATACTTAAATTCCCAAATTCCTACATATCTAAATTCCCCAAATCCACCAAAACTCCTATCTCCCAAATTACCAAATGTCCAAATCAACAAATACTCAAATTCCCATCTTCCTAAACATCTAACCTCCCCAACACCCAAATCCCTCATTTCCACTGACCAAATACTCAAATTCCCAAATTCCTACATATCTAAATTCCCCAAATCCCCCAAATCTCCCATTTCCCAAATTACCAAATCCACAAAATACTCAAATTCCCATTTTCCTAAACATCTAACCTCCCCAACACCCAAATCTCTCATTTCCACATGACCAAATACTTAAATTCCCAAATTCCTACATATCTAAATTCCCCAAATCCCCCAAAATCTCCTATTTCCCAAATTACCAAATGTCCAAATCCACAAATACTCAAATTCCCATCTTCCTAAACATCTAACCTCCCCAACACCCAAATCTCCCACTTTCAAGTGACCAAATACTCAAATTCCCAAATTCCTACATATCTAATTTCCCCAAATCCCCCAAATCTCCCATTTCCCAAATTACCAAATGTCCAAATCCACAAAATACTCAAATTCCCATCTCCCTAAACATCTAACCTCCCCAACACCCAAATCTCCCACTCGCAAACGACCAACCCAAATTCCTGAACACAAAAATTTCCGAATTCTTTCCCAACCGTTGGCCGCAAAAGCTCCCTGAAAAGCGTCGGAAAGCGTGTAAAAAGTCGAGGTTAGTAGAAGTAGGTTCGCGTGGCGTAGTTCGTGCTCCGTGGCTTTATTAACACGTCTTACTGTGTAACGGGCTCTCGTGGCCGTTAAGAGTCCAGGTATACGGCCGAGGTAACCGGCAGCTGTTGCTAACGCAATTTTCCCTCCGATATAAATCCTCCAATCCCGGGTCCCGCGATATTGAATCAAACGATATAGCGAACGGCTTTATCCGAGCGTGCTTCGCGAGCTGCACACCCACGCACGCTCCGTCCAGCTAACTAAATCCTTGATGGACGCTCGACCGGATGAAACGTTGCGGTTATATAGAAAGGATCCGGAGAAATAAGTCGACCGCCTACCACGACTTTGTCTAATGCCGCCAGAATAAAACCGAGAGGATAGAACGCTGAAAGAACTTTTTCGCTTCCTTTCGTTTTATCCCGCTCGCGGAAAAGATGAGCCGTCCGTTAAGCCGAAAGTCGAAAGATTTTCAGACCGTGATGAAAAAGACGTACCGTGTTAGAATCGAAACCTTCGGTAGTCAATTAGGTCATCAGGTTACGTTAGGTTACTAGAGGATATGTGGAGCATAGGTTATTGGATATTTTTTGACTCAGATCAAGAAATGACTCATCAAACTCTATTATAAACTAAATTCACAGTTTAATATTCCCCATAGGAACACAAAATTCAGTCTCTATAAATTATACCCACGGTCCAAACCTTGTTCACAAAATCTATAAGTCACATGCTTAACCTCTGATCTTGCAACAACGTCCCATATGTGACGCACTTCGACTGTGACGAATCTTACTCGAATTTTTAATACGACAATTTGGAGTTTAGGTCCAATTGTCAAAGGTTTGCATTGTCAAGTATAATCGAAACCTTCGATAGTCAATTAGGTCATTAGGTAACTGGAGGTAGCATATGTGGAGCAGAGGCTATTAGATGTTTCTTGACTCAGATCAAGAAATGACTCATCAAACTCTATTATAAACTAAATTCACAGTTTAATATTCCCCATAGGAACACAAAATTCAGTCTCTATAAATTATACCCACGGTCCAAACCTTGTTCACAAAATCTATAAGTCACATGCTTAACCTCTGATCTTGCAACAACGTCCCATATGTGACGCACTTCGACTGTGACGAATCTTACTCGAATTTTTAATACGACAATTTAGAGTTTAGGTCCAATTGTCAAAGGTTTGCATTGTCAAGTATAATCGAAACCTTCGATAGTCAATTAGGTCATTAGGTAACTGGAGGTAGCATATGTGGAGCAGAGGCTATTGGATGTTTCTTGACTCAGATCAAGAAATGTCTCATTAAACTCTATTATAAACTAAATTCACAGTTTAATATTCGCCATAGGAGCACAAAATTCAGTCTCTATAAATTATACCCACGGTCCAAACCTTGCTCACAAAATCTGTAAGTCACATGCTTAACCCCTGATCTTGCAATAACGTCCCATATGTGACGCACTTCGACTGTGACGAATCTTACTCGAATTTTTAATACGACAATTTAGAGTTTAGGTCCAATTGTCAAAGGTTTGCATTGTCAAGTATAATCGAAACCTTCGATAGTCAATTAGGTCATTAGGTAACTGGAGGTAGCATATGTGGAGCAGAGGCTATTGGATGTTTCCTGACTCAGATCAAGAAATGACTTATTAAACTCTATTATAAACTAAATTCACAGTTTAATATTCCCCATAGGAACACAAAATTCAGTCTCTATAAATTATACCCACGGTCCAAACCTTGCTCACAAAATCTGTAAGTCACATGTTTAACCCCTGATCTTGCAATAACGTCCCATATGTGACGCACTTCGACTGTGACGAATCTTACTCGAATTTTTAATACGACAATTTGGAGTTTAGGTCCAATTGTCAAAGGATTGCATTGACAAGTATAATCGAAACCTTCGATAGTCAATTAGGTCATTAGGTAACTGGAGGTAGCATATGTGGAGCAGAGGCTATTGGATGTTTCTTGACTCAGATCAAGAAATGACTCATCAAACTCTATTATAAACTAAATTCACAGTTTAATATTCCCCATAGGAGCACAAAATTCAGTCTCTATAAATTATACCCACGGCCCAAACCTTGCTCACGAAATCTGTAAGTCACATGTGTAACCCCTGATCTTGCAATAACGTCCCATATGTGACGCACTTCGACTGTGACGAATCTTGCTCGAATTTTTAACACGACAATTTGGAGGTTAGGTCCAATTATAATTGTCAAAGGTTTGCATTGTCAAGTATAATCGAAACCTTCGATAGTCAATTAGGTCATTAGGTAACTGGAGGTAGCATATGTGGAGCAGAGGCTATTGGATGTTTCTTGACTCAGATCAAGAAATGACTCATCAAACTCTATTATAAACTAAATTCACAGTTTAATATTCCCCATAGGAGCACAAAATTCAGTCTCTATAAATTATACCCACGGTCCAAACCTTGCTCACAAAATCTGTAAGTCACATGCTTAACCCCTGATCTTGCAACAACGTCCCATATGTGACGCACTTCGACTGTGACGAATCTTACTCGAATTTTTAATACGACAATTTGGAGTTTAGGTCCAATTGTCAAAGGATTGCATTGACAAGTATAATCGAAACCTTCGATAGTCAATTAGGTCATTAGGTAACTGGAGGTAGCATATGTGGAGCAGAGGCTATTGGATGTTTCTTGACTCAGATCAAGAAATGACTCATCAAACTCTATTATAAACTAAATTCACAGTTTAATATTCCCCATAGGAACACAAAATTCAGTCTCTATAAATTATACCCACGGTCCAAACCTTGCTCACAAAATCTGTAAGTCACATGTTTAACCTCTGATCTTGCAACAACGTCCCATATGTGACGCACTTCGACTGTGACGAATCTTACTCGAATTTTTAATACGACAATTTGGAGGTTAGGTCTAATTGTCAAAGGTTTGCATTGTCAAGTATAATCGAAACTTTCGATAGTCACTTAGGTCATTAGGTAACTGGAGGTAGCATATGTGGAGCAGAGGCTATTGGATGTTTCTTGACTCAGATCAAAAAATGTCTCATCAAACTCTAGTATAAACTAAATTCACAGTTTAATATTCCCCATAGGAACACAAAATTCAGTGTCTATAATTATACCCACCGCCCAAACCTTGCCCACAAAATCTGTAAGTCACATGTGTAACCTCTGATCTTGCAATAATGTCCCATATGTGACGCACTTCGACTGTGACGAATCTTACTCGAATTTTTAATACGACAATTTGGAGTTTAGGTCCAATTCTAATTATCAAAGGTTTGCATTGTCAAGGATAATCGAAACCTTCGATAGTCAATTAGGTCATTAGGTAACTGGAGGTAGCATATGTGGAGCAGAGGCTATTGGATGTTTCCTGACTCAGATCAAGAAATGACTCATCAAACTCTATTATAAACTAAATTCACAGTTTAATATTCCCCATAGGAACACAAAATTCAGTCTCTATAAATTATACCCACGGTCCAAACCTTGCCCACAAAATCTGTAAGTCACATGTGTAACCTCTGATCTTGCAATAACGTCCCATATGTGACGCACTTCGACTGTGACGAATCTTACTCGAATTTTTAATACGACAATTTAGAGTTTAGGTCCAATTGTCAAAGGTTTGCATTGTCAAGTATAATCGAAACCTTCGATAGTCAATTAGGTCATTAGGTAACTGGAGGTAGCATATGTGGAGCAGAGGCTATTGGATGTTTCCTGACTCAGATCAAGAAATGACTTATTAAACTCTATTATAAACTAAATTCACAGTTTAATATTCCCCATAGGAACACAAAATTCAGTCTCTATAAATTATACCCACGGTCCAAACCTTGCTCACAAAATCTGTAAGTCACATGTTTAACCCCTGATCTTGCAATAACGTCCCATATGTGACGCACTTCGACTGTGACGAATCTTACTCGAATTTTTAATACGACAATTTGGAGTTTAGGTCCAATTGTCAAAGGATTGCATTGACAAGTATAATCGAAACCTTCGATAGTCAATTAGGTCATTAGGTAACTGGAGGTAGCATATGTGGAGCAGAGGCTATTGGATGTTTCTTGACTCAGATCAAGAAATGACTCATCAAACTCTATTATAAACTAAATTCACAGTTTAATATTCCCCATAGGAGCACAAAATTCAGTCTCTATAAATTATACCCACGGCCCAAACCTTGCTCACGAAATCTGTAAGTCACATGTGTAACCCCTGATCTTGCAATAACGTCCCATATGTGACGCACTTCGACTGTGACGAATCTTGCTCGAATTTTTAACACGACAATTTGGAGGTTAGGTCCAATTATAATTGTCAAAGGTTTGCATTGTCAAGTATAATCGAAACCTTCGATAGTCAATTAGGTCATTAGGTAACTGGAGGTAGCATATGTGGAGCAGAGGCTATTGGATGTTTCTTGACTCAGATCAAGAAATGACTCATCAAACTCTATTATAAACTAAATTCACAGTTTAATATTCCCCATAGGAGCACAAAATTCAGTCTCTATAAATTATACCCACGGTCCAAACCTTGCTCACAAAATCTGTAAGTCACATGCTTAACCCCTGATCTTGCAACAACGTCCCATATGTGACGCACTTCGACTGTGACGAATCTTACTCGAATTTTTAATACGACAATTTGGAGTTTAGGTCCAATTGTCAAAGGATTGCATTGACAAGTATAATCGAAACCTTCGATAGTCAATTAGGTCATTAGGTAACTGGAGGTAGCATATGTGGAGCAGAGGCTATTGGATGTTTCTTGACTCAGATCAAGAAATGACTCATCAAACTCTATTATAAACTAAATTCACAGTTTAATATTCCCCATAGGAACACAAAATTCAGTCTCTATAAATTATACCCACGGTCCAAACCTTGCTCACAAAATCTGTAAGTCACATGTTTAACCTCTGATCTTGCAACAACGTCCCATATGTGACGCACTTCGACTGTGACGAATCTTACTCGAATTTTTAATACGACAATTTGGAGGTTAGGTCTAATTGTCAAAGGTTTGCATTGTCAAGTATAATCGAAACTTTCGATAGTCACTTAGGTCATTAGGTAACTGGAGGTAGCATATGTGGAGCAGAGGCTATTGGATGTTTCTTGACTCAGATCAAAAAATGTCTCATCAAACTCTAGTATAAACTAAATTCACAGTTTAATATTCCCCATAGGAACACAAAATTCAGTGTCTATAATTATACCCACCGCCCAAACCTTGCCCACAAAATCTGTAAGTCACATGTGTAACCTCTGATCTTGCAATAATGTCCCATATGTGACGCACTTCGACTGTGACGAATCTTACTCGAATTTTTAATACGACAATTTGGAGTTTAGGTCCAATTCTAATTATCAAAGGTTTGCATTGTCAAGGATAATCGAAACCTTCGATAGTCAATTAGGTCATTAGGTAACTGGAGGTAGCATATGTGGAGCAGAGGCTATTGGATGTTTCCTGACTCAGATCAAGAAATGACTCATCAAACTCTATTATAAACTAAATTCACAGTTTAATATTCCCCATAGGAACACAAAATTCAGTCTCTATAAATTATACCCACGGTCCAAACCTTGCCCACAAAATCTGTAAGTCACATGTGTAACCTCTGATCTTGCAATAACGTCCCATATGTGACGCACTTCGACTGTGACGAATCTTACTCGAATTTTTAATACGACAATTTGGAAGTTAGGTAAAATTATAATTGTCAAAGACTTGCATGGTCCAGGATTAGTGAATACAAAATGTCACATTTCAACCTTATTTCTTTGTTTTAATACTGTAGGTGTGATTAGTTAGTTCTGACGCACCTGGCAAGTGAAGCCGATTATGAAGAGGTTAGATATGTGATTTGCAGACTTTCTGGGCAATGAAATTGGTATAATTTCTACGCTTGATGTTTATGAGCTTTCAATTTTGTGTTCATTTCCAGTTAACCAAAATGACAATAAAAATCCTAGTAAATTCTAGAAATTACAAAAAGAGTTTCCTAACCTAGAAATTACAAAAAAGCTTCCTAACGTAGAAATTACAAAAAAGAGAGCGTTCAGTTCAAGATATCGATGAACCGAAGAATTTGTTAGCGAAGAATGCTAGAGATTTGAAATTCGTTAAGAAAGGGCGAAGGAGCGCGTCAATAAACGGCAGTAATTAATAGAATGGAATCGAATGTAATGACAAGGAAGCTTTATTCCGCCAACCGTCTATAGTTTCCCAACGTGATCGAACAAAACTAAAAAAGTTCCCTATCGCTCGATTCAAAGGCCCTTAGCGAGAATCGGGTTGGTACCCGATCGATTAAAAGCGGAATAAAAATCGCAGTTCATCGAGCATCAATCCCTAAAGATTCAACGACAAAGAATTTTCTTCTGCTACGGTTACACGATGAACGCTGGAGTAGAACAGATTGGATCGATCGGAATAAGTCGTTTCATCCGAAAACTTGGACCAATTGAAAAAAAGGAAAGGGGGTGGACAAAAAAAATTGAACCAACGGAACTGTTCTCCCTCTTTTCCGTGACTTTACCCTTCGCCCAGGAAGCAAAGGTACGCCCATTACTTGGCGGACCAGCGTGCACAGACGGATCGAAGATAAAGCGAGGAAAAAAAGGAGAGTGTAGAAGAAGACGGGAAAAGGATGAAGAAGTTGAGGGAAAGGTGAAGGGACGGAAAGAAAAATCAAGAAATGAAACCCTGCTTCGAGAGATTGGGCGACGGTGAACATCGATAGACGATGCCCTCTGAACACGATTTTCTGCCGCATCGAGTTACTGATTGTCAAGATACTGTGTCAGAACTTGGGGAATGTGGGTTTATGCTAGAGTGAAACTGAATCTATTTCGATGGGGATAGAAAATGTAAATATGGATATTTTTCGAGGGTAATGTTTTTGAATTTGATGAATTTATAAATTCTAAAGTTTCAAACTTTCAGGTATCTCGGTCTTTACCAAATGTTTAAATTTTGTTAACGTTTTGAATTTCAAAATAGTGAAATATTTATAGTGGCTTAACTTTCAAATTCTTTCATTTCTAAATCTCCATCTGCAGCTCTCAATTCTTATATTTTCAATCGTTCAAATTATCTAAAATTCCGAAATTTCTGAATACCGGAAATTTCACTAGAAATTTTACCTTCAAATTACCTTATGCCTAAATCTCCAAGTATCTCAATTGCTATATTTCCAAGTGTTCAAATTTCCTAAAATTCTTAAATTTCAGAATATCTCAAATTTCTCTAGTACATTAATTTTCAAGTTCTCTCGTCTTTAAATCTTCGAATCATCAAATCTTTCAATTCATTCGTTTCCAAACGTTTATATTCCATAAAACTCTTGAGTATCGGAATGTTTGAAATTTCCCTAGTCCCTTAACTTACAAACTTCCAGGACCCTAAATCTTTGAATTTCTAAATTTTTCAATTCGTTCATTTATAAACGTTCAAATTCCATAAAACTTGAATTTCAGAATACCTAAAATTTTCCTAGTATTTTAACCTCCAAATTCCCATATCTATAAATCTTCGTGTCTCCAAGTCTTTCAGTTCATATATTACCAAACGTTCAAGATACCTAAAATTCTTGAACTTTAGAGTAACTAAAACTTCACCAATACCTCTACTTCTAAATTCCCAAATCCAAAATTTCCTGAACTCCCAAATAATCCAATTTGCAATTTCCTAAACACTTATTCTCAAAATCTCCGAATTCAGGAAACTTCAAATTCTCAAATTTTCAAAAATTCACGAATCCTCAAATCTTCAAATAAATAAATTCCCAAATCTCTAAACCCCAAAATCTTCGAATTTCCAAATTCCTCAGATCCTAAATCTTCAAATCCTTAAATCCCCAAATACAAAGACTTTCGAATCCTCAAATCTTCAAATCCCTAAATTTCTAAATCTCTAAATCTCTAAATCTCTAAATCTCTAAATCTCTAAATTCTTGTGTCCCCAAATCTCCAACTTTCTAAATCTCCACCTCCCCAAATTCTCAAATCCCCGAATAATTAAATCCCAAAATCTCCAATCCCCAACTCCCAAAATCTTCAAACATTCAAATTTCCGAGGTCCCAAATTACCGAATCCTCAAATTCCCAAATTCCTAAATTCTCGAATCCCCAAATCTTTAAATTCTCGAATCTCTAAATTTCCAAATCCACGAATTTCCAAATCCTAGCTCTCCAAATTCTCGAGTCCTGAAGTCTTCAAATTCCCAAATTCCCAAATTCCATAATCCCAAAACCTCCAAATCCCAAAATCCCTAAATATCCAAATTCCCAAATTCCCAAATCCCAAATTCCCCAAATCCCCAAATCCCCAAATCCCCAAATCCCCAAATCCCTAAATCTCTAAATCTCCAAATTCCCAAATCTCTAACTACCCAAATCCCTAAATCTCCAAATCTCCAAATCCCCAAATTCCCAAATCTTTAAAATCCTTAAATACCTAAATCCCTAGATCTCCAAATCCCCAAGTTCCTAAATTTCTAAATCTCCAAAATCCCAAAATCCCTAAATATCCAAATTCCCAAATCCCCAAATCTCAAATTCCCCAAATTCCCAAATCCCCAAATCCCTGAATCTCCAAATCCCCAAATTCCCAAATCTCTAAATCTGCAAAACTCTAAATACCCAAATCCCTAAATCTCCAAATCCCCAAGTTCCCAAATCTCTAAATCTCAAAAATCCCTAAATCTCCAAATCTCGAAATCTCCAAAATCCCCTAATTCCCAAATCCCAAAATCCCCAAAATCTCCAACTCTCCCAGTTCCTCAAGTCTCCAGTTAACCTCCCAAACTATCAAACTCCCCAATACCTTAAATATCGAAACACCTGAAATTTTCCTAGCACACAGATCGAGAGCAATACAGCAAGTTCAATCGAAAGGTTACAATTGAAAAGGGCCTGTCAAACTCTAAACGATAATGATACGTGTTCAATGAACGTCATCGTTAACGAAGCTCGCTAACAACCCCGATATTGTCAAACGCACGTCACCCTGTTCCCCTCGAAATATTGTTATCCCGGTCCTGTAGGAAGCGACCAGAGAACACTGGCTATGTCGGTGTATGTATGTACGTACACAGGGATTATTCCGTATCGCGTGATCGTTTCATGAAAGAAGCCGGCTACGTGTCCGCTGATCGACCAACGCGACGTATAAATACGACACATCCCTGATACGTGGCTTGTTTCACAGCCGATGGATCCACGACGACCATAATGACGGGACGATAAAGGCGTTACATGGGAGACGATTATGGTTTATGTAAAGAAAATTCGAAATGTACTTTACCATTTTCTGATACGTGACTTCTTTAGGTACAAGGTTTCGAGATTTTACATACCTGTAATCAAACAGAAGAGTATGGTTATTTACAAGGTTATGTATACGGTTATGTACAGGTTATAATTAGGCATATAAGTATACTTGTATATGTAGTAATTATTGTAATGTAGAGCAATTTGGTTTTTGTAGTCGATTTTGAAATTGCAGTTTTTAATGATATAAGGTTAAGACATTTAGATGGAGGATGAAGGGATGTAGAGATTAGGGGTCCAGAAATCTAGGGATTTAGGCGTTTGAGAGTATTAGAATTTGGGAATCTAGGGATTTTAGGGAATAAGAATTTGGGAACCTAGGGAATATGGAGTATAGGTATTTGGAGGCCATGGGATTTGAGAACCTAGTGACTTAGATAGCTAGAAATTTGGGGACATAGAAATTTGGGGATCTAGAAATTTGGGAACATAGTAACTTAGAGATCTAAAAATTTGGGGTTCCAGAAATTTAGGGACCTAGGAATTTGGAGACATAGGAATTTGAAAACCCAGAAATTTGGGAACCTAATGACTTAAACGTCTAGAAATTTGGGGAGCTAGGAATTTGGAGACCCAGAAATTTGAGAACTTAGTGACTTAGACATCTAAAAATTTGGAGATCTAAAAATTTGGGGACCTAGGAATTTGGAGAAACCAGAAATTTGGAAACCTAGTGATGTAGACATCTAGAAATGTGGGGATGTAGAAATTTGAGAACGTAGAAACTTAGAGATCTAGAAATTCGAGGATGTACAAATATAGGAACCAAGAAACTTGATGACCTAGAAATTCGAAATAAGTAAATTTAAAAAATTTGTGAATTTGGAAATTTAAAAAAATTTTTTTATTTGAAAAATTGCGAATTCACTCATATACAAATCTGAAAATTTGTGAATTGAAAAACGTTCGAACTTACATACCCAAATTACAAGTTCTTGTACATACATAAAACACCCCCATCATTCTCCAAAGTTAAAGAATAATACATAAATTTTCATGGCCTCTCGAAAGAACAATTAACAGCGTTCGAAAACGTTTCAACCGTAGTTTCGCCAATCATCGCGATATTACACGAAGATTTCCTCGTAATGAAACAAAAGGAGGTTAGCGTCCACGGTTAGGAAATTTGGTCCGACTTCGACGTGAAACTTGAGCTTTGTACAACAATTCGGCGATCGTTGCAAGTTGCACACACGGCAAATCTCCGGACTGTTGCAGGGTTACGTTCCAGAAACTTGGTTGCAGGGCTCCTTTGCAGCATCCAGGAGGCCCCGAACCCAGTTACCCTGCGTGTTTGCTGTTCCAGCGAACGATCCAAGGATATTGGCAACATCTGGTGGTACCTATCGGTTCCATGGGAATATACGGGACTGAAGGGAATTGAGAACGAACCTGATCTTGGGGATCGGCCATCCAAAGGCATTCAAGAGATAACATCTCGAATCTCGTTAAACAACAACCGAACCGGTGTGTATCTTACACGCGTGCACGTAATTACTGGCTTAGAGATCGTGTATAGGTATTATTATTGCTTCGTGTATCGTGTTTACCTGCGGTTAATCGATTAAGTGGAAAAGGAACGTTGTATGCATCAGTGGACCAATCGTATTTTTGTTTTACCACATTTACTGATTATCTTTACTAATAATCGTTACTGATTATCTGTTACTGGTGTCTGTTGTCTATTATCTATTATCTGTCATTATCTTTGTTATCTGTTGTCTGTCATCTATTAATTTTATTCATTCTGTACGGAGGGATGAATGAAGATCAACAAATTTTTTTCTGTCTTGCGAATATTCATCATAATTTTAAATAAAAATACAACTTGTGCTTAGTTATCTTGCTTACGCTGAAAGTGTGACAGTTTACTTATATTATAAAATACATATGTAATAAGTACTAGTTAATATGTAACATGTGTTAGATAATAGTATACTACAGATAACAGATAATAGAAAAGCTGTAGTTAAACAAAAATGTGCTTAGTCTATTCATACAATGTTCCTTTTTTATATATTATACATGTTATTCATGAACTTATGTACATATACATAATGTATACATATGTACATACGTTATAACATATGAGTTGATATGCATAATATGTAGATCATATGTGATGATTATATATATTAATTACAAATATCCATTATATATGTTGATTGTATTTTTGATCATATACGTTGATTATATATGTGCATATGTTGATCACATATGTGGATTATACATATGGGTCAATTACATATATTGACTATATGTGTAGATCATATATGTTGATTATATATATTAATTACAAACATCCATTACATATGTTGATTGTATTTTTGACCATATACGTTGATTATATATGTATATGCATATGTCGATCACATACGTTGATTATACATATAGGTCAATTACATTCATATATTGTGTGTATATGTTCATACATGTATGTATAAGTGAATGAATTAGTGCATGAATGAACAGCAATTTTCTACGGATTATTCGATTAACGTAATAATGAAATTTGTCGAGATGGAATAAAAATTGATTTATCAGCAGGTATCTCTTTACCCCAGATTTTGCGGCCGCATCGATTGACACGTGCAACGAGGCGATAATATCGACATCTGTAGGTAACTATCGTTCGGCAGGAACATCAAATCCTGTAGGATCTTGTCTGGAAACAGGGGTTGCGTCTCAAGAACGGAGCATTTAGAAGCTCATGTAACAAGAGCTAAGCCCTATTATAGGATCTAAGATGGAGGGAGACAGCACGATGTAAGACAGAGTGAAAGACGGATACATTTAATTGTCCTCTGACGCTTAAGCAGATTCTTGTTATATGCAATTAGTTTGAGACAGTTCCGCGTAATAATCAGGTTCTTAATTTTAAACTAATTATTCGAGTGAACGTTATCTCCGTTTAGTCGCGCGAAACACACCAGTCATTAGTATCAGCACGGAAATAGTGTTAGAAGAACAAAAAATTTGATGCAAACTCAATCTGGCATGAAAGGAACATCTATTATTTATTTTAGTATTATTTAGTTCAATATTTTTAATTATTGATATATTGGAAAAATGACAGAAAATATACATGTGTATGTAGTTAATATGTATGTATGTTTGTAGTTAATACACATATATGTATCGTTAATATGTATATGTAGTTAATATACATGTGTGTACATAGTTAATTTTATAGTGTGTATACTAATACATTCAGTAAACTTTATTTTAACCACACTAATAGTTTTCCGATTTCACATCTTTCTCCAAATAAAATCATCCCTCTCGCATTTCCACCTTGCACAATTTTTTTACAGCTTAAAAAACGAGACGAAGCCTTTTCACGTTGTTTGTTTATTTTGACAGAAATATTAGCGTGATACGCGGTGTCAAAAGTTGCGTGAATTCTCCAAGCTTTTACAGTAATTAACAGCGTTACTCTTTTTTATAGCCACACTGACACGCGGCTATATATTACACGGTCAAAACCGACTGTACTTCAAACAACAAAACGTCAAAGGTTCTAATTTCTGTGACTAAAAAATATCATATTCTGACGTCACTCTTATCAACAACGGCACCCGATACGAAGAATTTTTTTGACAACTCTGCATTTAGCTTTGAAAGATCGTGAAAATAATTTTCCTTAATTTTAATTGGTAAATGTATATGGACTAGCTTCAAACGAATATATTTATTTTCGATGAAATTTCTTTTAACAACCTTCTTTAGCATTAGGTTTAAGATGTGCAATTACTCTTAGAATAAATATTAAATGTAATGATGAATATATAAGGGATGAAACAAAGTAATTTATGCAATTATTCTTTGTCTCGACGAAAGGTCTTGATAATTTCTGTAATTTAAAGTGGGGAATCTATGGTGCGCCATTTTGATGCGTTCTGCGCGCCATTTTGATGCGTTCGTGCGCTATTTTAAAACCTAGCGTGAAAACTTGAAATAATAATACCTGAAGTGCATTAACATTATATATACTTTCGATAGAATACATAAAATATATTAATTCAATGTATATTTTCAATCTAATACATAAAATGAATTAATAAAATACCTTCAATATATGTATGTATATGACTATACACTATCAACATAAAACGTAAAATGTATTAACAAAATAATACACTGAACATACCACGCAAGATACATACATGTGTACATATAACATACACATTCAATTCCATAAAGTACCTAAGTATATTATAATTCACATGGATGTAGAACGATATAATTAATTAATAACTTTGATATTTTTCTCTGTGACGCAGCATGGAATTTCAGTTAGCGTGTAGTACAGCAAAATTTTCCGATGGCATGAAATTACGAGAAAAAGTGCCTTTATACAACTCGGTATTACCGGCGTTTATAAAGGGGTTAGTGAAACATTCGGTGTACAGCTGTGCTACGCGTACAATGCACAAAAGGACCGGATATAGTTTTTTTCATTATGGTTTTTTGCGAGCGAGCGTATCGCGACCGGCTCGAAGGAAAAAAGTATCTTGCCTGGCATTTGCCTCCCTGTTTCTCCCTATACGCATGTGTATATCTATACATATGTATATGTGCGTGTGTACGTACACGTACGCGGCACATGCACAGGCCTAGAATGGAATTATTTGTTGGTTATTCACGTCGAGTGGAGGACGAATGGTTCTGACGTGAAAAACGAGAGAGCTTCCCTCCTGTTCCCACGATGCGTGACCATAGTATTTTTAACGGCGTAACGTGGCGTTTGTCGCGGTCGGACCTTTGCCTTTGCGAAATTCACCTCGAAATCTGCCCTCAAATTTTTAACCTCTCTTCTACTTTCCTTTAATTTCAATATTGTTTTTCTGGAATTTTATGTTACATCGATTTTTATATTAATATTCACGTTTTGTTTACTGAAAAATTTAGAATTATGAGATGGTTAAAATTTTATTGTGGTTTCTAGGGTTTTTTTAGATTTACAGTAATTTAGAAATTTTTAACCTGTTTTCTACTTTCTTTAATTTCAATATTGTTTTTCAGGAATTTTATGTTACATCGATCTTTATATTAATATTCACGTTTTGTGATGTTCTGTTTACTGAAAAATTTAGAATTATGAGATGGTTGAAATTTTATTGTGGTTTCTAGGGTTTTTTTAGATTTACAGTAATTTAGAAATTTTTAACCTGTTTTCTATTTTCCTTTAATTTCAATATTGTTTTTCTGGAATTTTATGTTACATCGATTTTTATATTAATATTCACGTTTTGTGATGTTCTGTTTACGGAAAAATTTAGAATTATGAGATAGTTGAAATTTTATTGTGGTTTCTAGGGTTTTTTTAGATTTACAGTCATTTAGAAATTTTTAACCTGTTTTCTACTTTCTTTAATTTCAATATTGTTTTTCTGGAATTTTATGTTACATCGATTTTTATATTAATATTCACGTTTTGTGATGTTCTGTTTACGGAAAAATTTAGAATTACGAGATAGTTGAAATTTTATTGTGGTTTCTAGGGTTTTTTTAGATTTACAGTCATTTAGAAATTTTTAACCTGTTTTCTACTTTCTTTAATTTCAATATTGTTCTTTTGGAATTTTATGTTACATCGATTTTGATATTAATATTCACGTTTTGTGATGTTTTGTTTACTGAAAAATTTAGAATTATGAGATTGTTGAAATTTTATTGTGGTTTCTAGGGTTTTTTTAGATTTACAGTAATTTAGAAATTTTTAACCTGTTTTCTATTTTCCTTTAATTTCAATATTGTTTTTCTGGAATTTTATGTTACATCGATTTTTATATTAATATTCACGTTTTGTGATGTTCTGTTTACGGAAAAATTTAGAATTATGAGATAGTTGAAATTTTATTGTGGTTTCTAGGGTTTTTTTAGATTTACAGTCATTTAGAAATTTTTAACCTGTTTTCTACTTTCTTTAATTTCAATATTGTTTTTCTGGAATTTTATGTTACATCGATTTTTATATTAATATTCACGTTTTGTGATGTTCTGTTTACGGAAAAATTTAGAATTACGAGATAGTTGAAATTTTATTGTGGTTTCTAGGGTTTTTTTAGATTTACAGTCATTTAGAAATTTTTAACCTGTTTTCTACTTTCTTTAATTTCAATATTGTTCTTTTGGAATTTTATGTTACATCGATTTTGATATTAATATTCACGTTTTGTGATGTTTTGTTTACTGAAAAATTTAGAATTATGAGATTGTTGAAATTTTATTGTGGTTTCTAGGGTTTTTTTAGATTTACAGTAATTTAAAAATTTTTAACCTGTTTTCTACTTTCCTTTAATTTCAATATTGTTCTTTTGGAATTTTATGTTACATCGATTTTTATATTAATATTCACGTTTTGTGATGTTCTGTTTACTGAAAAATTTAGAATTATGAGATGGTTAAAATTTTATTGTGGTTTCTAGGGTTTTTTTAGATTTACAGTAACTTAACAATTTTTAACCTCTTTTCTACTTTCTTTAATTTCAATATTGTTCTTTTGGAATTTTATGTTACATCGATTTTTATATTAATATTCACGTTTTGTGATGTTTTGTTTACTGAAAAATTTAGAATTATGAGATTGTTGAAATTTTATTGTGGTTTCTAGGGTTTTTTTAGATTTACAGTAATTTAAAAATTTTTAACCTGTTTTCTACTTTCCTTTAATTTCAATATTGTTCTTTTGGAATTTTATGTTACATCGATTTTTATATTAATATTCACGTTTTGTGATGTTCTGTTTACTGAAAAATTTAGAATTATGAGATGGTTAAAATTTTATTGTGGTTTCTAGGGTTTTTTAGATCTACAGTACAGTAGAAATTTCTACCCTCTTTCCTACCCTTCTTTTAATTTTATTATCAATTTTTAGAATTTTACGTTAAATCAATTTTGATATGTAATCACGTTTTGTGATGTCTTATTTACTTCAAAATTTACAATCATAAAATATTTGAATTTTTATTCTGGTTTCTAGGGTTTTTTAGGTCTAGTAAATCTAAAAATTTTCACCCTCTTTTCTATTTTTTTTAGTATCAATATTATTTCCTGCAATTTTATGTTAAATCAATTCTGTAATATATGTAATATAGTATATATCATATGTAAAATTCACGCATGATGTTCTATTTACTTTAGAATCTAGAATAATGAAATACTTGGATTTTCATTATGGTTTCTAGGGTTTTTTAACGTTTAGAATAATCTGAAACATTTACCCCTTTTCTACTTTTTTGAGTATCAATATTATTTACTTCAATTTTATGTTAAATCGATTCTGTAATAATGTAATATATGTAATATTCACACATGATGTTTTATTTACTTCAGAACCTAGAATAATGAAGCACATGTTATTTCATTATGGTTTCTAGGGTTTTTAATGTCTAAAGTAATCAAGAAGCTTATTGCTGTTGAGGCTTTCGGGTGTAAGCCGTGTCCTAAAGGAAGAAGATTCCCAACGTTTCGCCAGCATTGCAGCTAGCTTCATCAGGGGTTCCGAGGACACACTGATACTGGTGTGACTCGGGTTGTATCTCCACTTATATTGTGGAGCCATGCTTGTGTTCCGGATGGTTGAACGTTCCGGTTGAATGCTGCCGCCCAATCAGAAAAGCGAGACTTTTTGATTGTGCGCACAATTAAAAAACTGGGAAGAGCGTGTGCCAGATTGGGCTAAGATGATGTCCTGTTTCCCTGTTGATGTTGTTAGGGTGTTTCCTGATCTCAATTGATTCCCTGTGTTTTCTGGGAAGATATGCTGATGTTTTAGCCAAGACTTCAGTCTTATTAAAAAGAATTTGGTGCCCTGTGGTTATTTGGTGTTCTGCCACGGCTGATTGAATGTAGCCTAACCTGGCGCAACGCTCATGTTCCTTGAGCCTGGTGCTCACGCTCCTCCCAGTTTCACCGATGTACACTTTGCCGCACGAGCATGGGATTTTGTATACCCCTGGTGTGGATAACTGCGGCTGTGGGTCCTTGGGGGAGGTGAGGATTTGTCCTATTTTTGTTGGTGCGGTAAATACTGTTTTTATATTGTGTTTTTTGAGGATTCTGCTTATACGGTCGGTTGTACCCTGTATGTATGGTAAGAAGGTGGTTGTGCGTCCCTTGTCGTGTGTGTCTGTAGTTTGTTCTGTTTTCTGTTTGGTAGTTTGTTTGGTTAAACGGTCTATCGTGCGATTGATTTTGTATTTTGAAAATCCGTTTAGGTGTAAGGTTGTCTTGACGTGTTCCAGTTCCTGGGATAGGTTTTCTTTTTCGCTGATGCTGGTGGCTCTGTGGATGAGGGAAGTGATTACGGAATTCTTTTGGGCCGGGTGATGGTGGGACGTTGCATGCAGGTATCTGTTAGTGTGTGTAGGTTTCCTGTAAACTTGGTGTCCGAGGGTTCCGTCTGCTTTTCTAGTTATTAGTGTGTCTAGGAAGGGAAGTGAGCGGTTCGTATTTTCTATTTCCATGGTAAACTGTATGCAGGGGTGTAAGGAATTTATGTATTCAAGGAAATCGTCGAGTTTTTCTCTTCCGTGGCTCCAAACTACGAAGGTATCATCGACATATCTGAACCACTGAGTTGGTTTTAGTGGTGCATCATTGAGAATACGATTCTCTAAGTGCTCCATGTAGATGTCAGCAACTACGGGAGAGATGGGTGATCCCATTGCTGCTCCGGATACCTGTTCATAGTATGTACCCTGGAAGACGAAATAATTGGAATTGAGGCAATGTTGGACTAAGGGTACAAGGTTTTTGGGTATTCTGTCCTGGATGATTTGGATGCTGTCTTTGATGGGGACATTGGTGAATAGTGATTGTACGTCGAAGCTGACAAGTATGTCCTCAGGTAGGGTTCTGATGTTCTGGATCTTTTCTATGAAATGTGACGAGTTTTTTATGGAGCTGGGTGTGTTGCCGGTTAGGGGTTTGAGGACGGATGTAAGGTACTTTGCTAACTTATATGTTGGGGAACCAATGGTGCTGACTATGGGTCTGAGTGGAATGTCAGGTTTGTGGATTTTTGGTAGTCCGTATAGTCTGGGTGCTTTTGATTCCTTGGGGAGGATGGCTTTTTGGATGTGGTCAGGAAGTTTGGCATTCTTGATTAAGGTTGCAGTTGTTCTTTCCACTGAGCTAGTGGGGTCCTTGTGTATTGTCCTGTATGTTGTGTTGTCCAGTAGGTCATGTACTTTTTTGTTGTATTCGTCCTTGTTTATGATGACCGTCATGTTGCCTTTGTCAGCTGGGAGGACCAGGATGTCTTTCCGTTTTCGAATGTCCTGTAGGGCCTTGTATTCGGATTTGGTCAGGTTGGGGTTAGGTGTTTTGGCCGACTTTAAGGTGTTGGTAGTCAGTCTTCTTATTTCGTTAGCCTGTTCTGCTGGGAGATTGTGAATGGCATTCTCAACCTGGCATTCACAATCTCCCAGCAGAACAGGCTAACGAAATAAGAAGACTGACTACCAACACCTTAAAGTCGGCCAAAACACCTAACCCCAACCTGACCAAATCCGAATACAAGGCCCTACAGGACATTCGAAAACGGAAAGACATCCTGGTCCTCCCAGCTGACAAAGGCAACATGACGGTCATCATAAACAAGGACGAATACAACAAAAAAGTACATGACCTACTGGACAACACAACATACAGGACAATACACAAGGACCCCACTAGCTCAGTGGAAAGAACAACTGCAACCTTAATCAAGAATGCCAAACTTCCTGACCACATCCAAAAAGCCATCCTCCCCAAGGAATCAAAAGCACCCAGACTATACGGACTACCAAAAATCCACAAACCTGACATTCCACTCAGACCCATAGTCAGCACCATTGGTTCCCCAACATATAAGTTAGCAAAGTACCTTACATCCGTCCTCAAACCCCTAACCGGCAACACACCCAGCTCCATAAAAAACTCGTCACATTTCATAGAAAAGATCCAGAACATCAGAACCCTACCTGAGGACATACTTGTCAGCTTCGACGTACAATCACTATTCACCAATGTCCCCATCAAAGACAGCATCCAAATCATCCAGGACAGAATACCCAAAAACCTTGTACCCTTAGTCCAACATTGCCTCAATTCCAATTATTTCGTCTTCCAGGGTACATACTATGAACAGGTATCCGGAGCAGCAATGGGATCACCCATCTCTCCCGTAGTTGCTGACATCTACATGGAGCACTTAGAGAATCGTATTCTCAATGATGCACCACTAAAACCAACTCAGTGGTTCAGATATGTCGATGATACCTTCGTAGTTTGGAGCCACGGAAGAGAAAAACTCGACGATTTCCTTGAATACATAAATTCCTTACACCCCTGCATACAGTTTACCATGGAAATAGAAAATACGAACCGCTCACTTCCCTTCCTAGACACACTAATAACTAGAAAAGCAGACGGAACCCTCGGACACCAAGTTTACAGGAAACCTACACACACTAACAGATACCTGCATGCAACGTCCCACCATCACCCGGCCCAAAAGAATTCCGTAATCACTTCCCTCATCCACAGAGCCACCAGCATCAGCGAAAAAGAAAACCTATCCCAGGAACTGGAACACGTCAAGACAACCTTACACCTAAACGGATTTTCAAAATACAAAATCAATCGCACGATAGACCGTTTAACCAAACAAACTACCAAACAGAAAACAGAACAAACTACAGACACACACGACAAGGGACGCACAACCACCTTCTTACCATACATACAGGGTACAACCGACCGTATAAGCAGAATCCTCAAAAAACACAATATAAAAACAGTATTTACCGCACCAACAAAAATAGGACAAATCCTCACCTCCCCCAAGGACCCACAGCCGCAGTTATCCACACCAGGGGTATACAAAATCCCATGCTCGTGCGGCAAAGTGTACATCGGTGAAACTGGGAGGAGCGTGAGCACCAGGCTCAAGGAACATGAGCGTTGCGCCAGGTTAGGCTACATTCAATCAGCCGTGGCAGAACACCAAATAACCACAGGGCACCAAATTCTTTTTAATAAGACTGAAGTCTTGGCTAAAACATCAGCATATCTTCCCAGAAAACACAGGGAATCAATTGAGATCAGGAAACACCCTAACAACATCAACAGGGAAACAGGACATCATCTTAGCCCAATCTGGCACACGCTCTTCCCAGTTTTTTAATTGTGCGCACAATCAAAAAGTCTCGCTTTTCTGATTGGGCGGCAGCATTCAACCGGAACGTTCAACCATCCGGAACACAAGCATGGCTCCACAATATAAGTGGAGATACAACCCGAGTCACACCAGTATCAGTGTGTCCTCGGAACCCCTGATGAAGCTAGCTGCAATGCTGGCGAAACGTTGGGAATCTTCTTCCTTTAGGACACGGCTTACACCCGAAAGCCTCAACAGCAATAACTGTCTGAAGCCGGGCCGTGAAAGCCTCAAGTTTCTCATAATCAAGAAGCATTTACCCTCTTTTCTACTTTTTGTAATATCAATATTTTCTAGAATATTTTAGTTTGAATCGATTCTGTTATGTAACATTCACGTTTAGCAATATTTTATTTATTTCAGAATCGAAAATTGTCAAATATTTTGAATTTCATTACGATTTTCAGGGTCTTTTAGCTCTTGCACCCCTAATCTACTTTTATTAATACCAATTATTACCTGAAATTTTATATTGAATTGCTCTGTTAAAATCAATTATTGATGTAAACATGTTTTATTGATCTTAGAACCTAAAATTATCAAATATTTTGATTTTCATTATAACTCCGTTTGAATGTAGGAAAATGTAGAAATATTAATTATTTTATAGATCTCAATTTCCCAATGTCTAAATAACTAAATACTTTCCAACTTAGAATTTCTCCTTTTTTCATTTATCTCTCCACAAAACGAACATCATGGACGCCATTAAAAGGCGTTAAAGCTTCTATTATTTACGAAGTCACAGTTCGCTGAATGGATAAATGTAGGACACGTATATAAATCAAACTATCACCTTTCATCTCGCTCGTAAAACTTTTTATTGGCAGCAGTGCATCAATCTCGATCCTCCATTTCGAGAGTTATGGTACTCTATTTACAATCTTGCTTGTATTCCATTATTTAATATCGAAATGTTATCACAAAATTAGGAGATGCACTGTCATGGATTAACGGCGTATTAACACGTCGACGGAAAGAGAGAATATTAGACTTAATGAAATATAGCTGATAATCTACCGTGAATTTGCGAAATGACGGTTAATTAATAATAATTATATTCGACAGAGTTCAGTGTACCGGAATATTTCATTTGAATATTTAGCTATCCTCGAAAGCAGAATTCAAAATAAAATTAATAGCAAAATGATATCATATTAGCCTATAATGTTTGCATGCAGTTATCATAAATTATTAATAACGTTTGCATAAAGTTATCGTTAATTATTTGATCTATGACAATTTGTATAATTATTCAATTTTACTGATATTATATTATCGAATATGTAGCTTTCACATAATTCATTCTTTTGAACATAACCTTAAAAAGATTTTCATATTTCTATTAATACATTTAACAAATAAAAGATTAATATATTAGATATATAATACTTGCGTAAATAATATTAATAATGTTAATAATGACAAGTAGTTATTGTTTAACACAAGTTTATAATAAAAACTTGTAAAAGAAACATATGTAGCTCTCACGATACAAGTAGTACAAAATGGCCGACCATACATAACCTATACCACTTACGCCACTTTTACTCCTCTTACGTTTAACGTTTCATTTAAAGGAATAATATTAAGAATCTGTATCTTCATTTCAGAAACCGTAAAAAGTAAACGCTCGCATACACGAAAATATTAAATTACGAGAAAACATTGTTCCTTGTTTATGAGATGTGAAGCAAACTTTGTTTCATGTTCCCGTCGTAACCTGTTTTACTGCAAAACTTTCGGTTATACAGGATGATCCACGATAATCTGCGCAGTTGTGCATTCCAAAAATCCTGTTTCAATGAGAAAATTAGTTTCGACAAGTTGAAGTAATCCGAAACTTGCAGCAACTAAAATCTTGAATTTAGTGAAATGTTTTAAAAATATGGGTTAACATAAATTTTCGAATCTACGTTTACATTTAATATTAATCACTGAATTTTTAGAGGGATGAATTTTACTCGTCTTGGATAACAAAATATTGCATTTGCATTGGTATTAGTATTAGTATTAGTATTAGTATTAATAAACAATGTATTGAACATTTTTATATCAGTAAACGTATTAAGCTATAACACGCTATATACCAAACTTACCCTAAGCAGCTTAAGCATTTTTGTTAATAATTTACAATAGCTAATTGAAGTTGCAGATTAAATAGTCGACTTTTGATATAGTCAGTAATCCATATTGACTACGTACCGTATTACGGATTTTTATTTTTAAAGTGCAAGTAGAACATCGTGTACATAATTTACACATCGAACTTATCTTAAACAGCTTCTGGTTGCATGACATAGTTATCGGGTTGAACATAAATTTTTCTTCGATAAACGTTATTGACCCCCTTTCAACCATTTATGTACTATGTATGATAAAAATAAGTTCTTAACGAGTTAAGTTTCCCTAGGTTAAGTAATTAAGGATAGTGAAGATTCAGAATTTCGGTTGTTGGAGATTTGAGGATTTAGGGATTTGGAAATTTGGAAATTTGGAGATCTGGGGATTTATAGGGGAGTCTTGTAGATTTAGGAATTTGGGGATTTGGGGATTTGGTGATTTAGGGATTATGGGATTTGGGAATTTGGGGATTTGGGGATTTGGGGATTTGGGGATTTAGAGATTTGGGGATTTGGAGATTTAGGGATTTGGGGATTTGGGCATTCGGGAATTTGGGAATTTTGAGATCTGGGGATTTATAGGGAAGTATTGTAGATTTAGGAATTTGGGAATTTGAGTATTTGGAGATTTAGGGATTATGGGCTTATGGGATTTGGGAATTTGGGAATTTGGGGATTTGGAGATTTGAGGATTTGGGGATTTAGGAAATTCGTAGATCTGGTGATTTCGAGTCTTGTAGATTTGGAGATTTGGTGATTTAGAAATTTTGAGAATTGGAGATTTTTAATTTTGGAGATTAGACAACTGACAAATAAAACTCAACGAATCTAAATTTTTTGAATAAAAATATTTAGTAAACAATTTCCCATTCTAAAATTGCAAATTTTTCAAATCTAGGAAAAATCCGAATATTTAAAAATCTGATGATGATTAAACCTAATCTGAATAAACTTAATTAAATAACTCCAGAATTTATCATTAACCAATAAATGAATCTAAATACTCAATTCAACAATCTGAAATGAATTTAAGAAATTAACAAACATACAAAAGAAACCATAAAAAACGTATATGATACTAAACAAATTTGCCTGTAACATCAATTTTTATCGTACCAACATACAAGATCACAGATAAGTTATCTTGCAAATTCAATTACGTTTGCGCTATTTTTCCGCCATCTTGATAGACTTCTAAATCAAACAGCGGGCGTCTTTCCTGGAATACATCCTCGTCCGCAGCAAGTTAATCATGAGATGTTACCGCATGAAAATTGCGAAATATTTTCTCGTACGCGTAACGTGACCCTTTAAATTACTCTTTATTAGAAAGCGCCCGTAAGAATGGGGATTTAATAAGTTAGCAGTGCAGGCTACCGGTGTATGAAATTTAATTAAGCAAACGTGGTTTTATATTACAGGTGCCGCTCGCCGTGAACAGAAACGAGGCTGGCCAGGATTTTTAATATTAAATGGCACGGGTACGCTTTATCGGTCGCAAAACTAATGAAACTCGTGAGCAGCATTATCGTAAAACGAAGGTTAACTTCGACCGTTCTATTTTCTTCTAAAAAACTATCGAACAGTATTAATTAATAGCAGTATTCAAATATCGTGGGAGTTGACTTCATTCTCTTAGAACATTGCATAACAGTATTATTCCATCTAATTGATGGACTGATACTGTCCCTATAAGCATTCTTCTAACATGTGTGTGAATGTGTAACTGTATGTGTCTTACAATTTATTAATATTGACTACAGAAAAGAGATGATTAGTATGTGTAACGATGCCTATATTTCACACAGAACAATTTTTACAAATAATTTTATCGTCCGTTTTACGTTCACCAACAATATGTATCGTCCTCGGGCTTTCCCGAAGGTTTTATGGGGAACGCATCATTTCCAGGGAAAACAAACTCGGGCCTGGAAACCATCAACTCGGTCCCAATCCACATTGATTTATAATGGCCCTAAAACGACTATCCGCTCGATCTTACATATGAATTAGTCAAAAAACTAAGGTCTGACATATAAGCTGAACTTGAAGTAAGAATTTTCTCACCTTACTATTTTTCTGTCTCTTAGGGCTCAGAGTTTCCAGTGTGGAAGGGAGATACGAAAATCTAGGTGGATGAAATTAAGAATCAAGGGTTCCAAGTGGTCACTACTTATCGTCACTCTCTACAATGTTAATCGAAGGCTGACATCCAGATGTAACATAAGTCGCTTGTTAAATAAATGTAACCCTTGTGTACTCTAACGGTGAGGGACCGTTTACACTATGTCAATAACTGGTGCTAGTAGGCTTCAGTAGGTAATCAAATTTTTGTGTTTCTTACTGTGTATCAGATGTCCCAAGTGGTCACTATTCATTGTCACTCTCCACAATGCTAATCGAAGGCTGACATCCAGATGTAACACAAGTCGCTTGTTAAATAAATCTGACCTTTGTATACTCTAACGGTGAGGGACCGTCTAAACTATGTCAATAACTGGTGCTAGTAGGCTTCAGTAGGTAATCAAATTTTTGTGATTCTTACTGTGTATCAGATGACCCAAGTGGTCACTACTTATCGTCACTCTCTACAATGCTAATCGAAGGCTGACATCCAGATGTAACACAAGTCCCTTGTTAAATAAATGTAACCATTGTGTACTCTAACGGTGAGGGACCATCTACACTATGCCAATAATTGGTGCTAGTAGGCTTGCCAGTAGGTAATTGAATTTTTGTGTTTCTTACTTTGTACCAGATCTGTTACGTAAAGGACAAGAATATGGGGTAAGGGTATACCAGTATCTGGTGTCACTAGCCTTCGTGACGGTTTGACTAGAAGATGGAAGGGCAAGAAAAATGAAGAAGAGTGAGAGAGCATTTCGTTCGAGTGCCAGCGGACTCTATAAGGCATCCTAGCAGGCCCTTGGACGCGGGGCTCGTTGAGTACTAGCGAGAAAGTCTCGGTTATGCGCCATCTAGCGGCGAAGCGCGTAGTGAAACCGCCACACCTTGATAGGTAGTCGAATTTGTGCGTTCCTTACTTTGTACCAGGTCTGTTGTGTAAAAGACAAGAATGTGGGGTAAGGGTCTATATCAGTATCTAGTGCCACTATGGCGATTTGACTGGCGGATGGAAGGGCTAGAAAAATGGAGGAGAGAGAGAGAGCGTTTCGTTCGGGTGATAGTTGACTCTATAAGGCATCCTAGCGGGCCCTCGCCTTAGACGAGGTACTGGTTGAGTACTAGCGAGAAAGTCTCAGTCTTTTGTGCCATCTAGCGGCGATGATCGTAGTGAAACCGCCACACCTTGATAAGTAGTCGAATTTGTGCGTTCCTTACTTTGTACCAGGTCTATTGTGTAAAAGACAAAAATCTGGGGTAAGGGTCTATACCAGTATCTAATACCACTATGGCGGTTTGACTGGAGGATGGAGGGGCTAGAAAAATGGAGGAGAGAGAGAGAGCGTTTCGTTCGGGTGATAGTTGACTCTATAAGGCATCCTAGCGGACCCTCGCCTTAGACGAGGTACTGGTTGAGTACTAGCGAGAAAGTTTCGGTTATGCGCCATCTAGCGGCGATTAGCGTAGTGAAACCGCCACACCTTGATAGGTAATTTGTGCGTTCCTTTATCAATTTGGAAAGAGAACTACAAACCTACAGTGATTTGCAAGCAGTGGTCTGTTTTTGTAGAGGGTTTGAAATCGACTCTAGAAGTTTAATTCGAAAGAAAGCAATCGGCTGGAGAAAACGGTACAAAGGAGAGGGAGTACCAGAAATTTCAGCTCCGTCACTGATTTTATGTCATTCCCGCCATTCGGCGGCTTCCATTTCCAGTGTGGACTAGCAGAGCTCGTAATTCAAACACCACCCAGGAACGAACGTCGTCGTCGACTTCCTCTCCCACATTCTCATCCCCTTAAGCTCGTAACTCACGCCGGCTTGTTCCCCCTTCGGCGTCCGGTTTTCCTTCAGACTCTCCCCCACGTCCTCTCCGATCCTACGGCACACAGCCGATAAATTCGATATTTGTTTCAACTTACGCCGCATTTCACCGACCCTCTCGCTCCCGTTTCTGTTGTTCTTCCGACGGTTTGCGCGCTCACCGCCCGAAGAAAATTGTTTTCTGCACCGCCGGCAGAAAGGGCGCCCCCCGAGCCTCGTGTCAGACGCACACACCCCTACCGATGATAGACGCCTGCCATTACTCATCGGACGTATAAACGCGGGCTATATACGGCTCATATAATGCCCCTGCCTGCATCGGAATTAACGATCGAACTGCGTCAATGTGTTCCGCGAAAAATGTTGCGCGATTAACCGGTTACCTGCGGAATTTACTGCGGATCTTCGTGTTTCAACGGTCAACTGCGGAATTTAGCTCCGAAAATCCCTCGCGTGACGTGTACTTAAGACGAGTGTATACGTGGAGCTACTGTCAGAAATGTTACGAAGGAAGCAAAACGAAAATGAAGTATAACATGGAGAATAAATTATGTTAACCGTATGAGGAATTTGTCAACAAGGAAATATTTTTGATAGAACTGTATTGTAAACGTCAGACGTGATTCTTTGAAAATTTACTTGGCTCGTGATTTATATTATGGTATATATGCCTGCATGAATTTATATACAGGATGTCTCACAACTAGTGTTGCTTCTAGAGAAGGGTTGTAGGTGACGTGATTCTGAAGCAATGTTATTAATAATTCAAGGACAAAACTTCAAACCCCATTTTTGCAAAGGAAAATCTTGTTCAGAATGACGTCCTCTACAACCCCTTGCAGGGACTTACACCTGTTGCGGGACACCCTGTACATACACCGTATGTATATTATTTATAAGGAGATTGTGACAGGATTGTACTCGAAACAGAAATAATATTGCCATCAAAGTGTACATATATTTTATAGAATAACAGCAGATATACAGGGTGTTTCACAACTAGTGTAACTGCTACGAATTGTAGCTGAGGTGACTCTGAGGTAATTTCGTTTATAACTGAAGAACGAAACTTCAAATCCCATTTTTGCAAAGGGAAATCTTGTTGATGAATCATCTCTACCCTTTTCTGGAAGTAACACTAGTTGTGAGACACCCTGTATATATATATTATTTATAGATGTGCAGGAGAATTGTGACAGAATACGATTGTATTCAAAACAAAATATTGCCATCGAAGTGTATATATATTTTATAAAATAACAGCGGGTATACAGGGTGTTTCACAACTAGTGTAACTCCGAGGGGTTGTAACTAAGATGATTCTCAGGTAATTTCGTTATTAACTCAAAAACGAAGCCTCAAACCTCATTTTTGCAAAGGGAAATCTTGTTCAGAATCATCTCAACACCATTCTGAGAGTTACACTATTTGTGGAACGCCTTGTATATCCTCATATACATTATAATATATGTAAAGTTATTTCCTACTTCTTTAAGAAGAGGGTCATTATATAGCGGTTAATACCCGCATCCTATAATATCCTCATCTTTTCCATAAAAAGAACCAACAACCCGTGTGATGTAACCATGCTCTAATACACGGGACAGTTTGCGAAACGTTTCGATAAATTAAACTAAAGCAGAAAACGTCTGATTAAGAGCGTATGCTCGAAACACGCGTGACTGCTAATAGCTGGGACACGTTTCAATTAATTACGAAATTAAATAATAATCCTCTGAGCTGTGCGATAAAACAGCCTGCGAACGGATTAACTGGTATCGCGAAACGGGCGGGAACAGGGATTCCGGGGAATTGGTACAACGGGGAAAGAGATCAATCGTTTTTTATAGTTTCGGTGTAACTGTTTTGATACTAATACGTGAAAACGTAGAAAAACACAGTGACAGAAATCGGTAAGAAAATTGACGAACTGAGTTTCTTTTAGGAACTTCGTAGGGACATGGAGATTTGGGGATTTTGGAGCTTGAGGATTTGTGCATTTGGGGAATTTGGGATATGGGGATTTCGAGATTTGGGGATTAGGGAATGGGAAATTGGCAGGTTAGTTGATTCTGAACTTTGGGGTTTTGGAGATTTGGGGACTTGGGAATTTGAGGATTTGGGGATTTAGAGACTTGAGAATTTGGGGATTTGAAGATTTTGAATAGATTGGGATTTGGATATTTTGGAAACAGGAGATTTTGAGATTGGTAGATTTTAGGATTTGTGGATCTGAGGATTTGGGGATTTGGAGATTTGGAAATTTAGGGATTTGGGGATTTCGGGATTTGAATAGATAGGAATATGGATATTTTCGAATTAGGAGATTTTGAGATTCATAGATTTTAGTTTTGCGAATCTGGGGATTTGGAGTTGGGGGTTTAAGGATCTGGGGATTTGAGGCTACCAAATTTAAGGATTTGGAAATTTAAAGCGTTGCTAACCTATTTTAAACATTTAAAAACTTGTAACTACAAAAATGATTAAATCTGCACATGTGTCCTCCGAAGGAAGCCTACGTTACATTCGAGTGTACATCACTGTTCAAGTATACTTCCGGCATATATACGTTAGGTATGCTTGTCCAATAAATTCGTACAAGTATACCACTCAAGCGTACAGCCGGCTTCAGGTATGCTCGTTCAATTATAGAAGTATAGCGCTCAAGTATACAGTCGGCTTAAACTCGACTTTAATAACGCGTCTCGTTCTCGACAGTTTCCGGCGCAGCTATATATCCGTAGCTCATTTTTTTCACGGGTCGTTGTTGCGTCTCCCTGAATTAATTTATTACGGCGAACAGGGAGTTGATGCTAACTCCGTTAATGGGTAACACTGTTTACCGAGCTCACGCGTGGACAAAGAGAACGAAAGAAAGAAAGAGAATCGCAAACGAGGCTACGGGTCGAACGAGTTTTTCGCCCCCCCGAGTGACCCAATTAATTCACCGAGAGTTCGTGTCGACGGACCTGCACCGCGAAATGCACAAAAACTCGAAAACGTTCGCGGCTTTTCGGGGAGAAACGTACATATCTATGACAAGCCACGAGTTGGTGCGTTAAGAGGCTGTCCCAGGTGTTTAGAAGAGGATCGAAATCGTTATACTATTCCTAAATAACTATATTTACGAATTTTCCTGAGTTTTCATATTCTTGAGTTTCTATTGAGGGATACCTAACTCAGAATTAATGAGAACCAAAGAGCAAAATTCCTCACGCAATAAAGTCAAGTGAGGTCTCTTCTCGCTGGTTGACCATATAACTTGCTATTTCGAACACCTACTACTATGAGCTTATAACTCGGGTATGGCTGAGCGACCCATGGTCTAAGAAGCTCAAAATAACCCCTTGAAATACAGTAACGTGTCATACGTGACGCACACTGCAGTTTAAATGTAATAAACTACCTTCGTATTTTTATTGCAATTGAATTTTGAGATCTATTCTAATGATAATCTGTATCAAGCATCGCTGAATGCTTAATGTATCTAACATTTTACCTTTCTTCAGTTGTCTTAGCTAGCCGTGCATGACGCAACTGTCCAGAAAATTGTAGGTTATGGGGTTAACAATATCATTCTTGAGTTTTCACATCTTCAAATTTCTGTATCCTTGGATACCTATATTCCGAGTCCTTATATTCCCGAATACCTGCATTACCAAATCCCTACATTCTCGAATTCCTATATTTCCAAATTCTTACATCCCCAAATCGGTTCAACCCCAAATCGCTACGACCCCAAATCGCTACGTCCCCAAATCGCTACGTCCCCAAATCGCTAACGTCCCCAACTCGCTATATCCCCAAATTCCTACATCCCCAAATCGCTACGTCCCCAAATTCCTACATCCCCAAATAGCTACGTCTCCAAATCCTACATCCCAAAATCAGTACACTCCCAAATCGCTACGTCCCCAACTCGCTATATCTCCAAATTCCTACATCCCCCAATCGCTACATCCCCAAATTCCTACATCCCCAAATAGCTACGTCTCCAAATCCTACATCCCCAAATCGGTACAACCCCAAATCGCTGCGTCCCCAAATCACTATGTCCCCAAATCGGTACACCCCCAAATCGCTATGTCCCCAAATCGTTACATCCCCAAATTGCTATATCCCCAAATTCCTACACCCCCAAATTGCTACGTCCCCAACTCGCTATATCCCCAAATTCCTACATCCCCAAATCGGAACATCCCCAAACCGCTACGTCCCCAAATCGCTATGTCGCTAAATCGCTACGTCCTCATATCGCTACGTCCCCAAATCGCTACACCCCCAAATCGCTATATCCCCAAATTCCTACGTCCCCAAATCGCTACGTCCCCAAATTCCTACATCCCCAAATCGGTACATCCCCAAATTGCTACGTTCCCAAATCACTACGTCCTCCTATCGCTACATCCCCAAATCGCTACGTCCCCAAATCGCTATATCCCCAAATTCCTACATCCCCAAATCAGTACACCCCCAAATCGCTACGTCCCCAAATCACTATATCCCCAAATTCCTACATGCCCAAATAGCAACGACCCCAAGTCAGTACATCCCCATTAATGCCTCAAGAATATTACCCGTAATTCCCAACATATCCAGAAACCCACATTATCAAAAAGAGGGTTAATATATTTGTACAACACACTATTCTGTGAGTGCTCTCATGGCAACTATCTGAAACTTCAAAGAAGACGGAATTCAACAACCCTCCCACATCGATTACTCGTGAGAGCTAATCTAGCGCGTTTCTCGTAAAACAAGTGACGCGTTTAAGGGATGCAAGCGAATATCGGGCAAGCAAATGGAAAAGCATTTCCCCGTCGTCGTTTCATTCCCCCGGCAGCTCCTTGAGGAACGTCGGCTCGTTCCTGTTATTAATAGCAGGGACGGGGATTAGCGATGGCCGAGACAGTAGAATCGGCGTCGTTGATGGAGCCGGAAATGGAACGATCACGGCCAAGACGCTCCGTTGCGTCTACTCGTGAGCCAACCAGCAGTCCAAAGGGTAATCCACTGTCGAAAATACCGATCTCTAGGCAACGTGCCATTTCGCGAATATCTCGAACGAGATTTCGTTAATGCACAACCGTCCGAAACTCTGTGTTCAGCCGCGAGTTCTGAAAAATTAATTAACTTCCAACCCCCTGCTGCACGCTGCGCTAATTGTTAACCGGGCGCGTGTTATTAAAACCGACCGGGCCGGTTTCAACGTAACGATCTCGCGAATACGATTACGTGTCGTTTCAATCCCGACGCACAATCGTGATCATACAATTAAGAGGTAACGAGCCAATTCTGTTTATCAGATTGCTCGTGGACCACCCTGTGTACGGTGCAAACTTTTGGTGACGTTTGGTGGGTGAAAAATTTCGTACGGAAAAATCGGGGGAATGGAGGAAAATCGATTTTGGGTGTTCCGTGATTCGGGGATTAACGAGTAGGGGTGGGTCTGACACTCTTAAGGGTAGTTTTTAGAATTTTTAATAGTAAGGTACTGGGTATTTTGCTACTTATCGATCTTATTATATATTTTTGATACTCGATTTAGGGTGGGGTCTTCTAAAGAGGGACCTGCGAGAGGTCTACTCTTAAGGGTAGTTTTTCGAATTTTTAATAATGAGGTGCTGGGTATTTTGGTAGTTATCTATCTTATTATATGCTTTTAATACTCGATTTAAGGTGGAGTCTTCTAAAGAGGGGCCTTCGAGAGGTCTACTCTTAAGGGTAGTTTTTCGAATTTTTAATAATGAGGTGCTGGGTATTTTGGTAGTTATCTATCTTATTATATACTTTTGATACTCGATTTAGGGTGGGGTCTTCTAAAGAGGGGCCTGCGAGAGGTCTACTCTTAAGGGTAGTTTTTCGAATTTTTAATAATGAGGTGCTGGGTATTTTAGTAGTTATCTATCTTATTATATGCATTTAATACTCGATTTAATGTGGGGTCTTCTAAAGAGGGGCCTGCGAGAAGTCGACTCTTAAGGGTAGTTTTTCGAATTTTTAATAATGAGGTGCTGGGTATTTTGGTACTTATCGATCTTATATACTTTTGATACTCGATTTAGGGTGGAGTCTTTTAAAGAGGGGCTTTCGAGAGGTCTAATCTTAAGGGTAGTTTTTCGAATTTTTAATAATGAGGTGCTGGGTATTTTGGTACCTATCGATTTTAAGTACTTTTGATACTCGATTTTGGCTGATTGGGTCAACTTGTGAAATTCGTACATTTGATGGGGTTGAAAATTGTGGAGTTTAGAGGTCTATGCTAAGAAGTTGAAGATCTAGAATTTCTGAAATTTTTATACTTGAAGTTCTTGCATTCTTATATTTGTTGATTTCAAAATTTCTTAAATTCTAAAATTTCTGTTCTTACGTTTTCAAATTTATAAATTTCGAAATTTGAGTGTCCCGAGCTTAAAAATGTAAAAATTTGAAATTTCGAAATAAAATTCGTAGGCACTAATATTAACACATTGGCAGAATTTACTGAATTCCACAGAACCCCATAAAAAAACTTGGACTCACCAACATACCCGAATACCACTTTAATTCCGAAGTGGTACATTTCGAATATTCCCTAACCGTCGCATGCTGCTGTTGGATTTTTACAGGGCTTTTTACAGGGTTAAAGGTGGAATAAAAGCGAACAGGCGACACGGTACATTTACATATCGGCCATGTCGTACAATTCTACCCCGTACGAAACGTCATACTTTCGTCTTTACATCGAGCACTCGTTTCCGTGTTACGCGTTTTATTGGCGTCCCATTCGGCCAACGTTACAGACGTATCCCTCGTATCCCCTTTTATTCCCATTTCCCTCGTTACGTTATAGAAGGGCAGAGACGCCGGTTCTTCCGGCGCTTTCCGCTATATAGCCAGTCTCTCTTTATTGTCCTTAATCGTATCCGAGACGTTCGACGCGAAAACAAGCGTTTCGGCCAACCAGCGAGAGAACGCTTCATTATCGTCGCATGAACGCGCCCCCGCGAAATCGTGAAATCGAGCAACCGCGTCTACGAACCTCGCCACTTCTTTTTTCGCCGATCTCCTAGCCCGATTCAATTCGCCTCGCTCGTTGCCCAATTACAATCAACGTAATGGCGTTTTCCCCGGTTTTACCTCGTCCCGCCACTTGGTCCAGATTTCCCCCCTATTTTTTTTTTTTCGCGCTACACGACCGGATTATTGGCCTGATTGCCGGCGCTGATTGTACGCGTCGGGTATCAACTAGCGTCGGGCGAAAATTAAACGTTAAAAATAGCGTTGAGACGAGCGGCGTCTGTCAACGGGGTCTGATCACGCCACGGGTAATTCTACTTAACGAGGGAATGCCTCGTTAAGGTGGTGAATCGTGATTAGTGGCTGTGGTCTAATTTCAGTAGGACGTTGATGGTATTTTCGGCAGGTGGTTGCAACAAATGAACTACCCCTCCTTTATTCTCGTTCGGTTTGAATAGATTATTAGGCGGATTGTGATCGTGCTCGCTTTGTGCCTTAATGAGACTGGTTTAAACTGGCTAAACAATTGTTATCTTGCAAATTTTTGCCGGGAAAATTGTTCGGTCTTGTTTAAACAGAAGGCAAGTTAAATGGTTGTGAATCTTGAAAACGTTTTTTGAAAAATGAAAAGTATTAGGATATATGTTAAGTTTTAACTGAGAATGAAGATTGAAAAGTATTCATTTTTCAATGGAAATATTAATTTTTCACTGTGACAAGAAATTGAAAAATATTAGTTTTTAGCTAAAACCTGAGATTGAATAATATTAATTTTAAACTGATACAAGAAATCCAAGATATTAATTTTTAACTAAAAGAAAATTAGTAATTTTAACTGACGAAAGAAATTGAAAAGTATTAAGTTTTAATTGTATTGATTAGTAATTTATGAACGAAGAAATTTTATTGACTTTTAGTAATCCACGTCGAAGTTAATTTTGATTATTAATTTAATAAAGTTGATTAGTAATTAAAAATTAAAATTTCTGTAACTTCAATTTGTCGCAAAACCACAAATCTCTAAATCTTATATCCTAAGATAACAAATTCCTAAATCCCAATTCCCTAGATCCCAAATTCCTAGTTCCGAAGTACCTAGTTTCCAAAAGCCTAGTTCCTAAATTCCTAGTTTCCAAATTCCTAGTTCCCAGAGTTCTAGTTACAAAATTCCTAGTTCCCAAATCTTTAGATCCCAAATCCCTATATCCCAAATCCCTATATCCCAAATCCCTATATCCCAAATCCCTATGTCCCAAATCCCCATGTCCCAAATCCCTATGTCCCAAATCCCTATGTCCCAAATCTCTATGTTCCAAATCCCTATATCCCAAATTCCTAAACCCCAAATCCCAACATCCCAAATCTCTAGATACTAAATCCCTAGATCCCAAATCCCTATATCCCAAATCCCTATATCCCAAATCCTTAGATCCCAAATCCCTAGATCCCAAATACCTAAAATCCCAAATCCCTTAATTCCAAATCCGTAATTTTAATTATTAATTTAATAAATTTGATTAGCAATCATTACCGATGTATTCAATCTTAGTTAATTCAGTTAAAATTAATCGATACAAAATGTTACTTTTGTATCGCAGTCTGGAGATCTTTGATTTTATGACGGATGAATGATTCAAAGACAAAGGCATTTTCCACAATCCGATTAATTTCAGTTAAATCTTGTTACAATGCTTATAATATCGTTTCACTTCTTATTTTAATATTACTTCTGCGCCAGTTGCTGCCAATCGAATAATTAAATTTCTTTCTCGCCGGCTTTTAATATTGAATTATTAATTCACTCTATAGATACAATTTCGCTCGGAATACATTCAAGCTTCAAACAATGTTGTTACAGGTATTCATTGTTAGAAGTTAATGAATTAATTTCAACTGTTATTTATACTGTAGAATATTATCATTTCGTTTAAAATCAAATACATCATTTTTAATTAATTATTAATATTTAATTAAATAACAACTGGTCATTGATAGTTAATGTATAATTGTATACACATGTATAACATGTATAATCGATATTATACATTTACACGAGCATTGATCTAACATTTATTATCTGTATAATTATCGATACTGCAATTATACTATAATAATATTCTCGTTCTTTTGTAATTAATTAAGTACATTCAATTCGTGGTACAAATGATTATTCAATAAGACACAAAGTCCTCCATTTTTCTCCTAATTTGATACCCGCTACCTAAGATAAATTTCAAAAAAAAATTTTAGAATATTCTAAAATAAAGTATTATCACTACCATTCCTCTGAGTACCCAGTATCAATCGACCATACATACATTTACAAAATTTTTCATCTCGATGTTCTCCAAAGCTATGAATAAAAAAATGTTCCTATTTAAAAAACCCAAGGTGACCTTGACTTTGTCAAAAAACAAAGTGTTTTCGAAATTTACTTTACTAACATCTATCGTGCACTTCATACCCTGCAAATATTATTCTAAACTTTTTTTTGTAAGATGGCTGTAAGTGGGAGAAAAATCGTGAGTAGCGTTACAGGTAACACCCTGTAATTTAGGTCACGTTGACCCAGCCAACGTTTCATCAAAAATCACCTTCTAATTGATTTAGTGATCCAGTTACAATCAACCTTCTAAGCATTGAATGATTGTATCTTCTACCTTGAATCGCTTAATCCACATACGAACAGCGAATATGTTATGACGGCATTGGAAGCAAAGAAAGCAGACGAAGCTGTTCATAATGTACACGTAGGAAGCGAGTAATTCAGAAGCTTCCGGTGTACTCGTACTACAGTCGTGACGAGCAGTCGTAAAGTTACACCACCGTCGGTGTGGACGATCCGGTGATTTGTACGTGGCATAAAATTTCTCTCCCGCGAATTACACGGACCACACCTCGTGGAACATTCCCTACGACTTTTGTATTTTACGCTCGGACGAGTTCCAGCGTCGTTACGACCGTCCAGATCCAACGATTTCGCGTTCAAACGAGGACATCTTGTCCCCGCGTAAACACGCGTGGATTAATCCAACTTCTCAAAATGGCAGCCATGGCTGCAACCGTTACGGAAATATACTCTTGCAGAGTTATTAATCATCTTGCTCTATTTTGTTCCCGATGTTAGGTCTTTCAAGTGTAATCAAAACCGTTTTACTTATTTTTGTTGTTTTCTCTGTTCAAATGATATTGGAAAACACAGAATGTTATCGAGTTTAGAAATTAACCCCTTGCACAATTTGGACGAGTCTCACTCGTGACGCACTCGCACTTCAATTGTGACAAATCTTACTCGAATTTTGAATACACTTCAATCTGGTGTCCAGTTATAATTTGCATAGTCAAGAATTGCTGAATACAGGACTGACATAACATTTCAACTTTCTTTGTCTGTTTTAATATTGTAGCTGCGATTGTTTAGCTCTGACTGACGCACCTTATAAATAAATCATTGTGCAAGGGGTTAATGTGCATAATTTTATTCGTATCATTAGAAATTAGTGTATACATAAATTGTTAAGTATTATAATAATATATAAATCAAATATGTTGATACACTTTCAAATAATATTACAACATAAATAAATTTTACAAATTGGTAAGCTATAATCATGTTCACATATGTTACACACATGTATGGTGTATAATGTATACATGTATAATGTATAACACATGTGTTATGTACGTTACACATGAAAATTAATATCAAACATAAAAATGTAAACTGAAGTATTAGATGACCTTACTCTTAACAACGATCATAATCAACATCAATAATTTTAAAATAATATATCAACATAACCTCTCCCTTGTTTTGCTAATTGAATTATGTCTGTATACGGGGTGTGACAAAAATAGCACAATTAACCACCTGGTGATTTTACACGTAAAATAAAAAGAACAAAAACTGTGACACGGCTTTAATAATTACAGGTAATTCTGACATTCTAAAAACTTTCAACGTGTCCCAGATACCGTAACCCGATATTGCCGCAATTTTCCCTTCAACCCGTTTTCCACAACCTCGAGGATCCAAAAGTAGACATCCTTCAGCGATAAAGCGTCCACGGTGTAACAAGTAGCAGATCGAGCGGCAAATAAAAAAAACAAGCTCACATAGTTGTGCGTTAGAAACGTTCAGAGACAGGGTTCTAGCATGACGCAAAGAAGTTTCACCTTGCGGACAGAAAGTCGGCTAAAAGCATATCCCTGTCGTCCTTGGCTTTACGGGGGTCGTCGAAGGTTGCGCTCGTTGATATTTTTATAGCCGTCGGCCATACCGACTATTCTTTGCCACCCTGCAATGTGTGTTACGCGTAACGCACGGAAATCCACCTTTATGCGCAACCCGAAGGACGCTAGGGAACGATAAAGTTGTCGGTTTACGAGAAAACAGTTTCCAAGTTAAAGAAGAACGTGGTCCACGCGCGTATGCGTGTAAACTCGAGTGCAAGGCTTTCATGAGAGCGTAACTTGACAATTTTTTTATCTTCGAATTTCTATTTCCTGGAGATTCCGGAATTTCAATATCTGACAATTTCTTGAGTTCTGAATATGTTTTTAAGTAACTCCGTCTGAGAATTCTCAGTTCTTAAATTTCTAGGTCTACAAATCCCTAGATTGCTAAATATATATTTGTGGATATAGGATCACCTGGATCTACAAATTCTCATGTTTCTAAATACCAAATTGTAATATCACCAAATTTTCAAATCAGGAGGTCAAATTACTACATTACTTTGTGGGCCTCAGATTCCTAGATCCTTATGTCACTAGATTCATATATTCCATTTTCCCTAATTTCTAAATTACCAAATTCAGAGATTCGTAAATAAAGATTTAAACCTCGGAGAATTTGAAGGTTTGAAGGTTTTGAGATTTTTCAGAATTTGGTAATTTAATCATTTGGTGGATTTATAATTTAGTAATTTTGGTACTTGGGAATTTAAAAATTTGGAGCTTAAGGAGACCTCTAAATTAATGAATTTTCAAATCTTCAAACCTTCAAACCCCTATATTTCAAAATCACCACATCCTCAATTTTTAAACGTTTTTAAATTCCCAATTTCCTAAATTTCAAAATCCAAAAAACACATTTCAATGCCGCCTAAAATAAAAATTTCTGCAACTTCAAATTAATAAATAAATTTTTAAAGTACAAAATTGCCAAAATCAGAAATCCCTAAATCTTGTACTCTAAGATAACAAGTTCCTAAATCCCGATTCCTTAGATCCCAAATTCCTAGTTCCCAAGTTCCTAGTTCCATAATTCCTAGTTATTAAATTTCTAGTTTCCAAAGTACTAGTTCCCAAGTTTCTAGTTTCTAAATTCCTAGTCTCATATTTCTAGTTACTAAATTCCTAGTTCCCAAAGTACTAGTTCCCAAACTCCTAGTTCCAAAATTCCTAGTTACTAAATTCCTAGTTCCCAAAGTCCTGGTACCGAAATTCCTAATTCCCAAATTCCCTAGAATTTAAGTCCCTTGATCCCAAATACTTAGATTCCAAATCCCTAGATCCCAAATCCCTATAAACAAATCACTAGATACCAAATCGCAAGATCCCAAATCTCTAGATGCCAAATCCCTAGATCCCCAAATACCTAGATCCCAAATCCCTAAATTCCAAATCCCTAAATCCCAAATCCCTAAATCCCTAAATCCCTAAATCCTCAAATCCCAAATCCCTAAATCCCTAAATCCCCAAATCCTCAAATCGGAAATCCCAAATCCCCAAATTCCAAATTTCCAAATTCCTAGATCCCAAATCCATAGATCACAAATCCCTAGATCCCAAATCCCTAGATTCCAAATCCCTAGATTCCAAATCCCTAGATCCCAAATCCCTAGATCCCAAATCCCTACATCACAAATCTCTAGATGCCAAATCCCTAGATCCCCAAATACTTAGATCCCAAATCCCAGAATTCCAAATCCCTAAATTCCAAATCTTCAAATTCCAAATCCCTAAATTCCAAATCCCTAAATCCCAAATCCCTAAATCCCTAAATCCTCAAATCCTCAAATCCTCAAATCCCAAATCCCAAATCCCCAAATTCCAAATTTCCAAATCCCAAATCCCTAAATCCCTAATCCTTAAATCCCAAATCTTAAAATCTCAAAACACCCAAATTTCCAACTTCTCTTATCCGAAAATTCGAAAATCTTAAAATTTCGATTGATCCCATTTTCGAAGAGCAGAGATTGTAACGATGCTCATAACTAGGAGCATTGCTTACGCTGCCGGTCGTGAAGAAACACCGAAACAGCTGGCTGAAGCCCGCAGGATAAACCCTTCAAGATTTCCGCAACGTCGCCATTCCCTACGGTTCTTCGTTTGAGCTCCTTCTTTTTACCGGGCCTGCACGGTTTTACGTGCCGTCTCTGTTTTATTGTTCCGCGCTGCGAAAAAAGCTCTCGCAAGCACCGCTCGAAAATAAAGCGTATTTGACGACAAAGGAAACATTTCTTTAAACTCTTAGCGCCGTTTCCTCTGGGACCGGTAGCGTAGCAAGTATCTGCTAAAAGCGCAATACTTTGCCTTTCTCGCTGTGCGACCGACGAAATTGAAAGTAACGTTAAGTCTCAAGTTCCGTGCAAGTTAACAAATAATACCGGCTGACTTTTTGCCGATTAAAACGGTTAGACTCGTTGAATTTCCGCGACCGAACGCTGACGAAGTTAAAGCATCTTCCGAAATAGAAACCCGCGAAACTAAGCTCTCATTTCGCGCGTAATACCTCCGAGATTGGTGTAACAAACTGGAACGATACAATGTTTGTGCTCTTTTCTTGATGAAACTCACTTTCCCGTCACAGTAAATATTTCAATAATTCGCCTTCCACGGATTATGCGTTTAATTAAAAAATTAATCCGTTGAATCTTTGATAATCTGCATTATTAGGGGTGCCTTTAAACACGGTTTCTACACTGGATTTCATGGAGTTTAATATTTTTGAACGATTATTATTGTGACTGACATATGTTAGCGATAAGAAAATAATCTTTTTCCCTAAGAAAATTAGAATTTAAGTCTCTGAGTATTTTATAGCTGTACACGTAAATTCAGGATCACTGAAAATTGTTATATTTGTGAATTTCTCAAAATGCTTTCGCACTTAAGAAATTCTACCTTCTCAAACTCTTCGCATTTCCCGAATTCTCTAATTTTTAAGTTTCACAATTATCGACTTACTCTCCAAACTCTGGTACTTCCAAATTCCTCAGATTCTCAAATCCTCGACCTTCCACAAACTCCCCGAATACTCAAATCCCCTTCTTGCTCGAATTCCTCAAATACCCAAATATCCTCCTTCTCAACTTTCCTAATCCTCTTCCAAATTTCAATTCCTAAAATTCCAACCGATTCAACCCCAACCTCTGAAATTTCCAAATCCGTACTACACCCTTCAAGATTCTCCCTAAAGTCGAATATTAAGACACTCTTCCCACACTTTGAACTAAAAAAAGATCCCTGCACCGTGAGCAGTTGACTACATAAGCAAGTTGTTCGAGTCTTATTTCAAGACACGTTGACACGAAGAAAAAAGTGTAGGAGCAACGAGAGTATTTCGCAGACGACGTTGTTTCTCCGGGGTTGCTCTTAATAAGCCCTGTATTGTGCCCGTGTAAATTTTAATAATGCATCGTGCTACGTGGCGACCGAGTCCGGCTACAATCTGAAAATATTTGTTGGAGCGCGAACAGTCCCCGGAGGGCGTCTCTCTCTTTATGAAGTTTTATGTCGGTCGACGCGGCGGTTGGATACTCCAGGATACCGGGGCAAACAAAAAAGGTCGAGGAAAAAAGGGAAGAAGGGCGAGAACGTCTACCGAAGACGGAACGGGAAAAAAGACGAGAACGAACGGAACAAGAGGAAACCGTAAGGTACCTTTCGGGTTGTCGCTGCAAGAAACAATAGCCGTTTTATCGAGACGAGAATTCGATCGGGCAAACTCGATCCTTCCATTCGTGCCGAATCTGCTTACGGAAACAGAAATGCGAGATATGCTACGTGTGTGCGCAGTATGTACTTCTGTATCTACCACTGTATCACATGTAGCAGTATGTCTGTTCATCTGATACTCGGACGATGCGATGACTGATTAGATGAGACAGAATTTTGGAGAAGGTCCTCAGAGAGTACTGCTTCATTATACGGTTACGTATGAGTATTGGTAGACAGAGTAGCTTGTTAGGTCTTAGAATGTCATAGTAAAATTACAACTCAGAGTACTCGGTACAAGCTTTTAGCGATACAATAGTTAATTGTTCCTTCACATTTGTAGTGGCAATTCTTTACCTGTAGCAGCAATATTTGTCACTTAACCCATTTGTTCCAGCGAGAATTTTTTTTTTAATGGCAATGATACTTGCACAGATATTCAATACAACTTCATTGAGCAAATAAAACCTTTTGTTATAATAAAAATAGTACATCTCTTCATATTATTAATTTTAGTACTGTACTCATATGAGTACACTGGAAACACATGTGTACATTTTATGTTTTATCAAAGTCGAATACAGTGCACTCAAATGATAGATAGTGTAGATCGGATACTTGCTATGAGACATACAAATGTTTATATAAAAATCGTAATTTGGAAATTTGATATTTAAAAGCTTTCAACTTGAAGACTTCTTAAGGAAAAATTAAGAGCAAATGATTAAGAACTCTAACTCTTATCCTCACATGAAGTCTACAAACCTACACTCTCCATACATTGCGTTGTTAACTCAACATAATATCAAGGTATGTAAACCCCTTATGTGCGTCAGAACTAATCAGAGCTACCATATTAAAATAGATAAAGAAAGTTGAAATGTTATGCAATCGATTATACAAATTATAATTGGACTTCAAATTAAAGCGTATTCGAGTAAAATTGATAAAGTACGAGTGCATCAGGAGTCATACTCATAGTGCAAGTAAATGAAGTAGTTTATCGAGAAAAGATTAGTGTAACTTCCGAAGTGTGATTCTGATGAACACGATGTTAACATTGGCATTCTGGAGCACCCTTTCGTTGTAAGATCCCAGGCGTTTGCAATTCGATGTGCGAACCAAAGCGAGAGGTATTATCGAGACGCGTATAATTGATAAATATTGATGGACGAGTAGAGGCGATCTCTCGAGATGAAAGGAAACCGGGAAGAAAAGCCAGGTGGCAGACTTTCAGCTTCGAGCACAAAGAAATAAAGTGGGTTGCGGTATCGGAGCTATCGATGCGCTCCTCTCGAGGATTCAATCGAATCGACTTTCATCTCGCCGACTATATGAGATGGTTCTTACCCCGAGCGCGTTATCAAAACGACGCTTATTCAAGATTTCGCCGAAAAATCTTCTGGCATTTAGCCTCTTATTCAACCGCGGATCTTTGTTGTCGTTGGAGAATTCTCATGGAAACGCAACGATATTGTGAAGTTTAATGGTGAAATAGCGTGAAGTAGTAATATCATGAAGATGGTTATATCGTGGAGTGATGTAATAGGAAAATGGTAATATAGTGAAATGATGAAATATAATAATAGTAGCATACTGAAGTGATAAAGTATGCAATAGTAGGAATTCGAACTGACAAATGGTAAACTGTTATAAAATGGTAAAATTGTATAGTATAGTGGTAAAATGATAAAATAGTAGAAGTACAATATAATGAAAATGCAATACAGTTAAATAATGATATAATAAAGATGTAGAACAGTAAAAAAGAAACACAAAAGCAGAATAATAAAATAAAAAAAAAAAACATTAAAATTGTAAAATAATGAAATATTAGAATAGTCAAGTGATAATGATATGAAATAATAAAATTGTAATATACTAAAACAGTAAGTCGGCGAAAAATAAAAATTCAGAACTGCAAAATAGTAAAATAGTAGAATAGTAGAATAGTAAAATAGTAGAATAGTAAAATAGTAAAATAGTAGAATAGTAGAATAGCAAAATAGTAAAATAGAAAATAGTAGAATAGTAAGATAGTAAAATAGTAAAATAGTAAAATAGTAAAATACTAAAATACTAAAATACTAAAATACTAAAATACTAAAATACTAAAATACTAAAATACTAAAATACTAAAATACTAAAATACTAAAACACTAAAATACTAAAATATCAAAACCCCAGAACACCAAGATACCAAATTAACAAGATACCAAAGTACCAAGGTACCGAAGTACCGAGATACAAAAACATCAAAATCCAAAATCCCAAAATCCCAAAATATCAAAATATCACTATACCAAAATACTGAAATATTCAAACAACAATCAAAACGAATGGCATCGCCGTAAAATAAAAAGGAAATTCCCACAAAAATACCGGGGTATTTCGTACGAAAACCGGTTTGATTAAAGCTGAAATTAAAAAATTTAGAGGAACGCGATGAAAATGAACATAGAGTAGAAAAAGAAGGAAAGAAAGAGTGAAATGCAGCGGCGCAAAAATAAAAGAGAAGAGCAAACAGAAGCCCCTGATGGAGGAAAGATAAACGCGAGAAAGGCGAAATAATTAACACACAGAGTACACGGATGAAATGGCTAGTGGCGTGTTCGCATTATTCGGGCATGAATGCACGAACGATTCGGAAGAATTCATGCGAGGCGGTGTGGCGCGACCGGAAGGGGATGAAAACGAGTAGAAACGCGGCCGGATTCCAATCAGCCGCGACAATGCTGGCCGACGCGTACGACGCGGCAAGATTCGTAATTCGTCAAGTATGCCAGTGTGTGAAAACGACACACGCTCGTACGTGTGACATTGGTGCACGCGTGTCCGAACGCCGAACGGCGAGTTACGTTTCAATTCGGTCCCGGTGATGGATTCCTTGCGCGCGAATGCCACAAAGAAAAGAGTTTTGATTGGAACCGACCGGCCAAGTCGCGCTCAAAGAATTCTTTTGTCCGTTTTCGACGATGGACAAATCCCCTCGAGATTCACTATTCTCGTTTTTTTTCACCCTGTCCTACGCTGAATTTCACGGGGGAAATCCGAATCAGTGCCGGTATTTTAGGACGGTGATGGCCGATCGGGTACTAATTTCTGATGGCTGCAAATCAATTCTTATATTTAAATTCACTTTTGTAATTTTGTATTTGAACGTTTTGGTATTATACATTTCTCAAGTTAAGTACCTGCATTACCAAATTTTATAAAGATTCAATTCCAAAATTAGAATCATTCTCAAGGTACTAAGTTTCTCCATTGTTAAGTTAAGAAACTTCTTGAATTACTAAATTTTCAAGTGTACTAATTATTTTTAATCGGTTCCAATTATTTCTAATTTCTGACTACCACTCTCGGAATATTCAAATTTTCAAATCATCATCTCAAATTGTGAAAATATCGAATTCTTATATATCTGACTTTTGCTACTTAACCCCTCACGTGTCACACTCATGACGCACATTAGAATTCGAATATGATCACACTCGTATTTTTACTACAATTTTGGGTTCAATTCTGATTGCAAACTCCATAATCAAAGATCATTTAGGTGTATAATTCAATTAGTTAGTTAATCAAAGATCAGATTTTAACATTGTAACTTTCTTCAGTCGTCTTCTCATTGTAAAAATGAGCTAACTGCGAATTTCCAGAAAATGATAAGTTGAGGTAAAATAAGAAACTCGTAAAATTTTGGTTGCAGCTAAGACCCGCAGAGAGCACGGCGTATTTCTTGCCATCATAGAGTTGCGAAATAATGGTAGGAACAAGAACTATCGAATGTGTGGGCGAAAGTTCGCGAAAGTGTCGGGGAGATCTCGAGGAGAGCACGGTAGCAATTCCATAGGGCAGTTACCCTGGTCAGTATGGCATTGTCCGGTCGGTAGCCGCAATGCGACGTATTCTCCTCCCTTCCACCCTTTCCCTGGGCCGAAATGGAAGTTTTAGGCTGGCTGGTTGTTAGCAAAGTAGCGAATCCGGCCAGGAATTCCTCCGGTTGCTGGCCTTCATCGAATCACATTCGTGGTTTCGCGCGTTTCGCGACATTTCCACGTCCTTTGCTTCTCCTTTCTTCGCCCCTTCTTCCTCGACCACATCGCCCCTCTCTTTACCAATAACTCAGCTTCACGTATAAATATCTACCATCTTTAGAAGTATATCTACTTACACTAATTATGAAGACTAAATTATTTGAGGTATTTAATGACAAGCGACATTTAAGGACGTAAGGGGTGTAATGCTCCTAGTTCACATTTCGAGAGACGAAGATTTCAGTTTTAAATTTTAAATAAAAATTTTTGTCGAATGAAGGTTTTGTCGATTAACAAAATTCATCTTCGATGAAAATTGAGGACCTGAGAATTTGTAGATATGAACTTGAAAATTTTCAGAAATAACTTGAGTATTTAAACATAGATCACTACGTGAGATTACTACGAAAAAGATGAAATGCAACTTATTGAAACAAGCTGCGATAATTAAATAAAAAATACAGATATGTGTACGCGAAGGTAAGAGAGTGTTAAGTAGTAAATTCTCGAGATAAAACGCAGTGTAAGATATTCACCTTTCCACGGAATCACATCGAAATTGGCGAGGTACATTTGAACCCTCTCTTCAGCTTATCCCGGTTCTTTATTTCCTCCCTAAACTGAAGCGTTACCGTTTTCCTCGGTTCCCGAAGAATCGGCATTGGCTAGATGTTTCTAGTCGTTGCACGTTTCGAATTAGCTGTTCGACTCGACTGCACATTGGATCCATGGTCCATGAAACGAAGCTGAACGCCCGGCCGTTTTATTCCACCCTTCGAGTTTGCGAGCGTCTGCCGCGATCTCCTTTCCGGGCATCGGAGGGGCAAAGCGGGCAGATTTTAAGGCGAGCACACGCGGCGATGATGCTTGATTGCGAACACAACCACGTTGCCAGTTTTATACAACGACTGCAAACTATTTTTCGCAGGGATCGGTCTACCATTCGGGACGATTCGTTTCGTGCTCCCGTTCTCTCGATTCGATTTAATCGCCTGTGCGAATAGAACGTAAACTTGTTCTTTGTTTTGCTACGTAAACTTTGTATACCTGTATACTTCGAAAGGAAAATGAGTTTCGAGTCCAACGGCTCGATTTAACACCTCTCGGGATAGAGAAGAGTAGGGTAAATAAACTTTATAGACTTTAACTGTTTGTGATGAGACACAGATTATCAAAAATTAGAGTACTCCTTTTAATTTCATCTTTTGATCAATGCACGTTATTTTTTCAACAGTAGAAGTCCTTAAATTTTCCTTTGTTTTTCTGTAGATATTTATTTTAACTGAATCTGTAGCACCATTCACATATGTCACACATGATATCAGAATAAAGGTACTTATTCCTTCAATTTCATCTTTTTATCTGAGAGTATACATTGTCTCAACACTAAGAGTCCTTAAAAGTTCCTGTCGTTTGCTTTTCCTATAAATAATTAATTTAACCGAATTTGAATCGCCGTTCACATATGTCACATATGACATAAGAATGAAGGTACTTAATCCTTCAAATTTATCTTTTGATTTGACAGTATATAAAATTATCTCAGCACCAAGAGTCTTCGCAAGTTCCTATCGTTTCCTGTTTCTATAAATAATTAATTTAACTAAACTTGCAGCGCCGATCACATATGTCACATATGACATGTGAAGAAGGGTAGTTAATCTTCCATTTTCATCTCTTAATAGTACACATCATTGTCAACATTAAGAGTCCTCCAAACTTTCGTTTTCCTGTAACTAATTAATTTAACCAAATTTACTGCACCTATGATGACCACATGTGACCATCATGGCAACCAACATGTGATCAGTACCGAGATTTCGAAATTGAACTTAAGAGACACCCTATATACCCCTTGAAAAGTATAAAAATCTGGCCGTCACGTGTACGACGAGCCTAATAAAGATGTATCATGCAGGCAAACACGTATGTATCATTGAGTATCAACGATTAATTGACGCGATCATGAAATGTACGCTCAATCAACCATTAAGCGAGGCTGGCCGTAACATTGTTCGCTTTGTGACTTCGTTAAACGACGCTTGGCCGCGCACATGGCGATGAGAATAAAACAAAAATTCAGTTAGCTGGCTAATGGACGGCGTGAGCTATTAATGCAAATTCACTTTGACCGGTTTTCAGGCGTCCCGTCGTCGTTCCTCGCGCGATTAAAAACTACCCTCGCGTACGCGACAAAGGTGCAAACCCGTTTGTGAGATCGCTGTTGCGTGAACTATTTCGTTTCTCGGAGAAATCCTCTGGGAACAAGGTTTTACCAAGCAATACTGTCAAGTCGAATGGCACCGCAGGACTTCATCGCTAAACAAAATAATTTAACGCTTGGACGGGTTTCTTTCCTTTCTCCGTTTTCAGCCACTTTTTAAGAGAAATATGATTTTAACGCTAAAACGGAAACCGCGAAAACTGTTTTCGATTACGAAAATGATGAAATTTTTGTCGAAATGTAAATCTTTCGTGACGCACTCGTGACGCACTCTTGACACACGTGACGCACACGTGACGCACTCGTGACACACTCGTGACGCACTCGTGATACACACGTAATGCACTCGTGACGCACGCATGACACACTCGTGACGCACTCGCGACGCACTCTTGACACACGTGACGCACTCGTGACGCATTCGTGACGCACACGTAACGCACTCGTGACGCACTCGTGATACACACGTAATGCACTCGTGACGCACACGTAATGCACTCGTGACGCACGCATGACACACTCGTGACGCACTCTTGACACGTAACGCACTCGTGACGCATTCGTGACGCACACGTAACGCACAGTATACTTCAGATACAACAAATCAAAAGAATCGTTGCTCCATTCAGTTTGGAGTTTAATACCAATTTTAATTTACATAATCAAGGATCTAAAATATATCGAACATTCATTTTTGTTATTTCCAGCACAGTTAGCTCTGACTGACGGAACTGCCGAAACAATCATAGGTTAAGTTAACCTTCATCGACTCGAAGAATCATTGTATAAGCCAGTTTACGTATTATTCATTATTCAATTATTTGTATAGTTTGGTATTACTTTAAACGTAAGTGGTCAAGTCTGTAAATCTAGGGTTAAAGCAATTCTGTTAAATCAAGACTATTTGCAACAATTGTCATCTATAAATTTTTCTGTAAATCCTGTAATCCCCTTCCTATATTTTCAAATTGTGTTATATAAATATTTACATGCAAATATAAAGTTATCGGGTCTATCGATGCAGAATAATAATCGTCTATTAAAATACCAGGTAAGTTTAGTAATTTCCTACGATCCTCGTTTGATTGATCGTTCCAGGTTGATCCAGCGTTTCATCGGAAAGGGCCGACAGGATCGAGTCGTTCAATTCCACGCGATAACTGAATCAGCTCGTAAATCCTTAGTCGAGGGGGCTGGCAGGAATAACCGTCCTCGTAAACAGTTCGGGGTTGTTTGAGATTCCGACGCGAGATGTTTGCGTCACGATTTCGCGAGCGAGAAAGAACGAACGCGAGAAGACGCCGCGGTTTACGACGAACCGAGAAAGAAGAAACATGATGAACGGTAATCTCCCGTCATCTTTGCCAAAGATAATGATATTACCGGGCCTGCGAAAGGTTCGGGGTCCCCCTTTTCGTGAATTTCCCTTCTTCGAGAAACTCATTTCCTCGAGCTGCCACCACGCGAGATTGTCTAACGCAGTTTCGTCACGTAACGATTTCCCGCCACAAAAAGACAACAAACTTTAAGACGAACGGAACTGTCATCTCCACACCGGACATGACAAAACCCTCGCTCCTTTTATGCCGTACACAAGGAACAGGAAAGTGTTTCATCGTGTTTCCTATCTGAATTCTCCTTTAACGCGAGATCGCGTGATAACGGAGCTACACTCGGTCAAAATAAACAAAGTCACGCACAGTTACATTAATATTCGGATACGATATTATTCCTCTGTTATTTCGCTGTGGAGGTCATTTGAATATTAGTTATTTTACAGGAAGATGAATTGTAGGTTAAAAATAGTGTTAGGTCTCATATTCCACATGTGCTTTAATCGTCGCTTAATATTGCTGACGCTGCCACGGTACAAATAGAGCAACATCATTTTGCTATAAAATTTAGTCTAACATTCAAAACGAAATCACGTCTTTTTACTGCCCAATAATACTTTGATACCATACAAATTATATTTCAGAATTTTGTATACAAAACTTCTTCTATTCAGAAGAATTCTTCTATTCTAATCTCTTTGGGCATAATCTTTTTTGTCAGTTTATAGAAAGGTGTTATAAATATCTTAGTTGTTTTCTTTTCATTAATAAGATCACGATTTCCATGTACAATTATATTTAGAATCACTGCTGCTTCAACTTGAAAAGAATGTACAAGCTGTAGGAAGCTCCATTTTATCTTTTATTAATTGCACAATACAGAAACATTGTGCAAAAATGAAAGTTGTAATACTTTTTACTGCTTTTACTTCGTGCTGCAATGAAAATGAAATAAATTGTAAGAAGTGTACCGGGTGAGCTGCAAGAATACATTTAAATTCAGTTCTAAGAAATCTGTTGCTCGCGTAAAAATGAAATGTATTAAAATTCAGTTGAAAGAAATTTGCACAGTTGCTTTTATCTCCTGAATGAAAAAAAGAGAATTGTGTAAAAAGTTAAAAATGTTTAATTTTCTAAAAACCAAAGTCTCAAAGTACAAAAGTCTCAACCTGCGATTTCACTCTCATATTGTCCAGCAATTGCATCCTGCGTATTAAAGGCAAAACGAGACAAGAAGAAAGCGAGCAGGGAACGATTGCGTCGAAAGTAGAGCAAAAAAAAAGAGAGAAAAAAAAGGAAGAGAAGGAATAGGAGAGAGTCGAAGTACAACATCGAAGGAACGCGAGTCGAAAAGGGGGTCGTTGTAAACGGACCATCGAGGGGTGGTTCGTCAGAGTAGAAGGGGAGGATACTGAGCAGAGGAGAAGAGGTTGAAGAGCTGCGAGCCCGTAACTTTTGTAATTGAGTTTAGTCATCTTGCCTTTTTCCCAGCTTCTTCTTCCATCTACCTTCGTCAACCACCCTCTCCTTCTCTTTATACCTTCTCCTGTTCACTTTCATCGAATTGAAATATTTATTTTGAAATTTACAGTACACGAGGTGGAAGAGGCTGACTCATGTGTTTAGAAGAGTATCGAAATTGTTATACTATTCTTAAATCCCTATATTACCGAATTCCTAAATTCCTATATCCCCGAGTTTTCATACTGAATTGGTTATAAAGAAAAATGATATCGATACATATAAAAACGGACTACAATTTCGATTACGACGCATGGTGTGTACACATGGTACATCATGTAGAGGCACTCAACCGCTAACATATAGAAAAAAAATCTTGAACTTAAACATACATGTCGCCAGGAGAGCAAACCTTACAGCACATATTCTTGACTTCCCATATCTTCAAATTTGTGTATCCTCAAATACCTATATTCTGAGTACTTCCCGAATCCCTACATTTGCAAATTCCTATATTCTCGAATCCCTATATTCTCAAATTCTTACATACCCAAATCGCTACGTCCCCAAATTGCTATGTCCCCAAATCACTATATCCCCAAATTCCTACGTCTTCAACTCGGTATATCCCAAATCGCTAGGTCCTTAAATCAGTATATTCCTAAATTGCTACGCCTCGAAATCACTATATCCCCAAATTCCTACATCTCCAAATCGGTACATACCTAAATCGGCACACCCCTAAATTGCTACGTTCCCAAATCGCCATATCCCCAAATTCCTACGTCTCCAAATCGGTACATACCTAAATCGGCACACCCCTAAATTGCTATGTCCCCAAATCGCCATATCCCCAAATTCCTACGTCTCCAAATCGGTACATCCCCAAAATCGCTACGTCCCCTAATCGGTACATCCCCAAATTGCTACGTCCCCAAATCGCCATATCCCCAATTCCTACGTCTCCAAATCGGTACATCCCAAAAATCGCTACGTCCCCAAATCGGCACACCCCTAAATTGCTATGTCCCCAAATCGCCATATCCCCAAATTCCTACGCTCCCAAATCACTATATCCCCAAATTTCTACATCTCCAAATCGATACATGTCCAAATTGCTACGTCCCCATATCGCTACGTCTCCGAACCGCCACGTCCCCAAATCTCTACGTCTCCAAATCGCCATATCCCCAAATTCCTACGTCTCCAAATCGGTACATCCCCAAATCGGCACACCCCTAAATTGCTACGTCCCCAAATCCCTGTGTCCCCAAATCGCCATATTCCCAAATTCCTACGTCTCCAAATCGGTACATCCCCAAATCGGCACACTCCTAAATTGCTACGTCCCCAAATCGCCATATTCCCAAATTCCTACGTCTCCAAATCGGTACATCCCCAAATCGGCACACCCCTAAATTGCTATGTCCCCAAATAGCTACGTCCCCCAAATCGCCATATCCCCAAATTCCTACGTTTCCAAATCGGTACATCCCCAAAATCGCTACGTCCCCTAATCGGTACATCCCCAAATTGCTGCGTCCCCAAATCGCCATATCCCCAATTCCTACGTCTCCAAATCGGTACATCCCAAAAATTGCTACGTCCCCAAATCGGTACATCCCCAAAATCGCTACGTCCCCTAATCGGTACATCCCCAAATTGCTGCGTCCCCAAATCGCCATATCCCCAATTCCTACGTCTCCAAATCGGTACATCCCCAAAATCGCTACGTCCCCAAATCGGTACATCCCCAAATCGCTACGTCTCCATTTGGTTAGAATGGCTAATTGGATGCCTAGACTCACACATTTCACGCACACCTCAGAAATAATGACAGTCAGCAAGCGTCTCTCAAGTGAATGAGACAGTGTTACTTACATTCAACTATCATTCTTATTTACTGAAAAGTAACATCAGAAATGTTCACGGTGAAGATAGAGCTTCTTTCACTGTGGGTCACGCGCCAACTCATGGTTTAACATCGGTACAGTTCGATGGTTACCATAATAACCGTGTCGATTCGTCGAGCGAATACGTAATTCCACGGTTATTTATGAAACCTTAGTTCGACGGCATAGTAGCATGAAATTCTTTGGAGGATGCCCGGCGGCCCTCGATATTGCCTCGAACTCGAAGGCATCCGCGGCTCCAGGTAGGTTTGAAGTTTCTCGCAGCTACAGCGGCGTCGGCAACGATTTACGAGGTCCCGTGGGTACCGACTATCTTCCCAGGAAGTAATACCTTTTTCTTGGCGCGAATACCAGATATACCCGGGTATATTTCCGTCCTTCTATGTACTCGTTACTCCTCGGAGCTCTACTGACCCAACAGCCACCAACGAAGCAATCTTTCGCTACGTAGCATCCAACCATAAATTCTTTCACGCAGATTCTTGCCGGGACACGCTGCGAAATCATGGATTACGATGTCGATGCGCTACGGTTCTCTTCGTACCCGCTATCTTCGAGCTTTTCCTCTTTTCGCCGCCTCTCTCTCTCTCTCTCTTTGCTCGACTATTGATTTCCATTCACGTTCGACGTCGTTTAATACGAACGAACAAAGAAGCGTCCGCGTTCATCGATCGCATTTATTTAAAACGCTGTGCCGATTTCATCTAATTCGTTGTACGACTACGGCGATAGAAAGAAACCGATCGATACTGCGCTGTATGGGGATTAATATCTTCTTAAGTGTTGACGAAGGTAGTCGTTTTTGTAAATGAGGTAGATCATTGTTGCGAAAATTGTGTATCATGTTCTTTGGAAAATTATTTGATGTATTATGTGGTCGAAATAAAAATTATGTAACGTGTTAATTTTGGGGTGGTAATTAATTTTCTAATTGGAGGTCTTGAGATTTGGGGATTTTGAGATCGTAAGGTTTAGGAATGTGGGAATTTATGGATTCAGAAATTTAGGGATCTAGAAAGGGGGCATAGGTAATTGGGAACCTTGAGATTTGGGGACGTTGAGATTTCAGGATTTAAGGACTTGAAAATCTAGGGATTTCAAGGTTTAGAAATTTAGGGATCTAGAAATTTAGGAACGTAGCAATTTGGGGGCAAAAGTAATTGGGAACCTAGAGATTTGGAGATGTTGAGATTTCAGGATTTAAGGACTTGAAAATCTAGGGATTTCACGGTTTAGAAATTTAGAAATCTAGGAATAGGGGGTTTGACGAATTTTGGGGTGAAAAAATTTACAAAGGCTATTTAGAAATTTGGGAATTGTGAAATCTCGAAATTTGAGAATTTCAGAATTTCAGAAATTGAAAATTTGACAAGTTGGAAAATTGAAAATTTGGAACGTGATGAAATTGAGAATTTGTAAATTTGTACACTTGTACACTTGCACATTTATTTACTTGTAATTCATAGACTGTGTCACATAAACCACCTAGTGCCAATCTAGTAATAAAAGTGAATTAAAAGCTCTTGAAGATTCACCGACCCTTCCATGGTCTCTAGAATATTCAAGTCATAATACATGTAACTAAGTAAAAACAAGTGAAATTTCTTGTACAATGGTTATAAACGTCGAGAATCTGTTGAAACGTTAATCAAACGCGCGATGAGATCAAGCAAGCTGAGTGCCATCTAAAACACCTCCATTACTGATTTGAGTGATTTGTCGTGTTAACACCGATAAGGAGGCTCGTAAACGTCGTGTAGGACTGTAACCATAAACTGAGGACATTTTAGGAATTCTACGGGTAACAGGGAATCGCGTCGTTAAATGGGAAACCGGTTAGAGCTTTGTTTTATTTTCTACTACTGTCCTAGACTGAGTTAGTGCTGCTGGTACAAGCAATAAACTTTCTACTTTCGGAACTAGGATTTATGGTGAAACACTGTTATGTTGTATGAAGTATACAAGAATTATGTGAGTTCAATCACCTATTATTTTTAGTAGGTTAGTTTACTCAGGTTCATAAATTTTCAGTATATAGTTTGCTTGAAAATCTTTTAAAATAAGTAATAGAATGTTTAGGATGACTAGAAAACGAGACTTTATTTGCAAAAATTAATTGGAGGGAAGAAATTTTTCTGTGAATCAGCATTTATTTGGGGATCTCTATTTTGAGAAAATTAGAGATTCTTCGAAATATTTGTACAAAATTTATTTAAGGCAATGAAGATGGCAATTGTAAGAATTCCTTCGACAATAACGGAATGGATATTGTTAATTAGTACGTGAAAATTATTGTCTTTCATCTTTATGTCCACACATGATATTTAAGAATGCTGTAATTTGTGAACATAACCTCATTACAATGTTCGTACAGGTAAACATAGTCAATGTTGCTCATACGAGTAAACATAACCTAGTCACAATTTTACTCATACGAGTAAACAAAACCTAGTTACAATTTTACTCATACGAATAAACTTAACCTACTTACAATGTTACTCATACGAGTACACATAACCTAGTCACAATTTTACTCATACGAGTAAACATAACCTACTTACAATGTTACTCATACGAGTAAGCATATCCTACTTACAATTTTACTCATACGAGTAAACAAAACCTAGTTACAATTTTACTCATACGAATAAACTTAACCTACTTACAATGTTACTCATACGAGTACACATAACTTAGTTACAATTTTACTCATACGAGTAAACATAACCTACTTACAATGTTACTCATACGAGTAAGCATAACCTACTAACAATGTTACTCATACGAGTAAACATAACCTACTTACAATGTCACTCATACGAGTAAACATAACCTACTTACAATGTTACTCATACGAGTAAACATAACCTACTTACACTTTTACTCATACGAGTAAACATAACCTACTTACAATGTTACTCATACGAGTAAACATAACCTACTTACAATGTTACTCATACGAGTAAACATAACCTACTTACAATGTTACTCATACGAGTAAACATAACCTACTTACAATGTTACTCATACGAGTAAGCATAACCTACTTACAATGTTACTCATACGAGTAAACATAACCTACTTACACTTTTACTCATACGAGTAAACATAACCTACTTACAATGTTACTCATACGAGTAAACATAACCTACTTACAATGTTACTCATACGAGTAAACATAACCTACTTACAATGTTACTCATACGAGTAAACATAACCTACTTACAATGTTACTCATACGAGTAAGCATAACCTACTTACAATGTTACTCATACGAGTAAATATAACCTACTTACAATTTTACTCATACGAGTAAACATAACCTACTTACAATGTTACTCATACGAGTAAACATAACCTACTTACAATGTTACTCATACGAGTAAACATAACCTAGTTACAACGTTACTCTTAGAAGTTGTGAACATATACTCATAGTTTCAACTGCATCATGTTAAATATAAACATATCAATATCACCATAAAAAATATTGATTAACAACAAACATTCTTACAATATGAACATTCATATACACAGATTTGAACAGCTATTTATTAAATATTAATGAAAGAATCGTTGCAATCCTCATTTTTCTTGTTGCAAATAAATTTTCTTACAAATGTGTACAATTTTCTTAAAGAAGAAACCGAAATTTTTTCTTTTATTCTACCTTTTTTATTCTTGAATGTAGAATTACAGTCGCTTATACCAGTTTTTGCTAGATCCTATATAAATAAGACCGTAAAGAGTTAAATCACTGTCAACACGCAAATGCGCATCTCGGTGACGCCAGATTTTCCTTGGCGACACGGCCCATTAAAAACGTAAAGTCGACGTTTTATCGCAACAAAGATCGTGCATGCTAGGCACGACGCCCCGAAACGACGCTTTATTGTCCGTCGTCGTTACGCCTTTCTTTTACTTTGAATTTTACGATACGATTTTACGATTGTGCCATTCTCACGGCCCTTCGACCCGATGGGTTAGCGACTCGTGTCAAAATGACTTTTCATATCGCTTCCGGGCTCCTCTTTTTGCCGCGTTCTTTCCGTCTTTTAACGAAATTTTATTCGACGCGAAAACACCCCGTTAAAACGGATTATGTTCCCATAATTCCAATTAACGTAACATAAATTTTACTGCAGGAATTTTTCAAGGAATTTTTACAAATACGAATGATTATTTTATAATAAGAATATGGTACAAATTATAACATTTATGTAAATGGTGAATTGTATTAATATTTTCTGATGAATATTAATTGTATGTGCTCTGGAAAGTTGGCAGTTGAGTGCAATGTGAGTTCCATTGATTCGCATGCCAACTTATCAAACACGGTATACATATGTTACTAATGTATGTGTTATGTATATTGTGTAAATGTTACTTATTAGATAAAATAAGTTATTTGTTCAGAAAGTAAATTTGTGTAGGTAAGTATATTTTTTAAGCAGTCCTAAAAGTTGCCTTATACTTGATTGAATATTAAATATTTAATTTTTATTTTTCATTACATATATAATTATAGTATGTTATACACAATTTCAATTATATATTTAATCATATATTTAAATTATAATTTAAGTCAATTTACATTTAATTATATATTAAAATTGTATAATGTATATCTTTTCTCTCTTCATTTCATCATTAACACAACAATGATTCATTATCAATCGCCACTTCATAAATAATTTTTTAAATTCATCTCTGTAAAAGGAGTATAATTTTAATATAAAAAAATAATCAAAATAAATAATAATTCATAATATTTAGAAAATTAGAATTATTCAAGTTATTCAAAAGTTTTTGTAACAAGTTAATATTGTTATCGATAATTTTTGAAGAATATTCGAGTTTATCCGACCGCAAATTTTTCTATCGTTATCGGTTCGATTCCTCGTTTTGTACCTTCGACTTCCAAGGTGATTCGTTTCGGTGTCCGATTTGGGTTGGATTCGAGTGGTCATCGATTCGGAGGAAAGGCGATAGACACATGCGATTATGTGGTATTCTAATGATCCCCCAGAGAGTTTTCCGACTCCGACATGTGCCCCAGGGTTACTGTGGTTAAAGAGTCGTATCGTTCGTGTCGACGTTCATCCTAACATTCCCTGCGATCGATAGTCACCTACCAAAGCACATTAGAACGATTCCAAATCTGCTTCTCTAATTTCTGCATAATCCCCTTAGCTATCACGATTTAACGGAAACTTTTTTTACATTTCTCTTCACTCTCTGTAATTGGACTGGAAAATAAACGTTCAGAAAATCGTCATTTGGTAAAATATAGTCACAAGAATGTAACCTTTTGTTTAGGTTTCATAAAATGATACGATACTACCCAGTTGGAATTAATAATAATAAATAAATAATAAAATATGTATAAATAAATAAATAAATTGTTTGTAAATGTTTTTCGTTTGGAAAATTTATTTGAAGAAAAATTATATGGTATATGCAAATTTTCAAGATTTTTGGAACGTACAAGGAAATTGTAATTTTTGAAATTTATTAGAAAAATTAAGGAAGATATTATGACGACAATTTATTTAAAGAAAGATATAATGATGCAAATTTGCAAGATTTTTAGAATGAACAGGAAAATTATAATTACCAAGATTTATTAACAAAATTAAGGAGGAGAATATGTTCATACAAAAATTTATTCCATAGAAGGATGTTATTTATAACATCCTCAGAATGTATACAAAAATTATGATTACCAAAATCGACTACAAAAATTAGTTATGACAAGTACTGTATTGTTACAAAAGTTTAAAGAAAAATGAGGTAGCATTGTATATTTGCAACATTTTTAAAGGACAAGGCAAAAAATTGTCAATACAAAAAATGTCTTATATCATTCCTGTACATATCAGATTTAACATAAAATAAATTTTTAGAAAAGTATGGTGACATGAAAGTGTTCAAAGAATAATAATTATTCCAAAAGTAAAAACACATAAATAATAATAATTATTCCAAGTGTAAAATTACACAAATAATAATTATTTCAAGTGTAAAGTTGCAGAAATTATTATAATTACTTCAAGCTTAAAATTGTACAAATAATAATAATTTCAAGTGTAAAATTGCAAAAATTATTATAATTACTTCAAGCTTAAAATTGTACAAATAATAATAATTTCAAGTGTAAAGTTGCAAAAATTATTATAATTGCTTCAAGTTTAAAATCGTACAAATAATAATAATTTCAAGTGCAAAGTTGCAGAAATTATTATAATTGCTTCAAGTTTAAAATCGTACAAATAATAATAATTTCAAGTGTAAAGTTGCAGAAATTATTATAATTGCTTCAAGTTTAAAATCGTACAAATAATAATAATTTCAAGTGTAAAGTTGCAAAAATTATTATAATTACTTCAAGTTTAAAATTGTACAAATAATAATAATTTCAAGTGTAAAGTTGCAAAAATTATTATAATTGCTTCAAGTTTAAAATCGTACAAATAATAATAATTTCAAGTGTAAAGTTGCAGAAATTATTATAATTGCTTCAAGTTTAAAATCGTACAAATAATAATAATTTCAAGTGTAAAGTTGCAAAAATTATTATAATTACTTCAAGTTTAAAATCGTACAAATCATAATAATTTCAAGTGTAAAGTTGCAGAAATTATTATAATTGCTTCAAGTTTAAAATTGTACAAATAATAATAATTTCAAGTGTAAAGTTGCAGAAATTATTATAATTGCTTCAAGTTTAAAATCGTACAAATAATAATTATTTCAAGTGTAAAATTGCAGAAATTATTATAATTACTTCAAGCTTAAAATTGAACAAATAATAATAATTTCAAGTGTAAAGTTGCAGAAATTATTATAATTACTTCAAGCTTAAAATTGTACAAATAATTATAATTACTTCAATTGTAAAATTGAAGCAAGTTATAATTCCAAATAAATGCTCAGAAAATTCTAATTCGTATAACCTTTAATCCTGTAACCTCTGTAATCGTTCAAATTTTAACATGAAGATAAATATCTAAAGAAAATGCAGAAACCTGTATCTGGTTGATCACAAAGGGACAATCTACTTGACTGGCCCTGTGCGGTATGTCTACCTATTTTACTTGTCTGACCAATGCTGCCCCTGTTCCACTTGTCTGGCCAGCCGCCTCCGCACATTCTACCTGTTTAATCATACATGGCCCCTATTCTACTTGTACACTCACACCCGGTTCCTATAGTACTTGTCTGATCGTACAACGCTTCCATTCTACTTAGTTTAACAAGTACCGCACCCGTTACATTTATGGGGAAAACAGATAACACGTTCCACCTTTAATGCGTTCATTACCGCAATAAAAACTGTTTGTGGTCACGCTGTAACTCAAATTAAGAAGGGTAATTAACTCCTTCCTATGTTACACAAATATTTTCGAATCTCCATATGTACATTCTTTATTTACTATATTATTTATTCTTTTAACTCAAAGTTTTAATCTAATAAAATTTACTGTTCAATTTTAATTGAAAATTTCCTCTCCTCAAAATTTTAACCAGTCCACGTTAAACATGCATGAAAATGTTACGATTAATACATGTTACTAGCAGGTATATGTTCAATAAGTGATCAGTAAGTAATTTTGATAGACAACAATTTTTGATCACCATATGTGGCACTAGTTGTATATGCGCTCATCGTTAACAAAATGGCGTGGCAATTGGAGTGCACGTGATCGTTATGAAATCTAGTGCTCTCAGCAACGACACGTCGATAAAACGATTCGGAGCAATCGATAGTGAAAGAAATATAAAAACGAAGAAGCATGAAATCACCAGACGTATTCACCGCGACCGAGAAACCCCAAGAAGCGAGGTCGCAGCTTTATCTGATTCGCCATAAAATTGCCATTGAAATCGATCCAGAAAAGTCCAGGCACGAAGATTCGTCGTTTACACTATCGTGTAACCCCCTTCTGCATTGCAGTCAATATCATTAAATGCTCGTACATCAACGACGTTTCTTCCCCTCGTACAAAAGATCCGCCACAAAAGATGAAGTCGACGTAACTGACTCGACCCTTTTTATTCCCTTTTCACGAGCTTGTAACGTATTCAAAGTTCTCTGGTCGATGGAAAATATGAGCCGAATTATCCGATGGAATACAGTGATATCTTTCCGGGAGAAACAGAAGATTCTAATTTTCGTTGTCGACGTTCCGCTGCGGGAAAAATGAAAGCGACAAATTTTGGTGATAAGAAACGGATCGGAAAGGAATAAGGATGCAGCGGATTTTAGTAGACAGACGAAACGTTTCTTTTCTCTTCGTTTCATAACTTTGCTTTTAGCGGGAATAATTTATAGCCGCTTTATCAGGTTCGATAATTTTTCCGGGATTCCGCCGCGAAGCGAGAACATTTTAATGTTGCCGTTACACGTTTAACATGGGTTCGGAGAAATGTACGACCAAGTTATTTTCTCTTCCGATGATATTTCAGTTGATACGTGCACTAGTCGAAGAAAGAGAAACTTCGAATTCGAGTTTTTTATGCGCTGAACGAAGTATTCTTCGTCGGAAATTGCGGTGGAAGATTAATTTGACTGTTCAAGAATTTTTGAATGTGATAAGAATTCACACATATGGTAGCAATTTTCACGTATGTTAAGAATTTTTAGATATGATAAGAATTTTCACATATGGTAAGAATTTTGACACATGATAAGAATTTTCACATGTGGTAAGAATTTTGTAGTATAATGAGAATTTTCAAATGTAATAAGAATTTCAAATATGAGTATTCTCACATATTGTAAGAATTTTCACATATGGTAAGAATTTTTACATATGATAAGAATTTTCACATATGATACAAATTTTCATATATGATAAGAATTTTCAAGTATGATGAGAATTTCCAAATTTAATAAGAATCTTCAAGTATCATAAGAATTTTTATATATGATAAGGATTTTCACATATGGTAAGAATTCTCACATATGGTAAGAATTTTGACACATGATAAGAATTTTCACATGTGGCAAGAATTTTATAGTATAATGAGAATTTTCAAATGTAATAAGAATTTTTAAATATGAGAATTCTCACATATGGTAAGAATTTTCACATACGATACAAATTTTTACATATGATACAAATTTTCATATATGATAAGAATTTTCAAGTATGATTAGAATTTTCAAATATGATAAAAATCTCCAAGTATGATAAGAATTTTTAAATATGATAAAAATGTTCACATATAATAAGAATTGTCACATATGATCAGAATTTTCATATATGATAAGAATTTTCAACTATACCATATGTCAGAATGTCAGAATTTTTAATTGTAAATTAAATTAAAAATTCCTATGAATTCCAACAAACTAATTCCACCAAGAAACCATCTTCAAAATTTTTAAAAAGTGAAGAAAACTTATGAACTTCAATATAACCATCACCATCAAGAACGTAACCCATATTTTCAACTTCACACCTAAAACCCTACATTAAAATTACTTCGAACTTCAAAATTGATACATAACTAAATAGCTGAAAGTTCTAATTCGATCAGCGAGAAAATTCTCACAAGCCCCTTAAACGGCATATAACAACGCCTAATTACGATTTAATGAAATCAGCGTGCTCGTTTGAAAAGATATCAGAAGTTGTTCCCTAATTAATTCTTCGAGGTTGATGAAAGGCACCGGTCGAAAAACGAGGAGATTCCAGATCGATTACCTAGCACCGCATTTTCCTGTTCGGCGAGGAAGTTAAAGGAAAGTTGGCAACGCAAAGTGTCGCTCGATGAAAAGCGACTTAACGGTGAACCACTGACCGAGATCAGGAATCCGGAAAAAACCGTGGCATGCGAGTGGAACGAGAAGCTAAAAATGCTTCTCATGGCTTAAATTTATCCGGCAGCCAGACACGCGGCCACGAAAGAACAGGAAACTGAATTTTCGAGGTTAACATTACGTAACTGAGTCTTCCGGTCGGAATTCTCATCGGCGTCGTTCCGAGAAAATTGAAAAGAAGAGATCCGCGATGCCTGTGGTTAGCTTGATTCCTTTTATCTCCGATTAATAAAATGGGGATTAGAGTAATCTTTTTTTCTCTCTGCATTCCTGGGAAACTTTGTGTATTTGACTTTTATTTGACGGTAATTTACCACGCGGTGGATTTTCACGCGTTAGAATTCCACACGTTACATTTTTCAGCATTAAACTTCTACATGCTGAATTTTTACGCGTTAGATTTTCACGCGTTTTATATCCACAAATTGAATTTCCTCGCATAAGATCACCACGTGTAGTAGTTTTACACATTGTATTATCACGCGTTATATTTTCATGCGTTAAATCACCGTTCAGTAGATTTTCACGGGTTATATCGCAATACGTTTTACTTCCACGCGTTAACTTTCCACGTGTTATATCGCTATGTGTTCAATTGCCTCGCGTTATATCACCACGCGTTGAATTTCCTCGTGTTATATCGCCACGCGTTGAATTTCCACAAGTCATAACGCCACGTTTTGTACTTCTACGCGTTGAATTCCCTCGCGTTATATCACCACGCGTTGAATTCCCTCGCGTTATATCACCACGCGTTGAATATCCTCGTGTTATATTGCCACACGTCGAATTTCCACGTATTATAACGCCACGCGTTGTAGTCCTACGCGATAAATTTCCTCGCGTTATATCGCTACGCGTTGAATTCCCTCGCGTTATATCGCCACGCGTTGAATTTCCACATTATATAACGCCACGTTTTGTACTTCTACGCGTTGAATTCCCTCGCGTTATATCGCCACTCGTTGGATTTCCTCGCGTTATATCGCCATGAGTTGGATTTAGACGTTTTATATAGCCACGTGTTATATTTTTGCGCGGTCGATTTCCTCGCGATATATAGCCGCAAGTTAGATTTCCTCGCGTTATATCGCCATGCGTTGGATACCCTCGCGTTATATCGCCACGTATTAAATTTTCTCACACTATATCACCATATGTAGTATTTCCACGTGTTACATCGCCATGCGTTGTATTACCATGAAATGAATTTCCTCGTATTATATCGCCACGTGTCGTGTTTCCACAAATTAAACTTGCACACGTTAGATCAGTACATATTAGATCGTCAACATTTCTCTCCTATTATCCCATCAATGGCAATGTAACAAAAGTTAGCTATACCAGACAGTCACTGTTAAAATATTGTTACCGTTGTAGTATCAAATAGAAAATTTATCTTTTACAAATAGATTGGAAGTTTGCAAAAATTGTGTCATTGTTTGCTACCAGTGTTTTTCATACGTGCGGAAAATTGTCGCATAGCATGCTTTATATGTAATAACAATATTCAATATCGTACGTCTCCGTACATTTGAATCTATGGATTGTGTTAAACAACGAAATTCAACATTTCATACAATATGTCACAGGGGACGGTTTTTTTTCTCCCTATTGAAGGCACGTGAAACGTGAATTCATGGTGCATACACATATGTATATCACGATTGTTACATGGGAAAAATATGAAAAATCAACACGTGTGCGATTCCAATAAAGGATGTGCTAATACAATTAAAACTGTTTTGTACTGTTAATTGAGAGTCATACGAAATTCTAAGTATCTGTAATTGAACGCTGAATATAAAAATTACTTTAAATATCGTCGCATATCTGTTCCAATTATTAATATTACCGAAAAAAAAAATACATCATATTTTCAGTCACGGTAAATTTCATCTCGTATTTAACCTTTATAAATGCACGGAATTTCATGGAACAGAATGATAGAAATGTTCTTGAAATATTCATCGTGAACATTTTTCAATCAAATATCCTCGAAATTTTTGACGATCAAATAATCCTCTTTCAAACTTTCAAAGCATCATATAATTTCCGTCGAACGATTTTATGAAAACAATAATTTATTGCAGCATTCATCAGAAATATTTTTCGATTATCCGTTACGAAAGATAAATCTCACAAGTTTTCAATGGTAAAGAATGTAATTTCATCCTCGTATTTTGAAAACGCACAAAATTTCAATGGACAGATGTACGGGTATTGATGTGAATGGTGGCTGTAATAATTTTTTGAAATATATATTACATGATATCATTCTATTAATAATTTAAGTACGGTTGGAAAATTTGACAAATATTCAATCATGGAAAATTTATCTTCTCTTCAACACTGCGAGAACTAATTAATTATATACAATAGCAATAATAATGATTACGACAATGACAATAACATTAGCAACAGCAATAGCAATTGCAACAACAATAGCAATATCAATGGCAATAGCAGCGACAAGAGCAACAACAATATCAACCACAATAGCAATAACAAGAAGCAGTAGTAATGACAACAGCAATGGCAACAACAATAGCAGTAGCAACAACAGTAACAATAATAATAGCAATAGCAATAGTAATTGCAATAGCAATAGCAGTAGCAATAGTAATTGCAACAGAAATCGCAATAGCAATAGCAATAGCAATAGCAACAGCAATGGCAACAACAATAGCAGTAGCAACAACAGTAACAATAATAATAGCAATAGCAACAGCAACAGCAATAGCAATAGCAATAGTAATAGCAATAGGAATAACAATAGTAAAAGCAATGTCAATAGCAATATCAGTAGTAATAGCAAAAGAGAAGGCAATAGCAATATCAATAGCAATGGTAACAACAGTAGCAATAGCAATAACGAAAGAAATGGCAATAGCAATATCAAAAGCAATAGCAACAACAATAAGAACGACAATAGCAATAGCAATAACAACAGTAAAAGCAATAATGGTGATTATTATTTTTATTGCTATTGCTACTGCTACTACTATTTCTATTACTATTGCTAATACTGTTACTACTGATATTGTTATTGCTATTGTTATTCCAGTTATTAGTGGTGTTGCTGTTGCAGTTGCTGTTGTAATACAAATAGTAGCTGTGAATATTGTAATAACAAAAGTAGTACTAAGAATTGCTATTGCTGTTGAAGCTGCTGTTGCTCTGGATATTGATATTGATATTGTAACTACTATTGATTTTGATATGGTAACTGCTATTGCTATTGCTATTGCTATTGCTACTCTTATCGTTATTCCTACTGCTATTGATCTTGTTATTGCTATTGCCGTTGATATTGCTGTTGCTATTGTTGTTGCTTATGTCATTGTCATTGTCATTGTCATTGTCACTGTCATTGTCGTTACTATTGCTGTTGCTGTTGCTGTTGCTGTTGCTTTTGCTGTTGCTGTTGCTGTTGCTGTTGCTGTTGCTGTTGCTGTTTCTGTTGCTGTTGCTGTTGCTGTTGCTGTTGCTGTTGCTATTGCTATAGCTATTGCTATTGCTATTGCTATTGCTATTGCTATTGCTATTGCTATTGCTATTGCTATTGCTATTGCTATTGTTATAGTTACTGCTATTGTTACTGCCATTGCTACTGCAATAATAAAAATAATACTAAATAATAAAAATTAATAGTAGTAATAATCTGAGTAGTGAAAATTTTCAAGAAAATTCACTTGTCATAACTCTTACTGTCCGTTATCACTATGAAACGCTCGAAATTTCGAGCAATATCGAATAAAGCTCTGTTTCCACTCTTTTAAGGAGCACAAAATATTGCCCGAAAGAGAATCATAAAAATGTTTAACGGCGAATGAGAGAAACATTCAACGTGTCAGCTGTGTCTCCCGTGGTTGGCTCGCGAAAAATATTTCACGTCTTAAAAATTGCAAAGCGGAAGACGTTTATATCGCACGGCGTGATAAGCAGTCGTGTGGAAGGACACTTTAATCGCGAGTTCTCGCGTATCTTCGCTGGAAGACAAAGACGAAGACGAGAGTGGTCACGGGCACGGAAATGCTGGCATTTCGACGTGTAAAAACAGCCGTCTCGTCAACTTTTATGAAAATGGACGGCCTGTGTTCTTCAACGAACCGTGATGTATCCTCGCAGCGACGTATCCGTTTGTCGTACCACCTATCATAACGACACTTCTCAGCCGTTGTCAAAAGTCACCGCAAAATTGCCGCCGTAACAAAACCGTGGAAAGAAAACAACGTTCGCCCGTCGCGTTTGGCTTCATTTCAAAAGAGATGCATCCACCAAAGTCGCCTTTGAACTTACGGATGACGGCATCTTGAAACAACCTACACGGGTAATCAACTTTTGCCACACTCGACGTCCGCCATTTTGATCAACTGTTTACTCGACAAATCGCTCGGACGTTGTCACATTTCGGACGACAGTTTTATAATGGATTGATTAATTATTTCATTATTTTTAGTCATATTTCAGAGACTTATTGAACACACTGGATAACATGCATAGTATATTAGGTATAAATGTTATGGGATTTATGTTTATAGAATGAATTTGTTAAATTTCCATATTTGTTAACTAATGTATTGTTAATGTAAGTATTGTGTCTATAATATTTTGTCATGATTAACAATATTTTGTCTTGACAAGTTTTTAGCTTTTTCTATGATTGAATTATGAGAGGAATGTGATTCATTATTCGAGTTTTGTCATGAAAAATGTTAAAAGACTTTGTCTTTAATATAATTCGTTTCACTGTTGTGTTTTAATAATTGGTTAGTAATTTACAGGTTACCGGAAGTATATAAAGGGATGTGTCTTCTGTTACAGCAGGAAAATACATTTTAATACTGAACAATGTTCGGAAGTACCGTGCGAGAATAGAAAGCTGTGTAAATTGCTTTCTTCCTTATGTAATACACTTCTCGGGTTTTATGTTGGGTACTAAAATAAGAAAAGAGAACTTGTGAATAAAATAGAGAGTAAAATAGAATTTCTCCTCGTTTGTAATGGAAAGTTGTGTTCACTGTTTTGTGCTTGAAAGTTGTGAATATTGCAATTTCGAGATGGGGTAGTTTTGAAAATTGGAGATTTGTAAATTTAGAAATTTTAAAATTTACAAATTTAATAATAACAAAATGTGCAAATATAGGAATTTGAAAATTTGCAGATATATTATGTTGAAAAATTGCGAATTAATCAACGTGAAAAATTACAATTATAACAATAGGAAAATGCGCAAATATATCAATAAAAAAATTTCAAATTGAACATCGTGAAAAATTACAATTATAACAATGGGAAAATTTGCAAACATATCTAGAAAAAAATTGCAAATTGAACCATGTGAAAAATTGCAAATGTAAGATTTCGAAAATTTGCAAATTGCAGACTGTGAAAATTACAAATGTAAGAATTTGAAAATTTGAAAATTGCAAAATGTGAAAAATTGCAAATGTAAGACTTTGAAAATTTGCAAATTGCATAATGTAAAAAATTGGAAGTATAAGAATTTTAAATGTGCAAATATATCAATTTGACAAGTTGCAAATTGAAAAACGTGAAAAACTGCAAATGCAAGAGTTTGAAAATTTGCAGATATATCAATTAAAAAAATTGCAAATTGAGCAATGTGAAAAGTTGTAATTATAACAATGGAAAAATTTGCAGATATATCAATAAAAAAATTCTAAATTGAACCACGTGAAAAATTGCAAATATATCGATTTGAAACTATGCAAATATATCAATTAAAAAATGTGCAAATTAAACAACGTGAAAAATTGCAAATCTCGAAATATTTGAATCTGACTATAATTAAAAAAATTCCAAAATTAGAAAATTTAGTCACATTACACAAAAATACGTGTACAATAAAAATGAATTTACAACTTAATATTTGCACACTCGTGTTCACAAAGACAATCGATCCAAAAAAAGGGCATACAATTATGAAACTCGTCAAACGATCCATTAGAGGCGTTTCAAACTTCGTACGATTTTCACGACGTCCACACATGAATTTACGTACAAATTTCGCATAATGGTAGAAAATTACGGTAGCTATAATTCGCGTTCGAAGTTTGAAACGCGATGAAAGCGTGTCGTCCGCGTGGTTGATGATTCGGAAGAGTTCAATGACCGTGATACGATACTGTCGATGGGACGAAATATAATACAATGTATGTATGCATTATTCTCGAGAGCATCATCCTCGAACGATATTCAGTCGGTCGTTTTCGAAATCAAAGCACGTATACCGAAACGACAGCGGGCTCTCCGCGCTTGTTCTTTGTATGATAACACGAGAAGCCTTCCTATCATAAAGGAGAACCGACGTTTTTGATGAGTCGCCGGAAAGGATCAGGATCACGTCGATAGCCGGACGAAAGATCGACTATATTGGTCCGAGGTTGGCGATTTATTCAGCTTAGCCGGAGATTTATTCAGTACGCGGTACAGCGGGGACCTTTGATACACAAAAGAATCGCTTCCTTATTTCGAGGCATTGCGTTTCATGCTTATTCGACCGCGAGCTATTGTTCGATCGCGTTCGAGAGGCTGTCGAATTGTAATCAGTGCTCAGATATCGTCTTCGGAATTGAATCATAATACTATAAGATAGTAGAGGTGTGCGTTTAGGTCGGGAGGTGTGTCGTATAGGTAGGGCTGCGTGCATATGAGTAGGGGTGTGTGCATGTAGAGATGTGTGTCACATGGGTAACGCTGTATGGATGTGGGTAGAGATGTGTGTTATATCGGTAGGACTATGTGGATATAACAACAGTAGCAATAATAATAAGAATAGATATAGTTGTGTGTATATATGTAGAGGTGTGTATCATATAGGTAGACATGTGTGCATATAGGTGGAGATATGTGCATAGATGTAGGTAGACGTGTGTGTCATATAAGTAGACGTGTATACATGTATACGTAGGTGTATGTGCATACATATAGATAAAGGTGTGTACATATAGGTGGAGTTATGTACACATAGGTAGATGTGTGTGCATATAGGTAGAGGTATGAACACATAGGTAGATGTGTGTGCATATAGGTAGAGGTGTGTATCATATAGGCAGACGTATGTGCACATAGGTAGAGGTATGTGCATACATATAAATAAAGGTGTGCACATATAGCTGGAGTTATGTACATATAGGTAGATGTGTGTGCACATAGGTAGAAGTGTGTGCATATAGGTAGACGTACGTGCATGTGGGTAGATATGTACATATGTAATTTAATTTGCAATTTATTTATAAATCAAAAGACTGCATTCACACATGAGATTTTCACATATCAGAGTTCGCAAACCTTCAAACTTCAAATTGCAAAATTTTTCAAATTCGTAAATGTGCATATCCCAAAATTACTCACATTCCTAAACATACAATTCTCTAGTAGTTCGCAAACTTTCAGTTCTATTTTCCAGAATTATTCATGTCCCCCAAACCGAATCTCGAATTCCAACATCCTTAACTCCCTAGCCAATGGAATATTTCCTTAAAGAGTGGCAAAATTATTTGACCAAGTCGAAATTAATTTAAAAGTTGACAAGTTATTGTATCGTTTACAAGTACAGAATTAATATGGATATAATTTGTAACGATGTCCTAAATAATCTCTTCCGTTATCGAATCGACTTACGATCACGTGCACACACTAAGGCAACGAAATTCATGGTCGACACGAGCGGTGGGGTGCGATGCTTTAACCAGCGCTTCACGTGCGATCGCTTTTTCATTTCCGCAATTTACATCCATTTGTAGCGGAGAAATCCAGCTCGCTGCACCTGGCTTGTTCTAACCCAACCCAAAAGCGTTCCGTTAAATCTACTCGGTAGACCTTTATACGCCAATATAGGTCATCCCTGAACACGATAAAAAAGAAAGGTCAGCGTACCAGGGGGACAGTTTTTCCATTGCGACGAGGACGACTGTTAACCACCAGAAATAATCAAACAGGGATTATTCATTATTGCCTGAAACGATACATTCTACACTCAAATATACTTCCAAAATACGCAAAGTGCGATTCCAGTAAAACTACTTTCGGAATTTAAAAAATTAGAAAATGAGGAAATCACTAAAATAGATAATAGGGAAATGGGAAATGGAAAATGGGAAATGAGAAATGGGAAATGGGAAATGGGAAATGGGAAATGGGAAATGGGAAATGGGAAATGAGAAATGGGAAATGGGAAATGGATATGGGATATGGGATATGGGATGTGGGATATGGGATATGGGATATGGGATATGGGATATGGGATATGGGATATGGGATATGGGATATGGGATATGGGATATGGGATATGGGATATGGGATATGGGATATGGGATATGGGATATGGGATATGGGATATGGGATATGGGATATGGGATATGGGATATGGGATATGGGATATGGGATATGGGATATGGGATATGGGATATGGGATATGGGATATGGGATATGGGATATGGGATATGGGATATGGGATATGGGATATGGGATATGGGATATGGGATATGGGATATGGGATATGGGATATGGGAAATGAGAAAATGGGGAAATGGGGACATGGGGAAAAACTAGAAAGGTAGAAATTTAGAAATTTGGGAAATTAGGAAACTAGGCAGTTAAGTAACAGGAGAGTTAGAAAAGTGGTAAATTAGGAAACTTGGATGTTAGGCGATTGGGAAATTTGGAAATTGGGAAATTGGGAAATTGTGGTATTGGGGTATTGGGGTATTGTGAAAGTGGGAAAGTGGGAAATTGGGAAATCTAACTTGGGAAATGGTAATTGGGGAAATGGGAATTGGGGAAATGGGAATTGGGGAAATGGGAATTGGGGAAATGGGAATTGGGGAAATGGGAATTGGGGAAATGGGAATTGGGGAAATGGGAATTGGGGATATGGGAATTGGGGATATGGAGAAATGGGGAAATGGGAATTGGGGAAATGGGAATTGGGGAAATGGGAATTGGGGAAATGGGAATTGGGGAAATGGGAATTGGAGAAATGGGAATTGGGGAAATAGAAATTGGGGAAATGGGAACTGGGGATATGGAGACATGGGGACATGGGGAAATGAGGAAAAAAATACAAAAGTAGACCTCTAGAAATTTGGGAAATTAGAAAACTGTACAATTAAGAAACAGGGAAATTGGGAAATTGGGAAATTGGGAAATTGGGAAATTCGGAAATACGGAAATTAGAAAATTGGCAAATTGGAAAATTGGAAAATTAGAAAATTAGAAAATTAGAAAATTAGGAAAGTAGAAAATTAGAAAATTAGAAAAGTAGAAAATTAGAAAATTAGAAAAGTAGAAAATTAGAAAATTCGGTCGATTGGCAACTAACAAACTAAAAAATTTAAGAATGTATTTAGAAATTCAGCAGCCTTAAAATTAGTGAACATCAAGTCTTTGAAATTTACATACGTGTCGGAACATAAATAAAAGCTGCGTTGTACTCGATTGTATCTTAAAGCCGGCGCTGCTTACATTTACCAGGTAAATGGAGTACCGCGATCCGAGATTCGCGTTGCAGACGGTGAAATGGAGCGAAGAAATTGTCAAGCAGAAAACAATTTCCAGCAGAGTAACTACCCGGTTGATAAAAAAGGAACGTAAAGTACACAGCTGACAGATAAAAAGTTTCTCTATCGCGAGATAACGTTATCACTCGTCGACCGTCATCTTTTACGTCCCAATTTACGCCTGGCGGACACGGGGCACTCGCGAGCCGGGTAGAGCGGCTAAAACGCAAGATGAAAGGAGCCACGGCGTTGAAAGAAAACGCCCGGGGTCGAAAATAAAAAGGAGAGCCTCGCCGAGTTTCCTTGTCCAGCAAGTTTGATTACTGTTCTCTTTTTTTCCCCTTTTTCGCCGTGACGAGCAACGGATCAAATTTTCCAACCGCTATATCGACGCTCATACGAGTTTCTTTCGGAACCTGTCCTCTTTTCTCCTCTTCCTTTTCCCTCCCTCTGTCCGTCTTGTTTTCAATTAGAACTCTATCGATCGTGATAAAGTACGATACCCGACGAACCTCCTCTTTGACGGGATTTAATTAAAAACTACGTCGAATCGGATTTCGCTGATCATTAATCAAACTATCGTTCGGTCGTTACACGATGTTACGGGAAGCTGTACGAAGTACCATTGACAAAACTATATGGTCTTTATTAAACCCGTTAGCTCTGTTAAACTCGTTAGAGATGAATGGGTATTGTCGAATACACGTTTTGAGGTATTTGGCTGATTACACAATTTCGATATATGGTTTAATGTAACATCATGGAAACGATTATTACAGATGGAATTTGTGTCTATAGCAATTGTGAAGATACAATTATAATTTCGCACTATTATTATTATATTCTAATTTAATATATTATATTATTTAATACACTGTTGTTCACTAGTGCTCACTAGTGTGAATATTGATCTGTATTAATATTACACAATGTTAAAGAAAAGTGATGTGGAGCATAATTATATGATCTTCATTAAATTCGTCATAGATGAAGATGCATTTTTGATATTGCAGATACATTTCAAAGACATTTGTTAGGTTAGGTTAGAACATTTGTTAAATTGTATTACAGAAGCATAACACAGCACAAACAGTCACATGAATGAAATTTATATGCAACATTATAATAACAATAATGTTTATTAGCAATGTTTAGTATTATTATTATAACACTACATTATTATTCCTAATATATCATACCACACTAAATTAATACTACCAGCCTACCAAAGAATCTTGTCACTGTCATACTAAAATAATACGAACTTGTCAAACTGAATCTTTCCAAAAATCGTTTGACTCGAAGGATGAATGATCAAACGCGTATCTGGAACGTTCTAAAATCCCCGCGAGATAAAAGCCATAAAAAATGTGACGAACGTTTGTGCATTCGCCTGAGGAAAGTAACGTTAATGATATACCCAAAGGATATATGTAGATCGATGTCAACACGATTCTCTAAAGTACTTGATTCATTGAATTCGCGAACGAGGAAAGAGGTGAAAATCGATTCATACGTATCCGAATATGCATGTTTCAATTTTCGCCAAGTTCGTGGAATCAGATCACGATACTCGACATGTTACCCGAATTATTTATCTCGAACTGAAAATGTCCGTTTTAATGGAACATTTTTGGTTAATGAAGTAGGATTCCCTTTTGTGAAACGATACGATGGGGTGTAATGGTCACGGCGGGAAGGACGCATTTGTTAACGAAAATCCCTACGAAATCCCGTAACGATGAAACGCGATGGGATTATACGGTATTTATGCCGCGATCAAAAATTCGCGGGCGCGCCCAATTGCCCGGATCGGTTTAATGAAGTTACAAGATCTACAAACATTGAAATATTTCACGCGAATCGCGGATAATGGGATCGAAATGCGAACATCGATTAGATATCATTCGATATTACTCGATCTACTTTTCCCATATGATCATATACTGGAAATTGGGGAATGTGGGAATTGAGGAATGTGGGAATTGGGAAATGTGAGAATTGGGGAATGTGAGAATTGGGGAATGTGGGAATTGCGTGATGTAGGAAATGGGGAATGTCGGAATTGGGGAATGTGGGAATTGGGATATGTGGGAATTGGGAAAAGTGAGAATTCGGGAATGTGAGTGTTGGGGAATGTGGGAATTGGGGAATCTGGGAATTGGGGAATGCGAGAATTGGGGAGTGTAATAGTTGGAGAATGTGGGAATTGGAGAATATAGGAATTGGGAATGTGGGATTTGGGGAATGTGGAAATTTGGGAATGTGGGATTTGGGGGATGTGGGATTTGGGAGATGTGGGAATTGGGGGATGTGGGAATTGGGGAATCTGGGAATTGGTGAATGTGGGAATTGAGGAATGTGGGAATAGGGGAATGTGGGAATTGGGGAATCTGGGAATTGGGGAATCTGGGAATTGAGATATGTGGGAATTGTGAAAAGTGAGAATTTAGGAATGTGGGAATTGGGGAATGAGGGAATTGGGGAATGTGAGAATTCGGGAGTGTAAGAGTTGGGGAGTGTAAGATTTGGGGAATGTGGGAATTGAAGAATTTGGGAATTGGGGAATGTGGAAATTTGGGAATGTGGGAATTGGGCGATGTGGGATTTGGGGGATGTGAGAATTGGTGAATGTGGGAATTGGGGAATGTGGGAATTTGGGAGTGTAAGAGTTGGGAAATGTGGGAATTTGAGAATATAGGAATTGGGGAATGTGGGAATTGGGGAGTGTAAGAGTTGTGAAATGTGGGAATTGGAGAATATAGGAATTGGGAATGTGGGATTTGGGGAATGTGGAAATTTGGGAATGTGGGATTTGGGGGATGTGGGATTTGGGAGATGTGGGAATTGGGGGATGTGGGAATTGGGGAATCTGGGAATTGGTGAATGTGGGAATTGAGGAATGTGGGAATAGGGGAATGTGGGAATTGGGGAATCTGGGAATTGAGATATGTGGAATTGTGAAAAGTGAGAATTTAGGAATGTGGGAATTGGGGAATGAGGGAATTGGGGAATGTGAGAATTCGGGAGTGTAAATGTTGGGGAGTGTAAGATTTGGGGAATGTGGGAATTGAAGAATTTGGGAATTGGTGAATGTGGGAATTGGGGAATGTGGTAATTTGGGAGTGTAAGAGTTGGGAAATGTGGGAATTTGAGAATATAGGAATTGGGGAATGTGGGAATTGGGGAGTGTAAGAGTTGGGAAATGTGGGAATTTGAGAATATAGGAATTGGGGAATGTGAGAATTGGGGAGTGTAAGAGTTGGGGAATGTGGGAATTGGGGAATGTAGGAATCTGGGAATGTTATAAGGTGGGAGTGCTGGTATGTGGGGATGTGGAGATGTGAGGATGTGCGCATGTGGGTATTTGGAAATATACGAATCTGCAAATTTGGGAATTTACGAATTTACGAATTTGGAAATTAGGGAATTAATGAATTAGATATTTGAAATTTGATGAAGTACAAATTAGAAATTCGAGAACTTGGGAATTTAGGTGTTTAGGAATTTGCAAATTAGAAAGTTGAGAACTCGGCTATTTGAAAATTCGGGAATCTTTCAATCTGAAAACCTACTTTAGAAGTTTACAAATTTCAAAATGTCCTGATATCTCAGATTTACACCAAATGTTCGCCAAATCGAACATTTCACTATATCACCACACACTCGATCTACTTCTCTCATATAACCATACTGTACCGCTACAACCTGTACAATACCAAAAATTTTTTCAACCAACCCTACACATGTGAAAACAGCTCTCCACAAAACCCTTATCAATACGACAATCCCCACATACTTACCGCAACCATTCTCCCCAGCGATCTAAACTACCATAACCCTATAACAAACTTCTCCCTTATTAAATCTTCCCTAAGACCAGTCACAATTAACGGCAATCGAATTCGACCGCACTTTTAATATCATCTCCAACAGTTAAAAGTTTCACGAACAAGCAGAGAAGCAATAAAACGGTGCACCGTGGACCACATGCACCTCGTGTTCCACACACGAGATAAATGTTAATGGCCAAGGTAGACGTTCGACAGCGTCTACGATTTCTACGACCGTCCATAGTTTTATTTTTTCGTTTCCTCCTCTCGAAAATCGTGGCGAACAAACGAGAGGAGCCTGGGGGCTGCGGCAATCAGGAGGGTTTTTCCACGATCTCGTTGATTCTCCTTTTCTTCCCAGCTTTCTCTCGCATGGTTCGTTTTTCCTTTTTCTTCCTTTTTCCCTCGACGTTCCGCAGCCACGGAGTCGTCGGATCCTCCCTGTCCCATCTCTATCTGATGGCCCGTGCTAAATCGGCCATTATCCAATTGTCCTGGTGTGTGTAGTGCATGTGGTCGCACACACGTGTAACTCGAGATGGGCGGATGGAAGGTGGTTCGATCGTGTCTCGTGCTTTTACCTTTCCACCGTTAACTTCTTGCCTCATGATTTTTTCACCGGGCGCCCTACGCCGTGCTTGGACTGCCAGTAATTATGCTAATGCGTGTTTTTTGGTTGCATATGGCTCGCATATTTTATTCGACGACTGATATTTGCCGCACATTTGGCATTCGCTGCGATGTTAGTGCTTCTTGGGGCAGGGGGAAAAGGAATTCGAAAATTTTCGGATTTGGGAAGCTGAACGTTGAGAGACTTGAAAATTCTGTTATATGGATATTTGCAGATTTGAAATGATAAAAAGTGGGAAATTTGGAAAATTGATTGGATGAAAATTTGCAGATTTGGGAAGTAGAAAATTTGGATATTCGGTAGTTTAAAGGTTGAGAGATCTGAGAAGTTGAAGATTGGGAATTTGGAAATTTGGCAATTAGAGATTGTTGATTGAAGGTTTGATGATTGAAGGTTTGGAAATTTGAGAACTTTGGAATTTCTGAATTAAGGATTACGAAATTATATATTTAGCAAACTAATGTGGGAATGTCGGAATTTGGGAATTGGGGAATGTAGGAATTGGGGTATGTAGGAATTGGAGAATGTAGGTATTGGGGAATGTGGGAATTGGAAAATGTTGCAATTGGGGAATGTGGGAATTGGGAATGTAGGAACTGGGGGATGTGGTAATTGGGAGATGTGGGAATTGGGGAATGTAGGTATTGAGGAATGTAGGAATTGGGGGATATGGGAATTTGGGAACGTGGGAATTGGGGAATGTGGGAATTGGGGAATGTGGGAATTGGAGAATGTGGGAATTGGGAAATGTGGGAATTGGGAAATGTGGGAATTGGGGAATGTGGGAATTGGGAATGTAGGAATTGGGGGATATGGGAATTGGAAAATGTTGGAATTTGGGAATGTGGGAATTGGGGAATATGGGAATTGGGGAATGTGGGAATTGGGGGGTGTGGTAATTGGGGAATGTGGGAATTGGGGAATATAGGAATTGGGGAATGTGGAAATTGGAAAATGTTGGAATTGGGGAATGTGGCAATTGGGGAATTGAAGAATTCTGAAATGTGGGGATTGGGGAATGTGGAAATTAAGTAATGTAAGAATTTGGGATTGCGAGGATTTAGAAATTTGGGAATATGGAAATTTGAGACTTTAGGAATTTACGAATTTACGAAATTTTGGCATCTAAAAGTTTTTAGAAATTTAAAAACTTAGAAGTTATGTAACTTTGGAATATATGAATACAGAAATTGTGAAGTTACAAACTCCAAAAATTTAGAAATTTAGAAATTGAAAAGTTGAAGAATTAAAAAATCCGATAAAATATATTTAGAACCCTAAAAATTACAAACAAATTTGATGATGTGATAATTGAAAAACTGTGTACCTATAAAGTATAAAAATTTGAATATTTACGAACGAAAAGTCGACAAATTTTACCGGAAAGCGTGTACATTTGCTGTACATTTTTGGGTGGTTGGAACCAGAGAGCCACAACTTATACTAAGGTCTTCTCGGAAGAAATATGAAAACGTGCAAGACATTCTTCAAAACTAGATACGGTCTACGGAAACCGGCTTTGAATACATTTAAATTTTTACGTAAGACGGGCTAGTGTCTTGTTAAGAGAAGCACGCTGAAGAATGTTAATCAAGTCTGACCGTGCAACGAACGAGGTGTGAATAACGCATGGAATTACGGAGGATTAATTATCATTCTTTCTATCCGGTCCAATTAAAATCAACGATGCAAACGCGGAGACATATACATTACTAATTGCAAATTCACTGCGTAAGTTTCGATTACTTTGTATTTGATCTTTTCGGGAAGTAGGATGTTAATTTAATTGATTATAATTCGATTAAATCTGTTATCGACCAGTTGATTTTAAGGTAATTTGAGTTCATTGCGGAAATCGTGAAAAAATACGTCAAACAAAATTTGTATTTATAAGTTACAAAATTTATAACAACAAGTTACAAATTAATTAACTATTGATAATTAGTCAAATACGTTTAGTTCATTCGATTAATTTTACAATGAATATTGTAGTATATCTTCGTCCAAATAATACAACGTTTTATTAAAAAAGTTTGCAAAATAATGTTAATTTGTTAAACAAATAAATTTGTCAAAAATCCACTTACGCCATATAATTGACCTTTTCAAACAGAAAAATTTGCATTTTGAATTTGATGTCTAGGTCTAATAGTTCCGGAGATATTTTGGAAAATAGCTCTTTCAACCCCAACTGTAAGGGTTATTTTCACCACTTCAAAGTGAATATTCGTACGTAAAAAGAAATACGGGTCAAATACTTTTTCGAGTAAAATATAAAAATTTCCTTAAAATCAGCTTGTATGAATTAGGTGTTGTCCCTTGTAAGAGCGAACGGTTAATGAAGAGAATAAAGTCGGCAAGGTTGGCACTTGATTTTCGCTTTCGACGAAAGAAGAGATCCCTGTCAAAAGGGCTGCGAGGTGCAAAACGTAATATTCAACATTCCGAAAAGTTTCCGGTTGATTAAAGCCAGTTAAGAAGCGTGGGCGATTCCGAAGACCGTTGGAAGTTGCCATCGCTGTATCTCGGCAAAGAGTGGTTGGCAACTGTTCGCAAACACCGCAGCCCGCTTCCGGCATTATTCAGGTCGAATTTAATATTCGCTCATTATTCAAAATTAGCCCGACTTCTCCGGAGTCTCGTTCCTGTTCCACTAGGTGGCCGCTAGCTACTAGAAATCATCGTTATTACAAATCCTGAGGGACGAATCGGGGACAGCCGAAGAATAGGGAATAGGAAAACAAACGGGCGAGTAGGTTGTGTACTAAAACAGCGAATCTCTCTTTTCTAGGAGGAATGTGGTAACTGTGGAAGAGGACTCATGTTTGGAGATTACGGAGGATTTTTAAGAATATGAAAGTTTGGAGATGTTGATATTTGGGAATTTAGGGATTTGGGGACGTAGGAATTTGGAAAGGTAAATTTAGGCGAATAGGTGTTGGGAAATGGTGGAATTTGGTGAACTAGGAATTTGGGGATTTTGGAATTTGATCACTAGGATTTGGGGACTTGAGGATTTAAGAATTTAGGGATTTGGGGACGTAAATTTTGGCGAATAGGTGTTGGGGAAAGTTGGAATTTGGGGATTTTGAAATCTGATCACTAGGATTTGGGGACTTCAGGATATAGGAATTTAGGAATTTGGGGACGTAGGAATTTGGAGAACTGAGAATTTGGAAACGTAAATTTGGGCAAATTGGTGTTTGGGAATGGTGGAATTTGGTGAATTAGGAATTTGGGGATTTTGGAATTTGGGGATTTTGGCATTTGAGAACTAGGATTTGGGGACTTGAGGATTTAGGAATTTGGGGATTTGGGGACGTAGGAATTTGGAAACGTAAATTTGGGCGAATAGGTGTTGGGGAATGTTGGAATTTGGTGAATTAGGAATTTGGGGATTTTGGAATTTGAGAACTAGGATTTGGGGACTTCAGGATATAGGAATTTAGGGATTTGGGGACGTAGGAATTTGGAAACGTAAAATTGGGCGAATAGGTGTTGGGGAATGTTGGAATTTGGTGAATTTGGAATTTGGGGATTTTGAAATCTGATCACTAGGATTTGGGGACTTCAGGATATAGGAATTTAGGGATTTGGGGACGTAAGAATTTGGAAACGTAAATTTGAGCGAATAGGTGTTGGGGAATGTTGGAATTTGGTGAACTAGGAATTCGGGGATTTTGGAATTTGATCACTAAGATTTGGGGACTTGAGGATTTAGGAATTTAGGGATTTGGGGATGTAGGAATTTGGAAACGTAAATTTAGGCAAATAGGTGTTGGGAAATGGTAGAATTTGGTGAACTAGGAATTTGGGAATTTTTGGAATTTGAGAACTAGGATTTGGGGGTTTGAGGATTTAGGAATTTAGGGATTTGGGGACGTAGGAATTTGGAAACGTAAATTTGAGCGAATAGGTGTTGGGGAATGTTGGAATTTGGTGAACTAGGAATTTGGGGATTTTGGAATCTGATCACTAGGATTTGGGGACTTCAGGATATAGGAATTTAGGGATTTGGGGACGTAGGAATTTGGGGACGTAAATTTGGGCGAATAGGTGTTGGGGAATGTTGGAATTTGGTGAACTAGGAATTCGGGGATTTTGGAATTTGATCACTAAGATTTGGGGACTTGAGGATTTAGGAATTTAGGGATTTGGGGATGTAGGAATTTGGAAACGTAAATTTAGGCAAATAGGTGTTGGGAAATGGTAGAATTTGGTGAACTAGGAATTTGGGAATTTTTGGAATTTGAGAACTAGGATTTGGGGGTTTGAGGATTTAGGAATTTAGGGATTTGGGGACGTAGGAATTTGGAAACGTAAATTTGAGCGAATAGGTGTTGGGGAATGTTGGAATTTGGTGAACTAGGAATTTGGGGATTTTGGAATCTGATCACTAGGATTTGGGGACTTCAGGATATAGGAATTTAGGGATTTGGGGACGTAGGAATTTGGGGACGTAAATTTGGGCGAATAGGTGTTGGGGTATGTTGGAATCTGGTGAACTGGGAATTTGGGGATTTTGGAATTTGATCACTAGCATTTGGAGACTTCAGGATATAGGAATTTAGGGATTCGGGAACGTAGGAATTTTGAAACGTAAATTTGGGCGAATAGGTATTGGGGAATGTCGGAATTTGGTGAACTAAGAATTTGGGGATTTTGGAATTTGAGAACTAGGATTTGGGGATTTGAGGATTTAGGAATTTAGGGATTTGGGGACGTAGGAATTTGGGGACGTAAATTTGGGCGAATAGGTGTTGGGGAATGTTTTAATTTGGTGAACTAGGAATTTGGGGATTTTCAGATTTGATCACTAGGTTTTGGGGGTTTAGGAATTTAGGAACGTACGATCAGACGCATAGGTGTTTGAGAATCTTGGAATCTGGGAATTTTGGACTTCGATCAATAGGATTTGGGAATGTTGAGATAGAAGCTCTAGGAATTTGGGAATCTAGGGATTTGGGAAAATATACTCGGGTGCATAGGTATTTGAGAATGTTGAAATTTAGGGATTTTGGAATTTGATCACTAGCAGTTAAGAATGTTGAAATTAGAGATCTAGGAATTTGGGAATCTAGGGATTTGGGAAAATAAAGTGTGGCCCATAGGTATTTGAGAATGTTGGAATTTGGGGATTTAGGAATTTGATGATTAGGATTTGGGAATGTTGAGATAGAAGTTCTAGGGATTTGGAATCTAGGGATTGAGAAAAATAAAGCGGGGTCCATAGGTATTTGGGAATGTTGGAATTTGGGGATTTTAGAATTTAATCATTAGCAATTGGGAATATTGAAATTAAAGATCTAGAGATTTTATGATCTAGGGATTTCAAAAAATAAAGTAGATCCCATAAATATTTGGAAATGTTATAATCTAGGAATTTTGAGATTTGATCGACAAATCCCACTCGATCGATAATAATCGATCCCAACCCAAAGTTCCTATATTCACTCCCTATATGCCTAAGAAGGTATCCATCTACTTCCATTCCGTATTTTATCCGATCGACAGTGAATAAAATTCTAAAAAAAAAAACTATTATTCGAAGCAAACAACATCGTTCGCGTCTGTTTCTTGTTTAATAAATTGTCCAATGGTTATTATTCAGCATAGTGCACAGACACCTATTCGTTTGTCGCTCGTTAAATGCAGGAAGCGTGGACAATTTGAAGAGCATCGAGTATCCATTGTATACGATCCATCTATTGGCTACACGTGCCGATATTTTCATACGTAAATTACGTCGGGATTGAGCTGAACCTCGGACAATAACAGTCGCGCGATGAAAATTAATTATAGCATGGACAGTGTGAAATAGACCTTATATACAATCAAATTTTGTGCACCTGCACATAAATCTCATCGAAAATTAGACATCACTGATATTTATTTCATTCTATCATTTTCACGTTTTTTACCGGATTTTTAGTTTATTCGAACATTTAAATCAATTGTACATATTAATTTTAACTTTATTTATTTCAGGAGTAATAATTATATTCGATTATAATTTAAGGTAAATTGGAAAATGTAAAATAAAATATTTTTATTTTATCAAATTTATAATTATTTTTGTAATAATGTATAACGAATTTTATTTAGTCATATTTTTGATCAATTTAATCAATTATAATTATAAATATATGTATTAATATTTTTAACACCTACATATAATGGACAGGTTATTTAACAATGTCTAATTATTTTCAACATTCAAATTACTTTCAAAAATATTTTACAAGATGTGTAACTGTTAAATCATTTACACCTTCTTTTATGTACAACATAATGAAACATGACCTAAGTATATTTTACCTGACACAAGTTATTCGTGCTAAAGTCTTTACCAAAGGAACGCGAAAAAATGGTATAACATGAAAGTGTTTTATACGCAAAGTTCCCAATAAAACCCTGTATGCGATTAAACCATAGCATACCTTTTCCCATTAGCGTTAAACGAAAGCATAAGTTTGCTCTTAAAGCGTTTAAGTAATTCGAAAATGTCTCTCGCCTCTTGGTTTGGTCAATTTTTCTCCATGAAATTCTAATAAACCCCTCGACACCTTCTTGAACATCCCTTCGTGCATCGAACTTTTTTAATTCAGGCTACTTTTTATCATACCCTTGGTATAGATTAAAAACGGGCGAGCTATTAATGTAATACCTTGACTGGCACGAATTTAATTTACCCAAATAATTAAAAAATCTGTACAGCAAGGAATGTTTCAATATGGTACTAAAAATTATTTGAGGTAAATTGAAAAATTTAATTACAGAATGTGATCGTTAATTGTAGTTGATTGAACGTGACTGTGAAGTAATTAAATTTAGAGGGAGGCAGACAAATTTGGAGAAAAATTGAAATAGTGTTTGTTTGTGTGAGGTGTATAACTTCCCATATTTCTAAATTCCAGAAGTTATCCCATAACACTCAATTTTATAGATTCTCAAATTCGCAAACTCGTAGATTTCCAAATTCCTACAATTTCAAGTTTCTTATTTTCTAAATGAAATCCTCAACCCTCCAAATTTCTACATTTTAGAATTCTCAAATGCCCAAACTCTCAAATTCCAAAATTTCCATGATACCATATTTCTACATTTTTTAATCTCTAAATGTCTAAATTCTCAACTCTCCAAATTTCTACATTTTAGAATTCTCAAATGCCCAAAATCTCAAATTCAAAAATTCCCACATAACCATATTACTACATTTCCTAATTTTTAAATCACTAAATCCTCAACTCCCCAAATTTCTAAATTTGAAAATTCTCAAATCCCCAAATTCCCACAACCCGAAATGTCTGAAACCCCAAATCTTCAACTCCCCAAATTTCTACACTTAAAAATTTTCAAATCCCCCCACTCTCAAATCCCCAGATTCCCACAACCCCAAATTTCTAAATCCCCAAATCTTCAACTCTACAAATTTCTAAATGTTAGAATTCTCAAATCCCCAAATTCTCACAATCCCAAATTTCTAAATCCTCAAATCCACAACTCCCCAAATTTTTAAATTTTGGAATTCTCAAATCCCCAAATTCTCAACTTTCAAAATTCTCACATTCCCAAAATTCTAAATCCCCAAATCCTCAACTCCCCAAATTTCTACACTTTAAAATTCTCAAATCCCCAACTCTCAAATCCCAAAATTCCCACAATCCTAAATTTCAAAATCCCCATATCCTCAACTCCCCAAATTTCTACACTTTAAAATTCTCAAATCCCAAAATTCTAAATCCCCAAATCCTCAACTCCCCAAATTTCTACACTTTAAAATTCTCAAATCCCAAAATTCTAAATCCCCAAATCCTCAACTCCCCAAATTTCTACACTTTAAAATTCTCAAATCCCCAACTCTCAAATCCCAAAATTCCCACAATCCTAAATTTCAAAATCCCCATATCCTCAACTCCCCAAATTTCTACACTTTAAAATTCTCAAATCCCAAAATTCTAAATCCCCAAATCCTCAACTCCCCAAATTTCTACACTTTAAAATTCTCAAATCCCCAACTCTCAAATCCCAAAATTCCCACAATCCCAAATTTCAAAATCCCCAAATCCTCAACTCCCCAAATTCCTACACTTAAAAATTTTCAAATCCCCAAACTCTCAACTCCCAAAATCCCAAATTTCTTAATTTCTAAATCCCCAAATCTTAAACTTCCCAAATCCAAAAATTTCCCAATTCTCAAATGAATTAATTCGCAAATTTTCAAACCCTCAAATTGCCAAATCCCCAAATTAAAAAATTCCCAAATTTCTAACTCAAATTATTCCTCTTCCTTTCTACACACACTAGTTGAACTTTTGTCTATAATGTCTGTCACAGTGCATGTTTGGTCATGATCAGAGCATTAGCATGCGTGCAGGTTATTTTAGTCGATAGTACGGGGGCTATATCCAACGTATCGTCCGATTATTTGCCGGGGGTGGATACCCTTTAGTGTCGAACGCGGTTGATATTGCCTATACAGGAAACGTGCTGCAGAGGACGGCGATAGAGTGAAGTTAATGCGATCATCATTCGAAGAACCTATATACTGTCCGCAATTTCATCCGTTATTTCAATTTCTTTATATCTCGTAATATATTTATAATCAGCCACCTTAATTAACCCCTATATGACCATAAATAGAATTGCGTGATTACAAACTATTTCAATCTGCAATTTGAAAATTTTGAAATATAATATATTAATAATCAGCAAAACTAAAAATCATTATATAATCATAAATAAGGTTATGTTGTTATAAATAAATTTGATACGCAATTTGAAAATTCTGAAATATGATAATATATTCATAGTCAGCAAAATTAAAAATCATTATATAATCACAAATAAGGTTACGTTGTTATAAATAAATTTGATACGCAATTTGAAAATTTTGAAATATAATATATTCATAGTCAGCAAAATTAAAAATCATTATATAATCACAAATAAGGTTACGTTGTTATAAATAAATTTGATACGCAATTTGAAAATTTTGAAGTATGATAATATATTCATAGTCAGCAAAATTAAAAATCATTATATAATCACAAATAAGGTTACGTTGTTATAAATAAATTTGATACGCAATTTGAAAATTTTGAAATATGATAATATATTCATAGTCAGCAAAATTAAAAATCATTAGATAATCACAAATAAGGTTACGTTGTTATAAATAAATTTGATACGCAATTTGAAAATTCTGAAATATGATAATATATTCATAGTCAGCAAAATTAAAAATCATTATATAATCACAAATAAGGTTACGTTGTTATAAATAAATTTGATACGCAATTTGAAAATTCTGAAATATGATAATATATTCATAGTCAGCAAAATTAAAAATCATTATATAATCACAAATAAGGTTACGTTGTTATAAATAAATTTGATACGCAATTTGAAAATTTTAAAAATGATGTAAAATTGTAAATTAACTATTGTAAACAGAATTGCAGTCATAAATACAGTCATAAGTAGATTGCAGATATTTATGCATGCATGATGCATAAAAGTCTACAAGGTATAAATCATTTTAGGTTATGTCTCTCAAGATTATATTGTGTATTTACATTTTACCTGGACACATCATAAATCTAGTTATCAATGATCTTACGCGGTCATATCTTATACGATAATCTTACATGGTAATAAATTAGATTACACAGTTATAAATAATTTTGTACATTCACAGATAATATACAATGATAAATGACATACGATCGTAGATAATGTGATATAGCTATAAATTCGATTACACAGTTATAAATAACCGTGTACGGTTATAAATAATTTTCTACGATTGCAAATAATCTTATGCAGTTATAAATAATTTCGTACGATTATACATATCGTTATAAATAACCTTCATGAATGTACGATAAATTTCCTCTCCGCCATGCTGGTTCTACTATTTCATATTTTCATACTCTAAACCTCCGTTTGATAAAACTGATAAATATTTCAACGATAAAGTGATTGATGAACATTATTTCAGTAGACTTAATCCGTGTACAGGGAAAGTATTCTTTTTTAATTTTGAAGGTATAATATTAATAACCTTCTTCTTTTTAATTTTGCAGATATAATATTAATACATTTCTTCTATTTTCATTTTGCAGGTATAATATTAATACCTTAGTTCTTTTTTAATTTTGCAAATATAATATTAATACCTTAGTTCTTTTTCAATTTTGTAGGCATAATTTTAATAACATTCTTCTTTGTTTCATTTGGAAAGAATAATCTCGTATTTTTTTATGGTTATTGTCGATACATCTCGGTTATGTATCCTAATCTACTAACAATGTGTCATGACACAGCTATCTAAACCAGAAAATGACGCATTAAGAATCGAGTAGCAACCTCTCCCTTCAAAAGACTACTTCCCGCCATTCGTATTCAATACCCCTCGCGCAAAAAACAATTACCGGAGTTTCCTCCGCGAGCACCTAAACCAGAAAATTCATACACCGCATTAAGAATCGAGTAGCGACGTTTCCCTCCGAAAGACTTCTCCCTCGACGGTCGTATTCACAGCCCTCCCACGCAAAAACAATTACCCGAGTTTCTAAAAGTATCCGTCGCCGGTTGGCTGGAAAAGAAACGAGTCGCGATATCCTATTATAATCCGCATGAACGTAGAAAAAGGGTGGATGGTGTGAGTCGGAGGCGAGTGAAATCGCATTCAACCATGATCGTATCGTGGTTAGATCGAAAGGGAGGGGAAAAAAAAAGAGAACGAAGGGGATGAAGAAGACTTCTCGACTCGGCACGTCGCGGCTACTTAGGGATTAATCCGGTATCGTCTGATATCTCGTTCGAACAGGGGACGATGAAAAAGACGACGGGAAAAAAAGAGGAGACGCGTGGATGAAATTACTCGGAGGTTCGTGGTGGCTGAGAGGTTATGACGTAGACCGATGGACGGACGAGGGAGAAAATTTTATCGGCGGTCAATCGGCTATATGGGATTATCCTGTGCGGTGATGTGTGCGAGTGTGTGTACACACCGAGCCGTAATCCAGTTGGGGTCGACAGGATAGTTTGCCGATACACCTGTCCACGTGTGCGTGTACCGGCGGCCATCTCTGTGTGCCCTTGCGTCTCTCAGTTTGACCGCGTATAGTTGACAGCGCCAACAATGCGGAGCGCAAGCTAACCGCAACGCAAATCGCACCCAAATCCTTTTGCTCTGTGACCCTCTTTGAAACGAGGATAGTAGATCGAACAATCGATACATGCTCGATTATACTTAATCCTACAAACCCTCTGGGACCGACAAACGACCCTTTACTCTGCGGTCTTTTTCTCGGGGAAAAACGACGAAATCGCGGCGACTTCTGAGTATGTGGTGATATGACACATTTGATTTGGGTTGTAGAATATTCAGTGTAAATCTGAGATGTCAAGATATTTTCAAATTTGTAGACTTCTAAAATAGCAAGTTTTCAGATTTCAAGATTTCCAAATGTCCAAATATCCGAGTTCTCAACAGTCTACTTTACAAATTCCTAAACGCCTAAATTCGCAAGTACTTGAATTTCTAATCTCCTAATTGTCAAATTTCAAATATCTAATTCATTAATTCGCTGACTACCGAATTTGCATATTCGTAAATTTCCAAATACCCAGATTCCCACATTCCCACATTTCCACATCATCATATCCCCACATTCCCACATCCCCACATTCCCACATGCCTACATGCTAGCATTCCCACCTTCTCACATTTCCAAATCCCCACATTTCCAAATCCTGCCACACCGCAATTCCTGCATTCTCCAATACCTACAATCCCCAATTCCCACATTCCCCAAATCCCACATTCCCCAATTCCCACTTTCTCCAATATCCACATTCCCCAATTTCCACATTTCTCAATTCCCACATTCCCCAATTTCCACATTTCCCAATTCCCACCTTCCCCAATTCCCACGTTCCCCAATCCCGCCATTGCCCAACTTTCACAGTCCAAAATTCCCACATTTCCCAATTCCTACAATCCCCAAATCCGATATTCCCCAATTCCCACATTCCCCAATTCCCACATTCTCCAATATCCACATTCCCCAATTCCTACATTCCCCAATTTCCACATTTCTCAATTCCCACATTCCTCAATTTCCACATTTCCCAATTCCCACATTCCCCAATTCCAACATTCCCCAATTCCCACATTTCCCAATTCCCACCTTCCCCAATTCCCACGTTCCCCAATCCCGCCATTCCCCAACTTTCACAGTCCAAAGTTCCCACATTTCCCAATTCCTACAATCCCCAAATCCGATATTCCCCAATTCCCACATTCCCCAATTCCTACATTCCTCAATTCCCACATTCCCCAATTCCCACATTTTCCAATTCCCACATCTCCCAATTCCCACATTCCCACATTCCCCAATTCCCACATTCTCCAAGTCCCACATTCCCCAATTCCCAAAAGCCCAATTCCCACATTCCCCAATTCCCACATTTCCCAATTCCCACATTCCCCAATTCCGACATTCCCGCACTCTCACACTTCCAAATTCCCACATTCCCCAATTTCCACATTCCCCAATTCCCACATTCCCCAATTTCCACATTTCTCAATTCCCACATTCTCCTATTCCCACATTCCCCAATTCCCACATTCCCAAATTCTGAAACCTACAAATCCCCAGTCTCCCGAATTTCAAAGTTCTTAATCGTCGAAATTGACATCGAACGCCAGACAATATAGCGTGCGGCGATAAAACACGAAATACTGGGACGGGCAACGAAAATCCTCCTGGCGATAGAATATACGGTGAATATGTATGCAGGACCGCACCATTTCGGTAAAATTGGCCGCAAATGAAAATCCAATATCGAGTAAAATAGTTAATAAAATGTTGCATGTATATGCAACACACATATGAAATTTCCGGACTGATATTAAATATACTTATTTGAGAAATTAATTTATAGAGTGAAATATTGTTTGGCTCTGTTCTCTCTACGTGGACCGAATAATACGAATGTTATAAAAATTTGAACTGTGCACAAAGGTTAATATAATAGTAGCGGTAACAGGGTCTAAAGCGGATCAATGTGTTACTGAATATGTTGCAAAATGAAAAATAGAAATTGATTTTGTTCGTGTCATACCACACCAAAGTGGTATTAATACATGTACGATAGACAGGAATCATGATACGAATATAACAATTTCGATAATAGAGTTTTAGATGCATAAATTATTTCCATTTTGGAATGTGTAATATTACTACACTAGGTTCGAGAGTGTTAAGTAATTAATTAATAGGGTACAATAATCTTTTTCACGATTTCACTAAGAAGAAATAATTGTGTGATTCAAAATTGCAAAACTGAATGAAATTGTAGAATTTCAAAAATTGTATGAATTTGACATTGTACAATTTAAAATTCATTCGAATTAAAATATATTAATTTTGCTATTAAATCCTTTTTATTAATGAAATTAAATTAAATATCTTCATAAAGCTTATCTTAATGTAACAAATATAAGAACTACTTCATTCTGCTTTGAATTATTAAATATATTTTAATTATAAATGTAATATAAGATTTTTAAAAAACAATACAAAAATGCAAATTTTAAATTATTTTTCTTAATCTTTTCATGGATTATCAAATCTACAGATGTCTTTAAGAATGTATATGTATATCCAATTAAGAGAATAACATTTCCCTAAAAGTTGATATCTTGTAACATTAGTAATTTATGTTTAGTCAGTAATTTATACGTTTAATTAATAATTAAATGTATTTAATATTATACAATTTTATACTTCTGTGGTATCTCGATTATCACAATGGCGATACATTCCAGAAAGTAAACGAAACGTGCATTGTTTGAAAATGGATATTTTTACAGTATAACGAGAGACGCGAGAATATCGAACCTCTATTATGTTACACGCGAAAATGCTGGAACATAATGGCGGCACGCATGAATATAAACCGCCATTGGTCCCAGTTAGCTTACCGACTCGATCGTCGAAAATCGCTCGAATAGTAGATATTCGTCGAATTATAAATACTCCGAAATCATAGCTTTATCACGGACTGTAAAGCGAAATTCTCTCTTGTTCGTGCTGTTTTACGTCCCGATTATTATTACTTATTATTGGAATCCCCTCATTAAACTCAGCCACGTTTCGCATTACCTCTTTTACGAGCCGCTCATAACACCGATAATTACGTTATCCGTGACGAGCTGGCTATTGTTTATGAAGTTTTCATGATCGAATAAACGCAAGAAACTGCCGGCAGATTTTAACCGCTTGCGAATTTGCCCACGCAAAAATCATCTCGTTCTGCTTTATCATTTTACCGCACGCAAATGCAACTTTCGCATTATGCAAATGGATGAGACAGAAGATTAATCAATTTTAACAATTTTTTATTATTTTAAGGTTAAGTGGTGATACAAGGTTAGAAATAATAAATTATTATTATAAGTTTATGTTGATAAATGTATACAAGTTAGAAATGTATACAAGTTAACTGTGGGTATGTTTCTGTAAAAGTTGGAGTTAGGTTAGGTTTAGGTATTATAACAAAATTGTATGTTAGACTAGGTTATTATAACGAGTTTATGTTAACAAAAATGTAAGTTAGGCTATTATAACAAGTTTATGTTAATAAAAATGTAGATTAAGTTAAGTCATTGAAACAAGTTTATATCAATAAATACAAAAGTTAGGTTATGATTATAACAAGTTCATAATAAGAATGCAAATCAGGTTATGTTATTACTATAACCAGTTTATATTAATAAAAATGAAGGACCCATTATTATACGGAGTCCATATTAATAGGAATGTAGGATAATTTATTATAACACGCTTATGTCAATAAAAATGGAAATTGGGTCACGTTATTATTATAAAAAGTGTATCTCAATAAAAATGAAGGTTAGATTAGCTATTATAATAACACGTTTACGTGAATAAACCGTGTATGCTTATCTTAAGTGTTAACCTAACCTACACATACATGTGTATCTACATGTGCTATCACATAACCTCATGTGTTATAACCCAACATAACATATAACCTACTTCTTTCTTTATCCCGACTTACCTAAAAGAATATTATTAAAGGAATTTATTCAGTCAGCCATATTTCATATGTGTTTAACATATGATGTACATACAACCTAATATTACCTACCCAACAAATAAAAAGCTTCCCACATAACCTATTAACAATATACTCCCTGAAACACAAGCTAAACATAATATATCGCATCAAACCCACGATATATTTCACATCTCTTTCGACAATTAAACACACACGTAAATATATCCAAAAACGGCGTCGGCCATAACTCACACATCGGCAATAACACGAGACTGCATAAACGCTCATGAACAATAGCGTATATCATTCTATTTTCGAGGATCGTATAATAAATCGAACGAAATTATTCATCAGCAGTCTGTTGAGCCGAGAAACAACGAATGTATCTTAATTCGAGGTGTTGGTCATAGTAACGTATGGCTAAGCTCTGTACACAGAATCTGCGTCGAGCCGCGCAGCACCGGCGCTATTTTGCATCGATTTACATAACGGATAAAACGGCCGGGTGCCCCTTCCCATTGTTGGAATGGTTTCTGAATTATATTTTCAGCGTCGCGGCTACGCATCCACGTTATATTCACATTCAAATATTTTCAGTAGCACCGGTTTGCCTGGATGCGCATCGTCAAACTGGACAATGGCTTCGTCTCGGCCTCGCTGTTTCCGCATGGAAAACCGAAGCCCTGTTTCCTCGCCGAAATTCTGTCACACCCTCCTCTTATCACCGACATTGTTGACAGAAAATTTCCTTCTTTGCATGAATTAACCCTTTCAACAACGAAACACCGACCGTTCTTTGCGCGACGCTTCTTCGTTTTTTGTGGATTTTTTTAGAGGGACGAAATATAAGGCCGAGTTGTTTTCGTTAGAAATTTCTGTATTTTCGCATTTCTGATTTCTTAATTTCTGAATTTTTTAAATGTAGAAATTTGCAAACATTCGACATGGAAATTTGCAAATTTAGTAATCCTTAATTCTGAAATTCCCAAATTCTCAACTTGTTGTACCCTTCATTCCGGAATTAATAAACAAATCCCTCATTCGTAACTTCTTTAGTTCTTTAGTTTCTTTAGTATTCACATTCTTGAATTCACAGCTTTATAATTTACAAATGTCCAAATACTTACAATCCCAAATTTCTAAATTTCCAAATTTCTACAGTTCCAAACTCCTAAATTTTCTAATTCCCACATCCCCCAATTCCTACATTCCCCAACACTCACATTCCCAAATTCTCACTTTTCCCAATTACCACATTCCCCAATTCCCACATCCCCCAATTCCTGCATTCCCCAACTCTCACATTCCCAAATTCTCACCTTTCCCAATTCCCACATTCCCCGATTCCCACATCCCCCAATTCCCACATTCCCAAATTCTCACTTTTCCCAATTCCCACATTCCCCAATTCCTACATCCCCCAATTCCCACATCCCCCAATTCCTGCATTCCCCAACTCTCACATTCCCAAATTCTCACTTTTCCCAATTCCCACATTCCCCAATTCCCACATCCCCCAATTCCCACATTCCCAAATTCTCACTCTTCCCAATTACCACATTCCCCAATTCCCACATTCCTCAATTCCCACATTCCCCAATTCCCACATTCCCCAATTCCCACATTCCCCAATTCCCACATCCCCCAATTCCCACATTCCCCAACACTCACATTCCCAAATTCTCACTTTTCCCAATTCCCACATTCCCCAATTCCTACATCCCCCAATTCCCACATCCCCCAATTCCTGCATTCCCCAACTCTCACATTCCCAAATTCTCACTTTTCCCAATTCCCACATTCCCCAATTCCCACATCCCCCAATTCCCACATCCCCCAATTCCCACATTCCCAATTACCATATTCCCCAATTCCCACATTCCCCAATTCCCACATTCCCCAATTCCCACATTCCCCAATTCCCACATCCCCCAATTCCCGCATTCCCCAACTCTCACATTCCCAAATTCTCACTTTTCCCAATTCCCACATTCCCCAATTCCCATATCCCCCAATTCCCATATCCCCCAATTCCCACATCCCCCAATTCCCGCATTCCCCAACTCTCACATTCCCAAATTCTCACATTTCCCAATTCCCACATTCCCCAATTCCCATATCCCCCAATTCCCATATCCCCCAATTCCCACATTCCCCAATTCCCACATCCCTCAATTCCTACATTCCCCAATTCCCACATCCCCCAATTCCGACAAACCCCAATTCCCACATTCCCCAATTTTCAAATTAACAAATTCTCAAATATCCATCCCTCAAATTCCCAAATTTCCTATCCTTAATTCCAAAATCCCCACATTCCCAAATAATTACTGTCAGTCCAAGCACAACAAACACAAGCAAGCACTCTAACTCTCCTCGTTGTCTTTCATTTTGTATCATTTTCATCAATTTTTTAAGATGAACAAAATATAGCTACGATATATTGTTTTGTTAAGATTTTGCGAGAGTACTCATAGATCAAGTGTTCTATTTTAATTAGCTTTTGCGAGGCGATGAATCATGGTGTCGCGCGTCTTCGTGTACAGGGAAACTGGGACAAGTCACTGTTCTTTTTTAAGTAAAAATAGAAGACGATGAAGGAAAATATGGTATAATACGTTCTAACGTTCTATGACCTTATTTTTTTTATGGATGCATCCGCCAAGTGCAGTTGCACTTTACTCTGTAATGCAACCCAATTTTTTTGTCGAACCAGTCGGTGCTTTGATTATCCTGCTGGTCCCAAGGGCATCAAAATGTCAATACTTTGTGAAATATCTTGCATTCTCTATTAAAAACTTTCTTAGAATACGTACTGGTTCAGATTGTACTCTAAACATTTTCTAATGCATTCTATATTTTTCATTACACGTTTTAATTAATTTGCATTGACATTCGAACAACTTTACTTTAACCCCTTAATTTATGATTTGCTCGGCGAGTGCGTCAGACAGGGCCATTTAATTATTGTTGTAACATTAAGACAAATGTAACAGTGGTGTAGGGGTAAGGGACCTAGGAATTTAGGGATATAGCGATTTGGGCACGTAGCGATTTGAGGACGTAGGAATTTGGGGACGTAGGAATTTGAGGACGTAGGAATTTTGGGGACGTAGCAATTTGGGGATATACCAATTTGGGGACGTAGGAATTTAAGGATATACCGATTTGGGGATGTAGCGATTTGGGGGCGTAGCAATTTAGGGACGTAGCCATTTGGGGATGTAGGAATTTGGGGGTGTTCCGATTTGGGGACGTAGCGACTTGGGGATGCACCGATTTGGGGACGTAGGAATTTTGGGGAAATAGCGATTTAGGGACGTAGCGACTTGGGGATGCACCGATTTGGGGACGTAGGAATTTGGGGAAATAGCGATTTGGGGACGTAGCAATTTGGGGACGTAGTAATTTGGGGACGTAGCCATTTGGGGATGTAGGAATTTGGGGGTGTTCCGATTTGGGGACGTAGCGTCTTGGGGATGCACCGATTTGGGGACGTAGGAATTTGGGGACGTAGCAATTTGGGGATATACCGATTTGGGGGCGTAGGAATTTGGGGAAATAGCGATTTGGGGACGTAGCCATTTGGGGATGTAGGAATTTGGGGGTGTTCCGATTTGGGGACGTAGCGATTTGGGGATGCACCGATTTGGGGACGTAGGAATTTGGGGACGTAGCAATTTGGGGATATACCGATTTGGGAGCGTAGGAATTTGGGGATATACTGATTTGGGGACGTAGGAATTTGGGGAAATAGCGATTTGGGGGCGTAGCGATTTAGGGACATAGCGATTTGGGGACGTAGGTACTTGAGGTAGTAGCGATTTAGGAATGTACCGACTTGGGGACGTAGCGATTTTGGGATGTAGGAATTTGGAAATATAGGGATTCAGGAATGTAAGGCCTCGTAATATAGGTATTCGAGGATACACATATTTAAAGATATGGGAACTGAATATGAATACTCGGGGAAATTCGGCAATATAAGAATGTAGGAATAGTATAACACTTTTGATACTCTTCTAAACACCTGGGTCAGCCTCCTCACTCGCCACCTCGTTAACATCGGTAGCCATATCCACTATATCAAAATATTAAAGAAGCACGAAGATATCAAAGATCGGAGAGGAGCTTGAAGGTAAACATAAAACGTACGTAACTAAACGAGAAAACGACTGGTAGTAAGAAGTTTAAAAAGTGCAAGTTATACGAATTAGTATTCTGAGAAGTTTCAATGATGCTTCTCGAATTTTTCAACTTCCGACAAAGATAAATCCACAGCTCAGCTTTATGTACCTGCGCTCTCAAAGAAATTGAGCGAACGTCGAATAATATTATCGCTGTTTAAACGAACCTCACGAAAGGATCGAACATTCGATGCAATTTACGTAATCGTTTAATCGCGTCCGTTGTATCGCTTATTAATTAACACGGTTCTTTCGTTATTCCGCGAAAGGAACGAGCTTCTCCGCTGCTAGATCGCGGACAATGATTCCCGTGGTTCCTGCATTTTCATACGAAATTTCCATTTCATTTGTAATTCATCGACAACCAATCCGTGTAGCAACGCCCACTAAACGATACAGTTTAATGGATTTTCATAATTGAATGCCGCTTTCGACGAACGGACGTGTCACTCGTTCGATAACTTATCGCGATGTAATTGAATTATCAGTCGGTATTGACAATTGTCAAAACGTGTTATATTAAATTGATGAATAAAAAAAGCAAGAAAGATATAGTATCGGTTCGATAGGAGGATAAATTCAGATTGCTTTGCAAAATGTGATTATGAGTCACATGATCAAGGTTATTTTAAAGCTTGCTCATTGATTAATGTTCAGTTATCATTGAGCAATAAAATGATTATAATTAATTCAATATTAGTATATTGGTGTATACATATTGTTACTGTGTTCAATTTTTGACGATTGGCCATTGATTTTATATTAAACAAATTACAATTAATTTAATTTGCTAAATTAATATTTTAAATTCATCATTAAAATTAACGTATCGATCCACTTAAAATATTTATTGAAATTAATAATGAATTGAAATCAATTATTTATATTAACTCAAAAATTAATTAAAATCATTCGTTTTAATGAACTTATTAACCGATTTAAATAAATGATTAAAATGATTAAAATTAAACTTATGAATTAATGTAAGTAAGAGAGCGAATGAAAAATTTGAAGAAAATAAATGAAAAACGCATTGAAAATTGAATTAAAGCATCGTAACTATACCGTGATGAAATTTTCCGCTCTCTACGTATCAATTCTTGAATCAATTCTTGAAAATGATGGATACTCTCAATCGGTAACAATCGTCCGATCTCGTTTGAAAGTACGTAAAAAGAAGTGAAATTTATGCATAATGGATCGAACGGCGTAGTGGACGAGCGAACGGGGTAGCAGCAAAGTAAGCGGTCGTAAGCACGGATTAATTGTGTTCAAATATTAGCAAGACAGACGAGGATCGAGGCAGAAGAGGGTGGAAGCTGACGAGACGGGTGCAAGAGAGAAACGAGAGCGATAACAGCACGTCGGAACTGTGGCTGACCCGAATCCCTGCGTCGAGTTCGCTCCGCGAGCTGAAAACCTGCTGGCGTAGGAAAAGCTTCGCTGGCGCTCCAAGGAAATGCGAGAAAATACCGTGAAAATTCAGAAAATCCCGCAACCTTCTCCCCTCTCTCTATAGAGCCGGTACTTTCATTCCGGCCCGACGGATCGATCGTTACGCAAACGACGCGTCGTCATTATTACACGCGCCTCCTCTCGAGCGCAGACATTCCATCGGCTCCCTGTTGCGTCGCCGCCACCGTCGTCGCCACGAAAGAGCAAACTAATTTTCTGTCGATAACACGCTGCCGAATAATCCGTCCGGTGCCTCGTGTGATTTTGCATGGTTAACGACCGAGGCAATATAGGACGGAACTCTGCAATTTTGTTGGATGATGAAAACTCGTGAGGATTTTTAATGCGGAAGGTGTGTTATGAAGGTGTCGCATTGTGACACGTGTGGATACCATATGTAGATGTAGAGGTCACAGTAGAACAGAGTAAATTACTAATGTAGATACATCAGTAGATTTGTAGATTCTCATTTTTCCAAATCCACATATTTTTGCATAACTAGATTCCAAAATTGTTGCATCCTTATGTCCTAATCAATCTGGACTTTCATGTGACCAAGGTTTTAAGTCCTCTAGATTTCTATGTCCCTGGATCACAGTATTTGTAGATTCTTACGTTCCTAGATCCTTATGTAGCCTAGATCCCTATGTGCCCAGATTAATATGTAACCTAGATTCTTATGTGACCTAGAGTCCTATGTCCCTGGATCACTGTGCTAGATCACTATGTAATTTAGATCCCTATGTAGCCTAGATCCCTATATAACCTGGACCTCTACATCCCTACATCTCTATGCCTCTGGATCATAATGTAACCTAGGTACCTATATAACATAGATCCCTATATAACCTAGCTACCCATGTACCTATATCTACCCATGTACATATACATATAACCTAGATCCGTATTTAACCTAGATGGACATCTGGATCCCTACGTCCCTATGTCTCCATGACCCTAGATGTCCATGTAACCTGTATCTCTATGTCCGTAGATCCCTATGTACCCTGTACCTCTATGTTCCTCGATCCCTATGTAACCTAGATACCTACATAACCTAGATCCCTATATGACCTAGATCCCTATGGAACTTAGATACCTATATAACCTAGGTCCCTAAGTAACCTGGACCTCCACATCCCTACATCTCTATGCCTGTGGATCATAATGTAACTTAGGTACCTATATAACCTAGATCCCTATATAACCTAGCTACCTATGCACCTACATCTTTATACATATAACCTAGATCCGTATTTAACCTAGATGGACATCTGGATCCCTACGTCCCTATGTCTCCATGACCCTAGATGTCTATGTAACCTTTATCTCTATATCCGTAGATCCCTATGTAACCTGTACCTCTATGTTCCTCGATCCCTATGTAACCTAGATACCTACATAACCTAGATCCCTATATGACCTAGCTACCTATGTACCTACATCTTTATACATATAACCTAGATCCCTATTTAACCTAGATGGACATGTGGATCCCTACGTTCCGATATCCCTGTGACTCTAGATTTCTATGTCCCTATATCTCTATGTCCGTAGATCCCTGTGCAACCTGAGATCTCCACAGTAAAATTTATACTCATTCATCAGTGTATCACGAAGAAATTCATATTTGCAGACGGCTACATGTTTCAGTTTACCCCACCGGGTATTTGTTCGATGGAAACCAGGGTATCTGTATTGAATAACGTTTCTAACAAGTTGTAAACACCGTTCAGTTTATTCACATACTCGAGCAGCGGAGTATGATACTTTATTCCGTTGTGGTTATCGTTCTGGGAATAAATACGAGCTTTTAGGTAACGCGTTAGCTGATACAGGGAAAATGGCCGTGTATAATGAGACATGTTCAGATATTTATTGCTGGTTGCATGGGTGCAATGTTTTCATACTGCAGCTTTTGTTTTTGTATGAATAGTACTGCGTCTGAGGATATTGGATACTGCAGTAACTGGCAAGTATATGGGGATAGTGATGTAGGGGTATGGAGATATGGGGATGTGGGGATATGAGGATATGAGGATGTGGGAATATAGGGAGATGGGGACCATGAAATTTGGAAATGTTATGTGGGGATTTGTGAATGGAAATTGATAGGTTTGACAATTCTTTAATGTGGAGATTTGAATATTTGAAAATTGGAAAATTTGGAAATTTATAAATAGAAAATTGGAAAATGAGAAATGGAGAAAATGGGAAGTGGCGAAAATGGGAAATGGGAAAAATGGGAAATGGGAAATGGGAAAAATGGAAAATGGGAAAAATGGGAAATGGGGAAAATGGGAAATGGGGAACATGGGAAATGGGGAAAATGAGAAATGGGAAATGGGGAAATGGGGAAATGGGGAAATGGGGAAATGGGGAAATGGGGAAATGGAGAAAATGGGAAATGTGAAAAATGGGAAATGGGGAAAATGGGAAATGTGAAAAATGGGAAATGGGGAAATGGGAAATGGGGGAAATGGGAAATGGGGGAAATGGGAAATGGGGAAAATGGGAAATGGGGGAAATGGGGGAAATGGGGGAAATGGGAAATGGGAAATGGGGGAAATGGGAAATGGGGAAATGGGGAAATGGGAAATAGGCAAAATGGGAGATAGGGAAATGGGAAATGGGGAAAATGGGAAACGGGGAAAATGGGAAATGGGGGAAATGGGAAATGGGAAAAATAGGAAATTGGAAACTTAGAAAATTAAAAATTGCGAAAATGGGAAAATTAGAAAATTAGAAGAGCAGAAAATTAGAAAATTAGAAATCTAGAGAACTGGAAAATGCAGAAATTAGAAAATTAAAAAGTTTGGAATATTGCCAACTCGAAAATTCGAAGATCTGAAACTTAACCTAACTTGAAAACTCAAAAAATCTCAAGTCCAACTACGTGTCCACATTCAAAAGCGTACATTGACCATGACAAGAAGACACCGCAATGTCCACGAAACCGTTCGTAAGTAATTTTCAGCCGTAAGGCGACCGATATTCGTCGGTTTCGGTTAAAAAGCTGAAAAAAGTCGGCGGTTCGTGGCAAATTCGCAGTAACCATTTCGCAGGTCCACACAGCCCGTTCAGGTGGCAAGTGGTTGACCGAGAACGCGATACGGGCACACAGTAGCGGGCCGGGCGTGTATAGGTACGTTTACCGTGAGAAACGTTAGAGGAGCAAAATTTCGCGACGAGCACGCTGCACAATGCGGGTTACATTAAGCGCATTGACGTCGAAACTCGTAAAAACGGTTGAAACGCAAACGCGCAAAAAAACGTTGTCCCGTCTGTTTTCAAAGGACGCGGGGGCAGCGGCGGCCCCCGGGCCGGGGCAAGGAGGAAATTTCAAACTGTGCACGCTTCACGGAACAGGGAAGAGAGGTCGCGATTTTCATAATTAACCTATTTCAACGAGCTGCGCAACTCGTCGACCGGAAACAGAGCCATGGAAGCGGAGCAGAAGGAAAAAGTTGCGCAAATTTGTGCGACGACGTGTATATATATATACATCAAATATATATATATATATGTACAGGACCGGATGCCGGATGGAGGAGGGTACATGGACAGGACAACGGGTGCACTCGCAGCAACTATTTTCAACGTTTGCACGGAGAACGCTGTGCGAACACATCTGCCACACGTTGGCCATCAAATTATATTTATCGATCATGTGTGATTAAAATTTGTGGTCGTAGGAATATATGGATTTATGGGTTTGGATGGATAGGAATTTAAGGGTCAGAGGTTCATTTTGGAGAGATAGGAATTTAAGGATAGTCCGATTTGGAAGAGTTTGAGAAGGTAAGAATGTAATAATTTTAGGACGTAGAATTTTGGGGAGGTTTGTGTTTGGGATCCTTGGATTTTGGGAACCTAGGGAGGGTTTGTTGATTTCGAGACGTAGAAGTTTAGGGAGCTTGGAATTTGGCAGCTTAACAGCTTTGGAATATAGGAATTTGGGGACATAGGCATTGGGGGATCTAATGGTTTGGAAATCTAGGGATTTGGGAATATAGGAATTTGGAATTTGGTATTTGGGAATCTAGGGATGTGAGGGTCTGTTAATTTCGAAACGTAGGCGATAAGGGACCTGGGGATTTAGAAGATCAATAACTTTTGAGTATTGGAATTTGGGGACATAGGGATTTGGGGATCTAATGGTTTGAAAATCTAGGGATTTAGGAATCTTGGTATTTGGGAATCTAGGGATATGGGAGACAGTCAATTTCGAGATGTAGGAATTAAGGGACCTGGGGATTTAGAATATTAATAACTGTGGAATACAGAAATTTGAGGACATAGGCATTTGGGTATCTAATGATTTGAAAAGTTAGGGATTTGGAAACATTGGTATTTGAAAATCTAGGGATTTAGGAGCCTGTCAATTTCGAGACGTAGGCGATAAGCGACCTGGGGATTCAGAAGATCAATAACTTTGGAATATTGGAATTTGGGCACATATGCATTTGGGGATCAAATGGTTTGAAAATCTAGGGATTTGGGAACATAGGAACTTTGGTACTTCGGAATCTAGTGATATGAAGATCTATATATTTTAGAATCTAGTAATTTGAGAATGAAGAAATATTCAAATATCTCAAAATTTAGAGATTTGAAAATTTTTACTCCTGAAATTTGAGATTTTGGAAAATAGAAATTTAGGAATTTGGATCTTTAGAAACTAGAAAATTTAGAAATACGAAGATTTATTAATTTAGAATAGCTCTGAAGAATGTATAAAGTTTAGCAATTGTTAAATATTGTTATTCAAAACTGCATAATAATTTCAAAATTTAAGAATGTAAAAATTTCAAAATTAATAAAGCTTCAGAAATTGATTTTCATAAAAATTCTTCCACATTTTACATCATCATTAATTCTGAAATATACAAATTAATTGCGTTATACAAAAAATTAATTACACAATAAATTTCGAAATATTGTCGTCGATAAATGCCAATGTTAAATTTTAATCAAGTTTACCTTCAATCAACATCAAAGTTTACAACAAAAATTAATATCAAACATTAGTAACAAGTCAAGCAAAATATTGATATATTAATTGTTTGACACCGTATAAACATTATCGATACGCGCCCGTTAAAACAGATCGCAATTTCCGTTTTTAATTGTCTCTCGAAAATATCCGTAGCATTGGAATATAAATATCAAAATGACAGGAGAAAATAATGGTTCAGGAGTGCGTCAAAAATTTCCAAACATTCGTCGTATGGGTGAAGGATGGTGGTGAAAAGTGCGAGGGTGAACGGGGAATTTCAATGCTAAATTCAGAAACAACAATTTCGGATTTTCACGGTTGAATCGACAAGCTGTGTGCCACGAATCGACGAACAAAAACGGTGAATGAGGTCAGGGAAATCAAAACGAGCTACTCCATTAATGAAAACACGAGCCGTTAGAAGAATAACACAATTGACGGGATTGTTTTCTTTTGTTTATACATATTACAACGGCGATATGCGTGAATTTTCCTGTTCCGCATGAGTATCTTGTGAAAATACCTGGAACATTTCATTGGTTAACCCGTTCACTGAAATGTGAATGTTTCTTCAATATCGAGATATTTCTTACGTTTTAGGTACATGTATAACTAGATTCTTAAATTTTAGATTCTTAGATCATTAGATTTCTAGATTCTAGGTAGATATCTAGGTTTCCAAGTTCTTAGGTTTATAGTTTTTTGGGTTCCTAGGTTTATAGTTTTCTAGGTTTCTAGTTTCTTAGGTTTCTAGCTTCCTAGGTTTTTAGTTTCCGAGGTTCCTAGTTTCCTAGGTTTCTAATTTCCTAGGTGTGTAAATTTCTAGGTTTGTAAATTTCTTAATTTTTAGATCTCTAGATTTCTATATTTCTAGTTTCCTAGGTTTATAAATTTTTAAATTTCTATATCTCTAGATTTCTAGGTTTCTAGGTTTCTAGATTTCTAGGTTTCTAGATTTCTAAATTTTTAGATTTCTAGATTTCTAGATTTCTAAATTTTTAGATTTCTAGATCTCTAGATTTCTAAATTTTTAGATTTCAAGATTTCTAGATTTTTACATTTTTACATTTTTACATTTTTAGATTTCTAGATTTCTAGATTTCTAGATTTCTAGATTTCTAGATTTTTAAATTTCTCAATTGCTAGATTTCTAGATTCCTAGATTCCGATATCCCCAGTTTTCTACGTGACTAAATTTCTACGTCTCCAGATTCCCTAGTCCAAAATCTCAATATCTGCAAATCCCTATATTCCAAAATCTCCACACCTCCAAATCCCTATATTCCTAACTCTCCACATCTTCAAATATCTATGTCTACAGCTTCCTAAGTCCTCAAATCCCTATATCCCCATATCTCCATATCCCCAAACGCACATATTTCCAAATTCCCGAATCCCTGAATCCTCAAATTTTTATATCATCGACTTCCGTATTATCAGATACCAATATCTCCAGATATTTATATTTTTGGAACTCTACTTATCCAGATTTCTATACCACCAGTATCATCAACTTCCTATATTGCGAGATTCCCACATTCTCAATTTCCTATACTCCCAGATCCCCACATCCTCAATTGCCTCTATTCCCAAGTCTCCACATTTTCAGATATCTATATCTGCAAGTTCACTGTCTCCTCAGATCCCTAAATTCCTATCTTCCTATATCTCCAAATCTGTAACTTCCTATACCCTTAGATCTCTGTACAGAGATATGAAGCTGCAGACTTTCTATGTTCTCAAACCCTTATATTCTTAGATCCCCATATCTTCACATTACTACATATCCTCACATGTCCCTATATCCTTACTATTCTAAATCGTAGAGTAACAAACTATCAAATAAGTAATTAAATATCAAGAACTGTTATATTGTTATTTCATTCGTGATAATGTAAAGTTCAAGTTTTCAAGATATCGAAAGAGTTATAAGCAGAGTTAGAGTATGGTTTAAAGAAAAATGGAGAAGAGCAGCAGGAATTTGAGGTAAAGTCGTATCATATTTATTAATGCCAAAGTTATAGTACTAAATTTGTACTGAATATGTAGTACTCAATATATTATTATAGTACTAAAGTTATACCACTTATTAATACTAAAACTCTAATTTTCTAAATATCGAGTTATAAACAGTGTCAGTGTGTGGTACAAAGAAAAATGGAGGAGAGAAGCAAAAATTTCAGATGATCGTGGCATACTTATTAATACTGAAGTTATAGTACTAAATTTGTACTAAATATATAATACTAAATATGTAGTAACAAATATAGAATTATAATACCAAAGTTATACCACTTAATACTAAAATTCTAATTTTCTAAATATTGAGAGAGTTATAAAGAGTATTAGAGTGGTTCAAGGAAAAATGAAGAAAAGGAGCAGAAATTTGAAATGAAGCCATGAAATACATACCAAATTTCTAATTTTCTAAATATAGAAAGAGTTCTAAGAGTCGTTACAGTGTAATTCAAAGAAAAATGGAAAAGCGAAGCAGTTTAAGATAAAATCATGGAATACTTATTTCGACAGGACTGTTGACTTTTGAAACCGGTCCAAGGAAACGTTCGGTGGGCAGAGAAACGGAACAAAAGGCACGTGTTGATGGGAATCGTAGACACGGGACAATATCGTGAACAAACACTAATACCAGACGCAACACTGATACCAGAACATCTGATACCGGATACAGCTCCATCTCTCTACCGTCTTGCTAGCATTTCAAGCATCAACAGCAATATCGGAGACACGATCTGACCATACACATTGTTATACGTTGCACACTGAATACCTTAGTAAATAGACCACGTTCACAGATGGATTCCACTGATACGTTAATATACGGCTAATGAAACAGAAACGTAGAACCGTGAAATTAACGATCGAATTAATTGCGCATAGCATTCTGCTGTTGCAAATTACACTTTCACGAAGAGTATTCTGTTTTTCATATGAAAATTCTTTTTGTGTGACTAGCTTATAGCGATTTGGGGGTGTACGGATTTGGAGACGTGGGAATTTGGGGATGTAGGAATTTGGGGATGTAGGAATTTGGGGATATAGAGATTTGGGGATGTAGGAATTTGGGGATATAGCGATTTGGGGACATAGCGATTTGGGGATGTACCGATTTGGGGGTGTAAGAATTTGGGGGTATAGCGATTTGGGGATGTAGGAATTGGGGGGTATAGCGATTTGGGGATGTACCGATTTGGGGGTGTAGGAATTTGGGGACATAGCGATTTGGGGATGTACCGATTTGGGGGGTGTAGGAATTTGGGGGTATAGCGATTTGGGGATGTAGGAATTGGGGGGTATAGCGATTTGGGGATGTACCGATTTGGGGGTGTAGGAATTTGGGGACATAGTGATTTGGGGATGTACCGATTTGGGGGGTGTAGGAATTTGGGGGTATAGCGATTTGGAGATGTAGGAATTGGGGGTGTAGGAATTTGGGGGTACAGCGATTTGGGGATGTTCCGATTTGGGGGGTGTAGCAATTTGGGAGTATAGCGATTTGGAGATGTAGGAATTTGGGGGTGTAGGAATTTGTGGGTATAGCGATTTGGGGATGTTCCGATTTGGGGGGTGTAGGAATTTGGGGATATAGCGATTTGGGGATGTACCAAATTGGGGGTGTAGGAATTTGGGGGTATAGCGATTTGGGGATGTACCGATTTGGGGATATAAGAATTGGGGGTGTAGGAATTTGGGGGTATAGCGATTTGGGGATGTACCAATTTGGGGATGTAGGAATTTGGGGACATAGCGATTTGGGGATGTACCGATTTGGGAGTGTAGGAATTTGGGGGTATAACAACTTGGGGATATATCGATTTGGGGACGTAGCAATTTGGGGATGTAACAATTTGGGGACGTAGCGATATGGGGACATAGCGATTTGGGGATGTAGGAATTTGAGATATAGCGATTTGGCGACCTAGCGACTTGGAGACGTAGGAATTTGGGGATGTACCGGTTTGGAGACGAAGCTATTTGGGGATATGGTGATTTGGGGACGTAGGAATTTGGGAATATAGCAGTTTGGAGAACGTTGTAATTTGGTTATATGAAGAATTTGGGATTATAGGGATTCGGGAATGTAGGGATTTGGAAATATAAGTATTTGGAAATGTAGGAATTCGGGAATGTAGGGATTGTGGAACAGTAACGAATCCGATACTTTCTCTTCTAAACACCCAGGTCAAAGAGGGCGCTTGCTCCGTGTCACTCTTCACGCGCCAATTCGTAATTTAACACTCGTACTTGTTTGACTCTAGATGTACACGTCAAAATGGCGCATCTTAGATTACAGAAATAACACCTTAACTCGTGATATTTTCAGCAAATGCGTACTACAGATATAATTATTCTTGTAATAAGAACACAATGTTCAAATGTATCACGCGTCAACTCATGGGTTGAAAGTACATTAACAGTGTCTTATTCCTACAAATTTTTTTGTAATCTGAAATGATCTTTTTGCATCGGGAGAGACGATAATCGGTATTATCGAACGTGGACAAAGCACGTCCACAGCTCTAATAATTATCGTTTGGTATTCGATAACCGCGAATATTACAGCAGCAATAATGGCTTACATATTACATATTCGTTCCTTATGTGTCTGTGAAACCGAACGCCTCGTATGGACTAATTTGCATGCAAACCATCAACGTTGTATTGAAATCAATATCAATTCGAACGCGGTCAAGTACCGTTCGGGTATCCGTCGACGCTATGCGATATATTCGTGAAATGCGATCAAAAATCAACCCCGTGTACATATGCTCGCTAATCAAGCTTACCTTTTTTTCCTTCCCTTTTTGCACACTTTCAAAAGGGTGTTTTCATACCGAGCAGATTATACTTTTCAACGGATCCAAACGTATTCAGAATTATCCGCGATGCGTGCGCGATTCTGCATTTTACGAGGGTAAATAAAATGCGGAGATGCAGGGAAATCCTCGTTATTCTTCGGGATTCAAATGTAAACAAATGGAAATCTTTCACGCAGCGGTATTAAAGGATTAACAATTTTTTATTTCAAGTATACGGGGTTCAATGTAGGATTTTTCATAGATTCTGGAATCGCAGTTGTAATCATTTAATTATACCGGGAATTTAATATAAAAATGGAAACTTGTAATATGCCTGCAAATATTTTATTTTACAAAATTGACGGAGACGTTAATTGTAATTTAGATCAATATTTTTTTTGTTCTGTATTTCCAGATCGTGGTTTTTCAAAATATTTATATTCACTGGTTACACTATTATACCTAGTCTACTGTGGTGCTTTCACTCCTATGCCACTAGACGGCGCATAAGACTGAGACTTTCTCCCTGGTACTCAACGAGCCTTCCGATTCCTACAAATAGTTCCTGTCCATACCTTCTATACATCCGTCTAAGGCAACGGCCTGCTAGGATGTCTTACTGGCATGTTCACTAGCAGTTCTGAACGAAACGCTCTCTCCCTTCCTCCCCCTTAATTTTCTCGAACCTCACCACTGTCGTCTCTCGAGTACCGCCAAACTAACACTATATTGCAAGTATCTAGAGTAAAAAATAAAAAATTCTGAAGTTTCAAACTTTCTCAAAGCCCTTAAAGTATCAAAACTCCAACCTTCCAAAACATTAAAATAATAACCTTTCAAAACATCAATATTCCAACCTTCACAAAATATCAAAATTCCAACCTTCCCAAAATATCAAAATTCAAATCTTTCCAAACATCAAAATTCCAACCATCACGAAATATCAAAATTCCAACCTTCACAAAACATCAAAATAACAACCTTTCAAAACATCAATATTCCCAACCTTCACAAAATATCAAAATTCCAACCTTCACAAAACATCAAAATTCCAACGTTCCAAAACATTAAAATTCTAACCTTCACAAAATATCAAAATTCCAACCTTCACAAAATATCAAAATTCCAACCTTCACAAAATATCAAAATTCTCCAGTCTTCACAAAATATCAAAATTCCAACCATCCAAAACAAAAAAATTTCAACCTTCATAAGATATCAAAATTGCTACCTTCCAAAACACCAAAGTTCCAGCTCTCTAAATTACCAAAATTCCAAACTTCCAAAGTACCAAACTTTCCAATCTTTCAAACCCCCAAAATTTCAACCCTCCAAAATTCCAAACTTCCAAAGTACCAAAATTCCATCCTCGCAAAATACCAAAATTCCAATCCTCCAGAATACTAAAATTCTCCTACCTTTCAAAGTCCCATAATTCCAAACTTCTACAACCCCAAAATTCCAACTCTCCAAAACCCCCAAAATTCCAACCCATCAAAATACCGAAATTCCAACCTTTCAAAACCTTATAATTCCAACCCATCAAAATACCGAAATTCCAACCTTTCAAAACCTTATAATTCCAAACTTCCAAAATCCCAAAATTCCCACCCTCCAACACCCCAAAATTTCAACCCTTGAAAACCTCATCATTCCAAACTTCCAAAACTCTAGAATTCCAACCCTTCAAAATTCCGTAATTCCCACCCTCAAAAATCTCAAAATTCCCACCCTCCAAAACCCCAAAATTCCAATCCTCCAAAACCCCAAAATTCTACCCTCCAAAACTCCAAAATTCCACCCTCCAAAACCCCAAAATTCCACCCTCCAAAACCCCGAAATTGCAGTCTTCAAAACCCCAAAATTCGCACCCTCCAAATCCCCAAAGTTCCAACCCTACAAACCCCTAAAATTCCAATTCTCCAAAACACCAATATAAAGTTCCACCCCTAAACGTCCAAACCCGAGTCCCAAAATTACAAATTCCCTCTGTTCTCGATTTTCAGGCAAATCCCAGGATGCCGCACAGAAAACTGCGAATTGAACGTTACATCTACGGCTCTATCATCCACGCAGGTAACAGGAACATTTCGTTGCTTTTCCATACGCAACGAAACGTTTCGTTGAAAACTGAAACGCGTCCCGTGTAATTGTTTCGCTATCAAGAACTGGATGCACGCGACGAGACCTCCCTGGCTCGTCATCGACAACGCTCGAACGATGCAACGAGATCTCGATTTCAAAACGCTCGACCGTTTCGAATACTTCTATCGACCAATCGCGAATCGAGTTGTGTCGATGGCCAGGCGAGAACGCATCTGCGCCAACATTGAACTGCATCGAGCAGATTGCTCTATCGATATCTCGCTATCCCAGCGATTCTCAATCGATGACACACCGTCACGTATGTGCTGCACGTGGATAATCCGTGTAACATATGTTTCATTTCATCGATACTTTATTTTCGGTGACTGCGTTGCATATTTTATTCTGTCTTTTATATAAATACGTACTGTTGTATAAATCTGTAATATTTTATAAATACGTGTTCTACAAATCTATAATATTACGTAAATACATAATGTTGAACACGTGTGTAATATTATATAAATGCATAATGTTCTACAAATTTGTAATGTCATATAATCTGTAATGTATAATATTATTTTTAACTAATTTCTCAGAAATCACTAAAGAAATGCAAATAATTCATGTTCTCATTTGTAATTTTTGGAAAATTTTTGAGATGTGAATTTTTGTAAAAACAACAAAAATTATTAGATTCGTTCAAGTATATTGTGACATTATACTGCACACAAGTATGGTAATAAATAACACCATATGTCAATAAAGAATACTGGCAATATCTGGCAATGACTGGTATCTTATCTTAATTATTAATCTGCTTAATTTTTATGTAAATATACCTCCTGAAATATAATTTCAAACTGGTCCTACAATATATTATTGATTAAAGAGAGAAAACCTTGAATTTTATAATACATATATGTATATGTATACAATTTTTGGAAAATTGTAATGTATACTTTAAAACAGTCCTATTAATTCTAAAAATAATGTATGATTATATATGCATTCTTCTACTTGAACTTTATTATTTTAACAAATAATAAGCAAATGAATTACTAATTTACAATGTATGACTTTATTTAAAATCTATAAAATTTCTGAAAGATTGAAATATGCTACTGGATTTCTATCTAGTAAATTAATTCAGTAATTGTCACTGAATTGATATTAAAAAGGCGCTAAAACTGATATTAAAATGACATAAAATGTTATTAAAATAGTATTAAAATGATATAAAATGACATTAAAATGGTACTAAAACGATATTAAAATGCCATTAAAATGGAATGTCAGTACTAAAAATTTGATAGACGTTATTTGAATACTCCATCAACATTATGACTGCCATTTTGTCAACAGGTACCGAAAAGGTTGAGAACCGCGGTTCTGTGCAAAGGTTGCGTGCGTGCATGTATGCACAGAGTCGCACGACACGAAAACGCTCGTTGTAAACGCGAAAACGTTTGCTTTGCCGCGATTTTCGCGCGGAACCCGACATGGCAAAGTTCAGTTTCATCAAACCGGTGATGGTATCGGACCAGCAGCCGATAATTGGTACCGATCGTTGAAACTACCGGTGACAATTATCGAATACATCGAAACACGAGGTGAGAGAACAGCTGTCTGTCGGTGGTAGCTATCAGCCACTAGGATAACCCTCCTCGTAATCACACGTACCATTAAGTCGAACTGTAGACGGATCAGTTCTGATACGAGCTACGAAACGGAATTCGGATACACGCGAACATATTTGCCCTCTCTGACTATGCGATCCTGCAATCTTATTAACCACTTCCATATCAAATTTCCCATGAAATTCGATTCACCGGCTGCGTACCGACATCGACGTGATGCCGTATAAACCCTTCATACCACTTTTGTTTACTTTCGCAGAAACCCGACAGAAAATCATAGATCAGACAGCAGCAGACTCAGTGACATTAACACTATACACAAAATGACGAAATACCAAAAAAATGCGACTATAATTGAGTACATAGAAAATTAGATCTTCAAGCTTCATATATATTTTCAGTCAAGGTGAACAATTACATCAATAATTCATAATTAGTTGTTTAAACGAGGAAAGTAGATTTTCTTCTTGCAAATGCTAGAATTCATCCTGTGTGACCTGCAGAGTATGTAAGTAGCTGAGGAAGATGTTTTAGCTTCATTATTTAATTGTTTGTTATGATAGAACGTCCATGATCAAATATTAGTTACTGAATTGTTCGTCATCGCTCAATTTTTTCAATCTGTTCTTGAATATACAATCATGATTGTACAAGTTTTGAAGTATCATGTACAGAGTATCACATACAGAGTATCCTGTACTCGCGTTCGGAGTGCAATGTCTGAAGCATCGCGCGTGAAGCATCATCAGACAATTAATCCGAATGAAAATTGCAAAAATATTTCAACCTCTTCGCAGACTATTAAATGTCATATTGTTTGTACCCGTTCAGCGAGCAAAAATGTGTGATGGCAATCCATAAGTCGGACAATCGCGTCCCCATAATACCCCATATTGAATGGGCAACGTGGGCGAACGCAGTGACGATTCCGCGAGTCCTTTGGCGTAATTGAATGATGGCCGACAAACGATATTAATGTACGAAGATTGGCACCAGGACACATTGGAATGGTCATGGATTTGCGGCAGTTCGGTGGCTTTCACAAAGCGACCACCCGTAATCCGGTATCCGGACTTCTGAGCGGAGAGGAGGGGACAAATTCTGTCATACGTACCAAGTGCAGAGAATTATATGCGGAACTCGACGCAGACGATCCGTCATTACATCTCTGCACGATCGATGATAGATGTTGTCCCTTGGTACGAAGACAGTGGCCCGTGTCAATGAACGAATTAAACCGGGTCAGTACAGTCACGAACAAATCTTCGTTATGGACAATATGGACATCGAGAAGAGGTTTTACTGTGACATTTCACCGTTCTGCATTACGTCACTTTTTAGGGGTGGTTCAGGGTTTGGGAAGTCTTGGTGCAGCATTTGGGGATTAAGGGATATGGAAATTTAGAAATTTAGCGATTTGGGAATTTAGGACTTTAGTAATTTGGGAATTTAGGGATTTGGGAACCTTGAGATCTAGTAATGTAGAGATATGGGAATCTAGGGATTTTGGGGGGAAAAAATTCGGGACTTCAGAAGTTGGGAACTTGAGAATGTGGGAATTTAGGATTTGGGAATTTTGGTATTTTGTGACCTGGGAATTTAGAAATTTAGTAATTAGGGAATTTAGGGATTTGGGGACCTTGAGATCTAGTAATGTAGAGATATGGGAATCTAGGGATTTGGGGGAAAAAATTCGGGACTTCAGAAGGTGGGAACTTGAGAATGTGGGAATTTAGGATTTGGAACCTTGAAACTTGGGAATTTTGGTATTTTGTGACCTTGGAATTTAGGAATTTAGTAATTAGGGAATTTAGGGATTTGGGGACCTTGAGATCTAGTAATGTAGAGATATGGGAATCTAGGGATTTGGGGGGAAAAAATTAGGGACTTCAGAAGTTGGGAACTTGAGAATCTAGGAATTTAGGATTTAGAAACCTAGAAATTTGGAAATTTTTGTACTTTGTGACTTTGGAATTTAGGAATTTAGTAATTTGGGAATTTAGGGATTTGGGACCTTGAGATCTAGTAATGTAGAGATATGGGAATCTAGGGATTTGGGGGAAAAAAATTCGGGACTTCAGAAGTTGAGAACTTGAGAATGTGAGAATTTAGGATTTGGAACCTAGAAATTTGGGAATTTTGGTATTTTGTGACCTTGAAATTTAGGAATTTAGTAATTAGGGAATTTAGGGATTTGGGGACCTTGAGATCTAGTAATGTAGAGATATGGGAATCTAGGGATTTGGGGGGAAAAAATTAGGGACTTCAGAAGTTGGGAACTTGAGAATGTAGGAATTTAGGATTTGGAACCTTGAAACTTGGGAATTTTGGTATTTTGTGACCTTGGAATTTAGGAATTTAGTAATTTCGGAATTTAGGGGTTTGGGACTTTGAGATCTAGTAATGTAGAGATATGGGAATCTAGGGATTTGGGGGAAAACAGTTTGGATACTTCAGAAATTTAGAACTTGAGAATGTGGGAATTTAGGATTTGGAACCTAGAAATTTGGGAATTTTTGTATTTTGTGACTTTGGAATTTAGGAATTTAGTAATTTGGGGCTTTAGGGATTTGGGGACGTTAGAATTTGGGGAGTTTGCAATTTGGAGGTGAAGTGATATGGAAATCTAGTGAATCGTGGAAGAGAAATTTGGAAGATTTAAAAATTTAGAATTTAGGAATGTGGAGATCTGGGTATTTAGCTATTTCGGAATTTAGGAATGTAGAAATTTGGGAATTTAGAAACGTGGGGACCTTAGAATTTTGGGACCTTGAGATCTAGTAATTTAGAGATTTGTGAATCTAGGAATTTGGGGAAAAACATTGGGGACTTTAGTCTAGAACTTGAGAATGTTGGAATTTAGAATTTGGCAATATAGGAATTTAGGAACTTAGAAATTTGGGAATTGAGGAATTTTGTGACCTGGGAATTTAGGAATCTAGGAGTTTTGTAACCTTGGAATTTGACGATCCAAATATTTAGAGATAATGTAATTTGAGAATTTAGCCATTAACAAACTTGAAAATTTAGGATTTTAAAACCTAGAAACCTAAAAGTATAGAAAATTTGGAAATATAAAAACTTCAAAATTGAATAATTAAAAATCTGAAAATTTAATTACTTCAAAACTTGATTCTGAAACTTTGAAGCATGAATTGCATCCGAGTGTACCTACACAGAGTTTGCATGCGACATTTCGAACATGAGGGATGATCCTCCGAACTGAATTACCACGATTGATGACACCCCTTCGTTCTGCGATGAACTTTGACCTAATGTTTCAGTTTCCATTAAAAGAGTTTTCATTCTGAAACGTAGATCCAAAGTGTTCACCATTCTTTAACAAACTCACAAAGTGTTTGTATAATCATATCATAAAGATTCAAATAGAAAACTAGCAAGAGTTCTAAGAAAAGGTGGAATTGAAAGAAAACTTTTAATTCCGAACGTTCTACTTTCTTTGGCCTTTTAAAATACGATCCAGTTCTAACAGATATAGTGCAATTCACACATATACACATTTTCAAACTGTCTTAAAAAATTAATACGCAAATTTTTAAATAATTTTAATAATTTTAATAATTTTCATAATTTTCATAATTTTCATAATTTTAGTAATTTTAGTAATTTTAATAATTTTAAATAATTCAAGGATATATATCAAAATTAATCACGACAGATGTCCTAACAAATTTCTCCTTGTCATTAACATTGTGTCCAAAACAACTTATCAACCTGAATTTTAATTGAAATGATCTCGACAGAGAATAAACTACAAATAATACGTAAATAATAATTCAAACGGTTTTACCCGTTAAAGCATTAAAACAACGAATACTTAGCTGAAACAAAAGCAATTGCTGAGAAAATCACAGAGTGAGGGGTTAAAGGGCAGTCAGTTTGAAATAAATTCCCTCTAGAGGGTGGATTAACCCGTTAAAATGAAGAGGATTTATATTACGTTAGCAGATTAATTTTGTGGCATAATTGCGCTGCATAGCTCTACTATTTCGTTATCTTCGTTTATCCCAGTGTTTTCTTCTAGCTATCTGTTTTCCCCAAATATCTTCCTGTATGTTGTTATCTTTATGGTCCATGTTTCACCCTTGCTTTTTCTTCTGCTAAATCAATAGCCCGGATGAGTTATTGGATCGACCGTCGATTTTCCTTCGGTTCACATTTTCTATTTTCCTAGAGCGTCAATTTCTTGTCTGTGGGGGAAAAAATATCAAACCCGAGAACAATTCTTAGGACTCAAAAAATAACCCTCTCGAAATATTTTTTTAATGAAAACAGGCGAAATACGAATATTTAAAAATTTTTGAATCTTCAAATTTCTAAGTTTCTCAGTTTTTGATCCTGATCCTAGATTTTAGCTGTGAAAAGGGTATTCACCCCCTAAATTTTTATTATGGTAGTTACTGTTGAATTTAGCATATTTATTGTTGAATTTAATATATTTACTGTTGAAAAAATATCAAACCCAAGACCAGTTCTTAAGGCTCAAAAATAACCCCCTTAAAATATTTTTTTAAATAAAAACAGGAGAAATACAAATATTTAAAAATTGTTAAATCTTCAAATTTCTAAATTTTTAAGTTTTTGATTCTGATCCTAGAATTTGGCTGTGAAAAGGGTATTCACCACCTAAATTTTTATTATAGTAGTTACTGTTGAATTTAGCATATTTATTGTTGAATTTAATATATTTACTGTTGAAAAAATATCAAACCCAAGACCAGTTCTTAAGGCTCAAAAATAACCCCCTTAAAATATTTTTTTAAATAAAAACAGGAGAAATACAAATATTTAAAAATTGTTAAATCTTCAAATTTCTAAATTTTTAAGTTTTTGATCCTGATCCTATATTTTGGCTGTGAAAAGGGTATTCACCCCCTAAATTTTTATTATAGTAATTACTGTTGAAATTAGCATATTTATTGAATTTAATACATTTACAGTTGAATTTAGCATTCACTTTACTAATTTAAGATAGAGTCTATAGTTTATCTATCAACTAATAGTAGATACAGTTTCAAACAGTTAAATATGACAAGTGTTTAAATATTAAAAAATCGCAAAATTTTCAGTATACAAATACAAAGATTTCTGCGAGAATGCACCACAGAGGGTTAATAAGTTCTGGAAGTGGCCATTTTGTAGATTGCAATAAACGGAGACTCCCAATATTTCTTCTCTCGAAAAAGTAGCAATTTGCATAGCAAATTCTGGCAAGTATCTTCAGTTTCTTCGTCGCTTAGCAGTACGACTGCATTGTTAAGTTGCACCTGTGCTCCCGTGTGCACATTGCACGTATTGTGCACGCGTTTGTATGCGTTCTTTGTATACGCGAAAAGAAGGCAAATCTGCAGTCAGAGGAGGAAACAACGGATTCGCGATACTTTTTCGTGCTTTCTCTGAGACCTCTTTCAATGTTCTCTGTGTTCGTCGCGAGTGTAAGTCGAAGCCGGGTTTTCGGAATTTCGACGGCCATTACAGAGCTTCCGGCGGAAACTGGAGGATAACTGCTTCGATTCGTTAAATAATTCCTCGCTATCGAGACAATTAATTTCGAAACACCGGCTGCCCGGGGCTGAGCGTTTTGTTTTACTCGGTCGAACGGAAAGGAACGACGATTGAAGTGCTTTCTTTAAGAAAGTGGAAACAATTCCATTTCTCCTTTTTTTGTCCTCCGATATTATCCTTCCTCTGCACGATGAGTACGCCAACATTGACGAACGTTTTATTACTCGATGGTTATAAATTTAAATCTACAAATGAATAAGTCTGAAAATCATGAAATTTAGAAATCGTTGCATTATTTGAATATATGATTTGAGTAAAATTTTGCAGTAAGAGGCTGGAAAATCTTAATATATTTACGAAAAATTCATCGCTTCTATAAGACAATTTTTTGATAAAAACGATAGTGTCGTTACAAATACTCCACTCATCACAGCATTAATAGTGATTCTAAATAATATTGTCCCACATTTTTCATGAACCTAGAAAACGATTTGTAGACAAATTTCTATTAAAGATGGGTGTGATCGAAATGAGGCAGAATCAACAACAATTTAACAATAACAAAATAATAACGAGTAACTTTCTTCTCCGGCGAGTATCTCAGGACAGACAGACCCCGTCTTGAGTTACGAACAAATATATAATCTTCCCGGTACGCTGGGAAGGGAACAAAACACGGAGTGGAAAAGGGGGTAACATTCCCCAAATTGGGAATTCCCACTTTCCCCTGCCAGGGGTCATCCGGCCCAAACCGTTGCACGGTGACCCATCCGACCCTCAACCTCCTACAAATTACCGTAACACTAATAAACCTAAGGATCGCCTCGACTTTTCAAACTCAATGTGGAACCGAAAAAAAATATACAACTACGCCAACCTCGGGCTCAATGTGCTAACCAGCCGCGTAAAAATGGACAAGTAATGGTTCCTTGGTCTTTTATTGCTGCTATGGTACCTTCAATATTCAAAAATCTCCTGAATCTCTATTTATCGTCTACAGATTATAGATATTTAGTTATTTAAAAACCTAGAAATTTGGCAATATGGGGAATTGAGGACCTTGGAATTTGGGAACCTTGAGATCTAGTAATGTAGAGGTATGGGAATGTAGTAATTTGGGAGAGAACAATTTGAGACCCTTCAAAATTTAGAACCTACGAATGTGGAAATTTTGGAATTTAGCTATTTAGGTATTTAGGAACCTAGAAATTTGGGAATTTAGGGACATGAGGACCTTGGAATTTGGGGACCTTGAGATCTAGTAATGTAGAGATATGGGAATCTAGGGATATGGGGGAAAAAAGTTTGGAGACTTCAAAAGTTTATAACTTAGGAATGTGGAGATCTGGGAATTTAGCTATTTAGGAATGTAGAAACCTAGAAATTTGGGAATTTAGAGACGTGAGGACCTTGGAATTTGGGGACCTTGAGATCTAGTAATGTAGAGGGAACCTAGGGATTTGGGGGAAAAAAGTTTGGAGGTTTCAGAAGATTAGAATTTGAGAATGTGGGAATTTAGGATTCGGCAGTATAGGAATTTGGAAACCTAGAAATTTGGAAATTTAGGAATTTTGTGACCTTGGAATTTGGGAATCTAGGAATTTGGGGCTTCAGGGATTTGGGGACCTTAAAATTTGGGGAGTTTGCAATTTGGAGGTGTAGAGATATGGGAATCTAGTGATTTGAAGGAGAGAAATTTTAAAGGCCTTAAAAATTTAGAACCTAGGAATGTGGAGATCTGGGAATTGAGCTATTTAGGAATTTAGGAACGTAGAAATTTGGAGATTTAGGGACGTGGGGAGCTTGCAATTTGAAGATCTTGAGATCTAGTACCTTAGAGATATGGAAATCTACGGATTTTTGGGGGAAAAATTTGGAGACTTCAGAAGTTTAGAAATTGAGAATGTGAAGATCTGGGAATTTAGCTATTTACGAATTTATGAACCTAGAAATTTGGGAATTTAGAATTGTGAAAACCTTAGAATTTAAGGACCTTAAGATCTAGTAATGTAGAGATATGGGTATCTAGTGATTTGGGGGAGAGCAATATGCCACCCTTCAAAATTTAGAACCTAGGAATGTGGGGATCTGGGAATTTAGCTATTTGGGAATTTAGGAACCTAAAAATTTGGGGATTTAAGGACGTGGGGATCATCGAATTTGGGGAACTTGAGATCTAGTAATATAGAGATTTGGAAATTTAGCGATTTGGGGGAAAAAATTGGGGACTTTAGTTTAGAACTTGAGAATGTGGGTATTTAAGATTTGCCAATATAAGAATTTGGGAACTTATTTGGAACTTTCAGAAATTTAGAATTTGGAAAATTTATTTCCTAAATTTAGGAATTTATGAATTTTGTGACTTTAATTTTGGAACCTCTGAATTTGGGAATCTAGTAATTTGACTATCAAAATATTTATTTGAGAAATTACAAATTTGAAAGTTCTGATAACCAAAAATTTAGGATTTTAAGACCAAGAAACCTAAGAATGTAGAAAATTTAGAAATTAAGAAATTTAAGGACTTGAAAATTGAAGCTAGAAAACATTTGCTAAAAATGCATCGCTTCTTTATTTGCTGAACGATAGTGTCGTTTCAAATGCTCCACCACACCATAAATAGTGATTCTGAATATTGTCCCACATTTTTCGCGAACGATATACCTCGAAAACGATTGTCAAGACAAACCTGTTGTTGAAAACCGCATCAATCGCTTTGTTTTCAGTAGATTCAGTCCGCTCGAAAGCGTTACACAAGCTAAAAACAACGGACTCGGGATGGTCAGCAGCAAAGGAACTACGATCACGGTCGGAAGGAGGAGGCGGTCGGTTTTGTTACGCTTAAAGCATAAACGCTCTCTCGTTTTATTTCGTTTCTCGTCGAGGCATAAAGCTTTCCGATACGTTCTACGTGAGGCGGATACGTTCGTTGCGCCATGAAATTGGACCGAACCGGCATAAAACGCGACTCCCCCGTTTATTCCCCATGAAACGTCGGTTTCCTTCGCAAGAGGACCACTAAACGCGCTAATGATCGAATTAAAAGGAAACATTCCGAAAGAGGAATCGTTTAACGATCGCGTATATATTTACGAGGAGAAAGTTGATTTCTGATCGTGGCTTTTCATGGAAAGTTTAATTACGGCCACGACCAAGCACCACTCGAAATACCTAATTGGAACAGAAAACCTGGAAAATTTGTTATTTTCCTCTCGATATCAACGACTGCTCAAACTTTACGGCTTTTCGACCAACATTTTTGTCATCGTAACTTGGCCAATTTATATTTCACGCAATTTTTAGGCTAAATTTCGACGTTAAGGGGTACCTCTTCATCCCCATATTCATGAAATTTTATTTCATTATTATTAAAATTTATTGAGGAGTCTTCATATGTAAATTTCAAAAATATGGCTTTGTAAAATTTCGATAGAATTTCATAATTTCTTAAATTTATTTATTAGTCCAAGAACTCGAGGAATTTTTTCGATAAAAAAATGTCAAAAATATTTTGTATGCGCAAACATAAAATTTGTGGTAAAATTTCAATAGAATTTCATTATTTTTTAAATTTATTTATTCAGCTTAGAACTTGAGGAATTTTTTCAAGAAATAATTTTTAAGATTATTTGTTATGCACAAAAATGACATTTATAAAATTCTAATAGAACTTCAATTTTCTTAAAAATTGATTTGTCTTAAAACTTGAGGAGTCTTCATATGTAAATTTCAAAAATATGGCTTTGTAAAATTTCAATAGAATTTCATTATTTTCTAAATTTATTTATTTATCTAAGAACTTGAGGAATTTTTTTAATAAAAAAATTTCAAAAATATTTTATATGCACAGACATAAAATTTGTGGTAAAATTTCAATAGAATTTCACTATTTTTTATATTTATTTATTCAGCTAAAAACGAGGAATTTTTTCAAGAAATAATTTTCTAGATTATTTGTTATGCACAAAAATGACGTTTATAAAATTCTAATAGAATTTCAATATTCTTAAAAATTGATTTGTCTTAAAACTTGAGGAGTCTTCATATGTAAATTTCAAAAATATGGCTTTGTAAAATTTCGATAGAATTTCATTATTTCTTAAATTTATTTATTTATCTAAGAACTTGAGGAATTTTTTCGATAAAAAAATGTCAAAAATATTTTATATGCACAGACATAAAATTTGTGGTAAAATGTGATAAAATTTTAATAGAATTTCATTATTTTTAAAATAGATTTATTTATCAAAGCACTTGAGCGACTTTTTTAATAAATTATTTTCAAAATTATTTCATATGCACAAAAATTACATTTATAAAATTCTAATACAATTTCAATATTCTTAAAATTTATTTATTTGTCTAAAAACTTGAGGAGTCTTCTTAATAAGTAAATTTCAAAAATATGACATTGATCAAATTTGAATAGAATTTCATTATTCTTAAAAATTATTTATGGATTTCAGAACTTGAGGAATCTTTTCAATAAATAATTTTCAAGGTTATTTGATATGCACAAAAATGGTAAAATTCTAATAGAATTTTAATATTCTCAAAATTTATTTATTTGTCTAAAAACTTGAGGAATCTTTTCAAAAAATAAATTTATAAAATATTTTATATGTACAAAAATAAGACAGTCATAAAATTCAAATAAAATTCCATTGTTTTCAAAATTTATTTATTTATCTAAAACGTTGAGCACTGTTCTTATGAATGAAAAATATTCTACATGCACCTAGATATTCCCAACATTTCTAATAGAAGAACACGACATTCTTCTAACATTGCATACATAAAATACAACAAATAATTTACTGCATAAACGCATTGATAACCGCGGTAAAAGTATACACACTATAATATTAACAATAATCACAGATTATTAAGGAAAACAATTTACCAACTTCTGATCGTTGCATCTCATTGTTCCCGCACTAAAACTTTCGTTTGCTGCGTAAATAACTAATTTAACTAAATTTGCCTCGGCCACACGCGACCACCGGTCACCGTGTTAAAGTTGCAGGTGTGCATTTTCAACTTTGTTCTTCGCCATATGCAACAACTGATCCGACCATTATTCGAGTTTCACGCGTTGTTACATCGTTGAAAATTTATTCGCTGTAAAAGTGATTTTCCAAGGGGCGGGGGTGAGCAACGTTAACGCGTTGCAACAGTAAGCAGAAACGTTTAATGGACATCGATACGCGTACAGAAATTGGTGATTTTGGTTTCGAATTACGCCCTTTGACGCGGCTGACAATTCGTTGTGTATATGCTGCAATACATCAAACGTGGCCCCGGCGTTGGCACGTTTAAAATCACCTAATTTTCAGCAGGCTGCTACCTTTCATCGGGCATCCAGCTCTCTGTAGCCACCGCAAATAACGGTAATTTGGCCGGGTAAACGTCAGTCAACTCGCTACGGAAAATAATTATTCGAACCGGTCAGCGGTGTTCGATGTCGGCATATTAAATATGATTTTACCTTTCTGACCATCACCCACGCGATTCATCGTGTTTTCTATTCAATGGCCAACGGTATTATCTAGCGGGATCAATGTTGGACCTGTCTTTTGTGGAAATTTTATGAAAGCGATGAAATTCCTGTATTTTCCTGGTTTTTAATTCTCGTATAACCGTGTTTGGGAAGTTGCACCAATTTCATCGGCGAATTTTTGTTGCGATGATTTTAGTTCGGAATTATTTCATTTCGCAAATTGTTACGTTTGTTAATCCTCAAGTATTTATGTTTTCACGGGTTGATTTCAAAATTGGAGAATTCTCAAGTTTTCTAAATGACCAAATTCTCAATAAATTCACGAATTTCCGAATTTTCTAGTTTCTCAAATACTTAAGTTTCCGAACTTTCAGCCGCCAAATTTCTAAATCGCTAAATCCTCAAATTTCTCTATTTAAATTGCAGAATTTTCACATTTCCCAAATCAGAGGTTCTCAAATTCTCAAATCTCCGAATCCAGAAATTTCAAAATTCTGAAATTTCATTATTTCCAATGTCTGTATCTTCTTTCCAATGAAGTACTCAAGTCCCCAAATTAACAAACCCTAATTTCTTAAATCCCCAAAGTCTCAAATTTCTAAGTTCTCAAATCCCAAATTCTGACATTCCTAAATTGCCAAATTGCCAAATATTCAAATCCCCAGATCTAAAAATTGTTAAATCCCCAATTTAAAAAATCCCTAGATCCTCAAATTGTGAAATCCCTAAATTCTCAAATCTCAAAACTAACAAATCCATAAATTCTTGAATCTCCAAAGTCTCAATTCCTCAAATTCACAAATTCCCAAATTCCCAAATCCCAAAATTGTTAAATTCCTTAATTCTCAAATCCCAAAATTAACAAACCCTAATTTCTTAAATCCCCAAAGTCTCAAATTTCTAAGTTCTCAAATCCCAAATTCTGAAATTCCTAAATTGCCAAATATTCAAATCCCCAGATCTCAAAATTGTTAAATCCCCAATTCAAAAAATCCCTAGATCCTCAAATTGTGCAATCCCTAAATTCTCAAATCTCAAAACTAACAAATCCATAAATTCTTGAATCTCCAAAGTCTCAATTCCCCAAATTCTCAAATTCTCAAATTCCCAAATTCCCAAATCCTCAAATCCCCAAATCCCAAAATTGTTAAATCTCTTAATTCTTTTGAGAATTAAAATTCCCTAAATTCTTAAATCTCCAAATTCTCAAATCCCTAAATTCTTTAATCTCCAAATTCTCAAATCCCCAAATTCTCAAATTCCCAAATTCCCAAATCCTCAAATCCCCAAATCCCAAAATTGTTAAATCCCTTAATTCTTTTGAGAATTAAAATTCCCTAAATTCTTAAATCTCCAAATTCTCAAATCCCTAAATTCTTAAATCTCCAAAGTCTCAATTTCCCAAATTCTCAAATTCCCAAATTCCCAAATCCTCAAATCCCCAAATCCCAAAACTGTTAAATCGCTTAATTCTTTTGAGAATTAAAATTCCCTAAATTCTTAAATCTCCAAATTCTCAAATCCCTAAATTCTTAAATCTCCAAATTCTCAAATCCCCAAATTCTCGAATTCCTAAAAATTCCCAAATCCTCAAATCTCCAAATCCCAAAATTGTTAAATCCCTTAATTCTTTTGAGAATTAAAATTCCCTAAATTCTTAAATCTCCACATTCTCAAATCCCTAAATTCTTAAATCTCCAAATTCTCAAATCCCCAAATTCTCGAATTCCTAAAAATTCCCAAATCCTCAAATCCCCAAATCCCAAAATTGTTAAATCCCTTAATTCTTTTGAGAATTAAAATTCCCTAAATTCTTAAATCTCCAAATTCTCAAATCCCTAAATTCTCAAATCCCCAAATTCTCGAATTCCTAAAAATTCCCAAATCCTCAAATCCCCAAATCCCTTAATTCTTTTGAGAATTAAAATTCCCTAAATTCTTAAATCTCCAAATTCTTAAATCTCCAAATTCTCAAATCCCTAAATTCTTAAATCCCCAAATTCTCGAATTCCTAAAAATTCCCAAATCCTCAAATTCCCAGATCCCAAAATTCCTAAATCCCCAAAGCCCCAAATTCCCAAATTTCTAAATTTCCCTAAGAAAACTTCCCTAATCACAAAATCCAAAATTCTTTTGTCCTTTTCTTGAATTCGTCACTCTTCCCTGAGATACAACTCTTTCGGCAGACACTGAAACGGTTAATATCGAGTTTTGTGCAGCGATTCGTGTTTCGGAAAGTTCCGTTTCGTTCTTACGACGATTTCGAAGAACGTTCGAGTAGCATTGTGTGGCAAAGCGTTCCTAGAACGTGAGTTCTGCAAATATCTCGGTCGTGTCGTTCGTGAAACGAGGTTGAAGGAAGAGGCAAGAACGAGGGAAAAAGTTCGTCTCGTTATTCGGGGCTCAAGAAAATCCCCGGTTCTTGAGGTGTTCACCGACACCCTGGATAAAGGTGCGCAGGTGAGACCAAACGCATTCTTGTTTCGCGATCTTCTTATAGGGTTATAACCTAACCCCACCGCGATTCTCCTATTGCGATTTATTCCATTAATCAATCTTTTGTTTTGGCTCATTCCGTGCATACTCGTTGCACAATATTCGTGAATAATTCTTTCAACGATGTTTTTCCGTAATACGAGTTTGAATTTGATTGTTCGATATGGGTGTGTTAAAAATGAAATATATTCGATGGTCTGAAATGTAGAAGCTGGGACGAGGAATGTTGGGAATTTTTGCATTTGAGGATTTAAACATTTTTTGCGGGAGTATTTTAAGATTTAGCAATTGGGGAATTTGGGGGTTTAGGGATTTGACAATTTGAAGATTTAGGGATTTTTTAATTTAGGGATTTGACAATTTGGCAATTTAGGGATCTGGGGATTTGAGTATTCAGGAATTTGGGAATTTGGCAATTTAGGGATTTTTTCATTTGGCGATTTAACAATTTTGGAATCTGGGGATTTGAGTATTTGGGAATTTAGGAATTTTGAAATTTAAGATTTTGAGGATTTGTTGATTTCAAGATTTGAGGATTTAGGGATTTAAGGATTTCACAATTTTGGAATCTAGGGATTTGATGATTTGGGAATTTGGTAATTTAGAAATTTGAGAATTTGAGAATTTGGAGACTTAATTGGGGATTTGACAATTTATGAGTTTGACAATTTCATGATTTAGGGATTTGTTAATTTAGGGATTTAGGGATATAACAAGTTTGGGATCTGAGGATTCGAGGATTCGAACAAAAATTAAAAAATTTCTTATTTGAATATTTTAAAAATCGAAAACTTAGAAACCTAACAACGTAAAAACACCAAAACTGTCAAATCTACGTAAAAATACCTTCCAAACCGCACAATATCAAAGCTAATTTCCCTCGAAATTTCCCTGAAATTTTTCTCAAAATATTCCTCCGTTTCTCGAGTGCTGCTCACCGCAACGATAATTTATATTTCATCTGTCGAAAATTAAGGGTCTTCTGCTGTAACCCATACCTGTCCGTAGAATTTCCTTACATTCGGTGTGTCTACGTTTCGGTGAAGGTGCACCCATGCCGGGGATGCATACACGTAGATGTATAATACAGAAATATAGAAGTTGCGCGAGGCCCGGGGCGCTGCGAAATAGAAAATTGGCCCATCCATTTCTCGTAACACTTTTCCTGCCAAGCGGGATTGCTCGAGCCGTGTTGAATAAATGCATGTATCTCGAAGGCATAGCGTATTTCAGACCACCATCGGGTTCCTCCTGCTGCGTTTTCGCATTTGTTGCTTGCGGTACAAAAATGAGAATGCGTTCGAGAAATGTACGCACAATTGTTTCTGGAATTCATGCAAATTTACGTGTCAGGATAAATAATTGAAAAATTTAAAAATTTAATCCTTAAGTGGGGTATCAAACGAACCTTTTAGCTACTTTAAACACTGAAGTTTGGATACCTTTATTGAAACCCTGGTATTTTTAGTATTTTTTAAATTGTTATATCTTTTTAGCTAAAATTTTAGCTCTTCAAGTCGAAAAATATTTTCAATTTTTCTGTTAAAACAGGCATTTTTTCATTTTTTTCACATGTACCAAATTTCTAAAATTCCATGTTCTCATATATCAAATTTCTAAAGTTCCATGTTCTCATATATCAAATTTCCAAAGTTCTAAGTATTCATGTACTAAATTTCTAAAATTCAATGTCCTCACATACCAAATTTCTAAAATTCAATGTTCTCACATACCAACTTTCTAAAGTTCCATGTTCTCATATATCAAATTTCTAAAGTTCCATGTTCTCATGTATCAAATTTCTAAAGATCAAAATTCTCATATACGAAATTTTTGAAATTCCAACTACTAAAATCCTAATTTTCTAAATATCTAAATTCCCAAATACCCAAACTTCTACATTTCTAAATTCTCAAATCCGAAATTTCTACAGTTCCAAATTCGAAGATCCCAATTTTCGAAATTTCTAAATTTCTAAATCCCAAATTTCTATAGTTCTAAATTCTCAAGTCCCAAATTCTCAAATTCCAAATTTCTACAGTCCCAAATTTTCAAATCCCGAATTTCTACAATTCCAAATTCTCATGTATCAAATTTCTAATGTTCCAAATTTTAAAATTATCAATTTCTACAGTTTTAAATTCTCATATACCAAATTTCTACAGTTCCAAAATCTCACAACCCAAATTTCTACAATTCCAAATTCTCATATATCAAATTTCTGCAGTTGCAAATTCTCATATATCAAATTTTTTAAGTTCCGTGTTCTCATATATCAAATTTTTTAAATTCCAAATACTAAAATCCTAATTTTCTAAATATCTAAATTCCCAAATAGTCAAGCTTCTAAATTTCTAAATTCTCAAATCCCAAATGTCTGCAGTTCCAAATTCTAAAATCCCCAATTTCTACAGTTTCAAATTATCATATACCAAATTCTCATTTCCTGAAATATGCTTCAAACCAAAATGAAATTCAAAAAGAATCCACTGCTAACAATTCTCATTTCCTAAAATATGCTTCAAACCAAAATAAAATTCAAAAATAGTCCTCTAACAATTCTCATCTCCCAAAATCTCCATCAAAATCAATAAATTCTTATTTGCAGAAAGGGTGGACCCGCATCGACAAGAAAAATCCGTTGAAAAATTATAGACAAGATGCTCATTCGTTTTCAGTGTTGTTCCAGAACCCTTCTTGATTCGACGGACACGAGGTATTAGGTTGTTTCCGCTTGGAAGATTAATTACCGTGGTTCCCTTTTATTAAGGCATTCGCGATAGATCGGTGCGTCGCGATAAGCTAGCCTGCCATTCGCGAGGCTTTACCATTCGAGAATTGCGTTACAAGTTTATCGGTCTCTTTATACATTAATCATTTGACGGTAATGTCGGAACTGGAGCATTCTCGACCAGCTGCCTTGAACGCCGATTATCTTCGGACAAGTTGAGGGACAACTTGCATCATAGTATCGGTAATAACGTATCCGTTCGATCATTCCGTCAGCAATTATTGTTATACCGACAAGAGAATTTCTCATTAAGGAATGCGGTTATTCGACAATCGAGAAACCTACGAATAATCGACATTCCGCTGGGCAACTCGAGGGGAAAGTTTCGACTGGCGAAAATGAAATTTTGGTGCGTGGTAAGTGATTTCGGGAACCACGGATTTGGGGTGCGGGGATTAGGGGATTTGAGGATTTGGGAATTTAGAATTTTGGAAAATGAAAAATTTGGGGGTTTGGAAATTTGAGAGATTGGGGAGTTTGAGGATTTGCAAATGTGGGAAGTTTGGGTGTTTGAGAATTTTGGGATTTGAGGATTTAGGGACTTAAAAAGTTGGGTTATGAAGATTTAGGAATTTATGCAGTTAGGGATCTGAGGATTTAGGAATTTAAAATTCTTAGTATTTAGAAGTTTGGAAATTTAGGGTATTTAGAAAGTTGAGAATTTGAGAATTTAGAAATTTGGGAAGTTGGAAATTTGAGAAATTGGGAATTTGAGAGTTTGGAGATTTGACGATTTGGAGACTTGAGAATTTGGGGATCTGAGAATTTGGGAACTTTAGAATTTGGAGATTTGAGAATGTGGTGATTTGAGAACTGAAAATTTGAAAATTTGAGAATTTATAAATTTGGCAATTTGGGAACTTGAGAATTTAGGAATCTTGAGAATTTAGAGATTAAGACATTTAGAAACTCCGAAATTTTCAAACCTCACATTTTCAAAATTTAAATTATGAAACTTTTAAATTATGAAATTCTCAAATTTATAAATTTGTTAGGTTGTTAATTTTGTTACGTATGTCAATTTGATCAATTTTGTTAATTCTGTCAATTCTGTCAATTCTGTCAATTCTATCAATTCTGTCAATTCTGTCAATTTATTCAACTCAGCCAATTTTGTCAATTTTGTATATTTTATCAAGTTTGTCAATTTTGTCAATTCTGTTAATTCTGTCAATTTTGTATATTTTATCAAGTTTGTCAATTTTGTCAATTCTGTTAATTCTGTCAATTTTGTCAATTTTGTCAATTTTGTCAATTTTGTCAATTTTTGTCAATTTTATCAATTCTGTAAATTTTGTCAATTCTGTCAATTTTGTCAATTTTGTCAATTTTGTCAATTCTGTCAGTTAATTCAACTCAGTCTACTTCGTCAACTTTCTCAATTTTGTCCATTTTGTCAATTTTTTAAACTTTGTAACCATTGTTAATTTTGTCCATTTTGTCAGTTTTTCCATTTTCGTTAATTCGGTCAATTCTGCCAAATCAATAAATTTCTTCAATTCTTCTAATTAAATTCTGAAAAGAAGTTTTTTCAGCTTCATCATCTTTGTTAGTCTTCCAATTTGTCTAATTTTCTAATTTTTCAACTTGTCAATTTGTCAATTCAGAAATGGATAACTTTGCAAACTTCTAAATTTGTAAATTATTAATCTTGAAACTTAATCCCTCGAGAAAGGAAATAAAAATATAGGAATATATATAGTGTAAAATGTAATTAAAATCCAATATGTTACAATGTGAAAGCAATTTATGTGGGATGGACGATGAATTTCCAAGGGGCTGGACATTTAACTCACGGCACGTAAACGTGGCTTGATAACGGAAGGGTTTACCAACTGGCTTGGTCATCGGAAGTCTACCACGGTACCAGGAACACTGCCAGGACGAGGTAAATTGTTACTTGGTCATCGATAAAATTGGTTCCGTAACGTGAACCTGATAAGGCGACAATGGCATTGTTACTAGCTTACATCCAGGACGATGTAAGGAACCTAATATTATGGGAACCTAAATCACTATTATTCTCGTATACTGACTTTTGCAAGGTCGGAGACTTGGACATTTTTATATTTCACGATTTGGTGAGCGGATGAATGTGGGAATTTGTGGACTTACTTTGGTCATTTAGGATTTTTGGAGAATTTAGGAAATTTAGTATTTAGGAAATGTAGAAGATAAATATATCATAATAATACATCATATACCATTAATTAGTTATACAAATCAACGAACAAAGTGAAACGAAACAACTCGACTTGCAATAGAATTCAAAACATTCTCGATTACACATCATGCTTCCATCTCACAAAAACATGGAAATTTAGATGTCTAGAAAGCTAGAAATCTTGACATCTAGAAACCTTGAAATCTAGAAATTTAGAACATAATTTACCAACTTTATTCTCTTTGTTATGACGTATTATGATTATTCAATTAAGCAGTACATAAATTTTCAAATGAATGAATATGAAAATCCATAAAATTCAAAATACATAAATTGACCAACTTGTAAATTGTCTATCCATAAGTGACCACAAGTGGCCGCCATTTTGCAGAACACACAGCGCCACCACGATCGTAGTAACCCACCACAGCCTTAATGAAATAATTACATAAAAGACTAGCAAAGTTGAAGATTATGAAAACGTTGTCACCACTGAGAGTGTCAAATTAGTACATAAACAATCAAATCGATTAATATAAAAAAATACATAAATTACAAATAGAATAACTTGTGAACTACCTATCCATCAGTGTCCACAAGTGGACGCCATTTGCACAACGTGCAGCGCCCCTATGATCCTACTAACCTACCATAGCTTTAAATAAATAATAACCCAATATGCTAGGTTTATCGAAGATTGTACAGAACAAAAATTGGCAACAATAAGATCTATTGTAGAAAATGAAAGAAGAGGTAAATTTTTAGAGAAGAGGAGGTTATGCGTCGCGTAGCAGCTGAATCAGTCGTTAAACTGAAAACTCTACGACCACCATCGAAGGTGTAAAATTAGAAGTACATAAATCTTCAAATCGATAGATACAGAAGACATAAGTTCAAAATTGTCCCACTTGTAAACTGTTTATCCTGTAGTGTCCACAAGTGGCCGCCATTTGCACAACGTGCAGCGCCCTCACGATCCCAGTAACCTACCACAGCTTTTAATAAATAATAACCCAATATACTAGGTTTATTGTAGATTGTAGAGAACAAAAATTGGCAACAATAAGATGTATCAATTGTAGAAAACAGAAGGGTAAGTTTCTCGAATAGAGGAGATTAAGCGTCGCGTAGCAGCTGAATCAGTCGTTAAACTGAAAACTCTACGACCACCATCGAAGGTGTAAAATTAGAAGTACATAAATCTTCAAATCGATGGATACAGAAGACATAAGTTCAAAATTGTCCCACTTGTAAACTGTTTATCCTGTAGTGTCCACAAGTGGCCCGCATTTGCACAACGTGCAGCGCCCTCACGATCCCAGTAACCCACCATAGCTTCGAATAAATAATAACCCAATATACTAGGTTTACTGTAGATTGTAGAGAACAAAAATTGGCAACAATAAGATGTATCAATTGTAGAAAACAGAAGGGTAAGTTTCTCGAATAGAGGAGATTAAGCGTCGCGTAGCAGCTGAATCAGTCGTTAAAATGAAAACGCTGCGGCCAGCATGGAGAAACGAGGCGAATAAAGTTTAGCAGCTAGCCAACCAGTTTGACGCTGGCACGACGTTTATACCGAAACTATTAAAGCCGAAGTTCAAACCAACCAGCGTGCACAGCTGGTTATTGGACAGATTGCGGCATTATAATATGTGCCAGGGAAATTGCTACGAATACTGCCACAGCATTGCGTCCGCAAATTGTTAATTAATTTCCGAGAATGCTAATTGAAGCTCCTATAAATAGAAGCCGTCGAACCGTGGTGGTTGCATTAAATTGACAGACAGTCAATCAAGTAATTTATAATTGGCGCTGGAAAGGGGAACGAATCGATCATCGAAAACGATCGATTTTATATTAGTCCTCGGTCGTGCGTAGGACGTCCACGTTTATTTACGCGCGGTTGATTTTCTTTTTTTAATTGTCGCTGTGAGGGATTCTGGGAAAAATTGGGGAAGGTTCATGGGTAGGTTAATGGGCAAGGGGATTGGGGGTAGTCTTTTGATGGGGAAGATATTTTTTAATATGGACAATGTTCCTTAGTTTCGATTTTCTGTATTAGCTTAATGTTATAATTTGAGGCACATTCTTCAGATTTTTTAAATTTACAAATTTGGGAATTTTGAAAGCTCCAAGTCCACAAATGTCTACATACTTAAGATCTATAAATGATAAATATTCGGATATTCAAATCTCCATACTTATAGAGGTCCTATATTTCCAGATTTTCAATAACTTTCATGTATCCAAATTGATAAAGTTCAAAATTCTCATATATCAAATTTCTAAAGGTCCATGTTCTCTTATATCAAATTTCTAAAGCTACATGTTCTCATATATCAAATTTCTAAAGTTTCAAGTATTCTTGTACTAAATTTCTAAAATTCAAAATTCTCATATACCAAATTTCTAAAGCTCCATGTTCTCATATATAAAATTTCTAAAGTTCTAAATTGTCATGTATTAAATTTTTAATGTTCCAAATTCTAAAATCCTTAATTTCTATAGTTTCAAATTCTCATATACCAAATTTCTACACTTCCAAAATCTCACATCCCAAATTTCTATAATTCCAAATTCTCATATATCGAATTTCTACAGTTCCAAATTTTCAAATCCCAAATTTCTATAATTCCAAATTCTCATATATCAAATTTCTACAGTTCGAAATTCTAAAATCCCCAATGTCTACAGTTTCAAATTCTCATATACCAAATTCCTACAGTTCCAAAATCTCACATCTCAAATTTCCATAATTCCAAATTCTCATATATCGAATTTCTAAGGTTCCAAATTCTAAAATCCCCAATGTCTACAGTTTCAAATTCTCATATACCAAATTCCTACAGTTCCAAAATCTCACATCTCAAATTTCCATAATTCCAAATTCTCATATATCAAATTTCTAAGGTTCCAAATTCTAAAATCCCTAATTTCTACACTTCCAAAATCTCACATCCAAAATTTCTATAATTCCAAATTCTCATATATCGAATTTCTACAGTTCCAAAATCTCACAACCCAAATTTCTATAATTCCAAATTCTCATATATCAAATTTCTACTGTTCCAAATTTTCTAATACTCTAAAATCCCAATTTTCTAAATTTCTAAATTTCCAAATCCCCAACCTACTAAATTTTTACTTAAAAATCTCGAAATTTTCAAATTTCTAAATTCTCAAACCCTTCAATTTCCCAGATCACATTTTTCAAATCACCAAATTCTCAAACTCCTAAATTCACCCCTTCTCAAATTTCAAACACCCCAAAACACTAACCTCTCAAATTTTCTAGAAAACATCAATAAAAAAAATGTCCTCATCAGAAAAAACTTCCCCAATCCCCAACCTTCCAAAACCATATATCCAAAAAATGACAAATTATTATTAAAATCCTGAATAAAGCTAATCTTTCGATTAGAGTTCGCAAACACACGAGAATAAAAATGGTAGCCTCGCGCGAAAACAATCAGTTCTTGCGCGCGAAAAAAAAAGCGGGACAGAAAAAGATACATTTCGCGAGACAATCTCGCCGTTTTCCCCGCCATCGAATTTTTGCTTTCGCGTCGTTCTTGTGTTTGTATTTGCTCGCTTACGTTTCGTCGCACACCGTCGCCGGAATATCGAATCTCGAAGTGGATTTCAAAGCAAACACGCGCCATTAAAATCGCATCAATCGAAAATTAAATCCTTGACTACGCAACCGTCGTTTCGCGTTCAAACAGTGGCTGCTGCCACGGTGTTCTCCGGCTGCGAACATTCCGTATGTAAACACGAATGGAAATATGACGAAGATACGATGCGACAGCACCGGTTGAAAAGGATGTAGCTACAGGCGGTCGTACAAAACGAATTTCGATCGATGGTAACAGAGTTTCGTGGGAAAAAGAGAGAAAGAAACCACTCTATTTCTGTTCTCGCGCGGATCCTCTTTCTGCCTGTTTCTCTTTTTCGCGGAAAATGTCGGGCTTTTTGGTCACCGTGACGGAAACGATCGAATGATAGCATGTTAACAAAATGGACGACCCAAAATACGTTATTTAACGTTAATTGGCCCTCCGATCGGTGAAATTGGAAAAAACGTTCTTCGCGGTAGCGAATATAATTGACTCGTACTACTTGAAATTTTATCTATAGGTTAGGATTAACACTGTACTTTATTGCTTTTTCTGTTAAATATTGTACAAATTATTTTCTGTAATATTATCATCAATTTTAAATTTAAATTTTAAAACTTTTTTATAATTTTTTTAAATTAAACTTTAATATTTAATAATAGTGTTACGTAGGGGGGATGATTAGTGTTAGTTGTGCTGTAGTACAAAATTTAACCTGAAAATTATTTTTGTTTTCCAAACACGAGTTTAATGCAAATTTTGTTATAAACATTTTTACGATTATTTAAATTTCAATTAACCTGCGATTTTATATATGCAAGTTTTTTATAAATATTTTGACAATCAATTTCCACTTAAGCGTGAATTTATTTAATCAGAAAATTTTGCTTTTCAACTAAAATTTAAATACAACTTTTGTTACAGGAACTTTGACAATCATTTAATTATTTAAGTTTTCATTTATTTAATTCGTCTTATTTACCTGTCATTTAAATGTGCAAAAATATAATATAAAATTGCTGAGAAATAATTTTTTTTAATTTCAGTGTATGTATCCTAACCTCTAAAGTATGTCTAACATGAATTTTATTAAAATGCAGTAATAACATTATGGAACAGTAATAAACTGTTTGTGTAATTTATTCATATAATTTATTTAATTCACGTTTTACTTACCCTATCATTTAAATGTGTAAATATAATATAAAATTGCTCAGAAATAATTTTTTTTTAATTTCAGTACATGTATCCTAACCTCTAAAGTATGTCTAACATGAATTTTATTAAAATGCAGTAATAACATTATGGAACAGTAATAAACTGTTTGTGTAATTTATTCATATAATTTATTTAATTCACGTTTTACTTACCCTATCATTTAAATGTGCAAATATAATATAAAATTGCTCAGAAATAATTTTTTTTTAATTTCAGTGTATGTATCCTAACCTCTAAAATATATCTAACATGAATTTCCTTAAAATACAATATTAACATAATGGAACAGTAATAAATATGCAAATATAATATAAAATTGCTGAGAAATAATTTTTTTTTAATTTCAGTGTATGTATCCTAACCTCTAATGTGTGTATAACATGAATTTCCTTAAAATACAATAATAATGGAACAGAAATAAATATGTAAATATAATATAAAATTGCTCAGAAATCATTTTTTCAAACTTCAGTATATCCTACTGTCTAAAGTATGTCTAACATGAATTTTGTTAAAATGAATTAATAAAACAATGTAAGAGTAATAAACGGTTTACGAACTTATACGACATTTTAGTATCACTTGCACGTACATAATTCGCCAGTGAAATTAATGCGAAAAATCCGAGAGGCTGCAGGTATCCGTGGAAGAAGAGGTAGAAAAGGAGTAAAACGCGTTTCAGAGAGAAATCTTCTCTGTTTTCGTGTTCGTCTTTCTTTCGCTGAATATGTCGTTACACGACACCTTGGTGTAAAAAAGAAAGGGGAAAAAGATGAAATACGCTGGTGCAAGATTATTCTAACGCAACGGGGCATAATCTAAATAAGTAAACACGAGCGTCAGTAAGTTGCTGCTCGACAGTGGCGATGAAGAAGAGGTATGAGTAGCAGAAGCCGGAGGTAGATGGTGCTAAATGAGAGTAATTATGAGACAAGTTTTAACTACCCCGTCGGTGGACAATGCGTTATCCTTCATTGTGCCTCGCTATCTTTCTCCTTTAAATAAGCTCTCGCAAGTGGCTCCTCGCTAAAAAGAAGCACCGAGAATGCGAGAGGGAACAAAGAGAATGCATTTCCGTCGCTCATCTTTTTTCAACTTTCCGCCAAGAGATGTCCTAAACGTCCTCCTATCTAAAATACACATTTTTATCGTGCAACTCGAAAGAATGTTTCTTTTACTCTTCATCGAACAAAGTGCCAAACGACTTTCGTTCAACTTTCAATTGTCCGCAACTGTTTTTCTTTTTTTTTTTTACTTTTCTTCTGTTGGCTCGGCGCAAAGTATAATTGCAGCCATTGCGACGATAATTAATTTGGAGAGTTTCGGAGAATGAAAACTTTAAACATTCGATGCGAATTAACTGGCGCGCCGTATTCGTAGCTCGATAATTGCTACGTTGCACGATTCGATGTATATGCGTTTCAATAATTACTACACTTACGTTCACCTCGGAACAGTGCACTGTAATTTACTAGCAATTAACGCGTTCACGTGGTAGAAGGTAAGGAATGGGTAGAATGTATTATTATTTAATTTTCATACGGAGAAACACATATTTGAGAGCATGTTACTGAGAAAAGATTTGTTGCATCTTTGAATTTAAGGTTGTTCATTGATATATTGTATAAATAATGTTATTGTTTGTATCATTATTTCATATTACGTATAAATATTATTATTTAGTTGCAGTCTCTCGATATATGGCCCCCGGGATTACAGGCAAAATGATTTTCAAGATGGACGCATAAGGACACTTTGCATACTGCACTTTATTGATAACAAGTCGAGAAATTTTTGTTAAGGAAATTTAAAAGTTATAAAATTTGATATTTCTAAATTTCTGTGTTCCAAAATTTGAAATTTCTTGCTCTCCCTAAATTAACTCACAACATCCTGCACTTTCAAATCAGAAAATTAAAAAATTCCCTATTTCTAAATTCCCCTGTTGAAACATCTCAAATTCTATAAATTAAAATCTTCATAAATTTTCAGCTAAAAGTACTGAAAGCTCCCTAAATTCCGCCACTCAAAACCCTAGAAGTCTATAAGCTACAATCTTCCTAAATCGCCAGCTAAAAAATATTATAATCTTCCTAAATCCCCCCTTCCCAAATTCCCCCACTCAAAACCTTAGAAGTGTATAAACTAAAATCTCCAGCTAAGACGTACTAAAATCTTCCTAAATCCCCCCTTCCTAAATTCCCCCTCAAAACCCTAGAAGTCTGTAAACTAAAAACTTCCTAAATTCCCCCACTCAAAACTCTAGAAGCCTATAAACTAAAATCTTCCTAAATTCCCCCTCAAAAACCTTGAAGTCTATAAACTGAAAACTTCCTAAATTCCCCCACTCAATACCCTAGAAGCCTATAAACTAAAATCTTCCTAAATCCCCCCCTCAAAACCCTAAAAGTCTATAAACTAAAACCTCCCTAAATCTCCAGCTAAAAAGTACTAAAAACTTCCTAAATTCCCCCACTCAAAACCCTAGAAGTCTATAAACTAAAATCTTCCTAAATCCCCTCTTCCTAAATTCCCCCTTAAAACCCTAAAAGTCTATAAACTAAAACCTCCCTAAATCTCCAGCTAAAAAGTACTAAAATCTTCCTAAATCCCCCCTTCCTAAATTCCCCCTCAAAACCCTAGAAGTCTGTAAACTAAAAACTTCCTAAATTTCCCCTCAAAACCCTAGAAGTCTATAAACTAAAAACTTCCTAAATTCCCCCACACAAAACCCTAGAAGTCTATAAACTAAAATCTTCCTAAATCCCCTCTTCCTAAATTCCCCCTCAAAACCCTAAAAGTCTATAAACTAAAACCTCTCTAAATCTCCAGCTAAAAAGTACTAAAATCTTCCTAAATCCCCCCTTCCTAAATTCCCCCACTCAAAACCCTAGAAGTCTATAAACTAAAATCTTCCTAAATTTCCCCTCAAAACCCTAGAAGTCTATAAACTAAAAACTTCCTAAATTCCCCCACTCAAAACACTAGAAGTCTATAAACTAAAATTTTCCTAAATTCCCCCTCAAAATCCTAAAAGTCCATAAACTAAAACCTCCCTGAATCTCCAGCTAAAAAGTACTAAAATCTTCCTAAATTCCTCCGCTGACCCTAGAAGTCCATAAACTAAAATCCTTCTAAATCTTCGTCTAAAAGATCCTAAAATCTTCGTAAATCTTCAAGGAGCCATATAAAGGGAGCCATATATTAGGACACGAGCATACATTCGGCTCGCCGCGCCATCTACCGCCTGTCTCCAAGGTGTTTAACGTGTTAAACGCTCGATAACACGGTCAAAGTCAAAAGTTAGTTGGTCTATCCGAACACCGGACTTTCCGGGATTATCAGACGGGTCCCTCGACGGAACAACCACCAGGGTGAGAACCCTGGCTGACTCTTAGGGTGGCGAGAGAAAACCGTGAAGGAGGGTGATAAATAGGACGGGATGGAGAGATGTCAATTTATCCTGGCTTTGTTTACGAGCAATGCCCCGAGACACACCGAAGGGAGTCGACTGCTAGTCTACCAAGAGGGGGAGAAAAATGAAAAAGGGGGAAAAAAAGAAAGGGATGAAAGAAGAGAGAAGACCGTTAATCCGGGCAAAAGACCAGTCGACGGCTTGGCATTCGTCTTTTTGAGGGAGGCTAGCTTTAAGTTATATCGGCATCCAGGAGCACGACCTAACCCAGATGAGGATGTACAGTCGACAACAAATCTGACTTCCCTAGGGAAAGTATGACGGTTAATAAAGAAAATGTATTACGGTGGGCAATTTTTTTAGATTGGGAGTCGGAAATTTTGGGGTGGGGAATTTGAAGATTTATGAGTTTCATTTGTAGCGATGGGAATCTAGGGATTTGGAGGTATAGGAATTGGAGGATACAGGGTTTTGAAGGTATGTGGAAGTTTGGGGGTTTAGTAATTTGAAGAGATATGTATTTGGGGAGCTTAGGATTTGAAAATTCTGATATTTTAGGGGTAATTGAGGATATTGAAATTTGTAGATTTTAGGATTTGTAGATTGGGGACATGGGAATTTAGGGATTTGGAAATTTAGGAATTTGAGGACATAGGAATTGGGAGATGCTTCTCCAAATTCATTCAATACCAAATCTTCAAGTTTCTATATCCTCATATTTTCAATATTTTCGAATCTCCACACTTCCATATATCCAACTTGTTAAGTTCTTAAATTCCCAAATTATCAAGTGCCTAAATCCCTAAATCCCCAAACTCTCCAGTTCTAAAATTTCTAGGTCCCCAAATTCTCAATTGTCCGGATCCTAAAATTGTTGAATCCCCAAATTCCCAAATGCCCAGATCCTAAAACTGTTAAATCTCTAAATCCCCAAATTCTCAAATCCCCATATTAACAAATCCCTACATCCTCAAATTTTCAAATCTCTAAATCCCCAAACGCTCAAATCCCTAAATCCTCAAATTTTCAAATCCCTAAATCCCTAAATCCCCAAATCCGCAAATGTTCAAATCCCTAAATTCCTAAATCCCTAAATTGACAAATCTCTAAATACCATATTGGCAAATCTCTAAATGCTCAAATCCCTAAATTCCTAAATTGACAAATCCCTAAAACTTCAAACCCCTAAATCTCCAAACCCCTAAATCCCTAAATTCTCAAATCCCTAAATCCTTAAATTTTCAAATCCCTAAATGCTCAAATCCCTAAATTCCTAAATTGACAAATCCCTAAAACTTCCAACCCCTAAATCCCCAAATTCTCAAATCCCTAAATCCTTAAATTTTCAAATCCCTAAATGCTCAAATCCTTAAATCCCTAAATTGACAAATCCCTAAAACTTCAAACCCCTAAATCCCCAAATTCTCAAACCCCTAAATCCTTAAATTTTCAAATCCCTAAATTCCCAAATGCTCAAATCCGTAAATCCCCAAGTCCCTAAATCCCCAAATCCCTAAATTCAAAAAATCTGGAAATTACCGAACATCTAAATTCGAAAAGTAGCAAATTCGAAAAGTTTCCGCGGAGAAAGCCTACACTGCAGCGAAGTGTGCGTAAAACCGCGGTGAGAGGAACAGTATACTCTTGTTGGAAGAACGTCGACGATAAGGTGACGGCGAACGGAGGCAATGGTCTGCACAGGAAAAAGAGGTCGTTGTAGTCGTTGTCGTTGTCATATCCTGAACTTCAGCGTCGCATCATTTGTGCTACAGTGTTACGAGCGTTGCCAGGTATCGAATATTCTATCGGAAATAATTTAACGACCTCCCTATTCGCTTGTTCGCTCATTCTTTTCACGGTTCATCTTCACATTAACCCTTTGCTCAGCAATTAACTCGATGATCCCAACATCACTTTGCATTTAGTTATTAATATAAACTCGTGACATACTGATTTAAATTCTAAAATATTGATCTTTTAATGAGTTTTGATGACGCAAATTTTCATATTTAAAAATTTTCATATTTAAATATTATAAGTATGAGAACACACGTGTTAGGTCTGAGAGTGCATATTACAGCATATTACATTAGACCTCAGTAGTTTTTAGCGATACAGTTTCACGGTTTTTCGTTCCTTCATTTGTTGTTTCAAATCAATTATTTATCCGTAGCAATAAGACTCAAGGACCCAATTAATGACCTAAGTAATTACATTCTAGTCACTATTTTTTATTGTTAGTCACATCTGGTTGTGAACCCTTAACCTTAACAGTGGTCCTTTGTTTGCAGTTTTCTATTCATGTATTGCTTGGTTTTACTACTTGCTGAGGTCACTTTGGGGAAAAGACCCACTTCATACGTCACTCGCATTTCCATCACCCGAATTTTAGTTAAACCAATAGAAAATTAGAAACCGTTTTCCCTCATCAATGTCACAAAAGTACGCCCACTCCGAGCTTTTGTAAAACGTAAAAAATCGAAGGGGCACTCTCGGGTCATCAAGTACATGGCAAAATCTAGTCGTTCGAAGTGAAATTCATTTAGATACAGTCCACTTATGTTCACTTGTTGGGAAGTGACGCGTCGTTTAATCGTCACTACTGACGCTGCGACATACGGTCAGTGTACACTCACGATTACTTCTAAAGGATGAAAACTATTCAGTTTATAGGTAATAGGAATTATCGATACTAGTTGATGCAATGAAGTAATTATGATCATGGCTACTATCAGTGTAGACTATACAGAATAAACGATTACAACTTCTAAACGATGAAAAACTATAGTTGTTCAGTTTAATGGGACTTATCCACTCTTGATGCAATGTAATTGTAATTATGAAGGCACTGTAGATTCTGTATAAAATAAACGATTGCAACTTCTAAACAATGAAAAAGAGTTTAGAAGTAATGGGAATAGTTATCAACAGTTGCTGATGCAGCATAATTGTGGTTATGGAGGTTAGTAGACTCTATACAAAATAAACTATTACAACTTCTAAACAACGAGAAGTTATAGTTATTTAGTTAGTAAGTAATAGAAATTGTTGTCTAGCGTTGATGCAATGAAGTAATTGTGATTATGGCTACTGATTAATGTAGACTCTATACTGTGTCATCACGTACATAGCAAAATAAACTCTAGTCCGAAGTGAAATTTAGATACAGTCCACTTATATTCACTAGTTAGGAACCTAATGATTCCATCGTTTAATCGTCACTTAATATTATTGACACTGCGACGAACATACAATAAATCTCTAATTATATCACACGATTCGTTTCAATTGTACCAAACATTCAATATACCAAAGATCTTGAATGAATTAAAAGATTGTAATTTGTAATATAGATATTTGTCATCCAAATAATTAAAATAGTATTCAAATAATAATTCTGTTCTCTTATATGTAATTGTCGTTCGAGTGCAAAATACATAACAATTACAACGAAATTTCATCAAGTAAATTGCACGATCAGAGTGCACACGTGCACCGAACGTTTAATGTTTCCAAGTTAATTAATTCACATGTTTGCCGAATGAAAAAGTGCAGCTCGTGTTAAAGAAATCGAATTAAACGCCACTTAATCTTGTCGTTCGGTGTTGATTTTAGCAGAGTAACCATGCACAGGGTTTATTCAATGTCCCGTTAGCAAACGTGCAACGTTCTCGTGCATGTTTCAACGAAGCTGACATTTAGGAAACGTTATCATTGTCAACAACGAGTCTCTGAAACCTAACTTCAAAAGTGTCCTCGAATTTCGTTATTAAACAAGTACCTAATTCACTTCGCTTCGCTCTATATGTATATTGTGTATTTATTCAGTAAACACTTCTTATTTTTACTGCGAGGTTTTTTGAATTTTTTATTTATAACCATTTCTATTTTTCGATTTGCGTGTACTGAAATTTTGAAGATTCTTTATTTTTACAATTCTGTATTTTCAAGGTAAATTGTACAATTTTCATATTCTCAAATTTCCAAACTATCAGATTTCTATGTTATCTTCCTTAATTTTCAAGCTTTAAGTATATCACATTTCTATACTCTGGAATTCCTATATTTCCAAATTTTTATATTGTAGAATTTTCATATTCCCAAATTCCTAAATTTGCAAATTTTCAACCCTACAAATTTTCACATTCCCGAATTGTTAAACACCCAAATTCCTAGATCACCAAATTCCCAAACTCCCACATTCCAAAATTCCCAAATTTCTAAATTTTCAAATTTTCAAATCTTCCAATTTTCACTAAATCCTCTTCCCACCTCCCCACCTCCCCAAAATTCTCTAAAAAAGTACAAAAACATAGGATAAAATTCTACTAATACTTCAGTACGCACACAAGCAAGCAAAAAACATAATTTCCGTAGATTAATTCCCAAAGTCCGACAAAATTCATAAAACGATAACTTTATATGTATTTACCGTGAATTTTCATCAAAGCTCCGCCGATGCTTTTCATAAACGATTAAGAATGCACGGGCGGTTTTAACCTTTGGATTTATAATACTCTCGCATCGGCCATGGATGTATGACCGACGCAGCCAGCATTCAGACATTTTCGGACGCTCGCTTTCTGAATAAGTCAAATACTCATGAATAAGTAGAGAAAGAGGGTCAGTCACGTCCTCGAACATCGCCCCTAAAAATGTTATTTACCGACGGATTCTGGAAATCGCATTTCATGATCGGGCGGTCGAGGATCACGTACTGGTCCACCCCTTGTCATAAAAAGAAAAACTGATTTCTTATATACACACTTCGTAGGATCGTTGAATTTATTCAAATGTTAATTATGGTGCTAGGTGGATGGATGTTACAGAAAATTTCCTGGGGAATTTGTTGTAAATATGCCACACATTAGTGAATTTATCCAAATGTCAATTATAGTGCTAGGTTGATAGATAAATATTGCAGAAAATTTTCTAGGGAATTTTTTATATATAAGCCACACATCACTGTATTTATTCAAATGTTAATTACAGTGCTAGGTGGGAGGATAAATATTACAGAAATTTTTCTAGGGAATTTATTCAAATGTTAATTATAGTGCTAGATGGATGGATAAATATTACAGAAAATTTTCTGGGGAATTTATTATAAAATGTGCCTGACATCACTGAGTTTATTCAAATGTCAATTACAATGCTAGGTGGGAGGATAAATATTACAGAAACATTTCTAGGGAATTTCTTATATGTAAGCCACACATCACTGACTTTATTCAAATGTTAATTACAGTGCTAGGTAGGTAGATAAATATTACAGAGAATTTTCTAGGGAATTTCTTATATACATGCCTCACATCACTGAATTTATTCAAACGTCAATTATTATGCTAAAAGAATGAATAAGTACTACAGACAATTTTTTAGGGGATTTATTATGTAAGTTTCTTAATTTTTTTACTGTGATAGTTTGTGTAACTTTTTACTGCAAAATCCTATTAAAAATTATTACTAGTTACTTTAAAATTTTGAAAATTTTTGTACAAAGTCTTCGGCGAAAAATTGAGTTACAAATAACATTTAAAAATATAATTTTGCAAAAAATATTGCTTGTGAAATTTCATATAGGACCCAATAAAAAATACCAGTTATTAATTTCAACTTCAAATTTCCAAATTTGTGTAAAAAATCTTCAGCAATAATATTCAATTAAATGACAAATACATTTTTCGAACTGTATCACTTGTAAAATGATCTTATACAAGATCTAGTAAGAAATTATTATCAATTAATTTCAAAGTTCAAATTTTCAAATTTGTGTACAAAATCTTCAGCAATAAATTCAATTAAATGACGAATACAATTATTTTTCGAACTGTATCACTTGTAAAATGATCTTATACCTAGTAAAAAATTATTATCAATTAATTTCAAACTACAAATTTTCAAATTTGTGTACAAAATCTTCGGCAATAAACAGATTTTAAAAAACGAACATAATCATTTTGCACACAACACCAACTTACTGTGATCATTTATAAAATGATCATAATTAAACGTAATAATAATTTGAGTAATTTGGAATAAAGAATCTAAGACGCGTTCCGTAAACCCAGCGTCAAGAATGGAAAAAAAAGAGAAACGTGAAACAAGGAGTGTTGATACACCTTTTCACCGTTGGTATCCCGCGGTTTCGTTCTTTTGTAGATAATTTTAGGTCGTGCAGCGGAAAGTCAGGCCGGTGACTTGATGCATCAGCCTACTTCCGCTCGAGTAAATACAACGTTAATTAACGCCGCGTCTGCTCGCGCCTTCCTTTGCTAACACTCGCTGCACGGACCCGCGACATAGCGAAAGGGGAACGTAATTCAAATGATTGTCCTTAGAACCAGCCGAACAACTGGAAACCTGGTGAAGACTACGAAAATGTCTCCTTCTCCCTGGCTGGCAAATTAAACGAAGCCAATCCTGATTTCGCTCCCTTTCTGCCGTTTGTCAACGCGTTTCTTTGACGGACACCTTTAAACGTTTAGCTGCTGAATTCACCTCGAAAAATCCGTCAGAGGATGCTTAATTAATTCCTTGGGGCTAGTATCGCTTTTGGTGGACGATTTACGAAGTTGTTAATTTAGGGACTTCTAGGGATTTTGGATTTATATAGGAATAAGAAATTTTGAAATTCTGGTTGAAATATTGGAGGTTATGAAGTTCTTAGGTTAAATTAGGAAAAGCGAGTTTGTGGATCTTTTGGTTTTCGAAGTTGGGAATTTTGGGTTCATGAATTTTTGTGATTAGGTGTTTTAGGGTTTCGAATTTAGGTAGGTGGAAATTTTGAAGTTGTGAATTTTTAAAATTTGGAGATTGGGAATTTCAAATTTTTAGGTCTATGGAGTTGATGTAGGTATTTGAGAATCTGGGACATGAAGGTATACCGATTTGTGGTTCTAGGGTTCTATTTGAAATGTTGATAATATGTAAACTTGAACATTTGAAAATTTTTAAATTTGAATATTTGAAAATTTGAAGAATTAAAGAATTGAAAACTTGAAAACTTGAAAATTTGAAGAATTGAAGAATTGAAGAATTGAAGAATTGAAGAATTGAAGAATTGAAGAATTGAAGAATTGAAGAATTGAGCAATTGAAGAATTGAAGAATTGAAGAATCGAAGAATTAAAGAATTGAAGACTGGTAAAATTGCAAAATTGTAAAATCGTAAAATTAAAAGTTTGAACATTTAGAAATGTACAAATATGAAAAAACAATATTCGTAATTGCTGCTCTAAAAGGCAAATACATAAGGGAAACATACAAATTTACTTCCCTCAATACAGATTGTTTTATAACAGTTTCAAATAGACATGTTACATAAAAGGATAAAATAAATGAAGTTCAAGCCAATACGTTGAATGACTATTAACTTTATGAACTATTGGAGCGATTGCAAAGCGAAAAATTGTATTGCTACAGGAATGGCAAATATTGGTATACCGTTTTTTTCTTTTCCAGAAACTGAAAAAACAGATATGTGTTCATTATTAAAAAAAAAAAAAAAAAAAAAAAAAAAAAAAATATGAAACGACTGTCTCGGGTGTTCCTGGAAGGCAATTAAAAATAGTATATGTGATTTTCGAACTTATTACGAAAATATTTAAAAAGAATGTGGAAGTTTCAGGTTTAGAAAGGAAGTAATTTTTTAATTTAGTGCTGTTGAAATGTTCATACTTTAAAATTTATAAAATTTCAGTCACGACACTTCGAATTTAGATATTCAGGAATTTGGGACTTTGGGAATTTAAAAATTTAAGGACTAATAAATTATAAAATTGAGAAATTGGGAAATTAGGGAATTGGGGAATTATGGAATTGGGGAATTATGGAATTGGGGAATTATGGAATTGGGGAATTATGGAATTGGGGAATTATGGACTTGGGGAATTATGGAATTGGGGAATTAGGGAATTGGGGAATTGGGGAATTGGGGAATTGGGGAATTGGGGAATTGGGGAATTAGGGAATTAGGGAATTGGGGAATTAGGGAATTGGGAAATTAGGAAATTGGGAAATTAGGGATTTGGAAAATTGGGAAATTGGTAAATTGGGAAATTAGGAAATTACAAAATTGGGAAATTGAGAAATTGAGAAATTGAGAAATTGAGAAATTGAGAAATGGGGCAATAGAAGAATTGGAAAATTTAGAACTTTAGAAATTAAAAAATTTAATAACTAGAAATTTTGAAAGTCTGAAATTTTGCAAATTTATAAATTCCAAACTTCCACAGTAACAAATTCCCAAATTAAGATATTAAAAATATGAAAAATTAAAGACCTTAAAAGTTGAAATTTAAGAAATAAGAATTTTTAGAATTTCAGTATTAGCAAAAATTAAGAACTGTGAAACATTCGTGGTAAAATTTTTGCTTTTTAATCCTATCCTGCATCCACAAAACTGAAAATACCAAACATTTTGAAGGAAACTAAATTTCGTCCAACTATACCTGTCCATTTACAAAACGTTAACTGCCTATCCCTGTAAGAATTACTGTCCCGATGGAAACCTTTTCCGCTACCAGAATTGGCCATTTCCTATTCCGCACTTTTGTTGCTCAATTTCAAGAATGCGTTGTTTCAAACAACCGATTATACAGAAAAATTCTCGCGGTCAGAAAAACACGCGAGTCGGTGGCGGACAAACACGAACCACGGTGCCCGAAAAAGGTTATTTTAACGTGTCTCGTGGCATTTAACACGGCGTAAAAATGTGTTCTGACGCGTTCCAAAGCTGTCGTTTGCAGCGACAAACTTTCAACCTCCAGAGATTCGAACAGTCCGACTTATGAATGGATTTCATAACTGCTCGTGTGTGCATTCGTTTCATTTTCTGTTCTATTATCCATCAATTTTTTTGTTACCCAAATACTCTTTTCTCTTAAATAATTTTTTCTTGAATCGGTCATTGAAAGGTGTTATAGTTAATATATTTATTGTTACTGTTATGCTCGCCGATTACATATATTCTAAATAATTGCAATAATTAACGATCAATTTGCATCTCTCACTGTCTTAGGTTTCACTCGAGATCCACACAAGGTCGCCAAGCACACGTAGCACGCGTGTCTCGTTATATCACAATCCCGGCACACCGTAGAAACAGCATGGAACTTTGTCGCGTTTTCTGCCATGTTTATCCTTACCTGTCAATCTTGCTTCATTATGTGCGCTTCTTATCGGGCAATGCTCCCTGATTATTAATTATACGTTGCAAACGTTATTGCAACTCTGGAAACCATATTTCAACGCAATCTAGATAAACATCGTAAAATAGAACAAATAGAAATATTTCTGTCCACAGAATTTGCTTTCGTTAGAAAAGGGATTGAAACGGTCATTGAAAGTATAGTTAGTATATTTATTGTTACTGTTATGCTTTTTTATTGGCTAATCTTTTGGACTTGGCTGGTGTGGTTATTGTATGGCGATTTATAGGTTAGGTAATACTACTAGTTTAATAGCTTAGAGCAGGGATCAGCAACCTGCGACTCAGTAGAATCATACTTGTGACACTTGAGTAGTTTAATAGTACATATTGAAAAATGAACTGCAATATTGCAATTGCCAAACAAATATAATAACCCTTCGCACGCATCAAAATGCGCGGCAGATCGCATGCATGTAAACCTAGCTTTAGCTAACCTTGCTCTCCACACTCACCGACGCCAGACTCAAAACCAAAAACTGTTTCCGTTTTCTTTAATACGTTGACTTATATGTTCTGTTACTAAAATAGAATGTTTTGATTTCACAATACATGTTTCACAGCAGATATATTATTTTTTCTAACACATACCGATGTATTTTTGGCTCTTTAAAAAAATAATTTATCACATCGGAAAGAAAATGGCTCTTAACTCCGGAAAGGTTGTCGACCCCTGGGTTAGGTATACGTAATACGTAGCGTATTGTGTCTACCAGCATATTTGTACAAAAGGATTTATTCCGTTCGAATAGAATTGTCGTTGAAGAGACAGTAAGTTCAATGTGTTTCTCGACAAGAACGATTCATATCAAATTTAAGGCCGATCCTTGCGCGAAAAGTCGAGAAGGATAAGTCGACTGTGGAATCGAGATGGTGTGCGCTAGGGTGAAAACGGGCCAAGATGAATATTCCATGCTAAATCCGTGGTGGAATCGCTGCAAAGAAATCCAAAGTCGACGAACCAGAGGAGACGAAAGGTATGGTAACCCTTTTTTCTCGAGGATTTACCGTTCCCCTTTCATTCTTCGAAGTTAACGTCCGTTTGAAAAGTTAAACGTCTACCTTATACGATGTACAATGTCTGTCGGATGAGAAAATCCGGGAAACAATTCGCTATTACCATTTTGATCGCCGTATATTTTATGTAATAGGTAGCTGCTGCTATTTTATACCATATTTCTTCTTTTATTTAATAGTTACGTACAGTTACGTGTTTTTACGAATGTAGTTATCGGTTTTTAAGGGGTGGTATGGTTTTGCTATATGGCCGTAACTTAGCATTGTTGGAGGAATTATGGAAAAAAATGGTGGATTATAAAGTGTTGAAACTAAATATATTGTTGCAAATTTTTAATTTGTTCATTTGGAAATTTGGAAATTTGAAAATTAGTAAAACTAGTTTCTAAATTTAGAAATTTGCAAGTTTCAAAATATTTTAATTTAGAAATTTGGAACTTCAAGATCCAGAACTTTGAACATTCTCAAGATTTGCACATTCTTTATGAGTTTCTAAATCTCTAAACCCTCAAATTTTTTAATGTATATGACTCCAACACTCCTGAACCTCCAATACCTTTAAATTTCCAAACTGCGACTTCTAACCTTACAAATTCCCAATTCACCAGATGTACAATTTTCAAGTTCCAAAACTTGAAAACCCCTCAATTTTGAAATTCCATAATTTCTTAAATTTTCAAATTTCCAAAGCCCAAAATCACTAAGTTCCCAGCTCTCCAAGTCCCAACTTTAATCACCAATTAACTCTGCCTTCAAATCCCTAAATTTCCAAATGTCTCAGTCTCCAAATTCCTAAATTCTCATACTTAAAAATCCTGAAATTCAGGATTTTTTCACTAAATTCACTAAATTTACTAAATTCTCAAATCTCTAAATATCTGAGTTCCTAATCCCAAAATTTCTAAATATTCAAACTTTCGAACTCCAAATCTCTAAACCCAAAATCCCTAAATTCCAAATTTCTAAACCCAAAATCCCTAAAACCTAAATCCTTAAACCCCAAATCCCTAAACTCCAAATTTCTAAACTCCAAAACCTAAACCCCAAGTATTTAAACCTCAAATCCCTAAATTCCAAATCCCTAAACTTGAAATTCCTAAACTCCAAATTCCTAAACACCAAATCTCTAAACTTCAAATCCCTAAACCCCAAATCCCTACATTCCAAATCCCAAAACCCTAAATATCTGAACCTCAAATCCCTAAATTACAAATTCCTAAACCCCAAATCCCTAAACTCCAAATCCCTAAATTCCAAATCCCTAACCTCCAAATCCCTAAACCCCAAATCTCTACATTCAAAATCCCAAGACCCTAAATATCTGAACCTGAAATCCCTAAATTACAAATTCCTAAATCCCAAATCCCTAAACTCCAAATCCCTAAGCTCCAAATCCCTAAACCCCAAATTTCTAAACCCCCAATTCCCTAAATTCCAAATCCCTAACCTCCAAATCCCTAAACCCCAAATCTCTATACTCCAAATCCCAAAAACCCCAAATCCCTAAACCTCAAGTCCATAAACCTCAAATCCCTATACTCCAATTCCCTAAACCCCAAATCCCTAAACTCCAAGTCCCTAAACCAGAAATATCTGAATCCCAAATCCCTAAAACCCAAATCACTGAACCCCAAATCCTCGCACCCAAATAATTCGAAATTCCCAAATTTCCAAACCTCTAAATCAATCCCTAAAACCTCAAAAGTCCCAACATTTTAACTTCGTCCACAAATGGTCAAATCCCCAAATCTCTAAATTACCAAATTCAGCGAACCCGAAAATTTCACAAATTTCCAAATATCACCTCTCTGTGGCAAAATCGCCCACATAACGTTCCCGGACTCAGAATTAGATAGCTCACGAGATTATTCCACATAATGGTCTAACGATTCCTCAATCATCGACGGAATACCCTATTCATGATTGAAGCGAACTAGATTATCGCCTAGTGCTTTGACTCTGCAAATGTAAACTGACGATATATATCAACAGCGATCGGTTTCTAATTAAATATCTTCTGGCTGCGTTATACACGTAGAAGTTAGATATAATCGGCTCATTTACCACTGACAAATAGCATCATCTGAAACGGATTCCGCTCGTGCGATTCGCTAAATCGATAAGCATCTAAAGGAGATAACGAGAGTCGTTTGCGTCCATGCCGATTAGCAGACTCCAGGTTCGAGCTTTGTCGAAAGCTCGATCGTTCATGCTAAATCTTCCTGAAACTTCCCCGTCGTTGGATCTATCTCTCTTGGCCCAAAATTCGAAAAGATTTCCCGCGGATCGGGTAATTTAGACGATTTATCTGACTTGGACAACTATCGAATGCCCTGTTAGCCGAGTAACGACGAAACATATTATCGAATAACGACCAGCCACATTATCGAACATATTTTGCATACATCGCATATTTTACTTAATAAATTAATCAAATACAATTCTCATCCTTTCACTTATTTCATCTGGAAAACTTGGAGGGAGTTTAGTCTTCATTTTGGGGAATTTTAAGTTGACAATTTTTAAGTGTACTTCATGTGTTAGAAGATTTCAAATTTTTGACATGCGAGGTTTGAAAATTTTTTACTTTTTAGATATGTGGATTCTACCTAGGTTTCTAGATCATTATCTAGATCCATAAATTCATAGATTCAACCATTTCTGGACTCCCAAATCTAATATCTAGATATCTAGGTACCTGGGTACCCAAATACCTGGATACTTATATACCTACATAACTACATATCTACATACCTCTATACTTAGATCACTGGATACCTAGATCACTCGATACCTAGATCACTAGATACCTAGATCACTGGATACCTAGATCACTCGGTACCTAGATCACTGGATACCTAGATCACTCGATACCTAGATCACTGGATACCTAGATCAGTAGATACCTAAATTACTAGATACCTATATCAGTAGATACCTAGATCAGTAGATACCTAGATCACTGGATACCTAGATCACTAGATACCTACATCACTGGATACCTAGATACCTGGATACCTAGATTACTGGATACCTAGATCACTCGATACCTAGATCACTGGATACCTAGATCACTGGATACCTAAATCACTAGATACCTAGATCAGTAGATACCTAGATCAGTAGATACCTAGATCACTGGATACCCAGATCACTAGATACCTACATCACTGGATACCTAGATACCTGGATACCTGGATCACTAGATACCTAGATCACTGGATACCTAGATACCTGGATACCTGGATCACTGAATACCTAGATCACTGGATACCTAAATCACTGGATACCTAGATCACTGGATACCTAGATCACTAGATACCTACATCACTGCATACCTACATACCTGGATACCTAGATATCTACATATTGCCATATCTCGACACCTAGATCACCACATCACTAGACACCTAGATACCTTAATACCTAGATAATACATACACAGATTACTAGGTTACCAGGTACCTAGATCTCTGGATCCCTCTATACCTAGATAAATCCCTACATCCCCAAAATCCTATATATCCAAATACCTACATCTCCAAGTCCCTACATCTACAGATCCCATATTCAAATCTCTGTAGTTATTAATCTCTACGTCCCTATCTCTACAGACCATTATATAGATATATGTATAATATAATAAACCATTATATCCCCAGATTATCGCTGTATTCTCAGACATCTCCAGATCACATTCTTAGACCACCTAGATTCTCAAATACCTCCACTTCCAACTCTCTCAACTCATAGATTCCTAAATCCAGTTCCCAGATTCTCACCCTGGCATCCCTAAATTTCTACATCCCCATGTGCACATATTTCCTAAACAATCGCAGCCATAGAATGAAACAATGACCATGCAACTTCTGTAAGACTCGTAACTTGCCAGCGTTTGGTTAACGTAACACCGACCCACGCACACGGTTGACCTAAACGATTCTACGTCACGTTCTCAACGTATTATTCCCCGGGCATGAACGGTTTAATGGTGTCCTTCGATTGCGCGTTCACGTTTCAGGTACGCACGTATATCTGTTCAGGAATTGCGACTACGTGAATTCGTAGATGGAAGCGCAGAGGGTACGTGCCCTCAGTCGCACCTGTTTGTACAGGTATGCACGTAAGTAACCGGTATCGGTGATAGTCACACACACAGGGTAACACGGTTGGTACACAGAAACGCCTGTAACTTAACTCCGGTGTATACGATATACCCGGCCAGCTTGGAAACTCGTTACCGGGTACGTACGGTAGATTGTTCCACGAGACTTGCCAGTGTTACCATTTCGCGGCCAGGAACCTGGGGCTCTCTTGTGTAGAGGTTGCCATAAGATAGGGTAATTGATTGCCTCGCGGTACTACGTAGATTAATAATAGTCACCGTTATCATCGTGCGCATAGGAGACCGTACGTACGCGCCATGCCGTGATACACGATACTTGGCTGCCATGCCGCTGACTCCAGACACGTTTAACGGTGACACGCTCGTTCTACAAGCCGCGATACGTTTCACGCGACAACGTTTCAGACGCGCTTCTGTCGCCGAGTTTAACGCCACCAGCGACAAATGCAACTGGTGTCGCGACGTTTGTTTACTTTACGCGAGATCCGCTCGGTAATTCCTCGACGGACGGGCTCCGAGGGCCGAGTCCACCGTGGAACACGTTCGTCGCGAATAGGGAGGTTGTCATTTACCAAACTGGGCTTTTTACATTATTTCTTGGGTAATTTTGACATGTTCTTTTACATATAGGTTTTTGGATTCATATATGGATGCTAGTAGCAAATAACATTTGATGTACTACTGGCAAATATTTTAATACTTGGATTATTGCTTCTGAACATATTGAGATTTATCGTATGGACATTTATCTAACATATGGAGATTTATCTAACATATGAAGATTTATTGGGTCGTTTTAGGCTTTGTTTATTGGAAGAGGTGTGTGAGTCTGGATTAGATAGGTAAAATTAGTAAGAATGGCAATATAGGAGGAAAATTTAAAAAATCATGAACTTGAGAATTGCGATAAGGACCTAAAAATTTGAGAGTACGAATATGTGCAGACAAGATTAGATTTGTGAACATATCTCGCAAAATTGCAGCAATTAAGAGGGCCCATCGAAAGGATACTGTTGCTCTCGAGTGTACTGCTTAATTTTCATAAGCTGCCAATTTCACTCGACACCGTAAATCCATTGCACTTTGCCCGCTGAAGTCGTAAACGTGCTCGGAAGCATTAACTACCGCACATGTTTCGCACCTGCCAGAATTACGACGCAATAGCTCGAGACGGGAAGAATAGATCTTGAGCGTTGCACCTCGTTTTGTAATTGAACTAGTAATCCCATGTACTTGTAAGAGTTTACAAAGAACACCGTCGACGGTGATTACGCTTATCAACGACCGCATAACGTTGCGTTAGCAATGACTCAAGACCCATGCTCCGTCAAGATCATCCAACCCGCAAAATTACTAGTCGCAGTTGCAGTTGCAGCCACACCGGCAATTACGTGTATCTAGCATCCCGTTAATAATAATCTAGTAGCCACCCAGGGGACTAAACGCTAATCTGCGATCGTTAACTACAATTAAGTTTGACCTAACCCATTCCCCTTGATCAACATCTGTTCCCCGACAAATTTCCACCCGTTATAATTCGCAAACTTTCCTGCGAAACTCCGACTACTACCTTGTGATTGCGAAAATGAAAATTGCTTTCCCTTGTAATTGACACGTCGACGGAATATATAGGCCGTTGCAAAAGGCATTCGCGCAAATTTACTGCGGCCGTTGATTGGACGGTGTGCGATAACAATGAACGTTGCGAAATATTCGTGTACGGCTGCGATATTCGACGAAACTTTTATATTTTCATTTGAATATTCGGATACGATTTGGGGACTGTTTGGATAGCTTTTTACGGTCTTTCGAGGAAATTGGGATATTGGATTTGGAAATGGTTTGCATTGTTTTTTGGAAGGATTCTGGAATTTGGGAATTTGGTAATTAGGAAAAATTGTAAGTTTGAAAATTTATAAATGTGGAGATAGGTAACTTGGTAATTTGCTAAATGGGAAGGTTTCAAAATTGGAAGTTTGGAAATTGGAAAATGTAGATTTTGGTAATATGGTAATTTGAAATTGTAGAATTTGGTGTTTGGTCATTTTGTAATGTGGATATTGGTAATATGATAATTTGAAATTGTGGATTTTGGTATTTGGTAATTTTGAAATGTAGATATTGGTAATTTGGTAATTTTTAAATGTGGATGTTGGTAATTTGGTAATTTTGAAATGTAGATATTGGTAATTTGGTAATTTTTAAATGTTGATATTGATAATTTGATAATTTGAAATTGTGGATATTGGTATTTGGTAATTTTGAAATCTATATATTGGTATTTGGTAATTTTGAAATAGTAGATATTAGTAATTTTGTAATTTGAAATTGTAGATATTGGTAATTTGGTAATTCGAAATAGTAGATATTGGTAATTTGGTAATTCGAAATAGTAGATATTGGTAATTTTGTAATTTGAAATTGTAGATATTGATAATTTGGTAATTCGAAATAGTAGATATTGGTAATTTGGTAATTCGAAATAGTAGATATTGGTAATTTTGTAATTTGGAATTGTAGATATTGATAATTTGGTAATTCGAAATAGTAGATATTGGTAATTTGGTAATTCGAAATAGTAGATATTGGTAATTTGGTAATTCGAAATAGTAGATATTGGTAATTTTGTAATTTGAAATTGTAGATATTGGTAATTTGGTAATTCGAAATAGTAGATATTGGTAATTTGGTAATTTTGAAATAGTAGATATTAGTAATTTTGTAATTTGAAATTCTAGATATTGGTAATTTGGTAATTCGAAATAGTAGATATTGGTAATTTTGTAATTTGAAATTGTAGATATTGGTAATTTGGTAATTCGAAATAGTAGATATTGGTAATTTTGTAATTTGAAATTGTAGATTTTGATAATTTGGTAATTTGAAATAGTAGATATTTGTAATTTTATAATTTGAAATTGTAGATATTGATAATTTGGTAATTCGAAATAGTAGATATTGGTAATTTTGTAATTTGAAATTGTAAATATTGGTAATTTGGTAATTCGAAATAGTAGATATTGGTAAATTTCTAATTTAAAATTGTGGATATTGGTAATTTCGTAATTCGAAATAGTAGATATTGGTAATTTGGTCATTTGAAATAGTAGATATTGGTAATTTGATCATTTGAAATTGTAGATATTGGAAATTTGATAATTCGAAATTGCAGATTTTGGTGTTTGGTTATATGAAACTGTCATTTTGGTAATTTTACGATTTTTAAATCCGTAATTTGTAAATTTAGAAATTTGACAATTTAGTAACATAAAATTTTTGAAATTTTGAATTACAGAAATTAAACAATTTTGCAGTTTTCAAATTTGTAAATATGTAAATTTGAAAATTTGAAGATTCGAAAGTGTAGACTTTGCCAATTTATAAATTTGAGAATCTAGAGACTTGTAAGTTCCAAAATTAAAAATTTCCAAACATCCTACAATATTCAACTAACACTAGTTAATCAATTATTCCAAAACATAACCTGCTAAAAAAAACCTGCTAATTAAAAAATAAAAAATTTCTTCTTTTATTAAAAAAAATTTCACTTCAAAAATTTGGCACATCGCTTCAAAAATAAATGAACATACGAAACGTTAGTTGACAATAGTATAATTTTATTTAATTTCTAGAAGTTACATTGCGAGTGTAGTTGCGTTGCTTATAACAGTCCCTTAAATGTCCGCTATATTTGATTTTACAACAAGAGCAAGTAACACATGCAAAAAGTTAGGTACAAAGTTAGGATCGAGGAACTTTCATTCATATTGAAAGCAGAGAGATCCCGGTCGACAAGTTTGGTCAAGGCAGATATATAGAAACGGTTTCGTCGGAATCTCTGCAACTAATTCTCTTGTTGCTCTCGGCAACGGCAGATATCGAAATCGTGCAATTTACTGTGCAAACTGTGGTGTTTCCGCCGTCGTGAACACTTGCGCACTAACTTATCCTCATGTTTAATCACGCTCGAAATAATTATCCGCGTCAACAATGCGAACGTTTTTCCTGATTGTGTCGTTTATCGCGAGATATAGCCTGTGTTTAATATCGTCCATTTTGGTTAACGCGTGCGAGAATAGTTCTCTGAAAAATGGCGGATATTTGCTCGAAATGCAAACTCCATTGACACAACATTGATTTTATATTTTGCCTTCAATTTTATCTTCAAATTACCACTTGAAAATTGTTAATAATTAATTATTACCTATTACGTAAAATTATCTCTGAAATAATTATTCAGAAATATTATTACTGCGAATAGAAATATTTGAAATATTGAAATATTATTTCTAAATAATTTTATTATTTTAGAAATAGTCTCTTTATCTGTTGGTTTTATGTACCAAAGGTTTTGTATTTAAAATTTGTTAAGAATATTATATATTTATTGAATTATTGCGTATGTGATATGTTGCCGTTAATTAGATAACATGAATATTCATTTTTATTTTGGACCTACTAATTTTAAATTAATAAACTAAAATTAGTAAAGAACTTCAGCAAAGTTCTAATTTTAAGAACATTGTACAAATTGTAAAGGTGATGTTTTTTTATTAAAATCCCCTGCAGTCGGTGCATTAAATAATTGAAATGTTGGAGTAGGTACGATTCATTTAATTCAACTTGAACACCCATTATCATTTTGTAGCACGGAAATATTAATTAAAACAGTATGAGATAACAGAAAGAAAAGATGAAGTGAAATCAGTTCATGTTTGATATAAAGAGATATAAATTAATTACATTAACAGATGGAATCTCTTTCTATACAAGACCTTTGCTTGTTGACTTCACGTAAAAAGAATTGTGACGGATAATTTTTAATAAACCATCTTGAAACAGCGTTCCTTAATAAATTGTACAATAAATGATATAGAATGAAACGAATAAATAAAATAAATAGAATAAGTAGAATAAATGAAATAAATACAAAAAATTTAATAAATGGAACGAATACAATAAATAAAATAAATACATCAAATTTAATAAATGAAAAATAAATACAGCAAACAAAATAAATGAAATAAGTAAAATAAATAAAAAAAAAAAAAAAAAAAATAATACAATAACCAAATTCCACAAAGTGAATGCAATGAATGAATTGTAATTTTCCCTGTTTCATAAATACAATATGAAATTCAGGATTTTAAACTACCCTTAATCATTATTATTTTATGTATAAAAGTTCGTAGGCATTTTCATTCGCAGCAAGTTTTCTGAAAACCGTAGTTACAGAACTTCAAGTTGAGATGAAATATTCAACCCTTTACGCTCATCTGGAAAGCATAAACCTGTTTAATTTAACCACCAACAGACAGCGCCATTTTCCCTTTCCTGTGTTTAACAATTCACGTTCGAGAACTCGATCTACTGTAAGCCACCAGAAAGTTGTTTAAAACAAATTTCAGAAATCCTCTTCCAAACTTGTAACATTTATGGAACTCTATGGGATGAGAATTTCACATCTTTTTTTACGTACTTCCGTTTATTACGAAAATTTCTAATTCTTTGGTGCAACTTTTAAGAATACGATCTAGATATGGGAATATCGTGACACTCTTTTCGGGGGAATTTAAATATTTCCTAAGTTCGGACGTTTGCATTCATATTTATAGTTCTTTGGTGTATTTAGTATATTTGAGATTATCTAGCTTTAGATGATCTAGCTTTTATAGGAGGAGGTTTTTACAGTGAGAAAATTGCTCGATATAAGGATAGAAACTTATCAAACTTATCACATCTCGTATACATAAATCATTCAAATTGCGATGTATTGTTAAATCCATATAGTTAGTTCAACCCTTTGAACTTCGAAAATTTAGTTTGCCATTTAAAATGTCCCGTCAAAGAGGACAACCGAGTGTTAATTCTCTTTTGACACGGAAGATGGCGTTCAAGGTTGCAACCTTATTCTGCCCAATGAATCTTAGCCATAGATACACGTATACAATAACTCCTGTCGCTTACTGAGTTCCGCCCTCCCCTGATCCACCATTAGTCACCTTCCGGCACTTTTAACAATTTTTCTAGGGCTTTTGGCTCATGTTAAGAAATTTTGATTCTCTGACAAAAAGTCCTATCTCGCAAGGTTTGGCCTGTACATTTGTATACATGAGTGAGAACACTGGTTTTACATTAGCAATTATCATAATTATACCTCATTTATACTTCAACACCTGCCTGAAATGTTTGACCCCATATTTTTTCTAATTTCGTCGATGATTTTGCAAGTGTACTTCATCACAAAACGTGGTCTACGCCCTCAACACCATGCACTATGATTTATTTGTAAGGTGCATCAGAACTAACCAATCGCAGCTACAATATTAAAGCAGACAAAGAAAGTTGAAATGGTATGTCAGTCCTGTATTCAGCAATTCTTGATTATGGACTTGGACATCAGATTGAAGTGTATCCAAAATTCCAGTAAGATTTGTCACAATTGAAGTGCGAGTGCGTCACGAGTCAGACTCGTCAAAATAGTGCAAGGGGTTCCACATGATACCATTGAGTCATGACCATCACACTATTGAACCTTCCTCTTTCAAATGAGTCTTGCTCCAAAATTGTCCCTATGTGGACGAAAAGTTTGACCCGTAGACCCATATGTCCTCCAAATTCGTCGATGATTTTGCAAGTGTACTTCGTCACAAAACGTAGTCTACACCCTTAAACATGATACCATTGAGTCATGATCAACACACCATTGAACCTTCCTCTTTCAGGTGAGTGTCTCTCCAAAACTGTCTCTATATGTATGTGGACGAAAAGTACCCATATGTCCCCCAATTTCAAGGATAATTTTGCAAGTGCACTTCGTCACAAAACATCGTAGTCTACACCCTTAACATGATGCAACTGAGTCATGACCAATACGCTGACTCTTCTTCTATCAAATAAGCCTTGGGATTCCACAATTGTCCATATGTGAACTAATAGTTTGACCCGCAGACCCATATGTCCCCAAATTCGTCGATAATTTTGCAAGTGTACTTCATCACAAAACGTGGTCCACACCTTTAAACATGATACCATTGAGTCATGACCAACGGGCTGATCCTTCCTCTATCAAATAAGCCTTGGGATTCCGAAATTGTCCCTATGTGGACTAAAAGTTTGATCCGCAGACCCATATGTCCTCCAATTTCGTCGATAATTTTTCAAGTGTACTTCATCACAAAACGTGGTCCACACCTTTAAACATGATACCATTGAGTCATGACCAACAGACTGATCCTTCCTCTATCAAATAAGCCTTGGGATTCCACAATTGTCCCTATGTGAACTAATAGTTTGACCCGCAGACCCATATGTCCCCAAATTCGTCGATAATTTTGCAAGTGTACTTCATCACAAAACATGGTCCACACCTTTAAACATGATACCATTGAGTCATGACCAATACGCTAACCCTTCCTCTATCGAATAAGCCTTGCGTTCCAAAATTGTCCCTATGTGAACTAAAAGTTTGACCCGCAGACCCATATGTCCCCAAATTCGTCGATAATTTTGCAAATGTACTTCATCACAAAACGTGGTCCACACCTTTATACATGATACCATTGAGTCATGACCAATACGCTAACCCTTCCTCTATCGAATAAGCCTTGGGATTCCACAATTGTCCCTATGTGGACTAAAAATTTGACCCGCAGACCCATATGTCCCCAAATTCGTCGATACTTTTGCACGTGTACTTTATCGCAAAACAGCGTAGTCTACGCCCTTAACACGAGTAGGATCGTGCGCGCAAGGAGAAGATGACGTTGATCAGAGAGACCAGGTGCATCTGGTGCATGCCGCGACACGTATAGCAGCAGTACACTCAGAAATGATTACATTAACCCGTTGTCGGTAGTGCCATCAGCTCGTCGGTGGACGAGCTTCCAGCAGGGACAAGAGGCGTATTAAGAGTGTGTGCGTGTGGCCGCATATCTATGTCAAACACACGCACACAGACAGCGGCCAAGGTGCTTTAATAAAGCGTCGCGGCGTCGCGATGTTCTTTGAGAAATTCAAGAGCGGCACGAGTATCAAAGCGGGCCGTTCTTCAAACGTGTAATTACTTCGGGTTCTTGATTTATACAGCCGTAATTAACACGAATTTTTCATACCGTGCCCTGCCCGCTGCTTTTTCTCCCCGCTGTGTGCCCCGCGTGACACTTATTAGAACAGTATGTCTCTCTCGATGCAACGTTTGTCCGCGACATGCCGCGTTTAATTTCTACGCATTCCTCTTGGACTCCCTCGTTACGCAACGGTTGCACCGTTTTTGGCTTATCTAATTACTCGATGTATCGGGTACTGTATCTTTCACGCTTGATGTCATCTGCTACAAATTTCTGCGCTGTTGCCATCGGTGCATGGTTGTGATATCACATAGATAGCGATAGAATTGTCAGCTAGATATCAGATCACTACGTCTTTCACATTTGATGTCATCCCTTGCCGTTTCGCTGTAGATTACAGCATTCCTTTTAGCGTTTGACGAATTTTCATTTTAATTAATGAGCAAAAATCTACATGTTGAGAGTCGTTGGGTTTAGAAAAGCCTTAACTCTCCAGAGTCAACTCAGATCGTATTTATACCTAAGGGTCAATTCGGCTAATACAGACCCAAACTGTCATTTTTCTCAGGAAGTGGGCCAGTTTTACTATACGTTTTAGAAAAGTCTTACTTGTACTTCGATCCTTGAATGGTGCAGATATTCTTTCGAGACGCTTCAATAAAATTTGTTTCTTTGAATAAGTTTCTGTTTTATAGCGTTACTCCAAATGTCTGCACTGTTGTTGCCATCAAGAGGTACTAGTTGAGATATCACACGTGTACAGCGATAGAATTGTGGTCAGTTCATTCAGAACCGTGTGAAAATTACTCTATTTAATTACACTCGATGATATATCAGATCACGTGAATCAAGTACTACGTCTTTCACACTTGATGTCATTTGAGTCATTTCGTTGTATAACGTTCTTTACAGCGTTTGATGCATTCTCTAAAGCGTTGCTCCAAATGTCTGCACTGTTGTTACCATCGATAGATATACAGTTCGTGTATTACATCTCTCCAAAAAATGTAACATGTCTCTCTAAAAATAACACAATTTACAGAACAAGTTAAAAAACAAACCATAAATTGTCCACGACACGGACACACAATAAATACAGATAAGTCTACAGAAAAATGATGGTACAGAAAAAGGATATCCATGTTTTAAACATATCCATAAATAACGAAGAACTAAAGAGTCAGTTGTGAATTGCGGAAGTGTACGTTCTCTTATTGTACGATAACGCAGAATTGCATGTCAGTAAAATGACTTACGGGGGCATTTCCATTTTGATCGAGAAACTTTGATGTACATACTCATCATATTCCCGAGATATCGTGGCATCAGAATGTCGCATATTTCATCCGGTGAACAATTATTTTTGCGGTTGACATTGACAAACTCCTCAGGTTGTGATTCTGTGCTTTCCTTTCAAAGAAATTCCATTACAGCGCTTTCCATTGTAATCATTCTCATTATAATCTTCCATTAAGTTGATAGATAGTTTTCAATCGGTGCAGGGATTATTCAGTGGTCTAGGGATGTACAGGACTGGGGATATTAATTTAATTTTTGATGTTGTGAGGTGAAATTACAAATTCAAGGTGAATTTTGATGAAATGGAATTTTTTAGAACGATATTAAAGTAATCGCATGATACGGGTTAAATTAACCTAGTATTTCTTATTGGGTTTCAAAAATATAATGACATAGAAATTTAGGGATGTGGGAATTTGTAGATGTAGATCAGGAATTCTAGTGATTTAGAAGTCCAGGAGTCAATAGACCTAGAAGTTGAAGAATTCTAGTAACCTAGAAATCTGGGAATCTAGAAACACCTGGTGACATAGAAATATTGAAATTTTGGAGAGTAGGAATCTAGTGATCTGGAAGCTTAGAAATGTAGGAATCTAGAAATCTAAAAAATCCAGAAATCTGAAACCTAGAAATCTAGAAATCTAGCTGATCCAGAAATCCAGAAATCCAGAAATATAGAAATATAGAAATCTAGTAAATCTAAGAACCTCTAAAGATAGAAATGTAGAAGTCTAGAAATCTAGAAATACAAGAATCTCTAAATCTAGAAAAGTAGAAGTCTAGAAATCTAAAAATCTAAAAATCTAGAAATCTAGAAATCCAGAAATCCAGAAATCTAGAAATCTAGTAAATCTAGTAAATCTAAGAATCTCTAAAGCTAGAAATCTAGAAATCTAAAAATCTAGAAATCTAGAAATCTAGAAATCTAGTAAATCTAGTAAATCTAAGAATCTCTAAAGCTAGAAATATAAAAGTCTAGAAATCTAGAAATCCAAGCATCTCTAAAGCTAGAAAAGTAGAAGTCTAGAAATCTAAAAATCTAGAGATCCAGAAATCCAGAAATCTAGAAATCTAGTAAATCTAAGAATCTCTAAAGCTAGAAATGTAGAAGTCTAGGAATCTAGAAATCTAAAAATGTAGAAATCTAGAAATTTAGAAATCTAGAAATATAGAAATCTAGAAATCTAGAAATCTAGAAATTTAGAAATTTAGAAATCTAGAAATCTAGAAATCTAGAAATCTAGAAATCTAGAAATCTAGAATTCTAAAAATCTAAAAATCTAAAAATCTAAAAATCTAAAAATCTAAAAATCTAAAAATCTAGAAATACAGAAATCTAAAAATCCAGTAATCTAGGAACCTAGTAAATCTAAAAATCTGAAAAGCTAGAAATGTAGAAACCTAAAAATTGAAGGATCTAAAAATCCAAAGACCTGGAAATCTATAGATCTGAAAATCCAGAGATCTTATAGCATTCTGAGAACCTAGGTAGATAATGATCGACAGTTTATTTCAGATAACTAGAAATAAATTATGTAAATAGGATTCGTTCGCCGAGCCAATATCAGTCGAATTAGGTGGTTGATGGAAAAGCTGGCGAAAACTCGTACGCTGGCTAGGAGCTCGAATAGAATTCAAAATTAATTTTCATCGGGAAATTTTCCGCTCGGAATGTTATGAAGTATTTCATAGTACAATGACGGCACTGGCACGTTCTAGATGGGCCAGAGTGTATACGAGAGGTTGTGTGTACACCAGAACGCGTCAACGGTACTCCAATTTACTCTGGCCATCTACAATTCGCGCATCCACCGGCAACTACTTAATTAATCGTTCGCACGGGTAGTAATTACTTTCATCCTCTCTAGTCGGCAGTTGGAACAACCTGAGATTCGAATGGCAGCCATCCTCGTAATTAGCCGTCGTGCATACGTGTACACGTGCAGAGCTATGTCCTCTTTCTCTCGCGTTCCGAATCGACCCTTTTTCCTCGGCAAAATTATGAGATACTCGCCGGAAATCCTTTTACGCGATACCGAGCAGGTCCGACCAAATTATTCGATGTCGGTATGCGCCAAATAATATTTGGGTCAAACTACGATCAACGCTCTTAAACGTGCCTTATTTATTTCTACTCTTCTGGTTTTTTGAAGGATGTCTTTCTCTCTCGATAATTAGGTCGAATTTTTATGTAGTGCCTATTAGATGAATTTTGGAAACCAATCTCGAAGTTGAAGTTCGAAATTGGAATTTGAAAATGAACGTTCAAGTTGAACATTCAAGGTGAACCCTGCTGTTCAATCTTGAAGCTGAATTTCGATGTTGAAGTTTATAATTGAATTTTTCAGATGATTTTTTAAATTACAACTTGAAGTTAAATATTAAACATGAAGCTTAAAGTTGAACTTTGAAGTTGAACTTTGAAATTGAACCTTGAAATTGAATTTTAAAATTGAACTTTAAATTTGACCTATGAAGTTGATCTTTTAAATTAATACTTGAAGTTGAATTTTGTAGTTGAACTGTAAAATTGAACTGTGATGTTGATCTTTGAAATTGAACCTTGAAATTGAACCTTGTAATTGAATTTTAAAATTGAACTTTAAAATTGAACTATGAAGTTGAACTTCAAAATTGAATTACGAAGTTGATCTTTGGAATTAAGACTTGCAGTTGAATTTTGTAGTTGAACTATAAAATTGAACTGTGATGTTGTACATTGAAATTGAGCCTTGAAATTAAATTTTCAAATTGGTCTTTAAAATTGAATTATGAAGTTGATCTTTTAAATTAATACTTGAAGTTGAATTTTGTAGTTGAACTGTAAAATTGAACTGTGATGTTGATCTTTGAAATTGAACCTTGAAATTGAACCTTGTAATTGAATTTTAAAATTGAACTTTAAAATTGAACTATGAAGTTGAACTTCAAAATTGAATTACGAAATTGATCTTTAAAATTAATACTTGAAGTTGAATTTTGAAGTGGAACTATAAAATTGAATTCTGAAGTTGAACTTTAGAATTGAAATTTGAAGTTGACTTTTGAATTGACCAATTAATATGCAGCTTAAAGTTGAACTTGAAAATTAAACTTTGAAGTTGATTTTCTAAATTAAAACTTGAAGTTGTATTTTGAAGTTGGCCTATAAAGATGAACTTTTGAAGTTCAACCTTAAAATTACACCTTAATGTTGAATTTCGAAATTGACTTTTAATATTGAACCTTGAAATTGAACTTTAAAAGTTGACCTTCAGAATGAAACCTTGAAATTTAACCTTGAAGTTCAGCCTTCAGATTTAACCTTGAAGTTGAACTTCAAAACTTGACCTTTAGAATGAAACTTTAAAATTTAACCTTGAAGTTCAACCTTGAAGTTCATGCTCCAGATTTAACCTTGAAGTTGGACTTCAAAAATTGACCTTTAGAATAAAACCTTGAATTTGAACTTTCAAGTCTAACCTCCAAATTTACCCTTGAAGTTGAAATTTAAAAGTTGACCTTTCGTATAAAATCTTGAATTTGAACCCTGAAGTTCAATCTTCAAATTTAATCTTGAAGTTCATCCTCTAAATTTAACCTTGAAGTTAAACTATAAAGTTGACTTTTAAAGTTAAACCATAAAACTGAACCTTGAAATCAACATCCAAATTCAATTTTGAAGTCCAACCTCCAAATTTAATCTTAAAGTCCAACCATCAAATTTAACCTTGAATTTGGACTTCAAAGTTAATCTTTAGAGTTGAACCTTGACATTGAATTTTGAAGATCAACCTCCAAATATAATCTTGAAGTCCAACCTCTAAATATAACTTTGAAGTTGAACTTTAAAGTTGATCTTTAAAGTTAAACCTTGAAAATTAATCTCTCAATTTCATCCTGAAGTTCACCCCCTAATTTTAACACTTGAAGTAACCTTAAAGTCGATCATGTGAAACTAAACCTTGAATTTAACCTAGAAATTCCACCTCAAAATTTAACCTTGAAGTCGACCATTGAAACCTTGAATTTAACCCCTAAGTTGTACATTGAAATTAAACCTCAAAATGGAGTACGAAGTTAGTACGTCGACCATAAAGTTGAAGAGTAAGCTGACCACGTGATCAAATTTCCACTACGAAACTTTCTGTACCGAGCTATTCTCTGCGTTAATTAATTCCACGAAGGTATGAGTATCGCAATAGTTAGCGGTTATCATCGAAAAAGAGGGCAAGTTTTCCTTTTGTGCAAAAGATGAACGATAGTCGCATGAAGGATGGTATTCGTAAGTCGACGTCAGGCTGTCGCATGTTTATAGAATGCAGTGTAAGAAGCAATGACTCGCGGCTTTATTAATGATCAGCAACGAGTTGGTGGGCCGTTATGATACCGGTGTAACGTGGTATGCCGTTGTTTCAGTACGCGAAAGTTTACCCTTCTCTCGCATTCCACGCTACATTAATTCTCCATGGTCGCTAATTATTACAGCGAAGCCTCGTGGCTTTTGTTTCGCATTCGGCCGCATTGTGTTAACCGTAAAAGCGGCAGCAGACTGCTCGTCGTTTCAAACCGGGAAGACGTAGCCAGAAGAAATCAAACGATATCAACTCTTTTGTTCGTTTAAACAATAAGAGTCCGCGTCAAATAGGAGAGTGCCAGAATCTACGGCATAGATACACGAAATGAGGCGAAACGACACCGAGTTTTCGCCGGGAACGTCGAGTAATTTCTGCTGGAAAATCTCACATGAATTTCTGGGTAACTACCGGAGCTGCGTAATTAAATTTAATTGTAATTCGCGGAGCTACAACCTCGCGTCATCTGCATCCTGTCAGCCCTCTTCCGGCTTACCCGTTAACGATTTTCCACTGTTCGAAAATTCCCTCAAGTTGTCAACCAGGCGAAAACCAATCTATCGGGTAATTTCCGCGAAAAAGAGAAAGAACGTTCGAATGTTAACGAACTGTTACGCTGTATTCTCACAGAAAAGTTTCCCCGCGAAACTGCGAGCAATAAGCGGCGCGTTTCCGTTGAAAAATATTCGTTACCGGGAGTTCGTGCAAATTGCGAAAATAAAACGCGTTCGACTTTTTAACGCGTTAACCGCTGTAGACGCGTTGAAAGTTCAATTATCGACGGTGAACAATTTTCTTCGTGACCGCGATCGATCGGAATCGATATTTCACCGGCTTCGGAGCTACGTCAATCTGACACTCGACTGCAATCCAAGTTTTACCTTGCACGACTTTTATTTCGTTCGATGGCCACGATCGTGTCTTATCGAGTATTGAGTCAACAATCGAACAGAAACTGCGGAAATAAGGAAAACAATGAGAGAAGAAACGACAATTCTATTTGACGTTTCGACGTACCATTCTATTTTACCTCTGCCTTTGTTCTGACTGAAATCACTGTAACCAAAAAGAAACACTCGAACGTGTACATCAATTCATTTATTAAAATTCTACATTTTTACCAAGCGTTATTTTAATTAAACTTTAGAATATATCGTGGAAATTGAATTTTCATTTATTGAAAAATTATGGTTTTATTTTTGAAGAGGTACTTTACGTTTGTTTAAATAGGTTGAATATGCTTAAAATTAATTATTTTGATTGAGGCATGTTAATCAAAATGTATTTTGATATGATTGTTAGGTTGTTGTCAACAGGTGAAAATTATGTAAATCTAAAATTAAGGTTGAAGTTAAATAAATTTTAGGTTAAGGTTAAGGTTATGATTAAGATTGTTATCAGTTTTAGGTTAAGGTTAAGATTGTATCAGTTTTAGGTTAAGGTTAAAATTGTGTAAGTTTCGGGTTAAGGTTAGGATTATACAAAACCTTAGATTAAGGTTAAGATTATATATATCTTGGGTTAAGGTTAAAATTAAATAAATGTTAGGTTAAGATTAAAGTTATGTAAATTCTAGGTTAAGGTTAAGGTTAAGATTACATAAATCTTAGGTTAGGGTTAAAATTAAATAACAGTTAGGTTAAGATTAGGGTTATATAAATTTCAAGTTAGGATTAAAATTATATAACTTCTTGTCCTATTTTCAATAATGATACGATATTCTGAGTGTCTATTTTCTACAGTACAAATTTTAATTTTTTATTCCATATTATTATTCGTGAGAGTTCAAGAGTATCTTCAACCAGTCAATTCTGAAATTTAGCTACAAAAAGCCCTCACAGGATATCAAAATCAAGCAACGACGAGCAAACTCGTCAAATGCAGAACAAATACTCCTAATTTTACGAAAAACGTGAAACTAAACGAGGAAATATTACGTTTTTATTCGACAAAAAATTAACAATTCTTTAACGTGAATTACACCAAAATAGAATTTCAGATTTCTGTACGTGTCAAGTGCAGAAATTCTCCCATTACAAATTTGACGAAAGTAAAGCAAAACGAGGAAGAATTACATTTTCATTCCATAAAAAATGAACAATGAACATGAAAGGTACCAAAATAAAGTTATGAATCAATCTGTATATCAAATACAGAATAAACGTTCCTATTACAAATTTGATGAGAAATGTAAAGCAAAACGAGGAAGATAAATGAACAATTCTCTAACACGAACTGCACTGAAATAAAGTTATGAATGAATCTGTATATCGAACGCAGAGCAAATGCCCCTCTAACAAATTTGACGAAGAAGGTAAAACAAACCATGGAAGAATTACAGTTTTATTTGATAAAGAATGAATGATTTTGTAGCATGAACCACCCTGAAATATAGTTATGAATCAACCTGTATATCGAATGCAGAGCAAATGTCCCTCTAACAAATTTGACGAAAAAGATAATACAAACCAAGGAAGAATTACATTTTTATTTGATAAAGAATGAATGATTTTGTAGCATGAACCACCCTGAAATATAGTTATGAATCAACCTGTATATCGAATGCAGAGCAAATGCTCCTCTACCAAATTTGACGAAGAAGGTAATACAAACCAAGGAAGAATTACAGTTTTATTTGATAAAGAATGAATGATTTTATAGCATGAACCACCCTGAAATATAGTTATGAATCAACCTGTATATCGAATGCAGAGCAAATGCCCCTCTAACAAATTTGACGAAGAAGGTAATACAAACCAAGGAAGAATTACAGTTTTATTTGATAAAGAATTAATGATTCTCTAGCATGAACCACCCTGAAATATAGTTATGAATCAACCTGTACATCGAATATAGACCAAATGCTCCTCTACCAAATTTCACCAAAAACAACGCAAAAAGATGAAATATCTTCACTCCACATAAAAGACAATTCTTGAACATAGTTCTGAACATAGTTTTCTATTGCCATCAAACGCAGTTATCCATCAAAAAATCATAGGGTAAAGTGTTGAAAAGTTTCTGACGTTTTCACGACCACTATGAAGTCACTGTCAATAATTCGTTATCCGAGTGTTGTTTATCAGAAAACTAAGTGCAGTTGCCTGCTTCCCAATGGGCCAGGAAGAGTTCTCAAGAAGATTGCTTAGCAGTCGTGCAGCGAGCCAGAGTGGTCGCGAAACTTGGAACCAGACTTCGCACTCCGATACCGATTGCTCGAAACGTATTTTCTTAAGAAGTTTCGTAGCACACGTCCCGAAATCTGTATTCTCCGCGGAGAACGCAAAACGTCGATAGACACGGCCTGTATTCGATCAAACGCTGCCGCAGACGCACATAGTTGCACGAAAGTGAATTATTCGGCGAAAATTTCATCGGTCGACTAGCAGCGAGCCGCTACGAAATATCGGATCCAGTCGACGGGTATGGGAAGTTCGAATTTTCAATGCGAACATTAAAAGCTTATCGTTCCATACCTCTGTTACTTCGTTCGTAATGTTTTCGCGAAAAATTCTGCTACGATGGAGTTCAATTTTTACGAGCTCGCGTTCAAAGTAATCAATTTTTCAGGAGAATTAAAATTCTATATGCTTTCATGCGGGATTGCTCCTTTTGGGGGATTTTATTCTTTTTTACAGTTTGGTGAAATGTATTTTTGATGGCGTAAGGAGAGCTGTTAGAGTCATGCACGTTTGCAGATTTTTTAATTTTGTAGATACAATTCTGTGAATTTAATTTTTTATGTATTCGTGGATTTGTATATTAATACGTTAATACATTTGCAATTTTATAAACTAGTACGTTTGTAAATTTGCACATTTCTAAATTTGTAAATTTCTACATTCATAAATTTTTACATTATTTAACTTCTTAAGTTGTAACTTTGAAAACTAGTCATTTGGAAATTTAAAAATTTTTTAATTTATGAATTTAAGAATTTTGAAGTTCGCAGACTTGAAAGTAAGTACAATTGTAAATTCATAAATTTATATATTATATAAAAATTTATAAATTTATTTATTTATTGAACCGCAAGTAACGTCACTTTCACAAAATAATTTCAGAAATTCATAAATTTATTTATTTATTGAACCGCAAGTAATGTCACAAATTTCACAAAATAATTTCATAAATTCATAAATTCATAAATTTATTTATTGAATTACAAGTACCACCACTTTCACAAAATAATTTCGCTTAGAAACAGTTTCATACGTTGCTGTTTAATTCCCAGTGGCAACAAGGCAAGTTGTACGAAAGAAAAATAAAGGGATGAGACCCTTTCAGTTGGATCCGAGAAATAAGTCTTCTCCACGTCAGTCAGTGATCGGAATGAGAGAAAAACGAATCCTTTTTCATGTAGCTTATATTTGCTACTCGACGTATATAATACTCGACGGGAAGGTGTTTGCCAAATAAATTCGACGGGGGACTTATTGGCCTCTACCCAATACCTATCTCGTCAAAATTTTTGTTCCCACCATCGGTTTCGACGTTCTCTCAGGATATCGCCAGAACAAAAGGAAGACCTCGTGTTTACTTACAATATAACAGATCAAGATTATACGAGTCTGAAATACGCAAATTTGAATCTTTCACTTGGACCTTAAAATTAATTCAAATGAGTGAAAAGGGAGATTTGTACTTAGATATCATTAATAAGATATTATTAATATATAATTACTGTAGATCTTCAATTTATACACATATGTTACATGTTACATGTGTATTGACATAATGTAATGTTATATGTCTAGTATAATTGTACATCAATAACACATGTGTAAGTACACATACTACACTACACACACTACATATGTGTACCTATACATGTAACACAGTACAGTATGTTACTACACATACTGTATAGTAGTGCATAAGTAACACATGTGTAAGTACACATACTGCACTGCACACACTACATATGTGTACCTATACATGTAACACAGTATAGTATGTTACTACACACGTAACACAGTACAATATGTTACTACACATACTGTATAGTAGTGCATAAGTAACATATGTGTAGGTACACATATGTAGTATATGTAGTAAAGTATGTTTACCTGCACATGTGCTATTACACCTACTGTGCAGTAACACTTCTGTATAGTAATACTTACATGTGTAGAGTAATACTCATATGTAGAGTATCATATGTATAGCATATATAGTAATATTTACATAAGTATTACAATAGCCAGCTCATGAGTTGACATCTGTATGCATTACTCACATGTTACCATTAAAAAACGCATCACATATTACTCTCATATTATCGTCAAAGTACGTGTTACGTATTACTTACATGTTGCTATTAAAGTCTCACGTATTACCGTCAGAGTGCGTATTACTTTCACATTACCGTCACAACATTGTGTTCATTAAAATCCAATTATAATTTCGCATTGAGCCATTCTTTAGTCGCGTACGTGTCCATAAATCGTATCGGGTATTCATAACGATAAAAACGTGAATTAATGAAAATGCAATCAACGCATTTGACGCGGGCTTTGTTTGGCGAACAATCGACACGGTTTATCAATTATTCTGAAGGAATCGAAATGTTTACGATTAATTCGACAGTATAGAACAGCGCAGCTAGTTTTAATCGAATGACAAAGATTCTGATCGATAATTGCATTGTATCGGTTCGCCTGATTACATTCACTTGCCGGCAACGAGTGCACTTCCAAATTCACCGAATTATTCATTTTTCAGCATGCCACGCTGGTTATTATCGTTGATAATATCGCGATCGAATCATTTTCGTGCCTGGGGTGCAGTTACGAGTAGATTCCGTGAAAACTATACATATCGTGAACGCTGTTCCGCTGCTCTGATCATATTTTTGTATGCTAATTGTTAGAGAATAATAATAACCGCGCATGAACAAACACTGCCACTTAGACCGGCGAAATCACACTGGAACGCTTCTAAATTAATGAATTCTACGGAATTGATATCATTTTCTTATGTTGGACATATTTCGGTTTTTATTGACGTTTGATTATATTGTAGTAATATAAGAGAGACATAGCAGAGATGTAGAATATGTTAGAATATGGTAGTATATGATAGTACAGGGGTCGGCAACCTTTCTGGAGTTAAGAGCCACTTTTCTCCCGATGTGATAAATTATTTTTTTAAAGAGCCAAAAATACATCGGTATGTATTAGAAAAAATAATATATCTGCTGTGAAACATGTATTGCTTGCGCAATCAAAACATTCTATTTTGCGTAGTAACAGAACATATAAGTCAACGTATTAAAGAAAACGGAAACAGTTTTTGGTTTCGAGTGCGGCGTCGGTGAGTGTGGAGAGTAAAGTTAGCTAAAGCTAGGTTTACATGCATGCGATCTGCCGCGCATTTTGATGTGTGCGCAGGGTTATTATATTTGTTTGGCAATTGCAATATCGCAGTTCATTTTTCAATATGTACTATTAAACTACTCAAGAACCACAAGTATGATTCTACTGAGCCGCAGGTTGCCGATCCCTGCTCTAAGCTATTAAACTAGTAGTATTACCTAACTTATAAATCGCCATACAATAACCACACCAGCCAAGTCCAAAAGATTAGCCAATAAAAAAGCATAACAATAACAATAAATATACTAACTATACTTTCAATGACCGTTTCAACCCCTTTTCTAACGAAAGCAAATTCTGTGGACAGAAATATTTCTATTTGTTCTATTTTACGATGTTTACCTAGATTGCGTTGAAATATGGTTTCCAGAGTTGTAATAACGTGTGCAACGTATAATTAATAATCAGGGAGCATTACCCGATAAGAAGCGCACATAATGAAGCAAGATTGACAGGTAAGGACAAACATGGCAGAAAACGCGACAAAGTTCCATGCTGTTTCTACGGTGTGCCGGGATTGTGATATAACGAGACACGCGTGCTACGTGTGCTTGGCGACCTTGTGTGGATCTCGAGTGAAACCTAAGACAGTGAGAGATGCAAATTGATCGTTAATTATTGCAATTATTTAGAATGTATGTAATCGGCGAGCGTTGCGGCATAACCGACTGAACGCGATCGACTACCAGTTAAAATGGCTTGTCAATGCTGCTGCACCAAAACGTTTCGTTCGATAACTTGAAATTTCAGTGGACGATGTTTTCTTCGATAACGTCGAAAAAATGATAAAATACTGCTGGAATACAGGGAAAATACTGTGTAGTAATTACAGAGCGAGTGGTCGTTTTCTGCAGTTGGGAATTTTCTGATTCGCACCTATTATTTGATATTTTTATTAATAATTTTTGAAAGTGTAGATATATTTACAGACATTTTGATGATATAGAAATTGGAGAATATAGAAATAAAGAAATATGGAGATTTGGAAGTGTAAAGATCTGAGAGATACAAAAACTTGAAAATATACATTCAGGAGAAATTAGACAATGGAGAATACAAAAATTAAAAAATATTGAAATTTAATAATATAGAAAATTAGAAATATAGAAGTTTAAGCCATCTCCAGCTTTAATAAATTTTTAAAACTCCCTATCTTGCACCCCATACACTACTTACCCTTTAATAATTTTAAAAAAGAAATATTGTATCGAATTCCCCATTTCGAAAATTACCATACTGCAAAATTTAAATGAACATTAAGATACCCTGGAAACTAAGTGAACATAATGGATGCTGACGTTATTTCGAGGTTAAGTTACACTGTTGCCAACATTGCCAAGAGACATTTCTCCCCCAGGAGTGATCAGAAATTGTCATTCAATAATGTCGCAGACTAGCTACTCCGTTGCATCTCAATGAAGCTTGCTGGTGAACGTGTAATATATCTAATCGTAACAATCGATCCAAAGAAACCATCGCAAGTGGAGGCTTTGAGTTCCTGATCGATATTAAATTGATTACACGAAATCAAAATCAGCAGATGTTCAATAATGCACACGAGTGGTGGCTCTATTTCCGTTTTATGATGAAATATGCACGCCAGGAATTTAATATCTGCAAAGCAACGATAGCGAATCATGTTATCGGGTCTTGTATAGAATAATTAACCTCAGTATGCAGATAATGCATTCTTCATTTCGTGGCATCGATAAATCGATCTTATAATATTCGCTACAAGAATTAGAGAACTTTTAAATATGATGAAGTTTGTTGCGACCTTAATTACGCTGTTTATGGCTATATAGCGCGAGTAACTGCAGGTTAGGTAAGATTCAGTACACGGTTAAGTAAGAGTAACACTAAACCAATGACATATAATGTGTACTTAATTTGAAATTAAAAATGAAGTTGAAAAATAAATAAACAAACGAAACATAAATTAGTACACACATTTATTCTTTATCTTGTTGAAAATCAATACTGATTTCAAGGAATGCACTTTAACAAAATGTGTATCCTATAATAAGAAACTTGTGGAGCGGTCATTTAAGGTTTGGTAGTTTTAGTGTTAAGGGTGGGTTTTTGTAAGAAATTAAATTGATTTGAGCAACGAGGGAGGGTAATGTAAACATTTTATTATTTGAAGATTTTGTGTTCTAGAATCTCTAGGTGCAATGATTTCAAAGTACCGAAATTGATATGTACCGGTGACCCTATGTCATAAAATTTCTTGACTGCAAGGTTTCGTAGTTCAATATATTTTTATGTATTGAAATATCAATTTTCCGAAATTTCTATCTCGAAATCCCTATGTCTCAAAATTGGTATGACTCGAAATATCTATAACCCGAAATTGTATGTCCCGAAATAGGTATAACTCGAAATTTCTATGTCCCGAGATTGGTATGACCCGATGTTGATATGACTCGAAATTCATATGACTCAAAATTGATATGACCCAAAATTGATATGACTCGAAATTGGTATTACCCGAAGTTTCTATGTCCCGAAATCTCTATATCCCGAATTGGTATGACCCAAAATTAATATGACTCGAAATTAGTATGACCCGAAATTTCTATGTCCCGAAGTCTCTACATCTCGAAATTGGTATGCCACGAAATCCCTATGTCCCGAGATTTCTATGTACCAAAATCCTTATGTTCCGAAACCTTCACTTCCCAAAGTCCCTATGTCCCGAAATACCTTTCTACGGAAATCCCTATATCCCGAAATTTCCGTGCCCCAAATTCCCCATGGCTCGAAATTTCTATATCCCTACATCCCTACATCCCGAGATCTCTATGTACCGAAATCCTTATGTCCCAAAGTTCCTACATCCCGTGATCTCCATATCCCGAAGTCTCTATGTCCCCAAATCTGAACATACCAAAATCCCTATATCCCAAAATCTACACATCCCGAAATCCCTATATCCCGAGATCTTTATCTACCGAAATCCTTATGTTCCAAAGTTCCTACATCCCCTAATCTCCATACCTCAAACTCCCTATGTCCCTAAATCTCAACATACCAAAATCCCTATATCCCAAAATCTACACATCCCGAAATCTCAAAATCGCAAAATTCCAAACCCCGAAATCTCAATAACCTAAAATGGAAAATCGCAAAATCTGACTATCCAAAATTGCAAAATACAGTAGAATTTTTAATGTGAAACGTCCCAAGTGTTCAGTTTCATCGCATATGTTAATTCGTGTCCGATAACGGAGAATCAGGAAGGTAGAACAATTTTTCTGTTCATTTCAGACCGACTCGTTCCGGCTTTCCCATTTTCCCGGGGTGAAAACGAATCACGGATCGAGAGTGGTCGTGGCTTTAGCGTCGCGACGACACAGCGTCGAAGCACTCGATTAAGGATTTGCAGGGAGCTCGAGGGATGGAATATTACCGGAGCTATATGTCGGCTGCTTAATACATCTTACACTTTCGCTCGTGTACGTCGAGAGGCTCGTATAGGTGAAGCATAACATATGTACTATAGTCGGCGTATCGTAAAATGAGATGTCGCGCTAGCTTTTATGGCGGCTGAATCAAGATTAGATTTACTTTGCCCCTGCCTGGGGCGTTTTCAATGAAACTGAAAGCCCGGAACCCGGCGACGTGACGATAACAGATCATCTGTCTGCTGAATCGCGATGATCATTCGAAACGATAGCGTCCTACCGAAAATGGAAAAAGGAATTGCTGTCGAGAAAGATCTTTTGCATCTCGATACCTAATCCATTACACCGGTGCATACTTTTTTAATTCTCTGACAAACATGTAATCTAGATACACATGTCTGTCATCTACATAAACTTGGTTTAAAACAGTCATCGAGTTAACAAGGCTGGGATATCTTCTGCATTCAACTGACAACTCGGACATGTCCACATAATTCCACCAAAATGAAGTCGAGGAGAAATGCAATCTTCATTGCAACGTGTGCAAGTTTGCAGAAAAATTGCTTGTAGGTTTAAGCTTCATCTACAGGATGCTTCATAAGTGGTGATGTGCTGAGAAAAGACATGAATCTATATGAAAAAATGAGGGTTGATCTATACGATGTTTCATAACTAATGCACTGAGGAAGGATATGAATCGACGTGAAGAAATGAGGGTTGATCTACAGGACGTTTCATAACTGCTGATGGACTGAGAGAAGATATGAGTCTACACGAAAAAATTGAGGTTTGATCTACAGGACGTTTCATAACTACTGACGTACTGAGAGCAGATATGAATCTACATGCAAATATTGAGGTTTGATCTACAGGGTGTTTCATAATTACTAATGTACTGAGAGAAGATATGAGTCTACATGAAGAAATGAGGTTTGATATACAGCATGTTTCATAACTACTGACGTACTGAGAGAAGATATGAGTCTATATGAAAGAATTGAGGTTTGACCTACAGGACGTTTCATAACTGCTGATGTGCTGAGAAAAGACATGAATGCATATGAACAAGTGAGGTTTGATATACAGGGTGTTTCATAACTACTGATGTACTGAGAGAAGATATGAGTCTACATGAAGAAATTGAGGTTTGATCTACAGGACGTTTCATAACTACTGACGTACTGAGAGCAGATATGAATCTACATGAAAATATTGAGGTTTGATCTACAGGATGTTTCATAACTACTGATGTACTGAGAGAAAATATGAATCTACATGAAAACATTAAGGTTTGACCTACAGGACGTTTCATAACTGCTGATGTACTGAGAGAAACCATGAATCCACATGAACAAGTAAAGTTTTACACCATATCTCATAATTGCTGACATACAGAGAGAACATGAATCTACATGAAAACATGAGGCTCAAACAGCTACGTTTCAAAGAAAATGTTGCTAAAGATTATCATTAAATTATCATTACCATTTAAAAGTTCTCTTCTCGTTAAAGAGTAAAGTTATCAAACACCAACATATAGCTATCGGTACGCGTAACAGTTAAACAACTTAGACAAACAGTTAAACAACATTCCAAATCGTGTAAAACGGAGGAAGATTGAAATTCCATGGAACGGAAGCAAGGAACAGCAGCAGAAGGCAAAAGTTTGTCGGCGAACTTTAATAACCCGGTAACACACATTCGAAGGCGGAGGATCATTAACAGAATTGGTGAAATCCACTTAAGGGGATGTTAATCGTGGCAGGAAACGCGGATCGTTATCTTTCGCGTGCCGAATGAAGTTGCCGAAGTGTATGGAGACCGAGACCCGTTGCATCCGCGACGCCTAATTCGATTTATCGATCGGGGGTGGTCTAAAATTACAAGGGTCGCGTATTTATGCATGGTCGTACCGACTGAAACTCGACGAAGTATCAAAGTACCAAGTTCCGTCCGCCCCTTTAAAAGCCACCCCCCACAGCGGCACGCTTGAAAAGTAATTTATAACGCAGTTCGCTGTTTTTCTCCGTCGCTTTAAAAGCGTTTTTAATATAGCCGCTTCGGGAACGCGCACTTTCCTATCCGTCCAAATAAATTCCGCTCCGGATTCGACGCGGGGAACGCTCGCGGGCAGAAATGTTCTTGCCGCGAGCTACAGCGTTGCGTGTCGCTTTATTAAAAGAGCGAAAACGTAACGGTAAAAGGAACGACGACTATACTTCTATTCGGTGGTGAAAGAGGCGTTCTCGTGCCACTGTTGCGATTGGGATGTATCTATTGGCGCGTTTATAAAGCTACCCTACAATTTATATTGGAGTTGGGGCAGTTTGGGGAGTATTGGGGTATGTTGATTTGCGAATTTAAGAATTTGGAAATTGGGAGATTTGGGAAATTTGGGAAATTTGGGAAATTTGAAAAATTTGGGAAATTTTAAAGATTTGGAAGATTTGGAAGAATTGGAAAATTTTGAAATTAGGAATCTTAAGCGTTGGAAAATTTGGAAACTGGGAATTTTAGGAGTTGGCAAATTAGGGAATTGGGTAATTACAGAATAGGGAAATTAGGGAATTGGAAAATGAGGAAATTAGGACATTAGGGAATTGGGAAATTAGGGAATTGAGAAATTGAGAATTGGGGAATTAGGGAATTGGGAAATTGAGAATTGGGGAATTAGGGAATTGGGACATTAGGAAAATGCTAAATTTGGGAATTGCGAAATTTTGGAATTGCGAAATTTGGGATTTAGGAAATTTTGGAATTGCGAAATTTGAGAATTGGAGAATTAGGGAATTGGAGAATCAAGGAAGTGGGGAATTAGGGAATTGGGAAATTAGAGAACTGGGAAATTTGGAAATTGGGAAATTAGGGAATTGAGAAATTTGAGAATTGTTAAATTTGGGATTTGGGAAATTTGAGAATTGGGATATTTGGGAATTGGGGAATTTGGGAATTCAGAAATTTGGGATTTGGGAAATCATGGAATTGAGAAATTTCAGAATTGTTAAATTTGGGAATTGGGAAATTTCAGAATTGGGAAATTTGGGAATTGAGAAATTTGGGATTTGGGTAACTTTGGAATTGGGGAATTTGAAAATTGGGTAATTTGGGAACTCAAAAATTTGGGATTTGGGAAATTTCGGAATTGGGAAATTTCAGAATTGGGGAATTAGGGAATTAGGGAATCAGGGAATGGGGAATTAGGGAATTGGGAACTTAGGGAATTGGGAAATTAGGATATTGGGAAACTTTTGAGTTGGGAAATTTGGAAATTGGAAAATTTGGGATTTGGGAAATTTTTGAATTGGGAAATTTTAGAATGGGGGAATTTAGAAATTGGAGAGCGTGGATATTGAGCAATTGGGAAATTGGAAAATTGAGGAATTGGAAATTGGGAAATTGAGGAATTGGAATTTGGGAAATTGGGAAATTTGGAAACTGGGAATCTTAGGAGTTGGAAAATTATGGTATTGGGAAATTAGAGATTTAGGAAATTAGGGAATTAGGAAATTGGAAAATTATGGAATTGGGAAATTTGAGATTTGAGAAATGTGAAAACTGGAAATTTGCAATCTGAAAAATTTGAGATTTGGGAAATATGGGAACTGGTAAATTTACGAATTGGAAAATTTGGCAATTAGGAAGTTTGTGACTTGGGAAACTTGGAAAATGAAAATTTATAAACTGGAAAATTCATTCCGTTTCCCCTAATATCTCATTACGCATTTCAGCATAAATGTCACAAAACCGCAACCCTCTCCAACTTGAACCCCTCGGTTCCACCCTTAGAATCTTCGCCCCTTGAAAATACCATAATCCAGGCCCAGCAGATCCCACTACAGCCCTGAGCGCCCTATACAGGTCTTCGATATAAAAGAAAAAGAAGAAATACGCGAAAAGAAGAAGAGCTTCTTCGAAGAGCGATTCGGTGGTTGTCGAAGAAGAAGGTCTGTCCGCGCAGGTTGCTTTGATGGAACGGGAAGCAACGGACGAGAGGCTGACAATTCCACGGAATTACAAAGCCTTGTAACTCGCGTGTCGTTCCGTAAACACAATTACCGTAAAATGAAACCAACGTCCTGTAAAGGGCGTAGGGTGAGACGGCGAGCTGAGATGAAACGCGAGGGAAAGAGAAACGTAGAAAACGGACGAGACCGTGGCACGGGTAAGTGGCGCGATTATAATTTCTAAGAAAAGGGGCGATAGAGAGGGAGGGTAAGAACTTCCCTTCTGATGCAGTCTGTTCTCGACTCCTTCCAAACCACCCCTCGACCTAACCCTTCCTACAGTGCCGTGCCACTCCTTAGATGCCGACTTTGCAACTGCTTCGAGGCGCGAGCATCCACAGGAAGTCATTAAAATATTCATTGTGACTGCCGGCTGAAAATTTCTGGACCAAATAAACATTCGGATTTGTCGTTGCTCTATTATTTCTCTCTGCTCAACCTCTCTCTTTATCTTAGACATCGCTAACTCGGCTTTTGCATCGCTAACCTTCAACAGCTGTCCTCCCATCAACTACAGTCCACGATCTTGCCTTTAACACCGTTAAATCCCCTTTCACAGGATAATACTTCGACGATTATTCGGCTAATTTAAGAGGATTGTCCTGCGATACGATTGTTCCAGTTTCTTAACGTTTCTACGAAATGCTCGGACGCGGGATGTACAGAAACGAGATAATTGTTATTTAACTGGAATCTCAGATAATTGCTTACGGTTCGTTTCAAACAATTAGGCATAGTCTTTTTAACGAGTTTTGTGGGACCAGGTATGATGCTAATAATAATTTCAAGACCTCTTAAAAGTACGAGGTTACTTGAAAGTCAGTCTTGTGTTATCAATATTTTTAAATTAATCAACCAAAAACAATGTACTAATCTCTTTAAATAATGTTTAATAATCATGTAACTTTGATATAGTTAAATTGTACTTGTTTTAAAAAATTTCCACAATCTTTCAAAATTAAATGTTAGGTTAGGTACCAACCTCATATTCTTAGTTCCTCCATAAATTGTGCACATTTCTTTTAAACAATAATCTTTATATAAAGTGTTTCGTGGCGCTTAGCCTAAAGGATCTGTATTTACACGTTTGTTTTAAAAAATCTGCTAAATCTTTCAAAGTCAAATGTTAGGTTAGGTATACTACCAACCTCATATTCTTAATTGGACCCTCCATAAATTGTGCACATTTCTTTTAAACAATAATCTTTATATAAAGTGTTTTGTGGCGCTTAGCCTAAAGGATTTATATTTACACGTTTGTGTTAAAGAATCTGCTAAATCTTTCAAAGTCAAATGTTAGGTTAGGTATACTACCAACCTCATATTCTTAATTGGACCCACCATAAATTGTGCACAACATTTCTTTTAAACAATAATCTTTATATAAAGTGTTTTGTGGCGCTTAGCCTAAAGGATCTGTATTTACACGTTTGTTTTAAAAAATCTGCTAAATCTTTCAAAGTCAAATGTTAGGTTAGGTACACTACCAACCTCATATTCTTAATTGGACCCTCCATAAATTGTGCACATTTCTTTTAAACAATAATCTTTATATAAAGTGTTTTGTGACACTTAGCCTAAAGAATTTGTATTTACACGTTTGTTTTAAAAAATCTGCTAAATCTTTCAAAGTCAAATGTCAGGTTAGGTATACTACCAACCTCATATTCTTAATTGGACCCTCCATAAATTGTGCACAACATTTCTTTTAAACAATAATCTTTATATAAAGTGTTTTGTGACACTTAGCCTAAAGGATTTGTATTTACACGTTTGTTTTAAAAAATCTGCTAAATCTTTCAAAGTCAAATGTTAGGTTAGGTATACTACCAACCTCATATTCTTAATTGGACCCTCCATAAATTGTGCACAACATTTCTTTTAAACAATAATCTTTATATAAAGTGTTTTGTGACACTTAGCCTAAAGGATTTGTATTTACACATTTGTGTTAAAAAATCTTTCGAAGTCATATTTAAATAGGACCTCCAAAAATTGAATGGCCTGTTTGCGTCTCATTTTTATTTAAGTCTTAATTTAGTGTCCTATTTACAATGTATCCAAAAGGATCTGCAGTTGTAAACATATTTATTTAAAAAGATTTGCATTATGTTTCAATCTAATGTTTTAAGTGTTAGGTTATGTATAACCTAAAATTTGTAGAAAGTCTTCAAAAGAGAAAGAGAAATCGAATATCGTATTAAAATATAAATCCGCGTCTGAAACCCGAATTCAGTTATCGAAATGTAGATCGATGTTACGGTCATGAGCGTTTATCAGCTATTATCCGATGGTTCGACGAAATATCGGCGATTACCAAAGTCTCGGTGTAGTTTGCGTTATGAATCGCGAAGCAGGCCGTTATGTTCGAACACGGATGGAAATCACCGTGTTGCGATTCGAGCCAAGAGCTGTTTCGGAATCTGTATCGTGCAAGGGTGGTGCACAGGAAATCGAGGTGAAGCGGAAAGAGTCGCAGGAAGGTGGAAGTAGATTCGAACTCGAGAAGATGGCCAACTGATCGTGAACAGGGGGAAAAGAGTGGATCCGGGAATTGTTTTGTGTAGCACTAAAACCTTGCGAAGTTTCCCGTTGGCATGCATGTATGCTCGCAACGAAAAATCGTGAAAGGAGCAAGCCCGAAACGGTAAAAGGATGTGACGAGTATTGGAAAGGGGCTACTCTCTCCAACAATTACGTCTCCACTTTACGGAATACTTCGCGATTTACGGATTCGCTGAAACATTTAGAAAATGAGAATTATTAGAAAAGACGAGGCATTTTTATTGTTGACAATTCAGTTGATTCATGTTCATCGCCTAACACTATAGGTTCAATTAAAAAATATTTATTCTAAATTGTATTGAACTAAAAAGTGAGTCACATCGGAGCACAAAGGGTTGAAAAATATAGAAATTGCCAAGGAAAGGGGATTTTCATCGTGGGGATGCGTGAAATTACAGGAAAATGTTATACAAAATTTGTCAAAAATTGCATATTTCATTTGAAAGAATCCTTAAAATAGATTTTATCACTCGCCAAAAATAAAAGAAGGGTAAATAAGTTTTGCCGCAGTATGAAAGTTCGATTGCGCCGAATTTATGGTATTATGGTATTACAAGAGAAAAGCTGGATAGAGCATCGCCGCCATTCTGGTGCTGTTCCTTCATGGCGGGTTTTCAGGATCCGCCAGCATATTCCGCGTACAGGGAAAATGATTAAACGCTACCGCGAGTCTCGACGAAGCCACACTAATCCGGCGTTAAAGACAAAACCAGAGTCAACTTTGGGACTGTAACTTGCGAGTTACCCTCCCATTACATACGCGAAACATGAAGCGTACGACACGAAACGTGAAACAGCCCGCATGCATTCTGTAAACGCGCGTAAAATCGTTCCCCGAGACTTCCGGCTCCCCTATAATTATCCCTTTATTCCCTACCTTTCTTGTCTTCCCTACCGCCATTACTTTCCCTGTAACTCGCGGTACTTTCAATTATTCAACCCTGACGGGACAAATGGACGCAACATTTTCACGAAATCTCAGCGTAAAAGACGCTAAAACGATACTCCAGAATTCTGCTTACTACGAGGACTTAAATTTTTATTAGCGTCATCCTGCTACTGTCACGGACTATTAATTATTTCATTGCTGTACGGAGGACTGCTCGAATTTCTGATGTAAAAACGGTATTACAGTTTCAGATAGAAGTACCATTAGTCGAATAGTACTACTTATGAGTACACTTGCACTATTTTAACGAGTCTGACACATGACGCACTTCGTGAATTTTACTCGAATTAATACGCAATTATTTAATTACTGTACAGATTTCGAAGTCCACTTTCTGAAATTTGTGGAAGTAAAAACGGTATTACAGTTTCAGATCGAAGTACTATTAGTCGAATAGTACTACTTAGGAATACACTTGCACTATTTTCACGAGTCTGACACATGACGCACTTCGTGAATTTTACTCGAATTAATACGCAATTATTTAATTGCTGTACGGATTTTTAAGTCTGTTCGACTTTCTGAAATTTGTGAAAATAAAAACGGTATTACAGTTTCAGATCGAAGTACTATTAGTCGAATAGTACTATTTAGGAATACACTTGCACTGTTTTGACGAGTTTAACGCATGAGGTACTTCGTGAATTTTACTCGAATACGCTTCAATTTGGAGTTCAATCATAATTTACATAGTCAATGATTGCATAATGCCAAACATTTCAACTTTTATTGACTGTTTTGATATTGTAGCTGTGGTTAGTTCTGACTGACGCACCTGACGAATAAATCATAGGGGTTAATTGAATACTGTTCATATTAACACTTTAGTGACCGCTCACACATGTGTGTGATGACCGGACCAACTCTTAGCGTCCGCTAACACGTGTGTGACACTACCAAAGGTTATTGACCGGTATCCTTTATGTGATGATTAATAACTATTACAAACGTAAAATATTAAATTTGTTGTTTTCGTTTGTTTTATGTGTGTGTTCACACATGTCGAATTATTTCGTGAATTTACATAAATTTTCTTTAAATGAATTCTTCAAAATGGCGTCGGCCCCTGACGACGTCTGACTGCGTAGGCGGCCATTAAATATTAACACTTATACGTTATATGGGTGAAATTTCCATATGAGTCTATATTAAGTATTTGTTCATTTACCTAATTACACTCGTTAACTACTCGGAAATGTGAAGAATAAATATAACAGTATATTGTGAACATATTTGGTAGAATGTATTAGTCATAAAAATACGTAATTTTTTAATAACTTGCGGCAGTCGAGTGCTCTGCTGTGTTCCGTCAAACTACGTGAAATATCCCAAATTTTTTATAAATCCAAATATCAATAACACTGACATATCTACCCCATACAAGTATAAAATTAATCCACCCTTTGATTTAAAAGAGAAGGGGTACGAATCCAGAGAAAAGCTGACCCGAAAGGCTCCTTTCGGCATCCTCGAAAGTTTTTCCTCCTTGAACGGTCCACGCCTTTTTGGTGCCATGTAACAAACTGTTTCCATGACCCTGTTATCATCTTTCCGGCCGAGGACAGTCGTACAGGACTCGACGGAGATAGAAGAGGGAACAAGAACAGGATTAATGGGCTGTCGTATCACGCACGCTGTGGCGATAAAATATCGTTGGAAATATCCCTTGGCGACTTCCAGTTATCCATGGTATGTCCACGGTGTACGCTATCTTAGATAATCTTCGCCATTAAAGCGAAACCAAAACGGATACCATTCCCGTCTGTTTCTCGACGACCGAATTCGGCAAAACCGAAGCACCCGGGCTTCTTGCACGACCCTTCGTTTAATATTAAACGTTTCACCGCATTGATAACCAAAACATGGAGCGTCGAAAAAGTAGCGAAATGAACTTGTAACTCGGCCGACCCGAAAGCAAAGGTTCGAGGATTCTTGCGTGTCCGACGTATAAATAGCAATATCGCCCACTGAATAAGAGGATGAACCTTGGATGCCATAGAAGACCCGTCCTGTCAAGTTTCTAAACCGCAGTGGTCGGCCAAGTGGGATTCGGATCTTTCCGCTGAGAACCGAGCTAACTTGTGGCGGAGTCATCAAAGCGGAGAATTACGACTGGGACCTGGGAGCTTATCAACTTTTGCGCAACGTTTTTCATGTTTTCTTATGCGGGGATTTTCGAAAGACGTAGGGATGTTACATCGATATTTTATAGCGTTAAGATTAATCGTGCGATAGATTTCGATGTAGTTCGAGAATCGCTCAATTTTTTGTGGCTGTTTTATTTTGAGCTCCAATACATTGGTTTTGTAAGGATGTCTATACTTCACGCAGAAACATTTTCAAAATCGTCCGATCTTATTCTTCTGTAACAAAATGCGTCGTCCTCGTGCTTTCCCTAAGGTTTTATGAACGCATCCCCATTTTGTACTTTTGGGAAAAACACAATTTTGTCGATAGTACGCGCCTGAAAAATATCAACCGAGTCTTGGTCAAACCTAGTCCGAAACACTCTGAGGGACTCCTTAATTTATGGTGGCCCTAAACCAATTCTGACCTTTGTCCGCTCGTTTTTACACATTCGCGTTCAATTCTAACAAGTTGAAGTCTAATATGTTGAACTCTCTCCTGTTAAATTCTAACATATTCAATTCTCATGTGTTAAATTTTGATACAGTGAATTTTGACGTGATGAATTACAAAGGGTTGAAATCCCACACGTTGAATTCTAAAGTGGTGAAATCTGACGTGTCGAATTCTAACGCACTGAATTCTAATGCGTTGAATTCTAAAGCGTTGAGTTCCAATGGGTCGAAATCTCTCGTGTTAAATTCTAACATATTGAATTCTCATGCATTAAATTTCAATACATTGAATTCTGATGCGATGAATTACAAAGGGTTGAAATCTCACGCGTTGAATTCCAAAGTGATGGAATCTCACGTGTCGAATTCTAACGCACTGAATTCTAATGCGTTGAATTCTAAAGCGTTGAGTTCCAATGCGTCGAAATCTCTCGCGTTAAATTCTAACATATTGAATTCTCATGCATTAAATTTCGATACATTGAATTCTGATGCGATGAATTACAAAGGGTTGAAATCTCACGCGTTGAATTCCAAAGTGATGGAATCTCACGTGTTGAATTCTCATTTATTAAATTCTGACCAGTTAAATTCTCACACATTAGATTATCACATATGAATTCCGATGCATTGAACTCTAACATGTTGAATTCTCATATGTGGATTCTAACCAATTAAATTCTCATATGTTGACTTCTAATATTACATTCCAACTTGAAGTCGGTACATGTCGCTATAAAAATCTGCATATTGCACCTCTCCTCCCAACCGCAATTAAATTCTGAAAAATCGAAAAGAGGATAAAGTTGAGGTTTCAATAACCGAAAAAGAAAATGGTTTAAGATCGCAACTACGGAATAGAGAAGGTACGAAGTCATCGATTTCCATCTTTAACTTTCTCCTTACGCTTGTTCGTTTTAACCGGTGGTTCAACCCTTCTACTCGTTTCTTTTCGTTACTCTTCGCAGACTCCACATCGCGGAAACTCAAACGCGCTTTCACGCGAGTATTCCTACCCTCCCTGTTTTCAACATTTTCCCTCCATACATTCCCATTCATATCTATCCGCTTATCTATCTTCTCTTATGCTCCATCCCCGTTACGTCTGACTATTCGTCGTTTCTCTACTTCAGTATTCACCCCTTCGCCGCGTGTTTCCATTACCACCTACTTGTCTGGCTCGAGTCTGCTCTTGTCTCTTCGACGAACAATCGATACAACGCGTTGTCGCGCGATTTTACGTGACATTTTTCCAAACCTTTTTCCTCCTGACCCAACTTCTGCATTTCTTATCGTATCTCCTTTTTGGTCTCCTTTCCTTCCGCGACGCCAGTCGCTTCGCTTGTCTTTTACGCGTACGACAAGCTTATTTCGTTGCCGCTGCGAAGGGAAAAGCTTCCTTTCTCAACGAACACGTAACATCGAACCTGAATTTTCTATGGCGAACCGCTCTTCTGTTTTATGGTACATAAAAAGAACGGATTCGAGATTTTTTTTCTGGCGGTTTTTAAGGAAATTCAGGATGTTTTTAAGGGGATACAGTTGTAGGCTTCCTTTGGATGGGAAGGAGGGGTGGAATTACTTACCAAATCTGAAATTTTACAATTTTTCGCTGAATTTACAGTTTTACAATTTTACACATTTTTAGATTTTTAAATCCTTAAATTCACAAGATCTTGAATTTCTAAATTTCCAAATCCACTATTTACTGGATCCCAGATTCACAAATTTTTAAATTTACATAAGAATTCTGATATTCCGAAATTTTCAAATTTCCCAATTTGGAAAGCAAGTTCCCAAATTTCTAAATCCTCACATTCTTAAATTATATTTATAAATTTTCAGATTTCTGTATCACCAATTCCTTAATTTCCTAAATTTTCATATCCTCAAATTTTTCGATTCCCCATTTTCCAAATTTTCAAATTCGCAAGTTCCTAAAATTCCATACTCGCAAATTTTCAAATTTTTCAATAGTTTCGCACGATTTATTTTACAAAAGCTCACCAATGCAAATGATGTGTTTACAAACATGCATAGACGATCTCGGTTAGAGCTAGCATCACATGTCGAAGCTAACGTTACTCTCTGCTGGAATTAATGCAGAAACCGTGGCGACATACGCGCCACTTTGCCTATTGAGAATGCTATTCGATTAATGTCAGACGTAAACGTTTGTCCTGCAACGACACCTGATGCAACAGCGATTAACGCATTGAATGTTGTGGGGGTCAGTGACATCGAAGTAACCAGGTTATGAATCATAGAAATTCAGAATTGTACAAACAAACTAAATTTAATATTTTCTTGATCTTCCTCCTCTAATTTTCAGCTCATCAATCTTCTGAAATTTAGCATTAATTTGTTTCGACACACTTAAATTCTTTTTAAAGAATTCTCAATTTTACAGATTGGTGAATTTTGTCAATTTTTCATATTTTAAGAATTCTCGAATTTACAGGTTGGTGATTTTCTTTAATTTTAAAAATTGTAAGAATTCTTAAATGTACAGGTTGATGAATTCCTTGAAGATTTTATATTTAAAGAATTCTCAAATTTACAGATTGGTGAATTTTGTCAATTTTTCATATTTTAAGAATTCTTGAATTTACAGGTTGGTGAATGTCTTTAATTTTAAAAATTGTAAGAATCCTTAAATGTACAGGTTGATAAATTCCTTGAAGATTTCATATTTAATGAATTCTCAAATTTACAGATTTGACAAATTTTACAGGTTGCTTAATTTCCTTAATTTTAAAAATTGTAAGAATTCTCAGATTTACAGATTGGTGAATTCTCTTAATTTTTACAATTTTTTAAATTCTTAAATGTATAGGTTGATGAATTCCTTGAAGATTTCATATTTAATGAATTCTCAAATTTACAGATTTAACAAATTTACGGGTTGTTTAATTTCTTTAATTTAAAAAATTTTTTAAATTCTCAAATTTACAGATTGGTGAATTCTCTTAATTTTACAAATTTTAAATATTCTTAAATGTATAGGTTGATGAATTCCTTGCAGATTTCATATTTAAAGAATTCTCTTTACAGATTGAAGTCTCAGAATTTTTCATATTTAAAAAATTCTCTTTATAGATTGATAAATTCCTTAAGTTATGAAACACAAATATCTTCAAACAGCTTACTAAATATCCCAAAATTTCAAGTGTAAAAATACTCTAAAATTTTAACGTAACATTTTGTAGTCGAAACTTTTATGACCGTATCTCTGATAACCCAAAAAATAAATTTTCGAAGTTAACATTGACTCCAAACCCTCGAAGCGTGGTGAAAGTGTCGTTCATTTTCAGCAACAGAGAGCGATTAAACAAGTTATTTCAGTGATCATTCGTCCAAATAAAATTTGTCCACATAAGAGCGTCAAAAGTGGCCGTGAGTTGAGACGCATCACACGGCTGTACTGAATGCATCCTTCGTAACAGGAAGACTACATCGTCTGAAAACCTTGAAGATGTCTTCCAGGAAGAGACATACCCATTTCTATATGGAAAAGCAGCTCGGTAATATCGGATTACTCTGGGCTGGTGTCTGATGCTTCTACGCTTGTAGCATTGCTACGATACCGGTAATGGTGGCTGTATTCTACCCCTTGAGATGCTGTAAAGCTGACGCGCGACGAGGGGTAGTAACGTTATTTTCCGATAGCAAAGGGGTGGTACATTCCATTGACACTGATGCTCAACGACCAGAGAGCAGAACGAACGACGGACTCGTGGAAACGCTTAAGAGCGAGCATGCAAATATTTTCAAGATATTCATACGTATACGCTAACGCGTCCTCCTTGTTATTCTCTCGTTCGACGCAAAGTGCAAAGGGTTATATTTTACGACGGGGGGAATTTATCGACGATATCCATTCCGTGTAACTATGTCTGTCGAGTGCACTTGATCGAAGATACCTAACTTCTACGATGCTGCGACGATACTGCCGTGTATGCTCTATCGTGACAACCCCTCTCATCCTCAAACGACCTCCTGAATTCCTCAAGACGCGTTGTAAACGATCGATGAGCTCTTGCCCCTGCTAACATGCTTGTATGAATTATTCCGATGGTATTTTATTCGAACATTTTGGGGCTGATTTCTCGGACCAGGAATCTTGTCATTAAAGCATTGAAATTTCGTGCAGGTTTATTTGGAATTTTGTGGCTGGTTTCTGAGACAATCTTATTAGAGTCGTTGAACATGGACTAAAATTTCATGGAGGTTCGTTTGGATCTTGGGGATGATTACTGAGGCGCGTAAGCTTGCTGTACAAGACATGACTATGTATGGTCATTAAAGTACTGAAATTTCGTGGAGGTTTATTTGGAATTTTGTGGCTGGTTTCTGAGACACGTGTTCTTGTTACAGAGTGATTGAACATGGACTAAAATTTCATGGAGATTTGGTTGGAATTTTGAGTCTGCTACTGAGACACATGATGTTAGAGTCGAACATGGACTAAAATTTCATGGAGGTTTGATTGGAATTTTGAGTCTGTTTGTGAGACACATGATCTTGTTACAGTGTCGTTGAACATGTACTAAAATTTCATGGAGGTTCATTTGTAATCTTGCTATGTAGTCATTCAAGTACTGCAGTTTTCTGAAGGTTTATTTGAAATTTTGTGTCTGGTTTCTGAGACGTGTAATCTTGCTGTAGACTCATTAAACATATACTTAAATCTCATGGACGTTTATTTGGAATTTTGTGTCTGGTTTCTGAGATATGTAATCTTGTTAGAGTGATTGAACATGGACTAAAATTTCATGGAGGTTTGGTTGGAATTTTGAGTCTGCTACTGAGACACATGATGTTGTTAGAGTCGAACATGTACTAAAATTTCATGGAGGTTTGATTGGAATTTTGAGTCTGTTTATGAGACACATGATCTTGTTACAGTGTCGTTGAACATGTACTAAAATTTCATGGAGGTTCATTTGTAATCTTGCTATGTAGTCATTCAAGTACTGCAGTTTTCTGAAGGTTTATTTGAAATTTTGTGTCTGGTTTCTGGGACGTGTAATCTTGCTGTAGACTCATTAAACATATACTTAAATCTCATGGACGTTTATTTGGAATTTTGTGTCTGGTTTCTGAGATATGTAATCTTGTTAGAGCCATTGAACATGTACTTAAATTTCATGGAGGTTTACTCGGAATTTAGAGCCTGTGCAAAATTGCGATGAAAACACGAGACTGGTACGTCACATATGAACTAGTGTGCGTCACGAGTGCGTCATTGTAGGGCAAGGAGTGAAACATGTTCCGAAATTTCATATTTTATAACTTATACAGTTGTATAACTAAGCAATACGATTTGTAAGTACATGTAATAAATGTTTATTGTATCCAATTGGTAATAAACTTTAATGCAACGGCAGTTATTTAAATTTAATTCTCGACTCGCAATATATCGTCACTTTTGCTAAATGAATTCAATTCATCATATTTGTTAAATCAATTCAATTTCGAAATTAATCAATATTTAATAAATTCGCTCACAGCAAAATCTAATATTGAATTTCCAATTAACATTTAACGGAAACAAATACGGCCATATAAAACCGGTTTTGCAAACCCTGAGCGAAGTGTACAAATTTTATTAATTTCCACTGATTTTGATTTTATCTCTCAATGCGTTCAACTAATATTTTTGTTTTGACTGCAGCATTTTAATAAGGAAAACAAACATCACGCGAATAAAAACAGTGAACATATGAATGAAAGCATTTAACACATGAATAAAAAATATAACATATGAATAAAAACCTAACCTAACCAAACCACATCATGCGAATAGGAACAGTGAACGTACGAATGAAAGCATTTAACATATGAATAAAAACCTAACCTAACCAAACCACATCATATGAATAAAAACAGTGAACATACGAATGAAAGCATTTAACACATGAATGAAAACATATAGCATATGAATAAAAACCTAACCTAACCAAACCACATCATATGAATAAAAACAGTGAACATATGAATGAAAGCATTTAACACATGAATGAAAACATATAGCATATGAATAAAAACCTAACCTAACCAAACCACATCATATGAATAAAAACAGTGAACGTATGAATGAAAGCATTTCACATATGAATGAAAAATATAACATATGAATAAAAACCTAACTTAACCAAACCACATCATACGAATAAAAACAGTGAACGTATGAATGAAAGCATTTCACATATGAATGAAAAATATAACATATGAATAAAAACCTAACTTAACCAAACCACATCATACGAATAAAAACAGTGAACGTATGAATGAAAGCATTTCACATATGAATGAAAAATATAACATATGAATAAAAACCTAACCTAACCAAACCACATCGTACAAATAAAGACAGTAAACGTATGAATGAAAAATGTAACATATGAATAAAGGCATTCAACATACGAATGGAAGCATTCAACATACAAATGAAACTATTTCTTACGGACAGAAATCCCGAACAAGTACAATCAAGCAAGTAATTAATGAACGTCTGCTCGTGGTAGGAACGTTGAAGTAACCTGTAATAGCCGGTTACGAGTTTTGGGTAATTTCACGAAACTTCGCTGGCCGATTTCACCGGGATACGTAGGTTTAATGGCGAGTAACTTTGAACGTATAACATACGATATTGCAAAACGAGCTTCAGACAGATATCCTGGGTGGCACGCGGCAGCGTCGTGTTCGAGCGAGAATATGCGTCGATGATCGTACACAAACCGGCGGTTTTGTCATTCTAATAGGCGAACCGATGCATCAATTATAGAAACACAGAGCAGCCGGTCCTCGCATTATCACGGCAGCCGAATAACGCCGCCCGATTGCAGCCGATTATGCGAATAATAAATTGGCATTCGAACGCACCGTGGCCCGAGACATTCGCCGTTCCAGCCTGCAGGATGCCAACCTTTTGTTCCAATCATCCTGCACGGGAAATTAGTACAATTCGGGGTCATCATGCAACGAATATCGATCCGTAAACTGTATGAAATCGAATTACATGTGTGATATGTTGCGTTCGGCGCACTGTCAGGAGTAGTGGTCAATATCGGTAACTAGGACCGCCATTAACGGCATATAAGCTTTGGATACTACTTATTACAAGATAACGATGAAAAGTAGTAGTTTTAAAGCATGACACATTTTGTTGTCATCTGTATTGGATTTTTATGGTACTTCGACAATTTTCAAGAGGTAGAATTGTTAATTTGCAAGTCTCTGGAAGTAAAAGATTGTTAAATAGCTGAATTGTGAAGAGTTTGCGAAAATTCATGTTTTGTAATTTACAAATTTCTAAATTTCTAAATTCCCCAGTTTACACATTTTCCAATTCCTACATTCGCCATTTCCCACATTCCCCAATTCCTACAATCTCCAAATTCCACATTTCCTAATTCCCACATTTCTCAATTCCCACATTTCCCAATTCCCACATTCCCCAATTCCTACATTCCCCAATTCCTACATTCCCCAATTCCCACATTCCCCAAATTCCACATTTCCCAATTCCCACATTCCCCAATTATCACATACCCCAATTCCCACATTCCCCAATTCTCACATTCCCTAATTCCGACATTTCCCAATTCCCACATACCCCAATTCCCCATCCCCCAATTTTCACATTCCCCAATTCCCACATACCCCAATTCCCCATCCCCCAATGTCCACATTCCCCAATTCCCACATTCCCCAATTCCCACATTCCCCAATTTCCACATTCCCCAATTCCCACATTCCCCAATTCCTACATTCCCCAATTCCCACATTCCCCAAATTCCACATTTCCCAATTCCCACATTCCCCAATTATCACATTCCCCAATTCCCACATTCTCCAATTCCCACATTCCCCAATTCCCACGTCCCCCAATTCCCACATTCCCCAATTCCCACATCCCCCAATTCCCACATTCCCCAATTCTCGCATACCCCAATTCCCACATTCCCAAATTCCTAAATACCTAATTTCCTAAATATACGAATTGTCAAATTACTATTCTTCAAATTCCCAAATTCCCAATTTTCCTAATCCTTAATTCCGAAACCCCAAAATACCCAAATTTCCACTTTCACAAATTCTCAGAATCTCTAATTCCCAAATCCCCAAATTCCTAAATTGCCAAATCCTCCAAATCTCAAGCAATAAAATTCCCAACTCGTCAATCCAAAAAAATTCCAGACCTCCTCTCCACCCTCCCCACCCTACGAATCCCTAATTCGCAAATTACTAAATAAAACTAGACGCTCTAAGTACCAACGTAGCATCCACTCGCGGCATCTCTCATTAAGAAGAACCCATTCTACGAATACTGAACGCATCTGCTCGAAATTCGAATAAATCAATTTGCGGATGATTTATGACGGTAGATATTCCCGTGAAAGGTTCGCCAGACACTTTTTCCCGACCCTGCACCATCGAGCACTCATTTCGCCTAGAAATACCCGGGACGCACTAAAATTCGATTTTGTCTCGTTGCACGGCACCCTCGACCGACGGTAGGGAAATTCTTCGACGATGTGCAACGACGATGTAGAAGCTACGGACACGGCCCATGTCTCCCTTGTCTGATAGCTTGGTGCTATTAATCGCATTAGTCGGACGGCAAGTCTCTTGAGTGGTAAGCACATCTACTTGCTCCACAAAGGCTACCTTTGCTCCTGTTGCCCGAGATGCTTCTTGCCAGACAGGACATGAACCAAGAAGACGGACAATTTGGTGCATCGAATCAGAACGATAGAGTGACCGCTTCACTATCATTTCCGGTGATTCAAATGTATTTAATGTACGTTTTTCTTTATGTGACTCGTTTGGTACATTACGTGGCGAATATTTATTTCTGTATTTTGAAATTTAATAAATGAAATTTTATTTAGTTTCGGTGGATAATATTAGTTGTATAGCGGGGTAAATAAGGATATTATTGCTGATTTGTTATATTGTGAATTATGGAGAATTTATTAATGATTTATTGGAGGACTCGGGTTACGCGTTTCAAATTTCGCGCGCTTTGACCGCGCGGTGATTAATGATGGCCGACTGATGAAAAGTATCTTTTTATTACATAATTTATTCCTGCTCGTGTGGGACCTGGTGGTAGTTTTTGAGCGTAGGAATTTTTCATTTGATGTTTGTTTTTTATTAGAATAATTTCATGAAAATATTTCTAGTTAAATATTTTGAATTGAGTGAAAAGTGCGATTTCTCATAAGGTTCTATATTAAATATGTTAAAATAAAGATAATATCTTACTCCTCAGGCATTCTCATCTCACAGAAATTTAATTTAAGAATATTTAAGAATTATATCTTATATCCAATTTTATTAAAATTTGTTTATCAATTTTCTATCCAATTACTCCCTGATGGTTTCAATTTAATTGACTATAATTTAACAATTAAAGTTCGATTTGTGAATTGAAAATTAAATTTCTGTTGTTAATTGTATGATTTTCTGATTAAAAATGAAAGAATTAAGCTTGTAATTAAATTTTTGCAAGAGTATTAAATTTATAATTCAAAGCAGTACAATTAAACAGTAGAAGTTGAATTGAATTAGCGATTAATTTCCGATTTAATGATTCAAAATTATTTTCCAATCGAATCTCCAATAAATAGAAATTAATCTTAATAGCTATAATTTCTTTCTCAATGAAAATCATAATCCACCATCTGACCAAAAAAGATTCAAGTTAATTGGCCAATTTAAACTAACTTGATATAAATAGTCCATAAAAGCTTTTAATGAAGGTATAGAAATCCGTGAAAAATTATAATTTAAAAATTGTATTCGTATATCGTGGAATACCGTAGAGAGCACACCATTCAATTTTAAAGAGGATTCAAGTTTAACAGAGAATCGATAGCTGCATAATCGCAATTAAGTTTTTTGTTCTATTATTTGCTCGGATGAATCGAGCTAATTAACTAACTTAAAGAAATAGCATGAATCGGATAAATAGACTACGGGAATCTTAAAGGAGTATACCGAGATAAAACGCTGAGGTAATTAATAGAAGATTACTTTAACACGACTTTTACGGTACGAGACCTGAAATAATATTTATGTAATTCTAATTACGACGAAAATAAGTTTTACATTAATGTCCTATATGCAAAATTAATGTCATCTTGACATACTGTGAATATAAAAAATAGATAATATTAATCTATTATATACACATGCTTTATTATGCAGTATTTTCAATAAGTAAAATATGCTATATACTTATAGTCTTTAAAGACAGAAAAGAATTACGATTTCAACTTCTTGTAAATACTCTTACACGTAAAAAATTTAAATGCACCACTTTTTCGAATGAAATTGCATATCACTGTTTATGTGGTCCAATTTTTGGAAACATTCTACAAAAAAAATGAAACATATTGTACAAAATTTGAAATATCACAAATTGTAGATTTATTTGATACTGCACCATATTACTTTTACACATGACCCAGCGAATCGATTTATGTAAATAATAAATATGCAGTTCCAATTTTCACAACAATATGCATCTTCCTCGATTAACTGTATATTTTTTTGCACACATTTTTGCATATTTTCATATACATTTATTCTTCCAATGATTCTGATGCTACGAACGTTTTATTGGAGGTTAATTGCACTTGCCTCTTTTACGTACTTCATAAAAGAACCTAGATACATCTATAGTTCATCTTTTAATAAATAAGAAGTTCAAAAACGATACAAATTTTTGCATATATGTAAGAGTGTAAAGAAGACCTTTTGAAGGTTAATTAAACTTGCCCTTTTTGCAAAAATCTTAAATTCATCGTTGTATATTACAAAGGGATCTTACATGTGTCCAACCTATGGTTCATCTTGTAAAAAAAAAAAATTACTAGGAACCACAAAAATTTTTGCATATCAACAGCATGAAAATATGTTCTTTCAAAGGTTAATTGTTCTTGACTTTTCACAAAAATCTTAAATTCATCGTTGTATATTTCAAAGAGACATGCATCCAAATTATGGTTCACCCTCTAAAAAAAAAGGTCTAGGAACCACAAAAATTTTTGCATACCAACAGCATAAAAATACGTTCTTCCGAAAGTTAATTGCCCTAATAAAAAAAAACTACTAGAAATGATTGAAATTTGTGCATATCCACGGTATAAAAATACTGTTACCAATGCAGGTGTTGGAAACAACCGCCCACTCGAAGCGTATTTGAAGCTGGCGATTTATAGGAGCAGTCATAGAAGGACATCCGGTCTGAACCCTTTCGCAGGTTTGAAGGTATCGCAAGAGGAGGTCAAGTACCGATGACTCGTCCCAGGGATATATATTTTCCCCAGGGTCTTTCGCATAATTCCGTAAAAATATAGCGAGCGAATGGTGAAGTGGGAGAGCCACGACGTTCGAGTAGCAAAGAAAGCCACCGTGTGCGGTATAACTTGGCAAGGCAACGAACCTTCCACTATCCTCATCCTCCTCCAACGTCACCACCACCACCATCTCGTGCCACGACCTCCTCCTCGTCTTTTCGTCGACTTAGCCGCCAGTTCTCTACCTACATACCTACGAGGGTGGAAGAAAGACACCACCATTTCTATAGGCATTCATCATTCACTCCTCGCTCAACGTTCCTCTTTCTCCCTCTCCTACACCCTAACCCTCTCGCTTATTCTCTCTTCAACCTCCCCCTATTTCTGCGTCTGATCGCCTCGCACCCACTTTCTCCGTTCCTTTTCCAACCCCCGAAACACATCTCCCTTCTCTCCCTTTCACGCACCCGTTCGCCAGACTAACCCTCCCGCTTTTCTTCCCTATCGTTTTTCCCCCACAACTTCTGCCGTTACGTAGCTGAGATGTGCATTGATGGTAATCTACCAGGCTTTTAACCGAATATCACGCTTTTCCTGCTACAGATTTCCGTCCACGATTTTTGAATACGGGTTATCGATGGAGGGGATAAATTGGGAGGGAGCATCTGTAAGGTACATGTGTCGGTTCTTTTATGTGGATTTAAACCTTCTGTGAATGGCGAGGGCAGATTAGCATAGAGAATTTGGAGTTATGTTAAACGTGGTTGTGATATGGTCACGCGTTAGACACCTGCGCGGTAAATTCCTGCGCGCTAAATCTCTACGTGCTTAATTCCTATGTAATCTCTAGTTCGACTTCCGCGTATGTGAAATTGCTGCACGGTGGATTTCTACGCTTTGGGTCTCCACGTTTTGGATCTTTAAGCATTAAATTACTGCACGATGGATTTTTGCGCGTTGAGTTCTCACGCATTAAATTCCTACGCGTTATATTCCTACGTTTTGGATCTCCACATGTTAAATTACCGCGCGTTACATTTTTACAGGTTGAAACTTCACGCGTTAAATTGTTACCTATTAGATTTCTACGCATTGGATCTCCACGCGTTAAATTCCTACGCGTTAAATTCCTACGCGTTATATTCCTACGTTTTGGATCCCCGCGTGTTAAATTGCCACGCGTTGCATTTCTACACGTTGGAACTCCACGCATTAAATTGTTACCGACCGAATTTCTACGCATTGGATCTCCACGCGTTAAATTCCTACCCGTTATATTCCTACATGTTGGATTTTCACGCTTTTGATCGCCACGCGTTAAATTTCCACACGTTGGAACTCTACGCATTAAATAGCTACCCGCTCGATTTCTACATTTTGGATCTGTGCGGAATCTCGACGCATTAAATTATCATGCGTTAATGCCCCACGTGTAGAATTCCCAAGCGTTAAATTTCTACGCATCGAATTCCTACGCATTAAATTTCCGCGCGTCGAATAACCACGTGTTGAATTTCTACGCGTTGCATGTTCGCGCATATAATTCCCCACGCGCTAAATCCCAGCGTATAAGATTTCCACGCGTTAAATCCCTACGCGCTGAACCACAACACGTTAAATCCCTACTTACAAGACTTTCAAACGTTAAATCTCCACGTATTAGAACCCTGAGGGTTGAATCCCCGATCATCAAATCCGTATGGGTTGAATCCTCACGCGTTGGTTAACCACGCGTGAAATCCCTTTGCGTTGAAATCACGCGCGCTAGATCCCTACGTGTTAAATCCCTACTTGCAAGACTTCCAATCGTTAAATTACTATGCGTTAAACAACCATGCGTTGGATCTCGACGGGTTGAATCCTCAATCATTGAATCTACATGGGTTGAATCCTCATTACGTTGGACGACCACGCGTAAAATCCCTTTGCGTTGAAATTACATGCGTTAGATCCCTACGTGTTAAATCCCTACTTGCAAGATTTCCGATCGTTAAATCACTGTGTGTTAAACACCCATGCGTTGGATCTCGAAGGGTTGAATCCTCAATCATTACATTCACATGGATTGGATAACCACGAGTAAAATCCCTTTGCGTTGTATTCACACGCGTTAGATCCCTACGTGTTAAATCCCTACTTGCAAGATTTCCGATCGTTAAATCACTGTGTGTTAAACACCTATACGTTGGGTTTCGAAGGGTTGAATCCTCAATCATTGAATCCACATGGGTTGAATCCTCATTACGTTGGATGACCACGCGTAAAATCCCTTTGCGTTGAAATTACATGCGTTAGATCCCTACGTGTTAAATCCCTACTTGGAAGACTTCCGATCGTTAAATCACTGTGCGTTAAACACCCATGCGTTGGATCTCAGAGGGTTAAATCCTCAATCATTAAATTCACATGGATTGGATAACCACGCGTAAAATCCCTTTGCGTTGTATTCACACGCGTTAGATCCCTACGTGTTAAATCCCTACTTGCAATACTTCCAATCGTTAAATTACTATGCGTTAAACAACCATGCGTTGGATCTCGAAGGGTTGAATCCTCAATCATTGAATCTACATGGGTTGAATCCTCATTACGTTGGATGACCAGGCGTAAAATCCCTTTGCGTTGAAATTACATGGGTTAGATCCCTACGTGTTAAATCCCTACTTGCAAGACTTCCGATCGTTAAATCAGTGTGTGTTAAACACCCATGCGTTGGATCTCAGAGGGTTAAATCCTCAATCATTAAATTCACATGGATTGGATAACCACGCGTAAAATCCCTTTGCGTTGTATTCACACGCGTTAGATCCCTACGTGTTAAATCCCTACTTGCAAGACTTCCGATCGTTAAATCACTGTGTGTTAAACACCCATGCGTTGGATCTCGAAGGGTTGAATCCTCAATCATAAAATCCACATGGGTTGGATCCTCACGTGTTGAATAACCACGCGTGAAATCCCTTTGCGTTAAATTCACTCGCGTTAGATCCCCACGCGTTAAATCCCCATACATTGAACCGAATGTAAATCTCTCTATATTATCAATTCCAATAAAAATCTGATTCTACATCTCAAGATATTTTGTGTAGTATTATAAGAATTATGTCGTACAGTAATATTATGAAGCAGCAAATAGAAAATCAAAAATTTGAAAATGAACTGCTCTCGTTCGTAGCAATTAGAATTGCAGAATAAGTAATTCATTTCCAACGCGTACTAAACAACGGCAGTGGGAAACCATTCGTGAAACTGAATTTGAAAATCTGTGGAAGTATTAAGGGGATTCTTCGTGTTCTTGTTTAATTACGCGCGGTTGCACCGCAGCAACTTATGCTTCCCGAGCGCTTGTACGTATCACTCGAGGTCAGAGTTAATATCAAAGTTGCTGGAGTGTCATACGAAATAACTTCGACCTGATCTAATTAAATCGAATTATTTAACAGCAACTCTGCCAGCTACGTAGCGTATCCAGGAGGTTAAGGAAATGAGTGGCTCGGTTCGATGGAATTGTTTTGATCAAGGGAATAGTGAAGTTGGTACGTTGTACGTGACTTTTGTTAATTAAGGTCGAATGTGAACATGCACATGATAGAACGATGAATTTCGTTCTAGTAACATTATTAACGTTAACAGCTAGTTTAACGGCATTTTGTTTTGCAATAACATGAGTGAGTTCAACTCGAGTGTATAATCAGCAATATGAATTTACGTTTCATGATTTCGACTACAATTTCATAGCAGATTATTCGATTGAATCGTTTCTACAGTTCTATGTAATATTCTATGAAATATAATGTAACAATAGCAGGGTAAACGATACAGACCACTATAGGATTGTAAATCAATAACTCATGATTTAATTCATATCCACAGAATGATTTTTATCGCTCATCATTGTTTCTGCAACAATTACACGAGCACATTTCTGACGTTCAATGAATATTCATGCTTGTAGGTGTAACTCGTTAGACATATCTTGAAAACATGTATGCTTTCGTTATGAATTCAACCACGAAACTGATCTATTTGATCATAATAAATTATCGTGGTACACGTGTATCACCTAACAATAACAAAAATGTGTTCTACCCAACCGAATTGCTGTTTACTCTTGTAGGTGTAGTGTTTGTCATCAAGAGCTAACACGTGTAATATCGAACAACGATTACTTACTGTATCCTGAAATACCTGTTATTTGACACATTTGCTACCAGCACTTTGTAAATTGATCCAACATGGAGTACTTTCATTTATAAAATGAAATAATATTTCGTAACGCTTCGGACTCAGTGTCGTTTGTAAATTGTATGAGAGATGTATTCTCGTTTCATTTCAAACATGTCGAATGAAGAATCATTTCGTATGGGGAGTCGAAATGTGATAGCTAATGATGCTTTAATGACCGATGGGACTTTTACCTAGTCCCAAATGTAAATCACATCTGGATTCATAAAACTGGACCCAGATTTAAATCACGTGGTCCCAGATTTGGAACACCTGGACCCAGATTTAAATCACGTGGTCCCACGTTTAAGTCAAATGTGAGTCACATCTAGTTCCAAATTTGATTCACACCTAGTCCTAGATTTGAATCACATTTGGCCCAAATTTGAATCACATCTAGTCCCAAGTTTGAATCACACCTAGTCCCAGATTTGAATCACATCTAGTTCCAGATTTAAATTACACTTGGTCCGACATTTAAATCACATTTGGTCTCAAATGTGAACCACATCTAGTCCCAAATTTGAATCACACCTAGACCCAAATTTAAATAACCCTTAGTCCCAAATTTGTATCACACCTAGTCCCAGATTTGAATCACACCTAGTCCCAAATTTAAACCACTAGACCCAGCTTTAGATCACACCTAGACCACATTTAAATCACACCCAATCTTAAATCACTCTGACAACTTTCAATAAATTATTCATACAACACAAAGTAGTAGTATTAATCACAAAGTTTGCAATATTAGCAATCCTTCCTACTTTTTGTTGAGTAAATAAATTGTCTGAACTTTCATCGCAATTTATCGCTGAATGAGGTTCTTAACCTCAAGGTCACTGACACGTGTATGTTTAGCTTTCCTTTAAATTCAATAAATGTCCACATATGTGAACCTCGTCATTTCGATTTGTATTATCAGGTAATATTAAGTCAAGAAAGCTCTAGTTTATCGAACTATGCACACTCTCGAAAGTAACTAAGAAACACAGGATGTAGCTAAGTTCTGGAGTACTATTCGTGTGAATGAAATATTTATATTGATTAAAACGGTGGGAACTTTCTAGGTTATCCGGTGTTAGGAAACTTTAATATTTAATTGCTATGGAAATGTAGATGAATTCCAAAATGAGTCCATTGATCAACAGTTATGGAAGGTCTGGTTTCAGTCTTTTCCTAATCTTTCCTATTCTTCTGGTACCGTTGCATACAAATGTTACAACGTAATCCACAATAAATCCACAACAGTGAAATTCACAAAAAGATTAAGAATTGAAGAAAAGCGAAGAAAGGTGTTGCAGAAATGAACCCGTGTTTCAGAATACTTCTCAAATAATATTCTAAACCGCTGTTAAACTCTCACTAGAAAACCAATATTTCATCCGAACGAAAAACGCTCTTCCATCGAACTCACTGCAACATCACGAACTATAAGGAGTTGCATCTCTGCCTATCACGTACACTTTGAGGGGTAAAAATCGCACATCAAGAACGGAATATTTACTTCCGTCCAGCGTCGAGTAGACACCAACGAGCCGAGTGCAACAACCCTCCATAACCGTTGGAGTGGTTGCACAACGTTCGACCGGTCGCGTCGCTGCACACGCGAGGTTGAATTCGATGAACGTCGTAACACCGTGGAAAAAAAAAGAGGGTGAGCACTCACCGATGGAGATCTTGTCCGGGTAGGCAGCTGGCAGTAGAACCAAGAGCACGGTGAACGCGGTGGTCATGACGTTCAGGGTGGACATGGGTCTGGCGATCCGTGAGGTTTTAACGTTCCTGGTGTTGTTTCCGAGGGTAGCAGACACGACACCGTGAAAAATCGTCGCGCGACGCCGCCGACGCGACAAGGGCGGTCCACCCGTTTCGTGAACAACCGGGAGCATCTTCCGTGCTCCGTGGTCTGACACAAACTGGCGCACTTCACTCGGCGTGAACTCGATCCCGCTTGAACCGCCCCAGCATCCCTCTCTCCGACGTTCGCACACCCTCCCCGATCACCCCTCTCGAACCAGCCTCCGTTTAACCAACCCTACCGGCACTACCCTTCTCTACCACGACGCTACTCGTCGTCTCTCTTGTTTCCTCATCGGTCCCTCCACGGATCATGGTCTGGGTGCCATCTCTACCGACCAACCCCGATGTACAACCCTCTCTCGCGCCATCTTTTTATCTCGCTTATTCTGTAACCGGTATTCCTGTCCCTCTCCGCCGGAACGCTACGGTGACGCCGGAATTTTAGGGTGCGTTTCGAACGGATCGCTGAGAACGCACGGGAAGAGCACGAGCATTCGCTCGGTGGAGTTTTTGGAAGCTCGAGGGCTTGTTCGTTTGTGAATTGAATAGTTGGAATTAGGGTGCGTTGAATTGAAACATTCTGAGTTAGAGTGCTTTTGATGAGACGCGTTGTGGATGAGATTGAAACTGGGACTTCTGGAATTGAATTGAATTTAAATTGAAATGTTTGGAATTGAATCATGTTCGAATTGAAATGTTTAGAATTGAATCACGTTTAGATTGAAATGATTGGAATTGAATCATGTATGAATTGAACTGGTTGGAATTGAATCACGTATGAATTGAACTGCTTAGAATTGAATCACGGATGAGTGAACTGCTTGGAATTGAATCACGTATGAATTGAACTGCTTCGAATTGAATCACGTATGAAGTAAACTGTTTGGAATTGAATCAAGTATGAATTGAAAAACTTGGAATTCAATTACATATGAATTAAAATGGTAGGAATTAAATAAAGTATAGATTGAAATGTCTAGGATTGAATCATGTATGAATTAAATTGCTTGGAATTGAATCACGTATGAATTGAACTGGTTGGAATTGAATCACGTATGAATTGAACTGCTTGGAATTGAATCACGTATGAATTGAACTGTTTGGAATTGAATCAAGTATGAATTGAAATACTTGGAATTGAATTACATATGAATTTAAATGGTAGGAATTTAATAAAGTATAGATTGAAATGTCTAGGATTGAATCATGTATGAATTAAATTGCTTGGAATTGAATCACGTATGAATTGAACTACTTGGAATTGAATCACATATGAATTGAAATATTTGGAATTGAATCACATATGAGTTGAAATGTTTAGAATTGAATCACGTATGAAATGAACTGTTTGGAATTGAATCACGTACTAATTGAAATGCTTGGAATTGAATCACATATGAATTGAAATATTTGGAATTGAATCAAGTATGAATTGAAATGTCTAGAATTGAATCACGTACAAATTGAAATGCGTGGAATTGAATCAAGTATAGATTAAAATGTTACAATTGAATTACATAAGAATTGAAATTCTTGGAATTGAATCACGTAGAGAATTGAAACGCTTCAAACTGAATCACCTATGAATTGAAAAGTGTAAAATTGAAGTATATTGAATTGAAATCTATCGAATTGAATTACGTCAATTTAAAGCATGCCAAATTAAAATACAGTACAAATATATAGAATTGAATCCTATGTAATTGAATCGTATTAAATTGCATTAAAACTCATCAAACTTGAATCTTTTCGCAGATTTGAATCTTGTCGTATCGCAGTGTATCAAATTGAATCATGCCGATTTGAAACTTGCAGGATTGAAATCTGTTGAATTGAATTGCAAGTAAGTTGTATTGTATTGATTGTACAAGGGAGTCAAAGAATGTTCGTCAGCGTTTACATTTTGTGAAAATGAGCAAGAATGAGTATTTGCTCGTTCAGTGTAAATGCACCCTTACACGACAGAAGTGCACCACCTGCGATCTCTACCCGAGACGTACCCTGTTACTTTCTACAGACAAATACCGATACACAGTACTGTTACTCGGTCGGTACTAAAGGGACAAATCACGAAACTGAGACTCAAAGTTTCAGAGAATTGTGATTACATAGTTAAGGAATTTGTTATAGAATGTACATACCCTGTCAAGTTTATTACAGTGTTTACTTTACCAAATGTTTGTTTGGTTAGCTCTAGTTGTCTACATAATTCGTTTAATATTGACTGAAATTATAGTTTGACATGTTATAGAACAAAACATTATGAATAGATATATAAACTTGATGAGTTTTGCGCAATTGAAATGAGTATGAGTGATTTTACCTGGGAGAAAAGTTTGTATAACAGCGCGTCGGTAAAGCAAGTTTCCACAAATATGTCTGAATCAAAATGGCGGTAATACGAATATAAAGGAATTGGCGGCAAAAATATTTACACGTATAATATTATTAATTCTTTTTCATATTCTAAAACTATGGTGAATAAAGTTTCTTAGAAGCATCACCTTACTTAATTGATAATTGCAAACATGTTACAATTAAAAATTTGATATGATATCGAAGGATTATTTTCATAAATTTTCAAGTAATTATATCAGTACATACGTACATTAAAACAAGCAATAAATAACAACTACAGCTTATAATATTGAAATAATTATAGAAATTAGTTCTAAATTATAATAAACATACGTAATTCACTTCAAATCATAAATTTATTTATCTACTTTAGCTAACTTCATTTTGAAATTATCGAACGATTAATCGAACGCTGACTTGCGCATGCGCACTTATGCGCATACTTTTTTGTTCAATGTGCAAAGAAAATGAGAACCTGTGCGTAGTAAGCGACTTGTCGAGGAGGTTAGAATGTGGCAAAAGTGACAGATCGTGTGCGAATGATAAATAAGTGGTTTTGGCATTCGTATAATTGAAATTTTTAAACACAATGGATCCAGCATTGCTCAGAGAACGAGAGCTCTTTAAGAAAAGAGCTCTCAGTACACCAGCGTAAATATTTCATGCCAATTTTCATTTCTAACCTGTATATGTAAAGAAAGTATGGTATAGTAAAACGTGGAACTTATGTTTATAGGGTAGAGAAGAAGAGAAAAGAACAGGATAAAGATTCTGCACGAGATGAACCTCTTAAAAAGAAACCCAAACCATCCTCCGTGTCTACGGGTCCAAAGCTGGACATGGTTAACTACAAAACCATGTCTGGTAGTACCCAATATAAGTTTGGTGTTCTAGCCAAAATAGTGAAACACATGAAAACTAGGCATCAAGAAGGAGATGATCATCCTTTAACACTAGATGAAATCTTAGACGAAACAAATCAATTAGATGTTGGATCTAAGGTAGGTATGATAATATTTGAATAACGATAGCAAAGGCTAGAATAAATCTGTATTTTTGTTAGGTAAAACAATGGCTTCAAACTGAAGCTCTTGTTAAAAATCCAAAGATCGAAGTTACTTCAGATGGTAGATTTGTATTTAAAGCTATGTATAAAATCAAAGATAAGAAGTCTCTGTTAAGATTGCTTAAACAACAAGATTTGAAAGGTCTTGGGGGAATATTATTAGAAGATATACAAGAAAGTTTACCGCACTGTGATAAACATTTGAAAGTAAGTAAAGGCATATGTGAAATGTTGTTAATGGTATATAACTTATGCAATGATTGTAAAATGTAACAATTTCAGAGTTTGCAAAATGAAATATTATTTATAACGAGGCCCATGGATAAGAAAAAAATTGTATTCTACAATGATAAAACAGCCCAGTTTCCAATAGATGACGAGTTTCAAAAGTTATGGAGAGCCGTTGCAGTTGACGCAATGGATGACCAAAAAATTGACGAATATCTTGAGAAGCAAGGGATACGATCGATGCAAGATCATGGTCCCAAGAAACCAGCTCCGATTAAACGAAAGAAACCGATTAGTAAAAGGAAACAATTTAAAAGGCCAAGGGATAATGAACATTTGGCAGATGTTTTAGAAACATACGATGACACAAAATAGGTATGACTTCATTTCTGTAAATAATATGAATTTATGAAGTAAGTGTTGAAGCATAAATGAGAATGATTTATTATTGTATCATTATTAATATTATGTTTATATGAGAATCATCTATTTTGAAATCAAGGTTTTAGCATTACATATCATCGTGATATAATAAATAGATAAAATATTTATTGTCATAACTTTACCTTATAAGTACAAAATAAATATAGATCAGCTAGTACAAGTTTCTGTATGTATCTAAACTACAGTTCGTGTACGTTATATCCATTGTCAGCCTTGCGAAACGAACAAGCCATTCAGTTTTCACATATTGTGGATCTAGTATTTAAATTTTGATTTAAATATGTATATCTTGCGTTACATTTTTACGTGATTTGTATTAAGACAATAAATTTTTTCAGTAAAAAATACGACAACATATTAAAACATTATATACTTAAATCGCTATTGTTAAGTGATAGAATTATTCTAACGTAAAGCTTCGAAATTTACATAAGTATCGTATAAATAATAAAAATTACATGACACTACATAAATCTTTGGTACTTAAAATTTTACTGATAAGTACTTGTATACATGCATAAAATATGTTTGATTCTTATCCAGTTGCAGCGATAACACCTCAAATTTCCTTAAAAACAATCATCACGATTTCCCATTTCGTAACAAAAAAATATATATAGAAAATATGTTCCTCGTGTGCGAATTAATCTTTCGGAAGCGCCGAATCACTTTTCCCTCGCGAATAAGCACGTGTCGCTTTGCTTCCCAGCATTCTATCCAACAGCGATTGCTTGTTCCTTCTTCTGGCAGCCAGAACTTCTCGACACAGTTCATGGAACGATTCGGCAACTTGAGTAACCTGAAACAATACGTTGTTTGTTACATTCAAATTATCCACGAAACAAAACTTTTCGCAGGATGCAACCGGTAGAAAGTATATATGTACCTGTTCCGCGGCGGATACTTCACTGAACCAGCATTCGAAGTCTTTCGCGAGTATTTCTCCTTCCTCGGTGCTAACTTGCCTCAAATGAACCATATCAGCTTTGTTTCCAACTAAAGCGAGAGGCATCGTAGCCTCGGGATCAGCCACCGCCAGCGTTTCCTTTGCTTTTCTAACGAAATTAAAGGATGCTCTGTCCGTTATCGAATAGACTAAGAGCAATCCGTCTGCCCATTGCAAAGTTTCTGTGGATGGCAATTCGTCTTCGCTCTAGAACGTCAGAAAAATAGCAGCTGAAACTTTGATATTATCATTAATGGAATTACAGTGTACGTATACAGATCTTTTATACTGTCAGAGGGAAACTTATATTGAGATGTTATTAGATTTCTAGATCCTTATGTATACAAATTCTTAGGTTCTATACCTAGATTTCTATATACTAAAGTCTATAGACTCCTATATTCTCAAATCTCTTTGTTTCAAATCACTGTATTTCGGATTCCTATGTCCTAGATCACTATATCCCGCATCCTTAAATCTCAGATTACTATATTCCACATTCCTGTGTCCCAGATCACTATATTCTACATCCCTATGTCCCTACATCCCAAATCAGTGTATGCTAGCTCCCTATATCCCATATCTCTCAACTCTATATTCTCATATCCCTATATCACCGTATTCCTAACATATTCCTATACTCCCAGCTATCAATTACCTTAGGGCAAGTGTCCAGAATTTCAAAGAGTATAGGTTCACCGTCGACCAGCACCTCATGTTTGTATCTGTTCTCTAAAAAAAGAGTCACAAATATTAAAACATTTTTCATCGATAACCTAAAGCAAATATTTAAGAACAACTGAAACGACAAAAGAAAGTTATGTAATTTTGGATCCAGACGCGTTTTAATTCGGAGATCAGGTAGCTGTGAACTGTTTGGTAGAGCTTTCCAGTCGAGTCTAGTTTTAGACCGACACGAGCACGTGCTCGTAAGGAAACCGCTAGTCTATCGCGTCACTGTATTTGTACAAAACAAGGAGTTTTGTTCGAGTATCAACCTCGCATTAGTACCCGTCCTGTCTAGTGTCAAATTCGTCTTCGATAAATTTAGACCAGACGCAGCCCAAGGTATGCGTAGGGAGAGTATACGCGGCCTTTGAGGTGGTTTAGCTGTTGGCAATTTTTCAAAATGAAGAAAAAAGAAGATATGGAAAAACACGTCGTTGTATCGTCTACTGACGTTTACTGTCTGTTGACGTTTCGTTGTACGTTCGCATCGGGAAGCCGCATCTTGTAAATTGAGATGTCTCTTACCTGACTGGTGATCATATTCCCCGATGTATCTCCTCGTCAGAAATCTCACTGTCAATGCTGGAACGTAAAAAGAATAATGGTTGTTGCTTTATTGCAGGTTTTCGAGCAGTGGATACGAATTATCCTGAATACGGGTGTTGTACACGATTCGATTTTCTATCGGTGTAACTTTCCTCGCAGCACCGTTTTCATCTATCAGGACAGTAGGTGGACTGTGACACGTATTAGATTGTGCATTCGTCAATACAAATTCCGTACACATATCTGCTAGAAAGTTATCAACCTACATTTTACCAGAACTGCGCCCTATTTCTATCGTTTCTTCTATTATTCGATTAGCTCCAGTTACGCCAAATGTGAACGAACGTACGTTAGCGAGGAAAACTCTGGATTAGTGGAGCACCAGATTGTACTAGCATTTCTTTCAGAGATTATAGAGAATGCACACCTTTTAGCGATTATAGGATTGAATCCAGCTGTGAATGACGAAATGGTAATTATAGCAGGACCTCTCAAGTATTTTATTGGCCAAGACCCATTTGCTAAAATGAGGATTTATCGCGGCGCACATAATACATTATTTTGTAACATTTCAATGTTGCTAGGTGTCACAATCTCAAAATTTCTAACTCTAACATTTCAAAGCTTGAAATTCTGTATTTCCCAAATGCCAAAGCTTCAAAACTCTGAAATCCTATAGTTTCAGATTAAAAAGATCGTAGTTTCAAAATCGAATTTCTCAAAATTCAGAACTACCTGCTATTCCAAAGTTCTGACATTCATAATTTAGAGTCCTAAAACTGTAAAATTCCTAAGGTACCCAAATCCTAAGTCCCAAAATTCTAAAATCTCACAAATCCGTAATAGTACCTCACCTCTCAATTTGACCCATTATCAAAATAATTTAACGAAACCATATCTCACATTTTCCCAGAATAACAAAGTTCGCTTACGTCACACCTCGAAATAAAACAACAAAAGAAATGAAACGAAGTATGACGAACACAATGTAATCCCGCCACGTCGCATGCTAATTCTTCAACTTTTATTTTTGAACGTTTGCTATAAATCTGAAGTGTCCCGCGACACACGGTATCAAACGCACCCGTTATGTATCCTGCGTTCGAAAAATACACATGCCTGACTAAGTTTATGCATTCAGTTTCTTCGGCTATAACTCTCTCTCTGTCGATCTGTTGGAATCAATTTCCAGCCGATATCGCGAAAACGTTACACGATCTTGTTCGATACAATGCACGTTCCAACGTATCGTGATTCGATCGAGAGAAACGAGAGCTACAGCCTAGTGACCCGCTTCGAGGTATACCACACTATTTTTACCTCGAACTCGAACCTGCCGCGGCGCTACAAAACCTTGCACGAGCGTTCAACGTCACCGTTGTCCACTCTCAAAATTCAATGAAAACCCGATTGACCCATCACGATGTATCGTATTACAGCTCAATAATTGGAGACAAATTTTCATTCGTACAGACACGTTTATTTTCAAACGCTTTTCCTACACCAACTTTTGATCTCATCTTCGACGAAATTTATTGTGAAGGCAGTACTATATGTAAACTTGTCTGTAATAGTTAACGAATTATAAGAAGTGTATACGTTTGAAATAAATTGTAAATAAGATATGTAAATATTGGGTACAATTAGTGTAACGAAATTGGGGTAGTTGCAGAGACTTCAAATCTTCTGTTCCCAGATTGAATGCAGGTGATATTTTTTTTTGGACAAATAACATGTTACCACTATGAACATCTATATAGTTTGGTTAAATTATATTATTTTTTATTTATTTGTAATGAAACATTTTCAGGAATGTACCACGGTGTCCAAAATTGTGATTATTCATCTTCAAAGACTAGAGTGCCTCACATCATGATTATATCAAACAGTTCGACAATTTTGCTTCCTGAACAGACGTAAAGTTTCTGAATTATTTTCTGATTGACCCATCAAGATGTACCATATGATCTATAAAAAAAGAATTTATTTTGAACGTTCGGAATCGAAATTTTCCAAGGCGTCTAAAATTGTAAAGTGACCAGAGTCTGGACCCCGGAGACTAGAGCGTGCTTTATCCGGTGATTGACAAGGATGGCTGAACACATCATAGAGAAGAAATTTATTGGCGATCGGGTGTATTTCGTTGATTCCTCGCAGCAACATCATTTGGACGCTTTCCCTCGCGTGGCTCGTTAAAAGTTTGCGGCTCTTCGTGCCAATTTCCTGCGCGGATCAATTCGGCAACCCGAATCAACTTTAACCCCCCTCCTTTCTTTCGACGAAACCGGCAATTACTTGGCAAGTTAAAAATACAGTCGACGAAAACCGCAAGAAAAACATTGCTATCTGTATACGATCCTGATAGCAAACTCGATCGATCTCTTTATCGATTCGCGGAATATCTGTTACCGCGATTTTATACGACGCGATCCAACGATATAAAATCTTTATAAATAGGGCAGGACGCACAATCGTCGGGGTCCGACCAATTATTTATTCGCCTTACACGTGCCATTACCAAAAATACACGCGGTTGGCTTCTCTCAGGGTCCTAACCACGTTTCTAGCGCACACACCTATCGCGTGGTCACCCGTTAACATGTGACTTGTGCACTTGTACTTGAATTAACAGCTGGGCCTCTGACTTTCCTTTCGTTCTTTCAGCTCATCTTTTTCCTCTTTGCGATCGAACCTTGTTTATATACTAGGTGGCTCGGTATTACACTATATAACACATTTTAATATAACTTGATATCGACTTTATTTTATAGTCCTACAGAATTTTTATGTCTTGTCCAGGAGAACCCGCACCGCCATTTTGTGGTGGTCTTCAGTAGGGAGCTCCCACGTTACTGACAAAAGTGCGTTTATTAAACTTTCATGAAACCTGCTTATTATTTATATATATTTGTGTTTATGTATACATTGCTTATTATTTATACAATGCTTGCTTATTTTTTATATGTACCTTCCTTGTAATTTATACCTTGCTTATTATTTGTATATACCTTGCTTGTTTATGTACACCTTGCTTATTATTTATATATACCTTGCTTGTTTATGTACACCTTGCTTATTATTTATATATACTTCACTTATTTTCATATACCTTGTTTATACATTGCTTGTATTATTATTTCAATAAACCTTGTTATTTTATATGTTCGAAGGTTGCTTATTGCTTGGTCGGACGACGTTAATTAATGGATAAACTACGGTTGAAAATAAGTGCACTCACCGCTTTTCCCGACTCCTGGCGCCCCGATCACAGCCACTTTTACCTCGCATAGCGAACTCTTCTTTCTTCGGATACCCCTGATCGCATTTGACGTCATGCTCCGCGCATTTGTCACTGCAGAAACCGTAACAAAAGATCGTAACGTTAGCGGACGCGTCGAATGTGTGGGTTCTCAGGGTGCCGTGTGTGTTCGATGCGGACCGCAAAAATCTGTCGCGATTACATCTTTCGTTGGCCGGTTTCCACGAGCGTCGATTACGCCTCTGAATTTCGTATAAAACATTCGAAAGCGACACACAGGTAACCAGCACTCGATGCCGTTTGCCAAAGGAAACAAACTCGAGAAAATCGTATGCTCTTGCGATTTTGTTAACGCGTCGAAATTCCATGTTATTCATTTTGCGGAATTTTCGAGGGAGTTTTATTCGATTTTTAAAAAGCTTTGGGTATATTTTATCGGTTGTTGATTTACAATGTTTAATACTTTATTGGTAGTATAATTCTTCGTTGTGTAACTTTATCGATTTTAACGTTTTTCTGATCTCGTGAGGTTACGGTTTTTGAAACACCGATTTTTCTCAAACTTTGTGTAATTATAGAAAATACGAGACGTAGTAATTTTGTAGAATGATAATGTGCAACTCTTTCAAACAATAGAGAAATTTACATTTAAAAATTCAGTAAATTTTAGTCGAAGTTTTGCATTTTTTTAAAAATATCTTTCTATAGTGTATATTTTATTGGCTGTTGCTTTACAATGTTTTTTAATACTTCTTTGCTGTGTAACTTTCTGGATTTTATAAGAACACACTTTTCAATTCTGATCTTTGAAACACTGATTTTTCTGAAACTTTGCATAGTTATAAAGGATGGAGGTAATAATTTTGCAGAATTGTAATGTGCAACTCCTTGAAATAATGGAGAAATTTATGTTCAAGGTCAGAGGGCTTTACCTACCATTGTACATATGCATTTTATTACCACGCTTTAAATCGCCATGTATTGTCACGCGTTAGATTGCCAGTTGTATCACGACATGTAATATCACGATGTATAAAATCGCAAGTTGTATCAGAACGCGTTAGACCGCTATAATTAATAACACGACACGTTTTGCAACGTGTTAGATCGTCACAAGTTATATCGCAACGTGTTACATCGTAACGCGTTAGTTCACCGTGAGTTGTACCACTACGTGTTATACTGCAACACGTTAGATTATTATGAATTGTAACCCGTTGCATCCCGACGTATTATATCGCAACGTAATCGCTATAACTTGCATTACGTATTTTATTACGTTGTACAGGCATGTTTAATCACCATAAGTTGTATTACAACGTGTCGTATTACAACGCGTTATATCGCAATATGTTTAATCACCATAAGTTGCAGTATTGTATTATTGATTGTATCGCAGTGCGTTAAGTCGCCATGAGTTGTGTCACAACACATTGTTTACTGGAACGCATTTTATATTAGGACTCGTTGTATATTGCAATGCGTTTATATCACCACGCGTACAGTCTTTCAAAAATACAAATCTTCAAAAAATAAAAAATTTCTCGGTGAGCCTTCCGCCTGAAGGAACAACCGTATCGGCAATATATCAAGAGTCTACTATAACTACGTTACAAAAATGTTACCATGCTTTTCAAAAGTACACAAATCTTCAAAAAATAGAAAATTTCTCGGTGAGCCTAATATCCGCTTGCAAGAACAACCGTATCGGCAATATATCGAGAGTCTACCACAACTACGTTACGAAATAATACAGAATGAATTCAACTATTTTTCTACACAAATCAAATAGCAGGTATTGATCAAAATAACCTTCTGACTTTAACAAACAGTTCCAGAATGAAAATTCCTACCGGAGAGAATATCTTCAGGACATTTTGTTAATTAAAATTTGACCACAATGAACAAATTCTATTAATTAATTCCGACGAGAGCAGACGGTAGTCGAAGAACGAAATGTTTACCGAATCTGAATTTGTACGTTTCGATGTTGAAGAGGTCGACGTTTCCAAATATCCTGCACGCGGTTCCATTTACCGGCTGTCTCGTGTCTCCCCTTGGTCGGGATCAAAACGAGATCAGCCGAGGCGTTTCGCCTCGTGTTCCTCTTCGAACGAAAGTTTAAATACAGTCGACGTCTTTGGATGAAAGAAATGAGGGGAACGGTGACGGTGAAAAGCCGGCGGAGAAAGAAGCGGCATCGAGGTGCGTTCGAGCCTCGTGGAACGAAGAAGGCTCGACTCGATGGTTACATTAATAGAACAGTTCGCACATGTCCCGTGGAATCTCAAGAATTTACTCTGGCGTCTAACGATGTACCATCATAGCACGTAAGTGGCGTTAAGGCTAGATCAGGCTCCCTGCGGATCTATGAGCCATCGTGTTTTCGCAACGAACGGTGCACCCGAATTTATTCGTCTACGTACACGAAAGTATACGTTCATCGCAAAAGCATACGATTGTTGGTGTAATTGGTTTACAAACAATATGCACGGGAAATCTTCAAGGGTTAAGATGGCCAAAGTATGATGGCTGAGAGATTAAACTTCGAGTGACGACTCTCAACCTTCTCGTAAATGCGTACTGCCGAAATTAAAATTTTACTGTTGTACTAATAAGGTATTTGAGATAGATTGTACGTTTAATTGTATTTGAGAGGGATAGTACGCTTAATTATATTTTAGAGAGGTACATTGCGTTATGTGTGTTTTGTTTGTTTTTCCTTGTTTTATTTTGTTTTGTTTTAAAGAACATATTTTCGGATGAACATAAAACTGTTTTCGAGTTAACTGAAACACGTGTTCCTTTTTTCATTGTATGTGAAAGTAAATTCATTTCAAATGATTTGTAGTAATTTCAAGTATGATATTGGCAATATAACGTATAGTAATTTCATATGTGGCGATATAATGTGTAGTAATTACACACATGGCGATATAACGTGTAGCAATTCCACATATGGCGATATAACGCGTAGGAGTTTCACACATGGTGATATAAGGAATACCAATTCTACGGATGGCGATATAATACATAGAAATTCCATGCGTAGCGATATAACACCTGAAAATGTTACATGAGGTGATATAACGCGTTGCAATTCCACACGTCGCAATATAACGTGTAGCAGTTTCACACATGGTGATATAAGGAATACCACTTCTACGGATGGCGATATAATACGTGGAAATTTCATGCATGGTGATATAATACGTGGATATATTACATGCGGTGATATAACGCGTAGCGATTCCACACGTTGCAATATAACACGTAGCAATTCTACGCGCGGCAATATAACGCGTAGCAGTTTCACACTTGGTGATATAAGGAATACCAATTCTACGGATGGCGATATAATACGTGGAAATTCCATGCGTGGTGATATAACACGTGAATATATTACATGCGGTGATATAACGCGTAGCGATTCCACACGTTGCAATATAACACGTAGCAATTCTACGCGTGGCAATATAACGCGTAGCAATTTCACACGTGGCAATATAACGCGTAGCAATTCCATACGTAGCAATATTACATATTGAAATTCCACATGTGGCGGTATAATTTATAATAATACCAATAACGTTGCAATTCCATGTGTACTACTACAATGTGTGGTGATATAACGCGTGGTGATACAATGCATACTAATTTTATTCATCATAATGCAACACATACTAATTCTACGAGTCGTAATATAAAGAGTAGCAATTCAACCACGCGGCAATATATTGCATGGCGATATAGCATGAGATCCAGACGTAACAATACAGTGTGTAATATTTAAGAAGTTGCGAATTCGTAAATGTAAAAATTTGAAAAATTGCTGAATTGATAAATTGAAAAATTGAAAAATTGAAAAATTGAAAAATTGAAAAAGTGGAAAATTGTAGTGTTGAAAATTTGAAAAAGTGGAAAATTGAAGAGTTGAAAATGTGAAAAATAGAAAAATTGAAAGTATGAAATTTGCACCATGAACCACCGACCCCAAAAATCCGAAACTGCGTTACTTACGAATTTCACCCCAGCAAAATCGGCAACTTCACACGCGCAATTTCCAGCGCGAATTCGCGAACGATAAAATCCGAAAGCGCCCGACAAAAATGTTGAATTTCATCGAAAGCCTGTTAAAGGCCCCGTTCCCGTCGCCTACCGAAAATCGATAACATTAACCGCGCAACATTTTTGCAACTACAGCCCGCCTACTTTAACGTTCAAAGACAATGAAGCGGCTCATGCATAAACTTCATAAAGCGTAAACAAAGAACGTTCTAATTTAATAAGTAAGTCAAGGTACCGATCGATCAGCCTCCAATACGATTTCCAATAACTGTTAAGAACCGTAGTTTATTTTTGTCGCTCGGTGAACGCGATCGCGCTTACCAGTCGGTCAGAACACAACCGTTGTATCACTCCCTCGGCATTCCTCGAAACACTTTCTATCAGCTCGTACGACCGGCGAACATAACAGCCTCTCGATTCCCGTGCAAGTTAGGCGATTTCGCGGCCGGACGGTATAATCCGTTAACGGGCGTATCGGGAGAGTATCGATATCGGGAATCCACGAGACCGGGTGTCAACGATCGATCCAGTTTCGACGCGCGTGATATCACGTGTTTCCTGACAATAGCCGTGGTTCCGTTGCGTGATCCAACTCGCTTCTTGGTCTCCGAGCGACTGTCTCTCCCCATTCTCTTTTGGCGGCTTTGGCTCCGCGAGTCGAGCCGGGCCTTCTTTATTGCTCGCTCGAGCCACGTACCAGCGATATTCACTTCCGGCGCGGGAGTGCGCACCAACCAGAAGAAGCCCGTGTTTCGACAACTTCTTCTGCACCTCGCCCACTGCCCACAAATCGACACAAATATTGACTGCCTCGATCCGCCGCGCGATCGTAAAATAATTCACGGAACCCTGCCAATGTTTCTTCCGGATACCGACCGGATGTCTGTTAACCGACCGGCAACGCAACCATCGGAATCGTTATTTACGTGCACCATAAACCTATACGCGCGTGTGTCTTATGTACAAATGGAAATTCCGAGATACCGCGTATCCTTAAAATTCTTAGATTCCCAAATTTACATACCTCTATTTTGATAGATACATTATATTCGGCCTCCAGATTTTTTTATTATACACTTTGATCTCTGGATACTCAGATACCCATATTTCTACATTCAAAAATTTGTATATCTCAAGATTTCATAATTTTTAGATCACTGATGTTCCCAGACTTCTATATATGTAGAACGCTAGATTTCCAGATACTTATATCTCTAGATCACTAGATTTCTATATACCTAGATCCGTAGTATCCCTAGTTTTTCAGACCTCTATATCCCTAGATATCTAAATTTCAAGATTTCTATATCTCTAGATCCCTATATCTCAGTATTAAAAAATTTCTTTACAACCAGAGGCCTATATACCCAGATTCGCATATCCCTAGATTCCTCGATATCCCTAGATCCTCAGACCTCTATATTCCTAGACATCTAAATTTCAAGATTTCTATATCTCAGTATACAAAAATTTCTTTACAACGAGAGACCTACATGCCCAGATTCCTATATCCCTAGATTACTTGACTCCCAAGTTTCGATATCCCTAGATATCTAAATTTCAAGATTTCTATATCTCTAGATCCCTATATCTCAGTATTCAAAAATTTCTTTACAACCAGATGCCTATATACCCAGATTCCTATATCCCTAGATTCCTTGACTTCCAGGCTTCGATATCCCTAGAGTCTTAGATTTCTAGCCCACTATATCCCTAGACTCTTAGATTTCCTGACCACTGTATCCCTAGATCAGATTCATAGATTTCTACATCACTATATCTCCAAATCCCAATATAAACAAATTTCTATATCCCCAGATGCAAATGTACCCAGATTCCTATAACTCCAGATCACTAGGCTCTCAAACTTCTATATCATTAACGATAACTTCAACAAGAATTATAAACCCCTATATCCCTAGATCCTTATTTTCTCAGGTCACTATATCCCTAAACTATTTCCTATTTTCTTAAGTCTACATCTCAAATTATAGCTCTACATTCCTAAATTGATCTTTCAAATTATAGTTTCAGATTCCTAAATTACAGTTTCAAATTCCTAAATTAATCTTTCAAATTATAGTTTCGCGTTCTTCAATTAATCTTTCAAATTATAGTTTCACGTTCCTAAATTAATCTTACAAATTATAGTTTCACATTTCTAAATTAATCTATCAAATTATAGTTTCACATTTCTAAATTAATCTTTCAAATTACAGTTTCGAATTCTTGAATTAATATTCCTGAATTAATTGTTCAAATTATAGTTTCATATTTCTAAATTTATCTTTCAAATCATTATTTCATATTCTTAAATTAATCTTTCATATTCCTATTCAATAATATTTGACAAAACAATGCACTGCTTTATGTACCACATTTACATAAAAAAACAACGATTGATTATCATAATAAACATAACCGATAGGGTGTTCACTTATTTGTTGGTCAATAAACGAGCGGTTAAGTACGAGACTTCCATTTTTTATTCCAAATAGCAATCTCCGTGGTAAAAATCTATCAAATTGCATTTTCGAATTCCTCAATCGTTCAGATTATAGTTTCACATTTCTAAATTAATCTGTCAAATCATTATTTCATATTCTTAAATTAATCTTTCATAATCCTATTCAATAATATTTGACAAAACAATGCACTGCTTTATGTACCACATTTACATAAAAAAACAACGATTGATTATCATAATAAACATAACCGATAGGGTGTTCACTTATTTGTTGGTCAATAAACGAGCGGTTAAGTACGAGACTTCCATTCTTTATTCCAAATAGCAACCCCAGTGGTGAAAATGGATGGAAATGATTTTGATACGATGTGACAATTTGTGAGAGAGATTCGATATAGTAGAGTTCTTATTTTGCCGACGGTTCGAGTGTGTGACAATGAATGGGTTGTTAATTAGTGGAGCCACTCGTCGATGACTTCATGGTTTTCTTCCTTTCCGACTTTGGTGCACTTCGACGCCTCTGGACAACCACCGAATATCCAATTTACTGCTCGCAGTAATGCAGGTTTCACTCGGTCTGGATCAGTCACATAATTTCATTACACTAGTTAATTATTATGTAGCTTGATATAAATATCTAATAGCCTTGATATACGTAAACCAAACATAGAACACCCATTTAATGAACTAAAATAAAAAAAGCATTTATTTTTTGCACTTAACTGACTGAAATAAAAAAAGTATTTGTTTTTTGCACTTAACTGGCTGAAATAAAAAAAGCATCTGTTCTTTTGCATTTAATAGACGAAAATAAAAGAAAATATTTGCTTTTTGCACTTAACTGGCTGAAATAAAAAAAGTATTTGTTTTATGCACTTAACTAACTGAAATAAAAAAAGTATTTGTTTTTTGCACTTAACTGACTGAAATAAAAAAAGCATTTATTTTTTGCACTTAACTGGCTGAAATAAAAAAAGCATTTGTTCTTTTGCATTTAATAGACGAAAATAAAAGAAAATATTTGCTTTTTGCACTTAACTGGCTGAAATAAAAAAAGTATTTGTTTTATGCACTTAACTAACTGAAATAAAAAAAGTATTTGTTTTTTGCACTTAACTGACTGAAATAAAAAAAGCATTTATTTTTTGCACTTAACTGGCTGAAATAAAAAAAGCATTTGATCTTTTGCATTTAATAGACGAAAATAAAAGAAAATATTTGCTTTTTGCACTTAACTGACTGAAATAAAAAAAGCATTTATTTTTTGCACTTAACTGACTGAAATAAAAAGCATTTGTTGTTTTGCATTTAATAGACGAAAATAAAAGAAAATATTTGCTTTTTGCACTTAACTGACTGAAATAAAAAAAGCATTTGTTCTTTTGCACTTAACTGACTGAAATAAAAAAAGCATTTGTTGTTTTGCATTTAATAGACGACAATAAAAGAAAATATTTGCTTTTTGCACTTAACTGGCTGAAATAAAAAAAGTATTTGTTTTATGCACTTAACTAACTGAAATAAAAAAAGTATTTGTTTTTTGCACTTAACTGACTGAAATAAAAAAAGCATTTATTTTTTGCACTTAACTGGCTGAAATAAAAAAAGCATTTGTTCTTTTGCATTTAATAGACGAAAATAAAAGAAAATATTTGCTTTTTGCACTTAACTGACTGAAATAAAAAAAGCATTTATTTTTTGCACTTAACTGGCTGAAATAAAAAAAGCATTTGTTCTTTTGCATTTAATAGACGAAAATAAAAGAAAATATTTGCTTTTTGCACTTAACTGGCTGAAATAAAAAAAGTATTTGTTTTATGCACTTAACTAACTGAAATAAAAAAAGTATTTGTTTTTTGCACTTAACTGACTGAAATAAAAAAAGCATTTATTTTTTGCACTTAACTGGCTGAAATAAAAAAAGCATTTGTTCTTTTGCATTTAATAGACGAAAATAAAAGAAAATATTTGCTTTTTGCACTTAACTGACTGAAATAAAAAAAGCATTTATTTTTTGCACTTAACTGACTGAAATAAAAAGCATTTGTTGTTTTGCATTTAATAGACGAAAATAAAAGAAAATATTTGTTTTTTGCACTTAACTGACTGAAATAAAAAAAGCATTTGTTTTTTGCACTTAACTGACTGAAATAAAAATAGCATTTGTTCTTTTGCATTTAATAGACGACAATAAAAGAAAATATTTGCTTTTTGCACTTAACTGACTGAAATAAAAAAAGTATTTGTTTTTTGCACTTAACTGACTGAAATAAAAAAGCATTTGTTGTTTTGCATTTAATAGACGAAAATTAAAAAAGAACATTTGCTTTCTGCACTTAACTGACTGAAATAAAAAGAAGCATTTCTTTTTTTGCATCTAAAAGACTAAAATAAAAAGAACATTTATTTTTTACACTTAACATATTAAAATTAACAAAGTACTTGCTTCTTGCACTTAACTAAAATAAAAAAACAAAGCATTTGTTTCTTAACTTTTTCCAATCAGTATATTACAGGTAATATATAATTTTCTTTAAAGAAGTCATTTTTCATTAACAAAAACTTACTTTTCAAGATAGGTTCAGTGCCAAAATCGTCGCAAACGTGATCAAAGATGGAATCCTCCGAACTTTTGATGTCCAAATAATTCTCTCTCTGAGGTTTCTCGTCAAGATCGTGTTTCATAGTAATTCGTTCTCCATGATGAGAAAATTCATCGTCAGCTTCTCCACTTCGATCGGTAAAATAAGAAACGTCATTACACTCAAAATCTTTCGACGAATTACTGATCTTCGACTTCTGTCTTCCGCACGTGTTTTCGTATCGATGTCCATTTTCTTCACACTTGCGGTAAATACAATTTAAATTTAAATATAAGTATACAAGTAAGTATAATTTAAATTATTAGAAATAATTTTTATCTTATTTTTAGTTTTAACGAGTCTCAAGATATTTTTCAATTGTCCTTCAATTTGTTCTCTGAGATTATTGATAAAGTAATCGAATTATTTGTTAAAAATAGAAACACTTAATAAAAAGAAAACAACTAAGACAATTTTGTTTCTGAGGTTATTAAATAATTTCGAAGAACCATGAACAATCAGAATAATAAAATTATTACAAATTTTTAATTTTTTCATTTAAATAAAGTGACCTTGACCACAATTCGAGGTTAAATAAAGGATGTTCAAACTTGAATCACCTCATGAAAATGATCTTTGTTCTCCGTTCGAAAGTCTACTTTGCGATTATTCAAACTATTCGACTTCATAAAACGACCATCTTCGTGATTGTACTTGGTGTAACTTGTGGGATGCAAGTTTTCGTTGCTCTCTTCTCTCGTTTTGTGCAACTTTGAGCTCATCGTGCTTCGAGACCTGTAACGAACAAATTTCCAAAGATTTATAATATTAATATTGTTAGAGGTTTTATGAATTCGATAGTAGTTAATTACTTTAGTACATTCTTTGTGTCAGGTGTAGAAGCGAGAATGTCTCTATTTAATTCGACCGAAGGTGCGCAACATACGTTGCCGCAACATTCGCCTCCACATTGATACTGACTTTGGTAAAATGGTTTACTAACAGAATATTTAGAGTCTCCTTCGGGTATCGAACTCAATTCAACGTCCTTAACGTACGATTCCATTGCCTGGAATAGCATAAAAGTGAGGCACAATTAATCAATTATTTTAACCCCTTGGTCTATGATTAATTTTTCAGGTGCGTCAGTCAGAACTGATACAGCCACAATATAAAAACAGACAAAGAAAGTTGAAATGTTATGTCAATTTGGTATCAATCGCTGACTATGCAAATAATTGGACTTGAACTCCAAACACAATATTGAAAATTCGAGTAAAATTGATCACAATCGAAGTACGAGTGCGTCATGACTCAGACTTGTCAAAATAGTGCAAAGGGTTAATTCATTCAATCGTTTTATAAGTCTTTTATGAGTAAGAGAACAGCCTGTTGTACAATAATTATTTTATGAATTTCAAAATATTGTGCAAGATTTATAATTTATAATATAATAAATATCATTGTACATATAATTAATATATTGTAAAATAATTCATTCAAGAAGCTGTAACTATTTTAAAAGCCTCATCCTTATATATTTTATACAATTTATATTTCTTTGAGCGTTCTTTTTAAATAATTGTATTACTAGCACCATCAAGCGACGTTGAGAAAATTGCGACTTCCGGCGAAACTTTGGAAGACCGTCATGCTCCGATATTCACCAAATTTTGCAAATAAGCTCTTTTTTGCAAAAGAAGATATCTGTGAGAATGATTTTTGGCGACTAGAAAGAAAAATTTTTGCTATTCTTATGTCATTCCCTGTATCATCGACGAGATACAGTATAGTGTGTGAACAGTTCTGAACACATAATCCACATCTTCGGACCGACGGAATATTTTGTAAACAGTATAAAATCAATATTAATAAATATATAGTATATTAATCGATAAAATCGATATTAATTGATTTTTTTTTGAAAATTGAACATGTGGCGCCATCTCTCCTGCGAACAGGGTGAACTACACACTTTTGAAACTGTGGTTTCGTTAGTTCTCATCTTCTACCACCAGATGGCGACACATAAGACAGAAATGTGGCGACACCTACTTCCGCTCAACCGTCCCGCCGAAGGGTGCGATTTTCTCCCGCTTAAGCGTACACGATATGGTCAAAAAGTACTAGGGGACTGCTTTTTATGCCCTCATGCGGTGACTTGCAGAAGTTCGTCGACGTTTGGCTATCCATGTTGTTTTTGGTTAGGAGAGACAAGGATAGCAGTTTCAAAAATGTGTAAAACACGAATTACAAACGCCAAAAGTACTCAGCGAAAAAGTAATATTTCGCCATGATTTCTTTTGCGTACTATTCCCAGAACTCTAATCTAGGTCGGTACGGAGCTCGATTTTCAATTTTGTCCTTGAAATTTTATGAGCTGAAAACTAATGTTTTGTTATAGAAGGAAATTTTTCACGTCCCATTTTTCCAAAATCGAGCTCCGTACCGACCTAGATTAGAGTTCTGGGAATAGTACGCAAAAGAAATCATGGCGAAATATTACTTTTTCGCTGAGTACTTTTGGCGTTTGTAATTTGTGTTTTACACATTTTTGAAACTACTATCCTTGTCTCTCCTAACCAAACACACATAAGATAGACAAAGCTGGACAGGAACTTCTGCAAGTCACCGCATGAGGGCATAAAAAGCAGTCCTAATATTCCTAGACGGTGCCGATTACGCTTAAATTTTCCATTTTTTCTTGGTAGGGGATTTCCCTCGGGAGAGAAAATTCACTTTCCCGGAAATCGTTCTTCAGTATAGACGTGTCAAAACGATATTGTATTCATTCGCGAACTATATTTTGTAATTGCTAAAAGGTGTGTAATAGTGAATCCTAGAGACTAGTATAAATGCTAACGTAATTAACAGTTACATAGATTTAATTAATAAATTGTTAAACGTTCTTGTTAAATATACGAGTTATTATTTACCCGATAAGTATTAGTCGGTAAAGTGAAGTCCTACATCAATTAAGGACCCCACAGAAATATAGGAATTTATTTCCTATATTAATTAATTAAATTATTATTGTCTTGAAATAATAATTAACTTTATTTAGATTGATTTGGGATAAAATATAATATAAGTTTTTGACGTATTATTGAATGCAATGTTATTTGCAGAATGAATGAATAAATTTTATGATTCTGTTATTTAAATAATTGCAATCGAATTAATTGACGATTACATTCGAGACCAATCATTTGTTACAAAGATAAACAGAATCCTTCTTAATCGACGGTGAAACATCATCAATCTTCCTATCCGACAACTTGAACTTGACGATCACCACAGAAACCCAAAAGCTAATTAGGATTATCCCAAGAATGGTTAAAAATTGATAACAATTTGGTAAAGTCAAAACATTTTCAAGTTAATTGGTCTTCCATTGCGATGTAATTCGATTCATATTATAGTCAATTAAGCTTATAAAATCAATATTAATTGAATTTAATCGAAAACAATGCACTTTGCGCCATCTAGTAGTAGAATGTGGGAACTAATTAAACTGCAGTTTCAAAAGTGTGTAGTTCACCCTGTTCGCCGGATAGATGGCGCCACATGCTCCAATTTCGAAAAAATTGAATTAATACTGAGTTTATTGGCTTAATTAACTTCAATATGCATCAAATTACATCGGAGTACAAGTCTAATTGACTTTGGAATGTTTCAACTTTATCAAACCATTATCAATTTTAAACAATTCGATTTTAAAATTCGTTAATTAAGGTTTCCGTGTAATGTGCCGCCATCTTGTGGTAGAATGTGGGAACTAATGAAACTACAGTTTCAAAAGTGTGTAGTTCACCCTGTTCGCAGGAGAGATGGCGCCACACGTTCAATTTTCGAAAAAATTCATTGTTTTACAAAAAAAATGCAATTTTTGATTCCCATAGTTCTACATATCACTGTTAAATACCACTAGTTGTACCCTTTTCAGATAGAGCGCAGATAATACTGAAATTAATAAAATATAAAAATAAATCTAATACACTTTTACCTTAGTAAGGTGATTATTTTAACATTCTATGTTATTCAATTGTATTTAGTTTGTTTATTTGATGTTACCATTTCTGTTGCATTGTTGTAATCTCTAGTAGGTCCTTCTAGTTCCGAGCCTGATATTTCAGCTATACACGACAATTTTTCGGTCGAAGTTCCACATTCTTTGTATTCAAATTTCATGTAAGGATCCTGAACAATGATAACATCGTCTTTTACGCATTTGTCGTCTAACATTGCCATTTGTCGTGGATTGCCACTGTAACGATCAAATCAGACAAATTTTAATTACCGGATTTTAAGCCTCAAACTTTCAAATCTTTAACTTTCACAATTTTACGAGTTTGCATGTTCCTAAATTTGGAATTTTGAATATTTCTAGTTTTACATTTCCAAATCTCGTTTTATCGAAGTTCTAAGTTACCGAGTTTTCAAGTCTTCAAATTTTTTAATTTTCACATTTTCAAATTGGCAAATTAATAAATTGGCAAATTACCAAATTATTAAATTACTAAATTACCACATGTCCAAATTATGAAATTATCAAATACTCAGATTTCCAAATTCGGAAATTGCCAATTTCTAATGTTTCGAATTACTAAATTCATCAATTTCCAAATTCCCAACTCTCTAAATTCTTAAAACTCCAAACTTTGCAATCTTCATATTCATAAACCCCTAAATCCCCAAATCTTCAAACTCCCATATCTTCACGTCCCAACTCCCCAACTCCCTAAATCCCTAAATCTCGAAACTCCCCAATCTTCATATTCCCAAAACTCAAAAATTCCCAAATCTTCACGTCCCAACTCCCCAACTCCATAAATCCTAAAACTCCAAATTCCGCAATCTTCATATTCCCAAAACTCCAAAATTCTCAAATCTTCAAACTCCCAAATCTTCACGTCCCCAACTCCCTAAATCTCTAAATCTCGAAACTTCACAATCTTCATATTCCCAAACCCCTAAATCCCCAAATCTTCAAACTCCCACATCTTCACGTCCCAACTCCCCAACTCCCTAAATTCCTAAATCTCGAAACTCCGCAATCTTCATATTCCCAAAACTCAAAAATTCCCAAATCTTCAAACTTCCAAATCTTCACATCCCCAACTCCCTACTCCCTAAATTCCTAAATCTCGAAACTCCACAATCTTCATATTCCCAAAACTCCAAAATTCCCAAATCTTCACGTCCCAACTCCCCAACTCCCTAAATTCCTAAATCTCGAAACTCCGCAATCTTCATATTCCCAAAACTCCAAAATCCCCAAATCTTCAAACTCCCAAATCTTCACATCCCCAATTCCCTAAATCCCTAAATCTCGAAACTCCGCAATTCTCATATTCCCAACCCCCTAAATCCCCAAAACTTCAAACTCCCAAATCTTCATCTCCCCAACTTCCCAACTCCCTAAATCTCGAAGCCCTCAAATTTCTATATCCCCTAACTCCCAAATTCTAAAATATCCACCTCCATATTCGTACCTAATCAAAAGTGCATAATTTTCAAGCGTGGCATCACTCAGTCGTTTTCCATTGTACAAGTCACTCCCAAAATATTTTTGCAGGTCCTCCAATTTGTCCGAATAAAAGTACACCGGTTTTACAGCTTCCGTTGAGGGATCACCGGAAATATCTTTAACGATGCTGCTTCGTAGACGTTGACGAGACTGTCGATGCTCCTTGCTCTGTTTTGCGCTTATTTTCTTCTTTTCTCTGCCTCTGTCAAACATTGAATATCAAACTAATACAAGTTCAAAACAAGAAGTCAATCCATAAATTTGATAACAACGTGCAAATCTTTTCGTAAGAACAAAGAGTGACACTTGTAACCACACTAGTAGCTAGTGTAGTGTTTGTATAGTTACTAAAATACAGCACAAAGGTATAAGTGTTTATTTGGTTTAACATACAAATATCAAATAATATTGTAATAAATAAATATTTATGACTTTAAAACGTATCAGTGCTTCTTTGATCTAATAAATAAATACCAAAGTAATATTCTAAAAAATGAATATCTACGATTTTAAAACGTGCCAATATTTATTTGATCTAGCGAGCAAACAATAAATAAATATCAATGATTTTAAAAGATATTAAGTGGTCACCAATAATAATCAAACAAAGGTAAATATAAATAATCAAACGCTTCCTTCTTCACTAACATGTTTTACATTATAAGATACATATTGCTTTTTATAATTCTCAGATTATAATTAACAAAATTGATCACGTATGTCTAATTTGATCAACTGACCCTATGGGTAATCCATCACCGTCGACGAACATTTTCGCCCTCTTTCCTTGACTTCTGTGAACGTACCCAAAATCTTCCTCGTCAATCGCGACCCCTTTCGACACGCGTTTCTGAGCAGCCAAATTTTTGTCGTATCGAATACGATGACATTTTGATCTGATCTTCTCGTACATTTGATCATCCTCAGCAGTGCTCAACACGGACTTCAGAATGTTCGCCGTGATGTCGATCAGTGCGTGGCAAATTCTACGAGCGTCTGTCAAGGACATATTTAATTTGTTGCGAAGAAAATATATATTGATCGGAATTTGGGGATTTTTAGATATTTTGGGATTTGATTATTTGGGGTCTTGAAAATTTAGGGTTTTAGGGATTTAGGGATTTAGAGATTTGGAGATTTGGAGATTTGGAGATTTGGAGATTTGGAGATTTGGAGGTTTAGGAGTTTGAGGATATAGAGATTTAGAGATTTGGAGATTTAGGGGTTTGAGGATTTAGGGATTTAGAGATTTAGAGATTTAGAGATTTGGAGATTTAGGGGTTTGAGGATTTAGAGATTTAGAGATTTAGAGATTTAGAGATTTAGAGATTTAGAGATTTAGAGATTTAGAGATTTAGAGATTTAGAGATTTAGAGATTTAGAGATTTAGAGATTTAGAGATTTAGAGATTTAGAGATTTAGAGATTTAGAGATTTAGAGATTTAGAGATTTAGAGATTTAGAGATTTAGAGATTTAGAGATTTAGAGATTTAGAGATTTAGAGATTTAGAGATTTAGAGATTTAGAGATTTAGAGATTTAGAGATTTAGAGATTTAGAGATTTAGAGATTTAGAGATTTAGAGATTTACAGATTTGGAGATTTAGGGGTTTGAAGATTTAGGGACTTGAGAATTTGAGGATTAGGGAATTTGGAAATTTAAGGATTTAGAGATTTAAGAATTTAGAGATTTGGAGAGTTAGGGATTTAGAGATTTACCGATTTACAGATTTGGAGACTTAGGGGTTTCAGGATTTAGGGATTTAGAAATTCACAGATTTAGGGACTTGAAGTTTTAGAGATTTAAGGAACTTCAAGTTTTAGAAATTTAGGGATTCAAAAATTTCGAATTCCTCAGAATTTAGTAGTGTGGAAATTTGCACAAGTTACAATTTGTATATCTGAACGTTACATAGAGAAAGACATCCCCAATAATCCCTAAAACAACAGAAGAGCAACACCTCAAACAGCACTATCATATCAATAATAACAAACATCCCCAATAATCCCTAAAACAACACAAAACCCCCCAAAATCATCACCTACATACTACTTCACATACTACTACACATACACTTGACATCACCTTAGACATCCATCAACTACTCCTCAGCTTCACACATCTCTGCAATTAATACCATCAATAAAATCTACCAATCTAACCATCTACTTCACATACTACTACACATACACTTGATGTCACCTGATACATCCATCAACTACTCCTCAGCTTCACACATCTCTACAATTAATACCATCAATAAAATCTACCAATCTACCAATCTAACCATCTACTTCACATACTACTACACATACACATGATGTCACCTGAGACATCTATCAACTCCTCAGCTTCACACATCTCTGCAATTAATACCATCAATAAAATCTACCAATCTACCAATCTAATCATCTACTTCACATACTACTACACATATACTTGATGTCACCTGAGGCATTCATCAACAACTCAACTTCACACATCTCTGCAATTAGTACCATCGATAAAATTTACCAATCTACCAGTATGCAGTGATAATAGTTCACTTGAAAGAAGTACATGACAATCGTGAAAGTCGCAAATTTTCTTTACTCACGTGGTCGTGATTCAGGGACGTAATAGAGAACGACACCGACTAGCATGAACCCAATGATAGCCAGACGTTTCAGATAACCGATCCAGCTGAACACGCTAAACGTCTCCTCGGGATAATCTGGCGAACGGAGACGGAAGTTACATATATCACCGCTGCCAACACGCTTTCACTTACTGTCGCTGTTCCAGGATTTCGCAGCCGCGCACTGTAACACGTGCGCGATGAGAACCGGCAGCAGGAATTTCATGTTCCTGGCGAACGAGCCGGACAACCGTTCGTCGTCCGTTGCTTTTTGATGCTTACGTGAGGATCGTCATGTTCGTAGCAGCACAGCGAAGGTGGCAACGGAGTTCATCCTCGATCATAACGTTTGCGAATTTCACTTCGATTCGTGTTGACGGTAACACGACAGTAACGGTTGTAACGGTAAGGTAAATTGTTGGATACCCAGGAATCTGATCGTTTGAGCGTAATCGTTTTAGTGGTTATTTTTGTCAGTGGTTTTATGCTGATTTTTGTGCGAATTTATGGTCGTGTTCGGGATGAGGATGGTCGAAGGTGAGCAAATTTGTGACGGAGATGATTGAAGATGGTCGAATTTGTGATAAAGATGATCAAGTTTATATAAAGATGATGAAAGATGATTAAATTTATAACAAACGTTATCAAAGGTGATTAGAGGTGAGCAAAGATGATCAAAGATGATCAATGATGACTAATGATGGTCAAAGATGTTCAAAGATGTTCAAAGATGTTCATAGATGTTCAAAGATGTTCAAAGATATTCAAAGATGATTAAAGATGATCAAAAACGATTAAATTTATAACAAACGTTGTCAGAGGTGATTAGAGGTTATCAAAGATGTTTAAAGATGCTCAAAGATGTTCAAAGATGACCAATGATGGTCAAAGATGTTCAAAGATGTTCAAAGATGTTCAAAGATGACTAAAGATGATCAATAATGATCAAAGATGATCAAAGACGATTAAATTTATAACAAACGTTGTCAAAGGTGATTAGAGGTTATTAAAGATGTTTAAAGATGCTCAAAGATGTTCAATGATGATCAAAGATGTTCGAAGATGTTCAAAGATGTTCAAAGATGTTCAAAGACCATCAAAGAGGATCAAAGACGATCAGAGACAATCAGAGATGTTCATAGATGATCAAAGATGATCAAAGATGTTCAAAGATGACCAATGATGACCAATGATGTTCAAAGATGTTCAAAGACCATCAAAGATGATCAAAAACGATCAAAGATGATCAATGACGATCAGAGACAGTCAAAGATGTTCAAAGATCATCAAAGATGATCAAAGACGATCAGAGACAATCAGAGATGTTCATAGATGATCAAAGATGATCAAAGATGTTCAAAGATGACCAATGATGACCAATGATGTTCAAAGATGATCAATGATGATCAAAGATGTTCAAAGACCATCAAAGATGATCAAAAACGATCAAAGATGATCATTGACGATCAGAGACAGTCAAAGATGTTCAAAGATCATCAAAGATGATCAAAGACGATCAGAGACAATCACAGATGTTCACAGATGATCAAAGATGTTCAGTGATGATCAATGATAATCAAAGATGGTCAAAGATAATTGTGGATGAACAAAGATAATCGAATTTGTATCAAGATAATCAAGTTTGTAACAAAGATGATCAAATATGACGAAAGATTTATAATAAATATGATCACTGACATTTATAATAAAGATGATTATTAATTACACAAGATCGAATTAAGAATTCAATTTTTAAATGAAAAAAGTTTCAATAAACGATTGAATATTAATTGTTCGTTAATAAAATCTTTATTTAAAGTAGTCTTTTAATCTTCAATTTAGCAAGACCAAATTTAGTACCCAATTTCAAATGCATTAAACAATAATGAATTAACACAATTAAATTTGCATTTTTCAATTAAATAAACATTCAGTTATCAATCATAATTTCATTGTTACAGAAGCAGTCAGTTATAGTTTACAAGGAAGACACTATTTTCTTTTGAATTTTGTCCTCGTTTTCATTAAGTCACAAAATTTCATTCACAAAATATGTTTTACGATCTTTTATTAGAATAAAAGGATACAAATTTTTTTAAGAGGTTCTAATTTTACTGGTCGAGGTTATACGGGAATCCGTGTCGACTTGACGCGTGTATATTGAACAACGACAGAAAACCTACGTCGAACAGCATAGTTGGAATAATGAACTTTTTTGGTATTTCTAAAATTAACACTGCCACATATCGAGATCGTAGTCAAAGATACACAACTGGTATCGACGTATGAATATGTAATTTTTGCGAAGTCTACGAACTCTTCTTAAAATAAATGGAAAAATTTACGATTGAAACGAAGGAGATAGATATTTAGATAAAACGAACCGTAAGAGTAACCTTATTCCCTGTTTCATAGTTTATAATTACCACAGACTCTTTATTTCTAATTGTCAAACTTTCGATTGATTATGGTAGTAGGCAGTTGAAGATTAAAGATGGCGTTGCAGGAGACCTGATTATTCGAAACAGAGAAATTTTCGAAGTTAAACGTTTTTAAATTTAAGAATTAATGGGAATTGTAGAAGTTTAGGAAATTTCACAGCTGTAATTTTTAAAATATTAAAATTTGCTATTCTCCAATTTTTCAAGTTTTCAACTTTTCAAATTTTCAACTTACAAATTTTCAGATCTCCAGGTTCTCCAATTCAGAATTTTATAAACATCCAAGTTTCCAAACTGAGAAAAGTTCAAAATTGTTCAAAGTTATGTTTTCAATTTTCGTATTTGGAAATCTTCATATTAATAAATTTTCAAGTTTCCAAATGTTGAAATTATAGAATATACTGTAATACAAAATTTACTAAAGACCCTTATCTATAGGATCAACACTAACATACAATTGCTCATTATCTTTAATTATTAAGAAAACAATATTCTCAATTTCAATTTGCACTTAATCATAATTAACTATCAACCTCTTTCAACTTGTTGACTTTAAACTCTCAACTTGTCCATTTAATCCTACTAAGTTTACGATGTTAATCCATAACAAGTATCTAATAAAATAGCATGACCCATAACAAGCATCAAATAAAATAAAAAGAAATTGGAGTGAATGAAGATAAACGAACACAGTATATAAGATTCATATCTTAGGTTTTTATTATGCTCTGAGTACTTTACAATATAATACAAAGGAAATCTAGCGCGTCATTTTCGTACGCATTCGAACGGGAGACAAAGTATTTGGTACGAGTTAGCAACAGGGTAAACAATTGGTGCAGGGTGCACAAGCAAAGGACTCGCACTACACGCTAAACGGTGCGTCTCTAACATACCTAACATTGATTCGTGACTTCGTTATCGAAGTTATTTTCATCAATACTATATCTAAATTCTCAGGAAACAACGTCAATACTCTGTTCTTCAAACTATTCTCTTCATGTTTCATACATTTCATGCTTTCAATCATCTTTGATCATCTTTGCTACAAATTTCATCAACTTTCATCGTCTCAGTCATAAATCGATCATTTTTATTGTAAACTAGATCTTTGATCATTTTTGTTACAAATTTAATCATCTTTCATCACCTCAGTCACAAATTTGATCATCGATCATCTTTGTTACAAGTTTGATCACCTTTGATCATCTTTGTTACAAGTTTGATCACCTTTGATCATCTCAGTTACAAATTTGATCATCGATCATCTTTGTCACAAGCTTGATCACCTTTGATCATCTGTGTTACAAGTTTGATCACCTTTGATCATCTTTGTCAGAAGTTTGATCACCTTTGATCATCTCAGTTACAAATTTGATCACCTTTGATCATCTTACTCACAAATTTGATCATCGATCATCTTTGTCACAAGTTTGATCACCTTTGATCATCTCAGTTACAAATCTGATCACCTTTGATCATCATACTCACAAATTTGATCATCGATCATCTTTGTCACAAGTTCGATCACCTTTGACCATCTTTGTCAGAAGTTAGATCACCTTTCATTATCTCAGTCACAAATTTGATCAACTTTCTTACTCACAAATCTGATCATTCTTATCGTAAACATGATCATCTTTATCACAAAATTGAGCATCTTTTTCTAACTGATTCGATCATCCAAACTCGAACATGTATGATCATCTTCGTCACAAATCTGCTCCTTAATCACGTTTGTCATAAGTTTCATAATCTTCGTTACAAATTCGATGAATTCCGTGGAGAATTCGATCAACTCTGTCGCGAATTCGACCACCTCTGTCGCGAATGCGACCACGTTCCTCAAAAATCTGATCATTCCTATGATAAATTTGATCATGTTGACGTTCGTGGAACAAGCGCATCTCCCAAGAATCAGTTTCGTTAATGGTTATCGAGAAGAAAAAGAATAGCTACGGTTTAATACTAGTCGTCATAATTGATCTAAGAAAGGACGACACGCTATCACTTGTTATCGCGGTGGATACTTTCGTTTGGCTACGTGAAGCTACTTCAAACACAACTATACTCTACAATTAACACGATAATAATACAATAATAATAAGATGTAATACGATCAAATAAAATACACTAGGACGCGTGCAACGTACGCTCAAAGCGTTTTCGGATCCGAGTCGAAGAACCGCCAATAAATATTTTGAAAAAAAAAAAGCGTGGACGGGAACGCAAATTGAATAAATAATACTTATTTAATACATCGATGGTGTCCGCGTACGGCGAACGATCAAATTCGGTCCACGAACGACGAATCCGCTTTGGAATACGCGCGCTGTTACACGCGGATGAGCGGTCTTATACACAGAGTGAGGACGATTCGACGATGGAGATGACGTGACATTTAACCACCGAGTGGACAGCGTTTTCGGACAAAAAAAACGTTATCCTTTATATAGCCTTTCTCTAAATCGCTCTTTCGATCGAGTCGAATACGCTACGTAGAACACACAGCTTCGAAGAGGAGAGAACGTCGGGGATTCGAGCGAAGCTCACTGATTCGCGGAAGTAACCGTGTCACGAGGATTTTCCTCGTCTTTACGCGAAGGACCTCTTGATTTTGTCCAGGGCGTTCGTCAGGTGGGTCATCTCCGTGTTCAGCTGCGACACCAGACTCTCCAACCTGTCCACACTGTCGAGGATCTCTACGCGTTGCGTGTGCGGATTGTATCTCACCTCGAAGGGTCTGCTCATGGTGGCCACCTGAAATCGAACGATATTTGTTAGAAATTTAATTTCGTTTCACTTAATTCTTTTATTTTAGTTTTGACTATGAAATCCTCGTATTTATGATCTTATAGCACTTCAATTATTTTGGGCTGAGAGAATACATCATACACATATGATAATATCATATGTATCATATGTGTAAAGTATAGAGAGGATATAAGAAAATACAGCATATACATATGATCATATCATGTGCATCGTATGTGTGAAGTAATGAGAGAATATAAGAGAATACATCATACACATATGGTGATATCATATGTATCATATGTATAAAGTATAGAGAGGATATAAGAAAATACAGCATACACATATGATCATATCATGTGCATCATATGTGTGAAGCAATGAGAGAATATAAGAGAATACATCATACACATATGATGATATCATATGTATCATATGTGTAAAGTATAGAGAGGATATAAGAAAATACAGCATATACATATGATCATATCATGTGCATCATATGTGTGAAGTAATGAGAGAATATAAGAGAATACATCATACACATATGACCATATCATGTACATCATATGTACAAACTAAAGAGAGAATATAAGAGAATACATCATTCACATATGATATCATATACATATATATGATGTATAAAGTAAAACAGACAATAGTAGTAATTAATAACAGAGAAATAGTATCAATTCAATTATTTTGGACTACATCTTCATATTCATGATCTTATAGTACCTTCAATTATTTTAGACTATTTCTTCATATGTATGATCTTATAATACCTTCGATTATTTTGGACTATGACATTCTGATTATTTAGAATAAAATTTTAAACTTGAAGAAGCATTGAACTAAAAGCTCATAACTTTAAAATTTAATAAATTAAAAATATGAAATTTAAAATTTTGAAAAAGTAACAGACTAACAATAAGAGTACAAACTTTGAAACTTGACCACCTTCCTTATCGAATTTTATGAAATTTAAAATTTGCAAAAGTAGCAGACCAAAACTTTCTAATTTCAAAACTTAACCTTCCATAACTAATTTTACGAAATTTAAAACTCCAAAAAGACCATAATCTCAAATTTTGAAACCAAACTCCCTTAATATCAAAGTATTCGATTAAAAAATTGCCTATTGTCCAACTACTCCCAAAACATCGATAAATCTCCAAAATATCCATATAAGCATACAACTTCGCCTAGTAGTTCCCCGTCTACCCAGCATTGAAATCTCTAGAATTGATACATACCCAGCGACGGAACTTCTCCTTAGCATCCTCGAAGCTTTCCGCAACGTAGTAGATCGGTTGGTACTCTTGATCCTGATATTTCTGAACGGCAGTGATAGATGGCTCGAAAGGTCGGTGCTCGCATTTATCGCTGACAGCGTGAAGCAGTTCTCCATAAGCGGACAAAAGTCCGGCGCCATAGGCTTTGATCTCTTGACCCTCCTTGCAGAGTCCGAACTCGACGGTGAACCAATAAATGGTGGACAATTTTTCGATCTCCTCGTCTGAAGCTCCCAGAGATGCTAAACCGATTTCTTGAGAGAATTGAGCGAAGCTCGGATCGGCCAATAACGGCATGTGACCCAGAAGCTCGTGGATGCAATCTCTGGAAATTGAAGGGAGACAAATTTAAATACATAATTGCAGAGATAAATGAACAGAAGGAAGTCTTTGATTGAACGCTTTAATATCATTGGTAATAAGCATAGTCCTTAATTAGCTCTGAGTGGAGGCAATTTAACGGAAGGGGATGAAAGCGTAAACGGGGACGAGGGTTGAATTAGGGGCTCTTTCATCTCTGCGTTAATGACGACATAATTTCGTTATCTAAAATTGCATGCTGATACCGTTCTCGTAGAAATAATATGTTTAGATATTCTGATGATTCGATAAGAATTAATAGGTATTTAGAATTATAAAATAGATCCAGGATTTTTTAAATGAACATTTTAATAACATTAATATGTGCAAATTTTGATACGAGACGGAATATATACTTTTCTTGGATAATCAACAAGTTCATGCTTTCATTGAAATCGGAAATTTCACGGAGAAGGTACTTAGAAACGAGTATCCCTGGAAACTAAGTTATCAACGCCATCGCATCGTTAAAAGCCAATTAGAGCTCCATTACGAGCTTAGAGAGGCGTGGTAATTCTATTATTATCGTTCTCTGTGTAACCCTCTCGTCATAACCCAGTCGATCGATTGTCCTGCATCGAATCGTACGATACAGATCTCGTCTCGACATACATTCATCGCGGATAAAAAAGACTATTAAATCCTGAAGATCATCATTTAGTTGACTCAACACTTTCACTATTGCGGAGTTTAAAGATCACTTGGCATTTTATATCCACTGTAACTGCTAACACGTCTACTATACTTTCTATATTTGGACATTTCTATATTTTTTAAATTGTATGTGATATTTACAGAAAATCGAAGGTACTTGTTATGTGCAAGGATTTTGTCAATTAGGAGAGATTTGAGAATGCATCATACACATATGGTCACATCATGTACATCATATGTGTAAAGTAAAGAGAGAATATAAGGGTATACACATTGGATGTTCATACACATATGATCATATCATGTACATCATATGTGTAAAGTAAAGAGAGAATATAAGAGAATACATCATACACATATGATCATATCATGTACATCATATGTGTAAAGAGAGAATATAAGAGAATACAACATATACATATGATCATATCATGTACATTATATGTGTAAAGTAAAGAGAGAATATAAGAGAATACATCATACACATATGATCATATCATGTACATCATATGTGTAAAGTAAAGAGAGAATATAAGAGAATACATCATACACATCATATGTATAAAGTAAAGAGATAATATGAGGATATACATCATACACATATGATCATATCAAATACCTCATATATATAAACTAAAGAGAGAATATAAGAGAATATATCATATACATATGAATATAAAGTAAAATGGATAATAGTACCAATTAATAATGCAGAAATATCAAACTTTTTAACCAGAATGTTTCAAAATTGTCATCCAGCAACCTTCGATTAAACAATACGCAACATTAATATGAATAAATAAAATGCACTTACGGTTCCGGCGTGTGGTAGGGGCTGTTGATGTGACGCACGTACTGGGTGCTCTGGAACACCCTGAAAGCAAGGCTGGACAGAAAGTCCCTAGCCGTGAGCAACCCAGCAGCCGGACGCAAAGTGAATCCAGTGTTCTTTTTCAAGAAATCGCTAACTTCCTGGAGCTGAGGAATGCGATGAGCCTCGAAGATCTTCTCCGCCTGCAGTTTCCTGAATACTCTCTGGTACTCAACGCAAGCGTGTTTTGGCACCAAATCGACGACCGTGTTGAACACGCGTCGCCAGGTCTCGTTCTCCGTCTCGGTGTAAGGAATGCTCGGTATGGGATCGCCATATTTATACGCAAACGCGATCTCAGCGATGATCTTCCTGCGGGCCCTGTACTCCTTGTCGGCGAAACCGGGATGATTCATGTCGAGGTCGGGCTCGTATTTGGTCATCAGGTGGTTGCAATGATCCAGCTCGGACGCGTGGCGAGGGAACCAAGGATCTTTGATGCTGACGGAGTTGTCGGCGAGCAGAGTGACGCCATCCAGAGCGGCGCTTTGACGGAGGTTCCTGATCAGCTGCAGCAAACCCTGCCTGGTCATGTCGACTTTTACCAACACCTCGAACTGCAGACCTTCCTTGCGGGAGAGACGGGACTCCACGTGGGTCACCGTTCCTTTGAAGTTCTCGATCGTCTTCAGGATTCGAGCTAGGGAACTGATACCCTCGCGGAGACGCAGAACCAGCGCCGCTTTCTGAATCGCGTGCTCGCTGTCGGGACACTCGGATATGGTCTTTGCTAACACCACTTCCTCCTCGGTTAGTCCCGCGTCTGAAAGTAGAAAATGGTCCTCAGAGGTTTGATATGTAATTGCTTTTATAGTATTTTAGTCTTTATGTCTGTGAGGTGCTGCAGCAGAGACAGCCTTATGTGGATAGCCTCAGGTGACTTTGGATGTATAGGTTTGCAATATGAGTTTCTTTTGAATAGAGACACAGAATTATTTGACTTCCTTTCTCAGTCTTCAAATTTTTAAATCCCTACATCCCTCAATTTTCAAATGCAAACAGTAAATTCTGAATTTTTTAAGTATTCTCTAAGGATTGGTAGAATAAGAACTCTCAGATCACGAACTCGGACCTATTCCACGCGTTATATCGCTAAGTGATTTCCGTGGACGGTAATAATCGAGCAATTCAAAGTCCATTTCCACGGAATGTGTCGGCCAGTTTTATAGTGGCAAGGGAGGAAATAAGGACAGAATAAAGTAGCTCTTAGTGTCGCACCGCGAACGTGCCGCGGGCAAAGATGGAGGAAAGCGAGAAAAGGAGAAAATAACGGAGTTATACATTTATCGTGGAGCCACGTGGAAACGTTTCAGGAGCCGGCTAATACGATTCTAAATGCACAAAGCGGATTCGAAAAAAGGACAAGAACGGTCGGATAAAAGGTGGAAAGAGGTCCGTAATTCTGCCAAGTGGCGGGAAAAGAACTTCGAGTCTCTTTGGTTAGGTAACCTCTACAATGACTGCTGTTTCACTCTCAATTTAATTCACTTTGCGCACCTCACTTGCTTTGACACTTTTAGATCTTTCATTTTTGAGCCGGGGTTTAATCGCGGAGTCTATTTTTTGAGGTTGCTAGAAAATTTTGTGAAAACGGTGTTAAACAAATTTTTCTGGTATTGTAATTTTATTTTGACAATTAAAAGCATAACTTACCATCATAATCTTCATCCGGCTTGCCATCGCTTTCCGATGAAGACTCAACCGCTTTAGCTTCTGCAAGTCAAACATAATCGCATGCTCATGCAAAAGACATATAACATCTCTATAATACTTGCATAACCTCTGGACTTCAGTTATCGTGCAATTTTTAATAATTTAATAACTAAACAGTAATATTGATAATTTCTTTAAAAGTTAAACTAGTTTAATGTACCTAACAAAATTTTCTGAGTTTTAAGTACTCTAAAATTTACTTTAAAAATTGTACTAAATTACAATTAAATTGTGACGATAATTTGTTGTATCGTTTTCTTGTACTTTTCTTACAAATAATAAATATTAAATTCTTACGAGTAACAATAATAAGAGGACAATAAATAAACATTTCTAGACTAAAAGATTACTTTGAAAAAAAATTACAATTTCTCAAATTTGCAATATTTTAAAAAGGCAAAACAGAAAATTGTGTCAAACAGGAAATCACAAACAAGAAATATTTTCGACAGTTAATTTTGCAATTTATGTTTGGAAAAATATAAATATATATGTAGAATATTTGCACGATGCAACAAAGAGTTAAGAGAATCCAGAGAAGAAAATAAAAATTTTCATAAATACAAACCTCCGTCTTTAGCAGCGCAAGCTAAAGTTTCCGCCTGTTCGTCGTCGCTAGACGAAGCATAACGTTCCGTATCTGTGTGATCCTGATCAGCTATCGGGTCTAACGGCAAACAAGATTATCATGCAACATCGATGATACACGTAATTACATATTGTTGAATACTTTGCAATCGAGTTACGTTAACAACGTCTGTTCGAATGACACAGTTTAAAAGCTATTTCGAGAACCAACACGTACAAGACAAAGTCATGCGAACAACAGCAACGTTACGTAAATAGGAAATATAAAAATAGAATAGATAATTGCATTAAAATGAGAAAGAAATGAATAATAACTTACCATTCGCTCGTTGACGAGCTTCCTCCAACACGCTCTGCTTGGTTTGTTTCACCACCAACGACTCGAAACGAGCATCGTCCACCAGGGATCTCCTTCTTGCAGGATATCCGTTCTAAACACATTAAATAAACGATGTATTTAACGAGAAATTTTTATTACTCTTCTATATTAGAAATCGGCTCGTAGAATTAATAAACGTGGACGGGATTTTAATTTTTAGAAAATTGGATGTTCAAATTTTAAGTGAAAAATGTATATCGGAATTTACGAAATTTATGTACTTAATGTACAGTGTATTTTTATTTTGTAGTCTATAGTTTAATGTATACACTTATATCTCAAGTTAAATATCTAAACTATTTTCATTGCGATTAAAATTCAGAAAAATTTATGGCTCTTTGGTACACTTACTGTTAAATTAAAAATAAATAAGTAAATACTGAAACAACTAAATACTACCATTCTTCCTCTCAACAAAATTAGCAGACATTTTAAAGTAGGACAAAATTTTGTGATATGAAATATGGAACTCGAAATAAGTTATTTTGACTGGTAGGCAGTTCTAATGTTAGTAAATAAAATTCTAAATTAATGTAAAAGTCCCTCAGATATGTTTTCCATCATAGATTTATCTAATTTAAGTGAGACTGTGAATATTTAAAATAATATAAAATTTAGAATGAAGAGTATATATACAATTTAGAATACAATAGAGAGTACATACAAAATTTATAATAAAGATTAAAGAGTATAAAATGCTATATGAGGGTTAAACGTTTGCCCCGTCCGCCATTTTGTCTCGCAGAGTCACGCATCTTTTGACACTGTAAATGGCGGATATCCTGTCCGATTCTGATCCTGCAAAGCTTATCTAGTTCTCAGAGACTGGTCAGTAAAATTCGATAACGAAGCAAAGACACGGAAATTAATTTTCTCGCACCTTTATCTGTCGTTGCAAGGTCGGAAATTAGTAGATCCGGACAGATCGGAGACAAAGCGTCTGTCGATCACAAAGAAGATCACGCACGAGTGAATAACCTTCAAAGAGATCGCAATGGAGGAGAAAATAAACGCTGGTCAATCGAGACGTTCGTAGAATTATTAAACAAAATGGATGTTCGAGTTATGGACGAGAATTTAACACGAGATGTATAAAAGTTATATTAATTGTTATTAAACGTGGCAAGTATTTGCTAGAGAACGTTTTATTGATTATATTATCATTCATATAATTTTTCATGTATTTCTGGTAATTTTCATTCCGTCAAATAATTAAGCTTGCATCAGTCACTTTGATAGAGTAACTTATTTAAATTTTATATATGTAAAACAATAAATTATATCAGAAAATTAGTCTTTAATATCTTTAAAATTAGTTATATGATTTTAAGATGAATTATTAAACGAATCGGGTTTTTAATTTAACAACTAATCTTATAATTTAAAAATGATCAATTTCTTATCAAATCCTGAATATCTTCAAAATAAAGCTTAGTAATAATTTTGAGTAAAAACGCGAGAAACATTATGTAAGAAAAATTATACACAGTGTGTAAATAAAAAAAGAAAATTGATTGGGGTACGTGGCATTCCACATGCATCGCGAATAGCGATTGCCGAGGATCATTAAGTCGTTCGTTAGAAATGTCACTATGTTTTGCGGCCGATTGCAAAGAGCAGACTCAGGCTGTCATTCAAATTCTTTACGAGGTGGTTTTCATGAATGGCTCGAGACCCAGTTCGATTTTCCAAGCGAGCAAAGCGGTTGGCACGGTTTAGAGAAAACGTGTAGTAATCCCTTTGACGACATATCGCCAAGTGGGCCAAGTACTTTGCCAGTGGAACGGATAGATGACCGATGACTCCGTCCAATCGTTGCATCATCGGTCACTTGATTATCCCGTAAACAGATTCAGAAAAATTGTCCCGTTGATCGCGGGGAAAAAATGGCACCTGTGGGTCGATACTTTGGCGCGATGACTCGCTTAGGTAATTAACCTGACTCATCTGACTTGTGCAGCTGCGTTCGATTTTATTTCTGTGTTAATTTCATTTCTTTGTTCCGATCTGTGACACTCTGGACATTTTACGATCGGAGAGTGTGGATGCACTGAGTGATTTATCGGTGATTCTGCAATGGACAATGAAACTTCCTTTGTTCATACGCGACACGAATACGGTCTTTGAATATCACCAGCATCGAAACCTAATCAGAATTCCTTTTTAATTGTTATAATGGTAATTGAATTACAGTGTCGTTTTCTTATTTAATATAATTTTGAATACGAGACTAAATTTTATTGAACATATTAATGTGAAGTTTATACAGTTTATAAATTGATTATGAATCTATCAAGGGTTTCAATTTTTCAAAACACGTAGTTTTCAAAAATGGAGACTCGAACTTAAGTAACAAAGTAAAAAGTTAAATTTAAAGATAACACTGAAATAGTGATGACTGTTTTTCCGAAATTTTCATCGGTAAACAATCGAAGAAAAATGGCCGCCCATTTATCAGACGGCATTCCAAGAAACGTGCGTACACAGTTTCGCGGTTGATTGAAATTATTCCACGGCGGACTGGAATTTTTTTGCCTATAAAACGGCACTTAATGATCCGTGGCAAATCTATCCAAGGTCGATCATTATTTCGCCATTAAAATCATAGCTCGCATGGCGTTATTAATTGCCGCTGTTTACGATGTAGCCACCTACATTGTAGCCCATAGAAACTAGCTGTTGAATAACGAAACAAGTTTCACGATACGCGTCCCGATACACAGGTTTCTCTCGAAAAATTCACAAGATCGGTTTGTTATTATCTGAATGAAATGTCGAATATTCATTTGTAAGCTAATCGTTTGAGGGGGACACACGAGGTAGAAAATCGTGTTCACTCGTTGAAAGCAAAAAAATTGTTGCTGAACTACTGTGACCGCGAATTACGCGGTCGGTATGCATAATACATCGTTAGTATTTCTGTTGACACGAAATAGAAATAGGGTGACTTTTATAATAAATTGTGAAGACATTAAAAAATATTTTTAGTATATTTTGCTAATATATGAAGAAATGTATGGAACATAATTAAACATTGTAGAACCCAATATCGAATATACATAAAGACTATGAAACATAATATTGAATATATATGTATAATTAAATGTTATATAGCACTATATTGAATATATTGTAAAAACTTTAAAAAACATTTTTAGTATATTTTGCTAATATATGAAAAAACATATGGAACATAACTAAGCATTGTAGAACACAATATCGAATATACTTAAACACTATAAAAGACAACATTGAATATGTATAATGAAATGTTACATAGCACAATATTGACTATATTGTAAAAACGTTAAAAATACATTCAGTACATTTTGTTAATATATCAAAAAGTACATGAAATATAATTGAACATTGTAGAACACAATATCGAATGTACACAAACATCATAAAATATTGAATATAATTATAGAGCACAGAATGTAAACGTGATAAAACACAGTATAATACAATTGAACATAATGAAATACAAAATTGTGTCTAATTAAACGGTATGATATAGAATACATGAAATCACGTGATATTGCTAAGATATTCGAGTATGTGAGCTAACGATGCACACCTAACGTTTTTTTGTCGAATATCGTTAAATAGAAGGATTAGCATAGTGGATGATCTGGTAGCGATACACGTACGATATCGCATAGGTGTGCGCGTAATGCATATCGTGGATCGTGATTAACCGTGTTAATGCGTCGATAAGTGGTCAGAGGCGTTGTCGCGGCTACGGCGAGCCTCCAAAGGCGAATAACGGAGTTCAGAACAGTGTTCAGGGCCTCTCCGCGAGTCTCGATCATCGGGGACTTACAATCACTTCGTTCTCATATTTATAACATATTCATAATTATCATGCGGGAGCCGAGGTCGAGCGATTTTGCAACGCGATACGATTACACGATCCTGCGAAGCGATCGGCTAACATGGCCGCCTCCTGTCGAGGGTGTTCATAGTTACTTACGCGATTTTGTAATAAATCGGATAACTAGTTTCTACGTTTTTTTTTTTTATTTATCCAACAGTCGAGCCTTTTTACGGATACGATACCGATTAAAATGAGAAAAAAATCGTGATATGACGTTTCAACGCGTTGAATGCCGTAGTGACATGTAATTGCACTTGCCAGCGGTATGATTATTCCATTTTTCGAATTCGAGGTGAAATAACTGCGTCGGGGGCAAATTTCTGTTGTATGGAAAAGGAAATCGATTTGAGGTCTCGATAATTTTCATCTGATTTTGATTCGATTATGGTCAGATTTTAATTCGATTCTGATTCGATTTTGGTGGATTTTGATTTAATTTTGAGTCGATTCTGATTCAAGTTTGATTTGTTTTTTGTCGGATTCTGATTTAACTTTGATTCGATTTTGGTTTGATTTTGATGTAATTTTGATTCGATTTTGGTTCGATTTTGATGCAATTTTGATTCGATTCTGATTCAAGTTTGATTTGATTTTGATTCGATTCGGATTTAACTTTGATTCGATTTTGATTTAATTTTGATTCGATTTTGATACAATTTCGATTCGATTTTGATGTAATTTTGATTCGATTTTGGATTCAATTTTAGTTCGATTTTGATGCAATTTTGATTCGATTCTGTCTCGCTTTTGATTCAATTTTGACTCGATTATGATTCACTTTTGATTTAATTTTGATTCAACTCAGATTCACTTTTGATTCAATTTTGGTCACATTCTAATTTGATTATGATTCAATTCTGATCTAATTTTGATTCAATTTTGATCTAACTTTGATCCGATTCTAATTCAATTTTGATCTAACTTTAATCCAATTCTAATTCAATTTTGATCTAACTTTAATCCGATTCTAATTTGATTCGTATTGAATTTTGATGTCATTTTGATCCAAATCTAATTCAATTCTAATTCGATTCAATTTTATTTTGATTCAACCATTCTCAAAAGTTCGAACCATTTTTCCACGTTCTTTCCAGTATGACAAAAATCGATGGTTACAGAAATAAACAGTGAATGAGGAAAGTAACCGAGGTCCGGTCGTTTTTCACCCCTGCAATAATGCGTATAGAATCGATAAGGATCGATCGAGCACGCGAGTAGCGGATTCTTGATCGAATCTAGATCCGGCGCGGTCGAGTTCCGTTCGAGTGACTCAGATTTATCATCGTCGTTGCCATTATCATTAACAATACTGTCAGCTCGTGTACTAATCGTGACTCGATTTAGCGTGTCTCAAACAAAACGTGACTTTTCTTTCGCGTAAACGACTTTTTCCACTAAATGTAACTGTTCCTGGGTTCTGATACAATGATCCCGAAAATTTCATCAGCTCCGGCCAAGAACGCGTTTGCCTAATTACAACTCGTGCTAGCCGAGGAAGCGTTCAAGGAGCCATAGAATTTATGATATGCGGAGAAAGTAACGGATCGACAATCTGAGCATATCTCTGCCTCCTCGCCAGTGAAATTTCACGTCGTGATCTTCGGTTTTTCGTTTTCAGCCGGGTCAGCGAACCGATCATGGGTTCATCTCGTGAATCACCTTGCTTTCTATATAGCAGATAATGAACCTGAATTGCAGGTGCAACCGTCATCTGACACGATTTATCGTTTAAAATATCGCGGTGTGTGTTTCAGTTTTTTAGTTTCTACTTTGTGCACGGTAATTAGACACCTTAGGTCTACTATTTTCTCCACGAATTCATACATTTTTACATCTGTGATTTTTATTCATTTAACACTTCCAATTATTATTTTGTGTCTGAATAAATCTTAGAATTGGTCTTTGCTTGATGTTCTAATGTATTTACTTGATATTAGATTTGAACGTACTGCAAAATGTTTTAATTTTTATTAAGCTAATTTGATGCATCTTAATTTTTATTTTAGATTTAGGTAAATTTCAAAACCGACCATTTTCAATTTTTACGTCGTGTAAATTAATTTGGTCTACTTGTTACATTAGACGTGAATGAATTTCAGAAAATTTTATTTTTCAAGTTTTTTAGATGTTCAAATTAATTTAATATCTTTCTAGTTACATGTATAATATTTTAGATTAAGTTGAACTAAAAAATTCTCTATAAAAATTTTACTAGTACCAATTTTTGTAACTTCCCATTTACAATTTTAAACATGAACAAACAATACTTCCATTTTCAATTTTTTCCCCCTGGAAATTGATAAAAATCTTCATCTAAACGATTAAAGTCTATCACCAGTCATTTGCACGAGATATCAAATACAAAAATAAAAGATTCCGACGTGGTTCCTCGTAATTTATAATCGTTTCCACAGCACGATCGACGAAAAACAAAAGTAAAAACCGAAAGAGAAGCTGGAAAACAACGCGTGGGACAAATAAGTGGCAATCGAAGCGTGACGTCGCGATGGAACGAGGCATGAATGAAAAAGTTTCCCGCAGACCTTGCCAGGATACCAATTAGAACGTCATATCACACGATTTTTTTTCAAATGCGCTAGAAAACGCACAGGGACACGTCCTTGCGATTCTAATTCTTCGAGGACCTATTCCTGCGGGGCGGGGCTCCTGTTATGAATGGAAAAAAGCAACGCGGCCTCGGATCGAGACTTTGATTGAAAGTCATCGTTGCACGAAGCATTTGCCGCAGGAAGAAACTACGGATCGACCTTACGTTTCTAATGCAACTGGATATTAAACGTTCGACGAGGATCGTTAATTACGCTGCGAGATGTTATTTATTGCTTCGTCGCGTCTGCGCTCCCGCCATTTTGACGAACGATTCGGGGGAAATGGCGGGCTTTCGGAAGTATCCGAATTGGAGTGAAATTACTGTTGAAATAAATTATCAAAGGAGTAAAAATCTTTCGAATTTGGGAACTCTGTATTTGGAAATTCAATAGTTTTCAAATTTAGAAGTGTGGCAGTTTGAAAATTTGGAAATTTCCACATTTGGGAGAGAAGTCTGCAAATTTTCAAATCTGGGAATTTACGAATTTCGTAAACTTTGAAATTTGCAAACTGTATTCGGCAGGTTTGAGATTTTTGAGGTTAAAAATTTAAAAATTCTTAAATGAAAATTCGCAAATTCTTAAATGAAGGAATTCAGAAATGTTCAAACCTAGAATTCTACAAGTTCAGAAATGAAACCGAGAATCCTACAAAACTTTTAATTTAATCCTTCAAAACTTTCGATATTTCAACACGCGGCAAACGTTGTCACTGCAACTCAGAGCCTACATATTACCAGCAAAGATCTTGAAATGTTGGTCAATTACGCGTTCGAAAAACGGCGCGAAAAGATGGTACGAAAGAACGGTTGCACAAAATGGAGATCGGAATACAATGTAAAACGGCAAGGTCGTTAATGTTGCGCAACAGTCGTAATAATTAATCTGTACTTTCTCTATAGCGGGTCTCTTCTTCATTTCCAGCTGGAGAATTTCACTCGCACGTTGGAACGGCTTTTCGAAGGAAGGCTAACGAGATGGTTGTGTTGGTGCGTGCATGCACGAGTTCACACAAGCGACTGATGTAATTTTTTTTTTTTACCTGTTACGAAATACACCGGACGTTTATCACGAAAGTCACGTAGGCAAACGAGAAAGAGGATTCTTCCGTGTAAGAAAGTTCCGAGGATCGCAGACGAATCTGGAAGCCTACTTCTCCGGACGTAATAACATATGGCGTTGATCTACCACGTGTTTGTGTAATTGGATGAAACGTTTATTGAAAGAAATTTGATATTCTCTTTCATTGAAGATTTGTTTCTTATGGAAGATTAGTAGTTTCTTAGGTGAATTGAATGAGGATTAGTCTCTAAAAATTTTAACCTTGCTGAATAACGTAGCTCACATGTGTTGAAACATACAAGGATTGGTTGAAACATACAAAAAGATTTGGTTGTGATGACTAAATTAAACTGTTTCCAGATTTTTAACTGCATTCTATGTATCGTAGACTATTATTTTAATTTTTGGTAGCTGACTGAAATCTTGCTGAATAACATAGCTCACATGTGTTGAAACATACAAGGTTTAGTTTTAACATACAAGAAGTGTTGTGATGACTAAATTAAACTGTTTCCACATTTTTAACTGCATTCTATATATTGTAGACTATTATTTTAATTTTTAGTAGCAATTTTAAATTTTGGTAGCTGATTCCAAATTTTGGTAGCTGACTGAAACTGTTTTTAGATATGGAACTTAAAATATTTTGAAATGTATTGAGAAATGAGAATGAAATAATGTCACCAAGGATAGAGTAGATTCTGTTAGCTCGTTTTAATTAGAATATGATTAGATAGCATCATTGAATTGCTGGATACATGTAGAGATCGTTAGATAAGTCTACAGAATGTTCCTATGCTATACATACTTTGAATATTAATATCGAATATAGAAATATTAAGTAACATGTTGATGGTAAATAGTTTGACATTACATTATTATATAGCTAATTGTTTCGTAATTATATAGATAATATATGAACTTTATCTGTGTTCATTTCATATTTAAATAAAGAGCACTTTATTGGTACATCGTGGAGTAGTTAGATCATGAATATCTTGAAAAAAAAACTTGTTTGCAATTATATAAAGTCGTTGATAAAAATATCTATGACATAAAAGTCTAATGACTTTGTTTATTGTAATTGATTTTTATACACTTGAAGTTACGTTAAATTTACACTGAAAGTCACAATGAATTTTAAATACATAAGATTTGAATATAGAAAAATACTTCTGAATGTTTAATATTTCGTTCATTGAACAAATTTTTGAATAAGAATGTTTTGAAAATATATTAAAACTTATTCTCTATTACCCCATAAATAAATAACAAAGTATATTTACAAAGTAACAAAGTGTATATACAAGTAAATAAGTAACCCAAATCTATATTCGCACAAAAGAAACTTAATCCTGATTTCATTTTAAAGTCACCGAAACAAAATTACTGTTTTATAAATTCCAAGATGATAAATGATTTTCCGAAGATCGAAAAGATCATGCACAAAAACGTCGTCACGCAATAAGTTAATAATAATAAACGGGGAAAGCGAGTTGCGATAGACGTTAATAAGAGTGCTCGCAATTATAGAGTTACGCGCTAATTTCCCGCCATTTCAATTTAAACGCGCGGCAAAGTTCCCGCGCTTTCTAGCGTTACAACCCAACTCCCTTTAACACCTTAACTACACTTTTACTTTTACAATTATCTACCAGTATATATTCCTGACAATATCTTCAAACAATTTTATCTTCGTCAATGTACCGTCACGATTTTATAACAATTCAAAATATTATTAACACGTTGAGTCGCATGGAGGTTGGACTTTGTGAATTTGGATTTTAGAGCGATATTGAGGAAGATACTTAAGCAAGATACTAAAGCAAAATATTTAAGCAAGATACTAAAGCAAAATACTTAAACAAGATACTAAAGCAAAATATTTAAGCAAGATACTAAAGTAAGACACTTAAGCAGGATATTAAGTTAATGTTATAAGTTATAACAGTAATTAATATATTTCTGATTACAACTTCTCAACGTTTCCACAATCAGAAATGTCGAAGATCAAATTTTTGTACACTCCGTTAGAAATACTCGAACATTCTTTGTAATAAAGTTTGATCTCAAATCATAAAATTTTTAACATAATACCATAAAAATATAAATTAAAGTTTGATAAAATTGTCTGAACTGCAAAGTTTGCAAAGTGACTGAGTACTGTAAAGATATAATAAATTACAAATCGAGACCAGTGACTTAACAAAACATTAACCAAGAAATGAAACAATTATACCGGAATCACACAGTGATTTTTACCATGATACTCAACGTGTCATCTAGATAATAAAAGACTCACCTCGATGCTGTAAGACTTCTTGATAGCGAACATTTCGCGATTCTTCTGTGCCGCTGCGACAGCCATCATATCCGCCGTGTTGTTCTTCGTGGACAAAACCGTTCGAGCCCAAAAAATCGGCTACTTCAGATAGCAGGTGCACGGATCACCGACGATCAATCAGCTCAATCACCGATCACGAAAATTATCTCGGTTTTCCGCTGCTCGAATCTTCACACCGGGACTCGTGGAGTCTCGATCTCAACGACAACAACAACGACGCTGACGACAATAACGGGTCAACTCCCGTGTTAGTCCGCTTTGAACGAAGCGTGCGAGCGAATGCGCCTACGGGGCGGATTGCCGCCGCATATAAACGTTGCCTCCCTTCACCGCCGACTAATGTCGGGGTCAGGGGTGCCCCCACCCCACCCTCGTTTCGGGTGGTCCATCAGCTGCAGCCACCACCAGCTCCGTCGTCGCCACCACCACGTCGCCGCTCCAACGGTGACGCTTCCATCGTCCGCGCAGAACAGCTTTCCGAACACCACGAGGTGGTTCGAGCTCCTCCGCATTGACCCTCGATCAGCTGTATCTTCGGTGATCAACCGAAATAGAGGACCGAAACGTTTATCGTCGAAATCGGACAAAGAGTACACCTGGTGGTCCATTTTTAAGAGACAAAGAGATACGCTGTGTCATCGAGCAATTAGAAGCAGGAAACCGCTATCGAATCGGTTACTATAAATAGCGACGGACACGCTATTTACAGCGAAACGTAGTTTCTTTGGACGGATGAAAATTTTCCTTAAGATTCGTTTCCGTGTTGCCGGTCACCGCGGACGTCACGAGCTGCAACGCCTGGAAACTCCCAAGTGCGATTCCAGATTCCGATACTCCTGGTTCGTTCCACTCTCACCGTGAATTCCCCGATACAACATTCCAGGAAAATGATCTGGTTCCGAAGAGTGGCAGACAAAAAGTTACCGGAGCCTGTTCGACGAATCTCGACCGAGGCTTTTTTTTTTCTTAATTGACGATGACGCATCGAGCGAGATCGTTCTGGAGCGTCTGGGGAATAATGTTCGCACACCTGTTCCGCGTTCACGTGATTCCAGGAAATTCAATACCAATGGGTGAAACCACGGGAAGAACCGCGATCAGAAATGTCTTCTTTATTACCGTTGCTGTTTAGTATGAGCGCTCGTGGTCACGCGATGTAGTGCAATGAGATGACGTTATGAGTAGTTACGGTACGAATTTTGTCGATGTGGTGAATTTTTATCTTGGGAATTTTAATGAGGCACATTTTTATCGTTGGAATTGTTAGATTTTTAATCGGAGTGTAGGTTTTATATACCGAGTTTTGGTACTATGAAGTTTGGAATGTTGGCGGATTTGGGGCTTAGGGATTTTAATGATTTAAATTTCAACCCTTTGAATTTGGATATTAGTTTGGATTTTACTTTCGACTTCGGAATTTTGACTCTAGGAATTTCTGCGTCCTGAATTTTGATCCTAGGAATTTCGACGCTTCGAATTTCCACTTCAGGAATTTCAATGCTACGGATTTCGATTATAAGATTTTCCACGTTCCCGATTTCGGTTCTAGGGATTTCGACGCTCCGAATTTCGACTCTAGGAATTTCCACGTTCCGAATTCCGATCTTAGGAATTTCCACGTCCCGAATTCCGACTCTAGGAATTTTTGCCACCCGAATTTCCACTCTAGGAATTTCCACGTCCCGAATTCCGACTCTAGGAATTTGTACATCCCGAATTTCGACCTTGGGACTTTCCACGTCCCGAATTCCAACTCTAGGAATTTTCATGTGCCGAATTCCGACTCTAGGAATTTCGATGTGCCGAATTCCGACTCTAGGAATATTCACGACCCGAATTCCGGTTCTAGGAATTTCCACGTCCCGAATTCCGACTCTAGGAATTTCTACGTCCCATATTTCCACCTTAGCACTTTCCACGTCCCGAATTCCGACTCTAGGAATTTGTACGTCCCGTATTTCCACCTTGGGACTTTCCACGTCCCGAATTCCAACTCTAGGAATTTCCACGTCCCGAATTCCGACTCTAGGAACTTCCATGTGCCGAATTCCGGCTCTAGGAATTTCCACGTCCCGAATTGCGACTCTAGGAATTTCCACGTCCCGAATTTCGACTCTAGGAATTTCCACGTCCCGAATTCCGATTTCAGGAATTTCCACGTCCCGAATTCCGACTCTAGGAATTTGTACGCCCCGAATTTCCATCTTGGGACTTTCCACGTCCCGAATTTCGACTGTAGGAATTTTCATGTGCCGAACTCCGACTCTAGGAATTTTCACGACCCGAATTTCCACGTCCCGGAATTCCACCTTAGAACTTTCCAGATCCTGAATTCCGACTCTAGGAATTTCCATGTCCCGTATGCCGACTCAAGGAATTTCCACATCCCGAATTCCAATTCTAGGAATTTCCATGTCCCGAATTCCGACTCTAGGAATTTCCACGCTACAAATTTCGATTCTAGTTACGTCTACGTCTCAAATTTTGCTACTTGCAGTTTTGACCCTATACGAATTGCAACGTCCCAATTTTCAAAGTTCTAAATTTGCGCTCTAGGAATTTTTATGTCTGCAATTTCAACTCTATATGAACTGCAATTCCCTGAATTTCAATCATAGACGTATTCCCGAATTTCAATGATATGTGCTTTCAATAGTAAATATATTTAGTCATCATTACAGTTAAATCACGATGGAGTTTAGGATGCGTGGAATAAATCAAGCCGGAAGTTTTCTATCGACCTTCTTCCTTATCTCGGCAAAGAGATCCAACATTAGTAGAGTATCGTTGGGAACAATATGTTGCATAGATCGTCAGGATATCGTGTACAGTCACGATCAAATATTGCTTCCATCGGACCAATGTGGTAATTAAAGAAAATGAGGCTTTAAATTAATTGATTTTTAGGGACATTTTGGTTTAGGAATTTTAAATACTGATATTCTTAAATATGTAGATTTTGAAACTGTGAAATTCTTAAATTCCTTTGTTTCTAGGTTCCCAGAACACAAGGTACTTAAATACTTCTATATCGAAATTCCTAGACTCACAATTCAAATTACTATATTTCCAAAGTCCCTATATTTCCAAACTCAAATCTCCGAATTGCTAAAACTTCAAATTCTCAAATCCCAAAGTCCTTATATTTCCAAACTCTCAATTCCCCGAATTTCTAAAGTTTCCAATTCTCAAATCCCCAAATCCCTATATTTCCAAATCCTCAAATCCCAAAGTCCCTATATTTCTAAATTCTCAAATCCCCGAATTGCTAAAATTCAAAATTCTCAAATCTCCAAATTCCTGAAGACCCAAATTCTTAAATCCCCAAATTCCTAAAGTTTCCAATTCCCAAATCCCCAAATTTCTAAAGTTTCCAATTCTCAAATACCCAAATCCCTATATTTCCAAATTCTCAAATCCAAAAGTCCCTATATTTCCAAATTCTCAAGTCCCCGAATTGCTAAAATTCCAAATTCTCAAATCTCCAAATTCCTACAGACCCAAATTCTCAAATCCCCAAATTCCTACAAACCCAAATTCTCAAATCCCCAAATTTCTAAAGTTTCCAATTCACAAATCCCCAAATTTCTAAAGTTTCCAATTCTCAAATCCCCAAATCTCTATATTTCCAAATTCTCAAATCCCCGAATTGCTAAAATTCCAAATTCTCAAATCTCCAAATTCCTACAGACCCAACTTCTCAAATCTCCAAATTTCTAAAGTTTCCAATTCTCAAATCCCCAAATCCCTATATTTCCAACTTCTCAAATCCCAAAGTCCCTATATTTCCAAATTCTCAAATCCCCGAATTGCTAAAATTCCAAATTCTCAAATCTCCAAATTCCTGCAGACCCAACTTCTCAAATCTCCAAATTCCTAAAGTTTCCAATTCTCAAATCCCCAAATTCTCAAGTCCTCAACTTTCAAACTCCTCGAGTTCTCCAATTCCCAAGTTCCACTAAACTACACAAATCCCCAAATTCTGAGGTCCTAATTCCGAAATCCCCGACCGAAAAACCGACAAATCCCGAAAATCCCAAAATGTTCGCGTCATCTAATTCCAACCCCATCTCCAAGTCCCGCGACCTTCAGAAACCCGTGCAAACCTCGTCACCCTGCGTGGGCGACTCGCTGTCCTTTAATCACCATATTATTCCTGGGAAATCCAGATTTGCCGTTGACTGTACGCATACGTATACGTACACAGCGATCGTACGCGCCTCCATTCCACCAATGCTGCTCTAAATGAGACGCGATCTTACTTTCATGCATCAAGGCCGCTCTAAGAGCACGGAAACTGAGCGGCACTTGCTCTGCGTCAGATCGACAACACGCGTGTACGCACGTAACCCGATAATTCACGGGTTTCTACATCGACGCAGACCGGTCTAACCGAACGTTCGATGCACGCATATCAATTTCTTTTTTTTTCTTTTTCTTTATTCCGAATAGGTTTTCCCCTCGAGACGTAGCAGAAGACGTGCGTACGCGAAATGTCTGACATTCCTGGCGAACGGGAACTGACGTTTCGACGTCACGTACGCACCCACTGAATACGTTCCGACTTTTTTTCCTGTGTTCTTTCCTCCTTCTTTCGCGAGGAGATTTATTTACCTGGTTTACCTGCTTCGGGTGACATTAACGGCTGTCACGTAAGCGGGCTCTTTTTTTTAATAGACGTGAGTAATCATGAGTGGCGCCTGAGAAAGATGCTTGTAGGTAGTTATTGTTTTGAGTGATACGGTTTTGGACATTTGGGATTTAGGAATTTGGGGAATTTAGGGCGTAGGATTTTGGGGTTTTGATGATGGGGATTGAGGGATTTTGGGATTTGGGAGATTTTGCAGTTTGAGATTTGTGGGGTTTGTGGGTTTTGAGGTGTTGAGTGATTGGAATTGTTGGATTTTGGGATTTGAGAATTTTGGAATTTTTAAATTTGTAAGCTCTTAGGTTTTTGGGGTATTGAATGACCAGGATGGAGGGATTTTGGGAGTTGAGAGATTTTGCAGTTTGAGATTTGTGGGGTTTGTGGGTTTTGAGGTGTTGAGTGTTTGGAATTGTTGGATTTTGGGATTTGAGAATTTGAGAATTTTGAAATTTGTAAGCTCTTAGGTTTTTGGGGTATTGAATGACCAGGATGGAGGGATTTTGGGAGTTGAGAGATTTTGAAGATTGAAATTTGTGGGGTTTGTGGGTTTTGGAGTGTTGAGTGATTGGAATTGTTGGATTTTGGGATTTGAGAATTTTGGAATTTTTAAATTTGTAAGTTATTAGGTTTTTGGGGTATTGAATGGCCAGGATGGAGGGATTTTGGGAGTTGGGAGGTTTTGAAGTTTGAAATTTGTGAGTTTTGTGGATTTTGGGGTGTTGAGTGATTGGAATTTTTGGGACTAGGGACTTGAGAAGTTTGGAAATTTGAAATTTGTGAATTTTTAAGGTTTTGAGCTTTTGGATACTTGGGATGGAGGGATTTTGGGATTTGGGAGGTTTTGAGGTTTGAGATTTGTGGGTTTTGTGGATTTTGGAGTGTTGAGTGATTGGAATTTTTGGGACTAGGGACTTGAGAAGTTTGGAAATTTGAAATTTGTGAATTTTTAAGGTTTTGAGCTTTTGGATACTTGGGATTGAATGATTTTGGGATTTGGGAGGTTTCGAAGTTTGAGATTTGTGGGTTTTGTGGATTTTGGAGTGTTGAGTGATTGGAATTTTTGGGACTAGGGACTTGAGAAGTTTGGAAATTTGAAATTTGTGAATTTTTAAGGTTTTGAGCTTTTGGATACTTGGGATTGAATGATTTTGGGATTTGGGAGGTTTCGAAGTTTGAGATTTGTGGGTTTTGTGGATTTTGGAGTGTTGAGTGTTTGGAATTGTTGGATTTTGGGATTTGAGAATTTTGGAATATTGAAATTTGTAAGCTCTTAGGTTTTTGGGGTATTGAATGACCAGGATGGAGGGATTTTGGGAGTTGAGAGATTTTGCAGTTTGAGATTTGTGGGATTTGTGGGTTTTGGGGTGTTGAGTGATTGGAATTTTTGGGACTAGGGACTTGAGAAGTTTGGAAATTTGAAATTTGTGAATTTTTAAGGTTTTGAGCTTTTGGATACTTGGGATTGAATGATTTTGGGATTTGGGAGGTTTCGAAGTTTGAGATTTGTGGGTTTTGTGGATTTTGGAGTGTTGAGTGATTGGAATTTTTGGGACTAGGGACTTGAGAAGTTTGGAAATTTGAAATTTGTGAATTTTTAAGGTTTTGAGCTTTTGGATACTTGGGATTGAATGATTTTGGGATTTGGGAGGTTTCGAAGTTTGAGATTTGTGGGTTTTGTGGATTTTGGAGTGTTGAGTGTTTGGAATTGTTGGATTTTGGGATTTGAGAATTTTGGAATATTGAAATTTGTAAGCTCTTAGGTTTTTGGGGTATTGAATGACCAGGATGGAGGGATTTTGGGAGTTGAGAGATTTTGCAGTTTGAGATTTGTGGGATTTGTGGGTTTTGGGGTGTTGAGTGTTTGGAATTGTTGGATTGTTGGATTTTGGGATTTGAGAATTTGAGAATTTTAGAATTTTGAAATTTGTAAGCTCTTAGGTTTTTGGGGTATTGAATGGCCAGAGTCGTGGGATTCTGGGATTTGGGAGGTTTTGAAGTTTGACATTTGTGGATTTTATGGATTTTGGGGTGTTGAGTAATTGGAACTGTTAGAACTTAGAACTTGAGAAGTTTGGAAATTTGAAATTTGTGAATTTTTAAGGTTTTGAGCTTTTGGATGCTTAGAATTCAGGGATTTTGGAGTTTGGGAGGTTTTGAAGTTTGACATTTATGGATTTTGTGGATTTTGAGATGTTGAGTGATTGGAATTGTTGGATTTCGAAACTTGAGAATTTTGAAATTTTGAAATTTGTAAGTTCTTAGGTTTTTGGGGTATTGAATGGCTAGGATGGAGGGATGTTGGGAGTTGGAAGGTTTTGAAGTTTAAGATTTGTGCGTTTTGTGAATTTTGGTGTGTTGGATGATTAGGACTGCTGGATTTTGAGACTTGAGAATTTTGGAACTTTGAAATTTGTGAATTTCTAGGACTGTAGGATATTTGTAGTTTGTTACTCTTGAATTTTAGGACTTGAGAATTTTGGAACTTTAAAATTTATGATTTTTTAAGATTCTTAATTATTGAAAGTTCGAGGCTTTCGAATTTTCAACTCTGAGAATTTTAGAAGTTCGAAATGTTAGATTTTCTAAAGTTTTTGGTTATTGCAGGTTTGAGACTCTTAAATTTATAGACCTGATCATTTTGAAAGTTTGAAATTTCTGAATGTTCTGAATTTTGGAATTTTTAATCTTTACAACCTTGAAACATCAGAAACAAACATTATACCGTAATTTGCTATTTTGCAATGAAATTGATTACTATACTTCATAAATCGAGTGTCTTATTACAAGCTCCCAAACAATGTTACAAACCGAGGTTGAAGTAGCGTACAAAAATTTGTATCAGTCGGTGAAAGGTTCCATAGTCGAATAGATACACCATAGCGATTAGTTCCTCAACCTAATTGTTATAATGAACCTTGGATAAGACTTTTTTGTACAGATAACGAGTTTCATTTCATTTGGTGACTCACAATCTTTAACAACATTCACGTACCGTTACTTTCGATTTTTCCCAAAGTATCGAAATCATGGTCATTTCAACAATTTTGTATACGCCTGTTTCGGAAACGTGATACGATTCTAAAAAACAAACATGGTGTCACGGAAAGGTGTCAATTACATGTAGAGTATGTACATACGGATCACCATTAATCATTATACACTAATGATTCTTTGACGTGAATAGGTTAATCTGGTTATAGTTAAGTTGAACTACGTTAATTAGGCTATTGTTAGGTTAATTGGAATATAGTTAAGTTATAATAGATTAATTAGACTATAGTAAAGTCATAATAGGTTAATTGGGCTATGGCTAAAATATAGGTAAAATATAGGTAAAGGGTTATTTTTCAGGAAACTTGGAAAGTTGGAAAATGAGATGTAGTAGGAATGAGAGACGTTTGAAAATGTTCAAAATCTAGGGATTTTGGAATTTAGAAACTCGAAAATTTGGAAGTTTAGAAATGTAGAAAATTTGAAAATTAGAAATTGGGGAATTTGAAAAATTCAGAATGTGGGAATTTGTGAATGTCGAACTTTGAAGAAATTTGGAACTTGAGAATTTAAAGATACTAAAATATTGTAAAGTGGAAATTTAAAAATTGGAAAATTTCGACACTAGGAAATTTGAAATTTGGAAAATTGAGAAATTGAGAAAATGGGAAATTGAGGAATTGGGGAATTGGGGAATTGAGGAATTGGGAAATGAGGAAATGTGGAAATGTGGAAATGGGAAAATTGGGAAATTGAGAAATTGCAATTTGTAATTTTGGAATTTTGGAATTTGGAAATGGGGAATTATGGAATTTTGGAATTTGAAAATGTTGGAAATTGGGAGTTTTGGAATTTTAGAATTTTGGAATTTACGGACTAGGGAATTTAGTAACTAGGGAATTTTGGAATTTAGGGGTTAGGGAATTTAGTAACTAGGGAATTTGGGAATCTAGGGACTGGGGAATTTTGGGTTTTGGGAATTTGGGAACTAGGGAATTTAGGGACTAGAGAATTTGGGCATTTAGGAACTGGGGAATTTGGAAATTTAGAAACTTGGAATTTTGGAAAATTGGGAAATTGGGAAATTGGGAAAATGGGAAATTGGGGAATTGGGGAATTGGGGAATTGGGAAATTGGGGAGTTGGGAAATTGGGGAATAGGGAAATGCGGAATAGAGAAATGGGGAAATTGGAAAATTTGAGAATTTGGGATATTAGGAAATTAGGAAACGGGAAATGAGGAAATGGGGAAATGGGGAAATAGGGAAACGGGGAAATGAGGAAATGAGGAAATGGGTAAATAGGGAAACGGGGAAATGGGGAAATGGGGTAATGGGGAAATGGGGAAATGGGGAAATGGGGAAATGGGGAAATGGGGAAATGGGAAATTTGGAAATTAAGGAATTGGGAAATTAGAAAATTGGGATATTGGGAAATTGGGAAATTGGGAAATTGGGAAATTGGGAAATTGGGAAATTGGGAAATTGGGAAATTGGGAAATTGGGAAATTGGGAAATCGGAAAATTAGGAAATTGGAATTTGTAATTTGGAAAATTGAGAAATCAGGAAATTGGGAAATGGGGAAAGTAGAATTTGGAAAATTGAGAAATTAGGAAATTGGGAAATTGGGAAATTTGCAAATTAGAAATGTCGAAACTGGGAATTTAGACAATTGAGTAATTGGGGAATTAGGAAACTTGGAAATTTAAATACATAGAAATTCGAAAATACAAAAATTCATACATAATGATCTTGTATGTACACATAAAGTGTCCCTTCTCATTCAACTTATCATTCAATCCAACATTTCCTCCATTCCCGTTTACTCGACCACAGTCCGTCTTACAAAACACCTACCTACGCTTCTAAATCAAAATTCAGATAGTATCAAGATGCTCATACCAAAGTAAGGAAAAGACTCATCAACGTTATATCACGCCGCGAGAAATGTTAATTGGCCAAGTGCGTTCGTTTAATGCACGCACTTACGAAACGTACGCACGTATTTTATCCGAGATATTTCGAGATTAGGAAACCGGGACTGATGATAACCGTGGATGAGGATACACCACTCTTCTTCGGTCGAGGAAAAATGTTTATGGCGCGCGTAACACCAATACGTCACATGCACCTTCGTTGCTGGACGCAAAAATGGTGCCAGCTGATCACGTGAAAATTACCGTCATAAAATCAATTAACATCCAACTTTCCTCCAAGGATTTAAGTCGTCTATTTTGTTTTTAACGATGTGGCCATATTTCTTGTCTTTGATCTATGAGTGACATGTTGTTATAAGATATTTCTGGTTCAATTCTTTGGACATTTTTAGTGTTATGGGGTTTTTACATTAAACCTAAACAAGTTATATTAAATCTGGACATTTTTTGTCTTTAATGTAGTATATGGAATGATAAAGGGATGGTGAACTATTTTTTTTAATGTACAAGTCTTAAACAATTGTGTTTTGAAATTTATGTAAAATCTGGACATTTTTGGTTTTTAATGTAGTATATGGAATGATAAAGGGATGGTGAAATATTTTTTTTAATGTACAAGTCTTAAAGAATTGTGTTTTGAAATTTATGTAAAATCTAGTCATTTTTGGTTTTTAATGTAGTATATGGACTGATAAAGGATTAGTGAAATATTTCTTTCTAATGTGAAAGTATTGAACCATTGCAATGCTGTGGTGTTTCGAAATTTATGTAAAATCTGATCATTTTTTGTTTTTAATAAAATTGTTAAAAAATATTGCTTTGACTCTTACTTAAATATATAGTATTTTATTTATGTAAATAGTAAAACCATAAAAATAATAATTTAAAATTTACCCTTTAGTTGTGATGGTTCGATAATTGACAATAAATCATGGATCACATCGATATGCTTGAAATATCGATGACACGAATATCTGTTAAAACGTACCGTTTAATTAAATTGTACCAGTATGTATTTCGTTATCGAACTTCGAGGCGAGAATTTATTAGCGATCAAATGAAAATAATCGACCTTGATCCTGATATTCAACGAATTTGACATAACTCGATTGGTGTTGCGTTGTCGAAACCTGTTCGGCGTTTGAAAAAACCCGGTGCATAGCCAATGAATCTCGAAACCTACGATTATTCGATATTAATGACCGGATCAAGTTCAATATAGTTTAGTACATTTAAATACGAATCAATTCCAATAATTCTTGTTAGCAAATGTAATAATTCATTCGATGTATATCTGCAAGTTATTTGGTTATTAGCTGTTAATTGATTTAATTACAATTTGACAACTTCTGTTTTTTATTGGTCAATGATCTAACATGTCGTATGCATAATATTATATGTTCAAATAGATCTTAATTACTGTAGAAATTTATGTGTTGATATTGACGTTATTTCTATTTCAAGATTTTATAATTATTAATTATGATGTTTCATTCTATCAGCTAATTATTTTGATTTAATTATTAAATGCTTCGTTATTTGGAAATTGTATAGTTTGGGAAATTAGACAAATTGAAAAATTTGGATAATTTGAGAATTTTTGAATTTTGGAACTTTGGAAATTTAAAACATTGGAATTTGGGAATTTTACAAATTTGGAAATTTGGAATTTTGGAACTAGGGAATTTAGGGACTAGGGAATTCAGGAACTAGGGAGTTTCTGAATTTGGAAATTTAGGAATTAGGGAATTTCGAAATACGGGAATTTAGGAACTAGTGAATTCGTAAATTTGGAATTTTAGGAACTAGGGAATTTTGGAATTTGGGAACTTAGGAACTAGGGAATTTAGTAACTGGGGCATTCTGGAATTTAGGAACTAGAAAATTTGGGAATTTAGGGACTAGGAAATTTAGGAACCTGGAAATTTTTGAATTTGGGAACTTCGGAACTAGGGAACTTAGTAACTAGGGCATTTTGAAATTTAGGAACTAGGAAATTTGGGAATTTAGGGACTAGGAAATTTCGGAATTTAGAAATTTAGGAACTAGGGAATTTAGAAATTTGGGAATTTAGGAACTAGGGAATTTAGGAACCAGGGAATTTTGGAATTTGGGAACTTCGGAACTAGGAAATATTGGAATTTAGGAACTAGGGAATTTGGGGAATTTGGGAATTTAGGAACTAGGGAATTTGGGAATTTAGGAACTAGGAAATTTGGGGAATTTGGAAATTTAGAAAGTTTGTAATTTAGGAACTTGAAAATTTTAGATTTGGGAAATTTCGAAATTTGGAACTTTAGAAATTTGAAAATTTCCTAGTAACCTGAATAATTTGGTAATTTAAAGATTTGAAAATTTACATCTTTCAACTAATAACCCCAAATAATGGGCACTATTATTCTTCGTGCACAACAATTACGTCGTCAAAGGCAATCATCCACGCATCCTCGTTTCCATGAAAACGTAATAACGCAATAATCCCAGTTAAGAATCGTATTAACTAATCCTGTCTCGAAGCGATTTCAACAATTTCCAATCAGTCGTGGTCACTTAATCACAAGTAAATAAAAATCGTCTCGAAAAGTTCAGCGTATCCCTTCCACTTCTCGTTTCTCATCGTCCAAGTATATTACTCTTGTGCCCGTTTTCATAGCGGTTGACGCAGGAACGCGTCACTGTCGCAATGATCCTGTTTTCCTGTCCACTTTTCCATTTTTTCTCACCGTCAAACACGTCTATCAATGACGTCCATGATTTCTAGCTGCTCTCTCCGATCATTATTTTCCGCGAAATTTTCCTACTAGGAGAAATGATATCGGGGAATACTTGTTGGTCTCAACTCTATTTTCCTTGTAAGAAAATTGAAACCAATTAACGATTTATAAGTTTCTCGTGAACACGATACTTCCCCGAGATATTTCGCATTCTGTTTCTTCCTTCGATTATATATTTTTCTTTATTATGATTCACTGAGACGCTCGGGATTACCGATGATTGATGTGTGCCCAACATATGAGGACACGACATTTGCATGTGCAATCTAATTTGTATGCGGTTACAAAAGTTTCCGGACAAATATACGTTCTTATAAATACGTTGGAGTAAATTCCTTGAAAATGGTTATGTCACTCTGAATTCGTTACAAAATGACTACTGTAACCGCAGCGATGGTAAAACTAAACCGGGGTTTTTAGGTTATGCGAGCTGCACGATACAAAATTATTGGAATCATGTTTGCTCTTATAAATTGAATTAATACGAATAGTAAGAGTAAACTGGGGTTTTTAGGTTATGCGAGCTGCACGATACAAAATTATTGGAATCACTCCCATAAATTGAATTAATACATAATAATGATACATAGTAGTGATGATCTATTTAGTTAGTGTTACTTAACTAACAAAATTGATGTTACCTAACCTTGTCAGGGACAAAAATTCTATTGCCTGCAAGTAGTTTTATAATTTTGTGAATTTATACTTATATATTTTTTTAAATTCCTTTAAGTTCCACATTTTCTGCTATTTACAATTATTTATTGTATAAATAAATTCCACTTCGAATTCATTTTTACTTTCAGAAGACAATCAGGTGAATTACTGCCGCAACTCAAGGACGTTCTTTTAAATTTTTATTTTTATTAGAAACAGTGTTATATATTTTCCACAAAAAATTATTATATAATATCTTAGTAATATTTATAAATATTCCAGAATTGTTTTATGATGTTTGGCTATAACATATATGTGTTATTTCGCTAAAACAGTGAAGTAATTAAAATGGTTTCACTAAATAATTTCACTAAAGAGTTTCAGTAAACAATTTTCCTAAGATAGTGAAATAACAATCATGATTCTATAGAATATGAAGAGTACTATGAATGGTTAAAATACTGAATAAATAATATTGTACTACAAGTATATATTTATATAATTCTACTAATGTTTCTTATATAAAGATTTTTTTAACGAAGGTCCAGAGTATTCGTTTCGAAAGCTTTTCAACAATTTTCTATTTCGTAGTACCGCGTTGAAAAAGGAAAATGAGGAATGAAGTTGTAATTGATACGTCAGGGGAACACAAAGAGACGTTTATTGCGCATTTCTGGATTAAATCGAAGTTGACCATTGCGGTCTACAACTAGAAGAATGTTGCTAAACGTTTAATTACTGTCACAAACTTGCGGAAATGTGTTTCAACTTGCCATTCTTGTATAAAGGAAAATAAAGTTGTGTTTTATTACGTGTCATGACGCAGGTTAGTGTCATATGTTTGTAAGAATTTGGTGGGTGGAATTTTTGTATTCAGAATATTCCTTGATTTTTCAAATTCGAAGAAATTCGGATTTCTTAAATTTTCATATTCCATTCACAATTTTTAATGTTTGAAATTTTCACATTTCTAAAATTCTAATCTTTGAATCCATCAATTTTGCATTTCTACAATTTTCTGAATTTCTAATTGTTTAAGGCCCGAACTTCTAAAATTGACATGTCCTCAAATGTTCATATATCCGAGTTTCTGGATATTCAAATTTCTACATTTTCAAGTTTAAAATTTCTATGTTACCAACTCTACAAATTACCAATTTTTCCAATTTTCCGAATTCTGAAATTTTCAAATTTTCAAACTCCCAATATTTGCGAGTCCCAAATAAAACTTCTAAAGTTCTAAAAACGCCTTGCACTATGATATACTTGTCACGTGCGTCACTGAGCACTAACTAGTCACTGCTACAATATATGTGTAAAAACAGACAAAGAAAGTTGAAATTGATCACAGCCGAGTGTGTCACGAGTACGTCGCAAGTGCGTCATGAGTGTACCACAAGTGCGCCACGAGTGCGTCACATGTGCGTCATGAATGCATCACGAGTGTCACAAGTGCGTCACAAGTGCATCACGCGTGCGTCACAAGTGCGTCATGAATGCATCACGAGTGTCACAAGTGCGTCGCGAGTGCGTCACGGGTATCACAAGTGCATCACAAGTGTTAAGTGTGTCACGAGTGCGTCACGAGTGTGACAAGTTCGTCACAAGCGCATCACGTGTGCGTCACAAGTGCGTCATGAATGCATTACGCTGTCACAAGTGCGTCGCGAGTGCATCACGAGTATCACAAGTGCGTCACGAGTGCGTCACGAGTGCGTCACAAGTGTGTCACGAGTGTCACAAGTGCGTCACGAGTGTCACAAGTGCGTCACAAGCGTCAAGTGTGTCACAAGTGCGTCACGAGTGTCACAAGTGCGTCACGAGTGTCACAAGTGCGTCACGAGTGCGTCACAAGTGTCACAAGTGCGTCACGAGTGTCACAAGTGCGTCACGAGTGCGTCACGAGTGTGTCACGAGTGTCACAAGTGCGTCACAAGCGTCAAGTGTGTCACAAGTGCGTCACGAGTGTCACAAGTGCGTCACGAGTGCGTCACAAGTGTCACAAGTGCGTCAAGTGTGTCACAAGTGCGTCACGAGTGTCACAAGTGCGTCACGAGTGCGTCACAAGTGTCACAAGTGCGTCACGAGTGTCACAAGTGCGTCACGAGTGCGTCACGAGTGCGTCACAAGTGCGTCACGAGTCTCAAAACAGTGCAAGGGATTAATCTCTTAAGCTACAAATTTTTCGACAGTTGCGTCAGTCCTCACTATAATATTAAGACAAACGAAGAAGCTTGAAATGTTGAATATATTCTGGATCTTCCATTATACAAATTACAGGTGTTTGACAAAAGGACAAATTGATAAATTTAGGTTTGTCACGTTTGAACTGTGCGTCACGAGTGTGACGTTACAAGTCGAAGGGGTTAATATCACCCAAAAATCTACAATTGTCCCGCTCCCTTTATCGCCACGGTAGGCATATTTGCCTCTGACTGTACAACCAGTTGCTCGGCTAAATCGACGATTAATTCTCTTTCATCGTCGTGAACAAGAGCAATACAGGAGTTGGTGAGATTTAACGCGAGATAGCGCTCCCAGTATTCGCAATTTATTCGCTGATCGTTAACGAGCTCGCCTTTACGTTCCCTCTCACGTTGGCCAGCTGTTCGTTATGGTGGATACAAAACACCGGCAATCGCTGAACACCTTGCCCAATGCAACCGATATCGTGCATTCGGAATAATTCTCCGTCTTTGTTTCTCGTTTACACCGTTACGCAGACAATAACTTATACAATAGCCGGATAATTAGTTCCCTAATGCAAATCGATCGACTGACTGCCGGCCGAGCCTTGAACGACGTAGCTGTTTTGCTAACGCGGGGGCTCGATTATGCTAATTGCACTAGTAATAAACTCGTCCATTCGGCATCCTTCTTTTAATTGCTATGCTTCGTTACGTGATTAGTCAGAGTCCCGTTTGTCGAGCCTATCGTCGCAGTTTCTTTCGTTCTTTTAGTTTTATTATTAACTAGGGTTGTCAAATAGTTTAGCTTAGGGAAATTTAAACTAACGTTTAGCAAATAATTTATGTTACAGACTGTCAGACACGTTACAAATATTATTTTTATATTTTTCATTCGGTTGTAATTCTTGCAAAGAATGGTGTTCCGCCATTTTGAATTACGAGAGTAATATTTAGAGAGATGTAGAATTAACTGTAATACTACATGTTACAAATATAATTTTTATTTCTTTATTCGTTTTCATTAATTCTTGCAAAGAATGGTGTTCCGCCATTTTGAATTACTAGAGTAATATTTAGGGAGATGTAGAATTGACTGTAATACTACACGTTACAAATATAATTTTTATTGCTTTATTCGTTTTCATTAATTCTTGCAAAGAATGGTGTTCCACCATTTTGAATTACGAGAATAATCTTTAAGGAGATGTAGAATTGACTGTAATACTACACGTTACAAATATAATTTTTATTACTTTATTCGTTTTCATTCTTGCAAAGAATGGTGTTCCGCCATTTTGAATTACAAGAGTACTCTTTAGAAAGACGTAGGAATGACTGCAACATCACACGTTACAAATATAAGTTTTCTATTTTTCATTCGTTTCCATAATTCTTATGAATGGTGGTGTTTTTCCACCTTCTTGAATTACAAGAATCTTTATGGAGATATGGGGGTGATACAGAAGTAATTATTTAACAAGACATCGGATATAATTATTTAGTGAGATGTAGAGATAACTCGTCAAAAATAATGATTATTTACCGAGACGTAGGTATAATTCATAGAGAGTAATCGTTTAGTGAGAAATACGAATAATTTATAGGAGATAATCATATAGCGGGATGTAGGGATAATTCATCAAAGATTGTTCGCTGAGATGTACAGATAATTACATGTCGAGATGCAATTACTTAGTACGATATTTAGGAAGATATAAACAATTTATTAAAGTATAGGCTGTCTTCGTTTTTGACGATTTTAGACAAAATTTCGTTCTTGACGATTTCAATAAAAATTTCGAATTTTGACGTTTTAGTAAAAATCATATAAAAATTGTTTCGACACCTCATTCTTGACTGTAAGTTGTATTTGACCTATGAACACAAAAGACTTGTATTCAATAATCACATTTTTAAACAACCTTGATTTGTTTTTGCCAGCGTCCAGATTTTGAAAGGCATCGATAAAATGAATAACTATAAATAATGAAAATATGTGTAATAAAATACCTATACATGATACGTAAGCTACAGTAATAGTCTAGTAACTATAATAATAAAGTTCTGCGAATATTTTCAGGAATTGCACGTACCTTTCGCGAGCAGTTATCAAAGTTTTTTCATTCGATTCTAAGAGGAATGGAAAAGTTGAGTTTCAGGGAAACAGAGACCTATAATGTGCGTGAACATGTTCTGTAATTAGGTGATTTGAACGGCGGTAGCCGTTTAAGAGGAATTAGTTACGTCGATAAGACTCCATTACGACAGGCGGCCATTACACGACCAAGCGTAACAAAATGATCGACTACTGAAACCACCTAAACATGTTTTAATAATTGAACTTTATTGACTGCGTTTAGGACTAATCAGAGTAACAACTGTTTTTGAGCGCTGGAAAATGCGTACTAAATGGGGTATGCGGATATTGAGATCTGATAATATTGAAAGTTGGAAGTATTGCGGTTTAGGAAATTGGGGATTTGGAGATTTAAGGAATTTGGGGCTTGCGATTGGAAGATTTAGGAATTTAGGGATACAGGGATTTAGGGACTGAGGGATTTAGGGATTTAGGGATTTAGGGATTTAGGGATTCCGGGATTTAGGGATTTAGGAATTTAGGGATTTAGGCATTTAGGGATTTAGGAGTTTAGGGAGTTTAGGAATTTAGGAATTTAGGAACTTAGGAATTTAGGAATTTAGAAACTTAGGATTTGGGATTTAGGAATTTTGGAATTTTGGAATTTTGGAATTTTGGAATTTTGGAATTTTGGAATTTTGGAATTTTGGAATTTTGGAATTTTGGAATTTCTGAATTTTGGAATTTAGGAATATAGAAATTCAGGATTTAGGAATTTAGGAATTTAGGAATTTAGGAATTTAGAAATTTAGGATTCAGGAATTTTAGAATTTAGGAATTTAGGAATTTAGGAATTTAGGAATTTAGGAATTTAGGAATTTAGGAATTTTGACATTTTGAAGTTTGATAATTTGAGAATTTGGAAATTTAGGGGTTTAGGAATTTAGATATTTGGCAGTCTGAGAATTTAGGAAATTAGAGATTTAGAGATTTAGAGATTTAGAGATTTAGAGATTTAGAGATTTAGAGATTTAGAGATTTAGAGATTTACAAATTTGGAGACTTAGGGGTTTGAGGATATAGGGATTTAGGGACTTGAGAATTTGAGGATTAGGGAATTTGGAAATTTTGGGGGTTTAGGAATTTAGGTATTTAACAATCTGGAAATTTAAGAATTTAGGGATTCAGGGATTTGGGGACTTAGATATTCAGGTACTTCAGAATTTAGGAATTTAGGGATTTAGGGATTTAGAAATTTGAGAATTTGGAAATTTAGGGGTTTAGAAATTTAGTTATTTGGCAATCTGGGAATTGAAGAATCTAGGGATTTAGGGATTTAGGGATTTAGGGATTTAGAGATCTAGGGATATTGAAATGTCGGAATTTAAGAATTCAGAAAAAAGATTTGTGGATGTTGAGATTTGAGGATTTTAGGTATCTAGAAATTTTAAGATGCAGGAAATCGAGATTACAGAAATTTAAAAATCGAGGAAGTTAGGAAATTGGGTATTTTGAAATTTCATAGTTTGGGAAATTGAAAGTTTTGGAGTTGAGAGATTTGAAGTCTTGAGGATTTGGATATTTGATGATCTGGGGATCTGATGATCTGGAGATGTGATGATCTGAGGATTATACCGATCTGAAGATCTAATAATCCAGGAATCTAGGGATTTGTTAATCTAGATATCTCAGAATTTAGAAATTCGAAACATAACTTGCTACAACAATAAACAAGAAATATTTCAGAAATTCCTATAAAACCAACATCCACATCCTATTCGCAAAAACCGCTGATCGAAACAACGTTCCGTGTCTCGATTAATCGCGTTTGCAGAATGAAATCTCATTACGCCTCTGTACGTATCCGTTAGGCATACTTAATGCCGGTAGTTAACGCCTGTCCTGTTAATATTCATTATCGAGGGTATGTAAACCGGCGAGATTCATAAGTGGCTGATTAAACATTTATTCGTGGCTCGGCCGCACGTAAGTGATGCGAGATTAAATATCAGTTCATACTTAATCGATCAATATTCATCGTCATTCATTTTCATAAATCATTCATTTAATTCCTATCGCGATCAGCCAACGTTACTAGAACTGGATTATCCGGATTCTATTATAATTATCGGTAAACAAATACACCGATCGTAATACTTGTTATGTGTATTTTAAAACGAGTGTTTATTACATTTAGGTATGACGTCTAACCTAACTCCAAACCGTTAATTGGAATCAACGTTGGATTGGTTATTTGGGTTTTCAATTTTGGATGAAGTTTAAATTTAATTTTAAGGAGACTTTTTGAGGATAACCAGATTATTATAACAGAATCATTTTTATTATATTCAATTATATTTAATAATTTTTTATATATTCACATACGTTGATCCATTATTATTCCAAAATGTGTTCAAATTATGAACGCGGATTTATGGGTTCATGGTTTTACCTGGATTTTACCTGAATTCTACTTCAAATAATTAAAACAAGGTAAGGTTAGGTTAGGTTAGATTATTATAACAGAATAATTTTTCCGTAATATATACACATTCTTCTGTATTATACGTTGATCCATTATTACACCAAAATATGTTGAAATTATAAACATGGATTCATGGATTCATGGTTTTACCTGGATTTTACCTGAATTCTACTTCAAATAATTAACACAAGGTTAGGTTAGGTTAGGTTAGATTATTATAACAGAATAATTTTTCCGTAATATATACACATTCTTCTGCATTATACGTTGATCCATTATTACACCAAAATGAGTTCAAATTATGAACATGGATTCATGGATTTGTGGTTTCACCTGAATTTTACCTGGATTCTACTTCAAATAATTAAAACAAGGTTTCTTCCTCCATTATAAACAATTCAGTGTTATAAAAGAATTGCGATATTTTCATGATGGGTATACTGAAGATTAAACAAGGGCTAAAGAAACTAAAATCCAAAGCAAAGATAACCCAGACTTAGGGTTCTCCATATCTGGATCTAGGTAAAAGCTAAATGTGAAGAAGTAGACCTACAGAAACCTGGATCTGGAGAAAACGTAGATCTACAGAAACTTGGATCTGGAGAAAATTTAGTTCTGGAGATAATTTAGATCTGGCCAGTAATTTAGATCTTAGAACGTAGATCTGATCAGAATGTAAATCTCGAGAAGGTTTATACCTAGAAATATAGATCTAGAGATGTGATCCGAGGTAAATGTGGATCTGGAGAAACCTAGATGCAGGAAAAGTCTACATCTGGACCTAGGTTTCTCTGGACCTAGAGATCTATAGGAAACGTAAACCTAGGAAAACCTAGGTGTAGGAAAAACCTACATCTGGACCTAGAGATTTATAGGAAAACCTAGGTGCAGGAAAAAGCTGTATCTGGACCTTGGTTTCTCTGGACCTAGAAATCGACATCTATAGAAAACGTAAACCTAAGAAAACCTAGATGTAAGAAAAAACTGTATCTGGACCTAGGTTTCTCTGGACCTAGAAATCGAGATCTATAGAAAACGTAAACCTAGGAAAACCTAGATGTAGGAAAAACCTGCATCTGGACCTAGGTTTCTCTGGACCTAGAGATTCATAGAAAACATGAACCTAGAAAAACCTAGATGTAGGAAAAACCTACATCTGGACCTAGGTTTCTCTGGACCTAGAAATCGATATCAATAAAAAACGTAAACCTAGGATAACCTAGATGTAGGAAAAACCTACATCTGGACCTAGGTTTCTCTGGACCTAGAGATCCATAGAAAACGTGAACCTAGGAAAACCCAGATGTACGAAAAAGCTGTATCTGAACCTAAGTATCATGAGTCAAAAATTTCCAATAAAAAACGTAAACCTAGGAATAATCTTGACCAAATGTAAATCTAGCTCTAAGTTGGAAAGTACTAAAAAAACCCGTGGTCTATAAATAAAACTGAAGGCAACCACGTAACCTTCATATTTAGCGCATCTCCCTCGTGCTAAGAGAACTACATCTCGAGCATCAATGTATTCACGGCATAACACAACGAGTATAACGAAAAGTACTAGGAGGATCACTTGTCGACCACAAAAAGGTACACGTGAATCGAGACGGAACTACGTTAAAAAGGCTGCAACGAGTGGCCGCGATACAGAAACTTCATTCGGACGACATTCCAGGTGGAATTCTACTAGGTTGCAGTCGCAAGGTCGTGAATTCGTGACATGGATCGTGCAGCTACCGTGTGGTCAAATCGAAGGTGTCCCCGGTAAAAACTGGCCGATAGTCCGCCGGTGGAATTAATTCGCGGTTCGTGAGTCTATAAAAAACGATCGGCAAACAACGCGCACGATTCCCTGAAAGAGTTCGTATTTACAGCGAAACGAGCGTCAACCCGCCGGTTGGAGTTTTCCATCAAAAGAAACAAGACTTTTTCATCGAATGAGGTCTGGGTGAGTTCAATGCCTCCTCCCTCTCTCTTTTCATCCGTGGCTATAAAACAGACGGCCGTTGGTTTGTGTGAGAGCTGCTCGACTGCCGTCTAACAACACATGCACCCGATTGCTGGACGATTACTCACGTCCGGGCGGGGCGATTAACGCGAAACAGAAAGCAATTCGACCTCGGTTCGAACCAAACTCAAGGACCAATTATCCCAGCGACTGGCAGATCGTTTTGTGATCTCATAGGATACCGAACTAACGAAGGATTCGTTTTGCCGTTGGGGCCCCGGTTCCGCTTTATAGCTTCGCCTGTTGCTTCGACACTGATCCAATTTGTCCTGTCCTAATTTCTGACCGACGCGATCCGTCTGTACGTTTTTCTTCGACGTCTGATCGATTTGCGTTCGACTTTCAACTACTGACGAATTGGAGAACGGATCTGATCGGACGTATGCGTTGCGAGAGGCTGGGGTTCTTTATAGACTGGCGTTTATTTGGTATTCTTATTTATTGTGGAGAGATTTGGAGGTGTCGAGATCTAGAGACAAAGGAGATAGGGGGATGTAGAGGTGGAGGTATCAAGGGAGATAGGATCTAAGGATGTAGGCGTCTGGAGATATAGGGATCTAGGGATGTAGGTGTTTAGGAGTATAGAGACCTGAGAATGTGGAGAATGAGAATGTAGGTAGGGATATAAGGACGTAGGGATATGGGGATTTAGGGAAATAGGTGTTTAGGAGTATAGGAATATGAGAATGTGGAAAATGAAAATGTAGGTAGGGATATAAGGACGTAGGGATATGGGGATTTAGGGATATAGGTGTTTAGGAGTATAGGGATTTGAGAATGTGGAGAATGAGAATGTTAGTAGGGATATAAGGACGTAGTGATATGGGGATTTAGGGAAATAGGTGTTTAGGAGTATAGGAATATGAGAATGTGGAGAATGAAAATGTAGGTAGGGATATAAGAATGTAGGGATATGGGGATTTAGGGATATAGGTGTTTAGGAGTATAGGGATCTGAGAATGTGGAGAATGAGAATGTAGGTAGGGATATATGGACGTACGGATATGGAGATTTAAGGATATAGATGTTTAGGAGTATAGGGATCTGAGAATGTGGAGAATGAGAATGTAGGTAGGGATATAGGGACATAGGGATATGGGGATGTAAGGATATGGAGATTTAGGAATACAAGGATCAGGAGACATGGTGATATTGTGATGTGATGATATAGAGATATAGGGTTGCTGTAGGGATATTGAGATATGGAGAAATAGACATTTAGGAATATGGGGAGATACATATAGGATCTAGAGATATTGGTATATAGCAACATGACAATATATGGATCTAGAGATCTAGGGATCTTGGAAGTTGGGAAGTAAGGATTTTGGAAGTGGGATGTGTGGAGTATGGGGAGTGCGAAGTTGGAAAATTCTAAAAATTTGCATTTTGGGAATTGGAGTATCCAAATATTGGGAAATTTTTTAATTCGGTAAAGTGAGAAATTGGGAATTAGAAAATTGGGGAATTAGGGAATTGGGGAATTAAGGAATTGGGAAAGTAGGGAATTGGGAAATTAAGGAATTAGGGAATTAGGGAATTGGGAAATTAGGGAATTGGGAAATTAGGGAATTAGGAAATTGGGAAATTGGGAAATTGGGAAATTAGGAAAATGGGAAATTGAAATATTAGGATATTGGGAAATTGGGAAATTAGAAAATTGGAAAGTAGGAAAAGTGGAAAGTTAAAAAAATAGGATATTGGAAAGTTGGAAAATTGGGAAATTGGGAAATTGAAATATTGAAAACTAGGAAAATCGAAAAACTGTAGAATTAGAAAATTAGAAAATTGGAAAATCGAGAAATTTAAAAATTAGAAAATTAAAAAATTTAAGAAATAAAAACAGATTGACCACGAAACTAATCAATCTAGTTCCACGAAATAGTTCGTCAGACATTTCTCATATGTTGAATCATAAATTTGTACAAGGATACGTAAATTAATATTTTTCGATCCGTCAATTGTATATCCTGCTGAAAACGCTGAGATGCCCGGTATGAGTCACGACAGAGATTCGCGAGATGTTTAAATATAGCTATCGATGGAAGAACCGATGCAAATATCGTTTACGATCGCTCGAAGCATAAAGATTTACTTACGACATTTACCCGGTTGTTGACTTGCGACAAGCATTTTCCTTTACGCAAGAATTACAAAGAATCCGACAGAACGACCTTCCGCTAAGCAAAATCACCTGGTAGGCGTTCAAATGCGTTCTCTCACCTTAAACGTACTACTCTTAATTATAAAATATTAACCCAAATAAATAATTAACTCAGATATTTGTCTGAGATATTGAAAGATAATTCTTCGAATATATATTATACTTTTCAACGTAATGACGATAGTTAGGGGATTATTAAATGTTCAGTGAGATTAAATGTTAAATTGTGGATAGATGATTGTAATTACAGTAGACTCTCGTTATATTGCCGTTTCTCATGCATGCGACGCTTTCTAACGAATCTAGTTTTTCAGTCATTTTTATATGTAATTTAGTAAGTCTAGTATTCTAGTATTCTAGGAATCTAGAAATCTACATATGTGATCTGGTAAATTTAGTATTCTAGTAACCTAGTAACCTAGTAATCTCGATATGTAATCTTGTAAATGTATTATTACAGTAATCTTGATATTGAATCTAGTAAATTTAGTATTCCAGTAATGTAGATATGTAACCTAATAAATTTAGTATTCTAGTAATCTAGTGATATACATATATGATCTAGTAAATCTAGTATTCTAGTAATCTAGTAATCTAGATATATGATCCAGTACATTTAGTACTCCAGTAATCTAAATAAGTAATCTGGTGAATCTAGTAGGCTAGCAGTCTAGTAATCTAGTAATCTACTAATCTAGATATGTGACCAAGTAAATCTAATACTCTAGTAATCTAAATGGTAATCTGGTAAACCTAGTAGTCTAGTTGTCTAGTAGACCAGTAATCTAGTAATCTAGTAAGCTAGTAATCTAGTAAGATAGTAAGCTAGTAAGCTAGTAAGCTAGTAAGCTAGTAAGCTAGTAATCTAGTAACCTAGTACTCCAATAATCCAGATAATTAATCTAGTAATCTAGTAATCTAGTAAGCTAGTAATCTAGTAAGCTAGTAAGCTAGTAAGCTAGTAAGCTAGTAAGCTAGTAAGCTAGTAAGCTAGTAAGCTAGTAAGCTAGTAAGCTAGTAAGCTAGTAAGCTAGTAAGCTAGTAAGCTAGTAAGCTAGTAACCTAGTACTCCAATAATCCAGATAATTAATCTAGTAATCTAGTAATCTAGTAAGCTAGTAATCTAGTAAGCTAGTAAGCTAGTAAGCTAGTAAGCTAGTAAGCTAGTAAGCTAGTAAGCTAGTAAGCTAGTAAGCTAGTAAGCTAGTAAGCTAGTAAGCTAGTAAGCTAGTAAGCTAGTAAGCTAGTAAGCTAGTAAGCTAGTAAGCTAGTAAGCTAGTAAGCTAGTAAGCTAGTAAGCTAGTAACCTAGTACTCCAATAATCCAGATAATTAATCTAGTAATCTAGTAATCTAGTAAGCTAGTAATCTAGTAAGCTAGTAAGCTAGTAAGCTAGTAAGCTAGTAAGCTAGTAAGCTAGTAAGCTAGTAAGCTAGTAAGCTAGTAAGCTAGTAACCTAGTAAGCTAGTAATCTAGTAACCTAGTACTCCAATAATCCAGATAATTAATCTAGTAATCTAGTAATCTAGTAATCTAGTAAGATAGTAAGCTAGTAAGCTAGTAAGCTAGTAATCTAGTAACCTAGTACTCCAATAATCCAGATAATTAATCTAGTAATCTAGTAATCTAGTAATGTAATAATCTAGTAATCTAGTAATCTAGTAATCTAGTAATCTAGTATTCCAGTAATCTAGAAATCTAGTAATCTAGTAGTCTAGTAGTCTAATAATCTAGTAATCTAGTAATCTAGTAATCTAGTAATCTAGAAACCTTAAAATCTAGCAATCTAATAATCCAGATGTATAATCCAATAATCCTATTATATAATCTAGTAAGTCTAATAATCCAGTGACCGAAATCACGCTACGAAGTCCCCAATAAGACTAAAATGATGTCACAGTTCCGTTAAATTGCGTAAAAATATCTTCTTTACGATTTTGTATTGTTTTTTTTTTTTTTGGTCGTTGTTCGGAACATCTTCACGGTCGATACTGCGTGTACAATCGAAGTCGAGCCCGCAGCGACGATTCCAGGGAAATTGCCCTGAGATTGACGGGCCAACAATGAGCGTGCCAATGGCACGAGGACCACTCTGTCACACCACCGAGAGTGGATTTTAATAATTACGAGGGCTCGCGATCGCGACGTTTGTGCGCCAACACCGGCTCAATATTCGTGAACGAACGATTCGTGAGCTCTGCCCGCGATTCTACCATTCTATAGCCTTCATTATATTGACAGAACGCTGCGTTTTCGTCTACCGAACGAAATTAACCTCTTGCCACGCACCCGGGAAAATGGCGATATAGGGCGAGGGCGAATTACCGTGAATTAATGTTACTTCGTATGAAACATCTTTGTATCTTCTTCGTGTGGAGATACTCATAGATGGTAGCAGTTCCTTCTCCCTATATCGCCGTTTTCGTTACGGGAAATATCAGATGTTTTGTGTACGGTAATTTATAAAAACGATATATGTATACATATTAATTGTGTTTGATATGTGTTTCTATGTTGATGGATTTTTGTAATCTTAGACTTGTATATCCCTAGACAACTATAGTACCAGATCCACAAATTTCTGTATATTCCGATATCTGTAGATTTTGAAATCTTCAGATCATACGTAGATCAAAATATCTTTGTACTCCGATATCACTAGAACCGGAAATCCCTATACCCTAAAATTACTACTACCTGAAATTCTTCTATGCCGAAATCCCTACATTCCAAAATCCCTATGTCCCGAAATCTGTATATCTCAAAATTCTTATTACCTGAAATTCTTCTATGCCGAAATCCCTATATCTGGAAATCCCTACTTCCCAAAATCTCTATATTCCGAAATACCTATGTTCCGAAATCCTCAATATCCCGAAATCCCTACGTTCCAAAATTTGTATGTCCCGAAATCCCTATGTCTCAAAATCGTTATGTCCCAAAATCCCCTATGTACCGAAATTCCTATATCCCAAAATCCCTACGCCTTGCAATTCCTACATCCCCAAATTTCTATATCCCAAAATCCCTACGTCCTAAAATTGTTATGTCCCGAAATCATTATGTCTCAAAATCGTTATGTCCCAAAATCCCCTATGTACCGAAATTCCCATATCCCAAAATCCCTAGATCTTGAAATTCCTACATCCCAAAATCCCTATATCCCGAAATCCCTATGTTTCGAAATTCCTATATCCCAAAATCCCCACATCTTGAAATTCCTACATCCCCAAATTTCTATATCTCGAAATCCCTACGTCCCAAAATTTTTATATCCCGAAATCCTTATGTCTCAAAATCGTTATATCCCAAAATTCCCTTTGTCCTGAAATTCCCATATCCCGAAATCCCTAGATCTTGAAATTCCTACATCCCAAAATCCCTATGTTTCGAAATTCCTATATCCCAATATCCCTATATCTTGCAATTCCTACATCCCCAAATTTCTATATCCCAAAATCCCTACGTCCCAAAATTTTTATGTCCCGAAATCATTATGTCTCAAAATCGTTATATCCCAAAATTCCCTTTGTCCCGAAATTCCCATATCCCAAAATCCCTAGATCTTGAAATTCCTACATCCCAAAATCCCTATATCCCGAAATCCCTATGTTTCGAAATTCTTATATCCCAAAATCCCTACATCTTGAAATTCCTGCATCCCCAAATTTTCATATCCCGATATCCCTATGTCCCGAAATCCTCTATATCTCGAAATCCCTACGTCCCAAAATCCCCTATATCCCAAAATCCGTACATCTTGAAATTCCTATATCCCCAAATTTCTATGTCCCCAATTCCCTATACTTCAAAATCCCTACAGCCCCAAATCCTTATACCATTTTATCCTTATAATAGTACACTATAATTATATTATACCGAAAGTGTTATCAGATTGATTAGAAAATTTCCAAGTTGAAAAGTGATTGTCTCCAAGGCCTCACTGAAAATCCCTATAATGTCAAACGCATTCGTAACTTCTAACTTAAAGTTCATACGTGACAAACCTTATTCATGTGTGAAATTCAGTCCAATGTGAAGTACACGTATGACTTGCATAGTCAAGGATGATATTTCACCTTTCTTTTCTCATGTCACAATGCTTGCAACAGTGATTAGTCCACATTCAGAAAATCATACGACACGAGGTTAAAAATAGTGGGCGTTCATTTTGGTCTACGTTATATTTAGATATCCATTATACGGTCCTGTTTATTGTTACGGCATAGTAGCGTATGTTAATTAGGATGCCAATTATAGTTCGATTGAAATTCGTGTTATTTTTAGGAACTTGATCAACCGGTACGGTAAGATCGAAATGTGTGAGCTGGTAGGCTGATTCATCATACGTGTGATATTTGTGAACTTTATTTTTATGCTGTCTTTGTTTTTATTCAACGGCAGGATCTTTTATCGAGACATCAAATTGTTACAATGCTATCGTTTATCTTGTTGTGAGAGTATTTAACAGGAAATGTTTAATATTCTCGGATGATACTTGAATATTTAAACAAATTGTAAGCAAATTTTTCTTAGTGACACAAATTTATATCTAAAATTATGAAATAAAAATCCGAGAATATTTCGCAGGTTATTCGCTGTAAAATTAATCAATAGTACGCTTTTCAGTTGTGAACTTATATTACTTCAATGGGAAATGCTATTGCTTAAACGAAAGTCAATTTATCTAACATCTTGAATAAAGAACAGCAAAAAGTTCGTATATTTAAAATCTTAATTATTTCCATTGCACCGTGTTTTGTTAGATGTTATCGTTTTCATTGTAGCGTTCAATGTATTACAAATATTCCAATGAATTCGTTTGCCTCACTGTTTAACACCGCTGACATGTACAGGGTGTTTCACAAACTTTACAAAGCAATTTCAATAAAACACAGGAAAAATAAACATTAACACAAAGAAAACATATAAACAAAAATCACAAGAAAGTGTCAGATATTGTTTCATTCATAGGAAGAAATATGATCAACAAAATCTCAAAGTCACAGTTCTTTAGATGTTTGTTAAATGAAATTGCATATTTGTATAATTTTGAGATGCTATATTTACATAGTAATTACTGTAAATATACAGTGACACTAGTTCATTCATCATTTATCTTTATGTTACATTTTCACAGTTTTCTCATTTGAGGTCACGTGAAGGTCATAGGATTGTAGATTAATGAATTGGTGTTGATTTCACATGTCATGTTGTATTGTATAGAACAAGTATATAATATGTTACATTTCCACAGTTTTCTCATTTGAGGTCACGTGAAGGTCATAGGATTGTAGATTAATGAATTGGTGTTGACTGCACATATTATGTCGTATTGTATAGTACAAGTATATAATTCTCTTATTTGTTATGTTGTATTATATGATACAAGTGATCATTTTATTAGTATGTTATATTATACAAGTATGTATAATGATACATGTATGATACATCTATCCTGTCATTTATTTACTTGAAACCTTGAAAGAAACCTTGCTAACTGTAATATTTGTACCTACAAATCAATTTATCTTCATAACACCTTATTAAACGTAACTCAGATATCTTATGACAAAGTTTGTGAAACACCCTGTATATGGAGAACACATTTCATCGATGTGACCCGCGGTCACACTTGCGCCGTTCCGTTTCCAATGTTTGTCCTTGATTTCATGTTTAACCGATCAATTCGTGACTCTCTGAAAGAACACGTAGGCCCACGAGGAAGTGTCTTTCACTGGCGTCCGCTCCAATGTCATTGATCGCTTTTTAAGCTAAGACAGCTCTCAGAAATCTACGTCTTTCTGTATTGACATCCACCTAACCTACACTGGGTCAAAATTAGGTGCAGATGTATTTGTAAAATTTGAACTTCTCTTCAATTTTTTTCTTAAATTATGCAGAGAAATGTGGTTATTTTCCTGCTTTTTTATCTAACTGAGGCGAATGGTTGACATAATCTTGTCAGAAATATGTATCAAGCTTGGATTTAACCCCTTGCACTATTTTGACGAGTCTGACTCGTGACGCACTGGTACTTCAATTGGGATCAATTTTATTCGAATTTTGAATATGCTTCAATTTGGAGTTCAAGTCCAATTATAATTTGCATAGTCAACGATTGCATAATACCATGTTGTCATAACATTTCAACATTCTTTGTCTGTTTCAATATTGTAGCTGTGTTTAGTTCTGACTGACGCACCTGACAAATAGGTCATAGTGCAAGAGGTTAATCGACTGGATAAAAATATGAAAACTAAAATATTTGTAAGATTAGAAACTTAGAACTTTGATCATTTTCTAGTTGTTCGAAACTCAAGTACACATTTAGAAAGCAAATGTGAAAATGTATTTTCTGACTTTACCCAAACAAAATCTGTGTACCGATGTCAACCCACAAGTTGGCGCGTGAAGTGTTCATGGCGGGGATAGAGCTTCTTTTACTTTGGGTCGATCACGCGCCAACTCGTGGGTTGACATCTGTACATAAATTCATTCTTAACACATTGAATCAAGAATTGAGTTAAGAAATCAGCAATTAAAAATTAGGTAGTATTTTTAATTCTAATCTGTCCAAATATTTTCACAATATTTTATTATATCTATTATTCAGTTTGAAATAGTTGATATAAATATTTCGAATTACCGTACAAATTCTTAACCCCTATGATTAATTTGTCAGGTGCGTCAGTCAGCACTAATACAGCCACAATATAAAAACAGACAAAGTTGAAATGTTATGTCAATTTGGTATCAATCGTTGACTATGCAAATAATTGGACTTGAACTCCAAACAGAATATTGAAAATTCGGGTAAAATTGATCACAACTGAAATACGAGTGCGTCACGAGTCAGACTCGTCATTAATACAATAATACAAATGATTTTCGTATGAAAGTTTATGCGAAGCATGCGTAAAGTGACAGTCAAAGAGTTAATTAAGTAATATGTGTTATATTATTATACCTCTTCCTTTTCTGTATACATTAAATATACAATTGCCATGACTGCAAGGTTTACACTCACTCTCTGCTCTCACTATACACAGAAAGTCCCGTCTGCAATGTTTGTCAACTTGACATTGAGTTTTTCATGGCAGTGGAATCCATTAAGAATGTGAAACAGTTTGTATCGCTCGTGTAGTACTCGCTGGCATTTCTTCTTGAACGTATAGTATTTCTTCGGTAATAATTACAATTGATAGGAACGATCAGAATGCTAGTGAAATTTGTGGCAGCGTTGATAGTTGGTACGATTACGGCATGTGTCGGACCATTTTATTACTGCAAGAAATTCGGAGAAAAGTGCGGTGAGTGTGTTGTCTTATTGGTTAACGCGATCGATATTTTATTGGGTATCGATTAAATATTTTATTGATTACTGCAAATAATGGTGGTGAGTAATGATTATACTTTTTTGGATAGTTGTCGCATTCAAAATTTTCGTGTTCCGAAGATCTCAAAATTTCAAATTTTTATATATTTAAATTGTCAAATCTCAAAATTTGTATTTTCTCAAATCCTTAATTCTTAGATTTTCAAATTCCTTAATTCTCCAATTTTGAAATTTCCAAATTCCTTAATTCCCTAATTCTTCAATTTTTAAATTTCTCTATTCTTCAATTCTTCAATTTTCAAATTTCTTTATTCCCCAATTTTTAAATTTCCAAATTCCTCAATTCTCTAATTCTTCAATTTTCAAATTTCACTATTCACCAATTCTTAAATTTCCAAATTCCTCCATTCTCTAATTTTTCAATTTTCAAATTTCTCTATTCTTCAATTCTTCAATTTTCAAATTTTTTTATTCACCAATTCTTAAATTTCCAAATTCCTACATTCTCTAATTCTTCAATTTTCAAATTTCTCTATTCTTCAATTCTTCAATTTTCAAATTTCTTTATTCACCAATTCTTAAATTTCTAAATTCCTCAATTTTCAAATTTCTCTATTCTTCAATTCTTCAATTTTTAAATTTCTTTATTCCCCAATTTTTAAATTTCCAAATTCCTCAATTCTCTAATTCTTCAATTTTCAAATTTCACTATTCACCAATTCTTAAATTTCCAAATTCCTCCATTCTCTAATTCTTCAATTTTCAAATTTCTCTATTCTTCAATTCTTCAATTTTCAAATTTTTTTATTCACCAATTCTTAAATTTCCAAATTCCTACATTCTCTAATTCTTCAATTTTCAAATTTCTCTATTCTTCAATTCTTAAATTTCCACATTTTTTTATTCACCAATTTTTAAATTTCCAAATTCCTCGATTCTCCAATTCTTAAATTTCCAAATTCTACAACTTCTCAATTTTTAAATTTCTAAATTCCTCAATTTCCTAGTATTTCAATTCTCCAATTTCCTAAATTTCCAAATTAAAAAATTCTCAAACTATAATCTCGTACTTTGAACAGCGAATGCATTAATATTTCAAGGAAACAGCAACAAGTGTTTCGATAAAAGCGAGTCATTCGAGAGTGAATCCCCTTTGATTCACATTAAAATAACGCATCCTTGTCGAAACGAGTTCACGAACAAGACAACATCCGACGCATCCGATGATACACGAAATTCTGCCGATTCGAAAGAAATCAAGGAAACGAAACGAGTTGTGCAAGATGCAGGACAAGTTTCCACGGAGGAATCACAGATTGTTCCATATAAGACATCTCTTAATCGAAAGAGGTATTCATTTATTATTCATAAGACTATTGCATATTTCTTCAAATACTTCCTCAAACTTGTAGTTTTCTTCCTTATATATTTCAAACTTCCATATTCCGTCAAGTTTATATATTTCTTCAAGTTTCTTCAAGTTTATATATTTTTTCAAACTTGTATATTCCTTCAAGTTTATATATTTTTTCAAACTTGTATATTCCTTCAAGTTTATATATTTCTTCAAGTTTCTTCAAGTTTATATATCTTTTCAAACTTGTATATTCCTTCAAGTTTATATATTTCTTCAATCCTGTTCTTCAAGTTTATATTTTTCTTCAAACTTGTTCTTCAAATTTATATATTTCTTCAAACTTGTTCATCAAGGTTATATGTATATTATATTTCTTCAATCTTGTTCTTCTAGTTTGTATATTTTTTCAACTTCATATACTTTTTCAAATTAATATATTTTTATCAAACTTGTGTTTCTTCAAATTTATATATTTCCTCAAACCTGTATATTCCTCCAAGTTTATATATTTCTTCAATCCTGTTCTTCAAGTTTATATTTTTCTTCAAACTTGTTCTTCAAATTTATATATTTCTTCAAACTTGTTCATCAAGGTTATTTGTATATTATATTTCTTCAATCTTGTTCTTCAAGTTTGTATATTTCTTCAACTTCATATATTTTTTCAAATTAATATATTTTTATCAAACTTGTGTTTCTTCAAATATATATATTTCCTCAAACTTGTACATTACTTTAAGTTTATATATTTCTTCAATCTTGTTCTTCAAGTTTATATTTTTCTTCAAACTTGTTCTTCACTTTTATGTATTTCTTCAAACTTGTTCTTCAAGTTTATACATCTCTTCAGACTTGTTCTTCAAGTTTATACCTTTCTTCAACTTTATATATTTCTTCAAATTAACATATTTTTATCAAGCTTGTATACTTCTTCAAATATATATATTTCCTCAAACTTGTACATTCCTTTAAGTTTATATATTTCTTCAGTCCTGTTCTTCAAGTTTATATTTTTCTTCAAACTTGTTGTTCACTTTTATATATTTCTTCAATCCTGTTCTTCAAGTTTATATTTTTCTTCAAACTTGTTCTTCACTTTTATGTATTTCTTCAAACTTGTTCTTCAAGTTTATACATTTCTTCAGACTTGTTCTTCAAGTTTATACCTTTCTTCAAGTTTATATATTTCTTCAAATTAACATATTTTTATCAAGCTTGTATACTTCTTCAAATATATATATTTCCTCAAACTTGTACATTCCTTTAAGTTTATATATTTCTTCAGTCCTGTTCTTCAAGTTTATATTTTTCTTCAAACTTGTTGTTCACTTTTATATATTTCTTCAATCCTGTTCTTCAAGTTTATATTTTTCTTCAAACTTGTTCTTCACTTTTATGTATTTCTTCAAACTTGTTCTTCAAGTTTATACATTTCTTCAGACTTGTTCTTCAAGTTTATACCTTTCTTCAAGTTTATATATTTCTTCAAATTAACATATTTTTATCAAGCTTGTATACTTCTTCAAATATATATATTTCCTCAAACTTGTACATTCCTTTAAGTTTATATATTTCTTCAGTCCTGTTCTTCAAGTTTATATTTTTCTTCAAACTTGTTCTTCACTTTTATATATTTCTTCAATCCTGTTCTTCAAGTTTATATTTTTCTTCAAATTTGTTCTTCAAGTTTATACATTTCTTCAGACTTGTTCTTCAAGTTTGTACCTTTCTTCAACTTTATATATTTTTTCAAATTAATATATTTTTATCAAGCCAGTATATTCTTCAGATTCGTATATTTCTCCACGCCAGTTACTACACCAAATAAAAAATATTTCAGACCGTCACCGAAGATATGGTCATCCGCGATGAGAGGCAAACTAAACAGGATCAAAAGTTCCTCGACAGAATTATGTGGGACCTCAAAAGTGGTGCGAGCGCAGGTCGAAGCGAATCCTGCATCATCGTCGTCGAACGCGGCTTCCGATATTCACGGACATTATATTCACAGCAATTCTTCTCGATTAACTTCCAGTCAAAGCAATTTAACCGATGAAAGAGCCAGGAAGCTGTCGTCGGTCGCCGTCAAAAAATGGAAGAACCTAAAGAGGACGCTAATTTGCTCGAGGTTGGCACGCAAACTTATCAACAATCTTTGTAATCCTCATTTTCTTTTCAGCTCGAGGCCAATTATTTTTCTGAGTTCTTTGTATTACTATTATTATACGCTCTCTTTTATATTTCATCAGTATCACGTTTGATCTAGGTTCTCATTAAAACACTTCCTTCACATTTTTCTGGAGGCTTTCCATATTTGGTTAATTTTAAAAAAATGTCAATTTTTTGATATTGTATTTTTTCAAATACTTTTGTATTTATGTAGATTCGTTTTATAAAATATAAGACTTCTTTGAAAATATAAATTTTCATTGCCATGAAGAAAATTTCATCTTTTTAAAAATTTTAGTATTATTATTACAAGTTCTGTTTTACATTTGATAGATGTTACAAAACAAGGAATATTTTGTGAATGTATTTTTCTAAAATTATTAGGAAATATTGTCGAGTCCACTGAAAGACTACGAGCCTTAGAATCGAACATAAACATGGCGATGGTCAAGTTAAAATGGCCGACTGAGGTCACCATACAGTCTTTGTCCCTGCATCTCGCAGTCCTTTTCATTCAGTGAATCATACAATTTATGATAGCTTTTTCGTCACATTCTGTATATCAATATAGTTCCATCAACTCCTCATCCAGCTCATAAAACGCGATTTCAGGTCCGAAAAGTCGACGGTGCAAAAAGAAGCAGACGTCGACAAGCAAAGACTAACTGTCCCCGATCGTTCCCCATCGAGACACTCGACTCTCCAAAAGAATCGCCTGGTTGACGTGTCAACCTCGACCAGACTGAGTGCCAACGTGCAAAATGAAACGATGACGAAGAACATAAACAACCTCGAAAGCTCGAGTGAATCGCAGAAAGTCCGTCGATGTTCAAGCGCGGAAGCGTTGCAAGAAGTAGCATCCCTGATCCGGAATCAATCGATCAACGGCACATCGATCTGCGACGTGAAGATCAGGGGATTGACGATGAACCAAGCTGACCTGATGAATCTCTTCCAGGCGACCAATCAGAGCGGTACACCGTCGATTATCGCCACGGAAGAAGCTTCGATCATCTCCATTAAGTTCCATCGCGGGAGCAGCTCGAAGGACACCTCGTACTACGAGTGTCCTTTGAGGAAAATTTATAGGAAATTGCCGGAATTATTCGAGGATCTGTCCTTTTCTGAGTTGCTCAAGTCGGAAGAGGTGGAAAAGTCCCATCGTGCTACTCCTACTATACAGGTGTCCAAATATTCGGACAGGATGAACGACTCGAGAAACGAGACGAGTTATATCGATTTGCCGAAGTTGAGAAATGGTGTACTGGCGGAGGAGGTGTTTGGTAGGACTTTGTCGAGACGGTTTAAGGGACGGTGAATTAATAAGATATGGATCGATTGGGTAGAATAGTATTTATTTTGTATGGAGTTTTATATTCATGACGCTTGGATTTTATAAAGTTTGTAATGTAGGGGAAAATTGGTTAATTTGGACGTGTTATATGGGATCATCTCGTGTTAGGGGGGAAACTATCAAGTGTTGGATGGACACGTGTTAGATTAATGCGTTGTGCTGCAACACTGTGCGTTGTATTGTCATGTGTTGTCACGTTACTATATTGTTACACATTGGATCGCCACTCGTTACATTACCACGCGTTGTATTGTCACGTGTTGTGTTGTCATATTATTATAGCGTTACGCGTTGAATCGCCACTCGTTAAATTACTACGCGTTGTATTGTCACGCGTCGTATTGTCACGCGTCGTATTGTCACACGTCGTATTGTCACGCGCCGTATTGTCACGTTATTATATTGTTACGCGTTGGATCGCCACGCGTTAAATTACTATGCGTTGTATTGTCACGCGTCGTATTGTCACGCGCCGTATTGTCACACGTCGTATTGTCACGCGTCGTGTTGTCACACGTCGTACTCCCACGCTTCGTACTCTCACGCGTCGTATTGTCACGCGCCATATTGTCACACGTCGTACTTCCACGCGCCGTATTCTCACGCGTCGTATTGTCACGCGCCATATTGTCACACGTCGTACTCTTACGCATTGTATTTTCATGCGTTGTATTGTCACGCGTCATATTGTCACACGTCGTACTCCCACGCTTCGTACTCTCACGCGTCGTATTGTCACGCGCCGTATTGTCACACATCGTACTCCCACGCGTCGTACTCTCACGCGTCGTATTGTTACGCGCCATATTGTCACACGCCATATTGTCACACGTCGTACTCCCACGCGTTGTATTTTCATGCGTTGTATTGTCACGCGCCATATTGTCACACGTCGTACTCTTACGCATTGTATTTTCATGCGTTGTATTGTCACGCGTCATATTGTCACACGTCGTACTCCCACGCGTCGTACTCTCACGCGTCGTATTGTCACGCGCCATATTGTCACACGTCGTACTCCCACGCGCCGTATTTTCACGCGTCGTATTGTCACGCGCCGTATTGTCACACGTCGTACTCCCACGCGTCGTACTCTCACGCGTCGTATTGTCACGCGCCATATTGTCACACGTCGTACTCCCACGCGCCGTATTTTCACGCGTCGTATTGTCACGCGCCGTATTGTCACACGTCGTACTCCCACGCGCCGTATTTTCACGCGTCGTATTGTCACGAGTTAGATTCTTAAATGCCATAATCGGTATGCGTTAGATCTCTACGAGTTGTACAGTCAGATATTAGATCACCACATCGCTATATTAGATCTCCACGCGTTGTACAGTCACATATTAGATCACCACGCGTTATATCGCAGTGCGTTAGATTTCCATTCATCGTGTTGTCGCACGTTAAACTGCTACGCATACTTGTTATTTATCGTTAAATTTATTTAGTGTTATTCCTACGCGTTATACTGTCACGTTATCGTATTTTTACGTGCTGAATCGTCACTCGTTAAATCATCACTCATTGTATTCTCTCGCGTTATATCGCCACGTATTGAACGATTTCATGTTGGATTATCTTGTGTCATATTATCGATACATATCTTTATTATTAGATATTACATATCTTTTTCTACATTAACAATTCTTTAAATTTTGTTGTCATTGCAATTTCACAAATATTTTGTCATCCGTGGCAATATAACGAGACTTTGTTGTATTCAGTTTCATTTTCTAAATTTTAATCTGCCTGTTTCCTCACGTATTACTTTTTAATGTACCAAAGTGTTTCACTTAACAATTTTAATTATTATTTTGAATGCCTAATTCAATTTGAAGTACGCTTGTATGGATGTTGCATACATTTTTGCTTAGGTTTTTAATGAATGTCGAATATGAGTAACCGCGTTAAGAATTTGATTAAACAAAAATAGAGTATAAGATACTGTTCGACGAAGTGATTTTTTTTTTTTTGATTCTGAGAAGGTGAACAGGAATCCCTGTCAAGATTCCTAGTTCTCTTTGCAAGAATTGTTACTAAGAATTACTATGGTATATAATTATGTCTCTTATGACTTCAACTAGGTATTAATTACACTGCTCATGGATCTTACCGTTAATTGATTCGTTGTTATTTAAATTAATGGTAACAATGTAATATCAGGAATTAACGGGGACTTTACGTGTTGTTTTAATCTGAGATTGACTTCATATCCTATTTTATCAACTTTGACTATTCCATTCTTGAAAAAGGTCACTTTTTATTTTGACTTCAATTTTAGTTTTAGTTTTATGTTATAATTTTATGTAGTTTTATATTCACTTTATATTGTTTTATATTCATTTGATGTAGTTTTATCTTAATTTTATATAATTTTATGGTCATTTTACGTGATTTTATATTAATCTTAGGTAGTGTTTCTATGTTAATTTTGACATTAATATGTGAATGACCTATCATTTTAAATCTTGTTAAATTCCTGACATTACATAGACTACCATTAATTAAGGACAAGAGAATTATTCATTTGTATTTGACAATGAGATAAATGTTTTCAAATTAATGTTTATAACTAATACTGGTTCATCACCCAGTACATAATTTACCTCATTCACAGTTTATTTACAAAATCACTTGTGCGAAATTTTTTTTGTCGAATAACACCAAACGCGAATGAATAAAAGTCTTATAAAAAAATAATGAGAATAGATGGAATCACTTGTCCCAAAATTTAACAGTAATTACTCATTAGCAATCTAATGATACTTACTAACTATCATTAGTTGATTGCAAATATTAATTGACCAATAGTTAAGTCCTACTTTATTCACTCTTTAAATATCAAGTCTTATTTATACAAATCCTCAGGGAGAGAAAAAATGTATTTTACACTTGTCAAATAATTGCTTGTAATATAACAAATTACTGAAAAGTAACGAACTAAAATTTACATTAAAAATAAAGTAATTCGTTATAAATATACAACTAGTATAATTTATACCAAAAGCGTTTCAGTAAAAATTCTCTAAATTTTATGTTGTTCAAATTTTTTATTTCTTTATGTTCCCTCTGGCATAATTTTATAAATACAAATTTGTTGATATTAATTTTGTTATGAAGGTGAACATACGGGATAATGTTGCTATAGTACAAACACAAATTATTAATAAATCTAAATTCATAAACTAGAATCGAATATCAATAATATCGATTAATCTGATGAAATGTTGCATTAATTACGATCATTCAAAATATGAAACGTGCCAAGAGAAATGCCAGCTGTAAGTCACGTTAATTACTGTTCTTTTAATTGCAACATGAAATTTTTTATATAAAAACCTTCGCATTTTAATTTCAGCGATTAATTCCACGCATTATTAAAGTAGCTACTATTTCAAACGTCCAGAGAATCTTTATTAACCGTTTCGTTCCTTCATTTTGTTTTTTCGTAGCTGATTCTTCTACTTCGTTTTAATTGTCATTGATCGTACTTATAAAACGATCTATTAAAACACAAATTCCATTTTTTCTTATCGAGACTTTGTACCCTGAATTGATGAATATTATATAAACCACGATACTTTCAATTTAAATGAAAACCGATTAGCTGAGTTTTAATTGAAGTCTAAAATCTTCATTTCGATAGGTGTCGAAGAGATCGTTAATTATGCAATAATGTTTAATTGTTCGAAGATACTCGATTAATTAATCAAGCGACCATTTTCTAGATATTCACATTGTTGGATGTTTGAAATTGTTTCCTTAACTGTGTGATGGCGTGTGTGGTCAATTTAACGATTAACATTGTAGATAATTCTTATTTAACTTAATTCTAATAATTGCATTAGGGTAATTGTTCAACGACAAGTTTATTTATTACGAGACTTGTAAAAGTAACATAACATTGGACTTTTTAATTTTATTTCGATAGGATTTGAAAATTGTATATTATTTAATTGTATATTAATCAAATAGTAATATTTAGATCAGTTTACTAATTCAACAAGTTAGATAGAAATTCCTATATTCCGCAATCCTTACATCTCAAAATCTCTATATTCTAAAATCCCTACATTCCAATGTCCATACATCTTAAAATCTCTGTATTCGAAAATCCCTACATTCTAAAGTCAATGCATCTCAAAATCCCTATATTCCAAAGTCCCTACATTCCATATTCTAATATTCCAATATTCTACACTCTCAGTGTCAAAAATCCCCAAGTCCCAAAATTCGGTATACCCAAACACCAGTATCCCAAAATTCCACAAATCAATGTCCCAAAATTCTAATATCTCAATGCATCTATATCCCAATATCTCAATATCGTATAATCCAAATATTCGAAAATCCAAATGACCAACAATTTAAATATCCCGAAATCCCAATACCACACCATTCAAATATCTCAAAAACTAACAGAAGTATCATAAAATTTTGATATCCCAAACTTCTGATATTCCGATATCTCAAAATCCCAAGTTCCAAAATTTAAAAATCCCAAAATTCCAAAATTCGAAAAGTAAAAATTCACGCAAAATCTCATAGAACACACCAAATACAATATCCCAAGTTTCAAAATTTCAAAATCACAAAATCACAAAATCTCAAAATCCCAAGTTTCGTAATTTCAAAATCACAAAATCCCAAAATCCCAAAATCTCAAAATCCCAAAATCCAAAAATCCTAAAATCCCAAAATCCTAAAATCCTAAAATCCCCAAATCTCCAAATCTCCAAATCTCTAAATCTCCAAATCTCCAAATCTCCAAATCTCCAAATCCCAAAATCCAAAAATCCTAGTCCCAAAATCCTAAAATCCTAAAATCCTAAAATCTCCAAATCTCTAAATCTCCAAATTTCCAAATCCCAAAATCCTAAAATCCTAGTCCCAAAATCCTAAAATCCTAAAATCTCCAAATCTCCAAATCTCCAAATCTCCAAATCTCCAAATCTCTAAATCTCCAAATCTCCAAATCTCCAAATCTCCAAATCTCCAAATCTCCAAATCTCCAAATCTCCAAATCTCTAAATCCTAAAATGCTAAAGTCCCAAAATTCCAAAATCCTAAAATCCCAAAATCCCAAAATGCACCAAACGCAATTCCAAACCCCAACAATGAATGAACCACAGCCCACAACATCAACGCACCAACAATCACAATTACAATTCCTACACCAACACATCAAAGAACGAATTTCATTGAACGCAGAATAAAAGGATATCTAACGATTGTACAATCCCTGCTGTATCTCTGCTATGCTCCGAAGGACAGCAGTTAATGAACCTCGTTATTTGCTATTTTTTGCCCTTGTCTATGTGGTTGCACGCTCCACTGATACTTCCTGTTCCGGTTCACGATCGAACGTCAATTCGCTTAACCGATCGCCGATATAACCTATTAAAAATTGATTTCGGTACACTATGATCAATACTATCCTCGTCATTGTAGGACAAATAAGGTTACTAAACGTCATTGAGTGTTTTGCCTTCGGAGAATATCGGCTTAATGGCTTCTCTATAATTTCGATTTGTAATGGTATCGAATCATGATGCTGTCACGAAAACTTTGATTGAGTAGATAATGATGGATGTTAGAATTATACTTATACTTCTGTTTATTTACTACATGGTATACTTGCTCGATACGTGTATGTACATACACTGTATTATTTTTAGTAGTATTTTTATTTTTATTTAATTTACCAAACATTTTTACAATATCTTGTTATATTTAATTTCCACTTTTCTAAGTAATTAATTCCAGTATTTTACTACAGGATACTATACTTACTCAATACATGTACATACACTTAATACATACACTGCATTACTTTTAGTAGTAGTTTCATTTTTAACTAATTTACCAAATATTTTTACAATATCTTGTTATATTTAATTTCCACAGTTCCAAGTAATTAATTCCAGTATTTTACTACACAATACTCTACTTATTCAGTGCATGTACACTCAATACATACACTGTATTATTTTTATGACTGCCATATTGACACAATTGAAAATTAGGTAGTATTTCCATTTTAAACAAATCTTACCAAATATTTTCACAATATTTTATTATATTCAGTTTCAACATTTCTTAGTAATTAATTCGAGTATTTTACTACAGGATACTATACTTACTCAATGCATTATACACTCAATACATGCACTATATTATTTTTAACACATTGACTGTCATATTGAAGCAATTGAAAATTAGGTAGTATTTCCATTTTAAACAAATCTTACCAAATATTTTCACAATATCTTCTTATATTTATTTTTCACAGTTCCAAGTAATTAATTCGCCTATTTTCAGTTCGAAAAGTGAAGTTTTTAATAACATTGATATTAGATCTGTATGGAAGCGTCAGCCATATTGGATCACGTGGTATTCAGTGTTATAGAAGTTCATACATATTCTATTCGAATTTGTTTCTTATACATTTCGTTTATGTATTCGTCGTTTACGTAATATTTAAGTAGTTAATAATTGAAATAAATAAGTATTCCTCATATAATATTATAGTACCATAGCATACTTGTAATACACTTTGTGTTCAAATTTAATCTTCGACCTTGTCTCTTGTAATTTTTGCTTACATGATTATGTATGTATGCAATACTTAACTAATTAATAATTTAATAGATATGCATTATACTATTATATAGTGCTTATATAATAATTGCAATACTGTAATTATTTATTCAAGCAATTTCATTTATTTAAACCAGATGATCTAATAATACTGATATTTCTCTAGATAAATGAATAATTTGCTCGCGTATGTACAGTCGCAGTTGCATATAAATTTCGTTGTTTCATACTCATAAATATTTTTCATTATACAGTCGTTTAAATTCAACAATCTGCTATCTTAACAGATTGACAGAAGTTATCTACAGACCGCGTATGAATCACATTGATTCATCTGCTATCTCACCAGTCACGTTATCCAAGCCTCGTTAACAGTACCTTGAAATATTCATTAAGTTCATTAAAGGCAAAGAGGAATTGAATCTGTCATTGAAGCAATTGCATGCAACAATTTTGCAAAGGGTGTCAATTACGAAGTGCAATTACGGTGGCAATCGGCACTGTCGTTACGTAATTGATTTATTTGTCTCCGACGATCGATAAGGATATAACACAACGATCCATTATCACGACATTATCCCTTTCCTTCGTTTGCCGAGATGACGCACGTGAGAACGGAACGGAACCACGTAGAGTTCCTCGAAGAGAAATTCTTCAGTTCCTCAGGGTCTGAATTCTAAAAAATTCTAACAATAAGTCACATATAAGCTTATTATCAATTTGTTGCAAGAAAAAATTTGTGAAAGATTATTCTTCACAAACTTTAAACAAAGCTTCAGGCATTCATTTCAAGTTCGACATTAAGGAGAAGCTAAATCAACAAACTTAATTCAGAATGTTCTGAAAAACTTTGAAAGCTGTCACTGTTTTAATTCAATTGGGCGAAAATTATTAATCTTATCGATTCAGTTGAAATGTGACAATGTTACAAATTCGTACAACTGTTTCTTGTATTTTAAATAACTTGTGAAGTCAGATATAATAGATAATAGATAAAGAATAAGATAATAAATAAGATAAGATAAAATTATAATAAGATTATAATAAATAAAATTATAGATAATAGATAATTTCCAGATAAAAGATAAGATAATAGATAATTTTCAGATAAACGATAAGATAATAGATAATTTTCAGATAAAAGATAAGATAATAGATAATTTCCAGATAAAAGATAAGATAATAGACAAGATAGATTATAAATTTTGGAATTTAATCTTTGATTAGGATCGTACGTAATTTTGTATTTGATTAATCAACATTTTTCTACTCATATTTGCATGCTGTTGGATTTAAATTGTTAATCTATAAAGAAGGATAATTGATCCTTGATTTAAAAATAAATATGTGAATTATATGGCAAATGCAAGAAAACAAAATTTTTTTAAATATGTAAAATATGCAAAATAAAATATTTTTATTCGAATTAGATAATTTTACTAATAATAATTTTTCTGATTAGAAATCAAAATTAGAAGCAAAAATTCTGGAGAAACGTAATATTTAACAAAAGAGTATATTTATAAGACTGCTTACGGTCCAGTTATGAGTTCTATGTAAAATATAACTAAATATACAATATTATATTTATGAAATGTGTAATTTGCATAGAAGAAGCGTAGAAAAATCCCCAACCTGCAGGGAATTTTTGCATTCGAATAATTGTTTCTTAGATATGAGGAAACGGCACGTTAATTGTATGTATACGCAATATCATTTTTATTCTTATTCTGGATGGTGACTTGGAAAAATATTTACAATATCAAGGTCCTATACGACCACTTCCTCTGCATTTTAATTGTGGGACAATTCGAATGATTCGCCTGGATATCTTTCCTTGTAAACATATATGTATTGCACTCGGTTTGTGCAATATGTTTGTTATAAAAAGTTGCTTTAGGTATTTTATATTTTTTGTTAAAAATGTGACAAGATGAACATCTTCATATTTGTCATATATTACAGTCTTATATTATTGTCTACTGCACATATTGCATAGAAGTATTACAATAATTAATAATTTCATGGCATACTTTAATTGAAATTCTCAAATTTCTGTATGTTAATATTTCTAAATTAATTTAATATTTAATATTTTAAATTAATTTAATATTAAATTTGAGTCAATGTTGAATTAAATTATTGACTTAATATAAATTCCTTTAACATCACACCTTTTTAAGCATTATTTCAAATTTCAATAATTTTCACTAATAATTTCATCAATAATTTCATAATTTTCATGATAAAATTATCAGTACAATTTTCAATATTCTATACATTCAATACAGAATTCGTTAAATATTAATTATATTCAACAAAAAAATGTAGATAGAATTATTCCATAAATAAATATAGTGCACGATCATTCTATAAAAATAAATCTGTCATTAATAAAAGGAAAGTAGTGAAATTTCTGCGTGTAATAAAATATAAATAACATAAAAATAAGAATAAAATTCCGAGAACCATCAAACCTTCCTTGTTTTCAAGACTGAAATAATTATTCTGCAAAAATACACCTACCTGTGCCAGCAACACTCGTGTCAAGATTTATCTGTACATTATCGTTTGCTGAAATCATTCTTTCACATGAGATGCATGAATTATGATTCTCGATCCTTGAAGAGTTCGTTGGCTCGCCAGGGGTATTCCTAGTCGACAAAAAAATAAAATCCTCGAGGGTTGTAACAATTAACCTTGACAGCTTCGTGAACGTGGCTTTTTTACTCGTGGTGAGTAGCATGCAATCCGTTAAACGTTCCACACGCTTGATTCCTCGAAATACATCTTCATGCACCGTAATGGCAGTCACCTTGAAACTAAGGGAATACGCGGAAAACGCAATTAAACGTATTGGATTCACCTGTCCAATCATATGTGACCAGATCGTTGATTGTTCGAGCAATTAAAGTGCGATCAGAACGTGCGCGAATCTCATGCAAAGTGTAAGCATTTATTTATGCGTATATGTTAGGAAAATTATTTATTTTCTTTATTCTTTACCTGTTTTTTATTTGGGAATTTTTGAATTTGGAATTTTAGGGATTCAGGGATTTGGGAATTCGGGAACTTAGGGATTTAGGGATTTGGAAATTTGGGAATTTGGGAATTTTGAGATTTTGGGATTTTGGGATTTTGAGATTTTGGGATTTTGGGATTTTGGGATTTTGGGATTTTGGGAGTTTGAGATTTTTGGATTTAGGGATTTAGGAATATGTCAATTTAAGGATTTGGAAATTTGGGAATTTAGGAATTTGGGAATTTGGAAATTTGGGAATTTGGGAATTTGGGAATTTTGGGATTTTAGGAATTTGGGAATTTTGAGATTTTGGGAATTTGGGAATATTGGGATTTTGGGATTTTGGGATTTTGGGAGTTTGAGATTTTTGGATTTAGGGATTTAGGAATATGTCAATTTATGGATTTAGGGATTTGGGAATTTAGGAATTTGGGAATTTGGCAATTTGGGAATTTAGGAATTTGGGAATTTGGGAATTTGGGAATTTGGGAATTTGGGAATTTGGGAATTTGGGAATTTTGGGATTTTGGGATTTTGGGATTTTGGGAGTTTGAGATTTTTGGATTTAGGGATTTAAGAATATGTCAATTTAGGGATTTAGGGATTTGGGAATGTAGGAATTTGGGAATTTGGGAATCTGGGAATTTGGAAATTTGGGAATTTAGGGATTTTGGGATTTTGGGATTTTGGGATTTTGGGATTTTGGGATTTTGGGATTTACCAATTTAGGAATATAGGAATTTCGGATTTTGGGATTTTGCGATTTTGGAATTTAGAAATTTAGGAATTCGAAAATTTAGGGGTTAAGAAAGTTAGGTATTTGGAAATCGAAGAAATTAGGAATCTAGGGATTTAGGGATATAGACATTTAGGTATTTGAGAATTTGGAAATTCAGGACTTGGACAATTTAGGGATTTAGGAATTTGAGAATTTGGAAATTTACGGATTTAGAAACTTAGGTATTTGGCAATATAGGAATTTAGGAATCTAGGGATTTAGATACTTAGATATTATATAAAAATTTGGTAACATAAGAATTTAGAAATTTAAGGATTTTTGAATTGGAGAACTTCAGAATCTAGGAATTTGGTAACAGCAATTTAGAAATTTAGAAATTCATAAATATAAGAATTTTCAAATTATCAAATTCAAATTTTCCAATTTTCAAATTTAGAAACCTGGAAATTTGAAAACTAAAGAAAAGTTTGCTAATTTTTCAAATTGCAAAATCTAGAGACTTGAGAAAACTATTATTAATCAGAAAATTCAAAAGTTGTTAAATTTGAACATCATCTACTTTAAAAATATGAAAATACCTCAACTTCTAATACAAGATCCGCAAAATAATCTTGCACAGCTATGTGACTAATTTCCCACCACAAAAACTGACAAAATTCCCCACATTTCCAGATTCACTTTCGCTTGCAGTATTAAAATTTCATTGATTACGTTTATTTGAACAGCGTTCCCTCTTTCATGCACTTACCATTGCTAAACAGCTGAAAGGAAAATTATACAAAAGCAAAAATAAACATTGCATTGCATGTTTAATTACAAAAATATTTTATCGAAGCGTACATAGAGGGAGATAATTGATTGTAAATTGTAATATCATTTTATACTTTCAAGTTTTATAAACATTTCTGATCATAAACACAGTAAGTGTGTTTTAATATCGCTTGTAATCCGACATTCCGATAAATTATCAATGAAAAATGAAATTTATCGATATCGAAACAGATACGCACCATATAACATAGCTATGTCACTTGAATATAATATGCAAACTATATGCATTATGCAAAACGTATGCAATGTCAATACGTCAGTTAAGCAAAATAAAACTCGCACATTCTAACTTGACTAGTGGCATATTTTGATATCGTTCTTGCATTTCTATCTGATTTCATATCTAATTATGTTGAGATACTTTATACGTGTACTGACTTGGTCAAGAAATTTTCTTTCTCGTTTTTTTAATAGGTATTCAATTGGGGACGTAGGAATTTGGGGATATAGCGATTTGGGGATGTAGCGTTTTGGGGAGGTAGCGATTTGGAGACGTAGCGATTTGGGGACGTAGAGATTTGGGGATGTAGGAATTTGGGGACGTAGGAATTTGGGGACGTAGGAATTTGGGGACGTAGGAATTTGGGGATATAACGATTTGGGGATATATCGATTTAGGGGCGTAGAAATTTGGGGATCTACCGATTTAGGGACGTAGGAATTTGGAGATATATCGATTTGGAGACGTAGCGATTTGGGGACGTAGAGATTTGGGGATATAGGAATTTGGGGACGTAGGAATTTGGAGATATAGCGATTTGGGGATATAGCGATTTAGGGGCGTAGAAATTTGGGGATCTACCGATTTGGGGACGTAGGAATTTGGAGATATAGCGATTTGGGGACGTAGCGATCGGAGGACATAGCGATTTGGAGACGTAGCGAGTCGGGGATGTACCGATTTGGGGACGTAGGAATTTGGGGATATACCGACTTGGGGACGTAAGAATTTGGGAATGTAGCGATTTGGGGACATACTAATTTGGGGACGTCGCGATTTGGAGGCGTAGCGATTTGGGGACGTAGCGATTTGGTGATGTACCGATTTAGGAACGTAGGAATTTGGGGACATACCAAATTGGGGACGTACAAATTTAAGGATGTAGCGATTTGAGGATGTACCCAGTTGGGGACGTAGCAATTTGGGAATGTCCCGACTTGGGGACGTAGGAATTAGGGAATGTCCCGACTTGGGGACGTAGAAATTTGAGGACATAGCGATTTGGAGACATAGCAATTTAGGAGTGTACCGAGTTCGGAACGTAGGAATTTGGGAATGTACCAACTTGGAGACGTAGGAATTCGTCGACGTACCAATTTGAGGACGTAGCGATTTGGGGATGCACCAATTCGGGCACATAGGAATTCGTCGATGTACCAATTTGAGGACGTAGCGATTTGGATATATAACAATTTGGGAATATATCAATTCACAAATGCAGAGATTTGGAAATGTAAATATTCAGAAATGTAGGGATTCAGGAATATGACTCGGGAATATACATCAAGGATACAGAAAATTGAAGATATGAGAACTGAAGAATATGAAAACGGGATATAGGAATTCGGAAATGTAGGGATTTAGGAATAGTAACGATTTCGATACGTGCTCCCCCAAACACCTGGGTCAGCCTTCGCGCGCCAACTCGTGGGTTGACATCGGTATGCTCTTTCATAGCTCATGTGAATCATTGAAAGGAATTTTTCTGATATAAAATTTCGCTAATTGAAACTGACATTTTTGTTTCAGTTATCTGACACCTTTAATCTTGCAATCTCACTGTGTACTATATGTCTTTTTAGCGTTGATATGTGTATGCGCGTCAATCTAAACTTGAAAAATTGCACACACATGAAAATTTGCAAATTTTGTATTTCTAATTTGGGAGTTTAGTAATTCGAAAATTTTGAAAATTGAAGATTTGTTCAACTTTTCGCGACATTTTCGTGAAATGATATAGAATTTGCATTGCCATCAATATGCACACATGTTGCTTGATTTTAATAACGCATGAAGTGTGGTATTATTTAAACTTACCTTCATAAAAATGTTATATAACATTGCAAAAAACAATATTCTTGTCGCCCATATTTAACAATTTATAGCAGAAAAAGAACTCCATTAGATTTGATGCTCTTTTCCTGATAAAATACTCGGAAATAAGCTTATGACTCAATGTTATGTATTTGTCGAAGGAAAACCAAGAGCCACATGAACTGAAATGACACATCTTTTTGGACAAACAAAAATATTAGTAGTTTGAGGAATGTTTTTTATCAATCAAAATTCGCGAAATCGTTTTGATATTCCTTACCGTTTCGTTCTTAGAAAGACCGCTTAGACGTAAAAATATAACCTCTGACGTTAGTTTCGCTAAAAACAAACGTAAAAGGGTTCTCAGGAGAAGTGCGTGGTTTGAACGTACGGTGAACTGCTATGGGATTCCCCAACGGGAAGGTAATGACCCATTGAGATGAGAAAACAACCACAGAAGATTGGAAAGAAAAAAGTTGCTCTCAGAAAGATGCAAGAACTCGAATACGAGAACAGGTTCTGAATCAGAAATGCGTTGAACGTCATCACACGTTACGAGGGGTTAAACCATCTGGTAGTATTAATAGATGCTTAAAGTTGCAATGATAAGTTTGTACATTTTGATATTTCTCTGTATTTATAGAATCACGAATTTATACATTTTTGAGTTTCGAAAATTTTGAATTCATAAATTTTCGAAGGTCTGGAATTCCGAATTTCTACATTTTCGAATGATAAGTTTGTACACTTTGAAATTTCTCGATAGCTAAATTTCTATATTTTTAGAATCACGAATTTATAAATTTTTCAGTTTCGAAAATTTCGAATTTATAAATTTTCAAATTGCTAGAATTTCGAATTTCTGTATTACCGAATTATATTTCTAAACCTCCGATCTTCTAAAATTCAGAACTTCTAAAGTTCCAAATATATGAATTTTCAAACTCAATTTTCAATTCAAGAATTTTTAATTTGTAAATTTTTGAATTTCTATATTAGCGAATTTTCAAATTTCCGAACGTCTAAATGTACAAATATCTAAGTTTCCAAATTTCTAAATTTTGTAATCTATTAATTTAAAGGTTTCTTTCTGTCTAAAACAAAACGAAGAAAATTTCTATTTTTCCACATTTATTTTTATGGCATTTTTGTATATTACGTAACGAACGATTGCATACAGCAGTAGATACTTTCATAAATACCATATAATTTTCTGATATTTTTTTGAAACAATCAGATACAATCCAGTTCGCCTACGAAGTGTAAAAAAATATATCCACCCACAGAGGATTAATTAATGAGTACTTACGTGCTCAATGTTGTGAACCGTTGGCCGTAATAGCTTGTATATTTACGTGAATTAATTAGTACTTTTAAGAATTGCATGAGGTGGTCGCTAATTGGTGAGGCAAGCAGTAAAAGGGAGTAAATCTACAGATAAGTTGAAGAAGATAAGTTGAAAATTAAGTACAATGGTAATCTTCAAAATAATAAATAAACTACTGGTAAGTATAATGTTCTGCGATCAATCATTACTTTAATACAATGAAATAAACAATAGGCGGTAACGAATACATTAATCAATTAAATTTTATAATATCTCCGAGACTACTACAAATATGACTTTACAAATATAAATATAAATTTTATAAATCAAATAGTGTCACGTCAAATCATTGATCTATTTCGAAGAAATATATCGACTGATTTATTCAAAGTAAGTCATCAATGTTTAATTACCCATAATGAAATTAATTTCAATCGACAAGTCGCTCTGAAGTTATTACCTATCTGTTATTAACGCATTCGTGGTTACCAATGTAGCATTACATTCCTCTTGCACTTTCGATATTCTAAAAATAAAATAATTATAAAAATATCAGGTGGCAAATCTTTGATAATTTGTATCAATAAAAATATCAAGTAAAAAATATCAATGAAAATTATCACTGAAAATACAGAACCAAATATCAAATGAAAATTATCACTGAAAATATCAAATAAAAATGTCAAGTTATTATCAAGATATTATCAACGAAAATATAAAATAAAAATATCAAACAAAAATTATTATTGAAAATATAAAATAAAAATATCAAATAAAAGTACTCAACAAAAATAACAAGTATGAATCAGAAAATTCTCATTTCAACAGCAGAAAACGACCACTCGGTCTGTAATAACTACACAGTATTTTCCCTGTACTTCAGCAGTATTTTATCATTTTTTCGACATTATCGAAGAAAACATCGTCCACTGAAATTTCAAGTTATCGAACGAAACGTTTTGGTGCAGCAGCATTGACAAGCCATTTTAACTGGTAGTCGATCGCGTTCAGTCGGTTATGCCGCAACGCTCGCCGATTACATACATTCTAAATAATTGCAATAATTAACGATCAATTTGCATCTCTCACTGTCTTAGGTTTCACTCGAGATCCACACAAGGTCGCCAAGCACACGTAGCACGCGTGTCTCGTTATATCACAATCCCGGCACACCGTAGAAACAGCATGGAACTTTGTCGTGTTTTCTGCCATGTTTGTCCTTACCTGTCAATCTTGCTTCATTATGTGCGCTTCTTATCGGGTAATGCTCCCTGATTATTAATTATACGTTGCACACGTTATTGCAACTCTGGAAACCATATTTCAACGCAATCTAGGTAAACATCGTAAAATAGAACAAATAGAAATATTTCTGTCCACAGAATTTGCTTTCGTTAGAAAAAGGGTTGAAACGGTCATTGAAAGTATAGTTAGTATATTTATTGTTACTGTTATGCTTTTTTATTGGCTAATCTTTTGGACTTGGCTGGTGTGGTTATTGTATGGCGATTTATAAGTTAGGTAATACTACTCGTTTAATAGCTTAGAGCAGGGATCGGCAACCTGCGGCTCAGTAGAATCATACTTGTGGCTCTTGAGTAGTTTAATAGTACATATTGAAAAATGAACTGCAATATTGCAATTGCCAAACAAATATAATAACCCTGCGCACGCATCAAAATGCACGGCAGATCGCATGCATGTAGACCTAGCTTTAGCTAACCTTGCTCTCCACACTCACCGACGCCGCACTCAAAACCAAAAACTGTTTCCGTTTTCTTTAATACGTTGACTTATATGTTCTGTTACTGCGCAAAATAGAATGTTTTGATTTCGCAATCAATACATGTTTCACAGCAGATATATTATTTTTTCTAATACATACCGATGTATTTTTGGCTCTTTAAAAAAATAATTTATCAGATCGGGAAAAAATGGCTCTTAACTCCAGAAAGGTTGCCGACCCCTGGCTTAGAGTGTATAGAATCTCTAGATTGTAATAGAATATGTTGAATAAATAATGTAGAGTTTATGTATACGTATAAAACGCCATCTAGTTCCTTTTGTGTTCAAGCGGTTCTTTTTCCTTTGTTTTTATGTACTTCCTCTTTCGTTCGACACTTCTCCAAATCCCGAAATTTCTCAAACTTTCAAATCCTGAAACTTCTCAAACCTTCAAATCCCGAAATTTCTCAAATTTTCAAATCTCAGTATTTTTCCAACTTTCAAATCCAAAAATTTTTCAAACCTTCAAGTCCTGAAATTTCTCAAACCTTCAAATCCTGAAACTCCTCCACCTTCAAATCCTTAAATTCCTCAACATATAAATTAAAAATTGACAAAAGTTGCATCAGAAAATTTGATTTAGTAAATCTATCCCTACCATAAGTGTCAAATAAAATTGTTCAAAACTTGCCGAATAACAAACTAAAACGCAATAAATCGCATCACGGTAAAAGAAACTTACAACTGCTCCGCTGGAAATAAAATTCTTTGTGCTTGAATCAAGGATTAAAGTATATCGAAATGCGATATTTGTACTCCTTTTACCGCTAGGTTTTCGCTGCTAACAAAAACATATCGCAATATTGATCAACATAGAACCTACTGATTTTAACATCGCTCCGACTAATATATTCCCTGTTTCGTAACAGCTTCACGGTGCAATGTTTTTTAGGTACTTTTAAGCAAAATCTGCGCAGATTGATGTGTAATACTACACTTGAACGAGAAAACATTGACTGAATCGTTCGATCTTGAAATAATACGGGAAACACGAAATCAGGATCGTTCGATCGATACGTATTTATTTTACAATATTAAGAACATTTTTAAACATTTTTGGACCTGTCACTTTATAATATATAATATATACATAATTTTATTTTATTGAAAAATTTTCAATAGTACAAAGATGTACTAAACAGTACAAATTGTTTCCATAATTATTAAATTATTCAACATATATAATTATACAAAGTAATTACAATGTTGTCCATTGTATCTCTTATTTCATGCACGAGAACAACAGGACAATAGGTATTATTCAAAACGCACAAAGCATTATCCCATTTTTCTCCCATTATTTGCAATTTCAATTTATTCCCTTTCCTTTTTAAGCAAACGAATCCATTGACTTTTCTCGAAATGATGCAACCGTGTCTAGGTTAACGTTCTACAGGTAGCCGTTCCAGATCGCCATTTCGATCCGTCGTTACGTTTCACCTCGCGAATAATCAGTTGATTTCGTAATACGACAGTGACGAAGAACGTCGGTTTCCGTCAGGACGTTAGCGTAGCTTGAAAATCTCGGCAATCGTTGCTTATCCGGCATAAGTGGTCCCCGAGAAACCCTATGAAATATGTCGAGTCTTACCGGACCATCTTCGCCATAAAATGTGGCGACGTCCCAGCAGCTCAACCCATCCACCGCTAGAATTATCTTCGAATCATAGAAACGTTTCGAAAAGATTTTCCACCGTACACTATGAAACGTGAGCACAGATGTCGACCCACGAGTTGGCGCGTGTTCGACCCAAAGCAAAAGAAGCTTTATACCGTGAACACTTCCGGCGTTACACTTTGACTGTCATTGTTAGGAATCATTGTTAGAACGTAGGAATTTGGGGATTTACTGATTTGGGGACGTTGCGATTCGGGGATATACCGATTTGGGAACATAGGAATTTGAGGATATAGCGATTAGGGGATGTACCGATTTCGGGACACAGGAATTTGGGGATATGGTAATTTAGGGACGTAGCGATTTGGGGACGTAACGATTAGAGGATATACTAATTTGGGGACGTAGGAATTTGGGGATATAGCAATTTAGGGACGTAGCGATTGGGGAACATAGCGATTTGGGGATGTACCGATGTGGGGACGTAGGAATTTGGGGATGTACCGACTTAGGGACGTAGGAATTTGGGGATGTAGCGATTTGGGGATGTACCGACTTGGGGACGTAGGAATTTGGGGATATAGCAATTTGGGATCGTAGCTACTGGGAGATATAGCGATTTGGAGACGTAGCAATTGGGAGACATAGCGATTTGGGGATGTACCGATGTGGGAACGTAGGAATTTGGGGATGTACCGACTTGGGGACGTAGGAATTTGGGGATGTACCGACTTGGGGACGTAGGAATTTGGGGATGTACCGATTTGGGGACGTAGGAATTTGGGGATATAGCGATTTGGGGTCGTAGCTATTTGGAGATATAGCGATTTGGAGACGTAGCAATTGGGAGACATAGCGATTTGGGGATGTACCGATGTGGGGACGTAGGAATTTGGGGATGTACCGATTTAGGGACGTAGGAATTTGGGGATGTACCAATTTGGGGACGTAGAAATTTAAGAATGTAGCAATTTGGGGATGTACCCAGTTGTGGACGTAGCAATTTGGGAATATCCCGACTTGGGGACGTAGCAATTTGGGAATGGCTCGACTTGGGGACGTAGAAATTTGGGGACATAGCGAATTGGAGACATAGCGATTTGGGGGTGTACCGAGTTCAGAACATAAGAATTTGGAAATGTATCAACTTGGAGACGTAGGAATTCGTCGACATACCAATTTGAGGACGTAGCGATTTGGGGATGCACCAATTTGGGGACATAGGAATTCGTCGATGTACCAATTTGAGGACGTAGCGATTTGGATATATGACAATTTGGGAATATATCAATTCACAAATGCAGAGATTTGGAAATGTAAATATTCAGAAATGTAGGGATTCAGGAATATGACTCGGGAATATACATCAAGGATACAGAAATTTGAAGATATGAGAACTGAAGAATATGAAAACGGGATATAGGAATTCGGTAATGTAGGGATTTAGGAATAGTAACGATTTCGATACGTGCTCCCCCAAACACCTGGGTCAGCCTTCGCGCGCCAACTCGTGGATTGACATCGGTATGCTCTTTCATAGCTCATGTGAATCATTCAAAGGAATTGTTCTGATATAAAATTTCGCAAATTGAAACTGACATTTTTGTTTCAGTTATCTGATACCTTTAATCTTGCAATCTCACTGTGTACTATATGTCTTTTGTGTATGCGCGTCAATCTAAAATTTAAAAATTTCACACACATGAAAATTTGCAAATTTAGTATTTCTAATTTGGGAGTTTAATAATTCGATTTTGAAATATGAAGATTTGTTCGACGAAAAAATTTACTATAGTCAACTATTTCTCTGACTTCATTTGCCGAATTATGCAATTCCTAATCGCCAACATTAACAGCAACTAATGACAGTGTTTCGATTCATTAACATTCATCAGCACAAAAAAAGACTGAAGATAAGAAACAATATTTGAAGTGCACAATACATCAATCTGTAAAAAAAAAATAGGATTGTCCGTAAATTGTGATTGTGTAAGGATTATTAAAGCATACGAATCGTAATGAGCAATCGAATGATGACCATTTACAAAAAATATCGGTTACCAATTACGATAATCACGTGATTATGCAACCGACTAATCTATGATACTTCAGCAGAGAAACATGAACGGAATTTAGAGTGCAAAAAATATCGCGTTTCCCGATTGCAGCTTTATCCTGTCGTAATGGCTGCATTCGTTCGAAGAATGCTAATGTAAAACTATAAAAGAGATAAATTGCTCGTATAACTCAAATTTTAGTGCAATAAATTCGAGGAATGAATTCGTAGAACAGTAATGATAGAATATTCTCACTTGTAATGTGATTTATTAATTGCTATGGACTTTATAAATTAATCGTTTAAAACGTTAGTTAAATTTTTCTTCGGGTTTATTGTCTAAATTAATTATTACTTCTTTAAATATTAGGACATTCGTTACTTAGTCATCTACAAAATTTAATTTATTTAAAATTTTTATTTGGGGAATTACAGATATTTAATTTTAATTATTTTCGAAATTTAATTTAACGTTTAATTTTAGTTGCTTAAAAATTTAGTAATACTTATAATCTTGATAATTACAAATATTTAATTTAAATTAAAAAGTCAGTTGTGGGACTTGAATTTTTCAAATTTAGTAACTAGAAATATTTAATTTAAACTATTTAAAAATTCTGCTGTAAAACTTGAATACAATTTATTTAAAATTTCAACTAAATTTTCCGCTTGCAAAATTAAAAGAGTGAGCAAATGTCTAAGTAAATAAATAAATCGAAATTCTTGTTTATAATATAATCGAAAAATTTGCGAAGCAATATGTTAAAAATAATACGTTATTACATACTTCACAAAAAAATTATTCATCGTACGAAAAAAAAAGAGTTACATATTCATGAGTGCAAAACAAGAGAAATCTGAAAATTTGCCTTTGCCTTGATGAAACGAAATCAGGTGAAAATAACAGTTGCTGTTCCGTAGAACTTGATGTCGAGGTTAAAGCTGAACAACGACGAGTTTCTCCGTCGAAAAATTCACGAAAGATTTCCACTTTGGCCTCGTTTATCATTATTACTATTCTAATGGGAAATTAACACATAAATCATTCCGTTCGTGATTTAAACTTTTATCAGCTGATTTTGCTTTCAACAATTACTGTTGCAATGAAGAGACTTTAGAAAAGTTAAATTCTAACTCGTGAAGTAACCTAAAATATTTGTAACTCGAATTCGATAATTATTTATTCGTTTAATTATAGTTTTAATTTGGTAATTATAGCTGAACTTAAAATTAGATTAATTCGTTATTTAGTAATTATTTGTAAATGTGTGATATATTAGTTGATTAATGATGATTATATAATGATTACTATTGTTTATTATTATAATTGGACTTGTGACATGTAATTTATGATTGTAACTGTATTTTAATTATAATTATGATTTATAAATTATATATATTGTAACTATACTTTAATTGTAATTGTAGTTACAATTATGACTTCTAACCTAAAAATGTAACTGTACTTTAATTATAATTATTATAGTTATAACTTCTAACCTATGATTGTAGCTGTACCTCAATTATAATTATTATAGTTATAACTTCTAACCTATAATTGTAACTGTACCTTAATTATAATTATGATTGTAATTATAATTTCTAACCTATAACTGTAGCTTTATAATTATAATTACAATAATAATTATAACTCGTAACCTCCAGTTATATCTGTACATCAATTGTAATTACAATCACAGTTATTGCTCCGTAATCATAATTACAATTCAAATTATAATATAACTAAAAATAACATATCCCATTAACGAATGATTACCATATAATTACCGAATGGTTAAAGTACAAGTAAAGAATGTTTAATATTCAAGTAAAGATCGTAACAATGTAATACAAAATTATTTCCTCAGCAGACCACGTAAATACATAATTCATGGTGCAAGATAGTTAAATTATATATCAGTGCAAAATAATTCACTAATTGATACCTCTGACGATATGCTCCGCTACACACGACTATTTTTACATCGACGCTAATAATCATTGTCTGAACAAAGTACTGACATCCATTCGTATTTTCAATTAGATCACTCGTTGCTTCGCAATCGTTTAATCAAAACCCGTTAATGGATGCTGTATTCTATGAATTTCATCGCAAAGAATTTAAGATATATCCTTGTTTCTGTAGAGATTAACTTATTGTTCTTGCGGTTCATTCTTTAGAAGGATCGAACGAAAGTGTAGAAACGTTAATTGCTGAGATGATGGCTACTGCACAATGCAAGGAACAAAGATACAGGCTTTCTAGAGTAAAACGTCCTTGACTTATACTCTCCACGCCTACATCCGTACCAGAAGTATCAACAAGGAATACGTATCCTGCTCCTTTATCCTGGACACCTGTTCGTTCTTTAGAAACGACACATTTTGGTGATACACACTTCTCTGCAGATCGTTATTATGTGTTGATAACATTTTAGATTTCTTTTAAAATGTTGCTGACAATTTGATCAGTACAAATAATTTTTCATATTATTGTTATATTAATTTTGTATTATTAAGAAAACTTAACCGAAATCGTCAAATTTTGATATTAGGACATTTACAATCTTTCAAATTATCAAGTTTTGAAGTTTTAAAATTTTCTAATTTCCCAATTTTCCAAATTTCTATATTTGCAACTTTCCAATTTTCCAAACTTTCAAACTTCCAATTTTTCAAATTTTCGAACTTCTAAATTAACAAATTTTCAAGTTTTCAAATTTTCAAATTTCCAATTCTCCAATTTCCCAATTTTCAAAATTTCAAATTTTCCAAATTTCTATATTTTCAACTTTCAAACTTCCCATTTTTCAAATTTTCAAACTTCTAAATTAACAAATTGTCGTGTTTGAAATTTCTACATTTTCAAATTTCTATATTCCCAAATTTCTATATTTCAAAATTTCCAATTTTCCAAGCTATCAAATTTTCAAATTTCTACATTTTCAAATTCTTAAATCATAAAATTTTCATATTTCCAATTTTCTAATTTTCCAAACTTTCAAACTTCCAAATTTTCAAATTTTCAAATCTCTGTATTTTCAAACTTCTAAATTATCAAATTTTCATGTTTCCAAATTTCTATATTCCCAAATTTCCAAATTTTCGAATTTCAATTCTGAAATTTCTAATTTTCCAAGCTATCAAATTTCCAAATTTTCAAGTTCCCAAATTTTTACATTTTCAAACTCCTAAATCATCAAATTTTCATGTTTTCAAATTTCCAATTTTTCAAACTCTCAATCTTCCAATGTTTCAAATTTTCAAATTTCTACATTTTCAACTCCCAAATCATCAAATTTCCATGTTTCCAAATTTCTATATTCCCAAATTTACAAATTTTCAAATTCTTATATTCCCAAATTTCCAATTTTCTAAGTTTTGAAATTTCCAAATTGTCAAGCTTCCAAATTTCTACATTTTCAAACTTCTAAATCACCAAATCTCCAGATTTCAAAAATTTTATGTTCTTAAATTTTCAATCTTCCAAAATTTCAAATTTCTATCTGTCTATATTCTCAATCTTCAAATTTTTTAACTTTCCAAATTAAAATATTTCTAAATGTCTAAATCTCCAAGTAACCAAACTTGTATCTATGTTCACAAACTTCAAAATTTGTAACTTTACAAATGTACATATTTCTAAATATGCATCTCCAAATTAACCAAATTAATTAATCTCCAAATTGACGAATTTATTTACAGATTCCACACCATAGTTGTGCACCATAAACGTTTAGTTTAGGTTAGGTTAGGTTAGGTTAGGTATAAACGTTTCCTGCAGTCAAAAATATCCCTACTTTAAACCATTGACAAAGAACCGGTGACCTAACCTATAATAACTCTTAATCACCATTCTATAATAACGTTCTTAATCCCCACTTCAAATTAACAGGAAGTTAGTTACAAAAAAGGTGTACGTTCTGAATATCCACGTTATTTGAATAGCAAATCCATTTGAAATTAACATAATTCTCTGCGGATTCCTCTTCCGTTTGCAACACCTGTTCAACGTCTGTGCCATTTTGTTTCCTCTACGATCGTTGAAATCTCCGCGAACGGTGTCAGCGATCAACAGATCGTAAACCAGCCATGGGAAAATTCAGAATTTTTCGATTTAACGACAAACACCGATTGTCGTTAGATCTGATAATTATCTCTGAAAATTAATTACGAGTTAACGTTTGATGATTATGCAAGGATTAGAACGTAGTTTCGTTCGTTGTAACGTGAAAGATTGTGGAATATCTGATTTGAAGATTTTTAAATGATTCATCAACATTTTTGATGAACCGTCATGGATACATTCTGATTTCTCTTAATAAAGGGTTGCGTGTACATAACAGGCTGTGAAAATAATTGCAAAAGGTTCTGTAATTGCAAAACGGAAATTAACAGAGCAAGCTTTATATGGATGTGGGTATGCAACCATTTTGTTGGAATTTAATCAGCGATTACGATTTCAGTAATTAATCGCGGTACACGTAAAAGCATACGCATTTTATTGTCTAATATTATTTACATTGCATAAGATTCGTGTTTCGTGAAAATCTTGAATCAGTCTTACAATTTTTCTTTTTCATAATCGTTCTGTAGTAATATGTTTGAGACGCAAAACCATTTTGAAATTCTCTGTAATTATTTTCTTAATAATTAACCCTATTTAACAAATCTTGTTAATGGATATAAATTTTCCTACAATTATTTAAATTATATTTATGTTAATTTAAATAATATATCGAAACACGAAATTTCCTCAAATTATATTTTATTGAAAATTTCAGTACTGACAACTACATTCCCAATTTCCTAGATTCCCGATTCCCTACATTCCCAATTCCCTACAGGGAATCGGGGGGATATAGGGAATCGGAGATGTACGGAATAGGGGATATAGGGAATCGGCGCCATAGGTTATTGGGGATATAGGGAATCGGGGACGTAGGGAATTGGGAATGTTAGGAATTGGGAATGTAGGGAGTTGGGGATATAGAGATTTGGGAATGTAGGTAATTGGGGATATAGGGAATCGGGGACGTAGGGAGTTGGAAATGTAGGGAATTGGGAATGTAGGTAATTGGGGATATAGGAAATCGGGGGCGTAGGGAATTGGGAATGTAGGGAGTTGGGGATATAGGGATTTGGGAATGTAGGTAATTGGGGATATAGGGAATCGGGGACGTAGGGAGTTGGAAATGTAGGGAATTGGGAATGTAGGGAATTGGGAATGTAGGAAATTGGGAATGTAGGGAATTGGGAATGTAGGGAGTTGGGGATATAGGGATTTGGGAATGTAGGTAATTGCGGATATAGGGAATCGGGGACGTAGGGAGTTGGAAATGTAGGGAATTGGGAATGTAGGGAATTGGGAATGTAGGAAATTGGGAATGTAGGGAGTTGGGGATATAGGGAATCGGGGACGTAGAGAATTGGGAATGTAGGGAATTGGGAATGTAGGGAATTGGGGATATAGGGAATTGGGAATGTAAGGAATTGAAAATGTATGGAATTGGGAATGAATGGAATTGAGAATGTATAGAATTGGGAATGTATGGAATTGGGAATGAATGGAATTGGGAATGCATAGAATTGGGAATGTATGGAATTGGGAATATAGAGAGTTGGGTATTAACAGGAATTAGGACTAAACAAAAAATTTAGTAAATACTCTTCAGTGAAAATGATTGTTAACAATAAAAAGAGTGGGAACAGAAATAAAATAAATTGTATAGAATTCTTTATTTATAAGAGTGTAAATTTGTAACTAAGAATGTTATTGATAATAGGAACATTAATTTGACTAAATCGTCAATTAAATAAACACCTATTATTTGTTGTTCACAAGTTCGAATGATTAATCGATATCATTTAAATACCCGTTCCTTGATACTGAATGATCGTTTTTATCGTGTGCTTTACATAATCAACGACCTCGACGTATACAGCATGTATTCCAACTATCCCCGTACACTCTCGTGTGGGAGGATCTATATACCTAAATTCCTATGGTAAATAAACAGCTTAATTAATTATTTATTATTATATCAAGGATCTTCATGCACGGATTGGCCCCATGCTCGTTTCGATACTTCATAACAACACGTAAGTTGTGTATTTATTTGCAATTTGAACGGTATTTAAAAATGGTTGTTCAATGATACCTTTACTTGTATTATATTACATAAATATAGATTTCAGCGGTGATTAAGTGGTAATGTATGCAGGTTTTGAAATAACTAGGATTTTTGGACATTTGGAAGTTTGTTCGTTGGAAAGTTGGTTAGTTGGGAAGTTGGGAAATTGGAAATTTGGAGATTTTCAGATTACAGGATTTAGGGATTTGAGAATTCGGGGATTGGAGAATTAAAAGCTTTGATAATTTGGGGATTGGGACATTTGGACAGTTGTGGAGCTGATAATTTGGGGATTTGGAGATTTGGGAATTTGGGAATTTGGGGATTTGTGGATCTAGGGATTTGGAGATTTGGGAATTTGGGAATTTGAGAATTTGGGGATTTGGGGATTTGTGGATCTGGGGATTTGGAGATTTGGGGATTTGGAGATTTGGAGATTTGGGAATTTGGGAATTTGGGAATTTGGGAATTTGGGGATTTGGGGATTTGTGGATCTGGGGATTTGGAGATTTGGGGATTTGGAGATTTGGGGATTTGGAGATTTGGGAATTTGGGAATTTGGGGATTTGGGGATTTATGGATCTGGGGATTTTGGAATTTGGGGATTTGTAGATCTGGGGATTTGGAGATTTGGGGATTTGGAAATTTGGGGATGTGAGAATATGGAAGTGTGGGGACTTGGTAATTTTGGGATTTGGTGATTTGGGAATTTTGTAATGTGGTAATTTGAAGATTTGAGAATTCGGAAATTTGGAGGTTTTAGGGTTTGGTGATACTGAGATCCGGGGATTTGGGAATTTGGAGATTTGGGGATTTAGAAATTTTGCAATTTAGGGGTTCAAGAATTAGATAATTAAGTAAGTTGGAAATTTAAGGATTTGGAAATTTGAGAATTTGGAAATTTGGAAATTTGGAAATGTGGAAATTTGAGAATTTGAGAATTTGGAAATTTGAGAATCTGGTAATTTAACAAGTTAGGAATTTACAAATTTCTAAATTAGAGAATTTGGAAATTAGAAATTTAGGAATTGAGCAAGCTAGAAATTTGAATATTTAGAAACTAAAAGTTGAAATTCAGAAGACTGAAGACTAGGAACCTTGACAATTCACAAATTTAAAAATTAAAGTCCACAAATCTCCAAATTAATGTCAGGATTCGACTATATAACATTTTATAAATTGCAATTGTAACATTTCTTTAAAAGAAACTATAACTGTTGTTGCTAGTAAAAAATTCGACTATAACATGTAATTTCCTTATATGTATTTTCTCGAACACAATGTTCTAATAAAAATACACCCTCATTTCTATATTCATCTCTCACTTCTTATTTATAATTCTATCTATTTTGATTGTATCCAGTGAATTTTTGACACCCAGTATTTACTCAAATCACTGATCTACAACTGCACAGAGTTTCAACATTGTAGACAATGCTTTTCCCCCTTCTATCGATGTTTGGCCTCCACTTTTATCCGAGGTTGAGTGCAGACTGTTCAAAGAAATAATATAGAACAAGGGCAATATTATTGCGCCACATAGTTTCTTTCATTCTTCCAAATATTTTCGATTTAGTTTGGAAATTTGAAAAACACATTTTTTCTTTAAAATTCAAACACAATCTTCATTGAGCCATTTTCACATTTTTAGCCTTATTCATTGATGTGGCTATATCACTAATCAAAATGGGGAAGAAATCTTTAAATTAAATTAAATTTCATTGTGCTACTTCAAAATATTTCAAATATTTTTAATTTTAGATTTATTTATTTTTTCATACAATTAAGTACTATTTTTATTGCCAATTTCATTTAAAAATGTTTAATTCAATTTCTTAAAATTTATTTTCATTGTTATTTTTATTGTTAATATTACCACAATTTTTAATTTTAGACTCATTTATTTTTTAATATAATTAAGTACTATTTTTATTGCTAATGTTATTACAATTTTTAATTTTATATTTATTTATTTTTTAAGACATTAACCTTACATTGCATGCTTTCTTAAATTCCGTAAAAAGAAGTACTTTTTTAAATGTTCTCAATTAATAATAAGGAGATATAAACATGTATTCCTTCAAAAAAAGAAACTGATATAATTTAACAAACTTTTACATTTTTACAAACACTATCAACGAAATTACAGCGAACATTTTTTTAAAGAAAATCCTTTTTTCACAAATTTTTAATAGACACAACAAAATATTGTTGCTAATAATCACAAGAAATGTTTTCAAAAATTTAATGATACAACATTTTATTTTCTTATGTTGCACAAAATATAAGAGTATCATGTAATACAAGAAATGTAATGATTTAATGATACAACTTTTTATTTTTTTATGTTTCACAAAATGCGAGAATTTCATGCAATATAAGAAAAATAAGAATGAAATGTTAATTTATATTTAAAAAAAAAATATTAATTTTTTACAGAGGAAAAATCCAATCACCTGTTTGCAGCAACGTTTGAATTTGTTTACCATTCAATTGATCAGCTCGTATCGATCGTTATCAATAGTAAAATCATTTAGTAAATGGAAAGGAGTGAAATGTATGTGTTTTGTGTGCGGTGTGGTCGAGTTGAACGGCACCGTGCACGTTTCAGAATTATTGGTGATAATGAGCAGGAGCCAAGCGGTAAAGTCGTTATTACTCATATTACAGTGACGCGATACCAGCGTAAAAATTATACTATACTAGACCACACCTGCGATACAAGGCTAGATTTTTATCTCGTCGCGTTTACACTATTACCTACCACTTATATTTCGTCACGTATTACTACGTTTTCATGCGTTTCCTAATACGTTTGTTTTAGGAACCCACTGAAATCGATTTCTGCGCACACTATTTTTTTACTGCGATGTTGGACATTAACTCAGTCGATTCTGGGTATTTTCTATTATTTTCATGTGTTTGTTAATTATTTCGATTATGTGAAGTTTTGTTAATTGTGTAATATTGCAATTTTTTTTATTGTGAAAATTTGTGAGTTTTGCTGATTTTTTTAATTCTGAAAATTTGTTAGTTTCGTTCATTTTGGCAATTGTGAAAATTGGTTAGTTTTGTTGATTTTGTTAATTGTGAAAATTTGTTAGTTCTGTTAATTTTGTCAATTATGAACATATGTTGGTTTCGTTAATTTTGTCAATTGTCAAAATTTGTTAGTCTTATAAATTTGTATAATTGTGAAAATTTGTTAGTTTTGTCACTTTTGTTAATTTTGTTAATTTCGTCAATTGTAAATGTTAGTTTTGTTGATTTTGTTCATAGTGAAAATTAGTAAATTTTCTTTGGAAAACTGGAAAATTGGACAATTGGAAAATTGAGAAATTGGACAATTGGAAAATTGGGAAATTGGAAAATTGGGAAATTGGAAAATTGGAAAATTGAAAATTGGAAATTGGAAATTGGAAATTGGAAAATTAGAAATTTAGAAATTTGAAAATTTGAAAATTTGAAAATTTGGAAATTTGGACATTTAGAAATTTAGGAATTTAGAAATTTGGAAATTTTGGAAATTTGGAAATTTGGAATATTGGTAATTTGGAAACTTGAAAATTTGAAAATTTGGAAAGTTGGAAATTTGGAAATATGGAAATTTAAAAATTTGTAAATTTGAAAATTTGAAAATTTAGAAATCTGGAAATTTGGAAATATGGAAATTCAGAAATTCAGAAATTCAGAAATTCAGAAATTCAGAAATTTAGAAATTTAAAAATTTGGAAATTTGGAAATCTGGAAATTTGGAAACATGGAAATCCAGAAATTTAGAAATTTAAAAATTTTGAAATTTGAAAATTTGGAAATCTAGAAACTTGTGTATTCAAAAATTTGGAAATTAGAATAATTGAAAATCACAAAATTGATAAATTCAAGCCTCCAAAAATCTAAAAGTGACTCGTCAGATTATAAACATGAACTTTTGAAAGCTTACATTTCCCAAAACCTCCAAATTCAGATTTTCAACAAAATTCAGACTTTTTCAAGAATAAAAATAATAAAACCTTGAAATTTCTAGTTACACAGTTCCCAAAAACTGGATAAATAAATACCTAAAAACGACAAAATTGTAAAATTCCTCGAAAATTGAGACCTCCGCAACTTAACGAAACTTGAAACTACAAAATTGAGGTTCCATAAGTTACTTTACCTTTACGTTATCAAATCGTGGTATGGTTAATACGTTTCGAAATCGGCCACATGATACCGCGGTAACCTGATACTTTACCTATGGTTTTGCGACTATGATGATCGATTTTAAGTTCATTCGACTCAACATGATACGGTTCGTAATTTTAATTATCGATTTGCTGAATCATCGTGAAAGGTTGTTACGTGTATCGATCGTGAATCGTTAAGAGCACTCTTACATAGGTGGCTCTATTTTCTCTCTTGCTCTCACTTAATGCATAGATATATCGCCGTAATTCTACATACAACAAGGGTATGGTTTTAACGATATCCATCATAATGCCGTCGTTCTTCCGTGTGAAGTTCTCTCACGTGCTAGTAATTTATTATCCCTGATTTTCGCTCTATGTTTAGACGCATGACGACCGCACACATTTACGATATGCATTCCTATTATACGCCAGAAAATAATTGATTCATTATATGTAATTATCTTTAAATAATGAGACGAGATCGCTATCGAACGTTCAACTTGTTTAATGGCCATTTTAGAAACCCGATTTTTATCTTATTCAAACTGCTATTGTCAGATTTCTTTCTATTTTGCACGTGACTGAATAACGAATAATTATTTTTATGATGAAAATGATGAAAATGATAAAAATATGTATAATATTCTATATTAGTCGATTCTGAGCATTCTCTATTATTTTAATGCGTTTGTTAATTATTTCAATTATGTAAAGTTAGTTTTGTTAATTTTTTTAATTGTGAAAATTTGTTAATTTTGTTAATATTGTTAATTGTGAAAATCTGTTAATTTTTTTAATTTTTTTAATTGTGAAAATTTGTTAATTTTGCCAATTGCAAAAATTTGTTAGTTCTGTTAATTTTTTTAATTGTGAAAAATTGTTAGTTTTGTTAATTTTGTCCATTGTGAAAATGTTAGTTCTAGTTTTGTTAATTTTGTCAATTGCGAAAATTTATCAATTTTTTTAATTCTGGCAATTCTGAAAATTTGATAGTTTTGTTAATTTTGTAAATTTGGTAGTTTTGTTAATTATGTAAAATTGTTAGTTATGCTAATTTGTAAATCAGTTATGTGAATTATGTACATATAATATCAATATTCTATATTATACATATATATTTAACATAATATATTATATACTATATTAATATATATTATTTTAAACAATTTTTTTCAAATTTTCAAAAAAAAATTTCTGATAAATTTTGTTGTATATTTAAAATATAAAGTAAATATTATCGTCCATAAATCACTTAAACGTTAACGTTCATAAACACTACAAATATATATATATTAATATTCATAATTCAAATATTAATATTCAATTAAAAATTCTTATAAATTCTCAACTTTCAAATAACTTATCTTATTTTTATAAATATCAATGGTATTATAACGGTAAAGTATGACCACTGAATTTTGAAGCAATGAATATATGATCTTGATATAGTTCAGTGTGTTTCAACTGCGACAAAACATGTATAATAAATGTTGTTTGTCCTTGACAAGCAACTTTTATATGATAACAAAAAGTGTGATTAGTTCAGGACGTTAATATTCCATCACGTTACCACTATGTTATTAAACATCAGAGATTTATTCGTTTTGTTACATATTAACATCGATGGTGCATAAACAAAATTAATTAGCATAAGAGTGGAATTCACTCGCTTAGCAACATTCAATCGAGATTTACGTATGAGTAACGCCCCCTTATCATTCATTTGCTGACGTAAAGATTAATAATTTGAATAGTAGGTGTGTCTAGTTAATTTTCTAGATCACATTCTGATGATGTTTGCAAATCGATTTATTATAAAACTTATGTACAAGTTTTTTATTAACTCTTGTAAGCTTTTCTTAGATTTCATTTTTAGATTACAATACTCAAATTTCAAAGTTTTGAAATTCACTAATTCTCAAATTTCCGAATTCAAATCTCACGATATTTAAAATATTCTGATATCTCAAAGTACCCACGTTTCAGAATTCTAAAAATTCTAAATTCCCTAAGTTACAAACACAAAATTTCAAACTTCCAAAATTCCAAAATTACAAAATTACAAACTTCCTGAATTCCAAATTTCCAAACTCTATAAATTCCAAAACCCCAAAATTCCAAAATTCCACACTCCCTAAGTTCCAAAACCCCAAACTCCCTAAATTCCAAAATACCAGAACTCTAAATTCCAAAATTCCAAATTTCCAAATTTCCAAACTCCAAATTTCCTAAATTTCAAAATTTTCTAGTTCCTAAATTCCTAACTTCTCAAATTCCCTAGTTCCTAAATTCCAATATTTTCTAGTTCCGAAGTTCCCAAATTCCCAAATTCCCTGGTTCCTAAATTCCCTAGTTCCTAAATTCCCAAATTTCTAAATTCCCGAGTTCCTGAATTTCTAAATTCCCAAATTTCCTAGTTCCTAAATTCCCAAATTTCCTAGTTCCTAAATTCCAAAATGCCCTAGTTTCTAAATTCCCTTGTTCCTAAGTTCCCAAATTCCGAAATTCCCAGGTTCCTAAATTCCCAAATTTCTAAATTCCCTAGTTCCTAAATTTATAAATTCCGAAATATCCTAGTCCCTAAATTCCCAAATTTCCTAGTTCCTAAATTCCAGAATGCCCTAGTTACTAAATCCCCTAGTTCCGAATTTCCCAAATTTCAAAATTCCCTACTTCCTAAATTCCCAAATTTCTAAATTCCCTAGTTCCTAAATTTCTAAATTCCAAAATTCCCTGGTTCCTAAGTTTCCAAATTTTCGAATTCCCTAGTTCCTAAATTTCCAAATTCCTAAATTCCCTAGTTCCTAAATTCTCAAATTCCAAAATTTCCTAGTCCCTAAATTCCCAAATTCCCTAGTTCCTAAATTCCAAAATTCCCTAGTTACTAAATTTCCTAGTTCCTAAATTCCAAATTTCCAGATTTTCAAAATTCCAAAATTCCAAAACCCCAAACTCCCTAAATTCCGAAATTCCACACTCCCTAAGTACTAAAACCCCAAACTCCCCAACTCCCGAAATTCCAAGAAACTCCAAACTCCCTAAATTCCAAAACCCCAAACTCCCTAAATCCTAAAACTTCCCAAGTCCGAATAACCCAAAATCCCCAATTCCCACCTTGAATCACCACCAACCGCAAAATTACCGATTTTCCAGATACCGATACCCGACAATGGCGTAAAATTCCGCGATTTTAACGGGTTTTTTGCTCCGGTGTTAATATACGGAAGACGACGAGGAAAAAAAATGCGAATTAACGATATGAAAAATACCGGTAAACAGTGCATAATAAGGAACAGGTGGAGATCGTACTCCGGCAATAATTATCGTTTCAGTATCACGTGAATTGTGCACACCCATTGGCGTGTCTCGATTTTTTCATCGCGTATTAACAATTCAAATAAGATTGCCACAATATCACGTACCGGAGGCCTGCCTGGCTGCTGACCAATAAGATCATCGACTGTTAGAAAAAATCGCGCACTGAATGCGTGTTAACTGTCCACCTCGAAGGAATTATGGTGTTCGGATGACGTTCGTTAATAAATGCATATCACGATCACGAACGATTCCGAGGGAAATATCTATGCGGGATTATACACCGCTCCTTTCAGCGGAATATCGATTCGAGTAATTACCGTTGTACGCGAAATGTAATCCAGGGGTGGCTGCTCCCGTAAAATCTCTGGAGTAATATCGAAAGGTACAGGGATGGATGAAACACACCAATTAAGGGCGAACGACTGTTCAAACTTTTGCTACTTTTCTCAAATTACATCTTTCTGATCGGATTATGTAATCTGACTGCGGTTATTAAATTTTACTCTATCTTGAATTTACATATCTCTATCTTGCATTTATATATTTTTATCTTCAATTTATGTATCATTTACATATCTCTATCTTGAATTTATATATTTTTATCTTGAATTTATGTATCATTTACATATCTCTATCTTGAATTTATATAATATTTTTATCTGGAATTTGTATATCATTTATGTATCTCTATCTTGCATTTATACGTTTTTATCTTGAATTTATATAACACTTATGTATCTCTGTCATGAATTTATAGATTTTTATCTTGAATTTATAGATCATTTATACATACATCTCTATTTTCAATTCATATATTTTTATCTGGAATTTATATATTTATGTTCGTCTGACATCTACAACTTTGATAATTGATTGTATGTGCGAGTTAATAGTTTAACGTCGTGCATCGATTTGAATTGTAAAACACGTCTACTTTGTGAGCATCACATGTAGCAGTAAGTGAACATGAATTATTTATTCATGTTAGAAGATTGGAACAATTACGGTGTTCTGTTACAAAAGATAGACAGGCATATTATTAGTGTTAAACTGTATTTCAATTTATTGAAATGTATTAAAATTTATACGAGTAAATGTATACAATATTGTATGATAAAAGTAAGTGTATGTCAATATTGTATAATAAAGGTAAATGTATATATGTCGATATTGTATAATAAAATTAAATGTATATATGTCAATATTGCATAATAAAAGCAAGTGTATATATGTCAATATTGTATAATAAAAGCAAGTGTATATATGTCAATATTTTATAATAAAATTAAATGTATATATATGTCGATATTGTATAATAAAATTAAATGTATATATGTCGATATTGTATAATAAAATTAAATGTATATATGTCGATATTGTATAATAAAATTAAATGTATATATGTAAATATTGTATAATAAAATTAAATGTATATATGTAAATATAGTATAATAAAAGTATATATATGTAGATATTATACGATAAAAGCAAGTATATTATATAAGTCTGTGTGATAAAATTTAGAGAAGTTTTAAAGTGGTTTTATATTGCAATACAAATTAGTTTTGTGATTTTATGGTTCATGGGGGATGAACGGTTATGTTGACTCTATGGATCCGCCCCTGAAAACGGAAATGGAATGAGGGAAAGGTAAGAGGATTTTCTTGCGGATTTACTTTTGTTCTGTCTTTATGTAATTGAGTTCTCGGAATGCATCGGTTTGGTATTTATTGGATAAGATCGATATTCCTTTTACAAGTTATAATTTATTAAGTGCTTACTATAGTTATTTTCTGCAGAAAATACAAAATGAAAAATGAAACGCTATTATTTAGTTGGTTGACAATCTTACATATTCTGAATATAATAGCAATTTGAAAATATTGTGCTACTGTATTTTCGAAAGAATTTTAAACAATGAGAATTTGTGGATATAAAATACATTAGAATGAAGAAGAATTTCATTCTGAATTTTATGTTGGATTATTCTCTGGATAGTGAGAACAATTATTTATTGTACATCCATAATTGAAGTTTGTTTAACACATTGACAGCCACACAGAAGCAGTTGAAAATTATATTAGATAATATTTTTGTTTCTAACAAATTTTACCAAATATTCTCACAATATTTTGTTATATTTATTATTCATAGTTTCAAATAGTTATTACGAATATTTCCAATTAGGTTAGTGGACAAATTCTTAATAGTATAGGTGATAAATTCATATTAAGCGTTACACATATGTGTGTGACGTGGCAGTCAAAATGTTAATGACTTCCAATATAGTTAGGTTAGGTTAGGTTATAAAGCTATAAAGTGGATTAAGAACTAGAATATCAGTCTATAGAAATAGATTATAAATCCATAACAAAATGTAATTGTATAAATCTATATATATAATTTTATAAATTTGTAAAAATATAAATTGTATATATTCGATAGATAAAGTGTATAATCGATATCCGAAAATTTCACAAAAAGAAGCTAAAAAAAATATTACCTAGATGAATATTTTATGTAATTATTATTTTAAATACAGAATAGAATTAAATTAATAAAAATTGTGATGAACATTAAAATTCGTGTTTGGTAATGAACAAGAATACTTAGATACTCCACGGAAAATACTTATAGCATTGCTACGTTCAAGGAAGTATTTCCCTGAATATTATACGTTCTGTTAATTTATTCGTCCGTTAAATAAGTGTAAATTACCGGTTTTTTATAATTGAACTGCTCCTACAATAACATGAATACTTCTCCTGAAGTTTCTATTTTTAACTAATTGTAACATACCATGACTATTTGAATTATGTAATAAAGAGAGAAAACGTTGCGCCTTTGTGAATAAACGAACTAACTAATATAATAGATTAAGAGGATTTCCTACTGTGATAATCGAAAAATGAGGTAACCTTTTGCAATTCCGGAAAAAGAAACCTATGAGGTTCATAGCTTTGTAATTTTGTGAAATTATTAATGTTTCGTGAGTCCTCAAGTTTATCAGTTTATTAAATCGAAAAGGTGATTTTAAAAACTTGAGTCTACTAATTATTTTATTTGTGCATTCTTGTATAAAATAACATTTTACTGTTTCTTAAATATTCAAGTACCACTTGTACAAGTTTACGTTCTTAATTAAAGTATTAGAGCGATTTAATTTATAAAAGCAATATAAAATACAGTAGTTTATTGTATAGCAATTAATTCGAACGTTTAAAAGCCTTTTTACAAGATGTTTTTAAAATTTTTGTACGCGCTCTTTTCAACAAAAGTACTGCTATCGCAATCTAGTGATCAGAAGCCGAACTATCGAAAGAAACAATTACACTTTTTTTGTAAAATAAAGAACTTTTACGTTTTTCTGACGTTTGCAAAATATTCTACGAGTACGGCAATGTTAAAAAAATACTATTTCTGTCGGCTTCAAGCATTATATATTTTTTTTTCTTTTTTTATATGTACATATTCATATAATTCGTGTGGTTTTATTGAATACTGTTAATGTATATGCTTCTTACATGGAAATACTGTCCGAGTACGTTTGGGGTAATTTTTGGTGGAGGCAGCAATACTGAATACTGTTAAAGTATAATGAAAATGCTGTTTGCAATATATTCCGTGTAGATTACGTAGATTATGCATCTACATATGTATCGATACCTTCGGACCCACGGAATACATTGCAAACAGCATAAAATCAATATTAATAAATCTATAATAAATATATAGCATAATAATCAATAAAATCAGTATTAATTGAATTTTTTCAAAAATGGAACACCTAACGCCATCTCTCCGGCGAACAGGATGAACTACGCACTTTTGAAACTGCAGTTTCATTAGTTCTCACCTTATACCGCTAGATGGCAGAACATCAAACGGAAATGTGGTGATCATCAAGTTCGGACTGTCGGATAAGAAGATTTATGTTTTGGAGACCGTCGATAAAGAAGAAATCTATTTTTCATTGTAACAAATGATTAGTTTCAAATGCAGTTGTCAATTCGTTCGTTTGCAATTATTTAAAAATTATAGAATCATAAAATTTATTCATTCATTCCGTAAACAACATTTCATTCAGTAACACATCAAAAGTTTATATTATAAAATATCTCAAATCAGTCTAAATAAAGTCAATTTCTATTTCTAAACATTAAATAATTTAATTAATAAATATAGGAAATAAAATCCTATAGAAATGACGTGATCATCAGGGCCGTCGGTCAAGAAGAGTTCTGTTATCAAAGCCGTCGGTCAAGAAGAGTTCTGTTATCAAAGCCGTCGGTCAGGAGGAGTTCTGTTATCAAAGCCGTCGACTAGGAAGAGTTCTGTTTGCTTCACAAATGATTAATGTTTCAAGCTATCGTCATTTAATCGTTTTCAATTTTATTTAAAAAACAAAATCTTTTGCTATTTCATTCTGTAATAAAACCTTCATTCAAGAACATGTATTAAAAATAAAATTCAGAATCAATTGCAATAAAATTAGTTATTTTTGCGAAGTTATTAATTAATTAATTTAAATATAGAAAGGCAATTCCTATAGAAAGCCTTAGACCGATTAGGATTAGCCTAAGAATGGTTAAAAATTGATAATAGTTTGGTAAAATCAAAACAATTCGAAGTTAATTAGTCTTGCACTCCAAAGTAATTTGATGCATATTACAGTTACCGACGCAGTCGATCTTCTGCTGGAATTGCATCTTCCGGTAAAGAGGAATTCCAGAACTACCATATCGGTTGGAACTAATTTTACACCACAGTGTTTGAAATTCGAAATGAAAGTACTGGTAGATATTTGTTATTTGAAACAATAAACAGAATATAAAACACGAACAAACTACGTGGAACAAAAAAATAACAACAGAAAGACGGGAGAAAGCTAAAAAAGAAACATGAATTTCAATGTATACGATAATAACTTAACGAACATTTACTCAAAAATTTAAAATAATATTAAAATAATTATCTTTCGATATCATATAAAAATGTAATAATAAATCAAAACTTTATAAACAATGTACGCATAAAAGTTAATAAAAATAAATTTTAATAGTTGTAATAATTTGTTAAATAAACAAATTAAAAATTAAAAATATAAATAACAAAAGTCGATATTAGAAATACAGATATGAATGACGTAATTGCCTGGTATTGGTGGATTACATGATAGCTGATTGGTCCACGGATCACTTATCATTGTAACATGATAAATGTCATAGGTGTTCAGTACTGTTCAAGCTGCCTGGTATTGGTGCATTGACATGACAGCTGATTGGTCCGCGGTTCACCTATCATTCTTAACTTGATAAGTGTCACAGGTGTTCAGTATTATTCAAGCTGCCGAAGTGTTCGGATCGACCGTGACATCTCTTACCGGTACGAGTCAAAGTGTTAATTAACCGATCGTGTGTTCATCGCTGTGTTATCTAGTGCTTTAGTGCAAGTGTGTAGTGTGTTTTATCAAGTTTTTTAGTGTATATACGGGGGTGTATTAACGTGTTTTATGGTGTGGTTCCCCATATACCTACGTGCTTACTAGTGTGTTTTAATTTGTGATTGTGCATGTGTATACGGATACATTAGTGTGTTTTATGGTGTGGTTATTTAAGTGTTTTAGCAGTGTTTTACACAAATTTTACTGGGATCTATGGTGTGAATACTTTTATGTATTTTGACATATTTTAGTGAATGTTATAGTGAGTTTTATAGTGTTGCTACCTATGTGTTTTACATACATTTTTGAATTTTTACCGGGTTTTATGGCGTGATTACCTATGTGTTTTGACATACTTCAGTGAATATTTAGTGGGTTTTATGGTGTGACTACTTACGTGTTTTGACATATTTTAGTGAACGTTTTAGTCAGTTTTATAGTGTTGCTACCTATGTGTTTTTACATACATTTTTGAATTTTTACCGGGTTTTATGGTGTGGTTATCTATGTGTTATACTTTCTCAAATTTTTTATTGGGTTTTAAAGAATATTTACCAAAGTGTCTCAACGTACTTTTTCAAATGCTATGTTTTCGTTACCCACACGTTTTAGTACGTTTGTGCAAATGAACGCGTTTCATTTCTGTATAGTTTTGCATGCTTGTATTTGTTTGCATGCTACCTATTTGCAAATATGCTTGTTTATTATAATTTGAATTGAGAAAGAATCACTTGAAATACAAACGATAGAGTTCGCTAACGTGCTTTGACTTTTTCTGTTTTCAGAAGGACGTTTCCATGCCCAAACCGTACGAAAGCAGCCGATCGTGAACCGATCTCCGAGATGCAGTCAATCGATCTCTAACGATGCGATACGAGTCCAACCGATCCATCTGAAGCGTGTTACGAGCTAAGTGATGCGAGTCAGCGATTGGTGAGTCGCATGATTTATGGTTCCTCCGGTTCCCATCATGTCGTAGGACGAATGGTCCGAAACGGCACGGGAACTGGTTGTATTTTTATTATTTGAGCGAGCATAGTGACCACGACTGTACGATCGTGCAATAATCGTACAAATTGTATATTTCATTTATTAGATCAGGTTAGGGTTTTCCTGTACATCGCGTTTCAATTACGAATCGATATACCGAATTTAAAATTACATAGAAGTCGGATGACCCTCCGATTTCACAGTATTTTTATTATAGATTCACTTTCAATCTTTTCATACGCGTCAACTCTTTTTAAATTCATACATATGTACAAGAAAGTTTCGCGAAAAACAGATTTCGATATCAAAGTTAATTAACATGAATACTTTTGCTTATTTAGTGAATTTACTTTGATATTAAAAATCTGTTGAAAATGAAACAATCGATATACGTAGATTTTTGCTAAAGTATACTTCCATTTTCCATTTTGAAATTTTAGAGTTAATTTTCTGGAAGTAATACTTTATTAGCATGTTTCTAATCACGTTTCTTAGCTCAGGATTTTCAGCACACATGAAGAAAACTGGTAGGTGAAAATATTGTTGGCCGTGTTCATTTTTATGCTCTAAACTCATACGCGTGCTTAGATGCTACTCGCATGAGTTAGGGCAGGTGGACACGGTTTAGTTTTAAGATGTTTCGGCGATCGACAATTTGACAGTGAATTATCGACACAAGTTACACGTGTGTGTGTGTGTGGTTAGGTCGTGGACCTTGTGTCGATTATAAACTACATTATTTTATTATAAAGTATATTCAAATTTTTCAAATTCTATCAAATGATATGCAATGAACAAGATCGAATTACAAATTTAGAAAAATTTAGTTAGAACGAATTACAAATTTATTACGACATGCACATATTACATTGAATATTCGAAAGAATTAGAAAATGAAATATGTAAATGTTCAATTAATATTCACTGTCGATTGTCGATTGATTTCAGCAAAAAAGGTATGAACTTAGAGTGTGAATGTTGTATTGAACTCGGGTGTCGGAGACGTCCCGGGACGTACTCCCTAGGAGTAGGCTTTTTTGCACCCGGGTGGCGTGTGTGAGAATCGTGGAGTGTGTTTTTGTGAGAATGGACTTTGCAATTTTTTAAATATAGCGATAGGCAGGCAGGTAGCTTACTTCTGGTGTGATTGAGTTAGTTTTAAGTAGGTAGGGCCAGAGCAAGCTTTCATGTTTCTCTGTCCTCCGTAAAACACACGTGAGATGCTTGCATCTGGGGGTTAAACACGAAAAATCGAGAAGAGAAAATCTAAATATGAATTAATATTTAATATTCTCTTGAGCTCGATTGTTCGTAAGGCCAGGCCTTTTAGTTTGTAAGTCGCAGTCGTGGTTCTAGACCCGATTGCAAAAATGAAGTATACAGTGCAGTGAAGTGAAGTGCTTTAAATAAAAATTCTACTCGGACATTCTTTTACGGACAGCGCATTCTGAGAATCGCTGGTCGTATACCTTTTTATTTTGAGTCATTCTTTTTCTTTCAAAGTAATGAATTTTTGTATACTTACATTTTTATTTTGATATATATAACACAAAATTTTGATTTCGTTATCGATGGAAATAAATGGATAGTGGTTCGGTTTTATTTCTATAAAATTGTCTGCTATCTGTTTGTGGAAATCGATACCGAAATTGAAAGTTTATGTAATTAGAATAAAAACCATGAATGTCCGAGTTACCGTAAAATTTCGCGAGTGATTTTTGTGAGGCTGTGCCGAAGAGAGAAGAGGCTATATGCCGAAGAGCCCCGGCAAAAGTTGCCAAAGAAGAGGGGAACTATTAATGGCTGTCCATCTTAGGATGGAGAGTCATTTTGTCACTATGCTCGCAATTATTTTTTCGTATTTTACATGTGTTTTTAGACGGTACAAAATGTATCGTCAAACGCGTTTTGCTCGAAATTCGACGAGCACACGGTCATAAAATCGCGAAACTCGAAATGTAATCGCGAATCTATTTTCACCGCGATTTCTCTTTTTTGATCATTTTGATCATTTCTTGTATTAACTATATTTTTCTGTTTCAGAGATTGATTTTATATAAATCGTTTCCTTGTTCGTTGCTCTTAAATTCGCATTTTCTTTGCGATTTCTATTTTTCTAGATTCTGTTTCGAATAATGAAAAATTTCACTCCTCCCACAATTACGTATGTTAATAATGTTTCGTATGTTTCAGTATTTGCTTTTTGGTAAATTATTATGTTGTTCCCTCTTCTCAAATCCGCAATTTTCATTGCGTTTTCTATGTTCCGAAAGTTTTGTACCGAATAAAAGAAAATTTCATTCCTTCTCCCACTAATTTCTATGTTAATAAGATTTTATATGTTTCAGAGTTTGATTTTTGGTAAGTTATTACACTGTTCTCTCTTCTCAAATCCGCAATTTTCATTGCGTTTTCTATGTTCCGAAAGTTTTGTACCGAATAAAAGAAAATTTCATTCCTTCTCCCACAAATTTCTATGTTAATAAGATTTTATATGTTTCAGAGTTTGATTTTTGGTAAGTTATTACACTGTTCTCTCTTCTCAAATCCGCAATTTTCATTGCGTTTTCTATGTTCCGAAAGTTTTGTACCGAATAAAAGAAAATTTCATTCCTTCACCCACAAATTTCTATGTTAATAAGATTTTGTATGTTTCAGGATTTGATTTTTGATAAGTTATGTTTAGTCCATTAGTCCGAGCTTGTGGGAGGAAGGGTGGGCTCGGGCGCAGGTTTTTCGTCACACGTGGCGAAAAGCTTGCGCAAATTGTAAGTGCCTTTTGTTCTAACTTGCACTCATCTTTGCGACAATTTTTTAACTTCTTAGATATTAGACTGTAGTAATAGACTGTCAATTTTATTGTCAATTATACCAAACTTAAAAGAAAGTTCTTCCAACTTTCTACTCTGTCCCCTTCTTTTGTTTTTTACAAAGTAGATTATACGAGTGCAATTTTAGAACAAAAGGCACATGTAGGGTTTTTAGAATAAGTATTGTGTTGCAGTATGCGTGAGTGTGTGAATAAAATGTGAGTACAGGATACAGGATACAGTGTATAGGATCTATTCATCTCATCGTGGGATCATAGAGTTTTTAAAGCTCTTAAGGATTTTAATTTTAGCTTCGAAATTTTCAAGCCTCTCCGCTATTTGATTTCTTCTTCTATATTATTTTATTATTTGATTGATTTTCAATACGCGTACTTTCATTTCGTGCGTGAATATTATTTCGAGTTTCGAAGTTTTTGGTTCGCCTCGTGATTTCAATATGGTTTTGTGGTTTTTAATCTTTTCAGGATTTTATTTCAGATTTTGAGGTTTTCAAAATTTCATCGTGATTCTATTTCGAATTTTGAGGTTTCTGAACCTCTTCGTAATTTTATTTCAGGTTTTCAAGTTTTCAAAATTTTTATTGTGATTTTATTTCTAGTTTTGAGGTTTCTGAATCTCTTCGTGATTTGATTTCGGAGTTCGGGTTTTGAAAACCTCATCGTGATTCTATTTCTAGTTTTGAAGTTTCTGAATCTCTTCGTAACTTTATTTCGGATTTTGAGGTTTTCGAACTCAGCGATTTCGATTTTTCGAGAGTTTTGTTTCGAATAAAGGAAGATTTCGTTCCTCTTCCCTCAAATTCGTATCTTAATTACATTTTTATGTTTCAGTTTTTGATTTTAAGTAAGTAATTCAATGTTTCATATTTGTCTTAATTACATTTGTATATTTCAGGTTTTGATTTTAAGTAAGTAATTTAATGTTTCATATTTCTCTTAATTAAATTTGTATATTTCAGGTTTTGATTTTAAGTAAGTAATTTAATGTTTCATATTTCTCTTAATTAAATTTGTATATTTCAGGTTTTGATTTTAAGTAAGTAATTCAATGTTTCATATTTGTCTTAATTACCTTTGTATGTTTCAGATTTATATTTTAAGTAAGTAATGAAATGATATGTGTCTTAATTACATTTGTATGTTTCAGATTTATATTTTAAGTAAGTAATTCAATATTTCACACATATATTGTTAGTTGCGTATTTTTATCGAGACGACTCGAGTTTTATTTTATATTTTTCCGAAAATGTTAAACATTCGACTTATTTATCGAATGTTTCGCGAGTGAGTGTTGTGAGTGTTTTACCTGAAGAAAGAAGAAACTACAGCTGAAGCAAATCTACAATCTTCCCACAAGTACGGAAAGTATGAATTATGCATGCCTAAATGAACATACATTATAACGTTACTAATCTTACATTTGCTTCTCTGCATATGTTTTTTATTGTTCCAGATAATTATTGCATAGGTAATCTATAGGTAATCATTGAAGACTGCCTTGGAAGGATTTCATCGGATGCGCTAATTTTAAGTTAATTTTAAGTTGCGTACATACACTGTAATATTGTAGTATGGATGAGTGCATGTGTGAAATGCGTATATACGAAACTTGAAGATATCATCGAGGGATCATCGAGGGATGCGTGCGTTAGTTTTAAGTTAATTGTAATCTCGTGGGCGGGTGGGTGGGTCCCTGTAAGTGCCTCTTATTCTATCTTGCACTCATCTTCACAATTCGTGAACTTTTTACGCGTTAGATTGTAGTATCACCCAGTTATTTTTTGTCAATTGATCCAGACCCAAGTGGATCATTGGGGGTTGCATAGTGCAGTGAACACGCGGCAGTCTTGAGCTGCAAATGCTGGTGTAGCGCCAGGGACACATCTCTGCGAGGCATTTTGATTGATGGTCCATCTCGATCTGCCGCTTCACGGCGTGGGTATCCTCTCTGCTGTTAGCCTCCCTTTCAACGGGAGCGGGGAGAAATGGGAAACCCTTCGCGGATGTGTCACTCGTTCTTACCAGTCATTTTTGGTTCAATTCGGTCTCGTGGTTCACGTAAGTCACTATGCGACTACCCTTTGACCCAGGAGGGCGAGGTTCACTTGGCGGAAAATGCTGACCCTTTTAGTAGAAAGTTCTTCTAACTTTCTTTCCTTCTAGTAGAAAGTTCTTCTAACTTTCTTACCTTCCCCCTTGCTTTTTTACTTCGTTATAGATCATTCGAGTGCAAGCTTAGAATAAGAGGTACGCGTGCGGCGTTTAGAATAAGTATGTTAATAAGCGTGCGTGTATGCGATTGCTGTTTTAAATTGCACTCATTTTAATTCGTGAACTTTTTCCGCGTTAATAGTATTAGTTCCTCTCTTCCTTTCCTTCTCTCTCGTTTAGCGTTTCATTTGACATGATGCGAGTGCAATTTTAGAACAGAGTGTGTGGGATCCCACGAAATTAGTATTAAGTTTATAAGTGAGTTGAGCGCTTACAATTCTAACTTGCACCCATTTTCACGATACGTGAATTTTTTGCGCGTTAGAGTGTAGTATTAATCGGTAATTCTCTGTCGATTGGTCCAGACCCAAGTGGATCATTTGGGGTTGGTAGTGCAGTGAACACGCGGCAGTCTTGAGCTGCAAATGCTGGTGTAGCGCCAGGGACACATCTCTGCGAGGCATTTTGATTGATGGTCCATCTCGATCTGCCGCCTCACGGCGTGGGTATCCTCTCTGCTGTTAGCCTCCCTTTCAACGGGAGCGGGGAGAAATGGGAAACCCTTCGCGGATGTGTCACTCGTTCTTACCAGTCATTTTTGGTTCAATTCGGTCTCGTGGTTCACGTAAGTCACTATTCGACTACCATTTGACCCATGAAGGCGAGGTTCACTCGATAGAGAATGCTGGTCCACCTTTTTGCGAAAGTTCTTCTAACTTTCTTTCCTTCTTGTAGAAAGTTCTTCTAACTTTCTTTTCTTCTTGTAGAAAGTTCTTCTAACTTTCTTCCCTTCTCCCTTTGCTTTTTATACCGTTTTAGATAACACGGGTGCAATCTTAGAATGCGAGCGTTAAGTATGGAATTGTATGTGTCTGTGTGCTATAAGTTAGTTGCGTGCGATACAAGTTCTTTGCTACATTATGGTAAAGAACTTGTATATTTTCGCGAGCCAGCGGGCTAAGTAGAGTTAGAACTCATTTATCCTTCCGATAAATGAGGTAGTTGCAAATGGTGGGTGGTTGGGACTTGGAGATAGGGTGGGTCACTGTCGTAGCCACCTCCACGTGGTGTGACCTGGTAATCGATATCGTTTTCTAAATATTTTTCACGAAATGAACTTTAGAAAACGATACCGAGCTAAGAGCTACGATTTACTGTTAAATTATAATTTCATTTATTCCACATTTTCTTTTACAAAAATGTTTAGTGTGCTCGCTAAATGCACCATTCGGAGTTTCAAGAATCGTGCATTAAACGCGCATGGATCAAGTAAGTAAGTTTGGTAAAGTTAAAACATTCCGAAGTTAATTAGTCTTGCATTCTGACGTAATTTGATGCATAATAAAGTCAATTAAGTTAATAAAATAAATATTAATTGAATTGAACCGAAAACGATATGCGTAGCACCATCTAACGGTAAAATATAGGAACTAATGAAATTACAATTTCAAAAACGTGTAGTTCACCCTGGTCGCCGGAAAGATGGCGTCACCTGTTCCATTTTGGTAAAAATTCAATTAATATTGATTTTATTGGCTGAATTAACTTTGATATGCATTAAATTACATCGAAGTGCAAGACTAATTAACTTCTGAATATTTTACTTCACCAAACCATTATCAATTTGGTTTTTCTTCGGAAAACCATCATGCTCTAAGTCTCGTCAAATTTTGCAGACAAGCTCCCTTCTATGAAAGGAAACATCTGTGAGAACATTTTCTGGCGACTGTTACAATTTTAGCTTTGGAAAAAACAAAGCTTTTTCGATTGTTTCCGTATCAGTGATGATTTATATTATGAAGTATTAGAAAACATGAAGTTAGTACCAATTCGGAAGAGGTTCCTAAAATTCTAAGATCGTGTTGTCTATTATAACATAAGTCTATGACCGTACATCAAACAATCTCAAGTTCGATAACACTCGATAATTACTTTCGAGAGAAAATGGCGACGTATATAAAACGTAATATAACACAAATAACAACTTTATACTTGTTAAATGTTTAAACGTTGAAATTTAATAAAGTGACAATAAATTACTTCAAAATTTGCGAAATTTTGATAAATTGTTCAAGAAGATAGTTGTTAAATTATCTAACCTATAATATTCGAGTACATTATATGTTGTGTTGATTCTAATAATGTTCTGGATGTTTTAACATTTCTGCTTGTAAAAATATTTCAAACAGTTGCTAAATAATAAAGGGGAAGTATTGTTAACAATGAGAAAGATGCATATGTCTGGAGACTTTGTTTTACATGGTGGCAATACCGCGTTTGCAAACAGACAGAAATTGTTGTTTGACAAACTGTCAGATGCAGAACAAGAATGTAACAAGAATAAAATGATTATTGAGTCTACAAACGTGAAAATGGATATTGATGAATATAAGAAATCTCAAGCACCAAGAGCTGGTCAGAAACGTAAAAGTGAAATGAAAAGGTTTCGTGGTAAAGAAAGTATTTTCAAGCGACCAGAGGGTCCAGCACCGCGTGCCAGTAACAGAAATGTACCGGATTATCATAAAAATCCTCATAAATGGAAAAAATACAGTTTAGATGATGTGTCTAATGACGATATGACAGAACAAAGCAACACGAGGGCTGCATTATCCTTTTTGAAGGAATTAAAAGCAAGAAGACTGACAAAGAAAAGCGAGGAGGAAATGGATGTTGAAGAATCTAATTCGGTTGAAAATAATGAATCTAAAATAGTATTTAAGTCCAGAAAGGCTAAAATAATATCAGATATTCAATTTAAGAAACCTGAAAATGAAGCAGAAAATATAAATAATGCAGCAGTCATAGTTGATAGCGAAGATAAACCAATATTTAAGAGTAGCAAAATTATTATGCCAGAATATGTTGTTGGTCAGAAACAAAAGAAGAAAAGCAAAAAGGAAAAACCTCAAATAAAACTGGATCGATCGAAACAGCTTAAATTGGATCACTTAGAAGAATTCGATGAAGAGGAGGATTAAATGTACATATACATCTCACGTTAATGCAGCAAATGTAATTGTACCTATTAAATTGTGTAACACAAACATTTGATATATTTTATTGATTAATGTACTTTCAACATAGTAATAATAAAGTATTACACATTACTTTAAGCACAAAACATTTAATATTTGAAATAACTTATTATACCTTATCCCGTTTTCTAGTTGTAAAAAGTTTAGGTTTTATGAACTTTTCGTAGTTTTGTAAATTTCGAATAAAAGCGCTACAGTAGGTTCTTCCGGAAATGATGCGATTGCGCACATGTATCGCAACTTGTGACTATTTCCTGTCGGCTTTAGTTATTGGTATTCAAAAGTTCTCACTCTGTTTCTAAAGTTTTTTAGTTTCCGTGTCAATAATGCAGATCAGTGAACAAAGTACAAATCATTGGACTTCGGTAAGTTGCGGGATATATCCTTGAAAGATTATATTTCACTAAGCGATGACAAGAAAGTCATTTATTTGATTGGAGGGGGGAAAATTTATAACCTATACGCGCACAACTCAGTTACGAATTCAAAATGGCGTGTTATCGATGACAGAAAAAACGTAGGCGATTTTACGTTTCGACGTTGTGCTAAATTCGTCGTTTGTGTTTCTATATTTGGTGAATTTAATTGTCTTGCCAGGAAAGTAAGAAACAGAAAGAGGTTATGACACTATTCCCGTGTGTGTCGTTCTAGGAAGTTCGTTATATATTCATAGTCGAGGTACGGATTTAATAATGCAGGAAATCGTCCTAGCAGCCTTCTCCGTGATATCGAGTCTGCTCATAGTATTTGGCCTGGTGCTGCTGGGTAAGAACGACAGATAGTAACGTTCGTTATTGCTGCGCGGTATGCAGAGAGTTTCGAAACCTTGTTACCCGAGCTGTCGAATAGTCATATAGTTTCGAAGTCGAAGGTATAGTAGGAGAGCTTGACTATAATACTTAACCTCTATCATCACGTGTATGCGCATTATCGACGACTATTCTCGGCTGTAAATATTTATGACGGTTCTTGTTTCATATTTTTTGGATATTGTATACTGTCAACTAAAAATTCGCTGTGTTTGTACTCCATTATATTTTGTCTATACTGTGTTAGGAATATTGTATAGTGTATTTCGATGAAGTAGTTTTGTTAAAAATATAAGAATATTTTAGAACCACATAGATATAATTTTTGTGGTCGCTATAATTTTTCTAATTTAAGTTGTTTATTTAGCATATAATCGTTTCTCTTCATAGACATGTTTGTGTTTTTTCGCAGGTTGGTATTTAGTTTGGAAATTTTTCCTTTCACGGTTCAGATTCGTTCGAGAATTATTGGGTGGAATGAGTGAATCCTCGTCTGTCAATGATTTAAAGAACGGTAGATCACGTATCAAAAAAATTCGCAGGGACTAAGGCCCAGTTAATTCGAACCGATAACTTACTAGGCAATATACAAGGAATCTTCAAAGGAAAGAACCGACCAAAGTAAATTTGTCTTTCATTTGTATATCTATAATATTTTAACTTGCGAAAATGTCTATAAATATACGCTGTGCAACAACAGATGATTTGTTAAATATACAACATTGTAACTTACAATGTTTACCTGAAAATTATCAAATGAAATATTATTTGTATCATGCACTTTCTTGGCCGCAATTGAGTTATGTAGCCGAGGATGAAAAAGGCAGGATAGTAGGATATGTCCTTGCTAAAATGGAAGAGGACTGCGAAGATAATCCACATGGACACATTACCAGTTTGGCAGTAAAAAGATCTCATAGAAGACTTGGTATTGCACAAAAACTGATGAATCAGGCCTCTAGAGCAATGGTTGAATGTTTTGGAGCGAAATATGTTTCCCTACATGTTCGTAGAAGTAACCGAGCAGCTTTAAATCTATATACAAGCAGCTTACAATTTGAAGTATCAGAAGTTGAACCTAAATATTATGCTGATGGAGAAGATGCGTATGCTATGAAACGGGATCTTAGCAGTTTCCATATGGAAAAAAATGCAGCAAAAGAGAAAGCTAATAAGGAAGGTAATACGCACACACATACTGGCAGATGCTGCGATCGTTCATAGTCAGCTTTGAACATTTATCTATAATTAGGTTCCAATTGATTTCTTGCATTATTAGTTTCATACTTCTTAGATCTAAATTTGTCACACATGGGTATTTTTCATAAATGAATCTGTATGAAAAGAACGGAAATATTGTAAGTCAAGCATTACAGCTTGTATATTTGATGTGTACATTTTACTATTGCAACAACTTCATAAATACTTAAACAGTGTGATCCAAAATTGGCTCTGGCCTGTCATAAGGGTTCCTTCGTTGCATATCCATTCTTCTTATGCAAATTGTGGTCTACTAGTCAAGAATGTCAGTAAATACAATTTTTTAAAGAGACAGTTACGTGATATAAGTTAATCTTAAGTACATAATATAATGTATACCCATTTAGTTGGATTTGTTCATTAAATATAAAAAAAATTGTTTTTTTATGATTGTATTTCGAAAAATACTTTACTGATAGTCTTGACATGATAAGCAAACCACAACCTGTGTTAACTAATTTTGGATTACTCTATACTACAGTATTTGTGTTCATTCGAGCCTTACTTAAGACATATGAAATGTTTTATATATACTACTACGAAGCGGTGTATTTGTTAATAATTATGAAAGGAGTAGGCAACAAACGTCTAAACTATTGTATGTACTTCATCATAAATTGAGTTAAAATGTTTCTAATGAATGTATTTGCGTGTAGTTAATTGATATATCATGTTATTTATGACCCATGAATCTTAATATAATAAAGAAACTAAACTGAAGAAAGGATATGTTTTAATTTTTTACCTGTATGCATATTCAATTAATCTTTATTGAACCATTGAAATTATAATATACAAGTAACGCGCCAGTATACAAAATTATTATCCAGATTTTACCAAGCGAATCAAATACGAAATGTCACTTTTTTGAAAAAAGTCTGCATCTACTTTATGTAAATCAATTCTAATTTTTTCTAGTTCTAAATACTTTGTATATTTCCTTGAGTATAATTCGATGCTTAAAAATTAAAACTTGACAATTGCACAATTTCAAACATTTTTGTGTAACTGCTGCGTTGGTACATTATTGTATTGTGTATACATCATAATAGGAATAATTGTAATATACATATGTATGTATATATATATAAATATACTTATGTACACATTAAATGTCTTTAAAATAACATAATTGATTCAGTTCGAAGGATACACCAATCAAAACTTAAGCGTCAATTAACTGATTTCGTGATCGATCATTTCTCGATACAATTTAAGATTACTAGTTACACTGATAGGTATTTAAAATTTAACACAATAATAATTAACAATAAATCGTTGAACTAAAAGTCCGACTGGAAGTCTTCGCTAATAACAAAATCTGTGAATAAATCTTTTCACGGTTATTTGATTCTAAGATAATTCAGTAAGAAGAAATTCCAGGTACCAAGTACAATCAATTGAAATTACTCAGAGTAATAAAGATAATGCATAATTTATGCGTTCTTTAAAAATATATATATATATTAAAAGAAATAGTTCATCTAATAGCACACCACGATTATCGGAATAAGATTCAACGAGAATGTGATAAGCACCTATTGGTATCGACTATGTATAAATTCTAAATATACAATAACTCTAACTGCCTGAAAAATGTATTTTATCTTACAAATATGCTTCGCCAATAAATTATAATACAAGTTCCATAAACGAGGTTTGTGTTCACGCGATATGCTCGGTTATATGGTTTCTAAAAAATAAACTACACGTAGCTATATCGTAGCAAATGCTCTAAAATGCGAACGATCGGCTGAAACATTCCTCGATATTGTACCTCTTCATTTCAATGATTTTCTTTCGCCGATTCAAAGAAAAAGAACGAGACAAAAGGCTACGTCTTTGAAGGCGAAAAGTAAATACTTTGAAAGATATATCGACTTTGAAATTGCATTAAAAATGTACGGATGTCGATTATCTCTCAAATATTAAGGTAGATTAGTTTCACGAACAGTCGAAGAAAATCATTTCTTGCCTAATGCTTAAGCGGTTTGGAAGATACAGTGAAACGAAAAGAATTTCACTGTATTTTCTGCGAACATGATTTTTCCTCAATAAAGTTTATAGTCCTGCCAATTATAAAAGTATATATTTTAAGCTTACGCCAATATCTAAATTAGCTTCTACGATAAAGAACGATTCGATGAAAGTTTTATAACCAGCAGGAGCCTTGATCCAATGTTAATTGATAAAGTGACCGTGTATAAGGCGTATCGTTTTCAAGTTATTGTTTTCGTTACTCCTGTAAGGGGAGTTGCGATTGCAGTCGAATCGTATGATCCAAATGATTGTAAACATCTACAAATTGAATGGTTCTTTTGGTGAGTCTTCGCTGTGCGTTTACGATCGCTTGAATAATCCTGGAAGAGCCGTAAAATGGCCTTGAACACGAAAAAGTCGTGCTTCGTTAATAAAGTTGTACAAAAATTCGCTTAAAATTGGCCTTCGAAAAGACAGATTTTGCGTTGTTCACAATGAAATTTTTTGTATAAATATCAATGTAATAAACCTCGCTGCTGCTCTTAATTGTAGAAAATTCCATATTGCATTCGTGGCTCTTTTCTGGTAATCGTGAATTGTTGTGATCTTTCGTACATTTTTCTACTTGTTTGCGTTTCTTTTTAACGATATAACGTTCAACCAATATCCTCATTTCACAGTAACGCGTGAACATGTTTCTAAACGAAAACGTTTTCCCGCAATACACATCTATGACAATAATTAACACGCTGGTAACGACAATGCAGCGGTGCATCACGTTCGAAATGAGTCTCCTGGTAATCGATGATCACTATCCGAGAATCATTTCAAACATGTTCTATACGCGCTATTATCTTATACGTCGTTTAATTTGCTCCATATCTTCAGCTAACGAACGACACGATTACATATTCTCTATAAAAGTCTACGTTCTCTATATTCTCGAGTACATTACAAAAATGCTTGTCTCGAAAGAGGTTCCCTTACGTTCTATGTACCTGTGGCTTTGGCAGTTGTGTATCTCTAAGTAACGATAGGCCTCGAGAGCTCTTCATTGTGATAAAGAGGGAAGGGTCTAGTTTTGGTCGAACGAAAAAGGAAGTCAGAACAATTCCCGTGATCCAATTTCGCTTTTTCATCGATTACATGATCAGAAGTTTAAATTTCTACGTTCTATTCGAATAATCTGATTCATCTAGCCCATACACCCAAATTGATCTACAAATGAACGATAATTCTCATTAATTCTTTTCGTTTTCTTTCTCGTCTTTAAACATCTTCATTTTGGACTCGACGATTAAAGATGTCGAACATTAACAGTTAGCTGCTCGTTTCTATCAAATCGGCAGTAAATACACATCTACGATATAGACTGTAGCATTTTACTCGTGATTCTTTTGATAATTCTTCTGTTCGCAATGCTTCTATAGGCAGAAACTGTTTGATCATTATTAGGATTGCCAACCAATCCAAGGAACTTGAAGGAGGAGCGGCGGGTTTCGTGCGCACGACATAGTCTCTCCCAAGAATAATGGCAAATTGTTCTCAGCTAGCGCATCGCCGAGCTTCTTCTTCCGTATTTAAGATGAGGATCTGATGTTTGAGCGCTCATGGTTGCTGTGCGGCGTGAATCATCGCGACCTTCAGATCCTTGGCCAGATGAGAGACGTCCACCACGCTGTCGACCATCTCTTGAACCGCGGATACGCTGGGAAAGAATTGAGCTGCCTGTTTTGTCTTCGACACGGTTTGTGCTAAAGCTTCGCTCAATGCGTTCGCACATTGCAACACGCGTGTTCTCACGTCGTTCCTAGTCACGTTTCTGTGTACCGTGTCACCGATGTGCACCAGCCTGTGAGCGCTTAACACGACGAATTTTCCATGAGCCAGGAACACCTGTTTGGATAACAGAAGATATTTCCATTAATTGTTTGCTAATTAATCTAGTAATTGTGCAGTGGAAGTCATTTTTTACGACTTTGAAAAATAACTCCCATTAAAATTTTATTAAAAATGATACAACCTTTAAATATAAGATATGTATTTTTTGCAGTGTACTAAAAATTGGCTATCAGTGTGTAAAGATGAAGTCAAAGATGTATACAGTAAATAAAACATTAAGTGAAACTATATAAATTTCACATAATTGTTGCTTTCTTTTGTGGTAAGGCAATCTGCATGTTACCCTAATCGGTCACCAGAGTGCGCATCTTTTATTTTCTTGTAGTACGTATCTTGTAACAGTTCACACGATGTCTCATTACCATAAGCACGTGCTCGTGAAAGTGTCATAATTACAATTATATAACTTATAAATATTATAAGTATTGTATTCATATATATACGTACAATAAACGTTTTCTTGTGATTTAAATCCTGACATCTTCAAATTCCATATTTTTCACACGAATTATTGAAATACATACTTAACCTGAAAGCTACTCAGATATGTTCATAACCTACAATAAATAGAATTTGTGTATCTTTTACAAATTATCTAAATTTTCATTAAAATTTACTAGCACTAACTTCCAATAAAATCTACTAACATTAAATTTCCAATAAAATCTGCTAATACTAAATTTCCAATAAACCTGCAGTAGAACTGGAAATTTTGCTGACTGTATTATACTCTAGTTGGCAGTTCTACTCGACAGTATACCGCGAGTGTATTACTTTGTGACACATGGCGTGTGAGAACATCGTCTCAAGAACATACAATATGCCTTATCATTTTGTAGCACACTGTACCCGTTTAACTGGAGGATAATAGGCAGTTAGATTCCAAGTTTGCGGTACTCGCCTTGGGTGGTTGGTTGTGTTCGACCGTTTGCATGAAGGCGTCAATGGCATGAGTCAGGTGGTTGCCATGCGTGATCACCTGGGCGGCATAGAAAGCCAGCAATTGTTTGTCGTTAGGATCCATGGGTGTCGGTGTTGTGGGTGGCATTTGAATCGTCGCATTGTCCGACTCGGATACAAGGAGATCGTAATTACTACGAAGTTCCTGTGGCAATGATGCTCTCACTTCTTCCCGTTGTTTCGCGACCACTTCCCTCGAGTCTAAATTTACGTAATCGTAATCCTCGCCAGCACCGCTGTTATTGCTGCTACCGGTCGAGATGATCGACGACCGTTTGAAGAGCAGCGTCGAGTTACCCTGTTACAATCAAGTTTCATAAATTAGAGTTATTATAAATTAGAGTTTCTAATTTTATTAAATCAGAGTTTCTCTGTCTTTGAGTCGCGATTTTCGTTTATGATATTCAAATAACCCGCGGTTCGGATGGTAAGATTTTAACCTTGGCTTCTAATATCGAGTCACGTGACTTACAGTCTAAATGTGACAAACCTAAGTCGTATTTGCACAAGGATGGAGATCTGATTTCTATATTATTTATAATTTTGAACAATTAAAACTTGTTAAATTTAAAATATACTTAATATTTCGACTTTCTTTATCTTGAAATTGTGGTAATAACTAGTTAGCTCTAATGCTAATTAAGTAGATATTAAGAATTAATATACAGGGTGTCTCACCTAATTCGACTATCATGAATATCTTGTTTCTTTTTCATAATAAAAGAAAATGTCAGAGGAAAACATTATTTTGTTCAAACAGGCAAATATTATGGTGGTCAAGAAATTTTTCTCAAGGTCATTTTTCCTGGGATTTCAAGGTCATTACAGTTTTTTCAAATGGTATAATATTTTTAAAACCATGATATAAAAACTGAGATCAAGACGAATCCAACGACTTATAAAGCTATGACCTTCACGTGACCTTGAAGTACAAAAAATACATAAAAACAAACTGAACAAAATGAAATAAGTGATAAATAATTAACGTAGGAAATTTTATTGTAATAACTGTCCAGCAGCCTTGATATAAATCTCTAAACGACTAATGAACAAGTCTCTGGCGTTTCTTATAACTTGTTCATTGATATTAACACAAGCAATTCTAACACGTTCTTTCACGTTTTCCGGTGTTGTTGGAATGTCGTAAACTAGAGGTTCAATAGCACCTAAAGAAATCTAAAAGTGCAGGATCCGGTGAACGAGCAGGCCATTATTTTAAGCATTCGCTACAATAAAATTTCCTCCATTAACCTTCTCATTAGTTATTTCACTTTGTACATCAGTTATCTAGTTTTTATATATTTTTTGCACTTGTGAAGATAGTGCTATAGGTTGTTGGATTCGTCTCGACCTCAGTTATACCATGGTGATGAAAATAGTTCCATTAAAAAACTTTAATGACCTTGAAATCTCAGAAAAAATAACCTTGAGAAAAATTTCTTAACCACCGTTCAATTTGAACAAAATTTTTTCCTCTCATCAAAAATAAGCAAGATATGGAAAGATTAATTGGGTCAAGTTAGGTGGAACACCCTGTACAAGGTGGTTTTTACTTTGTTCGCAAATCCAATTAGCCATTAACAAGTTTTCATTCAGCGAGCGTTTACCTGAATAAAACTAGCAACTTGACGAACGTCTTCTGTGAGTGCTCGTGCGCACGCAATCAGCTGATCTAATGGATCCGGTTGTACCGTCGATAAAATGGTGGAAGGTGGCCCGTTAGTAGGTGTCAGAGTGTCGCCACCACCGCGACAGAGTTTCTCGGTGTCCCATTCCATCGCGTCCAATTCGGTGGCGGCTTCCTGCACGAGTTTGTCGGAATCACGTAGAGCTTTAACCAGGGGTCGTAATTTCGTAGCTAAACCCTTGTCCGGTGCCTTGCCCGCGTTTCCCAATGTTCCTGTGCAACAAAAATCATCGAAGGTTCCTTCAATCGAATCCTTTCTAGCGCTGCTTCGTTAATTCGAAGCCGACCAGTTATTCTTCGTCGAGAGGCACTTCGCATATGGGCCGCTTCACCCTCGTGTAAATAATTCGAGTGTTCGCGGAAGAGGTTCTTTGCGTTTCGGTACACCGCGGTCGGTGGAGAATTAGGAGCGACGGATTGTCTTTAATTGGTCTTATCTTTCTGTCAAAGGTCTCACTTTGTTTAATCTTTGAACTGTGGACTGTTGAGACAATTTACAGTATAGCCTCGATATAAGTGAAAACGATCTACACGATATAAGTGAAAACAATCTACATGATATAAGTGACAAAATTATTCGGGGAGATCCTTCGATGCTATCAAGTGCACTCGCTGAGAAATGTGATCTAAATTCGAGTGTATACATGAGACGATAGTAATGCAAGTATAAAACTTTTTTATTATCAAACTTTTACTGATAGACTTTTGACATTTTTTTTAATCACACAGGACATACTTTGAACTACATTTCCTGGTTTAATTGATGGTTTAGAACGCAAAGGATAGCGAGTGAGAAAGGGATGATGTAGCAGTCGGCAGACATCAAAAGTCGTACTGTTTATAATGCATTGCTATCTTCTTTATTTTCAATCCTTTTTTTATACAACTTTTACTAACATACTTGCTACGTTTTCCTGATTAAATAGGATATTATTTGAGCATTAATACCAAACATTTTACTTATATCGAGGACTTTAATATTGTGCATGTAATAATTATTATACTTGAATATGTATAATAATTATAATACTGTCACTATTTAATTAAATGTAAGGAGGAAATTATCTGCATAAAGTAAAAAACAAATTGTGGATTAAATGTTGTAATAAAGTAACTGTAGGTTAAATTCTGCAAAGTAGCTGAAGTAATAGTGTGGGTTAAGTGTTGTACAAGTGACTGAAGACATAAAGTAACTGTAGGTCAAATGTTGCATAAGTAGCTAAAATAATAGTGTGGATTAAATGTTGTACAAGTTACTGAAGACATAAAATAACTGTAGGTCAAATGTTGCATAACTAGCTAAAGTAATAGTGTGAATTAAATATTGTATAAGTAAGTAACTGTGGGTCAAATGTTGCAATAACTAGCTAAAGTAATAATGTGGATTAAGTGTGTATAAGTAACTGAAGAAATAAAGTAACTGCAGGTCAAATGTTGCATAAGTAACTAAAGTAATAGTGTGGGTTAAGTGTTGTACAAGTAACTGAAGACATAAAGTAACTGTAGGTCAAATGTTACATAAGTAGCTAAAGTAATAATGTGGGTTAAGTGTTGCACAAGTAACTGAAGACATAAAGTAACTGTAGGTCAAATGTTGCATAACTAGCTAAAGTAATACTGTGAATTAAATACTGTACAAGTAATTATGGGTCAAATGTTGCAATAACCAGCTAAAGTAATATTGTGGATTAAATGTTGTACAAGTAACTGAAGACATAAAGTAACTGTAGGTCAAATGTTGCATAAGTAGCTAAAGTAATAATGTGGGTTAAGTGTTGTACAAGTAACTGAAGACATAAAGTAACTGTAGGTCAAATGTTGCATAACTAGCTAAAGTAATAGTGTGGGTTAAGTGTTGTACAAGTAACTGAAGTCCTAAAGTAACTGTAGGTCAAATGTTGCATAAGTAGCTAAAGTAATAATGTGGGTTAAGTGTTGCACAAGTAACTGAAGACATAAAGTAACTGTAGGTCAAATATTGCATAAGTAGTTGAAGTAATAATATGGGTTAAATGTTGTGCAAGTAACTGAAGACATAAAGTAACTGTAGGTCAAATGTTGCATACGTAGCTAAAGTAATAATGTGGGTTAAGTGTTGTACAAGTAACTGAAGTCCTAAAGTAATTGTAGGTCAAATGTTGCATAACTAGCTAAAGTAATACTGTGGGTTAAGTGTTGCACAAGTAACTGAAGACATAAAGTAACTGTAGGTCAAATGTTGCATAACTAGCTAAAGTAATACTGTGAATTAAATACTGTACAAGTAATTATGGGTCAAATGTTGCAATAACTAACTAAAGTAATACTATGGGTTAAGTGTTGTACAAGTAACTGTAGATCAAATGTTGCAATAACTAGCCAAAGTAATAATGTGGATGAAGTGTTGTACAAGTAACTGTAGATCAAATGTTGCAATAACTAGCTAAAATAATAATGTGGATAAAATAATATATCAGTAAGTATATAAAATGTTGCAGTAAAGTACTAAACAAAAAGTAGGTTAAATAAAAGTAACTGGTGTTTAATTGAACGAGTAGTTACATAACAGTTACCTTCAGCAAATTCAGCCAAATCATGCAAGGACGTTCTAAGCCTAAGAGCAGCGAGCCTAAGATCCATCAGAGTAGCATCTAATCGTTGAGGCGTTCTCCATCCAGGGCTAACGAAGCCGAGTAACCTGGCTATCGCCGCAGATGCCTCGCTCTGCAGCCTTTGCAGACCTTCCAAAGCGGAGTCCAGCTCCAGAGGAAGCTCCTTGCTAACTGGAACGTCGTAGATTTGCTGCGTTTGCGGTGGGGGTGGAGGTGTCGGTGTCTTTGGCACGGGTGTGTTGTGCCGGGACGGTAACGAGGAAGCTGGAAGACGCGATCGAGGTACATCGTAGTCGGGTGCAGCCAGGCTCGATCTGAAACAGAAATACCATTCTCTTACTGTCGGAAATATCAATCCTCCCCTTACATTAAAACATCTTCGAGAACAAGATAATTTTCTCTACTGGTTCACTGTATGATTTATAGACGAAAAGTTCACCAATAGCAGAACTGTAGTACAAGTTTCATTTGATATATGGAAAGTTTGAAATCTCTTCTACACATTTGACGATGGGCAAATGAGTTCGATGGTCCCATCGAAGGTGACCTAGAAACGCAAGGAAACTATCAAAAAATTCATGATTATGGTAATGGATGAATGCAACAAAGATCTGTAGGTGACCTAGAAACACAAGGAAACTATCCAAAAATTCATGATTATGGTAATGGATGAATGCAACAAAGTTGCGTGGAATTTCCACCTTATCGACCTTATACAGCATTCGGAATATTTTCATTACAGTAAAATTTAGCTAGTATACTTTCTGTGTACTAGAATAGTTCAAAATAAGAAACTTACATATACCGAGTGTATCAGTTTATTATTATCAGTTGATATACAGTTAAAACCAAATATGATTTCTTTGAGGAAAATTACGATGGCGAGACACTCTTATTTTTTAGAAGGTCAGATATTCGAAAATGAAGTAAAATATGAGAAAATATTTTTTTTATTTTTGTGAACAGAACTGATTGTTGGAAATGTAATATACATTTTAATAGATTTACATCAGTATGCATGGGTATAAAGATTACTACTGTGTTAATTTCTCGCGAAAGAGAGACAAAGAGTCGGAATTTAATTGTTGAAAACTTGGTCATTCCAAGAGCCATCTAAAGCACATTTCCATTTGGTTTCAACCCGTTCCAAAGTTTTCCATTCATTCAACCATTAACGCTTATACTACCATTGGGTACTATTAATCAGCGAAAGGGAACTAAAATAGCAACGACAATCCCGAGGGAGGAACTTTGCAAGCGAACTGTATTTCTTTAAGCACCTCGAATAATTAGATAATTAAAAATGAAATGGCATTATCAACCCGGACGAATTCGCGTTGAATAACAACAGGTAAATGAGACACAATGAGAATATTTCGTGAAATAAGAATCACGTTCACCACTATTCGTCAGATTTTCCAATTTTTAGAAATTTATATTTTAAAGCTTTCAAAGTTGTCTATAATTCTGGTCCAAGTTTTCAGTACTCTTTAATTTAGTTTAATAAGTGCCACATTAGGAAACAGAAGAGATCATCACAGACAACTTGATTTTGTTAGATTTGAAATTAAGACCTGGGAATAGCCATATATGATACTTTTTCTATTCAACAAACTTTGCTGATCAATATATTGCTTAATATTCTTTGGAATATTGCTGGAAACGTTTTCAGGCCGAACGGTAGACAGGTCCATTGAAAATGGCCTGATTGTGTTACAAACCCTGTTTTCTTTCTATCTTCAACTCTGAGAGGAATAGCCATATATGAAACTTTTTCTTCTTCAACAAATTTTTATATTGTAACAATTTTCTTATGCTAGACTCGATATTTTCTGAATAAATTTTTCCATTTATGTATTCTTTTGATTGGCATTGTTAGATGGTAGGTTTCTCATACATTCATACATGTATAGTCATACATTCATATATAAAAGTTTTTCAAATTTTCAAAAATATAATTTAAGTGAAATTTGTGTTTGCCAGATGTATTTGTAAACTAATATTGTCAGTATTTTCTAATTCTTTGACGTCCTACAGTGTTCTTTTAGTAATTCAACGAATTCTTCATCTTTCATTATTATAAGCGTTTTAAAGTGTTTAAGTGTTTTATTATATTTCATTATATTTATAAGATACTGCACTTACTTATATTTAATTGTATTCATAAAATGTTAAATTTCACTACATTTACATTAACAATAATTATATTTATATTAATATTAATTGTATTTAAAGCGTTTAAGACCTTCAACTGATATAAGATCTCTGTCTCATCTTTGTATCTGGAATATGTTACTCTGACAGTGCTTTATTATATTTAATTATATTTATAAAATATTGCACTTACTTATATTTAATTTTATTCATAAAATGGTACATTTCATTACATTTACATTAACAATAATTATATTTATATTAATATTAATTGTATTTAAAGCGTTTAAGACCTTTAACTGATATAAGATCTCTGTCTCATTTTTGTATCTGGAATATGTTACTCTGACAGTGTTTTATTATATTTAATTATATTTATAAAATACTGCACTTACTTATATTTAATTGTATTTATAAAATGGTACATTTCATCATATTTACATTAACAATAATTATATTTATATTAATATTAATTGTATTTAAAGCGTTTAAAACCTTCAACTGATATAAGATCTTTGTCTTATTTTTGTATCTGGAATATGTTACTCTAACAGTCAAAAACTGGAACACTCTGTATATTTTCCCCGAAACGTGGAAAGAGAATTAGGTTACAGAGAGTTAATTTGTAAAAATCGTTACGTTGCTTTCGAACGGATTTACGAAAAAGAGTAATGTGAAGTACTTTCAATGGAAGCCGGTTTCTGACCCAAAATTACGAATGCAACCATTTTTCTGTTGTTTTTTGAACCGTAAATGGAACCAATCCGAAAGTACAGTAGGAATGACCGCTGTTGGCACCGGTTCGGTATTTAAACCCGAGTTTCTAGAAATAAATCACTTCCTAGCAGCTGTATGCCTCGTTACCTTAGCAAATGCACCAAAGTTCAACGTTCTCGATGTTGATGCTTCAAATGATCTGCTAGATTATCAGAATAAAATGAGATCACTGTTTCGAATATTAGGAATATACAGACACTTTTATCTTATCATCTAAAATAAATCTAATATAAATCTTTAAGTATCATTCTAAAATAAAATTCGATGATCAATTTGCACTTATTTTTCTATATCTTCCTTATTATATTTTAAATCCGACATTATGAAATAATTAGCAGAAAAAATTCATGTTCTTCAGAAACAATTCTTAATTTTTCGTCCACATTAATTTTTCATTTTATACTAAAATGTCTTCCAAATCTATTTTTGAGTTTATGAGAATTTTCAATATTTCTGTAAGCTTGCGGTGAAACTCGAGAATTATTGCGGATTATGCAACATGAATTATTTATGGTAGAACTTTTTTATGTCATAAAAATTCTCTACTTTGTCGCGTTGGTATCGTAAAATTTAAATCTTTCGACAATATTCACTATATGCTAAATTATTTAGAATGGTCAAGTTTACCAGCATGACATTAAAACTAAAAATTGTTAGATAAAATAATTAAATTAGTTCGATGAACTATTTTATAAAAATAAATTCCAATGAAAATAATTATAAAAATTCATTAATGTTCATTCTGTGAGTAGAAATACCATGCATCCGCCATCAGGTCTTACGATTGCAAATAGTTTGTATTTATTATTATTTTTTCATTTTCCTGTTTTCTTGATACTGTTAGTTTTTTATCGCTGTTATAGATATCGAATTTATTCTCATAAACATTTCCTATCATTCAGTCAGATTATAGACTATAAATATTAGGGTTAACGTACCCGTTATGTTTAATTGTTATTTATATGTCTCCTTCTAGTAATTCACTTGCTATGATCATATAATATTAATAGAATGCGTGAATGTGCTATAAGTGGATGTGAGAGTGGAATGAAAAGAGAGTGTTGCATAGAGACCCTTGCATCCTTGTCTGACTACGCATGCGTATTAATGCAATAAATATGCGGTTAATATCGTCAGGACCTTATACGGCACGTATTCATTGCATACTGCTTGGTCAGGAAGTTGATACGATAATATTACTAGTTTAACACATTTATCGCCATATCACATATTCGGGCGACGTATAAAATATTTGAGTTAATCACTCGTTTCCTAAAGGATATGAAAGTACACTCATTCTGTAAATAGCATATGTACAGCCATTCATACCCTAGCTTGACAGCCCTAATTTGATAATTAGGGCCACGTACGAAAGTTTCACTCTCATGGCTATAACAAAACACATTTCAAGTTAAAAGACCTAAAATTGCTGCCTGTAGTGTACAAACAAACTAACGCAGATCGAGTCCTTCACTACGTTTGGCAAAAATAGGATTCTCAGCAATCTTCCTAAAACATGAAATTCACTGATCAGAAGTGCTGCACAAGGGTGTCATCTAAGATCCAACTGCCACTGAAACTCTGAACTAACTGTCCCTGGCCATCGAATTAGGACCACGTACGAAAATTTCACTTTCATGGCTATAATTATGTCACATATGGAAAATTGTCTTAGGTCAAAATTATTACTAAATACGTTGACAACGATATACATAGCAATTTACTATCGTGATAAATTGTGTGATGAGCGATTAAGGGCCGTGCGTTTGCGTTAGGAGTATCGATAGCGCTAGAGGTGAAATTTGAATGCCATAGAAAATGTCTGCCTACTCAAAAAACTAGTTTACAACTCTCCACATTATCTGAGTTGAAAAGAATTACAGATATTTGGGAAAATAACGAAGATATAAAGCATATGCCGCTGTGACCAAAGCAAAGGAAATACAAGATATTAACATGTGTCAATGTTATGTACAGTAGTATGTTAGTAGCTAATAAATATTACAATTTGAACAGGTCTTTAATTTTACGGAAACCGTGAAAAATGCTGAAAATTTATAGTGGTGATTCGATGGCCAGGTCTGCCATTTTAATGTATACACTTGCTCAAACCACACAAGTTTCTCTGAAAAATGAACTTAATCTACCATTCAAAATTTTTTATAGAAGATTTTGCTGAGAATTATGAAAAATGCAGTTCCAGGAAAATGTAATAATCTAAATTAACGACACAAAATCAGTCTTAGAGGACAATGAATTTTTGGCGACGTCGAACAATTCATTCATTGAACCAGCTCTGGATAAATGATCTGAGACTTCATTTCGTGTAATTAAAAAATTGATTAAACCAGGTTCAGTTATATCGGATCGATGGTAATCTTGTAACTGCGTGAGTGAGGGATATAAACATTTAACTGCGAACAGAATGAATTTCATCGATCCAGATAGTGGTGCACATACTCGAAACATCGAACGTTGTTAGCGTGAAACAAGAGCCAATATTCGACGATATGGAAGCCGGAGAGAGCGTTATTTCGGTTACGTTGCGGAATTTTTGTTTCGACAGAAGTATGATTTCTATACAAGAATAGTTACATTCTTCGATACAGTGGCATTTTTCCGATTTCTATTAATAATAGTTTGAGGATGAAGTTTAACTTTTGCTCTTCATTTTTTAACTACTTCACTTATTTACAAAATAGATGAAAAAATGGGGTCTCAATAAAATGTGGAATATATTTTTCATTTGTATTAAGTTAGCAAATAAAAATATATATATTCAACCAATTTATTTATAAATTTTCTTGTTCATTATTTTCAACGACAGTTTCAATAATATTTCTCCTCCTTTTGCTCCTCCCTTTGCTCTGATTGGAACAAACGAATTGATTAAAACACCACATAACGATAAAAAAATGAGTCTTTTTTTATGCACTGGCCAGTACAAATGACTGGGTTGGTCCTATTATAGTAACAATATGTCAAATTCAGTATAGTTGGACCTATTATAGTAACAACATGTCAAATTCAGTACAAATTCAATAGTACAAAATATACAGAAGAAAAGAAGTCGGACTTAAACATTTTAAACTACTTCAAAAATTGCATTGTATAATATCGAGTCTAGATTGGAGTACAAGAAATATGGCGTCGTAGGGCACAGGAGTGACCTAGGGGTGAAGGGTTAAAATTTCTACTGCAACCTAACCAGAGTTAGACATATTAGTAATATAGGCAGAAAATAATTTTTGCGAATATTTGTAAAATAAAGGCCCAGTAGCAATAATACGTATAATGAAAAAATGTTAAATGACCTTAACTCATTGACAGTGACACCCAGTGACAGTAACTCATTGTATCCCGTGACAGTCACGAGCAAAACTATTTAGTAAACTATTAAGTAAGGTTAGGGTAAACTATTTAGTTTACCGAAGTCCATGGCTAGATTGCTTCCTCTGTTTTCTAAGCTCATTCTAACTGAAGAACGAACCTAGATATTTCTTTATATAAGAGCCTTATTTCTTCATCTAGACCAGGGGTCGGCAACCTGCGGCTCAGTAGAATCATACTTGTGGCTCTTAACCAGTTTAACAGTACATATTAAAAAATGAACTGCAATATTGCAATTGCCAAACAAATATAATAACCCTGCGCACACATCAAAACACGCGGCAGATCGCATGCATGTAAACCTAGCTTTAGCTAACCTTGCTCTCCACACTCACCGACGCCGCACTCAAAACCAAAAACTGTTTCCGTTTCCTTTAATACGTTGACTTACGCTACCGCTCAAAAGTATCCGGACACCTGCGAAATATGTATTCGCACTGCATAAAAGTTATTTAAGTATCTACAACAGTGACTACAATCGATTGTTATTTGTTGCTTATGAAATATTTAACGTTTGAAATTAGAAATTATGTATGTGGAATTTACCAACATTACACTACAATTAAATACGAGATTCATCAATGTATCCACCGCGGTTAGATATTACCGCTTGCACTAATCTGAGCAATCTTTCTACAAATTTTCTGACTGTTTCTGTGTGGTGCTCTAAGACGTCTGTTACGTTTGCTTAGTATTTCAATACATCGGTCTTCAGATTTACTTGTCTTCACTGGTCGTCCTGTTCTTTTTTTATAAGCAACCACTGCTAGTTGCATACTTTTTAATAGTGTCATGCACTGTTGATTTCGGAATTTTTTCAATTTCCCTAACTGCATATCCTTCTTCTGCAAGAATCAGATTACTGGAACGTTTTTCTATTGATAATTCTCGTTTGGAACTCATGTCTCGATGGAAAAGAAGCTACAGACAAACTAAACCGAAGCTGTCGAGTGCATAGCGTTACCTCCATTCGTATCTCCATTGAGAGAACATAAACATCTCATCAACAGTTTACAGACACTTGATACATATCGAAGAACTCTCTGAATTCGTTCTGTACCATAGAAATGAAACAAAAAGAAATGAAGACTCTTTTAAGCATCGAAACCGTTCCATCAGATTCCGTATTTTTGGGCAGGAATTTTACTTACGCACACTCATTGTATAATTTGTACTTAAAAATTAATTCTATTATGTTATGCTACCTCAAGAAAGATAATAATAATAATTACAATTGATATAATAGCCCTAAATACCTTTCGTACAAAGTTAAACTATGTTTTATTGAACAAAAGCAAGTGTCCGGATACTTTTGAGCGATAGTATATATGTTCTGTTACTAAAATAGAATGTTTTGATTTCACAATACATGTTTCACAGCAGATATATTATTTTTTCTAACACATACCGATGTATTTTTGGCTCTTTAAAAAAATAATTTATCACATCGGGAAAAATGGCTCTTAACTCCAGCCGACCCCTGATCTAGATAGACCTAGATATTTTTTGCATTCACCTCACTGTGGTTAACACGTTTCAAAGCGAGGCAAAAGATTTTATTCCATGATACAGAATGAAATAAAGGTCCAAGGTGGTTTACTTACCGGTTCGATCCACTGAGAGATCCATCGTTTGTAAGACTGGACGCAGAGCTGCTCGGTGTGAGGGGTTGCAACGATCTGGGCACGTCGTAGCAGTCCAAAGGTGTGACTCCCGATCCTCCAGAGCAGTTTGAGTTCGGAGTGCAAGATGTGGGTGGCCTTGGGATATCATAGCACGAGGGTGCAGGACTCGGACTGCTGGCTGGAGATGGAATCACGGGTACCGCACGTGGTGGCACATCGTAACACTCGCTCACGTCGCCACCGTTGTCCACCGAACTTCTGCTGCTCGTCGTGTACCGTCCTGGACAGAAATTGAACGCAAGTTACACCGTTGTGTCGGTATTCAACTCGGTAAGCTGAGAGTACCTGATTCAGAGGAAGCTTCCGTTTACGCTTCAGGGTTAAACTTGCGAACAACCAATGACAGGTTGTAGGATTTATTGCAATATTCATGGTGCAGGGCTTGATCTGAAGGGAAAATTGTTGGACGAAACTTTGGTATTAGTAAACAATGCGGATACTACTGTAAGATTTAACTAAATGTTTCAGGAAACTTTTAACGCGATTTAACAAGGGTTTTTAGTATTAATTAACCCCTTAACCTACAATTTTCTGGACAGTTGCGTCGTTCACAGCTAATTCCTACAACCTGAAGACGACTGGAGGAAGTTTAGTTAATATGATGATATTAACAGGAAAATGTTATGCATTCAATGGTCCTTGATTACGTAGATTATAATCAGATGTGACTCCAAAATCCAATTGCAATTGCTAGTTTATCACATTCGAATTGAAGTGTGAGTCACGTGTGTGACACGTTATTGTAAGACAAGGGGTTAATGAAAACTTTATATATATTTATGAAACTGCTCTTTTGCTGTCTTCAGAGAAACTGTCATTTACAACCCCTTTCTTTTTCAATCAAATTGTTGATCGTTCATTAATAAAAGACATCTGATCACATTGGCTTGAGTTCCCCGTTTTCTTACACTACATAGGTGATTGTGATGTTATTTCGTTTCGTGTTTAAGGGGCTATTTGTGTATGCGATTATTGATTAATGTAAGATTGATTTGGTTCGCGGTTCTCTTCGTGTGGAATGTTTAGGATCATTGATTGCAAAGCTACGTGATAAAAATTAAGAAATAAATGTTATTAATAGGTTTTTATTTGTCCTGTTTTTAGGTTGGTTCAGATTTACGAATATTTGTTGAGAAATTTAAGAATTTTGGAATTTGAGAGTTTGGGAATTTGAGAGTTTGGAAATTTGAGAATTTGGAAATTTGAGAGTTTGGAAATTTGAGAATTTGGGAATATGAGAATTTGGGAATTTGAGAATTTGGAAATTTCAGAATTTGGAAATTTGAGAGTTTGGAAATTTGAGAATTTGGGAATATGAGAATTTGGGAATTTGAGAATTTGGAAATTTCAGAATTTGGAAATTTGAGAGTTTGGAAATTTGAGAATTTGGGAATATGAGAATTTGGAAATATGAGAATTTGGAAATTTGAGAATTTGGGAATATGAGAATTTGGAAATTTGAGAATTTGGAAATTTGAGAACTTGGAAATTTCAGAATTTGGAAATTTGAGAATTTGGGAATATGAGAATTTGGAAATTTGAGAACTTGGAAATTTGAGAATTTCGGAATTTGAGTATTTGGGAATATGAGAATTTGGAAATTTGAGAATTTGGGAATATGAGAATTTGGAAATTTGAGAACTTGGAAATTTGAGAATTTGGAAATTTGAGAGTTTGGAAATTTGAGAATTTGGGAATATGAGAATTTGGAAATTTGAGAACTTGGAAATTTGACAATTTCGGAATTTGAGAATTTGGGAATATGAGAACTTGGAAATTTGTGAACTTAGAAACTTGAGAATTTCGGAATTTGAGAGTTTGGAAATTTGAGAATTTGAAAATGTGAGAATTTGGAAATTTGAAAATTTAGAAACGTGAGAACTTGGAAATTTGAGACCTTGGAAATTTGGGAATTTGAGAATTTAGAAATTTGGAAATGTGAGGATCTACTGACTTAAAAACTTGAAAGCACGAAAAATATGAGAAATTGGCAAAGTGGTTTAAAAATTTGGTAACTTCAGAATTTAAAATTTGAGAATCTGAAAATTTTGTAAACTAAATGATTGCACATTTAGTTTACTGTCATCCCGTTTTAAAAGAACTATAATTAAGTACATTGTACTATTGCTTATTAAGGAATATTTAATTTTCATTTATTTATATTCCAAAATTTCAATTATTTATTATGTTACCATTATACCAATAAATGAAGGAAAATAAATCTTCAAGAAATGCTAACTTAAATTACGTTCCGTGTTATTGTTATCCATTCAATTACAATATGACTGTCAGTGATTGATACAATCTAAAGAATTTAATAAAAATAGAAAGAAGTACAATTTTCTTCTTTACACTGGTTGTTGAAAGCTTCTGAACTATTCTTATATCAATTTTTTGATAATACTGCGACTTCAACTTATTCGTACGACAGTTGCAATTCTCCTCCGTTTTCAAGCGGAATTACACATCGCCCTTTCCTTTTATCGAGCTAAAATTGATTTCACATGTCATTTGTATCGTGAAAAGACATCGTTCGAAACTTAAATCGATAATTTTTTATTATACACTCTGAAAGTAGCTTTTCTCGGGATAATTTGTTGACAAACGAAAAATGTAAGGTTTTCAAACAATTTAATATTTGCTAAGATTATTATTGTATTAAACTATTATAACAAATCTAGTTGTTAATTTTGAAAGTGGAACAGGTTCATTGTTGGTAAGAAAACACATATTAATCACTTAATACTTGCTAGTATTTTAATAGGAATTGTAAATTGAACTCTCTTAGATACACTTCAGGAGTGTAGTACATTGTTATCCTATATTTTTAATTTCACTGAAACGCGAACTCTTAAATATCCATTTAACACTAGGTTTACGGACGTTATATGGCCACTTATATTTAAATTTGAACTAAAGTAGAAAAATAAATAAATTGGGGATATGTGAACTGCCTAAGACATTGTTTCTTTAGCTTGACAAAAGTTGACATACATTTTTATAAAAATTCCTTAATTTGTTTTGTTATTTAAAATAAGAGATCTATGATCCGTCATTTTGACGGGTTCCGTAAATCTAGTGTTAAACATACATGGACTTAGGCCACTTTCAAAATGAACTCATATATAAACATTTTGTTATAAAAGATCTGGGACACGTATAGTATGGTGGTGAAAGGAAGAATCCCTGATGACGTGGTTTTCGATCAGGCAAGTGGCCTTGAGTGACCCATCGATTTTTTAAATGCAAAATAATTAGCACACAGATAGTCGCTGACAATTATGAAACAGTCATCAAGGTAAACATCTTAACATAATTAACGTAAAAGTCCCAGTGGTCAAACGGTTAAAAAAGCAGTTAAGATAATTGTAATTACAATTCATATTCAGATAACATAAAATTATAATCGAATACGAAAATCTGGAAGGTTAAGATTTCTACTTTCAGATAAAGTGACAAGAATCTTGTGAAAGAAGGAATTAAAAATTTAAAAGGTCAATTTTTTGCTACTGAATCTTTTTTCTATTTAACACTTTGAGTGCCATGTTATTAACTTGTGGGTGACGTATGAATTTTAAAATTTGTTGACAATTTTAGGGGCAACTAAAATCCCTACATTTTTATATTTATAAATATCTCCATTTCTAAATTTTCAAATTTGTACATTTTTTATTTTGTAAATTGTTTCAAGTCCAAATACCTATCTACCGGAATACTAAATACAAAATGCCGAAATAAATTTCGGCCTATCATGAAACGGGTTTAACCTCTTAGCAGAACTTTACGCGGCTTCTCTGTATAACAGAGTTCGAATTACGCGTAAACAGCACTACAATGTGTGACAATGCTGTTCTCGAGTACATTGAAATCAAGATTTTGCTGATTTTTCCCAAAGATATGATATGCTTTAACCTTGATAATTTACTTTTTTCGAAAATTCACAAAGTATGTAATTTCCAAATGTTTCCAATATAGTGTATTAGTGCAAAGAGGTGCTCCCACGGTGCCTGAACTTGGCGTTACCTTTTATTTACATGTAATGTACTTTTGTGGGATTTGTTAATACTCATAAAACGTGGTGAAGGTAAAAAAAGTGCGAATCAAAACATATGAAAACGATCGTTCAATTGAAACGGTGAGCGAGTAGAGTGAGCCATGACGCTAATCTACGATGACATTCGAAAGCCACTATAGTGGACCGTCGTACAGAGAGATGGTCGCGAAAGCCACTATAGTGGCGCGTTGTGCCTAAGAGGTCAAGTGTCGAGGGTCACGTCCATCTTGATTAGTAGATTTATAAGTTTGGACATTTGTCATCTTGGGAGATTGAAGAATCGAAAATTTGAAAATTTAAAAACTTAGTAACATGAAGATTCGAAGATTTGCAAGTTCAGAAATTTAGGGATTCAGAAATTGAAAAATCTAAGATTTGGTGATTTAAAAATTAGGAAATTTGAAGTTTAAAAATTTAAATCCTGGCGAAACGAAGTGGAATTTTTGCACATTTTTGGAAACCGTCTACTGTCCTTGTCTCTCTTAACCAAAACACCATGAGAAAAGATTGCCGGAGCTTATCAATTTTCCATCGGAGGCCTCAGAAATCCCCAAAATTAATATTCGGAGCATTCGATCTCTTAATAAACAATAACAGGGCATTATAGTGGCGCTACATAATCTACGATGACAAAAGCCACTATAGTCGAGCCTAAGAGGTTAAAATCGCTGAATCTTGTAAAATGGTACAATAACATTTTTGCGTAACAAGTATAAAATTCCAGAAACTTAGAATTATATCTACGTACAGCTACCACACTTTGATTAGTTTAAAAATAAAAAATAAGCAAAAGTGTTATTAACAAAATTCCCACCCAGTTAATTACCGGATCCCGTTTGACTAGGGGATTTGCCTTATGTACTTTTGCGAAGCAGCCATTAACGGTTTGTTTCAGTATGGAAATGGTATCCGCGATACCGTCGTTTCATAAAAAAGAATTCCGGTAGGAGCATCAGCATTCTATCGATTCTCAATAAATGCTTTCTATAGAAAGCCCGTTTTCAATTGAACATCAATGAACAGAAGTTTAATAGTCGATTAAAGCGAATTAAAGAAACGATCGGATGCAAGGTAACTTAATGAGCTTAAAACCATCTGGTAAAACATTTTCGTCTTACAATATGATTTAACATCTGTCTTCTTGTACAGCAAATTTTTGTGTTAAGTGTAAAATTCTTTTGATTAATAAAATCATTAACTTAGCTTCATCAGTTGCCATTCCTTTGTGACGACTGTATTCGTCAAAAACAGTTAACTGGTTAACTTCTTAATCCACAATTTTCTACGCAGTTGCGTCATCAAAGTTCACTAATTATTACTATAATATAATAAGAAACGAAGAAAGTTAAAATGTTAGACACATTTTGCATTCAGCGATACTTTGTTATACAAATTATAATTTGAATTAAACTAAAAATTCAACTGTAATAAAAATACGAATCTATTTTGTCACATTCTAACTGTAGGGTGCGTCACGAATGTGTCACGATATTATAGGGCAAGGCGTTAACGAATTAAAAATCGATTTCTCAGTAAAGTTTGTGATTTTCTAGCATGAAAAACGGAAAAAAGATTACGAATGCATATCGATACGCGCAAAAAAGTATTAATTATTCTGTCTGCGTTAAAATCGTTATTTTCTTTGGCGCACGTGTGCTGAAACAGCATTCGTATAATTAATAAAATATGGATATACGATGTGAAACGTGATTTTGTATGAAACGGAAATAATACATGAAATCGCATTTGTTGCTGAAATTTATTCAATTAATTTTGTGTAACATGTACCGAAATGTTGCGTCAATGTTGATTTCTGTTATTACCAAAAAGCTAAAAATTCGAAAACTCAAAGGAGATACGAAATACAAAAAATATGTAGAAATTTAAGCCTAGAGATTTGCAGATGTGGGGATATAGGAAAGAAAATTGTTTGACTCCTTTTCCAGCGATAAACCTGGTACAAGTGAAGCAAGAAACGTAAAAATTCGACTACTGGCAAGGCTACTGGCGCCAGTTACTGACAAAATGTGAACGCTGCCTAACTCTTGCGAAATTCTATTGAAGTCACCGTGAAACATTCGTAACAACGGTGCAAACGAGTCGCAGGAGAGTAGAACGAAGGGTTGTTACATACCTGAGTTGTGCAAATGCTCGTTATTTGAGTTCAAGGGTGAATCGTGCCTCGAGGGTGGTGCAGGACTTGCCCGGCTCGCTGGAAGATCGTAAAGGTATACGTCGCCGCACTTCTGAGGAGTTACCACCTGCGCAAAAAGATCAAAGACTGGTTAATTATTGCTGAATTATCGAAAAATTACTCGCACATCCCTTGTAATAAGTCGAAGTCTCGATTTAATCAGTTTGAAGTACTTCGACTCCGCGTGAAGTTTGAAGTACTTCGATTTCCACATCTTTATTCGATTTATTTATGGGGAACTTGTACGAAAAGAAATATGTAGGAAATGAGATTCAGGATTATTTAGAACAAACAACACAAGAATTGAAGTTTGAATAAATAAAATCCATAAAGGAAAGTACAGTAAAACAGTAGGATATGATATAAAAAACATACGTGTCATATAAACACGAAAATACATTCGATGCTGAGCTGCTTTTTTTGAAAGAGCAAGTACATAGGATGTCTCACTAAACTACCCTCAGAATTTCAAGTTAACCTTAACTTAAGATTTTCTCAGCGAGTGCATCTCAGGGCGACTTAATTATTGTTGTAACATTAAAACAGACAAAGAATGTTCAAATGTTAGGGACATTTTGTATATGGCGATCATTGGTGTAGGGGTAGGAATTAAAATTAAACGCGAAATTTAATCGTGGTGAAAATGTGAGCCAGATTCGTCGCATTTCGATAGTTACGTGCGTCAAGGGGTTAAAAGACCTAAAATTGCTGCCTGTAGTGGCATTCGTGACGCACTCACGACGCACATGTGACAGTCGTGACGCACTCGTGACGCACTTGTGACAGTCGTGACGCACTCGTGACGCACTTGTGACAGTCGCGACGCACTCATGACGCACTCTTGGCACTCGTGACGCACTCATGACACTCGTGACGCACTTGTGACAGTCATGACGCACTCTTGGCACTCGTGACAGTCGTGACGCACTCATGACACTCATGACGCACTTGTGACAGTCGCGACGCACTCTTAGCACTCGTGACAGTCGTGACGCACTCATGACACTCGTGACGCACTTGTGACAGTCGCGACGCACTCATGACGCACTCGTGCCGCACTCATGACTACACCGATCATTAGTGTAGGGGTAGGAATTAAAATTAAATGCGAAATTTAATCGTGGTGAAAATATGAGCCAGATTCGTCGCATTTAGATAGTTACGTGCGTCACGTGCGTCAAGGGGTTAAAAGACCTAAAATTGCTGCCTGTAGTGTACGAACAAACTAATGCAGATCGAGTCCTTCACTACGTTTGGCAAAAATAGGATTCTCAGCAATCTTCCTGAAACATGAAATTCACTGAACAGAAGTGTTGCACAAGGGTGTCATCTAAGATCCAACTGCCACTGAAACTCTGAACTAACTGTCCCTGGCCATCGAATTAGGACCACGTACGAAAATTTCACTTTCATGGCTATAATTATGTCACATACAGAAAATTGTCTTAGGTCAAAATTATTACTAAATACGTTGACAACGATATACATAGCAATTTACTATCGTGATAAATTGTGTGATGAGCGATTAAGGGCCGTGCGTTTGCGTTAGGAGTATCGACAGCGCTAGAGGTGAAATTTGAATGCCATAGAAAATGTCTGCCTACTCAAAAGACTAGTTTACAACTCTCCACATTATCCGAGTTGAAAAGAATTACAGATATTTGGGGAAATAACGAAGATATAAAGCATATGATGCCGCTGTGACCAAAGCAAAGGAAATACAAGATATTAACATGTGTCAATGTTCTGTACAGTAGTATGTTAGTAGCTAATAAATATTACAATTTGAACAGGTCTTTAATTTTACGGAAAACGTGAAAAATGCTGAAAATTTATAATGGGACTGTACATGAGAACTCTACAAAATTCACCCTATATATTAAATATTTCAGAGTCTAGACATAAACCTCGTTGAAAATTAATGGACTGATCGGTAAAAGATTAATGAAATTTCGAGTACCTATAAGTAGATATTAAACATTTTTTTAAAATACTCAATATTACATACGCAAACAGCACTTGTCGCTAATATCAAGAACACAAGCAGATAAAGTACTTTAATATTTAAATTAAGATTTAATATTTTCACAAAGTTTGAATCACCAGTTCATAAAGCGTTGCAATAATATTTGTTACCCGTGATTGATCGGCGTTCAATTAATTTATGTCAGTTTAGTCGTTATCGATAATTCGGTCTTGAATCTGAGGCGATTAGGTGAAGTACAATGCAGTGAGACAATGGGGATTGAATCGGAGGTGAGATATAGTAGTATCCGTTTAATTGTCGCAAGGTTATCTCTGCTGAGTCCTGAAACTGCACTTCAAATGGATGATCACTCTATTAATTAAACTTTAGACGTGGAGGACCATTGACACGGTGACAGTTTAAATTTAATCTTATTCATTGTTATATAAATGTTTCAGAATACTTATTTAACCTAGAGCTTCCTTACATATTGATGGATAATTAAATTATCTTATGTATTGATAAATAATTAAATTATTATTATTTTAACTCGAAGAAATTACAAATAATCTCTGAAAATTTTTTCAACATATTTCACAGCTGACTTCAATTTAACACGTTGACAGCCACGTCACCCATATATGGCTGACATATGGCTAACATATGTATTATTAAAAAGTTCACTTTCCTAATCGAAAATTCTCCCATTAATTACATGGATCTATGAAAAATAAATGTAACAAGATATTGTGAAAATATTTGGTAAAATTGGTTAAAAATTAAAATACTATTAGATGCAATTTTCAATTTATTCAATATGACAATGTGTTAAACGTTTAATATGAAATTCAGAAACGTGAAAAAAATTGAAAAGATGATTTTCACAGAAAATTTAAAATTTTGTTTTGATCTTAATATAAAGAGAAATTTTAGCTGATCACTCTTGAGATGTAAGAGTTTAAGAGAAAAAAATAGATACTACAAATTTTATTCAGATTTTCGGGGTATAAAGTGGGTAAAATTGAAGCTAAATTGGCTGGAGTCGTTTCATACCCCAGTGTGACCATCAAGGGTTAATATTACCACGAAATGCACACGATCGTATTTCAGCAACTGTAAATTAAATATTTTGTCACATGTTATCCTCGTTTCTAGTGTAATTATCAGTTGCTTTATAATGACATGTTACACGCGTGACGGTGATTACACTTCAGATGCGTAAAACATATGCTTTATTCATAGCACAGTGAAATTTCCATTTTGCCTTTAATTATGACTGGAATAACGGTGGAAAGTGACGGAAGGAAAAGTTTGTGTAGAGAAACAATTTATTGTGAAACAAAAACTTGATGGACATTTAATTATACAAGAAATGTTTGTACAACTACACAATTATAAGATAGTCGTATGTTCACTTCCTCATCTTTTTACTTTCTTTTCTCGATTGAATACATGTTTTGTAGTAATCTGAGAGCAAGGTTAATAATGAGCAAAGTTAATAATTTACTCGAAGTAAAAAGTAATGGTTAATCTTCTGTTTGAGAAACCTGGTACTTGTGGTGAAACTGACTGGGCAGAATGTAAATTAGAATGTTAATAGGTTAACTAAAATCGAGGTTCTTATATTTCTACATTTCGTTAAAATAATCATTTCAGTATTTGATTTGTCTTTACCTTAACGTAATATTTTTGTTATTAATAAGAATTTTTACATTGACATTATGAAAATTACGGTATTACCAAAATGAGTTGATTATAATTAAATAAATGAGAGAATAATAAAACTGTCTCTAAATTCCTACCTTCACAAATCTTTAAATTCTCACATCCGTACACCCTTGAATCCCTACGTCTTCAAATTTCTAGATGTCCAAATTCTAAGCCCACTCGCAAATTCTTGAATCCATAAAAATCCTTAAAACTTGTAAGACTCATCAAGTAAGGCTTCTTTAACCCCTTGCACTATTTTGACGAGTCTGACTCGTGACGCACTGGTACTTCAGTTGGGATCAATTTTTCTCGAATTTTGAATATGCTTCAATTTGGAGTTCGAGTCCAATTATAATTTGCATAGTCAACGATTGCATAATACCATGTTGTCATAACATTTCAACATTCTTTTTCTGTTTTAATATTGTAGCTGTGTTTAGTTAGCTCTGACTGACGCACCTGACAAATAGGTCATAGTGTAAGGGGTTCAAAATCAACGAGGAAGACAATTTTTCTGTTGGCCGCCATATTTTTCGTAGAGAAGCCAGATTTGACTGTATGCAAAACGCACGCGACAGAAGTACAACCGAAGGTCGATTGCAAATTTGATCATGTCTCTGCTCCATACGGTGAGTCAGAGCCTCGATCAATCTGATTACACGGGGCTAAAATGGGTCTCGAGACGAATTGAGTGCTTTCTACCGGGGTGCGTGCGAATAAAGCGAACGCGAACTAAATGGGATTATCATTGATTTTCGACTGCATCCGGAGGCAGCAACAGTAGGGCTAATTTTCGGAACGAAATTAGGTGACGGGGCCGAAGAACACATTGTAGAGGAAAATCAATGACAGTAGATGTGGAACAAAGGATACGCTTATTTTGAAGGTGGCCTAAATCCATTTATGTTTAACACGTTGAGCGCTACGTCAGTCCCTGGGAACTGACAGTGGATTTTTCGTTTGGGCGACACCGGTGCACGAGACCGGTATCTGGGGATTTGAGAATTTTAGGATTTCAGAGAATTTGGGGATTTGAGCTTGCGAATTTAAGAATCTGGGAATTTGAAAATTTGAAGATTTGAGAATCTGGGGATTTGAGAATTTGGGGATTTGAGCTTGCGAATTTAAGAATCTGGGAATTTGAGAATTTGGAGATTTGAGAATTTGGGGATTTGAGAATCTGGGGATTTGAGCATCTGGGGATTTGAGAATTTGGGGATTTGAGAGAATTTGGGAATGTGAGAATTTGGGGTTTTGAGAACTTGAAGATTTGAGAATCTGGGGATTTGAGAGAATTTGGAGATTTGAGAATCTGGGGATTTGAGAGAATTTAGGGTTTTGAGAATTTGGAGATTTGAGCATCTGGGGATTTGAGAGAATTTGGGAATTTGAGCTTGCGAATTTAAGAATCTGGAAATTTGAGAATTTGGAGATTTGAGCATCTGGGGATTTGAGAGAATTTGGGAATGTGAGAATTTGGGGTTTTGAGAATCTGGGGATTTGAGAATCTGGGAATTTGAGAGAATTTGGGGTTTTGAGAATTTGGAGATTTGAGAATCTGGGGATTTGAGAGAATTTGGGAATTTGAGCTTGCGAATTTAAGAATCTAGGAATTTGAGAATTTGGTGATTTGAGAATCTGGGGATTTGAGAATTTGGAGATTTGAGAATCTGAGGAGTAGAGCATCTAGGGATTTGAGAATATGGGGATTTGGAAATTTGAAAGTTTCAGAATTAGAAATTTTCAGGAATCTGGGAATTTGAAAATATTCTGGAATCTGGGAAATTAGAAATTTGGGGATTTATGTTTTGCAAATTTGGAATGTGGAGATTTGATAATTTGGGAATTTGAGAATTTAGAAATTTGAGAATTTAGAAATTTGAGAATTTGGAAATTTGAGAATCTGGGGATATGAGCATCTAGGGATTTGAACTTGCGAATTTAAGAATCTAGGAATTTGTGAATTTGGAGATATGAGCATCTGGGGATTTGGAAATTTGGAAAATTGAGTTTCAGAATTAGAAATTTTCGAGAATCTGGGAATTTGGAAATATTCTAGAATCTGGGAAATTAGAAATTTGTTGATTTAAGTTTTGCAAATTTGGGAATTTGGAGATTTGATAATTTGGGAATTTAGAAATTGAAGAATTTTAAAATTTGAGAATTTGGAAATTTTGAATTTTGAGAATAATTCATACAATATTCTGTATAATTTCATACAGAATTTTTGAGAATTCTATCAAAATAACTGCGAAAATTTATATGACGAAGATGGTATACTGAATATACCTAACCGCAAAATGTTTTTACTGTTAACAAGTGCATGTTACTAGAGTTAACTAACCTTGTGCTATTTAAAGTTATCATACCTGTTTTCAAAGTTTATAGGACTGTTAATATCATTGCAGACTATAAATGTATTTAAAATTCATATAATTCCAAAGAAATTATTTGGTAATGTTAAATTCGGAAAAATCGTATGAACAGCATTATGGGATGGTTAATTAAATATCGAACCGTGCACGGATTTAATACGAAATTTATCGAGAGTACACGCAACCAAACTTTCATTAATTTCCAATTAAAATTTCTGTCGAGAATATCAAACATTTTCCACGTTGTTTAATACCAACAGCGTATCCACTCGATAAAATTATCGAGTCGAGAACCACTCACGATTCGTTCAAAGTTTAAAAGCGTACCGTATAAAAACATATGATTCTTAAAAAAGGAAAATCATTTCGTTTGAGGGTTACTTACGCACCGAAGAACAAATATATTTCTTTCATTGACCATATTCCACATCATCAGCATCACCCGATTGCTGAAAATTATTTACAATTCATCTCGTGAATTCGAGTACGGTATTTTGCATTTGACATTTTATTAATAAAATGTGTATTGAATGCTTACGTCGAAAATATGTACTTCGATTAGAGATCCATTATTGTTCGATTTCTAGCCTTCATATTATGATTTTAACCCATCATGATTACATTTTGATTAATCACACACTTGATTACATTAAAATTTTTATAAAATATTGTTTATGAATTAGAATAATAATGTAGGTAATAAATAAATTCTGAAGAGTAGTGCAGTACCCTCTCGTTATATTGCCGATTTCGTGAGTTTCACATGTACCATCTCTATTCCGTCATATAAGTGACTTAGAAATTTTCAAACTATCAAGTTCCTGAATTTTCAGATTTAAAAATTTTTGTGTCAGGTTCTCAAATTAGAAATTTTGAAAACTTTCAAACCTCAAGGACACCTTAAAAGAAACGGCTCAATTTTGCAAAAATTACTTCTTCGTACAACGTTGTACACAGAGGTAAGATTAAATTTCAAAATGAGATATTTGAAACAAAAATTTGAATGAGAAATATCTCATGAATTGTCCAGTTTTTTTATACTGTACCTTTGTACCACAAATAGTTGAAAGATTTGTATAAGAAACAGTTCCATTTAAAGAAAAAGTGCATCCATATCTTTTAAATAGCTACTTTATTGCATTTACAAAAAATTGGGGTCGTAGAAAGATAAATCTTATACCGCTCAACTTTTTCCTATCTCTAACCGTTTCAAAGATATAGCTTGGCCTAGTTACCAGTATCGTTTATGTTCTTATATACTTAATGCACACGTAAAACATAGAACATAAATGTCTATGATTTAACAGTTCATTTTTAGTTCGTGACTACTCGCCATTTTTGAATTGCTTTAAAATGGAGGCCGCAATTTATTGATTTTCTCTGCGGGATTATGAAGTAATTTCATTTTTAGCGTTATAACAACACCACCATGTTAATATTTATTTTTTTGCTTTAATAATCTTGAATTATAAACAATATATAATTTCTATAATTGTTTCTAATCTCTTTCACATTATGAAAACATTTCATAATATAATTTTCGTAGCTCACAAAATTCTTCACACGGTGTCAAAGAAAGTTTCATTTCTACAGAATTTTTATACAAATAGCATTTTTAAAAAGTTATACTTGCCAAACTAGTATTTAAGGAATCGAAAGCAAGGTTAATTGCTGAAGCAGTTTAATTAATTTTAAAGCCAACATGCACGTTTTATTACGAAATAAAACTGGGTCTTTACGACTTTCAAAACATCTATAACGGAGATAAGCCGCGGTCTTATATTAGTTTTCATGTTACTTTATTATGATTACTATAACTTTATTACGATTCAGACGTCGTTCGATCAGCGTCTTCGAGTCATGCGAAAAGAAAAACAAGGAGGGTATTTAATATCCTGTGGAAAGTAGCCATGGGAATATGGGTCAATCCTTATCGTTTGCGAACGGCGTGCCCACCCTCGAAATAACGGAGTGCCACACCCCTTTGCCGGAAACATCCCCCGACCGAACCCTGCGCAAGAACTCGTCATCGATAAACCGTGATCAAACTCCGACCGCAAATCATTTCGGCCCCATTTCATTCAACGATCATGCCTGATGGTTGCCATGGTGACTCGATCGGATGTTTCTCGAAACGGACTGAAAAAAAAGTCCATGGGGGATAAACGGGAGTTTATGTTTCGTGTTTACTAACTGTGGCGGGAATGCTCCGCGATGGGGGTTCTTGTCTCTGAACGGGACACGGTGAAGCTTCGATTTAAGCAAAAATGATTTACACGATGTAAGCGAAAATGATATGTACACGATATAAACGAAAATAATCTACACTATGTAAACGAACGATACAAGTACATGATCTACACGATACAAGTGAAAATGATCTATACGATACAAGTGAAAATGATCTACACGATACAAGTGAAAATGATCGACACGATATAAATGAACATTATTTACGCGATATAAGTGAAAATGATCTACATGATATAAACGAACATGATTTACGCGATATAAGTGAAAATGATCTACAGGATATAAACGAACATGATTCAGACGATATAAGTGCAAAATGATCTACATGGTATAAACGAACCTGATTTATGCGATATAAGTGAAAATGATCTGCAAAATATAAGTGAAAATGATCTACACGATATAAACGAACATGATTTACGCGATATAAGTGAAAATGATCTACAGGATATATACGAACGTGATTAAGACGATATAAGTGCAAAATGATCTACATGGTATAAACGAACCTGATTTATGCGATATAAGTGAAAATGAACTGCAAGATATAAGTGAAAATGATCTACACGATATAAACGAACATGATTTACGCGATATAAGTGAAAATGATCTACAGGATATAAACGAACATGATTCAGACGATATAAGTGCAAACTGATCTACATGGTATAAACGAACCTGATTTATGCGATATAAGTGAAAATGATCTGCAAGATACAAGTGAAAATGATCTACACGATATAAACGAACATGATTTACGCGATATAAGTGAAAATGATCTACAGGATATAAACGAACATGATTCAGACGATATAAGTGCAAAATGATCTACATGGTTTAAACGAACCTGATTTATGCGATATAAGTGAAAATAATCTGCAAGATATAAGTGAAAATGATCTACACGAGATAAATAATCTATACGATACTAACGAAAATGATCTACGCGATAAACGTAATGTGTACGATGTAAGCGAAAACGATAAACACGATATAAGTGTAAATGATCTATACGATATGAGCGAAAAAAAGTTACACTCACTACTGGTTACTGATATCAGTTACTGATATTAGTTTAATTTTGATTTTTTCGTTATCAAACTTTTATCGAAAGTTACTTTATATTTTTCTGATTAGAATGAAACTAAATACGATTTGATGTGCACTATAGTTACAGACTTAATTGACGGTAAGAAGTTTAGCACGCAGAGAAAGATAGCGAAGAAGAGACGCTACGATTGTCGGCAAACATCAAAAGCCTGCTGTTTTTACCTTGCTAACTTGTTTTATTTTCAGTCCTCGTTTATACAACTTACAAACGTATTTGTAACGTTTTCCCAAATAACGAGATTAAAAGCGACGTAATTCAGGACATATGTAAGAACTTACGGAAGTAAAGTCCTCGACATGAACGTCTGAAATTACATGTTTCGAAATACGTTGTTTGCTCTCGTTTTAATCAGGAAAATGCCACAATGTTGGTCAAAGTTTCATAATGAAAAAGTGAGAAAAAATGTTATTTTTGCATTAAGATTATCCGATACGTTACTGTTTACGTTCGTTTTCTTAGCTCGTTCTTGCACGTTCGGCAAACCAATATCAAAACTAACACGATACATGTAAAAGTTCAGACCTGAAAGACTTGCTCATATCGAGGCTTTACCGGTAATAAAACTGAACTAATAACGAAACGCGGCATGCACGCGTATGGATATCGTAATAAGAGGATCTATAGCTATCGCGGTTTATGAATCGAGATAGAAGAAAGAATAAAAGTGTAGCACGCTTATGTATAACGCAAGGGTTGAAGAGCCTCTATTATTGTAAAGCAGTGGGCGATGAGCCCAGAGATTGCGTTCTAGAGGGATGCATTCCTCTTCGTTCCCTTCCGTCACCCTCCACGATTCTCCCTCCTCTTTCCTCGTATTTGTGCGTTACCGTCCTCTCTTTTACCCGCGTTTTGTCGACGAAATTGCATTTTCCCTTGGTACAGCATCGCGGTTCACCGACCGAAACGAAGGCAAACGTCAGCTCGCACCAGGGATGGCTTAGCGTTTTGAAACACCTGGAACTCTGCACGCATAAACATTTGTGTCCAATATGGCCCTTAGAGAGCTCGACACTTTTTTCCGACCCCCTAAAATTTTGTCACTTGGTGAAAAAATGATAATTGCAAAGTTTCAGAGTGTTGTTTTCTCCTCATTTTTGGTCAACAGATTACATCCAGATGTACATAAGTCGAATACCACGTTCAACGGTATTTGGAAGTCGAAAAATGGCCACCCTGTTCAAACATATAACCTCCCTCCAGACAATCATTGTATTACCTCACACATTATTTAATTGTGTTTAATTTCAAATTTGAGTGGTCATTAAACGTCCGTAAATAATAGGGTTAAAATCTCTTGAGTATTATTCGGCCATTGGCAGCTCGTGCATCACGGCGTGCATATCGAGTGTATTTCAGAGTTCGAACGCGTGTTTTCAATAAAGTTTTCAATTAAGGATCCGCAATGAGCGAACGAGATGCCCGGAGCTTGTCGCGTGTATTTCATCGACAGGATTGCGTGAAAGTACGGACAAGCTTTCAGTATATGGCTGGCGGCGAACTAGAATATCGCTAATGAGAGTCCTTTGCTATATTCACCTTCGTAATGTTTGCAGTATCGTGTGAAGTGAGTCGGCTGGTCTTCAGATCAAAGATTCGCGTGATTTCTGATTTTGAGCAAACCTTGTGGAAGCGTTTAACGAGCTGCTTTCGTGTTGTTGCTGCACCTCCGAACTATTATTGATCGCGTAATGATGATGTTTGGTAAGCAAGGATTATGTACAGTCAAGACCAGATCTGGCTTCTCTAGTGAATATAGGAACACCTATGGTTTGGAGGAATCTTGAGGTTGATTTCTATAGATTTTGGGGAATTTTTCAATTTGGTGATGGGTGAAGAATTTGTGGCCTTCAGGATTTCGTGGCTTGTAGAATTTGAGGATACAGGGATTTGGAGAATTCGGAATTTGATGTATGAGAGTGGATCTACGGATTTGATAACAGACGAAATTGGGAATCTAGGGTTTTGACGATCTAGGGATTTAGAGAGTTAGAAATTTGGATAACTTAGGAATTCGGTGGTTTGAAGACTGAAGATGTACAAATTGAACAGTTTGGTTATTTGGAAATCTAGAAATCCAGATATTTAGAAATTTAGAAATGTAGAAATTTAGAAATGCAGAAATTTAGAAATGTAGAAATTTGGAAATGTAGAAATTGAGAAATATAGAAATGTAGAATGTAGAAATTTAGAAATTCAAAAATTCAGAAATTTAGGAATTTAAAAATTTTAATATTTTAGAAATCGAAAACTAGATAATGTATAAATACGAGAATAGAAAAATTTGGAAATTTGAAAATGTTCAAATCCGAATATATTTATACACTTCACATTTTACAATTTCAAGTTTTAATTACTGATTTCACTCATATAAGGAACTGTATATTAACGTTGCGAGAGGATACTTGACGTGTCTCTGGTGAAAATCAAATTTCGAACAAAAATCGAACCAGTGCTTAATTGTATACTACAGACCGTTTCAATTAACGTTTTATTCTGCCCCCGTTCATTTAAAAGGATTTCACGGTTCACGCGTTTATAGGCGGCACAGATTAATGTCGACAATTTTACGAGCGTACCTTTATGGATTGCTGACCTGTGAAAATTCAGGATTACGAATAAACTTACCTTTCTATTTCACCATAAAATCTTATTAAATTTTGAGAAAAAAAACCTACCAGCGTATAATGCAAACTTATTTTAAAATTCGGAATAAAATTAAAAAATAAATAAATTCTACTTATTTCTTCAGCCAGCACCTTAAACAGTCCTTCGCCATCCACTATAAATTTTCAGCATTTTTCACGTTTTCCGTAAAATTAAAAGACCTGTTCAAATTGTAATATTTATTAGCTACTAACATACTACTGTACATAACATTGACACATGTTAATATCTTGTATTTCCTTTGCTTTGGTCACAGCGGCATCATATGCTTTATATCTTCGTTATTTTCCCAAATATCTGTAATTCTTTTCAACTCAGATAATGTGGAGAGTTGTAAACTAGTCTTTTGAGGAAGCAGACATTTTCTATGGCATTCAAATTTCACCTCTAGCGCTATCGATACTCCTAACGCAAACGCACGGCCCTTAATCGCTCATCACACAATTTATCACGATAGTAAATTGCTATGTATATCGTTGTCAACGTATTTAGTAATAATTTTGACCTAAGACAATTTTCCATATGTGACATAATTATAGCCATGAAAGTGAAATTTTCGTACGTGGTCCTAATTCGATGGCCAGGGACAGTTAGTTCAGAGTTTCAGTGGCAGTTGGATCTTAGATGACACCCTTGTGCAGCACTTCTGATCAGTGAATTTCATGTTTTAGGAAGATTGCTGAGAATCCTATTTTTGCCAAACGTAGTGAAGAACTCGATCTGCATTAGTTTGTTTGTACACTACAGGCAGCAATTTTAGGTCTTTTAACTTGAAATGTTGTGTTTTGTTATAGCCATGAAAGTGAAACTTTTGTACGTAGTCCTAATTCAATGGCCAGGAACGGTATGTATAGGGATATAGCGATGCAAAATACTATATACAACTCTAAATCTCATTGATCAACTCGATTATGCACTGCTTAAACCGCTTAGACTCGACCGTGTAATTTATGACCGTATTACATCGTTTCCAACGACTGTACCACTAGTTCTCGTGTGACACGCGTATACACTCCCAGTCAAAAGGATAGCACTCATCTGGAATTGCTCTAAACACTGTAAAACATGATGCACGAAAGTGACGATGGAACTTTTATTAAATTAGACCGTCAACCGAGAGTAAACAATAAATAGAAAAACGTCGAAGGTGAAATTATATCATATTTACAAAATATCTGCATATATTTAACGTAAGTAGAGATTATTAATATTAACTAGTATAAATTTTATGTAATTATAAATATTATATATAATAACTAGATAAATATTAGCTAGTTTGAGAGTCCCATAAATTCAACTATCTGTATTTCTAACAACTTCAATCGTTCATTTTAAAGAGTTAAACGACTATTGGCTTTTATAATTATTCTTATCTTGTTATCTGTATGATTTCTATATACTTCAATTTTTTACGTATACTACTTATCTCGACGGAAAATGTTAATATCAATTCAGTAAATTTTATTAGAATTTTATACCGTGCATTTAGTTCAATTTGCTCGCTCAAGTTATTTCTATTAACATTCCTTACTGTAGAAGTGCTGCAATTCTAGCTATACTACAAGGAAGTTAAAGTTTAAAGAGCGTCTTTTATTAGGAATGTACAATGCCATTTCAGAGACGCAACAGTTTTAATTATACTACCAAGAAATACAATTTTAAGGAGCATCTCTTATTAAGAATGTACCATACACTTTTAGAGCTGCTGCAATTCTAGTTATAGTAGAAGATAATACAAGTTTAAAGAGTATGTTTTATTAGAAATGTACAATATTATTTTGGGGGATGCTGCAATTACAATTATATTACAAGGAAATATTATTCGAAAGGATCTCTCTTATCAAGGTGGGTAACCTTAATTTAGGGGATGCTACAATTTCTACTATAAAAGGAAATGCAAGTTCAAAGAGTATCTTTTATTAGAAATGTACAATATTATTTTGGGGGATGTTGCAATTACAATTATACTACAAGGAAATATTATTTGAAAGGATATCTCTTATCAAGGTGGGTAACCTTACTTTAGGGGATGCTACAATTTCTACTATAAAAGGAGATGCAAGTTTAAAGAGTATCTTTTATTAGAAATGTACGATATTATTTCAGGAGTGCCACAATTACAATTACATTACAATACAAGTTTAAAGAGTATCTCTTATTAGAAATGTACAATATTATTTTAGGGGATGCTGCTATTACAATTATACTACAAGGAAATATGATTTTAAAGAATATCTCTTATTAAGAATGTACAGTACTATTTTTGGGAATGTTACAATTCCAGTTATACTATTAGGAAGTACAATTTTGAAGAACATCCCTTAATAGGAGTATACAATATTATTTCAGAGTTGCTACAATTACAATTATACTATTAGGAAGTACAATTTTGAAGAACATCCCTTAATAGGAATATACAATATTATTTCAGAGTTGCTACAATTATAGTTATACTACAAGGTAATACAATTTTGAAGAGCATCCTTTATCAGGAATATACAATATTATTTCAGAGATGCTACAATTATAGTTACACTATTAGGAAGTACAATTTTGAAAAACATCCCTTAATAGCAATATACGATACTATTTTAGAGTTGCTACAATTCCAGTTATACTACAAGGAAATACAATTTTGAAGAGCATGCTTTATCAGGAATATACAACATTATATCAGAGATGCTTATAGTTAAGCTACAAGGAGCTACTACAAGGATACAATATTAAAAACTATCTCTTATCAGAAGACAGATCACTTCAGGGACGCTACAATTTCTAGTATACTACAATGAAATACGATTTAAATTGGTGTTTACTACTAGGAGTGCATTTTGTCCGGGAGTATACGGTGCATGTACGCACACGCATACAGATCATAAATTCTGGTTGGGGTAGGACCGTGTCTCCTGAGCATTGCCCGTCATTTATCGGGGAGGATCAACTACATCGTTGGATTAGTAACTCCCTGGTGACGTATACAAGAGTCGACAACCACAGAAACACGAAAGACACCAGGCTTTTCAAGGTTTCATTGTACACACGTTCCCGACACACCAAGCAAATCGGGACTCGAGTACCACTTTATCCATTTGCATGTTCAATTTCGTTCTTTGATGCTGCACACTCGACAGAGGTGCCACGAGTATTGTTTCGACAAATAGTGTGATTAGAGGGCAAGTTCCGAGTGGGACATTATTGAGAATTCGAGAAATTTGAGGTCTGGGAAGATGGAAATTTGGAATACATTGGAATCATGTTTTTGATGATTAAATTATTTTTCCCAAAGATATGATATGCTTTAACCTTGATAATTTACTTTTTTCGAAAATTCACAAAGTATGTAATTTCCAAATGTTTCCAATATCGGGTATTAGTGCGAAGAGGTGCTCCCATAGTGCCTAAACTTGGCGTTACCTTTTATTTACATGTAATGTACTTTTGTGGGATTTGTTAATACTCATAAAACGTGGTGAAGGCAAAAAAGTGCGAATCAAAACATGTGAAAACGATCGTTCAATTGAAACGGTGAGCGAGTAGAGTGAGCCATAACGCTAATCTACGATGACATTCGAAAGCCACTATAGTGGACCGTCGTACAGAGAGATGGTCGCGAAAGCCACTATAGTGGCGCGTGGTGCCTAAGAGGTCAAGTGTCGAGGGTCACGTCCATCTTGATTAGTAGATTTATAAGTTTGGACATTTGTCATCTTGGGAGATCGAAGAATCGAAAATTTGAAAATTTAAAAACTTAGTAACATGAAGATTCGAAGATTTGCAAGTTCAGAAATTTAGGGATTCAGAAATTGAAAAATCTAAGATTTGGTGATTTAAAAATGAAGAAATTTGAAGTTTAAAAATTTAAATCCTGGCGAAACGAAGTAGAATTTTTGCACATTTTTGAAAACCATCTACTGTCCTTGTCTCTCCTAACCAAAACACCATGAGATCAAAGATCGCTGGAGCTTATCAATTTTCCATCGGAAGCCTCAAAAATCCCCAAAAATAATATTCGGAGCATTGGATCACTCTTAAGAAACAATAACGGAACACTCGATTTCCTTCAGAGTTTAAGAACTTTGAACGTCTTTGTGCCATCGTTTAAAGAGATAATACTTCCACGATCCGTTTCACAGAATCGCTTAAACCGATAGATTGGAATTGGATTACAGTGAAGGAATCAAAGTCAACAGAACTTCCAGAAAACAGAGGAAATACCATCTGAAAGATGTCGTTTATACCATTATTGTATGAAAATAATGATCATATAATATTTCAGGAAACTGATGCTATTTTTGAAAGTACAGGAATAAATTCATGTTAGGTGACATTCACAGAAGATATTGTAGTAAATGAGAAATGGGATTCCAAAATCTTCAAATTTCCAAATCTCCAAATTTTCAAATTTCAAAATTTTCAAATCTCCAAATTCTCAAATTCCAGAATGTTGAAATCTCCAATTTTCCAAATCCCCAAACTTTCGAATCTCCAAATTTCCAAATCCCTAAATTCTTAAATTTCCAAATCCTAAAATGCCCAAATTCTTAAATCCCCAAATTCTCAAATCCCCAAATTCTCAAATTTCCAAATTCTCAAATCCCCAAATTCTCAAATTTCCAAATTCTCAAATTCCTAAATTCTTAAATTTCGAAATCCCCAAATTCTCAAATTTTCTAATTTTTAACTACCAAATCCCAAATTCCCTAAATTTTTAAATGAAAAATTTTCAATCTTTAAGGAACACACCAACTTGGAGTTCCGTTTGTAAGACATTCATTACTGTTACAGGACTCATGAATTACTCTCCATCTTGAACTTCTACTCCAAGTAATTAGTTCCCCGAGCTACTCTTGAAGAATGTCAAGTTTAAACAAATATTCTGCAATCTCTAACCATCTTCTGTATTTTTCATGTTACTATGTTATACATTCTAATAAAAACATTTAAAACAAGTTATTTAAGAAAAACTATGAAAGCGAAAAAAAAAATTGGTTCTGAAGTAGAATTGATTGATTAAACTGTGATTGTTAAACCAGAATTGGAATTTCAATGAAATTTAATTTACAAGGCAAATATTCTATCGATCAGACTATATAGGTCGTCGTCAAATTCTTTCTTCAAGTCCAATATTCGAAAAATAATAGCTCTCAGCTGACTCGATGGATGTTCTACGTAGTAGAGAGAAGAAAAATCGATTGATTGTTTATTATAGTCAAATTGGAAACTCAATCTGTTCTTTAACACATTGACTTCTCTAATGAAGCAGTTTAAAAATTACCTAATTTTTAAATTCCTTGATATTCCCAAAATTGCAAATTTAAAAATTCTGAAATTACCAAATTTTCTCAAATCCTCACATTAGCAAGCTTCCAAATTCTCAAATTCCCAAATTTCCATGTTCTGAAGTTTCTAAATTCTTAAATTTCCAAATTTCTAAATTCTCAAATTCCCTAATTCTTAAATTTCTAAATTCTCAAATTCAAAAATTTCCAAATTTTTTAATTTTCTAATTCTCAAATTTCCAAATTCTCAAATTCCCAAATTTCAAAATCCCCAAATTCTCAAACCCCAGATTCACAAATCCCCAGATGCTCAAATACCCAAATTCTCAAATTCCTAGATTCTTAAATCCGAAAGCTCAAATTCCAAAATTCACAAAATCCTAAATTCCTGAATCCCCAAGTTTTAAAATCCCCAAATTCACAAAATCCTAAATTCCTGAATCCCCAAGTTTTAAAATCCCCAAATTCACAAAATCCTAAATTCCTGAATCCCCAAGTTTTAAAATCCCCAAATTCACAAAATCCTAAATTCCTGAATCCCCAAGTTTAAAAATCCCCAAATTCACAAAATCCTAAATTCCTGAATCCCCAAGTTTTAAAATCCCCAAATTCTCAAAATCCTAAATTCTCGAATCCCTAATTTCTCGAGTCCCCAAATTCTCAAATCCCAAAATTCACAAAATCCTAAATTCTCGAGTCCCCAAATTCTCAAATCCCAAAATTCACAAAATCCTAAATTCTCGAATCCCTAAATTCTCGAAACCCCAAATTCTCAAAATCCTAAACTCTCGAGTCCCCAAATTCTCAAATCCCAAAATTCACAAAATCCTAAATTCTCGAATCCCCAAATTCTTAAAATAAACGATTCATATTTCATCTATATCTACTAAATACACTTATGTAAAAAAGAAGAAAAGAAAATGGCGCCTAAGAGAAAGTTTAACCCCGGTCTCCTGAAACCCAGTAAAACCGAGAACAACCGGTCGTTTTGATGAATTAAAGCAACACGCGATTCCACTATTACGTTCTTTCGCGGCATGAATCGAATAGTACTATAGTAGTGGGCTCGTAGTAGGGTGGTGGGTGGTGGTCAGGGTACGGGGTGGGTTTCGACGTGAAAAAGGGGGTGGACGTTTGCCCTGGCACAAGTACGGTGGGAGAGCGTCGGTCGATATCAGCGTCGCGGCGCTAACTGTGAAAGCCCGTATTACCCCATGGATGCGCGAGAGGGAGAGGGGGAGGAAAAATGAGGGTGGATGAAGGGAGAGGAAAGATGAAATCGGAGGAACACCGGAAGAGCGACGAGGAAAAGGTAAACGGAGAAAGCGGGGAGAAGAAGAAGAGGAACACAGAGAGGACGTTGAGAGAGAGGCAGAGGGAGAATGAGAAGGAAGAAGAGGGAAACAGGGTAAGAGAAACAGAGGAGATAGGAAGACGGTCTCCATGGAAACGTGAAAGGAGGCACCCTACCTCGAACACCATCAGGACCTTCGGGCTGTCTCAGGGAGTGATAAGGATTTTTCTATTTCACCCTGTTAAGCGCTGCAAGGGTTACTGTCGATGCTGAATTTGACAATACAGTGGCCATCGAGGTACCACTATTTTTCAGCATTTTTCCGTACAATTAAAAACCCGTTCAAATTGTAATATTTATCAGCTACTAACATACTACTGTACATAACATTGACACATATCTTGTATTTCCTTTGCTTTGGTCACAGCGGCATCATATGCTCTATATCTTCGTTATTTTCCCAAATATCTGTAATTCTTTTCAACTCGGATAATGTGGAGAGTTGTAAACTAGTCTTTTGAGTAGGCAGACATTTTCTATGGCATTCAAATTTCACCTCTAGCGCTGTCGATACTCCTAACGCAAACGCACGGCCCTTAATCGCTCATCACACAATTTATCACGATAGTAAATTGCTATGTATATCGTTGTCAACGTATTTAGTAATAATTTTGACCTAAGACAATTTTCCATATGTGACATAATTATAGCCATGAAAGTGAAATTTTCGTACGTGGTCCTAATTCGATGGCCAGGGACAGTTAGTTCAGAGTTTCAGTGGCAGTTGGATCTTAGATGACACCCTTGTGCAACACTTCTGTTCAGTGAATTTCATGTTTTAGGAAGATTGCTGAGAATCCTATTTTTGCCAAACGTAGTGAAGGACTCGACCTGCATTAGTTTGTACACTACAGGCAGCAATTTTAGGTCTTTTAACCCATTGACGCACGTGACGCACATAACTATCTAAATGCGACGAATCTGGCTCATATTTTCACCACGATTAAATTTCGCGTTTAAGTTTAATTCCTACCCCTACACCAATGATCGGTGTAGTCATGAGTGCGGCACGAGTGCGTCATGAGTGCGTCGCGATTGTCACAAGTGCGTCACGAGTGTCATGAGTGCGTCACGAGTGCGTCGCGACTGTCACAAGTGCGTCACGAGTGTCATGAGTGCGTCACGACTGTCACGAGTGCCAAGAGTGCGTCATGACTGTCACAAGTGCGTCACGAGTGTCATGAGTGCCAAGAGTGCGTCATGAGTGCGTCGCGACTGTCACAAGTGCGTCACGAGTGTCATGAGTGCGTCACGACTGTCACGAGTGCTAAGAGTGCGTCGCGACTGTCACAAGTGCGTCACGAGTGTCATGAGTGCGTTACGACTGTCACGAGTGTCAAGAGTGCGTCATGCGTGCGTCATGACTGTCACAAGTGCGTCACGAGTGTCATGAGTGCGTCACGAGTGTCATGAGTGCCAAGAGTGCGTCATGAGTGCGTCGCGACTGTCACAAGTGCGTCACGAGTGCGTCGCGACTGTCACATGTGCGTCGTGAGTGCGTCACGAATGTCACTACAGGCAGCAATTTTAGGTCTTTTAACCCCTTGACGCACGTAACTATCGAAATGCGACGAATCTGGCTCACATTTTCACCACGATTAAATTTCGCGTTTAATTTTAATTCCTACCCCTACACCAATGATCGCCATATACAAAATGTCCCTAATATTTGAACATTCTTTGTCTGTCTTAATGTTACAACAATAATTAAGTCGCCCTGAGATGCACTCGCTGAGAAAATCATAAGTTAAGGTTAACTTGAAATTTTGAGGATAGGTGAGACACCCTAAGTTTACTTAGCACTTTAAACTCTTACTTTTCATTGTTATTACAATTAAATAATTGTATAGAAAATTGTTTATAAAATGCACTACAAAAATTTACATTGTAAGAACTCGATTTTTGGACACCACTGAATTTAGTTACAAAAAACAACAAATTATTCTTTTAGATTCAAACTTAAAGAAACGTTGTAGTAGTAAAAACACCTTTCAAGAACTTCTAACAAAAGACTTAAAAACGTAGGTCTTCTTAAGTATGTCTATCCGTTAAAACACGGTTTTCTCCTCGTTGCTCACTTTACTAATTTAGCTCTCGTGAAATGTAAATCAGCTGGGATTTTCTACACTTGACGACAAAGGAATTAGGAACAGTTCCGAGCATTAATTCCGGTGGCAAAAACTTGTTTTAAGACACGACGCGGATAAGGTTTAGTGAAACAAGAATATTTAGTACAGTCAAAAGAACATTTGGTCTTCCTAGAGAACTTTGGAAATTTAGAGATTTGAGGATTTGAAAAATTTAATAATATTGGATTTCTAAAATTTCGGAATTTAATAAATTTAAGAATTTCAAAATATAAAAGTTTGGCAATTTGAAAATTTGAAATTGAAGATTTGCAATATTGGAACTTTACAATAGCTCCCCATTCTTATGCGCTAAACTCCCAAAATGTCTGTCTCCAAATTCCAAAATCCCCAAATCCCAAAGTCCTTCAATCATAAAAACCCCAAATTACAAAGACACTAAATCTTAGAATCACAAAATCCCCAAATCCTAAAATTCCCGCAGTACAAAGCCCCAAATCCCGAAGCTACCAAATCTCCAAGACCCCAACAAAACCAGAAGTCCCCGAATCTCAAAGTCTTTAAATCTCGAAATCCCCAAATTTAAGAATTCCTTAATTCCAAAGACCCTAAATCCCAGTCTCGAAATCCCAAAAACCCAAAATTCCAAAAGCCTGAAATTTCAACGACCCCAAATTCCAAAGACCCAAATCCAGAAGTCCCCAAGTCTCAAAGTTCTTAAATCTCAAAATCCCCAAATCTTAAAATTCCCTAATTGCAAAGTCTCCAAATCCGAAAGACCCAAAATGCAGAAATCCCCAAATCTTGAAATTCTCTAATTCCAAAGTCCTCAAACCCCACAGTCTCCAAATGCCCAAGGTCCGAAATTCCAAAGACCCCAAATCCCAAATTTGCAAAATCCATAAATCCCCAAATCCCAAAGTTCTTCAATCTCGAAATCCCCAAATATTAAAATTTCCTAATTCTAAAGTCCCTAAACCTCACTGTCTTCAAACCCCAAAAACCCCAAATTCCAAAGCCTCTAAATCCCGAAATCCTTAAATCCCAAAGTCCCCAGTCCCAAAAATCCCAAATCTCAAAGTCCCCAAATTCTTAATCAATCTCCAAATCGTTAAGTCCAAAAATGCGTAAAAATAAATGAATGTAAAATCTTTTCTCTGTCAGTTGTTATACTCCTCCAAAAAAAAACCAACGCTGCTCTTGAATGCGCGAAAGGAATAAATATCATTGCTTTTGTGAAACGGTTGAACTTGAGAACTCTCTGAAAAAGCTTTAATATTTAACTTCTTCTCCAAGTACGCTTTTACGGTATTTAGGTAATATTTTTTTTCTTTCTCTGTTGAACTCGTTTACATTTTTATTCAATTTCATTTCTCGCTCCAAGGTAAACATTTGGTTACCGCCATTTTTGTTAGCAATGCTTCGTCATGATTTTACGATAAATTATAATAGATAATGTAGTCTAGATAATCTGTCTTTACTGTAAACAGTGGGTGACATTGATGTAAATAAAATAATTTAGTTTATAAACTTTCTTGGTGTATTTCTTAGTTTTTTTTGCTAGGAAGTAAAAGACTGTTTAATTATCATTTTAACTGTTACTGTATGTTTTTTATCGCGAAACGTAAATGTATTGTATGACAACTATAATTATAGAATTTAACAATCATTTCGATTTAAATAATTACTTTCTTATTGTTGCTATTGAAGGATATTTAAAAAAATGAAACTATCGTTTTTAGTTTAGTATATTTAACAATCACTACTGATTATATAAAAATTCCAATCTTTTCAGTAAAATTAAGAATAGAGGAAATTTTACTTGCAATTTTAATTTCTCCTTTCAAATTTTAATTATTTAACAACAAGATTGGATTTTCACTGCGTTTAAATTTTCACCAGAAATTATAATGAATTTTTACCAAAGAAATTGTTAAGCTCATATCTAATCACAATTCATCAAAATACCGTTTATTCACTTAAACTAAAAGAAACCGAATTTATTCGAATAAATTACTAAAAAAAAATTTCTAAATCCCAGTTTAGAATTCCTATAAAATTCATTCATCTTTAATCTCTGTGAAAATTATTTTGCATTTGAAAGTCGAGGCTTTTACAAGCAGTCATACTATGAAAAGCATTTCAATCATTTCACAAGTCTCGTTAAATATTTCAACTCTTTGCGAGCGATTCTTTGCATCGTTACACGCCCATTTCTGCACTGTCTCGCCTATGTGAAAAATTTTCCATCCCCACATGTAATCATTTTCCCCGGCGATCGATAGAAAGGAAGCGTGGTTCATTATAAACAGGGAACTCCATATTTTCATGGCGCGGTATTTATGTCTGTCCAACAGCTAACCGCACGAAATTTTTTTAAAATCATTTTGAAAATGGCTTAAATCCATTTATGTTTAAATTGAGATATTTAAGAGTTCGTGTTTCTATGAAATTAAAAATGTATAGAATAATGTTTCACATTCCTCAAGTATATCTAAGAGAGTTCAAACAATTCCTATTAAAATTATTAAGCAATTATTAAGCAAATTAAATGTATTTAAAATTCATGTAATTCCTATAAATCAACATGCTATTACAGTTAACAAACAACTCAATATAAATGTTTAAATTAGAGTATATTTTGTATAAATATAAGTGGTCATGTCTAGGGTTAAATTTGTAAGTTATAGTAAGGTGACTGATGTGTTATTTATCAACGGTCGCAACTCATTACGAGTTCCGGCCGATTTCCTCTCTCAACGGAAAACACGGGTCATTGGCTTCAAATTGTCACGTGTTGGTGTGAGCTCGTGCCAAGAATCAGGAAATTGGAAACGGGAAAAATTAGGGTAGAGAAAGTGACTCTGACTGATATAGTTCATCTGTTCTAATCGTGGGAAAAAGATTTCAGCAATGAAAAGTAGCTGAGCTACCATATTTTCTGAGATAAAACACATATTTAATTACTTTGATGCTTTTTAGCACATGTATGTGTTACAAGGCTTATCATTTTTATTTGGTATAAGAGATAATATATATTTCTAGTTACATGATTTGTTATATTAATAATCGTCATAAAGATTCATATCAATAATCATCAATTAATATTAATTGTGTTATATTAATAATCAAGCATTTATCATAAATATTTATATTAATAATCATCAGAAATGTCTCGGTCCTCAAACGAGTGTTGGTTTTAAATAATTTATTATCGATTACAAAATTGAATTTATCGTTAACTAACACAAATAATTTTTTTTATTAATGATAATTATTATAAATTATTAAGAATGTTATTTCCACTATCAAGAACCAATATCGTTTATGATTCAATTTTCCAGGTCAATTGAATTGTAACAAGTAATATATCTTGATTTTATAATAGAAATAAACACAAATGGGCAACAGTAAAAAAAGAAAGTATATTCAAAACAAAAAATTTCATTCACAATATGTTCTGCATCCGATATTTCTTCTTTAACTCTTTTAATGTCACGTAGGTTACAATTAGCATTATGCATAAGTATGGAAATAGTGAATAGACGAGTGGGGTGTTTATTGTTTTCGTAACACGCTTACAGAATTCCTATACATAATGAATAGCAGAAGAATTCATTCAATTACAATTGCATTAAAATGTTACACGTTTAAATGATCCAAAATTATCGATTGTAGTTAAATCAATTTTATGTTATAATTACCTATAAAGGAATTTGAATTTTTACAGATTTTACTTACAGGTAAAAATATAATATTAAGTTTTATTTATTACCATTCATATTTTTAAAAAATCCAGCTCCACTTTCAAAATAAATGGTGATAATATAAATACGTTATATTCGAACAGCTACATGCAAGATTGTTTTATTGCCGCCATCTTTTGTTTACAGGTTTGCAAATGGCCGCCATTACGTGTTCGTTATTTGCCATTCTTACAACAATTGTACTAATCTATCACTCGCATTCTAAAACTCTTGCCAATAAATATTCTGCTTATAATCTGCGTATTGCATTACAATCTCCCGTTACGAGAGATCGAAGATGCTAAAAAACCGTGATCTGACATTTTTGCCGAATGATGTATCGCCAATCGCGGATTTATAGCGAGACGTATCGTTATATCGAAGGGGAAAGTTGTGTCCCTCATAAAGCTACCTGTTACGTTACAATCGTCCCCGTTAATCTACGTCTGGTCAGCATTTTTTATGCGTCAAGTGACGTAATGACTGGAGATAACACGATATACGATCGGTGCACGTTCGACGAACTTTACCTGTGATCCTACGCGTTTCCATAATGAAGTCACCCACGTGCGAATATCTCTGGAACTCACGCGAACACGTGCACTCGCAAGTGTCGAGACTGTAAACGTCCGGAGAAAATATAAGACGTGCTACCTTTTAATGCTGCGTTAATCAGACTCGTTAGAATGATCACTTTCATGTTTCACACATAAAAAGTGATATCGTGTATATTCTTATTTATTTTCGTATAAAAATCAGCTCTTTTACAGTAGTAGATATTACGATTACAGAAACAGACAGTACACTATGGCACCCTTAACCTAAAATTTTTGAAGGAGTTGCATTATTCACAACTAATTATTGCCACAGAGTTAACACAAATGAAGAAAGTTAAGTTATACACAATTTGCATTCGGCGATTCTTGAATGTGAAGGTTTTAGAATTGAACATAAAATTTAATTGCGATGAAAATACAAGGACGGTTTGACACTTTCCAACGATAGTGTACCTGAGCGTGACACGGTATTATAGAGGTTAAATACAATTATTGTTAATTTCATAGTATGAACACTAAGCTATTTTTAAAATCCGTCAAGGATTTTTATCAACAATCAATTCAAATTCTCTGTTATATTCTGACACCTCAGTTTCATAAGATACTTGTAACAATAAAGTTACCGGCACTGGGCCGCGCGACAAAAATGTTTTTAAGGTTACCAGCACTGTTTTTTGAGATTCGTTGAAAATAGATCGGTAAGGCGCCGTGAGAATTGTGAATAAAGTATCAAAAATAAAGTGCGATTATCTAAATTACGCGTAGTGATAATAAATAAGGGCTGTATAGAAAACTCAGCGATTGCAGTCAAGTTTTTATTTTCTGTGACAAACCTTGTCCCGCGCATAACCTCCCGCGCACGTAAGCTAACCTGTAAACTATTCGCAACATTTAGGAACTCTTTCTATTTTATTTATTAACGATTTGGTATTTATGATAACAGTCAAGGGTTGATACTACACTTTAATTTCACCCTTGAAGTATATAAAAGGATAAATTTTATATATCTTTTATCTCAAAACGTCAATTTTAGCATACAAGTTAGTCCCATTTTCCTGCGTCAGCTTGGATGCGCGGTAGTTTTGCTATCTCTGTAATGTTTTTCGTCCATATTGTATACCTCGACACATAAAAAAGCACCTGTTATCAAACACTATGTTAATATTGAATTATTATACAGTTTTAAAACATGTGCATACCAGATGTGTAATTCTAATGAAGTGTGACAGTGAAGGTTTAATAGTTCGCAATCTGTTCATCAAATTCCGTATAACCTTATCGGCGACTGGTGCAATAAAGAGCAAGGTCTAATTACAAGAAAAAGCAACAGACAAGAAACGAAGCAATAGCAATTACACGTGACGTTCGATCCCCTGAATAAGTCGGTTTCTCTCGATAAGCATCTTCCACCTCTACGAACCGATCCGTTCCGATCAATCCACCACGGTCGAATATCGTGCTACTACCAAGCGAGTGGATAATCCCACGCGAACAAGTTTCGCAGTTCATTGATACTAGCCGTTAAAGACCTCGGCCCACGCCCAGGCTCCTCTCTCTTGCTCTCCCCTTATTTTCCTCCTTCTCTTTCGCCTGTCTACGGATTTTCCTCTCTCTGTTCTTTTTTCCATGCCATTTTCAGCCGATGCAACGGCAGTTTGCACGCTCGACCGACGCCAGTGACGGTTTCGAGATCTCGTCACCCCGGGCGACGAATCCTTCGTTAACGAACGGAAGACTCTACTGGTACAGTCCAGAGCAAATCTGTCTTTTCTGGGGAAATGTGACAAGTTACAGATTCATCGCTCGGTGATTTTTGAGACTTTGGAGCTTTGACAATTTGGTGAGGCGGATGTTTGGCGATTTGGGGATTTTGAGGACATTGGGAATTTGAGGATTTGCAGAGTGAGAAATTTGGGAGTTTGGATATTTGGTAATATAGGTATTTGAGGATATTGGAAGCTGGGAATTTGCGGATTTGGAAAATGTGAGAAATTTGGGAAGTTGGGAATTTGTAAAATTTATAATATTAGTAGAATTTGTAAAATTTGTAATCTTTGTAATATTTGTTGAATTTGTAAAATATAAGAACTTAGAAATTTAGGAAAATAAATTTTGAGAATTTCGTAATTTAGGAATTTGAGATTTTATTAATTTGAGAATTTATAAATTTGAAAAATTCAAAACTACAAACATTAAAAAATTGGAAAATTCAGTCATAAAAGGATTCGAAAATTTGACAGTTAATTTGAAAATAAGTAACATTAGAAATAACAAAATGTTCAAATCATATGTGTCCTTGTGTGAAGAAAATGTACATTGCACCCGAGTGTACTTTGTCACCAGCGAGAGGCTGTCAAACGTGTCCGGAACACGGCAGTTCATCCGGTGATCAGGACAGTTTCTCTCCCATCGGGAAAACGGAATTTTACCGATGAATTTCTTCTTCCAATTCTCTGGGGAAGAATCAGGGGGTGTGACGGAATAATTACGAAGTTAAGGGTGAAGATTCAGAGGGTGGATTCTGGCGAGACGTGTCCCACGCACGTTTAAAGACTTGATGTTAGTGGAGAGAGGTGCGACGGGATTACTACGCAAGAGATTAGGTAGCGAGAAAAATGTTCCGGTAAAATCTTCTATAAGTTTTACAAATAATTCTTGTTATTTAAAGAATTTCAATCGACAAAAGAATTATTTCTGTGTACGATGTTGAAATCCCAAGGTGCACATAAATTAATTTGATTGGTACTAGTAGGCATTGTGGTGTTTTCTTTTTCCTTACCTTTTCCTAATTCCCTTTTTCTGTCAGTTTGTTTATTCGTAATTCAGTTTTTGCGTGCGACACGTGCTTAATTTTTTCACTTTATGTATTTTTGTGTGACTTTGTAAACGTCCAATAAAAAGCGTCAGACGTGAAGTGGTACTTGTTGCGTGATTTATGACGCTTTATATGTAGAATTCATACATATTCTACATCCATAAACTAAATACACTGTTTACGATTCTGTACAATCTTTACACTCAAATACTTTTTCACGATTACTTATGACGGTACATGAAACAATTTTCATTAAATGGAAATAATTAAGAACCGTGAACAGATTCAGGATCTATGTCTGACAGACGTACAGATAACTCATAGACACACAATATGTCGAATTCACAGATACAAAATATATATAATTCATAAACATAGAATATATAAAATTCACAAAGATATAGAATACATAAAATTCACAGAGATATGTAGAATACACAGAGATGTAGTGCAGTAACTATACTAAGGAGTTTAAGGTTATCATAAATAAGTCAAACGCGCGTACTTCGAGAAGTTTCTATTGTAACTGCCACTTGTGTTTTGACACGTCATTTCGCGCCCTCTCGACACGCATCCTTTGACATGTACTAATTTCGGTTACCGACATGCGGTACTAAAATATAAAAAATTGACAGAAGTATATAAAATTTCTACTCTAAATGTCTATAATATAACTCTGTAAAAAGTGCATAGTGATATCGAAACAGATTGGCTGGTGGAGCGTGTAATTAAACAGTTTCGCGTACCGTCGGTCCCCGCGATACGTTCGCAACAGAAGCTGCAGCTCGCGATGGAAACAGCCCAATGAAAGGACGTCAACGGCTTGTGTTCGAAAGTAAATTTAATGCACGAAGTTAGCGTACGTTACTGGTCGTTACTGACCGAGGGAGCCGAACCAGCCACGATCTGGTTATTCTATTTAACGTCGTCGGAGCACGAAGCCACTTTCGCCTACGTCGTGAATACTCCTGTTTCTCCTCTTGCTTCCCATACTTGTACTCGACCGGGCACAATATCCGTGCGACATAACAAAACCCCGTTTCTTTCTGACTTGCACTCGTTAATATCGTGCACTGTGTACACAACGTGGCCTGCTTCTCAAACCCGGTAATTAAGTGGGAATTTTGTTAATAATATTTCTGTTTATTTTCAACGTTTATGCTAATCAAAATGTAATAGCTTTCATAGATACAAGTTTTTATAATTTAGTACCTATATCACTCAGAAATATTACTGTATAATAATCCAAGATTCAACATTTTTAATTTCGTTCAGTAATGACTCAAACAAGCAAGGGAGTACTTTTGTTCTAATTGATTATGGAAAAACAGGAAGATTATAGTTATATTTGCGGATGTTTATTCTCAATGCGTATAACGCACTTGCATGTATAGAAAAAGAGCTGAAGTGATCGAAGTCGCTGCCAATATACGCTGGTTGCAACGTTTACATTTCTTGCACTAATTAATTAATGTTATATCATTTTTTAAATAGTACAGTTGCTTTACATTTATTAAATAGGTGAGAATTTAAATGAGTCTTGTTTCTTATTAATTTTGTTTAAATATTGAAATTAAGTACTGAGTTTTTTAAATATTTATCATATTAAAGTATGTTTTGAATTCTCTATACATTTATGGTAATAATAACTATAAAAATATATGTATAATTTTGCTTATTCTGTAACAAGCCACAGTATCAATATAACCTAAAATTTTATAATATATAAAATAATAAAGTTTATAAAATTTTGTAAATTAATATAAATTTGTCAGAATGTCGAACTGCAAGTAATGATATTTAAATTCATATTACTGGTTTTAGTAAAATAATATGAACTCTGCAAAATAATAAGGGAATTTAGGAATTTAGGAATTTAAGAATTTAAGAATTTAGGAATTTAGGAATTAGGAATTTAGCAATTTGGGAATTTAAGACTTTGACAATTTAGGAATTTGAGATTTTGACAATTTGGGAATTTAGAAATTTAGAAATTTGATACTTTGACAATTTGGGAATTTACAAATATAGAAATGTAGAAATGTAGAAATTTAGAAATTTAGAAAATTAGAAATTTAGCAATTTAGAAATATGGACATTTGGAGCTTTGAAAATTTGGGAATTCAAAAGTTTAGAAATTTGAAAATTTGTTAATCAGAAAAATTGAAAATTAAAAAATTTGAATACTTGAGAAATAGATGATTTAAGAATTTGTAAATTTCAATATTTGTAGATCTAAAAATTTGGAAATCCAGAAAATAGAAAAATGAAAATACGTAAATGCAAACCTACAAATTTGAAACATTGGAGATTTGATAATTTGAAAATTTGTGAATGTAGAAAGTTGAAAATGCTAAGTGTCAGAATAGAAAAATTTGAGAATTCGAAAATTTGATCTGTGTTTATCCACACCGCATTCTGTGTCCTCTCGATTCACTTTGGTGTCGCTTGATAATCGCGTAGAGAAACACCCGCACACGTTCCATCGCGCGGAGAACACAAAGTGGGGTCCCTGGAGTCATCTCGATGGAATGTGCAGGGCGGTTTAGCTCAAAGAAGGGCGGACGCGTTTCATCACGTGTACACATCCACAGTCAGACTCGCTCTGTCTTTATCTTCTGCTTTTTCTACCGTTCCCTATATCTGTCTTTATTGACTTCCTTCCTTCTAGGAAAATCTTGATGTCTCTTCTTTATCGCCGTCTGAAAATCTTGCTCGCTTTTTCCCCCTTTCTCCTTTGCTATGCCCGAGGTTTCTTCGCTTTTCTTGTTTTCTCTTCAACGTCTTCAAATACACTCTCTTTATTTCTCTTTCCTCGGATTTTCGAGGCTCACGTGTCAAACGCGGACAATCGTAATACTGCTTCTTGGGGTTTCAGTTGATATACAGAAATTCATTCAGTGATTTTTAATTACTCTCAGGAAATAAGTGAATGATTTTAGTCATTAGTAGATAATTTTATATTTACATAATTTTTAAATATATGTAATATTTAAAATATTTTATATAACATTATATTATAGTTTTGTAAATCAGATTTCAAGCGGTGACTCATCTAGACATCAACAAATTAAAAAATTTAAAAAATTATGAAATTAGAATTTTTTATTTTAAAAATATTTTTAAAAACTCTCCGACAAACATTAATCTAAATACAAGTTATCCATAAAGTTATAAATAAATAACTCTGCCGACACAAAATTTCACAAAATAAATTAAAAAAAGTATCTGTGAATAATACAAAATTTTATTATTTTAATTACTGATGATTTCCTATTTTGCTTAAAATAATTTAGTACTCACTTTTCTATTAGAATAATAATTATTTTAATAATCATTCTTTCTAATTATTTTCCTAATAATAATTTTTCTAATTATTATTTTTTCCTCGAATTTTCAGTACCGCATATTACAAACTAATTACAGATACAAATTATAGCCTAATAAATACAGTAATTAATATTTATATTATTTGAAAAGATAAAAATGATTTTTGCTTCCAACTTTTTACTTAATGATTGAATTTTTTCTATGTTTTCTATATTTTCTTTTTCTATTCGCCCCTTTAAATTCTGTAAAAATAGAAACAGGAATATACATATATCTGTCTGGTCGTCTTCCATATTCTTTTTCTCCTGTCTCATGGTCTCCCATTCCTTTCAACCCCACACTTTCCTCTTCACTTTTGCTCGATTTTTTTCTCCCTTATATTTCCCTCTTCACTTTTTGCTTTCCATTCTGCCTGTTGATTCTCTTGCGTTTCCTCTCCCCTCTTGTACCACGAGGTAAAATAAAAGGACAATGTTTAGAGCTTAAAGTGCTTTAATTAGACGGAATCAAGAGATGAATTAATTGTCCAATTAGGGGGTTGTAACTTGCGACGGTTAGACAACAGATTAAATAACATATTCTTCTTTCTTTAATAACTTTCTTTTCTAATTTAAAAGCTACAAAATTTAATTAAATACGAATTAAACGCGATTCAGATATAGTTACAAATTTCCAACTTATTTTATGGTAAAAAGTGCAATGTTAGTTGAATAAAAATTAAATTTCAGAATACAGATGTTATGTACTTAGAGATACAAGCAACAGAATAATTAACAAGAAATGCAATAAAATTTATTTAGACGTGAATACTGAAACACATGGATTTTATTTACATCACCTTAAAAGAAATTTAATACATTTCTGTTACAGAAAAAAAATGTACCCCCTTTTAAAGTGTTTATAACATTTGTTGCCATTTTTTGATGAAAGGAGCATTTTAATGCAAATGTTGCAGCTTTATTATTAATTTAGTTTGATCGTAGTTATAATTTATTAGTAAATAAATGGTTTATTTACCAGTCAATTATTATTATTTATGATACAGAAAACTGATATAATTTTCTTTCACAATTTTCTGCATAGTAAACTTTCTGACTGAATGATTGCAACGCTAATATAATTAACACACTTCTACATTGAAAATAAAGTGAAAAAATAAATAAGTAAATATACAATCCCTCTCAATTTCAACAAAAGCATAACAAAATTTATGATATAAAATTCGAAACGTGAAACCAGTCATTCTGACTGGGATGGTAATTGCAGTAGTGATCGCTCAAAGCGTCGATAAGAATAAATGTTTAAATCAATATTATCCGTGTTAGATTATTTACTCCTAATCGAGCGTCGTGATCAGCACAGAACCTTTGTTTTCGAACGGAGCGTAAACGAGAGGGAAAGAGAAATGAAAGAAAGAGAAGATAGAAATGGCGACGGAGAGTGGATATTGTCTGGACTTACGGACATATAAGGGCACCGGTGATCTTTGCACGGTGAACGAGACAAGGGAAGCTCCATGTAGGGTATCCTGTAGGATAGGTTTCTCGTAAATCGTTCCGAGGGTGCAACGGTATGTTACTGAGAAAAAACCATCAGAAAAATTCGTAGATTCTATTTTCGCGTGGAACTCTCGGTATGCGAAACATTCGTCAAATGTATCTGTTTTTATTTTCGTATTAAATATGTAAACGTTAATTTTTACATAGAAATTGAGGAAAAGAAACTATAAAAAATCAACTAGATATTTTAAGAAATTCTGTTGTAAGTTCAATATTGAAGTTGTAAGTACGAACTGCAAGCACAAGTTTGAAGTACTTTACAAATTATCAGTACTTCATAAAGTGCCTTTCAAGTTGCGAATATTTCACAAATTGTAAGTGTCCTTCAACAAATATTTCACAAATTATGTGTTCTTCAAGTTACAAATATTTCACAAATTGTAAGCATCGTAGATGTAAAAACTTAACAAATACAAACATTTTGTAAGTTGTTCATAAGTCAGGTTCCTATGCATGCTTTGCAACTCTGTCAGTGTTTGTTCATGTGCAATATATTTGCCAAACGTAATGAGACTCCTGGGATGACTCGATCTACATTTGTTAGTTTGACTGTTTGCACGCTACAGGCTACAATGTTGTGTCTTTTGAGGATGATTGAGGAAGATGAAAAAACTGTGAAGATGATTGTTATTATACACTCGTTCTTGGATATTTATAATAAAGAAGTACTTTAGTCGTACAGATGCCCTTCAAAGGAACCGGATCTTCAAACTTAATTTTCTCAAAAACGAACCCGAAAATCAACAAATTTTATTCTATATATTTTTCTTATTTTTCCATAAGGAATTACGCGGTGTCCGCTTTTACATGTCATTCCGGAACCCGTATGTCAAAGTCAAGATCGTCGAAGCTGACATCACTGCAGTACCTAATTACCACACTTTTTAATCGTCGTATCGTGCGGTACTCGTCGCAAGGATAAAAAGTCTGAATGGAACCATATGCGGCAAATCGACCATTGCCATAAAAAATTGCGAGTGTCTGGCGCATCGGTAAAAATCAGCGTTATCGGTCAGTTCTCAAACTGCAATTAACGCATTGCTGACCGACAATTTCACACAGAAGCTACCATGCGTCACCGACTATTATTCCGTAATTGAATGCGAAAGAGAAATAGTCTAAACGAACTTCGATATACTTTATTTCTACATAATAAATTGAAATGAAACTACATATCTTTTATATAATCTTTAACACTGAAACTACCAAACATTTGGCTTACTCACAAGTTCTTTAAATCACTAAATTGAGATGCTTTTGAAATCTCTTCATTTTTATCGAGGTCAAGAATATGTATATTAATTTATTACTCTTATTTGACTTTTCTATTTTATTTCTAGTTTTAACGCGCATGTGGATAGGTTAATAATTTTTGTCGGTGTAATAAACTGGAAGTCACAATATAATTCATCGAAAAATTCATCGTTACGTCATGAAATTATTTCAAAATAAAAATCAAAACTGGAGGAAGATTTCGGTTGCTTTGAAGCAGTCACGTCATTGACTATTGAAAAATTCATCGTTACGTCATGAAATGTTATTTCAAAATAAAAATCAAAACTGGAGGAAGATTTCGGTTCCTTTGAAGCAGTCACGTCATTGACTATTGAAAAATTCATCGTTACGTCATGAAATGTTATTTCAAAATAAAAATCAGAACTGGAGGAAGATTTCGGTTCCTTTGAAGCAGTCACGTCATTGACTATTGAAAAATTCATCGTTACGTCATGAAATGTTATTTCAAAATAAAAATCAGAACTGGAGGAAGATTTCGGTTGCTTTGAAGCAGTCACGTCATTGATTATTCCAAAATTCATCGTTACGTCATGAAATGTTATAGGGAGTACAAACTACAAAACTCGAAATTTTAACTGAACAGTGTTAAAAGATAAAATTTTCGCCCATTTCAATCTCGCAGGGCAGATTTCTCGTCAGATGCCAGTCGGATCCGCGCTCGAAAGCGTTTCGAGAAGCGCGAAAGAAATCGCAACACGTACACCGGATAAAAGTAAGAAAAATACCGCTATGTTCGTTTCGCGGCATGACCCCGGGCACCTGTGAGTACCTGAACCTGAGTAATTCCCTCGTGACGAGGCAATTTTGAGGAAGCTTGTTCGCGTAACGTTGACCTTTAGGTCGTATTTCTGTCGAGCGACGACGAACATGCGGGTATGGCGACGTCCGCTGTCGCGAAGAACGTGCCGGACAAAAAGCACGCTCGGAACAGACAAGGAAACAAGAAGAACTCGAAGAAAGACCAACTCTGGCAACAAACTTTTACTGTATCGGAATGAATTCGTGCATAGACTTTTTTTCGGTGCCAACTTCTTTCTATCGGATTGTTTATTGTTGACAGAGTTACACGGATTAATGGTTAATAAGAATAGTTTATTAAAGAAAAGATTATTAAGGAAGACGCGTAACGTGGCAACGTGCATTGCCGGTACAAGCAAGACTCAATAAACAAAAGATATTTTAATATTGCTGCCAACTTATTTGTAGCCTAGATACCCATACCAACAATGGACACAACTTTTGTGAAATTTATATGGAGATATTTATTTATTTATGTCGACGTGCAGGGTGTTAATAGAAAGCAAGGGATGAAGTCATTTAGCTATACCTTTATGCAAAGTATTTTTGAGATATTGGCCACTTTGTTAAATCATGAAATTTAAATAAATGATTTATCACGTAATATAAAAATTGTTCAACAATTCGATTTATAAAAACTGAGAAATAGTTCTTTTTGCATCTAACATATGCAAGTACTGAATTTCTTTATATTACTGATGCATAAATACATTTCTTGCTGCTGCAATCTGGCGACGCAATTATAGCCGAGAAATATTGCGATCAACTGAGCAGACTTCGTGAAGAAATCAAAGAAAAACAGCATTCGCGAATAAAAAGGGAACTGTATTCCTCCATACAACACGTGTATCAACAAAAATTGAACGAACTAGAATGAAAAGTGAGAAAATTGTCTCTTTTATCGACTTCGCTTGGCGTTATTTAATAAATGTTTAGGTTGTAATATTGCTTGCCAGGAAAAAATTCAGTTATACTTAACTATCATTGTTATTATCATATAACAAATTTCATAATTAAGTGACACAAACAATTATTTACCTAATGCTGTTATTGTTATACTTAATTATTATTATTATTATATAGTTATTTATTTAATTATAATTTTAAACTAATGTCCATTAATAATTACATTTCTCTGCTTATCCATCAATATTGCTTGCCAGGAAAAAATTCAGCATCGTCAAGTAAGAATACTTTAGCAGCAATTAAAAATTGTTGGGTAAACAAAGAAATGTAATTATCAATGGACATTAAGTTTAAAATTATAATTAAATAAATAACTATATAATAATAATAATAATTAAGTATAACAATAACAGGATTAAGTAAATAATTGTTTGTGTCACTAATTATGAAATTTGTTATATAATAATAACAATGATAATTAAGTATAACTATAACAACATTAGGTAAATAATTGTTTGATGCGTTGATGTCACTTGATTATGAAATTTATGTCTCTTAATTATAAAATTATTTTAAAATTTTAGTGAATGTTCCATAATAATTCGAAAACTATTAATGAAAAAAAGAACAAAGCATCAAAATATCTGTATTAAATGAGATATTAAAACAGAACGTTTTACTTTTGAAAATTTATAATAACAAAGCTAATCTTGCCACGTTAAACGTGTGAAATGAACGGAAATGTTATTAACAAAATCCCTGTAGAATTGTTAATTACTCGTTCACCTTATTCAAGATGAAATCTCGAAATGAGGTACCGCGAGAACATTTTATTCTTCACTGGCGTTGCATGAAACTTTTGACATTCGCCGTGTAGCTATTTGTATCGGTATTTGAATAACAAATGTTTGCTCGTGAAGGCGTCTCTTTTGTTTCGTTCTCCTTTCCTACCTCTCTCATTTTTTTCTACCGAAATGTACGGCGCATAAAAGAACGGGGCTGAGTTATGGCTGTCGGGTCCGCGGATAGAGCCTTCAAGGATTACAATCGGAAATTCAGCTGGTTGAAAAACGCGTACAAATGTTGGCGGATGACGTAACCACCGTAAAAAGCGCTCTTCAACGGATGAAATTTTAACAATGCTTTATTCGGGACCGTTTCAGATTTAACGGAATGAGATTCAGCGATTTTCAAACCGGAAAATAGATGTTTCCGCCGGTGTAAACGGCCTAATGCCGACCGCGTCGAAGCTCACCGAAAAAATACATCCCCTGTTTCGTTTTGCAAAATCTAAATCGTCGACAATTTATGTAACTTTAAGGCGATTCGCGTGCAATTTTATTATGCGATTTCCTTCAAAAATTGCGTGTATTATAACAGACCTTATAAGTGTGGCAATTTTTAAAAAAAGGGAAGAATATTCGAACCTTAATTTTACTATTAGTTGTTTCACTCTACTGCTTAGTACTTCTACTACTATTTTTTGTGAAATTGCTGCGTGAATTGTTTAGACTCAAGGTCATGTCAAGGTTATATTATCGCAGACCTTGACCTATTGTGCTATAGTGTATGTACTGTCCCATTTAAGAAACTCATGGTTTTGAAATCTTGGAGAGAACGTCCTCAACCCCTTGCACTACGACGTGCCTTAACCCCTTGCCGTACAATTTAACAGTCAAAACTATTCATAGCTATTTTAAAACAAAGAAAATTAAAATTTGAGTATTTTGTATTCGCCAATCCTTCATTATGCAAATTATAGTTGGACCTAAATTTCAAACTGACAGTATTAAAAATTTGAGTGAGTCACATTTGAGCTGTGAGTGCGTCATGTGCGTCAGACGTATCTACTACCTGTTACAATGTCAAAACTATTCATAGCTATGTTACAAGAAAGAAAATTAAAATTTATTTTATATTCACCGATCCTTGAATATGCAAATTATAGTTGGACCTAAATTTCAAACTGACAGTATTAAAAATTTGAGTGAGTCACATTTGAGCTGTGAGTGCGTCATGTGCGTCAGACGTATCTACTACCTGCTACAATGTCAAAACTATTCGTAGCTATGTTACAACAAAGAAGATTAAAATTTATTTTATATTCACCGATCCTTGATTATGGAAATTATAGTTGGACCTAAATTTCAAGTTGAGGAACATTAAAGTTTGAGTAAGTCACATTTGAGCTGTGAGTGCGTCATGTGCGTCAGACGTATCTACTACCTGTTACAATGTCAAAACTATTCATAGCTATGTTACAACAAAGAAGATTAAAATTTATATTATATTCACCGATCCTTGATTATGGAAATTATAGTTGGACCTAAATTTCAAGTTGAGGAACATTAAAGTTTGAGTAAGTCACATTTGAGCTGTGAGTGCGTCATGTGCGTCAGACGTATCTACTACCTGTTACAATGTCAAAACTATTCATAGCTATGTTACAACAAAGAAGATTAAAATTTATTTTATATTCACCGATCCTTGATTATGCAAATTATAGTTGGACCTAAATTTCAAGTTGAGGAACATTAAAGTTTAAGTAAGTCACATTTGAGCTGTGAGTGCGTCATGTGCGTCAGACGTATTTACTACCTGTTACAATGTCAAAACCATTCATAGCTATGTTACAACAAAGAAGATTAAAATTTATTTTATATTCACCGACCCTTGATCATGCAAATTATAGTTGGACCTAAATTTCAAGTTGAGGAACATTAAAGTTTGAGTAAGTCACATTTGAGCTGTGAGTGCGTCATGTGCGTCAGACGTATCTACTACCTGTTACAATGTCAAAACTATTCATAGCTATGTTACAACAAAGAAGATTAAAATTTATTTTATATTCACCGATCCTTGATTATGGAAATTATAGTTGGACCTAAATTTCAAGTTGAGGAACATTAAAGTTTGAGTAAATCACATTTGAGCTGTGAGTGCGTCATGTGCGTCAGACGTATCTACTACCTGTTACAATGTCAAAACTATTCATAGCTATGTTACAACAAAGAAGATTAAAATATATTTTCTATTCACCGATCCTTGATTATGGAAATTATAGTTGGACCTAAATTTCAAGTTGAGGAACATTAAAGTTTGAGTGAGTCACGTTTGAGCTGTGAGTGCGTCATGTGCGTCAGACGTATTTACTACCTGTTACAATGTCAAAACTATTCATAGCTATGTTAAAACAAAGAAGATTAAAATCTATTTTGTATTCACCGATCCTTAATTGTGGAAATTATAGTTGGACCTAAATTTTAAGTTGAGGAACATTAAAGTTTGAGTAAGTCACATTTGAGCTGTGAGTGCGTCATGTGCGTCAGACGTATCTACAGCTACAGCGTCAAAACTGACAAAGAAAACTAAAATCCCATTTCGGTATTTTATTTAGCGATCTTGAATTATGCAAATTATTACACCTAAGCTAAAAATACACACGTATTAAAAATATGAGAAAAGTTTACTATGTTTAAAGTGCAAGTGCGTCACGAATGAAGCTTATCACTCTAATGAGATATAACCATCATATTTAACCCTTCGAACAAAAGCTTTCCCTCCGACATCATAAAAAGTGAACAAAATATACGAGATGCTCAGATGAGACAGCTTGTAAAATTCGAGATTAAAAACTGTGAAACAATATGAAGAGCACAATCAGTATAAACTTGTCACAGTGAATGATCAGCATAAACTTGTCACGGTGATAACTCTGGTATCAATGTACGACAAATGTGACCTAGGGGAGCATAATGAATAATTAAGAAAGTTAAGTCTAGCGAAATATTAAAAGCCACGACCCCACTCTCTGAATACGCTCAGCATGAATAAAGTGAATTACGGCTAATATGATGGATACTCGACCAGAAATTCAGTGGGTAGAAAAACAACGATGATAATGGCAGTAAATAGTCGGTGTCCGAAATGAAAGTGAAGAAAAAGCGTATTTAAAGATTTAACTTAAAGCTTAGCTTTATCGAATGATTTACGCGTTATAAATTCAAATGAAGTTAATCTTTGCTTTATGCTTCATAAACATTTTTAAAACGATAGCGAGGAGATAAAAGAAAACAACGACGTTAAATATTATAATATATGTAGCCTTTGTACAGTTCCGTATATAAATATTCATACAGGTTCACGCAACTATCAGGTTATTACTTATACTACAAAATGGTGGTTCAAATATGGGAATTTTTTTCTAGAAGTGCATTTTGAATAATTGCATCAATTTTTTTAATGCATAATTTTTATAGAGTTGTAAAAAAGTAATTGTAATAGTAAAACAGTATTGGTAATACAAGTTATAAGATTTTTTAAATGCATAATTTTTACAAGGTTGTAAAAAAGTAATTGTAATAGTAAAATAGTGTTGGTAATACAAGTTATGAGATTTTTTAAATGCATAATTTTTACATGGTTGTAAAAAAGTAATTGTAATAGTAAAACAGTATTGGTAATACAAGTTATGAGATTTTTTGAATGCATAATTTTTACACGATTGTAAAAAAGTAATTGTAATAGTAAAACAGTATTGGTAATACGAGTTATAAGATTTTTTAAATGCATAATTTTTACGCGGTTGCAAAAAAGTAATTGTAATAGTAAAACAGTATTGGTAATACAAGTTATGAAATTTTTTAAATGCATAATTTTTACGCGGTTGCAAAAAAGTAATTGTAATAGTAAAACAGTATTGGTAATACAAGTTATGAAATTTTTTAAATGCATAATTTTTACGTGGTGTAAAAAAGTAATTGCAATAGTAAAATAGTATTGGTAATACAAGTTATAAGATTTTTTGAATGCATAATTTTTACATGGTTGTAAAAAAGTAATTGTAATAGTAAAACAGTATTGGTAATACAAGTTATGAGATTTTTTGAATGCATAATTTTTACACGATTGTAAAAAAGTAATTGTAATAGTAAAACAGTATTGGTAATACGAGTTATAAGATTTTTTAAATGCATAATTTTTACGCGGTTGCAAAAAAGTAATTGTAATAGTAAAACAGTATTGGTAATACAAGTTATGAAATTTTTTAAATGCATAATTTTTACGTGGTTGTAAAAAAGTAATTGTAATAGTAAAATAGTATTGGTAATACAAGTTATGAAATTTTTTAAATGCATAATTTTTACGTGGTGTAAAAAAGTAATTGTAATAGTAAAATAGTATTGGTAATACAAGTTATGAAATTTTTTAAATGCATAATTTTTACGTGGTGTAAAAAAGTAATGGTAACAGTAAAATAGTACTGGTAACATAAGCTATAAGTGTATACGTGGTAATATATAATATCAGTAAAAAACTATAAATAGTAAAAAAGTTATTAGTTATCGTGGTAAAAAAATGTACCAAGACTGACTCAATATAAAAATTCATGTTATACTGTAAAAGTTCGACATAAAACTTCAAGTTAAACTGTGGGAGTGCAATATAAAAATTCATGCTATATGAAAGTCCAATATAAAATTTCAAGTTATGCTGCGAGAGTTCAATTTAAAAATTCATGTTATAATGTGAAAGCTCAATATAAAATTTCAAGTATTACTGCGAGAGTTCAGTAGAAAAATTCATGTTATAAAAGAGTTCGATATAAAGTTATAATAGTACAATATAAAAATTCATATTATACTACGAACATTCAATATAAAATTTCAAGTATTACTGCGAGAGTTCAGTAGAAAAATTCATGTTATAAAAGAGTTCGATATAAAGTTATAATAATACAATATAAAAATTCATGTTATATGAATGTTCAATATAAGAATGTCTGTTATACCTTAAGGGTTGTATATAAAAATTCATGTAATATGAAAGTCCAATATAAAATTTCAAGTTATGCTGCGAGAGTTCAATTTAAAAATTCATGTTATAATGTGAATACTCAATATAAAATTTCAAGTATTACTGCGAGAGTTCAGTAGAAAAATTCATGTTATAAAAGAGTTCGATATAAAGTTATAATAGTACAATATAAAAATTCATATTATATGAATGTTCAATATAAAAATGTCTGTTATACCTTAAGGGTTGTATATAAAAATTCATGTAATATGAATGTTCAATATAAGAATGTCTGTTATACCTTAAGGGTTGAATATAAAAATTCATGTTCCGCTAAAAGAAGATACAATAATACTTGTGGACCCTTCCGAGGGGATACTCCCTTAAACAAAGCATGGTTAATCGATCGCCTCACGGCATGCATTTCACTAAATTGTCGTGGTTGACAGATGCTAAGCGATGCCAATGGCAGACACGCGGCAGCAGTGGCCAGAAGAGCAGAGAAAACGAATTGGTAGTCAGCTGATTTTGACAGATCCTGTCTCTACTCTGTGCGAATCAGGGCCGACATAAGGGGGTGCAATGGGGGTCTGCGGCTAACACAATGGAGCCCACTGCCGACGCCATTGTGAGTTTGTGCCGCATTTCACATATAAAGTCGATCGATGGGGCGGCGTGCAAGTAGGGGTAGACTTCATGAATTTCTACGTCTTTTTAAATCGCGAATAAATTAATAGCGGCTCTTTAATAAAATATGGACTCGGCGGACGGATAGAGTCACTATATCACCGGAAGTTTGATTTACTCTGGAAGAATTGATGGATCTCAAGTTTCTTTGTCTACTTTGGGAAAATTATTATCGTGTTTTGTTTTCGGAAATAGATTATGATACATTATGACGTGTTATGATATTTTATGATAGGTTATGATATATTATGATTTATTATGGTTTGTTATGGTTTGTTATGGTTTGTTATGATATATTATGATATATTATGACTTCTGTTACAATATTGTAGAAATTAAATATACTAATACACTATATTAGTATGTATTAATATAACAAAAACTAATATATCAGATATACAAATTAAATAGTGATATTTAAATATATTCAAATATCAGCCGAAACAATAATTTTAATATAATAATTGCAGTTTTAAACTGAAACAACTAAACTGCTAAAATTGATGGATTCTCAGTTCTTCAATTTATTTTATTAAAATTATGTTGTATTTTTGTCTGAAACGTACATTGATTTCCTTTATAATATTGTGGGAACTAAAATAACAATATTTATTCAAATATCAGCCAAAACAATAATTTTAATATAATAATTGCAGTTTTAAACTGAAACAACTAAACTGCTAAGATTGATGGATTCTCAGTTCTTCAATTTATTTTATTAAAATTATGTTGTTTTTTTCTGAAATGTATACTGATTTCCTTTATAATATTGCGAGAATTAAAACAACAATATCAAGCAACAAAATAAGTATATAGTTGTAAGCAATTTTTAACAAATTCATAACACAGAAAGTTAATTGTTGAACTCCCAAACTACATTGGCATATTTCCGAATTTTACAATTCAGAAATTTCCATATCAAATTATGAGTTCTATTATTTTCCATTATTCTGTTTCATCGGTTAAACGTATAAAATACGGAATGTTTCGAGCGTAATAATTTGTTCCCTGTGTACAATGCTATCCTTTCATTAAAATACATCCGATCTTCGCAAACGAACGGATGTCGACATATTACAGAAATGTTCTGTGCTCCATGAATTTAATAATAGGATCATTTTCCAAATAACTCACCCTGTTTGGTTGAACGTGCCAGCTTCGTCGTTTGCCATGCCTCTGTATACCGTCTTCAGAAGTGGTAAGGTCAGCCCTGCTGCCAACCAAACAACCCCCTGTATCGTATTGGCCAACCAGAAGTCTCAATCGATTTCCTGGACAGATGCCCTGGGCAGAAAAAAGAAGAATGCTATATGTGCGTCGAAGCGTCGGCAATATTTAACAACGATTAAACAGCGCGGTACTTCAATCGTTCGAAGTCCTAATATTTCTAAGTGACCTATAGGTTGAATAATTGTATAACACCCATATGTGCTTTCTACTTATTTTTAACGATGTTCAAAACTGAACGACTTCGTGTCTACATCCGATGATGTTCCAAAGCGAACGTGTCTATGTATCCGATGTTCCGAAGCGAACAACTTCGTGTCCATTTCGTGTCTATCTTTCCGATTGCTTATTCCGCAAGATGAAGGCTCGGTGTGGGTGCACAATTTTTACGAACAAGGCTGAGGGAAACAGTTCCCGATTTCTATCGGGTACACAAATTCGGGTGGATATGGAAAACCTAGCGACGTATGCGGTCTGGGCATTGCCCAAAAGTGACCCAAGTAATAAAGCAATACCTCGACACGAATAGGAAACTGCAAATAAAGGACTCTACTAGTAAGATTAAGGGTTCTGACAGCCAGATGCGAATAATAACAAACTGAAAATACTCGATAGGATGTAACGACTTGGGTGTTATTACGGGTAAACCTATTTGAACCTATGCTGAAAACGGTATATTGCACTGTATTCTACGATTTAACAAATGTATAGAAACAGCGTACCAACAGGAATAATAACGGATTAAGGTCCTTAAGGGGGTAGACTCCGCTGCACAATAAGGTAGAATGGCGTGCCGGCAAAAGGCGAAAATTGGATTCCGGATTCTTTTTTGGCCTTTTGTAAGATTTATGGGGTGCAATGGGCCTCATTTAACAGAGGGTTCTAATATTTCATCCAAAATACAGTCTAAATGACGTCAAAATACTTAAATAATCCACGGCTATATTCTGTCGATTTTTGCTCACCCTTAAAACTTTACTAAGTAATAATATAAAACTTAGAAGATTTTCCTTCCACAAAACAAAGTTGTGCAGAATTACAATTGGTAAATAATTATTTACCAATAAATAAATAATGGTAAATACTTATACCTTGATAATTTTGACCAGTGACACTTATCCAAGTGCTGCAGTGGTCGATCATTAATCATCAAAAAATTTAACTATAAAAAATATATAACGAATAGATACTGACTTATTTGTTATTATAATAAGGTTGATATATAGTGGTTTATGAAAGCGTTCGAACACTCGCTACTGAAAGTTTGAACAATGAAAACGTAACACTTGCTGTGACGGAGCAATCGAAGCGAGGATAATCGTAAATCATGGATTGCGAATAATTTAAATGAAAGGTAGTCGCACGTAGAAAACAAAAGATTTATAACAGAAGAGTTTCTATAAGGGGAGTTGCCATTTGTCATACAGATGACGTATCTATTTTATGCTTTCATAAAATTAATATGATATATAGATATGACATATTTCATGTTTTCATAAAATAGATATGTTATATGGATATATTTTATGTTTTCATAGAAACAAATTTTATGGACCAAAATATTTTATAGATTATAGCCTTCATATTATTTAATAATTATTAATCTGTACATATTATTTTAATTAATAGAATGAAGACATTTGTAGCTTTAAAAGAATTATAGTTTACTTATTAATCGTTCATCTTATTTAATTATAACAGCATTTTTAAACTCATATATTTACACGTTATATCATGCAATATATTTTACATATTCATTTTTATTTATTACATAAATTAAATTCAAATAATAATTTACTACACAAATTGAATTTAAGTGATTTATTACACAAGTTAAAATTAAGTAATTCATTAAATTGTACAAATCATGTATTTCTTTTTATAAATAAACTAATTATTTAATATCTCATATTTACAATCCGAGTATTTATAAATGTACAAGTATTTATAGCTGATTAAGTATTTATAACTTCCACGGAAGGGAGGATTTAGTGAAACCGGAACGAAAATAAACTCGCCACCCTCTTGCATCTTGTGGAAAAATCTTTCTTCGTTCGAATAACGGTGTCAGATAGCTCACACATTCGGTGCTTAAATTCTGAAGGCTTATGTGTCCACATGTATCGAGTTCTCCGCGTGTGTGACACGTTTTCGTGGTCGCGCACCCCTGATGGTTTGACAGTCGCAGCTGTCGAATATCTCTACCTGAGGTTGCGGTTCGAATACCTTCGAAAGGTGGAGTAATGTGATCATGAGCTTTCGATATTAGGGTCTAGAATCCTGACATTCGAGATCGAAGGATTACAAGGAATAAAAAGAACGGAACACCTACGAATTACCGTGGTATTCGCATTGAGAAGGGTCAAGATATCATTTTCTTTTTATTGGATTTTCTTGAAACTTGAGATTGAAAATAGGTTTTTAAAATTTCATTCTTCTTGAATTTTTCTTGAAAATTGGTTATTTCTATAAATAGTCTTGGAATGAATAATTTATAGTTATAATAGAGTTACAATTTATTTCATAATTTATCTGGATTATAATTTTCTTCAAATTTTACAGACATATGAAGCCTTTTTATTATGTGAACTGTATTTATATAAATAAAAGTTTGTATTTTACTTTTATGATTCATACCTTTATTTTACTGTTACATTTCTATACATATTTATCTTTCTATTTCATTTTCATATTTCTATATTTATGTTTCTATTTCATTGTTATATATTTTTACTCTTGTTTTCATTTTACTTTTATATTTCAATTTTTATTCCATCGCTATATTTCTATATTTTTTATTCTTTTTTCATATTTTTACATTTAGTTTTCTGTTTTCTTATTAAAATATTTTATTTCATATTTATGTTATATTTTATTTCGTTTTTAGGAGAAGTCGTTATCAGCTGTACATAACATAGGTACATAGCTGTACATGGTTCTGTTATCAGTCAGTCACATTCGGTGCTTATCTTCATAAGAAAGTACAGGTTAAGCAGAGGATCAACAACATACTTTCTCTGTTTTTAACTTATAGTTTACTTCGTATAAATAGTGATGTGTTGCTGTTTAAATAAATTAAACATTCAGAAATATAAAAATACCGCAATTTCAAAATTTCTAAAAAAAATTCTTGAAAGAGTAACAGAACAGTGTCTCAGATATAATTCCTCAAGAAAACTGTCTCGAATACTTCATCATCGATCGGCAGGATGTTCGCGAATGCAGAACAGAAAGATTTCAATGAACACAGTCCCGATACTTTCAGACCAAAGCGTGTACCTATATGCATACGCGACAACGGAAAACCGGCGTTCATTTTCGAAACACCGGCAGACTGCACTGTGTACCTAGCTCTACAGAACTGTTCATTTGCCGTAGCATAGAAGCTCGAAAACGGCAATGTACCGGGACAAACTATGCTCCATTACAAATTCTATTCAATCGCGAACGAAGAAAGGAGAACAGGCTCGTTCGATCAGGTCCGCTCGTACACCCGTTATGTCGCACGAGAGCATCTGCCGTTAATTTTCGTGCGGACGTGTGAGACAAATCGATTCGAAGTCAATGACGTGTTCTGCTCCAAAGCAATCGAAATCAGTTACTTCGCTACAGTTCTAATTTTGATTTCGAAATAACATTTCATGACGTAACGATGAATTTTTCGATGAATTATATTGTGACTTCCAGTTTATTACACCGACAAAAATTATTAACGCTAAAACGACGTGCGCGTTAAAACTAGAAATAAAATAGAAAAGTCAAATAAGAGTAATAAATTAATATACATATTCTTGACCTCGATAAAAATGAAGAGATTTCAAAAGCATTTCAATTTAGTGATTTAAAGAACTTGTGAGTAGGCCAAATGTTCGGTAGTTTCAGTGTTAAAGATTATATAAAAGATATGTAGTTTCATTTCAATTTATTATGTAGAAATAAAGTATATCGAAGTTCGTTTAGACTATTTCTCTTTCGCATTCAATTACGGAATAATAGTCGGTGACGCATGGTAGCTTCTGCGTGAAATTGTCGGTCAGCAATGCGTTAATTGCAGTTTGAGAACTGACCGATAACGCTGATTTTTACCGATGCGCCAGACACTCGCAATTTTTTATGGCAATGGTCGATTTGCCGCATATGGTTCCATTCAGACTTTTTATCCTTCCGACGAGTACCGCACGATACGACGATTAAAAAATGTGGTAATTAGGTACTGCAGTGATGTCAGCTTCGACGATCTTGACTTTGACGTACGGGCTCCGGAATGACGTAAAAGCGGACACCGCGTAATTCCTTATGGAAAAATAAGAAAAATATGTAGAATGAAATTTGTTGATTTTCGGGTTCGTTTTTGAGAAAATCAAGTTTGAAGATCCGGTTCCTTTGAAGGGCATCTGTACGACTAAAGTACTTCTTTATTATAAATACTCAAGAACGAGTGTATAATAACAATCATTTTCATAGTTTTTTCATCTTTCTCAATCATCTTCAAAAGACGAGATTTTTTACAATGTCAACTAAAATGGACACCCTGTATTACACTAATGCGATTGCATTACCGTTGCTTTATTGCTATACAAATCTCTAACACAAGCAGCGAAAAATAACTCCATTTATCAAGACATAAATAAAAGGGATTAATGTCTTAAAGCAAGAAAAGCTAAAGCCGCACAAATTGCAGAAGGAAGTTAATTATCTCTGATACATTTTTCGCGTAATACTGGAATTGTATAAATAAAAGATGAGGAGGACATGCATCTGGCTCAGCTGCAAGAACCCGTAACAAGAACACAAGTAATTTCCTCGTAAAGTTGTATTACAGCCGTATATCCTTGTTTTCCAATTTCCAATTTAAACCTCCCCCATGGTTCCTTTTCAACGAACACCATATGCGTTATATCATGCCTTCTGTCTACGCTACAGGGATCGATATGTTGAACGACAGGCTCTTACAAACAGGATCGTGAAATTGAGCTTCCGAAGCGAAGGAAGATAAAATTCTAAAACCACAAAAAGTCCCCGAAATAGAGAACATGGAACATATCACGAATGTTTGATATGAGTCGTCAATATCGAAAGTGGGGCAGGTATTTCAATATTATATTTCAATATTGAAAGTGTATTTTCAAATTTTTTATTTTTAGGTTTGCAAATTTTTATATTTGAAGATTTCATAATTTGAGAACTTAGAAATATAACAAGTTGGTAAAACAAAAATTTCAATTTGTGTACTTTCATACTTTCAAATTTTCAAAGTTTTGAACTTCTTAATTTTTATATTTTCAAATTTACAAATTTTCCGACATTCAAATCTTTGTTTCCAAAAATTTTATAATTTGAAAATACAAAACTTAAAATTTTTTAAAATACAACTTAAAAATACAAAAATTTAGATAAGAAATTTCAAATTTTCAAATATTCAAATTCTTTAATTTTCAAAACTATAAATTAGAGATATAGAAAATAAAAATTGTTAAATTTTCAAATTTAAATATTGAAAAATTGTGTATCCATCATAGCATCCTCCAGTGCATGATCACGCACTATGTTTTCTAGAGTGCAGTTATCCGTCACTGTTTTAATACTAACATAAAAAACATGTACACTGCCATTCCGAATTTTTTCACAGTCTTTAGTCCAACATTTCTTATCTGTCCAAATTGATATATACTGTAAAATAAAAGAATAATTAATAGAAAGTACTAATCGACATAACGCGATATACAAATTTAAAAAATTTTCTGTTATACTTTAACTTTATGCACTTGAAGATTTTTCGTATTAAAAATATCCCCTCAGACGAAGCGGTCCAGTAATTTGAAACAGAATCACACATCTTTCTCTATTTCAGCAGGAGTATTCGTAAACCGCTAAAAATGCATAAAATACATGAAAATATGTACACAAAAGAAATTTGTGCATTCCTAAATGCACTACTAAAAAAAAGAATGCACACTAAAAAAGAAATTCAGCGTCAGAATTGCTTGAATACTATTCCCACTGATTCTTGGTACCGGTATACCGATAAACCAAATAATAACAAAGTTACGGCCATTAGCAACTGACCCCACTTAACCAGTACTTTCTTCGCATTCCAGACACATCGACACATCTAAAACCAAGCTCACATTCCATAGAAGAATCCCTAGACAGGGGACCGTTCATGAAAATCACAGATAAGCTAGTAACGAGATTGCCATAGGTCGTGGACCCACACAGAAATCTTTCGAACAGATGTCGAACGCGGAAACGATCCTGGTCAGGTCGCACTTTCAAACTCGTTCCAACGCTGTATACAGTGATCATTAATATTCGGATACTATAGTATTCTATCAATTTTTATTTTACGCATTTGTGCATAATTAAATTAACGTGTTTTCTCCTTTTTATTGTAGGATTAGTTTTCTGTAAGAACGCGTCAGTTGCGTCAACCATAGAGGTCTACGATTTCGACTGTCGTATCACGTGATTATCCGAATAGCACCGAAGGGAAACGAAGTGACCCGATCTGTCATTACTCGTCTGTTTACCGCGAATTTTATTAGAGCGAAGTTTCAATATAAACTAAACTCTTGGAATTACAAGTAAATATGTTCCGAATTACGTCGTGTTTGGTCTCATTTTAATCAGGAGAATGTCACAAATATTTTGATAGGAGTTTCATAACGAAAATATCGAAAATAAATAGTTCTATTTCTGCATTAGGATTGTTCAACCGATATGTTGTTCTTTGTTACGTTCCATTAGTTTTCTCCGCTCGTTTTTCTATGTTCGACAAACTTCAAACAATGTAGTAATTACACGATATAAGCGAAAGTTCAAACCCGAAAGATTCGCTTATACAATAGAATTGTTATTGTAACGGTACAATATTTCTTTCTATTACCAATGTTCTATTCCATCAGTTAAATTTACAAACTACAAATCTTTTCGTTCGAAAATAACCGATTTTATTTATTCGAATATTTGACCACCCACTGTACACACGTTTCAAGAGCGCATAGATGAAGATCTCTGATCAAAGACCGTAACGGTGCAGCCGTATACTCGATTTCCCCGATAACAATATCGCGTAATGTCTTTACAGACGAAGAAAGTCCCTCCAACTACGAGCTTAGCACGCTAAATCGAGCTGCATGCATAATGCACCGACTACGACTATACGTCAGTTCGTATGTTTCTCGTTCAGCATGCTTGATAAACTCCATCAAACGTTAATAGAACTGCGCCACCGTTGGCGGAGAGGAACATATGGGATCTCGATGAACGTGAACGTTTACGTAAGTGGCTGTTCGATCTGCAACTAGGGCAATTACGAAAACTTTCGGGGGTAGGGGGATAATGGAGAAAGGTTTCGGTAGCTATTGAATATAAGGTTTATTGTAGGGTGTCGTACAACCGTTCGTGGCATAATGAGATTGGGAACTGATTTTCATATTTCCACATTTCTAACTCCGCAATTTTCTAGATTTATAAATACTCAAATTCCTAAATAGATTACAAAATATCTGGATTAAAGTTCTTCGAAAAATCGCAAAAATATAAAATAATAAAAAACACCAAATCCCTAGATTACGAAATTTATGGATTAAAAATCTCTAAATCACAAAACCTCTAGATCCCGAATTCCTAGATCTTGAGTCCCAAGATCCCCGAATCCCTAGATTCCCAAATTCCTAGATTCAAAAATCCCTAGATTCCCGAATCCCTAGATCCCCAAATCCCAAGATTCCCGAATCCCTAGATTCCCAAATTCCTAGATGCTAAAATCACTAGATGCCAAAATCCCTAGATTCCCAAGTCCCTAGATTCTCGAATCCCTAGGTGCCAAAATCCCTAGATTCCCAAGTCCCAAGATTCTCAAATCCCTAGATTCCCAAGTCCCTAGATTCCCAAATCCCTAGATTCCCAAATCCTTAGATGCCCAAATCCCCAGATTTCCAAATCCTTAGATGCCCAAATCCCTAGATCCCCAAATCCCTAGATCCCCAAATCCCTAGATCCCCAAATCCCTAGCGTCTGAAATCCCTAGATTCCCAAATCCCTAGAACCGCAAATTCCTAGATCCCCAAATTCCCAGATCCCCGAGTTCTTATATTCCCAAATTCCTAAATTCCAAACTCCCTAGACTTCTGAATCCCTAAAATCCCAAATCCCTAAATCCTCGAATCCCTAGATGCCCAATTTCCTGGATCCCGCGTCCCAGTATATCAATTCCCTAGACTCCATGGCGGTAAATTAAATAATAAGTTTTCTATTAAAAAGGCGAAGGTGTAATTTCTGTTCCGTGAACAATTTAAACTTATCGAGAGAAAACGACAGTTTCCTAATAATGAGAAGTAAAAGAATGTTCGGGGGTGATTTATTAAGACGCCAAACTTTGTAACGAGACATAATTGAAAGACATTTTTCCAACTGTTTTTCGAGCGAAATGCCTCGGTTAAGTAAAATAATTAACTTCTTTTCCAAAAGTGTGTTAGAAAGTTCCATTGAAGAAGGTAATTACCTGTCTACCACGGAGAGCACACAGCCACCAACCCTCGAGGCCCGCGGTGTTTTGTTCCAGTACCGTAAGAACATCACCCTTCCGAAATGCCAACTCGTCGGGAGCTTCAGCGATGTTATCGTAGAGGGCACGCGCTTTTACACATTTTTGCTGCAACAAAAAGTGGAAACAATTAATGCGTTACTGTTACCGTTATCATATTTCAGCCGTTTCATCGGCAACAGCTTGTTTCGTTTGTGCGACAAAATACGGGTAGAAAAAACGAAACAAACATGCCGCAGATTTTTTATTTATTTGTATAACTTTTGTAACAACACAAGGACAATATTTCTATTTTCCTGTGTACTGTTTTTGTTTGAGAAGAAATGGTAAATGTATTTATATATTAATAGGTATTCTTAAAAATACATTGATTTCATTACTAAGATAGTAAGACTATTTTCTTAAAATAAAATCTGCAGTGCAAAACGCTCTAAATTTGTCTGGTAAATACGTAACATTTTGTTCGAGTAGAATTTCACCACCCACTGCAATATCAATCCAGTTTCTTTTCCTCTCTCGAGTACGCATAAATGGACGTGTCCTTCCAATCAATTGAATCCCATAAAATCCCTAGCCGTTTCAGCGGCTCGCGTCGCTATTTCGGGAAGCAAACTGTTCTTAAGAGATATAACGACATTTCAGACGAAGTACAGGTCACAATGGACGTGACTCGTTTACCAAGAAACCGCGTTTTGTTTCACTCGCTTTCAAGTGATTTCAATTAAAGTGCCTCGCCGGGATGACAACAGTTTTCTCGCCATCTATTTTTTCGGGGCAAACAATGATGTCATCTCCTGACTTTGACAAATGTCGGCAAAGAAATGCGGCGCCGCCGCCATCTTAGCCTGAATTCTATTTAACGAGTTCGGTTGAAAAAATTGTCCGACATCTTCTTTTGCGAATCGTCGGGCAAATATACAAAAATATTTTGCGAATTATCGGTCTTGGCTAATATACATTTTATACTTTTATAGAAATTTATTAGAATTTTAGATTTTATTAGATTTTAAATTCCCAAATTTCCGAATTTTTAAATCACCTTACAAAGCACCAAATCTAAAAATTTAACAAATTCCTCGAATGTAATAATTTAAATAATTAATTTAACAATAACAACTAAAGAGATTATTCAATGAAATCAATGTAATAATATATTTTAATTCAATAAAATTAATAAAGTATCCATAGCACATTAAAATCACTAAATTAAAAATAATACGTAAAAGTTAAATTCATAAATTATTTAATATCACTGAATATATATGGCGCGTAATTTAAAATCCTTAATTACCAACTGTAATTACCAACGCGATTTTCCATGCTTATTGATTTTACTATTGATAATAAATTTAAATGAAAATTTATCTGCGTTCATTAAATGAAAAATAAATGGAAGGGGAAAGATATTTATTATCTCATTTCAGTATTATACTATTTTAGTACGAATGATTTATTATCTTATTAACGTGGTCTAATGAATAATTTAATATATCGTTAATTACTTACCGGAAAACATAATTGATAAATGTTTCCACGTTCATACGTCGTAAATAATCGTAGTAATAATTAATAATATCGACTGAGCATCGTTGGTAAGTAATTAACTTTAAATGCATGTTCCTTAAATGTTCTCTGTGTATCGACTCTTTGACAAGTTTTGAAAAGTATCTGCGTAATTAAAACTCGGTAAAAGTTTCCAAAACGACTAAAGTTCCTTTCAATTGAATGAATAGCAGTGCTGTTGAAACGTTTTTAAAACGTACTTTACAATTTCCTTAATGTGTTTTTATTGAAACTTTTAAAAACTGATTATTGAACTTATGAAATTATTACCTTCATACTTTAGCTTGAACAGTATTTATCATTTGTTGAGTAAATTAAATTTGTTATAATGGATTATTTACATGGGATGAACTATTATTATTATTAAATACTATATAATAAATATTACTATTATTCATTAATATTAAACAGTATTATTATCCAATACTATAAATTAATGATAGAAAATTTGAAATCCAGAAAATTCCTCTTAAATTAAAAAAGTGAAAATAAGAAATTTTATATATCCGAATTTGTAAATTTTTTAATTTCCGAATTACCAAAATTCTGAAACTGTATATTTAAAAATTCTAAAATTTTGAAGTTCAAAATTTCAAAATTCTGAACGTCTAAAATTTCAATGTTCTAAATTCTAAATTACTGAAATTCTACAATCCCAAAATTAAAAAATTTAAAAATCCAAAATTATATTTCTAAAAATTTAGAATTTCGAAAGCCTACAATTCTGAAATTCCAAAATTCCAAAATTCCAAATTTCTAAAATTCTGAACTAATATTTTAATATTTTAAAATTCTAATATGTAAACTAGAAAATTTAATATTCATAAATTTCCAAACTTCCTAATTTTCTACTTTCTACGTTATTAAATCCATAAACTAAAAATCTGAAAATGCATTCAGTTTTTGAAATTTCAAGTTCACATCTCCAACTATATAATTCCAAAGAAATTATTAATCGCATTCATTCGTCAAAGTAATTACGAATTAACGACACTTCTGTTTCATTAATCATACAACGCAGGAAGACGATCGTAAGGGTGACCGGAGGTTTAAATCAAGAAGTAATTAGCACATGGTAGTAGAACGTGACCGATTACTACGACTCACTGATCAAACGTGATTGAAATTAGTCTCGAATTACCCAAATTAATTCCCTTCGTAATTACCGCTTAAATACCTTTGGGTTGTCAATTTCAACATTCAATTACGAAATATTATAACTAACGATAACTAACGATCTACACAGAGAGTGTCCAAATTTTCATGAACCATTAAATTACCTGTATTTATCGAACGGTTATGTAAGATAAGGGTTAAAATGACCGAAACGTACATTAAGTCCCTTTTTAAAAATACGATATATTCGTGTAAAGTCGCGTTTTCAAAGACGAAGCTACGTCTTCTAAGGCTCTTTACAGAATGCCCTCTTCCTGTTCCGAGAGATTTCCTTGTCCCTCGCGAAACTCAAGGGCCTCGGGGTTGGTTTATGGCCCTGACGTCTCAGCGTCGGGGCCTCGTCACCGTGGTGGTCGTCGTTGGACGGCCATGTGCCCTTCGCCTTGATTTATTAGGGCGTGTCATTGAGAATTTTCTAACAGTTACCAAGTACATAATTCAACTTGAAAGCTTACATTTGCAAGTTTTAATGAACGAAGTATATGATCAAATTTGTTCATGAAAACGTGCGGTGTATAATCAAGATTATATCTCTAAAATTTGAAAATGATTCACTTATGCAATAGTCATAATTTATTTATAATAAACACTCATCGTTACAAAAATATTCGGATACTGATACATTTTTTTGTACAAATGTATAAATATGTATAAAAAAAAGTTTATAATATTTCACATTTTAAAAGTGTAGAGTTGAAGTTACAGTTATTCTAATCGCTTCAATTAATTTCATTTATTAAATCTACATTTCGTTCGTTAGGTTAGGTTAGATACTTTCGTTGCTCACTGCACTGTCTCTTCAGCCACGACCAAGTATCTCAAGTTCATTGTACCTGAGTACAAAATACGCGAGCATGAACTGAACCTTTAATATTTTGAGAAGCATCGAGCCGGTCGTCGTGAATTGGATGGTAAGTCGTCGAAGAATGCAGTTTAACCCCATAAAAGGCACGAACGTCAGGCCAGCCTGGCAGGTACATGCACTGACGACCTTTCGAACTGACAGCTTTCAAAGATACGATTCTATGCTTACATTCGAAACGGGTCATCGTGTATACTGATCGGATTTCAAACGTTTCGAATTACAGTGATGTCCGGATATATGACCGCGAATCTGTCCGTTTATATCACCGCGGGAAACCCCCACCATTTCCTGAAACTGCTGTCTCGCGGTAGACTAGTGATTTACCGAAACGAGAGAAATATGTTCCTGTATTGACGGTACAAACGAGAGAGGAATGATTCTATATGCAGAAGCTGATAAAAAATATACAATAACATTTCTGAAGATATTAAATATATACTATATTAATTGTTATTATCATCTTTTATAATGTTATTTATGTATGTATTTATCACACTTTCGGATAAATTTTTTTATCCAATCTAGTTCATTATTAATGATACGAAGTACTACAGAAAATAATTACGAATAAATAATCTAAAGCAATCTACAGATGAGTGGTTTGCGTTAAATTTATCGCTGCAATTTTCTGTCGCCTTTACACAGTGAACTCTCTTTTTTAATTCAATTTTCAAAGTTGCGTCCACCAATTCGGTTAATAGCGACCACAACGTCGTTGTCGATTATACTTAAATTAAATGAAACACACCACGCGCAATTTTCGTTACAACCCACACGTATGTTTTGCTTTTAAACTGATTGATATAACAGCCATACAGTACATGATCTACACAATATAAGCATTAAGACCCGACAGATTCGCTTCTTTCAAAACTTTACTATAACCTCTACCACTTTCTTCAATCGTATTTAGACATTTCTGTCATTACGATTTCGACTGTCGGACGCACCACGTGATTATCCGAATAGCACCGAAGAGAAACGAAGTTACCCGACCTGTCATTACTAGTCCGTTCACCGCGTCTTATAATAGAGCATCGATAAATTGGAATTTCAAGTAAATATGTTAAGATAATTGTTACTTAAGTGGAGAACGACAGTTTGATCGAATAATCTCACGTTTCTGTTCAAGAATGGACTATAAATTTCAGCCCAAGAGTTTTAAACTTCGAATCATGCAGCGATTCGAATTTATTCTTAAACATACTTTACACGTTCATCCCGTTTCAGATTCCATCAGAAATCGTGCGGCGTCGTCGTGGCGCTCGCACCTTGCCTATCCACGATACGAATAATTATGCGACTAGCGTTCGCAATTAGGCGACGACCTACATTGCGGCTCGAGTACGAAATTGCAGCGGCACGGATTAAATTATGCTAATTAACGGCACGCGAGCTTTTAATAACGCGGACGAGCGAGCGAATCGCAAAGCGAGAACGAAATAAAGTCGAAGGTTAATGGAGATCACCTTTGCGTCTGTTACCTTTAAGCCGGTAGAATGGAAACATGAGAAGAAAGGTGTTGATATAGTGGATAGCTTGAATGAAAGCGGCAATAGTTTGATGTAATCTTACTTAAGATCTTTACGGCACAAGTGGCAGGTAATGAATAACCTCTGTAAGGAATTAAGTTGAGTTATTATCGTCAAGTTAATTACTTCGGTTTATTCAAACGAAATTCGTTTACATGAACAGGTGCTGCAATAAATTTTAATATGCTGTTAAACCGATACGCTAATGAAGGAATATTAAGTTTTCTAATGTCAGCTTTCGGACGTAAAATGGCGGGAAAAGCTGATTTAGGTAAATATCAAGTTTTATCTAAAAGAAATACTTGTATTCTGTACACACTTCGGTTTATTCAAATGAAATTCGTTCACTTGAACAGATGCTGCAATAAATTTGAATATGTTGTTAAACCGATACGCTAATGAAGGAATATTAAGTTTTCTAATGTCAGCTTTCGGACGCAAAATGGCGGGAAAAGCTGATTTAGGTAAATATCAAGTTTTATTTAGAAGAAATATTTGTATTTTGTACACAATGTATGGAAATTGTATTAAGATGTTAACAAATATTTAATAGTATATATAATAATGATATTAATGATGTTTCAGAATGTACTAACAAAGAGAGAAGTAACAGGGAAAAATAAGTAATATACATATATACTTCGTCCAATTCAGAATTGAAAATTACAAATTTACAAATTTTATTAGCAATTTAAAATTGCACTTGCCACGTACACCGGTGGTACTGCTAAAATACAATTTTCGGTGACTCTTTCGAGTGTAAAGGGTGAACTTGAAAATATAGTGGAAGCCGAGGGTACTGCGGTTCGCGGATTCCATTAGCAACGCGTGTTTCGAAGTCGTTAAACATTAACCGAAAATAATTTTGGCAATTCATGAAGCGTCGGTGATCGGTCGACGTAATTCGATTAAAATTCGCATTGCTCGCCGCGGTGTATAACACACCCGGGCATACTTCCATGCAGGATCATTGTGTCTTCATAATGTATCCTTTGTTGCGTATACGCGAGGGTGCAGGGCCGACTGCATACCTGTGCAAGCGCGGATGCACCTGCACAAACATTTTGATACGAGTTTGCGGCAGCATCCATTCGTGGCCCTCGTATTTCATTGTACGTACACGCATGCAAGCTACGCCAGCCCGTTAGCTTGTATTATCTACAAGCTTATGCGTCGCGGCGTGTTATTCCAAACACGAGACCGTCTTCTCTAACATTCCCATTAGAGGGCCCCACGGGCATTCGGTATTGTACATGGTCGACAATCAAATTATTTCCAACTGCTACGCGGGTGGCACGCTGCCACCGGAAATCTATTGCTGAGCAAAACTCTTCGTTGATACATTTCAAAGTATTTATTGCAAAAAAGAAAATGTTGGTAAGGACCTAACAAGTTTTGTGATCTAAGAATATGGGTATCTAGGGATCTAGGAATTAGAAGATATAGAGAATTAGCTATACAGGGATGTGGCAACTACAGATTGGGGGCACTACGGATTCGAGGATTTAGGGATTTGGAGATCTGAGGATTTGGGGACCTAATGATTTCATTATTCAGATATATGCTATTCTATGGATTTGGGAAATTGGGAATTCAGGAATTTCTGAATCTGGGGATTTGGGATTCTAGAGATTTGGGAATCTAGGAATTGGGGAACTACAGATTTGAAGGCATAGAGACTTGGAGGTTTAGGGATTTGAGCATCTAAGGTTTAGATCCTGAGAGTTAGAGATGTAGAAATTCAGGGATAGTGAAACTTGAAAATTATAATATTTAGAAATCTACGAATTTAAGAATTCCAAAATTTGGGAATTTGATAAATTGTAATTTTAAAACTTGTAATGTAAAAACTTGTAAATTTTTAAATTTCTAATTCTCCAATTTTAAAAACTTGAAAATTTAAACTTAACATCTATGCAATTCTCAAAAAATTTATTTTTAAAATTATTTGAAATAAATTTGTTCTTAACCTCAATACAAAATTCTTTACTTTTCATAGAATATTATTTTTCTTTTCTTTTCTAAATGAAACAATGAATTAACTTTAATTCGTTTGTCGACTCAACTAGAAGCGTTATTAATAAACATTAACTGTGCCGTTGTTCGTAGCACAAGTTTCCTTTTATTGAACTTTATAAAAGGAAAAGTTTCCTTTTATAAACATGGACTTCAATTTTTGAACTGCATTTGACTGTAACGAAGAATGTTTAAACTGCGAGCGCAGCCCGAGGCAATTTAATTAAACGTTGAACTAAAAGTGGAAGAACGAAATGAAAAGCCAGAGATATACAGTTTCGTTTTAGAAGGGAAGTATCAATTTTCTACGTTGTAAAAACAATTTGTCTGTCGATATAGATTGTGCAAATTGCTTCGATAGCGGACAAAAAAATATAAAATATGAATACAAATAAATTTTCAACTACACTGACAAACATACGTAAAATAAATAATATCTGTTTCGTTCGAAAATTAAAATAAGGAGCGTCATGTCTTAGAATACAATACCTTAGCGAGAGGATTGGATCTTGATTTAAGATTTAATGTATCGTTTTTAATTTCTGCGGACTCTTAGCATCAAATAGATTTACCCGTAATAACACCCAAGTCGTTAGATCCTATCGAGTATTTTCAGTTTATTATTATTCGCATCTGGTTGTCAGAACCCTTAATCTTACTAGTAGAGTCCTTTATTTGCAGTTTCCTATTCGTGTCGAGGTATTGCTTTATTACTTGGGTCACTTTTGGGCAATGCCCAGACCGCATACGTCACTAGGTTTTCCATATCCACCCGAATTTGTGTACCCGATAGAAATCAGGAACTGTTTCCCTCAGCCTTGTTCGTAAAAATTGTGCGCCCACACCGAGCCTTCATCTTGCGGAATAAGCAATCGGAAAGATAGACACGAAATGGACACGAAGTTGTTCGCTTCGGAACATCGGATACATAGACACGTTCGCTTTGGAACATCATCGGATGTAGACACGAAGTCGTTCAGTTTTAAACATCGTTAAAAATAAGTAGAAAGCACATATCGGTGTTATACAATTATTCAACCTATAGGTCACTTAGAAATATTAGGACTTCGAACGATTGAAGTACCGCGCTGTTTAATCGTCGCTAAATATTGCCGACGTTGCGACGCATACACAAGTAAGAAATGAATAGAACAAAGTTGCAGGACTTCTATGTTAATAGGCAACTGATAAATTCTAGTCAGTACATTAGTTGCAGAAATAAGGTAGCTAACTACTGATAAGTAGACACCATTATCCGTAGTGTGCAGCATTAATCTTCTGATAATGTACAGAATGTTCCACTATTGCTGACAGTTCATAAATTATAGATGTACTAGAAAAGATTCACTTCGAAAGTTAAATATATTAAGAAAGTTTTGCCTGACAAAAAGTGCTTGATCATGCAGATTACAATTAATAACTCTAAACTTAATCACGGAACACGTACTATTTAGGTTTGTTGTATCTGAATTATGTGTCACATGTGTGACATGCTATTATAATTTAAAGGATTATGAAACGAGGACATGTACAAAGATAAAGTCAATCATTGCAACGACAAATATTCTTAACTATCTTGAAGACTTTATCTCGTACTTTATCTACGAGATAAATCGTGCCAGTAATGAGACACCCTCTATAACCTATTATATCCGATCGAGGTGTCGTAAACCCCGTTTCTCGTTGCTAGTGGAATTTAATATCTGCCAAGAGGCACCCACTGAAATTCCAACTCGAGCAAAGGGACTATATTTTCGAATCGATCTACATTCTGATCGCGTTCTAAACAAATATTTATGTGAGTTGGATACGTACGAGAGATAGGTGCGAAGCAAAAGGTATTTTGCTAAGTCCCAAGGCGATCTGAAATACACTCGGTGTTCGCGCTCAGTTGTTACAGCCCTGTTATTTTTCAGGTATTTATTTCAGAGACAGAAGTATCAAATAATAGTTTTAGTAGCATCGTTTTTGATACTGTTCGTACGAGAGTTCTATACCAAGGAGTAATGTTGAGGGAATTTTATAAGAAAAAAGAATAGTTTGTACCGAAAGAAGAATATAAGAATAAGAGATGAAATTATCCAATATCGATACTTCACTGAAATTGGACGATGACCTAAGACAACTTTCCATACGTCACATAATGTTATAGCTGTGAAAGTGAAATTTTCGTACGTGGTCCTAATTTGATGGCCAGGGTATTTGCAGTGTTACTCTATCGATATTTAATGTATGCAAACTGATACAGTATCAAGTGATGTACTGTTGCATGACTATACACTAGGAGTAGTGTATACTTGGAGAACAGGTGAATGCTTAGGACACCCTGTATGCCCCTGTAAATAAGCATACTTAGACACTAAACAAATATTTTGACACGGAAGCAACATCTTTGTTACAAAGAAATACACCAGCTAGATTCAGTGACGTTTAGGTTTACGACGTTAGCCTGGTGTTTCGAACGATTGCCGATAAAAGCACACGGAAACATCCTGGTTACGAAGCATAGTAATCGCGTCGTTTGCTGCAAACTTACCTAGTCGTCGGAGCAACTTTTGCTACCCGATACCATCTTGCTTTCGCACATTTCATAAGCTAAGTTATTTAGCAGTACTTCCTGTATGCAAACGCGTCTCGTACGTTTCGCAGCGAGCAGTTGTGATTTCTTTTCCGCGGATAAATAAATCCCGCGATTTTACGAGCATCGTGAACTATAAATACGGGACGGAAACTGGGCTAAAAGCAGACCAAACAAGCTTGCCACGAGTTATTTGTTCGGTGAGCTTTATATGGTAAATCACGAGACACTTTGGCTTTTGCGCTATTTACTACTTGGTACATGTTTCATCGTTTCAATGACTGTTAACGACTTTTCATTCAGAGAGTTTTGATTTATAAAATTCAGTACAGGCTGTTTCGAAAATTGTGCCTGCCAATTTACTCTACTTTTGAGAAAATTCAATCTGATTTTATGTTCAAAAATTTGCAACAAAAAGATGGTAGCACAATTCGTAATTAATTGCAATATATAATAATTATAATTCAGTGTAGTTACAGAAGTTAAGAAGTATTGTACCGTACATTTCTTTTCGTATTTTTACTTATCCTCTTAGGCACGACTTACGCTGCTTTTCTGGAGCATTGCATTAAGTGTCTGTTATAATTATGAGTCTTACAGTATCACTTGAGTTTCGTGTACTTTCATGGATTATGAGGAACCACCACTTCATCCTAAAATTTCCCTGATTGCACTATTAACCTCTTAGGAACTGCTAAACATGGCGCTGCTTCTCTGTACCGCAGAGTTCAACGCGTAAACAGCAGTACAATGTGTGACAATGCTGTTCTCTACATTGGAATCAAGTTTCTGATGATTAAATTAGAATTTTTCCCAAAGATATGATATGCCTTAACTTTGATAATTTACTTTTTTAGAAAATTCACAAAGTATGTAATTTCCAAATGTTTCCAATATCGTGTATTAGTGCAAAGAGGTGCTCCCATGGTGCCTAAACTTGGCGTTACCTTTTATTTACATGTAATGTACTTTTGTGGGATTTGTTAATACTCATAAAACGTGGCGAAGGCAAAAAAAGTGCGAATCAAGACATATGAAAACGATCGTTCAATTGAAACGGTGAGCGAGTAGAGTGAGCCATGACGCTAATCTACGATGACATTCGAAAGCCACTATAGTGGACCGTCGTACAGAGAGATGGTCGCGAAAGCCACTATAGTGGCGCGTTGTGCCTAAGAGGTTAAGTGTCGAGGGTCACGTCCATCTTGATTAGTAGATTTATAAGTTTGGACATTTGTCATCTTGGGAGATTGAAGAATCGAAAATTTGAAAATTTAAAAACTTAGTAACATGAAGATTCGAAGATTTGCAAGTTCAGAAATTTAGGGATTCAGAAATTGAAAAATCTAAGATTTGGTGATTTAAAAATTAGGAAATTTGAAGTTTAAAAATTTAAATCCTGGCGAAACGAAGTGGAATTTTTGCACATTTTTGAAAACCATCTACTGTCCTTGTCTCTCCTAACCAAAACACCATGAGAGAAGATTGCCGGAGCTTATCAATTTTCTATCGGAGGCCTCAAAAATCCCCAAAATTAATATTCGGAGCATTCGATCTCTTAATAAACAATAACAGGTCATTATAGTGGCGCTACATAATCTACGATGACGAAAGCCACTATAGTGCGAGCCTAAGAGGTTAAAATCGCTGAATCTTGTAAAATGGTACAATAACATTTTCGCGTAACAAGTATCAAATTCCAGAAACTTAGAATTATATCTATGTACAGCTACCACACTTTGATTAGTTTAAAAATAAAAAATAAGCAAAAGTGTTGTTAACAAAATACCCACCCAGTTAATTACCGGATCCCGTTTGACTAGGGTATTTACCTTATGTACTTTTACGAAGCAGCCATTAACGAAAGCCATTATAGCGTCGCGCCTAAGAGGATAAACTGAACAAACCCACACTTTTTATGACATGAAATATTATTTCACACGAAATTAAGCATAAATTACGTGATATTTCATTTCGTTTAAAGAATGCACATTTTCAAAATAAACGGTCCGTACATCGGAGCATTAGCATATTCCGCCTACCATTTGCCGCATCGCGAGCAAGAATAATCGCAGAGACGTCCGACGCACAACAGCAAGCAGCAGCTTAAGCTAATTATTTCGCACGGTTGCCGAAAAGCGCATCGTCGACGCGGTTCTCGTGTGAGACTCTCTCGCGATAAGGCAGACTCGCAGGAGGGTGTTGCGCGATAAGCAAACGGATTACACGTCGGATATTACGCGACGAATATTTTACCGCGTGCGGCTCTTCCCGGTTTATTTCGTATGCAAAACGCTTGTTGCCCCCCGCTGCTCAAGCCGGCTGTTATAGCGGCAAAGCCCGTGAGTCAGTTTTCGAAGCCATCGTGTTTGATCGAGAGGGCACACGTGCCGGATTTAGGGTTGCTGCTGGATGCACAATGCCGTGTCGTTCGGCATGTTGACGAAGAAACTCGTTCAACGGACTGAACCGAACACGCGTTATTTGCACCCTCTCCCTTCTTCGCATAATAGCCATCATTTTCGCCTGTTCACGAGCAACATAGGCTTCCGCTAGACAAGGCGCAGCTAAATTTCGGAGCTTCTCGGTTCAACAATTTCCTCTTTACGAACTCTTGAGAACGCTTTAGAGAACGCTATTCTTTACACTGCGGTATTCTTCTTTAAGGGGTAACGCCACTCTAGAATTTTGAAGAAATCGATTTTTTTTTTCTTAAATGATGCTTTATTATGTGTAGAATATGAGAAAAAAGTTTTAAGTGGGGGACAGGTCGGGAACACGAATTTTTTTAAGTGGACTGCAACCACTCGCAGCGCACTACGGGCGTGATTATTGTAACTTGTGGATACGCGCGCAATAATCATTGTAGAGAACAGTACCTGGCTAAAGGCAAAAGGCGAAGACTACAGATACATTAGATAATTATAAGCACAAATTTCCAATGTCGAATATAGTATTCTCAGCTATGAAGAACTTACCAGCGACGACTTACTGACGCGCTGTATTGGTGACTTCACGCAAAACAGCAACCAAAGTTTTAATTCAGTGGTGTGGTCTATGGCTCCAAAAACCGTATCCAGTGGCAAAAGTGTACTTGACATTGCCGCAAATATGGCTGTTTGCATATTCAACGATGGACTATCCACTATAATGCAAGTAATGAAAGCCTTGGATATGTCTGTCGTAGAAAATTGTTATAATTTTTGCCTGAAAGCCGACGCCCGACGCATAAAGTTTTCAAAACGATCTTTGAATGAAGCTACAAAAATGGCGAGATTGAATCTCAGATCTAGCAGGAAGGAAAAGGACGTAGAGGATGTTAACATAGAAGACCAAATATATGGTGTAGGCACCACTGATTAAAAGTATATAACAATTTTCTTATGCTGAATGGCAATCAAAACTTTAAACGCGTTTTTCTCGTAATCACTTTATTTGAACTCGCCGGACACATATCTCGAAAAGTTTTTAACTAATCGACTTGAAATTTTGTGAAGATGTGCGAAATAACATATCTCAGTGAACATCGTACGGGTTTTTTGATTAATTAACTACTTAACTTTTTATTAACAATTTAATGCTAAATTTTCTGTCGTTTTTTCCAAACTTGTCTTCATATCTACACTAAATTAACAATTATTAATATTTTTTAATTTCCGTACGATGTTCCATAGATTTTGGCATTTAATATGAGAAGATTTTGGATTTTTCGTTTTAGGACCATGTGTTAATGAAAAAACAGTCCGGTCATGTAGCCCATTCAAAGAAATGGTGTTGTTGGTTGCCAGCACCTACAGCAGCGATTTTTAATCCAAATTGTTTATAAAAATTTACAAACCATCTTCAAAACATATATAACAAAGCCTTTTTTAGTCTGACCTTATAACTTGTACGATTATTACTTTAAAAATTCCCGAAAATCACCTTTTTTTCTGACTTCTAGAGTGGCGTTACCCCTTAAACAAAATTTCACTAGTTCGAGTCATAGTTTTGAACGCTTGTGAATTACAGAGTTTGTAAAGATAGACCTTTAGATCATAGGCCTTCACATGGCTTACACCTTTTTGTAGCTCTGAATTTTCAAATTTTCAAATTTAGAAATTTCGAAAGCCCCAAATTCTTATAAATGTGAGAATGTTCAAATTTTTCCGAAATTCTGGATCACCCAGTATTATCGAATCTCTATATCCACAAATCTCTGTATACACTACCGCTCATAAGTATCCGGACACTTGCTTTTGTTCTATAAAATATAGTTTAACTTTGTACGAAAGGTATTTAGGGCTATTATATCAATTGTAATTATTATTATTATCTTTCTTGAGGTAGCATAACATAATAGAATTAATTTTTAAGTACAAATTATACAATGAGTGTGCGTAAGTAAAATTCCTGCCCAAAAATACGGAATCTAATGGAACGGTTTCGATGCTTAAAAGAATCTTAATTTCTTTTTGTTTCATTTCTATGGTACAGAACGAATTCAGAGAGTTCTTCGATATGTATCAAGTGTCTGTAAACTGTTGATGAGATGTTTATGTTCTCTCAATGGAGATACGAATGGAGGTAACGCTATGCACTCGACAGCTTCGGTTTAGTTTGTCTGTAGCTTCTTTTCCATCGAGACATGAGTTCCAAACGAGAATTATCAATAGAAAAACGTTCCAGTATTCTGATTCTTGCAGAAGAAGGATATGCAGTTAGGGAAATTGAAAAAATTCCGAAATCAATAGTGCATGACACTATTAAAAAGTATGCAACTAGCAGTGGTTGCTTATAAAAAAAGGACAGGACGACCAATGAAGACAACTAAATCCGAAGACCGATGTATTGAAACACTAAGCAAACGTAACAGACATCTTAGAGCACCATACAGAAACAATCAGAAAATTTGTAGAAAGATTGCTGAGATTAGTGCAAGCGGTAATATCTAACCGCGGTGGATACATTAATGAATCTCGTATTTAATTGTAGTGTAATGTTGGTAAGTTCCACATACATAATTTCTAATTTCAAACGTTAAATATTTCATAAGCAACAAATAACAATCGATTGTAGTCACTGTTGTAGATACTTAAATAACTTTTATGCAGCGCGAATACATATTTCGCAGGTGTCCGGATACTTTTGAGCGGTAGTCTACATCCCTATATCTAAATTTACAAATTTGTATATCAAAAAGAAATCTCTCGAGTTAGCTATCCACTGTATATCCATATGAAAAGAATCCCTTTAATCGATGCCCCATCCATCTAATTTGAGGGTCTCTCAAACGATTTCTCGTCCCGTGGAATCCATGGGGAAGCGATACGCGGTTTCGGTGGTAGCCAAGCGTGAGCTCGTAAAAGTCTTCGCTTTTAATCTTCTTCTGGATCACGCACGCGTCCACAAAGGTGGACTGAATACCGGCATAGTACTAACAAAGCAGTCCACAATGTGTCGTGCAACCACAAAACCTACGTAACCAGCTCGTAATAAGTAGCCTTATATCGATACAGGTTCGCCGAGGCGTGTTTAAACTGCGGAGGGTTCAAATCGCTTTGCGACACGTGCCTTTTTAGAAGGTAAAGCACCCTTCATCATCGTCTTTACTGACGCCACTTTCGTTGTCATCGTGAGTCCTCTGAACGATCAACCTCCTCCATAATTAACGCCCCCCGCCGTCGCCCTCTAATTACACTCTTCGCCGATGAGAGTCTCGGATAGAAGTCTGATTAGAAATTGAGCCTGGAGAGCTTTCCCCAATTAGACCCTCCGAGCACTTTTGTGAAATCATTTTTAGACATTTATTTGCGGTTCACGCTTCTTTGAAGGGTTAGCCGCAGGGTAGCTTTGAATGGGAAGAGAAAAATTTATAATGCTAATTTCATTATTTTAATAAATATGATTGTAACAAATTATGGAAATATTAATTTTACTAATGTATTTTGAAGTCGAAATGTAAATGGAACTTTTTTTGAATTTTGCACAAAGCTTAAAATTGCTTGTATTTAAAGGTACAAAAGTTTGAGTGACTGAAGCTTGTAATATTTTTTTATTTCAATATAAATTAAAGTTTGAATTTGTTAAGTTTTTTGGTTCTGTACTATTGTTGCTTCTGTAGATTTTCCTTTTTGCTGAATTATTTTGGTAAGATGTTTCTGATTTTTAAGTATTGTGAATAAATTAACCCTTGCAGGATGTTTCCAATTTAAAAAAAAATACATTTTTAAACTTTTATGAGAAATTTGTTAAAAATATAATAACACATAGTTTCTTTCAATAAAAATATAATAATAAATAAATATTTTTTTCTGTTAAAAGGATGACTAAAGATTTAAAAATTTATTTTGTATTAAAAGGAAAATTGTATTCAAGAAAATTAAAGCAAATTATTTAAAGAAAAATAATGTTATGTTGTACATTTTAAAGTTTTTCAATAATATCGTTAATTATGAAACTTGTCAATTATTAACATTCGACAAATGCAAAAATTTTATAGTAAAATAACTTTTTAGTAGTTTTAATGATTTTAGAGGATATACAATGTATGTGTATAAATTATTAGTATATTAAAATTTAATTATTAAACACTATTTTAATTCCATCTTATAATTAAATATATGTTTTATTATATAGCTAAATACATAAATGTATACTTATAAATATAATAATTATTTATAAATCAATATTTGTATCGGAAGAGTTATTAATTATACATCAATTATCAATTTATACATATACCCATTTATTTACTTACTACCGCATTCCAATAATAACAATTCCACACAAATAATTATTTCATATTAACGGTTAAAAATTAATTACTCCAACTTCGATTAAAATCAGATAACTTGTAATCCTCGACCCATCGAATTTTAATTAAAAATTACGCTTTAATTTTCAATCGAGAACCAATTCAATTACCAATTACATTCCGTTTCCCGGTGAAAGAATCTTTAATTATTCGATTATAACTTACGGTTAGTTATTAATCGGGTAATAAAAAATTCCGAAACCCTGTCTCACAGCTTGGTACTCTCCGCGTAAAAAGTAAACGCCTCTCTCTTTCTCTTTGCAGGGAAAATGATGGAAATTTGATCAAATCCCTAAGCTATATGATTAATTCACAGAAGATGTTAACACTATTTCTACCACCATTTTATGGATACCTTCGACCAAAAGCTGTCTTTTTACACCTCTTGGTAGTTTAAAATAGTAGCCTAGTCCTGATAGTTTCATTAACCCCTTGCACTATGACCTATTTGTCAGGTGCGTCAGTCAGAACTAACTAAACACAGCTACAATATTAAAACAGACAAAGAATGTTGAAACGTTATGACAACATGGTATTATGCAATCGTTGACTATGCAAATTATAATTGGACTTGAACTCCAAATTGAAGCATATGCAAAATTCGAGTAAAATTGATCCCAACTGAAGTACCAGTGCGTCACGAGTCAGACTCGTCAAAATAGTGCAAGGGGTTAAACTGTTCTTCAGATACAAATTCGGTCAGTTTAATTTTTTTTTGTAACTGAACTCATTCAGGCATAGATCACCCTACTTATTTCTGCATCGTGAATTGATCATACCTTAGGGATTTGATCAAATCCCTATTTTTATCATCTACACGCATTCGAAGTTTCGGTAAATAAATACAGATGTTCTAAAAATTTTGACGTACAAAAGTAGCGTATATCACTGATACTTTTATATTCGTACTAGATTCCGTTCGTACATTTTCTTCTTCGTTTCCTCATCCTCGAGCAGAGTCCCGTTACTACGATAGCTTCAAGTGGGCTCTCTCACGAACTTCTGCTGAAGAGTATACGAAGAGTACGAACGAGTGTCCGTAAGTCGGTAATCCAATTATAAGTGGGCTTGTAACTCACCTCTCTGCACTCTGAGCACCGTGTAAATGTTATTTCGTACGTAATATCGGGGTTAACGCGTCGGCACAGCGAGCCACGAATAATAGGATTCAACTAATCACTCGCAAAGTCTCCGGAAGAGGATTTGCCGATTTTTTTCGCGATTGAGCACGCTGGTAAGCCCGCAACACGCCCGGAATGAACACCAATCGAACGTGTCGATGACATCTAAAACCAATTAATCGGATGCCATGCCGATGTGTGCTTTGTTATTGGGAAGCTTTATGATAAACCAGTCTAACCACCATTTTTGTTACCTTGGCTCGTTGATTTTTTACCAAAAAATACTGTTCTAACCACCATTTACCTTACATTTACTGTTACTTTATTTTACTTTAGCGAATCCTCACAATTTCTGTGACCTTCAAATATTTCCTCAAGGTTCTAAATTTTCTTCTTAATGCAAATTATGAAATTTTTCTACGTTTGTTTTCGCAAAATCTTCCACAGACTACTGTCTTTAGTGGTAGATCTAGAAATATTTGTGGTGCAATAAGTGGTATACATTAAAAGTTTCATCAGGAAGTTTAGCGAATCCTCACAATTTCTGTGACCTTCAAATATTTCCTCAAGGTTCTAAATTTTCTTCTTAATGCAAATTATGAAATTTTTCTACGTTTGTATTCGCAAAATCTTCCACAGACTACTGTCTTTAATGGTAGATCTAGAAATATTTGTGGTGCAATAAGTGGTATACATTAAAAGTTTGATCAGGAAGTTGACTTTAGCGAATCCTCACAATTTCTGTGACCTTCAAATATTTCCTCAAGGTTCTGAATTTTCTTCTTAATGCAAATTATGAAATTTTTCTACGTTTGCATTCGCAAAATCTTCCAGAGACTACTGTCCTTAATGGTAGATCTAGAAATATTTGTGGTGCAATAAGTGGTATACATTAAAAGTTTGATCAGGAAGTTTACTTTAGCGAATCCTCACAATTTCTGTGACCTTCAAATATTTCCTAAAGGTTCTGAATTTTCTTCTTAATGCAAATTATGAAATTTGTCTACGTTTGCATTCGCAAAATCTTCCACAGACAACTGTCCTTAACGGTAGATTTAGAAATATTTGCGGTGCAATAAGTATACATTAAAAGTTTGATCAGAAAGGTTATTGGATTCAAGAATTTTCATATGCAGTAATCTGTAAGGCACATGAAATAAATAAAAACTTGACATTTGGAACTAATTTATTTCTCAAAAAATATTTTTCAGTTGTATTTGTACACGTCCTTGGTTTCAAACAAAATTTATTTGAATTACTTGCATTTTTTGAATAACAATTTTACTAGCTAACAATTTTACAATTTTCTAGCTAAATAGAATTTAATCTTCCACTTTTATGTTCTTTTTTATTAATTTCACTTATTATTATTGACTGTTTTATTAATTTTTTTTAATTAACTTCAGCATCTATATTTTAAGACTTAAGTCCTTATTTTATACATTGAGTATTAAGTATTAAACTTTACTAAGCACTAAATATACTGTATATTAAGTATATATTTTATTTTTATTTTAAGTACACAGATCATTACACTAAACCACGTATACCTAGAGATTAAAAATGAAAAGCGAATTACACAGTAAATTAATTATGTACCGCAGTAATTAACCAATATCGTGTATTAAATTCCGTGTAGATAAATCAATACACCAATACACAATACAGCTCATTATGGCATTACACAACATTGCAATAACAATGCATTTAGTTTTTCAATAAAAAGTATTAATATTATTAAATTAAGCAACTGTAATGCTAAAAAGAAAGATATAATAGCAATTTATATTCTCTTTAATATAATGCCGAACACTATTACAAAACAGCCATTATTTCTTTATCATTTGACGCTTCAAAAGGTTGTTTTGTTCGCATTTGCTTGGTCATTACGGTGTAGTACCGTTTTATTTTTTCTGCTATAGTCTCTAAGTTTTTAATGGGGTTCATGTCGGTGTAATTAACCAGTCAAGCGAAAGTTCGCTGGTCAACCAAAAACTCGATAATACTCTTGACTTTGTATCATGGTGCTTTGTCATGCATGCAATAATCATGTATAATAGCAGCTTTTGTAGCATACCAGATAATACATGGTTTCACGGAACTGACAGGTTGATTACTACAGAGAAATAATCATGAATAATGCGGTGGAATATAATACGAATTATTAACACGTTGATTGTTACAACAATTATTGAGAATTCGATCATGTTATCAGATATGAACTTCTACATGTATCTGGTAGTATTACTAAAATTTACAGCAGCTAAATTCTACTGCAATTCGGCTAAACACAATTTCAACCTAAGGATTTGCACTTTCAAATTAAGCATCTTTTTAATACCGTTAATCAAAACTACATCTAGTTAATCTAGGCTAAACTTCCAAATATTAGAGATTTTTAATTATTTTCAATATAGATTGTTTATAGATCAAAATATCATAGTTTTATTTATTTCTGTTAAAAAGGACAACGCATGTCTCCGACAGGACGCGTCCGAGCGAATCGGAACGATTCGGCTATCTTCGACAATTTACGGCGCGCGAGCCGGTTGCTAGTCTGACGGTTGGCACGTGTCGAATATAATAAATTTTGAAGGCGAATAGTGAAGACGTGCAGTGTAAATAAATAAATTGTTAAATAAATTGTTAAATTAAAGGTAAATTAAAGGTGAGAGTCGTGGAGTTCGTTTCGAAACTGTTATCGTCATTTTAATTTTCTAAAAAGTGAATTTGCCCCGCTTTCGAAATAAACGTCTCAAGTGTGCAATTATAAATAATTCCTGTGACTAAATCGACTTGGCTAAGAGTCGATTTAATATATTGTTTTAAGAACGTTCAAAATTTTCCTTTTATTACTATAATTAAATCCATAGTGTCGTTATCGCTGAGCCCCACGGATAAAACGTAACAAAAGAGTATGTTAAACGGTTATGGGTCTCCCACGGCTGAAGGGTCATTCGTCAAAATGATTCTGTGCACACATAGATCTACGTTTCCCGTAACGATGCGTTCCTGACAGAATTAATTAGTGCGCCCCATGCTGCGTGCAAAAAAAGAACAGGAAAGAAGGATGAAAAAAGTGGAATTTCTGACTGAGGCAGGATGTTAAAGCGACCATGGGGGTGCTTTTCATTCGCAGTAACGTAAAACAAAGCAGAAGCCATCGGAGAGGACTGATTAATGAAAGGCGCGCGTGCACAGAACGACGACAATTATACAACGCGGAGTCACGCACTGCCCACGAGTTGTCTGCTTGTCAATGGAGCTGCGTGTTATTTTTCCCGGAGAAAATAATCGTGAGACTCGTCTACCATTCGTAATTCAAAATCGTGCGTGACCAAACATAGCCGCCATCTTCACAATTCCGTATCGACGCCATTTTCAATCGTTCAAAAACTTCGCATTTGTGAATAATTCATTGAATATTTTTTTCAAATTTGAATAGAATGTATAGTGTAGTGTTTAGCTTACGATAAGTGTTCAAATTTAATTTTTAATTACTAATTTCATTTTTAAATATTGTTAAAAAATAAAATATATCTGTTTCATCGGTTAATCTCACAAAATATGAAACTATTTAAGTACGTATAATCTATTGTACATTCCAGTAACAGACGGTTTATTTATAAAGAATAAATTGCCAGTGTAAAGCACAGAAAGCATCAAATTGAAAAGGTATTTGAAGCATTCTCGTGATTCACAGAAGTGAGTGGAAGTTGCATAAGCATGACAGCGTCGCGTCTGGTGTAATACCAGACAAGGAATAATTTAAATACGTGAAGGAGGGGTATTCAGTCGGGATTCGAAACTAGCTACACCTTCTGTTCACGGAAGGAGGAGAATCCGAGATTATACGGAATAGAGGGATGCTATCATCGAGAATTTCGGTCGTCTGGAATGGACGCAGCCTACGAGAATTTACATAATTCAATTCCCATCCGACGGAAGCTCGAATTAACGATCTTATCGAGTAGTTCTCGACCGGAGCTCCTCTTAAACCGGCTGGTTAAGTATTATCTATTCCTCTCTGAGGTATGGTCGACAGATCTGCTTTCCCTGGGGAAAATATCGTAACTAAAAGATACTTTTTCGCTCGTTGATTTTTACGAATTCTTGCAGGTTTATCTCTGGGATTTATGGCAATTGCAATGTTTGGAAGTCTGGCAATTTGGAGACTGACAATTTGAAAATGTCGAAATTTGAAAATTTGGAAATTTAAGAAGTTTGAAAGTTCGGAATTTGAGAATTTGTGAGTGGGGACATTTGGAGATTTTGAAACTTGTTGGGAATTTAAAAACCTGTTGATAGGGAAATTTGGAAATGTATAATTTTGTGTTTGGAAAAATTTGGGGTATGTAAGTTTGTACATAGGGAATTGGGGATGTGGAATTTTAACAACTTGAGAATTTCAACATTTATAAATTTGGAAATTTAACAATTTGAAAATTTGAGAAGTTTAACAAAATTGTAACATCACTCTATCCTCCTCATCTATCTGACAAGCTAACTAGTCACCATTGAATGAAGGGAGTTCCTTAATTTTTAACTCTTTGCCATATAATTTATTTGTGAGGTGCGTCAGTCAGAACTATTCATATCTACAATATTAAAACAAATAACGGAAGTTATATAAATTTAAATGTTATATAAATTTTCTATTCAGGAATTCTTGAATTTTGCAAATTCTGATTGGATTTAAACTGAAATGCATCAAAAATTGGAGTAAAATTTGTTTACCCAAATGTGCGTGTGACAGGAAGTTAATTGTCTCCATAACGGAATTTTAATCTTGGTTCCTGAGAGGCAGATTCTTTGCTACCGCCGAGTTTTAAAAGTCACTTCGACAGCAGAGGATTGGAAGGAACCGGAAGGAGCAACACCAACAGTACGCAGCGTTTTGAAAAAGGAGGGGTGATATCACTCGAAAATTGAGTCCTGGGCACCCATCCTTCTTCGCACCGCGCCCACCGTAGCTTGACGACTTCGGTGATCAGACGGGAACCGGTAGTTCCTACGGGGTTACACCGTTGGTGTCACTGTACGAAAGGATCTGTACGTAGAAGTGTTGGAATGCGATTGCGATGAGAAAGTGGTTTAATTAAAAAATACACTTTTATATGCATCGAATGAGACAAGTAAATTTATTAACATTATTTCTACTACGATTTTGCGTATACCTATTTCGAACAAAAGGTATCTTTTAGGTGTGTTAAGTAATAGATTCACAAATTGATACAAAAGATATATTAGTTAAGGAAATAAAATTTAATTATTAATTAATTTCCTGGTTCGTTATCGCTACATGTATTTGTGCGCAGGTTCGTGTCCCACCGGACTCAGTATTTTTAATATTATATTTTTCATTCTTTTTTGCAATAATTTTAATATACTTTCAAAATATGTTTTTGAATTACCGTTATATACTTTATTATTTTTCTCTTTATCTTATTTTGGTTTTAGCTTGTGAATTAAGAATGGAAATCAAATTTTTTGTATTTGTCCCCCGATAACTGCCTCGGATAATTAGCTACCTGGGTTTTTATTCTTTGGTTCCTCCTAATGAAGAAGTGTGGCTGTCTTCTTCTCTGTTGCCGACCTTTCGAAGTTGCCACCTTCCAACAACAGAGAATTTTAGGAACCAATAACGCCAACACCAACAGTACGCGGCATTTGAAAAAGGAGGGGTGAATCCATTTCACTCGCAATCTGAGGTCCTGTGGTCACCCATCCTTATTCGCACCGCGCCCACCGTAGCTTCACTTCGGTGATCTGACGGGAACCGGTAGTTCTTACGGGGTACACCGTTGGTGTTAACATAAGAGATAATCCGTGCGTATAAGAATTGAAACGCGATTGCGATGAAAAGGTGGTTTATTTGGAAAATACACTTTTACACACGAACTAAATGAGACAAGTCTAATATCTGCGAACGCGAAGCTTTAACCCCTTCCTCTAGAACGTCCTGCCACGCTCGTGACGCACATTACTGTTCGAATGTAACTAAACTCATATTTTAATTGTAATCTGCACGATCAAGAATCACTAAAATGTGTCTAACATTTTAAGCTTCTTTATTGGTCTTAATATTGTAGCAATTAGTTGCATTTGATTAACTGCACAGAAAACTAAGCTTATGTTAAGGCATAGGTTCTTAAAGTGTGGTCCTCGGACCCCTGGGGTCATTAATGGGGAAAGCCATTATTGGGGATCGGCGAATTTTGACTTCTTTGCATCCCCCAACTTTTCGTTTTTTTTTTTCAAATAACTGTTTTAGTAAAAATTCTACATGGTCAAGACTTTTTGTATCATTTGGTACTTAACTAGTTATTAACATAACTAAATGATAAATAGCAAAAATTTAATTATTTGTATTAAACTGCAAATACGGAAAAATAAATAAAACAGTTGGAATGTTATGTTTTTATTCTATGACTTAATAAAAATATTTGTCTCTATAAATGTGTAAAACCTTAATGTTGTCAATTTAAATGGCACTCATGAATATTTGTGGTCGGCCAACACATACCTTATTTTACATAAAAGTATAACATGAGTAAACATGATAATAATTCTTAAAAAAGAAGGAAAAAGTAACGATGCATTCGATTAGTGTATATTGCTAATAGTTTCAAATTACTAAATACCCAAATCTCAAATTGCCGACTTCCACAATATAAAAATTCCCAAAATTTCCAAATTTAGTCAACTCCTGCAATCTCCATTTTTCCTAAGAAAACCACGCTTACCAGTGTAATTTATTACGCAACGCTCTAAATTACACGCTGCACAGTTCAGGCAGTAAACGAATTCAAAAGCGGAAGGATTAAAGTAAAGATAAAGAAGTAAAACAAAATGATAATCATAGGTAACATAAACTGCGTTAGATCATACGTGATTTTCATAATGGAACGCAAAATGAAAACGTTACGGACAAGGTGTTGTCAGCATATCGTGGGTAATATATCTCACATAAGATAAAGTGCATACTTGCACGGTATACCGCCACTGTAATGCCCCTACTCTAAACTTTCGCAGATGTTATCGCTTGGAAGAAATTATTCCAGAAACTCTGTGCCATAATTTTCAATCAAATGAAACAACTAAATTTCTTGGCCATGATTAAACCCTTCTGCTAGGGAAACTTCGAGGAAAAACAGCGAAAATTTCACTAGTAATTAATTAATATTAATTTTTATGTTAATTTACAATATGTAACAATTTACAACATGTTACAATATGTAAAATATGTAAAGTTACAATATGTAGTCTCAGTAAAATTCTGCAATATTGTTGAACACCAAACCTGACATAATGCAAACGTAATTTGAATTTAAAAATAAAGTAGAGAAATAAATAATCACCTGATAAAATTTGAATTAGTATTAATTCTTTATTTCAAACGAAAAGAAAGCATGTATTTCAAGAAAAGTATCTTAAATTTTGGAATTTTAATCATTTTGTAGAGAATTAAGTAAAAATTTTAATTATAATAAACAATAAAAGGAAACGTTTGAATAAACATATTATATTTCAAGTAACAATAAAAATATTCCTAAATAAATTGAAACTGCAGAAACATTCCAAAATAAATTCTGTGTATGCAAATCTCGAATGTCATACTGCTAAGGGCATCGAAAGAAAGCACCATATTTGTGTACGCGCCTTATTTTCCGTAGCGAGTTCGAAGCCTTGAGCGTTTTTTGTCACGCAACGGTTACGATGTTGTTTTTTCGTACCGGTCAGTTCGATCTCGAAAACGGACAAGTGAACACGTATTTTACTACAAAATATTAAATATAAATTCAATATTTATTTAAAATACGTTTTGTTATTTTCCATTTCCTTCGATACACGTGTATAATAAATGGAATTACTGTAAAGGTGATTGAAAGCTACCGATAAATCTGCGTACAGTGGAAAGCTTTTAAAACTATGTTAACTAGGTTAGGTCCAGTAGGTTAAACTTTGTGGCACCAAAATTGTTGACTTCTTTTACTATTCAATAGATTTTGATGCCTAGAATACAAAAATGCAAGTTTTGATGTTAGGAATCCAGCGATTGAAAAGTTACGTGTATGTAAAAGTGAACATTTTTATCTTATTTGACATGTGAGTGTGACATTGACTATAATTTTATTCCACATAAATCATAATTTGATTGGATTTGAGTGTGAAAGTGATTCTATAATGTCGTTTATTTAAAAAAAAACATCTGTTTACAAGTGATTGGAAAAATGTGTTTACTATTTTAATGACATTCTCTACGTAACGGACCAGGGGAGCATGGGTAAAATTCAATATGGCGTCGAAATACCCAGTCAAATATTCTAAAAGCTTTCAAACTTTTACGCCTAACTTTTTAACTGGATTTATAACATTAAAACTTGCGTTTTTGTATTCCATCAAACACTATTAAATGGTAAAAGAATAAGTTATTTTGCCCCAAAGTTTGGCCTATACCAGTAAAAGAAAGAATTTGCAAGACAATTATTAAAGGTGATCGAAATCAGCCACCAATAACTCTACCATAGTGAAAAACTTTTAAAACCATAACATCCCATTATACGTTCTTTAGAAGCACCTGAGAGCTCGAGTATACAGAAAACAAACTGATTTAACAGTTTCGCGAGGAAATGACAAAGCGACGGCACAAAAGAAAACAGCAACAGGAAAATTAAACTGCGGGAAATATAGAAGGAAAGTATGTATAAACTTCTGCGGCCGTTGTACGCGGAGTCAGGTGTTGGACTCCACAAAAGGGAAGAACACAACAGAAAATGGAAAGCAGAAACAATGAAATAGAAAGAGTCACGGTAGAATTAAAATAGCTGTATATAAACATGAAAAATACTGGCTGCCTCGTACAGTCAAGAGCAAATCTGCTTCTTCCTAGGAATAATATAATCAAGGGAGAAGAGATCTTCGACTTGTCGATTTTTGAATATTGTTGAAATATGGGAAATTACGAAATTGGGGACTTAAAGAATTTGGAGATTAAGGGATTTGAGAGATAAGGAAATTGGTGATTTTTAAATTGAGAGTTTTAGGAATTTGGACCTGTAGAATCTAGGGTTCGATGTTGAACTTTGGGGTTTTGAGGATATATGAATTTTGATCTAGGGATTTGTGAACGTAGAAATGTGGAGATCTAGGGATTCGGGAACGGTGGAATTTGTGAATTTGAGAAATTGAAGACTTTAAAATTTGAGCAATGGAAAATTGATAAATTGGAAAATTAAAAAATTAAGTAATTGATAAATTACAAAAATGAAACACAGGAAAATTGAAATATTGAAAAATTGCAAATTGCAAAATGGAATAATGCAAAATTGGAAAGTTGGGAATTTGGAAAATTTATATACTGAAAGATTGAAAAATTGAAAAATGGAGAAATTGCAAATTGAAAGATGGTAAAATTACAAATTGAAAAGTTTAAAGTTTGAAAAATTGGGATATTAACAAAATAAGAAATTACCGATTGAAAAACTTTTAAATTTAAAAACTGAGAAATGTGGAATTTAAAAATCACAAGAATTTTAATTTAAAAAATTGAGAAATTAGAAATTTTAGAATTTAGAAACTAGAACACTCAGAAATTTATAAACATATCAATATTACTATTGAAAAATACATATTTGCCCTAACGTAAAATGAAGTCTATTATATTGCACCTGAGTGTACAAAGCAAAATACTTTCCATTGTAAGTTGTCAGGCTATGAAGTTGACTACAGTATATCTCGAGTTTCTTTCTCGTACTCGTACTTTGTAACAGATACGCATTCACGCTCGTAGAAAATGTGTACCGGTGAGTAATACACCTAGTACCGTTTATCTTCTTTAGACTTCATTCATACTTTACAGGGTAAATAACACTCGCGTTACGTTTAAAGTTCAGATTCTACATCCATAGAAATGTGCTCACCAGACGTTAGCCTATGCCTATTGTGTGTTATACGTTCGTATTTGCGTAAGATGAACATTGGTAAAGTCTCGATATATTGCCGATCAGATTTTTAATTTTAGAAATTTGATCATTTTGAAATTTTGAAATTTAAGAATTTTGGAAGTTATAAATTTAGAAATTTAAGAATTTGCAAATTAGAAAATTTGGGAACATAGAAATTTGGAAGTTACAAGTTTAGAAATTTAAGAATTTGCACATTAGAGAATTTGAGAATACAGAAATTTGGAAATTTGAAAATTTGAGAATATAGAAATTTGGAAATTTTAGAATTTTGGGAGTTACAAATTTAAGAATTTGCAAATTAGAAAATTTAGAAGTTAGAAATTGAAAATTTGGAAATTTGAAAATTTTAGAATATACAAATTTGTAATTTGAAAATTTGAGAATATAGAAATTTGAGAATTTCAGAGTATAGAAATTTGGTAATTTAAGAATTTGAGAATTTAGAAATTAAAAATTTCAGAATTTCCAAATGCAGGCATTTGGGAACCTGACAATTGAGATATTACTGAATTTCAGAATTTAAAAATTTAGAAATTTCTGAATTTTAGTATTAAAGAATGAACTTTGCCTCCAAATTAAATTTAAAATACTTATTGCTATTATTTCATTTTTAGTATAAAATTCAACTTCTATAAATATATTCTGTAATGCATACTAAAAATCGACTTGTAATACAGAAACAGATTAAAGACCCTTTTAACCTCTGCACCCATTCCTCACATGGGCTATGCATTCAGATATGCTCTTTGTCAATAGTTCATTTACCCTTTGCTTTTGATATATGTGATTTTGTACAATACCGTAGAACTGCCTTATCTAAAAAGGGCATATTTTATAGTATTACCATTTCTTCGTATCCATTTTTCATTGATAAATGAGCAACGACTTCGATAGCCCTTCTTTGATATTTATAGTTCATTAATTCAGCTTCAAAATACGTGTTATGCAACATTTTTTTTGTATCCTTTCCGTATTTTTAGCTTTATTAGTATCAAATAAACCGAATGAAGTATTTAAGAGCATGTATATGTATATAAAATTTGTTTATTATTTTTATTCATACTTGTAAATTTTTAAAAAGTCTGGGACATAATGCATAAAAATTTATATTATTATTTGTATTATTAATTAAAATAAAAAGAAAGTTTAAATGTATGGAAATTAATTTCATTATACCGTTGTATAAAGTGGCGAAGGACACAGATGCCAGGACAACACACGACGCAAAACTTCATTCAGGAAAACCGTAAACGACCATGCTGCTAATACATACCTATAAAAATACAGAAAATTTCTTTATGAATATGAATCAGTAAAAAAATTAATTTCAATTTATAATTTTTAATGTATAATTTACAATACAAAATTTGTAATTTATAATTCACAATTTACAATTTACAATGTAGAGTTTAGAATTTAGAGTTTAGTGTTCAGAATTTATAATTTATAATATGTATACAATTTTTTCTTCATATTCACTTCTACAATTTCTCATAAAATTTTAATCAAATCTGTACATAATTTTCATATCAAATAAATTAATCAAAGAACTTCAATTACGACGAGCAGCACCACGAGTGCACGCTTTAATATCCTGTTCCCTCGAAATTAATTTCGTTTGGATCCCTAATCGTATGCAAATTACAATTAGGCGAGCTCCTAGCCCGTCAGAAAATAAAAAAGCGTCGCCGATGAGTCATGGTAGATGTTAAGAATGTTGTACAGGGTGATTCTAGGAACTGGTTTTTGATGATTAAATTATTTTTCCCAAAGATATGATATGCTTTAACTTTGATAATTTACTTTTTTAGAAAATTCACAAAGTATATAATTTCCAAATGTTTCCAGTATCGTGTATTAGTGCAAAGAGGTACTCCCACGGTGCCTAAACTTGGCGTTACCTTTTATTTACATGTAATGTACTTTTGTGGGATTTGTTAATACTCATAAAACGTGGTGAAGGCAAAAAAAGTGCGAATCAAAACATGTGAAAACGATCGTTCAATTGAAACGGTGTGCGAGTAGAGTGAGCCATGACGCTAATCTACGATGACATTCGAAAGCCACTATAGTGGACCGTCGTACAGAGAGATGGTCGCGAAAGCCACTATAGTGGCGCGTTGTGCCTAAGAGGTTAAGTGTCGAGGGTCACGTCCATCTTGATTAGTAGATTTATAAGTTTGGACATTTGTCATCTTGGGAGATCGAAGAATCGAAAATTTGAAAATTTAAAAACTTAGTAACATGAAGATTCGAAGATTTGCAAGTTCAGAAATTTAGGGATTCAGAAATTGAAAAATCTAAGATTTGGTGATTTAAAAATTAGGAAATTTGAAGTTTAAAAATTTAAATCCTGGCGAAACGAAGTGGAATTTTTGCACATTTTTGGAAACCATCTACTGTCCTTGTCTCTCCTAACCAAAACACCATGAGATAGAAGATCGCTGGAGCTTATCAATTTTCCATCGGAGGCCTCAAAAATCTCCAAAAATAATATTCGGAGCATTCGATCTCTTAAGAAACAATGATGGGCCACTATAGTGTCGCTATGTGATCTACGATGACATTCGCGAAAGCCACTATGGTGGACTGTCGTACAGAGAGATGGTGCCTAAGAGGTTAAAAAGTGCAGTAACGCACCCCATTTCTAGAATCAGCCTGTATAAGCCACGTCGGGAGCAAACGATGCATAGGAGAAAGAGGCAAAAAGAACAGAACGAAAGAGATCAGTTTAATTGACACTTCCGGTCGGTCATCTTCCGTAAGAGAAGTCAACTGGGAATCGCAAATGCATATAATAGCCGCTGTTATCGCTCCGGATACACGATAGCTGCATCGATCAAGTACTAATTACAATATCCATTTAGATTTTCGTTGCGCAATCGGTAATGGAATCTGACAAGGATTTTCAATTTTAAGCCATGTTCCAGACGAATTATAATGATAATGGATGACGCATTATAACGCTTTGAATAAAACATGAGACTGCATCAGAATTAATTTTATGCTTGAAAACTTTGTATTTATTTACTTGTGAAAGTTCATTTTAAATATTAAATATATTCATTTCCAATGGAACATGACGATAAAAGCTGGATCACCCTGTATATTATACCTGTGATAACGCAAGTTTATTGCTATTTCGTTATTAATATTACCTGCGTTTAAAAATGCACCATTTTGCAATATTAAAAATATCAGGCAATACAGAGCTTATTCAAATTACAAATTACTCAACATATTAATAAATTTTACAGGTTGAAATTCAGTACACCGTCAACAAAATGACATTATCTGTCGCTGGCAAAAACTGTCAACGAAATTGGTATTCAATCAATTTCGAGCAATAATGAGAGAATGGTACCATTATCGTAAATAATAGGGAATAATTAAAGCTACGCCATAGTCTGTTCAAGCTGAAATCAATACCCTCATGGCTTGACTACGCCACGCATAAATCGTCGCTTAATTTGAATTTATGACATCGCGAGGGTGAACCAGCGACCTCATAATAATACCTTCACGCTTTACGGATGTATCAGCAGCTTTTCTGAACGAGCTTATTAAGAAAATACATTTTCTTCTTGGTACGATCATGGAACGAGCCATATGTTTGCAAGAAAAGCTCGTATAGTCAGGTACAACTGAGACTGTCGTTAGGTAAATACTTGTAGGGAGTTTCCGATCTGGGACCTAGAAATTTAGTAAACTTATAAATTCTTGGTAAACTTACTTTGGTAAACTTATAAGATCTGAGACGTAGAAATTTATGGATTTAGGGATTTATAGAGTTCGGAATTTGGTGATTTGCGAGTAATAGAATCTAGGGATTTGCCAATCTAGAAATTTAGGAGACTTGGCAATTTAGTGACCTGTGAGTATTAGAATCTAGGGATTTGACTATCTAGAAATTTGAAAACTTAGGAATTTCTGGATTTAGGGATTTATGGAGTTCGGAATTTGGTGATTTGCGAGTAATAGAATCTAGGGATTTGCCAACCTAGAAATTTAGGAGACTTCAATTTAGTAACCTGTGAGTATTAGAATCTAGGGATTTGACGATCTAGAAATTTGAAAGCTTAGGAATTTGTGGAGTTAAGAATTTATAGAGTTAGGAATTTGGTGATTTTTGAATAATAGAATCTAGGGAATTGGTAATCTAGAAATTTGGGAAACTTGGCAATTTAGTGACCTGTGAATATTAGAATCTAGGGATTTGACGATCTAGAAATTTGAAAACTTAGGAATTTGTGGAGTTAAGAATTTATAGAGTTAGGAATTTGGTGATTTTTGAATAATAGAATCTAGGGAATTGGTAATCTAGAAATTTGGGAAACTTGGCAATTTAGTGACCTGTGAATATTAGAATCTAGGGATTTGACTATCTAGAAATTTGAAAGCTTAGGAATTTGTGGATTTAGGGATTTATAGAGTTCGGAATTTGGTGATTTGCGAGTAATAGAATCTAGGGATTTGCCAACCTAGAAATTTAGGAGACTTCAATTTAGTAACCTGTGAGTATTAGAATCTAGGGATTTGACGATCTAGAAATTTGAAAGCTTAGGAATTTGTGGAGTTAAGGATTTATAGAGTTAGGCATTTGGTGATTTTTGAATAATAGAATCTAGGGATTTGGCAATCTAGAAATTTGGAAGACTTCAATTTAGTGACCTGTGAATATTAGAATCTAGGGATTTGACTATCTAGAAATTTGAAAACTTATGAATTTCTGGATTTAGGGATTTATACACTTCAGAATTTGGTGATTTGCGAGTAATAGAATTTAGGGATTTGCCAATTTAGAAATTTGGGAAACTTAGTAATTTGCTCAGTAAGTGATTTAGGGATTTGATGATCCAAAAATATGAAAAACTTAGAAATTTTTAAGTCTAGAAATAGAAATAAAAATTTGTGGATTTAGGGACTTGGAAACTTTGTGATCTACAAATATTAGAATCTAGGAATTTGGTAAACTAGAAATTTAGAGACCTATTTATGGATCCAGAAATCTAGGGACTTCAGAATTTAGTAAACTACAAATAAAATCTTTTTTTAAAAAGAATATTATTATTGGAATTCAAAGTTGTAATTTAAATAATTGTACATTATTACAATTTGTAGTGAAGGCAGTAAGCATACTAACTTAAAATTTGAACAGTAACTGGAAATATTATCTACAATTTTGTAACTGTACTCAAATTGTTTATTAAAAACACTATTTGTATAATTTCATTTTATCTTCTATAATATGAATACCGTGTACGTTGAATATTCAAATTTATGATATAACAAAACGCGAACCTTCCTTATGACTTCCAGTTTCCGCGAAATGAGATGAGCAGAAAAACTTCTACGTAAAAAGTTTCTGGTACAAACTAGAAGAGAGACGTTGCCGTTCTGAATACCTTAAAATATAGGTCTTGGTCTAATTACTGTGCTTCAGTACCACATTTTTTTAATAATTTAACTTTGTACGTTTTCTTGATAAAGAAAAAGCACAGTCAGTGAATTCATATTTAGCTTCTTTACGTAATTATTAAGAGTAATTTATGTAAGTACTATTTTAATTAACAGGCAAATTTTATGAAAATTATTTTTAATTAAAAACGAAAAAGGACTTTCAGACACCGAAAAAAAGTCGTTGTAGAAACTAATTGCAATTATAATTAATTAAATTGTACCTTCATTAAATTATATCAAAATATAAATTGCACATGAGGTGTATCAAAGGAAACTCTTTGATATGTTAAAAAGTAAAGAAGTAGCAAATTAATTTAAAGAAATATTATATTATATATATGTAGTACTATTATATTTATACATATTTTAATATCTTATTTTAGAATTAAATTTTTATTTTAAAATCTTTAATTTTTCAATTTCTAACCTTCTTCATTATTTCATTTCTTTTAATTTTATTTTCTATATTTGTTAATTTTTGTATTTCTTAATTTTTTAATTTTTATATTTCTTCATTTCTGTATTTTTTAATTTTTAATTTTTTGATTTCACAATTCTTTAATTTTTTAATTTCTAAATTTCTGAATTTCTAAGATACGAAATTTTCAAATATCTCAAATTTGCAAACCTTAACATAAAAAATGAAAGATTAATTATTTAGGGTTACCTAACAGTACTAATAAAAGTGGCCCAGCTAAAAGCGACGCCATTTTATAATTTATTTCAACAATGCATTAAACAACCCTTAACGTCACTTAAATTTAAATTGTCCACTTCTATTTTAAGTTTTGTTCGTATTCACCTCTAATCATACCTCAAAACAGTACGAGTATCAGATCCAGGTCTAATTTCATTGAAATTTGGATTGCACGTCAAAGAAGCTGCATGAATACTCGTCTGCGGCAATTTCTCGGGATAAATTGATTAAGTCGATGTAACAAGGTAGCGAAAACGAGCCAGGGCAAGCTCTGTAATTGAATATGCTGCGATTAGATCGAGGTGTTACGTTTCTAAATACGGTTTACATAGTTCAGGGTGCATCGATATTGAAATTATCACCCTCGTCACACGACCGCAACGATATCGCGACATTAAATTATTGCTGCTACCAGAACCGTTCCGGAATTCGCAACAGCCAGTGACTTTACGGTTTCGTTCGTCACCACTACAATAATTACGGTCATTTTACGATCGACAAACAACCGTCGCTAATAACGCATCAAACCGTGACAAATTGATCGGCGTTATAATTAATCATCAGTTTGCGTTCCGTTATCATTGAAACCGATAACTTTACGTCAAAACCATGAATTCTCTGTCGAAACGTTTTAATTGAAAATTATATATAGTTTTTCCTTTAACAGTGGAATGATGGATCTTAAATTTCTCATTTTAAATTGCAGAAATTAAGACTTGTCAAAATATAAGATAAATCCAATGGTCATACAACTGAGGAAGCGTATCACGTGGTTATCCGAATAGCACCGAAGAGAAACGACGTTCCCCGAAGTGTCATTACTCGTCCGTTTACCGCGAATCTTATTACAATAAAGCCTCGATATAAAGTAAATGCTTGAAATTACAAGTAAATATGTTTCGAATTACATCGTGTTTGGTCTCATTTTAATCGGGAAAATGTCACAAGTATGTTGGTAAGTCCCATAATAACAAAATCAAAAGTAGAAAGTTTTATTCTTGCATTAGGATTGTCCCACAGATATGTTACTGTTTACGTCGGTCGTTCGGGCATTTCCGTTTATGTTCGGTCGATAGAACCATTCGTTGTCCTTTTCTACGTTCCGTAAAATATTCATGTAGGGGTTACATTATACGTATGTATTTATATGTATTTAGTTCAAATTTACTATGATTCTTTTGGTTTATAACTTAGCTAGATTTAAATAAAATTAAATTGTTTGAAAAAATTAAACTTATCCTTTATTTATATTTCTATATAATTTTATTAAGAAAGTCATCGAACGGCTGCAAATCTAGTGACAACTAATTAAATACTGCAACGAAACAATTAATGGAAAACGATACGAGATCAGAATAAAGAAAACGGCATTTTCTTAAAAGCACTGGCTGAATTTCAATGTAATTTCCTTCACCGTCTGAAGAAACGAAGAACTTCTTGAAGTCTCCAGAGGCGACAATTCGTTTCTTATCTAACGGGAATCATATATCACGGAAAAAGCTACAATCTACCCATTTTACTTTGCCCGTTTAGATGCGGTGTTCTAGAAAAGCTGAGTCATTTAATCGAAGTAGAATTTGAAAATACTCCAATTTTTAAATTTCTAAATTCTTACAATATTGCAAAGGTAGACTGCGCGCGCAGATTATACCCTAACCTAACTCAACATACAAATTCCCAAAATGTTAAATTTCTACATTTACAAATACAGGTACTTTGTAACTTAGAAATTTAGGAATATAGAATCTTAAAAATTTTGCAATTTATTAGTTTAGGCAGATGTATTAAATTTATAAATTTACAAATGTGCAAAGTTGGAACTTTTAATCTTTTATATCCTCAAATCAAAATTTTGAGTTCCTGAAATATCAAGCTTTTAAATTTGCTGTTCCTAATTTTTCAATAACACAAATCTCTAAATATTCAGATTCTATAAATATTCTCAAATTCTTAAATTTTTTAATTCTCAAATTCTTTAATTCACAAATATTTAAATTCTCAAATTATTAAATTTTTTAATTCTCATTTCTCAAATTCTTTATTTCACAAATATTCAAATTCGCAGTTTTACAAATTCTCACATTCTTAAATCTACAAATTTTCAAAATGATAAATTCTCAAATTTCATTATGGAAAATTCTAAAATTTTCAAATTGCCCTGACAGTCTCAAATTCTAAAATTTTCAAAGTCTCAAAGCTTCAAATTATCATAGTCTCAAATTCTCAGTCTCAAAATCTCCCAAATTGTCTCTCATGAAATTCTGAAACCCTCGAATTCCCATTATTAAATCTCCAAATTCAATAATTCTCGAACTCTTAAATTTCGAACTTTTCCAAAAATCTGTAAATATTAAAAGTCTATATCCGTAACAATAATTAGCCCACACACGGTATTGGTTCGCAAGACGAAAGAAATTTTCACAAAGGAAATTACAGGGCAGAATTGCAAATTTTGTATGAACGAATCGATTGAAACCTTTAACTGCTTTTCGATCGAAAACTACCACTTGCGAAAGAGTCTTTGAAACAGATAGGAGAGTGTCGGGTAAAAGGGGCCAATTTATGCAGGTTCGTCGACGTTACGAGCAACCCAGTTCTGAATTGACTTCATAAGTGGTTCAACACGGGATATTCCACTTTTTACAGAGTATCTCCATATGATCCCGTTGCGCCGAGTGTTAATACACTGTCATTAACCGTAATTATGGCGCTGCACTATCTCATCGGTGTCATAAACGAGAATTTATACGCTAGAGAACGAGGATAGGTGGCAGTTCCTTTTACGCGGATAATAACGTTCCACTTTCGTTTCGAACGCATCGTACTACAAAGTCAGAACTGAAGGCATGTGCTTTATTAAGTCTATTGCGTGAATGAACTCGAAGCTTGTGCAACAATATAATAGCGACACTTTTAAGAGAGAGGAATGAGTCTGCGTGTGGATGTGGTAATTCATTGCGATATTCTACAATAGACCAGTTCTATATGCTTGCTGATGTGAGGAAAGGGAATCATCGTTTATTTTTGTTTGACGAATTTTTTTTATCTATTAACTTTCAGTTAATACTGAAAAACTTGGAAGTTTGGAATTTGGGTATGGGAATAAAAGAATTTGGAAATTTGAGAATCTAGAAATATGGAAATTTACAACATCTAGGAATTTGGTAATTTGATCAAAATTTGATTGAGAATTTGTGAAATTGTAAATTTGAGGATTTGTGAAATTGTGAATTTGAGAATTTTTAAATATGAAATTTGAGAATTTGTGAATTTGAAAATTGGAAATTGAAAATTTGTGGATTTAAGAATATTAGAATTTGAGGACTTGTGACATTGAAATTTTCAGACTTTGAGAATTTGAAGCTTTGAGACCTTGAAAATTTGAGGATTTGAGACATTCAGGGCAATTTGAGAATTTCTGAATTTGTAAAATTATGAAATTGTGAAATTGACAATTTGGAAACTTGAGGACATGAAATTTTGAGAATTTGGGTATTAAGGATTTCAATATTTGGTGATAAGAAAATTTTAGCTATTAAAGATTTGAGAATTTGAGAAATTTTGATTGAAATTTTAAGACTGAGAATTTGAAGCTTTGAGACTTTGAAAATTTTAGGATTTGAGACTGTCAATTTAAGAATTTCTGAATTTGTAAAATTATGAAATTGTGAAATTGACAATTTGGAAACTTGAGGACATGAAATTTTAAGACTTTCAGAATTTCAAGCTTTGAGACTGAAAATTTTAGGATTTGAGACTGTCAATTTAAGAATTTCTGAATTTGTAAAATTATGAAATTGTGAAATTGAGAATTTGGAAACTTGAGGACATGAAATTTTGAGAATTTGGGTATTAAGGATTTCAAGAATTTGGTAATAAGAAAATTTTAGCTATTAAGGATTTTAGAATTTGAGAACTTGTGACTGAAATTTTGAAACTTCAAAAAATGAACTTTAGATTTTGAAACTTTGACAATTCAATAATTTCAGAATTTTTAATTTTCTGAATTTTACAATTTTAGAATTAAAAAATTTGAGAATCTGCAAATTTGAGAATTTGAAAATTTACAAATGTCGAAGCATTATTTAAATAAAAAAAATAAAGAATATTTTGATTCTTGAAAGTTTCACAATGCGTTCGAATACATGAGCCACAGTACTAAGAAATTGTCACGTAGCATAAACTGTGCTAAAATCATGCTACGTCCCGCAGGTACTGAACTCAGGTCATGTCATAAACCATGACCCTCATTGTTAGACGAAGCATTGCTAAGTTGATTCTGAGAATCCTCGACCCCGAGAAAAACCCAAGAATGCAATGTCACTTTCTGCGCGAGGGTGAAAACCCTTCATGTCCGTCCAATCAACGCCAACACGTTCCTAACAGTTAGTAAAACGGCTAGTAAGAATTTGTAAATATGTCTAACCGATTTCAAGAGAACGTTGCACTTTCAGCTTTCAAGATTTTAAGATACACTCTTTTGCTTTTCATACACTAAATAGTCACGTTTCTTGATTAGTAAGTTTCGTGTTTTGTACACGTCATTGGGCATTGTAGTGGTGGTCAGATTATTATACTCAAAGAGTTGCATTTTTTATGACTTGCAACCGATAGGAGAACAGATATTCTTAATATAATTTTGAAATATATTATTTTTGCTTACAATGTATTATTTCAATTATAGTATTGTTACAATTATATTATTTCTACAGTGTAATATATTGTATATTGTGTTATAATTATATTATTTTTAATACATTGAATATCTTGTCACAATGTATTATCTTTTAAAAATAATAATTATGTTGTACAATCTAATACATGATAGGTTAGTATTACATTACTAAGGCAGTGTACAGTTTCAAAGCTAAATTAGAACGGTCTAAAAGCATGCTCCATGGAAAGAAAATATGTTAAAAATTTACAACTTCTACAGGAATTTCTGAATATGTGTACAAATTTTGAGCAAGTGTGCTAAATTCTGGAGAATCAACTAAGCATGCGCAGAACGAGCGTGGAGTGTCAACTGCGCACGCGCGGGAATATCTACGCATGCGCAGAATGATTCTGAAGCATCAGCTGATCACTTGTCCATCCGTTTGACAGGTACACAAAATCATGACATAAACACATTCACAGTAGATGGACGTGCTAAAAAGAAATATTAATAAAATTGTAGCATTTTCTGTTACCACTGCATTTATACATGTGTAAAGAAAGTACGTCGTACTTTTTAAATCTGAGACTTTAAACTGGCCCACGGTGCAGGTCGATAATACAGGTCACTACTTGTACAAGAGGTAAGAAATGGTGAAACACATGACAGGATTTAGTGGAACTAAATTAAATAAGCCAGTTTGAGTAGAAATTTGATAATTGTAATGAGGGAGAGAGTAGACATTTAATGTCGTTTCTTCTTTAACAGGTGAGATTTTGTAAATAAGTATACATAAATGCGCAAATAATGAAACTAATAAATACTCTTTTAATAGAGAAACTGAATAGTATCTTCATACTTCTGTCGATCCCGAAAATTCGTAAGTGCCATTATGGATGGTTGGTATGCAATTCTGTGTAATATGTTGTGTCATCAAAATTAAATATTCATAGTTATAATATTAAAACAAAGAAAATTAAAATGTATTTTATTTTCAGCGATCCTTGACTATAAAAATTATAACTGGATCTAAATGTCAAGTTGAAGAGTATTAAAAATGTGAGTAAGGTTTGTGTTGAGGCGTGACGCACTTTTGAGGTGTGAGTGCGTCACGGGTGAGACTCATCAAAGTACGGCAAAGGATTGAATAAAAGGATCTTTTACTTACACTGCAACATTTACGGATGAAACTATCAATACCAAAAGCAAATTATGCAAATCCAAAAAGAATGAACCAAGGATCACTTCGAGCTTAGTTTGACTAATCGATATCAATGAGTTTGTTCGAATTGACCGATATCCCATAAAGATGCATCTCGATGCAGGCTCATATGCGTATCTTGTAAGGACCCTTGTGAAACAGAAAGGGGTTGTCGAGGACGTGAAGGCTTTCAGGACGAATGGATAATCGGGAGTCCTTTCGCGTCCTGTCCCCTCGCTTCCGAGTAATAAAAGGACCGAGATCCTCACGACCAAGAGTGCCTTTTCGTGCTCACTTTTTAAACGAGGGTACAGCGGAACAAGGAACAAGAAAAGGGAAAACGCCGATATTTCACCACCGTGTGCAATGAAATATGTAATAGTTTCAATAGCTTACAAATATGTATTGTAACGGAGGCTTAGATTTTGGTCATCTGACCATAAATTAGCAAATCCGGTGAATATCCTTACAAGGTCAAGACTTGACCACCTTATTCGGCTTTACTCAGATTTACCGATACATTTACCTCGAATAAAATTAGCTTCCTAGTATTTGTGAAAGAAAATAACGTTTTACATCGTTGTCAAATTTTTGTAAAGTATATGCAATAATTTTACTTGATACAAGAGATATTTTTTTTAAATTTTCATAAAGTAGAGATAGAAACTTGTATAAAATTTGTATAGCATAAAGTTAATGTCTTGCATACAATCTATATACAATAAAATTAATATCCTGTATACAATTTTTATGAGATAAAGAAAACAGTCTTTATAACATCTTTATAGAATAAAGTTAATGTCTTGCATAAAATCTATATAAAATAAAATTAATATCCTGTATAAAATCTTTATAGAATACAAATAATAACCTCTATAAAATCTTCATAAAATGAAGGTCCATATAAAATCTTCATAGAGTACAAATAATAACCTGTATAAACTCTTCATAAAATAAAAACAGTAATCCTATAAAATAACATATAACAAAAATGTTATACACATGTAACTAATAACAATATAAAATCTTAGTAGAATAAAGACAATCTTTACAAAATCTTGACGATGTAAAAACAACCTTAATAAAATCTTTATGAAGTAAAACTAACCTTTACAAAATCTGTATAAAGTAAAGATAATAAAGTATTTGAAACGAATGATCATTATATCGAATAAACCGTGTCGAAAGGTGATTTAACGACCCTTCAAAGTGACAGAGTATCAAAAGGTTAAAGAAAGAGCAACGCGAATGATACGCAGAGAGAAAGTGCATAATTATGAAAAATTTTGAAATTATACCGAAATTATGACGTCCTTTTATGCAGTCATTAAGACCTCTTACAGAACTATTAATTAACGTCAAACGTTACGTTTCGGTCTCCTCTTATTCAATCTAGCGGGCTATTAATTTTTCCTCTTAATTACGAACCGTGTCGCCTAATTACCATACAAATTCGAGGGATTTAATCGAGGGAACAAAAATATTCAGCACGATCCCGAGGGGCTTTAAGACACCGACAGGAGGAGGCACACGCGTCGCACGAAACTTGCTCTCAAGTAACGCATACTGAAATTGCCGATCATTAAGAGCATCCGGTCGCTGAAACGTTGACTCCAGTTTACGAGACCAGTTTCTGCGGCCCGAATCAATTTGCAGAAGCCTTTTCCACCGATCGACACCAACAACAGAAAGAGATACCGAACACGCATCCGCCGACAAATAGCAACAAATGACACTTCACTAAAATTATTTTCATCCGTCACATCGATCTACGTTTTGTTGCACGCCGCAAAGGTTGAATCGGATTTACGCAGCGTTTCGGAGAACTGCACGATCGAACAGAACCTGCACTTGTAAATTAAATTGTAAGTAAGATTCAACTTGTAGGTCTCTTTTGGTTTACTCTGCTATAGGTCCTCAAATAAATCTCTAATCTTGGAAAGACAATTTTTATATCTTTAAATTTCACGATTTACGGTTCGAGAATTTTTAGTTTAGCAACTTTTACGATTTTTCGACTTTTACAATTGTCAAATTTTTCGAATTTACGAAACTCTGATTTTTCAAGTTGAAAAATTCTTTTTATTTTTATTTTTTAAATTATTGAATTTTCAAATCTTCAAATTTTCAATTTTACAAATTTAAAAACTTCCAATTTACAAATTTACAGATTTTAAAACTTCCAATTTCCAAATTAGTCAATTCGAAATTTTCTAATTTCCAAATTTTCAAATTTATAAATTTAAAAACTTCTAATTTACAAATTATTCAATTCTCAATTTTTAAATTTCCAAATTTCCAAATTTAAAAACTTCTAATTTACAAATTATTCAATTCTCAATTTTCAAGTTTCCAAATTTCCAAATTTAAAAACTTCCAATTTCCAAATTTACTGATTTAAAAACTTCCAATTTCCAAATTATTCAATTCTCAATTTTCTAATTTCCAAATTTTCAAATTTATAAATTTAAAAACTTCCAATTTACAAATTATTCAATTCTCAATTTTCAAATTTCCAAATTTCCAAATTTAAAAACTTCCAATTTCCAAATTTACTGATTTAAAAACTTCCAATTTCCAAATTATTCAATTCTCAATTTTCTAATTTCCAAATTTTCAAATTTATAAATTTAAAAACTTCCAATTTACAAATTATTCAATTCTCAATTTTCAAATTTACAAATTTCCAAATTTAAAAACTTCCAATTTCCAAATTTACAGATTTAAAAACTTCCAATTTACAAATTATTCAATTCTCTATCTTCAAATGTTCAAATTTACAAAATTTACAAAGTTACAAATTATTAAATTTTTAATTCTCACATCAAATTTACAAATTAAAAAAACTTCCAATCTCCAAATTATTAAATTTTCAATTTTCAGATTTTTAAATCTGCAAATTTTCAATTTTCATGTTAAATATAGAAATGTGCTTGTACTTTTCAAATATGTAAATTTGCTATCACCCGAAATTCAAATTTTCAAATTTCCAATTTCAAACCTTCAATTCTCTACACTTCAAAACCTTCGAATGTTCAAAATTTTAATTCTGTAGTTGCGTCGAGTTTATACGATCCCATTTCGACGAACTAAAACGATAGAACAGCAGTTTGCCGAAAGAAATCCAATTTGTAATTCCACTCACAGTTTCGCTTTATTTTGCTGCTTAATTTTGTTCGAGAAAGGCGTAGAATATAAAAAAGGTAGAAGTAATGTAGAATTACAAGTTTATCGTTCGACCTACAAAACTTTAGAATTTCGAGGAATTTTATGAGAATCTCAGTCCTGTAGATCTTATGGAAGATTTCTTTTATTTCATTTCATTCACAGTGTAAATCACTTTATAGGAGAAAGAAATTTTGGAAATTTCGAAATTCAGAGTTTTCAAAATTTGGAACTTCAGAAATGACAAATTTGGAAATTTGGAAATCTAGAAATTCGGAAACTTGAGAATTTGAATTTTTGAATATTGGGAGTCTGGTGATCTAATTTGGAAATTTGGCAATTTAGAGATCCAGTAATTTACCTATTCGAAATTTAACAAACTTAAAAATTGAGAATTTGGAAATTTGAGACGTTCACAAAAATTTGGGAATTTGCAAGTTTAACAAACTTCAGAATTTGAGAGTTTGAAAATGCGTGAATTCGTATCTGTGGAAATTTGAGTACACATTTAGGAATTCCAAAATTGTCAAATTTAATAATTTTAAGTTTGAAGCTTGAAAACTGAATAATTTAAAAATTTGAAAGTTTAAAAATGTAATGATTTCAGAACCAAAAATATTGGGAATAGACTCAGAAATTTGAAATTCTACAACTTCCAAAATGTAAAATTAGAAAAAGGAACCCAACAATATTAAAACTTATCAACAGAAATAAATTTTCAGTAAAAATCACAATATTAAAAATTATGTTCTCGTAGCATCGTTTGAATGCCAAGTTGTGACTTATAGTTTAATTACTCGAAAAATACATAAATAAAAAATCCAAGAAAAGTGCATCTAAGCTGCACATTCATAAAAATGAAGATCCCCGGAATGCTGAAATCGTGACTTTGTCCTCGTTCTGCTTGAAGCACTTCTGCAACGAGTTTTTCTTTAAATTGATTCCAGATGTTACCCGTATTGCATCCCGGGGGACCGGAAAAAGGAAAATGCGAGTCGCAGGAAGATTCCGGACGGACGTCGCGTGTAGCAGCGGATTTTCGAGAGGTGGACGAAGAATAATGCGGAGAAAGCTGTTTCTGCTGTATTTAATATACATCTTGTATACAGGGTGTTCAAAAAATTCAATATTTATGCACTACATAGAACACACTGTACCAAGTCTTAGTACAGAGGTCGGCAACCTTTCTGGAGTTAAGAGCCATTTTTTCCCGATGTAATAAATTATTTTTTTAAAGAGCCAAAAATACATCGGTATGTATTAGAAAAAATAATATATCTGCTGTGAAACATGTATTGTGAAATTAAAACATTCTATTTTAGTAACAGAACATATAAGTCAACGTATTAAAGAAAACGGAAACAGTTTTTGGTTTTGAGTGCGGCGTCGGTGAGTGTGGAGAGCAAGGTTAGCTAAAGCTAGGTTTACATGCATACGATCTGCAGCGCATTTTGATGTGTGCGCAGGATTATTATATTTGTTTGGCAATCGCAATATTGCAGTTCATTTTTCAATATGTACTATTAAACTACTCAAGAGGCACAAGTATGATTCTACTGAGGTTGCCGAACCCTGTCGAAAGGACAGTTTCTGGGATGTAAACATTTTTGTCTGCTAGTATCATGACATGCGATGTTTATTTCAGTGTTCTCAATATGACTGCCAACAATAAATTTCATTGAGAATCAGTCAGTTGTAGATCTTAGTATTACACAACTACAATCGGCCTGGAAATGTCAATGTATTACTCTAACGAAGTGGCAGATATGTATTGTATATGGAAATGCTTTAGCTGCACAACGTCTTTACGTGGAAAAGTTTCCTAATCGAGTTCCCTCTCACACGCTCTTTCAGTAATATCTACAATGTCTCTGTGCATCAGACTTATTTAACCCCTTACGATTTAATTTCCAACTGTTTGTGCCATAAACACCAACAAGTCTTGTTTATGTTTGGTCCGTAGACTTATCACGTCTCTGAGACATCATAGTAAGCTAAGGGGTTAAAACTTGTCATCGAAATTTTGATAGACTTAGATCTGTGTCGACGTCCATTACGGAAAACCGTATTTTAGCGATTGCAGAGGATTCATATATTGAATGGTTTTTTTTTAACACCCTATATATGGCCAACATGAATGGACAAAGTTCCGTGGAGTTTTTGCAACCGGTGCCACGTGCAGCCCAAATGTTGCCTTCACTCGATGCCTACGTTTTACTTTCTATCTGTTGCCATTCGTGTTTCTGGCTTTTGGGCACAATGTTAACCCATTTGTTACCGGGATTCCCAAATGGGGACATTTATCACTTGCAACAGAATTATATTAAATAAACTGTGTATTCGGTAAACATATTTTGGTTTTCAAAATTATTCAATGTAATTTGTAAAAGTATTTGACATATAAATATACAACCCCTACAATTGAAATAAAAATTTGGCGGGAATGGGTTGAGATTGTTACAAATATTACAAATTACATTTAAAGTTACCGCAATCTTTATGAACGACCTACAAATATATGTTGGTCTTGTGGTTGTATTAATACAAATATTTGTGTATTCTGTTGTTTTTTTGTCCAGTATAAAAATGGAGTTATAAAAATCCTTCCACTATGTTATAAGAATCCTTCGAGGGTGAGAAATATGTTCAGATGGTTACAAGATAGAAATCTGCAAATTGGTAAATTTTGAACCACCGTATGTAGATTTTCTTATTTGTTCACAATCTTAATTTCACCCTTACAATAGAGGATGTTGACAAAATAGTTGTCAAATTCGTATTCAACGATTCCAAAAACCCGCCACAAACATTTTCACCAATTTTACATATTGCACCCCCGCACCCTTAACCCCTAAACTTATGATTTATTCAACAAGTGCGTCAGACACAGCGACTGAATTACTGTTGCCATATTAAGTCAGAAAAAGAATATTCAAAGGTTACGAATATTTTAAATATGACGATCATTAACAAATGTGTTGGAATTAAAATTAAACTCAAAATTCAATCAAGGTCAAAATAAGAGCTGATCTGTCGCACATATTACGAGACAAAGGGTTTCCACCCTTAAAGTACGGATGTCAAAGTGATTTAACAACGGAATATTATATTTTCACCCGACTTCGCTCTGCAAACGTTTCGTGACCACACAATGTGTAAAAGAGTGTTAAAATCAGGTCGCAAGATTCCATCACACGACCGAAACACGCGAAGTTAAAGAAAAGCATATAATATACACTTGTATGCACAGTTCTCGTGAGCAAATGAAGGGTTCAACCGTCGACCACGATTAGTTTTATAAACTATCCAGGATCGATCGTGCACAGCTCCGGCAACGCTTTGCAAATTGATATTATTCAAATCACGCGCGATCCGTTGATATTTGATAATGGTCTGTGATTTTCGAAATGACGGTGCTCCTACGGCGAGACCATTGTCGCAATTCGTTGCAGTTTCGATTCTACCCGTGCATTACGGTGCTCGCAAAGGATTCATATGCATTTTAACGACTGACGCAATGTTTATGCAGACGAATGTTTGCCTGGATAATTTGTGGGGGCACCAAGGGAGTGTTGCGCGAACAAATAAAGCCCTGGACGCGTTGCTGAGTACTGCTTTGGCGATTTCGTTGGGTGAAAAATTGTACTGTCCCTAGCCGTCGAATTACCACTATAAATTTTCAGAATTTCTCACGTTTTCCGTAAAATTAAAGGCCTGTTCAAATTGTAATATTTATTAGCTACTAACATACTACTGTACATAACATTGAAACATGTTAATATCTTGTATTTCCTTTGCTTTGGTCACAGCGGCATCGTATGCTTTATATCTTCGTTATTTTCCCAAATATCTGTAATTCTTTTCAACTCGGATAATGTGGAGAGTTGTAAACTAGTCTTTTGAGTAGGCAGACATTTTCTATGGCATTCAAATTTCACCTCTAGCGCTATCGATACTCCTAACGCAAACGCACGGCCCTTAATCGCTCATCACACAATTTATCACGATAGTAAATTGCTATGAATATCGTTGTCATCGTATTTAGTAATAATTTTGACCTAAGACAATTTTCCATATGTGACATAATTATAGCCATGAAAGTGAAATTTTCGTACGTAGTCCTAATTCGATGGCCAGGGACAGTTAGTTCAGAGTTTCAGTGGCAGTTGGATCTTAGATGACACCCTTGTGCAGCACTTCTGATCAGTGAATTTCATGTTTCAGGAAGATTGCTGAGAATCCTATTTTTGCCAAACGTAGTGAAGGACTCGATCTGCATTAGTTTGTTTGTACACTACAGGCAGCAATTTTAGGTCTTTTAACCGCTTGACGCACGTGACGCACATAACTATCGAAATGCGACGAATCTGGCTCATATTTTCACCACGATTAAATTTCGCATTTAATTTTAATTCCTACCCCTACACCAATGATCGGTGTAGTCATGAGTGCGGCACGAGTGCGTCATGAGTGCGTCGCGACTGTCACAAGTGCGTCGCGAGTGTCATGAGTGCGTCACGACTGTCACGAGTGCGTCATGCGTGCGTCATGACTGTCACAAGTGCGTCACGAGTGTCATGAGTGCATCACGACTGTCACGAGTGCGTCGCGACTGTCACAAGTGCGTCACGAGTGTCATGAGTGCGTCACGACTGTCACAGGTGCGTCACGACTGTCACAGGTGCGTCGCGACTGTCACATGTGCGTCGTGAGTGCGTCACGAATGCCACTACAGGCAGCAATTTTAGGTCTGTTAACCCCTTGACGCACGTGACGCACATAACTATCTAAATGCGACGAATCTGGCTCACATTTTCACCACGATTAAATTTCGCATTTAATTTTAATTTCTACCCCTACACCAATGATCGCCATATATAAAATGTCCCTAACATTTGAAGTCCAAAGAGTAAACTGTAAATTACTTTAAATCTTATATAAAATTTACTAATTTGGGAATTTGGAAATTTAGAAACATAGGAAAATTGTAAGAGTTGGAAATCTGAGAAATTTAAGAAATTTGAAAATTTAAGAAACTTAAATATTTATTAACATAGAAATTTGAAGATCTATAAATTGAAAACGTATAAATCTACAAATCTTTAAAATTCTTGAAGTTTTAGTATTTGAAAATTGTAAAAACTTACATTTACAAATTCCCTAACTTAAAAATACTAAAATTCGAAATTGTAAAAAAGGTACAATTAAATATAATAAAGTATAAAAAATATAACATGTATTTCAATTTCACATAACTCATGTGTTCCACATACGAGTAGCACATAAAATCGAATATCTCTAATTAATAACACAAACCGGAACGTTATCAAGCAAGTACGAGTCGAATAGAAACGCCATCCGATTTTCACAGAGTCGGACCTCGTAACAATTACCACCTACGCTTGTAGCAGTGATTGTTGAATCGTACGTGAGCGACTTGTCGTTGACGAAAGTGTCCAGTTTCATCGCGTGACTAAGGCGAGGCCTTAGAAAAATTCGCAGGCCTATTGTCCTTGGTCCTCGCAGGTATTATATCTTAGCATTCTTTTTCCTTTCGTTCGAGTCATCGTCTTCTCACGCCCAACAGAGTCCGGCATAGGTCACCGAAGAGAATCGTCCTCTTTCTGTTCGTCTTCGTGCACAACAATGCACGTAACACGAGACGCACGTAGGTGGCCTTGGATGTGGTCCTGTAAAAGTCCTTAGGGCGGTTCCTTAAACGTACGGAAACCTTCTGCGAAGAATGACAACGAATCGAACACAATCACTGGGAAATTGCTTTCGAGTCGAACTTGTTAAGACCTGTGCGAAGACCGCTACTGTTTGCTGGTCAACGGCTCTTTTACCGAACATCTTATTTCCTCAACGCGATTCAGGTTCTTCCACTTGTTCTGATGCGACGAAATTGAAGGAGAACGAATTTAGATGTTTTTGAATTTGGAGATTCGGAGATTTGGTATTGTAAGCAACTTAATTTGGAAATTTTAAAAATTGATAATTGAATAATTTCGTGTATTTTAATTTGGAAATCTGACTATTTAATATATTTTGATTAGGAAGTTTGAAATTTTAGCAATTAAGCAATTTAATATATTTTAGTGAAGAAAGTAAGTAATTAGTAATTTGAAGTTTCTGAATTTGAAAATTTGGGACTTTAGCAATTTAGTGATCAAGCAATTTGATATATCTTAAGTTGGAAGTTTGGAAATTTAGTTATTTAGTGAGTTGAAACTTTTGCATATGGACATTTAGTATTTTAGCAATTTAGAAATTAAGTAATTGGATATATTTTAATTAGAACATTTGCAAATTTGATATGAATTTCACAAGTGTGTTACGAGTGCGTTACAAGTGCGTCATGATTGCGTCATGAGTGCACCACAAGTGCGTCACGAGTGTAACAAGTGCGTCACGAGTGCACCACAAGTACATCATGAGTGCGTCATGGGCGTGTCACAAGTGCGTCATAAGTGCGTCACTAGTGTCACAAGTGCGTCATGAGTGTCACAAGTGCGTTATGAGTGTGTCACTAGTGTCACGAATGCGTCACGAGTATCACAAGTGTGTCACTAGTGTCACAAGTGCGTCACGAGTGCGTCACTAGTGCCACAAGTGCGTCATGAGTGCGTCACTAGTGTCACGAGTGCGTCATGAGTGTGTCACTAGTGTCACGAGTGCGTCACTAGTATCACAAGTGCGTCATTAGTGTCACGAGTGCACCACAAGTGCGTCACATGTGCGTCATGAGCGCGCTACAAGTGCGTCACGAGCGCCACAAGAAATTTAGTAATTTTAAATATTTGCACTTGGGAATTTGGTATTTCAGCAATTTAGAAATTAAGCAATTTTAATTTGAATTACAAAATTTGATGTATTTAATTATAGATTAAAACTAATTACAGAAGTGATGTATCAATACTCATCACCAGAAATTTGAATCGATCAATGATAATAATTACCACTATTTTCAATGTCCTTCATTTCCTTTACGCGTTTCGGTAATTAATTACAGATGCAATATCGCGGAACAGTGAATGACTGTACATTCCCGATACGACGTATATAACGAGAGTGTTAAATCACGATGAAACCAGATACATCGCGAATCAAGACGTCTAAATGGAAACAAGTGCGCGTATTGACGTTTTCCTGTTTTCAAAAGATCCTCGACGAGCGTCGAGCACTTGCGCAACGCTAAAAGATTGCATTCTGACAGCATACGTTGATGCACGTAGCAGCGTATTACGTTACAAGGAATGTATCAGAAGGAAACAAGAGAAAAACGCCGATGAAACGAAAGAAGATGCGCAGCGAAATAAAAAGTCAATGGTAGCAGCGTGGAATCGATGATACTTTACCATTACGTGTCTGTATGTATCGTTAATTCGTTAATTTTATTAATGCATCCACTTTCAAATCTAATCTATATTCGACGCAATTATATTTACTCATCTACTTTCATTATGCTAGTTATGTGAATTAATGTTGGTTCATTTGAAATTAATACATTAATTCTTGATGTAAAAATGAATTAGGTTAGGTTCAGTTATATTTACACATCTTCCTTCATTATGGTACTTATGTAAATTAATGGTGGTTCATTTGAAACTAATATATTAACTCTTGATTTAAAAATGAATTATGTTAAGAAACACTGAATACTTATTTTAAATAGAGTAATAGCAAAGAGCAATAATACAAGAGATGTCACTCCGAGTGGCACCTGCCATGTTTGGAGAAGACTCTTTAAATTGGTTGTGCAACCGGGCGGGAAATTTAAATCAAGTGAATCTAATTTCATGTCAACCTCTAATAATTAGAAATCTATTTGTCGCAAATTTTCTCAACATTGCTAATATTGATTTTCAAAGTATTTACATCATTTTTGCAACATTGAAAATTTGAAAAAGTAAGGAATATACGAAAATGATTACAAAATATTTATAAAATAAATTAGAAAAAGATTTATTTAAAAATTGCAGTAAGAAAATGTTAAGCCGCAAAGATAAATTTTGAATGAAGTTATAATCATGAAAGATTATATGTTGAGGGAGATTATCGTATAATTGATGCTCTAACTCTAACACTTACAGTAACAGTTCTAGAGTTAACATCTAACTGTAACGTTTAATCCAAGATGAAAGTGGCACGTAATAAAGACTTTCGTAGCTCTTAAGACATTTATTTATCTTACGTTCAGCACGAGTGACCGTAATAAAAACGGAGAGTGTATATTCCAAATACACGTGGAGAAAAAAGAATACTGGGAAGTGGACCCTTGAAGATTTTCCGGAGAACAGGTCGGTATAATATGTACACTCGGGTGCATATGTGGACTTCAAACTTTCTTAACTATTAAATTCTAAAATTCTAAAATTTTCAAATTCTAAAACTCCAAAAATCTAAAATTCTCAATCTTCTAAATTTGGAAATTTTTTAATTTTGATATTTCCAAATTTCGAAATTTCAAAATCTCCAAATTCTCAAATTTCCCAAATCCCTAATTTCTCAAAATTCTCAAATTTCCCAAATCCCTAAATTCTACAAATTCTCAAACTTCCCAAGTCCCTAAATTCCCCAAATTCTCAAATTTCCCAAATCCCTAAATTCCCCAAATTCTCAAATCACAAAATTCTCAAATTTCCCAAATCCCTAAATTCTCCAAATTCTCAAATCCCTAGATTCTCCAAATTCCTAAATTCCCCAAATTCAAAAATTTCCCAAATTCTCAAATTTCCCAAATCCCTAAATTCCCCAAATTCTCAAATTTCCCAAATCCCTAAATTCCCAAATTTCCCAAATCCTCAAATTCTTCCTTATGTCACATTCCGAATTTCTAAATTTTTCAATTTCCAAACCTTCAAATGTCTTCAATATTTAAATTCGGAAATCTTGCGATAAAAATCAGGAAATTCTTCCCCGTACCTCTGCAACGAAGGTAGATTTGCTCTTGACTGTACGAGTATTCCTCGAACAAGTCTCGCGGTTGCACAACGAACCCACGTAAAAAATACATTTTTTCCCTAGATGCTCGAAACTGAAAATAAACGAGCAGTTTGTTCAGATTTCTGTCACGGCCCTTTTGACTCTCTCGACCCTTCTCGTGTGTAGCAACGTAAAGTGGAGCACGTCATGGTTTTCGGTAACGTTACGTACAATCGGGCTAATGTGTCTCTAAGTCTAGACATCTCCGATTTCAAAGCGGACCTACCGACCGACAGTTTCACTTCTAGCTATGTCTTTCGGATTTTCAGGAAGGACCATAATCGTGTGTAAACACAAGGGGCTGCCACTGCTTTTCATTCATGCACTTGCTGTGACTCCCCTTTTTCTTTTTTCTCTTTTTTCACAGCCAAGTGCTCGTGGGAATCGAACCAGGGGTTACATGCTTTTTTCTTCCTAATTTAACATACGCAGGGTGTTACAGATAACTCGAGAGAAAGGACAAGTTTTTTCTTCATACGTGGACCAGTTAAATTTAAAGGTTATGTACTATCAAATTTATGAAATAGGGTGAAATTTTTCTCGGTTAGGATTTCTAGCACTAGCATTCACTCCTTTAATATAACTATTAAATTATATTATATTTGATTAGGGTTTGAAGTCTGCGAGTACTCCAGGTAACGACGTATATATTGTTTTTCAGTTTAGTTTCTGCATCTTGTATTTACCGGGTTTCTCTCAATAGTTCTTACACTATTTTTAAATATAATTTACTTAGTTTCTACACGTGTCGATTTGATTTTATTAACCAGTTACACTGCACGTCTTTACTATTTGCCTTTCGAATCTATTATATTCGACATGTGTCAACGGTCGCGGACCGGCAAGCATCGCGCGCCGTAAATTATCGAAGATTGCCGAATCGTTCCGATTCGGGCATCGTCTATGGATGACTCGCATTGTCCTTTTTTCAAGTTTCCTTTTAAAATTTTTATACGATAAACTATGAAGATTATTCTCGTTAAAGTACCATGATTATTCTCGCAAAAGTATGAAGATTATCCTCGTAAAGTATCGCAAAATTAGTTAAAATACGAAAGATATATTTGTTTCAAATTAAACTGCTTAATAATTGAACCTGATTCACAAGTTGCATTCGTAGCGATTTATTTTAATTTGTTGCGCGATACTTCAGGGTTTGCATTTCAATAAATTTGAAAAAATTATTAAATAAATCAATTATTTGTACTTTATGGTATTAGATAATTATTACCCAATTGTGTTTAAAGTGCTGGATAAAATTATGACGTTATCGTCCCCAAACTTGTCCCACTTTCAAAATGAACAGCTCGAATGGTTATTTACAAACGAATATTAACCATGTAGTACAAGTACGTTGTAGTTTCTTCATACACAAAGTGCGAAGCATGGAAAAAATTGAGATTCATAACTGTCATTCGAAACTCGCAGTCAGCAAGATAGGTATCTAAACACAAATTAGCCATCGGAGAGTATTATTTATCGTTATTACACGTTTCACGCGTCGGACGATGGAAGAGGTAACGGTGTTGCATAATTATAACCTCGACTATGTAACAAAGCGTAAATAAGCTTCTCTCGCATGAGAAGCCTGGCGGTTTTTGATTGCGGCCGGTATGAAATTAATACCATTATTGGGAATTTCGCGGTGTCACCGGGGCTAAAATGAAGTAAACCACAGGCATTTCTGGTAACAGAGAAACAGGTATCTGCCGCGCGACGAACCGGATCTCCCCGTATAGGACTTCCGGTTAACCGAACCCTCTTGCTTCCGGCGAGGAGACCGATGACTCGTGAAATCGAAAGGTACCGACTGGTAATTCGATAAAATCCGTCTCCCCTAAAAGCGGCAATAATCCAGGACTTGACTACTTTTTCGCACAAACACGTTCTCGCTGAAGTTGACGTACAGTCAGCAGACCTAGCTTCTCTAAGGGAGCATACACATTACGCTGGTAACTGCCTCCAATAGCCTTGCCAGTAGGTAGATAAATTAGTATGTTTATTGCTTTGCCTGTATGAAGTCTATCGTTGGAAAAAGGACGAAATCATTTTCTTTTTTAGGGATTTTTGAGAATTACAGAATTTGGAGGTGTGGAAATCTAAGGATTTGGGGATTTATGAACTGGGAATTTGGGAATTTAGCTATTTGGGGGTGTTTAGATTTGGGGATATGGGGAGTTGGGGATATAAGGATTTGGGGATGTGGGTATTTTAGGATTTACGAATTTCAGAATCTAGGTAATTGGGGAGTTAGGAATTTGGAAATTTAGCCATTTAGGGGTGAGTAGATTTGAGGATATGGGGATTTGGGGATATAGGAATTTTAGGATAGAAGAATTTGGAAACCTGAGAATTTGGCAATTTAGTGACTTGGGGGTTCCAGAGATTTGGGGATGTAGGAATTTCAGAATCTAGGTAATTGGGGATTTAGGAATTTGGGGATTTAGCGATTTGGGGGTATAGAGATTTGGCGATATGGGGATTTGGGGATGTAGGGATTTCAGGATTTAGGAATTTGGGAATCTACGAATTCCTAAATTCTGGAATCCCTACATCTCCACATCCCTACATCCCCAAATCCTTACATCCCCAAATCCCTACATTCCCAAATCGGTACATCCCCAAATTCTTATATCCCCAAATTCCTGCATCCCCATATCCCTACATCCCCAAATCCCTACATCCCCAAATTTCTACACCCCCAAATCCCTATATCTCCATATTCCTATACCTCCAAATCCCTTCATCCCCAAATCCCCATATCCCCAAATCCCTACATCCCCAAATTCCTACACCCCCAAATCCCTATATCTCCATATTCCTATACCCCCAAATCCCTTCATCCCCAAATCCCCATATCCCCAAATCTCCATTTCCCCAAATCTGTACACCCCCAAATCGCTAAATTCCCAAGATCCCAAATTCCTAAATCTTGAAATCTATTCTATACTTCATAATATAATAAAAAACATTGAATAAACCTAGAAATGTGATCACTGTACGATAAAGTTCCCAATCTCTCCTTCGTTGAACGAAAAGGGATGAATCACCGAGAAAACGATATAAATGCCACTGGCAGAAACATTTACTTCTCCAAACGTTATCGCCGTAAAGAATGTTACGTTCCCAGAGATTTCGTTCGGTCATAAACAAAAGTAGCCAAGTATGTACACCGGTGAGATCAAGATCCAGTATTCAGGTTACACCTTGAAAAGTAGCAAACACATTGCTTATGCGAAAGGCAGTAAATACTGCTTTCGTGCTTCGGCGAAGGAAAAGAGATTGCTGGTTTAACGTCCAGCAGTGGAGGTAGCTCGTAAGTCGGTGAAAGACTTTTTAAGATTTTACGACTTGTTCGAACTGGCTGCTCGAACTTTGAAAGCATCTTGTAAGGCCGTCGGTTACCGCAGTCAAGCTCGTAATTTCTTCGGTTCATCGCGTAGATCCTTCTTCTCGAGTCGATTGAACATTAGAATCGATACGTGAACACGTGTAACATAGAACCCGGAGCTGTGTTTTAGTTTCACCGAACACACGCTGGGAACTTAAGTCTAGTTTTCATTGCCAGAGTATATCTGTGCGAGCACGAAGGTTAGTCGAATATAATTTGAAACGTAGGCTGGAATTTCACATTCTTCACGAGAATAAATATTTTCGCTGAAGTTTCACGTGTTGTACAGAAATAAATATTTTGACTGAAATTTTGCATTCTTTATAAAAACAAATATTTTATCGTATAACACAATATTTACCTGTTCGAATTTTATCTCCAAATGAAAAATTTATGATCTCAATACTGTAATCGAGGGTGCAATTTGAGCAATTTTTTTTAATCTCATTTACAAAAATGTAGTGAAAGAATATTTATATAATGTTACAAACTTGCAATATTCTGGAAAAGTGAAACAAAAATTGAGGTTATAAAATGTTTCTGATAGTTTCGTTAATAATAAAGTTAACGATTCGTTCGCGTTTAAAAAGATACAAGAATTCCTTAGCGAATTACGTTACGCAGTTCATTTGCAACAGAATGCAAGGAAGGGTTAAATAACTGTACAATTTTAAGCGTATTAAATAACGTACCACGTTTACCAGCAACTTTCTTGAAACAGAAAGCGATTTCAAATGTAAAGCACGACTAAATGAGTCATGCGTCCGAGATGTACCTGGGAATCTTAATTTCCGCGTTGGTTTTTTTCTTCGTTGCGCAACTTTCTCGTCGGAAACGATCGCGGTCAAATATAAATGCAACGTTGTACGCTCTAGCGAAATGTCAGCTTCCTTTGGATAACAATCAACGATCGAATGTTAACTTTCGTATTTTTAATTTGCATATTTTCAAATTTGTAAGTTTCCAAGTTTTTATATTCTCAAAATTTTCATATTTTTTATTTTTTAGTTGGAAACATTTTATATTTTGGAATTGTCAATTTTCCGAATTTGTAAGTTACAAATTTTTATATTCTCAAATTTTCGAGTTTCTAAAATTTCATATTTTTTCACGTGTGTCACAAGTGCGTCACGACTGTCACGAGTGCGTCATAAGTGCCAAGAGTGCGTTACGAGTGCGTCACGACTGTCACAGGTGCGTCGCGAGTGCGTCTATAGTGCGTCACGACTGTCACGGGTGCGTCATGAGTGCGTCACGACTGCCACAGGTGCGTCGTGAGTGCGTCACGACTGCCACAGGTGCGTCATGAGTGCGTCACGAGTGCCAAGAGTGCGTCACGAGTGCCAAGAGTGCGTCACGACTGTCACGGGTGCGTCATGACTGCCACAGGTGCGTCACGGGTGCGTCATGACTGCCACAGGTGCGTCACGAGTGCGTCACGACTGTGACAGGTGCGTCATGAGTGCGTCACGAGTGCCAAGAGTGCGTCATGAGTGCGTCACGACTGTGACAGGTGCGTCACGTGGGAGACTCGTCAAAATAGTGCAAGGTTAAACTTCTAAGTCTCCAGCTGATCAGAAAGTAAGTTTAATATCGATGGCAAAAGAAAGCGAGTTAATAAAAACGTCATAATTAAAAATCGACGACCGAGCAACCTGTTTCTCTTTTATTATCACATTTTCCTTGGAGAAGACAGACTTGCTGTTGGCTGTGCACGTTCTATCTACAATGTGCATAAAGCACTTGTATGTACTTGGTTTCCATCTATAGAAAAATCGATTCTGAAAAAATGTTATCCCGTCTAGACAACCTTTCCTCCCACGACTCGCTCATTAATATGCATATCACTCGCGGCGTACTCGCGTGCGATCCAATCGATCGAATTCTTTTCCTTTGGCTACCTCGTCGAATATCAATGAGATTTGTATCAACAACCGAGAACATTACGCTGAGAATCGACCGTGTAATCCCGCGATACCATACCGGGGACACGACATCGCGGTGACTAGGTGGTGAAAATGAAAGAAGAGTGCCGTCATCGAGGGACACCGATGAACAAGCTATTTCATAAAGGAACGAAATCTCGAATAAAATAATAAATTAAGGCTATTAAGCGAGTAGTGTAAGATTTCATTAATTGGAATAACATTTTATGTATCTTATTAAATTCATAAAATAATATAAACGATAAACTTATACAGAGAAAATCACATTCCAACTATAACGTTCTCAACCTTTCTCTGTCAAACTTTTTTCCACTTTTTCTTCTTCTCGTGCATATAAATATTCTCGTTATCATTTCTTCTGTCACGTGTATCTTGCTCCTACTTTTTCTTAGCATCCCCCATTTTTATGTCACAATTAAAGTTACATTTATTCATCTTTCAAACGTTTTATCTGTCACTTTTTCTATCGATTTGTACTTTTATACGAACCAACGAAGTGACTGGAGAGAATATTTGTTTTAAATAAATTACTGCAGTTGTATATACATATAACAGCAAGTACACAGGGTGGTTTATGTGTCTGCACCCGGATATAACTCAGTTACCAGTGCCGATACGAAAAAATGTCAAAGAAGGAAGATGAATGGTTCGAAGAGTAATATTCGCGGAACAAAGTTTTTTGTTAAACTGCACTGGTGCATGTACCAGATCTACTGTTCTTTTAAATCGAAACACATAATTTTTTTACTCTACGCATTGGGGTACAATGGTAAAAATTATTAGTAATCAATTTTAAGAAGATACGTGAAGGTTTGACTCAAAGTTTACTGATATTAATTCGATTAAATGTAGCAAAGTACTTATGTATTCGCTTTCAGTAACGGTATCTCGAGTGTTTACGTACCCTTTTCTCTGATTAGTCATCATTTTGCAATCGTTCAATCGATACAATTTATCGTCTACTTAAAAGAATTTTAAACGATAATATTAATACATCATATTAATACATCATGTTAATAATACACCATATTAATACATCATGTTAATAATACATCATATGTATATGTACATGTACATTATATAGTACATATATAGTATAGTAATGTACAGTATATAGTACATATACAGTATAGTAATGTACAGTATATAGTACATATACAGTATAGTAATGTACAGTATATAGTACATATACAGTATAGTAATGTACAGTATATAGTACATATACAGTATAGTAATGTACAGTATATAGTACATATACAGTATAGTAATGTACAGTATATAGTACATATACAGTATAGTAATGTACAGTATATAGTACATATACAGTATAGTAATGTACAGTATATAGTACATATACAGTATAGTAATGTACAGTATATAGTACATATACAATATAGTAATGTACAGTATATAGTACATATATAGTACAGTATATAGTACATATATAGTACAGTAATGTATAGTACATCATATAGTGATGTATAGTACATCATATAGTACTACTTGGCATAAAAGAAAATTTGAAATTCGAGGTCCAAAAAATGGGCCAACAAAATTTGTTGGCATCGCTATCTTCGCCTCGTTTCTGTGTAATTGAAAAAATATCTTAACGTTCGTATCTTAAATATCAAAGTATCGGTTCAGCCCGTACGATAATGGGAAAACCATAGCGTTGAGAAAATCGATGGGGTGGATTAGTTCGCGCGTGTTCGCCCACGCCCGTTCGTGTCTGTTGACTCGCAGCGCACGGAACAGCCATATCATGTCGTAGAAAAGCGAACACGAAATGACTCTGGTATCGATTTTACGACTGACGGATTAGTTCCTCCACTTTTCCCCCTATTTTTCGTCCCTGTGTCGTTAGGTTGTTCCATTGTGACCGCGGTTAAAGAGGTAGCAGAAATCGGGGAAGAAGCGTCCCGTTTCTAAGCAGAGATTAGCTACGAGAGGAAGACGAAGAACAGGCGAGACGGTGTTTTGACCCTAGACTTACGGAGGTTTGATGATCGCTTGTATTTAAACTGGAACTGAACTATAAAAATAAATAAGGGATTATACGTAAACTAGGTTGAATGATCTTGATGGTTAACATTTTAACGAAAGCTTCTTAAGCTACCAGTTTTTCGGCAGTTGCGTCAGAGTTACTCAACTATTACTGCAGCGTTAAAATAAATAAGGAACTGTAAGTCGTTTGAAGACTGTGTTATGTTAGTTGGAACTGTAAGGATGGCTTAGATTTAACCCCTTGCATTATGACCTATTTGTCAGGTGCGTCAGTCAGAACTAACTAAACACAGCTACAATATTAAAACAGACAAAGAATGTTGAAATGTTATGATAACATGGTATTATGCAATCGTTGACTATGCAAATTATAATTGGACTTGAACTCCAAATTGAAGCATATTCAAAATTCGAGTAAAATTGATCCCAACTGAAGTACCAGTGCGTCACGAGTCAGACTCGTCAAAATAGTGCAAGGGGTTAACATGCAAATTAATTCAAGAACTTTTAGAAAATACAACTATTCTTTATTCATGATTCTCTAAATTTCTAAATTTCACAAATCTGCAAATTGCCAAATTTACGAACTTAAAAAATCTTAAAATACCAGACTCTCCAAGTCTCCGAGTTTCTAAACGTCCAGATTCTTATACTCTCTTGGCAAGTTCATAAAACTTTCTACGTTCCAGAAATCCTCGAGTTGTTCAAGTCAGTACATTTATACCTAAACTTTTGCAAACTTGCACCGTTCGAAAGTGAACTTGTTCTTCATCAACGTAGCTATCGATGTATTAAATTAATGAACGGCAGACATCCCGTTCCCGTAACGGAGGAACTTTTTCAACGTTCTTAAAAATAACACCGTTCAGTGTCATTCACCTACGACAGTTTCCCTCGTCCCTGCCCGTGAAACTTTCCTTTTCACGCGAGAACTTCGGCGCACGTGGCAAAAATATCTTTTGCCGCAGACGCGAAAAGCTTTTTGAAGCGAAGGGTCTACTACACGCGGATTCAAGGCTCAGACACGCAGGGATCGATAAGTTTCTTCCTAACGACGCTGTTTAACACTAGATTTACGGAACTGTAAATGCTTTTACATTAAAACGGATATATCAAATTTTGCCGTCGATCTAATACTGAACGAGTTATGATTTATTTCAAACTATCTATAATCTGTAAATTTTGTATGCGTTCATTGTTTAGATATTTATTTAGTAAACCATGCATTATTAAATGTAGAATAGTTAATACAACAAATATCCTCCAAATCTCAAAGCCCCCAAATCTTAAGATCCCCATATCCTAAGGTCCTCAAATCCTAAAGTTCATAAATTCTAGTGTCCCCAAATCCTAAAGTTCCTAAATTCTAGTGTCCCCAAATCCTGAGTCTCCGAATCCTAAAATCCCCAAATCCTAGAATCTCCAAATTCTCAAGTATCCAAATCCCAAAATCCCCAAAACCCAAAGTCTCCAAATCCTAAAATCCCCAAATCCTAGAATCTCCAAATTCTGAAGTCTTCGAATCTTAAAGACCTTAAAGCTTCTAAATCCTAGAGTCCTCAAATCCGTAATTTCTTAAATACAAATATCGTCCAATTCTTACACCTCAAAATTGTTAACCCATCCCCTAATATTCACATTCCCAAAATGCCTAAAAATCAACGAATAAGAAGTCTCTTTTCACTTGATTATCACATTTCCCCTAGATAAGCCATATTATTCTTGACAATACATTAACCACAAGTCAGAAAATCTGTACAGTCAAATTTAACTTTTACTGCACTACCTCGGTATGTACCAAGTGCAGAACAGATATATGGGGCTGTTTTCGTTTACCTGCTCGTGAGATGGATTAACAGGAGAGATTTGAATAAGTAAAAGATTTGAATAGGAAAAATCTCCTGAAATACAGAAATAGCATAATCCCGGATAAACAAACACGTTGCTTTCACGTTTCGTCCGAACTACCGCTTTAAGGAGATACGAATTTCAAACCATGCATTGTTAAATGTAGAATAGTTAGTACAATAGTCATTGAATCACAAATTGTAGAGCTATCCACACCACAGAGTTATGTTAACATCTTCCATGAATTGATCATATGGGGATTTGATCAAGTCCCTATTTTTATCATCTCCCACATATGCATGTATAGTTGCATATGGACTTTCATGTGAATAAAGTATATAAGAACAAGTAAATACATGCATGTACATATGTGAGATTTGTCAACGCATGACAGTATCTACACTGCCGCTCAAAAGTATCGGGACACCTGCAAAATATGTATTCGCGCTGCATAAAAGTTATTTAAGTATCTACAACAGTGACTACAATCGATTGTTATTTGTTGCTTATGAAATATTTAACGTTTGAAATTAGAAATTATGTATGTGGAACTTACCAACATTACACTACAATTAAATACGAGATTCATCAATGTATCCACCGCGGTTAGATATTACCGCTTGCACTAATCTCAGCAATCTTTCTACAAATTTTCTGATTGTTTCTGTATGGTGCTCTAAGATGTCTGTTACGTTTGCTTAGTGTTTCAATACATCAGTCTTCGGATTTAGTTGTCTTCATTGGTCGTCCTGTTCTTTTTTTATAAGCAACCACTGCTAGTTGCATACTTTTTAATAGTGTCATGCACTATTGATTTCGGAATTTTTTCAATTTCCCTAACTGCATATCCTTCTTCTGCAAGAATCAGAATACTGGAACGTTTTTCTATTGATAATTCTCGTTTGGAACTCATGTCTCGATGGAAAAGAAGCTACAGACAAACTAAACCGAAGCTGTCGAGTGCATAGCGTTACCTCCATTTGTATCTCCATTGAGAGAACATAAACATCTCATCAACAGTTTACAGACACTTGATACATATCGAAGAACTCTCTGAATTCGTTCTGTACCATAGAAATGAAACAAAAAGAAATTAAGACTCTTTTAAGCATCCAAACCGTTCCATCAGATTCCGTATTTTTGGGCAGGAATTTTACTTACGCACACTCATTGTATAATTTGTACTTAAAAATTAATTCTATTATGTTATGCTACCTCAAGAAAGATAATAATAATAATTACAATTGATATAATAGCCCTAAATACCTTTCGTACAAAGTTAAACTATGTTTTATTGAACAAAAGCAAGTGTCCGGATACTTTTGAGCGGTAGTGTATATGTATGTATAACTGGTACATGAAGTTTGTCACATGCATGTAGTCCCATCTTTTTCGCATCTTTAGTCGCATTTTACTTTGCATACAAACCCACATATAATTACTCTGTATTTCAATTATTGGTCAAAATGACCCTGTCGTTTTTCCTCCGTCTCGCAAGAGCAAATTAGCACGAGTTTTTCATTTCTATAATGAACACCCTTGAGAAGGGTAACTCCAAGACATCTCGGAACTTTAAATTAATAATTGATCAAACATTAAAAGAGGGTCCGGAAGTTTAGCGAAAATCTCGCGCAGTTTGAGTTGAGTGAAAAATCCGCAATATCCCGGATTTACTCCAACATTCCCCTAAACTTTAGTCGACATAACTCTGCTTTATGCTCGCGAAGATGTAGTCGCGTGACTTTATATGACAAGATTGCTTTTTATCATCGTTCAAGTTTTAAAATAATTTCTCATGCTGCACAGAGTACTGCAAATCTTTGTCTACACTGTGGTCGACGTTTGAAAGTCTTTTAAAAATTTATTCTTCAAAAATATAGGCGACCCCTGGCGACATTTGCGTAGGCGGCCATTAAAGTGTTAAAACGCAAATTCTTAAATATTTCAATTTAAAGACAGACGGACCTGGGTCACATTCGAATATAAACAGTTTAACAGTCGACTTCAAATTTTCCATTTTGCATGGAACTCATTGTTCAAACGGAAAGATTTATTTCCATCCACTTTGCTGTTCGTTTCGATGAGCAATGGCTTCCTGTTAAACAAACACTCGGCCCACTGATCGAGCTGATCGTACACGATCGGTGAACACGGTACAAATCCTTCTTTCGATATTCGCTCTGTCAGGGCTTGACATTTCGATTTGTAGTTACAAGATAGCGATCGCATCGTTAATTGAAGACAACAATATCGATTGAAGCCATTGCGAAAATGCGAGCACATGAGGGCTGAAATTGAGGCGAACAGCAAAATGTATGACGAGTGGATGGAAAGCGAATTCGAGAGGTCTCATAAGCGGTGAATCGAACAGGGAATACAAATTGGGCTATTTGCAGAAAATTGAGAACGGAAATCAAAGTGGGTAAAAGGTTTATTCGGAACTTTTTGGTTTATCATGTAACTCAAATTTAAAGTTTGGAACGCTGAAAATTTTCGGAAGGAAATTTCGGATTTGGGGGTTTTGATATTGCGAAATTTTGAAATTAGAGTTAGAAATTTAATTTAGAAATTACAAAGTTTAGAAATTTTAATATTACCAAATTGATGACTTTTTAAATTTCAAAACGGAAACTTAAAAATTTGAAAATTGGAGATTTTTTAATTTACAAACCATCAAATTTGAAAATATATAAATATAAGGATTTGAAAATTCTAAAAATTGGGGATTTTCAAATTTCAAAAGAGAAACTTAAAAATTTGAAAATATAAGATTTTTTAATTTACAAATCATTAAATTTGAAAATACATAAATACAAAGATTTGAAAATTTAAAAAATTGATGACTTTTCAAATGTCAAGAGAAACTTAAAAATTTGAAAATTAGAGGTATTTTAATTTACAAACAATTAAATTTGAAAATATATAAATACAAGGATTTGAAAATTCAAAAAATTGGGGATTTTCAAATTTACAAACCAAAAGACTTCTTAATTGAAAAAGTTGGGAACTTTTAAAAACTTAAAAGTTTGCAACTTCAGTTTGGTAATGTAGAAAATTAAAAATTTTTTAAATTTAACCTCTGAAAATTTGAAACTCTTCAAAATATACTAAGAAATTATACAATTTTGAAAACTAAAAATTAGAAATGGGAAGTTTGAAACTTGCCAAACATTCTTCAAATTACAGAGATATTTAATTAGTTCAATAACGTTCTTGATACTTATACTAAAAAGCGACGAAATATAAATACTTGTCAAATTTTGATTTTTAAATACACGTATTAATATTGTAACATTGTGATAAAAATATCTGTTCCATTTCAGCAGTTAAACTTATAAAATTTTTTGTTTGAATATAATAAGTTATCCACCCTCTGTAATTTAACCGAATGGCATTCAGCCTTCGATAAAGCGAATTATTTATCGGTATCTTACAGCAATTGCCAGGAATACCGTTCGTAATTTATTCTCCTTCCTGTCGAGGCTTAATTGAACGAGCAATGAGCTCGTCCAGCAAAATCAAAGGTCGAGACTGCCTATCGACCTAATGACGGACGATAAATGTGTGCTTGCTTCTCATCCCAAATTGAATTGCATCCCATTGCTGACGAGCATTCGTGGAATCATGAGCTTCTGCAAATGGTATTGCAAAGTGTTTCGCGTTACATTGAAACGGCCTTTCAATTAAACAAATTATTTCGAACACCGCGCAGAACGAAGAAAAGAAACGTCCGATAATTCGTCCAAACGTCTTCAATCAGAGCTATTCATTCATTTAAAGGCCCGATTTATTCTATTCGCATAAATCTTAATTACTCTGTAATTAATATGGTTACAGAAATGAAGTGGCGTATCATAAAATTGAAATATTATCCCGTTTCATTTAATTCTTATATTTCTTTCGTTCTTACCTCTAATAATACAGCAAAGTCTCGATATAAGCGAATCTCTCAACTTTCGCGTGTATTGTGTAGTTCCTACATTGATTGAAGTTTGTCGAATGTACAAAAGGACAGCGAGTAAAGGAAACGAACGTAAACAAACAGCAACATGTCGGTAAAATAATCCATTTCTGATTTTTTAGTTATGAAACATTTACCGAGATACTTGTGACATTCTCCTGATTAAAACGAGACCAAACACGAAGCAATTCGGAACATATTTACTTGTAATTTCAAGCGTTTAGTTCATATCAAGGCGTTATTGTAATAAGATTCGCGGTAAACGGACGAGTAATGACACTTCGGGTGACTTCGTTTCCCTTCGGTGCTATTCGGATAACCACGTGATACGTCCGGCAGTCGAAAGCTTCTATGGTTGGAATATCTAAATATAGTTGAAAGAAGTGGTAGAGGTTATAGTCAAGTCTCGAAATAAGCGAATCTCTCAGGTCTGAACTTTCGCGTATATTGTGTAGTTCCTACATTGAATGAAATTTGTCAAACGTAGAAAAGAACAACAAACGATAGAAACGTCCGAATGCCGAATGTAAACGAAGACGTCCGAATGCCGAATGTAAACGAAGACGTCCGAACGCCGAACGTAAACAAACAGCAACATATCGATGGGACAATCTTAATGCAAGAATAAAACTATTTATTTTCCACTTTTTTGATATGAAACTTTTACCAAAATATTTGTGGCATTTTCCTGATTAAAACGAGACAAACACGAAGTAATTCGGAACATATTTACTTGTGATTCCGAGCCTTTAGCTTGTGTCGAGACTTCATGTAATAAAATTCGCGGTAAGCGGAAGAGTAATGACACTTCGGGTAACTTCGTTTCCCTTCGGTGCTATTCGGATAACCACGTGATACGTCCGACAGCACAAATCTTCTGTAGTTAAATATTTTAATAAACGTCTTTTTTAATTTTGCATATGATTTTTCGATTTATGGTTTGTAACAGTGTAAGTAGAGTAACACTGTAAAAACATAAAACAATTTTAAAGATATTAAGTGTTAATTTTGAATACATTTTTCAAACAAATAAACTTTTCAAAAACTTACACGAGAAAATTTGTCATTTTAAAAGACATAAGTGCCTCGAGTTTTTTGCTTATTCTTTATATGAAATTTTTAATAAATTATTATCAATCTGATAGATTATCGCTAAAAATAATGCATATCAAATATTTATTTGAGCCCTGTGTTAATACAAAGCGCGTGTCAATTGGTCAATGCCACTCGCAAGAAAAATTTATGAGATAGCAATAATGTGTATTAAACGATTTCTGCCTCGAATCCATAAATATCAATTGCGTACGATTAATATAAATAGTTGATCGCTTATAGGCGTTGATGCAATGGAGGAGTTAAGGCGAAATATACGTTTCTATAAAATAGTCACAAACTGATATTTTATTTTATTTAAAAGTCTCAAAAGTTTGAAACATGATATAATATAATAAAAAAATAATATTTTAATTTATTTAAACAAACTTTTTATTCGTAATATCATTGTTATATGATGTATAGTGTACAATAAACACTCCATTTAAAAATCTGAAGGTACCTTTGTTTCTTAAAAAATAATACAATAAAAGTACATACACTATAATAAAAAATAATACAACATAAAAAATTGATATAGATCATGTTATTAGTAAAACACACTATCATTTTGTTTCATATTTTTTTTAAATCCCGACTGTACACGAGAAAAACACTGATTCATATTATCACGAACACTTTGTATATTAATCCTCTGACGCTGAACAGGAATGTGATCTATGTGTTTTCGTAGTTTAATTTGTCATCGCCAATGAAACAGAGATACGACGTCTCAGATATTACTGAATGAAATTTCGTAATGAATCATCGTCCCACCCACGAAATCTCCGTAATAGTAATAGGTCGTAAAGTCGGCTGCCTAAATATTCGTTGGGAAGTGTGGGTGAAACGAATTTGACCTTTACTGGCCATCAAGAAAGTTAAATGCAACGTAACCCGTGACCATCACCATGAAAATCCCATGAAATTCCTGCCTTCGAATGGATCGTCCGTTTCGGTTATTAGTTAATGAGATTCTACTACACCGACAACCAAAATATTCACACCTTAAGGTACAGAACACATGAGTTGGCGCTTGGGGTCGACCCGTCGATTTGGAGACGTAGGAATTTGGAGATATAGGGATTTGGGGACGTAGCGATTTAGGGATGTGGTGATTTGGGGACATAGCGATTTTGGGACGTAGTAATTTGGGGATGTACCGACTTGGGGACGTAGAAATTTGGGGATGCACCGATTTGGGGACGTAGGAATTTGGGGTATAGCGATTTAGGGATGTACCGATTTGGGGACATAGCGATTTTGGGACGTAGGAATTTGGGGATGTACCGACTTGGGGACGTAGGAATTTGGGGATATAGCGATTTGGGGACGTAGCGATTTGGGGACGTAGCGATTTGGGGACGTAGCGATTTGGGGACGTAGCGATTTGGGGAGACAGCGATTTAGGGATGTAACAATTTGGGGACGTTTGCGATTTGGGGATGTACCGATTTGGGGACGTAGCGATTTGGGGATGTACCGATTTGGGGACGTAGGAATTTGGGGTATAGTGATTTAGGGATGTACCGATTTGGGGACATAGCGATTTTGGGACGTAGGAATTTGGGGATGTACCGACTTGGGGACGTAGAAATTTGGGGATGCACCGATTTGGGGACGTAGGAATTTGGGGTATAGCGATTTAGGGATGTACCGATTTGGGGATATAGCGATTTTGGGAGGTAGGAATTTGGGGATGTACCGACTTGGGGACGTAGAAATTTGGGGATGCACCGATTTGGGGACGTAGGAATTTGGGAACGTCGGAATTTGGGGACGTAGGAATTTGGGAACGTCGGAATTTGGGGACGTAGGAATTTGGGGATGTACCGATTTGGGTACGTAAGAATTTGGAAAAATAGGAATTCGGAAATGTAGGGATTTGGGAATAGTATAACAACATTCTATACAATACTCGATCAGTTTACAAAATGCACACGTTGAACACATTGCCCGTAACAAATGCACGTAATAAAATTCCCGCTTCTACGATAGTTTTAAAAATAAGTATAAAAGTATAAAGATTACAGTGAGAAAGTAATATCACTTGATGACCACGTGCAATATAATCTAGCTGATACAGGAGCAAGCAAATACTTAGCAATAAGACAAACGTTTCGTAGAAAGCGATACGTCATAAATGATTATATCCTTCTACGATTTATCTTTTCTATAAAATAATTGTGATTACAAATAGCTATTGTCTTAAGCTTAAAGAATTTCAAATAACATTTGCTATATAGATAAATGACATATATCAGTTACTTGGTAAATAAGAGATAGTCACTGATAATGAAATTATTAATTAAGAGTATTTGTAATTTGTTTTGCAAGTTTAAGTTTAATGATTAGAACTTTTTTATATCAGAGTTTAATGCGATATTATTTAATAACATATATTCATCCTGTAGATAACACAATTATATTGCAAAATGTGAAAAATAAAGAATTATTTTTAGAGAGTAAAATATTATTTGCCAAAATTTTGCATCATAATTTGATCAACATCAATTTTTTAACAATTTTTATATACAAAAATTATATAAAAATATTGGTGATTATAATTAGTCTAAATAAAAAATAAATAAAGCATGCAAATTTAAAAATTAATTTAAAAATTTTGATCAATTATTTGACAAGTCTTTAATTTAACCTTCTTTGAATTACCGCTCTTAAAATTATTTACAATTTCCTAAAAATCTTAATTGCATTTACAAATGAATTTTTGTTAAATAGTTATAAAATATTCTTCATTAAAATTTAAGTTATATCTTACACTGAATAAATTAGCCTATAATTAACACTTTAACTTCCATGTCACCTACATGTGGATGGCACTTCAATTACCATACAGATCTCCACCTATATTATTAAAAATATGTTCTCTTCCTAATTGAAAATACTCGTATTAACTGCTTGAAACTATGAAAAATAAATATAAGAAGATACTGTAAAAATATTTGGTAAGATTTGTTAAAAATGAAAATACGACCTAATGCAATTTTCAGCTGTTTCAAGCAATCCATGTATTTTGTAACAGGAATCACATAATTTTAATATTTACGTTAATACGTCCATCTTTTGCACAATTCTCTACACACTACAAATTAGTATACCGGTCATAATTTCCTACCAGAAGATCACGGAAAATACGAGGGGTTGGTAGATTTATGCAACGTGTAGACGTAGACAATATCGAGACATCTAACCGCTTTTTGAACGGTGGAAACACATTTTCCCTCGGATACACGTTTCGTTAATGTGAATGGAGACTAAACGATGACAGCATGTCGGATATTTTGAAGGCGTACACAAGATTGCAGCGAAGGGAAATGATATTTTCCCGTGGAGTCGATGGGGGATACGGTAAGGGAGGCAATATTTCCCGGTGCCACACCAGAAGGGGCCACACCATGGAACCCATCAGCAAACCGTACGAGTCTCCTCACCCTCGAAAGAACCTAATCTTTCGTAGACGAGGGACAGTCACGCCAAGGGGCAGAGGGTTGAAACCACCCTGCAGATTTGAAAAGTTCGTAAAAGGGAAGCTCGAGGAATTCGCGTGTAAACGGTGCCTGTTCGTACGGTTGCTTCTCTTATCGAATTCCATGGGGTTGCCACGATTTCACCAATTTTTAAAGCGTACGTGAAATGCGCGTGAAATGAACAACGGCGTAAACAATCGGAGAACGGTGGCGGAATTGTGCGAGAACCTGAAAATGCTGGGTTGAGACGAGAATTTTTCGACGAGGATGCGCTGACATTCGTATGTGTAAGCAGAAGATTCCACATTTGGATATTTACGTGTGAAAGGAACAGTAGATAATTTTTTGATTATATAAATTCAGTTATATTAATCGAACTGTATTGAACAATTTTTTAATTATGTCAAATTGTATCAAAGAATTTTTCAACTAAATAAATCAACTTACACTAAACAATTTTTCAGGTGTATAAATCAAATTATATTGGACAATTTTTCAATTATTTCAATCAAGTTATATCATAGAATTTTTCAATTATATAAAAAAACATTTACTAAATAATTTTTCAGGTATATCAATAAAATTGTATCAAAGAATTTTTCAGCTAAATAAATCAATTTACACTAAACAATTTTTCAGGTATATAAATAAAATTGTATCAAAGAATTTTTCAGTTAAATAAATCAATTTACACTAAACAATTTTTCAGGTATATAAATTAAATTATACTTGACAATTTTTCAATTATTTCAATCAAGTTATATCATAGAGTTTTTCAATTATATAAATCAACATATACTAAATAAATTTTCAATTATATAAATCAGATTATATTAGACAATTTTTCAATTTTATAAATCAAATTATATTGAACAAATTTTCAATCATATTGTCGGTCATAAACAAATTCATAAATCGCAAAATTTCTAGGTTTCCAAATCCCTAGACTGACATGTTACTAGATTCCCATACCCATAAATCTCAAAATTCTAGTCTTCAAATTCTAAAGTTCTCAAATGCTGAAGTCCTCTAATCTTAAAATCCTCAAATTTTAATATCTTCAAATTTTAAAGCCTACAAATCCAAAATTAAAAAATCCCCAAATCTTAATGTCTCCACACCCTACAGTCCTCAAATCCTAGAGTCTTCAAATCCTAAAATTCTTTAATCATATAATTCTAAAATCCTGAAATCCCCAAATCCTAACATTCCAAAATTCTAAAATCTCCAAATCTGAAAACTCTCAAATCTTAAGACCTCCATACCCTAAAGAACTCAAATCCTAAAGTTCCTAAGTTTTAGTGTCCCCAAATCCTGAAATCTCCGACTCCTAAAGTTCCCAAATCCTAAAATTCCAAAGTTCTAAAATCTCCAAATCTCAAAGCCCCCAAATCTTAAGATCCCCATATCCTAAGGTCCTCAAATCCTAAAGTTCCTAAATTCTAGTGTCCCCAAATCCTAGTCTCCAAATCCTAAAGTTTTTACATTCTAGTGTCCCCAAATCCTGAGTCTCTGAATCCTAAAATCCCCAAATCCTGAAGTCTCCGAATCCTAAAATCCCCAAATACCGAAGTCTCCGAATCCTAGAATCTCTAAATCCTGAAGTTTCCGAATCCTAAAATCCCCAAATCCTAGTATCTCCAAATTCTCAAGTATCCAAATCCCAAAATCCCCAAAACCCAAAGTCTCCAAATCCTAAAATCCCCAAATCCTAGAATCTCCAAATTCTGAAGTCTTCGAATCTTAAAGATCTTAAAGCTTCTAAATCCTAGAGTCCCCAAATCCGTAATTTCTTAAATACAAATACCATCCAATTCTTACACCTCAAAATTGTTAACCCATCCCCTAATATCCACATTCCCAAAATGCCTAAAAATCAACGAATAAGAAGTCTCCTTTCACTTGATTATCACATTTCCCCTAGATAAGCCATATTATTCTTGACAATACATTAACCACAAGTCAGAAAATCTGTACAGTCAAATTTAACTTTTACTGCACTACCTCGGCATGTACCAAGTGCACAACAGATATATGGGGCTGTTTTCGTTTACCTGCTCGTGAGATGGATTAACAGCAGAGATTTGAATAAGTAAAAGATTTGAATAGGAAAAATCTCCTGAAATACAGAAATAGCATAATCCCGGATAAACAAACACGTTGCTTTCACGTTTCGTCCGAACTACCGCTTTAAGGAGATACGAATTTCAAATTGGTACGTGCTTATCCTCTCTCGTGGTATATACAGGGTTTCTCTCGTGCCTGACGTTCAAGGTAAATATGCAAGTGGAGTTATTCAAAAATTCCTGTGAAGCCACGTAGTGGTACAATTGCATTTGTATACCGAAGTATCTACGTACAACGAAATCTCCTTTGACATACGCGAACGTGATGCCTCTTAATATTTTCAATATTTATGCGATATATGGCGCTGCGTTAATACTGCAACTACCAACCGGTCAGAATGGCTGCTTTCAGGTTTTGCATTTTATATTAAAAAATTTTGTTTCCTTTGACATAAGGCGTTGAGATTTTACAACACAAATTTCGAAATTTCCGAATTTTTAGACTTCTAAATTCTTAAATTCCTAATTTTGTACTTTTTTAATTCTCAAATTTTCAATTTTTCAAATTTGTTAATTCTTAAATTGTTAAATTCTCAGGTTCCTAAATTCTTAAATTCTCAAAATTCTAAAAATTCTTAGAATTCTCCAAATTTTCAAACTTATCTAATTCTAAGAATTTTCAAAATTCTCAAATTCTTCGATTCCTATATTTTCAAACTCTAACATTCTAAAGTTCTGAAATTCGTAAACCGTTAAATTTTCAAGTTTTCAATTTCTAAATTTCTGAAACCCCGAATTTCCACAATAATTTAAAAAGTAATAAATTCTCGACAAAAATAAAATACGATAAATTCAACACAATTTCGCCCACGAGTTCTTTTGTTCTTTCATACGACTCAACCGTCATCACGCCCTCACACTCTCGAGCCATCATACGAATCAACCATTTCAAATGCTATTCTATATTTTCTTATTTCCCCATAACGAATTACGCGGTGTCTGCTTTCACACGTCATTCAGCCGGGCCGTGCATAATAGCTCTATATGCTGCACTCATCGCGATACATCGTTTAACCTCGTCGGTTTAAAAAGTATGCGCGGAATCAAATTAGCGAATGTAAATTGGGCAAACTTTCCTCGGCTTCTCAATTCATTCGGCGGCTCTCGACCCAGCTGAATTCTGAGCTAGGTTAATTTTCTTTCTCCGCTGACCATGGCAGTGTAGCTAATTCCAAAACGAGGACACTAGGAACGTTTTCAAGCACGCCACTCGGCCCGGAATCGTAGCCCGAAGGTGGTCCAAGTGTTTCAGCGATCCGGCAAGTCCATCGAGGCTAACTGCACTTTACCACGAGGACTTGAAGTGACGTGTTTCGAGCACCGGAGTGTTTGCCGCGGCCTCATTCCTTCCTCGATCTTCCTTGCCCGCGAATGTCCCCCTTTCTTCCCTGCATTCCCTCTTACCCTTCTGTATATGCGTCGCAGCGTCGGCAATATTTAGCGACGATTAAGCGATGCGAGGAACTTCATATCGTTTCAAGTCTTCATATTTATAAGTGGATCGACTTTGTGTCTACATGTACAGTAAGGTATCGATATAAGAGAATCTCTCGGGTTCCATCTTTCGCTTATATCATTTATTTCCTGTATTCATTCAAGTTTGCCGACCGTAGAAAAGAACGAACGATAGAAACGTTCGAACGCCGAATGTAAACGAAGACGTCCGAACGTAAATGAAAACGACCGAACGTAAACAGCAACACATCGGCGGGACAATCTTAATGCAAAGATAAAACTATTTCTTTTCGATTTTTTTTATATGAAACGTTTACCAAAATATTTGTGGCATTTTCCTGATTAAAATGAGACCAAACACGATGTAATTCGGAACATATTTACTAATAACTCTTAGTATTCAGCTTGTATCAAGACGTAATAAGATTCGCGGTAAACGGACGAGTAATGACACTTCGGGTAACTTCGTTTCCCTTCGGTGCTATTCGGACATCACGTGATACGACAGTCGAAATCTTCTATGATTGAAATGTCTAAATACAGTTGAAAAAAGTGGTACAGATTATACTAAAGTTTTGAAATTACTTTTGAGTCCGATCTTTCGTTTATTATTAAAAATAAGTTACTTATTACTTAGTAAACAATGTCCGTGGAAATTAAAAACTACATATTATTGTATCGATAGAAACTTGGATCGCGGTCTAATCCCGTAGCTATGGTATTGTATTCTAAGATCTAACACCCTTTCTTTCTGTTTCTGTGTACCCTTTTGTTACGCTTTCGAGTCACCGAGGACCGTCGAGGAAGCCAGTTTATCACGGACGTGTGCGTCGCACAACTTCTTCAGCGTAGCATCGTTTTTCCCTCGACTCGGCTTTTCCACGTGCGGATAACTTTTGTGGATACCCCGCATTATCGTCCTCTCGTCTCCCCCTGTGACTGTCTGTTTGTTCTTTACGCTGTGCACGCGCGCCGAAAAGGGGTGACGCTCGCGAGACCGGGGCGGAGGTAAACATCAAAAGAACGAGAACATTGCATACAGAGGTAACGAAAGAAAAATAAAACGAGAGGATACGAGGGGCTAAACGCGGACCACTACGGGGTTAAATAGTTTCAGAGGCTGCCAGTGAAAATTACGATTGACCCTTCTTTTCGCTGTTGGTCCATGACTGTGAAACATGACTCAGAAAACGCCGAAGCGAGAACTGAATTTCTGGAACTTTTTCTGACAAATAATTTTTGACTGATTCTAGAAACCCTGATAAACTTGAAATCAGAACATTCGTTTGAAAAATTCAATTTTTGTATTACAATTTATGTTATATTTTATATTTTTGTTTATCTTAAATATTTTGTATTTTGGTTTATATTTATTTTATGTTATATATTTTGTATTTTACTAAATATATATTAATATGTACTGTATACATTATATATTGCATACAGGGTATTATAAAGATATTTATATATGATATAAAAAAAATATTTATAATGAAACAAAGATACAAAAATACCTTGCAATGACTGCATATGTCGTTACTCGGTGTCTCACTTTTAGCTTCATACGTATTTAAAGCTTTTCCACGTACCTAGAAAAAAATCAGTTTATTAATTATTTCAGCAAGTACTCAGTAGACTACTAAAACTAGTGAAAATTAAATAATATTAAAACTTATAAAATATTAACACTTTAATGGCCGTTCACACACGTTGAATTATTTTGTGAATTTGCATAAAGTTTTTTTAAATTAATTCTTCAAAAATATTGGGCCGGGCGACATTTGACTGCGCAGGCAGCCATTAAAGTGTTAATATAATCCTATTGCAAGTGATTAAAAAAAAATGTACAAATCCCTAAATATACTAAAGTATGTTCAAATCCCCATTTGGGTGTCATGTAACTTACTGGAAATCATTATAAAATCTTTTGTTTGTTCATTTGCCAAAACGGTGTAATAGATTTTCTGCTTGCGATATTTCAGGTTAAAGAAGTGCTTCATACGCTGATTAAAAAGGTGCGGAGATAAGAATAACATCGATAATGGTACTTCGAATCGCTTATCGTTGAAAGAAATTTGCTTACGGTTATTAAAAATATACGCTATATCAAACGGAGACGATTCCATGTCATGGCTATATCGACCACACTCGTGATCGTTGTTCGTATCGAGTTTATAAACCTTTCGTAGTATCGATTCGAGGCTGAATAAATGTTTCTTTTCCGATTATCTAATCTTATCGTTGATATGCGTATCCCGCAACAGTATCAAATTTATTGTAACAGCTTTAACGCTGACTATACTCTGCACATACTAAAAAAGAAACCGAAAGCAAAATTGAAACGTACTCTTTCGCAAAAATTTAGGACAATTTGTAAAATATAGTGTTATACCTTGAAATTGAAAATTTTTAAGGACCAAATATGTACAGCTGAAATGTTTAAATTAAAAAATTTCCAAATTCGCAAATTTAAAAATATGGAAATATACTATGCTATAAATCAATTTTTAGTACAAGCTGTACTGCTAGAAGTTAATAAAGACTACTGTCCAATATTGTTGGAGCACGAAATAAATCAACTGGTATATTGACTTTACCAACAGTATTTCGAGTTGAAACCTTTTTTATGACGCTTGCACATTTGATCGCAAACGATCGTCTATCAACTCAAAATAGCCTTTTCGTGTGTCACTATAACGTAACTATTAGTTTCTAAAATTCAAATCCGTTTCAATGTTTTTCATCTTCGTTCAACACGAACAAATACCCAAGCTAATTCACCGTTCGACTCGCACGGAATTCTTTTAAATTCACATTTACTGACTTTTCGATTCCATAGCAATTTCCTGGGGAGAGGTTTCTCGAAACAAAAGAAAGTTTTGAAGTTTCGAAACTATACACTATTTTTGTGATTCGAAACACTCGAAACCCGGATTAAAAAACGTATAAAGTCAACGAATAAAGAATCGTTTGCAACATGCTTCGAGAATATTTCATCGACAACGATAGAAACGTCTGAACGCCGAACGTAAACGGAAACGTCCGAACAACTGAGCGTACACAAACAGCAACATATCGGTGGGACAATCCTAATGCAAGGATAAAACCTTTTATTATCGTCTTTTTTTATTATGGGACTTTTACCAACATACTTGTGACACTTTCCTGGTTAAAATGAGACCAAACATGACGTAATTCGAAACATATTTACTTGTAATTTCAAGCGCTTAGTTTATATCGACGCTTTCTTGTAATAAGATTCGCGGTAAACGGACGAGTAATGACGCTTCGGCAAACTTCGTTTCCCTTCGGTGTTATTCGGATGACCACGTGATACGACAGTCGAAATCGTAGACTATGGCCGATATGTCGTGGTTGAAAAAAGTGTATATTAACACGATACTGTTAATTAAAAAGTGTACATTGACACAATACTGTCAATATACTAATTTAACACTAGGGTTAGACAATTTAACACTTTATGTTAAATCGGTGTGTTGACATCGATTCTTAAAACAAGACTACAAAACAAAATACTGCTACAAGTTTCGAGAGTATCAAAATTTTCTGAAGCGTAGAATTCGAGTTTCAAGAATTGAAAAATTCGGTTCGAACCCATTCCTACAATTTAAAAACGAGAGAAAAGTGCGGAGTAGAAGCACGGGAAAAAAGAGAGAAATTTTCGCGTAACATTTTCGGTCTGATACTCTAGCAAGTGGATAAAAAAGGCAAAAGAAACTGCTGGCTAGTTGCCTGACCTGCTTGGACAGCGCACCGTATCGAATCGCGGGACAACTTAAAGGGACGAGAAATTGAAATGTCTCCGAGATAGGGCCACAACGTGGAACCAGGTAATCGTTCGCAGAAAGGAAAAGAAAAAAGGAAACAAAAAGAATTCAACTGTTTGAGGCTACAAAGAGGCTGCTCTCGTTAAAGCTGAACCAAGCCGTCCATATGTGCCTCGCCCGTGGCTTTTTTGGGAAGGTGAACTTTCTGATCGTTTTCATCCTTCGGCCGATAAACTGGTTTTAACTCGTTTCAAAGTTCATGGTCGAGAGTGTCCTTTGAAGCCCATGGAAAGCTGCGAGCAATCGCGATTACACTCGACGATTTATCTTGCCATCGAAAATGCGGTGTTATTGAAAGCGTTCGTCAGAGTCCCCTCTCTCAAGATCAATTAGTTGATCGAATATTTTGATCTGTCACTATCGGAAAGATCTCGAGCCATAAAACTCTGTGGGAAGTTCGTATCTTTTTATTACGTTCATGAAAATTAACTGATACTGCTAACCTTTTACATTTCAAGTTCTTGAATTCCCAAATTAAATTCACAGATTCTACAATTTCTAAATTTCTAAATTCCAAATGCCAAAATTATAAAATTACAAATTTTTGTGTCATTAAATTAATAATTTTAAATTTTAACATTTTCAAATTTCAATTTACAAATTTAATGGAATGTTCAAGTTCAAAAATTCTTCAATTTTCAAATGTCATAATTTCCAAACTTGCAAACCAACAAATTAGCTTCATATTTAGTTTAAATGTAAATTTCAAAATTTATCAATTAAAAATCATCAAAAAGACTTCATCCTCTGAATTATATTAAATAAGAATTAAATGTAAAATTAAACTAAAGAATTAAAGTAAATTTCAAATTAAATTAAATTACATTGAATTAAGTTAAAAAAAGAACACTTTTATATTATCTGAGTACATGTTTTATTATTAAGTCATTCAATGCTCAAAAATGAAAAGTTTTCTTTACGCTGTAAGTCCACATATTACACAATAATCTTGATCAAACAATATTTTCAGGTGCCTCTTATCGTTGACTGCTGTTATTAGCATGAATTATATTACCAAAGAACATGGCATGTGAGAAAAATCTGCATCCGGAGGATATTTGTTGAATCACGCAGCTTAAATGTGTCAAGCCCGGAAAAAAATTGGATCGGTTTTTCAGAGTCGGGATCATCGACCCAAGAACAACAGAAAGGACTACCCGTGGCTAAGATAGAGATATGAGTTATATACGCATACGAACCGTCCATAATTTATTTCATCCTAACATGGTCCACAAGAGGGATGAGCTGTTGGTTCAGAATCAAAAATAAATTCAATGCTAAGACAGTTCAATTTAAAGTTACTAATAGATTGCGGAATTGCTGAAAGGATGGTACATGATGTACGAGTATCAAAAAAACAAAGTTACAGCTATTTACAGTAACATATTTTTTATTTCTTTTTTTTAATTTGGTAATTTGAATATTTGAGCATTTAAGAAGTAAAAATTTTTAGATATGTAAATAGGAGAAAAATTAGAAATTTTTTGCTTTGGACAAGTACAAAACATATATAAATATGTAAAGGCAAAACATGTATAAATTTTGTACTTTGGACAAGTACAACATTTGTAAATATGTATATATGTAAACTTGTAACTTGGTATTTCTACATTTTAGTTGGAAAGTTTAATATCTCCAAATTCTTCAACACATTATTTTTGCTAACATTTAGTAAGACTTTAGTGGTAACAAAATGTTAAAACCTTGTATTTTCTTGTATAATATAATGTTCACCTCATGTTCAAATATTCAACTTACTTGTAAATACACGTTTATGTTAAAACATAATAACATTGCAATACAAGTACTTATTCTCTCGGTTAACAAAATATGAAATTTCTTTGAATATAGGTAGCCACTTTTGCATAGCCCTGTAAGTCCCAGCGATACTTGCAAACACCTACCTGCCCAGATAAGGTCCCCTGTGACCAATATAATCGGACATTACAACACACCCATTTCATCCATAAAAATGATACCCGATCAAGGAAAAAGAAGAGGTCAATACATGGTATCAATTTCAGAATCCTGAAATTCAACTATCCCCGCATAGCAGATAAGGCATATCCCGTCCGCATTACCTGAAGCGACATTTATGCATAATAATCGCGAGACTTCACGACATTGCGTGTAAACGTTCTATTTATATGCGCCACTAATTCGCGGCAAACATCGGCGAAGTATTCACAAGAGGAGCAGGAGGAGAACACGAACAGAGAGGAGAGATAAAATGATGGCAGACCAACGGAGGTAGCAAAGCGAAGAGAAATGAAAAAGTAGGACCGCCTACGGCAGGTAGAGGTGCACCTGCTCCATATACGCAGGGTGCATCATCTTCCAAATGAAATCTCTACCTTTTTAAGCAGACCGTGTGAACCAGATTGCATCTACACCCGATATTAACGCTAAACTTATCGAGCTATAACGAATACCTCGCACTAGAGGTCGGCAACCTTTCTGCAGTTAAGAGCCATCTTTTTCCCAATGTGATAAATTATTTTTTTAAAGAGCCGAAAGTACATACATCGGTAATATGTATTAGAAAAAATATGACCGTTATCTGCTGTGAAACATGAGTTTTGTATTTGCAAGGACAGAAATGTGAAAATTATGCAAAACTTCTGAAATAAGATAATATTTTCAAGTCTACTTTAGAAATATCGGAAACGTGATGTGCATAAACATGGAGTATATGGAAATAAGTATAAAGGACAAGAAAAATAAATATAAAGCATAACTCATTGTCAAGCACTGAGTGGAATTTCGCTTTTATGAATAAAACAAAATATGAAAGCGACCACTGTGTGCAGTTGATGCGACGTACAACTTTGAATAAAAAAATGGAAGCGTTCTTTGCAACGTAAAAAAAGTACTACAATGTAAATTACGAGAAGAGAAATTATGTGTACATTAACATTTAAAATTCGAGTAATGTATTTATTTTTAAACCATTCCTCTATTTTTTCTTATATTTCGACACTTCGATGTACTACAAAAATAAGTAACAAAAATACATTTGTATAAATTAGTAGAGCAAATTTTATGTTTTAAGAACGTAACATTTATGAAATTTAAAATAACAAATAATAATTGTTAATAAAATAATAAAACAAATAATAATATTAAAAATGAAAGAAAAACAGAAACTAATCTTCAGATTAATTTACAAAAAATACGAAAGATATTTCTATTTAATGAAACGAATAAAAATAAATAAAAAATACTACTTGTATTAAGATATCGTTAGATCCAACGAGTTTAAAGGGATAAGATAAACGAGGAAACTAACGCAAGAGAAAAAGACTTCTTGCAACATTGAAATTTTCAATCAGTTCGCAAACAATGTCGATATCTAATCGACCACGCGGATATTCGATATAAAATAACTTTTTACCGTCAACAGCGATTCGTCCAATAATTCTAGCGCGTCGACAGCTGTTAGATTTTATCTAAGCGATTAAATATTTGATCGTAATTCAAATTTACTGTAAGTCGTAGGTAACTGCTGTAAGTGTCGTGCAAAATTTACATATTGCGAAAAGCGTCGTAAAAATCGAACAATTCGGTATCGCGATGTACACGTACGCGAATAAAATTAAAATCGATGTTTTATGAAGGTGGAGATCTGGTACGGGCGTCCTTGGAAATCCTTTTTAAGGATCGCTGACGCACCCTGTATTCTCTGACAAGTCCCGAACACCTTGAAATCGTGTCAGCCAAGGGTACAGTCAAAAGCAAATCTGGCTTCCTTACGAAAAAATGTCTGAACCATTAGGGGGAGGAGGTCTACTATTTAAGGACTTTTCAAGATTCTACAATTTATGAAAATATGAAAATCTAGGAATAGACTAAGAATTTTGGAATCTAAGGATTTTGGACTCAGAATTGAAGAACAAGAACTGAAATATTGAGAACTAGGAAATCTTCAATTTAGGGATTTCTTATGATCTAAATCTTCAAAATCTAAGAATGTGAGAATTTGGAATTTTGGGACATAGATATTTTTGGGTTCAGGAGTGTTTTCATCTACGATTATTTGAATCTAGCGATTTTATGATCTGGGTACTTCAGAATCTAGGGATTTCAAGGATCTAGTGATTTGTACGTATCGGGATTTTTTACTCGAGGACGTTTTGATCTAGGGGTTTTAAATGCGGGGATTTTTCGGGACTAACAATTTTTTAATCTAGGGATTTTTACGCATAGGTATTTTGGTCTAGGTTATTTTGCATCGATGGATTTCGGCCCTAGGGATTTTGTGTATATACATTTTTTGATCTAGTGATTTTAAGGATTTGGAATATTGGAGATTTTTGGATTTTTGAGAATTTTAGTTGTTGGGATATTTTGATTTAAGTATTTTGTGGACTAGGAATTTTTTCATCTAAAAATTGCTGACTGAAGACCTTTGAATCTAGGAATTTTTTCATATATCAATATTTTGATCTAGGAGTTTGTTAAAATGTTGAAGACAAGGAATATACAAATTTTTTATAATATATAAAAAATATATACAATTTAGGGATTTCAATCCTAGGATCCAGGATTGTTTGGTCTAGGTTTAACCCTTTGCACTCGAAGATAATTTTATTGTTTGCAAACAGCAACTTTAAAACTTATTAATTAAAATGTTAATTGAGTTCTTTTGAGATTATTATTTCTCTACTAATAATTTCCACTATTGTCTGTTTCACTATGTTTATACATCCCACGAGTACTATTATAGAATTAGTTAAAAAATGCTTATTTCAAATTATTGTTATAAATCTAATGGCGCCTGAGAGGCGCCACTCGAGCGCAAAGGGTTAATATCTGTAGATTTTGCAATCTCGGGATTTGGGAATTTAGAAATTGAAGAACAGTAAAAAATGATAATGTTGATATTTAAAAATGTAAGAATTAGTTCGGAAAGTTTAGAAATATCAGAATAAGAAAATTTGTCACATTTAGAGATGCATCGTCATCTAAAAGAAGCCTATGTTGCACTCGAGTGTACACAGAGATGCTCGCGTGCACAAGGAATCTTGAAGACCGTGGGAACATCGTCAGGGATTACGTCGTATCCTATGTCCCCGATCTTCTAAATTACGATATCCCCTAGCTCTCGTACCTATATATCGCGAAAACTGACTTCTTTTGACTTCAACACATTAACTGTTACGTCACCCACATTTCCTTCGAATAAAAATACACAGTATGTCTGAAAAGTAACGGAACTTTTTGAATTTAAGGAACACTATTAGCGACATCTATAAAAACAATATGCTATTTGAAAACAGTATTCCTTCCCTACGAAACAAACCAATCGTTATTGGAATCGAGCAACGAATTGTAAACTTATAGCGTTTAAAGCGACAGAACCTTTCGTCACCGTGTCACAAAATCACGATGGAGCAAAGAGCGAATATTAAATTCTGCCCGGTAAAGCTCGGTGAAACTTTTACAGAAACATTTGAATTAATGAAAAATGTTTATGGCGACGATTGTTTATCCCGTACACGTGTGGTCGAGTGGTATAAGCGATTCCAGGATGGTCGCGATACTTTGGAAGACGACCCAAAGCCAGGTTTTGGGTTTTTCTAAATTCTAAACGATTCTAAAGGTATTATACTTCGGGAATTCGTTCCACAGGGACAAAATGTTAATGGCGAATATTATCTGGGTGTTATGGAACGTTTGTGGAAAAGAATCGTTCGTGTGAGGCCCGAATATCGAGCGCCAAGGAGTTGGTTTCTGTTGCATGATAATGCACCATGTCACAGAACTGTCGCAGTTCGTGAATTTTTGGCGAAAAAACCTAACAAGTCTGTGTGCTCCAACATCCTCCATATTCGCCCGACTTATCTCCATGCGATTACTTCCTTTTTCCAAAATTGAAATTAGCCATGAAAGGAACGTTTTATGACACTGTTACACGAGTCCAAGCAGCTGTGACAAGGGTGATTGAAGCGATTCCGCAAAACGACATAAAAAAATCTATGTTAACATTGCCTGAGCGTGCCCAGCGGTGTATTGATGCGGAAGGGATATATTTTGAATAAAAAAAATTAATTTTGGCAAAATAACTAATACTTTTTTTTTTTATTTAAAAAGTTCCGTTACTTTTCAGACATACTGTGTACATTTGTAATATGGAGCAGTAGGGTGGTCCTTAGTTATTAGAGTTCCATATTTTTTTTCGCTTTTTCATGATCTCCCCCTAAAATTTTGAAACTTGGTGAAATAATTGTAAAGTTTCAGGGTGATTGGATAACCCGAAAACAATCGAGTTGTTTTCAAATTCGTACGATTTCAGATTAACATCAAATATTTATTTATTCATTGCCTTAAATCATATGAGATTTATACAGCAGACATAAAGTACATTACAGTTAGTTTACAGTAGGTATAGTACAATAGTACAATGCATCAGTATAGTAGTTAGGTTACATTCATACATATGTAAATTATACAGAAGTGAATACAAATTAAGAAGTAAGAAAAGAAAAATACAATTGTTCATTAATACTACACTGATTAACATCAAATATGTTTGCAACCCTATATTTTGAAAGTATCAATATTTTGTAATAAAAATATAATTGTGTAATAGCACAAAATTATGAAATTTTAGCGTTGCACTCCTTAATTTCTATTACCTACCAACTCCATTTACAAAATAGATCAAAAAGAGGTTCTCAATAAAATGTATCGCAACAGTGTGGGGTATGTGACAAATTTTTCATTTATTATAAATAGTAAATAAATGAAAATATATTCGAGCAATCTATTTATCTGAATTATTTATAAGATCCAAGAGAAATGTGATGTCGACACTCGACATACGAGTGCAGAGGGTTAAACTTGATATGTAATAGCGTTTAACCGGATGTGACTGCTGGCCAACTGGGAGCTGTATACAATTTGTTCAGAAGTTGAAAAATTTTCTAAAAATCTTGATCGTATTAGCACTTAATGAATTTTTTTTAATAGTTATAAACAAAATATTCTTTATTAAAATTTATCTTATACACTGAATAAGTTATTATTAAATTGTACGTAGTTTTTAATATACTCTGGGTTAATGTAGATATATTAAATTGAATTTGAAATGTCTCATGAATAATTCGTTCTTTCATACCATACCCTAATACTTTTTGCGCAGAATGCAAACATTCGATTTACTTAAAAGATAAATATAAAATTACGTTTCTATAAAATCGTTTTTAACTAAATTTGATTAAATTCGAAAAACGCTAAAAACGAAATCTGATTAAATCGGAGACCGCAATTTGCTTAAAAGTAAATCTGATTAAATCGAACTCCCGCCCGATTCACGAGAAACCAACGAAAACCAAGATTCGATAAAACTTTTTACAACTTCAGAAATGTCTTTACGACACTTCGGATCGTTCTCAATTTTCATGACATTTCTACTGTTCGATTCTTGGCAAGCGAGCCAACGCTATTCCAAATTCTTCTCGATGAAACTGCATAATCTTGGACGCGTCGATATCGTGGGCAATAACACGAACTTTTGTTATCGGGGACGTCCACGAATCTACGTTTCCGAGGCACGTCGCACGAAATGTATACAGTAGCTCGCGAAAATAGTCGAATATCATTTGAAACGTATACCACTTTTTAAATTGGAATACCCAATCTCTATTATTAGATTGCTATGTATTACATGACCAATTTCGGAAATAGAATAAGTCGGACAGGTTTGGTGATAAGGATAAATTAAGTAAACTATGATTATTTAACTAATAGAGAAAGTTTAAATTAATATGTTTGATTACTATAATGGTGTTATGTAAAGGGAAGTTCCTGTGCTTCAAGGAAGCTTCCTTTCGTAATGCATGTCACAGACGTTGCAAATGTCCAAAATTTACAAATGTCATAAATACTACAAATATCAGAAATGTCATAAATGTTATGAATGATATGAATGTTATAAATGTCACAAACATCACAAATGTCATTAACGTCATGAATGATATGAATGTCACAAATAAAACAAATATAAATGTCATTAATATCACAAACGTCACAAACATCATAAATGTCATGAATGATATGAATGCCATAAATCTCACAAACATCACAAATGTCATTAATGTCACAAATATCATAAATGTCACTAATATCACAAACGTCACAAATGTCATAAATGTCATGAATGATATGAATGTCATAAATGCAACAAATATTACAAATGTCATTAATGTCACAAATATCATAAATGTCATTAATATCACAAACGTCACAAATGTCATAAATGTCATGAATGCCATAAATGTCAGAAACATCATAAATGTCATAAATGTCATGAATGATATGAATGTTGCACATGTCACAAATATCACAAATGTGATAAATGTCATGAATGTCACAACTGATATAAATGTCATGAATGTCACAACTGACATAAATGTCATGAATGTCACAACTGACATAAATGTCATTAATGTTATGAGTGTCACAAATTCACAGATTGCATGAAGGACATAAATGTCATCAGTGATATGAATGTCACAACTAACATAAATGTCATGAATGTTATGAATGTCACAACTGACATAAATGTCATGAATGTTATGAATGTCACAAATGTCACAGATTGCATGAATGACGTAAATGTCATCAGTGATATGAACGTCACGAATACCACAAATGTCATAAAAATATAATTGTCACAGCTGACATAATTGTCGTATACTGTGAATGTCACAAATGTTATAGACTGCATAAATGATATGAATATCACAAATGTCACAAACGTCGCAAATGTCACAAACGATATAAACGTTATAAATGTCAGAAATGTCACAAATGTGTAAATGTCAGAAATATCGGAAATGTCACAAATATCATAAATGTCAAAAACCTAAATGCCACAAATGCAATAAATTCATAAATTCATAAATGTAACGAATATCATAAACGTCATAAATACAAACGTTATAAATTTCAAAATCTTAAATTTAAAACAGACTTCTATATTCGCGATTTATTGAAGTCACGTTACAACACGCATGTCCACATACGTACTTATGTTCGTTCCGCAGCTTCAACTTCGAAATCGAGCTAGTTTCATGTCGATTGACGACTATCGAGAACAGCAGAGAAACTTTCCTCGATCCCGAGAAACTTCAGAAGAAGAAGATACAACAACCGGGATGAAGAAGAGCACGAAAGCATCTCGTAGAATCGAGATCGAAATTGAGCAACAAAGACGAAAGATCGTTCTGGCAACGGTATATCCTGGACCGGAAGTTCTGTCCAAATATTTTATACGAAGGCGACACGGGTGGCACAATGGACAGGTCAGTGGCCTTCCTTTAAGAAGATTCTGTCGCAGGATGTTCTCACAAAGGAAACAACCTCCTTTTGTCAAACCAGAAACAGGGATTCACGGTTAACTTTCTTTACGGAATAACGCCCATTTTCTTGGATTATTGTTTGCGATGCTAGCGAACTGACGACTCATGCGTATAACGTTTGATAAGCTCAATAGCACTTGACTGTATGTGTCTGAATCAATATTCAAGATCCGAGTAGTCTGAAATATATTTTTCCTCTTATACTTGTAATACCATAAGTTTCAATGTGAAGAGAAATTGTAAATATTCAAAAATTTAGAAATTTGGAAATTTAGAAATTTGGAAATTCAGAAATTTAGGAAAGAAATTCAAATTCTTAAATTTAGAAAATTTGTTTATTTGTAAATTTAGAGATTTCAAAAAAATTAATTAGCCAATTTAGAGATTTCAAAACTTCAAAATTGTAACACATGTGGATAAAACTTTCATATCTTTAAATTCTGCAATTTGTCAATTTTACAAAAAATAAATGGAGGAAAATGATAAAATATAGAAATCTTAAATTAGTAGTTTTTCTAATTTAAAAATTCAGATATTTTTAAATACAAGAATTTACTAATTTGAAAAAATAATATGAATATTTAAAAATCTAAAAATTTAGAAATATACAAGCATACAAATTTCAAATCTTCATATTAGTAAAAATTATTTTCAGATCGTTAATTTTCAAAATTAGTAAATGATAAAGTTATTAATTTTTATATTTATCAAAATTATTTAATCAACTCAACACGCCATTTTTAAATTAAGTAATTTGATTGACTTTTAAAATGTCATAGTAGCTACTTTGAGAGCCACATTTGTTTAAAGTTTCACGAACGGTTTTAAAGTATATGCGGGTAACAAATTATACCTGAAGCTGATTAATTATTCCAAGAACGTATAGCATAACTTTCTCTTCTCCGTGTAATTTTTGTAAAGCAGCATTTGTGCTCTTACCAGCTATTTTTACTTTCTTTTGATATTTCTTTGTATATTTTTGTTGGATTCCGATTTATTGATCAGTTTCCTTTACAACAAGCACTTAAGATCTAGTATCTCGCTGCGATTCCACTTCTGTCTACTCTTACGTATTAGAATGATTATACTCAAAAAGCTGTTCTGGGGAGCTTCGGAGGTTCTTTTAAGGATTTGGGTTTTGGTTTTGGAGGTAGTGGGAGTGAAGAGAAGGACCAATAGGGATTGTCGGATATCAAGGAGTCAAGCGTATTATTCAGAGTCAGTGAGTAAGGGTTCAAGGGTCGTGTGACTAATTGTGTACGGAAAGATGACAGGATTTGGATTTAGTTCGGAACATAAAAATATTGACTATCCTAGAGTGTTACAAATACTGACTAATCTAAAGAAATAAAGATATTGACTAACCTAAAGCGATATCCAACACCTCCCTCCTCAAGATTGGAGGGTAACCGACAATAACTAGTCTAACATAGATACATAATTATTCTAAACCGATAATAATGAATACATAATTTTCTAACGCAAAACGGATAATACATATACAATTACAAAAGAAAAATTTTTTTCCTTAACGCAGTAATTAATCTTTCTTTTTTTTTTTTTTTATATATATATACACATATACATATAATATTATACTTAATTTCTAATTGTAATATATAGTTCTTAATTAATCATTATACAATGGAATTATGTTTTTTTTCACAACGGGGTTGTACTTTTACGTACTCTTGATCTTGTTAAATACCTAATTGGTTGTGGTGATTCTTCATTTTCAGTGATTGCTGATGTGGCACTTGTTGTTGGTTGAGTTCTTGAACAAGCGTTGAAAGTTACGGTTTCTGTTGGTGTCATCGATTGACCAAAGTTACAATTCACAAAATTCTTTATGATTGGTGGTAGCGTTTGTCCTGTCGTAGGATGAGTAGTGGAACAGCATAATCGTCGGATCCAATGAAGACATCTGGAACAATTCTTCAGTATGATGAGTAGTAAAATTGCACCAATTACTCCAAGGACGATGGTATACCACTTAGTGTGTGTTATTATGAAAGGTTCGTTTATTTGTTTCGTAAGGATATCTTCGAATTCATTAAGCTTTTTATTAGCATATTTTAAATCAGAGAGATCCATGTTGGTCAGATGAATAGTCCTTAACTCCGGAGATTTTATTTTTTCCAAATGTGGAGTTAAAATGCAGCAGTCGTCGTTTATGATATTAATATTTGGAATGTAATAAGTAATATTACTATTAATTTTATAAGTTGTTTCGAGTGCAAAAAGGTTTGTATAACCCTTGCAGTTGCTTTGTAACCGAAAAATTCCGGTTTTCTCCAATATGACGTCTTCCATATGATTTTCGTTACAAATTATCGTTAGCGTTGTTGGATTTTGGAGGACGTAGATCCATTGGTTATTCGTGATGTATTTCCAGGTTTCGATTGTGGCTTTTATAGTTTTGGTTTCGCAATCATCTGGAATCTCCTTGACGTGTGGTGACAACATACTGACTTCACAAACTTGTTGCGTTGTCGTTTGAGTCGTGTGGAGATCGTAACAGATGTAGAGCTGATCTAGATACTCGATGCATTCAGACAATTCCTTTAGGAAAGTGACTTGTGTTTTGGACTGAGATATAAGGATGTAATTGTTTCGAGGAACTATGTAGGAATAAAAAGATGAGTCATTATGTTGGATTGGGAGTGGAATGAGCTCATAGATATCAAAAACCATTTTTCTCACAAGAGGGATATTAAGAACAAAAATAACTATATCAGTAGATGTAATCATTTGAAGCTGAATTAATTTATAAAATGATCGAATGTGCTGTGGTTCTGGTTTCATGATTAAATTTAATTCTCCTTTATAGTTTTTTAATTCTTCATATAAGATTTCAGGGGTTATAATCAATGGTGAGATGATATTGTGCTCGGCCAGATTAATTGCTTCAATATACTGATTGTATTCACGAGTGATACGATTTGAAAGCGCAAGAAGCGAAGTAATCTGTTGAGTAACTACTGTTTCCATCGTTAATCGTGTTATGTATGAGTTTGTTTGAATAGTGAATTCATTAATTTTTTGAACATTCTCATTCATAACTGCTTCTTGGTATTTCAAGGAAGAAATAGAATTATTAAAATTTCTAATTGTACTGGCTATCACTTGTACCTGAGACTTGAGCAATGTCTGCGTTTGCTGATTATTGTTTAATAGAGCCTTGATACTATCTTCATAGTATTGGGCATCAGCGGCGTCAGGTACACCGAAGATCCATTTAAGCGCATATGACACACCATTAATAAGTCCTCGCCTTTTCCTAAGTGAAGACTGTCGACTCAGTTGTTGTAAAATATTATGTTTTTTTGCTATTTCATCTAATTCATTTTCAATCAATTTGAGAGTTCGCTCACAGTGATAACTGACATGATTATTATGAGAAGGATCTTTAACAACTGACGTACAAATGCTTTGTGTTTTTATAAAATATTCATTTAACATACGAGTAGCATCATTTATATAAGTGACATTGATATGAGCTAATAATGTTAATTTAGAATTAGTAATTTGGGCGATACCTTTTTTATTATAAAAAATTCCGCTTGAATTAATAAGTGGTTGGTTATGATAGTAATGACTCGTTATCAGGAGAGGTAATAGGAGGAGGAATGGAATCGTCAGATTCATCTGGAAAAAACATATTGAGAAGGTTAGTATGGTATTTCTTTTTCTTTTTGCCGATTAGAAGTTCTACTGTACTATTTGGAAATACTCGAGTGATTCGATAAGGTCCATTAGCTTTTGGAGAAAGTTTCTTTGATAATCCTAATTTAATTTGAACATTTTTAATTTTTACGAGATCATTAACTTTAAATTTTACTGGTTCAGAGCTACGATCGTAATATTTTTTACTTGCTTTCTTTGCTTCAATGATATTTTCTCGCGCGTGTTTAAAGCCTGTATTTAATTTATATTGGAGAGATCTAATATAATCGTCATAAGTATAATGGAATTTAGGATCCCGCGTGATTGAAGAAGGTAAATAAGCTTTCCTACCATAGAGTATTTCATAGGGTGAAAATTTAGTGGACTTATGAATTGAGGTGTTGTAACTAAACATTGCGAATGGTACAAATTCGTCCCAATCTTGTTGTTTATTATTAACATAATGTGTAAGATAATCCTTCAAAGTTAAATGGGATCGTTCAAGGGCACCATTGGTTTGAGGGTGATAGGGAGTAGAGGACAGATGTTTTGTTTGAAATAGTTTATTAAATTCCTTAATTAACTTCGACATGAAATCAGAACCTTGATCAGATAAAAGTGTTTGGGGAATTCTAAAATTAAGGAATATTGATAATAAGGATTCTGCTACTGTTTTAGCCTCGTGATCCGGCACAGGAAATGCAAATGAGAATTTCGATAAATCATCTTGCGCGGTGATAATAAAACGATTCCCTTTTTCCGTCAACGGAAGGGGACCTACTACATCGATGGCAAGCTTCTCAAATGGAGTTTCAGAAGTTGTTGTGATTTCCATTGGTTGCTTTGTTGGTTTAAAATTTGTCTTATTTAATTGGCAAGAACGGCATTTCTTTATATAATTTCTAATATCTTGCTTCATTGTGGACCAATAATAACGTTCTTTTACTTTAGAATATGTTTTATTGAAGCCAAAATGTCCTGCTAACTTGCTATCATGACATTCTCTTAATATAGAGTTTACTTCATCTTGATCTTTTGGAACTAATTTAGTGGTATTCAAAAATTTTATTTTATTACGAGGAAAAATAAAGGTTATCATTTCATTTAACATATGTGGTTTGATACTATTTCCTTTCTCTGGTGGGACAAGAACAAACGATTTTTCTTTTATTAAATTCTTTAGTTTTATTAGACATTCAAAAATATTTTTATATTCAATCCTATCGTGATGTAGACTTTTAGCGAAGAGAATATACAACGTTTGTTTTTCATTTTTTAATTCATTTAAGCCATTAGTAGCTGGTTTTAATTCATTAACATCGAAATTTGACTGGACATAATCAGAGTAGGGGTTACTCTCATCTAGATCTTCAGACCAAAATATTACAATTGAATCATTTACTTTTTGTAAGGGCGTGTTTTCTGATTGGAACTCAAATATCTCTTGATTGGTATAATGAAATTTAACAAAATCTTGATATGTTTTATTAGATTTCGGAATTATATTAATGTTAATAGGTGCTTCTTCAACGGCTTCCGGGGTAAGACGCGATAACCCATCCGCGTTAGAATTGACTCTACCTGGTTTATATTTAATTGTATATTCGTACTCATTTAAACGTAATCGCCATCTGACAAGTTTAGAAGACGGATTCTTACAATTCATTAACCATTGAAGAGGTCTATGGTCAGTGTATATTGTGAAATTTTGTCCATATAGATATGGTCTAAAATGATCAACGGTGTCAACAATAGCGAGCAACTCCTTTTCAGTAGTAGAATAGTTTTGTTCGGCATTATTTAATGTTCTTGAATAATATGCTACCGGTAAATCTTTCCCATCTGTAATTTGTGATAATATTCCTCCGATTCCTACATTTGAAGCATCACAAGTAACTATAAAAGGTTTAGAGAAATTAGGATATTGTAATAATGGTTCTTGTATTAAAGCAAATTTGAGTTTTTGAAATGCATTTTCTTGTAATTCAGTCCAATAAAAAGGGGTATCTTTTTTTAATAAAATTGTTAGGGGTTTAGCAATTGTTGAGAAATTGGGAATGAATTTACGGTAGTAACCTGTCATTCCTAAAAATATCTTTACACCTTTTTGATCTCGGGGACGTGGAAGTTTTTGGATTGATTGTATTTTAGCTGGATTTGGTTTAACTCCTTTATTTGAGATTATATGACCTAAATATTGGCATGTCTTTTGCATAAATTCGCATTTATTGGGTTGTAGCTTAAGGGAATTTTCACGTAATCTTGAAAATACATTAGCCAATTTTCTATTATGATCTTCTATATCTGATCCATATACAACAATATCATCAAGATAAACAAAGCATTGCTTATTAGTTAATCCCGTTAGTACTACATTCATCATTCTTTGAAAACAAGCTGGGGCATTTTTTAATCCAAATGGCATACGATTAAACTCATAGTGACCATCTGGTGTAGAGAAAGCTGTTTTAGACGAATCTTTAGGGTCCATTGGAATCTGATGAAAGCCTTCTATAAGATCTAATGTTGTAAAATACTGAGCATGACCTAACTGATCTAAAATATCTTCAATGTTCGGCAATGGGTATGCGTCACCAATGGTTTTTTCATTCAATTTACGATAATCGATGACTATTCTCCATTTTTTTATACCCGAAGCATCAAGTTTCTTTGGAACCACCCAAAGTGGGCTAGACCATGGACTAGTAGATGGTTTTATAATTCCCTGTGCTAACATCCTTTCTATTTGTTTTGAAACCTCAGTTTTGTGAATTTCAGGGTATCGATACGACTTTACATGGATAGGTTTATCATCATGAGTAGGGATTTTATGTGTTATAGCTGTAGTAGTGGTTAAAGTATCATTAGGAAGGAAAAATATGTCTTCAAATTCTTCACATAATTTCTTAATTGACAATTTTTCTTCTTCATTGAGATGATTAAGGCGAAGATTTTCATTTAATAAATTGATTCGTTTCGATTTCTCATTTATCTTTTCTTCTGATACTTCAAAAATTTGAGCCTTTTCGGGTAACGGTTCGATTTTAATAGAAGGTTTACCAAAGGATAGTTTTTCCACTGATCTATTTATAATTGTAATAAGAGCTTCATCATTAGCTGTGATTTTAACTATAGCATTAGGAATTAATAATGTTTTTTCTCCGTTTAAAGCAGTAGCATGAATTACTCCTTCTTTAAGTTTAGATGGATTACATATTTTAATTTTCGCAACCATTTCTGATCTTGACCCAATAGTAATTAATTCTTCCGATTTTTGAGCCGTATTAAAATTTAAAGGAATAGGAAATGGGATACAATTGATATTAATGCAATTATTCTTATAAGATATTTCGGCATTTGTTGTATTGAAAAAATCATTGCCTAATAAACCATCGAAGGGTATATTTGATTCATCATTGTCATCAATTAATTGAAGATCGACTAAAAATTTATTTTGGTGAATACTTAATTCTATTTGGATTTCTCCAGAAGTTTGAATAGGTGCATTTTTCTTTATGCCCGTTAAAATTATAGTTTTATCATTGGAAATTCGATAATCACTAAGACTTTTCTTTTTTATTAAGGAGACTGAGGCTCCTGTGTCTATAAGAAATTTTAGAACCTTATCAGGAGAGTTGGCAGAAGAACATTCGACTAATATGTATGTTAGATCATTATTATTAAGATTGACATGAGCAAAATTAGAATTTGAGAATTCACTTATGATAGATTGTTCTATTTGTTTTATATCACGTTGAGGAACGAAAGACTCATTTTCTTTATGAAAATTGATATGGTGAGAATCTGAATTTTGTCTTTGTAAATTTTCGACCGTGTTATTAGTTTGAGAAGTACTAGGGAATTGAAAATTGGATGTTTGCATCTCCGTTTCATGGAAATTAATTGATTGCTGATTGTGAGAATTAGAGCTAGTTTGACCATTCCTGTTTCTTTTAACATTTGACAAGAATCTTTTAACACACTCTTCAATCGAATGACCTGATTTTTTACAATAGGCACACACAGTGATCTGTCTGTTAGGTTGTCTACTACCTGACTGTGCATTAAATCTATGATTTTGTTCTGGTCGTTTAATGTAAATATTTGAATTTTGTGAGTATGAGGGTCTGTAATTGGGTTGTCCTTGAGTAAAATGAATTGATCTGGAATGATTTATAGGTTTAGGATTATTGAAGCTACTTGAATAATTTTGTGAATGTTCATATCGTATTTTAAGAGCTTTCTCTTCGGCAATTGCAGCAGTAAAAGCATGATTAATAGTATTAAATTGTCTATAACGAAGCATTTGAGATATTTGTGGATGAGAATGATAGATAAAACGATTTAATGTCATATCAGTTACCATTGCAATACGCCCTGCAAGTGTATTTTCTTCTAATTCAGAACTATGGATAGTTGCTAATATTCTAGACGACAAATCTTCTAATCTTTGGAAAAATTGAGAGATATTTTCGGTTCTGCCCTGTCTCATTGAGTTAAGATCTTCAAGAAGCTGATCAAGTGATTTTTTATCTTGGTACAAATTTAATAATAATTCCGAAATTTCTTCCCATGTCGTTAAATTACAATGTATATCGATTTGTTCCCTGGCTTTTCCCGTGATTTTACTCTTTACGTACAGCAATAAAAGAGATTTTTGTGATTCATGAGCGTTTTCAAATACTGCATCTACTTGTTTAATGAAACTTCGAATTTTAAATCTATCACCATCAAATGTATCGGGAATTAATTTAGTGAGAAATTCAAGACTAGCACGTGGTGCGTCTACAACTTGATTATGAGCCATAATTATAAAATTATTAGGGTAAGAGAAAATAACAGAAGGAAGGAATCGTGAAAACAAACGAATATCTAGAGAACTGTGTCACTCACGATGATGGAAAATTCTTTGCTGTTGGGGCTGGAGTTGCTAATTCCAGTTATATTCTCCCAGGTTGCAGTGCCTTTCCGTATCAGTTGTCGTGGTTCCTTGTGCCTTGTTTCCTTCGTTGTCCAGTTCCGCAAAACCGCCACTTGAATTCCAGGAGTGAAGTTGCTAAGTTCACTTTTTATCCACTGGTAATTAAAGTACTGGACATCCCATCCTCGTCGCCAAATTTTATGTTGGATTCCGATTTATTGATCAGTTTCCTTTACAACAAGCACTTAAGATCTAGTATCTCGCTGCGATTCCACTTCTGTCTACTCTTACGTATTAGAATGATTATACTCAAAAAGCTGTTCTGGGGAGCTTCGGAGGTTCTTTTAAGGATTTGGGTTTTGGTTTTGGAGGTAGTGGGAGTGAAGAGAAGGACCAATAGGGATTGTCGGATATCAAGGAGTCAAGCGTATTATTCAGAGTCAGTGAGTAAGGGTTCAAGGGTCGTGTGACTAATTGTGTACGGAAAGATGACAGGATTTGGATTTAGTTCGGAACATAAAAATATTGACTATCCTAGAGTGTTACAAATACTGACTAATCTAAAGAAATAAAGATATTGACTAACCTAAAGCGATATCCAACATTTTTTTACCAAGCTTTATTCTTTGGCCATCGCGATTATCGATAAACTATAACCCCTGCCGGTTACAAGTTTTTAGAGCAATAAGCTTCATTAATCCTTAAACGACCGATCGTAAAACTTCGGTGACAGCCGATAGGGGGTCAATTTTTACCCGTTCTTTGTTATACGAACTTCAAAATGAATTTCTTGATAGAGCAATTTTACACGAGAAATTTCAGATCAATTTCTTTTAGACTTTAATAATGTTTAGTTCAAATTTCTAAAATTCTACAATTCTATAATTCTAAAATTCTAAATTTCTAAATTTTCAGATTTTTAATTTCTAAGCTTTCAAATTTCTGACCTTCAAATTTTTTAATTTCTACATTTCCATATGTACAAAGTTTTAATTTTTAAGTTATAAAATTACCAAATTTCTACATTCTTGTCTCTAAATTTCTAAATTCTCAAGTCTATAATTTTACCCTACGAATTCTGTGGAAAGGGCAACAACGCCTGACAAGGCAACACAAGGAGCTAATAATCTATTATGCATAGTCTATGATTAAAAACAAAAACGAAATCTAAATGCGCCTCACTTCGTTCACTTGCTGCGCAGAAGAGTAACATACGTACACTGCGCATATACATGTACGCATGCGCAGTAACGTCCTGTTCTCTTAGTAACAGATTCCTAACATTTCTTCATAACCTAAAAATCATTCGAAAGAGCATTAAACTCTTGAAAACGAAAATAGTATCTAAAACTTTGAATAATCATATCAAAAGGTTAAGCGTTTCATTTCTCATTATCCTGTAGCGCAGATGAGAACGAGTGTCATATGCAGCATCCGAGGAACGATAAACCTATAAAATTGAAAATAAAAACCTCTAACTGCGCAGTGAGACTGTCTGTCAACAGCGGTGCACGATCAATATATCCTTCATCGATGACAGATAATGTATCTTTCAGTGTCGGTAATCGTTCGTTTCACGCGTTTCATGTGACACGGCTTAAAGTTTCCGTCGGACACAAATGAATAAGGGGTTCTTATCGATAATGGTGCAATAAAATTGATAGATGCAGCTATAGACCCTTTTCCGTTCGCTACATCTTTTATACCTTGCTCTGATATCCTCTTCCGAACGAAGAAATATCGCTTTTCTGCTTTACTGGCTCAGTCAACGTAACACACATTATTTTTCGATATTTTATGCCCACGACTTAATAGTTCGAGTCATCTTCCTTTCGTTTTATAACTGTGCGATATTTTGTTTGTACGGTGCCTGATAAAAGTAACCGTAAATGTAAAAGAAAAGGATTTATTAAACGAAACGAGAAGAAAGAGCTGTTAAGTAGTAAAAAGATTCAGTTAACACATTTGAAATAGCACGAAATTAACACAGTTATTCGCAGTTTCGTAATATTACATAATGATGCGTGTACGGCATAACCCCGAACGTCCGCACTCTCGCTTATTCCCAAATCCCTAAATATGTATAAGAATTCTTACAACTCCAAATACTTACACTCCTACATTACAAAATACCCAAATCCTTAAATATAAAACTTCTTACAACCCCAAATCCTTAGACTCCTACATTACTAAACACCCAAATGTCTAAATATAAAAATTGCTACACCCTCAAATCCTTAAATATCTAAATCCTTACACTCCTACATTATTAAATACCCAAATCCCTAAATATAAAAATTTCTACACCACCAAATCCTTAAATATCCAAATCCTTACACTCCTACATTACTAAATACCCAAATCCCTAAATATAAAAATTCTTACAACCTCAAATCATTAAATATCTAAATTCTTACACTCCTACATTACTAAATACCCAAATCCCTAAATATAAAAATCCTTAAATATCCAAATCCTTACACTCCTACATTACTAAATACCCAAATCCCTAAATATAAAAATTCTTACAACCCCAAATCCTTAAATATCTAAATTCTTACACTCCTACATTACTAAATACCCAAATCCCTAAATATAAAAATCCTTAAATATCCAAATCCTTACACTCCTACATTACTAAATGCCCAAATCCTTAAATATAACAATTCTTACAACCCCAAATCCTTACACTCCTACATTACTAAATACCCAAATTCTTAAATATAAAAATTCTTACAACCCCAAATCCTTACACTCCTACATTACTAAATACCCAAATCCTTAAATATAAAAATTCTTACAACTCCAAATCCTTACACTCCTACATTACTAAATACCCAAATTCTTAAATATAAAAATTCTTACAACCCCAAATCCTTAAATATCCAAATCCTTACACTTCTACATTACTAAATACCCAAATCCCTAAATATAAAAATCCTTAAATATCTAAATCCTTACACTCCTACATTATTAAATACCCAAATCCTTAAATATAAAAATTCTTACAACCCCAAATCCTTAAATATCTAAATCCTTACACTTCTATATTACTAAATACCCAAATCCCTAAACACAAAAATTCTTACAACTCCAAATCTTCAAATATCCAAATGCCTACATCTCCAAATTCCTACATCCTCAAATCCCTAAATATCCAAATATCTACAATGCCAAATCCGTTAAACACCGAATATCCTAGATTCCCAATTATGTACAGCAAAAAATTACAAAACTACCATATGTTATAAACGTAAGTTAACCGTATAATCATGACAAGATAGAAACAATATAAAACTAAATGAAAAAGAAAAAAAAATACGATAATTCTGATATCCTATTATCTTTTAAAACAGATAATCATTCAACGTCATTTCAAAAGTCATAAACACGATATCTATTTTCTAAGAATCTCATCTGTCGTTACTCACTCCTACTCGATATTAGTATCTAATGCTGCCTTTATGTCACATTTATCTCCATTTCCTTCAAGTTATATTTCAATTATTTCGAAATTTCAATATTACGAAATTTCAAAATTAGAAAATTTCAAAATTACAAATTCACTTAATTACAAAATCACAGAATTTCAAAATTATTAAATTACAAAATTGCAAAGTTATAAAATTACAAAATTTCAGAATTACAAAATTACAAAATTATAAAATTACGAAATTACAAAATTTAAAAATTACAAAATTGCAAAATTACAAAATTTCAAAACTTCCAAATTTTAAAACCCAAATTTCAAATTTTTACAACCAAAATTTCAGAAGTTCCAAATCCTCAAATTTTGAATCTCTCAAATCCTTAAATCTCGAATCTAACAAATCCTTAAATTTCCAATGTTCTTCAATTTTCACCAACAAAAATGAGATCCAGATCCTATGGTACTTACACTTTTCATAGTACCATAAACGCATGCAATAAAACAATTTTGGAAGCGCACACTCATCCCGTACACGTGTAAATCATAATCGAAGGACGCGTTACGAGTTCGTAAACGAAGACACGCGATAAACTTGAATTACGAGACATGATCACGAGTCAATTGGGACGTGCGAGGAGTGAAAAAATATTCTGCATTTTGGAGTAGAAGAAATTGCTTATCGCCTGCGTCGACGAATGACCGTGCGCAGAATATTACAGCTGTAATAACAGGAACTCAAACGAATTACCAGAATCGTGAAGCATACGTGACTGTATTCGAGTTTCATTCACGATCGCGATTGCACAGAAAATTCGCGGCACAGCTTCTCCTTTTTTTTTTCTTTTTTCTTTGTGACTGCGCTGATGTCCGTTGGTGCATCGTTAATTCGTTCATCCGCACTCGACGATATTACCGCTCGTTGAATGACAAAGGGAAGAGTAATGGTGATTACAATGACGATAGCTGTTACGTAACGCGTAACTTTTACGAGATTCCTGGTAATTACCGCGATATCCATTTTTAATCCGACGCGGTTGCTCTATTGTGTGGATTCTGGTTAATTGTGATTGATTTCGCGTAAAATACAGATATTAAGAATTTTTCAAAGATTAACTAGGATAAGGTGCGTGAACAAGCCGCGGTAATTAACACATTCACATTTGCTAATTTTCACAAACTATAAATCGTTATATTCTGACCTGTGTTTAATAAATGAGTTTATTTTATAAGTAGCCTAAGTCCATTTGTAATATACACAGTATGTCTGAAAAGTAACGGAACTTTTTAAATAAAAAAAAAAGTATTAGTTATTTTGCCAAAATTAATTTTTTTTATTCAAAATACATCCCTTCCGCATCAATACACCGCTGGGCACGCTCAGGCAATGTTAACATAGATTTTTTTATGTCGTTTTGCGGAATCGCTTCAATCACCCTTGTCACAGCTGCTTGGACTCGTGTAACAGTGTCATAAAACGTTCCTTTCATGGCTAATTTCAATTTTGGAAAAAGGAAGTAATCGCATGGAGATAAGTCGGGCGAATATGGAGGATGTTGGAGCACACAGACTTGTTTTTTCGCCAAAAATTCACGAACTGCGACAGTTCTGTGACACGGTGCATTATCATGCAACAGAAACCAACTCCTTGGCGCTCGATATTCGGGCCTCACACGAACGATTCTTTTCCACAAACGTTCCATAACACCCAGATAATATTCGCCATTAACATTTTGTCCCTATGGAACGAATTCCCGAAGTATAATACCTTTAGAATCGTTTAGAATTTAGAAAAACCCAAAACCTGGCTTTGGGTCGTCTTCCAAAGTATCGCGACCATCCTGGAATCGCTTATACCACTCGAACACACGTGTACGGGATAAACAATCGTCGCCATAAACATTTTTCATTAATTCAAATGTTTCTGTAAAAGTTTTATCGAGCTTTACCGAGCAGAATTTAATATTCGCTCTTTGCTCCATCGTGATTTTGTGACACGGTGACGAAAGGTTCTGTCGCTTTAAACGCTATAAGTTTACAATTCGTTGCTCGATTCCAATAACGATTGGTTTGTTTCGTAGGGAAGGAATACTGTTTTCAAATAGCATATTGTTTTTATAGATGTCGCTAATAGTGTTCCTTAAATTCAAAAAGTTCCGTTACTTTTCAGACATACTGTGTATATATTATACATATAATTATTAAATAATAAGAAGAAAAACTAAAAATTCATTTACGTTTAACAATTCTTCGCATTTAAAAGTTTAACAAAATACAGAAATTACATAGTATAGTTATCATACTTATAATACAATGCTGGAAATATTATGTTAAGTAAAAATTTAAATAAAACCTCATATTTCGTTTCTTCTTGCCTCGCTGTCATTCATATTTTTTAATGACACAATATCGAAGGAAATAATTGAACGTTCTCTTATTGAATCACACAGTATGCAAACAGAACGATATAAATCAATAAACGGTGGAGTTTCATTGTGATTCGCTATTAATCGGAATGTTTATTCACTTTTCCAATTCTCTCTCAACGTGTTCAATATCGATCAAACCACACAATGACGCTTTTGCGTCACAACACATCTGCACGCAAGCAAAAATATATGCACTGGTGCTTGTGTATGTTGCTTGAAATTTCATTCTGCGAACAGTTATTGTTTTCGCAATAATTTCAACGTATAACTGCGTGATGTTCATATTTTTCAGTTTATTGAATTTATGTTACGAAATTGATATTAAAGTATACCGAGTCGAAAAAATCGGGTACAGACGAAATATAATAAATCTAAAATGATTGTTAGAAATTGTTAGATGTAAATGAGCAGCTCACAAAGTGGATAAGTGTGTTTGTCAATTCTGCCACTTATCTGTCGACGAGGGAGCGAGTAACCACCTTGAATTACTTTAAATTTTAAATATAATAGAAGATAAGAAAAACAATTATGAAAATGTAAGTTACTGTGTACAGACTGTTACCTGTACACTCACCATTTTTCTCCCACTTGCAACCACCTTACAAAAAAAAGTTTAGAATAATATTTGCAGGGTATGAAGTGCACAATAGATATTAGTAAAGCAAATTTCGAAAACAGTTTGTTTTTTTCGCAAAGTCAAAGTCACCTTGGGTTTTTTAAATAGGAACATACACTTTTTTTATTCGTAGCTTTAGAGAACATCGATACTATTTTACGGTCTATAATTTACAGAATATTTATTCGAGGTAATTATTGGGTTATGTTATTTTTAATAAGACGACGAAAGGTTATGTCGGTTTTATCGGTAGGACATTCGTTCAATTTATATGTCAGAATTTTTTTCTCCCACTTGCAGCCACCTTACAAAAAAAAGTTTGCAATAATATTTGCAGGGTATGAAGTGCACAATAGATATTAGTAAAGCAAATTTCGAAAACAGTTTGTTTTTTTCGCAAAGTCAAAGTCACCTTGGGTTTTTTAAATAGGAACATACACTTTTTTTATTCGTAGCTTTAGAGAACATCGAGACGAATTTAAAACATATATTATATGATATTTTTATTAACATATTGCTCGATTTACAGAAGTGGAAATGCGAGGTAAAAGAGCGGAATATTGCCTGATGGAAGTAAACATGTAACTAAATAAAGTCTATTTTTCTTTCATTCTAGTCGTGTGTTTACATTCAGTAATCTCTGGAATCGAATAATGGTTACACTGTAAATCGAAAAATATGTTAATAAAAATATCATGTAATATGTGTTTTGAATTCGTCTCGATGCCCTCTGAAGCTATGAATAAAAAAAATGTATGTTCCTGTTTAAAAAACCCAAGGTGACCTTGACTTTGCCAAGAAAACAAACTGTTTTCGAAATTTGCTTTGCAAACATTTATTGTGCACTTCATACCCTGCAAATATTATTGCAAACTTTTTTTTGTAAGGTGGCTGCAAGTGGGAGAAAAAAATTCTGACATATAAATTGAACGAATGTCCTACCGATAAAACCGACATAACCTTTCGTCGTCTTATTAAAAATAACATAACCCAATAATTACCTCGAATAAAAATTCTGTAAATTATAGACCGTAAAATAGTACCCCTAAATATCTCGAAGAAACTATAGAATATTTTTATATCGGTAAAGTCTAAAATCATCGTAATGTTCCAGTTAGAAAATGAATAGTCGAACGTCGCAGTTTCGCGAGATTTACGACCGGTAACCTACGCCAATGCTCGCATCAAGAAGACGCCATGCTTGTATAAGTGTAGATCGTAACTCTGAAAGCACGCAGGAAATTGTCGCAGAGGTTAAGTGTCAATAAATAAAGCGACTCGTCACGAGGCAATCAGGCTAAACTTTATGTTCTATTCTTCTTGATAGCATTTGTCTTTCTAGATGCCGAAATCAATTGAAACGATAAACGTTTGATAACTCCCAGCGGAATTCCTTTCAACTTCTTAATATGAATCGTTGAATATTCGAGCGACGTTCCGATCCGAATTCAGATGAAAGGATTGCAATAAGATTTATTACGGAATATTTAATAAACGTGTGGAAAGTTCTGATTGATCGTTTGACAACGCAGACGTGGAATCTATATAGGTTATATAGGTTGTATAGATTATATGTCTAATAGGTTATGTTCTCTATGCTACTTGACATATATGGAGATATACCAATTTCTGTGGTAAATTCAATATTGCTTTTTTTATGTATGTGCTGATATCAATTAAAGAAAAGATCTTTTGAGACTGCGGAAATTTGGGAATTTTGGATTTTGAAAATTTAGGGATTGAAATGAGGAACTTTGATAATTTGAGGATTAAATATTTGGATGATAGAGATATTTGGAAAGGGAATTAAGAAATTTGTGAAATTTTAGAGTATTTAAGAATTTTTGAATTTGAAGATTTGTGGTTTTATACTTGGAAATTCGAGAATTTAATTCAACAAAAAATAAAATTTTGGAAATTTGGGGATTCGAAGATTTGGTAATTTGAGAATTTGATCATTTGGGAATTTAGTAATTTAGGTATTTGGTAATTTAAGAATTTGGTAATTTAGGAATTTGGTAATTTAATAATCTGGTAATTTGAGAATCTGGTAATGTAGGAATTTGGTAATTTGGGAATTTGGTAATTTAGGAATTTGGTAATTTAGGAATTTGGTAATTTGGGAATTTGGTAATTTAGGAATTTGGTAATTTAGGAATTTGGTAATTTAGGAATTTGGTAATTTAGGAATTTAGTAATTTGAGAATCTGGTAATTTGAGAATTTGGTAATTTATGAATTTGGTAATTTCAGAGTTTGATAATTTGAGAATCTGGTAATTTCAGAATTTGGTAATTTAGGAATTTGGTAATTTGAGAATCTGATAATTTCAGAATTTGGTAATTTGAGAATTTGCTAAGTTCAGAATTTGGTAATGTAGGAATTTAGTAATTTGAGAATCTAGTAATCTAGTAATTTGGGAATTTGGTAATTTGAGAATTTGGTAATTTAGGAATCTAGTAATTTGAGAATCTGGTAATTTGAGAATCTGGTAATTTGAGAATCTGGTAATTTCAGAATTTGTTAATTTCAGAATCTGGTAATTAAAGAATTAGGTAATTTGAGAATTTGAACATTTATAAATTTATACACTTGTGAATTCGAAAATTGAGAAAGGAACCTAACAATTTGGAAATTTATGAACTTGAAAATTCGTAGGTTCAGCGTTTCCTCTATTTTTCAGTTCAGAAAATTGCATGCAAATCTTCACAATATTTTGTTTCACGTGAAGCAATTTGAAACCAATTTGCACCTACAGATGATACTGACTTTTAAGCAAAAATATCTTCATTTTAAAATACGTAAGCTTCAATTTACAGTGAGCAATATACAACGTTCTCTGATATCATCTCATTATAAAAATTTGTATATACTTCATCATAAGTTACGTCTAGTAATTTTTGACTTCCACCATTTTTTCACGAAGCGCTCGTTTCTCGTAGAGTACAAGCATTCAAATAATCACGTTATTTAAGACCAATCAATTACGATTACGCTTTCAAGGGACGGGATCATATGATCTGTTGGGGCAGAGTGTTACTACCTGGTGAAGTATAGGGTTACTTGTTCGATCAATCGTCTTTAGAGTATCGTTGCTCGTATTACGTTTCGCAGTATAAACCTGTACTCAAGCATGAGACCTCCAACAATTTCAATTATGCAGTACAGATAAAATTACAGTCTTTGCATCGCTCTAATGGACATTCCAACACACCACCGATATTTCAATAATTCGGACATATAAAACATATGTTTCACACGTATAAATAAATAGATACGATATGCTCCAGAAAGAAGCATGATTTTTTATACATAGTAATAATTTGCAAACAAGTAATGGAACAACTTAGTGCAAATATAAATAGTTTGCAGTAAATTGATAATTTCTCTGTCCTATAACAGTAGCAAGTGTATATTTAAACAAGATCTTTTTGTCAGACATTACTAAATTTAATTCCTCTTAAATTCGGTACTCCTAGATACAAATCTTTTGGTCGACATTAGAAGGTTTGGAAATTTAGTTTTACAATTCAATTCAGACGACAAACGTTCTGTAGGGAAGTAATATTGAAGTATAATACAAGGTTAAAGGAACATTGAATCGAGACACGTGCTACTTTTATTTTGATTTCAAGTGGGCACCCGCAGAATGAGAGTTAATAATTTTCAAGGATCTCGAATTTCCTGCCGGCCCGTATGTGTACTCGTTCAACATGAACGAGAAATTAATTTCAGCCTGCGTATATTGATAGACTAATATAGATCATTCGTTCATCAAACGTACTTTCTAAACTCTCTCTTGCGTGTTAACACCTACCGCCAACGTATCGGTTTCTGCCAACACAAAGTTGCGCTTTTTAAACTGATAATATTGGTTTTCTAGTGAAAGTGTCATATTAAATATATTATACGGTATTCAAGAATAGACGTTTCGATAACAGCTTCTACTGACACACTTTATACTAATTACAAAAACAGATTTTTATCACAAAATATTTACACTAGAATTACTAATCGAAAATTACAGGTTTCAGGTTTCATATTTTATATTACAAAATTATGTCGTGTTTTTGTCGATATAATATTTCGTTGAAATGAATGGTTGTATATTTTAGTTCCTAAACAGAAGTTCGTATAAAAAATTCTTCTACTTTTAAACACCTATATCCCGAAATCCCTATACCCTGAAGTCCCTACATCCCAAAATTCCAATACCCCGAAGTCCCTATATTCTAAAATCCTCCTACCCTACAACTTCTATATAAAAAAATCCCTAGATCTCAAAATCCCTAGGTCCAAAATATCCTTACATGTCAAAACCCCTATACCCAAAAATCCCTAGATAGGAAAATCCCTACATCCAAAAATCCCTAGACCAGAAATCCCTAGATTCCAAAATCCCTAGCACGGGAAATCACTAGAAGTAGAAATCCATATATTCAAAAATCCCTAGATCAAAAAATCCCTAGACCAGAAAATCCCTATATTTCAAAATCCCTATATCCCAAAATCCTTATATCCCAAAATCCCTATATCCCGAAAACCCTATCTCCTAAAATCCTTACATCACGAAAATATTACTATCCCAAAATCCCTAGTTCTTCAAATTTCTTGTTTCCCAAGTTCCGAAATCTCTAAATTCCTATGTACCGCAATTTTTGAAATCCTCACAAAATCCCTAGAAAGCAACGAATGTGGTATCTTTTCCACCTTGATCGCATTTTCCATGAGAAAACTAGATTTGCACTTGACTGTACGTAATATGAAACATGTTTCACGTTGGTTACATGTTTCTCGTTAGTGCAACGTGGTATTGTAAGTTACAATTTTACAGAGATAATAATGGAGAAGAATGAGTCCAATGCATCCACATATGTGAGCTCACCATGCGGAGTACGATAGACAATTACACCGCAGAAACTAAATTTTAAAACAGTAGAATGCATTTGTTCATCTGCTTCTTTTTGTTGAAATAAACATTTCTCATAATGAAAATAAGGTATACTTAGTTTTTTTTTTAAATTACTGTACGTGTGGTTTCGTAATCCATACTAATGTAGTTATACTTTTATAAATGAGTTATTTATACCTTCCGATATAATATAAAGAGAAAACTACATAAAGAATTATTTCGATTACATTAAAGTAGATTAACATATTACTATAAAAGCGTGTTGCCAAATTTTTGGGGGCGATTACCGACATGACCCCTTAATACCTTAAATAAAGTATCAAACCAACTGGAAGAAATGCATAATGGAAGTTTTACAACGCAGAAGTTCGGACAAACGCGGTTCCTCCGAATACATTCAAATAGAGGAAAGTTCCTGCTAAAAAGGAAGAATCTTGGCAGAGAATTTTATTAAAACTTTTCTCTGCGTTCCGCGGTTCGCGAACGTTGGCGAAAAAATAAGTTCCGCGCGAGTGCGTTTCTTAACTTTGCGAGGGTTGCCGGAAAAGAAGTCGATTTGGACTTTTTTAGAAGGAATTCTGGCAGATAAGATAGAGATAGGACCCGCATGAGCCATGTACATGGTATGTACCAAGCATTTCGCGTATGGAACCTTACTGTGTATGGAATTTATACTTGGAAATTTGTCCAAGTTTCATTTCCAAATTTTCAGACTTTCAAGTTTCAAACCTGTTTTTATACATCCCTAAATTACGAAATTTTTAGTTTCAAATTTATGGCACTGAATTATCAACTTATCGAATCCTCAGATTCTCCAAATTTGCAGGTTTCTAAATTTTCAGACTTTCGAGTTTCAAACTTGTTAAATTTAGACAACTACAAATGACCAAATGTCCAATCTTAAATTTATCAAACCAAATTATCTACTTATCAAATCGTTAAAATCTCCGAATTTTTAGATTTGCAAGTTAGCAAATTTCTCACATCCCAAAATTGTCAAATTTGGAGTTACTAATTTTCCAAAAATATAAATTTTTAAATTAACAAATTCTGTAATACTGAACTGTCCAAAGTTTACAGATTCTTAACTTCCAAATTGGAAATGTTGATATTTTAGAATTCCCATATTCCCATATTCCCACATCCTCACATTCTCATATGTGTATATTCTCACTTTCTCATATTCTCATATGTGCATATTCTCACATTCTCACATTCTCATATATGTATATTCCCACATTCTCACATTCTCATATGTGCATATTCCCACATTCTCACATTCTCATATATGTATATTCCCACATTCTCACATTCTCATATGTGCATATTCCCATATTCTCACCTCATATGAACATATTCCCATATTCCCACACTCTCATATGAACATATTCCTACATTCTCACATTCTCACATGAACATATTCCTACATTCTCACATTGTCATATGTGCATATTCCCACATTCTCATATGTGCATATTCCTACACTCTCACATTCTCATACGTCTACATTTCTGCAGATTGCTATATTTCCACATTCTGACACATTTCTTTATTTTCAAATTTCCACATTCTCACACATACCCACATGTGGACATTCCCATATTTCCATATCCTCATATATATGAGGCTATGTGGGTATACACCCTCACATGAGCTCCACCGACCCTGGCCGGAGATATAGACCGAAAGCTATGAGAGAATATGTGGGTATATACCCACATTCCCATATTTGTACATTTGCACATCTTAACATCCCCGCATTCGCAAATTTCGGAATTGCAAACTCCATCGACAGGGTGCCAGGAAGAAAAATGAGCTCCACCGACCCTGGCCGGAGATACAGACCGAAAGTTATGAGAATATGTGGGTATATGATATTGTTAAATTTGAGCTTCTCAGGCCATGGTCCGCTTCGCTGTACCTAAGCTATAAGCTCATATCGGCAGATGTTCGAAATATCAAGGGAGAAGATATGGTCAACCAGCGAGAAGAGACCTCACAATATGTGAGTATATACCCACATTCCCATACTTGTACATTTGCACATCTTAACATCCCCACATTCGCAAATTTCGGAATTGCAAACTCCATCCACAGGGTGCCAGGGAGAAAAATGAGCTCCACCGACCCTGGCCGGAGATACAGACCGAAAGTTCGGTAATTTCGGGAGGGAAAATCGATGCCGTGTTCTCTCACTTTCACGAACCTCCTATTGTCGTGCACGCTCACGTATAATCGCAAAACGGAGCAAGGCGGCCTGACTACTTGTTGCTAACTAAACGGCGAAACATTCGCCGAGAGAGCGAGAACAATCGCGGTGTTATAAAGATTTCTCGCTAGCAATGGCGCAACAAGCTTCCCTGTTCAAGGTGCACGCACGATAGTAACGTTACCTTTGTTCTCTTATCGCCGTGACACGGTAATGCATGCCGGTAATAAATAAAACAAGCTTAAATCGTATCTGCACCGAGAGCTCCTTCATTTTAATTGTACCGCGCCTTTCAGTATCCCTCCATGCCCAATTAATCGCGAAATTTCTAATACGATTCTTGCCACAGCTCGGTACCGCAACGGCTTGTTAATTATTGCTATCTGATATTGATTTATCAGCTTTCTTTTTCTATTCCTTACAAGGGAGCACTGTTAATACTTAGCCACTTCGGTTTGCGGATTTATAAGCTGATCAGAGATAGGGATACCGGTATCTTAAGCGTGTGAAGACCAATTCAAAATGAAATACACGCTCTTACATTTTCGAATGCGAAGTCGAGAGTGCCAGTGCAGGGAAATGTTTATTGCTAAAGTCTTATACAAGTAATAAATACTACGGAAAAACCGAGAGCAGAAGAAAATTTCGATATTTTATTACCTATTGATTTTTGAAGGTATAGTTTTTCAAAGCTCGGAAAAATTTAGCAATGTAAAAAAGAAATAACTTAAAAAAATAAATGTAGATTAAGCGTGACTCGACATTACCTTTGGATCTAATAAATAATTCAGATAAATAGATTTGTTGCAATACATTTTACCGAGAACCCCTTGATCTATTTTGTAAATTAAAAAGTTGGTAGGTAAAAGAAATTAAGGAGTGTCAAGGGTTAAATAAAATATTTCTAAGCGATGTTTCAAGGTTATTATTTTTACTATTGTTCATAATGGAATTAAAATAACAATCGTTCACTGACGAGTGCATTTACGCCGAATGTTTGCGTATTTCCCGGAAGATATGGACCGATTGTAAATAAAAAAAAATGGAGGAGGGTGCGATGAAAAGACGTCTACGGTGGTGGAGTATACGGGTTGCTTGCCCCGAGACCGATCGATTCCAGGCTTTTCCAGCTACCCCAACTGGGTCCTTTCTACCCTGGTCAATGTCACGATAGATTAGAAATCCACCCACGTTTCGCTCCAATGCCGCGGAATTACCTTCTCCACAAAATTCTTTGATACGTCTTTTCACTTTTACCAGAAACGAACATCATGTACTAACCACTGGATTGCTTTAATTTAAAAAAATTGTGAATTCAACGAGATAATTACTTTACAAGAATTAAAAAATCCGTAAAGTGATATAAAAAAGATTATGTACTTGACACTAAATTGCGTTAATTGAAGAAAATTGTGAATTGAACAAAATAAGTGCGCTGCAAATCATTAATAAATCAGTACAATAGAGAAAAGAATATTATATACTAAATATTGAATTGTCTTAATTAGAAAAAATTGGGAATTGAAATAATAAACGAGTTTTACAACAATTAATCAATGCGACACAAAAAGGAATAATATTTAACATTAATTTGTATTAATTGAACAAAACTGTCAACTAATAACTAATTAATAATAACAAGATTTTACAATGAAAAGAATGTGTTTTGTAAAAATTCAAATGACATAAACAATGATATAAAGAATATTATGTATTCGATATAAGTTAATTGGATAAAACTGTGAATCAATAATTAATTAATAATACCAATAAAATTTTTGAGTGAAAAGAACGTATTTTGCAAAAACCGAGAAATTTGTACAGCAATATTAAATAGAATATTATGTATTCGATATAAGTTAATTGAACAAAACTGTGAATCAATAATTAATTAATAATACCAATAAAATTTTTGAGTGAAAAGAACGTATTTTGCAAAAACCGAGAAATTTGTACAGCAATATTAAATAGAATATTATGTATTCGATATAAGTTAATTGAACAAAACTGTGAACCAATAATTACTTAATAATAACAGTAAAATTTTTAAAGGAAAAGAATGTGTTTTGCAAGAACCGAGAAATTAGTACAATGATATAAAGAAAAATATTATGTATTCGATATAAGTTAATTAGACAAAACTGTGAACCAATAATTAATTAATAATACCAATAATATTTTTAAACGAAAAGAATGTGTTTTGCAAGAATTGAGAAATTCGTACAACAATATTAAAAAGAATATTATGTATTCGATATAAGTTAATTGGACAAAACTGTGAACCAATAATTAATTAATAATACCAATAATATTTTAAAACGAAAAGAATGTGTTTTGCAAGAATTGAGAAATTCGTACAACAATATTAAAAAGAATATTATGGATTCGATATAAGTTAATTGGACAAAACTGTGAACCAAAAATTAATTAATAATACCAATAATATTTTTAAGCGAAAAGAATGTGTTTTGCAAGACCCGAGAAAGTACAGCAATATTAAAAAGAATATTATGTATTCGATATAAGTTAATTGAACAAAACAGTGAACCAATAATTACTTAATAATACCAATAAAATTTTTAAACGAAAAGAATGTGTTCTGCAAGAATTGCAAAATTCGTACTAAACAAAAAAGAATATTACCCAAATCGTGATAATTGTGCAAAAATTGTGAAACGAAGAAAGTGGTTTACAAGAAATAAGAAATCAGTACAGCGACGCACAAGAGACAAGATCTTCCAAGAACGGTTGAAACAAGCAAATGTTTGAACTTCACAAGGTGCATTCTTGTGTAAGTAGACTATGTTTGCATTTGAAGAAAACTTTCAAGTCTGTTTCAAGAAACTTATGACGAATACATCCGACGCAGATTAAACGGAGAAACGTTTTCGAATCAAATCACAACCAGATAGAATAGTAACTTTCAGCCAATTCTTCAAAACTGGGACGAACTTCTAAGTGGTTCGACAGTTTCCAACTTTAAATCGATGGTTTATGCGAATTTATACGGGACTCGATGAATCGAATAAATTTTACACAGAACTTTATGAATATATATCGAGGAAATTTTCTTCAACCGAATAGCGGACTAATTGCTGAGACGCAATTAACCTATTTCGTCGGTTTTTATTCAGTTTCGCTGCCAGCTACCAGCTCTTAATTATGATGATTCATAAAGAAAATGAAAACGTACAGTGACTCACGTGGGTATTGGACGATATTTTATGATGCTAATTACTAAGATTTAGATACTTTGAAGTACGATTTTAACAAAGTGAAATGTGTTCACCCCACTCCTATATCGAGTGTGGCTCAACTTTACATTTCTTGTGGATCTCGTAAATAATTCAGATAAACAGATTGGTTGAATATATTTTCATTTATTTACTATTTATAATAAATGAAAAATTTGTCATATACCCTGCACTTTTGCTATATATTTTATCGAGAACCCCTTTCTTGATCTATTTTGGAAATTAAAGAAATGGTAGGTGAAAAAAATTAAGGGGTGCAAAGGGTTAAGTCGATAAATTTGATTTTCGAAGATCTGATATGTAAACTTGCACATTTCTGCTAAATTTGAAAATCTGTCATTTTTGTAATCTCTAAATTTCGAAGCAACTAAATTTGAAAATTTGTCATTTTTGTCATTTTTATATTGAGAAGTTTCAAAATTTGAAAATCTGCAATATTTGTGATCCCCAAATTGAGAAGTTTCAAAATTTGAAAATTTGCAATTTTTGCAATCCCCAAATTGAGAAGTTTCCAAATTTGAAAATCTGCAATTTTTGTAATCCCCAAATTGAGAAGTTTCCAAATTTGAAAAACTGCAATTTTTGTAATCCCCAAATTGAAAAGTTTCAAAATTTGAAAATCTGCAATATTTGTAATTCTCAAATTGAGAAGTTTCCAAATTTGAAAAACTGCAATTTTTGCAATCCCCAAATTGAGAAGTTCCTAAATTTGAAAATCTGCAATTTTTGTAATCCCCAAAATAAGAAGCTTCTAAATTTGAAAATTTGCAATTTTTGTAATCCCCAAATTGAAAAGTTTCAAAATTTGAAAATCTGCAATATTTGTAATTCCCAAATTGAGAAGTTTCCAAATTTGAAAAACTGCAATTTTGCAATCCCCAAATTGAGAAGTTCCTAAATTTGAAAATCTGCAATTTGTGTAATCCCTAAATTAAGAAGTTTCAAAATTTGAAAATCTGCAATATTTGTGATCCCCAAATTGAGAAGTTTCAAAATTTGAAAATCTGCATTTTTTGTAATCCCCAAATTGAAAAGTTTCAAAATTTGAAAATCTGCAATATTTGTAATTCTCAAATTGAGAAGTTTCCAAATTTGAAAAACTGCAATTTTTGCAATCCCCAAATTGAGAAGTTCCTAAATTTGAAAATCTGCAATTTTTGTAATCCCCAAAATAAGAAGCTTCTAAATTTGAAAATTTGCAATTTTTGTAATCCCCAAATTGAAAAGTTTCAAAATTTGAAAATCTGCAATATTTGTAATTCCCAAATTGAGAAGTTTCCAAATTTGAAAAACTGCAATTTTGCAATCCCCAAATTGAGAAGTTCCTAAATTTGAAAATCTGCAATTTTTGTAATCCCCAAAATAAGAAGTTTCTAAATTTGAAAATTTGCAATTTTTGTAATCCCCAAATTGAAAAGTTTCAAAATTTGAAAATCTGCAATATTTGTAATTCCCAAATTGAGAAGTTTCCAAATTTGAAAATCTGCAATATTTGTGATCCCCAAATTGAGAAGTTCCTAAATTTGAAAATCTGCAATTTGTGTAATCCCTAAATTAAGAAGTTTCAAAATTTGAAAATCTGCAATTTTTGCAATCCCCAAATTGAGAAGTTTCCAAATTTGAAAATCTGCAATTTGTGTAATCCCCAAATTAAGAAGTTTCAAAATTTGAAAATCTGCAATTTTTGCAATCCCCAAATTGAGAAGTTTCTAAATTTGGAAATCTATAATTTTTGTAATTTCTAAAGTATCCAAGTTAAAAAATCTACAAATTTTTCCATCTCTAAATTAACAAATTTATGAAATTTAGAGAATATAGAAACTTAAACATTTTATTATATCACGAGACTGAGCTTCATGTTTTATAGAGACATCGGTCATTTCCCAGATTTAAACTTAGGTGCACTTATGGTAGCGCGAAATAGGAGCACAGGTCAACTTAAATGCAAATTTATCGTGCTAAAATATGGAATACTTCTCACTGGTATAAAGCCGAGGCATAAAGCTGTGAATAGACATAATTTTACAGAGAAATTCGTTTCACTAAATTTCACAAATAGTACACGTACAAAATCTTGAAAAATTAGATCAAAATTTCAATGAATAGTGTCTAAAAAATTGGGCTCTATTTTATCTAGTTTTGTGAAATATACTTTACACTAAATTGTGTTAATAAATTGAACGATAAAAATAAGTTGTATAATAAAGACTTACAAATGTATAGCTTTACATATATTAAAATTATGAGTATCTTATTTTAAAAGAAACCACAGAAATATCATATTAGGTCTAATACAATAGCATAGCAAGAGAACTTCTGGATAATATACCATTTTTACTTTCTCCGGACACTTAGCATCAAATAGGTTTACCCGTAATAACACTCAAGTCGTTACATCCTATCGAGTGTTTTCAGTTTATTATTATTCGCATCTGGTTGTCAGAACCCTTAATCTTACTAGTAGAGTCCTTTATTCGCAGTTTCCTATTCGTGTCGAGGTATTGCTTTATTACTTGGGTCACTTTTGGGCAATGCCCAGACCGCATACGTCACTAGGTTTTCCATATCCACCCGAATTTGTGTACCCGATAGAAATCAGGAACTGTTTCCCTCAGTCTTGTTCGTAAAAATTGTGCACCCACGCCGAGCCTTCATCTTGCGGAATAAGCAATCGGAAAGATAGACACGAAATGGACACGAAGTTGTTCGCTCCGGAACATCGGATACATAGACACGTTCGCTTTGGAACATCATCGGATGTAGACACGAAGTCGTTCAGTTTTGAACATCGTTAAAATTAAGTAGAAAGCACATATCGGTGTTATACAATTATTCAACCTATAGGTCACTTAGAAATATTAGGACTTCGAACGACTGAAGTACCGCGCTGTTTAATCATCGTTAGTTATTACTGCGACGTACATACGACTGTTTTAGTTTGAAAGAAACAACGGATTTAATAAGTAGCAATTAAACAAGTACTCTATCACAATTAAACAAGGAAAAATGTATTTAATCTACGTTTTCCTTATCACTCAAAGCTGTCCAACGTTGCTAACTAATTGACGGTTAAGCACGAGTGCAAATAAATGAAAACACATTAAGACAACAGGATTAAGAGGTGAAACACGGGTTGAAAAGGTACGGGGATAGCGTTTATCCTGGAAATCACAGGACACGACCACCCCTAATTGCGTTACTGCTGCTCGCAAAATCTCATTAAGCAATGGGTCTCACCTTTCGGAAGTTAGATCAACCGATGCAAGCGCTCGAAATCTCGGACAATCTCTTTTGTAATGTGACATTATAATCTCGGACGATCTCTTTGTAATTAACTAAATGGGCACGATTCTTTCGATGAAACGAAACGATAGCGATAACTGTTAGAAGTGTACGAGAAAAAATTGCTGCTAACGTTGAGTACGTTGAAAAGCATAACCGTGTTTTGTACAGTGGGTAAATCATACACATTGTGTGAAATAATAATCATTAGTATTATTATCAATATATGAAGGTAATTTGATCGTCTTTCTAAAGTTACTACAATCTGATTTTTTTTTTGAAATTATTAACATTTAATTATCTTTTTGAGATTACTGAAATTTGATCATCTATTTGAACTTACTAAAACCTAATTCTCTTTTTGAAGTCACTAAAATTCGATCGTCTCTCTGAAGTTACCAAAATTTTATCGTCTTTGTGAAGTTACCAAAATCTAATCGTTTTTGTAAATTTTCCAAAATTTGATAATCTTCTCGAAATTACTAAAATTTTATCGTCTTTGTGAAGTTACCAAAATCTAATCGTCTTTATGAATTTGTCAAAATTTGATAATTTTCTCAAAATCACTAAAATCTGATTCTCTTTCTGAAGTCACTAAAATCTGACCGTTTTTTTTTTAAATTACTATTTAATTGTCTTTTTGAGATTACTAAAATTTGATCATCTATTTGAACTTATTAAAATTTGATTCTTCTTTCGAAGTCATTAAAATTCAATGTCTCTTTGAAATTACCAAAATTTGATTATTTTCTCAAAATCACTAAAATCTGATTCTCTTTCTGAAGTCACTAAAATCTGACCATTTTTTTTTAAATTACTATTTAATTATCTTTTTGAGATTACTAAAATTTGATTTTTTCGAAATTCTGTACGGAGCGATATCTGAAGTGAAATATCATTCGCGATCGATTTCCACCGAATAATCGACAGATCCGATACACGTAACGGTGAATAAACATCGACTCTTGACCCACTTTCGTATTGTGTCAATATTTCATTCATTCGTCTCGCACGTCCGACAATGAGTAATTTTGTGAAGGATCCCGGGTGCTTGAGGATTTTTATTACGTAATCCAAAAAAATTGGAAATTCTCACGTGTCGTAGATTTTTTACGGCTCTCATTTTCTCGCTTTCTCTATAGAACGAAATTATAAACGTCAGCGTTGCGGGAAAATATGAGAAGTAAATCCATGGAAATAGGCGTTGCTCACGTTCTGGTTTCTCGAATTCTCTGCGCGTAAATTACTTTTGCCGATATCGATTGCATTAATCATGTGAAAGTGGAGTAGCATTTATCGAAAATTAACTCGGTATGTTACAATTGCATATTCACGAATTCCAAATAATTTATTTTTCGTCGCTGCTCACTGCGCGAAATATCACCTATAAATACAGGGTGTCCCAATTCTGTGCCTTTGTACTGTAACATATTTTATTCGTGAAAATAAAATAGAAATGTTATGACACTGTTATATCGTAACATAGGGTTTCAAATACTTTATTAAAAAAGTTATAACAGAAATATGAAATAACAATTGTCTGCCTTATATACAGTAAACACTTCGATATAAGCAAACCTTTATAAACTTTTATTTTCTACGTTGATACAAGTTAGCCGAATGTAGAAAAGGACGACGAATAATAAAATTGTCCGAACGCCGAACGTAAACGGAAACAAACAGCAACATATCGGTGAGATAATCTTAATACAAGAATAAAACATTTTATTCTCTATCTTTTTATTATGGGACTTTTACTAACATACTTGTGACATTTTCCTGATTAAAATGAGACCAAACACGACGTAATTCGAAACATATTTACTTGTAATTTTGAGTGTTTAGTTCATATCAAGGCGTTATTATAATAAGATTCGCGGTAAACAGACGAGTAATGGCACTTCGTGTAACTTCGTTTCCCTTCGGTGCTATTCGGATAACCACGTGATATGTCCGACAGTCGAAAGCTTCTATGGTTGGAATATCTAAATATAGTTGAAAAAAGTGGTAGAGGTTATAGTAAAGTCTCGAAATAAGCGAATTTCTCAGGTCTGAACTGTCGCGTATATTGTGTAGTTCCTACATTGATTGAAGTTTGTCAAACGTAGAAAAGAACAACGAACGATAGAAACGGCCGAATGTAAACGAAGACGTCCGAACGCCGAATGTAAACAAACAGCAACATATCGATGGGACAATCTTAATGCAAGAATAAAACTATTTATTTTCTACTTTTTTGATATGAAACTTTTACCAAAATATTTGAGGCATTTTCCTGATTAAAACGAGACAAATACGAAGTAATTCGGAACATATTTACTTGTGATTCCGAGCCTTTAGCTTGTATCGAGACTTCATGTAATAAAATTCGCGGTAAAAGGACGAGTAATGACACTTCGGGTAAGTTCGTTTCCCTTCGTCGTTATTCGGATAATCACGTGATACGACAGTCGAAATCGTAGACTTCTATGCCTAAAATGTTTAAATGCGGCTGAAAAAGATTGTAGAGGTTATATTAACAGCATTTCAGTTATAATAAAGTGTTGAAATTATAAGAAATATTGTTAATAAAATCCCTATGTTAATAAATAAATCTCTATATTAAGGTAACATCTTTTTCTTGCTTTTGCATCTTGTTTGGAAAATGATGGAGTTTGACTACAGAAGACACCTCGTATTTCTTTCTGTACCAAAAGGCTCATACCATAAATAATATTTGTCGTTAAAGGTTCGTTTTTTTATTAAACACCCTATAGATGTCAAGATGCGGCGAACGTTTTCGTCATCAAAGAACGTAAAAGCCCGACACAAAGCCGTGATAGCTGAGAAGTCACGGTATTCGTGACGAGAGGTCGAGAGCGGCATCGTTAATACATAACGTGATCGTTAACACAAAACACGCGTCCGAAGAATACTAAATCTCTATCATTAAAGTTCCTCACTCTTTTCACGACGCGAATAACAACGACGAGTCTCTTTGCATGTGACTTTTTTATGGTAATCCTTGATTATTGAAAATGGAAATATTTCACTCAATTTCTCGTGGTTTCTCGATTATTATCATTCTAATATTATTATAGTAAAACATTCAAAAATATTATAATAATATTTTGTCTAGATATAAATATACAGGGTGTATCTCGTACAACCGTAAATTAAAAAATAATAAGCGCAAAATATGAAATAATATTTTTTAATATGCAACTCCATTTTTGGAAATGTTATATTTAGAAATTTCTACAGTACTTGTAAACCAATTTTGCGATAGAGAAAATTTCAATAATTTGTGGAGTTAACGATTAGTAACTATAAATTGGTAAATGTTGCTATTGATATTTTTACATTATAAATATTATGTAAAATTTTATTTTAATATTTTGTTATCAGTTGGTACCAATATGTTATTTTTTATAACATTATTAATCTGGATATTATTAATATTAAATATATTAATATAACATTAATGTAAGCTCAAATATATTTATATACAAATATTCGAATTTTGCAAATTTGAAACTCAAATTTCATTCACACTCGAATATTAAAAATGTTTCAATTTAAAACTCGAATTTGATTAATAATTATTCGAATTGAAAATCCACATTTCATTAACGTTCAAATGTTCAAAGTATTCGAATTTCATTAAAATTCAAATATTCGAAGAATTCGATTCCCGAAGCCGAATTCCATTAATATTCAAACGTTCGAATCTGGTTTACAGGCCTCGTTGAAACATGTAACTGGCTACATTTATGCCCTGTTGCTCACCTAAGGTTAATTCACTTTGAGGTGACAATTTTTGTCTCTCGTTCTGGATTCCCCTGTGGAAACTCGTTTATTACGGTATCGAGGTAACCACAATCCTTTTTTATTTTGCGATATCATCACGCGCGCTTCAAATCGCTGGAATCTTCTGAAACGATTCGAAGCAACTAAAGTTTGCATGAAACACGCATGACAAAAACCTCTTTGAAGTTGGCCCTTCATTTTCAAAAATTTGAATAATTATTTAGAGTTGTGTTTTTGAAGTTAGCACTTCATTTTTAATAAATAAAAATTTTAGCAAAACCATCCCCAACTTCCAAAACTTCCAGCTTCCTAAATTCCCAACTTCCAAAACTCTCAATTTCCTAAATCTCCAACTTCATAAATTCCTAACTTCCTTAACCCCCAACTTCCAAAACTTTCAGCTTCCTAAATTCCCAACTTCCAAAACTCTCAATTTCCTAAATCTCCAACATCATAAATTCCTAACTTCTTTAATCCCCAACTTCCAAAACTTTCAGCTTCCTAAATTCCCAACTTCCAAAACTCTCAATTTCCTAAATCTCCAACTTCCAAACGTCTAACTTCCTAAATCTCCAGCTTCCTAAATTCCCAACTTCTTAACTCGCCAACTTCGTAAATCCCCAACTTCCTAACTCCCCAACTTCCAAACCTCTAACTTCCTACATTCCTAACTTCCTACATTCCCAACTTCCAAAACTTCCAGCTTCCTAAATTTCCAACTTCCAAAACTCCCAATTTTCTAAATCCCCAACTTCTTATCTCTCCAACTTCATAAATCCCCAACTCCTAAATATCCAACTTCCTAAATTCCTAACTTCCTTAATCCCCAACTTCCAAAACTCTCAATTTCCTAAATCTCCAACTTCCAAACGTCTAACTTCCTAAATCTCCAGCTTCCTAAATTCCCAACTTCTTAACTCTCCAACTTCGTAAATCCCCAACTTCCTAACTCCCCAACTTCCAAACCTCTAACTTCCTAAATTCCTAACTTCCTACATTCCCAACTTCCAAAACTTCCAGCTTCCTAAATTTCCAACTTCCAAAACTCCCAATTTTCTAAATCCCCAACTTCTTATCTCTCCAACTTCATAAATCCCCAACTCCTAAATATCCAACTTCCTAAATTCCTAACTTCCTTAATCCCCAACTTCCAAAACATTCAACTTCCTAAATTCCCAATTTCTAAAACTCCCTACTTCCTAACTCCCCAACTTCGTAAATCCCCAACTTCCTAACTCCCCAACTTCTAAATCTTTCAACTTCCTAATTCTCTAACTTCCTTAATCCCCAACTTCCAAAACTTCCAGCTTCCTAAATTCCCAACTTCTTAACTCTCCAACTTCGTAAATCCCCAACCTCTTAAATCCTTAACTTCCTAAATTCCTAACTTCTCAAATTCCCAAATCCCAGCATTCACCACGAACACCCATTTCAAAATTTCACGCCATCCATCATCAAATATTGCTACACGTGAACAAACTATTTGCTCACCTTTAACATCCCACATGTAAAATATAAAACTCTAGAAATTGAAAGAAGATTGAAAAATGTAGTAAACATTCAAAAATGTAAGAATTTCAAGTATTCAAAACATTTTCGAATCATACTATCTAATGTGCAACAACCGAATAGTTTCCTTCCGCTATGAATCAGCACTTCCTTGTACCTTTAACCACGAGTAAAATGAATCACTTTCCATTAAAAACTTTTCGTTATAGTTTCTATGCGTCAGCTGTGACGAGCACAGGAATTTCCACCTTTTCAATCAGCAGAAAAACTCTCTCTGCTTTTTTTCATCATTTTAGTAATTCGATGTTCAGCTGACGAATATTTTCTGACTGCGTCACCAATTTCCTCATTAAAGCTTCCATAAATGTAATCTTTTATTTAATTTCAGACCTGTTTCAGTATACCTCTATAAATTTCATCATTTTGAGATATTTTGATATCAGTTAAGTTTAGCAATCCAAAAAATATTATATACATTTTTGCTATTAAACTTTTATTACTTGAACAGGTATGAGTCGTTTATTTTGAAAGCGGCTTAAGTCCATTCATATAACCATAAGTCCAAAACCATAGGTCAGTTATTTGCTGTTAACTGTGGTAACATGTATAACTTGAAGAAACATGTGGTTAAATATATTCAGAGTATACAATCATTTTGGACATGTAAATTTTCGTAGTTACTTTGATAGTTGATTAATTTCAACAGAAGCAATAGAAAGGGTTGATTGCTTGATTGAATCTTGCAGGACTAAAATGCAGGACTTTAAATGCAGGATTTCGTTTAAATAAAATGACTCAATGATCATTTTCTTCTTTCAAGGTCATTTGAAGGTGATACTCGTCTTGACATCGGTAATACCTTATAATGTTAAAAATATATGGTGTAACCTAACAATTATAATCTTCATACGACAGTTAATATTTTTAGTATGCAACAATTTTGATCATATAAATTTTTGCAGTTGTTTTTATAGTTGAAAAATTAACTTTGAAAATGGCCTTTGGTATCCTATATGTTTTTAATTTCATCGAAACTCATAAATGGATTTAAGTCACATCCAAAATAAATGGCTCCATTCAAGGTTTCAAGGTCAAAACTACTGAACCATATTCAAACAGCTATAATTACAGCTGAAATAACAGGTACACGAGATCGAACTACGCTACGATTACTGTATTAATTCACCGCATTTCCTTCGCAACTTTTTGTTATGCAAATTACGATTGTGTTCTTTGCAGATTCCGATCTCACTTATACGTATGCAATGTACAACTCGCTAGAAAAAGACTTCGCCATTCTCCGACAGAATTAACACGGTGAGATCATTTGTGAACGTTCATTACATTTCTTCTTTTGCAATAATATTAGATAATGTTTAACAATTATTCATGAGTTAAAGAATGTTTCATCAAAATGATTCTGAATTTTTTCATTTTTTCATTTCCCATTGTCAAGTTCCCAAACTTTTAGATTGCTAAATTTTGCATCAAATATTAAAATTTTCAAATTTTTTAGGATGAATTTGCAACTTTCTCAGTTGTTAAATTTTTTATTAACAAATTTTCAAGTTTACATATTTTTCCTTACCAAATTTTACAACTTTCAAAATTTTCAGCTATAAATTTCTAAATTCCTAAATTACATATCACCAAATTTCTAAATTTTTCGCCATCAAATTTTTTTATTTTCAAATCACTCATACTAAATTATCAAACTTCCAAAATTTTTATCACCAAATTTCCAAATCCCTAAATTGTTAAATTTCTCATCACCAAATTCCTAAATTTTTTATAATTAAATTAACAAATTTTCAAATCACGATTGATACCTCTATCTGTAATCAATTTACAGTTAATATAATTGAAATATGAAAAAATATACAATGTAATTGAACTATTCTTTTAATATTACTGCAACACAGATTAAAGATAAGAAAAAGTTTAACTAGAATGAATATTCTTTTGGAGAATTTTTTTAAACTTCATATTCTTTGAAAAGAAAAATTAATTTATTCTATAAGAATCATTTTGTTTAATTCTGCTTCTTCCTTTCTTTATGAACCTAATAATCCTTCAGGAAAAAATAATATTCATAATCAATTTTTGTACAATTAAAGACTTATTTATGATTTATTATCATTTCAATACTTCAGTATCGATGTCTACTAGGTGACCCTTCATCATTTTATTCCCGCGAATCTAACAAATGTTAACTAATTCATATTGAAACAGAATGATATTTTTAATTTGCTTATTCCACTTTGTGTCCCAAACAAATTAGGAGATGTATTAATTTATCGATAATATTCGACTATATAATTTTATTTGATAAGTTATAGTACTATTACAGTTAGAATTTTAGTCGTGTATTTATACGACAGAGCTATGTCAGATATAATCAGAATAATGCATGGAATCTTCACGATGTTGACCCTAGAATGAATGCATGCGATTTCGCTGACGAACGCGGTGATTAATCTTAAATATTTTAGTTATTATCGAATTCGCAGCGTTTATTGCTTTTCAGATCAAGATGTAGGCTATTTTAAAATAATACTGTCATAACGGCAAAGGAATGTAATGAATTTTTAAACTAGTATAAATTTTTGAAAAGAAGCACAAATGTTATTATTAACAAAATTTTAACTCATTTGTTAATTACTGGTCATATGAGTACTAGGACATTTACCTTAAGTAGAGCAAGTACAGCATATATGCAACACTATTAATTAGAGATACCAAATACCTTTAAACCTACTGACGTTAACAATTTTTAATATCGCAAATAATGAGGATAAATAACTTGTTAACCACGGCATTCGTGGACCAACTATAAACATTTTCGACCGAATCTGTAGAGAAATGAAATGTCGATTCACAAAAGTTATCCAACAAGTATTAAATCGTTGCAATCGCGGTTCACTTTAGAGTAAATCATACTCGTTTGTATATTAACACGTTTACTGCTACACTGAAGCAGTTGAAAATTTTATTAGATAGTATTTTCGACAAATCTTACCAAATACACTCGATGAATAATAAATTCAGACATGGTAGGAATAACAAATATCTTGCTATATTTATTCTTCGTAAATGACTTGTTGCATTTATTATTCATAGTTCCAAGTAGTTCATGCGAATATTTCCAACGGGTAAGTGGACAGATTCTTAATAATACAGGTAATGGATTCGTGTGGAAATACGTAGGCGACGCGGCAGTCAAAGTGTTAGTCTACTCATTGGTACATTAATTCTATACACATTACATTAATTCCCATTTATTAATTACATTGATACATTAATTGTTATCAATTTTGCGAACATTCCGACAATACAAAATATGACACGAAAAGTTTCAACGCAATGTCGGTAATTCGGAAGATTTCTGGTTAATGCCGTTTGTGTATTCTAAAGCGAATCGATGTCTTTCTTTTATGGATAACACAACGTAAAAAGAAGAGAAAAACGAATGCAGTGTTTTATGCGTGAAATGTGGGTACTCTGCGGATGCGCTGATTATGATTCCGGAAGTCGCACCTGTGACTATTGCAAGCAAATCTTCGAAGTTAGGTTGAAATTCACAGTCTGATCCCAAAGTAAGATAAAATGGCGCAGAATCGTTTCAGGATAGGTAATAATTCATAGTCGTCAAATAAGTAGAACTTGATGAAGATAAAAACATCAAAGATTTATTAACTTAAAGATCATATTAAGCTTTCTGTCAAAACATCATTTATTTCATCTTCGACCATTTTCATACTATTTTCATTGTATTAAAACGAAAAAACACGCGTGAACTGTAATAAAGATTGGAAGAATATTTGTTTCATTATTTTATCATAAATAGATTTGAATTTTATCGCCATCCGAGATCAGGTTTAGATCAAAATATAATATGCTATGATTTTCATATTTTAACAAACATAAATAAATTGCACATTTCATTATTAAGGAAATTATCAACATTTCTACATATAACTACAATTTTGTGTTCTAGTTTTACAATGTGGTAAATGTTAGAACGTTACACGATTTTTCTTTCAATAAACTTTTAATACAGAAACAAAATCCATCATGATTTCTTATTATTATCGCAAATGGAAGTCCGAAAATCTTTTCCGTTCAAAATTAATAAAATTATGCAACATAGAGTTAAATGCAATTCATTGAACTGTACAAATATTTCTGTAAAAGAATGTGAATTGTCAATATCAATAGTACATTAATACTATCTAATATCATAAATAGATTTGAATTTCATCGCCATTTTAGCAAATCTTAGGAGTTAGGTTAAAAACAGTTCTGTCCTAAAGTGAGACAAACTGCCAGACAATCGTTTTAAGATAATCCGTAATCGTCAAATAAGAAGCTCTAGGATGTTCACCACGTGCTCCAATAGATTCGGTGTTACCCACCGAGAGTGTGTCATTTCCTTTCGAAAATAAAGTCAGTTTACGGACACGTTGCGAGCGTTTATCGTCGGCTTTCGAAACAATCGATAAGACGCACCTTAAGAATTCTCTGTCCGACTACGTCACGCACCTTCCACGAACGATAAACCTGAACCGAGTGTTTCGGAAGTTCGACGAAATCCGCGAATGAACAGACTTTGCACTTGGAGATACGTAGGTGCTCTCCGAGTCATCGAAAATACTGGGAAAATTAAATGACACCGCGAAACGAATAAATTTTGCGCTATTTTTAGAAACGGTAGCACTCGTGTATCTACGTCGTTAGTTATAATTGATTTCGAATTTTTATTGTTTCTGGAAATATTAGAATTTTTGCGTTTGAGTATTTGGGAATTTAGAGATCATATTGAAATTTTCGGACTTGGAAATTTGAGAAATTTGGGGATTTTAGAATTTAAAGATTTTCAGTTGTTGGGATTTGGGGATGTAGAGATTTACTATGTTGACTGGAAATTTGGGGATTTGGGAATATAGGGATTTACAATGTTGGAATTTGGGGATTTAGGGATTTATAATGTTGAAATTTGGGGATTTGGACATTTGGAAATACAGAGATTTTCAAATGGTGGAATTTGGGGATTTGGAAATTGGGGAATATAGAGATTTTCAAATGGTGGAATTTGGGGATTTGGAAATTTGGGGATTTAGAAATTTGGGAATATAGAGATTTTCGAATGGTGGAATTTGGGGATTTGGGGATTTAGGAATGTAGAGATTTTCAAATGGTGGAATTTGGGGATTTGGAAATTTGGGAATATAGAGATTTTCAAATGGTGGAATTTGGGGATTTGGAAATTTGGGAATATAGAGATTTTCAAATGGTGGAATTTGGGGATTTGGAAATTTGGGAATATAGAGATTTTCAAATGGTGAAATTTGGGGATTTGGAAATTTGGGAATATAGAGATTTTCAAATGGTGGAAATTTGGGAATATAGAGATTTTCAAATGGTGGAAATTTGGGAATATAGATATTTTCAAATGGTGGAATTTGGGGATTTGGAAATTTGGGAATACAGAGATTTTCAAATGATGGAATTTGGGAATTTGGAAATTTGGGAATATAGAGATTTTCAAATGTTGAAATTTGGGGATTTGGAAATTTGGAAATATAGAAATTTACAATGTTGACATTTGGGGATTTGGAAATTAGAAAATATAGAAATTTTACAATATTGAAATATGAATCGGAAAATTTGGGAATTAAAAAATGTCGAGATATTGAATTTTGAAATTTTCCATTTCTAAATCTTCATGCAATATAACAAAAGTTTGCAAAACCTAAAAATTGCTCGTAAATGAAAAGTCAATTTTTACCTACAGCTATAAATACCACGTTATTTATTTTTACATATCATATTAACGTTTTCCTGAATTAAATACGCTTGTACAAGAAGCCATAACGAATCGTACAAAATTAAAACCCATCTTAGCAGATTCTTTTTTCTACTCATACCAGTATTTACGCGGTTAACAGAAAACTCAGCCAATGACTATGCTAATTAGAAGAATGAATGTAGCAAAGTATGAATGTGTCCCCTGGCACGAATGTAAAGTGACTAAGTATAAAGACATTTTTGAATGAGGCTCCGAGAAGATGAAAAATGGAGCAAGAAGATAAACAGCATTCAAAAGCGAACTGCGTACGACATTAAAATGCTTCGTAGCGTTTATACAAATTGTCAATGTAACTATAATTCTTATATTTAAATTAACCAAATTAATATTTTTATTGTTTCGTTTTATCCGACACACCGGTGAAAACAATAATTCAGAAATTAATATTTTAAAATCAATTGAAAATTAATCTTTGATTAAATATGATTGAATTAAAAAATAAATTTGAATATTTAATCAAACACGATTGAATTAATTATATTTTTATTTTTGATCAAACACGATTGAATTAAAAATTTAATTTTTGTTCTTAATTAGACGTTACAATTAACAACTGAGCAATAATCGTTGATCGATATAAAATTAATAATTAATCATTAATTCGAGAAATTTGATTCCAAAGTTACTCTTTAATTTCCAATTAGAAGTCACTCAATAAGCAGTGTACATTTAATTAAAGAGCATTTTAATTAATTAAAATTTAATCAAAGTTCGAAAAAGGAGTAATACCCGATTGCGCTGAAACTTAAACCAAAGCTCAAAAATTTGAACAACACTTTTAAAAAAATGTTTTTACATGCTTTCGTTCATTATGAAGTTTTAAACAATTTGTAAACTGAAATTGCAAAAATCTTAAGTGTAGTCTAAAGAATATCTCTGAAAATATTGCTTTTTGGCTTCAAAATATTAGAACTGCTAAGTCGCATTTTCTCACATTTTTGGAAAGCAAACTACTGTCCTTGTCTCTCTGACCAAAACACAAGATAAACAAGGAGCGTATCAATTTTCTGTATGATAATTATTTCATCGAAACGCAATTTGGAACTCGTACCATTTTTAAGAGAATATTGATCGACTCGTTTATAAATGTAAACTGATCGACTGCAATTCTCTTTTTACAAGAAAAGGAAATTACAGAGAGATAAATGGCATCGATGGAATACGGATGATTACGTTATGCTTGAAATACGTGTTATACCCGTATGATCGAGTCTAATCAATTATCTTAAAGAACAGGCGCCGTGCAAAGAATGCCACAAGATAACGCGAAGCAACGTAACGAAAAATAGTGAGAATGCAATCGGTAATTGCAAAACTGATCAAAAGTTCGCGGTAATTGAGTTCACAAGTGATTAACGAGCAAAACACAATAAACATTGCATGTTTATCTCATTCTTCGTAGCAGAAAATTACCGAGGGAAGTGTACCTCGGGAACAGCAATCATGTTGATTATATCGATAACATTGATAGTTACGCTTAATGCTCGTATAGTTATTGCACACGGATAATACAGGCAAATAAAAGTGTTACGAAAAATTGTGCAAGACGAACATATGTGTAATATGAGATGTTTTGGAAGTGGCATTATCGCAAAATATTTGAGGATTTGCATTGCAGTGAATTGTAAAATATTGGTGAGCAATAATATACAATTTTTTGGACTTAATTTGTCAGATGTGTCAGTCAGAAATAACACAGACAATAGACAAAGAAAGTTGAAATGTTATGTCAATTTGGTATCAATCGTTGACTATGCAAATAATTGGACTTGAACTTCAAACTGAAGCGTATTGAAAATTCGAGTAAAATTGATCATAACTGAAGTACGAGTGCGTCACGAGTCAAACTCGTCAAAATAGTGCAAAGGGTTAATATCCAACAGTGCTGACTAAGAAAATAAAGATTTCATGGACTTTCAAATGGACTTGCCTCACTTTCAAAAGTAATGAATTATTGTAATCGTTTATTAAACAGACATTTAGTTATTCTTTTCCTTCGTATCCTTCAATCATTTCGGTCCGAATTGTCTTCATGTTCAGATGCTGACTCCAAGATTCTTTTATTACCAATTCTTATGGTAATTCTATGAACATAAAAATAAGAAAATTTCTCGGAAATGAGGATTTTATTGGACTGTCGTTATTACCCAGAAAAGTATTTTTATTTTCTTATTATTACCTACCAGCTTTACTTTCAGACGCAATTATAATTTTCGTTGAAATCGTTCTGAGTCATATTCTTTTCTAATAAAACAAATTCGTAATTAATTTTCAAGTAACGGTGAAATTGTTCAGGGGTTCTGTGCACCGATACTGAAACAAGAACCGTGTCGACTTTGTCGAGTATTTATTAGAAACTGAACTAGAACTTGCAAGCTGGTAATAGGAACAATACCTAAACAGATCTGCAGATCATCTCTCATATTGAGGTTATGCCACCAACAGTATACAATTTGTAGCTTTTCACGGTGTTATCCGTATTACTAAACTTTACCACAGCTAAATACCGTAATATATTCTAAAAATAATTTCAACCTCAGGTGGACTTGCACCACTTTCAAAATAAACATCTTTCCAATACTGTTAATTACGCAAACTTCTATTGGCCAAATATTAGGGAATTTGAATTATTTTATATAACATTGGCAAAAAATTACACTAGCTAATCCTATACTAATATAAACTAATCCTTTATATTTGTTACAGATTTCATACTTTGTTCATCAAGTTAATATAAAATTATGCGGCAATTGTTGGCACACACACTATCATGCTAACCATACAAACGAATCACTACCATTTTTTGTTATTTATACAAAATCTTCAAATCATTCAAGATTTTTAATAAAACTAATAAAATATTGAAATATATAAACTTATTATTAATAAAATCTTATTATCATCTTTATAATCTAATTTTCATGCTCAGTTAATAATGTAAAATATAGGTGAATATGTATATCTGATCTTTCAAAACAGAAGTGTTAAAGTGCTAATTGTTAGCATAACAATAATAATATTGTTAACAGCGAGTCATTTCATATCGAATTTATTAATATGAAAAACACGTTCATTTCGCGCAATAAACTGTGAACATACCGCAATGCACCACGCACAACTTATATATTAGGTCAATTAGGTTCTTGCATATCAAATGGGAGATTTCGAAACGTAGAAAGTCCAGCATGATTCGATGACATAAAAATACCGCAAAATTTACGGTATTATCTACGCAAGAGCTTTAAAGTTTCATGAAAATATTTCACTAATATTCCAATTATAAAATTTTTGCTAAAATCAACTAAAGAGTATAAATAACTATTACGGAGCTTAATAAAATTATTTTTTCACAGGATATCAATGAATTTATTTTTATAAACAAATATATTTTTTATTACAAGTTCAGTATAATTGTAATGCAAGTACAAGGAGTACTAAACCTTACTGTACTATTATTAAAACCCCCATACTATTTTTTATTAGAATTATTATTAATACAGTAAATTTGTGAATCGACAATTTTTCAAAATATTCGCATGTATAAAAATCTATACTGCGTTATAAAATATTTATAAAAATCTATATAATACGTTATTGAAAATATTAACAAAATATTAATTTGTAAAAATTTGTTCTACAAAAAATAAATGATAGAGAAGATATAAATGTCAATAAAAAGTACAAAATGTGCGTATATTGACTGATGAATAAAAATTGTGGTAGATTTAATTAGTATGGACGCCTGAGATACGTGCAGACAAAAATCCTAGTAATATCAAACACAACTCCATTTAATATAAATAACAGAACGACGTAATAAAAGAATAAACCGAGTAAAAAATTAAGAAAGTAAAAAATATTGCCACTGTGATAAAAAGATTCAATAATACCGAAAAATAAACAAAAGCCTTTGAATTTCATAATTAACGTTTATCGTTTCCCGCGAAACAATAACTGTTCCGAATAAAAAACATTTCGATTGCATTATAATTTCGATATAATTTTGCTCTACTTTATTCTTGCTTAATCTCAATTTTAAACATAATCATAATCGAAATTAAAGGCAATAACAAAAGATAATATTGTTTTATCGAACACCGCAACCCAGGACGAGACCAGAGGTCTATATAAGACACGAGCAAGTTGGCGGGATCATACGTTTGAAATAACACAATAGAATTTGATTAATCGATTCGTGTAACGTTATCGATCAACCAACCTGTCATTCGATGCTAATTATCAATGACGATTATGAAGTTGAAAAGGATATGAGTGCGTGATATTGACACAATGTGATGTGACATAAAGAACTTTCTGTTCCCACAAGACGATGTTCTTGAACGAGCAACTATGGAACCGCAAATATTTGTCTTTTCCACGCCATCTTGACAGGAGTGGCGCGCTGCTTCGACACCCTTATAGTTCTGTTATAATGAGCATCGGTAACGCTAATGATTTTCAGCGGTTTTGTTCCGACTACTTATCCCCGAGAAAATCCTACATTTCGAACGATCGTAATCCTGAAATTTACACGTTCGCGTGTAACCTAAGAACCAAGGTTATGCAAACGTTAAATCTCGCAATCGGTATTCGACGATTACCATCGTGAACATGTCACGTTAGCGAATCGATAAAATCAAACGGTCACGTCGCTTCCACGGTATTAATGCACATCCACGCGAACGTCTCGATAAAAGTTGACAAGTCACGTTGTGGTGTTCCAGAAAAATTTTTTTGCCGACTAAACGAAAAGGAGACCGGATTAAACGGAGCGTACGACTGGTAAGAAATTTCGTGGAAGGCATAAACAAAACGCTTGCGTGTGTCACAAACGGAACCGTCCGCTTTTTGCTGTCAGTTCATAGTAAGGAAAAAACACTGACCGTAGCGAAAGAAGCAGACTTTCTAGTTGAAGGTCACAACGCAAGACGAGTAAAATAATGAGCCGCGAGTACAAATTGTGTCACTTACCTGATTCAAAGTTGTAGGAATGATGTCAGGGGTCTGTGGTAACATTTTACCGGTGATCTGTAGTCGAGTGCCCCTCGAATCAAAACGATCTTGCGACACACACGATTGGTAGCATAATATCCTGACGGGAGAACAGTAGAAAACACCTTGACAGAATGCACACAGGAATCGATCACGAAGGACTCGCCACCAAACTGTTTATCACTGACAAATCGTCTTGACACACTACTCGTTTATTACCCGGCAGTCCCGTTGACTTTTTTAACGACGCGATCGCCGATCGTTTCAATGATCGTCGTTTACAAAAATACGATTGATTTTTTCCGTGTCGAAGACGAAGCGGCAAGACGAACGAACACACCTTCTCACTCCGAAGTTATGCGCGAGACTGACGGATCCGGGCGGTGTAGCTAAGACCGAGCGGAACCGAGCGGTGACGAAAACGGCCGAATACCTATCATCCCCCGAATACGCGCACGCCATGGTGTTTCTAAAATTTAATCGCTATCGACTATCAATGAAGAATTGCTCTACTAATTATCGAGTCAATTTTTACAATTTATTGTTATTAATTAGTTTTGTTCTCAGGTTGAGAATTGTAGTTTTTCATGATTCAAGAGTAATTAACCCTCGAAGATCCAACTAAAAAGAGAAAAACAGAACGCGACCTTTGAACCATACCTTTTGCATTTATATGCTTTACATTTACTAAAATAAAATATCGATTAGTGCTCGTAGTGTAAAGACGGAAGAAATGGGTTGAAAATATAGATATACAGGGTGTCTCGATTATATACACACAGGTGTCTCGAAATGTATACACACTTTGAATGTTGTCGAATATAAACACGGCGGATAAATGGCGGATAAGAATATTAAGTCGCGTATAAGAATACAAAATGGCGTCGATGTCAATGGCGGTTATCAACAACTGTTCTATTTATTAAATTATGTGATAATAAAGTGCGTATACATTTTATTACAGTGTACATTTTATAGTACAAAAATACGATTGTAATAAATAATACTATACTAGTATAGTATGTATACTGACATGGTTTTGATTTATTCCTTGCTGTTGGTATAATGTAGATACATTTTACACATTTTATTTGTTGTTATTGCTTGTAAGTACATAGAATTTCAATCTTTCCTATCATTCGTAAGTGGTGACTGCTTTCTTATCGTATTAGATATGAATCAAAAGCGACCCGATGTCGTGTGTGTATATAATGATTAAATGATGTAATTTGAAAATATATATTCATTATTACGCTGTGAAACATTCATTATTACATTTGACTTAAAAATTTCAGTAAAATTATCAATATATTAATGTTCGAATACATACATAAGAGTAAATAAATAATTTAGCTCTTAATTTAATTGAGTACCAATTAACAATTAACGTTCATAATAAAGTTCACTTTCATTCATAATGAAATCACAATTGTTGAATAAATAATTTTTAAATAAAAACTTGAAGATTAGTTTCTAATTGAAACTCGTTAATTAACAAATTAAAGATTAATTTCAATTCTGGACTTTATTACCTGTTAACTTTGTTAATTGAAACTTTTAATTGACGGTAAAAATTTAATTTTCTAGTTCAACCGCGTCTGTTCAAAGTTAAAAATTTACTCTTTAATTAAATCTCGCACGAGTGAAAACGGATTTGAATTCTTACTGAAAATGTCTATACATTGATGATCAAAATTTAATTTCTAATTACACTGTTAATAAACATTATATTGGTCATTTTGAACAACCATCATTTTTATTTATAGTGTCATATGCAGCACACTAATGTGGTGCACGAGATTTGATTAAAAAATAACTTTTAATCATTGATTAGACGCGATCGAATCGAAACTGAAATTTTCATTCTCAATTAGGGGATGTTTCAATTAACGATTGAAATTCGTTGAATGAAAGAATTTTTAATTAAAGTCAATTCAATTAAAACATACCTACACTTCATCAATTAAAACATTAGCTATCACAACTACAATTTTAATTAAAAATTACAAACTCTAACACAACAGTACTTACACAAGTTGCCATACGACATGCACGACTTTATTTTCAATTTAAAGGTTATCAAACCAACATTGCATATTCACAATTCATAACCTATTTCATTATTGATTAAATCATACACATAAATCAGAATGGACACCGTTGTTTACCATCATAAATAATTTAATAACATTAATGATTTATAAATTTCAAATTAACTAAGATTTACAAATTTCCATCATAACCTTTTCGCGAATATTTGTAGACACAAATACCTACACTCACCGATTTTAAATGAAAGTTACAGTATATTATTTTTACAATTAAAATATATTTTACTGATATAAATTAATCGCCTTGATTTAAAATTTGATAGGGACACATAGTTTTGGTGATTTGATCTTATTTAACACTAAAACTACCAAACCGGTCAAATGACCGCTCCACAAGTTTCTTATTATAAGGTACACATTTTGTTAATGTGCATCCTCGAAATCAGTATTGACTTTCAACAAGATAAAGAATAAGTGTACTAATTTATGTTTCGTTTGTTCATTTATTTTTCAACTTCACTTTTAATTTCAAACTAAGTACACACGCCGGTAGGTTCAGTGTTAACGTGTTTTCTGCATCCAGAAGATATTCTCGCAGTCCGTTTTCCCCGGCACGGAAATGTATATTTGCAAACGAAAACTCGTCCTATACATCGATATACGATCACAAATGTATGTAAAACACTTCGGTCGAAATACGACTTCATTTCTGTAGGAGACTGCTCTGCCATCAGAAGCTCATTTGTATTCACTCTGTAATGGTTGCCTCGCAAGACGCATAATAGTCGGACGTAACGAGTCGCTTTGCAAACGACAAATTCCTTTCTCTGACCGATTCTACCATACTTGGAATTTAAACGCCATCTTCGCGAGATGAACTTTTGAAATTGACAGCAGCCTCGTGGAAAGAACAAACACTTTTACTGACATCGCGACGAGTCTACGTGAAAGCGATAAATCGAGATGAAAGGACAACCGAGAAAACCGATCGATGAAACAAAAGGATTTTGTTAAAAATATCGGTTACGCGATTCTTTCGAACATGTATCGGTGTTTTACTGAATATTCAGAAAAACGCATATCGAGTATTATTGTTATGACTTTCAATGTTTCAAACATCAATAAAATAGAACAAAGAGATTATGTACAAATTATAAACGAGAAGCTTTTATTGTTTTTGCACTTCAAAATTTAAAGAGAAAGGATATTATGAGATTCAAAATCAAAAACAACCGAATAGAATGCGATATTTAAACATGTGTGGTAATCACTGAACTAAAACATGATTGAAAGAAAAATCGAACGCAAACTTTAATTTTTGATTAAAAAGTGATGGAATATGGGGAGGTTATAATATTTAAAACGAAAACATAGTAACTTTAAAAATATTAAATTTATTATTTAAGGAAAACGACTTGGAAGGACCTCTTGAAAATATGTTAATTAAACTTGATTTATGAACATCTTAACCCAATATATTTTTATAAAAAATTAATAACAGGAAAAAATTATTAACAGGAAAACAATAACGAAGAAGTAAGATTTTATTTTTTTAAACTTCGATCAAAATCGATCAAGTAATCGATTGATGCACAATTATTGATTTTTCAATACATTTATTTTTGTTAATTTAATTGAAATGAAAATTCAACAAAAAGTCTTTAATTAATAACTACGTATTAATCCTTAATTAAGAAACATGCAATTATCGATTATCATTTAATGGTTCAATGAAATGACTGGAAATATCAGAATGATAATGTGATGCTCTTTTCCAACGATCTGTTTAATCTAAACTATGTAGTAATTTTCATTCACTCAATGTTTATCTTTTTAATACTTTCTTCCGTTTTTCTTGAAATTATGAAAGATCTCGATCATTCTTGTATCTCTTTTACTGCGAACAAATAATGCAGTACACTGCACACGATCGAGACAAAAGGTAAATTAATTGCAGAATCTGAATCGATCCGAGTTCACTTCCGCGACTTTCTATGACCTACATTTTATCCCTGATCGAAAACCGTTTTATCCGCATCGCCGATTCAACAACTTCCGGAATAATTCACCATCATTTTCCGCGAAAGCTTTAATTCCAAATATTTCATTACCCTCCTTCTTCGCAACTGTCAAATAAAATGTAAAAGACTTAATTCCTTGGAGAACAATTGACTTTCGAAAAAATCAACTTTTAACACTAAACGTACCGGCATATGTGTACTTAATTTGAAATTAACCCCTTGCCCTACAATAACGTGACACACTCTTGACGCACACTACAGTTCGAATGTGAACCAGACTCGTGCTTTCACTGCAATTTTAATTCAATTCTAATTAAAATCTATAATCGATCGCTGAAGGTAATGTGCTTAACATTTTAACTTTCTTCAGTTGCCTCTTTAAGGCCCACTTTAAGGCAACTTTATTGTAGCAATTGTACATGACGCAAGTGTGTAGAAAATTGTAGGTTAAGGGGTTAAAAATGAAGTTAAAAAATAAACGAAACAGAAATTAGTACACACTTTATCTTGATTAAGAATCAAGAAACTTGTATTAAGAAAACTTTATATTAAGAAACTTGTGGAACGATTTGACCGGTTTGGTAGTTTTAACCCCTTGCACTATGACCTATTTGTCAGGTGCGTCAGTCAGAACTAACTAAACACAGCTACAATATTGAAACAGACAAAAAATGTTGAAATGTTATGACAACATGGTATTATGCAATCGTTGACTATGCAAATTATAATTGGACTTGAACTCCAAATTGAAGCATATTCAAAATTCGCGTAAAATTGATCGCAACCGAAGTACCAGTGCGTCACGAGTCAGACTCGTCAAAATAGTGCAAGGAGTTAAGGCAGCTATAACTTTATTGTAGCAATTTTACATGACGCAAGTGTCTAAAAAATTGTAGGTTAAGAGGTTAAAAATGAAGATAAAATCTAAATTAACGAAACCGAAATTAGTACACACATTTAATCTGTATCTTGATAAAAATCAATGCTGATTTCACAAATTGTGTATGTTATATTAAGAGACTTGTAAAGCGATTTGACCATTTTGGTAGTTTTAATATCCTGTGTTCCTTTGCTGTTACGGCAATGTTGTCTTTTGTCGAGCAACATAAATACAAGCGCATTGTAAATAATTTATCTACACAACACGTATTTGTCTACACAACGCTGTTGGCTTAAAAGAAAACCACGACAAATATTGTCAACGAAATTCTTCGGTTATAGAATCGCTGAAATTCCCTGTTAAAGCATAGTCTAATTAGCGAAGCATGTTCCGTCGATAACGTGTTTTGACTTTTCAAGTCCTTAAATGCGTAATTAATTGCTTGCACTAATTGGTTCTCGATATCTTTGCCGTGTTTTTCTTTGACTCCCGTAAATAGAAGTCCATGAGACCTTGGCCAGGCTTACGGCTATTGAACAATCGTAATGGTTAAAAAATCTCACATTTCAAAGTGTGGAGAACGCTACGACAAAACACTGACGTAGCGAATTGTCTCGAAAACGAAATTCCAAAAAATTGTTTCTTATTTTTCCGAATAACGAATTGCGTGTCCGCTTTTACACGTTATTCAGCCGGCCGCTATATAACAGCAGTAAGTGGTGAACGTATCTACGGAAGAACTGGCGCCATGAAGACTCTAGAATGGCTATCCATAAAACATGTTCGTCCAAATGAGCCAGAAAAGGAGAAAGGACGAGCGAGCAAGATGGAAAGGGTAGCCCTGATGAGAGAAAAGAGACCAAACGTCTTCCCGCCACTTGTCTTCCATCCTCCTAACCACTAAGAAACGTTTAAGCAAAGGGAGCTCGTTTACACGAAGGGTGCAACACAGGAACACGAGGAAGGAAGAAGGATGGGCATGTTGCTGAGGAACGACGACAAATCTTGGAGAGGCTGATCGATCAAACAGGAACATCTTTCAGCCGAGCGGTTTTGAGATATTCTTGACACAATGACGACAAGAGAAATTCTTGCTTGTTGACCTTGTCGAATCAACGCGCTTTCTTCCTTTTTCAGAAACGTAAGGTACAACTGGAGAGATTTTTTCTTTGTAAATATGAGTGATAGCTGAGCGAGTCCAAACTTTGCGAAAACACATTCTTCCCGCCAATATTTGCAGTCCTTGCACGTTATTTTCTTCCTCTTACTTGTACGGTATTTTCTTCCTTTTACTTGTACGTTATTTTCGTCCTTTTACTTGTACGTTATTTTCGTCCTTGTACTTGTACATTATTTTCTTCCTTTTACTTGTACGTTATTTTCGTCCTTGTACTTGTACATTATTTTCTTCCTTTTACTTGTACGTTATTTTCTTCCTTTTATTTGTACTTTATTTTCGTCCTTGTACATTATTTTCATCCTTGTACTTGTACGTTATTTTCGTCCTTGTACTTGTACATTATTTTCTTCCTTTTACATGTACATTATTTTCATCCTTGTACTTGTACATTATTTTCTTCCTTTTACTTGTACGTTATTTTCGTCCTTGTACTTGTACATTATTTTCGTCCTTTTACTTATACATTATTTTCGTCCTTGTACTTGTACATTATTTTCTTCCTTTTACTTGTACATTATTTTCGTCCTTTTACTTGTACGTTATTTTCGTCCTTGTACTTGTACATTATTTTCGTCCTTTTACTTATACATTATTTTCGTCCTTGTACTTGTACATTATTTTCTTCCTTTTACTTGTACATTATTTTCGTCCTTTTACTTGTACATTATTTTCTTCCTTTTACTTGTACGTTATTTTCGTCCTTGTACATTATTTTCGTCCTTGTACTTGTACATTATTTTCTTCCTTTTACTTGTACATTATTTTCTTCCTTTTCCTTGTACATTATTTTCGTCCTTTTACTTGTACGTTATTTTCGTCCTTGTACATTATTTTCATCCTTGTACTTGTGCGTTATTTTTTACGAACGTAAACGATGAACTTGTTTATAATGTTAAAAGCATATGTCCAATATCATTAATTTTTTTTATAATAGTTGCTTTTAAAGACATGAAATTCCAGTAGCTCGAAAGAACTTGAAAGACCACAACAAGGTTAAATAATTTTTCTATATAAAATAAGATCAATTTTTCTGTATAAAATCAATTGCTTTTTTTTGTATTTGCCACTTTCTTATTTTGTAGGATCCAAATAGAATCTAAAATTTAAATTAGTATAGAATGAATACTATTTTGCGGTACTTTTGTCATCAAATTAAGTCTGACTCTTTGTGCTTCAAAATCCGCCATTTGATTGCAAATGCAACATTATACTATTTATTTTTTATACTATTTTTAATCCATTTATGAACTGAAAAAGTCACAGAAGTGAATATGGTACAATAAATTATTGTTTTAGTTTCTCGAAAAACTGGTTGGTGGTTCTTTGAAAAAATGATTTGTAACAGTAACGTTTTTCAGAATGATAGTTTGTGATAGTGAGAATTTTTGGAAAAATAGTGACGTTCTTCGAAAAAGTTTACAACTTAAATGACGCCATTGTAACCGTTTCGGTATAATTTCAGGGGCCTACAGCGTTGAGTATTTCCCTACCTGACCACCCACAATTCTAATTTACATTTTTTTAAATACCTGAGACTTGTCTGGCATTGGCGTCGCAGCTATTTTAATATTTCTGTATGTTCAACAAAATACAGTTCGCAATCTCAGCTCAAGGGCTTAGTTTTATCAATAATTATAATTACATAAAATAATCTACAAATAAATTAACTTGCAGAAAAAACATTCTATCTCTGAAAAGTATTAATTGAACACGGAATATGAAGGCAAAAATAAGCACTGAAACGCAATTTTAAAAGAAAGCAGGAATAAAACTAACAGCTGCTATTCCACAGAAATACCAGCGAACGTAATTAAAAGACAATTTAAAATCTTAATTCAACAATACAAAACGAGATCAAATATTTTTAAAGACAAGTAGCAAGAATAATTTGATCGTGGAACGAGCCAGTTCATTATGAAAGACAAATATTTTCATATATTAATTTTCAAATTTCCAAGTTTACAAATTACAAAATTTACTAATTACAACCACGTAGAACAACCTACAAATAAATAAGAAATTAGCTATCAGAAAAATGATTGGAACTCCGAGTATTTATGGGACATGAAGGTAAGATGAAAAAGTACCGATATGTAATTGCAAAAGAAAGCAGGAGCAAAAGGAGCAGCTGTTACGCGGCTTCGTTAAATCAAGAAAATCGAACAGACGTGAAAAGGAAAAAAGATTAGGCTTCAAATAGAAATAAATAGCACGATGGTAGACGAAGTACGGTAATTTAAACTCGTTTCCTTTAAAGTCAATGCTCTACGGGTTTTTGTCGATGTTCCGTGCCGCGAAATAGATTCACGAAGTGGCGATCTTCGTTTTCTCGAATGTCCATAAAACATGGCCTCTTAAGCGTTAACGAAGGTTGAGCAGCGGTGACAGTGAAACGAGAAAAAGTCGCAGGCAAAACAGTGGCAAAGAAAAGCAACGAGAGGCAGCAAGAAAGGGAAATATATACGTTTGCACGATAAGCGAAAGAGGGATAGCAGAATTTCCAAGGCATTCGTTTAACGCGGAAATCGAGAAATTCAAGGCAAGAGATTAATTTTACTGCAACGCGAGAGAAGCTAAGAAGCAGGAAAAGAGGATATTGAAAAACGTCTTGCAGACCTTCCGCTGGATAATTGACCGTTGGAAGCGTGAAATACAACATCGATGGACCCCGTCCAGTGTCGGAGGTCATTAATCGATGCAATTATTTCGTTTCAATGACCCGAGAAGTCGTTAAAGTAAACATAGCACGCGTAGTGTTCACTTTGCGCCTCGATATATCGCGTGTGGAGCGAAACAAAAAATAGTCGAATGGTACCTCCTTTTTCACCGTTCGTATTCGTCGCATCTTTCTTCCGTATAATTGATCCACATGCCAAGTGCTTTTAGACACACGAGTGTTCTTTGGATTTTCGAGTGGACTTCTTTTTACTTGACCCGCGAATGAACCGGTCTTCGATTCTACGCTATTCGCACGACAAAAAGTTTCTTTCGAGATAAACGGGACCACTGTTCAGGGACGCTTTCAGCATTATGATTTTCATCGGATTGAAACGTAACGCTTTGATAAATGAACTAGACAGCCGAGCTGGTTCTGATTTCACGTTCTGATGTTGAAATGTTCCCTACCAACTACTGTTGACGCAAGCATTGTAGAAAATCTAATGGAAAGATGGCGAGTTTCACGGCCGATGCGAATTCTGTGCAACGTGCAGAGTACGTGGAATTTCATATAGAAATTTCGCAGGTGCTTTTACATTTTTTATTTGTCTACGGCAAGGGTTCTGGAGTTAAGAGCCATTTTTTCCCGATGTGATAAATTATTTTTTTAAAGAGCCAAAAATACATCGGTATGTATTAGAAAAAATAATATATCTGCTGTGAAACATGTATTGATTGCGAAATCAAAACATTCTATTTTGCGTAGTGACAGAACATATAAGTCAACGTATTAAAGAAAACGGAAACAGTTTTTGGTTTTGAGTGCGGCGTCGGTGAGTGTGGAGAGCAAGCTTAGCTAAAGCTAGGTTTACATGCATGCGATCTGCCGCGCATTTTGATGTGTGCGCAGGATTATTATATTTGTTTGGCAATTGCAATATTGCAGTTCATTTTTTAATATGTGTTATTAAACTACTCAAGAGACACAAGTATGAGTCTACTGAGTCGCATGCGGCTTCCGAGCCCTGGTCTACGGGATAAACCCATTTATTAAAGCACTATAGCAAGGATGAAGATTATACAGTTTTACGATCACTTAGGGCAAATGACACACAAATTAAAATTTAAATAAAAGAGGAACGGTGAAGAGAAGATAATGCAATATGATATATACTTTACTTTATTATTAAATGAAATATATTTTATTTTTCGACACGAAATATATAACATACATTCATACATTCATACATTCATACATTCATACACATACACTAACCGCTCAAAAGTATCCGGACACCTGCGAAATATGTATTCGCGCTGCATAAAAGTTATTTAAGTATCTACAACAGTGACTACAATCGATTGTTATTTGTTGCTTATGAAATATTTAACGTTTGAAATTAGAAATTATGTATGTGGAACTTACCAACATTACACTACAATTAAATACGAGATTCATCAATGTATCCACCGCGGTTAGATATTACCGCTTGCACTAATCTCAGCAATCTTTCTACAAATTTTCTGATTGTTTCTGTGTGGTGCTCTAAGATGTCTGTTACGTTTGCTTAGTGTTTCAATACATCGGTCTTCGGATTTAGTTGTCTTCATTGGTCGTCCTGTTCTTTTTTTATAAGCAACCACTGCTAGTTGCATACTTTTTAATAGTGTCATGCACTATTGATTTCGGAATTTTTTCAATTTCCCTAACTGCATATCCTTCTTCTGCAAGAATCAGAATACTGGAACGTTTTTCTATTGATAATTCTCGTTTGGAACTCATGTCTCGATGGAAAAGAAGCTACAGACAAACTAAACCGAAGCTGTCGAGTGCATAGCGTTACCTCAATTCGTATCTCCATTGAGAGAACATAAACATCTCATCAACAGTTTACAGACACTTGTTACATATCGAAGAACTCTCTGAATTCGTTCTGTACCATAGAAATGAAACAAAAAGAAATTAAGACTCTTTTAAGCATCGAAACCGTTCCATTAGATTCCGTATTTTTGGGCAGGAATTTTACTTATGCACACTCATTGTATAATTTGAACTTAAAAATTAATTCTATTATGTTATGCTAGCTCAAGAAAGATAATAATAATAATTACAATTGATATAATAGCCCTAAATACCTTTCGTACAAAGTTAAACTATGTTTTATAGAACAAAAGCAAGTGTCCGGATACTTTTGAGCGGTAGTGTACATTCGACACAAAATATATAAAGTCGTTTAACGAGTGTTTTAAGCATGCTATGAAATTTAGGCTCGAGTATCGATAACACATGAGGTATTTGGTGAATGCCATAGAAAATGGTGCCTACTCAAAAGACTAGTTTACAACTCTCCAACCACATTATCTGAGTTGAAGATAAGAATTGATGTAAGAATCAATTATAATCATAATTGATATACATTATAAGAATCAATTATAATCATAATTGAGATACATTATAAGAATCAATTATAATCATAATTGATATACATTATAATGACGTAAGAATTACAGATATTTGGGAGAATAATGAAGATACAAAGCACATGGTCAAGCAATATACACGTGCTGAAAAGGATGCAAGCTACCGAAGCAATGGGTGGAAAAGGGTGGACCACGTACGAAAATTTCACTTTCATGGCTATAATTATGTCACATATGGAAAATTGTCTTAGGTCAAAATTATTACTAAATACGTTGACAACGATATACATAGCAATTTACTATCGTGATAAATTGTGTGACGAGCGATTAAGGGCCGTGCGTTTGCGTTAGGAGTATCGATAGCGCTAGAGGTGAAATTTGAATGCCATAGAAAATGTCTGCCTACTCAAAAGACTAGTTTACAACTCTCCACATTATCTGAGTTAAAAAGAATTACAGACATTTGGGAAAATAACGAAGATATAAAGCATATGATGCCGCTGTGACCAAAGCAAAGGAAATACAAGATATTAACATGTGTTAATGTTATATACAGTAGTATGTTAGTAGCTAATAAATATTACAATTTGAACAGGCCTTTAATTTTACGGAAAACGTGAGAAATTCTGAAAATTTATAGTGGTGATGGCCAGGGACTGTATACAGGATGTCCTCCCTAACTTGAAAATTTATAGTGGTAATTCGATGGCTAGAGACTGTAAAACAGTCGACCTGTAAATGTATATTTGAACCAAACCACTAGCTCAATCTCAATATATCTCATTATGGAATACAGCCTCCATCTGCCACAGAATAAACTGTTTAAATTCGCCATATTCAGCAATTGTTTGCTAGCTTAGTATCATCTTAGTGACGTACTAAGATGACTCCAGTCATGTACTAAGATGATACTAAGCTAGTAAACAATTGCTACTTAGTGACGTACTAAGATCATACTAGTAAACAATTGCTGAATATGGAAATTATCTTAGTACATCACTAAGATGATACTAAGTAAAAATGATCTATGTCAAAATTAAATAAAATTAGATAAGGATATTCCTCAAATTCTCGAACTTCTTCAAAAAATATAAAAGTTATTGCTGATAATGATAAAGCAAAATCTTCCCGCAATTTTATTCAATTTCGCGGAAAATGCTGTTGGTGTAATTTTATACACGTAATGGCGAAAAAAAGAGAGATAAGCTTTAATTCCGGGCTGCTTGGTTGGCACGCAAGGTAAAACCAGACGGTGGAATCTTGGTTAGTGCGAATCAATCTTGTTGCTAGTCTCGTCTAGTCTGCTTCTAGCAAAAGGAATTCTTGGAATTTTATCATTGGCGTGTTCAAGGGCTGTACTTTCGTGAAATAGCTCCATATGTAATTTGCAATAACAGAATCTCGTTTATTCTTGCGCGATCCTATCGTTATGCACTCGTAAAAGTTCACTACATCGGTGCTAATTTGAACGAAGACAAAGAAACTGTTACGAAATGTACTCGGAAAGTGTAACACAATTTTAGAACCCCGTTTCATGTTAATATTGCATATTTTACCTTTGTATCGTGCTTTTCTCGATTATTCTTGAAGGTAGCACGACAGTTACCGTAGGTAGTCAACCTACCGAGGTAGTGAACTCGTTTGTGTATAAGTTGAAAGATTAACACTATAGGTAAGGTGCTGATTGATTTTATTCAGCATTAGGTTGTACTAGGTTTTTAAAAGTAACTTGGTTGACTGTTGAATCGTTTCTGATATCTTTTGCAATTATAAACTTCTGTTGTGGTTTTTTAAAATGCAGCATATTTGCAACATTAAATATTTCTCTTTAAATAAATTTATTTAATAAAAAATGTTTACTATTATTTTTGTGTTAGTTGTAATATTACTTGCAGTAATTTAAAAATGCGCGTTTTTTAAAAGTAAATAATCATGAATATTAACTGTAATAAGAAAATAAGAAAATGAGAAAATGAGAAAATAAGAAAATAAGAAATAAAGGAACGAAGAAAGTAAAAAAATAAGAAAATGAGAAAATAAGAAAATAAGAAATAAAGGAACGAAGAAAGTAAAAAAATAAGAAAATGAGAAAATAAGAAAGTGACAAAATGAGAAAATGAGAAAATAAGAAATAGAGAAATTAAGAAAAGAAGAAAATAAGAAATTAAGAAAATAAATAAATAAGAAGAAAAAATAGAAGAAAAATATGTAATAGCAAAACTATTATGGACACCATAAACATTGAAATAAAAATACATTAAGTATACCAATTAAAAAGATTGCAGCCTGCATCACCGTATTTTATTCCCGATCACGGAGAAAAAATCTTCGAAACTATAGTGAATTCTTTACCGCGAGGGAACGGAATAAAAATAGATCTTCCAGATTTGCCTTGCAAATTCCTTCAGGTGCAACCGAAATTACGTTTACTGAGAGAGGCGCCTCTAATGGATGTAGAATTGATTATCTACCGTTTGTCGCACTTCTGTCAGACCTTGTTTAGTCGAAAAAAAACGTAACACCGTACCTTCAATTATGCAAATTAACAACGGACGTATAATGAAGTCATCTTTTGCATGTATATGACCTAAGAGAGATACGAGACAAATGGCAATACAGAAACCTGACCAATTAGACCGTGGATATTTATGCAAATATTTTTATAAAATACAGAGAGAAAAACAGGACTCGAGAAGTTTATTACATCACTCGTATAAATTGAGAATGCATTTTATTTTGCGGTTTGCGCACGGCATGTACATTTTTCATAATTTTTTACACACATTTTTCAAAACATTTTAACTTGTAAAAAATACGAAACAGGCCATCGAATTAGGACTACAATTTCAGTATTTTCCACGTTTTCACAAAAAGCGTAAAAAGCGATATTATTTGTATCGGAATAAAATTATTATTACTATTACGTGAACCATATATGGGACACCTCATATTGTCGAATGATTGAAGACTTCCTAATCAATATTATTATCTGACCAGTTATAAATTATAAATTGCAGTCGTTTAAAAATCCTCCACGCATATTTTTTTATCGTACTCAATTACTTTTTATCACGAAAGGTTTCTCATTACCCGTCGCATTAAATTTATAATCGCATATAATCTAGCATTTCTTTCTTCATGGGAAAAAGCGGAGAACATAATTTAACATCGGAAAAGAAAGTGGCTACATAAACGACGCTAATAAGGCCCATAACAAATAACGGTCATTTCCACCATACATTTATTGCAATTCTTTGCTAAATTACAAGGCTTCTTTTAAGTACAAAATAATAGTCGCCTCGCCATTCGTTCCCATTTTGCTCCTGCTTTTCGGATTATTCACGTAATCAGCCACATGTAATTTCCCCCAGACGTATTTACGTTTTTATTGGCTTCCTTTCATAATTTATTCAATAAAACACGAAACGGGAGAAACTTCTCTTTGTGTCTGCCCTGTTAACCGATGAAAAGTTCCTTTCGTCGTAATTATCATTTCGTAAAATCCCCTCGTGAACGCAAAGTTCTGTTTCTACTTGTCGAAGAAACGGATATCGTTCACAATGCGCGATAAAGTCCACGTTACAATCCGCTCGTTACAGTTTATCCAATAAACGGGCACAAAAGATATCGTCTCAAACGACTCCATTGTCAGGCATTGAAAGCTCGTTTCGCGACATTTTCGAAACAGATGGCTTTTGCGCACGGCTCGCGCGCCTCTTAATTATTAACACTCTATAACAATGGCCGCGATCTAATGCGTTCACACACGCGTGTCTACCGGCTTAATTCGCGTAAACACGTCCCGCTGTAATTGCTACAAACATAAAACAGGTTTAAATTTAAACGTCGACACCTTGAATGACTCGTTTTCCCAAGACTTTTAACGACGCAGGAGTCTTAGTAACGCCGCAAACGTGTTTAAACAATGTTTGGAAACGGAGAAGATTTAACGCTTACTTTACGCTGCTTACATTCTTTTAACACGTATTTGTTTATTTCAGTTGGGGCACAATAACTCACATTCTTTAGTGCTCTGTTTAACTTTGTATCAATTATATCAATTCTCGCTATCCCATCAAGTGGCACTATTCAACAAACTAGTGGTGAACGGTTACATTGAAAAATAAACTTTTTTAATATTAACGATGTTTGTGTAATTACTGTTTTATACTTTCATGAAAATGATGTACATAGCACTAGTTAGACAGGAAACAAGATTGATATAAAAATTGTTTTTAAGAGGAATACATAGTAGATGTACAACATATTAATAACTCATATTCACATACTTAATTTTTGGATATTTAATTAGGAATGTGCAGTAGTGAAATAACTGTGAAGTACTTTTGAGGTGTCTTCAAATAATTAAATTGCTCACATACTGAAAATTTTAATTGTCTATTTACGTTACATAAATAACTCCCTCAAATAAGGGTTAATGCACTTTTGATATGATATAAAACTCAAAAAAATATTCGAAACATACTTTCTTGTATAAATATGTTAATCAGTAAAATTTGTTAAAATATCGTGTAATAATTATTTTAATACACATCACTGAATTTGTTATACTATTCACAATATCATTTCTCAAAAAATTTCATCTAAACCTTGAAATCTTGAATTCACCTAAACCTTGAAATTTTGAAAAATGCAACTAGTAATAGAAATTGAACAATATTGTATAATCCCTTGAAATCATAGATACAGTAATGAATAGTTTATGTGGCTATTCATTAATGACTATTTTTAACGTTTCACAAAACTATTAAATCCAATAGTTGTTTTATCCCATTCTTAATCATGAAATAAACACGATCAATTGCCAAATTGTTCAGTAATTGAAAAATTGTCCAATATAACTTTTATGTATACAATTGAAAAATTGTTCAATATAATTTGATTTACACAATTGAAAAATCGTCTAATACTACCATACGTATACCTTAAATGTCCAAATATTAGGTCCGTTACCTTAATATCCTGATAAAGAGTTTCTTTTCAACAAGTACCATACCTGTTCCGATATTAAACGCGACAGCGTTAAACATCCTGTACCCGTCGTACGCAGCAAAAGATTTAAACGTAAAAAAAATGTCCGTGGCCCTTAAAACTTCGAAAAGATGTTGAAACCCTCGAAAACCGACAAAGCTACGGACACGCGAGGAATTTAACGGGCAAAGTAATTGGATGTCAAGGAAATAAGTGGTTAGTCCAATCATCGAGCTAATTTTGCTGCGTGTAGGTATATACATATGTATATGATCATGTCGTGTGTCGAGCAGTCGGGAAAGTAACGAATGTACTGTCTCTCTACGAGAAGAGAGCTCCAAGTTGGCTCGAGGTGCTCTTGAACGAATGGAGGCTGCCGAACGAACGGCTGCAGAGATATTCCGGTTCGTGAATAAATTGCCGATGGCAAGGCCACAACTAACGGCCGCCAGTCTGGCGTCGATATTCCTGCTGCCGTTTTGCACACACGTCGAATACGAAGAACACGATGCACGCACCTCTTCCTCTTTCGCCCTCTTTTTTATCTTCATCGCGGCTAATTCCACGGTGCCTTGCTACTCCACGTCGGGGCGCCCTTGACACCTTCGCGAGCACCGCGATTCCGCACGATGAACAAGTCAGGTAAATGTCCCGGTGGTCGAACGATTAAGGAAGCAGTTAACACGAGAACAATTAACACGAAGCTATTTCTATCAAATGCAGTCGAAATGGGTCTTTAAATAACACGGAATAATTTATTGATTTAGTACCAAAAGGAATCCCATGGAATTCATATGAGTCATTCATATGGTAGGACTCGTATGAACGCTAGGACATTTACCTTAAGTAGAGCAAGTACAGCATATATGCAACACTACTAATTAGAGATACCAAATACTTTTAAACCTACTGACGTTAATTTGTAATATCGTAAATAATTGGGATAAATAACTTGTTAACCACAGCATTCGTGGACCAACTATAAACATTTTCGACCGAATCTGCAGAGAAATGAGATGTCGATTCACAAAAGTTATCCAACAAGTATTAAATCGTTGCAATCGCGGTTCACTTTAGAGTAAATCATACTCGTTTGTATATTAACACGTTTACTGCTACACTGAAGCAGTTGAAAATTTTATTAGATAGTATTTTCGACAAATCTTACCAAATACACTCGATGAATAATAAATTCAGACATGGTAGGAATAACAAATATCTTGCTATATTTATTTTTCGTAAATGACTTGTTGCATTTATTATTCATAGTTCCAAGTAGTTCATACGAATATTTCCAACAGGTAAATGGACAGATTCTTAATAATACAGGTAATGGATTCGTGTGGAAATACGTAGGCGACGCGGCAGTCAAAGTGTTAATCTACTCATTGGTACATTAATTCTATACACATTACATTAATTCGCATTTATTAATTACATTGATACATTAATTGTAATCAATTTTGCGAACATTCCGACAATACAAAATATGACACGAAAAGTTTCAACGCAATGTCGGTAATTCGGAAGATTTCTGGTTAATGCAGTTTGTGTATTCTAAAGCGAATCGATGTCTTTCTTTTATGGATAACACAACGTAAAAAGAAGAGAAAAACGAATGCAGTGTTTTATGCGTGAAATGTGGGTACACTGCGGATGCGCTGATTATGATTCCGGAAGTCGCACCTGTGACTATTGCAAGCAAATCTTCGAAGTTAGGTTGAAATTCACAGTCTGATCCCAAAGTAAGACAAAATGGCGCAGAATCGTTTCAGGATAGGTAATAATTCATAGTCGTCAAATAAGTAGAACTTGATAAAGATAAAAACATCCAAAATTTACTAACTTGAAGATCATATTAAGCTTTCTGTCAAAACATCCTTTATTTCATCTTCGACCATTTTCATACTATTTTCATTGTATTAAAACGAAAAAATACGCGTGAACTGTAATAAAGATTGAAAGAATATTTGTTTCATTATTTTATCATAAATAGATTTGAATTTTATCGCCATCCGAGATCAGGTTTAGATCAAAATATAATATGCTATGATTTTCATATTTTAACAAACATAAATAAATTGCACATTTCATTATTAAGGAAATTATCAACATTTCTACATATAACTACAATTTTGTGTTCTAATTTTACAATGTGGTAAATGTTAGAACGTTACACGATTTTTCTTTCAATAAACTTTTAATATAGAAACAAAATCCATCATGATTTTTTATTATTATCGCAAATGAAAGTCCGAAAATCTTTTCCTTTCAAAATTAATAAAATTACGCAACAGAGTTAAATTCAATTATCTTATTTATTGAACTGTACAAATATTTCTGTAAAAGAATGTAAATTGTCAATATTAATAGTACATTAATACCATGTAATTAATAGAATCAAACATAATTATATACATTAATAACAAAATTCGATACAAATTTTATAAACAAATTATAAAAAACACTGTTACTTTCCAATATTTTATATTTTCTACATGAAACATATTTTCAACACTCGATACGACAGACCAAAAATTTAATCGAATGATTGAGTCATGTTAAAATGTCTAAATTTTAAATAATCGTATTTGCTTGAAGTGATCAAATCGCACGAACGTACTGCACAAAACTGATACGAACAAACATTTTTTCGACAATTGATCTCGAACTGTTCAAAAATATTTTCGACATGATCACCTGTCAAAACAACGCGTTATAAAATCAATAGGTTATACAAAAATTTTGTTCAAACTAAAAAACACAAGATGATAAATTATAATTGGTAAATCAGCGTCAACACTGAACCTCGGTAATTAGTAAAATGAATAAATCGCCACAAGAACATGTATCCAAAACCAGGAAAAGAAGAAAATGTTAAGGTTTGTGCCTCCGTGATAACAGGAGGTTAATGAAAAATCAATACAAGCAAGTATCGCCTGATATAATATCATCATCGTTAAAAATCAATTGTACCTATTCGCTTTCTTCATTTAGGTAAGATAAAGATTCGTAAAGTAATAAAAAATGCGAAGGAGTTGTTATGATCCAGAATGTCCAGCAAACAGACAAATTGCAAGGTACTTGAAAAAATATTGTAAATATTCGAATTTTATATTGTTGTTCTCGTACTCAGTACTAGCAAACCACCAAAGATTAAACATAAGAAGCGAAGACCTTCGTGTCATAAAGATTGTCCAACCAGCTCGAGGACTTCGATAAAACCACGAAAGAGATCTAAACGTCCGAGGTCCAAGAAGAGATCAAAGGAACGATCGAATACGTCGAAAGTTAAATTTTGCAAAAAGTATTTTATATTTTATCTGCGCACTTACTACCCTCAGGGTTGAAAGTAAAAAAACTTTTAATAGTGACGATAAAGTTATGAATTTTTAATATTCAAAAATTCATATCTCTACATTTCCAAAGTTCGAAAGTCTTTAATTTTCAACTTCAAAGTTTACGAAATTCGAAAATTTCAAAATCTCAAAGCCACAATTTCTAAATTCTAAAGTTCAAAAATTTAATTCGCAATTTACGAAATTCCAAAATCTCGATGTTTTTAAATTATAAACTTCTAAGTTGGCATAATTCCAAAATTCGAAGCCCTAAAATTTCGTGATTCCAAAATTTACAAATTCTAAACTTAAATTCCAAAGTCAGCAAATTAAAATATTTCAAACCCCCATAAATAAAAGATTCCTAAATCCCAAAATCTTGAGGACCCTAAAAAATTCTGAGTGGAAAATTTTCAAAATCCAAAATCAAAGTCTCAAAATTCGGAAATTTTTAAACTCCAAAATTTCCCATTTCCAAGAGTAAAATTTCATTTTATATCCTCTATTACATGAGAGAAGCAAAATGTTTGAAGTATTTGTATATTTTATACACTTATGCTTGTTACTATACTTAGTATATGTATTTATACTTGGTATCATACTTAGTATATTTATAGTTGATATTATACACATTTAATACACTTATTATTTAGTTTGCAATTATACTTCCCTCGTTAAGAAGAGCAAAGTTACTAATGTGACTTACCTATTATGTAACACTTTCATAACCGGTAATATTTACACATTTTTCAAACTGGATGCAATATATTTAAATTTATAACTTGACACCAATCATTAAAATATTTCATTCAAACGTCAGGATTCATTTTTGTAATTATATCTATTATTTTGTAAACTGATTTATATTTTTTTCTTCCACAAAATATCTACGTAAATGGTTATCAGTGATCACAATGGATTTTTTAATTATCACAATTTCTATAATAATTTATCTGTTAATAATTACAGAAATTTCAACCATTCAATTTTTTGTTATAATTAATATAAACAATTTTTAATATCCTGTTAAAATGGACTGTTTCAATTAGAGAGGAAAATGAAGCAATGTATACCTGAATAATCAGGATACCTTTAGTGGGATCTTAGGTAAACTAAGTATTTTAGATAAGCTTAAGTAAATTTTGTTGATAAACTAAACGTTTTCAATTAGGGGTGCATCAGGGGAATTACCGAGCCGCGTTATGCGCAGAATATGCGAAACTCATTTCGCGTCATTAACAACATCGCAAACAACCTAACGAAAGCTTGTACTAACCAAGCTCGTCGTAATCTCAATGCTAAGAAAACAAACGTTTAAAATTGATGGTGTTCGTAATGAAGTAGCATTGTAATATCACCGAATATTCTAGTCTTCCCTAGGGAAAGAGGTAATATGGGGGGAGACCATTCGTCCCAATACGCATGAATTATTACGTATTGTGTTTGAATTGAGTTTGAGTCAAATGTGAAGATGTACATAATGAATGGATATTTAAATGATAGTTCGAATTCTTATTTAACGATATTTATATTGAGATCAAACTTTAATGCATGAAAATTTCATATGGTACACATGACACTACAATGATTTTAACCCCTTGCACTATGATCTATTTGTCAGGTGCGTCAGTCAGAACTAACTAAACACGGCTACAATATTGAAACAGACAAAGAATGTTGAAATGTTATGACAACATGGTATTATGCAATCGTTGACTGTGCAAATTATAATTGGACTTGAACTCCAAATTGAAGCATATTCAAATTTCGAGTAAAATTGGTCCCAACTGAAGTACCAGTGCGTCACGAGTCAGACTCGTCAAAATAGTGCAAGGGGTTAAACGATTCATGTTTATTACATCCCAAAAATTACTGAATATACTGTAGATATTCTAAAATAAACAGTAGTCGCGTTTAAACTATTCATTATTTTACATCGCAAAAATTACTGAATATTTTTTAGATATTCTAAAATGAACTACGTTTTCCTTGAAATTAAAGTACACGTAGTAAAAAAAACGTGGACAGACTAGTAATATAGGGAAAATTGAAGCTGAATTTTTATTGGGGTGTCAAACACCAGAGGTACAGTAAAGATTTAGAAAAAATTAACCTTTTAATTATTATGAAGTTATTATTTAATTTTTCTGGTTTTAACTAAACTTATGACCTTTATACTATTCGATTCTTTTTAACATTTTACGTAAAGATGTACGTCCATCACGCATTAACCAAAAATATTGATAAACTGAAGTAATTCAAAGTATGAGTAATTAAAATTCAAATTATAACGAGAAAATTAAATTTTAACACGAATGATAAGACCTTCCTCGACGTTGCAATTTTTCCCTAGGGAAACCCACTTGTCGGTACTAGAGATAAAGAACAAGGGCGAATAAGAGAAGTAGTTAGCTCCTCTCTTTACATTTCGTAATCGAGGGAAACCTAGATTACACATGACTGTATGTTCGAATTATGCTAACAGAACGGATCGAATACAGCAAGGCAAATTCTGACATTGATTTGTAAGTAGCCTAACAACAGAGCTATCGAGTTTATGATATGGGGTGCAAATTGATATTATTGAAAAATTTGCGACTCATATCGGCATATATCATGCATTGTATGATTACATATCACCATGTGTTATATTGCGACGTCTTGTATAAAAGAACCATTTTGCTTTTAATAACAACTCCGCTTTTAATAATTGTAAGACCAGATTTTGAAGCTATGTATTATATCCAGTTTCAGTAAAATGAGAAATTATCGGCTACGAAACTGTTGAAACGTAAAATGGCGTACTATTATTAATTAATGTCTGGATTCTAAAGAGACGTTCTAGTACGTCAGTAACTGTAAATACAGTCTGTTCCACAAGAGCGTGGACGCGATATCTGAGTGCAAGTAAATCTTTTCTGTAAAAAGGTATAGGTCAAAAGTACATTTCACTAATACGCGTTTGCTTAATAACGTGTCCAATCACCACCATTAGCGATTATTCCTGGGCATACTTTCAACCATGCAGCGTGTGAGACAGGAAGAGATCTGCATATTTCTCGAATACAAACTAGCGTCTTCAATTTTGAAATACGCTTTCCTCGGAGTTTGTACTTCATGAGAGACCAAACATTTTCGATTGGATTGGCATCGGGGGACTGAGATGGCCAATCCAACACGTTGACACCATTCGCTGTTTTCCATTCCGTACAAAGGCGACTTCGGTGTTTGGAGTCCTCTTGAAGTATCCAATGGTCTCTGCTTCTTTTAAACCAATGTTACGATTCTAAGAGACCCCTTTGGTACAGTTTAATCATCTTCTGAGCATTTAAATTATCCGGAAAGACGCATAAAGAAACCCCGACGCAAGTTCCGTAGCTTGCTTCGAACCCCGATCAGATCATCGACACAGTTTGTCTCTTTATAACGTTGCACTTATTTACAAATTCGTGAGACTTGTGCAGATATTTTGCTGCATTTCTAACACTCATTTTTGGCCCTTTTGTTGGCACAATACTGCTTCGAATTACCGTATACGGCACTCATCTCGAAATCACTTGAACTTTTCAATGACAGAAATGATACTAAAAGAATTGAAGGGCTATTGCATTTTAGAAAAGACATTGTATATTTGGACTGACGCAATTTTTGCTATATTGGGTAACAATTTTCATAGATATCGCGTCCACGCTCTTGTGGAACAGACTGTATATTAAAAGTACTTTTCTCACGTTGGTAGATCTTCGTTTAATTTACAGTAAAAAATGTCAAGCTTCGAGGCAGCATGTGGAAAGTTCAACGTCGGTACATGCGTCGGAGAAAATATGGTGAGTGATAAATAAATTATAGTCTTTAGAACAGCCACTTACATACTTTGCGAGAAGTATCGTCATTCGAAGCAACAGATCCTTTTCAACCTTGCATTCTTTAAATCCTCGTTCCCATGCCATTTCAGTGAATCAGCAAATAACTACCGATGCTAAGGAACATTTGATATATCATTTAGTATGCAATAACCATGCGCAAACAAGGTGATAAAGTGTATAATAATGCTTGTAATGGTTCAAACAGTTTTATGTATCGAGTAAAATGTATTTATCAATGTCTTTGGAATTACATACCAACTTTTAATCTACAAATATCGGTAACAAGTGATAAGAACAACAGGAATTCGTTTTTCACTCTCTTCATTATTATTCTTCTGTTTTTATTGTTTCTTACTGTTAAGATCGATTTAAATTATTAAAGCATATTTTAGGTATTTATTTCTGATATTTTTATTTCCATTTTCGAGAAACTAGTATTGTGCACAAATGGAATTTGCTGTTTGCATTTATAATTTTTTCTTTTAGATTAGATATTAATTCATATGCATTCTAGTTAATTGAATATACATTAGGATTATAACTTTTACTATGTACACAGAGTGAACGAATGATTTTGTAATAAAGTTTAAGTACGTATTAATTCAATTTATGTATCTGTGACAGCTTGGGTTTTGAAAAAATGTTCAATTGTTTTTTTAAATAATTCATTCGCGGAATAATTGACATTGCAATAAAACTGGAATCTATTATCAAGTGTTGCGATCGGCAAAAATGTGCAACCACCTTTCAATTACAAAAATTGATTTTCATAAAGGCAGATAATTTATATATCTTTCAATTTTCGTTATTACAAAATATAATTTTTGTAAACCTTCGGTTTTTGGATAACACTTTTAACCGAATTTGCAAGTCTGAAATATTTTATTCTTTGATGGCAGCGTGAGGAGTAAAGATTCGGTGAGAGTGTGTACATCAAAATTACCCTGCAAGGATCCGCGACCTGGTAAAAGAACAACTTGCAATTGTCGTCGACGTCAAAGTGTGCCAGAAAAGCCGAAAGAAAAGAAACCTTGCCGGTTCAAAAAGTACACTCGACAGACAAATTTTCTGGTGCCGCTTTGTATATGTGTCAGAACATCCAGCTTCGAAAATTTCGGAAGAAACACACGTCCCTCGTGTCCAATTCTTGCAAAATACGGCGAATGCTGCTGCAGAAGAAACAGAGTACGCAAACATTTAATTATTACGAGTAAAATAAACTGTTATTTTGTGTACAACGAAAAAATATAGATAAAGTACAATGAAAAAGTATAAAAGTCAAATGAAGTGTTTATTTTAGAGAAATCGAAGTAAAAGAAATGAAACGACGATTACATCCCGAAGAGATTTAGGAACAAATCCACATCGCAAATGTCACTGCCGCCCACCCCCGAGGTCTAAGTTAGAATTATTTAAATAGTGAACGGTCTTTTGATGTTATAAAGATAATAACGTTTTCACGATTAACACTTAGGAACCAGCAAAATATATTTTTAAGAGGATTATCCTTCTTCCGTAGAAAGATGTCGAAATTCAAACGTACTTCTAGCAAGTCAGTATACATTATGATTACAAAAATATTAGACATTTGTAAATTGCTTGCGTTTTAGTCCGAAACCAAATCCACGACCACGAGTATCTAGATCGTATCCTGCCGAAAATTGTTGTTCCAGAAGTTGTTTGAAGAATCGATATGGAAGTTCACCTGTAAGCATTTGTAAAGCACGTGAAGAAAAATAAGTAACACTGTAGAACTGAAGTAATACATGTTCTTTCTTTATTTTAGGAGAGAAGGAAAGTGAAGTTTTGCAAATAAAGGTAATAATAATTGACTGATATTTCTAGTAAGTGTTTTTTATGTATTTGTTTACAAAATCAGTGATAATTATTCTAAAAGATATTTTTGATTTATGAGCTACCGGTCAGCATACTTAATAATTAAGTAATATCAACATAAATTATAAATCAATACAGCATAAACGAATTAAGAAGTGTTCAATGCCAAGAATTATTTATTACAGAACACTTAACGAACTAAAGATTTGCTTCATGGTAAGAAAAGTATATCATCAAGCAAAGGACACAACATAAAACAAGACTAATAAAAATTTTAGTCTATAATTTTGGCCACGTGTTTGTAGACCTTGTCATAATTATACAATGATACAAAGCCAATATGTAATATATAAAGATGAACATGAAATAGTTGTTAAATATTATTATTTCTCTTGTTTAATGATATCGAATAAACGTAAAGAAACCTCGTACGTATGTGTGAAACATATTTTACATGTATCTAAAAAAATGTAAGCTCAATTTCAAAAATTACAAATGTTACATTGCACAGATATGTTACAACATAACTTGAAGTTGAATATTTTTAATAAGTTTCACATACTGCTGAAAAATAAACAACTACTGTAAACCTTCATCTGTATTAATCACCTACGACTCCATTTTGCATTTCGTCTAGAAATATCGTAAATATGTTTCAAATAACTCGCCTAAGGCAGTGATTTTAAACGAAATAAAAGTCATGATTGTTTCTAAGACACGTATTCATAAGTATTCAGTCATCATTCAAACGGATTTTATTAAATACCTATACTATTTATACTGCGTCAATCATCCTTTTTCACTGAAACAAAATAAAATTATTCTGGAGCTTGATTAGAATATATCTGTTTCTGAAGCATCAAGCTTCAAACATCCTGCTTCGATGCGAAGTTCTGTGATATAATGGATCGAGACAAAGCTCTCGGATGGTAAATTAAACTATTACATAACATACTGTATTATTTTCAATACACTGGAATGATCAGTCTCTTCTCACAGAATTGGCTTTCAACCACTTTGTAACTAAATCCAGCCAATTATCAAGCCAAGCAAGGCTATCACATTTTTATATATGGTGTGAGATATTAATAAAAGTTTGAGGAATTAGATTAAGTATGTGATATAAGCGTCCAGAGCTGATTAATCTAACAAGATATTTCTCTCAGTATCATCTCTGGCTCTCATTGCTAGGGAAGATACACATACATGTGTTAAAATAAAAATTCACCGTGTACTGCGTCTGTTTGCATTGCGTAACTGCTTTTCAATTTCAAACTGTCGTAAATCAGCTCTTTGTAAGAAGTCTTGACGTTCCAAATACCCATCTTTGCCTTTATTATGAGTAGTAATTTCTTCCTCCAGATTTTCTTCTTTCTTATAATTATCCCAATCTAATTTAGATTTTTCTAGTGTGCTGATCTTCGCCTTTTTTCCAATTTGAGTAAGAACTGATGAAATGCCTCCTAAACCAGCTCTTTTGAAACCTCTTCCTCTTCCAGACCCTCTTCCTGCCGGAGCGGTAGAATTTCCAGTCGTCTCAGAATTTTCTGCAGATGAAAGTGTTAATCTAGCTTCTGCTGAATCTATTGGCACTTCCTTTTCAATCTTCACTTCTTCGCCAGCAAATTCAAAAACTTTAGTTATCTTTACTTTTTCCTCTACTTTTGGCTTTTCTAAAGGTGGTGATTTCTCTTTTGTTTTACTTATTTCATCCTGTGGCTTAGATTTAGTAACAGTTGCTTTAACAAAGAAAAATATAAATACATATAGCATTACGACAACATATCTTTTTAATAATTAACATATGTTATAAAATTAAGGTACATACCCGTATCTTTCATAAAATCAGCCCAAAGTGAATCAGCTCTCTTTTTTTCTTCTTCTTCGCTAAGTTTTTTCTTCTCTTTAGACTCTTCCTTTTCTTCTTCTTCTTCTTCTTCTTTCTTCTCCTCAGATTTATTCTTTAATTTTTTTCCTGCTCGTCTATGCTTCTTAGACTTCGACTTTGTCACCTTGTTTCTTTTTGTCCCTGTTTTCTTTGCGGTTTCCCTTTTATTTTCATCATTTTCATCTTCAGGACCACTTTCAGCATCACCTTCGGATTCTACTTCCGATACAGGTTCACTGTCTACACCATCAGGAACATAATCTTCATCATCTTCATCGGAATCAGAAGGCAACAGATGTTCTTCGGTCATATTCAATTATAATTTAATTGGTGAAATACCTATAACAATACAACATGATAGTTTAATTACATATCAATAGAACTGAATTCAAAAAATGTTTTTTTTTTATAAGTAAATTTATTGATTCTATTAAAATATAGATTACATTTATTTCCTTATATCGACATTTGAAGTAAAATTTAAAAAATATATTTTTATCCAATTATAGTTTATGTTTGTATTAAACAAACTAAGCTCTGTACTTTAGATAAGACACGCATTCGAACTCGAGGTTCCGTATACAAATATACTACCTAACCTCTTTAAAGTACACAATGCCACATACTAATAATTGAAAGCTAACATATATTAATTTCTCATCGTTATTCTAATACTTACGACTTTCCTCCAAAAACACGACCTTTTATGCTAAAAATTCAGTGACACGGCCAACTGGTTTCCGGAACTTTCGTCAGAATATTTGAAACGTTCTTCTACTTTCGTCGCTCACCACTTATTCGTAGCTCACTAATAACAAACTTTGAATAAAAATCGCTGGAATTTTAAAAACTGGTAGAAACAAACACCACTGAATGAGAGAAAATCGCAGAAAAATTAACAATTGAAGAGTACGAATCGCCTTATGATTCGCAAATACTTTCGACCGACATCATCAGCCATTTTCATTGCGAATAAAGCACCATCTTTAGAGGGAAAAGTAAACTGAAATGCTTATTACATTGCATAAGTACTAAAATACATTACAACTATATTAAGAGAAAGTACTATACTCGTTATTTAGTAGGACATTTATATCTCCCTTAAACATACATGTTTTAAGTTCTTCAAACAATTTTTATCTTCTTAGATGATTATGATATCGACATCTGTACGCAACTATGTACAGCTCTCACATTCTTGATGAATGTACAGAAATACTTTTACAAATACATCATTTAATAATTCTTTATTCGTGATTCGAAATTATCTTCAAATTCATATTTCATAATCACTAAAAAACGTATTGTTACACCTATTGCATCCTATGCTCTCATTTTGTCTTAATATTAAGTGGAAATCTAGTTTAACATTTATTTATATACAAACTAGGGAGGCTTCGCCTACTTGTTCCCAATATAGATTATTTGTAATAAAAATTTCAGCAATAAATTTTAAAAGAAAAAATCTTGTTAACATCATTTCTTTTCAAACAAAATTTTTAACTTTACTTTCACTTTAAATTCTAATATCAGTTTTTAATTTATATAGAAAAATTTAATTATCGAATCCCGAAACATTTTATTGTTTTCTTTTTTATTATTTCGTGGCAATATTTAAATATTAAATGTAGTGTAGATATATGTAAATTATTTAAAAAATAATTTTGCTAAATAAATAAATAAGTTTGCTAAAAATGAATCTATAACTTAAATGAATATAACTTTTTTGAAAATCAATCTATTCTTCTAGTTCCATTAAATATTCAAAATTTCGTTAAAAAATATTTTACACTCGATTTTTTCAAGCATAAAAGAAAGGAAATGATAAAATGAAGATCTGTAATCTATTGGACAAAAAATGGATGATATAAATCAGTATACCTTTTCAAAAGTGGGTTACACTAGCTTTTCTGTTTTTGAGAATTTCGTCCCATATAACTACTCATTTATAAGTATCTTGAGAAACGAACATGACCAATTACATGGAAAGGTATCGAATTGCGAAGGAACTTTCACGAATTTGTCGAGCAATAAGTCACCAGCTCCTTCAGGATGTTAAGTAGGATCACCGGGGTCACCGCAAGCTTTATGTTACAGGATCCATTTCGAATCCTCCTTTCAACGAACTGGTTGACAGCTCGTTTACAAGGATTTTAACCGGATTAATAGATCAATCAACCTTTTTCACGTGTCTGAATGCAAAAAAGTCGTGAGAAAGAAAAATGAAAATTAAACAATTTTTAATTTGCAATACATGATATAATCTTCATACATGACTACGCATATAAATATTTTATATACGTATGTACATGTATATGTGTATTAGTCACATATATAAAATATTTAGAACAAGAACATTTTATTTATTCTTATTTCATTAATCCTATTTACATTCATCGGTACTAAAATATCCAATTCTACAAACTAAATTGAAAATTAAAATCACTTAACGGTACACATATCAATATCAGTCTAGATTTCACAGATTTCTAGATTTTAGAAAATTTATTTTTTCTCGAGGAACCAACGTAGAAACAAAAGAACGTTCTTTGTGTCAGAATCAAAATCTCGGTAGGCAATAAAAAGTGGAAGGAACGTCGCGGATATCCGGAAGAAAAACATTTAGAGCAAAGGTCAATTCCGTGGCAAAAAAACATTATTCGTGGACTGACATCCCGAAGGGAGATAGCAGTGGCAAGGATGGACCAGGTGGCTGCAGATGACGCAGAACCAAACTATTGGACGAGAACATCTAGGAAAAACGAAAGAGGAGGACGTGGCCAAACGAAATGAAGATGCTTTTGGTGTTCGGAAAGCTCCGCCCGATTTTCAGGGCGTCTCAAAACTCCCTCTTCTCTGCCAATGCTCTTTTTCGTTCCTCTCTTACCTCTCCTCACACAACTTCCTTCTCTTCGTCATCCTCTTCTTGGTCAACAGTTTTGACGTACAATTAGTTTCGCGTGAGCATCGCGAGCCGTCGTGGCATTTCAACAATAAGTATTTCAGAAAAAGTCGAGCTCGTCGGAGATCAAGGTCAGGTGCTCCATCTTTGTTCTCAACCCTTGCAGAGTTTGAAAAAAAAAATGATTCATACTACCCTTTCTTGCAAGAATACAGTGAGCGCAATTTGTGACAAGTTCTTCTCGGTTCCCTTTCGATTTCTTTAGAGATTCACGTATTCGCGAATTGATTTCGTCGACAATATGTGACACAAGTTTGAGGGGAACCAGTGTACTGAGGAGTAGTAATGTAACGCGATGAAATAATTGCAGAAAATGTCAAGTTTTAAAAAAAAATGCTTCGTACTACCCTTTCTTGCAAGAATACAGTGACCGCAATTTGTGACAAGTTCTTCTCGGTTCCCTTTCGATTTCTTTAGAGATTCACGTATTCGCGAATTGATTTCGTCGAAAATATCTGACACAAGTTTGAGGGAAACCAGTGTACTGAGGAGTAGTAATGTAACACGATGAAATAATTGCAGAAAATGTCAAGTTTGAAAAAAAATAATTCGTACTACCCTTTCTTGCAAGAATACAGTGAGCGCAATTTGTGACAAGTTCTTCTCGGTTCCCTTTCGATTTCTTTAGAGATTCACGTATTCGCGAATTGATTTCGTCGAAAATATGTGACACAAGTTTGAGGGGAACCAGTGTACTGAGGAGTAGTAATGTAACGCGATGAAAAAATTGCAGAAAATGTCAAGTTTGAAAAAAAATGATTCGTACTCCCCTTTCTTGCAAGAATACAGTGAGCGCAACTTGTGACAAGTTCTTCTCGGTTCCTTTCGATTTCTTTAGAGATTCACGTATTCGCGAATTGATTTCGTCGAAAATATGTGACACAAGTTTGAGGGAAACCAGTGTACTGAGGAGTAGTAATGTAACGCGATTAAATAATTGCAGAAAATGTCAAGTTTGAAAAAAAATGATTCGTACTACCCTTTCTTGCAAGAATACAGTGAGCGCAATTTGTGACAAGTTCTTCTCGGTTCCCTTTCGATTTCTTTAGAGATTCACGTATTCGCGAATTGATTTCGTCGAAAATATGTGACACAAGTTTGAGGGAAACCGGTGTACTGAGGAGTAGTAATGTAACGCGATGAAATAATTGCAGAAAATGTCAAGTTTGAAAAAAAATAATTCGTACTCCCCTTTCTTGCAAGAATACAGTGAGCACAATTTGTGACAAGTTCTTTTCGGTTCCCTTTCGATTTCTTTAGAGATTCACGTATTCGCGAATTGATTTCGTCGAAAATATGTGACACAAGTTTGAGGGAAACCAGTGTACTGAGGAGTAGTAATGTAACGCGATGAAATAATTGCAGAAAATGTCAAGTTTGAAAAAAAATGATTCGTACTACCCTTTCTTGCAAGAATACAGTGAGCGCAATTTGTGACAAGTTCTTCTCGGTTCCCTTCCGATTTCTTTAGAGATTCACGTATTCGCGAATTGATTTCGTCGAAAATATGTGACACAAGTTTGAGGGAAACCAGTGTACTGAGGAGTAGTAATGTAACGCGGTTAAATAATTGCAGAAAATGTCAAGTTTGAAAAAAAAATGATTCGTACTCCCCTTTCTTGCAAGAATACAGTGAGCGCAATTTGTGATAAGTTCTTCTCGGTTCCCTTTCGATTTCTTTAGAGATTCACGTATTCGCGAATTGATTTCGTCGAAAATATGTGATACAAGTTTGAGGGAAACCAGTGTACTGAGGAGTAGTAACAATGTAGCGCGATTAAATAATTGCAGAAAATGCCAAGGAAGCGACGTGCTTCGACATCGACGTTGGAAGCCGACGAGGACGAGTTCGGCTCGGACGAAAAGTACAGCAAGGACGAATTAGACAGCCGTGCACCAAGAAACGCGGCGAACGCGAGAGAACGTGCTCGGATGAGAGTTTTGAGCAAGGCATTTTGCAGATTAAAAACCACTTTGCCTTGGGTACCAGCTGACACGAAACTCAGCAAGCTGGACACCCTTCGTCTCGCCGCTACTTATATCGCACACCTTCGCGCGGTACTTAGGGATGACGGTGACGCACATTCGGAAACGACTAGATCATTATCTTTGGCTCTGGTAAGTTTTCATCGTAATATGGGGAGGTTAAAAAGTAACTTTAAATAGACTGAATGAATTTATTATTTAAGAAAAACTCTTTAACCCCTTCCCGTGCTTTTTCTCACTCGTGACGCACTTACAGCTGAAATGTGACAAACCTTACTCAAATTTTGAATACTCTTCAACTTGAAATTTAGGTCCAACTATAAGTTGCATTATCAAGGATCCCTGAATATAAAATACTCACGTTTTAATTTTCTTTGTTCGTTTTAATGTTATAGCCCTGAATGGTTAGTCTTGACTGACGCATCTAATAAATAAATGGCACGGGAAAGGGTTAAAGTATGTTAATTAAACCTGATTTATGAACATCGAAACCCGATATATTTTTATACGCGTGAAAAATTATTAACGGGAAAACAGTAACGAAGGTCCGATCAAAATCGAGCGGTATCTCACAAGTAATCGATCGACGCACGATTATCGACTTTTCAATACATATATTTATTTTTACTGATTGAAACGAAAATTCAGCAGATCGTATAATTTAATTGGAAAGTTCATATAAATTGAATATACTCCCACGGAGGATAAAATTAATAAAATATGTTCGATGTCATTTGAATAAAAAAAATGTCGAAAATCTAAGTTTCGTAAGAAAAATAGAAAAAATCTTTGTATTGTCACCACGTTTACTAGTTTTTTTAAATCCGTTCTTTTAAAGGCAGTGTAAATACGAAATTCAGTACATGTAAATCAAGGGATAGGCTTGCTATAAGTATTGAAAAAGTTTTATGATTTTATTTAACGTTCTATTCTCTTGCAAATGTGCTACATATAAAATAATATAACATTCTTGTAATTGTATATAAGTTACATAGAATTATTATAAAGTATAAATGGATTGCAAGTTGTATTTAATGAAATCATCAAAAGTAGTTCTTAAATTCTTCTCAAAATATTACTTTTAGTATATTCTCTTTAAACTTTTTTCGGTAAAAAGTATTTCTTGTTAATATTATGTGAAAGTTCCAAAGTTTATATTGAAAGAGTTATGATGAATTCAGTTCAGTTAAAAAATTAGATCATATACGAGATTTTTTAGTCGAAAATGAAATAACGAGGTTTAGTCAAAAATTTGAATTGTAAATTATCTTACTTTTGATACATCGACACAAAATTATTTCGACAATATAAAATAATTATTTCAGTCGTTCAAAGCTAATAATAAGTCTATTTTCTAAGGTTCCATTTATAGAAATATATAATAGATCAATTTCTTTACGAAATTGATATACCCTTCTACGCTTCTCTAATTTAAACCAAAATTTAAATGGATGTTGATAAACAAAGTTTAATAGTTATTAAACTATCGTGGCACACTGATTGTTTATAAAAAAATTTCAATAGTAATAGGGACTCTGTCAAGAAAGATTAATACTTTTAAAAGTAACTGAGTGAAAAAGTTTTCTTTGATTTCTTGTTCGATTGCAATTTCCCCTAGTTTGTAAAATAACAGAGAATCCAGGTGGATCCAATCGGCGTCGCAGCATCGTCTTCGCAGACGCGTTCTCTGTTTACGTCTCTCCAGGTGGATGAAATCACTTTTAAAGCTTCCACCCACCCTTTCCACCATTAATTCTAACTTAGTTCCGTTATTTGAAGAACGGCTCTCTACTCATTTAGCATCGCGTTTATATTTCTGTTGTCTTCTTCATCAACGAAAATTATTGCAGTTTCGTTAATACAATCGAAGCATCAGTGTTAACGAAATGCGTTGTTCGTTTTGGGAATTGTTTAAGGCAATAATAAATAATAATAATTTAACACTAGGTTTACGGACGTTGATGGTCACTTATATTTAAATTTGAACTAAAGTAGAAAAATAAATAAATTGGGGATACGTGAACTGCCTGAGACATTGATTCTTTAGCTTGACGAAAGTTGACATATATTTGTACAAAAATTTCCTAATAAATTTGATCATTTAAGAGATCTATGATCCGTCATTTTGACGGGTTCCGTAAATCTAGTGTTAATTTAATTATCAACTGAAAGGGAAAAATTTCTTTCGCGCGCATGCAATTAAAAATTTATATAATCGAACTACGATTGACAACTTCTGTCTTCTGCTATAGTACAGCCAATTTTTGCATAACCGGCTGTTGTAATTTTTACATAGAAATATTTCTCAACAATAACGTTACAAATATTCTAACACTATTAAGCTATTTTTAGTAAAAGAACGCAATGCTATTTACTAAAAGAAGTTCGTCTCGGTTTTATCGAATAAATAAAACGACAAAGTATATTGACACACTCTGTATATAAATCGCAGAAAAACTTGTTCTTCGTAATTTTTAAATGCTAAACAAAAAAATGAAAGTGGTAGTAAATAAGCGAACCACGTTCCTTCGATATAAAAACGGACGTTTAAAAATGTAACAATTTCTGTTACAGTCATGGCCGTTTGCACTTCAAGGCAGCAACGCTTCGATGTTGATGAACAACAGTTGTAACGTATCATCTTCAACGTCCTCGAGTTCTAATCAGTACCGTGGTCAACAGGGAGCCCACGAGATTCAGAATTTCCATCAGCCTGGTCATCAGAGCATGTCAATGCGTCACAATCACGAGCCACAGCTCTCCTATTTCTAATACCACTTTCAAACGAAAGGATTTTATCACGGTCCACGAGCGAGTCCATCTGTATTTATTTCGAAGTGCCTTATTGTTCAACTATTTATTGATATAATTAATGACTTAAACATTACTACGATATCGTACATAATTATTATTTGTAACCAAAGTGTAAAAACTAGTCTAATAAAGTATTTCTATAATTCCATATTGAAATTATGGGTCTTCAAACATGGCTTAAAATTTTATTGCAATCGAAACTCTCGAAGCGAGTAAAGTGTGGTGAAATTATTCTGAAGAAGAAATAAATAATGTACATAGATGTAATTAACTGATTAACTATTTGTTTGAGAAATGAGTCTGTAGAAATTCGTAGGATTCGACAAGGGATGAAAAAAACAGAGATTCATAAAATCTGAAAGATGGTTTGTATTGACATGTGAGGATCTTAAACGATATGCTCAACCTCGGTCGATTTGTAAATGGAACAAGATGTATTATTTTAGTCTCAGGTTTACACAAAAGGCCCTTCGCGCTGTTTATTTAACTTGGCGTTCTTTATCCTTCTTTCCTTACCACGTCCTTTCCGGAAGCAGCACAGATTTTTTCTAATAACAATCGACCGTCTTCGAATTTTTGCGGAACTCTTGAAATTAAAAAGAAATGTTTAATTACTTCGACATTGACTTTTCAGATTTTTAATGATATTAAGTCGTACAATTTTCAATATCGAATTTGTGCATGGAATAATCTTTAGAATATTAATTACAAGTTTCAGGGATAATTAATATGTTTTAATTATGTGTATTTAGTATTTACTTAGTTGCAACTACATTTTGTAAACTTTTTCATGGAATGTCGTTTTAACTCTAAACCTACCAGTGTATAATGTACACTTAATTTTTTAAATTTTATCTTTTTTTTTATAAAGTTTGATATTTTTAATGCTTTCACAATGATTCCCCGTTTCTATTTACAAAAAGAATATTATATTTAACAACAAAGGAATTTTAATATGAAGTTATAAAATTAATTGCAAATTGACTTTATCTACAGACATAAAACAGGAATCGACTTTACAGGTTGGCTGTTTATTTGTACATTTTGAGCAGAGTCAGTCCATAAGTGAATTATATACAATAGTAAACATACAAAGAAATAACAATATGCATGAAGATAAGATAGAAATACTAACTGGCTACATATATCTTAGTGACCAGGAACATACCATTAAAATAAAGAAAAATACAATAATATAGAGTACATAGAGTACATTTGAAATGTACTCTATATGAAATGTAGAGTACATTTTTTTCACTCTTCACGCATTATGTTCTTAGACTACATTTATTATATTATAACATGGTCCAAAAACAACGCTAATGAAATTTTTAATGAAATTATTTATTGATAAAACTATAGTAGCCACATTGACTATATATTATATAGTTAACCTTACCAAACTAATTTTAAACAATTCGGCTAATTCTGGTTTCCGTCTTATGTGCTGTCATCTAGCGGTAGAAGATATGAACTAAATAAACTACAGTTCCAAAAGTGTGTAGTTCACCTCGTTCGCCGGAGAGATGGCGCCACTTATCTCATTTTTTATAAGAATTGTAATCAAATAATAGCTCTGCAAAAATAACTAATTTTATTGGAATTGATTTTGAATTAAATTTTAATATAAGTTCTTGACATATGTTCTTGAATGAAGATTTGATTACAGAATGAATAATAAATGATTCTGTTATTTTAAAAATTGAAATCGACTAAATGACGATTGCATTTAACATTAATCATTTGTTCGCAAAGACAAATAGAACTCTTCTTAACCGATGACTTTGAAATCTTCTTAACCGACGGCTTTGGAATCAGAACTCTTCTTAGCCGACGGTTTGATGATCACATTTTCGTAAAAATTCAATTAATATTGATTACTAGCAACCCCATTATCAGTTAATCTTTTTAAATTGTTACCTATGCGCGCTTATAAAATTTTACGATTTTAAAAATTTTGCGAAAACATTTTCAATCACTTACTGCGTTACCTATGACACCTTGTTGTTCAGGTCATAGGTTACCAATCAGAAAAATTTAAAAGGCTATGACTCTATCTCGGCGAGTTCTATATGTGTGCAAAATATCAAGTTTCTACCTTTTACCCTTATCAAGATTGAAAGTAGCAACCGGCAGACATAGCGTATTATATATATAGATACTGATTAATACGCTATATATATATTAATATTGATTGTATGTTGTTTGCAATATATTCCCTGGGTTCAAAGACGCAGATTATGTGTTCAGAAGAGTTCGCACACTATACTGTATCTCGTCGGCAATATAGAGAATAACATTGTAATGGTAAACATTTGTTGTTCGATTCGTCAAAAACCGTTCTTGCAGACATTTCTTTTTGAAAAAAGGAGCTTGTCTGCAAAATTTGGACAGAATCAAAGCACAACAGTTTTCCGAAGTTTCGTCCACTATTCGATTTACCTCATAGCTTCCTGTTATATCGACGAGGTATCGATACGCTTGTTCACGCTCGAAGCTATCGCTCACGCGGTCGAGCCCCTGGTCTATGCGCGCTCTCATTGGTCAGTGTTTTTTGCTAATAACTCGAAAATGGAGCCTCAACCAATATTTTGGCAAAGGAAAAAGTTGTTCAGAATCGTCCCGCCTACCACCCCTGTTCGGCTGTTACACTAGTAATGGGACACCCTGTGTACATTAACAGTATCCAATAAAACTGCAAGAATTACAAGTATATGTACATATACAAAAATTTTTTGTTAAATTTGTTTTTCAAAATTTCGGGGCATCATTTTCAGAATAATCGTCGGACATAAAAATGATTTTTTTTCATTCAATACTAGTTTATGTTCTCACTTTATTTTCAATTTGAGAATAAATTTACATCAAACGCCATTAATGTTAGTATTCAGATGTCTCAAACGATAAGTATTTGCACACATCCTCTGTTTGATCTTCTAAGAGTTTGAGTGAACTATACTACTTATCCATTCAATGTAGGAGGAAACTCTTGTATATACACCGGGCTTGTCATCACAGCCAATACTAAAACTAACAACACCGATTATGAAGGTTTTATTCAACGGTTCATACCAGGTAGTCAACGGGCCACCACTATCGCCCTGTATAAAAAATTAAACATAGAAAAATATTAACGTCACGAAAAGGTTTGACAACCACTGCTCCAGCCACAGCCGTTGTCACAGTAATGAAGGAATAATAACTTTAAAAATGAAAGTAAGATACTATACATAACAAGTGCCTTTCCCCATGCCACCAGCGCACAATTGCTCGTCCGTAATACCGTATTGAAGTTTAGAAGACTTGTCTATAAGTTTATTGCAAATATCATTTGGTACCAAAGGAAGTTTAGCTTGCAAGAGGCGAGACGATAGCACTCGATTATCTGTAAGAAAAATAAGAAAGAGAAACGAATAGTGTTTCATAAATTGTTTGTCGCGTTTTTCTTATTTACATTTCGTAGTTTGTCCCCATCCAACAACGGTTGTTTCAGAAACACTTTCGGGCGAATAACGAAACAAACATGCGGGACGTGCGTTCAAACTGATGGGTATGTTCGTTTTTAACTTGAGAAGGGCAATATCGTGATACGCGACACCATGTACGTAATTAGGGTGTTCTATTTTCTCGATAATTTGAAAATATGTCGCATTCGTGTCATTTTTCACCGTGTCAAGATCCAAAACTCCGGCAAGAATGTAAATTTCATTGCTGCAACGTACAATAATTAGAAGCAAGCAGAATTAATGTAGGATACTCCTCATAATCTAAGCGTTTATCCATAAAAAAAGATGATGACTGATTATAAATCGTATCTTGTTCACGATCATTAGTTATTAAATTAGTCAATAATCGCTCAGATTTTGTATTGACGAGTACCGACATAAATACTTACATACTCGTATCATAAGTACAATGCGCTGCAGTTACAACATGTGAAAAAGTAATCAAAGAACCTCCACATATAAAATTGTTGATACCTGACTTGATGACAAAAATCGCAACCATGTACGGACATTTAATGATACTTGCAACTGGTGAATCTGCGTTAATAATACCATCAGGGTACCGCAGGCATTCTGAAACAATTAGTTTGATGCGCTAATTTAAAAATTAGCGTGATAATTAGTGAGATTAATGATTAAATGAAACAACAGCAATGCAAGCATGAAACTTTTTTATTTTTAATTTTTTTGTTATTAAACTTTTACCCATAAATATTTGACATTTTCCTGATTAAAATGAGACCAAACATGACGTAATTCAGGACATATTTATTTGCATTAACTTATTACAATAAACTTTTCATCAGAAGTGAAGCGTTTGGAATTACTCACTCTACTCAGAAAAATATTACAAATACGTTAGTAAAGGTTTTATAAAAAAAAAATCAAAAAATAAAAATGTTTTATCCTTGCATTAAGATTGTCTCGTGAGTAGGCTGTTTGTTACATTCAGTCGGTCGGCCATTTTCTTCGCTCGTTGTTCTTTTCATATTTGACAAAACATTGAGCAATATAAAAACTACACGATGTAAGCGAAAGTTCAGACCCGAAAGATTTGTTTATATCAAGGCTTTACTGTACTTGTGTTGAAAAAAATACACGTACCTTCTGAGAATGCTATTTTACGATCATTAGGTTTTAATGTTGATACAGTAAGTGTTGTAGATGGTTGTTCAGTAGGTGTTGCGGTTGTTGTTTTTATTGTAGATGATGATTCAGTAAGTGTTGTAGATGGTTGTTCAGTAGGTGTTGCGGTTGGTGTTGTTGTAGACGATTGTTGAGTAAATGTTGCGGTTGTTTTTGTTGTAGATGATGGTTCAGTAGGTGTTGTAGATGGTGATTCAGTAAGTGTTACGGTTGATGCCATAGACCGTACTTCAGATTTTGTTATTGATCCATTCAGCGGGCAGCAAACAATAGGTTCAAAAAAATAATATCCACCCACAGATATAGGAGATCCATTTCGGAACGCGTTCAAAACCGGTTTACATTTTTTCAGATATGTACCAATACCTGGTAATCCATTAATTGTGCATGGTTCGCCTGAAACTCACAACAAATATATATTTACACTTGTTACGATAAAAATAACCACATATGTACGAAGCACATAAAACTGATTATTGTAGATACTAAAAATTATTTAATACAATGTTTCACTTTGTATTATTAACACGATTTTAAACGATATTCAGAGTTGCTGTCTCTATTTTTTTATTATTTAACCGAATTAAATTCGTGCTTATTTTAGTAACTATAATTTGATGCGGTATCTTAGCTTTACACTTGTACCTCCACTCGAGCAACGGTAGGTAATGAAAGCGATAAAATGAAAAGAATTTAATATACCTTGGCATAGTGTTTTATTGAATTCGGCGTCAGTTAAACATATAAGAATTAGAAATATGAATGACGATAATATACTACTGATGGGAAATCGGAACCCCATTCTTGCTCGTTGAATGCTTCTGTTTTTACTGTCACTTCCAACCGCAGCTTCTTATGTCGTCCATTCGTACCCCTTCCATTTCCTTCAATTTGAGCGTAGGAGGAATCTGCGATCACAAATTTCTTCTACATTTACAAAATGCGATAAAGCATGACCTGGTCCAGATTCTATAAATATTATTTTCCCTCGAATTAGAAAAGAAGCGTTTGACACTATTTGATAACGAATAATCGTACGAATACACTCGCGCTGTTAAATTAACTCGCTCGAGCCTCGTTGATTTTTCACGTAGTGTACTTGACGATATTTTTATAAGGTTGTGGAGATTTAAATGCTTAATTTTGCAAGAAAGATGGCTGGGTGCATACAATTTTTACGAGTAAGGATGGGGGAAACAGATTTCTATTGACTACGATAAATTAGGTGGAAATAAAAGTCGAGTATGCTCTGTTTTCCTCAAAAAGTGATCATAGCAAGTAATAAAACCAAGCAATATTTCAATCTGAATAGAAAACTGTAAATAAGACTCCACTGCCAAGATCAAAGATTCTAACAAAACTATTAACTCATTACTGTTACGGGTAAAGAACATTCATTTTAAAGTTTACAAAAGAGAGAAACTAAAAACGGTACACTATATCGATAGAAAACACAATTCGAGGTCTAATTCCCTTGCTATGATATATTCTAAGATCTAACAGTTAAACACGTACTATATGGTTGTACAGTGCTAAATAAAGTTATATTTCCACCATAAACTTTGAAGTTTTAATGTTTCCTGAAATTCATCTGCTTGATTGTTCCACTCCATTTCCCTTTATGTTCAGCGAGAATTTTGTCTTATCGAAGACTCAAGGATCAATTCTAGTTTAGATGGACCCGCGTAACTGATAGTGATAGGTCAGAATATCATGTTGTTCTCACTGAGAGGATACTTAACCCCTTGCACTATGACCTATTTGTCAGGTGCGTCAGTCAGAACTAACTAAACACAGCTACAATATTGAAACAGACAGAGAATGTTGAAATGTTATGACAACATGGTATTATGCAATCGTTGACTATGCAAATTATAATTGGACTTGAACTCCAAATTGAAGCATATTCAAAATTCGAGTAAAATTGATCCCAACTGAAGTACCAGTGCGTCACGAGTCAGACTCGTCAAAATAGTGCAAGGGGTTAAAAGAAACGTATGTATGCAATAAGAAGTGCAAAGAAACTGAAGAATGTTAACCGCAAGGGACCTTTCATATTTAATAGTAATTTAAAAGCTCTTAATACGTAAATTACAACGTAGAATTATTTATTAAAAGATGTGAGAAAATGGCGGAGGAATTTTGAAAAATTATTGCTACATTACGTTACCTTTTGTCGAGACAAAATTAAATCCTATACTTTCTAATAGTTTTTATTAGTAAATTAATCATTACAACATAGAATTATTTATTTAAAGATGTGAGAAAATGGCGGAGGAATTTTGAAAAATTATTGCTACATTACGTTACCTTTTGATCGAGACAAAATTAAATCCCATAATTTCTAATAGTTTTTATTAGTAAATTAATCATTACAACGTAGAATTATTTATTTAATTAATTAGTACACAGCTTTCAAGACTTAAATTAGAACGGTCAAATTTATTAAACAATTTTCACATAAAGAAAATATTGGAATGTAGTATAAATGTAATTCTAATTTATTATTCAAATGATAAACTGAAAATAAAGTGTCATGCAATGTGGTGATCGTATTTTCCACGTAACACCGAAAAGAACCGACGTTTTTCATTGTTTCAACGTAAATCATCTTCTCATGTTATGACCACCATTTTATCTATTTCTTTTAACCACGCGACTGTCGATTGCGCATTACTCGATTTCTTCGCAAGAGAAAATGTATTTAATCGGTGCAACGTTCTAAATAAACAGCTTCATAAACTACCAGAAACGAATCAATATAAAAAGCGCAGTATCAAGTTTACACACCACAGCTGTGATTTTGATTTATTATACGCGACATAGGTAACTAGGCAACAAAGTAGAACGAGTGCAAACAATAACACGTTATAAAACTTTAATCTTAACTTTCGGGTTGTCAACAATTTTTCTCATAAACAATATTTTTACAAAAGGCAACTATTTTAAAAATTTTTGTTTAACGGTATTATTTTCAGAATAATCGATCGTCGGTAAAGTAGGGAGCGAAAATGGTAAACAAATTTTGTTCGGGTTGCCAAAAACCGTTTTGACAGATGTTTCCTTTCGCAAAAAGGAATTTATTTGCAAAATTTTACGTGATTTGGAGCCTGACTTTAATAACGACCGAAAACAGTTATGTACCTTATCACTGTCTGAAGTATTTTGCTGTCTATTAAGTTAAAAATGTTAATATTGTAGATCCGTAATAAAAATGTATCAAGAACGAGAAATATTTATTTAATAAAGCAATACAAGATGAACGATTCAATTACGCGAAAAACATCAATCAGCAAAATTTAAGAGAAACATACGAATGCGAGACAAAGTCTAATGATGATGTAAAAAGTAATTATAATTTCCGTTAGATGGAGGCAGATGTGTTAATTCGTGTATCGTCTCATCGACAATAAAGATTTCGTAAGGTTATGAATGTAAAATTTATTTTCATTAATTGCCAGCTTTCATCGGTAGATGGCGAAGCATTTTGAAGTCTGTGACGTAAATTTTTTTGTCCTTACAGAAAATCAAGATATATTTTATTTTAAAAACTAAATGGACTGCTCCATATAAAATTGAGCTATTTATCATGGGACCGAATATAAAGGCGATAAAAATAGTTAGTGAATTTTTAGTAGAAAATAAATTATTTATATAAAATATTGTGGGTATGTGCTCATTTTAGGTTCAAGCCAAACTCTGTATGTTAGAATGTTAATTTGTAAAGAAATAGTTATAATTTTTTTAAAGTACAAATTTCCATATGTGTAATGTTGCATATAAGTCTATTTGTAAAGTGTTAGTTTATTCTATGTTTAATATTTGAAATGCATTGTAATCGGATATAATATGTATTGTAAAAATATTATTATATCCGGCTTATCTTAAGACTCAAAGCGTTGTAAAAAAAGACGTATATTTTAATTAAGTGTAGGCATCCGTTTATTAAATAAATAAATGCAAAGCGGTGGAAGTACAAAATCTGCAAATCAGAAAACTCGCATTGCGTCATCTACTGGCTATACCTACAAATAAACTGTTATTCCTGTTACACATCATGACAGAGACGCGACAGCATAGTTGCCAGATTGTTACGCTGTTGCCTTATCAACCTATTTTTGGACATTGAGAACCTTGTAAGGAATACGGACTCCAGCAAAGCTTTCTAAACGTAACGAGCGTAAAAGAAGAAACAAAGGAAGTAAGGTGGCGCAATGAAGTCAAAAGGTTAGAATTAGAATGTGAGATTTATTCAAATAAGGTTTTGTGAATAAATTGAAATTGTAAATTGATAAAAACTGGTTAAAAATTGACATTATCTGACAAAACAATAAAATCTATTAGAAAGTACATTTATTTATTATTCATTTGTATGTAATTATTTTATATAAGCAAAAATATTCTTTATGACGTAAAGCAGGAATGTTATCTCCATCACTGGGGGGGAGGTCCCCTGGACACGCCAGAACTCGCTCGCCCAGAAATGTCACGTGATCCGGGTTGAGGTATATCTGTGAAACAAAACATATGCAAATATGAAACTTCTTTATTTTTCATTCTTTCGTTATCAGACTTTCACCAATTGATTTTTCACATTTTTCTGTTTAAAATGAGGCCAAACACCATATAATTTAGTCTATATTTGCTGGTTTAATTGACGATGAAAGTTTGCAACGTAGAGAAAGATAGCGAGTGAAAAAGAAAGAGACGCTGCGATCGTGGCAGTCGGCAAAGATCAAAAGTCTGTTCAATTGTTTACAATGCTTATATGCTGCTAACTATTTTATTTTTGATCCATTTTTTATACAACTTGCTTCATCATATTCGTGATATTTTCCTGATTAAAATAAGACCACACACGACATTATTCGGGTCATATTTACTTACGATAACTTATCGGTGTAAAGTAAACTTATCGGAATAAAGTCTATGTAAACGTAACGTTTGAGATTACAAATAAATATGTTCCGAATTACGTCGTGTTTAAACTCATTTTCATCAGGAAAATGTTACAAATATGTTAGTAAAAGTTTCATAAAAAAAGAAAATCATAAATAAAAAAGTTTTATTCTTGCATTAAGATTGTCCGATGTGTTAGTTTGTTTACGTTCGGTCTCCGCTGCTATTTTCTACATTCGGCAAAACAAACAATGTATAACCTATACGATATATGCAAAAGTTCAGATAATATATATATATATTATATCAAATAACTACTGTAGAAATCAATCACATTTTTTACAATACTTGCTCTCTCATTCTGTCTCTCATAACACAATATACAATAAAAGTTACTAAAAATTATATTTATTCACCGTTCATTGCTACGCACGTAGAAATAATGGCTCTCTTCTTTCGCACTGTTGAGATCCCAAATTCCCCTCTAATAAACCACGGACGACAGACACAAGGCCACCACACAACGACCACCACGATGCCAGGGCCACAAAATAGCCTCGAGACACTTTTTGCGGGGGTCTAGTAAACCTCTCGGAACTGGTTGAAGACATTCCTAAAAAAAACCATTCGAAGACCTCACCTTTGGTTGGCTGTTCTAAAATATAATCTTATATTTTCTCAACGTACTTAGCTATATTTTACCTTTTATTTTGCAGCATCTTTGCTAATTCCTCTTGACTGTTATACCTGCCTCGCTGACCCGCTCCTCATGTCGCGTGCCTAAGCAGGTGGAAAAACTGCCTTTTTCCGTCTCATTGATTTCTTTTGGTGTCTGCGCCGCGCTGGTAACAGGTAGACCTTTCAGACTAAAAATCTCCGCACGCGTTGACCGGAAAGGCGGATCAGCCGTTAAACGTTCATTTCCAAAATTAAATCTTCAGTTTTAATTTATGCGGTACGTGAATATTTTCATTTAAGTCCGGCTTTGCAGCGTTTGGACCGTAATCGGCATCTTCTTCGCAGCGTAATAGTTTGCGCACGTATGACACAGTTCCTGCTGCTTTTCGTCTCCTAATATTTGCTTCATTTTTCTCCTTTCTCTTTTTCTCCATTTTTAATAAAATTAGGGCCGGTTTCTTCTGCATGGCAAGACTCAACCGCGACAAGGCTGCCTTGGTGTTGTACTGCAACACGGCAGCAGCACATCTCGCCGTGTACGATCCCCTTTGGCTGAAATTTAATCTTTTTCCGCCAATGTACTTGGCAATGACGCTGTTGAAGCACTCCGCAGGATTGTTCGTGTAGTTGCATAATAAGCTCTCTACGTGATTTGTTAGCGGCTGAAGCTTTTCTTTTATTTGTTCGTATACTCCCGCACTCTTCAGTTGTGGCACCATGTTTTTTTCATTTTCTTTACCTTTTCCATCGCAGAAGTAATTTATTTTATGACACTCCGCGTGTTCGCCGAACACGTGGCTTGGAACGTTGTTAATATCGAAGCATAAATTTGTCATTTTTTCTTCGTCCGATACGTTTTCCTTGCTTCTATATTGCGCGGCTCTTACGATTGCGGAGCGCATGCGCAGAATGTTGTTCTCCACGGCCCTCCTCGTCGCCCCTTTCGTTTTCTTCGCAAGCTCCCTCATTTTCCTGCAGAAATTCCGTAATAAGTGATTCGTGCATTCTATTTTCCTTACACGAATCGCTGCCTTATACGGATCTGCGTCTAGAATCTTTTTGTGTACGCTGCTGTCACCGTCGGCGATTAGCGTGGAATAAATTAACCCACGCGTTTCCACGCTGGTTTTGAATCCCTCCAGTACGGCTTCGCTTTCCATAGCCGTGCACGCTCGAGTCAAGTCCCAATTTTTGAAACATGTGTGCTTTCGTATTTGTACCTTTCTTCTTACAGCAGTTTCGCAAATTCTGCATCTCTTGTTGCGTACACCAAGGAACAGAACCTTTTTGGTGTGATATCCAACTATCACACCAACTCCAGACGCGGAGTAAAATGCGCCGGTGCGATAGGCTCTCTTCATCCAGCTCCCGTCGGTGACGACTGGAATGTGCGGAATTCCAGATTCCGGGACAACGTCGCCTCTTTCGATAGCCAATTGTTTTTCCTCTTCGGCCGCTGCTATCATTTCCTCTTCCGCAGCGGCGATCAATGTTTTCACAATTTCGTCGTGATGTTTACTGAACTGCCTACCCGACATACATTGTATGTTCATTGCTGCCAAAAATTCTTCCATCTGCGAAAAACTGCCTCCAGTAAACAATGTTCCAGCCACGGCACTATGGTTTATATCCATTTCTTGCACTTCGTCGGGTTGACTGTGGATTTCGGCTTTGTAATTGCACATAGTACACACTACGTTGAGCGTAGTCTTCAAGCCCGTATGTTTCATACCGGTTATTTTTAAATATTTTATTCCACAGTCTTCCCTCTTATCAGCATGAGAGCCTATCTTTTTTATTTCTTCAAACATGTGCTCCATGTTTACGATATTTAACGCGCTTGAAAAAGACGTGGTTTCTTCTGTCTTCTTGGGTGTTGGTACTTTTTCCATAACCCAGGTGTCTTTTTCGCCATCCGAAGACTGTGCCGATACGGTCTCCTCTGAACTTTCCTGTTTTTGCAGTACTGGAGTTACTTCCCATGACGTGGATGTTTGACCATCGGACGTTGACAGCAGTTTTGCGCATTCCTCGGCAAGTTCTTTTTCCTTGTCGATTACGACATCAGTAGTTTGCGTGTCCCTTTCCGCAGGAAATAAGCAACGTCGTCTTTCGCGGCTTTTTCTTTTCTTCGAATATCTCCTCGTTGAAGGAAATAATTTTCTTTTTCGGACTTTCTCCTCGCTGGAAGTAAGCTCACTATCGTTTCTTTTAGTAGCGCCCATTTTAACTATGTTTACAAAACTGTATCACGTAAAACAGTAAACCACATAAGAAACATAGAGTACTCAATCACATAACAAACAAAATAACTTACAAAGTATATCACTTAAAAAACTTCACTTTAAAAACTAGTTTACTATTTAAAATAACTAGCTATTAAATTAGCTTTTATAAAACACTTAAAAAACTATGTGCTCGCTTTGCAAAAGTCTCCGACCTGCCGTGTACGGATAGTGCGTGGCATTATGTGACGTGACATTGGTCTATCTAGCTGAAGAGTTGACTGTCTGACATGCGCAGAAAGATGCGCAGTGCCACACCCACACTCATTCCAGACAGCTATTTCGAGTTATCGACCGCTTCGTATTCCAATCGATGCTGCAGGTACTTTGGTTAAAACCATAGAAGCGACCAGTACTACATGCGCTGCTAGCGGATAATCGTTAAACTATTATTGTATGAAGGAACATCGTTGACAGGCGTCAGTTTCAATGTATTTTTCGGTTCTGCCTTGCAGAAACGATAAAATGACAAAAATCGGATTTCCCAGTTATTACATTTCTTCAGCAAAGTTGAATCGGGTCCGTTCTCGGAGAGTAAATCAATAAATTTTCTGTAAAATGAAAAATGTGGCGCAACATATCCGCCATTTTGATTGTTTACGTTTGCTTTTTACGAATTTTTGTTTTATTCAACCTGTAATGTTTGTTGGCGTCCAAACGGACCAGACGCTACTTTGGAAATAGCTACTGATGCTAGAACTATCCGCAATGAATTTATGTAATTATGTCTCAAAACGCTTATCATGTCATTCGCTATACTATCGACGAGGTTCAGTATAGTGTGCGTATTGTTCTGAACACATAATAAGCATTTTCGTACCCACAGAATATATTGCAGACAGCATGAAATCAATATTAATAATTATATAATAAATATATAGCATCTTAATCAATAAAATCAACATTAATTGAATTTTTTCGAAAATGAAACAGGTGGCGCCATCTCTCCAACGAACAGGGTGAACTACACACTTTTGAAACTGCAGTTTAATTAGTTCTCATCTTCTACCGCTAGATGGCAGCACAAAATACTGGTCGCTACAGAAACCCTAATTATCCGAAGAATTGGATGAAACTGATAATGGTTTTCTGAAGTCAAAACATTCCGAGGGTAATTAGTCTTGCACTCCGATGTAATTGAATACATATTACAGTAAATTAAGCCAATAAAATCAATATTAATTGCATTTTTTCTAAAATGGAACAAGTGGCGCCATCTCTCCGGCGAACAGGGTGAACTACACGTTTTTGAAACTGTAGTTTCATTAGTTCCCACACAGTGCCGGTAAATGGCGCCACGCGTATCGTTTTCCGTTCAATTCAATTAATATAGTTGATTTATTAGCTTAATTGACTATGATATGAATCGAATTACATTGGAGTGCACGATCAATTAACTTCGAATTGTTTTGACTTCACCACACTATTATCAATTCTTAACCATTTTTAGAATAATCCTAATTAGCCTAAGAGTTTCTGTGGTGATCATCAGAGCTGTCGGTGAAGAAGAATTCTGTGATCAAAGCCGCCGGTCAGGAAAAGTTCTATTTGCAATTCTGAACAATTGATCAATGTTTAACATTAAACTTACCGGTATATAATGCGTACTTTGTATGAAATTAAAAATGATGTTGAAAAATAAATAAACAAACGACAAAACATAAATTAGTGTACACATTTATTCTTTATCTTGTTGAAAATCAATACTGATTTCAAGCAATGCACTTTAACAAAATGTGTATCTTTGGAGCGGTTATTTTACCGGTTTGGTAGGTTTAGTATTAAAGCAACAGTCATTTTATCGTATTCAATTTTATTTCAAAAACAAAATCGTTTTCTATTCATTCTGTAATTAAGCCTTCAATCAAGAACATGTATTTGAATTAAATTCAGAATCAATTTGAATAAAGTCAGTTATATTTGTGAAGCTATTAATTATTTTATTATAAAATATAGGAAGACAACTGCTATATTTCTGTCTTATGTGTCGCCAGCTAGCGGTAGAAGATGAGAACTAATTAAAGTACTGTTTCAAAAGTGTGTAGTTCACCCTGTTCGCCGGAGAGATGGCGCCACATATTCCATTTTCGTGAAAATTCAATTAATATGGATTTTATTGGCTTAATTTACTGTAACATGCATTAAATTGCATCGGAGTGCAAGACTAATTAACTTCGGAATGTTTTGCCTTTATCAAACCTCAATTTTAAGCAATTCTTAGATTTATAGAGGTTTCCGTATTATGTGCTGCCATCTAGTTGCAGACTGTGGGAACTAATTAAACTACAGTTTCAAAAGTGTGTAGTTCACCCTGTTCGCAGGAGAGATGGCGCCACCTGTCTCATTAAAAAAAAAAAAAAAAAAAAAAAAAAAATGTAATTAACATTGATTTTATTGGTTTAATTAACTTCAATATGCATCAAACTACATCGGAGTGCAAGTCTAACTAATTTCGGACTGTTTTGACTTTACCAAATAATTATAAATTTGACATTTCTTCGGAAAACCGTCATGCTCTATATCACGTCAAATTTTGCTAATAAGCTCCTTTTTAAGAAGGGAAACATTTTTGCTTGCTATATTTCATTTATGTCAATCAAACAAGAAAAACAATTCTGAAAAATGAATTTTCTAATTCTTATTAGCTTTGTTAATCACCAGAAGATGGCGATAGCAGTACCATTTTCAAACACGTATAGACATCAAATTAAAAAGAGTGTGTAATTAATGTCAAACAATATTTTTATGTAATTTTGAAGTGACAAGTTAAAGAATTCGAAATTTTAATATTGTTTTAATTTCAATGGTCAATAACACGATGTATATGAATACCGATTCAATCGGTATAGTAGAATTTGATGCAGTAATAACAAAAGACCACAACTTCCAATATTATTCGACATAAAAATCATTTTGTCAATAATTTATCCCATACCTCTGTTAGGTTTTTCATAAAATAATCTTCAATTCGATGTGAGTTAAAAATCAATTTCTCAAACAGCTTTTGCATGAAATGAGAGAAAAAATATAAAATATTTTGCACGAAAAAATGCAAATATCACTGTCATTCTTATTTAATGTTTTCCAATGATTCAAATTACCCGAACTTTCAAATAAAATTAACTCAAAAAAAGGAATTATTCCTTTCATTTATTACATGAAATAAGAAAACAGAAATTTATATTTTAAATTCAGAATATACAAAAAATTATAATCTGAGATTATAAGAAATTTTAATTCCTTGCATATAAAAAATTATAAATTTAAAGAATTTTTTTAAATTATGAAAAAAAAATAGAAACTATAATTTCTTGTACTTAAAGAAAAAGGGAAATATTTTTGTCATTCATTTTTAAGTATAAAAGAAGTTATAATTGTCTAAATTTAAAATATAAATTTCTGTTTTCTTATTTGATGCAACGGATGAAAATAATATTTCACTTTCCTGAAGTTAATTTTATTTGGAAGTCCATATTATTTGAAGCATTTGAAAACATGAGAACTGCCATTTTATATAATGCGATCTCAGAAAATTATATTGACGACAGCAATCGTAAATAATTTCCAGTTATCCGAACAGTCACTATTTTTAAGAAAAAAGTAAAGAGCGATAAAATATTACGTCCTTCTGTCGTTGCACGGAAACTATAATTCGAACCATCAAGGTAAATCGCTGATGTTGTAACACGATGCGTATGCGAATCCTACCGCTGATGATTGGAAAAAAACTGCATGCACGCATCTTGGTTGATTGCGATCAAGGCCTCGAAAAGTCCTCGTCGATCGATTCTCAGAAATAGTATGGAAAGTTATAATTTGTTTCTTCGACTTCATTCAGGCCTAAAAATCTTGTTAGAGTTACGTTGATCGTGAACAGCAAACAAAGTAATACCAAGAACAATTCAATAAATTGATATCATGTTTATCTAACTTATTATTTACTCAAATAATATTAAATATAATATAACAATTATTTATTCAGGCAGAGTTAATAACTATTTATTCAAATAATAGGGCCACAATATAAAAACAGACAAAGAAAGTTGAAATGTTATGTCAATTTGGTATCAATCGTTGACTATGCAAATAATTGGACTTGAACTTCAAATTGAAGCGTATTGAAAATTCGAGTAAAATTGATCATAACTGAAGTACGAGTACGTCACGAGTCAAACTCATCAAAATAGTGCAAAGGGTTAATATCCAACAGTGCTGACTAAGAAAATAAAGATTTCATGGACTTTCAAATGGACTTGCCTCACTTTCAAAATTAATGAATTATTGTAATCGTTTATTAAACAGACATTTAGTTATTCTTTTCCTTCGTATCCTTCAATCATTTTGGTCCGAATTATCTTCATGTTCAGATGCTGATTCCAAGATTCTTTTATTACCAATTCTTATGGTAATTCTATGAACATAAAAATAAGAAAATTCCTCGGAAATGAGGATTTTATTGAACTGTCGTTATTACCCAGAAAAGTATTTCTATTTTCTTATTATTACCTACCAGCTTTACTTTCAGACGCAATTATAATTTTCGTTGAAATCGTTCTGAGTCATATTCTTTTCTAATAAAACAAATTCGTAATTAATTTTCAAGTAACGGTGAAATTGTTCAGGAGTTCTGTGCACCGATACCAAAACAAGAACCGTGTCGACTTTGTCGAGTATTTATTAGAAACTGAACTAGAACTTGCAAGCTGGTAATAGAAACAATACCTAGACAGATCTGCAGATCATCTCTCATATTGAGGTTATGCCACCAACAGTATACAATTTGTAGCTTTTCACGGTGTTATCCGTATTACTAAACTTTACCACAGCTAAATACCGTAATATATTCTAAAAATAATTTCAACCTCAGGTGGACTTGCACCACTTTCAAAATAAACATCTTTCCAATACTGTTAATTACGCAAAATTCTATTGGCCAAATATTAGGGAATTTGAATTATTTTATATAACATTGGCAAAAAATTACACTAGCTAATCCTATACTAATATAAACTAATCCTTTATATTTGTTACAGATTTCATACTTTGTTCATCAAGTTAATATAAAATTATGTGGCAATTGTTGGCACACACAGTATCATGCTAACCATACAAATAAATCGCTACCATTTTTTATTTCTACAAAATCTTCAAATCATTCAAGATTTATGCACATCACATATACGTGCATGGTCCCGTTGTCGTGTGACTACGAGAGAGATATTTCGTAAATTCGACTGTGAAGCTCAATGATTAAAATGAAGTTTTTACGAGTACAGTAGACTTCACCACAAGGTGGTCAGGTATTTTTCGACAGCAATACCGCATATTTAATAAGGTCGAATTTTCGAAGGTGCAAGATTGAGACAGATGTAGATGTGCACAAACAAGATGGCCGCAGAGAAGCTAATGCGACTATCACCTTAATTACACAAACTTCTATTGGCCAAATATTAGTGAATTTCAATTATTTCCACTACAGATTGTTTACAGATAAAAACTTTATCTATCGTTACCTTAATTTTTCTCAAGAATGGACCTTTCAAAATAAACGACTCAATCAAGGTGGACTCAACCGGTTAATGATAAAACGATATCACAAATAAACAACTCAGAAAATTTACACCGTTCATAAATCGTTCTTTATAAAAGGTGAAAGCAAGAGGTATGAAATACATAAAGAAGAAGATTTATTTGCATAAATCCAAATGACATTTTCTTTAAAGAAGTACGTGAAATATTCATGGTATTTTACACTTGGGACACGAGTATATGATCCTTTGCGCCGGTACGCTGAAAAAAGCGCAGCTACAGGCGGTATATACGTTTAAATTCAAACACCCGATGGTCAATAAAAGTTTATTCCTACACGCGTGGCAATGAAAATTTATCGCATGACTGTGATATCAAGCGAAACGAAACGCAGGTGCGCCAGATTGTTGCAGCGAATTTGCTTGCGGTTTCTACAAAAACACAGAAATGCGTGCCCTTTTCACACCGACCCCGCTACGTTAACCATGTTCCTAAGTATTTTCGCGTCGCGCTGATATTTTCGACGATATTGCACAACATTCATCGATTCCTTCAACTAATGTCCCCATTAGCGACCAGTTTTATTAAAAATAATAAAGAGACCTAAATTGGTGATTTTTCAAATACGTATATTATAATTTATTATTTGTTCACGTTACTATACTTATATTATTTATTCTTGATATTTGTCAAGATGTCTATGCAGGTGTCTGAAACTAATACTAATAGTAGATATAGATAATTATTAGTTCTGGTAATTAAATACTTATATCTCTTGACAATCTATTATATCTTGACAATCATGAATGAACATAGTTTACTATAATTGAAAATATTTATCATGTTTCCATAGTTTACTGTTATTAAAAGCATTTATTTTCTAATAACAATTTTTTGATATTGCAAATGTAATGTTATATACAATTCCTCTTAGAAGTCAGATAAACATTTAGTTTACGAAATTGAAGAAGATATAAATTCTGGTATCAGGTAATTTGCAATAATATATTAGGTATAGCTTCTTTATTTGAATTGTTAAGTTTTCAAGCTTTAATCGTTTTATGGTTTTCTGATCTGAATCTGATCTGTTATAAATGACACTAATGCTCCTACATTCTTTAAGAACAAATGTTTTCTTAAATAAAAGTTTGAACAGAATTTCTTTGAAAATGAGAAAGAACTGTTTCTTCGAACTCCTGGTAGGAATACACACAAATTCTGTTTTAATAGTATTTAAATAAACGCAGCAGTGAAATGCGCAAAAATAAATTCTATCGTGTACAAAACGCTTTAGAAAACGTCTCAAATTGTAAAACTTTATAAACTAAAAATCGTACTGTTAAATAAAAAGACATAGTAATATAGTAATAAATTTATGTGTACATAGTTAATATATATTTCATAAAATGTGTGCATGCTTAATTTTATGTCTATATATATTTAATAAATTTATATGTATATAATACAGTCATAATATTTAATTCCAAATATTCTACATTTAGCATACTCAAAAAATTGACAATTGTTAGCGAATGAACGATTTCATTATATTTTACAGAGTTCATGGAAGAACATCTGCGGTCTAATAATAATTTTCTGAATAGCGTGCTTTAATATTAAATTACCAAGCGATAATTAATCATTACAAGGCTATCGAAATGGGAAAGCACATGGTTGCAAATAACGTGGCTTCGAAGTTTCCTCGAAAAGCCACGAACGGAAATTACGCTTTGTAAGTACTGTTATCGTGTCCTGAGGAAAAAAATGACCACTGATAACGACACACGTGTTCAAAAGACGAAACGATCGTTCCCTCGAGTCGTATTAACGCAACATAATCGAGGAATGTCGCCTCGATAAGTGCAATAGCACCTAAAATCGCGGATATATCAAAACTCAAGTACAAATCGCACGTGGCCTCTACACCTGTGCGAAATATTTTCTGAAAAAAACAACGAAATAAATTAACGTGTAAATGTTTTAATTTTTGAAATTTAAACTTTCGTAAAGGCATCACACTTTGACCTTGACATATTTTATCAAGGTCACACCCTTGAGCAATATTCAGAATGAGTTTAAAGAAGAAAATTATTGTATTTATAGGAAGAAAGTGTTTATTACTAAAATCTTGAATAAAAATATTAATAATATTTCATTTTTAGTAAGTTACAAATATTTGAAAATAATGTAACGTCATGCGATTACATAGAAAATAAAAATGAAATATTAATTAATGAGGTTTAAAATGTTTGATCAGATTTTGTGTATTGGCAGATCTATAACTGAATCTTGAATAAAAATATTAAAAACATTTTTAATATTTAATTTTTAGTAAGTTAAAAATATTTAAAAATAATGTAACGTCATTCGATTACATAGAAAATAAAAATGAAATATTAATTAATGAGGTTTAAAATGTTTGATCAGATTTTGTGTATTGGCAGATCTATAACTGAATCTTGAATAAAAATATTAATAATATTTTTAATATTTAATTTTTAGTAAGTTAAAAATATTTGATAATAATGTAACGTCATGCGATTACATAGAAAATAAAAATGAAATATTAATTAATGAGGTTTAAAATGTTTGATCAGATTTTGTATGTTGGCAGATCTATAACTGAATCTTGAATAAAAATATTAATAATATTTTTAATATCTAATTTTTAGTAAGTTAAAAATATTTAAAAATAATGTAACGTCATGCGATTACATAGAAAATAAAAATGAAATATTAATTAATGAGGTTTAAAATGTTTGATCAGATTTTGTGTATTGGCAGATTCTATAACTGAATCTTGAATAAAAATATTAATAATATTTTTAATATTTAATTTTTAGTAAGTTAAAAATATTTGAAAATAATGTAACGTCATGCGATTACATAGAAAATAAAAATGAAATATTAATTAATGAGGTTTAAAATGTTTGATCAGATTTTGTATGTTGGCAGATTCTATAACTGATCCTCATTTTAGGGTGAGTGTGAAAACACTGATTAATCGTTTGAAACAAAAAATTGTTTATTTGTGACTGAAAATTAGTGAAAAATTATATCTAAAATTAATATAACATCGTCAGAACTTCATGTAACTCCTACATTTTATTCTTTTATAATTTATATTAAATTCTCATGTAGCTATATTTTATTCTCTTATAATTTATATTAAATTCTCATACAACCCTTATATTTTATTCTTTTATAATTTATATAAAACTCATGTAACTATATTTTATTCTCTTATAATTTATATTAAATTCTCATGCAACCCTTATATTTTATTCTTTTATAATTGATATTAAATTCTCATGTAGCTATATTTTATTCTCTTATAATTTATATTAAATTCTCATGCAACCCTTATGTATTTTATTCTCTTATAATTTACACTATATTTTCATGTAACTCTTATGTTTATATTATATAAATGTGGAGCATAGTAAAATATAATTGTATTTAGGGCAAAACTATCTGTACCATCGAATTTTGTCACGTTAGAAAATGATTGTATTATTATATCTTCCACTTTTTCAGGAAGTCAATCATTGCATAAAGATCAACATCTACTCTACTTCAAACTTGCAACATAAAAGTTACATAATACAATGTAAATTAAAAGAGTTACATGTTTGTAAAAAGTCAACGAAAAACAGTTTGTAAAACGTGAATCTTTTGCAAAGATTGAACGAAGGTGTCGGGGCGTTTTACCTTTTCATGGTTGTTTCGAGTCGTTTCATCGAATTTGAAAAATGTTAACGAAGCAACGAATTTTTTGCCGATAGTTTCTATAGACAAGTGCATGTAACATCGTCGGTTGATTTCAATGCAGGTTTACGAGTAAGGTTCAGCATGCGATCGATTCAATCGAAAATCAATCCTCGCGTATCGTTGTCGTTTTGTTGACGATACACGTTCCATCGCTGCGAAGCTTGCACGCAATTTCTTGCAATTCATCGAGGAAATAATAAAATCAATAGGCTGATAATAGGAGAGATAAATTATATAGCGTGTTCTCGAGTAATCAATAAGCAATATGAGATATAATCAGAGACCGAAAATAGCGACTGCTTTAAGAATTTATTTTCAAATTTCGAAAGAGGACGTTTGGTAGAACTTTTTTATTCAAACAGATTCGTATATTTTACAAAAATTGTTCAAGAATGTTAATTCAGGGTATAAGTACTCGTTTCTCGGTGTTCTATGAATTTTATCTTTAATAATTGATAAGCGATTACAATCTTTGTGATACCAATTTTTATAAGTATTATTCATTTATTTATAACGATCTCATTGATTCAATTTCCAGTGAAAAAATCATGATATAATATTAACATATATCTTTACTTTTTTTATACAGATAATTGTTAAAAATTTATTTTGGCGGGAATATTCATTTTTTTTGTTTATATTTTTCTTACATTCTTTCTCATATTTATCGGATACTTTGTTAATCGCATTAAAAGCTTATTCATAAAATTCACTTAAAAATTATTATCAAAAATTTATGCATGCATTTTTTAAAATAAACTTGAATCTGCAATGATCTCACAAAAGAGTCCAAATTCGGTACAATCTAATTTTTATACAGTATTATTTACAAATACGTGTCTCAGGTTTTTACGACTTTAGCAACATATTCCACACTGAAAAATAAGAACAAGTTATTTTAACATAAGGTTTTAAACGTTTTATTAAAAAATGATAACAATATGATTTCGTAGGGCTTTGTTTTTCGATGTCACATACAGTGTGTCCCAGTTTTGCACGTAAAACTTTATCAGCATCTTCTGTAAATAAAAGCGATAAAAAATGTTATATAAACATAGGCTCGAATGTTTTATTGAAACATTATGAAGATTATACGAACTGATAATGGACGATTTTCTTCTACATGCGAATAATTGTCGATTTTCATATTTTTTTTAATAACTTCTAATAATGCATTCAAGAGCCTACGTTCATAGAAACAATTTTTCTTATTTTTATTTATAATATATAACTTCTAATAATGCATTCAAGAGCCTACGTTCATAGAACAATTTTTCTTATTTTTATTTATAATATATAACTTCTAATAATGCACTCAAGAGGCTACGTTCATAGAAACAATTTTTCTTATTTTTATTTATAAAATATAACTTCTAATAATGCATTCAAGAGCCTACGTTCATAGAAACAATTTTTCTTATTTTTATTTATAATATATAACTTCTAATAATGCATTCAAGAGCCTACGTTCATAGAAACAATTTTTCTTATTTTTATTTATAAAATATAACTTCTAATAATGCATTCAAGAGCCTACGTTCATAGAAACAATTTTTCTTATTTTTATTTGTAATATATAACTTTTAATAATGCACTCAAGAGCCTACGTTCATAGAAACAATTTTTCTTATTTTTATTTATAATATATAACTTCTAATAATGCATTCAAGAGCCTACGTTCATAGAAACAATTTTTCTTATTTTTATTTGTAATATATAACTTCTAATAATGCATTCCAGAGCCTACGTTCATAGAAACAATTTTTCTTATTTTTATTTATAAAATATAACTTCTAATAATGCATTCAAGAGCCTACGTTCATAGAAACAATTTTTCTTATTTTTATTTATAATATATAACTTCTAATAATGCATTCAAGAGCCTACGTTCATAGAACAATTTTTCTTACTTTATTTATAATATATAACTTCTAATAATGCATTCAAGAGCCTACGTTCATAGAAACAATTTTTCTTATTTTTATTTATAAAATATAACTTCTAATAATGCATTCAAGAGCCTACGTTCATAGAAACAATTTTTCTTATTTTTATTTATAAAATATAACTTCTAATAATGCATTCAAGAGCCTACGTTCATAGAACAATTTTTCTTATTTTTATTTATAAAATATATAGACAAAGTTGTAACTAGTCAAGTTATACAAAATTGAAACACCCTGTATGTGATATTAAACAAAAAAGTCCTTATTATTTTTGTAACATTTTAACAGAGTGTTTAAAACCCTTTCTTCGTTATCATTCGCTCTTCATTTTAGAATTATAATAGAACATAATTAACCCTTGTCTCCTTTGAGAGGACATTTTGAGAGTTAAAATAAAATCTAGTGCAAAGAGTTAAAATTTGATGTTTAATTTTTTCAAAATTCAAACAAAATGTTAAAAAAGCTTGAGGACAAAACACCCTGTATATAACAATATTTCAAAGGCCATTTTGTATTTCATTCAAATATCTTTTTTTTAAAACCTAACTTTAATATTATCAAATTAGATTTTCCATATTTAAACATTCGATGTAATTCTTCTAATTAACGAATAATACAAACAACGATAAATTGATTACTTATGTCGTCGTTGGACGGTTGGATATTTGGAAAGAATAAAAAATGCATTTTTCCCTTTTTCTAATAATTGCTATAATTAACGAAAGAAACGATCGTTTAAAGTGATTTAATTAGAAGCGAGAGTATCGTGATACAATAAGAAAAATAAAATGTTCGAGGTAGCATTTCAAATTAGAGAAAACAAAACTGAAAGCGTAATGTGTACACAGCGCCTGCATCGTAAAATCCGAGAACGTTGTCTGATCGAGTACATTAATACTTAATTATCCGAGCTTATCTACCGAGCTTACAAGCCATTATCGCAATCCGGTCTTTCAATTTCTTCTTTGTTTAGCCGCAATATCGAGCCACCTGAGCGACTTTTAAGCCGCTCTGAATAATATTCATAAATACGAAGAAAATATTTCGAAAAATTATCAGCTGTAAATACAGAAGGTGATATAACATGATCATAGCTTTAATGGTAGCATTATCTTATTATGTGATAAGAGTCCGAACATATTTGCAAACTTTTGCATATAGAATTTAGAAGTTTAGAGATTTACGGTGTTTACAAATTCTTATATGTGGAAATTTTTGAAGTTTAATATTTGGGAATTTGGGAAGGTTTAAGGTTGCGGGTACTATAATTTGTTTGAGAGTTTGATGTTTGGAAATTTAGAAATTTAGAAACGGGGAAAATTAAGTATTTATGAATATGGGTAATGTGGAATGAGGAAAATTATGAAAATTAGGATAATTATGAAAATTTGAAAATTGAGGAAAATTTAGAAAATTATGAAAATTAGGATAATTATGAAAATTAGGAAAATTATAATAATTATGAAAATTATGAAAATTAGGAAAATTATTAAAATGAGGAAAATTATAATAATTATGAAAATTATGAAAATTAGGATAATTAGGATAATTATGAAAATTGGAAAAATGAGGAAAATTTAGAAAATTAGGAAAATTAGAAAAATTAGAAAAATTAGCAAAGAAAGGAAAATTAGAAATTTAACAATTTCAGAATTTAATAACGCTGAAGTTCAGGAATTCAGGAATTCAGAAATTCAGAAATTTACAAATATTAGAATGTAGGAATTTAGGAATCTAGGAATCTAGGAATTTAGAAATTTAGGAATGTAGGAATTTAGAAATTGAGAAATTTAGGAATCTAGGAATTTAGGAATCTAGGAATTTAGGAATCTAGAAATTTAGGAATTTAGGAATTTAGGAATTTAGGAATTTAGAAATTTAGGAATCTAGGAATCTAGGAATTTAGGAATTTAGGAATCTAGGAATTTAGAAATCTAGGAATTTTGGAATTTAGGAATTTAGGAATCTAGGAATTTAGGAATTAATAATTTGGAAATTTTTAGAGACTTAATTTAAAAATATAGAAATTTGAGAATTTTGGAATTCATTAATACAGAAATATTTTTGACATAAAATTCCTCTATTTCCAATATAGTTCAATATAATAAAAGAAAAGTTCCTCTATTTCCAAAATTCGTAATAACGCAGTCTAATTTTCCAGATTTAAAAATTAGAAATTTGAAAATTTACTCCGACGAAAAGACACATCGATTTCCATTATCTAACTTAAAAAAAAAATTTAAACAAATTATTGAGAAATATTCTACTCAGAAATTTACCTCACTGTGATGATGTTTTTCCCGCGTTTTAATCGATTAATGAAACAGTTATTAAATCAGTAATTCATGAATAAGTGGTTCAATCATGGAGGTCCCACCAGCTGTATCGATTACCAGACCCGTTCGATGTAAACAAGCAAAGGGTATTGTTTACGAGATTCCCTAAAGTTTTTAATTTACAACACAGTAATAATTAACGTTCACTCGTAATAGCGTACTGAAAAAATTGCCAATAAATTCGAACACCTGTTAATTTAATCGGGTCAGAAGGTCTATGATAAGAAGTCGAGTGGTTTATATCTTTAAACGAAAGGTAGTCCTCGAGCAATTTCTGGGGAGATTGGAACAACGTAAAAATTACTGTAATTCAGGTGGGAGGTTGGATAAGACAAATGGTTTTTTATTATTTACGTACCCTGAACGCACCATTGAAATTACCATGCTATACTCTGTATAAAAGAAGAATGCGACAGAATTTGTTATGTAGAAATAATAAATAACAATAGATGATAAAAGAAGATAGTACATATGTATATATTTAGATTGCAATATGTTTAAAGTATTAATAATAAAGTATTAATTTATAATAGTCAGGTTATGCGTGATATCAGACTGTATAATTATAAATTCAATGTAACGCTGTATAAACGTTCATATTTTTCAATATTTAAAAGCTGATAAAATCACATACATGTGATGTAAATGTATCAAACAAAAGTCGTGCATTTTTTCACGTAGAATATAATTCCGGAATAAAAAATATGGGTTTATGGTAAAGAAAGACAAGATGACCTTGAAATAATCTTGAAGACATGCATTAAAAAAAAAGTTTAACAGAAACAGTTTAATTATAATTTAAAATCAGTTCAGGTCAATAAAGTTTTAAATAACTAAAATATTTTAACTATAATTAATTGTCTTTCTACTGAAAACCGGATTGAATGAATTATTAAAATAAATATTATCTCTATTACATTTAATAAATTTCAATGTAAAAGGAATTTGTATCAAATGATTGCTAAGATCACATTCTTTGCAGTTCAAAATGCAGAAAAGAGACATGAAAACTAAACAAAGCAGACATGTCTTGTAAAGAAAAATGAGACTTTTGTTCTCATGGCTAGCACTTACCCACGCACAACACAAATCACATAGCAGATGATGATAAAGCTGAACTGCTTTCTCCTCTATAAATTAATATCAATTCCATGATAGAGTGATCATTATGTGGCAACAGAACATCAATAACCAAAGAACATAGTATACATACTTTAAAGCTATGTTTGCACAATTTTACATGAAAAGCATGCTAAAAAAATCTGTTGTCTATAAACTCTAAAATTAAAATTCAAGTTGTAAGTCTATAAACCCTATTAGATTGCTGCATGTAATAAAGTCTATTTTCATAAGAATAGATTATTTTGCAATCAAACTGTTTGCAAGAGTAAATATAAGGAACTAATTAAAACAGTGAATATGGTAAAGTATGAATGTATTAGAAGCAGACGTAATAGTTTTGTAAACTGGCATGAAAATAAATGAAAAGATAAATGATAAATGTCATAAGAGTTTATAGGATAAAGTTCAAATTGTATTGGAAGATCTATTGCAGACAAATTCCATTACTTTATAATTAAATTGTATTATACTGTTTGCAGGAGTAAATATAAGGAACTGATTAAAACAGTGAATGTGGCAATGTATGAATGTGTTAGATGACCATGACCTTGAAATAACCTTGAAGACCATGCATTAGTAACGCCATTTAACTCCCCACTCAAATCACACGTCTTCGAGATTTTTTACAATGGGACACCCTGTATTTGAATATAATTTATTAAACAAACTAAATAAGAAAAAGTATCTTATCAATAAAATTGAACGAATAAAAAATTAGAAAGTGAAACATTCATTTAGAACTTCATGCAAGCTTTAATATTTCTATTATATATAAAAGGATTATTTCATAATATTCACTGACGCAATCACTGCATAATCTCTTTTCGTACTTGAAAGTACGATATAAAGATACAAAATTATCGATGGAACGAGTGCATTCGATCTGCTGAATTAATTTTAAACAATCAGTTGTAATTTGCGTACAAACGTCAATTCATTAATTTTCCTGCGATATTATTTGTCATTGATCACATCTGTATGGCAGAGTGTACTAATTATTGTTGCTCAACAATTATCACGCGCTGATAAGTTGATATCGGAACACGATCAAGTACACATGTACTCGGTGAACAGACAAGATCTACTTTCTGGAAAGCGAACAGATCATGAAATTCGTGGAAATTTATTTTTATTCGCTTTCTGCTAAGTTATCGACACATCGATGTGTAACGATTCTGGAGCTATGCACAGAAATCTACAGCGCTCGTGAGGCAAAGAGCGGTATTTACCTACTGAACGACTCGAATCTATAATAACTAAATCCAAAGAATGTGGGATTCGTGTGGTGTGCGGTTAAGGAGTGAAATCCACAGGTCAATACCCTTCAAAAAGCAGGTTTATTCAGTAAAATAATGATGAGAATGATTAACAAATAACAATTATACCAAAATAGGAAAAGTATATGTAATATAACTAATATAATGAACGACTAGATCAAGGAACTAAAGAAATATTGTCGTATAAAGAATAGAACTCTATAAATTAAATAATACGCGATTTGTAAGTATATGATGAATTTAACGCAATTTCTAGTTATCTATCTCAAAGTCCTATGTTTTGATTTATCGTCAAGGCTAACTCGACTACGCTTTTACAATATTAATAAGACTTGAAATTATAAGTATTTATGATTCGTACTCTTTCTGTTTTAACGCAGTTACAAAATCTAACAAAATTGATACGTTTCTAGCTCTGCGATGAATCCTACCTAAGTCTGATTCTTTCTCGAGGCTAATTACGCTTTTGCAAAGTTAACAATATTAATACTTCCGAAGTCTAGCGGTTTGCGGAATCCTACCTAAGTGTGATTCTCTATCAAGCTTGACTCGATTCGCTTTTACAATATTAATAGATTAATACTTCAAATCGATTTCTCTAAACGCGGTGTAGTCGACTACGACAGTGACAGAACAATATTTCTTTTATAGATTCAAATCCTAAGATTCGCTCGATTCAAGATTCTAACTTTATGTAAAAATATGTGATTCGTCGGAACAGTTACTCTTTTTAATTTGACTCGACAACTAATTGTCCATGACCCTTTTAGCCAGAGCGCACATTGACACCCAAGACCAGATCGCTTAATTGGGGAGCCTGTTGTTCACTGGCTACTAGAACGACCCAACGACCCAGAATCAGATGAACAGCATACGTCCGACAGGGTAGCAAATTAATATGACTCTAATTATAAAATCGTAATTACTTGACTGCCACCCAAAAGATACGGGTTTCAGACACCAAGCTGCTCAATAGGGAGCCTGCTATTAGCTGGCTACGGAACCACCCAGAGCTAACTCCGAGAGTCTGATGGCGCGTATAGTAACTCGACAAAAATTACAATATATGAGTAGCTGAGAGCTCTCGTTCTGATGTCTCAACCTTTCTTGGCGCTGAGTATAGCACTCTCCTGACGGAGTTTCAGAGACAAGACCGTTTGAATGGGGAGCCCGCGTCAGCTAGCTACTAGAACGACCCAACGATCAAGTATCCAAATGGCATATACCCGCACTTCCAATCAAGAATTAAGAATCTTTTCGGCTCTGACCAGCGAAAACTGTTCCGGATTATATTTATCTACGACGTGTAACTAGCTCGACTTTGAAAATTGTTCTGCACCCTAAGCGGGTTTCGTTCGGCCTTTTATACTCGAAGACCTTTCACTTTTCAAGGTTCTGGAAAACTACCCTCGTGTTCGACGTGTATAATTTTGCGTACAGTTTTACATACAATTTTTATATATTTCTTAATTAAACGTTAATTAATGAATTAAATGATTTTCTAATATCGTCAATACTGTTCTCTGGATAGTAGTTAATGTTTTAAATACGCAAATAATAATTAAATAGTGTATTAAGCGAGAAACGTATTCGCTGTCTTTTTCGCACGCATTTCTATAAGGATCTAAGCTATATGTTGAAGCATACGAAGCTTCGGAATATTCCGTAGATTAATATTACAAATTATTATTTATCTGGATTAACAAAACAATATCTGACTTCGAGTGTCGATAATTATACTTAACATAACATTGGCTAACTATATGTATTAATGGATTTGATGAATTAATAGTTCTAATGACAAATAATAATGTTAATAGAAATTATATACTCTGTCTCTCTCTTTAAAGATTGCTTGCTAAATTCCAAGAAATCCTGGCTAGCTTCGTGTCACGTAGGCACGTAGGCATTCCGGAGTATTGCGTATGAAACATTTACAATATATATTATTTATTTAAATAAACTAATATTTGATTTTGATTATTAATAATTCAACTTTAACATATCATTAAATTAGCTTTTCTATATTTTGACTCAACAAATAATTATTAATAACTTTTATTTCTAACATTATTAACGAAAATAAATATTCTATCCTTGTCTAAATATATAGCGCACTCTTTCTATTTCCCTGAGTTAAAGTCGCAGCGCGAGTAATATTCCATACAAAATCTATATAATATACTATTTGTTTAAGTAAGTAAAATAATAAATGAATCTGATGCTTGATAATATAACTTAACAATTAATAAATTCGCTCATGTATTTGCTAAATTAAATAGCTATATACTATTCATAAATCAAAGTGTATATATATATATATACATTACCGACAGTCAAAACTAAATTTCTATGGTAATTGACATGTCTAATGTCGCGGTCGGTAAATGAAAATTACGGTCGATAATAGAAATTAGATATACCTCTGGAGAATGAAATAAAAGTAGCTTTTAGGCGCTTAAGGGGACGAAAAAAAACGAAAATTCTTCAGGGATGTTACAGATGTTCGCAAATGATACACGAAATCATATATGATAACAATTTTTTCGAGTAACGTTTACGTTAATTAATATTGAAGATTTATTGCACACAAACAGCTATTCGCACCATATTTTGTAGTTTGAACACGAAAAATTTAGCTATTGATTTCACTGTTTTTGTGACTTAAACAAAAACTGGAAAAATATAAGATAATAAGACAAACACTATATTTAAGTGCTCGCAAACAGCAAATGTGAGAAATAAAGTAAAAAAATTGTAAAGAGCTCTCCTGTAAAATTACTGTAAAGTTAGAGTACTGCTCATATCAGTCTCGACATGTTTGAAATATTTCGGTATGAGATTTCACTCTCCCCTAAGCAGATTACGTCTACGTTAATATTATCCATAACGAATGTCGATTTGTGGAATGAACCATTTGCGGAATAACTTTACGGCTTTCCAAAAATGTCGGACACAGGCAGTTACTTGTTAACAAACCTAACAAATGTAAGGACGCGCGATTTGCATAACGACCTCACCTAAAGTCACGGTCGTCGTGGCGCAAATCTTATAAATATCATCTGGAAAAGGTCAAACATTAAGAGAGTCAAGCACAATTGTATAGCATTACTCGACAATACCGTGGACAATGGGTGTAAAGGTAGAAAGTGAAGGTATTCATTGGTCACAATCTGCTTTCCGAATCATTATGCTTGGATAAACCGCTTACATCATAATCAGTCCCTCATTATACCGCCTATTACTCATTTCGCTTCTTGCACTTTCGAGATGCATGTTTATGAACTACCTTTTACGGTTTGCACCCGTGTATTGTATGTATTTTCTCTCTGGTTTCAAGGTTCGAAAAAGCACTGTTCAACTTGTACCCTTAATTTAACACGTGCATTTATTATATTGCACTTCAGATTTATTGCAAATCTCTTATGTAAGCTGTACTGTAGGAAATTAATATTTTCATGTAAATGACTTCATAAATATATGCGTATGTACAGTGTGTCTCAGTTTTTTGTCATCAATCCTTTTTAACATATTCTATTCGAATTCTTTCGAATTTTTATTCTTTCCAAACATTCACCGTTCAAACAATTAATAATTTATCGTTGTTCATGAGATTATTCATTAATTAGGAGAAATGTTGTTGTACATTGAATATCGAAAAAAATTTGATAATGCTAAAGTGTTACAAAACAAATGGAATGTGCTTCTTAATTTTGTGGGTAATTGAACAGCGTAGATATTTTATGCAGTGAATGAAACTTATCAGTTGTGCAGATAAACTTATTGTGCCCTCTATAAGTCAACCACGAAAGGTTAGAATGATGTAATAACTAGTATCAAGTCTTCTGGCCTATTAATATATAGTAATTTTTATAAACACCGAAGGAATACTTGTATATTCTGTTCTGAGTGAATAAAATAAAACTTCGTTTCAAGAATGTTCATAAAATTCTTGGTCAAAGTAACGTGTATACAAAACTAACCTACTTCTAATTTTAAATTATAACTTATTTCTTATTATCTTTTGAAGTAATATACAATATAAATATATACAGAGTGCCGTATAAATGTATAAAAACTTAACTAAAACTATCAAACTGGTCAAAAGACCGCTTCACAAGTTTGTTATTATAATATGAGGTATTGTTACATTCCTTGAAATCAGCATTGATTTTCATCAAGATAAAGAATTAATGTGTGTACCAATTTATGTTCTGTCGTTTGTTTATTTATTTGCAACTTCATTTTTAATTTCAAATTAAGAACACATTAGGTAGGTTGTGTTGATGCGAATAATGGTAAAAATTAAATTGACATTCTCGAACTTCTGCTAATTGCAAGGGTAGTCAGCGGAGCACCAACCATCACAGTTAACGTGAACCGCTTCTAAAACGCCATCTTCCTGATCACGGTCGTGAATGAAGTTTAATCGCGATCGTGATTTTGTGATCACTGTGATAACTGTTAACGATTTTGCACGTCGTCTCCACTCGCCAATGCTCAGAAATAATTTTATAAATTGACGAATACAACTATAGAAATTATATAAATTGACGAATACAATTATATAAATTGTATAAACTGACGAAAACTATTATGCAAATTATATAAATTGAAGAATACTATTGTATAAATTAAATAAATTGACGAATACAATTACACAAATTATATAAACTGACGAAAACTATTATACAAATTACATAAATTCAAGAATACAATTATACAAATTATATAAAGTGACAAATACAGTTATACAAATGATATAAACTGAAGAATACAATTATACAAATTACATAAATTGAAGAATACAAACGTAAAAATTATATAAATTGAAGAATACAGTTATACAAATTATATAAATTGAAGAATACAATTATACAAATTACATAAATTGAAGAGTACAATTATAAAAAATTATATAAACTGACGAATACAGTTATACAAATTACATAAACTGACGAATACAATTATACAAATTACTTAAATTGAAGAATACAATCACATAAATTATATAAATTGAAAAATACAATTATACAAATTATATAAATTGAAGAGAACAATTATACAAATTACATAAATTGAAGAATACAATCACATAAATTATATAAATTGAAGAATACTATTATACAAATTATATAAATTGAAGAATACAATTATACAAATGATATAAATTGAAGAATACAATTATACAAATTACATAAATTGAAGAATACAATTATACAAATTACATAAATTGAAGAATACAATTATACAAATTACATAAAGTGAAGAATACAATCACATAAATTATATAAACTGACAAATACAATTATACAAATTATATAAACTGAAGAATACAATTATACAAATTACATAAACTGAAGAATACAATCACATAAATTATAAAAATTGAAGAATACAATCACATAAATAATACAAATTGTCGAGTTCAAGTATACTCATCCCTTAGTAACGTGTTAATTGTATTGTAAAAAAATCGAAAACTCGTAAAACTTCGTGCAGGCATAAAATAGTCGACGATCAGTAGCGCGGGAAAATATGAGGGAACAGCGTTTTCAAGGGTCTGGCCATAAGTTACGACTTCAGCGCTTTACATGAAAATGTAACGCTTGAAAGCACTGAAATGTCGTCGGAAAACACGGTTCCGTGATCGTAAGTCAGGAATCGATGCCGATACACTAAGGAACAGCGAGTGCAGCGGCGGTGAATTGTAATTACGACAAATGCAAATTACCCTGCTGCTAGCCAGCGTGTACCAGTTCAACGTGTCATTATTGTTTATTAGCGCGAACACTTGCTGTTTTTATCGCGTGCGAGATGCAGCGTCATATTAAGAATAATCACGAGACCATATACGTACGTGTACTCGAACAATAATCCCACGCTCCAGCCTAGCACGCTTTTTCTCAAGGTGATAACAGAGAAAAATTGTGCGCTCGTATATGGAACAACGTAGGTAACAAAATCTGAATAGGAGGTACATGGTTGCACGTGCTACAGGCTGATTCATAATGTTGGATCCGGTTGAAAGATTTAGGAACAAGAGGGATAAGGAATTTGAGGTTCAGAAAATTTGAAGAATTTTTGAAATTTGGGAATTTTAGGAATTTTAGGAATCTAAGGAATACGAGGTATAGGGAGTTTTAAGAATTTTAAAGAACTTTTGACACCGTGAGAATTATTTGAAGGTCAGGAATTTTAGGAATTCTGGTTATTCTAGGAATTTTAGGAATATTAAGAGTTTTAGGAGTTTTAAGAATTTTAGGAGTTTTAAGAATTTTAAGAATTTTAAGAGTTTTAAGACTTTTAAGAGTTTTTGGAGTTTTAAGAGTTTTTGGAGTTTTAAGAGTTTTAAGACTTTTAAGAGTTTTTAAAAGTTTCAAGAGATTTAAGAGTTTTAAGACTTTTAAGAGTTTTAGGAGTTTTAAGAATTTAAAAAATTTTAAGAATTTTAAGAGTTTTAAGACTTTTAAGAGTTTTTAAGGGTTTCAAAAGTTTTAAGAGTTTTAAGAGTTTTAAGAGTTTTTGGAGTTTTAAGAGTTTTAAGACTTTTAAGAGTTTTTAAAAGTTTCAAGAGTTTTAAGAGTTTTAAGACTTTTAAGAGTTTTAGGAGTTTTAAGAATTTTAAGAATTTAAACAATTTTAAGAACTTCAAGAACTTTTGGACATTATATGAATTTTTGAAAGTTATGGAAATCCTGAAAATTTAGAAATTGAAGAATTGGGATATTTAAAGATTTAGGGATTTAAGAATTTGCAAAAATTGAAAATTTTAGAGTTAGAAAATTTGGTAAAATTTGAAAATTATCATTTTATAACTTTGTAACTTTGTTACCTTGTAACCTTGCAACTTTGTAACTCTGTAACTTTGCAACCTTGCAACTTAATAATTTTAAAAACTCAAAATTACGCAATTTTCTCCACCCTAACAGTAATAAACCCTCGCTAGTATTATCCCAAGAAAGAATTAAACTCAAACTGAATCTACTAAAATCCTCCCATAACTCTCTATTTCATATTTTACCTAAAATCTGTGAACTGAAATGGATGAAGTTCATTAAGCAAGTGAGAAATTATTCAATTCCAAACTTAAATAATCATCCATACACAAAAACTAATAAAAACTGCATTTTTCCGATTCGCGTTGCTGTTATAGTTCTTCTGAGCATTTCAGAAATTCCTCAGCTCATTGTTTGACGAAGTGCAACGGTGGCTCGGTGCATCGGAACCAAAGAAACGTGAGACTGAAAGTCAACAACCATTTGTAATCGCACGAATTAACGCGAGTGAGTGTCGGCCGAATATGACACGCGAGTGTCTATTTTTAAGAAGTCTCATTGATATGCAAACTCAGCCACAGAGTGGCGCACGCTAGATAAGCGTTATCACTGCGGCCTACCTACACTCGGACACGAGCTACTCCGCTACTTTCTGGTCATTTTAATAACTTCGTAAATCACGGCTGAATTAAGGGTCATCTCCGGTGATCGAACACAAAATTTCAAGTTAAAAGATCTAAAATTGCTGCCTGTAGTGTACAAACAAACTAATGCAGATCGAGTCCTTCACTACGTTTGGCAAAAATAGGATTCTCAGCAATCTTCCTAAAACATGAAATTCACTGATCAGAAGTGCTGCACAAGGGTGTCATCTAAGATCCAACTGCCACTGAAACTCTGAACTAACTGTCCCTGGCCATCGAATTAGGACCACGTACGAAAATTTCACTTTCATGGCTATAATTATGTCACATATGGAAAATTGTCTTAGGTCAAAATTATTACTAAATACGTTGACAACGATATACATAGCAATTTACTATCGTGATAAATTGTGTGATGAGCGAGTAAGGGCCGTGCGTTTGCGTTAGGAGTATCGACAGCGCTAGAGGTGAAATTTGAATGCCATAGAAAATGTCTGCCTACTCAAAAGACTAGTTTACAACTCTCCACATTATCTGAGTTGAAAAGAATTACAGACGTTTGGGAAAATAACGAAGATATAAAGCATATGCCGCTGTGACCAAAGCAAAGGAAATGCAAGATATTAACATGTGTTAATGTTATGTATGTCTTTGTATTCTTGTTTTACAAGGAACAAGCGTCTCGAGATACTTCATTTGTTCAGTAAACTGCAAATTTAAATAGATCATAGGAAAGATAACTGAGGGGAAACAGCAGACAGATATTATGCAAAGTCAAGCGGAAAATTTTCTTGGGTTCGAGTGAAATGGTGAAAGAAACCAATGAAATCGTCTTTTTCCTCGAACCTGAAGAATGAAAGTGCACGTGTGCTTTGCACGAGAGAAATCTGCGATGATCTGCCTTCGTCAGATTTTAAAGTGACTTTTACAAGTGAAGATGCAATAAAAATGGAGTATAAGAGAACGAAACGAGTTTGGTACTCATAAAATCCTCGAAAACATTTATTTGTCGGACGTTTATCAGAAATGCGTATGCAAAATTTATAATGAATATGCACAGAACATATTTATATGATAATTAACTTCAAACCACGCTGTGTAAAATTACGTTTATTAAATATTGCTATTAATACTTATTATTATAAGACTATCAATTTGTACATATGCATTTTCGAAGATGTGATATAATAAATATTATATGAAAAATTAAATTTACATAACAAGAGGAATTGAACAATTGAGAAAATGTTTGTGGAATGAGTAATTAACTTATCAGGTTGACTTATAATTGTAATAATAAATAATAATAACTTATCATTGTAATGTATCTTAAAAATAAAGTATCTTGTGATGTATCTTAAAAATTAAAATTTCTTCATTTACATGAAACTGAAGAGATTTTCAGATTCGCATAAAAAGCATACAAATCTGTGAGAAACGTTTAGTAAATCACTTCACTTGTTTGCTGAATCAGCAGTAAGGAAAAAAGTCTCAGGGACTTTACACATATTTTTACAGCATTTTTTCGCGATGTTCGATAAGATAGATTAGTAAACATTTTTGAATAATGTCAAAGCAAAATTCAGTTCTTTACAGAGCGGAATACTTTTATACAATTAGAAGTTGATACTATCGATGATTAAACCGGGAATAATACCGGATGTTTTCAAGATAGCGCGTCTCGAACATGTGGAACAACTAATGACCTCAAAACAAGTCATTCAACAATAACGTTTTTTCAAGCAGCTATCGATGTTCGATTGCGTTCAATCGCATTTCAAATACCAATCGCTCATTCATATTAATTCTCAATTGCGATCGAGCCGACTACTACTTACTATTCCACCTAACAGCATACAGACGCCATTTGCTTCAAATTTTCTGCAAACTTCAAAGTACACTGCAATAGTTATAGAAATTTACTTATCAAATGCGGGATTATATAAATATATTATCTTGGAACAGACTGATCATAAATTCAATGTAACGCTGTATAAACGTTAATTTTTTTAGTATTTAAAAGCTAATAAAATCACATACATGTGATGTAAATGTATGAAACAAAAGTCGTGCATTTTTTCACATAAAATATAATTCCGGAATAAAAAATATGGGTTTATGACAAAGAAAGACAAGATGACCTTGAAATAATCTTGAAGACATGCATTAAAAAAAAGTTTAACAGAAACATTTTAATTATAATTTAAAATCAGTTCAGGTCAATAAAGTTTTAAATAACTAAAATATTTTAACTATGATTAATTGTCTTTCTACTGAAAACCGGATTGAATGAATTATTAAAATAAATATTATCTCTATTACATTTAATAAATTTCAATGTAAAAGGAATTTGTATCAAATGATTGCTAAGATCACATTCTTTGCAGTTCAAAATGCAGAAAAGAGACATGAAAACTAAACAAAGCAGACATGTCTTGTAAAGAAAAATGAGACTTTTGTTCTCATGGCTAGCACTTACCCACGCACAACACAAATCACATAACAGATGGTGATAAAGCTGAACTGCTTTCTCCTCTATAAATTAATATCAATTCCATGATAGAGTGATCATTATGTGGCAACAGAATATCAATAACCCAAGAACATAGTATACATACTTTAAAGCTATGTTCGCACAATTTCACATGAAAATCATGCTAAAAAAAAATCTGTTGTCTATAAACTCTAAAATTAAAATTCAAGTTGTAAGTGTATAAACCCTATTATATAGCTGCATGTAATAAAGCCTATTTTCATAAGAATAGATTATTTTGCAATCAAACTGTTTGCAAGAGTAAATAAAAGGAACTAATTAAAACAGTGAATATGGTAAAGTATGAATGTGTTAGGAGCAGACGTAATGGTTTTGTAGATTGGCAGAAAAATGAATGAAAAGATAAATGATAAACAGATTGTCATAAGAGTTTATAGGATAAAGTTCAAATTGTATTGGAAGATCTATTGCAGACAAATTCCATTACCTTATCATTAAATTGTATTATTATTTTTCTTCATTATTACACTGTTGCAATTTATATTGCTATATCTACTTTCTGTCTGTATAAATAGATCCAAAATCTGCTTTACCTGATAATATTATTAATAATGATAGATTAGCAAAAAGCGAAGGGTGCTTATAATTTTGATTAACAGTGTATAATAATTATCAAGTACACTGATCATTCTCACTTGTCACCACAATTTAACACATTGAAGCAGTTGGAAATTTGATTAGGTACTATTTACATTTTTAATAAATCTTACCAAATATAGTCACAACATTTTCTTATATTTATTATTCACATATTTAAGTAGTTAATACGAGTATTTTCAATTAAGTAAGTGAACAGTGAATATAAGTGACAGATCATATGAAAAGACTGTCACCTATGTATAGGTGGCACTCAGAGTTACTATTGAATTAATAATTAATATCAAATTAGTAATTAATTAGTAATTTAAAGTGCTGTATTTGTGTTAACATTGCAGCAATAATTAGTTCTGACAGACTCAATCACCGAAAAAATGAGAGGTTAGGAGGTTAAGTACATTTACTATACGATCGTTGTCTTTTACTACACTTCTATGCAATGTATTGCAATTGCAATATAATGCAATTTATTTATTCCACTGTAGAAATTAGTTAGTTTATGATTCTCAGAACTTGGGGACTTGAAAAGTTTAGAATTTTTAAACTAATAATTTTAGAATTTAGAATTTCAAAACTGAAATTTCAATATAGAGTTGTAGAACATCAGAATTTTGTAATTTTATATCTTTAAAACTTCGAAATTTCAAAACTTAGCAATTTCGAAATTTTAGAACTAAAATTTCTGCTCAGAAGTTTAGTTCTAAAATTTCGATCCAGAATTTTGAAACCTTTCCTTGAACTCCAGACTCCAATGAACATTAACCTCGACGTTATTTCTCAATAGATTCGTACAAAAACTAAAACATCTACGTATATGCCAAAGTGTCAAAGCGTCCAAGCCCAGATTTTGTATAACATTAAAAAAATTCTTTTCTTTAACACTAAACCACCAAACCGGTCAAATAACCGCTCTACAAGTTTCCTATTATAAGTCACACAATAAAGTACTTTCCTCGAAATCTGCATTGGTTTCCATCAAGATAAAGAATTAACGTGTGTACTACTTTTGTCATTTATTTTTTAACTTACATGCACTATAAGTGCACATTACACACCGGTAAGTTTAGTGTTAATAAATAGCTAATTTTAAAAATAATCCTGCAGCCCGTGAAAAAGTTTGAGTATGGATGTGTTAAAGGAACCACCTGAGCGATCTCCGTCGCAAGAACTCGGGGCGGGGGAAAAAGTCAGCTGGAATCGGATGCATGACTTTTTTGGTACCGGCTTCGTGGGAGATAAGGATACTCGGAATGTATGCAATCGGTCGATTTGTGTTGCGGGACTGATGGCGGAAGGGGAGCTGGAGTTTAGTAGGTGCGGCCCTGACTGTCGGCTCTCTCAGCCAGCGAGTGCAGGTGCGCGGCCGCCAGTCTGTCGCCAGAGCCCCCTCTACCTCTCCTTGGACCCCTCTCCTCCTCCACTGCCCCCTTGGCCCATCGTGGACCCAGAGATCGCGGACCCCTCTGACTGCCCCCCGTCACTGCTCTCCAACCGAGGGAAGAAGGGGCCACCACGGCACCTCCTCTTTCTTTCTCTATCCCTTTGTCCGTCTCTATCTCTTCCTTTCGCGTTTTTCTTCCTCCGTCTCTGTCCTCCATTCGATGTTTGCAACAGGTAGTGAACACGAGGACCGCCTGTAAAACGAAAGCCAGCCTCACGCCTGGCGTTTTGCTTTTTTTTCATGAAAATTCATTTTGGCGAACAATGACGACGCGTTTCGACGATAGCATGTGCCATGAAGATGGAATGTCCTCGACTCGCGATTTTTAATTGATGGGCCTTTTTACGGGCAATTACTTTTACAGAATTTTTGCAGAATTAATGTATTATGGCCTGTGAAGTAACAGCGGTTAGGACGCTGGATTTACACATAGATTTAGCATTAGGGTTGATTTGTATGGAATTTTTGCAAATTTGGAGCAGTGCATTTAATCTATATGTGCTGGTTCAAGCTTTTGATTTATATGTGCTAATCTATACATATATGTTAATCTATATGTTTGTTATTTGTACATATGTGTTATTCTAGATATTCTGATCTATGTGTGCTGATTCAAGCTTTTGATCTATATGTGCTAATCTATACATATATGCTAATCTATATGTTTGTTATTTGTACATATGTGCTATTCTAGATATTCTGATCTATATGTGCTGGTTCAAGCTTTTGATCTATATGTGCTAATCTATACATATATGTTAATCTATATGTTTGTTATTTGTACATATGTGCTATTCTAGATATTCTGATATATATGTGCTAATCTATACATATATGTTAATCTCTATGTTTGTTATTTGTACATATGTGCTATTCTAGATATTCTGATCTATATGTGCTAATCTATACATATATGTTAATCTATATGTTTGTTATTTGTACATATGTGCTATTCTACATATTCTGATCTATGTGTGCTGATTCAAGGTTTTGATTTATATGTGCTAATCTATACATATATGTTAATCTATATGTTTGTAATTTGTACATATGTGCTATTCTAGATATTCTGATCTATATGTATAATCTATATATTTCTGATCAATACATGTATGTTAATCTATATGTTTTTAATTTGTATGTACTAATCTATATATTTCTGATCTATACATGCTAAACCATATATTTCTGTCCAATACATGTATGCTGATCTATATGTTTTTAATTTGTATGTACTAATCTATATATTTCTGATCTATACATGTTAATCCATATATTTCTGATCAATACATGTATGCTAATCTATATGTTCTTAATTTGTATGTCCTAATCCATATATTTCTGATCTACATATGTTAATCTATATATCTATGGTTTTGATCTGTATCTACTAATCCACCTTCTTAATCCATATATTTTTTAATCTACATATACTAATACATATGTGAATCAATTCTAAAGCTAAAGGATCTCGTTATAATTGATGTATGTAATACATTTCTTGTTTAACAATGTCTTGCTAAATAGTTGCATACCATGGTACACACATGTGAAGAGCTTTTGACCGAAGTCGTTTCTATATTCGAATTAAAGGTCGTAGTCCAGAGATACTGCATGTCGAAACAGGTTTCAAGATAGTTTTATGTATCAATATTTTATTTTCCAGTTTTAATTTAAAATGTCCCAGTAGTACATTTTCACTTTGAGCTGAAGCTGATCACATATTTCAACACGTTCATTCATGTTTTTTTAGTTTTATGTCTTAAATTGTGCTGAGATAGACTGGTTCCTTTTGTGCGATTATCGTTTATTCATTGTCATTTAACTTCACATTTTTTGAACCACTTAGCTACGTTGTCCAGGTGTTCAAATTAGTAGTTTCGAAAGTATAACTTCGATATTCGAAGGTTAGTGCTTGTGAGAGGAATTATTGTGTCATCTGCAAAAGTGGCTGTAGTTGCTTTCGTAGAAGTTGGTACATCCGCAGTATAGATCAGGTACAAGATTGGTCCAAGTTCCCTGTGAAACTCCAGAGTTGATCGGCTAGGATAATTATATCTTGAAATGGGACTTTGAATTTTCTGTTAGTTAAGTATAATTGGAGTAAGATACGGAGAAAGTGTGGGAGTAGCCTTTTTAACAGGCTGCCAGACATTAAATGCCTGTTTAACGCTAGAACAGCGTCAAAACACTCATTTTTAAATGAGATCGAAAAATAAATACTAAAGCATCAAATATACAACCATTCTTTATCTTAACAAAATACATTGATAAAAATACAGCAACAAAATTTTTTAATACAAAACCTGAAACCTTATTTTGAACCTCATTTCGAAACCTGTCGTTTTAAGTAGCTAGTGATTTAGTGTTAATTAAAAAGAAAACAGGTTGAAAGAAAACGATCGTGAAATTAGGCTGCAATTCAGGTGAAAAGTAGGACACAATAAAATGGTTGACTAGCAAGTATTAGAGCTAACTACCAATAAACTTCTCGTTTCTAAACTTTTTACTTGTCAAAAGCTCCATAAGGAAAAAACGCAAATAGTTAAATAAGTTTAAAACCGTAATTGCTTGTTACTTGTCAAACGCGTCAGAACTATCAGTTAAAAAACTAGCTATTCAACTCTATAATTCATGGATCGTTTCGAACAGCGACGGTAGAAGAAAAGGTTTGCTTTATTCCGAATTGTTTCCATTATTGATAGAACAACGTGTTACCGAAACACGAACACAATGTCGTACAGCCTATCTTTATGCTTTCACCGGATATTAGGGTGAACGAACCACTTTGCAACGTGTTATTACCAACAGGTAATGGAACTATGGTCTACAGAAGAATAGTACCGTTTCCAACAGGTGGTTGGTAAAACTGCGACTAAATCGAATAGATTAATGGCACGGACATTTGTACTGATGATGATAAATAGAGAGAACCTCTATACAAGATGGTAGGTGACTATGTGAGAAAGTACGAGCCAGGACACGTTTGAACTCGTCATGACCTGTGCGTGAGCAGATGAAAAGGAATGCAAAGAAAATACTGGATTCTCCTACGCCTGAAAACGGACCGAGTTTCGGCCATTGAAATTCTTCGGTGGCTTAAGTCGTTGCCTAATATTACCTGTTACTCGTCGATCAGACTTCTGGATAAGGAAAACAGAACTCTGGTATTTTTCTGATTCTGTTAGGGAATATTTGCACGCGCAATATTTATTGCAAAATATTGATTGTTCAATTGTTCGTTTCGAACTGTATCGAGTAATATGTATATTTTTTATTTCGACAAACACGAAATATACACATTTATTGTATATAATATTATAATCATTTAATATGTTTAATTTAGCACTAGAACTACAAAAACAACCAAGGTTTACAAGTTTCTGACTGTAAGTTACATAATTTAAGGTGCTTCCTGTGTTCATCGAAATAAGGAATTAATGTGTATGTTAATATTTCGTTCATTTAGCTTTCAAATTTATTATTAATTTCAAATTAAATGTACGCTGGGTTAATATGTTTGGTTATAAACGTACACTAAGTAACCTTATTTTGTTACAAAAATATTTACATATAGTAAACATATATACACAAAATAATTGTACATAATTAATAGCATTGTATGCAATAACATATCATTGTTATGTATTACTATAATAAATTATGCTAATACATTAATGCGAAAAATCATGCAAAACATTTTTTAATAAAAATTCTTTCTTGCAGGAAAATTTTTTTAATGACAAGAATGGCATTTTTTTTAACAGTTAATAAATGGTTATTACTAAGTGTTTTGTCGAAACACATTAGTCATTATTCTTGATAAAATTGTTAATATACCATAATACCATAAAATAAGTAACAGTAGATAATACTCTAAAGGACAATGACTAATAATTTCATTACATTAAATTCGTTAATTTATGATTCATTGACAAAACTAAGTTGCAAAAGTTATAAATAGTATGAAGAATTTTTCGTTTCAATTTTCTTAAAAAAGAGGAAGTCGAATACGAAAAGAGGTTAGGTTAGGATAGGTTAGGTATTTATTACACTCTACTTTATACCACGAATTCACCCCGTATATTAATTGTTTATTTTTGCAAATAAAAACGTCCTCACATCGAACAATATTTTGAACAAATTCTCGTAGCCTTGTTTCCCACGTATCGAATCGATAATTTTCGTAAAATTTTGTTCGTTTTCGTGCCACTTTATCAACTCGTTCAGTATACGAAACAGGACGTCCTTCGAAGTGAATGAAGCCGCAACCAAAAGATCTCTCGGACGCGAACTTTACTCTCCTTTAGACAGTTTCTGGCGAAAGAAGGCAGGTGTCGGTCGTCAACTCTTTTTACAGCCGGTTGTCGAAGATCATGCTGCCTGCCGTTTCTTTTCTTTCGAAAAATCTTCAACGTGTCCTCGTGGCTCTGAAACACGAACGAGCGATTGTCTCGCTGGAAGACGTGACTCAACGCCACTTTTACAGCCGATTGCTCATTTCGGTCGGTGAAACGGGTCGTCCTTCGAGGAGGTCAGCCCAACAACAAGAAAGACACCTCACTTTTATGCAGTGTCAGAAGCAATGCAGGTATCCATAACACGGCGAAAGATCGCAGCGGTTGATCCTTGAAACAACCATAATGGCACGGTCATGAAACAAACGAGTCGAGGAAAGTTCGGTGAAAACACCGTATCGTCGTTTATGGACGAGACAATGCCTCAGGTGCACCGACACCTTGAATTTTCGACTACCTGAACGCTGATTCAATTGAACGTCCGAAGGCCTGAAACTCGCCTTATTTACGGCGGGTCCAAAAAGTATTTCAGACGTTTATTTCGAAAAATCTTTAAACGGAGACATTTAAATTTTGCGTTAAACACTAAAACTACCAAAACGGACAAATGACCGCTCCACAAGTTTGGAACTTATAAGTTACACATTGTTAAGATACTTTTCTTGATATCTGCGTTAATCTTCATCAAGATAAAGAATTAATAGATGTACCATTTTATGTTTAGTCGCTTGTTTATTCATTTTTAATTTGAAACGAAGTGCACATATGCCGGTAGCTTTAGTGTTAAAATAGTAGCAATTATTGAATGTGTCCTCAACAGTGGACTTTTAAAGTCAATTTTTCAACTGCAACTGCAAAAATTATCGTATACTCTGAATAAACCGCAAAAGGTTCACAAAATAAAGTTCACATCTAGTTTTGCAATAACTTCATTTGCATAAAGAGAAAATTGCTTCCATTAATAGCTTCCTATAAATAAAACAAATATGTACATTAATAATAATATGCACGTTAACAATCGTATGTTATGACATTCGGAAAGCTTGCTCAACCCGAGGCACTTAACACTCGAATTACCAAACCGGTCAAATGACCGTTTTACGAGTTTCTTATTTTACTTAAAATTTGTTGAGATTCTTGAAATCTGCAAAAATTGCAATGACTCGCTAATTTTACATAACCAACAAATTATAATCATTCAATCGTTTCCATGTAATTCACAAAATCATTTATTAATGGTTTTAACCAAAAAATTGCAGTTATTGATGGTTTCTGAATAACCAAAAACTTATTTATTAATATTTATACATTATCAAATTATTGTAATTATTAATACTGAGGCATCATCAAAAATGTGTGATTACTGGGTTCACATAACCAAATTCATTAATTAATAATCCATGCAAACACAATAAATTGTACTCATTTATTAATGGTTTTGAAATAACCAAAAATTGTAGTTATTTTTTAATGTTCGTACATTACCAAATTATTGTAATTATTAATACTGAGGCATCATCAAAAATGTTTGATTACTGGGTTTACATAACCAAATTCGTTTATTAATAATCTTTGCAAAAACAGTAAATTGTACTCATTTATTAATGGTTTTGAAATAACCAAAAATTGTAGTTATTTTTTAATGTTCATACATTATCAAATTATTGTAATTATTAATACTGAGGCATCATCAAAAATGTGTGATTATTGTGTTTACATAACCAAATTCGTTTATTAATAATCCTTGCAAAAACAGTAAATTGTACTCATTTATTAATGGTTTTGAAATAACCAAAAAATTGTAGTTATTTTTTAATGTTCATACATTACCAAATTATTGTAATTATTAATAATGAGGTATCATCAAAAATGTGTGATTACTGGGTTCACATAACCAAATTCATTAATTAATAATCCATGCAAACACAATAAATTGTACTCATTTATTAATGGTTTTGAAATAACCAAAAATTGTAGTTATTTTTTAATGTTCATACATTATCAAATTATTGTAATTATTAATACTGAGGCATCATCAAAAATGTGTGATTATTGTGTTTACATAACCAAATTCGTTTATTAATAATCCTTGCAAAAACAGTAAATTGTACTCATTTATTAATGGTTTTGAAATAACCAAAAAATTGTAGTTATTTTTTAATGTTCATACATTACCAAATTATTGTAATTATTAATACTGAGGTATCATCAAAAATGTGATTACTGGGTTTACATAACCAAATTCATTAATTAACAAACCACGCAAAATGAAAAAATGATAATTATTTCTTGATGGTTTTACATAACCAAAGTGTAATCTTTCATAACGACTGCACACGAGCAAAATCATTTAATAAACTCTTTCACCATAACACGTGAAATTTATGTTGTACAATTTACGATGTCTGTTAGCTACGATTTTAGTACGAGCAGCGTATTAATGAAACGTCATCGCATACTCGATCCCAGGTGAGTTTATCATTTTTTAACGATCCGTAAACGTAGGCGAACCCGATATAATCTTTAACGAGCGATAAGTCGATGGCGTGTAATCACCAAAACGGTCATCGTCGTCGCTTGCGACGGGGTTTCACCGCAATCGGTGCGAGTTCCCGATTCAGAGTGCTGGTGTACCTACCTGTGCCGTGCACCTGTACAAGCCCGGCTTTATCGCCGTATAACCAACCTGCCACCTGTGCAGCAGAGATGGTCGCACAGGTGTCTTTTAAAGCATTTCATTAATTACAAATAGGAAACCGGCGGGCCCTGAACAGTGTCGGCTCAACTGGTAATTCGCGGGACACCTGGGCTAACTCTCGGATTTTCTGCTGACGGTCTCGGTCTCCGAAACCTGCTCGTTTCCTGGTAGCTCGATCGAAAGGTCGCAATAAAACGACCGTTGCCGGAAAGAGGGAGCGCGTCTACAGCTGACAACGTGGCGAAATCGCTGTGGAACGCTGCAAAAAGAACAGAAATTGCCAACGTTTCCTAACAATTAAACGGAAAAAATTCCTCCGTAAGGAATTATCTGCCTATATGGCGCGCCTGTATGGTTTACAACGTTAACACGGGACATATTGATCTGTAGCGGCTACGTGTTTTAGGTAGAAATTCACGTGGCACAATGAACAGCATCTAGACAAATATAACGGTAAACTCGAGAATCTCCAGGTGTTGGGTCTCGCAACACCTGGTCGAATACTCGAATTTTCTCAGGGACCCCTGCCTTCTGAAAGTTCAAGGTTTCCAGGACCCCACTGAGTGCAGATGTAGATCAAAAATGTACCCCAGGTTTTTGCGCGAGGACGATGTTGCAAGAACATCTGCAACCGCGTTCCACGCTGGACTTTTAAACGGTTCTAGTACTAACAAACGTCGGGGTGTAATGAAAAACGTGTTGTTTTTTATCACGATGACGGAGAAATAAACTTGTACTTAATATGAAATTACTATTTTGATATTTTTTAAACAAAAATATATGTAACCGACAGTCTTTGATTACTGCGCAACCATTAACGCTATTTCTACCAAGAGTTGTCAAAAGACCTTTCTTTGACTTAAAATTATTCTGCAAGTTGAATCATTTCTTCACAATTAATTTTTTGACTTTTCATACAAAGGTGGCTCGCTGTTTCGTAAACACTCGATTGTCAATCGATTTCACTAAAGTGAAACACTCTTCTTGTTTATTACAAGACATAATCTTAAGTCATTCACAGTTGAAAATAATCTCTTACAGTTACTAGGATTTCTGAATGATTCGAAAATATGTTAGGTATGTCTGTTAAGTATCTCTTTATTTTTAAAAATGTAATCTTGTCCTCTAATATAGATGTTTCAGAAAAGAAATTTTTGTTTGAGAAATAAATTCAAGCATTTGATAAAAATTTATCTTATTAGGGATACAAATTCTGTATCCATAAATTCCTGAATTTAACACATGGAGCAATTATTTTTACTATTTCTAGTACTTTTATAAATTGCATTATTTATCTCTGAAATGACGTATTGGTCTACATGTTTTCACAGCAGAACTTCTTTGTTTATATTTATATAGTTGCTTTTTATATACTGTTTATCAGTTACTATTCCTGTTATCGTAGTATCAGTTATTTAGATAAGATTAACTTTCTCTGAATGTACCTATAAATTGCTATTAACGGATGAAGGACGAGACACGGTGTATTTAAACTAAACACGTTCGCTACCGACACAATCGATTACAAATTTTCTCACCTTTTTTTCATATACTATATTATAACATAATTAAGAACCATACATGTTATTTCATTTGTTATACTACTTTTTACTGTGTGACGAGGTTTTATTTCCATCTGTTTCATTATACTATTTTTTTTACATTATTCTATTTTCTATTTTATATTTCATATTTCATATTTTATATTTTATATTTTATATTTTATATTTTATATTTTATATTTTATATTTTCTTATAGTAGTTTCATAAGAGAAACTTTGATTTTCATCTGCTTTATTACATTATTTCTCATATAACAAAGTTTCAGCTTCATCCGATTTGTTATACCATTTTTCATATAATACAAGTTTATGTTTCGTCCGTTTTATTATACAAATAATACAATTTCATTATATCACTATATTATTGCATTTGTTTATCATGCGTTATATCTGTTTTATTATACCATTTAACAAAATCCGATATTGTTTATACTCTATGGTAAAGTTTAAATTTTCTCTACTCAAGTGCATACGAAATAATATGAAATAATAAATTACAGTCGTATACGAGAAATCTAAAGCGTCACCCATCTGTGAGTCCGACAGCGAGCACGGTCAAGTACAGTTACAATCTATCATAAAAAATAATACTCGTTGGTACACATAATATAAACCTGGTGGTTTTATTAATTATGTTCTAAACGTTCGATCATCACTTGTCACGTGTATGAACACGTCTATCTTTCCTCAGAATGTATTAACGCAGCTGTGCCTCGGAGTAGAGAAAGCTGGACACGTCAACTCGAACGATAACCTCTTGAAGTTCTATTTAAAAACAATTTAGATTGCCTGCTTTCAGACACTTTTTTCCTTTAACGTTAAAAATGGCTTTTATCACAACATAACCTTCATCGCCGTGTCTAACACCTGATACTTTGCGATTAAAATATTTATAATACTGACACTGAGATCACAAACTCATATAATACTGAACAGTCATTTGAACTAATAGTTAACTAAATATTATAGAACAATCATTTGCAATCAAAGTTAACAAGATGGTACTGTTACTAAGCTACCAAGCACATGACAAGGTAAAAATTGTCCTTCACTGTATATTTTTTAAAAAATATATTGTAATATAATACTGAACATTTACTCATAGTTAACTAAATATTATAGAACAGTCATTTGCAATCAAAGTTAACAAGATGGTACTGTTACAAAGCTACCAAGCACATGACAAGGTAAAAATTGTCCTTCACCGTATATTTTTTAAAAAATATATTGTAATATAATACTGAACATTTACTCATAGTTAACTAAATATTATAGAACAGCCATTTGCAATCAAAGTTAACAAGATGGTACTGTTACAAAGCTACCAAGCACATGACAAGGTAAAAATTGTCCTTCACCGTATATTTTTTAAAAAATATATTGTAATATAATACTGAACATGTACTCATAGTTAACTACATATTATAGAACAGTCATTTGCTATAAAAGTTTACAAGATGGTACTGTTACAAAGCTACCAATCAGATGATAAGGTAAAAATTGTCCTTCACTGTATATTTTTTAAAAAATATATTGTAATATAATACTGAACATGTACTCATAGTTAACTACATATTATAGAACAGTCATTTGCTATAAAAGTTTACAAGATGGTACTGTTACAAAGCTACCAATCACATGACAAGGTAAAAATTGTCCTTCACTGTATATTTTTTAAAAAATATATTGTAATATAATACTGAACATTTACTCATAGTTAACTAAATATTATAGAACAGCCATTTGCAATCAAAGTTAACAAGATGGTACTGTTACAAAGCTACCAATCAGATGATAAGGTAAAAATTGTCCTCCGTTGTATATTTTTTAAAAAATGAACATTGTTGGTCCTCGACAGTACATCGACGGCAAACCGAAAACAAAGCCTTCGGTTTAAGCCGAGTGAACGTAACCATATTGCAAAGTAAATAAAAAATTTCCTCTAAAAACGGAGTCGTTGCGAGATATTTTCCAAAGGTCTTTCGAGGCTGCATACCTGAAAAGGACCTAAAGACGGTGTCGCCTAAGGCGTGTTCTCCAATCTTAGCAGAAATTCGAGCTCTCCCTCGCGGTCGTCCAACAATAAAACAACGGCGTGGGGTCCGTGGTCGCGATGGAACAAGGCAAGAACGGAAAACAGGCTCCCACGAATCCCACGACACTCGTTTTGATCCGTGAAAGAAAGGCTGCGGGTGTCCTGGTGGCTCCATCGAGCAACGGACGCGAGTCAACACCGAGCGCGATCAAGATCCCGATCAAAAATTGAAATTCGCGCGCAATCGGTGGCGGGGAAATAAATGATTTATCCGGTCGCGACAAATGAGCATCGGTGTGACGAGCCTCGCGTAATTTATTACCGGAGAAGAGAAAAATTGCCTCTTCGCTATCACGATGAAACTCGCGGCACAAATTGAGACAAACAGCCACCGCTGCGTGTGTGTGCGCTTCTACGGCTTCTAGATCTCACACGCGCACGCGCACACGTGTGTAGTTGGCTGTCTCACACATAGCACGACCGACTTATGAATGGTATCTGCACACGTTCCCACGTCACTGAATGAGTCTCGGGTCTCTCACGTCCGGCAGGATTATCGTACCTGGTCGTGTTCTTCGCGTAAACCGTGCGAGTCTCCTTTCACGTTTCCTCCCTATTCCCTGTGCTCTAGTTCTGCGAGGAAAAAAACAGATTTCGACGATGCGAAAAACCGACCGAACTAAAAAACTTGCTCTCTCCTGTCTTCGAGCCGATGGCAACGCGGGTTGCGCAACGAGTCGCATTCCGTGGTTAGACAATGCTACGTCGCTTCCGGAAAGTTGGCAACTCGAAAGGAAGTCTGTCAAGAAATAAATTTCTAGTTTCGCTTTACGTAAAACTACTGGGTTTTAAATACTAAATCGATGTCTTACTGGATACAATATATTGCTTTGCACATTAGAAAATCTTAACATGTTGAAGACTTGACAAAATTCAAAAATTCCCAAATTTCAAAATTTCCTAACTCCTAAATTCCCAAATTCCCAAATTCCCTGGTTCCTAAATTCCCAAATTCCCTGGCTCCTAAATTTCCGAATTCCCTAGTTCCTAAATTCCCAAATTCCAAAATTCCCTAGCTCCTAAATTCCCAGATTCCCCAGTACCTAAATTCCCAAATTCCCTGGTGCCTAAATTCCCAAATTCCCTGGTTCCTTTTCCAAATTCCCCAGTTCCCTAGTTCCTAAATTCCCAAATTCCCTGGTTCCTAAATTCCAAAATTCCCTGGTTCCTAAATTTCCGAATTCCCTAGTTCCTAATTTCCCAAATTCCCTGGTTCCTTTTCCAAATTCCTTGGTTCCTTTTCCAAATTCCCTAGTTCCCTAGTTCCTAAATTCCCAAATTCCCAAATTCCCAAATTCCAAAATTCCCTAGCTCCTAAATTCCCAGATTCCCCAGTACCTAAATTCCCAAATTCCCTGGTTTCTAAATTCCCAAATTCCCTGGTTCCTTTTCCAAATTCCCCAGTTCCCTAGTTCCTAAATTCCCAAATTCCAAAATTCCCTAGCTCCTAAATTCCCAGATTCCCCAGTACCTAAATTCCCAAATTCCAAAATTCCCAGGTTCCTAAATTTCCAAATTCCAAAATTCCCAAGTTCCTAAATTTTCAAAATCCCAAAATCCCATAATCCCAAAATTCCCAGGTTCCTAAATTTCCAAATTCCAAAATTCCAAAATTCCAAAATCCCAAAATCCCATAATCCCAAAATTCCAAAATTCCAAAATCCTAAAGTCCTAAAATTCCTTTTATACGTATACTGGTTGGAACTACTTCAAAGTTATGCTCAATTATGTAGAATTGAGCAAAATTATGCTAAATGCGATAAATGCATTTTATTACGCTTACGTAACGATAATCTGAGAAATTTACATATTGCCGACTATGTGTGTATTGCAGAGTCAATTAAAATTGCCCTGTCCTGGTTTATAGTTCTATTATTACTTCCAGATAAGAATGAGTTGGAACAGTTACATGTATAATTCCAGTGAAGTATAAATTATGTCAAATAAATGTTCCTAGAGGAAGATTTGAGACGATTCAGACCTTTACCTTTTTATTTGCGAAAATAGTAGTAATGATAGAAAGTCATCAATCAACAAATTTTTAATGTAAATAATCATTGTACTCATCGTTCTCTGTAAATAATAACGTTAATATCTAAATAAATTTTAATATTTAAATCGTGTTGCTTTCATTGTAAATTAAACCAGGAACTTGAAAAATAAAAGATTGAACGAATATCTACTTTAGAAAGTAAAATGTTAAAAACACATCCTGTCGAGAAGAGGTGAAAACGGAGCACAGTTAAAACGAAACGACATATGTAACTTTCGTTGACACCGTTCGTTTTAGAAATAATAAAACTACCTAAACACAGTAATAATTTCAAGTGTCTCGGTGCAGACATAAATAATTTGACAGTCGTCGTTTTGGAACACGTAATAAATTATTATATTTACAAAAGATTGTATGGCCAGCAGTTTTAACATATGGATCACTTGTGATTATATCGTCTGCATTTATTATTATCGTGTGTAAAAAGAAAATGGGTGCATAAGGGCGATTTTTTGTCGATGGTTTAACAAAATTTTATTCAATTATCATTAATTATATCCAGTTTTATAAAGCTCGAGCTGTTTATTATATAATTGTTATTATCCAGTAATTACATAGTTATTATTATTGTTACTACTATTAATTACTATTACTATTATTATTAATTACTATTGTACCTTCTCTAAAATTTACATTTTTTGAGTTGTGTCGCTATCAAACTTATTTATAACAGTAATTAATTTTTACATTTTCGACTGAAACTGCAGGATAGAACGTCAATTTGCAAAAGTTCTTCAGCAAGAATTCGATCGTTGCAATTACGGTTAAAATATGTCGATACTTTAGAATAAATAATTTAATCAACTCATTTGCATATTAATTCTACAGTTTCATGCCAATTTTGCGAACATTTCTAGAATACGAAATGTGACATGAAATTTTAGGTTTGAATGCTGCCTTGCTAATTGGGAGTACCTAAGATTAATGCAATTTGGAATATTCTGAAGCATATCGATGCTTTTGTGTCATAGACGACAGCTAACGTCAAAGGAAAAGAAGAGCGAATGAAGTATTTCGCGTGTGACATGTGGCTACACCGAATGTGCTGATTGTGACTCCGTAAGTTGCACCTGTGACTATTGCAAGTAAAAAAGACTTACGAATTGATATTTACCTAAGATAATTGTTCCTATGAAGTGATTTTCACGCCTCATTAGATCATAAGAGAAAATAGCTTCACTATCTGACTGCTTTTTAATTTCATAAAGCGAAGGTAAATACCGCTATTCCAAATTACCTGTACCGTACCACAATCGTTGTGTTATGTTCTCTTTCAATTAGATCAAACTATCAAATACTTCTTGCCTTTCATTATTACCAACAGTTCGAAATATAAAGTTTATCAGTTTCGATACTTTGCGATTTTATTTGTTCCCACTGTTTGTCGTAATTTTGTATTCGTCGAAAACAAATTAGTATTCCAAATATGCTAGCATTCGATATTCTGATGGAGTAGTGTATTAACCGCAGAATACAAAATATTATTTTTTGTTTGTTTAAAATATACTAAAGAATATTAAATGAAAAGTATTAAATTAGCAAATATTTTAAAATGTTTGAAAAATCTCAACTCTTATTCAGCCAGGTTAACCCACTAGTTGTACTGTCGATATTTTTGGTGTATTAGGGTTGAAAATGGAATTAGATAATGAAAAGGTTACTTCACGGAATTCGAATTAAAAAGTATAAAGTAAACATAAAAAGAGAAATATGTTACTTTTTAATAGTGCTATCGACTAAAATTATGTTAGTAGTCTCACAAAAATATGCCAAAAGAAGAAAAAAAATGGGAACAAAAAGATTCACAGAACAACGTAAGCATCAAAAGATAATTTTACATGGCATATGACATGGGTAAATAATAAATAATAAATAATGATAATTCGACATGGGTAAATATGTCGAAATAAGTTATGCAACATATAATTTGCAAAAGTAGAATGCAAGTGTATACACATTATAGCAAGTGTTATATACATTCAAATCCCCATTTGAATATGGCGGTAGCAACCGGGTTAATTTATTTAATTCGTCGAGGAGAATAAATAAATAGCGATGAAAGTTCGTATCTGCATAGCATGAGTCCGATACCAGGTTTGCATTGCAAACGTTGAACAATTGCTTTCTAGCACGATGAAAGTGCTTTATTTATTTGCAGCTAATCCCCCGGCTTCGCTCGAAGGCTGCGTCCCCGTCGTCAGTCCGAACATTATCGATTACCGTAAGTCAGGGGAACGCGGCGAAAAGAAAACGTGAATTCCAGACACGTTCCTGACGGCGAAAAAAGGAGTTCGCGCGGGACCTCTGTGCCGAGCGGGCGGTTCCGCAGGGCCGTAACACAAAACAGGTGCTTCCAAGAAAAACAGGTGTCCACTCTAAGCCGTCGCTAGGTTAGGCCTCGGCGGCACGGCTTAGATTGCGGCACTGACAGACGTGCCGACCGCCGGACGAACGACGGACACCTGCACGCCTCCGATTGTACACTCGGATGCAATGTACCTCCTTTTGGATTAAGAGCATGTGACCTTAACAATTTTTTTACTTTTAACCCTTAACGGTCTCACTTCTCCGCAGTAACATACATGGCATACTGAGACGTTCAAGACCCCGGGCACTAAAAATGTTTCTTGCAAGATTCGACTTGAAAAAAGTTAGGAATTTTATAGTTGTTTTAAAATATGATGATTTTGGTCAATTTAAACTGAATATGAAAATTCAAACGTTCATTGAATTCGAAAAATTTAGAATTTTTGATTTTAATGAAAAGAGATAACATTTTTGATGAACACTCTTGGTTGAGGAAAAAAATTGTAAAACTACCGGGGATTTAAAAAAGATATTTTTTCGGATTTTTGGGATGTGAGATGAAGTTGAAGCTGACATGACTGGAGTCGTTTCATACCTCAGTGTGATCGTTAGGGGTTAAAGTGAAGTTCTACCCACGTATACACAAATTTTACAATTTTAAAATTGCAAGTTTTCATATCTGCGTATACCTAAATTTTTGAATTATAAAATTGCAAGTTTTCATATCCATCTATACTCAAATTTCAGATTTTCTGTCTTTGATATTTTTAATCTTTTAATTCTTACATCTCTAAGTATTTACATTCCTAAATTTCGAAGTTTACAAATTTGATCGTTACTAAATTCTGAAAATTTCAAATTGTTGAATTCTGAAATTATTAAGTTTACAAATTTTGACGTCTCAAGTAAATTCTTAAATTTATTCATTCTCAAGCAAATTTACAAATTCCGAAATCACAAAATTCTCAAATTTCCAATCTGACAAATTTTTATGTCTCCAAATACTCATTTCCAAATTACTAAATTACAGAATGAAATTTAGAAATTATCAAATTGCCAGATTTTAAAAATTAAAATTCTTAAATTTTCAAATCCTCAAGTACTCAAATTCCTAAATTTCTATATTCACAAATTTTAACATTATCAAATTTCCAAATTTCAAATTCTTCAAATATCTAAATTCCCAAATTTTCGAATGTCCAATTTCGAATCTTTCGATTTCTAAATTTAAAAATTTTTACAGTAATGAATTTTGGGATATTTTTAATAAAAATAAAATGGGAAATCTCTGTTTCTTTATGTACCGTATTTTTCATAGGAAAGTCAGATTTGCTCTTGACTGTACGTAAAATCGGTCCTCTGGAGTCTCCTCTTCTTCTTCTCTCTCTATCTTGCTGTATCTGCTATGCTTTTCCCTCTTCGTCTCCGATATACAGGCTGATTCATCTAAGGATATCCACATAATAAAAGTAATGTACAGATACTTGATCACAGTAATGACAGAATTTGTAAATTTTATAAATTTGTGAATTTGTAAATTTGTACATGTATAAATAAGTAAATTTGAAAATTTATGATTAGTAATTATATTTGCTAATAACTGGTAAATTTGCAAGATTATAAATTCCCAAATTTGAGCTTCCTAACTTAAATGAAAAAATTTTAATAACGTGAGAGTTTATAAATTTGAAACTGTGTAAGTATGAAATTTGGAAGTCGCAAAATTTAAAAATTTATTAATGATAAATTGTAAATAATAAATTTGGGAATTTGAGAATTTGAGTATTTAGAAATTTAAGAATTTGGGAATTTGAGAATTTGGGAATTTGGGAATTTGGGAATTTGGGAATTTAGGAATTTGGGAATTTGGAAATTTGGGAATTTGGGAATTTGGGAATTTGGAAATTTAGGAATTTGGGAATTTGAGAATTTGGAAATTTGGAAATTTGGAAATTTGGAAATTTGGGAATTTAAGAATTTGAGAATTTAGAAATTTGAGAATTTGAGAATTTGAAAAATTGAGAATTTAGAAATTTAAGAATTTAGAAATTTGAGAATTTAGAAATTTGAGAATTTAGAAATTTGAGAATTTAGAAATTTTAGAATTTAGAAATTTTAGAATTTAGAAATTTTAGAATTTGAGAATTTGAGAATTGGAAAATTTGGGAATTTGGGAATTTGGGAATTTGGGAATTTGAGAATTTGGAAATTTGGAAATTTGGAAATTTGGAAATTTGGAAATTTGGGAATTTGAGAATTTGAGAATTTGAGAATTTGAGAATTTGAGAATTTGAAAATTTGAGAATTTAGAAATTTGAGAATTTGAAAATTTAGAAATTTGAGAATTTAGAAATTTGAGAATTTGAAAATTTAGAAATTTGAGAATTTGAGAATTTGAGAATTGGTGAATTTGGGAATTTGGGAATTTGAAAATTTGAGAATTTGGGAGTTTAGAAATTTAGAAATTGAGGACCTTAGAAATTTGGAAATTTGATAAGTAGGAATTTAAAAACTTAGAACCTTGCAAAAGCAATATTTATAATTTAAAGAAATGAAAATTTGCACATTAAAATCCCTAAAAATTGAAAATCTGCCACTATAAATCTCATAAATGAAAAAATGTCCAAATTCATAAACCACAACACAATGTACAAAATTCAATAACAATACTTAAAAAATTTGAAAACGCTACGATCCCAAGAGCCTGTGTACCGCATCCCACAGGGAGACAAAATTCCTAGTTCCAATCCTGCCATACTTTATCGGCCCTATTTTAGAGTACATTAGTCTGCTACCTACAGTTGGACCACCCTGTACAGCGTCCCTTTCTCAGGCCCTCGTCGGTCCTTCCACGGCTATTCGAGTAAACGAACCACGCAGCGGAGGTAGGAGGGTAAAAAATAAGCACAGAAATCATAGGAAAATCTAGTCCGAGAGGAGGAGGGACAGAGCTGTAGCTCGAGGAGTCAACGAGACGTGGCTAGAGAGGAAGATAAGGAAAGAGAGAGTGCATCGTCGGTGCTCGAAAGAAGGATAAACGCATTGGCGTAGCAGCACGAACGTAGAGAGAGATTTCTGGGAGACAGACGAAGCGAACGGGTTTCGAATCGAATAAAGATAGAGAAGATCGGCGCTGCGAAGACGGAGAAGGGCGCTTCGTGGGACGGAACAGAAGGGGCAGGAGGATGAGGCGCGAGAGAAACGAGGACCAAACGACCGGCACAGACGCGCCCGGTTGAAGAAGGACAAAGAGATTGGATTATGTCGGAGGCGCCGTGATTCAACCGAACGCGCAGGTGTGCCGCAGACTGGCCGGCGCCTCTCTGGAATGCGCCACCCCTCTCCGCGACCCCCCACGCCAGACCGCTCGGCCCGCCTCCCCCCGCCCCTTAACAGCCCCCTAGAACACCCCCCTTTCTCCGCCCGTACAACACACCGCTTTACCACTACCAGTCGCGACACACGATCGGGACCGCGAATTGCTAGCAATGGGAACGATTATCTCGCGATCTTTTAACTTCAACCAAGCACTCTTAATCTTCTTTAGATGACTTTAATCTTCTTCGAGATGACAGACGATAAATTATACTTGTTTTTATTGTGGAATTAGATATAATTTAAACAGAAATTAAGTAACGGTGTACTCGACGGGTTTTAACCGAATTTCAATTCTTACGAGTTATCGCGTAGCGTATGTCAGTGAATTGTCGATTTTTATGCAGAGACTATTCACTGTTATATAATTCCGTCAATTCTTACTTTTCTGGCTAGCTTTCTTTTAGTACTGTGTTCCTTTAGAAGAATCGTGATAAGAATCGTAACATATCATAACATTAAGAATCATATCCATAACACTGCGATTGGTACGCTGTAATTTCCGCAAGCTCAAAACAAGACGTCTTGTTTTGTATACATATGTCGTTTATTTTAAAAGTCGTCCTTTTTTGAAAAAATGGAGATAATGATAATTGTTGGGATTTCGAAATGAATTGATTTAACAATTTATTAGTTATTTATATTACAGGTATTTGACTTTAAAATCTATGTATTCGCTATAGTCGCGGACCGGGAACCGACTGACGGAAATTGCCGAAGATTACCGAATCGGAACGATTCCCTTGGACTCGTATTATCGGAGACATGCAGTTTCTTTTTAGCAATAACAATAGATAAAACTTACTACGATATTTTTATTTGTTCTCAACGTCCCAAAATACTGAAATTCCAATATTTTGAAGTTTAAAAACTCTGGAATTTCGAAGTCATTCAATAATATCAGTATTCCGAAAATTTGAAGTTCCAAGATTCTAAAATTACGAAATTAAAAAATTCAAAATGTCTAAAATTTCAAAATCCCAAAATCCAGATCCTCAAAATCCAAAAATTCTGAGAGCCCAAAATCCTTAATTCCCAGAAATCTGATATCCTAAGATCTCACAATCCTAAAAACCCAAAATCCAAAAATCCCACAAAATTGAAACCGAAAATCAAAAGATCCTTTAAAATCGTAAAAACCCAAAATCCAAAAATCCCTTAAAATAGAAACCGAAAATAAAAAATCCTTTAAAATCCGAAAAATCCAAAATCCAAAAATTCCATGAAATCAAAACCGAAAATAAAAAATCCAAAAATGCCATAAAATTAAAACCCAGAATCCAAAACTGCCATAAAATTGAAAAAATTCCTTAAAATCCAAAAAATCCCCAAAATGCAAAAATCCAGAAGTTCTGAAATTTTAGAAGTTAATCCCAAAAATCTGAAACTTCTGGACCTCGAAAAATCTTAATTACCATAGTCCCAATTTCCATATTTGAAAAATTGTTAAACAATTGTCTAATGATTGTCAGATTTTCTACGATTCCATAGGTCTGAATATACGTAAGAGTTTATATCTCATGCTACTGTACACCCATGTAATTCACAGTTAAGTGTAAATAGAAGTTTGACGTTCGCACGAGACGAAATGTTTAACTTAAGTAGAATCAGATAATGACTTCGACTATCAGATAATGACTTTGACGCTGTAACATGCTGTAATAAAATCATCAGTTTATTACGTTTTCAAACATCTAGTATTGTTTTATATTTGCTAACAATGTTGATAAAGGAGAAACAAATATTGATTTTGTTGACTTGCGTTACTTAATTATTATATTTACCGAACGTCTCGTAACTGAGTCAATTACGAGATATATCAATCGGGTCTGTTAACGATTAACATAGTCCACAAATTGTTCAGCTTTTTTGCGATAAATCAGGATTTGAGAATTCTAAATATGAACTTCATGAACTTTGTTGTAATTTTAGTCATAATTTCGGGATCTATATGTGTACTTTTGTAAAAAGGTACATTTTAGAAAATTTCGTTTGAACTATAAATTTTAATGGACTATTAGAAAAAAAAGACGGGTCAAATGGTAAAGACAGAATGATCGATGAATATTTCACAGCAAAAGACACTTATTCTATCGCTGTCAGATTGCACAAAATTGAACCTCAGAGATAAGGTTTTCATAACGGATCTTTTAAACCATCGTCCCTCGAGCACGATACATACTTCTCAGCCTCATCATGTGTGTACAGGTGTCTGGAGTACACAGGACTGGCCTTGTTTGGATTTAAAACGTTGTCACTGACATATCTGAAAATTCGTTGTGTTAATTGTTTTATGTAAATGGAATTTATCGCATTAAATAAAGCAAGGTTATTAAGTTTTATCAGGAGACGTCTGGCTTTATTTTTAAAATGATTTATTTCTTTAAACGAAGTCAATGTACTGCGGGTATCCCTCGGCTGACACGGAGCTTAAATTGCAGCGCGGTTCAAAATTGCGGCAATAACATGGAATTTGAATTGTACGAAGTAGCGAATATTAGTTGAAAACTTGAAAATTTGTAGGGTTTTGATTATTTTGAAATATTGAAATTTTGGATTTGGAAATTTAAGGGTTGGGAATTTAGAAATCCTGAAATTTAGGGATTTGGAGATTTAGGAGCTGGGAAATGAGGGATTTAGGGATTTCAATATTTGGGAATTTGGGAATTTAGGGATTTCAATATTTGGGAATTTGGGAATTTAGGGATTTCAATATTTGGGAATTTGGGGATTTAGGGATTTCAATATTTGGGAATTTGGGGATTTGGGGATTTGGGGTTTTGGGAATTTGGGGATTTAGGGATTTCAATATTTGGGAATTTGGGGATTTGGGGATTTGGGGTTTTGAGGATTTGGGGATTTGAAGATTTGGGGATTTGGGGTTTGGGGATTTAGGGATTTGGTAACTTGGAAATTTGGGGATTTAGGGATTTAGGGATTTGGAGATTTGGGAATTTGGGGATTTGGAAATTTGGGAATTTGGAAATTTGGGGATTTGGGAATTTGGAAATTTGGGGATTTGGGAATTTGGAGATTTGAAAATTTAGGGATTTGGGAGTTTGGGAATTTGGGAATTTGGGAATTTGGGGATTTGGGGATTTGGGAATTCGGGAATTTGGGGATTTGGGAATTCGGGAATTTGGGGATTTGGGGATTTGGGAATTTGGGGATCTGAGGATTTGGGGATTTGTGGATTTGTGGATTTGTGGATTTGGGGATCTGGGGACCTGGGGATTTGGATATGTGGGGAATTGGAGATTTAGGAATTTGGGATTTAGAGATTTAGGGGCTGGGAAATGAGGGTTTTAGGTATTTCAAGATTTGGGAATTTGGGGATGTAGAGATTTAGAAGCTGAGAAATGAGGGATTTGGGGATTTCAAGATTTGAGAATGTGGGTATTTAGAGATTTAGGAGCTGGTAAATGAGGAATTTAGGGATTTCAAGATTTGGAAATTTGAGAATTTAAGAATTAATAGATTTAATTATTTGGAAAGTTGGTAATTTGAGAATGTAGGAATTTATTGATTTTGGATTTTAAGAATTTTTGAAATTTAGGAATTGGGGATTTTAAAATTTGAGGATTTCGAGGTTTACATATTTCAAGAGTTAGTTTGATAATTTGTGACTTTGTAAATTTGCAATTTGAGAATTTGTGAATTAATAGATTTAGATATTTGGAAACTTCAGAATGCAGAAATTTGGAAATTTGGAAACTTGGAATTTTGGTAAATTAAAAATTTGAGGACATGGAAATTTGGGAATTTTGAATTTGAGACTTTTAAAATTTGAGAACTTGGGAACTTAAGAATATGGAATTTGGCAATTTTACAATTAAAAAATTAAGAAATCAGGAAATTTGAGAATTGAAAATTTGGAGATATTGAAATTTGGGAATTTTGAATTTGAGAATTTGACGATTTGAGGATTTAGGTATTTGAAAATTTAGGAATTTGGAATTCAGGAATTTTACAATTTAAAAATTAAGAAATCAAGAAATTTGAGAATTGAAAATTTGGAGATATTGAAATTTGGGAATTTGGAATTTGAGAATCTGAGAATTTGAGGATTTGAGAATTTAGATACTTGAAAATTTAAGAATTTGGAATTCAGGAATTTTACAATTTCAAAATTAAGAAATCAGGAAATTTAATAATTAGAAATTCAGAAATTGAAAAATAGTAAAATTAGAAAATTAAGAAATTTGAAAATTTGTAAATACAGAGATTATAAACCAAGGATTCATAAATTCCGACTTACAAGACTAAAAAACCATTGAAATTTATAAATAAAAAACTTGAATAATCTTTACCCTATCTCCATCCCCTTTACGCGTTGAAAATCCCACGTGCACCCGCGTACACGATGTCCCGCTAAAAAACTTGAAAAAGAATCGGAAAGAATCGTAGTGGTTGAATCGGTAAAGAATCTATTTGTTCCGAGAAGCTACTCCAGTTTGCGCGTGGTAACGTTAGCTCATTGAATGAATGCTCGGAGAAGATCGGTCCCATCGCTAAAGCTGCGGGTACACACAAGAGTAAAAGACACGTTCGTGTTGCATGTGGGACTGTGTGGCTTCGACGACGACTACGTCACGTCCTCTCATGGCAATCAGTGCAGCTGGCCACCAACGCGTTCCCACGGGGCCAAACCGACCCGGCCGGCCGGCCAGCTTCGGTCGCCTTTGCGAACGCGCCTTTTACCTCTTTCTCTTTCTTCTACGGCTCTCCGTTCGTCTCGCTTTCTCTCACCTGCTATCGCATTCGTTCCCTCTCCTTTTGTCCCTTTTCACCTCCACTTCATACCTTTCCACGTTGTTTCGTGAAGATTACTCACGCGGGTGCAACAACGTTTTTACCTGCCGCACTTGCCGTGTAATTCCAACGGTTCTACCGTTCGATAGACGGAGCCTCGGGATTCGATCACTTTTTTTTTTTTGCCTGCACGCTCATTTTCGAAACGTTGGCCCGATGATGATTTATGAAAGCATTTTATTGCTACTTACAAACGAGCCTCGCATACAACCGCCTAGCGGTTCTAATGGACTGCCGCGAGTAACCGAAGATTCCTCTTCGCGTCGATGATCATTAATTAACCACCTATCGCGAGCGATAGCCATCGATTAGATCGGTAATGGCCAGATCAAGTGCCCGATGAAGACCCGGTGCGTGTTGCAACCAGGTGTTGAATACGGATTAGAGTACCATCTGATTTACAAAGTTGCTTTGTCGTTTCGGGATTTAGGAGTAAATAGTGGATTTTTGGGTTATTGAAGTTGGATGGGTTGGGAAGATGGAAGTTTGAAGGTTGGAAAGATGGAAGTTTGAAGGTTCGAATGTTTAGGAATGTAGGAATTTCATATTTTCAGATTTTCGAAGTTTTGATTGTTAAAGTTTCTGGGTTTGGAAGTTTAAGTTTGATGAGTAGACAATTTGGAAGTATAGGGAGAGTGAGGTTATCAGTTTATGAATTTGGGTATTTGAGAATTTGGAGATTTGTGGTTCGATGTTTCTAAGCTTTCAAATATCTAGATTTCTAAAATTCTATATTTTCAGATTTTCAAGTTTCTAAATTTCTAAATTTCTAGATTTCTATATTTTCAGAATTTTCTTATGAATTCTCAAGTTTCCTAATTACTAATTTTCTAAATTTATAATCCTTGAAGGTCTGAACTTACAAATTACCAATTTTATAAATTTATGAATTTGTGATCATAATAACTGTAAATAAAAATTTAGAAACGTAGAAATTTAGAAATTTAGAAATTTAGAAATTTAGGAATTTAGGAATTTAGAGATTTAGAAATTTAGAGAAATTTAGAAATTTAGTGATTTAGAAATTTAAAAATTAAGAAATTTAGAGATTAAGAGATTTAGAGATTTAGAGATTTAGAGATTTAGGGATTTTGAAATTTAGAAATTTAGAGATTTGGAAATTTAGAAATTTAGAAATTTAGAAATTTAGAGATTAAGAGATTTAGGGATTTTGAAATTTAGAAATTTAGAAATTTAGAAATGTAGAAATGTAGAAATGTAGAAATGTAGAAATTTAGAAATTTAGAAATTTAGAGATTTAGAGATTTGGAAATTTAGAAATTTAGAGATTAAGAGATTTAGGGATTTTGAAATTTAGAAATTTAGAAATTTAGAAATGTAGAAATGTAGAAATTTAGAAATTTAGAGATTTAGAGATTTAGGGATTTTGAAATTTAGAAATTTAGAAATTTAGAAAAATAGAGATTTAGAGATTTAGAGATTTAGGGATTTAAAAATTTAGAAATTTAGAAATTTAGAGATTAAGAGATTTAGAAATTTAGAAATTTAGAAAAATAGAAATTTAGAAATTTAGAAATTTAGAAATTTAGAAATTTAGAAAAATAGAAATTTAGAGATTTGGAAATTTAGAAATTTAGAGATTAAGAGATTTAAAGATTTAGAGATTTAGAGAGTTAGAAATTTAGAAATTTAGAAATTTAGTAATGTAGAAATGTAGAAATTTAGAAAAATAGAAAAATAGAAATTTAGAGATTTGGAAATTTAGAAACTTGAAAATCTGAAAATATAGAAATTTAGAAATTTAACAGTTTACAAATTTACAATATTTAGGAATTCAATAATATAAAAATTAAAAAATTTAGTAATTCAGTTTACTAATTCAGAAATATATAAACTTAATATTTGCAATTAATTCAATTGAGAAGTTATCCATCAGTATAAATGCATACCACTTGCACGTGCACCGTGTCCTCGTGAACGCAGTTGCCTATCACTGTATTAGAATATTATCTACGTGAAACTTTTGGTTCGCATTACATCACTATCATTACTGACTCTACTTCTTCCCTGACTTGATCGAAGGATGAGCACAAGAATGATTATATGATAATTAACTGCGGCTGGAAAGTAAAACGGACAATGTATAGTTGCCATTGTATTTGGTTGTAGCGTACGATAACATTGTAGTCTTGTAAAATTTATGTGCATGGATAAATGTATCGTCGCCTGGCGTCAGACGAATGATTGATCATTTTTTCTTATTGACACGGGAAAAACAGGCGATTAAGAAGAAAAGGCGCTCATTGTATTTTTATTAGTTCTCGATCTTCATTTTATACATTTAAAAAAAGAATTATTTTCCTGAAATTTATTCTTCTTAACGTAGCAAACAACTATATTCTATTTAATAATTCTCAAATATGAATATACCTTCTAAAATATTATTTTCGAAAAATAGAAAAATAATCATCGAATATTTTTTCGTTCTGGAAAGAAATAGTGAGTACAGGTGTACTTATCTTGATTTAGTGATAGGAAGGTGATATCAATCAGCGTTTACGTTCATCAATCATTAATACGACTTTATTAATATGACATTATCTCTCTTTCATCTACTTTGTAAATAAATCAAGTCCCTGTTTATTGTACTAATCCAGACATCATGGAAAATGCAACCACATTTCAATTCGCAGTTTTCTTTTTCTAATTATCCATTCATTAGTTCTTACTGGGAATGAGGTTGTCTCGCCTTTCGAATGATCAAACGTCGTAAGAATTTTTCCTTCGATTTTAATGGACAAGAAATTTTATGCGACTTCATAAATGAAAATCAAGCGGTATCAAGTCCGATGATTTTAAGGATAAAGATATTATTCCGTCAAGGACAGTTAATGCAAATAAATACAGATAGATATTTATTTCGTTGTGGTTAGAGAACCAAGATACATAAGTACACGTGTACTGATAAAATATTAAAGCTGCTTTTCTTGAACAACTGTTCACATCTAATCAAAAGATTTACTGCAACTTTAGTTTGTTCAAAGTTTATTAAATTATACTTTAGTTTGTTTAGAGTGTATTAAATTATGCTTTAGTTTGTTCAGAATTTATTAAATTATACTTTAGTCTGTTCAAATATTATTAAATTATACTTCAGTTTGTTCAAATTTTATTAAATTATACTTCAGTTTGTTCAAAGTTTATTAAATTAGCTCTAGTTTGTTCAAAGTGTATTAAATTATACTTTAGTTTGTTCCAAGTTTAATAAATTATTCTTTTTGAGGAATTACTTCTGCCTTCTTCATATACAATCATAAGTCCATGAAATATATAATATGTACATAAATTATGTATTTATATGTATGTATAATGTATAAATTATACATTTATTATTATGAATAAAAATTTTATTGTACATATATTACATCATGATAAAAATATGACTGTACATATATTATAAATAAAAATATAATTACATATATTACATTATGATAAAACTATGATTGCATAGATGATTGTAGATAATACACATTGCAACGAATGTCTCTCAATAATTTCTATTAATCCCTTAATCTACAATTTTCTAGGCACTTGCGTCATGCAGAATTGACTAATTATTGCTACAATGTGAAGACGTATAAAGAAAGTTAAGAAGTTAAATTTGTTTTCTATTCAACGATCCTTGATTGTGAAGATTATAGTGAACCCAAAATTCAATTATGATGAAAATATAAATTTGGTTTAGCAAGTATGAACTGTAGTGTGTGTCATGAGGGCATCACGAGTGCGTCACGAATGCGTCACGAGTGCATCACGAGTGCGTCACGAGTGCATCGCGAGTGCATCATGAGTGTGTCACGTGTGTCAAGAGTGCGTCATGAGTGCGTCACGAGTGCATTACGTGTCACGAGTGCGTCATGAGTGCGTCACGAATGCGTACCGAGTGCGTTACGTGTGTCAAGAGTGCGTCACGAGTGCGTCACGAATGCGTTATGAATGCGTCACGAGTGCGTTACGTGTGTCAAGAGTGCGTCATGAGTGCGTCACGAGTGCATTACGTGTCACGAGTGCGTCACGAGTGCGTCATGTGTGCGTCACGAATGCGTCACAAGTGCGTTACGAGTGCGTCACGATGTTGTAGGCTAAGGGGTTCATAATAAATAATTTTACACAGAACAAAAGATCTAAAGTCCATTATTCCTATGCATGTTTTAACCTTTATCATATGGACATACTAAATAAATAGTGTAAATTAAATTTTATTATTCGTAAACGTCCTCCTGTCAACCATAGGCCATGTAAAAAACATGTCTTTTTCATAAAACCGAGAGATCATTTAATTGAAAAAACTGCACAGGAAAGCGATGATTTTTTCCAAGAAGAAATTAACATCGGTGAAATATTGTCCGAACAAAGTTGCAAAAGTGTTTTGCTCTGATTCGCAAAATTCTTCGAATTATAGAGTGAAAGGCGATGCCGCAGATAAGTCGAAATTAATGCGAGCGTAGAAAACGAGCTAAAAGCCGAAGAACGGAGTAATTGAAAGAAACGTCGCCGGGAAAAACGAGGAGTTTAAAATACTTCTCACGTTGCAACATACTATTCAAAGAGTCGAGTCGGTCGTTTGAACGGAACGTCGTACATTTTAAATTTAACTCGGTAATGTCTTTAGCGGGCACGCGTATCATTAAAATGTTCCGCATGCGCTAATCACCAGACACACGAACGAACGATTGGCGTTTCATTAAAAATATCCGCACGCATGGCTTCTCTTTGCTTCGCTGCAACTCTATTCCTGCGGTTCATGAAACGAAACATTACAGAAGAACGAACACGGGGGTCCTTCCTCGCTCTTTTTCCTTTCTTTATTATCGCCTTCCTCGCCTTCTTACCTTCCTCCCTACCGACACTCATCCCTTTTTCATTCTATCTCCTCCACCTTTTCCTCTCTTCATTTTCGTTTCTTTTATTTTTACCTGCCAGCTAACGCACACACGCGTCGAAGTCGTTTTCGAGGCCTTCTCGCAGAATTCATCGCCATGGGCGTGCTCGTGGGAGGCTTTATACGGTGTCCGTGGTGAAGACGTTCAAATGAATTTACTGTCGCTGCTGCGTGTACCCGTGTGGTATCACCTCCAGACATTCCACAGGACCACGATTATCTCTCCGAACATCTCGATTTCTAATGAAAAGTTGCCCTCTTTTGCTTCACTGATTTTCACTGTGTCAATAAACCACTGTTTCGATTACTGTAACCGCTCTTCAAAATTCAACTAAAATCATATCTCTGTACTTCGTATTCAAATATTCGTTGCACTAAATTCAAATATTCGTGTGTATTTAAATATCGTATGTATTAAGTATCATACTATATAATAAACATATTTGCCATACTTTGTAACAAGTATGACATTTGTATCATACTTTATAACAAACATATTTGTCGTACTTTGTAACAAGCATGACATTTGTGTCATACTTTATAACAAACATATTTGTCGTACTTTGTAACAAGTATGACATTTGTATCATATTTTATAACAAACATATTTGTCGTACTTTGTAACAAGTATGACATATGTATCATATTTTGTAGCAAGTATGACATTCGCATCATATTTTTATGTAACAACAAATTCTTTAAATATTTATGGTAAAGTGAATAATTGTCGTCTAAAAAATTCCTGCAAATCATACACGTAGTAAATTAATCGACCATAAATAATTTAGATTTTGTAACCTACAATTTTGTGTGTTGAATGCTGTAAACAGATTTATAAAATAGATTTCTGTAAATCGTTTGGTTATAATGCTTTATAGTACTTGATTATCATTTTGAACAATTTTTGTTCAAAATCAGTAGTTACAATATGGTGTCACACTCGTGACGCACACTACAGTTGGAACGTGATAAACTCGTATTTTCCCTGCAATTAAATTTAGGGTTCAGTTCTAATTATGAATTGTATAATGAAGAATCGCCGAAGATAAAATGTGTGTAACATTTTAACTTTCTTTAGTTGCCTTGACATTGTAGCAATAACTGTGCATGACGCACCTAAAAATTGTAGGTTAAGAACTGTGACGACTTTTGTTAAAAACAATTTTATAACCCGACTTTTAACAAAAGCCGTAAATTTTGAATTTTGGAGATATTTCATGAATTTATAATAATAGTGATTCAGTTTCAGCATCGTATTATTTTGTGGACTATCTGAAATAACATTATGTAAATTGTTATTGCATGATAAACATTTAAATATGTTAAGCATATTCTTTCGTAGAATAATGATAGGTATAATATCTTGAGTAATTGTGATTCAATTTTTTTCCTTAAATATACCCTGAACTTATCTGGGAAAGTATCCTTTAATTGGTACCGAACAACATCGCACTAATTACGGTTATTTCAGTTGCATAAATTGAATCGGAAATGATGTTAACTCTGTACTTCTTAATAATGATATACTCAGAAATTCTTTATCATTCTTAAAACACTCGTTAGTCGACCTTCTTTCATTCTTAATTACGTTATATTTTCGTGTTGATATGCGATATGTATGTTTTATGTATTATCAAAGTTAAATCTATAATTTCTCTACTCTGAAGTAGGCAGATGTATACGCGATTTAATGAATTTCTAGCCGAATTATTCGAATAATAAATATTTGCTAATTTTATACTTTTCATTTAATATTCTTTAGTGTATTTTAAACAAACAAAAAATAATATTTTGTTTTCTGTGGTTAATACACTACTCCATCAGAATATCGAATGCTAGCATATTTGGAATACTAATTTGTTTTCGACGAATACAACATTACGACAAATAGTGGGAACAAACAAAATCGCAAAGTATCGAAACGGATAAACTTGATATTTCGAACTGTTAGTAATAATGAAAGGCAAGAAGTATTTGATAGTTTGATCTAATTGAAAGAGAACATAACACAACGATGTGGTACGGTACAGGTAATTTGGAATAGCGGTATTTACCTTCGCTTTATGAAATTAAAAAGCAGTCAGATAGTGAAGCTATTTTCTCTTATGATCTAATGAGGCGTGAAAATCACTTCATAGGAACAATTATCTTAGGTAAATATCAATTCGTAAGTCTTTTTTACTTGCAATAGTCACAGGTGCAACTTACGGAGTCACAATCAGTACATTCGGTGTACCCACATGTCACACGCGAAATACTTCATTCGCTCTTCTTTCCCTTTGACGTTAGCTGTCGTCCATGACACAAAAGCATCGATATGCTTCAGAATATTCCAAATTGCATTAATCTTAGGTACTCCCAATTAGCAAGGCAGCATTCAAACCTAAAATTTCATGTCACATTTCGTATTCTAGAAATGTTCGCAAAATTGGCATGAAACTGTATAATTAATATGCAAATGAGTTGATTTAATTATTTATTCTAAAGTATCGACATATTTTAACCGTGATTGCAACGATCGAATACTTGCTGAAGAACTTTTGCAAATTGACGTTCTATCCTGCAGTTTCAGTCGAAAATGTAAAAATTAATTACTGTTATAAATAAGTTTGATAGCGACACAACTCCAAAAATGTAAATTTTAGAGAAGGTGCAATAGTAATTAATAATAATAGTAATAATAATTGATAGTAGTAACAATAATAATAACTATATAATTACTGGATAATAACAATTATATAATAAACAGCTCGAGCTTTATAAAACTGGATATAACTAATGATAGTTGATTAAAATTTTGTTAAACCATCGACAAAAAATCGCCCTTATGCGCCATTTTATTTTTGCACACGGTCATAATAAGTGCAAACAATATAATCACAAGTGATCCATATGTTAAAACTGCTGGCCATACAAGCTTATAATTGTACCCCATTCTTTCATTTCTTTATACGCAGTAAAAATTAGAATAACACAAAAGCGGTTTCATTTGTTTTCAATTGCTAAGTGTTTACGTTCGAATTCCAACCACGTGGAACTGTTTGATACAGCTGCAGAAAATCCTCAACTGAAAATAGTGGTGGTCTTTGATACACGCCGTTATCGATCCGAAAAGAAGTAACGTTGAATGATACGAGGGTGGTCACCGCACTTTTAGGTTTTTCATAACTCGTTCTTGAATTTTGATATGCGACTCACAGCTCGTTTTCAAGAAATATGGTGACAGGGGTTACAAAGGTTTCCGCGTAGCCGCTGAAAATCTCTATTTCCTTTCATAATATTTTTATCAAGGTTTTCCTTTAACCCGACATCACGAGATAATAATACTACAAGACGCAACAAAGTGTGTACATGACTTAACGTTCTGATTGTTCACCTTTAACCCTTCATCACATGATCTTTTAATTTTCGTAGAAACAATTTCACAGTTTCTGGAAACAGTAATAATACAAAATTCTGCTTTATTTTAAAATTCAAAATTAAATTTTATGATTTTGATCATTTTTAACATAATATAAAACATCAAAATGCAGGTGAAGTTCTTCTATATAACTATAATTACAATTTACAAATTGTTTATATTTAATTAATACGTAACTTATAAGAACTTATAGAATGAATACTATATTGTCCTGATTCAATAACGATATTTGTTACTTTAAGTATAACTTATTAATTCAATTTGTCTAACTTTTATGCACAAAATGTTACACACAATGTTCATATAAAATAGTTAAATAATAAATAGTGTCATACTTACCTCCGTATCAATTCGTACCCTACTGAAATGGGTGTACCCATTCGTATCTAAAATTATTATTCTGCAATTTTTAAACGAGCCGCAATTTGTGAGCCTTCGTTTATGTTGTTTGTTATATACTTGCAATCGCAGGGTTTCTAAACCGCTCCGAAAACCCCGCATTCGAGTTAAAATCACACGCATTGTGCATTGTGCGACACAGTCGAAAAGCATCGACCGCATCGTCGAGCGCAGCTATATAAACGAGTGTTCTTCGAACAACAATGTTCCAAGGTCGACAACAGAGCATTTCGGCACACCTGAGTTACCTGGTGCATTTAATACCTGACTGCAGGCACAATAGAAAACGATCCCGACAATTCGGGAATTTCTGCCCGAGGCCCGTATAGATTTCATTTTAAATGGCTCTAGTAAACGCGGCTATACGACTCGTGCAAAATGAATATTTCATCGAAACAATTACATCGATGACCGTGAAAATGACTTTATACGGGAGCGCAGGTAGCAAACACGGCTTAAGTATTCATCGTCGAACAAAAGGGAGGGAAATGTAAGCTAAGAAGGAACAACTGCTTCTGTCTTAATGGGATTTAACTGGTCCGGGTTAGGGCTTACGAAGTGCAGCTGCTGCAAATGTAAAATTCAATGTCTAGCCGGATAATAAACAGGCTGTTCTTGAAGATGTGCTCCCGTTAGGTAAGTTTGTTGTCGTACCTAGCCGAGGGTATCGATATCGTTATCAATAAATATTGGTTCGAGTGGTATTGGTAATTTGATATACCGACAATATCGTTGATACATTAACAAAATTTTTGAATTCGTAAATGTTTAAATTAGTTTAGAATTATCGAATTCACAAAGTATCGAACTATCGAACTACACGACTATAAAACTATTGAATTATTAAACTATCAAACTATCGAACTATCAAACTATCGATATATCGAATTATCGAACTATCGAACTACCTAACTAAAAAACTATTGAATTATTAAACTATCAAACTATCAAACTATCGAACTATCGAACTATCGAATTATCGACTATCGATATATCGAATTATCGAATTATCGAATTATCGAACTATCGAACTAAAAAACTATTGAATTATTAAACTATCAAACTATCGAACTATCGAACTATCGAACTATCGATCTATCGAATTATCAACTATCGATATATCGAATTATCGAACTATCGAACTACCTAACTAAAAAACTATTGAATTATTAAACTATCGAACTATCAAACTATCGAACTATCGAATTATCAACTATCGATATATCGAATTATCGAATTATTGAACTATCGAACTAAAAAACTATTGAATTATTAAACTATCAAACTATCAAACTATCGAACTATCGAACTATCAAACTATCGAACTATTGAACTATCGAATTATCGAACTATCTAATTATCGAATCATCGAATTATCGAATTATCAATGTGTTAATATATAAGGATAATGTATATCAACATACATATATGAATATATAATCAATATATTAACGTTCATTCTTAGTACGACATGTGTATAACGATAATATACACATACCCATAATATAAATTGAATTTACATTCAAATTCTTACAGAATATTACATATTATTGTACATATGTATATAAATAGTAATAAATACGGTAGTAGTTAATATTGCATAGTAATGTACACAGAGTATTACAACCATGGAAGAAGTAATCAATTCTACTTCCGACGCAACTTCATCTAAGAATTTTGATTGAACGAAGATCGTTATACTTCAATCTCTGTACTTCGTCAAATCGCTGTACTTCAATGAAATTCAGTAACCCGTCTCTTCACCGGCGCCAACGATATCTTAACGATACCGTCGATATATCGTTGAATATGAATGAGGCATCGACGCGATAATCGATAGTCACATCTCTAGTCTATCGTGGTACCTAGTGCTCTAGATTTCCGTTAAACCGGAGAACAAACGACGCGCCACGAAAACAGGTCACGACGCGTTTCTCGGCGTGTTAATGACGAGCCGGTGGTGCGTGCGCCACGACGCAGTACTTACATGCGAGTACATACATATACACGTACGGCACACTTGGGACTCGGGTATTTTAAAAACCGGTGACGAGGTAGTATTTTCGCGGTACGGCCCGTTTGAACAGCTGCGCAAATAGTGGATCCTCGCGCGGCACGATGCTCCGCAATTTTTGTCTCCTGTTTCAGCTCGCGCGTATTTTTATTACGGGTCGATCACGAGCTTCGAGCTATTCTGCAATCAACGACCGTATAAATTAACAGGGACCGCTTATTTCTGTACCTTGAATCACCGTGAAAAAGCAAGTACCGTTATCGAACAGAACTTTTTTTTCTATCGAGTAAGCGCTTCGAATTAATTCGAGCGTCGTCCGATTAAATCGTCCGACGTCGGTTGCCTTCTTAATAACACGGCTGAACTTTCTTTCGAATAATTCGACTACCGGTGATTATTAACGGTGCTGTTCAGATTTGTCTCCATAATTCGAACGTTCGAGTGATGCACTACCTCGCTCGCGTTTAGCGGATATCGGCGAAGGTGACTATCGATTATCGATACCTTGCTACTATGGTATTCGTATGGAACGTATCGATATTATCGTTGAGATATCGATCATTTATTTACTCGTTTGCGTGATAAATATGCGTACCGCTTTACGAGCGTATGAAATAAGAACACCGATTAAAGTATAAATCAAGATGAACGGAGGAAAAAAAATATTAATGTCATGCATCGTAATATTGAATATGAAAATGTGAATTAAGGGAGGAATAACTGAATTTAAGGGAAATAAACTGTCACGTATATTAAATTTATCGTTACTCGTTCTAAAATTTGTAAATTACCTTGGTAAATATTTCAATTACCCAGTTTCTACGTTTTTCAGGTTTGAAATTTTTAATTTCTCAAATTTCCGAGTTTTATAAATTTAGGAAATTAGGAATTTGGAGATATTGGGACTTAAAAATTTGGGAAATTAGGGATTTGAACAGTTGGGAATTTAGGAATTTTAGAATTCATATATTTGGACATTTAGGAATGTAAGTATTTAGGTATTTAGGAATTTTGGAATTTTGGAATTTTGGAATTTGGGGATTTAGGAATCTGGGAATTTTGGAATTTAGAAATTTGGAAATTTGGGGATTTGGGGATTTGGGGATTTGAGGATTTGGGAATTTGGAGATTTGAAAATTTAGGGATTTGGGAGTTTGGGAATTTGGGAATTTGGGAATTTGGGAATTTGGGAATTTGGGAATTTGGGAATTTGGGAATTTGGGAATTTGGGAGTTTGGGAGTTTAGGAGTTTGGGAATTTAGGATTTGGGAATTTAGGAATTTGGGAATTTAAGAATTTCAGATTTGAAAATTTGGAAGTTTAGGAATTTGGGAATTTGGGAATTTGAAAATTTGGAAATTTGGAAATTTGGAAATTTGGGAATTTGGGAATTTGGGAATTTGAGAATTTGAGAATTTGAGAATTTGAGAATTGAAAAATTTAAGAATTTGAAAATTGGAAAATTTAGGAATTTGTGGGTTTAGAAATTTGAGAATTTAGTAATTTATTAACCCAAAAGTTTTGGAATTTAAGTATTTATAAACTCAAAAATTTAACAATATGAGGAATTGGAAATTTTGCGATCTAAAGACTAAAAAATTTAAAAGTTTGAAAAATTGAAAATTTGGGAATTTGAAACACTTTCTTTAATTCAATTACTTCGAAGTTTAGGGAGTTAGGAATTTCAAAACTTACTTTAAATATTTTGAAAATGTGGGAATTTTAGAATCATGAATACTTCAGTCATCTCTATTCACCTCAACCATATCTAAACTATATTAATAATATATCAAATTATCGATAACGTTCCATGTTATCAATAGCTATCGATAGCGTTCTGATATTATCAATAATTATCGATAACGATATCGACAACCACACCTCTAATTTCCCAATTGACTCCCTACTAATACATAACCACAAACATAGTGTTCAAAACTGTCCCATTTTATTCATCCTCAAACTTTTATTTAAGAAATCTTGATCCACGCAGCCTAAGAAGAATAGTACATTAAAATACAAAAATTTGTTATTTTTGCCGATCGTTGTGAGACTCCTGGAACGACTTGACCTGATCTGTTTGTTTGTCTACACACTACAACTCGCAGTTCTCAGTCTTTTTACTTGAAATTTTTAGGGTAGACTCTCGACACACCCTAAATTCGCTCTATAGATTTTGCCGACAATCTGACGACAGCTACCTGTCGTCATCCACGTCGAATCGATAAAAAAACCATGTTTTGTTATCGCTTTCGATAATTTTTGACACATACACCCGACTGGAAGCACGTTAACAGCTCTGTAACTCGAAAACAGTACATGGTCGTCATTGACGTGGTCGTGAAACCAACAACAATCCTGTTTGGTATCGTCTTCGATAATTCCAAACACGTTTAACCGTTTAAAACGACTTTGAAATATCTACATTTTGTTCTACATTACAGTAGGTACCCTAAATTTTAACACTATTTGTACCAAGAGATTTCAAAAGACACCTTACAAATTTTAACTTAAAATTATTCTCTAAGTTGAATTCTCCACAATTAATTTCTTCACTTTTGAATAGTTGTTAAATTCAGTATCATTTTCTTCCAGCTCATGTTAGATTTAAAAATGTGCGTATGGTATACTTATTTCTACCGTCTTTTGACATCTTAGAAATCAGTGCCTAATTTTAAACCATTTTACATGTAAATATCAACGCCATTTTGCAGCATCAATTATAATCAGATTAGAGAATCCCGAATTCAGTTGTAAAAATACAGGAGTTGCGGCATAACTTACTTCCCGCCATGTTGGATTTTAGTACACCGCTATATTTATATTTTGTAGATTGATGAATTAGCTAGAATTTACAACCTGATAATCTGTAATAAAAACACATCAATGTATCAATAATATTCCTCAAATTATCTACATTTGTCTGATAATTTGAAATCCCTACAGTTTTCGCAATTATCATTCAAACGAAGAGGCGTCGAGGCGCCTTGTCGAAATAGGTATACACAAAGTCTACACTTACAGTATACACTTAAAGTATAAAGTATAAAGTATACACTTACAGTATTAATTACAATGTCATAATGTATTACTCTCTTACAGTTGTAAGGCAATTAATTGTTAAATAGACTTTGTTACCAATGTTGTAGTTAATATAAATAGTTAACTGAAAATTTATAAATTAAATTTTACCTGATAATTTATTTAATATTGTAAATAATTTTAAGAAAGCTATCAATTCACGAGGCTCGCCTCAACACTCGATTGTCAATCGATTTCACTAAAGTGAAACACTCTTGTTTATCACAAGTCATACTTCCAATCATTCAAAAATTCTCACAATAAATTAGTAAATAACGATTTACACAGAATCGTGGTAGAAATAGTGTAAAATATTCGAATTCGTGTGAGCTAGCTAGTAAGAGGTATAGATCGATATAAAAAGGTCTAAATCGGTCTCGTATAGAGTGATATTATTCGTTGTTCGCGATCTCTGTACGTATTCCCGCAATCGTGACGGCTAAGAATCCCTGCGCTTACAATTAGCACCGTGTTAGAATAGAGGAAGACAGAGTCGAAAAGAGGAGCGAAACGGAAGAGGGGAGAGACGAAGAGGAAAAGAGATGAAGTACGACGAGGCAAGTGTGGGTATATAGTTATAGCCACCGTGGCCCTGATACGATGTTACAGTCTGTAGGCAGTCAGGAATCAGGAGGGTCGCCCCACAGCTAACACGTGCAAGGCGCACGTGCACTCCGAGAGACCACTCTAGCCTCTGGCGCACAATCATCGGATGCCAAGATACACTCCACGGAATAATTTTCGAGGGGCACTCCCATGCCTTCCTCCTTCGACTCTCGTTTCGCGAAAAAAGAAATCAGCCACGAAGGAGAACGAGTTTCGTCGATTTAAGGACGTACACGAACCAACCGATCATCGGAATAATACTCGTTTTGTCTATGACATATGCATCATTCGTCTGCAATCTGCTTTATATTCCATCAGTCTTTTGAGAATATAGTCTTTTCATTTTTAAAGCGAAATATATTATTTTAGCTTTTGGCGGGAAATATGCTACTTTAGATTGTGGAAATATAGCATTTTAATTTTTAAAGAGAAATTTATTATTTTAGTTTTTAGAGAGTTTATTAGTTTAGTTTTTAGAGAGAAATGTATTATTTTAGTTGCTAAAGAGAAATATATTATTTTAGTTTTTAGAGAGAAATGTATTATTTTAGTTGTTAGAGAGAAATATATTATTTTAGATATTGGAGAGAAATATATTATTTTAGTTTTTAAAGAAAAATATATTATTTTAGTTGTTAGAGAGAAATATATTATTTTAGATGTTGGAGAGAAATATATTATTTTAGTTTTTAAAGAAAAATATATTATTTTAGTTGTTAGAGAGAAATATATTATTTTAGATGTTGGAGAAAAATATATTATTTTAGTTTTTAAAGAAAAATATATTATTTTAGTTGTTAGAGAGAAATATATTATTTTAGATGTTGGAGAGAAATATATTATTTTAGTTTTTAAAGAAAAATATATTATTTTAGTTGTTAGAGAGAAATATATTATTGTTGTTGTTAGAGAGAAATATATTATTTTAGTTGTTAGAGAGAAATTTATTATTTTAGTTGTTAGAGAGAAATGTATTATTTTAATTTTTAAAGAAAAATATATTATTTTAGTTGTTAGAAAGAAATGTATTATTTTAGTTGTTAAAGAGAAATGTATTATTTTAGTTTTTAAAGAGAAATTTATTATTTTAGTCTTTAACACTAAAACTACCAAAAAGGTCAAATAACCCTTGTACAAGTTTTTCATTTTAACTTACAAAATTTATTAAGACAATTTGTCTAGAATCTCTGCTAATCTTCATAAAGGTAAAGAAATATGTATATTAATTTATGTTTTATAATTTGCTTATTTATTTTTCAACTTCATCTTTAATTTCAGAGCATGTGTGTATTGCATACCGGTAAGAGACATATATGACTCTTAAAAGAACCAAAAGTTATGCAAATTACAAAAAGTAATTTAAATCAGTACCAGACGCTTTACCCCGAAACATAACCTAAAAATAAAATTTACTCGATGTTGGCATTCGTCGATTCGTTTTAGTGCATGAGCCGATTATTGCGATCTAGACTGTACCTAACTTTGAAGTTTGCGAATATTTTCTGTCAACGATAATAAATCGCAATTCCCTAAAATTTATTTGATTGTTTATTCATACAATGTTAGCATTTGTTAGATAATTATCCCATTTGCTTCGGTGTCTAGACTAAATTCAATATGTTTCCTCATTAACGGTAATTTCATTTTCTGGAATCTAACGTGTACTGATAAAATCTGCTATATGTATTAATCATTATTACTAAACTGTAACTTTCGATTTGCAATTTCTTTTTTGCTAACTTTCGGTTTTTGTAAATCGTTAATTACTATAATTTTGAAATATAATACATTAAACATGGTAAAGTGAAAACTGACCTTCATTCAGTTAAAATAAGTTCAATTAATATGTCTAATTTTCGTCAATTTATACTTGCTAAAATTATAATAAGAAAAAAATATTTAAAATCATAAATAAAATACTTATAACTTCCATGTTTTATAATTATATAAATGAAAGTTAATGTAATCCTGTCGTACTATTCATGCACTTTTGTTAATTTTGACAAATTATCATATATTTCCTTTATAAAATTAATGACCGACAATATACATGTGTTTACTAGTTAGAAAAATTGCTAACAATCTCTGAAATAGTAAATAAAAATCTTATAACTGTGCTTCAAGATTTCGACCAAAATATCTTTTTAACTATTATTTTTAATAAATCGAAATAAACAATGGCCTCCAATAGAGACGTAGTCCTAAAATAAATTTAATTCTATATTTTCAACAAATTTTTCATATAGAATCGCCCTTTGCGGATACCATCAATCAGCCTGTATAATAAAATACAACATATTCTTTCTAAAATTGAATGTTACATAATATTTTCAACCCACTTCCCGTCGACGGTCATAAATCCTCGTTCTTTGAAGCGTGCACTTGGATGAGCGAAGATAACCATGTTTCCTGCATTTCTTCTGAAGAAATCGAGCAACAAATTTTAATTATCATTTCTACTAACACGAAATAAACAACGATCAATGTCAACGCGGTCAAGATTTTTCCTTATCCAATATTTTCACGTGGAATTTTTTTACCATCTGTTATAAATCAACTAATCTAAAAAAATTTCATTATATTACCTAATATTTCAACACATCGCCGTCGACGGCCATAAATCGTGGTTCCTTGAAGCGTACAGTTAGATAACACTTCATTTATGTGAAAGAATCGAGCAACATATTTCAATTAAAATTGCTATTATAATAAATGGTCACCAATGGTTTACCATAAACAAATTTAATTTCATAATTTCAACAAATTCATATGGAATCGTCCTTAGAGGGCACAGTTGCAGATCTACATAAAAATGTATAACATTCTCCCTAAAATTGAATGTTACGTAATATTTTCAACGCGTTTCCGTCGACGGCCATAAATCGTGGTTCCTTAACTACACTTAGATGAGCGAAGATAACACCACATCTTCAACATTTATGTGAAAGAATCGAGCAACATATTTCAATTAAAATTACTATTAAAATAAATGGTCATCAATGGTTCGCCATAAACAAATTTAATTTCATATTTTCAACAAATTTTATGGAATCGTCCTTAGAGGGTACAGTTGCAGATCTACATAAAAATGTATAACATTCTCCCTAAAATTGAATGTTACATAATATTTTCAACGCGTTTCCGTCGACGGCCATAAATCGTGGTTCCTTAACTACACTTAGATGAGCGAAGATAATATCACATCTTCACCATTTTTAACAAATTTTATGGAATCGTCCTTAGCGGGTACAGTTACAGATCTACATAAAAATGTATAACATTCTCCCTAAAATTGAATGTTACGTAATATTTTCAACGCATTTCTATCGACGGCCATAAATCGTGGTTCCTTAACTACACTTAGATGAGCGAAGATAATATCACATCTTCACCATTTTTAACAAATTTTATGGAATCGTCCTTAGCGGGTACAGTTGCAGATCTAAATAAAAATGTATAACATTCTCCCTAAAATTGAATGTTACGTAATAATTTCAACGCGTTTCCGTCGACGGCCATAAATCGTGGTTCCTCAAACCTACACCTAGATGAGCGAAGATAACACCACATCTTCACCATTTTTAACAAATTTTATGGAATCGTCCTTAGCGGGAACAGTTGCAGATCTAAATAAAAATGTATAACATTCTCCCTAAAATTGAATGTTACGTAATATTTTCAACGCGTTTCCGTCGACGGCCATAAATCGTGGTTCCTTGAAGCGTACAGTTGGATGAGCGAAGATAACACCATGTTTCCTGCGTTTTTCTGAAAGAATCGAGCAAGCCTGGCGGCCTTGTACGCATGTTGCTTTGGTGTTGCGCACCACGCGGCACAAATTTATTCGCACGAGTGTACTAGTGTATACGAGGTGAGTACCTACGCAGGCTATCGCGACGGACGACGGACGCGATGCGGCAGGAAGCACACGATTACGGGCTCGCTTTGGGGTCGTTCGTACCCGGTGCATGTGCGGCAGCTGCAGAGATGCGCGCAGTTTCACCGGTCGCAATCTCGACGGCCCGATTTCGAAGGAGCCGAGCACGCAAGTGCGCTAATTATAGGTGCATACTCTAGTCTTTCTTTACGACAAATCGTAGCCGGAGGAAATATATGCGGTCGCATCGTTCCCCTACCACCGACTACCTTTATAGTGGTTAATTGAACCGTGTCGTTGGAACGCGATCGAGATAACTTAAATTGTTACCTACGGAGAAAGGGTTTCCAGATTCTCGATACGCTAATTGACCGCGGATAATAACTATGTACCTCATGAGTGAAGGATTAGATACTACCAGCTGATGTGCCAAACGAATCTCGATAGTTCGGTATTGCTAATTTGATTGGATGGGCAGTTGATGAGATGGAATTTGGGGATTTTGGAATTTCGAAATTCGGGTAGTTTGACATTTCGAAAGGTAAGAAGGAAGCTTGGGAATTTGGGAATTGAAGAGTTGCAAGTTTAGTGATTTGGAGAGATTTGAGGGTACTTGAAAGGGTACTTGAAAGTTTAAAAATTTGGGTATTTGAAATTTTTTAAGTTCTGACAGTTGGAAATGTACGAATTTAAAGATTGAGAAATATGGGAATTTGGAAAATTTATAACGATTTTGAAATTTGGAAATTTAACAAATTTGAGGACCTTGATCTTTGATAATATAAGAATTCAGATTTTTTTGGAACTTGAGAATTTAAGAATTTGTAATTTTCATATTTGAAAATTTATGAATTTATAATTTTGGAACTTGAGAATTTAGGAATTTGTAATTTTGGCACTTGAGAATTTAAGAATTTATAATTTTGGCACTTGAGAATTTAAGAATTTTTAATTGTGGTACTTGAGAATTTAAGAATTTGCAATTTTGGTACCTGAGAATTTAAGAATTTGTAATTTCGATATTTGAAAATTTAAGAATTTGTAATTTTGGTACTTGAGAATTTAAGAACTTGTAATTTTGGTACTTGAGAATTAAAAAATTTGTAATTTTGGTACTTGAGAATTTAGGAATTTGTAATTTTGGTACTTTGTGATTTGGGGGCTTGAGGATTTAGGGATTTTGGAACTAAAGATTTTAGGAATTTGACAATTTAGTAATTTGGTAATTTGTGAATTTGAGAAATTAGGACACTCAATTCATTAAATTCATCCCTCGTGAATCACTTTTTTGTCATAACAAAGTACTAGTTAGTTAAACAATATAATTTTAAACAATTAAAAATTGATCTTGTTCTATTTTAAGACAATATCTCAAATTTAATTTTAACTTGTTCTAAAATATATAAAACAAATATTTCTTGAACTTACTAACTTTATAATAGTTTCCATAAAAAACTTTATAATAGTTACTCTACTAACAAGTAAATATTACTATTTATCAATAATATGTAACAATTAATATAATTGTGGCAATATAACGAGCGTTTATTTTATTTGATAGATAAATATTATTATTTATCAATAATATGTACCAGTTAATATAAATGTGGCAATATAATGAGAGTCTATTTTACTTGATAAGTAAATATTATCATTTATCAATAATATGTAACAGTTAATATAAAGGTGGCAATATAATGAGAGTCTATTTTATTTGATAGATAAATATTATTATTTATCAATAATATGTACCAGTTAATATAAATGTGGCAATATAACGAGAGTCTATTTTACTTGATAAGTAAATATTATCATTTATCAATAATATGTAACAGTTAATATAAATATGGTAATATAACGAGAGTCCATATTTTACTTGATAAGTAAATATTATCATTTATCAATAATATGTAACAGTTAATATAAAGGTGGCAATATAACGAGAGTCTATTGTATTTGACGATATACAAAACTTCTGCTGTCAATTACTGTAAATCTCTGAAAGGAGAATAATCTTGATTACGTAATCCGCGCAAAACGCGGATATCAAATCGTTGAAGCTTCATAAAAATGTGTTATCAAGATTTCTGTAATCACTCGATATAAAGTACCTATTGATGATTCTATTTTCGAGACTATTGTATTTGACTTTCATTGTTCACGAACGATACGTGGCTTAAAGGAAGCTCTGTTTTACGCGATAGAGCCATTAGAAAAGAAACAGATCTTCCCAGCTGCGGCAACAATTAATGGCTTTGGTATGCGGAAAGTTGGCTCCGTATGGAGGTTTCATCGATTAACGAGTTTCTTTCGGATCGAGATAATGCAATGGAAGTACACCGCGCCACACGGATGATTATGTAATCGACCTTTCAGCCTTTCGTTTATCATAAAACGTTACGAAATGTTATTGTGCGGACTCGACCTTCGCGTCGAGGAGAAACGAATATCTGCGTCAAAGATCGAGTGTCTGGTCTGTTTTCTTATTCGACATCAAACTTTCAACGTTACTATGTGCATGTGTTCGTACTGGCATGGGAAGTGTACGACCTTCGGAGTACAGACTTGGTCCAGATTTTGCACAATTGTTGGAGATACGGAGAACAATCATTTTGCAAAATTCGAATGCGCAGTTACACTAAATAAGAAAGATATTCGTGCCTCAAGTGTTTTACCTCGGTGGTATCATAGGGTCAAATTGTCAAATCTTTTGATTATCATGTTTACAGATTTTTATGGACGTTTATAAATTTTTAAGCTAGATTGAAATTTATAAATTGTTAATTCGTGTTACAAATTTTCAAATCTATAGATATGCAGGTTTTTAATTTGAAATTTTCAGATTTACATATTTACATGTTCACATACTCACATATTCACATATTCATATACTTATATATTCACATACTTACATATTCACATACTTATACATTCATATACTCACATATTCACATACTCACATATTCACATACTCGCATATTCACATACTCGCATATTCACATACTCGCATATTCACATACTCGCATATTCACATAGTCACGTATTCACATAGTCACGTATTCACATAGTCACATATTCACATAGTCACATATTCACATACTCACATACTCACATACTCATATATTCACATACTCACATATTCACATACATATTCACATACTCACATACTCACATACTCACATACTCACATATTCACATATTCACATATTCACATATTCACATATTCACATATTCACATATTCACATAGCTACATATTCACATAGTCACATATTCACATACTCACATACTCACATACTCACATACTCACATACTCACATACTCACATACTCACATACTCACATATTCACATATTCACATGTTCACATACTCAGATATTTACATACTTACAAATATACAATTTTTTAGTTTTAAACTTAAAAGTTTGTAAATGTATAAAATTCATATGTTTAATTTCAAGGTTTCTGATTTACAAGATTAGAAATTTTCAAATTTCCTAATTTCAAATTTTAACTTTCATATTTGTAAAAATTTGTTAAAATTCTAATTTGTCCTTTATTTCTGAGAAGTGCATGCTATAATTTTGTGAAGTATATTATGCTTAGTATGTGTTACAACTGTGTTTCAACTAAAATTTCAACTAAATTGATGGTCCAAAGGTCTTACATTCTTCTTGTTAGTCGAATACGCCCAATTTCTGATTTATCGCAGTCTCGTTATATCGTCACTAATGGAGGTACAGTAGCCAAAAATTCTTGGAAATGACAATATATTAAGTTTCTGAATGCCAAAAAGCATTTAATATTACTACGATCTCCATGAACTATGTGTCCTATAATGTATAAACATACTACTATCGATATCTTATCGATATTAAAGAATATATGTAATTGTCATTAAATGAACTTTCATTAAGTAATACGATTATGAACTTTCTATATTTATGATTAGACATATTAAAAGTTTCTGTGTCAGCTAAAAATCATGCCTATTTAAAATATTATCATACGACCCCTTTACTTTTTAAATGAAGAAACAACATATGTACTCATCGATAGCAAGGATTGCGAATACAATTTGTGGAATTAGCTAAGCATAAAAACACTCCATGAAACAGTTTTTCCACAAATAGACTTGACATTATCGCGATAGGTACACACTTAATCCCTTAATTGAAAAAAAGTGTGACAATACGATAAAATCGTATAAAACCACACCTGTTTATCAGCAGTACTGAATTACGCGTTTTATAAAAGTTGTTTAGTCAGTTTTATTTTGATAGAGATCGAGTTTAAAATTCGTATGAGGTTAATCAAACTTGTTTATCGGAGCAATACTAGAGTGAATTCAAGTGCGTTTATAAAATTTTTGAAGAACAATTTTTTTCTTTGGAAAGAAGAGATAATTTGAATTTTTAGAATCTGAACATTTCAGAATTTTGAAATAAGAAATTTTTATAGTGAGATATTTAGGATTTTGGCATTTGGGGATTTGGGGATTTTTGCATTTGGGGATTTGAGGATTTGCGAATTTGGGGATTTGGGAATTTGGGGATTTGGGGATTTGGGGATTTGGGGATTTGGTATTTGGGGATTTGCGAATTTTGGCGATTTGGGAATTTTTGCATTTGGGGATTTGGGGCTTTGGGGATTTTTGCATTTGGGGGTTTGGGGATTTTTGCATTTGGGGGTTTGAGGATTTGCGAATTTGGGGATTTGGGGATTTGGGGATTTGGGGATTTTGGAATTTTGGCATTTGGTATTTGGGGAATTGCGAATTTTTGCATTTGGGGATTTTGGCATTTAGGGATTTGGAGCTTTGGGGATTTTTGCATTTGGAGATTTGGGAATTTGTGGATTTGGGGATTTTGGAATTTTGGCATTTGGTATTTGGGGATTTTTGCATTTGGCGATTTGGGAATTTTTGCATTTGGGGATTTTGGCATTTAGGGATTTGGAGATTTGGGGATTCGAAGATTTGGGGATTTTACGATATAGGCATTTGGGGATTTTGGGATTTTGCAACTTGGGAATTTGGGGATTTTAGAACTTGAGCTTTTAGGAATTTGATAGTTTGGTAATTTGGAAATTTGAGAATTTGAGAATTTGGTAATTTGGGAATTTAATTTGGGGATTTGGGAATTTGCGAATCTTGAAAATTTAGAAATTTAAAAATTTGGTAATTTGAGAATTTGAGGATTTAAAAATTTAAAAACTCTAGCTTTGTTAAATTGAAGAATTTGTGAATTTGGACTTTGTAACTTCGTGATTTTAAAACTTCCTAACTTTGGAATTATTGAACTTTGAGACTTGATAACTGTGAAACTTCGGAATTTTAGAACTTCGTGCCTGAAAAATATATTAATTCCAGAATTTCTATACTTTGAAGGAATTTCGAAAGTAATGCATTACAAGCAAGTAGATCGTGAAACATTCCAATTTTCAAAAGAGAGAAATATTTCAATTTTGGTTCTCACGTTTGAATTTCCTAATTTCTAACCTATAAATCTTTGTAAAATAATATCTTATGTAAAATAAAATCCCCAAATACCTATAGCGCCAAATGCCCAAATCTCCAAATCCCCAAATCCGCACACCCACAAACCCCCAAATGCCAAAAACACCAAATCCCCAAATCTCCACATTCCTAAATCCCTAAATCCCCAAATTCCCAAGTCCTCAAATCCCCAAATCCCTAAAGTCCCAAATTTCCAAGTTAGCAAATCCCCAAATCTCCAAATTTCCAATTTAATCATTTCTAACCTATAAATCTGTGTAAAATATCTTACAAGAACGATCATTTCCAAAACTATGTCCCGACCTTTAAAGTTTGACTGTCCAAAGATTAAATCAACAAGAATCACTTAATTGACCACGAAATTGACCTTTCATCAGAACAAACAATTTCGAATCAATATCCGCACTAAGGATCGATGATCGTATCATTAGTTTTACAAGTTTGTCGATGATCCCCGGAAAAAAACGATGTCGAATGTCTTATCGCGCGGCAAAGTGAGCTTCGAGCCGAATAAAAATATTTCGCGGTCATTCAGGTTTCGTAGATTGTCGGTTCATGTGCACCGACGTATCGGTACATACGTAATCGCGATTGCTTATCGCGTTATCCCGATAAATCTGTTTGCTGTGCTCGAACGAAAGCCGTTCAAGTGCGTGTCCGGTACAGCTGACCGAAACACCTGGATGCGCATCGATCGTTTTGACGAAATCATTTCTCTCGGTGAATCATGACATAAACTCTATGTTTTGACTCATGCTCATCTCCCGCGAGCCGCTGGTTCGTTCGCTTTGCATTCTGGCACGTAGCTTGTTTTCGCGCCACGTAAATTTCAACGATTATGTTTCACCGGACACGTGCACGACTCGAGCCTCGCCATTCGCGAAGATGTTCCACGACGATGGCGAGTTTCGAAAGCAGATACTATTTCGAGGACCCGCGATCGTTTTTATCGAAACGCACGATTTTCTAATAATAAAGTGCATTGTTAGCGAACCGTGGCTGACACTTTTCAGCAACCGATTCGATGACTAACAATATTTACCGGGGCGTACTTGGATATTTTCGACACAAATTCGCGCCGCAATGGCGAACGAGTGAACGGAATACGGTACAGATTCGATATAAGCGATAGTTCGGAAGGATCGCTTATTTCGAGACTTTAATTATCACTTTCTTCGACAGCGTTTCGGTCATAGAAGTCTACGTATCATGATTATTCGACCGGTGTATAATTTTGAAATTAAAAATGAAGTAATATAATATAATTGAAGTTAAAATTCAAACATTGGTGAACAAACGAGAGAGCATATATTAATATACGTATTAATTCTTTATTTCCGTGAAAAACGGAGATTTCAAGAATACCTCGACAAAATTTGTAACTTTGGAGATTTGGGGATTTGGGGATTGGGAGATTTTGGCATTTCGGGATTTGGAGATTTAGGGAATTTGAGATTTAGAGATTTGGGGATTTGGGGATATAGAGATTTAGGGATATGGAGATTTAGGGATACAGGGATTTGGGGATATAGGGATTTGGGGATATAGGGATTTAGGGATATGGAGATTTAGGGATACAGGGATTTGGGGATATAGAGATTTGGGGATATAGGGATTTGGGGATATAGGGATTTGGGGATATAGGGATTTGGGGATATAGGGATTTGGGGATATAGGGATTTGGGGACATAGGGATTTGGGAATTTTGGAGATTTAGGGAATTTTAGATTTGGAGATTTGGGGATTTGAGGTGTTTGAGATTTGGGGATATAGGGATTTGGGGACATAGGAATTTGGGGATATAGGGATTTGGGGACATAGGAATTTGGGGATATAGGGATTTGGCGACATAGGAATTTGGGGATATAGGGATTTGGGAAATTGGAGATTTAGGGAATTTTAGATTTGGAGGTTTGGGGATTTGGGGTGTTTGAGATTTGGGGATATAGGGATTTGGGGACATAGGAATTTGGGGATATAGGGATTTGGGGACATAGGAATTTGGGGATATAGGGATTTGGGAAATTGGAGATTTAGGGAATTTTAGATTTGGAGGTTTGGGGATTTGGGGTGTTTGAGATTTGGGGATATAGGGATTTGGGGACATAGGAATTTGGGGATATAGGGATTTGGGGACATAGGAATTTGGGGATATAGGGATTTGGGAAATTGGAGATTTAGGGAATTTGAGATTTGGAGATTTGGGGATTTGGGGATTTGGGGATTTGGGGATTTGGGGCCTTGGGGATTTTACAACTTGGAGTTTTAGGAATTTGGTAATTTAGAAATTTGAGAATTCGGGAATTTGGGAATTTATGAATTTGAGAATTTGGCCATTTGTGAATGTAGGAACTTTATGATTTGGGGGCTTGAGGATTTGGGGATTTTGGAACTTGAGGTTTTAGAAATTTGACAGTTTGGTAATTTGAGAATTTGAGAATTTGAGAATTTGAGAATTTAAGTATTTGACAATTTGAGCATTTGATAATTTGAGCATTTGAGAATTTGTGAATTTGAGAATTTGAGAACTTGAGAATTTGGTAATTTGAGAATTTGGTAATTTGAGAATTTGGGAATTTGAAAATTTGAGAATTTGAGAATTTGAGAATTTGAGAATTTGAGAATTTGAGAATTTGAGAATTTGAGAATTTGAGAATTTGAGAATTTGAGAATTTGAGAATTTGAGAATTTGAGAATTTGAGAATTTGAGAATTTGAGAATTTGAGAATTTGAGAATTTGAGAATTTGAGAATTTGAGAATTTGAGAATTTGAGAATTTGAGAATTTGAGAATTTGAGAATTTGAGAATTTGAGAATTTGAGAATTTGAGAATTTGAGAATTTGAGAATTTGAGAATTTGAGAATTTGAGAATTTGAGAATTTGAGAATTTGAGAATTTGAGAATTTGAGAATTTGAGAATTTGAGAATTTGAGAATTTGAGAATTTGAGAATTTGAGAATTTGAGAATTTGAGAATTTGAGAATTTGAGAATTTGAGAATTTGAGAATTTGAGAATTTGATAACTTGAGCATTTGAGAATTTGAGAATTTGAGAATTTGAGAATTTGATAACTTGAGCATTTGAGAATTTGAAAACTTAAGAATTGGAGAATTTATAAACTTGAGGATTTGGTAACTTGAGAATTTGGGAATTTAGGAACTTTGTGATTTGGGGACTTGAGGATTTGGGAATATCAGAATTTGAGAATTAAAAAATTTTAAAACTTGAGCTTTGTTTTTAAGAATTTGTCAATTTGGACTTTGTAATTCCGTAATCTTAAAACTTTCCAACTTTGGAATTATTGAACCGTGATTCTTGATAACTGTGAAACTTCAGAACTTTAGAACTTCGAACCTGCAAAATATATTAACTCTAACTTTCGTAGAATTTTGAAACTTCTAAAATCAATAAACGTGAAAACTCGAGTAACATTGAAATAAATCTGCATACCACACGCCATTTTTATGCAAAGATCTTTCAACAATTAAAATCGACGAGGAATACAACGAAGTTAACATAACAAAGCATTGCATAAGTTGCTGTAAATAACAGTGTGACTGTCACATATTGTTTTGTGCGTTCGAATGATAAGGGCATTGAACAAGAAATCTACAGTTCGAAAAAACACGAGTGTTACGCAGTAGTCTAGAGTACACGTTACGTGTAACGAGTTTGAGTACAGCAGGACTGGTAGTGACAAGTACAATTACTGATAATTTCGTATAGAAATACTGCGTCACCACTCAACCTACGATCACACGAACTTGCCATGTTTCTTAGAACACTATCGTATTCAAACAACACTTCATTCGCAGATATGTTCATTGGGTCTTGTAGCCGCGACAATTTGCATTGAGTTTTTTCAAGGTCTCTTTGCTTCGAACAAATCTCACGTTAGCACATTTTAAACATATTTACATATCTATACGTGTCTCAGTAACTAAATTCATTGGAGACATAATCGATTCGGATGTATCGCAAGAATATTAGCAAGCTTTTTGTCATTTTTACTTTTACTTTATCGTAAGAAATGTGAGTCGTACGAAAATATATTTATACGTGATTTGAGTCGTTTTAGGGAATTTGATAGAGTATTTTATATGAGTTACAGTATTTTATATTAGTTACAGTATTTTACGTAAGTTACAATATTTTATATTAGTTACAGTATTTTATATTAGTTACAGTAGTTTACATTAGTTACAGTATTTTATATTAGTTACAGTATTTTACATTAACTACACTATTTTATATTAGTTACAGTATTTTACGTAAGTTACAATATTTTATATTAGTTACAGTATTTTATGTTAGTTACAGTAGTTTATATTAGCTACAGTAGTTTATATTAGTTATAGTATTTTATATTAGTTACAGTATTTTACATTAGTTACAATATTTTATATTAGTTACAGTATTTTATATTAGTTACAGTACTTTATATTAGTTACAGTATTTTAAATTAGTTACAGTATTTTACATTAGCTACAGTATTTTACATTAGTTACAGTATTTTACATAAGTTACAATATTTTACATTAGTTACAGTATTTTACATTAGTTACAGTATTTTACATAAGTTACAATATTTTACATTAGTTACAGTATTTTACATAAGTTACAATATTTTATATTAGTTACAGTATTTTAAATTAGTTACAGTACTTTATATTAGTCTATGTCAAATACAAAAGAGATTGAGTACACTTACGAATTTGTACGCATATGAAATACTCTCTTGTAGATTCACATCATAATTCAATGAATCCGTCACGCATAATTCTTTGAATAAAAATAATTCAAGAGTCATGATCTCAGAAAATCATTCAATCGTATCAAATTTATTTCAACTGTGTTATATATTCTCCATTTCTATCCTTTCTACAGTATTGCAGTTTGATTTTGCTCTATTTTCATATTTTGTAGGTTAACAAATAAAATGAATTACTACTTCCTGTACTGTTATCAACATAAGGTACTATTTCTAGAAAACAGCATTAGGGAAATGGCGATCGATACATTCCCGGATTTCCGTTCTAATTAATTGTAGAGTGGTCGACGTAAATTGAAAAAGACGTGAGCGGTAGACATGATATATGTGTACACGTATGTGATTGAGAAGATAAAATTTACGGTATCATTTCCATAATTAATGTCGGCCATCGTTGAAGTTATCAATAATCGGTGCATTAAATTTGAAATAGTAGAATAATTAGAATGCGTATAAATAGCAACATTTATAATATATGCATGTAGACAGGAAAATGTATAATATATTCCATATAAATAGGAACATGTACAATATACAAGGTGTTACCTGTAACTCACGACTTTTCTTCCACTTGCAACCACCTTACAAAAAAAAGTTTACAACAATATTTGTAGAATATGTAGTGCACAATAAATATTAGTAAAGCAAATTTCGAAAACAGTTTGTTTTCTTGGCAAAGTCAAGGTCACCTTGGGTTGTTTAAATAGGAACATACACTTTTTATATTCGTAGCTTTAGAGAACATCGAGACGAATTCAAAACATGTATTACATGATATTTTTATTAACATATTACTCGATTTACAGAATTAAATAGGGAACATGTATAATATATGCTATATAAAGAGGAAAAGAAGCAGGAAACGTTAGAACACAAATAATGTAATCTAACATTGAAAACGTCGATTAAAATGGTAAAAAATCGTATCCTTTTTTGCTACCCACCTTCATTGCAATAATTGACATTTTACAATAAATCGTTTACAAAAAGAGTGAAATCCATATTACAAAAAATCCATATTACAAAAAAATCCATATTACAAAATTTGTTACATACATGTACTTTAAGTCGTATGAAAAAAATTGCAAATGTGAAAAGTGAAAAGAAATGCATTTCAATAATTTTTCTATACTTCCTTTAAAGTATAGAAAGAAATAGAAATAAGTAAATATAAATAAAGAGGAAAATAGACTGACATGGAGACTAATTAGGCAATAAATAACAAAATAAGACAAATATCAATGAAAGTTAGGCGGAAGGACGTTAATGGAGGTATTACTAATTTATTGCTTCGGAAAAACCTTTCTTCGAACGGAAATTCCAAACAATTTAAGTTATAGCCTCTTAAACACAACAGTGCAGGTATAAAAATACTGATCAATAGAGCGATGCCACGCCGGCGGACTCTAACGGTAATTGTTTTATTTGTTTGTCTTTTGCTAATGGTCAGGTAAAAAGGAAAAGGAAGTACAGAATGAGGTTGCAAAGTTATTATTCGCGTGGAATAACTGAATTCTAACTATAGTCGTTTTTACTGTACCGAAAGTGTTGAGTTCAAAACCTGAACCACTGCATTCGTTACTGAAATGGAAATTGCACATTTGTTTGTAATGAGTTGCAAAATTTGTAACGAGTTGAAAATTGTTGGATTATATGTTTAAAAAATCGACGTTTGATAAAAGAAGGCTTCATAAATAGTTTGTATCTAAGCAAAGAAATATTTCTATAGATTTTTCTTCAGTCCAGTTTTTTTATTTAAACCAGTTCAGATCATCCTGAAATGAGAATAACAAAGAAATGTTTTTAAATAATTCAATTTACTGTGTAATAAATTATTTCTTAAACTCATTTCCAATAAAAATTTTACATACGAGTACATTCACTTTATGAATAAAAAAATAGTAAGTATTTTAATAAACGTCTTTATGATTATATAACAAAAATTATATTTTTCTAAAAAATGTTTCCAAAGAAGAATCTTCTTAAAATCGGGAATGCGCTTTACAAACAAGATTCGTTAAATCGTTTCCAGATACGACCGGTTTTTTTATTTTTAATCCTTGCTCTCGTCTTCATCGTGATATCACGACTTTTTCCTCACGTTCGTTATCTAAAGAAAGCATCGTTGATAAAGTGCATCTTCGTGTACACGAACACGATTCCACTCCTTGTAAGACGTAATAAAACTTACGTAATAGTACCAAACGTTGTCGTTTCCTTAAATGAAACTGTATATCCTTTGCACGATCCTTAGGATGATTGATTTTGCTGCTCTTCTTAAGATATAATGCACCTTCAAACAATCGAGATCTTGTTGACGTGCACCCGTGTAAACATATGCACTTCGGGGGCAACGTGGGTCTTGGACGAAGTCATACGAAGGAGAAAAGTCGCCATTTTCCTCCGATTTTGCATGTTTAACTATACAAAATTGAAAAGTTCCGGATTCACCGAATTTTTAAGTTTATATGTTTCTAGCTTTCAAAATTATCGAGTTTAAATTTGCAGACTCTTAAATCTTCAGATTTTCAAGTTCTCCAGTTCTCAAGTTCTCTATTTCTCAAGTTCGCAAATTTTCAAATACACGAATACTTGAATTCTCAAATATTAAATTCAAAAAAACCAAAGTTCACGAATTACCAAATTCCAAAATTCCCAAGTTCACAAATTTTCAAATTCACGAATTCATAAAGTTGCAAATTCTTAAACTTGTCAAACTATGTCAAATTGTCCAATTATTACATTTTCAATCCCCTATATTACAAAATTCCAAAATATCTATATTTTGGAACTTCTAAAATCTCGAATTCCCTAATTTTCAAACCCTCAAATACCCAAATCTCTAAATTTCCAAATTCCCAAATTCGCAAATTCACTAGTTCCACAATTTTCAAATTCATAAATTCCTAAATTCTCAAATGACTTTATTCCTAAATTTCCAAATCCCCAAGTTCCCAAATTCCCAAATTCCCAAATTTCCAAATTTCCAAATTTCCAAATTCCTAAATCCTCAATTCCCCAAATTCCCAAATTTCCAAGTTACCAAATCCCTAAATTTCCAAATTTCCAAGTTACCAAATTTGCAAATCCCTAAATCCCCAAATCTCCAAATTTCCAAGTTACTAAATCCCCAAATCCCCAAATCCCCAAATTCCCACATTTCCAAGTTACCAAATCCCCAAATCTCCAAGTTACTAAATCCCCAAATTCCTTAATCCCCAAATCCCTAAATCCACAAATTCCTAAATCCCTAAATCCCTAAATACCTAAATACCTAAATACCCAAATCCCTAAATCCCCAAATCCCCCCAAATCTCCAAATTTCCAAGTTACTAAATCCCCAAATCCCTAAATCCCCAAATCCCTAAATCCCTAAATCCCCAAATCCCCAAATTCCCATATTTCCAAGTTACCAAATCTCCAAATCCCTAAATCTCCAAGTTACTGAATCCCCAAATTCCTTAATCCCCAAATCCCCAAATCTCAAAATTTCCAAGTTACTAAATCCCCAAATCCCTAAATCCCTAAATCCCCAAATCCCCAAATTCCCACATTTCCAAGTTATCAAATCCTCAAATCTCCAAGTTACTAAGTCCCCAAATTCCTTAATCCCCAAATTCCTAAATCCATAAATCCCTAAATACCCAAATCCCCAAATCCCCAAATCCCCAAATCCCCAAATCCCCAAATCCCCAAATCCCCAAATCCCCAGATTCCTAAATTTCCAAGTTACCAAATCCCCAAATTCCTAAATCACCAAATCCCTAAATCCCTGAATCCCCAAATCTCCAAATCCCCAAATTCTCAAATTACCATCTTCCTGAATTTTCATATTCCTAAATCCCAAAAACTCCAAATTCCCCACATCTCTAAATGCCCATATCCCAAAACTACCACAATCTCGACTTAAAAAAACTAAAAATTTCCAACGATGATCTCAATGAAAGGCAGATTTGCTCGTTGTCGTACGTACTGCGTGATCCATCGGGTATTCGTCCAACCGCGATCGTCGCGTTTCGAAATTCTTCCCGGTTAACTTGGAAACGACGTGTCGAGAATGTCATTCTCGGAAACGGTACCGAAGAAAATCTATGATTTTTACAAAAGCAGGCCACGTAGCCAGTGTCGCGATCCGTTCATGAATCATTCATACTGCATGAGATAATAGCGACGAGCACTGAAGTCAGCCGTTGACGAATGCGTCCGCCAGCCGTCATGTGTTTCCGAGCCGAGCCTCGTACACCGACAAAGAATAAAAGAAGCTACGTTTCGACGTCCTCAAAAGAGATGAATTCGTAGTAAAATTGGTGAATCACGAACAATCGTTGCTTTCCGTACAGTGAACAGGTACACAGTTCTTTCTTCCCCTCGGGACGATCCTTTTGTACAACGGGATAATATACATAATAATACGCGCCACTTGTTAACGTGGATTAGGAAAATTTTCTTTCCATGCTAGCTCACGAAAGAAAATCAACTGTGATTTATTTGTGACAAACGGACAAACAATAACAACTTATTCCGTCGCATAAGCTATCGTAACTTGTTTAAATAAATAATGGATTCGTATACGATTTGAATACTTACATTTTTTATTCGTTCGTAAACTATTTTAAATAATGTACGTATATAATTGAATATACAATTTTGTAATAAATATAGTTTAAGCAAATTGTAGTTGAGCAGCAGTATAGTTAAAAAATGTTTTAAATATTCCAATGTATGTGTACATATAATGCAATGTATAATTTCTTAACCACATGTGCTGGGTGCAAATTATAGTTGAGCAGCAGTAATATTTTTAAAAATTGTTTTAAATAGTCCAATCTATGTATATAATACAATATATAATTTCTTAACCACATATGTTGGGTGCAAATTATAGTTGAACAGCAGTAATATTTTTAAAAATTGTTTTAAATAGTACAATTTACATATATAATACAATATATAATTTTGTAATAAATGTAATGGGAGTAAACTGTAGTTGAGCAGCAGTAATATTTTTAAAAATTGTCTTAAATAATCCAATGCATGTATATAATGCAATGTATAATTTCTTAACCCCATATGATGGATGCAAATTATAGTTGAACACCAGTAATATTTTTAATAATTGTTTTAAATAGTACAATCTACGTATATAATACAATATATAATTTTGTAATAAATATAATGGGAGTAAACTGTAGTTGAGCAGTAGTAATATTTTTAAAAATTGTCTTAAATAATCCAATGCATGTATATAATGCAATGTATAATTTCTTAACCCCATATGATGGGTGCAAATTATAGTTGAGCAGCAGTAATATTTTTAACAATTTTTTTAAATAATGCAATCTACGTATATAATACAATATATAATTTTGTAATAAATATAATGGGAGTAAACTGTAGTTGAGCAGCAGTAATATTTTTAAAAATTGTTTTAAATACTCCAATGTATATATATAATACAATATATAATTTTTGGACAACAGACGATGAGTGCAAACTATAGTTGAACAGCAGTAATATTTAAACAAATTTTTTTATTTAATCCAATGTATATATATAATACAATATATAATATTTGGACAACAGACGATGGGTGCAAACTATAGTTGAACAATATTAATACAGTTAAAAACTGTTTTAAATAATTCGATCAATAACCAATGTTTAAAATTAGCTTTGTTACCTAAGGTTACGTTATATGGTAACGAGACGAATATAATTGATCATGAGTCATGAGTCATTTCTACTATATGTCACGTCGTAATATTCGCGCGTAGAATGAACAAGGTTAATCGTAATTTCGTCCTCCTGCTTACCGTGATTTATGTTAATTGTACCGAGACAGGTAAAGGATGGTGCATATGGACGTATAAATTTTCTCCGTTCCATTTTATAAAGCACAAGAATACATTTACACCGGCGATGGACAACTGTGCCCACAATGGTGCACGGACGTGCAAACAATGCGCACTTGAAATTATATGATTCTGAATTTCTGCGTTTCTAAGTTTCGGAATTTTCGAATTTTCAGAATTTATACATTCATATATTTCTAAGTTTCTAAGTATTTAAATTCATACATTTGTAAAGTTGAAAACTTTTGGTTTGCAAATCTGTGAATTTGATATTTTTATACATTTTGAAATTGTTCGATTTGGAAATTGCAGACTTGTCAATTTGTAAATTTGTATGTTTCCAAGTTTGCAAGTTTCTAAGTTTGTAAATTTTTAAATTATTACATTTTCGAATTTCTCAATTTCTCAATTTTTCAATTTCTTAACTTTTTAATTTCTCAATTGTTAAATTTCTTAACTTTTCAATTCTTCAATTCTTCAAGTCTTCAAGTCTTCAAGTCTTCAAGTCTTCAAGTCTTCAAGTCTTCAAGTCTTCAAGTCTTCAATTCTTCAATTCTTCAATTTTTCAATTCTTCCATTCTTCCATTTTTCAATTCTTCCATTTTTCAATTTTTCAATTTCACAATTTCTCAATTTCTCAATTCCTAAGTTTCCTGATTTTCTGAATTTGAAAATTTGTAATGATAAATGTTAATATGTATCTGTTTATGTTAATATGTTCGTAATGTTCCAAGTGTTAAAATCCAAAACTTGCCAATTGAAATTTCTTTTTCAAATTTTCCCAATTAAAAAATTTACAGATTTAAAAACCAAGAACAGTATTGAGCACAGATCTACTTTCTGACACTACAAGAGTTAGTATAACTGATTCTAACTCACTTCAATCCATTTGATAACATTCCAAACAGCACTAAAATAGAACGTTTCAATTATATTCATTATATGTATTCTACCAATGAACATTCTGATCTGTCTTGTGATAGAAATTCAGCTCAAACAGAGTTGCGAAGAAGGAAACTGAACACAATGTACCCTCTCGAACAATGGATAGATATAATGAGAAATGTTGCAAGGAACATTGAAGTTTTTGATATTAATCAATCTATAATTATGAAGTATAAAATGTTACTTTCAAAAATAAAGCACACTGTTCTGTTCAAGCATGATGAACGATAGGAAGTAACTTTCTTTAAAGTTATGGAACATGAAAATGTAAATGTGATATTTGGACATTTAAAACTTTGAGGACTTCGAAATTATGAAACATACTTATTTAAGTACAAATAGCTAATACATTTTCAATTTCCTATATTGCAAAATTTCTAAGTTTCTATATTTTGAAATTTCGAAATTCTCAAAGCCCACAAATTTGTAAATTATTACATTCTCAAATCCCCATATTCTCCAATGTCTATATCCCTACATTATGAAATTTCCAAATTCAATTTTCCAACCACACAAATTACCATATTTCTAAATTTCCAAATTCCCAAATCCCTAAATCTCCAAATCTTCAAATCCCAAAATTCCCAAATTACCATATTCCTAAATTTCCAAATTCTCAAACTGACAACTTTCCAAATTCCCAAACTCCCAAATTCCTAAATCCCCAAACTCCCAAATCTCCAAATTCCCAAATTCTCAAATTCCTAAATTCTCAAATTACCACATTTCTAATTTTCCAAATTCCCAAATCTCTAAAACTCCAAATCTCCAAATCTCCAAATCCCCAAATCCCCAAATCTTCAAATCCCCAAATCCCCAAATTCCCAAATTTCCAAGTTACCAAATCCCTAAATTCCCAAATTTCCAAGTTACCAAATCCCCAAATCCCCAAATTCCCAAATTTCCAAGTTACCAAATCCCTAAATTCCCAAATTTCCAAGTTACCAAATCCCTAAATTCCCTAAATTTCCAAGTTACCAAATCCCCAAATCCCCAAATTCCCAAGTTACCAAATCCCTAAATTCCCTAAATTTCCAAGTTACCAAATCCCCAAATTCCCAAATTCCCAAATTTCCAAGTTACCAAATCCCTAAATTCCCTAAATTTCCAAGTTACCAAATCCCCAAATCCCCAAATTCCCAAATTTCTAAGTTACCAAATCCCTAAATTCCAAAATTTCTAAGTTACCAAATCCCCAAATTCCCAAATTTCCAAGTTACCAAATCCCCAAATTCCTAAATTTCTAAGTTACCAAGTCCCCAAATCCCCAACTACCCAAATCCCCAAATTCCCAAGTTACCAAATCCGCAAATTCCAAAATTTCTAAGTTACCAAATCCCTAAATTCCAAAATTTCTAAGTTACCAAATCCCTAAATTCCAAAATTTCTAAGTTACCAAATCCCCAAATTCCCAAATTTCCAAGTTACCAAATCCCCAAATCCCCAAATTCCTAAATTTCTAAGTTACCAAGTCCCCAAATCCCCAACTACCCAAATCCCCAAATTCCCAAGTTACCAAATCCGCAAATTCCAAAATTTCTAAGTTACCAAATCCCTAAATTCCAAAATTTCTAAGTTACCAAATCCCCAAATCCCCAAATTCCCAACTCCCCAAATCCCCAAATCCCTAAATCCCCAAATTCCCAAATTTCCAAGTTACCAAATCCCCAAATCCCCAAATCCCCACAACAAACATGTTTACTAAAACGTTTTCCGTAAATTTGTGTCAAAAACTATGCCATAAATAATCCCCCAAATGAAACGTTAACATAATTAACCCTTGCAGCCATGGACAAAATTACGTTAACGCGTGCTTGTCAAGGAAATGAAAAAAATAACATATTTCATGTGTATCGGCCGTTCTGCCAAAAGTAGCTTTATTAGCGACGAAACTGAAGAATGTGGCATTGACACGCGATCGAAATAATGAGACATTTGGGAAAAAATTAGCTGAAAATGTTGGCAGGATGCGGAACAAGATTGGCTAATGATATGACCACAGTCGTAACTATAAATCAGATTATGTAAATCATTGATGAACGTTTCATTGACTGCGACCCGATACAATTTGCAATCGAATCGCTTTTATACGTAACGAGAAACTGGATTGGAACTGGATCGAAAATAACTACGACATTCCTTCGGGCCGATATCAGTGAGATGTTTTTAACCGTGACCAGACGCAACAGAACGCGATGCATGGTTTTAAATAAACCGTAATCGAGTACGCATTACATAAATCTTTTTCGAGCTTGGACAAGTTAATCGACTATTTTACTGCGAAGAGCCGCGCGAACAGGTCGCATAAATTATGCTGTAATTGCCTGATGACTTTTTGGAGGGAACGAGAATATGCATCGTTCAATGAGACTTTCTAGCAAAGAGAAAGAGAAACAAATATTCGTCCGCGTATAACGATCCTCGCAAATTCTGTAAAATATCATACAATCTGGTCGCCGTAGCATCGAATCACACCTGGTGCGTGCGTTCATGCAAATCAGGGTAGAAAAACGTTGAATTCCTTAGCCGGAAGGACTTTAAGCGGTGTTCGTGAGGAATTTTAATTAATCGGTTTTTTCTTTCCATGAAAATTAATAATCGGACGTAATTATGCGTAATAATGTTCGAGGGATAAAAGGGCAGAAATATTTTGTTTTTTTTTTTAAACATGTATACGTAGATTATATTCTAATTAAACAATTAAACAGTTACAACCGGGAATTAATTAAATGACACCTCTGTAATTAACTGCCCCTCTTTTCGACTTCGATTCAACATAGCAATACTGATACAATTATCACCTAGCACGGGGGCCGGCAACCTTTCTGGAGGTAAGAGCCATTTTTTTCCCGATGTGATAAATTATTTTTTTAAAGAGCCAAAAATACATCGGTATGTATTAGAAAAAATAATATATCTGCTGTGAAACATGTATTGATTGCGAAATCAAAACATTCTATTTTGCGTAGTAACAGAACATATAAGTCAACGTATTAAAGAAAACGGAAACAGTTTTTGGTTTTGAGTGTGGCGTCGGTGAGTGTGGAGAGCAAGGTTAGCTAAAGCTAGGTTTACATGCATGCGATCTGCCGCGCATTTTGATGTGTGCGCAGGATTATTATATTTGTTTGGCAATCGCAATATTGCAGTTCATTTTTCAATATGTACTATTAAACTACTCAAGAGCCACAAGTTTGATTCTACTGAGCCGCAGGTTGCCGACCCTTGACCTAGGAACTATGGACTCTGTGCAAAAATTGCATGTTAAGTACTTATTATGCTTACGTTATGTGGACCAAACAATAGAATTTTTAAAATAAACTGTAGTGTCTACTTGGAATAAATATTTTTAAGGTATATTTTGCACTTAGAGATGGATTTAGATGGTTAAAAGAAATTCTTTAGCTGACTATATTAGAAATAATACTTGGATCACAGCTCTAATCGAAGTACCGTTTCTATATAAAGTCGTACAATCTCGACACGAATACTCCAAATGCAGTTTCATTGTACGCTTTGGAATACCGTCAATCAGAGCATGAATCCATCGATCGAGTTTCGTCCATTTTATTGGCTTTACTATTCACCCTCGATTAGGTAAAAAGAAAGATATCCATCGTTTCATGGGATTACAGAATAAAAACAATTACAGGAGAACGTCATACCATTGACAATTGATTATACATCAAAGATGTGCAGATGAAGTGCCCCGGAAGAGCTTATGGGAACCGGATTCGACAATGTCGAACAGAGAAAAAGATATCGAATCATTTCTCATTTTTGAGATTTCAAATTTAGAAATTTTTGAAATTTAATGATTTGGGAATTCGTGAACTGAAGAATATAGAAATATCAAAGTTTTCTAGTTACAGGCTCAAAATGTAGGAATTTAGGAATTTGGGGATTTGGGGATTTGGGAATTTAGGAATTTAGGAATTTAGGAATTTGGGAATTTGGGAATTTGGGGATGTGGCGATTTGGGGATTCAGGGATGTGGGGATTTAAAAATTTGGGGATTTGGAGATTTAGGGATTTGGAGATTTAGGGATTTGGAGATTTGGGGATTTGGGGATTTGGGAATTTTGGCATTTGGGAATTTGGGGATTTTGGCATTTGGGGATTTAGGGATTTAGGGATTTCAGAATTTTAAGATTTGGGGATTTAGGGATTGAGATTTGGGGATTTTTGCATTTGGGAATTCGGGGATTTAGGCATTTAGGGATTTGAGAATTTGGGAATTTGGGGACTTAGGAATTTAGGAATTTATGAATTTGGGGATTTGGCGATTTGGGGATTCAGGGATGTGGGGATTTGGAGATTTAGGGATTTGGGGATTTGGAGATTTGGGGATTTGGGGATTTGGGAATTTTGGCATTTGGGAATTTGGAGATTTTGGCATTTGAGGATTTAGGGATTTATGGATTTAAGGATTTAAGAATTTTAGGATTTGGGGATTTAGGGATTGGGATTTGGGGATTTTTGCATTTGGAAATTCGGGGATTTGAGGATTTGGGGATTTAGGCATTTAGGGATTTGAGAATTTGGGAACTTAGGAATTTAGGAATTTAGAAATTTAGGAATTTAAGAATTTAGGAATTGGGGAATTTTAGAATTTGAGAATTTGAGAGTTTAGGAATTTAAGAATTGCAGAATTTTGGAATTTGAGTATTTTGGAATTTGGGAACTTGGGAGCTTGGGAATTTAGAAATTTAGAAATCAGAAAGAATTCAAAACTTAGAAATTTTCTAGTTTCAAAATTTGCAAATTTAAAAATGTAACAATTTTCAAAATCACCAAATCTGTTATTCAGAAATCTTTGAAATTAAATAAGAGGAACCCTGAATTTTTTAAATTAAAATTCATTTTATTACCCAGAACAGTAGCATTCTAAAATCCTTAAATGTATCCTACTAAAGAAATCGATTTCTTTTAAAACCTTTTATGAGTTTAACAATTTTATATATATATCGTATTCTATATTATATTATCGTAGAACTAACTGAATATTACTGACAATATTGCGAATGCTTTTTCTCTTTATGTTTTTAAGTTTAAAACAATAAGAAAGCATATATTCATTACTGATGTTACTTGAGCAGTCACGGACTCCTAGTTCCCATTTTTAATGAAACATGACTACGTGTATATTTATGTATCCTATGTTTGATTAGTTATTCATGTTTTTTCCTATAAACGTTATGACTGAGCTCACGTCATGAATGCCTTTCCTTATTTTATGTAAGAAAGTGTGTAGGTTTTTCCATTAACCGTTCAGCACTTAAGCAGTTTTATTACAAATAAATTCTTGTCCATTAATTTATATGTCCTACATAAAAATAATTTATCAGAAGTCTGTTAATAAATTTTGAGACACTATCGGTTGTTCATTGAACAATTAGCAAATCTTTGATCATTATTATTGTATTAATCAGATAAAATAATTATATTATTCTGATTAATTGTTATAATATTAATTGATCATATTATTGATTATATTGATGTTTATTGTATAGGCTGTTAATAAGTTTTGAGACTCTATTAGATGTTCATTGAACAATTAGTAAATCTGTGATCATTATTATTGTATTAATCATATAAAATAATTGTATTAATCAGATTAATTATTATAATATTAATTGACCATATTATTGATTATATTGATATTTATTATATAGACTGTTAATAAGTTTTGAGACTCTATTAGATGTTCATTGAACAATTAGTAAATCTTTGATCATTATTATTGAATTAATCAGATAAAATAATTATATTATTCTGATTAATTATTATAATATTAATTGATCATATTATTGATTATATTGATATTTATTATATAGGCTGTTAATAAGTTTTGAGACTCTATTAGATGTTCATTGAACAATTAGCAAATCTTTGATCATTATTATTGAATTAATCAGATAAAATAATTATATTATTCTGATTAACTGTTATAATATTAATTGATCATATTATTGATTATATTGATATAAATTATATTATATTCATCTGATTAATACAATTATTATTGTACAATTTAATAATAAAAAGTATTTAATAATAGAATTATTTATCAGATTAATAAAATTATTTTCTACAATTATTAAAGAGAATTTATTCGGATAATTGTAGGTAAATTTACTCGGACCAATTTATACCGAATTAAACGGTAGAAATTTCTTCTCCGTATTCAGCGTGTCCTCCCAACAGATTATGTAACAAGCATGTCACCCCGTCTGTCGAGGGTTAATTTCGAATGATACTCGAGTAACCAGGAGTCAATGAAGATCCGGTGATCGTGAGGGGAGTACGTGTCCAGCGTTCAAACCATTTCCTCGTCGCGTTAGTATTCTTAAGAATTTTCATGTAACGTGTTACTATTCCGGTTTCCAACTGCGGACATTAATGTTTTTCTCAAGCGCCCTTCTGACGACACCACAGGCTAAAAGTGTGTTCAACAACCGAGCCCAAGCGCTGAAAATAGTAGGTCGAAAATAATTATCCTACAAGGTTCAATGGAAAATGAAGCTCTCCGACTTGGTAATTAACGCTGGAACCCCTGAGCACGTAATTGTGAACGCGTTAAAAAGTGTTGGACTATAGCAATTTACTCGTACACGCTTATCTCGCGGACTTAATGCAGAGAATTTACGTTTCTCATGCTAATTGAACCTGTATAACTAGATAATGCTGTATCTGTGCGTACATGCTACTGTTTTTCCTTTTGCGCGCAACAAGAAAGACGTTGGGCTAAAGCAGAAATACCGGAGGCGATCAATTAAACAATTAATTAATGAAATTAAGGAGGTTAAAGCTGATCGGGGGCTGTTAGTAACTAACATTCTACCACGATCCCGTAATGAAAGATAAAGGGGAAGAGCAACTAGCAATATCGTGTTTCAATTACAGAGTAGCACTTAATACCTTGCTTAATGGAACAGTGATACCGAAAGGTATAAATAAGTATTGGGTGATATTGCCAGACGATTTCGTCTGTTTATTTATTCCCCGGGTCAAGGGAACTCTATTTCTTAAACAGGAAGGTCAAGAAGTCAATGAGATCCGGTTGCTCAGGTATGTTACCGTGCAAGTGCCCGAGTCTCACGGGCGTTTCGTTCGATTTTATTCCCTGTAATTTTCCATGGAATCCTTCTGCTATCTGTCTACGTCAACAAACACCTCGGTACGACGCTCAGCGACGATCTCTTCATTGCTACCTTACCTGTCCTTCGATTATCTAACGACTATTCAATCGTTGGTGCAACTTTCGAGAAAAAATTGCTTCGACATAATTGCACGATGTCGAATCATTATAGCGTCTTTTAAAGTAAACAATTTTCAAGAAAATTGATAATTATTTCAACTTAATCTAGGTATTCGATCAAAGTTTTTCGAAGGACTTGTTTGGTTTCGAATAATCAAGAGGTGGCAGGAATTTGGGGTTTTGGAAAACTTGAACTTTGGGAAATCGAAAGATCGGAAGAACGTGAATGTTAAGAAAATTCTTAAGCTTTTTAGTAGGGTGAGAATTTGGGAACTTGAAGATTTAGATATTGCAGGATCCTTGAGGAAATTCTGAAGCTAGGGAGTTTGGAACGTTGAGAATTTGGTACCTTGAAAATTTACATGTATCAGGATCCTTGAGGAAATTCTGAAGCTAGGGAGTTTGGAACGTTGAGAATTTGGTACCTTGAAAATTTACATGTATCAGGATCCTTGAGAAAATTCTGAAGCTAGGGAGTATGAAAGGTCGAGACCTTAAGAACTTGGATATTTAGATATTTCAGGATCCTTGAGAAAATTCTGAAGCTAGGGAGTTTGGAACGTTGAGAATTTGGTACCTTGAAAATTTACATGTATCAGGATCCTTGAGAAAATTCTGAAGCTAGGGAGTATGAAAGGTCGAGACCTTAAGAACTTGGATATTTAGATATTTCAGGATCCTTGAGGAAATTCTGAAGATAGGGAGTTTGGAACGTTGAGAATTTGGTACCTTGAAAATTTACATGTATCAGGATCCTTGAGAAAATTCTGAAGCTAGGGAGTATGAAAGGTCGAGACCTTAAGAACTTGGATATTTAGATATTTCAGGATCCTTGAGGAAATTCTGAAGCTAGGGAGTTTGGAAGGTAAAAAATTTGAGAACTTGAAGATTTAGATATTTCAGGATCCTTGAGAAAATTTCAGGATCCGTCGAGAATTTGGAAACTTGGAGATTTATTGCATTATCCTGAATTATTTCAGGATCCTTGAAATTGTGAGAATATCGAAATTTCGAAATTTGTAAAAATAGGAACTGGATTTAAAAATTTAGCGTGTTACGAATTTGAAAACTCATAGATTTGGAATTTCAGGTATTAGGTTATTTTAGAATGTGGACATTTGGAACTTTGGAAATACAGCAATTTAAAAATATAGGAATTTAGGAAATTATAAGTTTGAAACATAGGAAATTTAACAATTTTGAAGATTTGAAAATTTGTAAATTTTAGAATTTATGACTTTGAAGCAATTGAACTTTTAAATTGGCAAGTTTCTAAATTTAAAAATTTCCACTCTTGTAAACCTGTTGATTTATACTCTAAATTAGAGGATACTAAATGTTGAATTTAAAAAATTTATAATTTACCTTAAATTGTATATAAATCTTATATATATCTTAAATTATATATCTTAAATGTATATTATATTTAAATTACATATATTTATATTTAATTTATATTTAAATTATGTCTTAAATTATATATCTTAAATTTAAAAGAAACCTAACCATACGAATTTGTGATTTTGATAATTTATAAATTTATAAGTTTGAATATTGAAAGACTTCCACCTTAAGAAACTATAACTTTGAAAATTTGTATATTTATAAATTTGATAATTGAAAAACTTCTAACCTTGAAAAGTGATTTCAAGAATGCATAAATAAACTGCAAAACCGGAAGATCGATCTCTGAGTATTAAATTTGAAAATTTGAATATTAATTTTGAATATTTCGCAATTTATAGATTTATAAATTCAAAAATGTCAAGTACACGAAGAATATTACATCACCGTTTCAAAACACAGTATTTACACGGATTTTCCTAATTTCTGTATCAATAATTCTTATCATGTTTTCCGTCTAATCTACACACCCGTCAGAATTTAACAATTAGCGAAGACCTGCAAATTATGCGTTTCCGTCATATTTCCCGTTATTCTCCGTTCTTTCAATCGTCCAACGCCTTCAGTTTTAGCAACCGGTAAAAACTGCAACTTCTATCTCGGCAACTATTCGTCGTATCTAAAATCTTTATCACGAGGGGATTTCGCGTGCAATGAGGCGCGCCTGGTTACGCTTTGCGTTTTTGATTATCACGCTCGCATCTCCCTTATGTCTTCCGTTTCATACGCCAGCAGCGTGTTTCGCCCAAGCTTATTATTTTACTCATAACTGTCTATACCTTCCGCTTTCTATTTTCTTCTATTGCGAATTACAAGTTTTTCGTTCAGCGTTTAGCGGACGATCGATTCCTCCGCGCAATATTCAATCATTTGCCTTGTTAACCATCAATCGCGGTAAAAAAACCGCCATTATAACGTGGCCGTAGAAAATCCGATCTCTTTGCGATATCAGGTAACCTGCTTATCTCCTATCTATGGCAAAGATCCTTCTCGCATCGCGAAATACGCATCTCTCTAAAACTAATGCTTTTATACAGGGTGTCTCGTTAACTTTTTTTATGTTCTTTAATTGTACGCAAAAATTTAGTAAGAATTTGATTCGGAGAGACAAATGGTGGTTTTAAGTTAAACGAGGACTTAATGGGACTACTTGTATTATCATGATATAGATTTAATATAAGTTTAGAGTATTTGAACGGTTGAACAATGGTGTTCGGTACAACAAGTCGTATTTTACAATTAATTATCGCAAACTATTCGTCTCCTCGTTTCGCAAGTTTTCTCGAAGGCACGCGTGCAGGATCGTACGCGTCCAAAAAACAAAAGCCTAACGATCGAACATTCGACATCTCGAATGTTCCACGCCTCAAAAAAATACATTGTATATTAACGTCGTCACGAAATACATTCCCTACAATGATAATACCTAAATCTATAACACTACGACCGCGTTAAATACAAAAACGTTTATAAGCAAATATTTGAACACGAAAATAAAAATTTCAAATTATGTGATTTCGGCACTCAATTGATACCTCCGCAGTTACAAGTGAACGTATCTTTCGGAGTGCAGCAGTACTTTAATCATATCATAAAATACAATCTTCGAAGCAATATGTTTACGAAGCCAAGTACAGATAATGCTGAACGAAAGATAAAGTACACTCGCACTGAACGGACATTAAAGATTAAATTACTCCTCCGTAAAATATTTTCCATATGTCCGTAGCGGGGTAGAAAATACGATGCACCGGGGATCGAATACTATTCCGTGTACCACCCCTCTTGTACGTCAGCGTCAATACACCCTGTGGATTAGAAAAGAGCTCGTCACCTCGGGTCTCTCCCGACGCAATTTCGTCGGGATCGCTCAAGGGACTCGTTCCGAGGCATAGCATAATAAAGGACTCCCTCTGTTCTGTGTCCATAGCGCCGGACATCGGGTGGGTTCTTGTCCCAACCGGTAACGAGACTCCGAGTAACCAGAGACACGAGGAGCGAGCTGGTGAACGAGCGCCAGGAAGAAAGAGAGAAAGAGAGAACAACGTTGTATACACGCGAGCACGCAAGTCAAGAAGGCAAGAGTCTCGACGCTGACACCGCGAGTACGTGCATATATGTATAGAGAAAACCGTAGCCGGAATCATGGTGTACACTCGAGTGCAACGTGCACTTCCTTTGGATAATCGGGCATGCGAACTTGACAATTTTTTCGACTCGCTATTTTTCAAAAGATTTCTCGACCTTCCATTTTTCGTGTTACGAACGATTTTTCGTATTTCGTATTTTCTGTTCATTGAATTTTCGGAATTTTTGTTTCTATATTGTTTAAATATGATATATGTGGATTGTACAAATTCAAATTCCTCAGATATCTAAATTTTTAGGTTTCTGAATTTCTAAGTCACTAAATTTTGAAATTTGTACATTTCAACATTTTCAAATTTCAAAATACATTTCAAACTTGAAAAACCCTAAAACCCAGATTTCAGTATCATCATATTTGTTAGATTCCCCGAATTTTCTAAATTCTCAAATTTCAGCATCGCAATATCTCTAGATTTCTCAACATACATATTGCAACGTTTCCCTATGCACAAACTTGAAAATCCACGAAATTCAACATCCTCATATTGTCACTTTTCCTAAATTTCGAAATCTCCATACTCATACATTCCTAAATATCCAAATTTCGAAATCCCCATACTCCCAATTTTTTAATATCTCAATTCTCAAATTTGCAAATCCCCACATTTCGCGATTTCTATTTATTCAAATTCCCAGATTTCATCATCTCCAAACTTACAAATCCCCAAATTTCCCCATCCATGAACTTATAAATTCCTAAATTTCCCCACTCGCAAACTTAAAAATCCCTAAATGTCCCCATACACAAATTCCTAAATTTTCCCACTTACAAACTTACAAATCCCTAAATTTCCCTATTCACAAATTTCCAAATTCCCAAATTTCCCTACTTACAAACTTACAAATCCCCAAATTTCCCTATTCACAAATTGCCCCACTTACAAACTTACAAATCCCTTTTCCCCACTCGCAAACTTACAAATCCCCAAATTTCCCCATACACAAATTTCCCCACTTATAAACCTACAAATCCCTAAATTTCCCTATTCACAAATTTCCAAATCCCCAAATTTCCCTACTTACAAACTTACAAATCCCTAAATTTCCCCATACACAAATTTCCAAATCCCCAAATTTCCCCACTTACAAACTTACAAATCCCTAAATTTCCCCATTCACAAATTGCCCCACTTACAAACTTACAAATCCCCAAATTTCGCCACTCGCAAACTTACAAATCCCTAAATTTCCCCATACACAAATTTCCAAATCCCCAAATTTCCCCACTTACAAACTTACAAATTCCTAAATTTCCCCATACACAAATTTCCAAATCCCCAAATTTCCCCACTTACAAACTTACAAATTCCTAAATTTCCCCATACACAAATTTCCAAATCCCCAAATTTCCCCACTTACAAACTTACAAATTCCTAAATTTCCCCATACACAAATTTCCAAATCCCCAAATTTCCCCACTTACAAACTTACAAATCCCTAAATTTCCCCATACAAAATTTCCGAATTCCCAAATTTCCCCACTTACAAACTTACAAATCCCTAAACTTCCCCATACACAAATTTCTAAATTCCCAAATTTCTCCACTTACAAACTTACAAATCCCTAAATTTCCCCATACACAAATTTCCCCACTTACAAACTTACAAATCCCTAAATTTCCCCATTCACAAATTTCCAAATTCCCAAACTTCCCCACTCACAAACTTACAAATCCCCAAGTTCCTCCATCCGCGGATTTACAGATCCCCAAATTTCCCCATTCGCAAACTAAAAAATTCCCAAATTCTCAAATCGTCGAATGTCCAAATGTCTCGAGTTCTCCTAAAGTCCAAGTTCCTAGATTTCTGCGTATTAAAATTTATAAATGCCTAAAAATTTGAAGAATAGAACAAGTGAGAGGGCAACAGCTAGTTAGGATATTTTCCCTAGGGAAACCAGATTTGCTGTCGACTGTACAGGTTGACGGTGCCGAGCTCGTGAACCATGAGCATGCACGAGGACGGTGGTTGTTGCCGTTGACGATGTTAGTGCGACGATGCATCAGTGGTGGTAGCCGTGATGGCTAGTGGCTGGCGCCGCCGGACGTTCAACAATGGTCGTGTCTCCCTTCTCTCTCCTCCACCCGCGCCTAGAACCCTTCACGCACACCGTGCCCCTCGCCCCGCCCGCGGACTGCCCTGTCCCCCTAGCAGGCTTTAGTGCGACGTCGCCCTTCTCTTCCACGCCCGGCTTGTCCCGCCGACGCCTCTGGTCCCATGGTCGTCAAACACCCCCGACTACGGTCGGCTTCGAACCGAACCAATTCGTTCGAACAAATTTATCACGCTAATCGACACATCGAACGCCCGAGAGATCGCGGGCACTGCCACAAACTGTCGACAAAACGATCACATATCGGCCATGCATCAAGATAGATATAATAGAAAATATGAGATATAACGTTTGATAGCGGATGTGATAGAAAATATAAGATATAACGTTGGTTAATAGCTAAATATGATAGAATTTGGAGATTTGGAAAATTTCGAGATTTAGAGAACTTTGGGATTTGGAAGGAATTGGGGATTTGGGAATTTGCGGATTTGAATTTGGAGACTTCTGTTTTGGTACTTTGGAAGTTGGAGATAGAAATTTAGACGTATTGGAATTTTTCAATTTTTAGAATTTTAGAAGTTTAGAATTTTGGAATTTTGGAATTTTAGAATTTTAGAATTTTAGAATTTCGAAACTTTTGATTTATGCAATTTTGGAAGTATCAATTTGAAAATTGGATATTTTGGAGCTTTTAGTTTTGGAATTTAAGCATTTGAAAATTCGGAAATTATCAAATTTAGGGTTCAGTAATATATGATTTTAGGAATTCCTGAATTTTATCATTGTGAAAATGTGGAAATTTGGTGATTTAAGTATTTTAGAATTCGAAAACTTGCAATTTGAGACTTATAGAATTTTTAAATTTAAGAATTTGAGAATTTGAAAATTTACAAATTTGGGAATTTGAAAATTAAGGTTTTCAAATTGAAAAATTAACTATCCATCAGTGCCCGTGAGTGCACGTCACATACCCGTCACTAGATTATTTTATACAAAAGACACCAACGTTAGGGATTTTTAATTACGTATTTTCAAGAATGATCATATTAGGTTTTGATATACGCCAGAGAATTTTTGTATGACAATAGTGACAGATGTATTATTCACAGCTAAAAAGTGGATCTGATTGAATAGTAAGATCAGGATTGTAACACCACCAGGTCTCTCACGGACTTTCGAACAAAGTGTTTATTATTCGCAACCACTAATTAAATCATGTAATGCAGGGGTATTAAAGATGGTAATAAAGTAGTCACGTACATTCCTCAGAGGTCTTAACGGTCGAAAGGAAAAAAAAATCGGAAATTGTTGAATTAATCAGTAATTATGAGATTTATGCTTCGTGGAGATGGTTTATTGAGAAACGTAGTGAGATTACTTAATTAAAAAATTATGCAAATAATGCAGTTTGAATCGTGAATACGTAGTGAATTCTAACACTTGACATTAACTTATTTCGTGTCTTTAATAGTAGTAAATCAGTGATGGACATCTGTGCTCGGCGAGGGCGGCATGCAAGGACGTACAAGTCAGGCACCTACGGATTCTGATGGATAGACAATTCTTCAATTTCGAAATTTCTTAATTTGAGAATTTGAAATACCTATATTTTTAATTTTTTAAATTAAGAAATCTCCGAATAATCAAATTCCTAATTTTCTAAATTTAAAAATTGATAAATTGGAAACATCTATGTTTAATAATTTAAAAATTACAAATGCAAAAATTTTATATTTTAGAATGTTTAAATTTGAAAACTTCAATTTTCAGAAATGACAGATACGATTTGATGCAGTTCTACCTATGAAATTACTACTTTTGTGTTTGTGCAAACAGAAAATTTGGGACTAAATTATTGACAAGTAGAATTTTTTACTAATGCAACAATTATTGATCGTTAATGTACGAATATAATATTCTTTATAATTAGAAATATTTGGTGCGATATTGGTTAAATAAAGTAAATGAATATTTTTATTTAAAGTATCCAAAATTTATATTTCAGTTTATTCTTATCAAAAATTGCATTATGTGGAATCAATTTATTAATTTACTATTTAATATTTCTGAGCATCTTTTTATACATTTTAATTTCCACCAACAATTACAATATTCCTTACAAATATTTGTATATATCTAATTAAATAATTAAAATAAAATATCAATTAACTGAATGTCATGCTACAGGTGTACAATTTTTCTAAAAAAAAAATCAATACTTCATTCGTATGTTCTAGAAAATAATCTCAGATATTATGCTCGATAGTAAATATCGAGCGTTTTTTCAATAAAAAAAAGTGCATATACATAAATATTTACCAAAGTGCACATATAAATAGGTCAGATAAGAATCCGTTTCGTGAGCGATTCAAATCCAACGCTATTCTATTCCGGCAGCGATTGCGCCGTACGGGTAGTGGAGGCGTCGCGGTAGAACTGTAAGGGGTGGGGGAAGGCTATAAAGACGCGCAGGTGAGGGGCGGAGGCCAGTTGATTTCGATCTGTCGAGTGCGACGTACAGTCCTTATTTAGTACGCTGCACCGTTTTCTTGCACATTCATTGCGTTCGAAAATTTGCAAACTCTACATCCATCGGATTTACCAGTCAGTTCGAAAATGTTCTTCGCGAGTGAAATTAACTCGTGATACATAACCTCTCATAAAACTGTGTGTGACATTCGTGTCCGAACTAAAAGCAAACTAAAAAACTAAATTATATAAAGTGGATAAAACTAGAGAGAACAGAAAACGAAAGACTTCGTTCGAACAGTCTATTCTTCTGTCTCGTGCACTCACTTTGTTGGTGGGTTGGTTGGATCGATAAATATACGGGGTGTGTGTACGTGCACTGTCCGTTCGACGGATAAGCAGCCGCACGTTTCGAAGGTGTGCCTGATCAAATTTAATCAACGACCCACATTTTTTCATCAACAACGCGCTGGTGTCCGGCGATAAATTGAACATTAACGCATCGACTAAAGAAAACACACACACGACAATGAAGGCGATGGTGGTGAGTCCAGTGGGCGGCAGAGTACCGCCAAGCCGAGGTATTCTACACAGTAGTATCGGAATCAACGGGACTCGTCGCGATTTGGAAGCGGAAGAGGTAGCCGCTTATCTGACGAAACTGAGATCCTTGGTCCCTGACATGCCTAGGAAACGGAAGTTATCGAAGCTCGAAGTTATACAGAGGGTGATCGAGTACATCTGTGATCTTCAGACTACACTCGAAGAGACGAACGTTCACCACGAGTCGAATGTCACAAAGACGACGCCGAGACAACCCCTTCAACCGCTACTGAATGCCACAACGACCATTCCGACGACGACGACGACGTCAACGACCACGATGACCGGTATGGTCGCGGAACGGTGACCTGTCTCGACGAACGAGCTCCAGTGAGGTCCAGGTCGCTGCAAGCTTGTGCTCGTGGACTGACGAGTCGGCCTCTGAATTTCAACGTCGTGGCACTGTTCGTGTCTTTTTCGGGGAGTCGAATCGAGAACTCAGGTCTTTGTAGCAACGTTTTGTTAGGGCGTTACTGCTGAAGTTTCGTGCTCATCCTCGAATGTACAGATTTCTTGACGATTCGAAGTCCAGAAGGAAGAACATCCTGTGTCAGGTATCGACGGAGAGGAGATAGATTTTAAGCGTTTTAAAACCATCGGCCTGACAGGGAAAAGATGCGTTCAACGTAGAAGAGAAAGGAAGTAATATTAAAAAGAGAAGCAGGAATAAAAACGACGATGAAGAAGAACGATGAAGACCTTACGGCTAATCTAACCTCTTTCTTCGAGAAAATGTAAATACTTGTACATAAACTCACCGCATTCCTCGCACGATCTCTCATCTTAATCAGCTCACTTCCTTTTATCCTTTCCCTACCCTCGATTCTTGTAATCCTGTCCTAATCCGAGCTGCGTTATACATGTATCGTTTCCCGATATCGTAACGACGATTGCGCCCATTTCTTTTTACGTCGATTTTTCCATACGCCGTTGTTCCATTGCGAAATACCGTACACTAGTAAAATTTCCTTTTTTTACGTTTTAACATTTGGTTTCGAGTATCTTCCTATTACGATCGGTTTAAGGGTGAACTAACCCCATTTTAAAATCTTGTGATAGACTTCTCATTTCCGGAAAGCAACAAATACATTATTATTGACACAAGTAAGGATTAAAATTATGTTAATATTATAGATATGTATATCGCGCCCAACCAGTCGTAAATGGTTCACTGTCCATTTTCTTTCGTAGTATTCGCGTAGAAAAGAAATGTTTATCGTCATGTTGAACAGAGTTTATATTATTTGAACTCCCCTTGTAGATAATAAAGCGAATTATTTGTATTATGTTTATTATTACATTAATCACAATGTCGATACTATATTATTATTATTATTACATGATTATTATCGTTGTTATTGCTTTTCATATTATAATTTAGAGATTTCTCCGTAACTATTGTATATTCGCGAAGACTGAAAGGCTGTAAAGTGTAAGTATATTGTCGGGCGAGTGAGTTACGTACGCTCGTACGCGAAATAAATGCAAACTGTGTCCATACGATATTATCTTTGTATACAGTTATTTCATCGCAAATTACCTCGTCCTTACAAATTCATAAGTAAATATACGTAGTCATAGAGTACGTGAACGAAAAATAATTCAAATCGTTTATATCCAAACACAGAAACGAGAAATAGCTTTTGTTCGATAAACTATGAAATCTTACACTCTTGACATTTCGATGAAAGGTGAAAGTAAAAATGCAGCTCGACAAACTGTACATATGTACCTTTTTATAGCCAGATTTCGCTCGTGTAAAAAGTATGAACTTGAAAGTATCTTTACATTAAACGAAATCTAACTAAACTCTTTAAAAAGATAAAGTTAAAATAAATTACATTCATTAAAAATAAGTAATTTAAGTTGTAAAATATGTAATATCTCTGTCATCGTCAACTTTTGAAGGAGTAACAAACTTTTAGCTGTAATTGTTCTAAATAGCATAGATACCAATTGCATAAAGCAAAAGCAACCAATAGACTTTACTCGGTGAATGCATACATAAAACAAGACTCGTTTAAAGAAGATTGACGAGCGGAACAACGAAGCAGTAGACGATCATCCCCGGAAAAAAAGACTGCTTCCCTGCCATCATGCTCGCACATAACGATCCCCATCGGCAGTTTCTTGTTAGGTCGTTTTCCCGCTTCCTACATCGTTGAAAGCGATAAATCCGCGAATGTCCCATGATATACGTACACGCGTCAGGGTGGGGTTAAATAGGCACACGTGTACGTAATAATCCACGCACACGTGCGAGGGAGGAGCCTCTCCGGTGGTTGTCTTCGTCGGAGAGAACCTAGGTACGCGTGGACGACGTATCGTTACAGGGTGTAGGAGTTCGCAAAGTTCGTATTGATCGGGTTTCCCTATCCTGGGTCGCGTGCGCGTCCTGGGAACCTCGGCTTCATAGGATACCCACGGGAACTGATTCCATCCGACTGACTGTGTCCCTGGCTCTCGTCCCTTTCGACCACTCGAGCTCACTTCGTATTCATAGCGCAGAACGATGGGGAGAGAGAATGGAGAGAGGGTGGCAAACTACTCGACACGAACCACCACTGCTTCGGTGGATGTACGCTAATAATGAAAGTGGAGGCTGACTCACGGTGTGTGTGCCAGCAGCACACCCTCCTACGCAAGCTAAAAGCACTGATCGATGCCGGGTATAAGAAATGCCTTGTACTCCGCAATCGTTACCTTGTAAGCGCGTAACGATGCTTAAGTGTCTGACATGACTTTTACTTGCCTTCGCACAGAGTAATCACGTAATTCTAGGGTGGCAGTCGCTTCGGTGAATCTTAATCTACAGAATGAAATCTAGGAATCCAATGAAATTCGATTTTCTTTTTCTTTATATTTCACACTTTTAATAAAGTATATAAAATTGGTGTCTAATTAGCTCATTGTGTGTCAGGTTCATTAAACGTGGAACAAGGCGTTTTAAATGCTAATTCAGATACAAGCGTAAAAGTATTTATTTGAATTTTCACAATTATGGTGTGTGATATAAATGTATACTGTAACTATACGCTTGTTTCCTTTTTGTCCGTTTTACTTACTATATAAAAGTAATAAACACTAATGCACAAATTCAAGACATCGTATTTCGGAAGAAAAAAGTACACGTTTGTGTATTATGGAACTGCGAAGAAAATAAATGCGATAAAGTTAATGCTGCAATATGAAAATGCCATCGGAAAGGTAATACGAATTATACTATAAATTACAATTCATTTCTTCAATAAATTACAAATCATCTTTTCAACAATCGCTCCGAAGAATTTTCAACGAAACAACCAGCAACTGTGACATAATCGTGTATCTTTTATATGTAAAGGAAAATACTATGATGCCGTAACAAAACAGAGACGAAAATGCAATGCAAGAAGTAACTCGTGTTACTACTAAACATTAGTGGTCAGATACTCCTTGATGGAATCTTTATCTCTAGAAAGCCATGCCGCGTTTAATCTGATGGATTCGATGCTCTGTTGAACTGTTCTTTCGGTTCCGGGTGTTGGATGATTCTGGAAAAATTCTTCGACATCTTTGGCCCATTCTTCGGTGACAAAGTTCTCTGTGGTAAATTTAACCAATCTCGAAATTAGGAAACCGCCGCCGTAACGATCCAGCAACGTTTTCCAATTTTTCTTAAAGAAATTCCATGCCATAAGACGACCTTTGTATGTCATTGCTACAGACATGATAGCAAATACCGTATCTTGAGCTCTTACTTCATCGCTCATGGCAAAATCAAGAACCTTCGTTAATAGAGTTTCATCTTTGATCGCGCCTAAAGCTCTCAATATTCTATCTTTCTCTTCGTGCAAATCTGCTTCTCGATAGAGCCTTAACATTGTTTCATACGTATTAGCATCGCCGACAGAAAGTACAGCTCGGTAAACGGGGCTGCGTAAATCAGCAGCAAGAAGTGTTGTACCAGAAACATGTAGTTCAAATCTCTTTTTTGCTTCTTCTATGGTATCTTCATCGTTCAAAGCGGCCATACGACCCAGCACGAGCGACCGTAGAAGAGTGTCTAAGTGACTTTCATTAGGTTTAGGATCCCAACCTAGTTTGGTGGTAATATCGCGCATTAAATTACGCCCATATGCCATGAATGAGTCCTCAAAATCTAAGTGAGAAACAAGAACTCCGATTTTCCCTAAGCTATTGACTATACTAGACCAAACGGTATAGTTATCTTCCTGTTGAAATGCCTGCATGAGCTGAAGCACTTCCACGGTAGAAGCATGACCTGCTTGTACCATAGCGAACAAATCATCTAATAGACCCAACCTATCCAGAGGTGGTAGCTCATGATTTTTAACAGCTGGGAGTAAGAGAGATAAAGCTTCTGGACTATAATGAGTCCTATAGAACCCGATTGTTCCGGGATTAATCTTTACCCAGTTGTTTTCAGCAACATCTGTGACTCGAAACTCTTTAGTTTTTTCATCCAACAGTACCTTAAATATACTTTTTTCAGGATCCTTGGACGTGCTTATACTAATTGGTATAATCCATAAGCTGCTTCCATTGTCTGATGAGCCATCAGCTAAAAATCTTTCTTGGGACAACGATAAAATTCGATCGTTGCCTTCTTGACGATGTTGGACTCTAACAACAGGAAAACCTTGCTGTTCGGTCCATGCAGACATTACGCTACGTACATCTTTATTACTAGCTTCTTCTAAAGCAGCCCAAAGATCTCCGGTTGTTGCATTGCCGTAGCTATGCTTATTCAAATACAATTTCATACCCTTTCGGAAATCATTCTCACCAATATAAGAGTGCAACATTCCAATGACACATGCACCTTTATTGTAAGAAATATCATCAAAAATTTCGTCAATTTCAGAAGGATGACCAACTGGTACTTCAATCGGATGACTGTTTTTTAAAGCATCTAATTCCAACGCTCTGATAAATGTATCAGTTACAAATTGTGTCCAAATATCGTATTCTGGGAACAAATAAGAAACACATAAAAATTCCACGAACGATGCATAGCCTTCGTTCAACCATAGATGCGTCCACCACTCCATGGTTACAAGATTCCCAAACCACTGATGCGCTAATTCATGCGCTACGACTAAAGCTATCCATTGCTTTCGAACGGCAGATGTATTTTGTGGATCTACTAAAAGACAAGTTTCGCGATATGTGACTAGACCCCAATTTTCCATAGCTCCAGATGAGAAGTCAGCAATTGCGATAAGATCAATTTTTGGAAGAGGATAAGCAATCCCAAAATAAGCTTTAAAAAATATTAACACTTTCGTTGCTACTTCTAGTGCGAATTGTCCTTGTTCCTTTTTCGACTTTGGAGTGTACACTCGTACTAAAACATCGTCAGCTGTACTTTCTATGTAATCAAATTCACCAATCACGACTGCTACTAAGTACGTCGACATAATTGGGGTCCGCTCAAATATCAAAGTGTCAGTTGATTCATTTGTTTCTTTACTTTTTACAGGCTGAAATAAACAAATATTTCATTTCAATTGTATAACTACATAATTCTATTAATTTTCATAGGTTAAAAAAAATAAAACAAAACAAAATATAACCGCAAGTGCTAGGCGCTGCTTACCATATTGGAAAGTGCTGTAAGACCCGATGGTACATTTAAAGTAATATCAAATGTAGCTTTGTGCGCTGGTTCGTCCCAGCATGGGAAGCAACGTCTAGCATCTGTTGGCTCGAATTGAGTTACTGCTGCATGTTTAACAGTTCCATCTGTCCTGTAAACATAAAAGTATTTTATTATTTTAAAAGTATTAATTCCTGCTTACCATGTTTGATAAGCCAATAACTGGTGAATCACGAGGAAGTACAAGCTGTATCGTGAAAGTTGCTTTTAGAGATGGTTCATCCCAACAAGGAAATAGTCTACGAGCTGATATAGGACATAAGTAAGTTACAGCAGCATATTTATCTTCTCTATAAAATATTAAATCTTATAACTGCAGAAGTTAAATTTTATGTTTATATCAACTGAAGCAATCTTTTTCATAATAAAAGAAATGTACTTCTTGTTTTTCTATGGAATATTTAGTTATATTATATGATATTATAGAAATTGTAATACCCAATATATTTGCTTCTATAGAAACCCTTCATTTTGTCATTAATTTCTCCTACAAATTCCAAACTTATGTATCCACTTTTCCCAGATGGCAACTTCTCATCAAATACCAAAGTAGCAGTTTCTTCAGTTCCGCATAGTTCAATCTTCGATGTTGGAATAACTTTTCCATCGTTAGCATTGAAAGCTGCAGTTTTAATATCAATATCCAATGAATTTAAAACAATAGTATCTGTAGATTGTTTTACCTGCAAACATTTAAAATCACTGTAAGTATACTAAGAAATTAAAAAAGGACTAAGAAACATTTGAACATTAAAAAGGAGTAAAAATTTTTCGTGTAATAATCTTATCATGTTTTATTTTTAACAACTGTATACACTCTCAAAATTTGTAGTACAGATAAAACAAGATAAGAGAAATGACTACAAATTTATTGCCACTGAAGGCAATATTGAAATTTGCCCTACATACAGAACATGAATTTTATGGTGATGTTTGCCATATGGTTAACACCTTCTGTTTTATTATTCGAATTATAAATTTACAACAAAAAGCACGAATAAATAACATTTTAACAGGTAATCCAGATTGATCGCGCTTACGTCAATGTGCACATCCTCTTTGCCATCGAAGACAAAAGTTTTAAGATTCGGTGACAAAACAATATGATAATGGCAGGGTAGGACGTCTGTAGGCAATCGCTGAAATGGTTTCTTTTCTGTGCTCGACATCGCTCGGTATTGAATCGCGACCCGAAAAACTCTTATATACCGAAAAATCTTAAAAGCCGTTTTCAGTTTTCGCTTTTTGCCGACTCACAACGCGAAAGTACGCACTAATACAGAACTTCTTAAATCATTGTAGACGCATGCGCAACACGCATACTAACTACGCCCTAGTGAAAATAAAGCGGACGCATAAACGTGCGTAAAACGAACATGTGCATTAGGGAACAAATGTGGCATCTCCTGGGGAAAATAGCGATATAGGGGAAGCATGGATATAGGAATAAATAGATCATAAATAGACATATGTTATAGTATGGATGAAACCAATATGAAACGTAGCTAAGTTGTGTCAATAGAGAATGAAAAAATATACAAAGTACATACGCTGATAGACGATCAGTGATTGGTTAATGAATTTCATTCTTATATTGCTAAAAACATACATGAAGATAACTTAACAGTTTGATAGTTTCGATATTTATGTATTTTATTTTTAATATCATAAATTTTTGTGAGAGAAGAATCTATAAATATATAAAGATCATCCACGTAAGTCTGAACCCTGAAGTTGCAGCAACTATATATTAAACGCTCGTCTTGCCCGCGAAATTTAAACGCAAGGTACGTTGTAGAAGACAGAAGTGATAGTTATCTTCGATGTAGAATAAGCGGGATTATCACATCATTCAATATGAAAGAAGAACAGCGTCATAGGCATGTTGCTCTTGGTTATTAAGTACACTCGCACCAATCAGAATTAGCATATGCAGTATAAATGAAAACTGGTCAGTCGACGAGTGTGTCCCGTCGTTAAGCGGACTGTAAAAAGACCACTCTTGTTGAATGAAATATATAAAAACGATCCTAATATGAGTAAACAAGTACATTTACATGCAAATCTGGCTTCCCTTGGGGAAATGGCAGCCAAGGTCCCTACTACTCATAATAACAATCCGCGTATTTGCACACGTTATACCTAATTTCCAAAAGATACTTTCGAAATCGATAAACAATGAAATTTCCGCATGTACATACTTACTTTTCTTAAAGTTACTTAAGAGACAAAAATTTAATGTAAGTTTAAATTAATTATAGCAGAGACCTGCTTTACTGACGAAGTCCCCCGCCGAGAGCCAGAGGACGCGGTTGGTAAAGCAGGTCTCTGGACCACCATTAAAACACAGCCGCTAACACCATCTAGAGTCAAGCATGAAATTATCGAAACAGAAAATAGCGTTTTTGGCAAAACTGCTGAAAACTGTCATGCTCCGATATGGATCAAATTTCGCAAATAAGCTCTTTTCAATAAAAACAAAACTAATTAAATTTTTTTTACAAAAATGGAACAAGTGGCGCCATCTCTCCGGCGAACAGGGTGAACTACGCACTTTTGAAACTGGAGTTTAATTAGTTTTCATCTCTTACCGCAAGATGGCGACACATAAGACAGAAACCCTTAGGCTAATCAGGATTATCCTAAGAATAGTTAAAACTTGATAATAGTTTGTTACAGTCAAATCAATTCGATGTTAATTGGTCTTGCACTCCGATGTAATTCGATTCATATTATAGTCAATTAAGCTAATAAAATCAATATTAATCGAATTGGACTAAAAACGATACACGTGTCGCCATCTAGTTGTAGAATATGGGAACTAATGAAACTACAGTTTCAAAAGTGTATAGTTCACCCTGTTCGCCGGAGAGATGGCACCACTTATTTCATTTTCGAAAAAATTCAATTTACTTACACTGCTTTTATTTGCTTAATTTACTATAATATGCATCAAATTCGAAATGTTTTGACTTTATCAGCCCATTATCAATTTGGCTTTTTTTGCAAAGATAAAATTGATTTTATATTCCATCATGCACAGTAAAAATTATTAATATAATTCTTTCTTCTTCTAATATTTGTTTATATAGTGTATTGAACATTATTTTAATAATACGTTTTACTTTTATAACAAAAGTTATTTTAAATATTTATATGAAACTTTTTAAAGTATTTATACAGAATACTGTATCATAATTTGTAGTTTACATTTCAAAGTTAAATTTGATAGATTATTGAAATATATAACATTGTGTAACATTATTAGTATACGTTTTGGAAAAAATAAATAGTATATATTCTTACATGTATATATATGATATATGATGGGAGTCTTTATTTACTAATATTATATTGCATCATTAATAAGCTCAACGTCAAAATTTGCTATTGTATGGTATTGATATTAACTTACATCCATTTATATTCATTAGTACATATTAAATAATACATATATATGTATACATAACTATAAATACAGAAATACAGAAAAGAAATTAATATATTATGTATATACAATTATTATATGTATTCATTAATACATATATGTTGCAATTGCATCAAACGTATTTACATACTAAAATATTGTCTATTACAGGTGACCTTTTTTTAATATACAGAATAATAATTAGTATTAAAGTATTGTATAAGAAAATGATATTGTAATATGTATTTAAGATGTAAGCAAGTTATATATATATTTTATTTTTCAAAGAATTTTAACATATATATTGTTTTATTAAAAGAAATAATAAAAAAATATTATATAAAATACATTAAAATTTTAATTTTTTTTTTTAAATATAAGAAATAATTTCATTTTTGGCACAGTAGTTTAAATTTTACTTTTTATAGTAAATGTAATTTAATGCAATAATGTTATTTATAAACATATGGAAATGATCTCTGCAATTTAAAAAACCACCTGCAATGTAATATGCTTACAGATTATTAAGTATTATAAACTTATATAAAGTACAGTACATACATGTTTACAAGTACTATTTCATCATTGAAGTGATTAAATTACAAATTTATAATTATTAAGCATATAATTATTAAATAATTTTATATTTAATTATCTTGTATGATATCGACTTGCAGTATATGAAGATTTATTATATCGATTTAATGGAGCATATCATTGAATGTATATTTTGTCAGTTTAGTTTAGACCTACATGTTTAGAATAATTATTTAAGAAAATTTTTATTTAGTCAAGTTATTATTAAACTGAAATTCTTATTAGTATTCAATCTATATAACATTCACAATTTTAAATCTAAAGATTAGTTGGGCATAATTCAAATTTGACATAGTAATTAAATATGTAGTCATATTTCCCATTTTACCCTTTTTTAACTACATTAGAAAAGGAATGTTTTCAATGTAACATACAATATAATTATGGAGCATATGTTTCTAAATATCCGTATGCAAAAGGATATACAATATATTCTTTTAATTATAATTATCAATGAAGTACAAACCAAATATTAAATAGATGTTCAAATACTTTTATAATTGTAATTATAATTGTGGTTAATTTCCCTATTTGTAATTTTTATACATATATATTTACATAGGTCTTTTGCTATAAAAAAACTAGTTCTTACGATACTTATATAAATTGAATTGTATTGTATTCATATTTTTTAATATATTTTTATATAATACAAAAAAACTGTTTATAAAAAAGCTGCTCTGTTATAAAAGGACATACATAGCAGAAAGACTGTAGTAAATTAGTTTTAATTATGATATATTTTTAACAAGTTATAAAATAGCAAATATAATATATAAATGTTGCAAAAAAATTTGTTAAACATAGTAACAGTCACCTTCATCTTTTCTAAGTTCTTTCCCGATTATTTTAAGTAAAAATCTTTCTTTTTGTGTATGTTTATCGCATATGTGATTTATGTATTATCTAACGTTTACATATTTCATTAGTAAACTCGTATGAATCAATGATAAAATTATTGGCAGCATTATGTTCTTCCTATAAAACTTTATTTAAATTTGTTTTTATTATATGGAAAACAAAGCATGTTATTTTGTGATGTTATATGGCACACAGCATACATTTTATAATCCTCTAAGTTTTTGTGCATTTATCAATTCCAATTGTCCATACGGTTTTAGAAATAATATTTAACATTGTATTAAAAAAATATAACATAATTTAATAAAAACCATATTATAGTTTAAAAAACAAATATAATTACTGTTACATCACAATTTAATTAAAAGTTCATGTTTTATATCCCAAGTCTATTAAGAATGAATAAATTGTATGATATGAACAATTGTATAATAGAATGAACAGATTTGTTTCGTTATAAAAATTTATCAAGCTAATGTTTATATAGTAGAACAGTATTAAGATATTTAAAATAATAAAAACTGTAATTTGTAATGTACCATAAAACATATTATTTTATATGTACCGACAAACAATATATAAATATTTAAATGTTAAAACAAATATAACGAAATTTATCATGTAAATAATATCACTGTAGATATCAAACAGACCTTTCTCTAAAATTTTAAAGGAATGTAAAAGCATAAAAATATGTTCTTTAAAAAAATGTAGGTTTTCTAACTTATTATAACATTAAACGATTTTTTGTACATTAAATACAGATACTTACTGCTAAAATAATATAAACTGCGTCAGAAATGCAGTATTATAAAAAACTATAATAAGATTTTTAATGCCACCTTAATAATACATAGGTACTTTCTATAGAAACTTCCAGTACCCTGCCACTAATATTGTGTTAGTACATACATGTTTTGTATTTGATTTAGTATGGCACAAATATAAACGTGTCATATTGCATACTTTTGTGCCTAATATATAATATTCTGATGAAAGATAACTTAATAAGTATCAAGTCATTGACATTGATTTTCAAATTGTTACTGCAATAAATCACGATCAAACATCAACTACATCGTTATTATAGTTGAAATTTGAATCACGTAAAAATGAAGTACGTCTAAGTTTAAAATTTATATGATTTTCTTCAACCGTTTTCGGCACTTCCGTTACCTGAAAATATAATAGTCATGTATAGATAACGATATTTCATATAAACAACTATTCATAAACAGTTCTAGAATATTTTAATGTTTTTATGTGTTACATTAAAATTATTAATTCATGTTAATGAATCTCAAGCGCAAATAAATATCTCTTTTTAAGCTTTTATAAAAAGTTCTAAGAGCAAAACTGTATATGCTGCAATATTATCAATATTTTTAATTAATTAAAAAAAAAAAAAAAAAAAGAAACAAAAACGAACATCACATAAAGTACCTTGACGTCAGGTTGCTTGACAGAACGTTGAAGCACCGACCTCCATGCTGCAGGTGCGGTATGCTCTAAAATAATATGTACAGCAAAGCTTCTTAATTTAAGGGTTTAACATGCATGTTTGCAGTAATCTTGGAATTAAGAAGGATGTTGTCTTTAATTCAAACAATTAATGTGTGAATCACGTTATGTATGTCAAATTACTATATACATACACTGAACATGCAATATAAAAGCATTATATTTTCGGCTTACCATTTTCCTTCTTTTCTGGTTTACTCTTATTTAAACTAGCTGCCAATTCCCTCACAGATCGTTTTTCGACGCTAGTATTGCTTAAAGAACTAGCCGTGCTACTTGCCGACAGTGTTGGTGGTAATGAAGCTGGGCCACTTACACCGCTATCAGTTGATTCATCAAGAGCATCTCCAGAATCAGGTGTATTTCCAGCTGAAGTATTTGGACTAGAACCGTCGCTTAATAAATTAAATTCGCCTGTAAAATTAAGTTAATAATATATGTTATTGCTAATCATATTATACAATAATGTTGTGCACCTATATCATTACTAAATAGAAAATTTTGTATCATTAAACAATTTTCTATTCTTTTATAACTATAAATACACTATGACAAATGCACGATTGTACCTATTTCAAAATATTGTTTAAATACGATTAAATATCAATAGCTAATAAAATTATAATTTATACTTAATATCTTATTGAGCTTACCGGATTTTCTATCAGTGGCCATACTCCAAGGCCTTGGTTTTGGTGCTGTTGCAGGTGGAGTTGGCTTAGTTTTCAGAATAGCACCATTATTTTTTCCATCATTAATAGAACTATTTCCTTTGGTTAAAGGTTTTAATACTGGGGATTTAGATGACTCTGAATTATTCTTTGTACTGCTACCGTTCGTTGGACTACGAAGATCAAAACCTGTTGACCTTAATTTAAGAGAAGGTTGGGGTTGATTTACAGTCTTATCCATATCTACCGTAGACTTTTTGGGTAAACTTTTTCTGTTTTCGTGATCTTTGGGAATAGATATTATATCTTTATCTGAAGAATTTGCAGCAGTTATTTGTAACATTTTACTATTTTCATCATAATCCCGCAAATTACGGGAACTTGTACCAGAACTAGTAATTGGTAATGTGCTACGCTTAGATACATCAGCAGAAATGCTGATGCTATTATTACATATATTACTACATGTTTCTTTATTATTATCGGATTTTGAAACTATTCTCTCATGGTTTTGAGCATTATCGGTTGTATTCCGTCGTGCTAATGGAGACGCAGTTAATGGTGAATCCCCTTGAGATCTTCTACCAACAAGGGGAGAAAATTTCTCCAAATTATCACTAGAGCGTGATCGTGGTGCAGGTTCAAGAAGCGTTTTTAACATTGGTGAATTACAAGCAGGTTTCTTATCTAGATCAGGTGGAGTACTTTTGTGACTTGTAAGAGATAAGTTTGGACTACCATCAGTTGGAAAAGTGTGTAAAGAGCTATAATTTAGTTGGAAAAAAATAGACAATTTTTAATTTAGGCTCAAAAAATTCGTTATTACATTTTTGAACGTCATACCTGTCATCACTTGTAGGAGATATAAGAGGCGTAGTTGGTGTAGTTGGTCGAAAGAATACATCAAGGCCTTCTCCAAGAGCCAGACCATCTATTGGTTGGTCAGGTCGCAACATTGGTCTTGTAGGTGCTCTAGTTTTTGTTCTTCGAGGTCTAGATTTAACTAAATGTTGTAATTGTTGTCCTACGGTATTAGGCAACTCAGAAACAGAATCTAGTGATTCTGTTAAAGAATGTTCTGTTTCTGAAATAGCTGAAAGAACTCATTAATGTAGAAAATTATAAACCTATCAGATATATAATAATAAAAATATTAACCTTCTGCTTGACTTTTTGGCAGTGATGGTAGTAGGTCGGGAATATCATCAGCAGAAAGTCCTTCAACAGAATCAACTACGGATTTCGGCCGTAACTTTCTTCCATGTAAACTTTTACGTTTATTTGACAGATGTGGCGTTGCCTAAAATAAAAATAGTTATTAATATTATCAATCAATTTGTTATTTTATTTTTGGCAATTACAATATCGTAATTACAGGGATTATATATAATGTCAAAATAATAAATCAAGTTGTTTTGTTACATATAATTACTTACAAGATTTAAATAATCCAATTTCTAGTTAAGCATGAAAGTATAACATTGTAATTATTATAACTATAACTTACACATATAGAACAAATTTTCATGTATAACTAATTTAAGTTACTTACCATTGGAGATTGGTCATTAGAACGTTGACTAATAGAATTAACAAGTGAGTAAGTTTCTGGTGGACAATCTTCTTCTGATGCAATACTAGTTCTACCAACAGGTAATGCTGTAGATGTACCTACAGTACTCGTAACCCCTATAACGCTTCCACTACTCATTGAACCAGCACTAGGTCTTAATACATCTGGTGTACTACTTCTTGTTCTATTATCACAATCCCCAATCTGGAAATATTAATACATAGTTATCATTATTTATAAATACAACATTTTTAATATTAAATATTTTATACATTTTTGTTAGATATACATTTCACATACTGTATTGTCATACACACCAGATTTTTATAGCTTCTTGATAATGATTCAATTACTTCATCTGTGATTCTATCAGATATATGCGCAGCAACAGCTAGATTTAATTCACTATAAAGAGAATATAATGATAAATTATTGCTGCAAAACCATATCAAATAACACGCTTTTATAATAATGAAATTCATAGTATATATAGTATAATTATGACAAATATTAAAATTTATCAAGATGGTTAAAATAAAAATTGATATTAAAAACAACTTTATTTTTGGATAAGTAATTTTAGTTCATACTTGACTCTATTGACTATATCTGCTCCAGCTTGTTCTGTAATGGTAGTATGAATAAATTCACTACTAATTTGATTCTTTTCTTTGCAACTGATACGCAAATCATCTTCTATTGCGACTGATTCACTCTCATCTCCTCTAATTACCGTTTGTGAAACTATTGTAGGGCATTGTTCATTTGTACATTTTATCATAGCATCTAACGAATCCTAGATTCGAATGAAATAATTTTTAATTAATTATCAACTTACTGTATTACAAATAATATTAAATCTCCAATTATAAAATACCTGCAAGTATAAAGCTACAATTTTATGAAGTTCATTTGCCATTTCATGTAATTTCAATTCAATTGGGTTATTTTCATCTCGTCGTTGAAGAACTTCATGTAACCTTGGTAAAAGCTAAAAAAAAATTATGTTCATAAAATTTCATTTCAAATTTATCTAATATTCAATTGTTTATACCTGTTTTGAATTATCTGCATCTTGTATAAGACCAGTTGCATAATTAATATCATTGTTAGCATCACAGCTTTCTGCGGCAATGGCTTTAATAGTATCTTGAGTTTGTACAACAAGTCTATCGACCATCTGTTGCGTGGAACTTAACAAAAATCCCTGTTGTAATCTAAATGCTTGTCCGTGACTATATTTACATGGTGTTACATTTCTTTGTAATAGATCTTGTATTTTTTTAGCTAATTGCTCGGTTTTTTCTGCAGATGTTTTCATACAAGGTTGCAAGTCATAAATTGGAAAGGGCATATGTCGTACACTACAATTCCTATAACAAATATTATATATCAGAAAAAACAAATAACACACTTTATATTATTAATATGTTAAATAAACATACTTTTCTAAAGCATGAACAATGTCAGCATAACCTTGAAGTGTAATATTATTTTTATCATAAATAATCGTTCTTAAATGATTATTAATTTGCAGTGCTTTTGCTAATAATCTTGCACCAGGATCACCAATTTGGTTTCCACTAATATCTAACGTATGAAGACATGTATTACTACCAAGAGCGTTAATAAGATTGTAGAGATCCGATTTTAATCGAGAATCTGGTAAATGCAATGCTTGCAAAACACAATCATCTTCTTGAAGCATTTGCACAAGGGCATCCATTACAACAGCAATATGTTTACTTTTCATACTAACGGTATTCCGACCCATATATAACTGTTTTATAGATTTGTTCTTTCCAATTGCAGTTATTACTTGTGCTAAATCAACATCCATATCTGTAAAAAAGTATAATTAAAACATAAAATTTAAATATTTCATTAATTATTAATGAAATTACATAATAATTTCATAATAGAATAATAAAAAGTACATACTACTATCTGAAATATCCAGCGATGCTATACAACGAACTCCATGGATACATGACTCTAACACATGAGCACCCATAGAACCTAAGTTATTTCCACTCATATCAAGTTCTAAACCAACCGTACTTTCATTACATGCCAAACCAAGTAGTAAGTGTTTTAATGCTTCTAGTGGCAATTTGCAGCAAGAAATATTTAAGTACTTTAATGAAAGTGTAGCTGTAAAAAATTGCTTAAAACTGGGAGGTATTTCTTTGGTCTTTTTGCTTGAAAAAGAGTTACGAGCAACATTTAAATGGACTAGATTCGTTGCACAACCTCGTAGTAAAGCACCAAACAGCTGAATAAAATAAATATAGAAATTAAATTTATATTTTGTTTAAATTATATTACATGAAGTTATAATACTTACACATTCTAAAGTAGTATCTGTACCACTTAGATCTAGATGAGTTAGGCTGTTAGGTTGTGCTAAAAAATTGCACAGATTCTGCAATCAAACAGAAAGTATGTTGTATATATCTTATTCAAGATATCAAGATCAGTTAATAAATTCAATTTCGTACTTTTTGTAAAAACTTACATTGATATCATCTTTTAAAGAATTTTCTGAAAGATTTAAATATTGCAAACTAGTTGGCATGCTTCTATTTAAACTCAGTGCATGTGCAATCTGACTTATTCCTTTTCCCGTTAGTCCACAATGTGCTAAATTTAATTTCTGTAAACCTTTAGGTAATTTACCAATAGGTCCGCTTAAATGTGCGCCTCCTTAAACATGGTATTAATATAAATATCATACTATTAATTGAAAAATGTATTTGTTACTTTTAGTCAGTTATTTATCTAGTAATTAGCACTAATAGAGCAAATTAATAATTTACAGTATGCAATTAGCCCACTATATAAATTTATGCATATATCTATGCTACATGTTATACATATTACACAATTGAATGTATAATGCATTGATAATTACTTAACTTAGTGAAGTAAACAATAAAATTGAAAATAAAGGATCATATTTTGAATAATAAAGGGATAAGGAACAATTTAAATGAGAAGCTCTAATAATAATAATAATTGGAAACATTAATGGTTATTTTCACACCTTGCATTAACTTGGCAATTATCCCACACAAGCTAGAGGCTCCTACAAAAATAAAAAATTTGTACAGGGATATTTTAAAAAACGTTTTAAAAACGGACCAAACTATACAAAAATAAAAATTAAACAGGTCTACGAAAAAAAGCATTATACACAAAACATTTTTTTATTTAACACTTACCTTTATCTTCAATAGTATTGTAAGATAGATCAATGGTTTGTAATATTGTATTGGCATTAGAAATTAGAGCTAATGATAATTTATGTGCAAAATCCCTAAAAAGAAATGCTTTTTCAATTTTTTATATTATAATTAACATTATGTTATTTATATACTTCTTTATTTTTACCATTTAATTCCAAGATTATCTAAATAAAGTTCCTGAATGGAAAGGGATCTGCGCATAACGTGCAACAATCTTTCTAAAGGTTCATGACTTAACTTAAGATGAGATGCCCTTAATTTTGTAAACCAAGTGTTATATTCTAAGGCAGAAATAATTGGCACCAAATCTTTTTGATCTAAGTGATCAAAATCCCTCAAATTTAATTCTCTTGTATCATGGGAAAGATATATTGTATCAACATCCTGTAAACGAAATTATATCAAATAAAATTCTGTATGAGCAATATTATGTCATAATTTACATATTTTATGTATAATAATATTACCCAAGCAACCTCTTCCCTATATGGCACACCATGTAAATCACACATGCATGCATATTGGGTTGAAAATCCACCACAAGGGCCTGTATGTCTCGTAGCTTCTGTACTCCTAGCTAATTCACTACCTCTAATGCTTTGTAATCTACTAGCTGGTATTACCTCTATTTTTCTTATAATATAACTGTAACAGAAATAGTAGTAGTAATAATAATAATAACATTAATGTTATGTATTTCAAATCTATAACAGCCATTACAGCATATAGTGACTACATACTTTAATGGTACAGTGGGAAAGATATTTCGAATTGCAGTATGTAAGGCCTCAATCATTGCATCTACTTCAGTAGTATCTGCACCTGCTCCTGTAGTAGTAAAATTGTAATATCTTTCTCCGACACTTAAAGATAACTGGTTTGCTCTTTTGGATTCTATAGATGTTATTTCTAGATAATGAAAATGACAGTCGATCTGTAAGTTAATACATAGTATGTAACAAGCTGTATTATAATGATTATGTAGACCTATCTATAGTTATAAAATAAGTATAAAGTCTTACTCTTGTGGGTACTTTGGCAGTTAAAAGAAAGAGACGACATGGTGAAAAAACCTGAAATTATAAATATTCTTTTATTAAAATATTATTCCTACTCAATCAGAATTATGAACTGTGTTACTTAAATTGTTACTCACCAGAACACGATTTTCTTGTTTATCCTGCTTTGTTTCCAATTTTACAACGTTTTTCAGTAATATCTTCACATGCTTACCAAGTAACGCTTTTACCGATTCTATAAAAAATGAATAATTTATGAAAGAATGTAACACAGCACATTGCAAAGCATATAAATGTAGTTGAAATATTTATAAAATTATGTCATAATCTAATTTGCATACTTGTAACATAAAAGCAAAATAAGTGGAGTGTTTATAAACTTTATTAAATAACAATTATTTGAAAGAATAAATATATTTTCTCGATGTATGACAGTTCGACGATACGAACGTAAACATTCAGATCAAGACAAACCATTTAAATCTTTCGTAAGTTGCGATCTGGTTGACATTTTGCTACTTGACTTATTTTCCAAACATAACCGGGTCCATTTAAGACATTCTTTTTTCTGTTACACAATAATCGAGCTTTTATAACTTGCTCAAAAAAATGTTGATAAAGGGCGATGTCACGAAACTATAAAGCAGAATAGCCGCCATATTAGCACCTGCCCGCGATTCATTTTGTTCCATTCCGGTCCGTCCCATTCTTGCAGTGTATTATTTTGAATAGTTTGTGAATACTATTGTCGTTTAGTTTATTATTAACATAATAATATTATCCAATAAGACTAAATATTTGAAATGAAAGTTGTAAACAACAGTTTTAACTATTTGATGATAATGCAAATTTGATTATCAAAATAATTTTACAGTAACAGATAGTATATGTATATGTATATTATGTATCTTTTTTATATTTACATTTCACTTATAATTAACACTTCAGATAAGAAAAAAATACTTTTAGAGTAGTTAAAACTGTTGTCCCACGGTTTACATTAATTATATCATGTAAACAAAATTATTACATGCACAGCAAATATAAAATACTAACTATTGTATAAATAAGTTTTTTTATTTTGATAACAGAATTGAGCTGGTAAAACATGTTTGCAGTAAAAAGAATTTTCAACAAAATACAAATACTTTTACATGCAACTTACTCAACAAACTCTAAACTTGTTGAAGTTATACATGAAAATGAAACAGGTAATATTATCTTCAGTATTATTATGTTTATATTTTTATTGATAATTTTATCCATTAGGTATTGCTACAATATCAATGGCAAATCCACCTGTAAATAGTTTAAGCAAAGAATTATTAAATGCTTTAAATAAATCTTTAATGGATGTACAACAAAAACAATGCAGTGGTGTTATATTGACATCCTCGTTACCAACTGTATTCTCAGCAGGACTTGACATAATGGCAATGTATAATAGAAACGAAAAGCAACTAACTGAATATTGGCAGACATTGCAAGATACGTGGTTAACTTTATATGGCTTGGAAATACCAATAGCTGCTGCTATTAATGTATTATTTTATTCACTATTAATGATATAATTAACATAATTTTATAAATGATAGTTATAATATGAACAACTATATCTTAAAAGGTATATAAATGTTTATACTGTGTATTTTTATAAAGGGTGCCAGTCCTGCTGGAGGATGTTTATTAGCAATTTCTTGTGAATATAGAGTTTTAGTTGAAGGAAAACATACCATAGGACTGAATGAAACACAGTTAGGAATTGTGGCACCGACATGGTTCAGGGAGCTTTATATTGACACAATAGGATATAGAAAAGCTGAAATGGCACTTCTACGGTAATTTATTGATGATTAGTTGACATAAACTTTTGATTACTACTAACATTTTACTTTTTAACTAATTAAAAAGTGTTAATCTAGAGGAACATTATTTCGTCCCAAAGAGGCATTAGAAATTGGACTTGTAGATGAATTAGTTTCAGATAAGACAAATGCAATTAACAAGTGCCAAAATTATATAGGAAGTTTTAAAAATATACCTTGTAAGTCTGTTTGTTTAATTACTTTTCTTGTTCTGTTTACTTATCTTTTCAGTATAATTATACCAGAAATATTTTGTAGCTAAAGGTCGACAGAAAACTAAGTCAGATTTGAGAAAACGTAATTTACTGTGGCTGAAAGAAAATCGAGAATTAGATCTTAATGAATTTTTGACACTTGTACAATTACCGAAAGTGCAAGCTGGTCTTAAACTATATATTGAATCTTTAAAACAGAAATAGAAAACAACTAAAAATTGATCTTTTATATTCTATTTTTTAATACATATATTTTTTGATACTATAACAAATGATATATATATAAATATGGTTATATATTAACATTTTATTATTTAGTAAATGCATTGTTAAAACACTTACTGTTACATTTATTTCCTAAATTATGATAACATTAATGTTTTGTGAAATGTTCACTCCCAAGAGCTAAAATAACTTCAGAGTCATCCACATTTAAATTTAATTGTTGTAATAATTGCAAAAATTCTTGTTGTTGAGAATCCGCAAAATGTGATATTTCCAATATCTGAAGATTATTTCTCTCATTTTCATTCCTATTCAATTACAATATATAGTAATCTACTTTATATAGGTCTTAAAAAATATGAAAACAAATGACTTACTTTACTAACTGCACGGTATATTCCTCAAGCCAATTTTTTATACGATTTAACATAAGATCTTCTCGAGCATCAAGTACCTACAAAATTAACTATTTTATTTCTTACTCTTTCATTGTATTCAGTTCTTACTTGTTATTATATTTTTACTTGCAAATGTTTCTCATGAGAATTAGTAAGATTGAAATTCAGAGTATCTTTATCTTCACATAAATTTAACATATGATTTGGTACTTTTGCATCGTCATCCAACCCGCTAAGGAAATACAAAATTAACCCATTAATAATATCATGATATTCTGATTCAGAATTTCGTAATTGTGAAAAGTATCCACGTATAGTTTGTAGAAATGAATCCACCATGTCATTAAGATTAACTCTAAGCACTTCATTTACGTCCTTTAACAAATAAGTTGCCTTTTAATACTTTTATTAAATAATAATTGTATGCAGTTTGTTTTAATCGAAATTTACCTCCATCTGTTCATGTAGTTCTACTTCAATAGACATTAATTTTGTCCATGCATCAATTACCATATCATTAAAATCTTCAGAAAGTTGGTGTGCTTTTTGAGTTATATCATCAAGTGTAGCACTATCTACATCACCAACTAATTTCTTCAACAACTGCTTAATATTTGATAAAATGTGGCTTTTCTTTTCTAATACTTCATTTACAATTCTATTATTATAAATAAAAGAAAATTATTATTATTACTTTAATATTATATTTATTATGTATTGTATTACTTACATTCTGCCTCGATTCTGTGATGTAATTTTACCTTTATTTACACAATCTGTAAAAGTATCTATTTCATTTTTTCGTTTTTCATTTTCTGCTAAACCCATTTCACAGAGTTCCTGACTGATTACATTAAAATTTATCTTATATTCTTCATAAGCATTTTGTGTATCTTCATTTACCATACTGAGATCTTTACCCTCTGAATACAAAATTAGTGTATGAGAACTTTATACATAAATAAATAATTATTTCTAATTTTTATGTTTTGTTAAGTTACTTCACTATTTACATCTATTATTTTTATATATGAAAATACATTTATAAACCTTTGTCATCTGCAAACATTTGATGAAAAAGTTCACCATCAAGATATTCTACAAATGCACTGGTATGGTAAGCTAATTTTTCTTCGTATTCTTTTTGTGCAAGTAATTCTTCATCTTCTTTTGCTTCCTTCTCTTGTAAAGTACATAAAGCTCTACTAAATTTTAAAATTAAAAAGAAAATATTTTTAAAAAATTTCAAATCATGAACTATTTATGATTTTATAATTACTAATGTTTTTCTATTGCTGCTTCTCGCTGTTCATTAGTTATCATTTTGTATTGATAGTAAATTAATTGAGGTATAAATGCAAGTACATATTCCACATATCCATTTTTTTCAGTGCAGGGATTTCCATGCATATTTAAACTCTGTAACTTTTTAAACTTTCTTAAATACATTACCTGAAATAATTAATTTATAAATTTAAAAATATACACATTTATAAATTTGCAAAAGTTTATTATGTTCATTACTTACATGATCCCAATCTGTTATAAGATTATTACCAATGCTAAAAATTGTAAGATTGAATAAATTATCTATGCCTTGTACAATACTAATTTCATTATTAAACAGAAGTAATATTTCCAGTTTTGTTAGATTATGTAGATTTTCAATTATACTAATACGATTGAAAGAAAGATCTAATTCCTTCAAATTAACAAGATAATCTAGATTTTCTATTTTCTCAATTATATTGTTAGACAATCTTAATTTTACAAGATTTGGTATTACCCACAGATGATCAATTTTCAAAATATCTAAAAAGGAAAAATATAAACAACTCTGTGCAACATGACTGCAATCTTACAATTATAAGAGACATACTTACTAAGAAATTCAATTCGAATTTCTTTCGTTTCATCCAATTTGATTCCATCTTCGTAAAATAGTCGACCAGCTTCACCTTTTGGTCCTTGATCAATTACCAAATTTATAAGCATTTCTTGGTTTATTACACGAGGTTGTACAAATTCTTGAAGTATTGTAGGAACATCCTCATCAATCATTTTCTTACAGAGTATTATATGTAAGTTGCACAAGTTGATTCGTTTAATTACTAAAAGAAGCCGATTAACTTGCTCTAAAGTGTTTATAATTTCAAGTTGGTTGCCGCGCAACCAGACATTTTTCTTTTACTGCGACCTCTAATGTACAATAATGCAGTTATATAAATTTAAATGTCAATCAGAAATCAAAATGATATTTTCCGTAAATATATAAAAATTACATATGTTGAATCGCGTCAAATTGTTAAGTTTCTTAGTGTTCGAATATTTGTTTATGTCGAACATCGATTCGACGAATAGTTACTTATATATTAAACGATGGAAGAATGCTTGTGTAAATTTGAATTTTGCCGAAGTAGGGGAGGAATGAGTATTTGCCATTGAGATCGAGAGCTCAGCAGATCTCAGTGGATTCACTCACTTAATCTAAACGCACCTTTACATATACACAGTTCTTGGTAGGTTACTATTCGCAGTAAATATAATGTTACCTAAATGAGAAATTAAAAGAAATTTTATATAATATACTTTTGTATAAGCAATCTCTTTAATTCCATAAATCAAAATAAAAAATGTAGTTTTAAATAATTGAAAATAAGAAAGTAAACAAAGAAAGAAAGCAACAAAATGGAAATAATTTTATTTTGCAAATATATGTAGAGTACATAATTACTAATTTTTCTGAAGTCTAAGAAATTGTTAAGAAATTTATTTTAAATTAACAATTTTAGACGTATTGAGGTTAAAGGTGCAGTTGGAACCAATCATAATACAAATCACAAAGAACTGCGTCTGATTGGTAGAGTTTCATGACACTTTGACGGCTGCCTTTATCATCGTGTGGGTCATATGATACTATCATTCAGTGGAATAATAAATTTATAATTTACTATCAAATACTGTTCCTGTCAAAATTTGGTACGTGCCTTATATATGCACAAGTAAGTCAAGCTAACAGCATCCAGTATTGAAACAGTTTTATATATCGTACAACGATGTCATTTTTTGGAGTAAATGTCAATCCATTTTCAACACCAGTAGGCCAAAAGATAGGTGAGTTCCTTATTTACCTTTATGATAAACGTCATGCTGATTATTTTAATAGACATTAATGATCATGACTTTAAACAGTTTAGTGTACATTAATAGAGATAAGTATTTAAATACTTATAGATTTCTTTCTATATGCGTATACATTTGTCATACATATGTGCGCGCGCGCACATACTCACACAGCATTAAAAATCGCCTAAAAAGTTACATTTATATGTACTTTCTGAAATTATATTTTATTAATTATTAGTAATAAAATAAGGGAAAAATTTATAAATAAATCTAAAAAAAATTAGTTAATGGAAATATGTATTATCTGTATATTCCAGAGCAAGCTACAGATGGTAGTTTGCCAAGTGAAAACTGGACGCTTAATATGGAAATATGTGATATAATAAATGAAACAGAGGATGGGCCAAGAGATGCAATTAAAGCAATTAAGCGTAGACTCAATCAAGCTGCAGGAAAGAATTATACTATAGTCATGTATACTCTTACTGTTAGTACCTAAACATTTGGTAATATTTATATTTTAGACAAGATATGTTAAAATTATTTTATACAATTAAATAATAATACAAGGTATTTATTTCTCATTAATTTCTAATTAATTTATTTGATTAGTCAGAACTTGTCATTAAAACTTATTACTTTATATAAAATTTGGATAAATGCAAAAATTCATGAATACTTATGAATTAGGTACTAGAGACATGCGTAAAAAATTGTGGAAAGCGTTTTCATGCTCTTGCTTGTTCGCGGGAGTTTATACAAGAACTAGTTAAGTTAATTGGACCAAAAAATGAACCACCAACAGCAGTGCAAGAAAAAGTTCTAAGTTTAATTCAAACATGGGCAGATACATTCCGTCATCAACCCCATACTCAAGGAGTTGTACAGGTATACCAAGAACTAAAAGTGAAAGGTATACAATTTCCAATGACAGATTTAGATGCCATGGCCCCCATTATTACTCCAGAACGAGTAAGATTATTATTATATAATTAATATCTATTACATAATTTACATAATAATTTTTTGGAAAAATTTCTTATGATTATTAATAAAATTGTAGAGCGTACCTGAATCAGAACAAAGTGTTATAAATGTTTCTACGACTGAACAGCAATCAATAACACCTACAACGTTACAAAATCAGCAATCTCAAATTCAATCTTCAGGACAGTTAACTCAATTGAATGAACAACAAATGGCTAAATTACAAAGTGAACTTGATGTTGTACAAGGAAACATGCATGTTTTATCAGAAATGTTGGCATATTTTACCAGTTCTGATCAAAACAATAGCCAACAACCAGATCCTGCTGATTTTGAGCTTTTAACTGTATGAATACACATATATATTTTATAGTATAATAGAAAAAGTTCTAATTATATAGTATGCTAAACACTTTCACAATAATATCAATAAATAAAATAAATCAAGATATTCGTTAATATATGGTCATGCATTTTTATATTTAAAGGAACTTCATTCTACATGCAAAGCAATGCAAGAACGAGTTGTGGATTTAATTGGAAAATTGGCACATGATGAAATGACAGCAGAATTATTACGCATTAATGATGAATTGAATAATTTATTTTTGCGTTATTCGCGTTACACAAAAAATAAAGCTGTGGCTGCAAGTGCCATTTTGGCACAAACAATTGGTCACCCACCAAACATAGATACCGCTTCATCAAATACTAAAAAAGAAGCTGATTCTCTTATAGATTTATCAGATGAAACTGATACTTTAGAAAATAAAATTACAGGATTGGGTACGTAGTACATCTTGTAATAAATAAATAATACATTTTAAATTGTTTTATATTAAATTGCAGACATATCTGATAACGCGGATAAAAATAGGATAGATCGAAAAGAAAAGAAAGAAGGTGATAGTGATGAATTTGATATGTTTGCACAGTCACGTAACACGACCTACGAAACTACGAAGAACAGGTTTCTGATATTTAAACAATTTTTAATTTTATTTATAATTATTTATCATGTAATACTAACTTATATCAATTACAGTGGTAGCAAGTATGAAGATAATTTGGAGCAGGTGAGCGGAGGAAGCCTCAGTACTGCGATTCTCAACCGCAGTAATCCTAAATATCCCCAACAGACTGCTTCTACAGTTGCTCCTACTACTGCTACTTCTGTGTGTAACCCCCGCTCTTACTATATTAATTATTAAAAAGCATTTAGTCGATATTACTAACTAACTGATATAGTGTTAATTATTTATTTAGTTTAAAAAACATTAAGTTTAATAGAAACACAAGAAAGACTTTATATAAACTTGACCTTATTATATTAATAATTTAGTTATGAATTTATACAAAGAGCTTAGAATTATCTATCTTAATAGAGGTAAGAACATCGTATTAATCCAGTTTTATAATATTTGAACATTATGTTTTGATTAATTTAATAGCTTGAAGTAAAAGTTATTTTTCTTTAATGCATAGCTTTTTAGAGCATGAAATATTCGATTTTATTCATTTTGCTATTTTTGCATACGTATGTATATACTGGACTGTCGAACTAATGATTTAGTTAATTTTTTCCGTTATATCATTTATGATGTTACTATATTCCAATTATATCTATATACAAATACATACAAAACTATGTTGAACATAATGGCATATTTCTTAAATGTATTCAAATATATAGTAGAAAAAGACAAATATAAAAAATAATTTGGAGTATGTAACTAATTGTTAAAGTGCAAAATGTTCGATAGTTTTAATAGTATGTTTATACCTATATATTAATGTTTCATGCATTTCAGAAATTGATTCAGAAGAATTTAAAAATAACGAGGAAAGTTGATACAACCATACGTTCCATTTTATCTTATTTATGAAATGTAATTTTATACTGCATTATGTAGTATTTAATTTATGTAGCATTTAGTATTTACTTTCACAAGTACTCAAAATGATTATCTTGTAGTTCAGTACATGCTCGCAGCCAGTTTGTCATTGATTCCTAAAATTCTGATAAGTAATGTTTTTATTCATAAAAAGAACTGAGCTTACTCAAAAAACATTATGTTATTATTTACAAAATATTTGAATGTATCATATAAAAGATGTAATTTGTAGACAAAGTAGGAAGAGTTATACTATGTTACAAGGGAGATTAAGTAGAGCATATAGTTATATAAATCTTTTTCATTATTTTCAAATACTAAATCAATTTCTGTAATGAATTCCACATATTACAAGACACTTGGTATGTACATACACATGTATATATTATATTTAGTTATTTTGTTGAATGTGTTTATTTTTATTTCTTGCTCTTTGTTTTAACATTCAGCTGAACCGGGAATCTGAATTTAATGAAATGGCAGCTTGGTTAGATCATACGGTAAGCCTGTGTAATAGTAAAACAAAAACTAATTCTTTCCAATTTCTCTTTTCAAAATTAAACCTAAAAATGTATGGAAATAATATTATTCAATAATTGGATCTAAAATAATATAATTATTTTCATAGAGATAGGGAAATCTTATCTTAATTTATTAGCAATTAATTACAATGTTCCAAAAATCTTTTAATTATATTTATTACTATTAAAATATTCTGTATAATATAAATATAAAATATTCTGCAATAATTGTTAAAGTATAATTTTACTTTCTTTTGTAGCCAGGAGCACATGGTGATCAGGAATCTTTAACATCATCGGAATTTGAACGTTTCTTAGCAGAAAGAGCTGCTGCAGCTGAAGCTTTACCTACTCTACCTGTAACTACTACTGCTACTGGAACAACAAATTCTGAAAATTCTAACATTCAACGTCAAATTAATAAGGATCAGGATAAATCTTTATTTGCCCTTTAAACATAACTTTAATTTTTAAGAAATTTAAAGAAGTTAAGTTTGATCTAATTTAATATTGAAAAACTACATTCTCTCATAAATCACTGCTTCTAGTAACACTTCTGATATCAGAAGTTATAATAAAACAAGTGAAAAAAGTAAAAGAAAAATAAGGAAAAAGAAAATGCTTTGCACTTATATGTACTTAAGAATGTAATTAATACTACATGACCATAAATTAATATTTCATTACGTTGTAAAAATTTTGAAATAATGAGTAATTTGTTTTAAAATTGAAATGATCATTACATATAAACGTTATGTAATACAAAAATAGAAATATTAATTTATATTATTTGTACATAAAAGGACACATTGTATTCAAAATAACATTTATATTGCAATGTGTTTTCTCATGCCTTGGAGCAACATAAAAATTATTGACTTGTGTAATTACATTCTTTAAATTTGCAGATTGAAATGCAAAGAAATGAATATTTCGTCAAATAACTGACTTTATTAAATTATAGATGGAAATATTTCTCTGTGTTAAATTTAATTGTTTCGATTATACTGGATCTTCTGTATAAATATAGTATATATTTACTTTTGTAATAAGTTTAGTTTCTATTAAGTATTATTATTATTATAGAGTAATATAAATTCATTATTATTAGTATTGTTATAATTACGTATTGATATTACCAATTATTAATATATTTTAAAATTATGACATAAGTATATCATTGATAAAGGCGAATTTTTATGTAAATTTTTTTTGTAATGTTAAAATATTCTTGCTTGGGCAAAATCTATATGTTAAATATGTTGTATATTATAAAAAGATTTGATATTCTTTATAATAGAAATGACAGAATTGTGTTGAAATATTTGATTTTATGAAACTACTATGTATCATATTCTTTCTACTGATGAATATTTTATTTTGATATCAGATAGTAAAATATTTTTACTACATATGTATTACTTTTGACAAATATTGTAACTTATAATAACACTGAACATATTAAGTTTTATTATTCAGAAAGAAATGAAATGCTTTGTTTCTGTATGTTCATATTTTTCATATAGATATAAATTAAATCATAAAACAAAATAAATTTTTTTATTTATAAATCATGTTAATAATTCATATTATGATTACATACTAATTAATTTTCTTGCATGTAATAATTTAAGGAACTGTTATTTTATTTAATATAATCATTTCAATTAGTATTGAATGTTGAAAGAATTAAAATTATTTTCTGTTTTCATAAGTTCCACAGTATATTTTAAATTATAAAATTGTTACATATTGTATATAATGTTCTAATTTATATATAATTTGTAATAATCTTTCCTATGTTCCACTACATTAACAAGCATGTTTTTGACAAATTTTAATTCTTATAATATAAAAGTAGTATCAAATCACAATGAAGCAAAAAAAAGTTATTACATAATGTAACAATACATCATTTATGGTTCATTTGTATGAATTGGTAATTCATTAATATTTTATTTATAATATAAAGTATAAAATTATAATTGTTAGAAAAAGGTTTAAGTAAATTTGCTGGATATAAAACTTTTTCATTACTTAAAAATAAAATGCATCATTAAATGTAATATAAGAATGTAAAGAAGGATTATAATGAGGTTTTATTTTCGTTAACGAAAATGCTTTCATATTCATTAACCACGTGCTTCGTATTATATTAATCTGTTGTGGTTTATGAAAATATATTCCTATTGAAAATTTATAAAATATGAGTCAATTAATTAAGGCTACAAGTCAAATTTAACATAAAATCCTTGATTATAAGAAATAATATTACGTAAACTGTTTCCGCCATTCATGATATAAAGATACTAAGATTTAAATTTTTCAAATTAATCCATCAATGTGTACGTATATGTTTGTTAATGTGTGGATAGTACTGCGATATAACGAGTTAAGGTCACGTGGTTCACTCATCGTGTATTTCATGCTGATCACTTCAACCCGTGTGGTTGATCTATTCGGTAGTGGTTCGAATCGCGTGTGATTTAGTTGATTCTAAACTAAGAATTTAAGATTAACCTCGGATGATCTGGTATTGTAAATATAATACGCAGTTATTATTGTGCTCTTCTTACAAAGAATATGTATACTGTATCAAAAGGACCTAGCAAAATCGTCGCCAAGACAAGAAGAGGTACTCTGATGCTTGAACAATATTTAATTATGTTTGTAAGTAATTACAACATTGTAATCACTTAATGTCATAACGTTTCAGGAATTAGTCAGAATCTTGAGAGGTTAGAGACTTTACGCGATTTAACGAGAAAAGCGGATCCTGATGATGACCATGAGAGCACCCGGTAAGTAGTTCCTTAACCCATCTTAACTCTGCTTCATCATTTTCCTCTCTCTCTTTTTGTACTTTCAGCATTTCAATATTACGCAATTCATATTTCTCCATAAAAAACAAGCATGTGTAAGCTGTGTATTATTCTTCTTAAGAATCGTAAATTATAATTGATAAAATGTCATACAGAAATATTACATGCTTAAGAAAAATTGTATAGTATAGAATATTTATTTATATTAATATGGGCAATAAAATTAATATTTATTTCACAGCCATGTACCAAAACCAGTGTTTCATATGAATGGAAAATCTAAACTCAGTTCACAGAGGCATCAAATACAGGAAGTTATTACACCTCAACATGAGGAACTTATTAAATTTGTTTATGAATGTAGGTTGAAAATTCTTAAGCAAACTGTTTAAACAGTGAATTGTGAAAACTCAAAAAAATAATGTAAATTTTAATTACATAAAATATAAAATAATGAATTCATATCTATGATTACATATTAATGTCATTTTATAACATAGATATCATGATTTTTTTTATTAGCATGGAACCAAGTTAATACACGGCAAAGAAGTGAATCTTCTGATGGTTCAGATTGTTCAGAGCCTTCTAGTAAGTTTCAGTTGATATTAATTAAATTAGTTTATTATATAAATGTTTGTCTTTATAATTATGTTAAAGAAACAAATTGAAATTAAATATTTCATTTGTTTCAGGTCCTAACTCTATAGTATATTATAATGATGGTGAACCAAATGATAGTCTTCAAGGTAAGTTAATTTCTTTTTAAAAATGTATGAACATTTTATGCTAAACACTTGTTACATTTTACAAATATTTTTATTAATTATTTGGTATAAAATATTTTGTTTAATCTAAAGTTTAATGATAATTGTTTCTGTCTAATATTAATTTTATAGTTACATATTACATTAATACATTAAACATAAGCTAATTTCTCTTTTCCAGATTTTAAACCATTTGATTTGGAATCATGGTGGGGTAAACGATTATTTAATAATATCACAAAATCACTTTGAGAAAAAAAGAAATCTGTAAAAGCTATGAAGATATATATTACAGTAGTATAATATGGCAGACAGTGCGAAACATTAGCCTGATTTATGTTTTAAATTAACTTGAAAACAGTGAATAATATATAAACTTAAAGTTAAAAAATGAACTCACTTTACAAGATTCCAAAGAACTGCAATTGATGAAGTAAACCAGTTATATAATTCATACATGATGTATTTGTTACAATTAATTACATATGTATTTTTTGTGAAAATGTAAATGAACTTTTTAGTACATATGAGACTTGAAAGTTCAAATTTGAATTTATTGGAAGTTTTGTACACACACACACAACATATATATACACATATATATATATGAACAGAAATATATTTCTACTGTTACTGTTACGTATGTGATAATATCTGTATGAAACAATATTTCTACAAAAATTAAAAAAGAATTTGTTGATTTTTATTAATTTTATACATATTTTTGTTCATACTGTTATTTTGTTAGATATTTTTTTCAATGTTGCTACATATTTTTAAAACTACTCAAATTTTAAAGAGTATGTAAGTGTACAGAAACTTTCTTTAAATGTAAAAATAATATAAAATTCAAATTAAATGATAAAAGAATTAATATAATACAATCGTTATTTTCGTTTGTAGATTTTTAAAATAGTACAAGTGAAGACATAGTTCATAAATACATACCAGATAGGGTTAAGTACACATAAAGATCCCTGCGTGGTATGAATGCAGTGTGAAAATAATGAATTTTTAATCTCAGAATGATGTACATATTACATGCATTGATTGTGTGAATGCATGATACATTACTGATATTGTTACGACAATTGTATCTAAATACTTTTATGTAAGCAACCTTTAGTATAACTTTGTAGACTGATAATGTTTAAGATTGTTATATGATTACAAGACAAAATGAAATTTGTCATTAATGTATTTGCAAGCTTCGCATTCAAAAATTTTATTCTACATTGATCTGAAATAAAATTTTCTAAATTGTTTGTTTTATTTGCACTTAAGGGATTGACTACTTAAGATTTGAAAATAAAATTATGGTATTTTTAAAAAGCAGAGCTTGCAGAAGTAGTCGAAATGTAGTGTAATATTTGGCCGTTTAAGGCTGAATTATGCAATTATAAATAAATGCATCTTTATATACAGTATCATTTTATTCTTAATCTTTAAATTATTGTCTTGTGTTTAATTTTACACTAAATGTAAGACCTTTTGTTTTATTTAAATTACATTTTTATACTTTTTAGAAAAGATATATACAAAGTATCCTATGTTTCCAAGACAAATTCATTTTCAGAATAGAGAGAAAAGAATGTTGTAATGCAAAAATTGAATGGCATAAGGAGATTTATCTTCGATTATATCGACGATAACAAAGTATGTATAAATTGATAATTGCTAATAACAGACAGCAGTTTGTACTTTGATGCTTTTGAGATAATAGAATTATATACTTCTTTATGTAAACAAATTCTTTCAAAGTCAACAAAAATTAACAATTCGTAAGGTGTTACAAATTTAAAAATGTTTTATACAGAAATTTGAAATATTTTATAAATTGTTAATTTTTTTTATATGTTATTCTAATAATTTTTTATACAGAATGGTTCAAAGAAACGATCTGCGTTATTTTTTTATGCTCTCTTCCATTCATAGAAAAAAAAGTTCTTAAAAAATAATATTCAACGTTTTTTTTTATTTTCCTTCGTCTTTATTTTAAAATTACAGTTTGTCTCATTGTCAATTGTAAATGACACTGTATAGCAACATAATTATGCAAAGGATTAGTTGTGAATGCATATTTAAATGTACAGTAAAGCCTCAAAAGCAAATCATTCAAGTCAAATTATTGCTTATATCGTGTAGCTCCCACATTCATTGAAATTTACTGAACGTAGAAAAAGACAGCGGGCAACGAAAATGACCGAATGACCAAAAGAAAATAAACAGTCACATAACAGTGAGACAACTCTAATATTAGAATAAGAATTTTTGATTTTTCATTTTTTTGTTATGAAACTTTTACCAGTATATTTGTGACATTTTCCTAATTAAAATGAAGTCAAACACAGCATAATTCGAAACATATCTAGTTGTAATTACAGATATTTCACTTATATCGGGGGCTTTACCCTAATAAGTTATTATGAGTAAATATATCCCTAATTACGTTGTCTTTGATCTCATTTTAATCAGGAAAGTGCCAAAAATATATTAGTAATAGTTTGATAATAAAGAAGTAAGAAAGTTCTATCCTTGCATCGATTTATTGCACAGATATACCTAGTAGCCCGGATCACATCACAGTTCTTCGTGAGCAATTTCCCAACATTTCGACGAGTCTACTCGTCAGTGGGGAGGATAATTTTTTTATTCATATTGTATAGATCATTTTCGCTTATATTGAAAGCTTTATCTTTATGTGTCTAGAAGTTAATTCTTTAACAAATATAATTATTTTTAATTGTACGTTTTAATGAAATCTGTTGTAGGTTTTTATAGCTGAATTATTGTATATTTAGGTTACTTATTTCATTAACCTTTTCAGTTCATATATAGAAGATATATGTATACCAATAAAAAATTGATTCAAGACATATAGTTAGTTATATAATATTTATATAGAGAAATATGTCTACATTAATACATGATTATGCAAATGAAATAATTGGTAAAAGTCTTTTGGGACTAACAAAATTACATAGTGGTTTAAGTGTACTGGAAGATTGTAATACAATCTTACGTAAAGATTATATAAATATGACTGGGAAGGTAAGGAACTTTTTATGTTTGAAAGAAAATAGTTCAAATATAAAATGGTATGTTATATTAATTACAGGTAAAATTAATATCTGGTGGCAAAGCAGAAAATGAATTAACATATACAGGATTTGTAGGTCCTGGTATGTTAACAGCAGCGATTTTAGGAAATACTTTTTGTGCACCTCCAGTTAATAATATTTTGAAAGTTATAGAAGAAGTTGGATTTGATCATGCTACTGGTAATGAAATATAAATGTGATTGCATTGCAAGATACATATCTTCATTTTAAATTAGCATTTATAACTTAAAATCTTGGCTTTAAATCTCAAAGCTACAATGTTCTAAGTTTCAAGGAAAGTATATTAAACAAGCAAAAATCTTTGTACCAAATATGGACTTATCATCATTCTTACACTATTATATTAAAAAATAAATGATTTAGAGTGAACTAATTTTTACTATCAGAAAGAGTGAAAAATTTTACACAGAGAACATGTAAATTGTAATTTTTTAAAGAGTGGACTTAGTACACTGTGTTTCTGAGATCCTGAAATGATAAGTTATCCAAAAATAATAATGAATATATTCATTAATTCATTTATTTATTCACAGGAATATTGCTAATTGTTCAAAATTATGCTGAATATATAATAAATTTTACTTCAGCTAAATTACGTGCTGAAGCAAAAGGATATAATGTCAAAATAATCACAATAAATAATACATCACATTATTTTGAAAGTATTACTGAAGAAAAAAATTTGTTACCATTAACTTTTATCTGTAAAATAGCTGGAGCTATGTCAGAAGAAGGAAAGGATATAAATGAGATCTACTTTCTTTGTAACTCTATTGCAAGCAGTGGAGAAATAGTTTCTTTAAAAGCAGGTAAAATTATTAAAAAATTATATTGACATAGCAATGTAATACAGAAAAAATTGATATCTTTCAGAATATGAAAGTATACTATCTAAGGAACATGAAATAGAAGTATTTTCAAATTTAGCTAAGCAAACACTAAAACCTATAATAAATATATTGAATTTAGAATCAGAAGATCAAAGTAATACACATACATATGAAACCAAAACATTTCATATTGGCCATGAGGTTGCAATTTTAGTCAATAATTTTGGTATTGTAAAGGAATCAAATATTTATAAATTTCATTTGCTCATTTCAATGTTGTCTTTATACTTATTTTTTTAGGTTGTAATCAAGTAGAAACAAATATTTTTATCTTAGAACTCCTAAAACAAATAGAAAAATGTGGTTTAAAAATGAAAAGAATATATGTAAAATCATTGGTGACTAAAAACATTGGTTTTCATGTTTGTTTATTAAATCTTTCGTTTACTACAATATTAATTAAATATTTAGATCTTCCATCATATGCACCTGCTTGGCCAAAAGTGTTAACATTTGAAATAATGAATATTAAAAATGTAATAGTTCCATACATCTAAGTTATGTTTTGGTTTAATTGACCCAATTATAATTTAAAATTAATTTTCAGGATGATACAACACAACTAATTATATCAAAAAGGTATTCTAAGGTAATTAAGTTTTCATGATTCATTTATATGATAATACTATCTCAAATTTATTAAGAAAATAAAATCTGAATGCAGAATATCACTACATATGACACAAAAATACATGGACCGATATTTAGTTATAAAACTAGTCAATTATTTTTATCCATCATATCAATGGCATGTGAAGCAATAATAGCATGTACAAAACAATTAAATAAAATGGATGAACAATTCGGCAATGGGAATTGTGGTACAAATCTTGCACGTGGAGCTAATGCAATACAACAAGCTATTCAGGTTATATATTATTTGATAAACAAAAGAAATATTCGATTTTAAATAGAACAACATTTTACAGGAAAATAAAATATTGGGAACAAATGTGTATGCAGCATTTACACAAATTAGTCAAATTATTGAAAGAACAGTGGGTGGTTCACAAGGAGGATTATACTCTTTACTATTTTACAATGTTGCCAAAGTAAGTTACAGATAATTATAATGTAAATTGACATCACAAGAACATATTTTTTAGACTTTTTCAGAATACAACAGTAATAAAGAAGTAACAGCAGATATGTGGTTACATGCATTAAATAAAGCAAACGAAACAATAAAGCAACTTGGAATATTTTCTGTAAATGACCAAATACTATTAACTGTTTTAACAACAATAGAAAAAGATTTAAGAAATGGATTGAATACAAGCATGGATCCTATTGATGCATTTGCTATGATTGTAAAAACTGCGGAAAACTTTGCTATAAATACTTCCTACACACAGTCTTCGCATAGAGAAGGATATAAAGTATTATAATCTATTTTTTTCGTATATTTATTTATTTATATAATGTATACAATTTATAAGAGACAATATACTCTATTTCAACTAACTAAAAAAATTTATTCAAAATATATGTTACAGGAACTTAAGTATCCTAATCCTCAAGCACATGCAGTGGGTATATGGATGAGAGCTGCATACGAAGTTACTAAATTAAAATTGAATTATAATTAAAAAACATGATCATAATAAAAAAACAGATAAATTTATTATATTCCTTATTTTTAAGTGATCTACGTAATTCGGAAGTCCATAATATTATTTTTGCAAAATTAATTGTATATATGCTATGATTTTGTATGATTTATATTAAAATAAGTTTATTAAACTGGAACTCATTAATGTTTAAAGATTTATTAATTGATTAATTGATATTTTCATATTATGTATCTCGTTTTATAATGAATAATATTTTATATATGTATAAATATTTCTCTGTTTTTTTACTTGTACGAGGTCGTTGCAAGTTCAGGTGTATGTATATGTATATAAATACGATTCATCCAATAAATGATATATGTAAATGTGTGTACTATACAGATATGTATAAAAGATTATCATAATGTCACGTGCTCCTGGCTTGCTTTCGTTTCTGGCTTATCACGTGAAAAAGCAGAAAAAAGTCAATTTCATTGTTTTTAAAACGTGAACTAAAAGTAGATAAATAACATATTCTCATTGTGTTTTTTCAGTAGCTATAATTTGTGACTGCTACTAGACCCAGAGGTTATGTTGAAAATTATTATAATTCGAACTTTTATAATCGTTAAACATGTATTTATAATATAATATTTGATATTATGTTTAATTTTCGTCAAAATCTAACATGTTTGTATCCATAAAACATATGTATTGAACATAATAAGAATAATAAAGCAATGAAAATACATGAAGAATAATAAATTTGTAATACTCGTACAAAGAAATTACATTAACAATGAATGCTGTGATTGCTTTATGTATTTTTTGTGAATCACATGGACCTAAAGTAATATTCACAACTCAAACGTATCGTAATTACGATAATCAAAGTACAGAGAAATTAAAATTTTATGGACCAAAAGAAATATTAAGACGGAGTCAAAATATTGTTGAAGATGGGCAGTATGAATGCGAAGGATGTCAAAGCATTGGCAATGTGAAGTACCTAAGTAACGAACATGAAACTAGGACATCATTCCTTTCTGCTCAACAGTCATTAACGCAAGATATTTGGTGCCTGTTAAAACATGCATGTTTTAGGTATAATAATTATACAACAATAATACATTTGCAGTCCAGAGCAAAAATGTATACCCTACTCATACATCCTTGCAAGCAATAGGACTATTTATTTTGAATTCCCCTGACCTCTATTTGAGTCAGAGAATATGTGAGTAGGGAGTACAGTGACTCTTATTTGGGTCAGGGGACTATGAATGTGTTAAGTTTATTATATGTTTTATTAAAATGAATATATGGTATATATGTTGAAGAACTAAAAATTATATTTTAATTTTAATTATTTAAGGAGTTTAAGCTGTGAAGTACATCCTGGTAAAGAAGGTGTTTGCTACTTTGGAGATGAATATAGGGGGCATGTTTTAAGTCATACATTTACATTAAAAGATGCCCAGGTGAATTATGCAACGAAAAAGCATGTTTGGTAGCTATTACAACAAATTATTCAAATCATGTCAATAATTCTAATTTTAATATTTAGATAAAAATAAAAGGAAACGTCATTTATGTAAAGTAATCTTTCTTTCTTTCTTTCTAGGCAAGAGGTTTTCGCAAATGGTGCAGTTTCATTGTTTTCATGAGAGACAAACAATTTCTCTTGAACATGTGGCCTTTTTTAGTTGACAATTTAAAAGAAGTAATTAGAGAGCTACAAGACTTTGCTGAAAAGAAATACAATGCAGAAGAAGCAGAGTGTCCACAAAGAATTGTTCGTTTGTCGACTAACAATGGATCAGGTTCATATAATAGTTCAAACAAACAGCCTAGAACTTTAACCAACATAACTAATGAAAAACACGTTTTTATACGGTATGTTTTGAATTTTTTAATAACAATATTTAATACATATTTATAAACTATAATATTAACAAATTGTAATTAAATTAGAATCCACATGTGGTTAGTATGGATTCTTAGTGCAGGAGCAAGACATTTTGTGGAAATTTTTCCCATGAGTTTGTTAGATGATGAATTAAACTACAATTTGGAGCATCAGATTGGTTTGTATTATGAAAACAATATATGTGCAAAAAGTTATAAATTAAAATTTATTTTGTTTCAAAAAAAATTTGTTTCAGAAACTGAAGATGGATTCACTTTAGTAAATGCTAAATTGCCTATAAATTTAAATTTAAATTCAAATGAACAAGAAATAACATCTGAATTCTCAGAAGTCTCGGGAAAATCCACTACAGTAATACTTAGAGATTTAAGAATCACATTGGGAAAAGAACAGTTTAGGCAACTTTTATATTCTAGTTTAACAGGTGTTCAAATTTTGGTAAGAGGTCCAAATATTCAAAGATTGGAATCTTTGTATGGACTTAGTTCTCTTATTCCACGTGCATGTAGAAGAGTTAAAACTCAAGCAACAGAATATATGGATCCTAATAAGTGTAACTTTATTGGTACTTATATTCTATTTAGGACAAAAAATCTAGTATTAATTTGAAACTTTGTATGAAATATTTTATAAGTTATTTTGTTAATTTTAGGTGTGGATACATCAGTGGCTGTACCTTTACCATGTGCAAATGTATGTAGATTGGATATTATATCTGGTGAGCATAAAATTGAAAATTCAAGCTCGCATGTTGTTAGATGGACAGGTACATTACCACTTAAGCTTCCAACGTTGCTGACAAAGATTGAAAAATCACTTGATAATGAAAAACTTGGAAATTCTACTCTTAAAGCACATTTTGCTGCATTACAAGAAGAATGGGCAAAGTATAGTTATTAGATATTTATGAAATAAATTTTATTTGATATTCATAAGTTAATATAATTTTTGGTTTAATTACAGCATAGCAAAAGTAGTCCATGCCATGAGAGGTCGTGGACATAGTGGAGATCTTTCTGGACTTATGCTTAGCTTAGGTGCTGGACCTCATGATAAAAAATTATTAGATGCTTGGTCAATGGGATTACCGCCAAATCCAGCATAACTTTATAATCAATTTAAAATGTTTTACGTGTTGTAGAGTATTATTTGGTAACAATTAATTTAATATACGTATATTCTGCTATTTGTATTTTAAATTTGTTCTTTCAATATTTATATATTCAAGGTTGTGCATCATTTTTATTTACAATATAGTCAGAAAATAAGAATAAGTATTAATATCAGTGTAAAATAAATTATTTCATACACATTAATAGCAATTGAATTTTTAATCCATTTTAAATTACATTTATAGTCTTAAGGAAATAAATAATTACCTTATATTTAAATATTCAATATTCTGTGTAAAATTAATAATAATAGATATTTAAAATAATATTCTCTTGACATTCTTATCAAATAATTTCTGTTAATTTGTTTCCATATTCATTATTTTATTATATTTCAAATTAAGCGCCAAACAATTATATATTTTTAAAAAATTTTTACATATGTCATATGTGATCCACGTATAAAGTACATATCCAGGCTGCATGTGTGTATTAAATATTTTTTCTTCTTTCATGATTTGAATGCGTTGCAATTAATTAATTTTAGTCGGTATGATATATTTATTATAAATTAAATATAGTTCGAAAATATAGAAAAAGCGCTTTTTTAAATGGAAGTTGACTCGCCATTAGTATACCGTCGCAAATCATTTAAGTTTCAAGATTTTGAGAAGTTTAAAATTCTTTCAAAGAATTTTATGAAACAGTACTGTAACATATACATTGCACGATTAGCAGCATTAAAAGATCATCTCTCGCAAAAGGCGAAAATCAAGTGGGGTAAATATATTTACAAAGGTTACGTCTATTATAATTCTAGGTTATTTTTTTAATACATATTATGTTGTTACAGCACAACACAAAGTTGTTACGATATCGGAAGTTGCTGAAAGAACTGAAAGTACTAATTGTATCTTAATAGGAACATTATATAAACATCAGGAATTAAAGCCATCAATATTACGTGAACTTAGTGAAGAATTACAATTAGCAACTCAACCGGCCAGGTCAAATTATGCATCATTTAAAGATGTATTATATTTGGAGGATGAATCATTACGTATTAAATTGGTCGGTAATCACATGAATATTCAAGATGTAGTTACCGGTGTTATTTGTGCTGTATTAGGGCATGAGTTGGAAAATGGTTCATTTTTAGTAAATATTGATATTATCTATTTATAATTTATAAAAATTGAAAATAATTTGTTTTATTTCAATACATAAGATATTAATTATAGGTAATAGATTGGTGTTTCCCAGGATGTTGTCCAAAACCTTCAGCATTTAACAAGTTGTCATCAGATAAAGGAAAAATTTTAATAATGTCAGGATTAGATCTAGCAAATAATACACATTTATTAAGTTTAAATCTTTTATCTGAATGGATAACTGGAATGATTGGTTGTAAAAAAAATCAAAAAGAGGTGGCATCCATTGTGTGTATTATTATAGCAGGTATTTAGTTTATATTAGCTATAATAACAACTTAAAATAAATAATAATGACATTAACTTAGGAAACAGCATAAGAGGATCAGTGGAAACACATAGTCATAAAGGATATTTTGAAAATAAAGCACACGATGAAGCTGTATTCAAAGAGACAGCAACAATGGCTCACAGATTAGACAATTTTCTTCATCCTATTGTACAATGCTGCCCCATAATATTACTATCTGGAGAATTTGATCCAACGTGTCTTACAATACCTCAACAGCCACTTCATCCTTGTATATTGCCTCAATGTGCTAGGTAGTACAATATATATGTATATCATAAAACAATAAAATATTTCTTATATTTATATAATTTAGGTTTAAAAGTTTCTATGGAGCAACTAATCCATGGATTGGTAGTATCAATTCCTGTATTATAGCTGGATCTAGCGGTCAACCAATTATAGATATTATGAAAGTTGCTGGTCTTGCTAATGTTTCACCATTGACATGGTTAGAACGTACATTAGATTGGCAACATTATGCACCAACAGCACCAGATACTATACCAACTTATCCATTTTGCAAGGCTGATCCATTTGTTATGACAGAATGTCCTGATGTATATTTTGCTGGTAATATGGATAAATATGATACTAAACTACTCACAGGTAAGAATATTCTTCATTGTGTTTTATTTTTATATTATCATAAGAAACTAGCTTTTGTAATACTGAGCATGTATCCACAGCAGAGGAAGGACAAATAATTAGGTTGATATGCATCCCAAAATTTTCTAAGACACAAACAGTTGTGTTAGTTGATTTACAAGATTTAAAATGTTGGCCTATTTCTTTTGTTGTTAATTAATTTATTAATGCATTTAATTACTATGTCTTAAAACATGGACATAAAATAATAATGAAATGCATAATTTTTTTTTATAACTTTAACATAATTTGTACATAGTAAATATATTATTTATTCCAAAAATTCATGAATTTACTTGTTTGTACCTTTTTCATATTTACATCTTTTCTTAAAAGTTAAATTTTATAATAATATCATAATTTCTCTTTATGTATTGAAATAACAAATATCATATGAATAAATAAATAAATAAATTTTTATTTGCTTTTTATTTTCACATGTATATTTGGAAAGATAAATTTCAGGTTAACAAATTAGTTATATATTTTATAAATTTGTTATATTTCTTTATATCAATAAAATTATATTTTAGTTGTTCATGCATATACATCATAGTGTAGGCATTTCCTGAATTAACAATACTTGATTTAATATTTGGAACAATATACCATGCACTTTATAATTAAAAAATAATTTCAGAAAATATTTTGATATATACACATTCATTAATGTTGACCTTTCTTAATATTATAATACTATTTTATATTATGAAAATATTAGTATTCTTTGGCACAATAGTTTATATAATATTTTTAAGAAGTACAAATAAATTGAAATAAATTAGATTAAAATTAAGTATTGATTTCTAAGTTTAGCAATTTCAACTTATCTTTCTCTATTTGTCAATACTTAAATCATATTAAAATTTTAGTGACACATTCAAACAAGGTATTCTTGAAGTAACTTTTATATTCAAACTAATTTTAATGTTAATAAATAATTTTCATTATTTTATAGGCCTGCACTATTTTTAGAATCATGTTTTTTTTACAAATGATTATTCTGGTAAATATTAAAAATTCCCTAACTACAAGATTTTGAAGGAATTGGAATATTCATATTCAGGCAAATATTCATGTTTTTGGATGATTCTTGAGATTCAGAAACTTCTGTTTGCTGATCTGTAGTTTTTTCTTCATTTCTCATTTCACATATAACATCTGTCAGGGCAACTATATAATTTTTTGCCAGAGTTAATGTTTCAATTTTGGATAATCGTCTTTCTTTAGTTACATGTGGAATTACTTCACGTAATGACTATAAAATGGAATAATTTAAATCATCCTAAAAGTAGATAATTCTACACAAAGATCATTGAAAATATTTTTACCTGAAATGCATCATTCAAACTATGCATTCTCATTCTTTCTCTTTCATTACTTTCCAATCTTCTAAGAGTTCTTTCTCTAGGTGTTGTTCCTCTAGAGGATTTCGATAATTTTAATCCAGATTTTTCAGTTCGCCTAATATTTCGTTTCACTGTTTTATTAGCCTGTGATTGTTGTTTAGGCCATTTTCCCTCCCACTTATCCCCATTCATTATTTTGGATGTCATTCAAAAATATTCCTTTTAAAATTAATAATACAATTAATATTGTATAAATTAACATTACCGGTAGTATCTTCTGCTTTTCTTTTTTTTAAACATATTCAGTAATTTAACTTCATTAATATTCATAATGAACTTTAAATAATAGATGAAATGACTTAGTAAACAGTATTTCACATCAATCTATGAACAAATATTCTTAATTAAATAAAACGATAAATTATTTGATATTAAAAAATTATTATCAAAATTATGTCTATGTACTTACAGATCACCAATGTAATGTTTAATTATTATCTGATCAACGAACAAATAATATATAACAGTAACAATATATTTATGTTTATATTGATATTTCTGAAGTAATAATTTTTAGTTGCTCATTTCTTTGATATACTTATAAACAAAATAAAGTATTAGTTAACTTATATTATGCAAAACATTTTTAAATATTTGAACTATCTGCACGCTACCGCGTGTACTTGTTGAGCCACGTTGGAACAACGACTGACGTCGCGATGCCGGGGTGCGGCCGAAACAACCTTCTACCCCCGGGAACTATGTAATCTACCCCGTGACCTTTTCTTAATAACATTTTCATACCATTTGATTTTTAATTTTATTTCGCGTATTGAAGAACTGATTTCTAATATATGTTTAAAAAAATGATATTAAAATTTGTTTGTCAAACAGTATTGTTAAATTAATATAGTAATGTCTTAAAAAATTAGAATTTATTATTCGTAATATATTTAAAAAATTGAAAATTTAAATTGAAAACAATATAAGTAAAATATATTTTAAATTTGTTGAATGTGTTTATTAATATGCAAATTCTAACGTAAACAAATTTTAACGATTTGTAGCAATCATCATTTTAATATATATCCACTGCGCGAACATATAAAGCTTTGTACGTGTGCGCGGCTACAGGTGGGCGTATGACGTAATTCGCCCACGCGGACCCTTGTATGTATAATCACCCTATCGCCGATTAAAGTAGCATATAATATTTCAATATACCATACTTCTTTGTTGTTGTAAACGTATGGTATATAACAATCAATTATATTAAAAAATATATATAAATTACTGAATAATTACTATTCTTATTATTAAACGTGTACAAAATTTATATGCAAAAAGAAATCCTAAAGATCGTGAAAGAAAAGTTAAAAATTTATGAATAAATAAATACGTATACATACACATATGTATAATCTGATATTACTTGTAAAATTGCAGTGATAATATGATAGTTTTGAAATGAAAATAACAAGAAAAACAGTAAAAAGTTTAGGAATTTTTTAATAAAAAATTATTTTGATAATATTAAAATAATTTTTATTATTTATGTTTTATCTTTACATTTACCACAACAGGTATCAACTTGTTTTTCTAAGTCACATTCCTTATAATTAGGAGTCCATGGTCCAAGACTAATAGAAGCATAGAAATCCATAGGATATGGTTTATCAATGTTATGATTTACCATTTTTAAAGCAACAGCTCCCTCATAAGGTGTAAGAAATGGCTTTTCAAAAGCTGTACCCCAATCTATACTTAATCGTGGACAAGCAACCTATAAAATGAAACCAATTTTATGATGTACAATATGTTTGCAAGTTATACATTTTATGTACACATGTATATATAAAACAAGGCTTAATTATACAGCATTATTACCTGTATAAAAGCATGGATACCCTTAAATAGTTTAATTTTATCTGGAAATATTTCTGAGAGTAATATAATCACATATTCTTTTCCTAATAATTTAATTTTGTTTTCTAAATTTTTAAGAACATTGACATTTCCTTGTCTGCCTAAAGTTCCAAGTATTAATCCAAATCTGCCAGTTTCTTTTGCATGCTCAATTGTCATTAATCTAGTTTTTAACATTTCTTCATGATTATAAAATTCTTGTGTTAATTTCTTTTCATAAGGATCATATCGAAATGCTTGTAATTTTGGGTTAGCAATCATTGCTGCTTCCAAATGAAATCGTCCATCTCCTACGTAAACAAGTGCATCTACGCATCGAATTCGTGGTGCTGTGCAGCCTAAAATCTTTATATAAATATAAATCTTGAAATACGTACAAATTACAATTTAATAATTATATGCATTTCATAAATGTAATTTACTTTTTTAAAATCTTAAGTATACATACCTCACCAGGACTTAATGGTTTGCTTTGCGGTATAGATATTTCATAACCATTTTTTCTCATTTCTAACGCAATTGCTTGTAATGTGCCTACAAATTGTATGGTACTTACAAGCGCTATTTTAGTTGTAATTGGCAATGTAGCTTGTAAACACTCAATACAATGTAAAGGATCAATTTTTATATTGACAAATACATAAAGTACTTTAATACCAACTGTTTGATCAATTGGTATTAAACAGGAATGTCCATAGTGAATTAGAAAATCTGCATCTAATGCTTTTGCACTATAATCATCTATACAACATGCACCTGCATTTTATATATAATTTTATTAATTTAACTAAAAATTAAATCTATAAAAAATTGTTTTTCAATTAAAAATATTATAATTTCTTACCATAAGTAACATCTCCCATTATAACAGTTTCTGCACCTGTAAATTCTTCTATTATATCAGCTATAGTTGTAGCATACATTAAAAGTCCTTCAGGCATTTGTAACGCAACCCTTTTGGCTCTTGCCTCTTTAATTCTCCATACTGATTTATGTATTTCAAAATTGTAATTAGCTGGTAATACAGCAATAGCTGAATTTAATAACTGATCATTTAAAATCTCTTCAGGAACTTTGTTTACTTTAAATGGAGCTTTAAATACTTTACGCACTGGTTTCGCTTTAACTACCACTACAGAATCACAGGCTTCGGTCATGATTGCACACTTCTTAAAATAATTTTATAATTAACGTTTACTTTTATATTACAAAATTACAAACATTTCTTTGCTTCAAAATATATTATATTAATGATATATATGCTTTGTATACAATATCAGATATTCATAACATGATACTTCTTCCAATTTTTATAAATTTTAATAAATATATATATAATTTATAGAAGGAATTTTATTTCTTTCTAAATAAGTTCCACAAACAGGAGGTTAAAAATCACCCAATTATCAGTGACTAAACACAGCTTTCGAAATTGAAGGAATCAGATGGTGCAATCAACAGTGCTGCCCTCTAAATTGTTACAACTATTTTTGTTTTATCAAAATAAAAACTTAGCAGTTATTAATTAGAATAGTTAAATAAATTCAAATGCTAATAAATAATGTTCTTATTATAAATAAGTATTGGATATTGCAATATAATGCATACATAAAATTATTTATTTATGAAGGTAATTTACAATAAATATATTATTTAAGTATTGTACAATTTCACGCCTCTTGATAAATTTAATTTTTTTCAAAAAAGCTTTCTTTATCGCTAGTCAATCATTTTTTATTATACATTTTTATTAAAAAAATATTCACCAAAAACAAGAAATTATCTTGTACAGGTCCCACCGAGATTTGAACTCGGATCGCTGGATTCAAAGTCCAGAGTGCTAACCATTACACCATGGGACCTTCTATCAAAACTGTTCGATTACTTCATTCTTCAATTAGTGATTCTAACATTACAATATTTAATATATATATATATATACATATGTGTATGTGTGTATATAATATATCGTAAATATAATTTTAAAATGTTATTTATTATATTAATCTATCCTAATAGTTTAAATTATGAAATAATTAGAAAGTGCAATATATTTCAGTTATAATCTTATATTATATATTATAATAATATTAATGTTATAACATTAATTAGAATTTTTTTGCACAAATCTGTAAAATATAAAATTACTAATCTACTATACTGTTTGAATTACTAATAATGAATTTTATTTTTATATAAAATTGTATATTTATAATGAATGTTTAAAATTGTAAATGTTTTCAAACATAATACTTTTTATTTTGTTTATTTATTGTTATATAAAAGATCATGAAATATTAATTAAATATTATGGCATCAGTATATTATATTTGTATTCATTTTTGTTCGAATACAAATAAATTAATATGCACTTATAAAAGTAGTTTGAAAATCATATATTTTATTTAAAGCATTTTTCTCACATAATTCTTTATTCAATTAATTCATTACTGTAATATATTATATACAATATTTTATTATATTATTAAATAATTAATTTATAATTATTAAATTTAAAAGAATTCTTGATTCAAATTGGAATTAATGTACACCTATTACTTATTTTACATGTTACTTTTGTAATATCATTAGTTTGATAAAAAAATTATTTCGTATACGTGTAATTAGTATTATAATAAACTAGTTGTCTGTTAATTTTTTACATTAGTTGTCACAACTGTAACAACGTGGTAAAAGTTTTTATAAAATCACATTGTTGTGTGTATAAATGTCGTAGTGTTAATTAAAATGTCACTGCCTGGAGCAATCCCTAGTCAAATTATACATATATTTGTATAATACTGTATTGAAAGTAGAAAGAGAGCAACAGAGAGAATAGAGGCGCAAGAATAGAACTGGGTTTGGCAAGCGTGGTGATTTTACACCTACCTTCTAACCGGACCGTGGCCGATTGTATTGTATTCGTTTCACGATACGTATCATGCTTGGCCCAGGTGGTTTCCCTAAAAAAAGTGAATTTCTGTTTTACATACTGTTACAACATTTCATCGTTGCTGTGACAAAGTCATTAAACAGCATTTCCTACAATCGAAGCTAGTTTCCAATATATCGTAGATATCAGAAACATGAGATTACGAAAAACGGTGATTCGTGTGTCGTAAAATTAGAACGTGTTACGATTTAATAAATCTTTCTCTTTTTATTAATCATGCAATGGTTTAAGAACTCATAAATTTTTAAGAATGACTTAAATAGATCACGATCATCATTGAAAAGTTTCAATGCGCAATGCTGGATATTATATTATGCTGGATATGTTGGCTGTTTTGGGCGGGTCTACCGACTCTTACAGCCTATCCTGTATCATCTTCGATAAAAACAGGTATGTTAATTGTGTATTTTTATAATTATTTAGCTAACATGTCACGAATGAGAGGTTATTTTACTTGTAATAGATTTGTCACACATCTATGCATCATCAAAATGGGAACGATACTGGATACAATACACACTTGGTCTCTTAAGCATAACTGCAACGGCATTTACTTTAGTTGGATGTCTGTGTTGTCGAAGACCTAGACGACCTAAAGGATTTCAGGTAATTTATTATCAGATGTAACATTACGTACCAAAATTATTATTGCGGATGTTCAATATCTTAACAATGATTTATACATTTCTAATTATAGGACAAAGCAGAAAAATGCAACCAGGTAACTGTAATGCTATAAATGTCTGAGTTAAAACACATGAAAAAGAATTGCTAAAAAATTAGATAGCTTTATTATTAAGTTTATTATTAATGTTCAAGATGTAGTAGAAATATAATTCAAAGTATTTTGGAAGCAGAAATTTAGACATTATAATTTTTAGTGATGCAATTATTGAATGATTATTATAAAAATTTTTTAATTATGAATATTAGAAAAGTTATGTATTCGTAGTTATTTATTGTTCTTAAGTAGTTATTATTAATTATTATCATTATAATAGAAATAGTTAAAGTAATAGAAATTTTATTCTTTCCTTGAATATTTTGAAATAATTGCATGTCTATTATTTGTAAGCGATAAAAATGATTAATAATTAACTTATAATGATACAATGTATAGCAGTTTTATCTTGTACATGTTAGAATATTTATTTTTCTTGATTTTGTAGAGTAAGATTAGAAAATATAATCATGTTTTCATTTTCAGGAATTCAAAGATGGAAACAATATTGGACAAGAGTCAGTATTTGAGAACTCTGTTGACGGTTTAGAGTTAGATGTTCCAAGAATGTTAGCTGTTGCAGACAGAGTACAGTTTGAACCATTACCAGTAGAGCATATTATATCTGGTTCTAAAAATTCTTCAAAACCTAAACCTTTACCATTATCAACATCTTTTTTTGAAAAACATGATTCTCACTCTAATGCTCTCCCAGAACATTGTCATGAATGGTTTAACACACAAGAATTAAGTGTACCTAGAGAAAAATTAAAGTATTTGAGAGAAATTGGACATGGCTGGTTTGGAAAAGTTGTAGAAGGTCGTGCAGATTTGGAAGGACATAAAAGAGCTTCTAAAAATGGTGGTGTTGTTGTCAGAATTCTTACAGAAGAAGCTACTACAAAAGAAAAAGCTTGGTTTCTTGGCGAAGCTACACCATATTTAAAATTACATCATCAAAATATTTTAACTCTACTGGGTTTCTGTTTAGAAACTGATCCATACCTATTATTATTTGAATCATGTCCAGCAGGTGACGTGAAAGGATTTTTGTTATCAAACCGTGATAAAAAATCTCAAGAAGCACTTATTAAAGAAAATATTCCAATTCGAATAGCACTAGATATTGTTGCTGGTTTGAAACACATGCACAGTCATGGATTTGTACATACAGATTTATCTGCCAGAAATTGTTTAGTAGCATCAGATTTATCAGCAAAGTTGGGGGATTATGGAACTGGTGTAGAAAAATATCCAGAAGATTATTATGTGGTTGGAGATCGTGCATTACCTATCAGATGGTCAGCACCAGAAAGCGTAGAATGTACTGATACCACTATTGAAACAAGAGAAATTACATTTCAAGCAAATATGTGGAGTTATGCTATTTTTCTTTGGGAAATCGCTACATGGGGAAACAGGCCATATCATAATAAGAGCGATGAACAAGTAATTCAGATGCTGTTATCTTTAAGAACTGATCTTTTATCAAATGGTATACAAGTGTTGCAAACCTACCTAGAAAACTGTCCATCAAACATATATCAAGCAATTCATTTATGTTTGAATTTAAATCCACAGAAAAGACCGAATTTGGATGAGGTGAAGCAATTCCTTTTAAATGAACATACAGAATATTTGGACTTTGAACAAAGATGGGAGAGTTTACGAATTAATGCAACTAAACACGTCCGAAGTGCTAGCTTACAAGATCTTCGAGGAAGTATCGATTCAGATTACTGGACTACAATCGTCGATGACACACCACGACAATCATCATTTCGTCTTGGACCAGGTGAATTAGTAAAAAATGTTCCAAATGTTAAAAATATTGTTCAGCATGAATCCAGTTCTGAAACTGAAGAAGAAAGTTGGAAAGGTCGAATTGAGCAAGGAGTTTATACAGAGAAAGTAAAACAGAAATCCAAATCTGTCACTGATTTAATGGTACTTGTACATATCGATTTCGATTCGGACGCTGAATTATCAATGGGAACTCAAATATCAGAAAAATATGGAAAGAAAAAATTACCTGCTACAGGTAGTGATAGCGATCTCAGACATAGTACCCATACTGATGAATTTGACGAAGCATTAAGAAAATTACGAGATCCTTTTCCAAATAATACTGATAAAATTAAGACATTAGACAATTCAGAAAGGCCAAAATTATTAACATTAACTATGGATCAAGGTCAGACGCCAATTTTAAGATTATCATTAGATGATAAAGAATCTACTGCAAACATTGATACTACACCGGTTGCAAATATAAATACAGAAACACGCAATGACAAACATGTATTAAGACTTCTATCAAAAGGAGAACCTAATCTTCCTCTTCTTCGTTATGTACCTGATGATAGATCATTTGAAGAATTGAAACAAAATAATGAGTCCCAGTGTCGTGATGTATCTAAACATGAAAATAATAATAATAATACTTGTTTTTCTAATAATTTTTCGATTAATTTTGAAACCGACGAAAATAACTTAGTTGATGTAGTACTTTGGAATCACGCATTGGATTCTGCTTTGGAAAAGAAAGTACCTGGTTTCTTGGATGAAGGCGAATTTACTGAATATGCAGAATCTTCATCTAAAAAACAAAGCAATAGTATGGATCTGATGGTAACTGATGCATCTACACCAGATACACCACAGTTTACAAAATGTTCTGGATATAATGCAAATGATGAATTCTCCAACGGAGATGATACGGACATAGAACGAAAATGTTTACCAAATGAAGCTGAAGAAGAAAGGAAACAATTATCTACTCCTGATGACGAGCAAAGCTCTGATTCTGGATTTAGAGATAAAGAATCTTGCGAAGAAGAAGAGAATGTTTGCACTTCGGTTCCTTCTACCTCAGCAGATTCTGTTGTAAATGTACCAACATGTACAGAAGAAGAACAGTTACAGATTTTATTTGAGCTTGATACTATTCTTGATGCTGAGTATTATTCAACGCTACATACGTCTGAAAAAACCACAGAAAACTTACCTTCAATTAATCATACAGAAAACAAACTATTTCATAATATGAATATAGACGAGTCTGAAACAGAAAATAATGAAAGTTCTACTAATGTCAATTTAGAAGAAATCAATAAAAACGAGGAAAAAACTGAATTAATAGAACCAAATAATTCTAAGTCTGTTTTTCAACAAATACAAAATAAAACACCTGTAAAGATAAACTATTCCAATCAAGAATTAGAACGACGTTTATCAAATGAACATAAAAATGAAGATGAACATGAAAGTGAACATGAAAATGGAAATGAAAGTAAAAGCAAAAATAAAAATGAAAATGGAAACGAAAATGAAAATGAAAATGAAAATGAAATCGAAAATGAAAATGAAAATGAAAATAAGAAAGAAAACATACATGAGAATGAGGTTGAAGACGAAGATAGTTCTACGATGAGTTTACGAAGCGATAATTCTTATGTATCATTTGATATAGAAGAAGAATTTGTGACAGCAATTCGAAATGAACTTAGAGAGAAATTGCCCTGTGCTCAAATGTCAGTTGTAGAGCCTTTAGAAACACATGATGATGATAATCCTATGTCTAATGATATAGGCAATAAATGGGATGACGATGATAATGAAGATTCTTCTAATCAAGGCAGTGGAGGAGTGGGTATTTCAATAAGGTACCTTTTAATTCCCAACAATAACTTTTATAATGTGACATTGATCAGTATTAAACAATTACTTAAGAAATCAATTATTTAAGAAATTAAATTAAGAAATCCTTTTTTATTAAATGCAGGTATAATGTGTATGGTACTCCACTTAGTCCAATACAAGAGGAACGAGAAAGCACTCTTACTTCAGAGTCATTGATATCAAATTCTAGAGATGTATCAATTGCTTCAAAAGAATCCATTGGGTCAGACGATATATTATTAATTGATACACGAACAAATAAAATGATTTTATTCGAGGGATTGGAAGAGAAATTACAGGATGACGAAAGAGATACAACTAACGAGGATCTTTCTGAAGAAGAAAATTTGGATTATAATTGTTCAATAGTTCGTTCTCGTGATGATAAATCGCATATCATGATTGCTAGTGGAGGAGCACCTTTACCAAGTCCTGAAGAAGAATCTAAATGGCAACAGTTACCTTCGTCTTTCCCATTACCACTGCCTTTACCATTAGAGGATAATCTAATGTCAACAAGTTTTGGAACAGAGCATGAGTGGGGTAGTCAGGATGAAGATGAAGAAGAGGAAGAAGGCGAGGATAATAGTTCCAGCTCTGGAGAATTTGTTTGGAAGGTACATATTACACAAATAAAATACTTGACATATTAAGTATAAATGTATTTTTATATATAATTTTCTACATTATTATTTAGCGATATAATGAGCCACATATTGAACAAAGTCAAATTGGAAAGAATTTAAGTGATAATGAAGAAACAGTAGTAAATGATATTGATGATGAGATAGATGAAGAAGAGGAAAAAGAAGAAAACGAGGAAGAAGCAGATGGCGAAGAAGAAGAGGAGGAAGAAGAAGAATTTACACCATCTGCTTGGAATGCAACGTTAGCCCCTCATCGTTCAGCATTAAGATCTCCTGATAAAACGTTAAAATCTAATGTAAGTTCAATAACAGTCTAATATTTTCACATTTTCTTCAATATAAATATATTTAATTTTTTATCCTTATTCTTGCTGCTAGGAGGAATTGGTAGGTGTATTATTTATCCACGCGTTAAATATTTTATACATTTTTATTAATCTCAGATGTCTAAAATTTTCTGATATATTAATCACGTGTGTGAATGCAGTTTTCTTTTCTTTTTTTATTTAATAAAACATCATTTCATCATTTTTATTAAATTGATAATATATGATTTATTCAGGATCAGAAGAAAAGTGTATGGTTCAAGAAACAACGATATCACTGTGTGTATGAATATCCGAAAGAAACATTAACTACAGAGGCTCAAGGAGAATCAACTACTACATGGGAGCCAACTTCCTATAGTGGTATAATTGAATTATTTTAGAATGTTATAATATTTTATTTAATTAATAATATTTATTTGACAAAAATGTATAAAAACTATTTAAATATTAAACAACTATTTTAATTTTTTCTTCCGTTTTAGATTGGGAAGAAATGATAGATGAACCACGCTTAGATCTATATCCTTTAGATTATGATGATGTTAATCAGACTGGTATGTTCTAATTTCCTATTTTGATTAGATTTAAATATTTAAATGCAATTTTTATTTATTAAAATAAATTGTATTTATAATATTGTACAATTAATTTTAATTGTAGGAAATGAAGAATTTTTTGTGACCAGTTCAAATCGTCCATTTCAGTTTCAAGCTAGTGACAGTAAATATGTAAGTCAATTCTTTCCTGGTGCTTCTACATCAATGAACGAAGAACAAGATGAAGTAGACGGTAATCGACTAGAAGTACAACAAAATAAATTAGAATTATTAAACGATTGTAATTATAGTCAACAACATCAATTAGGAGAATTAAGACATACTAGAAATCGTTTAAAATTAAATTTATCTACAAATGGCGCACCTTTTGTTTCCATAAAACAATTAAAGGAAGATGATATGGAACGATTAGGCGATAAAGAAAAGGAATCAGACTCGTCTCAAACTATAAACTCCACACATGACCAACACATTTTGTCAAACTCCTTAAATCATAATATTTTACCAATGGTGCCTCCTGATGATCTTCAAGAAGAAAAAGGTTTTGATCCGATTTCCGCAAAAAGTGCCGAGTGTGATAGTCAAGAAAAAATCGAGCCTACAAGTACAGTGTTTTGACTCACGACTAACACATTTTGAAGTCGATAGTAAAATTTTAAGAAATAATTTAGCTGAAGTCCGTCCGAAATAATTTCGTTGCAAAAGTATAGTAATTACTCTATTCACTGAGATCATTATTAAATGAATCTCGAATTATTGTACATAAGATGTAGCAAATTTTTATTGTGGCTAAGATTTGATCGATTGTCTATAACATTATATTAAACTGTATAATTTTGATTTGTTATATAGAAATGCATTCATATACATAGAGCTAATAATGACGTAATTTTTTATACAATTAGCTTCGTGGTGATAAAAAAATATAAATATTAATTGTTAATTGACTCGGATAGCAGACAATCGATTTGCAAAGGCTACATTAAAACTATCGAGTAATTTCATTTCACGTGTAAATAATTATCAAACATCGTTCAATTACGGTCAGAGGAGTATCATTCACATAAGTTAATGTAATTATTTGATCAATAACGTATGGTAATTATTCATATTGATTTTTCGATTATTGTTACCTTTAAATACGATATTTTTTTTATATTATATTGAAATTGTATTAGTAGAAAACAGCTCTCTACTCTAAAAGTATTATGTAGTATCAAACAAGGGACAGTACTAGAATCAGGTCTCAACTTTTAGTTTAAAAGCAGTGTATAATAATTTATACACGGATGATTTTATAAATGTATTATTTGTTATTCTTACTAGAACTGTGATGGGCACAATTTGTGCACTTTTATTTCTGTTAATTGGTAAATCGAGATAATAAAATTCCAAATAAAGTAGTATAAGAAACGCTACTGTACTTTACTGCATATTATTTTTAAATATTTTTTTTAGCGCGTAATATAGATTTTTCAGTAATTTTTAATGGTTAGGTAATTTTATTAAAGAACAAAATTTAGTAAACTTTAAATGAAATGCAAATGCGCAGAAAAAAAATGTTTATTATGAATGTGGTATTAAATATTGAACTCACAATATGTAAGTATTTATTTGAATATTAGAACAACAAATACCAATGATAAGTTAATTATTATGATTAATATTACACAATTTTTACAAAAAATATCTTTCAGTGTTTTCAATATTACCACAATAAAACTAACTCATAGAATAACATCGGAATAGATTAGATTAATAAAAGACAAAAAATTAATAATAACATATTTAATACTTGTACCGATACATAATTTCATTACATGTGCAAAATTAAAAATATGTATCCTACGACTATTATGAATAGCATTGCAGTTATTATACGATTTTACTACCATTACGATTATTATTATTATTATTACTGTTATCATGATTATTATTATTAATACTGCTAACTTTATGCTCATTATAACACATAGGATATTAATAGAGAACAATTAATATATTGTTATATAAAACAGATGCCGATTTGTGCAGAATATGTTTCTTTATTATTTCCTACACCACTACTACGTATTAATTATAAACTTTATATGCCTGTATAAAACCATTTTTTTATACTTTAACTTTTTCAAGTTTACTTATTTCAACGGACAATAATAAAAACAGTATAAGATTTGATAAAATAATTAATTTATTAAAAATTTACAAAGCAGAATTTAAATACAGAATATTTTAAATGTTATTAGAAATAATTTTAACTTACAAGAATTGTTTTTATATAATTATCTTCTATATCAATTTAGGTTTTGTATTAAAATGTTATATATGACGTTGTCGATTACGCCATAAAATAATAAGGCCTTGATAATCTGCAGATGCAAGAAGAGATTCGTCGTAATTAAAAGACAAAGCAAGCGTTGATGTTGCATGACCTTGAAGTCGATTAATTTTTGCTGCTTTGCCTTCTCTTGCAGAATCTAATAAATGTATTGTACCGTCTTCAGAACCTGTAGCTATTAAACACGTTTCCATTTGTGGGCAAAAAGTAGATCTCACAAAATGTTGTCTATAAATGATAAAAAGAATATATTTTACTTATAAATTGTTTCATAAATATGTTTATAATAGCAATCCAATAAGATATTACTTATGTTTTATTGGATACTTTGTCCAAAGAGATAAGGAACCTTGATTGTCAATAATATGGTAGAGTAGTACTGTGTTACAAGCACTGCTCACTAAAAGTGCTGGCCATGGATTATCTTTTGACAGCCACGAACGCCAAGAAAGACTAGTTATCATTCCACCAATTTCTTGTACTCTTCGTAACTTTGTTAATCGTCCCATCCCTGGTTCTAATTGAAATGACATAATAATTCCTCTATCATTTCCAGCCCATATCACTAAACCACCGCTACCTTCACAAGCCAATGACAAAATCTAAAACAGAGAAATATTTAAGCATCTCACTTTTTTAATTACATATATATTTTAAAGTTAATTTTGATAGAAAATGTTTCCTCTTCAAGTTATAATTTGTTTTTGGGAAAAAAGCACTTTATACATAAATTACTTTCTGTATAAACAGAATACAATTTTACATTTTCATATTCTATTTTAAAATCATTTAAAAATGTATATTACTAAGAGTTAAAAATACTAACTTTGCCTCCAATTTTACAAGAACCACCACGAGTGTATATACCAGTGGATATATTTAAAATCTGTACTAGTCCTTGAGAGTTGCCAGCAACAACTAAATTATTATTTATGGGTATAAATCCACAGCACAGAACTTCTGCTCGTTGTTGATCATTAACTGTTCGTAAACAATTTGGACCAGTTTCTGTGTTCACAACATTCCAGAGTCTTATTGTACAATCCAAAGAAGATGAAACTATAAGATCATTACTAATACTCCAGTCTAATGCTGTGACACCTTTCTTATGACCTTCTAATAAAGCTATTACTTTTGGAGGCGTACTGATAGTATCACATATTGATAGTAATCCATCCAATGATGCACAGCATAGTTTAGATCTATCATTATTGGCAAATTTAAGCATTGTAACAGGTGCATTATGTTGATCAAAAACATGGTGTACTCCATCAAAAGCAAAACTTTCTGCTATTGATTTTCGCTGTATATTGTGCAATTTTATTTTAATCTCTGATTTTTCTTCCTCTGTTGTATGACTGCTAAGACTATTTTGCTCCAAGTTTTCACCGTATCGTAGAAATAATAATTTTGATCTTAGTTTTAAGTAATTTTCTCGAATTGTTGGATCTTTACTAAATTTTTCTTTTAATAACTGATTTCTACGACGAATATAGAGCATTCCTATAATTATATCACTTTTAAATTTAAATTAAGTGTGATGTATTAAATTGTAAATCATATACAAACCTAAAGTAGGCAGTTTATTTACACGTTGTGCATTGTACTTTGCATCAAGTGCAAATACTTGTTGATGCCACATACTAACCATTGTATGTTATTTATGAGATCCACAGCATTGAATACTAATAAACTTATTAAAAACTAACATTTTTTGAGCTGCATTTAAAAGTTATGAGTCCGCTGACATTTAACTTATCAAAGAACTTTCATGATTTTATAAAGAAGTTATGAATATTTATAAGAAAATAACGTTTACAAAATATTTTTGTCTTCTAATTATATTAGCATTTTTATTCCTTTATTTACACTTTTATGTAAGAAATACATTATTTGTATACACCATCCTTTTTTACACATTTATTAATACCTAAGACAATACTTTTTTCGAAAATTGACATTAACTTATCCGTACTTATTTATTATATTGTTTCGATACATTGATACAGTAATGTTTTTATGCATTACTTTTAATAACATTACATTTGATTACGTTTATTTCATTTAGGTTAGAAATTCAAGTCAAAACTGACTGCGTTACTACCTCTGTCGCTCAATGAAAACTTGTTAGTAATTTTGTACGTCATTTCTAAACGAAGATTCACCTAGACTCACCCGAAATTTCCGTTCATAGGAACTTTTATGAATTTCAAGAGAGTACCCTGACTTTCTTATTGTGTATATTGTTACTTGTCAAATAATATACAACGACATTGTACGTTCTGTTTTAGAATATTATAATATCTACTTATAAAAATTATATATTGCTGTATATATTAGAAATTATACGGTTTCATAACCTCATGATGTCTGGTAAAGTAGCGGATTGGCAAATCGGTTGGTATTGAAGGATGGTATGCATTTGTTCTCATGGTATTAGATTTAGCTTTTATTCAAGTTATATTCCCATTTATGAATAAACTAAGTGTGTTTTTAAATTATATATTTTGTAATATAGTTCAAATATAATATAAATACACATAAAAAATTATGACATAATTATATGAATTACAGCTGTTCCTTATAATGAAAAGGCTTCAAAAGAATATTGAAGTGCAATTAAATTGCAAGTATATGTTTAGTCATTTGTTCCTCTTATAAAATTTTATTGCAAAATTGTAGGAATCACATGAAAATAGGTCATTGTTCATAGAAATGAGTTAGTGTAATCATATATAACTATATTATTAGTGTAATCATATTACATATAACGCAGAACATGTCCGTGAGTTACGCTGAGACGTTGTACGCATGCCCGAAAACAAGGCAGAAAAATATTATATCCTGGCCAACAAATTTTCGAACAAATCAAATTGATGCATTTTTAGAACGATACAAACCAACACAATGTACTTAACAACGAAGTTTTTAAGTGAAAGTTTCATTTGGTTCAATATCATGGAATTGGAGCTTGAGGTGGATGGTGGGCAAAGTCAAATTTATATTTTAACTGATTAATTCCCCGTGCATAGAATGGGGCGTTCCACTAGTTTTAATAATATTCTAAGTTCTTACATCTCAACTATCAGTCATCATTGTGGCAGTGAATGTTTAATTATGCAGGAGTAACACTGTTTGCAAGTGTACGTCGCATTTATACTGTGAAAACTGAATGAAATGGATGTATTGTGATATATCTATACAGAAGTGATGATCATCGAAGCAACGAATTTCCGTGCGGTTTTTGTCATTTTGCAATTTTTAACATGTTACATGATACAATTACATATAAACACATAATTCATCAATACAATTTGAATTACATTGAGATGTCTTTTGAAGTCTTTTCATTATCAGAGGCAGCTATAATTGTTAGTATAATTGTCTTGTTACTTTTTTATTTTTATTGTATTTTAAAAAGTGGGACTTAGTTTATAATAATCGTAGAACAATAACATATTTATCATATTAATGTATTATATTACAAATTTAAAAAGCATACAATTTTATTTATAAATGCAAGTATAATTATTTATTATTATTTTACCAATAGATATTGGACCTAGCAGTTTATATGTACTTGCACGCTTTCTCTTGTTTCACTACTATATCAGACAGTTTGTGTAGATATTAATCTATAACGCTTATAAAAATGTGTTGAACTAAAAATAATTTCAATTTCAATTTTATAAAATAACATATGTAATGTGTTAATCATTTAATCTATTTGATTAGTAATCGGAAAACTAATTTTCAAAGTAATTTTCTGAAAATCATAAAAATATATACCAGTGATTTAAATATATTTCTTTATAATTACTAAAAAAGTAGTATTAATTAATTAGTTTATTTGATTCATAGTATTTAATATCTAATGAAAAATTAAGTATTGTTAGTCGTTCTGATTCTTTAAAATATTATAAAATTGATAATATATACTTATTTGTATGTACATACATGGATATACTTCCTGAAGTAAAAAAATATTTGTAAAAAAAATAAAAAAATTTCAAATATATAAATGGAAACGTGTATTAAAAATTCTTTTATGATAAACAATTGCTCTTAATGAACTGCATTGTATTATGGACGGAAACATTCTCCTTATGCAATATAATAATGCATTTTTGTTAAATGCATTTTTATATTCATGTTAAAGGATATATACATATAGAAATACCAATTAGTAACAGCAGTCTCGTTATTGAGAATGGTGATAATGTTGATGCATCATTACATGAATCTTCAGCACAGGAACATTCTTCCCAATAAACTCCATTTTCATGTACTCCCCAATTACAAACACCCGTGACTCCAGTACTGGATACCGAAGAGCATCGACGAATCACTTGTCGCCATCTACCATCCCCTTTAAAAATGTTTACAAATAATAAACTAATCAAATTCAATAATTTAAATTAAGAACTTAGATTATTTATAGAAAATGATAAAAAAACCATTCAATATTTATATGGTATGTAGAGTACATTGTACAGAGGAAAAAATGTTTAGTATGCATAGACTGAAAGGTCAATCGTTTCTCGGATATAAACATTTTTGTTTGCTAACATCAGGATTCACATACTCCTGACTTCTTAATATTTACAGAAGATTTTCCACGTGCCTTTATATCCATTTTGTTAGTAGTTACTGTGAAAATTCTATTTTTGCTCGATAGCCTGGTAGAATAAGTACATGCACTTGTTGGATGAGGTATGAATAGAGTAACTGCTCATGAAGTGTTCTCCAGATAAGAGTAGTACCGATTCCTGCAGCATAGAAGATTTTTCTTGAGCTGGTTCCAGGATTTTCTTCTACAAGAGGGAACTCTTAGATCAGGAAACTTTTCTATGTAAAGACATTGTGCAGCTAAAGTATTTCCATTAACATGGCCATACATAAAATGCATATCTGCCACTTCTTCATTAGAGTAATACATTGACGTTTTCAGGCTGATACTTTGTAGCTGTGTAATAATAAGATTTACAATTGGCAATACACAACTGACTGATTCTCAATGAAATCTATTGGTGGCACTTGAATGTCCTTATATTTAGAACACTGAAGTAAACATCGCATGTGATAGGAGCAAGTAAGTCAATCATGATATTAGCAAACAAAAATGTTTATATCTCAGAATATGGTTGACCTTTCAACCTATGTTTACTAAGGCTTTCTTACTAAGTGCAGAGTATTTTATGTCCCATATAAATACTGAATGGTTTTGTTTTAAACACCTTGTATAAAACAGATATGTATGTAATTAACAAATACATATTTTGAAAATAAACAAAACAAAAGTGATCTAAGATAATAAATTATTAAAAGAAGAAACAGAACTTACATATGAAACCACGAGGACTTTGTTGGGTTATTTTGACACAGAATGTGCCAGGCATGTAAGATTCCTCACTGTTACATTCGATAGCAATATTTTTCTCTTTATCAAATTTCTTGTATGCTCCACATAAGTCTTCACCTTTTGGATCAGTGTCACTACTACATTGGTAACAACGAATTGCATTGATACCTAAAATTTATTTAAACCAATTAAAAGCTTTGGTCAAAATTAACATCTTTCAATAACCTAAAACTGGGTGTAACCTACAACGTTGCTGACATATCTGTTAACATTCGCTATTGTAATTATAACTTGGTTTTATTGTACAATACAAATATATTTGATATAAGATTTTTGAAAAAAACATTTTTATAGCAAATTTTGTAAGTCCGTTGTTTTTAAAATGGTTTGTTTATATGGGTTTTGATAAGTAAGTTTTATTTGATTCATATAAATACTTGTATACAAGTTTATGTCGTACCTGTTACTGTAAATAATAATAAACACACAACACTGATGATTGCATTCTTCTTCATTTTGATAAATTTTGTATATATACAGAAAAATACTTTAAAATGGGCGTTGGTCAGTGTTTAGACGACTCTGAATTTATCAGGTTTGTGTATATCAATAACAGAGCCCTTATTATATTACAGATTTCCTTTGCATTAGCTTCTAATTTATTCCACATAACATTATGATAGATTTTATTATATATTTTCACAATCAATTCAAGCACATATTTTATATACAAATATATTTTAACGTATTTGACACTAATGTCATTAATGTTGTCATTTCATAATGGGAGGGGAAGCGTTACTTTTCCACCTATTAATTGAACCTCTCCCGGCCCAAAAAAAGGCGGGATACTACTGTACTGGATCTTTTTTATGAATTAAAGGTAGTGAAAGCTAAGAATGTATTAACTTGATTTTAAATGCAAAATAATTCAAGTAATATCGGATGGTAATAGTTGAAAGTGCGAAAGTTGAAAACTTGAAGATTTAAAAATTAGAAAACTAAAAAAGTTTAGAAATGTTAAACTTTGGGAACTTTTGAATTTGGAAATTCGGAAATTTGGAGTATGAAAATTAAGAATTTCATAATTTAATAGATCATTTTACAAAAAAATGTTTTGGAAATATCCGCAATTAATAAGAAAGGGAAGTATATATGTACAATTAAGAGTAATAGTATTAGTTAATATACATTAGGCTTCTTAAAAGATGACCAAATTTACTCAAAACTTAGGTAAACATAACTTCACAATAAACCTAACTGATTTGTCACTCATTTAACTTTTATTTAATAATTAAAATTGCCTAATTTAGATTACCTTACTCAAATCAATTATAAGTGAATATATAGTAAAGAAAGAAATCAAAAGCACTAAATAATGTTAAAATATTTATGACATAAAGTCTGCAGAATATATGTATAGCTATTTGAAAAGTATACAGATTTATTATTACATGCTTTAAATATATTTTGCAGACTTTGATATATCATAAATGAATAAACATTTATATTCTAACAATAAGCGTATACGTATCAATAGGTTATTAACAAATATTGCATGTTCATTTTAATGTTTAAAAAAAAAACTGTGTAAATATTCAATGGTACTTTATAATTACATAAATACTTTCTGCATTGTACTTATTATTTTATGTAAGTAATACAATCTATAACTTAAAGTATTTAATTAGCAATATAAACATATGTATGTATAAAATTTGTAAAATTACAAAATGCATAAAAATTATTCTATAAACAGAATAAAAATGGCTATTTTTACTAAATTTGTAAAGTAAATAAAAATTTAATTTTTTTACAATATAAAAAACAGTTAATAACTATTTGTTTGTATTTCAAAAGTCAAATTTCATAAAAAGTGAACATACAATATTTGTACAATAAGTCATTGATATAATATTATATAATTTATTCTATATACAAATTGATGATTTAAATATACTTGTAAATATATTTTAATATTATTCTCTATAAATTATCTCATTTTGATATAAATGAATGAACATCTAAATGTTAAAATTTTTATTATAATTTGAGTTAATATTGTTGATTGGGCATAATTTTTTAGTTTTGTACAGTCAGAAATATGTATGAGTTTTTTAATTAATTTTGAATGTTGATAAAAGTTATTGTTGGTTAATGTTATTCTCTGAATATTTTCAAGTTTAGTTTTAGTTAATTTTCGTTTAAATAATATGATTGTTTATCTTTTATATTGTTTTTGTTTTTATAAATTTAAAAAATTGTGTAATAAAGGTCATTGAATTAAAAGTATTGTGCATAACATATATGTACTATTATATGTATATGTATATGATAGGGTTCTTTCAATACATTTATTCTTAGATATTCATATTTATACACACTAATAGCTATTTTTTTTAATGAGTATGTAATAGCAGTAATGGCATTCATTGATAGATTAATATTTGACAAAAATACAAAAATTATTAATATATAATAATTAGTACAATTATAAGAACAAATTGTTCTGAATTTTACATTTCGTTTACATTTGTTTTTTTCCAGAATATTTTGCATCCTCTTCTATTTTTCATTATACATTACATTTAGTATATCTGCCCCTAAATTTATTTGAGCATAAATATTAAATGCGAAATACTCTAAAATATGATATTGATATAAAATAAAAAAAAGATCATTTTCTTATTATCAATCTCTTGAATATTATGTACGGATATATTTATGTATGTATATATGCATACCCTTAATGAATTAGAACGTTTTAAACATATCTTCGATTGTTACATTGATAACAGAATATTATAAAATTTTAGCATTTTAAGTAAAAAGTGAATCTTTTTTGAATTTTAAAGATAATAATGAAATATTTTAAATATTAATTGAACTTTATAAACCTGTAACAGAATTATACATTTTTGACAGGATTTTAAAATAAGGAATTGTTTTTAAATCTAAATATAATAGTTACATTTAACGAATCGTATCTTACAAAATAAAATCAATTTTGTGATATATAGTTAAATCTCTATTAAATGTCATATGCATATTTTAAATACTCTCTGAAGAGAACAATATTTCAAAGTTGTTAAGTTGTTAATATGATGCACTAAATTTTCAAAATTGCCTATAATTAATTTGAACAGGTAATCCGTATCCAAGGATTGTTCTGATAACGATAAAATCGATCATTTTCTTTTTTTTTCTTTGATAATTTATGATTACAGATTTACATGTTTGTTTTTGTATCAGAGTATTATTCTACATTTGGTCTTCCACAATTTTCAAATATATCTTATTAATATTCGTGTTGTTCAATATTGTATACATTTATATATACGTTATATGCAATTACTAACAGGAGTTTACTTACAATTATTTACTTCTCCTTCATATCGACGGTACGCGGTGTAGTTTTATGGTAAAACAATTTATTCCCAAGTATGATACACATGCTAAGTTGTAAAAATTTTAGTAGCACCTCATGGAAACGCTTTACTCATATTTTTGCTCATTTACTTCTTAATATGACCTTAATCATAGCAGTTACCTGATAATGATCACTATCCACAATGCAATAATGTAAAGTAAAAAGTTTTCAAAAATGATTTGCATTCTGATCACTATTATGACTGTACAGCACAACTCTAATCAGCGTAAGTGGTGTAATTGTACGGATATTCTTTTATCAGACGGAATCGACAATTGCATTTTCTTCTTTATTATAATCTAATTAAAATGATACAAATTATTATGAATACTTATTAACAGTATACTAACATATACATTTCTTTTGTTGTTGTTTTTAGGATCACGTTTATAACAAATTTATTAAAAAATTTAGATAATTAGTAGACTTATGATTATAGGCAACAACTGTAATCCAAATTTAATATTTCATAATTGAACTTATTCAATACTCTCATTTCGAACAACTAAAATTCATTTTTATTTATGTATTAACAAATATTACAGTTTTTCAAGCAGATTCAAGAAATGAGTACGAATCAGCAAAAAGTAAAAAAAAATTGAAGAACTTATGACGTAGCCACATAAGATTATTATTTGGACTTATACATCTCATAAACATCAAATAGAATGTTATAGTACGTGTTTTAATTTTCTTCTATATTCGAAGAACTTCCTTACATAATAAACTTCAAAAATGTTACTTTAAAGCTGGTGTAACTATTTCATAATAATTATAAATTATTCGTTGACAAATTATTTATCTGGTTTTCAGATGTATTATATTTAACGATACAATTGTGATTCAAAAATCGTTTAAATCTCTTTAAAGACTATAAATTTTAAAAAAAGAGGCAAACAATACTCTGCAAACAAAAACTTTAAAACTGTTATTAAACTTAAGCATCAACTATTGCTTTCTAAAAGATAAATTATGTAAATGATATAGATTAATTAGTAAAAGTTAATATATGAATAAAAGTAAGGTAATGTACGTTTTAGATAATACAATTTACTGTATGACAGAATTGTAAAAAGTTATATGAGAAAATCTGCGTAAAGCAGATGTTTGAACTCTATTATTTGAATTTTATTCAAGGCACCACAAGAAAACTATTAAATTCTGCTTGTTTTTCTCAGTATTTTGTGGCACTGTTTAATCTGCGACGCTGTTTTCATAAACATAAGATATATTAAATAAGTACCGTTCTCATTTTGAATCCAACATTCTTTGAAAATATGGTATGACGATAGATTTTCTTTTTGGTTTGATAGCTTTTTTTAATAAAATATAATGTTGATAAATTCTGGTAACTAGAAGAAGAAATGCAAGGTGACCAAATCAAATTATATGTATATGTAGGTGCGCGCAAGAATGCAAAACTAGTGCGATTATACATCCGTTGTAAATACCAAAAGTGACAACATTATGACGATTATAACTTTATATATCTGATGTTTCATGGTTAAATACATACAATAATTGTAATTTACAGTAGTATAGTTTTACGTTTCATCACGAATGGGGTGCTTTATTTTCATGTAAAGAAGCACTTTAGATGTTAGTGAGCTGAGATGCCTACATCATACAAAAAAAACTATCACCCTTTACAGTCGATGCAGTATATTCGCAATTGCACAGTAGTATACAGATAGGAGATCGGGAGTAAATTTAACAGTCAATTACTTTTCTAGATCATCTTTCCAGTATTTCACACGAGAGTGATGCTACTCACAAATCTTGATTTTTGTAGCGTTTCAACATACCACAATAAATTTTGCTCATCCTCGTCATCTTGACAAATACGTATAATTATACGTTCCATGATTTTATACGTTACAAACTCTATAAATTTATTTGGCACGAATGCGCCTCACATTTGGAAGAACTATGCAATTTTTTTGCGCTGCATTTGACTGTTCTTTGCTTTTTGCATAACACATTTCACGTTAAGAAAAATCTATTTATACAGAAACATATATACCGCATTATACACACGAAAAACCTAATGCAATTAAAGAATTGTGTAGAATTATAAAATAACGCGCTAAAGGATGTTTACAATCCAACATAATATATTGAAATATCGTAAAAATAAAGAAATCAATACTACTAAATAAGAAGAGTATAATGCTTCTTTGATTAATTGCGTCATAAAGATTTATGCAAAAAGAAACTTTTATCCCGTTAAACACAAAATCAATAAAAATTGCTTAATCCTTCCATATTTTAAAATCCATCTTACATTTTACATTGACTCGTGTCATACTAGAATCATTTAGTTTCACAGAAAAAAAAAAGAGAAAAAAAAATTGTCTCGTGTTCTTTGTCATTTATGTCTATGTCCATATCTCACACCACCGTGTATCACAATGGCGAAATTGTAGTTTGTCTAAAATGATGCTTCTTTCCTTTTCCTTCGCTAATCCAAAGTTTTTAGTTGTTTCCAGTCCAGTAACTAGGACTATATCCAGGTTTTGTTTGGGCTTTGTTTTGGGAACTTGTATTAGACCTTTGACCTGTACTGCTTCCACCATCTTGATGAAGTGGTTGATGCAGTTGATGGGGCATAGTTGGGATAAACAAATGCGGTGTTCCATATGCACCAGGCAAACCAGCGTTTTGACTGCCAGTAAGGCCAAATGGCGGGGGCGTTGCTGAATGAAAAGTCTGTTTGTCATATGACTAAAAAAATAATTAAAAAATATGAATATTATTAATCGCCTTAAAATTAAAAAATTCTTTTTACAATAAAGGAGAGGGTGAAAATACTTACGTTTACTTTACCAAGTGCTACGTGATTTTTTGCATACATAGTGGCACTTATATCAGTTGCAGAAGATCCACCAGTATTAGTATTTCCAGTAGATGTTCCTGTTTTACCAGTTTGAGTACTGGTATAACTGTTTGCTGCACCTTTATATTCAGCTGAGGGACCAGCAGATGCTAAAGCATCATAGCTTGCGTTAGCACCGTATCCAGATCCGTAACTCCCTGGTTTAGCACTATATGCACCACTATTTGTTCCCGCATTACCAGCAGTAGCTATCTGCTATAATAAATTGTTTTGATAAACAAAATGCAATTTTTCATTATAATGTATTAAAATAAAAAATAGTTTCCCCAAATTCAATGAGCTTACAGGATAAATGGCAGGAGTTCCATATTGAAAACCACCTGGCATTATTCCACCGCCATATGCAAAATATGCATACGTTGGAGGAAGTGTAGGATTCATCATTGGTTGTTGATGCTGCGTAGCAGTCTGTGAATAATTCAATAAAAAGTAATTTAAGTTTAATACAATTCTATCATATAATCAAGGCCATGGCCAAGTATTGCAACAACACTGTAAAGCCGATTATCAAGTCTACTAAATGCTTGTCATAAATCTCACCTGTTGAGACATAGTAGATGGTACTGGAGATGCATTGCTGTCATTTCTGGCGAACCTGGCATCACTAATACTGGTATAGGCTCCTTGTACACCTTGTACTCCTTGGACACCTTGTACACCGGATAGTGCATCTCCTCGTCCCCCACCGAGACTGGTAGCAGGGCCAGTTGTCTGATAGCCCAAAGCGTCATAGTAACCAGTAGTTGGCTGCAGGTTAGTCAGGAAGGCCAAACACAAAACTACATGCATACACTGTGTACTCCAAATACAAGAAGGCTAACTAATATCTAAGGCTACGCGTACTAGGTTTAGGGCAGGTAACATGCGGTTTGGTTGTACCTATATTTAAATTTTTTTTTTCAATATAAAAAATACTTTATAAATTATAAAATATTACTGTTTTAATATATTGATTTTTTATCTTTTATATCAATAACTTTACTTTCTTCGAGAAATATACAAAACAAGGTACAACTTAACCACTCAAAAATTACAACAGTATATAATTTTGTACAATTTCAAATATATGATATAAGATATAAAACAAATGAAATTAATAAAGAAGAATGAAAAAAAAGTGTATAGCAAGTCTACGATCAAAATGATATTTTATATGATATTATGATATGTATCAAAATTTTAGTTTCAATAAATTAAACTCCTCTGAATTTTTTCAAATTGATTGTAGACATTTTAATTTTTCTACTGTATAGTGTTTCAGAAAATAAAATTTGTTTAATTATTTATTTGATGCGACATCTCACTATAAATAAACAACGAATTTCTTATATCGCCATGAGGATATGAATAAGAAATTCAGGATTCCTTAAAAATAAAAAAATGATAATATCGAAGTAACGAGCAGCTACCAAGCATTAAAGAAACAATTACTTTAGCATTCTTCTTACTAGATAATCATAACATAAAATAGAATAGCACGTTCCAGAGTAGTACACCCGAAATATATTCATTTTTGAACATACGGTAGGTACTATTTTTATTCTTTTAAGAAACCTGATTAATATTCGTAATTTGAATAAAATTATGTGAAAAAGAACAATGTACTTTTATTTTAAAAGTGTACATTACTCTAACGAAGCATTTTAATTAAATCAAGTACAAATCATTTTCGAAATTAAAAGATAAATAATTTGTACTTGAATTTTTTGCATGAATAAATGGAGCAATCAAATAGTAACTGACCATGTGAGGTATTCTTTGTTGCATAAGTTGCAAATCTTCGTAACTGTACATTGGTTGCTGAAATGCGTAAGGTACACCTTGACCCATAATGTATTGATGACCTAACATCGGTGTCATGCTGCCCGCTGCACCACCACCTGTCATATTTCCAGTTCCACTACCCGTTACTACACCACTCGATGTACTTTTCGGTACCGCTAATTTAAAAATCACATCACAATTTATCATTTTCATTCAATTGTATAGGTAATTTGAATTGTAATGTGTAAACGTTACTTACCATTAGAATTAGTTACTTTAGTTTGTGAACTATTTACGGAGGTAGAACTAAGACCTAACGTAGGAGCTGTAGTCGTCGCAAGAGAGCTGTTTGAAGTTGTTGTATTACTGTCGTATTGAGAATCTTTTGTCGTAGCATTATTCAATTTATGATTGTGAGACGCTGTTTGTGGTTGACTGGCATACGTTCCATACGTTCCATAAACCTGTAAAGACAATTTTTTAATTAAAAAATTTCATATATATTTATAATTGCATTAAAAATCAAGTATTTACAGATTGTGCTGCACTTTGATAAGCTCCGGAAGTTTGTGTTATAGGCGAAGTAAATGTTGTAACAGATTGTTGGTAAGCTTGAGGTGTCGACTGAAACGAAGACGATCCTTGATAGCCACTTGTTTGATAACCAGTGTTGCTATTTGATACAGTATTTGTAGCTACAGATTGAGCTTGATACTGTGATGTTGTAGCAGGTACATATCCAGTGGCAGATTGATATACCTATACAATAACAATATTAAATATAAGAATTAAAAATAACTGTTTTAATGTAGATTAAATTATTACAGTTACTTGATTTGTAGTCGTTGGTTGATTATAACCAGAAGTTGCAGATGCAGACGGAGAAGCTTGGCTAAAGTTCGACGTATTGGATTGAGGAAACGACGATGAAGAGTTATAACTTGCTTGTGAAACAGTCGCCGTTGCAGAATAACTATTGGCACTAGTGCCTGATGCAGTTTGAAAGGATGACTGAGCAGACTGAGCATTTGTGGAGTATGCATTGTAAGTGCTTGGTGTCGCGGTAGGTGCTTGAAATGATGATTTCTGAGATTGGTAAGTTGTTGTTGTACCATAGGTTGGTGCATTTCCTGGCGAGACTTGCGAGGTGAAATCTTGTTTAGTTATATCTAAACTTTGTCCGGTACTACCACCACGAGCAGTAAAAGTTTGAGCGTTTATTGAATGTTCACTCGATACAGGTAAGTTCTCGCTATTTGATAACTGCAAGTAATTGTTATTCAATAATTACAAATGAAATAAAAATATTACTTTTAGTAATGATACGTAAATAAAACAACATATCAATTACCATTTGAGACGTGGTATTGAAAGCCGTTGTTGATGATGTTTGGGTAGTTTCTATATCCAGGGAGTTATTTGTATTGGCAGTGTTTACAGCATTTGTAGTAGAAGTTACATCTACACCAGGGATTGTACTACTTGCTGAATTGTACTTTTCATTTGCTGAACCATCAAGAGAACTTGAATCACTCCCAAACTCAAGTGCACCAAATTGGACATCAAGAAATCCAATACCACTGTTAACAGCATCTCCTGGCATTTCTACAGCAGTAGATGGAATTTTTGACGGTGGTGGTACTCGTGGGCGTTGTTTTGTCTGTCTTTGAGGCTGAATAACAAATATAAATTTTTAATTAAATCCAGTTGATAAAATAAGAAAAAGTTAATTTACTTAATTACCTGATTAGAAATCGATGAAGAGAACGTTGTTTGACCCGCAGCTTTTAAGTTTTCACTTGTTTGTTGAGTAAGTTGCGTTAAATACTGAGTCTGTGCAGCTGTTAATACTCCACCACTTATGGCATTTGGCTGCTGTGATAATTGCATCGTTGGTAAACTTAACACAGATTGTTGTTGCTGTGTTTGCTGAATTAAAGTTTGTTGTTGTATAGGTGGTATTTCTGACAATTTTGGTAATTCCTTTAGATTATATGTAAAAGAAAATATTTTATATTAGACATAATTGACAAATATTAATATATTAAATAATGGTTATAAGTTACGTACTTCTTGTTGTAATAATGATAAATTTACATTTTGATTTGATTGCACTGTTTGTAAATCTTGGGTTTTTGGTTCTTCTATAGGAGGTGGAGGTTCCGCTACCGAAGTACTTGGTGTAAAAACTTTCGTATCAGCCAATGAACCTGTATACTCTTCATTATCCCAGTCTTCTGTAGAATCCAAATTATTCCATGCATCTAATCACACATTTTTAACGTATCCCATAAGAATTTAGGATAACTTAAAGTATTAAAAACTAAAAATGATGGAAAAGCTTACCCATCTTTGGTTCTTGAACACCTTGTTGTTCTTCATTACCTGTCCATGTATCAATTGGCCGATTAAAACTATGAGCCGATGAAGTAGATGATGGATCATTACGATTAGCAAATGTCCGTGGACCAAGTCCTCTGCTTCCACCTCGTCCTCCTCGTCCTGGTCTTCCTGGACCACCTCTCCCCCTTCTATTACCACCGTAGCTGCCATCACGGACTCCATCTTCCATGTTTCTTTCGTTTTCTTTATTTTCTCGACCGCGCCCTGTATAATTTGTTTACATTTACAATTTGAACAATGTGTAATAATACTGATACATATGTAGTATAAGTTTCAGCTTACATCCACGATTATCATGATTAGCACGCCCTCGCATACGTGGTGGACCACCTCCTCGTTGATTACGTCTTTCATCCCAATCACCACTCTCATCCTGACCACCAGAAGTATCCATATTTTGTTTGGAACCACTAGGCTGGCGAGGCTTCTTTTTTTTCACCTCCCATTCTGTTTTAACTCCTTCCAAAAGATCATTAACAGCACGATCTAAATCTCCGTCACTATCATGTAAAGCCATAACAACTTCATCTTCTGAACGTCTAGTCATATCCATGACCTGCTTGATACGTTCTTTCAAAATAGGATCTTCTCCACTGCCCATTCTGGTATCAATAATTTGTGCATGTCGCATCTGAACAGTATTTGGCTATGATAACAGAAGTTTTTATTAATGTTAAAAAATAAATACAAAAAATACACAGGAAAGATAAATGTTTTTTCACAAATGCAGATGATAAGCACAAATTGAAATTAGCCGTTTTAAAATTACATGATGTAATGATATATATAAAATGCTTCTTAGTAATAAAGTAACACCATACTTATTGGAATGTATTACTCATTTGCTGCAATAATGGGATATCTTAAAAATCGTGATTTTAGAAAAAACAGATTTAAATGTTTCAAAACAGTATAGCTTTTACAGACATTAAATGAAAACTGCCTTTACATGTTTATTTTTAAAAACTCACTTTCAAGACCTTACCAATAAAAAGCACAAGTAAGAACCACTCATTCTATACTAATAATTCAAAACTGTACATTTTGACTTATTATTACTGCAGAAAATGAGCAATATCTTATATGTACAATACTAACCTGTGCTTTCTCATGTTTTGTTGAATCCGATGATTTAGTTTGATGATCTGACTTTCCATGTTGTTGTGATTTATTTTTATTGGTGCTTCTCCCACCGGAGGACACCGATTTGTTGCTTGAACTCATTGCCAACTAAAATCCCACACACCTATATCACTCACCTATCACACTATATACACTCTCTATTTACAGTCTGTAACAAAAGAAATAATTAACTGCGTATATTTAATACGGTTAAATATTCAAAAGGTACTATATGTATGATATTATATTTTGGTTATATGTGTTTTTATAAAAACTCATATCGTTCTTAACTTCTTAAGTTATATTTAAATTGAATAAATTACATAAATATTTCATATTTTAGAGATACTACTATAACTTTTAACAATATCAAACCTATTTTTTCTACTGGAAAGACATAAACCTATTTTTTCTATTATAAAGACAATTTTGTAATGTCAATAATCCATATGTCATCAGTATTAACATCAAATTGTAAAATACGCTTTAAGAATTAATAAAATGTATCATATTTAAGTATAGACAAATGCTAATTTCACAGAATAAATAACAAAATCAGTTCAAGGAAAAAAATACTTCAGTTATATATCAACATTTATAATAAATGTAAAAAGTTCATAATTACATATGTTAACTGAAAAATTTTATAACACTATTTATTTTATATACACATATTATTAAAAGATTTAAATATCTCATTTTATAGGTATATTATAATAGCTATAAAATAACATTAATCAATATTATATGAAAATATAATAAATTTAAAAATGAATTTAACGAAAAACTTATAAAAGAAAGCATAATTATTGAATGTATCAATCAGAAAACTTATATACATAAAAACAATATATTAAGTACAAATATACATAAAATAATGTAAAACAGTATGTAACTGGCTCATATACATATAATGTACCATTATGGTCAATTAAGATTGTATAATCACAATTATTATCACACATAATAGTTTGTAACAAAATTATTATCTTAAGAGGCAATGTAATTAAGAATTATATGTTATATAATTCTAAACATTTTTAAATAGTCCTGTTATTAAAACTTCCAAGATTTCTAATATAGTTGTATACTGAAAATAACCTAAATAATAAAAATAATTAGTACATGAAAGTATTTGCAAGATTGTGACGTACTTATTAAGTACTACACAAGACTATGATTATGAAAATATGTATAAGAAGATTTATAATAAAAAATAGGCAAGAATCACAAAGAAACATTTCTGAAATATAATATTACTTCTGTTTGTTGAGTAAAGAAGAAAAGGTTAGGATCAACTAATGAGGATAAATAGAAAATCAAATCATTTAGTAAGTATTTCTTAAAATAGGTACGTTTCTCCTAAAACGGCTGTCTAGAAGAACGAATAACTAAGCGTTTGGGTGATATGCAGAATGATCTAAATCTCATTCACAAATTTTGATAAATTCTAGATCATGCCACAGATGTAAAAGAAGAAGTTCATCAAGAACACCGAAGGTTTTGTGAATATTTTGCAACACAAAAGCTTTCGAAAACTGACAAAGTAAAAAAAAAAGATAAATTTTGACGTGCGCGGTGAGAATATGACGAAGAAGGATTATCAGGCGCATCACAAAAAACACCTTGTCCGTTTCGTTGATGCTCGCAAGCGAGTTGTGAAAATTCTTCAAATGGATGATAAAGAAATTGGCCGTGTAGAGTTTGTTATACTCCTGAATCGGTACTACGACGTTGATGTAGAATATTTTCCGCAGACCATGTGCACGGTAGACGCCATTTCTGGTTTTGCGAGGAAGGCTTGTCAACCATCGCCGCGGTGGAGCATCGATAGATCTCCGTAAGACGATCAAGTCAAAGTATTTGCAAGTAACTCACAGTTATTATAAGCGTTGTTAGCGAACTCGAAGAACACGTCCAGAGTCAGAAACAAGTGAAATTCACGACGCCTCGGCTTTTTCGGCCGTGGCGCGCGAAAAACCACGAAAAAAACAACAAATTTGTTCGTACCTGGTTAGTGCGCTCAAAACGCAGCTCGGTCACGTGACCGCGGACCCCCCTCCCTAACACGGCAGCACCGCCTCTATGGTTTATCAGGCTGTATAATACTAGCAATTTTGTATCATAAATTTCAGGTTAGTTAACTAAACAATTACAAATTTCCTAGATTTTCAGTAAAAAAAAAAACAATTTAAAGCTTCTTTTCAATTATCTCATTTAAACTCGCAATTGTTTAATATCAATAAGTTATTGATATTATTAAAGATGCTAAAGTATTTGTTTATTTTGTAAAGAATAAAATTAAATAGCCATTGTACTCATTGAATAATATAGTATTAATTTTAATTTAGTAATTATGAATGATATACTAATGTTTATGTGAAACTAATTATGTTAAATTTATGTTAAAATTATTGATACGTAGATAAAAGTTTAATTTTTTTAATAGAATCTATGTGATTTTTGTCAGAATATACTGATTTTCGCGCATCCTGGCTAAATTCAAAAGGTACTTCGTTACTAATGTGATGCCTCTCTATTATCTGCTTCATATTCGTGGTTATATACACAGTGGATAAAAATATATGAGTAGCAGGAAGAAACGACAATGATAAAGAAGAATACATTAAATAAACGATCACCGGTTATACATGCTTAGCGTCACTAATGTCGTAAGAGCGCTTGCGTGTTAACCTTAATTATGCAGAATGTAGAACCGAACGGAATCAACATGCGCAGAATTCGTTGTTTTGAGAATAAAGCTAGTAAAAGCATAGTAAAAGCGTTAGTACCAATTATTACCAACTTATCAATTATTGTTAGAAACATTTATACATAACATTGTGCGCGAAAGTTATGAAGCAATGAGTGATGTTATTTATTTAAAATAAATCACAAAATTTTAATACATTTTATTAACAAATTTAATTATTGATATTATAATGGATTCATATCTAATGCAGGTGATTTATTAGAGAATTTAATGATACAAATATTGGAGAAATAGCTTTCAATACAAGGTTATGTTTATTACAGGTCAGACGAATGTGGTTAAATCAGGATGGTGATGGTTTAGCGGTAACTAATATGTATTTAAATATATTAAAATGATAAATGAAATAAAAGTTAGACATTACATTATATAAATATTTATATTTTTAAGGATCTGTTATCTTTACGGCATAGCCATGTTTCAATTCCACAAATTGGATCTGAAACTGCAATGACAAAAACAATGGAACATATATCTGCCCCTCTTGATGATTTGGTACTTTACCATTTAAAGTAACTGGAATATTGTTAATTTAATTTTATAACCATTATTATAATTGTACATGACAAAATAATATAATATTAATGTTTTTTAGAACTATAGCAGCAATGAACAAGGATGATAGATTAGCTATGTATAATTATCAAAGTTCTGCAGTTCAGTCCTTAACAAAGATTTTACAAATGCAGAAAGAAGAAAATTGGATGTTGCCTGTTATGAATGTAATGTGCTTAGAATTAAGGTTATTAGCAGTACACGTGGAAAATATAAAAACAAATAAAAATATGAAACCTGGAGAAATTTTAGAAAAATGTGCAGATTGTTTGATGGGTTGTTTTCGAGTATGTGCTTGTGACAATCGAAGTTCAGAAGATGACACAAAACGATGGGGCATGTTAGCTTTAGTTAATCAGTTATTGAAAATCTATTTCAGAATTAATAAGTTGCATTTATGCAGACCTTTGATAAGAGCAATAGAATCTTCCCCATACAAAGCACATTTTGCATTAGCACAACAAATTACTTACAAATTTTTTGTAGGACGTAAAGCAATGTTTGATAGTGATTATAAAGCAGGTAATTGTTACTTATGAATTTTAATATAAATAATATGTAATTTAATCCTCTCTATAATAAATTAAATTACCTATGTTTCAGCTGATGAATATCTTACTTATGCATTTGAACATTGTCATAAACAGTCTACAAAAAATAAGCGATTAATTTTAACTTACCTTGTGCCTGTGAAAATGTTATTAGGTTATATGCCAAAACACAGTTTACTGGAAAAATACAATTTGATGGAATTTGGAGAATTAATGGAAGCTGTCAAAAAAGGAGATTTATGCAACTTAGAAAAAGTTATGGAAAAACACGAAGCATTTTTCATAGGAGCTGGAATATATCTAATTGTAGAGAAATTAAAAATAATAGCTTATAGAAATTTGTTTAAAAAAGTGTACTTAGTGTTAAACATACATCAGATTCCTATACAAGATTTGCTTTCAGCTTTGCAAATGCATGAAATCCATGATGTAGATATGGATGAAGTGGAATGCATTGTTGCAAATTTAATATACGAAGGAAAAATTAAAGGGTACATATCACATCAACACAAAAAATTGGTAATTTCAAAACAAAATCCCTTTCCACGTCTTTCAACAATACCATAATTGTTATTGAAGTATTTGTATTTTCTTTGTGATAAATAAATTAAAATTGAATACAGTTGTTACTTTTTAAAACTTTATATATATATACATATAATGTAAATATTCGTACGAGTTTCATTTATCATGTAGTTTATATAGATTTGTGTGTGTATGCGTGTGTGCGTGTACACACACATATATATATATATATATATATATATATATTTAAAGAAAATTGAAATTAATAATAAATATTTTCGTATCATTTTCTTTCCAAACGTATAAATATATGTTTTATACGTATATTAAATGCTGAAAATTTATAAAAGGCTATAGTATTTTATTATTATTTATTTGAATGAAAGTTTAACTGCGCTGTGCGCATGAAGTCTAGTTTGCATGATTATCGGTTAATGAAAAGAAGGTGAAACGTAAAAGCGCAAGACGACAATCGAACTCGGCAAGCGATAGGAGTAATTCGTGCTGTTGGCAATTTTCTTTGGCTATATCTATTCATGTAAATAGTTTGACAGACGAAATATAAGTATCGCGTTTTATCAGCGTATCCAGCAATTAAAATTTATCCACAAAATGCTAAGTAAAATAGTTAATAGGACATACTATCGATTCACAGCCTGATTGGTTAAGTCAGTGTTGAATGCAAGTATGGCCGCCCTGCCATCACCCACGCAGGTATATTGTAATTTTTATATTTCTAGCGTGATATAATATTCGATATAATGTGGTTGTTATTAAATATATTGTCTTGAAACTTATTTTTATTCAGTACAATAATATCATTGCTTTTTGCTATGTATATCCGTAATGATCCCATACTTGTACTGCTGATTACTTCAATTTTGACAGTACAAATAATCTTTCAATATATTTACGAAAATTGTATTTCTTCTTCCATATATTTTGTAATGAATTTTGTAATAAAATTGTTATGTACTACATACGAACTACTGTATCACAAATAAATTTGACCTTATAATATTCATTTACACGATTGGAAATATCACTTATGATATACTACTCATTTCCGGCAATTAAAATTTATAAAAATTATCTATATATAAATCTAACGTGTCCAATAAAATGTAATAGTTCATAGCATAATGCGGATAAATATAATATTTTTTATGTTTATAGGTGGCTGGAAGCCATACTGATATATATGAAGCCTATTATAATCAGGTATTACATATTTTGAAATTATATATAAATTTATTTTTTTTTTGTTCAAATTTATGTTTTTATAAACTTTAACATTTTAATGTTACATATTTAGAGGATATTAAGTTAAACTGTATTTAAAGGTTGATCCAAATGGATGTGGGCAGATTGGTGCGATGGAAGCTGCGAGATTTCTTAAGAAATCCCAGCTAAGTGATGCCATATTAGGTGAAATATGGGATATGGCAGATCCTCAATCACGTGGATTATTAGATAAATCTGGGCTTTTTGTTGCTCTTAAACTTTGTGCATTAGCACAGGCAGGAAGGGAAATTAGTATGTCGAATTTAAGTTTGGAACTGCCACCTCCAAAAATGGTAAGCTATTGTAATATGCATTGCATTAAATAAATTTTTTTATCGATTATTTTTATATATTTGTAGGGTGATATTTCTATACCATACTCTAAAAATGTAGTAAATGCTTTGCCAGTAATAACACCTGTCAGTACCGGAGATTGGTCTATTAAACCATCAGAAAGAGCCAAATATGATCAGCTTTTTGATAGCTTGCAACCTTCAAATGGATATATACCTGGGAATAAAGTAAAGGGTGTTCTTATAGATAGTAAACTTCCTTTGGATACTCTTGGAAAAATTTGGGACCTTGCAGATATGGACAAAGATGGTATGCTGGATAGACATGAATTTGTTGTTGTAAGTATTTATGTAATTATTATTTAGTTATGAATTATTAGCATTTAATTATTAAGGAATTGTTATGTTCCATTCATAAAAAATTAATTTTTTGTTTTATACAGGCTATGCACTTAGTATATAAAGCATTAGAAAAATATGCAATCCCAAGTGTACTTCCACCAGAATTAATGCCACCTGGTAAAAGAAAAGACTCGATACCTATAACAAAATCTCCTGCATCGTTAGGAATAATAACAACAGCTCCGCCACCTATTCCACCTTTACCAAATGTATCTTCTGTAAAAAGTATGCCTAGCATGGATACAGCAAAGGTATTTAAGATCTTATTAAATTATAATGATTTCAATTCTTGTATATTATAAATTCAATGTAAAATTACATGATATAGACAAATGTGCAATGGGTAGTTTCATCTGAAGATCAAATAGCAGCAGAAAAATTGTTTTTGCAAGCTGATCTAGATATGGATGGATATGTCTCAGGTATTGAAATCAAAGATGTCTTCCTTCAAAGTGGACTTCCACAAACTGTATTGGCTGATATATGGTATATATATTTGTTTTTATATTAATTATGTGTGAAAAACGAGATATATCATTTATTTATTTATATTTTTATTTATATTTTAGGAGTCTTTGTGACACATGTCAAACTGGAAAGTTAAATAAAGAACAATTTGCTCTGGCTATGTGGTTCATTAAACAAAAATTAAGAGGTATTGACCCACCTGCAACTTTGACTCCTGATATGATACCACCTTCTATGCGAAAACCTTCTGATACGATTGTGGTAAGTGTTTTGCTTTGTTTAAAAAATGTTTATTTATTGATAGTGTTTTAATTTAAAAATGCAGTATATAATGTAATTAATGTACTGTAAACCGTTTACGACCCTGGAATGCTTTCCAGAATACCATCATAAATACAATGATTATTAAAATTCCACCAATCATAATTACACTATAATTTGTTTGTAACTCTAATTCTCCAGTTACAGTTAATTTCATTACACCAATGATTTTATCTTTTTGCCAACAACTAAAAATAAAATGAATTATACTTAAAAAATTATTATTTAGCTTTACGTAATTATTTACCTATAAACGTTCGAATCTTCGAACTTTAATGATTTGAAAATTATATGCATTTGTGGATTAATATAAATTCTTCCTTGCGATTGACTTCTAATAACTGCTGGATTCAAGATTTTGTTATTAACGTTCCACGTAATTGGTATATCCGCATTTAAATTTCTGAAAAAATATGTAAAAATATAAAAATAATGTTTCACTTTTTTTAAATATGGCTTTACCCTGGGCATATAAGGACTGCTTTTTTATTATATCTTTGATAAATTGTTGTGCGTATAATTGTTGGTGATGGAACAGGTACTCCCTGGATCATAGAATATACACCAGCACTGTTGTTTGCACTTTCAATTACATTTCCTTGTTTATCTCGCACTTCAAATATTTTATTTTGTGGGCATTTTATCTAAAGATTATTAGAATTGAAATTATTAAAATTATTTTATTCTATTATACATGAAACACTTTCAATATTATATTTATTTTATTATGTTATATATCAAATTTTATTAGTACCTTACAATATCGCACCATCATTTCTGTCTGTCTGTTCTTAATTTCTGGAATACTCAAAAGTTCTTTTGGTACGTGTTTACTCTTACAGGGCAGTTTATTTCTAAATAAGTTTAAAGTCATTCTTATTTTATCATTAACACTTTTGTTGAAAACTTCACTTTGAGTTATGTTTTCTTCCATTTCATTTTGTTCATCTCTTTTAACTAAATGTTATTATACTTCGTTTAAAAGTTAGTTAATACTTAATTAAGGGCAGAGAATAACATAGAAAAAGAATATACTTTGTCTTCTGTAAATTTGGAGTTGTTTTTCTTTTGTTGCTACATATGATTTAATATCATTTTCATGTAGAGATATAGTGCAGTATCCATATCGAATTTTTTTACCAACTAGATTGCATTTAGAACATGATGACCATTTAGCCCACGTTGTATAAATATTTAAATTATATTGTGCTATAATTTTTTTTGGTGTTGCATGAGGCATATTAGGTGCAGTGTTAGGATACACAATTTTTATGTCTTCATGGTTAGTATCAATAGACACATAATAAAATGTTGACAACATATCTCCCAATTTGCACCAGTATTGTCCAGCCTGTTCTGACTATAGAAGGTTTTATATTACTTCAGTATGTAAATTTTGAACTAAATATAAAAATCAATTATATATGTATTATATATTGTTATTATTCATCAGTTTAATATGTATGTACTTTAATATTATAAATCATTAGTTCTTTTTCATCTGGTGAGATCAAAATATTATCTAATTGTTCCACTGGTATAATAGTTTCATTATTGGTATTATTACTGTAGTACCATTCTATATTATTATTGTTATATATTTCTATTGGAGAAATACATATTTGACATTGTAACCTAAAATATGTAATTTAATAATTTTAATTTTATATGATATATTAAAACAACATTTTTTTTCATCATACGTGGTAAAAGTTCCTTCTATAGCTATGAAAGCTATTGGGTGTATTGTCTTTTTTGATTCAATATTAGAATATGTTTTTCTTAAACAATTATAATATTCTTTCCATAATTGTTTATGTATTTTCCTACATGTTTCATTTGCCTTTGGATATTCAAATTCGTTAATATCCAGAAGTAATTCATTTTCTTGAAAGAAACAGAATTCTATTATACACAGTTATTAACAAATAATAGAACGTATATTACCTTGTTTTTTATTTAATATTTTACTTATTTTTTTACGAAGTTCATTATATGTTTTTAATAAATGCATTTTTATTGCAATGTTAAACGATGTTAATGCACATATAGGGTTAATAGGAAGTCACTTTTAAATATATGACTACTGGTGTTATATAGTTTTATTTTTATAGAATTTGAAATATCATTTTTGAGCACTTCATTTATTTTAAATATATATTTTTGCATTTAAAGTAGGAAATTATGTCAAGAAATCGTGAACATAATTTACATACATCATTAAATGCATATTCAACATTTAAAGAAAAAAATAATACTTTAAATATTGCAGATTTTGTGAAAGTTACACCTTTGTCATTAAATCATAAATTTCCTACAGATATTTTGAAAGCAGAGAAAGCAAAATCTATTATGTTTGTAAGACAATTACAGAAAGAAGCAAAAGAAGCAAGGCTAAAATCTTTATTTGAGATAGACAGTTCTGGGAAAATTAAATACAAAACACGTCGTGAATACATTAAAGAATTTATAATGAATATTTTAAATGACAAAACTTTTATTACTATTGATTAACTTAATATAAATTGAAATAATATGATACAAAAATATGAAGATCATATCGTAATGTAGTATTAAGAAACATAATGTGCTGCAAGTAATGAAATAAATCATAAAATAAGATTTTAAATTAATTAAATCAATATTTAAATCAATTATTTGATGTTTAGATATTTGTAATATTCAATCTTTAATTGTAGGTTTTAGAAATTATAAGTATTATTTGGAAGAAATAAAATTTTTAATTTTTAGTTAAAAAAATGTTTATATCGTTTATTATTTTATAGCGGTAATTATTTATAAGTTATGTAAATTAATTATTATATGAATTATAATGTATGTAATACATATAATACATTTTTATGTTCAGGAAAATAATAATATATCTGGATATTCGAATCCAGAGCTGGACATGATAAGCAAAGATATAGCAGAACTTGTAAGGGAAAGACAAAGTATGGAACAAGACATAGCTCAGAAAGAAGCTGATATTAAAATAAAAAATGGCGAAATAAAAAGTTTACAAAGTGAATTGGACACTTTAGCTGCTACATTAAAACAATTGGAGAATCAGAAGGGCGAAGCACAAAAACGATTGAATGATTTGAAGGCTCAGGTAAATCAAACTACAATTTAGTAGAATTAAATAATCTGCTTGCTGAATGTGTAGCTTTGCTTCAGTATATATCTATATATATATATATAGATATATATACACATATATATATAGAGAGAGAGGCAATATATATATATATATATATATATTTATTAAAAATGTGTAATTGTGAAGTGTACATATAGTGCTTTTGTTAAAAACTGTAAATAATTAAATGTATTACAGCATATAGATATTTTAAGAGCTTAGAAACTTTTTTAATTTATGATATATGTTGCAAATTATGTATTAATAAGTGTTATGAATTAATACACTAAAAGCATTTTAAAAAATCATAACAGTACCCTTTTTCATTAATTATGATGATTAATTAGAATTTAACACAAGAAAGACATTGTCTATGGAGAATATTTTTAAAATTTATCTGTTTAACATTTAAACATAATTCTTTTAGTGTATATTTTTATATGTTTATATTTGACAAGTAATGTTGTAAAAAGTGTCAAAATGCTACATGTAGTAAAACTTCCACCATGTTCTTCTATATTTTTAACTACATATTAATTGTGTTATATCTTTTTTTTTAATATATCATATATCAGATTAAAAAGTATTTTATTTTTATAGTACTTTCGTAGTGAGCATTTACTATATTAAGTCAATTCGAAATATTTGTGATATTTTGTAATGAATGTACTGGAAACTGCAACTCGTTCTTATTGTTATAATTTCACCATGTTTGATTCTAAAATAAGTATGCTTCTTTTTTTTTACTGCATGTCAAAAAATATTTATTTCATAAAATGATATTGTTTAAGCAAGTTAGTATAATTTGTTATTATTCTTTAAGATTAATTTAATACATATTTGGAAAATATTTCCAAATAAGTAAACTGATTTTAAGTTTATAATATTGATGATACATGATAAGTTATTTACTACTTTTAGAGCTATTTTCAATAATTACACACGCATTGTATATTTTGTGTTATTTAGTATAATGCAAATACTGACAAAGAAAAGTATGTATGTATACATATTATCTGAGAATCATATACCCATTATTTTAATTTTTTGCTACAAAGGGATTATTTACTTTTTATATTATTTAGATGTATATGTACCAGTATTTGAGTATTTATTGATTTATTTATTACTTTATTTTATGCTCTATTTAGATTCTTTATTATGATTTAGTTTTATTATGTTTGGCTTGTAGAAGGCAGAAGTAGATAAAGATTTGAGTGAAGTCGAGCAGAAGATTCATGAAGAACAAAAAAAGGTACATCAAAAATTTCTACTTTTAGTAGAGGGCAGGTATGGTTACAGTATATCCAGATTTTATTTTTTTATTTTTTTTTGTTTTGATAAAATATTATAGTTATATAACTGTAGTATGTAACCATTAAATAAGGTATACTATATTTAAATTAATTTATTACAAAATACAAGTATAGGAGTGTTACAAATTAAAAATTAAAAATAGCATCAGTTGTTCGTTTTACTTCTTATTTACATATAGAAAAATATGAAGTTGATATGAAGATTACATAATATTGTAATTTAAATGTTGTATGTATGTATATGAATTTTCAAGTAAATAACTTGATATAAATATACTACATATTAATTTATGAAAAGCTTCATTTATTTTTATTACATTTGCATAGGTAATGCTAGAGTGCTTTGTTGCAATGCATGGTAAAATAACTGTAGCATCTGTTGCCGTCAGAAAAATTATATTTGCTTGCAACTATTTATTTAAGGCTTTGATCTGGTACTAATATTAATAATGTGATCTTATTTCATAATGTGCTCCGTATTGTACTCTTTATTGATCCAATTAAATTGATTGTACTTTAAAATTATTATTGCAGCAAGTAATTAAACCAGATTTGAGTCTTATATTTTATCACTATGTGTGACATTTTTTATAATATATATAACTAAAACTATATTCTAACTATTATACATACTAAAGTCTTTATAAAATTGTGCACTATATGACTGATATATATTCATGAATGAATATATGTATAAGTTATATATTAAAAAATATATTTATGTTATATTAACTTGCAAATAGTTTGTTATAAGCAATACTTCATTGTTCTTATCAATAGGTTGATAAATTACGTCAACAAGCAGAAGAGCAAGAATCAGTTTTACGTGCTCAAGAGGAAGAACTGAATTCTAAACGGCAAGAATTGGAAGGCTTGAAACAAGAGGAGCAACAATTAGAGCAACAGCAGAATAAAAGCAGGGACCAATTAAATGAACTCACCAAAAATTTACAGGATACCCAATTACAAATTTGTCAAGCGAAAGCAAAAATCACTCATTTGCAAGAACAGCAACGACAGATGAGTGATGCAATTGCACTTTACGACTCTGCACTTGCAGCAGGGGATGCCACTCTTGTACCTGATACTAGTCTACAATTTAATCCCGAAATTGAGGAACTACAGTATGTATTTGATTTGTCCATTTTTCAGTTATGTTTGTCAAACAAAATGTAATTCTATTATAATTTTGAAATATTAACAGGTATAATGAGGATGGGGCACAAGAGAAAAAACGAGATTCATTTTCTAATGCAAACGGAACAGGTTTGGATGGATTTGAACAAGATCCTTTTGCATCAAATAAAGCTCAAGAGGCATTTACAGCAACAACACCAGATCCATTTGGAAGTGCATTTCCATCTCAGAATACTGTGAGTTTTTATGTTAAATAATAAGTAACAACATTTAAATAAGTTCTAGTTTGATAATATAGTTTATAATTACAGGGAGGATTTACATCTGATCCATTTAGTGCATTTGATAATAGTAATGTCATAAAACAAGATCCTTTTGATCCATTTGGAGATAGTAAAAGAACTGAAACTAAAACTGGAACTGTAATAACTGTAAGTTATGAAAATATAGGGATAATAATAACATAATCCTATTATATTTGTGATTATTATTTTACTTTTTTTTTTTAGACAACAAAGGATCCATTTGGAGATGATCCATTTGCAAATCTTCATGCACCACCTCGTCCAGAAAGTCCCAGTCCTGCTCTTCCTCCTAAAAAAGCAAAGCAACCACCACCACGGCCAGCACCTCCACGACCTTCTCAAGGACCTACTGGTCCTCTTCGAGCAGCACCAGCACCGCCTACTCCTTCTCCCACTCCTGATCCTTTTGCAAACGCTAATACAGATCCCTTCTCTGCTCAACAAGGAGTGATCGACAACAACAACAGTACTGCTTTCACTAGCTCAACTGGATTTGCAGATTTTGCAAATTTTGATTCCAAGGTATACACTCTTTAATTCTGAATTAACTACAGAATTGTTAAAAATAATGCTTAAATTTTATTAGTTAGTAGAACAATTATTTTCTGATATTATAGATTATAATAAATTATTTCCTTCCTTTCTTTTTAAGTGTTCCTCCATATCAGTCTGGCCATATCCCATCCCTCCTCAGTTTCATCAATTTCCAGTATGTTATATTTTGTTACTGTATGCGTTATGTTTCGGAGCTTTAAAAAAAAAAGAATATACATATATATATTGGTGTGACATAAGTATAATATTATGCACAATATTGAAGTAGTAATATACATTGAAATATGAAAGATATTTAATGCAATATGCCATTCCAATATATTACAATGTTATTTTGTATAATACGTTTATAAAAGAATTAATTATATTTTTTGTTTTATATTTAGGTAGAAGCTGCACAATTTTCAGTTTATTCATTCAACTGGCTTCTGGAGCATGCTGTCTACAAATTAATTAATTTGTTTTATTTATTTCAATATCGTATTCTTTCATTTTATGATGTTGCATGGCAATTTTTGATTGTTTCATATTCAAGTAAACAGACGTATGTACGTATTTGACTAAAATATTCGAGTTATATTGATTAAAGATTATTAATGTGGGAAGTTTCGTTTTAGCATACTTAATTATGTTTAAGTTTTGAGTATCTAAATACAGATTTTTAAATTTTGAACATTTTAACATTCATTTTTGGAACATAAAGTATAAGTAGTAATATATTTTAATTTTTATTATTATCATGTTCATATTGAAGTTTGTTTTCCATTATATAAATTTTAAACTTGATGCTGTTTAGGTTTATATATACTTTATTCATTTGCTTTGTGTTTATGATATTAACCAGTAAAAAAAATATAACTTTAATGAAATAAAAAAAAAAAAAAAAAAATAGAAATAATATAAAAATAACAAAGATTATAGTGTATAATGAACGAGGTTCAGCAATTAATGTAATTATTAGATCTAACTTTTTATATAATAATTTACATATTATGAAACTAACACCGATGAACTCGAATATTTTGAAACGCTTGCAATTTAACATCTCCTAGTATTTCAACAGCAGCAATATATGGTCCAGCAGCCTGACGATAACCAGCGGTTTTCGCGTTATTTGTTCTACCTTTTCAGTAAATGAAAATTGACCACTGAAAAAACCTGCTTCAGCCGGAACCAACACCGAATCGAACGGCGCCACCGAGACCAACGAGCAGAGCACATACAGTATATCCAAAGTTGCCAGACTTCACGGAAGACCCCTTTAGAGATTACCGATACGAAGATCCATTTAACATAGCTGATCCTTTCGCTGACGATGCAGAAGATTTGAACGCTAATAAGAGTAAAGAGACGGGCAAAGTGGATCCATTTGGTTACGGAACAACTTCAATACCTCCTCGTGAAAATTCCTTCTCCAAAAGTTTCGATGCTGATTTTTCAAATACTTTTCCATTGACTAGAAACAAAATTGACAAAGACAATGCTAAATTTGATGCTGACTTCATGAAGGCATTTTCCGATGATAACAGAAATATAAAGACTGTTGAATCTGACGTTTTTTCTAATACCAAGCCAAAAACAGTGGATATAGACGAAGCATTTTCTGCCAAGAGTGAGAAGTTAATTAAAAAACATGGTCAGGACTTTGCACAGTATAAATCTAAAGCTAGCTTTAACGATAAAAAGTCGAAAAATGAGACTGGTAAAATTTGGAATGGTAACAATACACCATTATCCTTGACAGAAGAAGAGCAATTTGTTTGGGCATCTCAACAAAGTTTAAAAACCGAGGAAGAGAGACGTAGACGTAAACAGAAAGAAGAAGCGGAACTAGCTTTAGCTCTTGAATTGAGCAAACAAGAAAAGTCTGGGAAATTGTAAGCTTGATCAACAAAGCAGTTTCTCGTTAATTCATCCAAGTGATCAACGTACATGTTTTCAAGCACAACGACTTTGTACATGTTGATAGTGAAACCAGAACTGGAATGCATATGATATGTTAACTTGACGCAGTCATAACGGTTAGAAGATTTTGAAATCTCTGCACTAATGAAAGCTACAAAAGATATTCACGTAAACTACAATAATTATTCCGCAATGCTTATTTTTAATATTATATACCATATCATAATTGCTGTGAGACGAAAATATTTAGAGAATGAAACAGATATTAGCAAAGCATACAATATTCAAGAATCCATAGAGGCATGTATTAATCATACAACATCAAGAAACATTTTACCGTGTATGTAATCAGTGTTGAATGTGATCTTTCTGTTTTTCACTTGTCACGAGATGACTGTAAACAAATTGTTGATGCATCACAATTATTTGAACGTGGAAACTTATGTATTAAATTACACATATTTGTTGGCACTCTAATTTACCACAGAAATCAATAGATTTTTGTAAAAAAAAAAGAGAAAAAAGGTGGAAAGAAAGGAAAAAGGAAGAAAAGAAAAGATTAATTATTGCCTTGCAATATCGAATTCTAAAACAATGACACTTATATAATAGTAGCTGGTTCTACACTATTGCTAACATTAAATTAGTATGTATAAAAATGAAGTATAATGGCAGATTATTGGATTGACAATAAAACGTTGAGTACATGTATCCCGTGAGTTAAAAACGAGAGGAATAGTGATATAAATGATTATTCGTATTCAAGAAAATGAAGGTTCTCAGTGTCATTACGTGAAATACACTCTTTAAATATACATCTGTACATTTGTGATTAGCAGCGGAGTAATGTTTCCGTTTAATTTCATTTATGCTAAAATTATATGTCCTGTGCATGGTACTCTAATTCAATACGCCTTCACCAGTGTTGATTGGAAGACAAGTTTACATTTACATCATAGGACTGAAAACTGCGCCTCACAAATTGTTAATTACATAGAAACACGAGTATAAATATTACCAAACCGTTGTTACATACTCTAGTATGCTTTATGATGCAGTAATTATTGTGTGTATGAAAATGTTTCCATAATAAGTTTTCAATGTAAAACATAAATTTATTGTTCATCTGAAGACGCAATAGAGAAAAAATGGAAAAATGTGTGTTTCTCTTTATTATATATCACGTATCATTTTATCAGGACTGAATAAAATGAGATGTTGCGAATAGTAAAAAAACGATGGTATTGTTAAGTTAAATAGTAAGTGAATCGTTACAATTACGTTCACGAGAATGTCGTCTAATTTAGCCTTCAGTCTTAGTACGTCCCAAAGAATAACGTGTTCAGATAAAGCGTGGCTCCCGTGTTTGTCTTCTGTGATGCCGTGTCATATGGAATCATTGAAGTCAAACTCAATGGGATGCGTTTATTTTTACTTTAACTGTTGTACCATGTAATTTCACAACGACAATGTATTACGCATGCTGTATATATTAATATCTATATATTATTTCATCGTAATTATTATGACCACTATCGTGTTACTATTGTTATATCACTATCATTGACATTACTATTATTATTATTATTATTATTATTATTACTACTACGACTATTATTGTTGATAATGTAGCATCTATTATCATAAAACACCATGCGCTGTCAATATATCATTTACCAATGAACAGAAGTAAGTGTAAAATCGTATTATATATACGTTATTCATATACATATATATATATATAATTATTGTATATCGATATTGTTAGCGTTTCAAATGCCTATATACAGGGTGTCCCACATAGTTAGGACAAGCTGTATCTTTAAAACGATTGAAAATGGAAAAATGTCATAGGACAAAGTAATTAAATGATGTCAAGTGATGCATATTCTGGAATTAGTTTATTTACGCATCGCAAAAATGTAACCGTACCTTTATTTTTATACGACCCTATACCTTTGGATGCATTAATTAATGCAGTTTCTCATCTACAAAAAGATACCAAAATGATTAGTTTAATATTATACTAAATGTTCGTATTTATTGATAAATATTTTTCGTTATTTTATTTGTTTTGCTTAATATACATATATCAGTTATATTACTTCCAATATTTTTTTTATTTTCTATTTTTGAATTTCTAAATTTCTCAACAACTTTTAAGATTGGAAAGTTTGTAAGTTTCAAAATTGATTAGTTAGTATATATTTAAATTTATAAATTTGAAAACTTCATAATTTGAAAGTGAATGATTTTAAAACCTACAAGATTTGTAAATGTCTACAATTGAAAATTATTAAATACCTTTTCTAAATTTGAAAATTTGTAAGTTTTTAAATTTCTTATAGTAAAAATAAACTTAGCAATTTGAAAGCTGGTAAATTCGAAAATTTGTAAATATAAAAATGTTCAAGTTTCTGCACAAATAAATATAATAATAAAAATGCATAAATTATATTCCAGAATATGCATTATTTGACGTCATTTAATTTTGTTTTATTTTTATCTTCAATCGTTTCGAAGACACTGTTTGACTAAGTTACATGGCACATCCTGTATATTAATAACAGACATATAGATATAGGATCAAGCGCGATGATTACAGATGTGTGCCAGAATGACATTTTATCGGAACAAACCAAATGATTTGATCTCGTTTGATTCAGATAATTGAGAAAGTCCTCGTCCAAAGAATTAAATTGATTGTTCATTTTATCAACTGTATTCTACTTGTGACGAACAGTCTTTGTTATTGAATGCTTTATCGTGCCGTATATTTTCGCAGACTTAAAATAATGTAACATTTCTCGAACTGACATTGATATTGTTCACTAGTAGGTAATTACTCACCACTTCTTCCTAAACATGAAAGAGTTATTTCTTTTATTACATATAAGATTCCTGCTAATAATTATGTATACAGATGAGATTTGTTGTATGTTGTGAAACGTCTTTTGCAAATTTTAAATTACTTCTGGTTGCTTATAATTGCAAGCAAGATGGTACAATCGGTGATAACTATAATTATTGCTGCAGCTTGAAATTCTGTTCTCAAGAAACAAATTGTTCTACAAATTTCATAATTAAAGCAATACGAAAATGTGTTACGTCCAATGAAAGGAAAAACATAATTCCAGAATAATGCGAAGAATTAACGTACAAAAACGGGAAATGTATTGATAAGCATGTCAGAGATTTAAAAAATGTACAGGATATTTACGCATAATTTTACTTTTAATTAAGTTTAATATTTATTAGGACGACTATTGTGTACTAGTATGTAATTATTTTGATTTATAACATAAACTTTCATTGTTCAAAATTCGTAAGATTATGTTATATTTATATTCTAAGCGAAATTTAATTATCAACCCTTCTTCGCAGCACTTTGTAGAAGCAATAAGAAGCAGTTTCAGAGAAGATAGAAAATCGAACGTGTTGAAAATGTGGATATTATCGTTCTGGATAGCATAGATATTGGCGTGATTAGGTATTGTCAAAAATTACTGATATAAATACGGAACCGAGTATGGTAGATTTCCCTAGGGATGGTGTTGCAAAGGAAAAAAGTTTTGCTATGACATTCAAAAGTTATTACGCAGTATGTGTAGTTCATACTAGTTGCTGGTCCTTCTTTTTATAATTCGCGTACTTGGTAATTTCGAAATTTCAGAATTTGGAGACTTAGAAATTTAGGAAAATTCGTGGATTAGAGATTTAAACAATTAGAAATTCTGAAATTAAGAATTTGGAAATTGTTGTAGATTATTTGGAAATAAGTGTTTGTAGAAATGAACAAAATTTGGGAATTAGAGGATTTGAAAATTTCGACGCTTCTAATATATTGCACGAGTTGTACCTTTCCTTATATCACCATTTTCTCCCGCGAGGACTATCTACACTGCTCTATACAAAAGTCCTAATTACGCCAATGAGCACAGACACACTATTTGCAAATAACACCATTTTTTGAACGATGTATGATAAAATTGTATGGAAATGTACTTAATATGTATAATTAAATACTCAAGTTAATCTTTCATGGGACGCGTTAATAATGTTGAATCGTATACGGTGTACTGTGCACAAAGGACGTTGGTTTCTTTTTATATACGTATACATATAAATAAATATATATATATTATATACATACATTTACAGCATTAAGGGAGACATAAAACGACAAGGAAGTTATAGCGATGCTTTGTTAATCTAAGAATAAGTCGGAGATTCCCTGTAGAAATTAGTAGAGAAGATGTTGCGTAAATTCACTATTCTTCGTGTAATCGACAAGCACCTCGAGCAATGTATAATTACATAAATATACATAAATGTATGTATTTTTCGGTAAACAAATTTCTCTGAGAGACTGAACAAGTAGAACGTCCTTCGAAAGATGGAATTCTATTAGAAGATTTCTTCATACGATCTTTGTATTTTAGAAAACAGTCAAGAATAACACTTTTTACAGGCTCATTGATTGAAAATAATTGCGTTTAAGAATTGTTTGAACTGCTTGACACCTTACTGATTGAGAACCCTGATAAATTTAATAAATTTAGTGGTACATTGATGAAACTTGGCAGCGGTTGACTGAAAATTAATGAACGTTTTATTATTAACGATTTACATAGAATTCAATAGACTTGCACTACTAGGCAACTAATTCACTTTAAAATTTCAGAAATAATTCAACTTAAAAACTTGACAATTTATCGGTTTAAACACAAGAAACTATATTTTTATATTTTCAAATTTCCGAATTACCAATTATGCAAATTACCGAATCAAGTTTGAAAATCAGAAATTTCAAATTTTAAGGACATGAAAATTTGAAGATTTGAAACTTGGATATTTTTAAATTTCTAATCTTTCAGATTTTCGAATTTCCAAACTTCCAAATTTCAAAATTACCGAATCAATAAATTTTTAAATTTAGATAATTTGATAGTTGGAAATTTCGAAATTTGAGAACTTAACAAAAAATATTAAGATGTGAAGTGTCTAAATTTTCAAACGATTAAATTATCAAATTTAAAAATTTAAAGTATTTACGTATCTTTGAGGACCGTACAGATTATTCCTAATATTTTATTACTACTTTACTAAAAAGTTTTTACAGTTTGTGTTATCTGCAGTTGGTAGATACAGTGTTAAACAGATAAGAATACTAGTTTTTCTAGATAAATAATTTCTATAGTTCGAAAATGTATATTTTCTGAAGTTCCTTGAAGAAATCTTCATGATTAAGAACGCGACTGAAAAGATTTAGAAATCTTGATGCTTAGACACGAGAAACGTTCGTGAAATTTAAAGGATGCCTATCGCGAATACAACAATTTAGAAATTTGTTTGCTATTTGTTTAACACGGAGATTGTTGCACGTATGTATATGTAGGTGATTCGCACGCATAACCGCTGATAGCCTTCGATCCTAACGATAAATGTATTGCGAACCTTAGGAAATATCGGGAATGTAACTATGTCCAGGTGTATACAAGTTTTCCATACGTTTGAAGTATATGTATACAGCGAAATACGAGTGCATGATTACAGATCGAATTCCTTTAAAGGAAAGGCAGAAAATAACAAAGATTTTTCGTTTGTACAATTACATGAGTTGAACTAATTTTGTTAACAAAGTAATTTGTGTTAGTATCAGTCACAAATTAAATTCTTTATTTAATTCAGTATTAATTAATAATTCACGTTTAATTGATAATTGAATTTCTTTTAATTATGCATTAAACTAGAATTGTTAATTGAATGATTTTATAAATGAGAACAAGAGTTTAATTTTTTATTTTAATTTGCTATATTAAAGAATGAAAGTTTTTTTTTGAGGTGCACTTGTTGATTATCTTTTAGTTGTTAATTGTAATTTTAATCGAAAACAAAAACTTGTCTAATTTAAAATTGAAATTTGTTTTCTAATTAAATCTCGTATAATCAAGATACCTCCTTATAAGTATGTAAGCAAAAATTAGTTTTAACCCGCTATGGTAATTTCTCCAAACTGATAATTTAATTTTTGTTTAAAGATAATGTTAATCGTTTTGAATAACGATAGTATTTATTTGTAACTTCATATACAATATATTAATATAATTTCCCTAACTTTAATAAATAAAATGATGTTTATACATATAATATTAATGTTTATTGTTATTGGTGATAGCGATGTTTTAATATAAGCGATTTAATACTGAAAGTTGTCGACAACGATGAAAAAGAAAAATGTGATATAGTAACAGAAACAATAGCAACAATAATATTCTATACAAATTTCGAAATAATTGTTAATTAAAATCCAGTTGGTAATGAAAAAATTAGATGTTACCACTCGATCAAAGAATTTATCATAATAATTAATTAGAAATTAAATACCAGTTATCGATTTGGAGAGATTACATTAAGGATTAAAAATAGTTTTTCTCTGTACGAGATTCAAATAAATTTTTATTTGGGAGCGATTGAAGTAGAAATTTTTGTTCTTAATTGGATGATGCTTTATTTAATTATTGACGGTTAGTTATGACAGTTCGCAATTAATAATTAATTTAATAAGCTTTAATTAAAAATTGAACTTCCAGTTACGAAACCGTTCAATTTACAATTACGGCTTAATTATTTAAAAAACATTCAATTATCAAATACAATTTAATTGACTAATTTTTGATGGGCTAATTAGAAGTCTCGAAATCCTTATTAGAGGTGTTATGTTCCTGTCATCGTTTCATTGTAGCTTAATCTCAAACGAATTTTGATTAAATATCTTTGCTCAATGTCTAAGTATTTTCTAAGATATATTATCTATTTCTTAAATTTGTAAGTTGACGAATCAATTGAAGTTTATTTGCCGTATATGTATTGTTATACGCTCGAAATATTCCCGTACTTGCTTGCTGTTCAACTAAAAGATTGATCTCTCTGAAAAATGATTTATTGTTAATCGCTTTTTGCAAACGCGTAATTGATACTGTGAATAATTGTTAAATAAATTATTCAAGGTTTGAATATTTCTCAAACACGAGAGAACTGCATTTTGAATAATGCGATGTGCATTTCTGTAAAAATGAACGCATTTCATTGCCATTTCCTTGAATTTCTTTCATATCGCGTCGAACTGATATTCTAAAATATTAATTTACAATAAATCATCCATACGCTACAATAAAATTGTGAATTGGTACTTTATAATTAAATTTTACAAATTGTTAGATTGTTAAGCAACCTTTCGAAACGGATATACGTGTGTCCTTTGCTTTTCTCTTCTTAATAAAATAGCGAATTAGTAAGTTTTGTTAAATGTGGCTGCGCAGTCATACAATTAACAGATACATTATACTGATGTTACAAGTTATAGATAAATACGTATATAGCAAAATCGTTGTTTTATCATAATACGTCTCCTTGTACATAAGTTTAAATATACAAATATCTGGTTCACTATATTAACTTTTACCATCCTTTCCCTATCTTTCATTTTTTAATTTCTTCAAACAAACATTTTCTCTCCTTAATTTCTCAACTTGTTTTGCTACATTTTAATTATAGAGAACAATATATTATAGTTATTTTGTTATAAACCCTTAAAAACTAGCGATAAGTACAGTTTCAACAATGTGCTTTAAACAACGATAGTAAAACATTTCTTCTCAGAATACTTTTAGGAATCAAGACGAAACGCTTCTTTTTAAAAAGACCGCCAAAAAGTCGTACTTAGGGCGATGTGTTGAAAATATCAACCGACTGTGTTGGTAAAATGCGGGGAAACTTCGGAATACCGTCGTGTTCCGATTCCAGCTAAATTTTGTATACAAGCTCCTTTCTTTTAAAGGAAACATCTGTAAGGACGGTTTTTCGACTCGAACTAAAAATTGTTACCATTCCAATGTTATTCTCTATATTACCGACGAGACACAGTATAGTGTGCGAACTGTTCTGAACACATAATCCACATTTTCGGACCCACCGAATATACTGCAAATAGTATAAAATCAATATTAATAAATATATAATAAATATATGGCATATTAATCAATAAAATCAGTATTAATTGAATTTTTTCGAAACTGAAACAAGTAGCGCCATCTCTCCGGCGAACAGGGTGAACTACACACTTTTGAAACTGTAATTTAATTAGTTCCTACACACTGCCGCTAGATGACGACACATCAGACAAAAACTGTCATTTTAAATTTCTCATAGTAGGTAGCGCCAGATGGCGCTAACAAAATAAAACTATTTCGAATAAATTTGGAGGCAAAACGTGTATGTTGACATCTAGTAAACTAAAAGTAATCGAACATAATTAGAAATAGAATATCATCGAACTTGATACGTATTTTGGACGGAAATGGTTCATAAAACCGACAAGTGCATGTCTGTGGAAACAGAAAATGAAAAACCACAAGTATTTGACAGAAAACAAGCTCAATATAAAGATCTTTCCAAAAAATTTGTAAATACAAAAAACGACTATTCTAAACAATTTGCTCACATATATGCTAGTAGACTTGCTGAATTACGGAGCATCTTAATTCCACGTGTACAAACTAAATGGGGTATTACTTTCTTATTTAATTTTAAATCTGTATTTGATAAAATTTAGATTTGTACCATAAAAAGTTTATTCAAATATTGTTTTATGAATAAGGCAGTAGTTTATATAATAATACATTTAATTAATTTTAGTCAGCAATACAAACGATAGATTTGATTAGTAAAATTAATTGACTCGGTCATAGTATGTTTTGCTGTTCTAATGCTGTTGCTCCTACAGTATTCCTATATTCTTTTATTTCTTTTTTAACTCTTATTTTTATAGGAAATATTCCTATTGTGAAACTGGCTGAATTAGAAAATTTAGAGGGTCGAGAATGTGTAATAATTGGTACACTTTATAAACACCAACAATGGAAACCATCAATTTTGCGTGAACTTAGTGAAGAGCATCAGTTTAGCCTTCCTTCTTCAAAATCTGATTATTGTTCTGAAAAAGATCAACCTTTTCTAGAAGATGAAATGTTGCGTATTAAACTGGTAGGGGAAGAGGTTGACTTAAAACAAATTGTTACTGGAGTTGTTTGTGCTGTATTGGGTAAAGAAAACAGTGATGGAACATTTATGGTAATTTGAATCTAAAAGAGTATAAGTGTTACAATTAAACTTTTGCTATATGTCAGAAATAATTTATTGTTTAGGTAAAAGAATGGTGTTTTCCTGACTGTGCTCCAAAAGAATCTTTAACAAACTGTACATCCGAAGGAAAAGTAGTAATAGTATCTGGGTTAGATCTATCTACAAATAATAAAAGCTTAGAAATAAATCTTTTTATGGAATGGTTGTGTGGAATGGCAGGTAATACAACAGTACAGAAAGATAGCACTTCTATTGTACGCCTTGTTATAGCAGGTAAATTAAACTAACATCTTGGATAAAATATAGAAATGTTACAAAATTCCATACTATTAATGCATTAATTTCACCATTTAGGTAATACCGTAAAAAGAAATGATACACTGCACTCAGAAACAGATACACTAGCTAAAGAAATTGGAGAAGCAATAAAAACTACAGATGAATTTCTAAGCACTTTGGCAATGTGTTGTTGCATTACTTTGATGCCAGGAGAATATGATCCTACTAATGCTATGTTGCCTCAAAGACCATTACATCCTTGTTTACTACCTAAATCATCTAGGTATGTATTTACATATTAATTTTTAACACACAAATTTAAAAAATATTTATAAATGTTGTAGACTTGAAAGTTTTAAAAGTACTACAAATCCCTGGATTGGTAAAATTGAGGAACGAATAATAATTGGCACTAGTGGTCAATCAATTAATGATATTATTAAAGCAACAGGTGAAACTGGTATTTCACCTATCGAATGGTTAGAACGAACACTATTATGGAGGCACATGTGCCCAACTGCACCAGACACACTATTAGCCTGCCCATACTACGAAAAAGATTTGTTTATTATGAAAGAATGTCCAGACATATATTTTGTTGGAAATACTGATAAATTTGAAACAAAACTTTGGAAAGGTTTGTATATTATATGCTTATACTTACTGCTATATGCTTAAAAAATAATTCATCTTAATCAAATATTAAATACTTCATTCAATTTTCAGGTGAAAATAAAAAAATGGTAAGATTGATATCTGTTCCGTGTTTTAGTACTACTCATACTGCTGTGATAGTAAATTTGAAAAATTTAGATACACAGTACATCTGTTTTGGGTAACATTTAATCACATATCGATTAACATATCTCAATTAAAAATAAGAAATATGTAGTATTTTTTATATAATACCGTGTTTTTGATTTCAATTCATACAAAATTTTCCGAAAAATTTATTAAATAATATATAGATGTTTTTAAAAAAGAAACAGATCATGTAGAAAAAATGTATTCAATTTAACTGACTATTTATTTCGCTATTTAATATTAAAATTAATTAAAAATTTTTTAATTTGTTTTATAAGACATTGAAGATTAATTTTTTTAGCATAAAGTAATATGAAGAAAAACATGTTCCATTGCTGCGTGTTTATTTTCATTCAAAATGTGATGTACAAAATCTAAGCGCACGACTTTTAAATATAGATATGCTTGACTAAATATAAAATATGAAATACGAAAGAAATTACATGTAGTATCACAGATTGTTAGAAAATCACGAAATCACAGTGACATGAGATTTTAAATGTGTAACTTGTTACTTAAATAAACATGAAATCATGCGATATAAATTATAAATAGAACATAACAGTCAAAATACAGGATTACGATCATTTTTTATAGCAGTTTTTTTTTTATTATTAAAATTACCTTTAATCGTTTCTTTGCGACAATGAAAAATCATTAAGTATATTATCTTTCTATATTCTTACCTACTTATTTTATATAAAGAAATATAAGCTGAATATGGATTACTACATATATCTTTTTTTAAGTTTTATAAGCAAACTGCTTTTGACTGTTACATAAGGTGTGAAAATTATGAAATCATGTAAAGAAAACAATAGTAAACAACATAAGAGAAATCAAATATAGAAATATAACAGCTGACACAATACAGGGATATAATACAATAAATTAATTATATAAGCGTTCATAATAATTGGATTTTTGTTGGATATTTTCACATATTTTACAATGAACATCGCTTGTCTCAACTAGAAAAAATATGCAACATCGAAGAGTGAGCCTCCAGAATATTTCAGTTGGCACTTTTATTTAACATAAGAGTTTGATTATAATATAAATACATTTTTATTTTATTTTATTGTTTTTTTTTTTTATAAAAACTGTCTAATTCTGTTTATATGAGATTCCAATTTTTGTAGGACTACGTCCATTTATCGACATAACAATGAAAGAAAAAAATATAACAATATTCTTATCCTAATTAAAAGGATAGTACTTGTACAATTCTAATGCTTTGGCCGAAATAGCAATACTTAAAAAGCAATTATTAAGGTTTTCCATTAATTTAAGCAGAATGAAGTTATAAAATTTATATTTATAATACACTTTACAGATTCGTAATACCATTAACTTAAGGTGCATGTTACATGACCGACAGGTATATATAACAATTGACAGGTAGCTTCTGCATATAGTAACGACGACGTAGACATACAGTACGTATTCAAGATTTTTTCCTATCTTTTAGCCGTCGGACGTATTCGTTCCTTTTCAGTATCCCTATCGTCAGCTACTGTCCATTCAGGATCATTGGGATCCTCACCTTCTATGTCACAACAAGCTGATTCTGTTGAATCTGATTCTGGAGAATCCATTTCCCCATCCTAGAAACGAAATATTAACATCTACCTAAATAGTTATAAAAAGTTACCTTTCCCACGATTACTCTGCGTATATTACAAAAACTATAATATTTAAATTTACAAGCTTGTAACAGCTGAAAAAAACAATCAGCGAACTAATTCATTAAAATATTACTAATGCTTATAAAAAGATAGTATTCAATATTATAAATGCAATGCAGTCTCTTTTTAATTATTGCTAAAATCTGAAATATGCGATAAAAATAAAATGAACTGTGTTAGAATATAAAAAAGCATCAAATGGCACTGCTTACCAGAAACAGCCTCGAGGAGCCATGAAAGTTGGCTCAAAGTTTACATTAATAGTCAGTACGAGCAGTCAGACATTTGTTTGTAATAAAAAGTTCTGACTTAGATAATTAACAATGAAACATTTAATACAAACACAATGTACGTACATCATCTGCTTTTTCTTCTTCGCGAGAACAAAGAGACGCTGACGAAGCTTGCCAATGACCGTCTGGCATTACTTCCAGCATTTTGTCGTAAACTTCTTCAGATAATGGAAATACCCTCGGTTCATACGGCAAAATCTGATAAAAAATATTAAATATTTTGTATAGTATATCTTTATCCTTCATACTCCAATCATTTTAATAAATTATACGTACAAACCGTGTCTTTTTTAATTTGATATAGTGAAATACCTTAGAAGAGACTAAAGCTATCGAAAGAATATTTAAAAAAAAAACTCATTTGGTATATAATAGAAGGGATAATTTATCAACCTAATGTATCAACTAATGTATTAACCTATTCAATTTTTAGAAATATTCTCGTTATTTCACATTTTGTTTAACAGCAAACTATTGAATATGGTCAAGTAAGATTTACCTGGTGGAAGATAAATTTGACTATTATCTATAAAACAAAATGACTATGTATAGTATATCGTCGAGTTTATCTCAACAAAGGTTATCACGCAACAAAAAATATATAATTCCATTTTACCAACAACATTCTTTGAGTAACTTTAGTCCCTTCTGAAATATTTTATTTAAAAAAGACACCCTTTGTATATTGTACAATAAGATTAAAATACCTCATTTTCGTCCTCGTTCATTAAAGTACTAGTATCGTCTTTCCCTAATCTTAGCGTAGGCGTAGTACGACGTCGCAAAGCATTTTGTAAAGCAGATGATCGATGTGTATCCGAATTATGTTGATGTTCGGAATCTTGAACTTGTGGAGTTGCAGGAGGTGACGTAATGGGAGACATTATATCTCCACCAAAATCACTTGCATGAGGAGACATAGGGTCTAAAATACAAAAATAAATTGTAATTTCTTTCAACAAGATTAACACCATGGAAGGGAAAAACTTTCAGGTTAGTAAACCGAAATTTAAACCCAAAACTTTCAATTTCAAAATGAAGTTTCTAGTTATTATTATGCTATCCAAAACGCTAATGCATATTTTCTTCTTGAACTTTTCAACTGAAATCATTGTCACCTACAGCGATAACTTCTATGCTTTGTAAAAATTATAGGATTCACGAGCACCGCTTAAAAGTATTTGCACAGTATTTTCTTTTACGTATTCAACAGATATATGTTTGATCCTTTAGTAATCCAGTGAATTTTCACTGTAATATCACTAATCCAAAACTACACAAATAAATATGCTGGAAAATTAATTACCTGGTGTATTTGCACCACTATCTGCTCGGCTATCTGTTCTGCGATTCTGTCGAATACGCGATTGATGTGGTAGAGTGATATATGTCATAAAACGTTTATTTTCTTCTCGTTCACTTCTTTCGTGCCTCAAAGCAATAGTTTCATCTGACATATCTTCGAACTGAGAAAATATAAACATATTTTAAATTAACACCAATAATGATTTATAATTTTATTTTTATAAAATGAACTGTACTCACATCACTGTCTTGACTAGGCCTGTGCATAACACCATTTTTAATATCTAATTTTAAAGGTTCCTCACATAACCTCCACCTATATTTTACAGTAAAGAAGGTATAATTTTAGTAACTATTTAAAGCATAAAATTTATAAAAAAAAATCATAAGATAAAGTTTAATAAATGATACCTACTTTGGTGTTAATATTTCTTTATACTGTAATTTTTCAAGCCTAGTTGAAGCAGCTACACTATAGGGTATAACAATATTATCAATGTCATATGAATTTTGCCTCAGGCGCCTAAAATTAAATATATAAACGTTTTATTTACGACAGAATACGTAATAAACATTTTCTTTCATAACAGTATTTAATAATACTGACCCATGAGAAATAGAACTTTTTTCTTTAATTGTATTTTTCTCCGTAGAAGCAGTAGTATGGTGTAGAGGTGAAGGCACTGGAGATGAATGTTTACTAGAGCTGGAAAGGGCACTAATATCGTCATCATCTTCAGTTGTTAATTTCTGTACCCTCTTTCTGCTTAAACCATGTACACTTCTATCGTGACTGAGTCTGTTCCTTTTTCCTTTTAACATTTTTCTCTTGATTCCTACAAAAAAATATACAATAAATAATATATTTATGAATATTTCAAATATATAACAAAAATGAAACGTTTTAAATGCATAATCATGTAATACAATACATACTTGCAGTGAGAATACTTGAAGATGATTTTTTCAATCGAGCTGCATACTTTGCTCTATGCCCTGGAAGTTTTTTATTTCTTCTATCATTAGTTTCTTTATCTTTTAAGCGTGTAATTCGCAAATTTCCCCGTAACATTTTTTGTTGCCATTCCACTGATTTCATAATAGCTTCAAGATGAGTTCCTTGCGTAACTTCTATAAACCAAAAAAAGTTTAACAAAATGACAATAATTCTTAATACTTTGACATTATATTACAAGAAATTTTAATATTTTTGTTTAACTGTACAAATAGTGTATACGAATATATATATATATATGTATATATATAAATATGTATATATACGTGATGGTAATATTTTATTTACCATCAGGAAATGACAAAACAGGATGAAAACTAGGATCAACAAGTGCAACTCGTTCTTGCACAGACATCTGTTCAATTGGTTCTTGCATTTGCATTGGATCCAATCTTCCAGTACATAAAGCACATGGAGGTAATACATGATCACAGTTGCATCTTACTGTTGATGCTTTTGCTGCCCGTTTCGAAAATTCATGTAACCTGTCTATTTGTAACAATTTTCTCTTCCTATAAAAACTCCACGCAAATGGCCGTGTCCTACTGGCTGGTAATTCACCTTCCGGCGAATTATAACGTCCTGTAGAACCTGGCAAAACACCACTATACCCGTTTACTGTTTCTGCATTATCAAGAATTACTAAGCCTTTGTTAGCTCTAACATGTCGTTGCAATTCATTATGCTGTCTAATTCTATATTCCAAATCTGATATTTGTGCTTGTAACCATGTCCATCTAGCTGCTACACCTGCACGATCTTGAGCATACCTCCATGCTGCTCTTTTTGATCTATAAACAACATTGACAGAGACATATTAAGCACATAAATACTTAAAAAATCTATTATACTATCACGTTGACTGCCATGTTACCAATATGTGAATAACGCTTGAATTTCTATTAAAATCCATCACTCATTAGGAATCATTTATTTATTAGAAATTTATTTACTTACCTAATTAGAAATACTTGTATTAGGTACTTGAAGTTATGAATAGCGCATATAACATATTGTAAAAGTAATAGATAAGATTTGTTAGAAACAGAAATACTACCTAGTGAAATTTTAAACAGGTTCAGCGTGGCAGTCAACGTCTTCAAAATGTGTATTGCAATTAAACGTATGAAGTTACTTAATTTTCAAAAAGTACAAATGCAGAACAAAAAGCAAATATTCAAATAGTATATTATTATTCTTTTATGATTTATAAGATTTTGATGATCCTTATCATTTTTGTTGTTTTTCAAATACTTTTCCTATATATATATATGTACACATAAATATTTTTGAGTAAAAAACATTAAATGGACTTAGTCTGAAACCGGCTCAACATATTATTCGGTTTCAAATTTCTTCATTAATGTGATAAATTGAAATATTATTAAAGAAATTTCAATCAAATATAATAATAAACATATACAAAAACAAAAATTACATGAAACAATCACTTTTGAAGATAAATAATATAAAATTGTTTGCATTATTTTATTCATTAAAATAAAATTCGTGCAAACATTTCCATTCTTAAAACTAAAAAGGGATAGAATGGACAAAAAATTTTCTTTTAATAAAAAATAAAACTCACATTGATAAATGTTGTTGATGTGGATTGTTAAATGACTGCATTTCATCACAGCTTTCTCCACCACTACTAGACGCAGTACAATCAGAATCAAGATTGGACTCCACAATATGTAATTGTGTAGCTAAAGGTCCAGCTACACTCTCCACTTCATCACCTTTAATTTTAACTTGCGGAGTACCAAACACTGGTTGACGATTACTATTATTACCAGAAGTACTACTTAAACTGTCACGCGATCCACCACCAAAGTATCGGCAACATAATCGCTGACGATTCACACTATTGCTCTGGGCAACACACATTTTCTCAATCTTTTGCAAAAATGAACTCAAACTACTACTAATTTCAGGAAAGTTTCTAACATTAGACTTAGAACTGATATTAACCAATTCTTGAAAAAGATATTTCTTCACTCCATGATGAGCAAGTTCAAGAACTCCAGTATTTTCTTCTGCAACATGCCTGCCTACTATCCTTGCTTGAAGCTTCCTCAGTCTTCTTAATAAAAATGCACATCTCCTCTCACTTTCATATTGTTTTTGTGCAACAATATCTTGTTGCAGTTTTAAGGTGTTAATTTTCTGTTGGTCCACATCAGCAATGTTCATATTATTGCAAAGACTCATAACATCAACATCATTAAGTAAATCCCGTTCAAAGGATGAAAATCCTTCCTCGGGCATAGAGAACATTTCCACTCCATCCACAGTGCTTTGCACTGGTTCGTTACTGCCAGCAGATATATTTTCTGCATTTTCAACTCCCTCAATTGACTTGATAACTTGTAAAATCTCTTCAACATTCTGTCCAATATCACTGACATTGCCCATATTACACTGCTCATTATCTGCAGTTATATCGGTACCAAAGGCCATTATTTGATCCACATCCAGAGTTTTATTGTCTCCTGCAGCTTCTGAGCCCACCAAAGGCAAGTCTGCACTTGATTTTAAGAAACCCATATTGTCCGCTTGATCACCCATAGATGGGTCGTTCATTATAATATCAGTCGCCTTCTTTTCTGGACTGCCCGGAATATCCGGTTGTTCACAGCCCTCTTTTATTGATGCTTTCTTTGCAATCAAGTCAGATCCGTGCGTAAATGTAGACAAACTATCAAGATCATTGGCATATTTCGAGTTGATGACATCACGAATGAGATCCTTAGATATACCATGTAAACACTGTTCATCAATCTTTGATGGTTGAACGTTTGCTGAGACAACAAATTTAGCCAGAATTTCACGATTCTGACACACTTCGGTAGCCTGCTCTGGGGAAAGAAATCCGCTAGCTGGAAGGGAAGGGAGTAAGTTTTCAGGCTTTTGAGGACCGCCTTCCGTCAGAGCAGGGGCCATCACTGCCACTGACACTGCCAGTGCTGCAGCCTCGACATCCAGAGGCTCCCACGTGCGTACGCACCCACACCTGCACTTCACATGTGCTGTGCTCACTCCCATTCATCCATCACTACTTTGATGTCCTGTACTTTTATTATTTGTTCTTATCCTCCAACTTCTCTACTTTATTTCTTTTTTGTTTTGTGTTATGTGTCCTTATTCTGTAATTATTTCATATTAAGCATTATGTTGTTTCAATAGTTTTTTCTATATCCGCCATGTTTGAGTCTTCCATTTATATCTTTAGGACCAATTCATATCAATTAACCTGTAAATAAATGATATAAAAATTAGTTTTTGTATAATAATAAGAATGTATACAAACTTAATTTCATAATACATATATAGAAATGAAAGTAAACTTTGCTTTATCCCGTATACATTTTATGACTATGCGAAATAGAGATACAAAAGTGATAAGGAAGAAACTTAATATCCAATACGCTGCATCAAATAAAAAAGATATTGCTTAATATAATATTATTAAATAACACAAAATTAAGTTATAATAAATTTAAATACAAATTATATTATTGTTATATTATAAATTATACTAATTTATATATTATTTTAATTTTATTTGGTAATAAGTATTCTGAAATACGCAACTTGAATCACATTTTCTTCTTAATTACTAAATACTAAATAAATACATAATATCTAATATAAAAACTATTTATTAACACTTTCACTACTGGTTAACATTTCATTTCCTTTACCAGGAATAATATACTTTTTTATTGGAAATACACCTGTTGTAAGTACATAAAAACAATTTTACTTTTACATGGTATATTTTGATCTAACATGGCTCAAATAGTGTGTTTAAAAAATTCCATTTAAATTCAAATCTATTGAAGAGGGTATTCCATATAAATTTGAACTCCAATTTATTGAAACTTAGATTAATAGATTATTTAAATTGTTAGAAATTAGTGTCCCTATTAAGTATTTACAGAAAATGATAAATAAAATTTAATTAATAACAGTAAGTGCAGCTGAATTTGATTCTTTTACAAATTTCTATTGTATCAGTGATGCAGTATAAAAAATATTCCATTAAAATTGAATACTTTTATTCAAAGATTTTCACATGTAATGTTTAAAAATAATTTATTGTTTATATTGAGTTTTCATGTCTGAAATCATTCTTTCATTTTTTTAAATATATTTAATTTATTCTTTTTTAGATGGTTTTCATTCATGCTTTTTGTAGAACCAACTTCCCTAGAAAAAGAGAACTGGGTATACAGTTTTTCAGCTACTTGGTTTTGTAATATTCAATTTTCTCATTAATTATGACTTGGATAAGGCAATTATCAATAATCAATTGATAATAGTACCAGATAGTTTTTACTGTAGCACAATTTACTTTATTCAACCAAGAAAATAGGAACTACAACAATAAATAAAAACAAAAACATAAAATTGTCATTTATGACAACAGTATTATGGAAACAATTGATAGAATGAAATCTATGCATTACCAATGGTAAAAATATTAGTAACTAGTAAGTGATCTTTATGTAAAATAAAACATACATAAACAAGGAAAAATAACAAAATATTTTTAAAAGTATTGAACACTTAATGAATTTGAGATATAGATTTGTGATATCAAGCAACATTATTAACCGATATTATGCAGGAACACTATCTACTCACAAAAAAATATAGAAAAAAAAGAAGAGATTAAATAAAGAAGAGGAGTCTACTGACCTTATTTTTTGAGTTGCAGACGGGAAAACATGTTCAAACTTGCTCGCAGAAGTAACATTTAAACACATGAAGTAACTCAAAATGAACATCAATAGTAACCAGGTTGATCTTCCCACGAAGATACGTTTCCAGTATTGAATTATTATTCTGGATCAGTGAACTTGAAGTGGTAAGCGACTGCCGGTGAACGATAACAACGCGTTATTAAGGAATTGGAATGCGGACGAAACAAAGCGATACGGCAAGAAAGAAAATATCGAACACCGAGAGAATCGAGAGAATAACGATGGAAAAAGATGCGTTAAAAAGAAGGGGAAAAAGCGTATTCGAAGGTGTAGAAAAATTCTTGTTCCGCACTAGGACAACGAATGTTGCACATAATCACACTAGATATCACTATCAAATATACATGTTGTTGCAGAGATTAATAACAGGTATGCTCGCATCGTTTGACGCATTCCCACGTGATTACTCGATGGGAAATACAGAAAACAGCGGCAGCGGCGGCGGCGGTGGCGGCAGAGCTTCCTCGTCGTGGCACGAGATCGAAAAACAAAGATAAAAACATGCCGCACAGCACCACCGCCGTCCTCGTCCTGAACGGAGGAGGCAGTTCTTTCTTGTCGGCTGCACGAGTCTATTGCATAATGACGCGCAAGATTTGTATCCCAGCGAAGGCACTCTTACGCGAATCACTCGGCGTTGTCGTTGATGTCCACGTACGCGAAAAGCCTTCACACACGCGACTTCCGCAGAGATGTCGAGGGCATCGGGAACAACCGCGGAGAGAAAGGGAAAGAGAGAAAGAGAGAGAGAAAGAAAATACAAAATGTGTAAGTGAAAGAGAGAGAGAAAGAGAGAGAGAATACGCAACAGAAAGAGAGGAAACACTAACGTGTTTCGCCTCGTGAATAGCGTAACCACGAGACGTGCGTTAACACAGGCGTAGGAGCGTTTGCACGACTGAACAGCGATCGGTTCGATAAAAATCGCGGTCGAACGAGAACACACGGGAAAACAAGACGAGCGGCTTCCTTCGCGGTACTCTTGTAGCTTGTACAATGGCGGAGCAAAAAACAGATTCGAAGACAGCTTCTTTTGGGCAGTTTCCCCTTCTATAGCGCTCACCTCGCTTCAGGGGCGCTCGACATAATCGCACATACACCCGTAGCATTCACAAATAATCGGTCGTTATTGTCCACTACGCAACGCGACACGACTTTCATGCAACTCGCACAGATATAAATGTCCGTCACACCCAATGCACGATAATCCCTCGGCTGATTTCTCGTTACAAGGAACGCGCGTACCTCCTAACCGTTTTGCGTCTCTTCGTGGTTGTGTCGGTATGTATGTGATCCGGACGGTTTAGACTTTCCCTCTCTGAAGATGAATACCGACGTCGATTTTGCTAAAAAGTCACACGAGCAACGCGAGCTATTTATCAATAATATATAGGAAATTCGACCAACTTCGCTGTTACTGAAGCGGGATCGACCAATACTGCAGTGCTGCTGCCGGATGTGGCCTTCGTGCCACGCTGCCCAATCGGATTCGTTTTCTATGTGTAATGTCGGTGGTAAAGTCCAATTCGCAGCTCGATACGCTAGCACTAACGAAAATCCCTAGGGCACAGTACGCTACTTTTCCCGCTTGTTCCCTATCATGCATCTAGGAATATAGGAACGTGAAGGGGCGAGAAGCCATTATGAGACGAGGTGACGAGCAAGCCAATACTCAGTCTTGATTGGCTGCCGTGTCGTAACTTAAATTGAAAACCTGGACTTTTCAAATTTCAAAATTTCATTTTTATGTTTCTAAATTTGAAACTTTATCAGTTATTTGAAAATTTATAAATTTAAAGTTTCTAAATTTTTCAGCCTAAAAATCTTAAATTTCTAAGTTTTAAAATTTGTATTATTTATAAATAAAAAATTTGTTAGTTAAAAGATTTAAACTATCTCAATAAATAAATTATTTCCCACTCTTCTTCCGCATATTACTTAATTTTAGTTCTACTAACTTTGTATGTAACCTGTAACATCACACATGCGCTCTTATGGCGATCATAATGCCGGAAGTATATACCCAGAGCGCAGAAAAATTTTAACTATATTACTTAATAAGAATGTCCCGCTCATTAAATGAAATATATTTACTTTTTATATTTATATATTGTATGAATATATTTAAAAGTTGATTACAGTATTCCTGTTATGTTTAACGTTTACCGTGTTATCACATGTTTTCACTGTTTGTTTATTTTTCTTCGCCGTGTATATGACCATAAAGGTAGAAATATACTGAAAAGGGACATTACTCTCATAATTAGACTTTCCCTAGGCCGTCAAGCTGTGCAAATCATTGTTTAGTTGGTGCACTTCTTCGGTAGATGGAGATGCATCCTAATTGCTGTTATTGGATTAATTATCACTAGCATTGACAGATGGCGAAGTAAATACAAAAATATCGGTTCTGTCAACGCTGTTTTTAGTATAATTTTATGTATTTAAACATGACAAGTAGTGTGATATACAAATAATATAATATAATAAGAAAGACGAATATATTTAATAATAATAAATAATAATAAAAATTTCTGTAAAATGGATATTGCTAAATCATTGTTTAATGTCCGTGATCATGAAGGTTATGTTGGAAGAGAAGACCACAATGTAATTATTATTATTAATTTAATGTAATCATTTTATTAATAAGTAAAGAAAAGCATAATATTAACATATTTAACATATTCATAAGGGTTACACATTATATATAAATAGTATTTATATTGTGCAAAGCAAGACAAAATTAATTACACATCTGTTAATTCTAAATTATACAATCTTTGTATTTTTTAGAAAAAATTGGAGACTGCAATTTCTGAAGATGAATTTGAAGTGGAAGTTGCAGGATTATGTGGAGAGATTTTATCTCCTGCACCAGGAGGACCATTTTTTGCTTTAACACCGTCCATGTGGCCTCAAGACATATTAGCTAAACTAAATCAACCTGATGATCCTAATTCACAACCAGAATATAGGTATTTGTTATAGATAATATGTTATAAAATATTTTTATTTATTTTATTTTATTATATATCCTTTTGATTATGGCATATTTTAACAAGAAACCATAATTTGTTTTATAGTACAATATTTTCTAAAATTAGAAGTTTGCATTATTAGAAATAAAAATATAGACATTGACAGAACTTTCTCATGTTAACATATGATAAAATAATAATGGTTGAATCATATACAAAAATAAAATTTAGTCGTAAATAAAAGTTAGTTATATCAATTGGTTTTGATATAAAATTGTCTATTAAACATGTATTTAATTTAATACATTATATTAGGTTTGATGAATTCGGTTTTCGTGTGGAAGAAGAAGATGGTCCAGAACAAAGTTCAAAGAAATTATTAGGTATTCCATTTGTTGAGGATCCTCAACATAGGTAAGTGTAAAAGCAATATATAATTATATAATTATATAATCAATACAATGAAGAATGAGATCAATTTTATATTACAGATTACAATGGGTTGCTCTGTTAGAGTTCAGCCATAATAAGGAAGTGGCAGAACTTTCATGGCAAAATATGGATAGGAGATTGCCTCGCACAGATAAATTACGTGACATGGTTCGTCATGGTGTACCTCATTCTCTTAGACCACAAATTTGGATGAGAATGTCAGGTATATAACATGTTCATATAAATCATAAAAGAAAATTTCATAATTGTAACATTAACATTAGCAATATTCTATATTATTTTTAGGAGCACTTCAAAAGAAATGCTCTTCTGAAATCACATACAAAGATATAATAAAAGCATCAAATAATGATGCATTGATGACTAACAAGCAAATAGAAAAAGATTTACTTCGTATTATGCCTTCTAATGCGTGTTTTAGTCACCTTCATAGCACTGGAATACCGCGTTTAAGACGTGTTATGCGTGCTCTTGCTTGGTTATATCCTGATATCGGGTAATGATACTTTTATAAAGTATTTTTATACTTTTGTTTTATTACTGTATTGCGATTAATTTGTTCTGTAAAGTTACTGTCAAGGTACAGGCACAATAGCAGCTTCTCTTTTATTACTCTTGGAGGAAGAAGATGCTTTTTGGATGATGGCTACTATAGTAGAAGATTTATTGCCAGCATCTTATTATTCTTCAACATTGTTAGGTACTGTATTGTTAGAATTGTACTAAATAATAAAAGTTTAATTATAATTAATTTCAAACATATCTAACAGGTATTCAAGCTGATCAAAGAGTACTTCGTACGTTAGTGTCAAATTATCTCCCTCATATAGATCATGTCCTGATTCAGCATGACATAGAATTAAGTTTAATATCTTTACACTGGTTCCTAACTTTATTTGCATCTGTTGTACACATGAAAATATTATTACGCATATGGGATATGTTTCTTTTTGATGGATCAATAGTTCTGTTTCAAGTTACTCTTGGAATGTTGAAAATTAAAGGTATATGTTTATGTTTTTTGTTGTAATCATTATAAAGATAATAAATTGTATGTATAGCATAATATTTAAATTTCTTTCAGAGTCTGAATTAACACAACTGGAAAATTCTGCACAAATATTTAACGCGCTTTCAGATATACCAGGGGATATCGATGATGTAGATCAGTTATTTAATGTAAGTTTTTCTGTATTTTAATTAACTTTGTTATAAATTATAAACAAACAAAATATGTTATAACATACTTGTTATTTTTTTGTCTTAGGCAGCTTTAGAGGTGAGTGGATCATTAACAGACGTTTTAATTGAAACTCACAGACGTAGAGATTTAGCCTACTTAATGGCAGACCAAGGAGGATTAGTTGGTAATCCTGATGCTGTACCGAATTTACCGAAACAACACCTTAATAGGTATTGTAATTATTACAGTTTTAATCAATTTATATTAAAGTATATTAATATTTTTATATTTTGTAAAACAAGATACTTATAATACATACAATTATTTTCATTTTGTTACAGGCGCCAAATGAAAAAAAATAAATCAATGCTACAAACATTTTTATTTGGAAACTATGAAACTGAAGAAGATGCGAAATCTAAGAATATCCGTCAAACAGGTATTATATTTTAATGTATCAAGGAAACAAGTTATATTGCAATCATAGAATTATAAGAACATTGAACATTATATATATTAAATATTACAGAAATCTTGGTAGATTTAAGAGAAGCATGTTTACAACTTGCAAGACATTTCATAAATGTCGATCCAAAACTAAGTGATATTGTACTTATAGCAGATTATAGTATGGAAAGTCATGCAAAAGATCATGATAATTATGTTAATGTGTCACGTACTAGGAAAAGAAGAGCTAAAGCATTATTAGGTACTTCATACATTTAAATTATAAAATTACTATTAATCATATTCTATTAATATATAGTGGAACTATTACTTATCATTATTTTAAGCATTTTCTATTGCAGATTTTGAAAGACACGACGACGACGAACTTGGTTTCCGGAAGAATGACATAATTACGATTATAAGCCAAAAAGATGAACATTGCTGGGTCGGGGAACTCAACGGATTAAGAGGATGGTTTCCAGCAAAATTTGTAGAATTATTGGATGAAAGAAGTAAACAGTATACGTGTGCTGGAGATGACACAGTCAGCGAAGCTGTTACGGATTTAGTCAGAGGAACTTTGTGTCCAGCTATCAAAGCAGTATTAGAACATGGAATGCGAAGACCATCATTTTTAGGTGGTCCATGTCACCCATGGCTTTTTATAGAAGAAGCATCAAACAGAGAAGTAGAAAAAGATTTCAATTCAGTTTATAGTAGGCTGGTACTTTGTAAAACGTACAGATTAGATGAAGACGGTAAAGTTCTTACACCCGAAGAGGTAGTATTTAAGAATTATTTCTTTATGATTACGTACTACATTGTTATTTGAACAAAATAATTTGATCTCGTGTACTTTATTTCAGTTGTTATATCGATGCGTTCAGTCTGTAAATTTAACACATGATAATGCACACGCACAAATGGATGTAAAATTACGATCCCTCATTTGTCTGGGATTAAATGAACAGGTGTTACACTTATGGCTTGAAGTTTTATGTTCTTGTGTAGAAGTTGTACAGAAATGGTACTCAGTTTTTTATAAAACTATATGTAATAAATTATTCTATTGTAGTATTTGTATAAAAATTTTAATATTATTAATTTTATAGGTATCAACCATGGAGTTTTATCAACAGTCCTGGGTGGGTGCAAATTAAATGCGAATTAAGAATATTAAGTCAATTTGCGTTTAATTTAAATCCTGATTGGGAATTACCGCCAAAAAAGGAACAATCGCAACCTTTAAAAGATGGTGTCCGTGATATGTTAGTTAAACATCATTTATTTAGCTGGGATCTTTAGCGTACAGTACCAAAAACGTTAAAAATTTTTACATTATATCTCTTATATATTATATAAATCACAGTAGTACAAATAAATTGCTTTTGTGTGTGTATGTTATAATATACGTTCCGTGAGTATGTACGCGCGTGTGACTGTGCTTATGTGTGTCATAACAATACAATAACGCAATATATCTACAGTTTCATCTATTATATATAAATTATTTAAACGTTTATTATTTATTCGAAACAAATGTCACATTTGTAACCACTGATTTGTTACACTGAAAAGGAATTGTATATTCATATATAAATTGTATGTACATATATTTTATATTTCTGTAAATTCTATTTGAAAAAGGAAGATATTAAATTGAATCTTGAAAGTTATTATCAAATATTTAATAATTAATGTAATAATTCCTGAATTTTATATTTCAACAAATTTGTATCATTTATATTCATAAATATAAATATTTATATTTATTCTATTTTTTTTTTAAGTTTTACTGTACACAAATAAGTGTTTTGTACATAAAATTTGCTATTTATACTTAATCAATTACTTAGTTTTCATGTGAATACTCATATGATAGTGGAACTTTTTTTTCTTTCAAAACATCTGTTAATGGAAATTTTCTATCTCTGCGGCAACATGGCTCTAGCAAATTATCATCAATAATTTTTAAATTGAGTTGTTCAGCCTTATCTTTAACAACAGGTGATGGTCTATGGAAACGCTTATCCCATGTGAAAGTGTGTAGTTTACGCATGGCATTATACTTTTCAATAGTTGATGGATCAATATGCAAGTCATGTGTATCTAAAACATTTTCGGATATTTCTTTTTCGAAGTCTAGTTTACATTCACACTTACGTTGCTTGATATAAATAAAATGTAAATCCATAACATTAGTTCCAGTAAAACCAGTTTTTAATAAATCTGCACCTTTTTTGAACCGTGAATATAAGTTATATGAATCATTTTCTTTTAGAGCATTTTCTGGTAACATACGTTCTACTTCCAATGTTAAATATATGAATGGAAGTAAAGCCTCTTCATCCACTGTAGAACTAAGTTTTTTCTGTTCTTTTGTTGTTTCATCTTGTATTTCAGTATCTTCTATACTTTTTTTTGGCCAAAAGCCACTTAATTGTTGCATTTTGCAAATTTCTTTAGGACGTGCTGATTCTAGCCGTTGCTTTTCCTCTTCCTCCTTTTTAATGGCTTCTTTCTTTCTTTCCTCTTTAATTATCATCTCTGAAGTTAAACTTCTCACTTTCTGGTATATATCATGAATAATTGGACCAATAGCAGGATAACCGAATGCTCCTGCTGCATCAGTCGGACCATCTTGGCCATCTGTACCTGCACTTAACATTATTACATCATATTCTGCAAACCGAGGATTACTTTTTATCTTTGCCAGCCAGTCTAAGGAAAAATGTAGTGCTAGTTCTTGATTTCTTCCACCTTTTCCTTCTCCTTTAACTACCACTGTTGGTTCCCCTCCTCCAATTAATACCACTCCTTCCCCACTGATATCTTCAATCAAATTATAAATTTCATCCACTTTAGCAGGAGGTAATGGAAGTATAGGAATATCTTTTACTTTTTCAAAAAATTCTTCTCTTTTTAATTTTTTATCTAATGCAAGACATATCAAGCTTGTAATATGAACATACGCTAAACTGACTTCATGAACATCACCTGCAACATCAGTTCTTAATACTATCGGAGTGAGCTTGTTACGGTGTGCTTCGAAAGCAGCTCCTTCAACAGCTACTGAATTATTGCCCAAAATAACATTATTTACATGTTTAAATTGTTTTTTTCTTCCAGCTAATAGTTTACGATCATTAAAAGTTTCTTTGGATGTTATCACTTTTTTCAGATCACTTTCTACTTTTTGAAATAAATTATACTTTTTTAATACGTTTATTACGTCTTTTGGTGCTTTATTGTTGTATACAGTTGGACCACTAGCAATTAGATCTATAGGATCACCTACAATATCTGATAATATCAAGGTAATAACAGAAGCTGGATAAGCCATTCGAGCTAGACCACCACCTTTAACCATAGATAATTTTCTTCTTACTATGTTAAGTTCTTTAATATCAGCCCCTGCATTCTGAACCATTTTACAAAGCTGTAATTTATCATCACGATCAATAGTTGGTCGTGGCATATAAAGTAGTGCAGAACCTCCTCCCGAAATCAACACAATTAATGTATCATTTTCAGTTAAAGATTCTGCTAAATCTATTATATCATGAGTCGTCTCTAGACATCTGTCATCTGGTTGATTATTTACACTACCCTCGCGATATTCTACCACAGTAGTTTTTAACTTAGGAAAGTATGATTTGTCTTCAGATTCCCACATTACTTCTGTAGACGCAGAAGGGACACTGACTATACCTTTCTTCAAGTAATCACCAAGCATATATTCAAGAACTATTGCCATACCCATCACGGCTTTACCAAAACCAATCAAATAAACATTTTCTTTAAGCTCAAACCTTTCATCTCCAGCATATAATATTCCATTTTCGAATTTCACTTTATTTAGTATAAGAGTTTTAGGTGAAACTGCTTCAATACCGGCAAAATACATGTTCTTTAAAATAGATTTTATTTCTTCCATGGATTTTATATCTGTAGACATCTTGCACGTTAATTGTATAAAGTTTGATAGGTTAAATTTAAAAAAAACCGGATTACTGGAACAATGTCAAAATAATAATAAATATATAGTGTATATAGCCAATTAGAAATGTTTAAAACACTTGCCTGTATCGCGTGAATCTATACAATAACTTTGTACAATACATTGTTAAATTATATACAATACACAAACATGTTACTACGTCGTAAGTTACGTAAGACACGATTATATTAATCACAAATTTTTAGTTATTTGTTAACTTCTTTGAATACAATTCTTTGATTATATTATTTATGTAAATTCATGTTCTTTTTACCTTTACTTATATCTATTAATGAACAAGTATTACGTGAAATAAATTCGTAACATAAAATTTTAACAAATTTAAAAGTTAATTTTTGCGTGATATTTTATGTATTATATGTACAACAAAATACAGAAAGAATGTATAATAAGAAGTTATATACGGTTACTACATATTTAAAACTTAGATATTTAAGGTTTTCGAAATTCTTTGAATTTCAAATTGAAAAATTAACTAACCACTTTGCGCAACTTACCTAACTTCGATAGGCTTCACTACTTGTCCCACTATTATATATTTTTCATTACACTAATCATATATCCGATGAACAAAGATATATGAATAGTGAATAGAAAAAAGCGGTAATATACGAAGTTAAAAAATATACAAAATAAAAGAGCACCGAGTATACACGCTCGATGTTACGAATGTTGTAAAAGCGCTTGCGTGTTGCTCTTGGTTATAAAGCGTATTCGGCTAATCACAGGTAACATGCGCAGAATGAACTAAAACTTGTCATCTAATGAATACGACTTTCTTATACAGCAATTTATTATGATAACAAAAGTGCGTTTCGAAAATGGATGAACAAATGACAGATGCCGGAAATCAATTACTTTTAAGAATGGTCAGTCGAAATTTCATTTTAACAAATTGCTGTTTAAATTATATACATATGTAAACAATAATTGTTATTGAACTCCGAGAAATTCTTTCCATAAAAGATTTGTGGCTCTGAAAAGAGCCGTTTTGTTTGATGAATCAGCAGCAGCAAATGAATTTAACCGCCAAATCCATAAAGGGTTCTTCCTTGACGCTTCAAGGCATAAACCACGTCCATAGCAGTTACTGTCTTCCTCTTGGCGTGTTCAGTGTAAGTAACAGCATCACGAATTACGTTTTCAAGGAAAACCTTCAGAACTCCTCGAGTTTCTTCATAAATCAAGCCCGAAATTCTTTTAACTCCTCCACGTCGTGCCAAACGACGGATAGCAGGCTTCGTAATACCTTGGATATTATCACGAAGTACCTTCCTGTGTCTCTTTGCTCCTCCTTTTCCCAATCCTTTTCCTCCCTTTCCACGACCAGTCATAGTGAAAACACTTGTTTACGATGCAGTACTGGAAGACTGTGGCAGAATGTGCCAAATGTGCCGTTTCATTCCTTCTGTCGGCCGTTATATAGAAAACGTCGACTCTCCCCACTACTTCGTTACGAACCAATCACAATCATCATTCAATGCACGGTCGTCGAGTTTATATTATGCTATAGGCAACCAATGAGAAGCGATTTCTGTACTGCACATCTGCTCACTAGCCAATCAGAGCCATGGTAGAGAAAAGAATGTGCATCAAAGCATGATGCAATCAGTAGGCGACGGACGTTTGAATTAGTTGGTAGGTTATCTTTCTGTCTTTCGGCATTCGGTAAAACAAATTTTGTATGTTGATTCTTCAAAAATACCTTCTTTCTCCAAATTTTCCGTACTAAAGATTAGGTACTGGGAGCGCTATAATTTCCATTGTTAAACACATGGGCATTTCTCAGAAAATTATATTCGGGTACATTATATCTTAAATATGTAAGACAACATGATATATGTTAATAATCTTCCATCACTACATTAAAATTGTTAAATAAAAATTTTTAAAAGTTATTTTTCTGATTTTTAAAATGTTAACGATAAGTTAGTATAGAGGGCAACTTTTGGTAATCAGTTTTAATAGTAGAGCATTAAATTATGCTGCCCCAAGTAGACTGCATGAGAATTGAATGTTTTATATCTGAAGGATTTCGTCAATTCTTTTCAAATACTTGAAGACTTCTTCAATTATTAAGTTTGCTTCCTCTGTTATTGCTGAATAGAAGCTTATTTTTTAAAACATATCTTTAAACTGATTTGTGAAAATTTGCAAAGTACTTTGTGGGTACTCACGCTCTACTCATTGAAGTGCTATAATAATACTATATAACTCCAATAACAACAAGGTGTATGTATACAATGTACTGGTCCACGCATAAAACTTCGACAACTCGGTCGTTTTTAGGACACTGCATTTTTCAGAAAGAAAAAGCAATCTTCATAGGATTTTATGCATATTATTATAAGTCTTGTTGTTGAGTATTGTGCATATTTATCCAAGCGTCAGTAACACTACACATTAAACCCTATAATGTAAGTTTTCATGTCCAAAGAATACCGCGTCCTAAACATTAAGTTTTTCCCATTTCCAGAAATAGAAAACAATCTTGGACTAAGAGCACACAAGCGTAAAAAATATATCTATTGGACAAAATCACAGCATATTTTGTACATGCCCAACTATACATTTTAAAATTTCGGTCTAACGGATGCATTTTCAACGCTTATGTGTTACCAGTTTCAACCGTCATAAGTCCGAAAAGGTTTATGACAAAGACCAGGACCCTACAATTTCTAAACAGGACTGACCCGTTGGCAACATCCAGTTCTATGGTTAAAGGATCAAGTTAGGGTAGTTTATGACGAGTCGCTGACCATATTGTACAAAAAAAGTCGGGGATAATACGCAGGCACAACCTTAATTTTCTCAAGAACGGTTCAGCATATGCGTGCTGCTATTCGGCCTCAAAATACAGAGCATCGAATAAATGCATTGCTCAGAATTATTGTACTACATTCTGTTGTAGAGTTTCATTTTAATATTGCACGTTGGATAAAAATTAACGTTTTATAATACTGTTGAAAAATATTCATTAAATTTTTTAAATATATTTTAAATAACTACTACTAAAACTGAGAATAGTATTCTATAATTTGACAACTGCAAATTACAAAAGAAAAAATTATATTTCGTATTTAAGAATTAAAGTTTAATTTGAAACTATTTAATAAATATCAACTAGTTTTTATGTTAAATTCAAGTAAATAAAATCGTATATATAAATTCCTGAATATTTCTATTGACTCTAGTATAAAAATATGTATGAGAGTAACAATAAAAGTATTGATATCTAAACTGCTTGTAACTTCTAAGCTAACTCAATAGCTACGTTTTTAGTAAAATTGCATTTTAAAATTATTTGAAAAGTGAACCCAGGAAAAATTCCTTTGTTTTAAATATTTGTGGCCCTGAGAAGGGCCATTTTGGAAAGATGCTTTACGCCTTTTTGTCTGTCTTTTTGGGCAAAAGAGCTGCTTGAATATTTGGTAGGACACCTCCTTGAATGATGGTAACCCCAGCCAACAACTTATTCAATTCCTCGTCGTTACGAATTGCAAGTTGTACATGGCGTGGGATGATCCTGGACTTCTTGTTATCTCGTGCTGCATTGCCGGTCAGTTCCAAAACTTCAGCAGCTAAGTACTCCATAACTGCAGCCAAGTATACTGGAGCGCCGGCTCCAACACGTTCAGCATAATTGCCTTTTCTTAGAAGTCGATGAATGCGCCCAACGGGAAATTGAAGTCCAGCTTTTGAAGAACGGGACTTCGCCTTCGCCCTTGATTTGCCACCTTTTCCACGGCCTGACATCTTTGCAGTTTGATAATAGAAAAACGAATTTCTGTGTTGAAGGATACTTTCAACCTCGAGCGATTGAGAGTGAATGTACCTGAATGCTTTCAGCAACCTTTATATACCATATAGAGGTAGCTAGCTCCGACCAATGGGTGACAAGCAGCGTCCTGATTGGTGCGGCGATGCAACTCGATGCTCTATTCCTTTCATTACTCTATTTTTTCAATAAATATGTTCTTCTTCAGCTTAATATTTTACATATTTTATCTTTTTGTGCAAAATTTAAACACTAATAGAAAATCATTTTAATATTCGTTCAATATGTTGTATTTCGTTTGAAATAATTGTTTCTTCGCTACAATCGTAAGTGCAGTTTGTAAAAACGAACGTTTTAGAGTACCTGGAAATATCGCTTTTTATCTCGAGCAGCAAGATGCCGCTTGTGGTACTTTTTCAACAAATGCATTGCTTATCAAAAATTTTTATGCAACAATACAAATTTCAGAGCAAGAATATATTTGTGTAAACCATGTTATTACAAACTAAGTTCATGCTTACCTATTATTTATAAATAATAAACAAAAATATAACAGAACATTAAAACTATAAACCCATTTTCGAATAAATTTTTATTCGAAATAAACGTTATTTGCAATAAGTGTGTTTTCTTTCTTTATTTTTATTACAAATTTTTTTAATACATTTCTATTCGTCTTATAAAAAGGTTGTATTGATGTATCCTTAAATATCTTCCTCTTCGCAATTTTAGATATTATCTTTATCTAATATTATTTATAGTATCAATAATAATATTTATAGTATTTAATTTGTTTTTTAAGATGAGTATAACATAGAGAAAACGGTACAAATAATTTTTTCAATAAATATTTGTTTTATGTTGTCAAGTATTTTATCACATTTTCTCTAAAAATGTATATGTATTATTTAAAAATATTAGGAATGTAAACTAATGTCATCTACAAACTATCGCACCGTATCTTTTCCTAAACGCGGCATAAAGAAATGAAATTAGTCACGGTCCTCAAGGATCTCACTTTTCTTTTTAGGACGCCTTCCACTAAAAGTTTTTCTGTGACGGCAAACTATATTTTAATATAGTGTCAGAAACATTTGTAAAATACTTCTGACTGTAGCATTCTAAGTTATTGTAACATATACATTTTTAAATTAAATCAAATTTGTAGTATTGTATATTCGCAAAATTACAACAGTATGTAGATTATTTTCCTATGTACATAAATGCATTAAATTTTATAACATAAAAAAATAATATGTTAACATAATATGTTAAGTAAATTTATAATTTATAAAGAAAGAACTACAAAAATTCATTAAATTCGTTGTACGCGCAAAATCAATGGAGCTGTAAGAACGCAATAGTAGTTCCGCCGCACCAATCGTGTTGCAGAAAACCGTTAGCGGCGCTGTGCTGGCTTCTGATTGGTGCGCTGTAGGTTGCAGCTCACTACATAAAAGGGGCACGAAACTGATGCATGGCACACTCAGCGTTTAGCAAGCGTTTAGTAAATACATACGATTCTCTTTTCGAAAGTTTAAAGACATCGAGTATTACCATGCCGCCAAAAGTTAGTGGTAAGGCTGTAAAGAAAGCCGGTAAAGCTCAGAAGAATATCAGTAAAACTGATAAGAAGAAGAAAAGGAAGAGGAAGGAAAGTTACGCTATTTACATCTATAAAGTACTCAAGCAAGTCCATCCTGATACTGGAATATCCAGTAAAGCTATGAGTATTATGAATAGTTTTGTCAATGACGTTTTCGAACGCATTGCCGCCGAAGCGTCGAGATTGGCACATTATAACAAACGGTCAACAATTACATCTCGTGAAATCCAAACTGCAGTACGACTTCTGTTACCTGGAGAATTGGCAAAACACGCAGTTAGTGAAGGCACCAAGGCAGTAACCAAATACACCAGCTCTAAATAAGCGGATAACTCTTACCTCTTCCTAAACAAACGGTCCTTTTCAGGGCCAACAAATACTTAACACGAACGGAACTTTTATTCAAATTCACATACTTAACATGAAGTTGTTTTATAGTATCTAAAATATTTCATCGTCCCTTCTCATTTTTTTAATTTCATTAACATAAAAAATTAATATACTGTAATTAGTAACTCTGTTTTTGAACATTTGTGTTATACCAAGTTCATTATTTAAAAGTTTTTAAAGTATTTTATAAACTCATACTTATTTAGATAAAAAAATACTAGTTTTAACTTACAAGAAATATTAGTTTCAATTATTTATGTGAGTATAAAGTAATCTTATTCTATAAGATACAAATTCAAAATAATTTTAGAACTCTAGTTTAAAATTTCGAATTATTCTATTTATATATTGCAATGTTTTCATAATTTTTCATAAACGAAAGTAGGATAAACATTAATATAATAACATTTCGAGTATAATTTGAAACAATAGTTTAAATTATATTTGATTGGATATTATTCGCTATTTTAAAGTTGTTAGTTATGTGCAACACGATGCAAGCTCTCTTAGTATCTTAAAAGTAACTATAAATTTTTAAATGCAATGTTCAAAATAATTGAAAGTTATTTTTTATCTTTATATAGACAACTTTCCACGTACAATTCCTTTTGTAAGTTGAATTGATGCGATATTCATTTTTCGCTAAATTATAGCAAAGTTAAAAGTACCAAAACTGAATAATGAAATTTCCTAGAAGGCATTAGTCATTAATGCTAGGTTTTTAAAACGCGTGTGTACCAATAACTTTCTACAATACTATACCACTTGTGTAAGATGGAAACGTTGTGATTATAGGTATAAAGGTAGGAGCGGGATTATTGCGAGTTATTCGTTTATACGTTTATTTATAAACGTTTAGAGATCCTACAATTAAACTGATAATTCATTCGTGAAAATTTTATTGTTAATCAGTGATAACGTAATATATTTGTGGTAAACTGTAAACATGTCGGACGAAAAGAAGGTAACGCTCTATAACCTCAAAACTGTTGCTGCAATGTTAAGTGATAATTCAAGAGTATACTTCGTTATAGGAAACTAAAACAGAATCAGAACACATAAATCTAAAAGTTCTGGGCCAGGATAGTGCAGTGGTTCAATTTAAAATAAAAAAACACACACCACTAAGGAAATTAATGAATGCCTACTGTGATCGTGTGGTAAGTTTGAGTATAATTTGTTTTTAGATTTTATTATAAGATAAATTATGCATACACTATTTTATATTAATACAATGTGGTATAATTCATTTCAAAATTTTCATGTTATGTATGATCTAAACACTTGGTTGTTATTGTAATAATAATAGTGACGATTATTATGTCTTTATAGGGCTTGGCAATAGCAGCAGTAAGGTTTAGATTTGATGGACAACCTATAAATGAATTAGATACACCAACAACCCTTGAAATGGAAGAAGGAGATACAATAGAAGTTTATCAACAACAAACGGGAGGAGGATTGTGTTGAGATTTAAGATTGTCCTTTAATAGTTTGAAAATGGACTTGATAAAAAATTTCTGTTCCAGTGCTTATTGCAGAAAAGAGGCATAAATTATTTTCTATCTTTCCTCTCACAACAGAATATTTTATTTCATGATATAATATGGAAGAGTTGTTTACACTTTTTATATACATAAAACTTAATATCTAAGTACAGTTCAGTCTTGTTCCTTTTATTAAAAAGTAATTTTTTACATACATATATTTTATTGTTTAATATCATAAAATAATAATCTAAGATTTTAGTGATTTTTCAAAACATATTTTTACTCAAAGTATTTCATTATCTTACTTTTTCCTGGATATAATTAGTGGTAATTTCTATTATTCTAATAACATATTACATTAGTTTACAATATGAATTCGGCTGCAACATTGTACAACAAACTTACTGCTACATTATTGTTAACAATATACATTGTAAATTGAGGCGTATTAATTGTCTCTTCAATGTTTTTGCACTATGTAAAAAAAGTCTACGTTATAAAAACACATATTATTTACAAAATATTATTACAAAATTTTACATGTAATTACAAAATTCTTTGTAAATGATTTTCATATGAAAATTATAATGTAAAATTTCAAATTCTATTAACTACATTTCATCTTTTTTAGGTATTTTCATTTCTTGTAATAGTACATGAATAGGATAATGAGAAAGAGTATTGTTATAAAAATATATTAATATTTAATAATGTAACTACTACAAATTTCATAAAACTTTTGTTTTATAATTTAAATGTAGAATCAGTAATTACACTTACCTAACATGAAAATAATTACTTTGTATATTTAAGCAGAAAATAAATTGCGTCTAACCTTTTCTATAAGAAACAATTCGTTTTTTAAATATTTTTACTTCTTAGCTATCAATAAGTTATAAAAAGTTATACAGTTATTAGTGCGCAATACTTAATTCTGTAGTTACCACAATAATAGTGCATAATATTTAACATTGTAATTGAATACTGAATTAGTAGTTATTATATAAAATGTGATATTACACATTAATATGTTTATAGTCATTTAGGAGTATTTACTGGAATTTAAATTTTATTTGTGAATTTTTTATTCCAATTACAAATTATATTTATTTATGTGTAATTATTCATGTATGTATAAGTATATGTATGGAATTATTTCTATATACAAAATTTATTGTAATTCTTGAAATGGATACAAATTTTATAACTACCATTGTTTAATTACATTTGAATGTAAATTTGAATAAAATGGTGATTATAAAAATTTGTATCTACTCATCTAGTAACTACATACTATGAAAGTAGGTAGTGGGGAATATTTTGCAGGAAGAAAATAACTATATATTTTCTATTCATAGGTCGGTCGAATAATTCTAGGAATACATTACTGTACTTTGTAGCAAAGAAGATCATACTTAATTTACGCAATTCAGCTAAGTTCAAAAGGTTCCCCACCATTTTGTGTAATCTACTTCTCGGTTCCAGTTTCTTGGACGTTATACATGGTGAACAAAAATATGTACATAAATAACGGGAGGAGATAATGATGTTGGAACAATACAAGATAAAAGAAATATTGTATTTAATTTTTTAAGGTATTCACGTAGCATAACTTGTTAAAAGAATTTTGTATATAGAGAAAATATTTTGTTTAATAAGAATTGAAATCTGTGAAACCTTTGCCCACTCGGTATACATGACTGGCGATACAAACACCGTTAAGGCGCTTGCGTGTGGCTGTGTTTACTGAATTGTAACCAATCAAAGTCGACATGCGCAGTATAAACGAAAACTCATCGTCCAAAAGATATGGTCTACGGAACGAAATATATACAGTATCTGTATTTCCTACATACTTGCGAGAAGAAATTTTAACTTCTTGCACGAGTTTTACTTTTGGGTGGACACGTATCCTGGCAAATGTATTTTTTACTGTTAACCCTTTTTTAAATTAAATATTATCTTCATGCGCGTGCGTGAAAAGTTGTACATACAAAATCTAGCACATTTCCATAATTCAAGAGTTACAGGTGTAGCACTAAAAGAGAACATTTAGGAGAATAAATTGAGTATGATATCTCTAGTTAGGAAATGCTAAGAAGTTTTATAATATATTTCATTACATTAAGTTGAGAAGGTGTAAAAATGTCGCGTTCGAAATCTGAAAAGATAGGAAACGGTGGCAAATGTGAATTAAGTGTTTGGACACGTGCAATAACAGCAAATTCCGAATGGCCAGATAAAGTAAACATAACCACACTTTAATTAAACAGTTTCTTATTTGTATTTTCCACTGCATATATTTCATTATTATAGGAAGAATTTCTTGACGTTATATATTGGGCTAGACAAGTAATTGGAATTATTGTTGGTATAGCATGGGGCCTTATACCTTTAAAAGGTTTCATAGCTTTATTACTGTAAGTTTTAATCACATATATTTTTACATTGACATATGGGAGATTGAAACTCATGGTGGTGAAAGTTTATATTTTGATAATTCAGTTAACAACATTTTACAAGTGTTGAAGAATCCATCCACTTTCATGTAATTATAATTAAATTATAATTTCACTCTTTACTGAGAAATAATAATACTTCTCTTTAAAACTTAACTAAGAGTTATTTTCTTAAATGATGTGTATTTTACAAATAAGACTATGATATCAATACTAACTCTGTAGCTATAAATGTTATTTTTTATTATTTTTTGAAAGAAATTATTAAAAAAATTGTATTCATTATATTTAAGATTTAAATGTTTATAAATGTAATAGTACAAGTCCATATTGGCTAGTTAAGAGTTAGTTCTCATAATTTCTAAAACATATACATGCTGTGATAATGTTTGAGCTAATATATATGTTCATACAACTATATTATACAGAGTGTTTCAAGACTGGTGGGCATAACTTCATTGATGGGTATAGCAAATTAAGATAAAAAAAAAGGTTATATAAACTTTTTTGTTTATTTATTGTGCTCAACCCACCAATAAAGGTATATTCACATATTATATAAAGTATGTTATAACAGTAAATTCTAAAGTAACATTTTACAAGGAATTGAAATGTAACTAATACCACTATAGATATCAGTTCTTCATATGTTGAATAACATATAATTATAAATTTATAATGCTATATTTTAAACTTATAATATAAATATAATTTGGAAATTTGTTATTTCAGATTTGTACTAGTCAATGCTGGTATTACGTACCTATATTTTAGTAATTTTCAACAAATTGATGAGGAAGAATTTGGTGGTATATGGGAATTAACTAAAGAAGGTTTTATGACATCATTTGCTGGTTTTTTGGTAACTTAATTTTTAATATTACCTATTTTTAATATTTATCATTTTTACAATGGAAGTATTATGTGTAGGTTACATGGATCATTATATATTCCGGATTACATTTTGATTAATTATTTCAATGATGTCAGTGGTGACTAGACTGAAAAAAACATGTACAATATTTTTTAACAATCAAGTGCTTCATGCAATTTATCTTGAACAGATTAGAAAATATTTTCACATTTTGTATAAGTTATTTGGGCTTTAAACTTTCAGAGCACTTAATAAATGTACAATAGAACTTTTTATTTGTAAAATGTCATGTGTTTACCTATATAATTTGTTCCATGAAATTAAATATTTATTCATTTAAAAGTTATTTTTATGTATATAAAACCTTAAGCATCTTTTTTTAGAAATTAATTCTCTTTTACTAAAAAAATTTTTTCCGTCATTAATTTTAATAAGTGCCACAAATCATTACTATAAAAATACACATATTGCAAATGCCAAATTAAATTGTACACATATACAGGTAATTAATATAAATAAAAATTTTAATAATCATATTGCTCAATATTTAGTTACATTTAATACTTTATATACTATTCATAAAATTTTTATACCTAACATTTCATCCACTATTTAAATATTTTATAGTCAAATATGAATAGTAGTAGCTACTTTCTTAACAAATGTAAAATAATTATGTACAAAATAGGTTTTAGATATTAATGTAACTTTCTGTTATGTTTTAATGCTAATTGTTTATACAGATTTTTAATTATAAGATAAAGTTGTTATATGTATAAGATTATTAGTATTTCAATAAAAATAATTTGAAATGAAAAAACTAATTAAGCTTCCACAATGATACACACACAAGAAAATAATACTTTGTTAGTTTCAAACAAGAAAATTGATTTATTCAGATATTTACATACATAAATTACTAAAAGTAATTGAAGAAATGTGTTCAATAAAATATAAAATAGATTGAGGTCATCCAATCATTAATCGTTTCCGTCCTCGAGCCTGCACTTCATTATATTTAGAAATAACTTCTTTACACTGATTTTTATTTGCATAATACTTTTGATAAATGCTATATATTTTTGTAAATAATACAGGCAATTCTGAATGTGCACTAAGTAATGACCGTTCAAGAACATATAAGTCAACTGCTTTATCTTCTACACTTGAGTCTACATGAGCTAATCCAAAATCTATCATAACGAAATTATTTACAGCTAAAAAATGAAGTAATATTAGTTATTAACGTATTACTAACTGTTATATTTAACCTGCAATAATGACATACCATTACAGTTTTCCGTGCTTATATTTTCAACATCTTTTACAAGTATATTTGAAGTAGTTAAATCTCCATGAATTATATTTTTTGAATGCAGTTGAGCAATAATCATTCCAATTCCTTGTGTTATAAAATTTATTAAATGATCAACATTTGACTTCTTTGAAATATTTTTATCAATAAAATCTTTTAATACTATTGCATTCTCTACATATTCCATGTAAATGCATCGTCTTTCTAAATTTACTAAGTATATCGCTGGCGTTGCTACCCCTTAAAAAAAATAAATTAAAATATGTACCTTTAAAATAAAGTAGTATCATTGCATTATTCGTTTTATATTACCCGCCGCTTTCGCTCTAACTATAGCGCGACATTCGGCTTTTATTCGATCTTTTGTAAGGCGAGTATCTAAATCAGCATGTCGATACTTCTTTGCAAATCTTTCTTTTATTAATGTAGGTTTTCCTAAGTAAACACCTTTGTACACGCGAGCTTCAGCGCCCTGTGCTATTAATTCAAAATCTTTCATCTTGTCAAATTTCTGAAATGTTTAAGCATACATTGTTTTGAATTATATATATGTATATGTACATTTAAGTTTTAGATAGATTTCTTTTGGCTAAATAGTGTAGAACATTATTGCCTACAATTTTGAGAAATGAAATATATAAATTTAAAAATTTTCAAATTCATCATAAATATAGATTAATAAATTTATATAAATATAGAATAAGAAGAAAATTAGAAATAATGTAGAATATACATACTTTTGTTATTCAATATTTTATTACTATATTATGTATTATCATATATACTGTAAACATTTACATTATAATACTTTTAATATATACAATTCTGTGCAATGAACTATTCCTACATTATTTTATTTTCAGTAACAACAGTTTTATTGGTAAGTACAATATTCAAATGTTTTAAAATTATTTCAGGTAATTTACAAAACAAAATTTATTATTATTGATATATTGATAAAATTAAAAAAAAGTGTATATGAGATTTCATTATTTAACAGAAAAGATTTATCAAAAAAAGATATTTCAGTGTCATTTTTTTTACAATTTAAATAAATTGAAATACATTAAAACTGTACAATAGATATTTCTGTTAGAGACAAAACAAATTGGAAAAATTGAGGAATTTGAAAATTTGGAAACTTATGCCTTTAGAAATTTGGGGATAGGTCTTTGAAAATCTAGGAATTTGAGAATTTAGGAATTTGAAAATTTGAGAATTTGAGAATTTGGAAATTTAAGAGTTGAGGCATACAGAAATTTAAGAATTTTGGAATTTAGAAATTTGTATCTTCCGAATTGTGGAAATTTAGAAATTTAGGAATTTGAGATTTAAAAATTTTATCACGTAATCAACACAAAATGGCAAGTTACCACCTATGAAACGCAAAAGATGAAGTTACTCGCGCTAGCAAGGGCAAGATGAGGGCGAAACGCGAATCGATCGTTACCGGAGAGCGTCCTGCGCGCTAATCGCTATCCCAGCGGCTAGTATTCGCCCGCACTTTGTTCCTATCGGATTGACAAGCTAATACTGTGTTTTTTTGTCTTGTCAAAAAATCGCAAAGACACGCTCTTTCTTTTTATTTTATTTAATTTATAAATATGAGAGACGAAGTGAAGATGGATGCGAATCGGCTAATCGCCGAAGTATACAAGCGGCCAGCACTTTGGAACCAAAGGCATATCTCTTATCACAATCGCGAAGTGACGAACCGCGTTTGGATGGAGATTGCATCGATATTCAAATTGCCCAGTAGGTGCACCGATGAAATCGTTTATCATGTTATTCATGCTATTCGCGCGCAAATTGTCCAATTTATTTTACCTAGCACGATTTTTCTTAGTTGACGCCAATTATTCTAAGTATCATTAGTAATACAAATAATTTTCTGTTAATTACATATTTTTAGTTGTGTACTTAAAAGAAGTCTGTTTAAAGTGTTTATTGCATATCTCTTTGCTAGTTTTGATCTTTATTCTGCTATAAAATATACATTTTTTCATGATTAAAAGAGATTTCTATATTATGATTTCTTTTTAATTTTAACACGAAAATGTATATAACGTTCATTTAAAAGCTATAGATGCTATCTGTTCCTAAAAGACATAATGTTTTACAGTTTTACTCGCCTGTATGGATAGTACCTTAGTTAACCTCACTTTCTTATAGTATCATGACTTGGAATATATTATAATTTTAATCAACTTATATATTTAATTTAACGTGGAAAATTTATAATCGTGGAAAATTTTAATCTACGAATCATCGATAACTTACAATTTGCTGCTATTTACGGTATTAATGCACTAGTACATTTAAATTGCAAGTATGGACTGTTTACTGACAGACGCATGCGCGTAAGCACAGTCAATAAAATTTAACGTAACACGTTTATGAATGGTTTTCATTATTTGTAATGCTATTGAAATCATTATTTATATTTTATGAAAGTTATTTAGTAAGTTATTCGTAATTTAGTTATTTTTTGTTTAAATTGACAATATATATTGTCAATATATAAAAAACATAAAAAAGTATTGACAGTATATATTGACGACCTGAGGTATCAGTTAAAAATATAATTTATTTTATCTAATTGGTTGAAGCCTACGAATTATGACGTTATAAATGAACAGATTAATTATTTTCACATCTTTTCAGAACCAGTGTTAAAAGCGAAGTGGAAAGGTTTACGAGACACTTTTCGGGCAGAATTAAAAAAGGACCAAGTTTATCGTAAAAGTAAATTTCATCGAAATAGGCCGGTATGGATACATTTCAAAAGTTTACAGTTTTTAAAGGAACAAATGTTACCTCGTCCTCCAATTTGGGAGCGAAGTAATCCTTGTCAAGATGACGATCGAGTACCAAGCGAAGGTGAAGGCGATGGATTGATGCTGAAAAGTTCGTCGGTATCAAATCGAAATGTTGACGACCGTAATTCGATTGCAAATCATCTACTGTCGATGAATAACGACAACGGACTAAAGATCGACAGTGTCAATCATATAGACGTGAAACAAGAACCTGAAGAAAATTTTGACAATCTCGAGTTTCAAAGTGTTTCCGATAATTTAACTGAAAACGAAATGATGTTACAAAATATTTCCCCTGAACAAGTGTTGATAGGCGATAGTGATACTAATATTGGCCTCCCGGTAGATCCCTTAGAAGGCAACCGTTTTGACGACAATTATTATTTCCTTATGAGTCTTTTACCTCACATAAGAGCATTGCCTGCAGATAGAAGGATGTTGCTCAGAATGCAAATGCAGGAATTAGTTTATAAAGAGGTTTATAAGAAAAATTCGGATGAAGTTACTACATCGTAAAAAAACGTTAAAACAAGTACTTATTTTTAATCATGACACAAACGAGTGTTTTTCGGAACTAGTTAGAGTTTACTAATTTTCATATACGAAAATTAACGGAACAACTAATAGGTTTGAAAAACATGAAAAACAAACGATCTTAACTAGGATGACCATTCGTACTAATTTTTAAACATCCAAATTGATTTAAAAAATTGTGCACGTAGACGGTGGTGAGTAGAAATAAAACTTCTGTACTTATTACGAATAGAAATTTGATAATTTAGAAATTTTGGGATTCAGGAATTTGGAAATATGAGAATTTCAAAATTTAAGCTCACGGAAACTTGCGAATTTCGAAATTTGGAAATTGCAGAATTTAAATAAAAATAATTAATGCTAAATTGTGGATTAAGAAATTTGGAATTTTGGGAATTTGAAAATTTACTTGCATTCTTCACGACGCTCTCGGATTAGAATATCAACCGTAACGTTCGTACGTCGAACCACGTTCACAGAAGTTTCATTTAAAAAATGTTAAGTTCTACTAATTTTTAGAGAATGATTGTTAAATTTTATTCTAAATAAATGCAAAAATATTTTTGCATTTGTTTTAACGCTTTAACCTTTCTGTTTCGGCTATGCTATAAATATTAGATAGAAGTCTTTTATAACCAATCGCTATTTCTGTACAGAATTCACGGTGAAACTAAATGGTCACCCTAGTCTTAACCTTAACCAAATTTAAATAAGTCAACGCTCCATAGATTGAGAGACACTGGTGCTTTCTCGTACCTGTAGGTACGACCGTGATGTTTAGCGTGGTGTGTATAGGTATAGTAATTGTATTCGTGTATTCATGAACATTCCTGTTTCGTTGCGCATGCGTACCTGCTATGGCTCCTCTCGGCTGATCGTTTTCGCGTTATGGTTCAGTCGTGCTTTCGTTTAGTTTGTCCACGATTGCCACGAGATCGTTGTGTTCGTTCCGTCTGCCGTTTGAAATTCGATATTTGTTTAACTATTTTGTTTTGACGGGTACATCTGTCTATTGCGACAAGTACGCTATTATTGTGACGGTTTTTTTTATATGCGTCTACTAGATCGTGGCTTGGTGTGTACAGGTGTTTATCTTAGGTGACAGTTAGGAAGGTGCATCTGCCTCGGATTTCGTCTCTTTTTCCATGCTCTGTACCTTCCGCGTTGAAGCGGCTGTAATTGACTTGTTCGTTCGATTGTAACCGATTATTCGAAACTGAAGAATATCTCGGTGAACGTAACTTGCCCGAATATCTTTGGGGTTACCTATTGTTCGGTTCAAGGTGAGTCAACGTTCGGCCAATAATATTAAGGAAATGTCTTTTTTCAAACTTCATCTTACAATTATTATATAAAACTACATCAAATGATATGATACTAAGTTTATTGTCATCCTTATTCTCGCTTTTTTCAAATTCATTACTAATGAATGGTATTAAGTTGTTGACAATAGTCAATAATTAATGTGCAATAAATTTGAGAATGTATGTATTTAAAATATCAATTGATCGACAAGGAAATATTTATCTTTTGTAATGTAAATGGTATTCTGTACATGTACAACGTATTATAGCGAATAATGGTTAGAATTTTAAAATGCCAAATGTTTATGTTGATACACTACTACCAAGTAGACATTTTCCGGATTAAGCAAAAGTGTGTTTGATCAGCGTCAAAGTTAATGATACTCTCATCCCATTATAATTAAGGTTAAGGTATTATACGCTGTTGAGCGCTAAAATATACTTCGTCTACACTTTCGAGCTTGCTCTAAATAGCGTCCTGGAATCTCCCTGCGATTCGAAACGCATCCACGCATTCCGTTCCGAGTGACAAGTACCTGGAAACCAAAACGTTAATTATCTTACGGATAATTTTCGTAACTAGTCGCGATAATGTCAATATATTGTACATTTTTATCTGAACTAAAATTTATCTATTTATTTATGCGCCGATGCAAATAAATGACGAATATACTGAGAAATTACGTTAAAGTCACGTAGGTTAGTCTCTGGTTTTCGTACATATAAAAATTTATATATAATTATGTAGTTGGTTTATAAACGAAACATTGCAATGAGATAAATATTCGATGTATCTGTCGCTCGCGGCATGCGCGTTTAACAAATCTTAGTTACCAACGTAACAACGGTAAAATAATGAATTGGTACAAAATGTCTATAAGATACGTATATAGGATTATTGACCACATTATTATGTCATTTATATCGTTTAATAAAAATAGTACACGTTTCACGTCATACAATGGACTAGACATGAACTATTTTCATGTTACAAATGTATTTAAAATAAAAATAGAACACAGGAAGTGGATAGCTTTCTTGTAAATAAAAGATGCATTTCATATTTGAAACAATATAGGGGATATGTATTATCATCTGGGTTATATTTTTGCTGGAAAAAGCATGTTATACGTTGCAACAGACATTTTAAAATTAGCATCGAAATTAGATGGATGCTATTTAAGGGAAAAAATTTTGGCTGTGTTTTAAACAGTGATATTCGATAATAACGCGATTATTAAAATGCGCTTTTAGCGGATGATGACTTTTAACGATTATCTCGTTGATTGCCTTAAATTAATATGGCTTCGCTTACTGTGTGCGAACTTGTCAAGTGCATTTTGCACGAGTATGAAAATCGATTATATTAATAGTATCCTATAAAGTAACATATATCAAGGTAAACGTGATGTGTATTTTACACCCTTCATATCTTATATGTATTACAAACTTAAATAGAACGAAACATGTAACGATTATATTTTGTAATTATTATATGTAATTGAGATTGTTTAATTCTGTCAAAAATCATAAATCTGTACCGTTAATTTTAATTTCGGAATTAGATTAGATAAAATTAATATTTAATAACTGTTTGACTTTATTCGCTGCTTTTGGAGATTCATGCAAAAATGATTCAGTGAGCAACGTATAATCATGCTTTGTTTTACTATTCTTAATTAATCATTCTTTTGGAAGAAGATTTCACCATTTTTGTATGAACATTTATTCGGAAAAATTTGATTTAATATTTATTTTATTACAAATATATTACAGTTACTTATTAAATTTTACAATATTTAATAATTAAAAGTTATATTAACGTTTTTTAAATTGATCTTAACATTTTCAAAATTAGCATTAGAATTATATTTTTATAATAATAATACGAATAGCAGAATTCGCATTTGTATATTTAAATACCAAAAGGATTCGGTTTAGAACTTCGAACTAATTTAATGCTAATAAAATTCGGATTAGAAATTCGAATTATTGGATAAGAAGTACATGCAAATTAAGCATAACATACGGTAAATCTCATGTACTCTAATATACAAGAATTGTGAAACCTTCCCCTATACCTAAAATTTTTCTAATTTTAAAATGAATAAGAAAACATTTCCCCCTTTTTTTTAGTATTTTATTTTTAATTTTGGATGATTTATAGAAGAAGTGATAGTTCATTTCAATTTTCAACTATTTAAATATTTTTCAAATATTTAAAAGTTAAAATAAAACATCAAACTGAGGTAGCCACGATACAATCATTCCCTCTACTTTCCAAAATATTCTTTTTATCACAAAGGGAGTGCATGACATTTCACGCATTGATTTCGTTCAAACTTTGCATAATTATAATGAACGCCAAAAGTAAGGATTTTGCGCAACCGCGGCGAACAGTTCTTCAAAATAAGAAAGATTGAGAAGAGTACAAAATTATAATTGTATTGTAGCATGATAGGTTTACAAATTCAGGGGGCGCAAATTCATCTTTTTTTCATTTATTTTTTATTTAAATTGATTTAAAAAATGAATACTTCAGAATTCTAACGAAAAATTCTTTATTTGATTACAGTTTTTTTATATTTTTCCTAAACGATTAAATATGTATTATAAAATAGTAAATATAAATTTCTCCTTTATTTTGAGGAGTTGCGCGCTATAGTTTTGCAAAATTCTTAGTTCTGGTGTCATCTAAAAGTATGCAAAGTTTCAGCGGAATCGGTACTTCCTTTGTCAGAAAGAACATGATAATAATCGGAAATAAAAGAAAAAGGAATTCATATCTGTTAACTTTGACCGATGTACATATAACATAACAAAGTGACTCCTTCGACTTTTCTCATATGTCGTTGTTGAGTCTGACTCACTGTACCATGACTCCTGTTCTTGATTCTCACGCTTTTCTCGAACTCTGACTATATAGGTAACACGGCATATTTATTAAATCCCATTTACATAGATCATAACGTTTACTCTCTAAGAATAGACAGTGTCGTTACATGTAAAAATCATTCACCGTTACATTCGCCAGTTAAGAATGTTAAAGAGATAAAACACGAAGATCTCGGTGTTACGTTCCTCCTCTTATTCATCCTACTCTTTTCATTTTGAGTGTGTGACTCATTAGAACATTTTTCAGTAGTGACCGGTTCTACCGGTGCGGCGCGTCCTCTCTGATCGAAGGAGCTCTCTCTCTCGGTGATCCCTCTCTCTGTTTTCTTACCTCATCGAGCTTCGTCTCCAATCTGGCCGATAACGAAGAATGGTAAGCTCCCGTTCGCCAGGCGTAAATGTCTCACCCGCTAACAGCGTGGCTACATCGCGTGTCGTCGTGTCCGACAGTGACGTAGCTCGTGATGGTGACGCCATCTTAACGAGCGGCCGGCAATCATATCACGCAGAGAACGGGGGTGGTCGCGTAAACGGAACTTCTGCCGTTGCCGAATGGAGCCAAAGCGGTCCGCCCTCGCTTTCTATGCCGGCCGACCTGCAGAATCTGGACAACCCAAATTTCCAAGATTCTGGACATTATTCAGCCAGTCCTGAACATACCGATGCTGCTTCTACACCGTCGTGCGACGTTAAAACTGTCAGAAACCACGACGAAGAAGAGAGCTACGAAGCTTTCGGGTCGGTCGAAGGTGACGCCGATGACGGGGTCGATTCACCGGGTGGTAGCAGTTCTGCGCCCTCACCCACCGGCACCAATTCTCTGAGGTAAGTTCGTTGCCTCGTTTCTATATATATTCAATCGTATATCGACTGCCTTTTGCGCGCGATATTGATACCACTGGGTCGAAGGCATTGGCGTTACTTTGCGCGCGAACGAATTCAAATTTCAAATTCGACAAGTTCAAGCTTTCTCCGAGAACAATAGAGGGTGCTTTGTTCGTTACGAATGTGTGTGGATTAATGAAATAATTGTGCTTGTAGTACAGTATCGATACATGGCTGCCATTTGTGAGGCCAATGTGAGGGAGTAAATTTTTAATTTATGACACATTTTTTAATTTATAATGTTATATGATTCCGAGAACTTTCGAAATAAACGATGTATATGTCACAAGTGCATAATTTTTGTTCGCTCCTAGCTCTATTCAAGGTCATATAGCGAGACACCTCCGTATCTTTTTACTTTTTTATTTAAGGTCATTTTATTATGGTATACGTAGTATTTAATTCTAAAATTCTCAATCAAATATTTTAATATTGCTTTAAGCTAAATCTTTATGAATGGAGTAGGATCTTTATTAATTTCGTTATTACATTTATAAAAGTACTCTAACGAAATGTACATTGCTTTTAACGTTTATGTCGGACATGTTTGCTTTACGAAACCATGTATAGGCATTGCATTTTACAACTCGGAGTTTAATACAGTTTTCCCACATTTGGTATGATTATCATTCGTATAGATCTGTTCCCACGATTAAATTAATGCTTCGGTAGGTTGATCCGATGCGTAGAAAAACTTTCACGCGAAAAGAGAAAATTGAATCTGGTATCTTTTGTACTTTGCAAAAGTTAGCGGAATTATTACTACAGTCTCTTCTATATTCGTGCCAAATGTATTGCATATATTTTACTTCCTCATACACGCGATTATCTTTTAACTTTCAAAACGTACGTGTCTTGTAATTATAGTGTACTTTTCGATTGTTTCCTCTCATGCTGTATTATGCTACGATATTGAATAGAACTGGGATGTATGCAATTGTAAAATACGTAAGTGTAAGATAAAGTCTCTTGTTTGACATATTTATACGCGAATGGTGGTAACGAAACTAATTAGTTACAAGAGAACGTTTACATTAATTATAAATACTTACACGATAATATAATGTTAATAGAAAATACTGTATATTATTATTTTTAATTCTACGATATTATATTCTTTTATTGATTCTGTTTTAAATAGAAATCCGAGGAGCCCCAATTCAACTATAGGAAGGCATTCTTGGTTAAGAACCTCACTTAGGCGAACACCACCCTGGTAAGTTATATTACTTCAAAAACATTATTATTTTACTCAATTTTTTTATTAAAAATTTGCGAGAAAAATTGTTAATTGGATGGTATATTGTTGAATGTTATTCTTTATAAAATTTTTGAAATGTAATATTTGCCATTTTTTATTCGTTACAGTTTCATAATTAAAACAGTTTTGTAGTTGAATAATTTTAAACATAATTTGAATTTTTTTTTGTTTTAGTGAGCACAATGTATTTAATTATTAGACTGATTAATGCATTCAGCTTATAATTTTAATTTTATTCCATTTCTATTAATAATTTTACTGCAAATATTTTCAGAATTTTCAAAGTTTCTATTAAACATCATGTGTTTATTATGAATAAACTAGAAATGTAGGTAGAAATATAGGAAGTTAAGATACAGCAATATAGGGATATAGTGATTTACAGATGTAGTATTGTTGGAGCCTGTGATATAGTGATCTAGATACAGGAATTTAGGGTATCTAGAGAAAAAAAATTTGTTTAATTTTTAATTTGACAAATCATAACAAATTCTCAAACTTAAAACTTTAAAAGTTTGTTGTAGTTTTCAGAGATTTAAAAAATTGTAAAGTTATTGTCATTTATATAATTATTATGGTCAACTAAAATAAGTTAATTACTAATTCATGTAAATATTGTATTTTGTCGAATGGTTTCATATTTTTATATTCGTCAGTTAAAATGCATTTATCAAACTTTTCTTCATAAACAATTTCTAATATTTAAAATAATGATCAATATAAAAATTGAACTACAAAAAATACACGCTTGACTATCAAGGAAATTCGTACTAATTTTAATGTGTACTTGGAATTCTCTTTGATATGTGGAAACCAACGGTTGATTTCATGTGACATCAAAAAATGACATACGTGTTACGTAAAAACGAAATTTATGCATTGTCGGCTGTATTATGGTTATCGGGTTCAGATTGAATTCGTCGCGCGACTTTAATTTCCGCTGATCCGGAAGGTGGAACAATGACGAGGTTGGCGTGTGAAAATATCGTCGTTGCAAAACAACTTGATAAATCGCGGTCTAGCCGCGTTAATAGACCCAAGCAGATAAGAAACCTGTTCAATCCCCGGGGAAAGGTACTCGAAGTTGTCCGCAAAAAACTCGTTAAATTTCTTTGGCAAAATGTCTAAAGCTATCCGTTCAATGTAAAAAGGAAGTTGTTACGAGTAGAGTGTGCGAAGAACATTACTAGATAACGTATACAATCGTTCCTATTCTATTATCTCCGATTAGGCCACAATAATTTAGCGGATAACACTCGTGTAGAACAATTACCTACCTGTGTAATTAACTGATTCTATAGTATTTTTATTAGATTGTTGCATATCAAATGACAGATTTCGAAACATGGATAATGTGGAGTGATTAAAATTACATTTATGGCACATCAATTTTAGATAGGGTAACTACACCTAATGTGGAACACTGCCAGAAATAGAAACATTTTTGTTTCCAACGAAACTAACGCTAAAACATGACAAAGTCAATGAATGAAAGTTAACTGTGTAAAAACTTGTGTTTTGAAATTATGACAGTACATTTAAAGAGCCAAGAACGGTGAGATGTGATAATGGTACCTGATATCATGTAAGAATTTGTAGGACACTGAGAAGATTTCATTTTTATTGTGAAAAATATTTATTTAAATGAGAGAAATAAATGTATTCCACTTTATTAAAATTTATTTTACATATTATTTTTCTACGTCCTTTGCATGTTGAAGTCATTGCTCATATGTAACTGTATTGCATCAATTTTTCTGCAGTATCATTATTATACGTATAATGAGACACAAAGTTATAATATTATATAATATTAAGGAACCGTTTAATTCTACGAGCCTTATAGTGACTCGTGAGTGGATCTTTTCTGTTTTTACTTTTTATTGCCTGAAAATATCAGTTTTTACTTATAATTGTATGTTCAATTTTAAAGATTATTTAACAGTACAAATGAACAAAAGAAATTGAGTAGTAATTTAAAAATTTGTTAATTTACGTACCTTTACATTTTTTAATTGTTATTTAGAAATTCAGAGATTCAGAAATTTAGAAGTTATCAAATTTTCAAACTTTCAAATTTTTGAACCTTCAAATTTATGGACTCATATTTTCAAATTAATTCATAATAAACAGCAGAGTATTTCTGCGTTATTTTCTTTATTTGATGCAATAAGCACCTGGTCACTTAATAGTTAATCCGACTGAACTACTCATTTTGAGTGTAAAATATTGACAAAACGATTGAACATTTCATCAAACTTTAGGCTTTGAATTGATATGACACTAATGTTATGTTACAGTGCTTCATTCCATTAAGTCGTTTAAATTTAATATCCAATAATCCAATATTGTAACTCCTAAGTAGTGGCTACTTGATGTCATCGAACAAGTCACAAGCTTTCTTTCGAATTATCTATTCATTGCAGATGATCGCGGATGATTTGAGCTGTTAATTATTATAAAGAACAATAGAATATCTTGAGAGAAAGAAAACGCTCTCATGACTGGAAAGTTTGTCGTAAAATATTCTAATTAAAGAATTTTTAATACGGAGTATGAACTGTTTTAATCTTGATGTGTAAATAAAGATATGTACATACGTTTGGTTTATTTGAGAACTCTCAAATATTTAGAAAATTATGAACGAAAACACGTTTCGGATAAAAAATATATGATCATCAAACGGCACATATTTGACCTTATAATGACCTTGAAATACCCTATGACATATCAAAATTTTTAAATGCGTCGACATATCTTCATGTGCAAAAATTGATTCTTCAAAACTTTCTATGTAAAAAAGTATTAAAGTATACTCTCAAAAAGATCAATAATTTGGAAGATATTTTTTTAGCGAATACTCACTTTTTTAATTTAAATTATTTTGCAGACTGTTAATTATGTCCACATAGTTTAGTTAATAGTTTTCTAAGCAAAATTCTCTGAAGAATTAATCCATCCGAAGAAAAATATTTTAATATGACCTTCACAGGACGTTTCAAGGTCGTCGTAAAATATAGAAGCGTATGTCCCTCTGATATCATATTATTTTTGTCTAAAATAATTTTTCTTTGATTCGTTGTCAAATAAACCGGATACACTGTACATAGAAAACAGGTTACGTTGTGCACCATTTAAAACGCACATTGTACGCTTGCCAAAGACAGAGTCATTTAATTATTCGATCTTTAACCACGATTATTTATAGACTGTCTTTTCTTGGCTTTGTATACCGATTCACAACGAATTTTCTGTTTCGCCCATTCGATTCGTCCGTGAAAATTGAAATCTGTTCGTTGTGCCAAAGTACATTGTCATTGAATGTTTTACGCGATTCACGGTTTAATTATAACCTCGTAAAATTGAACAGAAGTATTAAGTAGCCGGAAAATTATTTGAATTTCATTAAAATTATTTTAACTTCAAACATTTTTGGTCAATATTTTTTTACTTGGTTCTGGTATATTTTTTACAGCTGCGTTCTTTACGACCGTCTTCTTTGTTTTTCAGTTCCGGAAGGAAGAGACTTAGTTCAAATGCGTTAGCAAGGTAAGAACGATTTATCAGTTATTTAATTTTGTAACGAAAATAGTAGCTTCATTAACGCGTTATTAACGCGTTACGCAAGTTGTTTTCTTTTTCAACTGTACCGTGAAAACGATCGTACGGCCGATAGTCAAAAAGTTTCCACGAGTCGACGAAAATAGTTAAGTATGTAATCGGCGTACGCGGTTAAACGAATTTGAATATTACCCATGTACATACGTTCGAAGGAATACAGCGAAAAAACAAAAAATTTCGCGGCTACTTGCAATTCAGTGAGCTGACGTCATGAGATAACAATAGCAACGATGTAACTCAGCGCCGAAGAATTTATATTTCATAGGAAGAACCTTAGGGTGTTCTCACTCGGCTGACAATTTTCAAGTCCTTCTTTTCCTTTCACGAAACGCAAAACGACAGACTTTCTAAAGCGTGGGCACTGCTACCTGCACACGCACTTCCATATCCTGTTTCCTTTTACGCTTTTACAAGTTCTCCGAGTACAATATTTTATTTCATAATCATATCCGAGTAATTTTGTATACAAGATTTCACTACAATCACTCTTCAATACGTCCTGGTTTTAAAAAAATAAATTTTTAAAAAGAAATGTATACTTACAACTTGAAAATATTTTATGCTTTAATAGTAACAATTATTCAAGTACAGGTTTTTCTAAATATTTGTGGTTAAGTGCAGAAAATACCGGTGTTTTTCTTTTCCTTCGCAAACATGAGTTGAATCTGATTTTCTAAACACCTGTATTCTGGTTTTAACAATTTATCAAAAACTCTGCAAGAATTATCAAAGTAAAAAATTTCAGAATAATTCTGTCTTGTAAAAATTTGAAATATAAACATTTACACGTGTATTTCAAAAATTACATGGTCATCAATTTTTTAATCTTTAAGTGTTGATATGTCAGTACTTTTTATAACAAATCACTGATATGCATATCTATGATTTAAAATTGATTCAAAAAAGAATATGAAGTTTTCGTTTAGTGCTAATTTAAAAACTTAAAAGCTTAGATTGGTAAAATATAATGTTAATTTAAATATTCTGCTTTCATGCCAAATAATAGGTTTTCTATTTTCGCGAAATTTCCTATTGGTTTTTACGCTGGTATAAATTTATTGTAATATTTCCAGCGAAGTAAACCGACTGGAACGTCGAATATTCATAAATTTCACTTTCAATGTACACTTTTTTTAAATCACCTTGACTTTATTAATAATTTTTTTAAATTTCTACAAACTTTTATCGCTTCGGCAATGGGAACGCACACCAGAAATAATGATTAATTATTGTTGTTTTCTAGTCAACTTTATCGAAGTAGCAGTTTTAACAGCTCTGGCAGAGGTTCCAACTGTGATCCCGCGGACGATATGTACAGCGATGTTTCCCTCGAGGATGATGTCATTGATCTCAATCATAGAGTGAGTACCTTCATCACAAAACATCATTATAATTACCTGTCATAATTAGTCGATAAATTAAACAGAACAACCGCGTGAATTAAAAAACCTCAGTGCTTTCAAATTTTCAAGTTCACTGATTTTAGATTCAGATTTTCTGACGAACAAAGTTTCAGGTATACAAATTTGTATTTTTCAAATGTGCAAATTTGAAACATCAAGTTTACAAATTTAGAAATTCAGACGTGTTCAGAATTTCGAATCTTATAATTTAAAAATATCAGATGTGATATGCGTACCTGCCTTAATCAAATGTACATATAATTAGATATGTCTGAAGTTAACATTAATCGCGTTAAAATTCGTATGTACGTGAGAGTCAGCATTTAACCTCATGTTTCGGCGCATCATGAGACAAAATTGCTATCGATGCAACAGAAAGTGTACTCCAAACTCAGTGTCCGATGAAAAAAAGAGAGTTTGATAAATTTATGAGGATCGTAAATGTGTGCTTCTAATTCCCCTTGTCGATCGCCACCGCGATCAGGATCTCCCAGTAAAAGCAACCCAGATTATGTTAGGTTTCCGCAACAGCAGCCACCACATCATCATCCTTACGTGTATTATCCTCCACCGTATCCACCATTCAATCCATACAATCCTTACCCACCTTATCCCGGAGCTTTTCACTCGCCATACTGTAACGATGTAGCACAAGATTCGAAAGGTTTTTCTTGGATCAGTATATTCTTCGTCATTTTTCTGCTTTTGGGCGTCGTTAGTGTTGTCTTTTATCGAACTTTATCTCGCGATACTCGACGAAGATTGCATGCTAGGCTACCCACATTGGCGCAACCAACACAGGTAAATCTTCCGATTATTATACTGAGTGTATCAAATGGGGCCACCTAAATACCTGCCTTATTTGTTACCGTTTGAGAGATCTTTTCTAGTTATACTATTTCAAGGTATATGTGTTTTGTTCTTTTTTTAGAAGATTTTGAAGTCATTTATGTTTTTAACATGCTCCATTCAATAATACAGTTATGTCATCATTTTTTAATTAAGGTTACCACCTGAAGTAATGGTAGGAAAATTTTTAATGGAAGCTAGATTAGGGTATGGTTATGGCTATGTTAGGTATAATCAGTTAGAGTTAAGTTTGAAATTAAAAATTAGATTGGAGTAAAAGTATCCTATTTTTTAATTTAAAATATCTCTGTCGATCTTGTACTATAATACTTTTCAACACAAAATGTTCTAAAGAATCTATGTAATAAAAAATATATAATTTCATTTTGGAACGATCTTGAAATTTCGTAACAGAAAATCGTGCCCACAATTGCATTAGTACCTTAAAATTTTGTCCTGAGAAAATTTTTCACATAACAAATAAGAGAGATGTTATTCCATTTAGATGACTCACCTTAAAAATTCGACGTCTCATTTTATTTCAATCTTCCCCACTGACCAAAAACGTCGACAGACGAATAATATTGGTTATCGTAAAAAAAGATGTTAATGATTCGTTAAAACGGTTTTACATTTTAAAAATTATTTATGTTTGATTAACAGAGGCTGAGTCGTAAATTATATGTCGAACATTGCCAGCAATTGATATGTTTCTATTTACGACATGTTTATTTCGGAAGTGGTTGGTATGTGATTCGGTTAGCGATATAGCATTGTTTTCTCTCTTCTTTTAAACCGTGTCATAAATAGAAGCGGATTACGTCATTCGTAATATTGAATGAGAAAAAAATACACAGCACAAAAAATTAAATTATTCAGAATTTTTTTTCGACAAATACAGTATCTAATAAAATAAATTCTGTCAACATTTATTGAGCTACTTATAAATATATAAAGTTGCCAAAATGATTTTAGCACATTTTGTCCTGTTTATCTCGGAAAAAGGTACTTGAATTAATTTCTTACCTTGGATTTATAGAAAACAAAAAATACAAAATGTTTCGTAATTTATGAGCTTATGAATATTATTATTTCCGGTATAAATAATTTATTTTAAAAAATAACGTAATGATGTAGGTTCAATAACAAAATTTGAAAGAGAAATTCTTTCTGCGACCTTATTATGTAAAAAGTATGATAAATTACAGTTATAAAGTTGATTGCAATTATGGCGGTAGCGGCACTCATATTCATTAACAATCTTTCTAAAAATTCTAATAAAATCATTACGGCAATTTTTTATATTAACTTCAATAAATTTTGTTCAATTTTAAAACATGTGCATAAATATGTATATCACTAGTGCCAACTTTGATTATATAAATCTTAAAATGTTGTCGAGAACAATATTTTGAACAACTTTTCCCTACACATAACCGATGATTGGCCTTAGTTTCAGAGATATTCGCGAAAAATGTTTTCAATGTAGTAATTTAGAAAGAGGCACACTTCAACGATTTCGTTGAGCTTTGTGTTGTTAAGATCAACTTCTGAGTAACTTTGCTTGTACATAATCACTTCTCGACCTTAATTTCTAAGTACGCTGAGGACTTCAGTTAAATTTATATTATTACTAATAGGTGCTTGTGGGTTTTCGCTACACAAATACAATATATCAGTATGGCATATTTTAGTATTGTCAATACCAACGGTTTGATTTCTTTTCCAAAGAATATTCCTTGTATACCGAAATGTACTACATTCATATACTATGTTTCTATACGACATCAATTCAGCTAAAAAGCCAGATGATATCATCTATAGTGTGACGAGTATATGATTATAGAATATAACTTTATTACAATAAAGTACAATATACTTGAATGTATTATATCAAGGCTATTCTTAAAAAAAAGAAACAAAACGATAGACTAGTAGCAGAATTAAGCATAATATAAATTTAACTCGAGTTTCAAATAATCCTGAAACCGAAGCAGGCAACCGGTTATACGTACAGAAAAAATAACTCAGAATGTTGTTTTTGACAACATGTTTCAAAGTAATCAGGACTGGAACCAGTAATTTGCATATTTATTGCTGCATAAATCGTGCAACGGAAGGTTAATCGACGGATCACGTTTCATACGATTGTAGTAAACAGAGGGTACAAACATTTGTCATATCCAGGATTATAATCGTGGGGACAGAGTCCTTTAAACCATAATCGCGTCTTCGCAAGCGATTTCACGACCGAGCAGCCCCTAAAAAAAAGATGATCTTTCTGAACCTGTAGACCACCAGGAGAAAAAGAGATGCGAAACAAAATTATCCCGCTGAATTTATTCTCTATTCTGATGCAACTACTCCGCAAGATAAAGATTATAACGTATTCTGCGAGGGATGCGACGATTATCGTTTCATGTCGGATAACGGGACGACGAAACGTGGAAATTATTCGTTATGCGAACGGGACGACAGTAGAAACGAAGGTATCATTGAGATCTCATCAGATAACAAAGTCAGTGTTGCCACAGATGTATCTGGTACAATAATGAACGAAGCTACTCGATCGACGGCCTCTTAGCATCATTTCTTATCACGCATACAAATTTCGATGAACTCGTATTTACGCATTCAAAGCGTTGCAAATTTAAAACGTCGAGGAATTAATTATGGTTACTCACGAAAGAAATACGATTACGAATCGCTGAATGAATTACGTAATAAGAAGGTAACAACTTTTATTAAGGCGCAAAAGTCTGTTTAACACGGCGATGGGCAAATTTAGTGACTCACGGGAAGGTGCATTGCAATATGTGAAGTCACAGAAGTATACGTAGTTTTCGAATTCCAGATTTTTAGAAATTTAAAATGGATCGTTTTAGTCATTTGGAAATACAGTGACAGAAACTTGGAAATTCGGAAAGAAAAATATAAATATTTAAAATTTGTAATTGTAAGAATCTAGAAACTTGTTGATTTAGAAATTGGAAATTTTCAAATTTCACATTTAGATATTTAAAAATGTAATTTGAAAACAGCAACTTTTGAATTTTTTAATTTGAAGACTTAGACACTTGGTGATGTTTAACAATTCAGAAATATAGAAATATTAAATTGTTTAATTTACTACTTCAAGCATTTAGAAATATAGAAGTTTCAGTTTTCAAAAATTTGATTCTAATTTTTAAATTCTGAAATTTCTATATGTGCAAGTTTATAGATTTAAAAGCTAAAAACTTTGAATTGGTTATCTAACAATGACTGTACGTGTACGGATGCAATTGCCCATCTCTGTTTTAACATAAATTGTACGCTTTACCGAGAGTTATATTCGTTACAGGATTATTCTCATTTGTTAACGAAGATGGATAGGATCGTAACTGAAACGTGTATAACAATCGGGACATAGGATCGTCGATTTTCATGTGACAAAATGAATTGCAAGATTTTCATTAATTATACATGATTCAACAGTTTATTCGTTCTCTTCCTGAAATTTAAAGAATAATTTTTGCTGACGTATTCGTTTTCATAACGTGACTCAAAGTATATGGTTTGTAAGAGATTCTAATATAAAAATAAAATATATTATAACTTTCAAAAATAGTTTCAATTGTTAAAACACTATAAAGCATTTATATTTAATAAAATAAATACTGAAATTAAAAATAACAATTTATCAAAGTCGGCGTGTAAATTAGAATACAGAGCACACAGTATATTTATTTCATTGAAAGGAAACAAATGCAAACGCATGTCAGCATAAAAATACGGTCGTGTGGGAGTTAATCAAATTAACCAGTTTTGAAATCAATTTTGAGGAGCAAAATTATTCACGTATAGTAGAACATTCAAAATTAATAATTTTAATGAAAACAACATACTGATTGAAAAGTATAAAGTATGACATGTAGAAAAGTGAAAAGTGGTTTCATTGGATGGACAGGTTGGCCATTTCTTAATTTTTTGATCGTTCTTGGTGTAATTGGTTATTTTGGTTACGTTATATACCAGAAATGGGAACCAGCTGCAGTGTCTAGTAATAGAGCTCCAGGACAAGACAGTGAACACACTGACACTGGACGTACTCGGACTGGACGTACTCGTCTTGGACGTACTCATACTCCACACGCTATTGTCGATCAATGATCGTGAACTAATTTTGGAACGAGAACGATATAAAATATTTTACTGTCAAAGTCAGGTATTTAATATAATTCTTTTTAAACATACTTAATTAAATTTATTACATCCACGTATTTGATAAATACAAAAATTATAACTTCTCGGTTTCATTTTTTTATAACCTCAAATAAAATTATTTCTATGATATACAAGTATTACGGATTAAAAAATGTCATTGTTGTGCAAAATATTTTATTCGTTTAAAATATATAACGTTTTATTACTCTTATTACTTTGTTGAAAGTAGATACAAATTGATAGTAATCCCTTACAGAATGTTAATATGTATGTTTGGTTACGATATAAATTGCACAATGTAAATTGATCAGGGGCGTAGGTACATTATCGCTGAACATTTATCAAACTACATATCGTATTATGCGATTCATTAGTAGTAATCACCATACATACATTATTCATCGAGGAAGTGCTCTTGTGTAATTTTATAATTCGAATATGATACATAATGTAAAGTGTATTCTATAATTTTATAGCCACTTAATTACTTTTAATCTTATCCTCTCTTAACAGTGTAAAAGAAAAGTAAAGACAGTTGAAATATGAATATTTTACATTTAAAGAATGATAAAAAAAGATTTCGTGCCTTATACATATAACTTTGGGAAATCTAGTACGCAAACTTAAAAATTTTCAAACTCAACGTTTTATAAATTTCCGAATCCCAAAATTTGACTTTCTAAGTTTAAAAACTTTATCAATTTAAATATTTGGTAATCAAAAAGAAACAGGTAATGGGGTCTTCTTTCCCCTAGGTGTTGATATTCGCTAGAGGCGCCTACTACTCGCGAAGTGTTTGAAAGTATGTGCGTAGGGGTAGCTGAAACTGTGTTCGATATAACGTGAATACGCGCGATATACGTATGTGATTTAACGGAGTTAGTCGATACAGAGTATGGAGTACACAAATAGCCTCTCGGCTACTCCCAGCTTACAGTGGGCGATTGAGACGAACGATTATATTCGAAGTACGCTCAAAGAAACGGATGTGCGCGTAGTGTTGTGGTTCTCTTTGTGCATCTTAGATTATCCGCACGTTTATTGTTGGAATTCACCGTTCGTACGTGGACGCACTAAATTTCGAGGTTAGGTTAGTGACAGTGCTGCGGAGGAGGATGGATAGACAACCGGCATGCCTGCACGTTGTTTTAACGGAATAATCCGCTGTATCGGATTAGTCAAAGAGGATGACGAGTCTACTTGACACAGGCGTAACGTGAGAGATCACGATTCAGAATGGATTCAAATAGTTACGATGAACAGACAGATCCAAGTTCGATCGAACGTTACGATCGCGACAATCGTTTAACTTCCGGAGAGGGCCCGTCTCCTGGACCTGGGGCCGGCCTTGAATATGATTTATGGGAGGGACAATTTCAATTTGTTGGACAACCGTTTTCACGCGGTAGTCGACTACCTCGTCGTCGTGATCCTCGGCTTACTGAACAAGTAAGACAGTTACTAGGACTTTAGGATCGTTAAACTGTACGAGTGATTGTTTTCGTTTTATTATAGATAACTTGACTTTAGTTACAATTTAATGTAAATATTGTGTGTGGAATGTAAAAATAACTGAACGACGAGTACAGATTTATATAAAATATAAATATAAATCCCTATTATATGAAGTATATCGTATACAAAACTAATATTATTCGTAATTTAGTGTATAACGGAACCGCTTATCACTGCCCAAAGTGATTACTAAGGATTGATATTGGCTTATTTGATAACAAAAAAATAGATAATTACAAAGTAGAAAAAAGTAAAAAATAAAAATCTTATTCTGTTTATATTTTATTATGAGGAAAACAAAATACATATGCAAATAGGGATAGCAAACATATATTGTTAATTAACAAAGCATAGTCTGTTGACTACTAATTAGTATAATTCTATAAAAAGTAATTTAAATCATAATTAAGATATTACATGTTTCAATTTCAAAAGTTGAATTTTAAATTCATTCTTTCTTAGAATATTAAACCAAGTAAATTTAATTAACATTACATAAAAAATAGTCGTTTTGTTAGATCATTCAATTTTTTAAATAGGACTTAATAGTGTTTATTACATATAAGCATACATTTTATGGCTAAGTAAATTCGAAATACACATGTTTTTACGTTTGGTATTTCACTGTTGGAAGCCGGGGTGTTCATTGAACATATGGTATGATCTAATTATAGCCTTCTAGAAAATGTATTGGAAATAAAATGAGGTTATTTGAAATTTGTATTTTACGAGCATAATACCAGTTACGAGTAACTTTAATTTTATTTCAAGGTTTATACTGTGGATATAAACACAAGATTTGTACAGAAATGTAATAATAATGCTACTGTACATTTGGTACTTGAGAGTCACTGATACGTAGAATGTAAAGTAAGCCGTGCGCGGATTTTTAAACGGAAACCATCATTGATGTCTGCGCTAATACATTTTGTACTTTGTTGTCAGGATTTATAAATAATGTTTGTTTAGTGTTCAGAATATTCAAAAATAAAAATGAACAATTGTTATAACATATTTTCGAAACATTATAAATAAATATTTGAAAAGTATGTTATGTATTTCTAGGTTCAAATGATCCAGGAACAAATGCATGCCTTAGTAGACACTCAGTCGGTCGGGGAGGAGCGGTATGCTAGGGCAAAACAGGAAAACGCTACGTTGCAGGCAAGAATATTAATGTTAGAAGAAGCTGCCAAAGATGCTGAAGCTAGGGCTGAAGAGAGACTTCAGGTAATCCCATTAAATCTTTTACATTTTTTATTTATGTATTCTTAAAATAAAAATTTGTTGATCTTAATACACAATGATGGATACATTAAAAACATGAAAAATTCAAGCTGTGATATATATAAATTTTAAAACATTATATTAAAATATTAATGTAATAAAGGAACAAAATGTATTGCTAAAATCAATTTTCACATTATTAACAAAACAATGTTTTGTGAATTAGTGGATAACAAATATCCTGTATTCTAATCTAATATCTAAATTATACTAATTTTCAAATAAATTAGTTCAACGATTGGTGTATGATTGAGAAATAATCATATAATGTCTAATTTTTATATATTAATAAGATTATAAATGATTCCTTTTCATATTTTGTTTATTCACAAATAATTGTTCCTACAATATTATTTTGTCAATAATATGTTTTAATAATATTTAATATTAATATTCCAGGCAGAACAACGAAGACATAGAGAATGGGCAAGTCGTTTGGAACGTGAACGACAGTTACAGTTAGAAAATTATGCCATTAAATTACAAGCAATAGAATTAGAAGGATCTAGTTTAAGAGATGAAATAGGAAGGTTACGAGAACAAGTTGAAAAATTGAAAACAGAGAAGAATCGATTAGAAAATGATCTTGAAGAAGCTAGAAGAGAAGTAGATACTTTACGTGAAAGTGAACGTCAAGCAATAAGTCGAGCTAACGAAGCTCACTATCAGCTTGAAGTTGCTAGAGAAGAACTTTCAATAAAAATCGAAGATCAACAAAGGATAGAAGAATTAGTGCAACAGGTTGCACAACTTCGAGCTCGTAATAAAAGTATGTTTTCAGTTAAGATAATTAATTAAAATAATTTCTAGTAAGATTGTTTACAATATTATTTTTGTTTTTTAAGGTCTTGAAGAAGCACGGGATGAACTACAAGCTGCAGCGGCTCTGCAGGCAGGCCATGAACTATTAATGTTAAATCCTTGTAATAATACTGCTGAAAAAGGACCTAGTCTCGCTGTAGAATTATTAGCTGGCATGAATCAAGACCAAGTATGTTATTCTTATTTTTAGTACAACAAATTGAATTCTGAATCTGTAAGAATAGAAATTATTTTGTATTTTACACTTTCTTTACTATTTGAATTTTACTGTAGATGGATGGGCAAATTCCTGGAGATAATGGTGAACCTTGTAGTATATCCGAAGTATGTTTCTACATTATAAATATAAACTATATTATTTGTATTATTTTTTACATTATTATTTTATTTATTGCAGATGAGACAAGCTTTAAAGGAACAACAAGAGGTTAATACACATTTAAGGGCGTACATCGAAGGAATTTTATTAAATGCGGTTGAAAACTATCCTCAGTTGTTAGAAGTGAAACAAACTCATTGAACTGTTACGTGAATAGCTAATTATTGAATTTAATGTTAATTGTTTAAGGCAGTTGTACATTACACTTCTTTGTCGGAGCTCTTACTTATAGGCTAATATAAGCAGTTTTGTCATAACTGTATGCAAATATTAGGAAAGCAATTTCCGTCCAGGCGAACTTAAAATTTTAGTAAATTATTATGGTCGTTAAATTAAAAATTTTCACTGCCATTGTGATTACTTTAATTGTACAATGTTTTTACTAAAGGCAGTGAACATACTAAAAAGTTATAAGAAAGAAATAGTGCATGAAAATAAAATAAAAATCCATTAAAAGTTTTGTATTATCCGAGTATCGAAACTTGGAGCCTTGTAATGTTGCCTTTATAGAAATGATATAAAACTTTTTTAAAAACTCGTAGACGATTTATAATATTTTCTAAATTTTTTAAATTCGTATTTAAAAATCATAGTTAATTAAAAATTGTAAATTTAAATACAATTAATCTTATTTTATACCTTTCCAAAGAAAAAATAAAGAATTGTCTGCAACATAACTTTTACGGTTATTTCAAATATAAAAATGAGAAATTATTAAATACATTCATTTCACCCCTTGTACGAATAGATAATAAAGAAATAAATTTAGAAATATATTTAACGTATGTACATATGTTAGTAATTAATTAAAAAGTTGAAAGTATTTTGGAAGCATTATGTATTTCAAAGTTCATATTTTCACTCGTGCTATGTAAAAATAGTGCCACCTAACAGTCAAACATGAAACTATCGAAACAAAAAGTTGCATTCTTTATCGTGCGCGTAGAATAATTTGCGAGCGTCGACGAAACGTAAAAATGCCTTATTTTGATAAAAAACGTTAAATGTAACCGCTTCAATGTAATCCCTACAATCAGCTTTCTGAAACTTATGTGCACGATATAACAACTTGCTTTTAAAAATAAGTATGTACAAAGGTGCCGACTCTTGTTGCATTCCCACTCTTTGGTTAGATAATGCAATGGTTATTGGATAGAGTTGTCTGTGGGATTGGTCACACATTTCGTAATTGCCAATTTCCAACCTGAACCCGACTACATATTATATAATCAATGGTATATTTGGCAGAGAAACAATGCTATTAGATTTAATGCGCATGCGTGAAAAATATTCATGTCTGATGATAATTTGAGTTTGAAGTAATATAGTGTCAGCTGTCACATCTTCAAATATTTTTGATAAACCTTCTTTTAATGTAAAACGTGACACGTAAAAATGATGTCTGAAAAAGATTATGCTCCGCTTAGTAATGCTTGTGTACGTTCTCTTAATGACAAACTTTATGAGAAAAGAAAGCCAGCTGCTTTGGAAATAGAAAAGTAAGGTTATATATTTTGTACAGTAGTATTTACTTGCAATACTAGTTTTGTCATTTTATATTATTTGTACTTTATTTCAGAATGGTAAAAGAATTTGCTGCACATAATAATACTGTTCAAATCAAAAGACTTTTAAAAGTGTTAGGTCAAGATTTTGCTACTTCACAAAATCCACATACAAGAAAAGGTGGTTTGATAGGCTTGGCAGCAATAGCAGTTGGTTTGGGAAAAGATACTGGTCAATATATAGAAGATTTAATTCACCCTATCCTGGCTTGTTTCTGCGACTCTGATTTACGTGTAAGATATTATGCCTGTGAAAGTTTGTATAATGTAGTAAAGGTAGCAAGGGGTGCTGTATTACCGCAGTTTACAGATATTTTTGCAGCACTTAGTAAATTAGCATGTGATTCTGAACAAAATGTAAAAATTGCTACTGAGTTGCTGGATAGACTTATGAAGGTAATTCAAATTTGTATAGTAAGAATAAAATGTAAATTACGAATATTTGTTACTTTTAAATATAATTTTAGGATATTGTAACAGAGAGTGGCCTGTTTGATTTAGTTGGATTTATGCCATTACTACGAGAACGTATTTATACCAAAAATCCATTTGGTAGGCAATTTGTGATAGCATGGGTATCAGTCTTAGATGCTGTTCCTAATATGGATTTTATTATTTTTCTGCCTGAGATTCTTGATGGTTTATTTAAGATATTAGAGGACCCAACACCAGAAATTAAGAAAGTTACAGACACAGTTCTTGGTGAATTTTTGCGTAGTATAAAGGCAAATCCAGGAAGAGTAGATTTTCCTGGAATGATAAATATCTTAATTACACATGCACAAAGTACAGACGAGTTATTACAGTTAACAGCGATAACATGGATTAAAGAATTTGTACATTTATCAGGACCTCTTATGCTTCCTTATATGTCTGGTATTCTTATAGCAGTATTACCTTGTTTAGCATATGATGGGGACACGAGAAAGTCTATTAAAGAAACTGCAACACAAGTAAATGCGAACCTAATGAAGCTTGTAACAATGGAAAACACACAACTTGTAAATAATGCTGGTGAAACTGATCAAGCTCAAAAAGGTAGTTATGTTTGCTTTAATTCTTTAAAGAAAAATTGTAGACTTTAAAGACAATAATACTTTTAAATTTATTTTTTCTAGATTCTAGTCAAAATTGTTCCTTAGCTGAAAGTTTAGACTTGTCTAGTGTTGTTGAAGTACTGACAAAACATTTAATGTACATGTCAGTGCAAACGAAAGTTGCTGTTTTAAAATGGATTCATCACTTGTTTATAAACATTCCATATAAAATGTTTAATCACATTGAGAATTTGTTTCCAATTCTAATGAAGTCCTTAAGCGATAATTCTGATGAAGTGGTGCAACAAACATTAGTTGTAATGGCTGAAATAATTAGTTCAAAATCTCCTGAGGCAGCTACTACTGATTTAAATGCAGAAATGCAGAACAAATATTTTACAAAATTTATTGTAAATTTATTAAGGTTATTCTCAACTGACCGACATTTGTTAGAAGAAAGGGGTGCTTTTATTATCCGAGAATTATGCGTATTGTTAAGTGCTGAAGATATTTATAAAACATTAGCAAAAATATTATTAGATGAACCGAATTTAAGTTTTGCATGTACAATGATTCAAACTTTAAATGTCATATTATTAACAAGCTCAGAGTTATTTGATTTACGAAATAAACTTAAAGACCTAGATTCATTGGTATGTATCGTCATTTATTCTGTATACTTTTAATATTTTTAATTATTGTTTTAACCATATACATTGTTACAGGAAAGCTGTGAATTATTTAAATGTCTTTATGTATCATGGTGTCACAATCCTGTTGCAACTGTAGCATTATGTTTTTTATCTCAACATTATGGTCATGCCTGTAATATTATTAGATCATTGTATCCTTTTCTTTAGTTAATGTATTGTTTTTGAGCATTAAACTTTTATTACTACTTAACTCAAAGTAAATATAGTGAAAACATAGAAGTTACTGTAGAATTTCTCACAGAAATAGATAAACTTGTACAATTGATTGAGTCTCCAATATTTACATGTAAGTATAATGAATTATTATTGCATTTCAATTGTATTTACATAAAAATTATGTATTTTAGATTTGAGATTACAACTTTTAGAAAGAGAAAAAAACGATGCCTTGGTATATGCTCTTTATGGTTTGCTTATGATTCTTCCTCAAAGTGATGCATATGCTACTTTACAAAGACGTTTAGCAGCAATTCCTCCAACAAAATCAATACCAGGAATAGAATCAAATCCGAAATCATTTAAATATGTATTTGATTTTCCAGAATTGTTGAAACACTTTCATACTGTTCAAGAACAACATAAAGAACAAAAACGTAAACAGAGATTAACAAATTTAATAGAAAAAAATGTAAATCATGCGGATATGTAAATAACATTTTTCTATTTAAAAATTTATTACGAATATAAGTATTAATTTTTATGAAGGTATATTCATTTTTATATAGTTCTAAATTCTTTTATCGTATGAACGTACTTACGTAAACAAATTGCGCATTTATTATCATTTATATTGCAAAATTATTGCGTGCAACAAAATATATAATAAACATAATTATTACCAAAGTTTGTAATGTAAAATAAATTATTTTTTAATCACGTTCAATAATTATATTCAATGAATATAGCTAAATGTTAAATATATAAACTAAACATTTGTACATTTTAATTTTACAATATTTATTGACTTTGTACATACATTACAAATACATAAAAATAGCGTGGGCATATCGTTATATACATAATATCTTAATAAAGTTTATGATACAGTTTTTATAGAACAAAAGAAAAACACTTGTATACCCTACTTTTACGACTTATTCAAATAAATCTTTTCCTTGGAAGAGAGAATATCATAGATGAAATTGTGATTGGGCAAACTGTAACAGTGTTTTGTTTAAAAATATAAATCATAATCAAATTATGATATTTTCTTCAAACACAACAAATAAAATTGAATGTACTTAAGTACACTGTCTCTTTCTTATATTTCTACAATACTTACTTTTTGGATTTTCTGTACAGAATAGAAAACAATAATATGTCGCAAACCGCAGAGCGTGATTCTACACCTCCGGATCGATCCAGAGATGTAGGCTTAAGCTCTAGAGTATGTGACATATCATTTTTTTCCACTCTGTATATACTGTCAGTCTTACTTCCATGAAAATTAGAAAATCAGTATAAATTAAGCATTAAAGTGATGTATACTCGGAATCGTTCGTATTTTCAACATTATCAAGTGCTGATAAACGATCAATTTCATCTATAAGTAAACCATTTTTATATAGAATCATTGAAATTCGCTCTTGCATAACACACATATTTTTCCATTTTTTTGTATTTTCTTGAGCGGGTGAATTAGTTTTCTCAACAGTTTTTAATTTTCCTGGAAGTCTGTCTATTAAATCTAAGAAATTTTCATAACGTTCTTTGCTATCTTGAGATAAACGATAAGAATATGTTTCCAATATGTGTTCGTAATTATCTACATCTTTATCTAAAATTTGAGTTTGTAGGAAGACTGTTTGTGCCATTTTATACCAATCAGCAACACATTCAGATCTGCTTACTATGGAGGGTACACAAAATGTTTCAAGCAGGTTCTTGAGTCTTTGACCTGTTTCTGTAACCTGAGGACATATTAAGCAGATGATATAAATTTTATCACATTATATGTTCTTACACCATAACGTTGTAATATATTAATGTTGTTGCAACTACCTTTATTCGTTCTAAAACATGAAATTGTTCATCATTGTACGTAAGATTTCGAGTAGCTCTGTCCCGTAATAAATGTTGCCAGCCATCTCGTAAACGGTCAACTAAAGTTGTTGCCTTTTGACTTGCTTTATTAACCCATGGACACCATAATCCGCGAATAATATTGTCCCATTCACTTCGTAAACTACCTTCCTTCACATATCTACATTTAAAATGATGAAAGTGAGTTTAAAAAAACATTTATTTACAATTATAACAAAAAAATAGTAATAATTAATTACCTTTGATGAAGTTGCATTATTGCAGGAGCTAGTTCAGTTAAAAGCTCTTTACTTTTTAAGTCTAGTTCTTTTTTCCAATTTTTTATTTCTAAGCTATTTTGACCTCCAAGTTTTCTAGAAATTTGTCGGGCAAGGTTTTCACTTCTTTCTACCACTATTGCTGTATCTTCTATAGCTTTAGTAAATTCTTTGGAGCGCTGGCATTTTTCTAGTAATCGTGTGAGTTCTTTTAATACATATCCACTGAAAGCTTCTATCGCATCCTGTGATAATTTACTACATAATACTAGTTTTTCGATTCTTCTTTTGCATACATAACCAACCGAACATGCAGTCTTTGCTTGACTAGCATCATTTTCCACAGATACTAAATTTGCGAATACCGGAAATTTAGGCAATTCTGCATCCATGGGTAAATTAACATTGTTATTTTCTTTAGAAAAGAGCATTAATGGTTTATTTTCACATGTATTTGGATAACCCTTCCCAGGAGTAGATTCTTCAACGATATTTGTTAAAAATACATCTCCAAAAAGAAGTATCTGGGCATGTGGTGCAATATCAGTTTGATCTTGTACATGTACTTGAAGTGCTGTCAGTTTTTCTTCAGGATGCAAAAAAACTTTTATCAAACTACCTTTATGTATGTTAAATATATGTATACGTTTTCTGGATAGAGTATCAGTTACTTCAGTGAAAAAACGATCAAAGCTCCATATTTTCTGAGGATCAACTTCTAATAGGCCAGCTAATAATGGAGTAACAATTTTTTTTAAACCAACACTCAGTTGACAATTTTGTGGTAATTCCCTGCTCCATTCAATTGGTCCATTTTCTGAAGTTTGTATACCAGATATAACACCAGAAGCTTTTTTTGTAGTGATATAAAACATTGTTTCTTTATTTCTACGTCCTCCATATGGTCTAAATGGCAAATTTCCTGTAGCTACATGATATAATGTTACACCTATAGACCATAAATCCACAGTTGCTCCAAATGTTTTTCCAACTGGTTTACGTAAAACTGCTCTTTCATATATATCGGGATGTAAATATTCCTCTGTACCATAAAGTGATACAAACTGTTGATCTTCTTGCAATTCTCTAGCAGCTCCAAAGTCAGTAAGTTTATAAATTGTACTGCCATCATCCGCAATGAATTTCATTATGTTACCTATAAAGAGAATAATAAAGTATTATTTATATAAATATAATATATATTAACATTGAAAAATCAGTTGACAAGTCATATATGTTGATATAACAATTATTCAAAGCAGCATAATGTTTGTTTTCTGCAATAAGAAAATTATCCTTAAGTTTCTCACCTGGTTTTAAATCTCTATGTACTAAGTTATTGTCACGTAAATGTTTCATTCCAGCTGTCAAATGTTCCAAAACTAACAAAAATTCACTTTCAGCTAGTCCATACGTGTTTTCTGGATCATCTAATATATTAAACAAACTACCCCCGGTACAAAGTTCCATAACAATGACCATACCACGACCATCTTGCTCTTCTTCAATTGCCAATAATTGAACAATATTTTCATGATTTACTTTTTTCAGAACTTCAAATTCCCGCATTTGTACATCAGGAGGACGCATATGGCTCAACTGATTGAATGTTTTAACAGCTACAGGTTCCCCATTGTTTTTATTTACACCTTGAAAAACTGCACCAGTTGCACCTTTACCAAGAACACTGGTCGTACACCAAACAAAATTTGCCGAACCACGTAGAAAAGACATTGTTGTACTTTTTAAAGTTCATACAAGGTTTATTTCTTAAAATCTGACAAGTAATTTAACCCCGTCGTCAATCAAGTTTATAATATATTGTCTCTGTATAGGTTCATATACATTTTTAAACTTTCTACCATTTATAATTATTTTGAATTCCTTCGTAACACGTTATGTAAAAATTTAAGCGAACAATTAATATACTGTTCTTCTACATCACTAACGTTTTATACGCATATCTGTCAGTTTCAGTCAGTCGGTGTTCATTCGACTTTCGAATAAACTACAATTCATTCAATCAGGGCTGGCGAGAAAATGTACGAGGCCCGATTCTAAAACTGTGTGAAGCTGAATATAAAGATATTTGTGGACTTTATAGAAATTTCATAAATGATTATACACATAATCCAATGGACTCTTGTTATACTTTCAGTTTTATGCGGATTTTTCGTATACTAAGAAGGCTTCCCTCCGCAATCTTCGACTTTGGAAGGAATATGTAAATTTGAAATGTTTTTAAAGACTGCTATAACTATATAATACTATAAGTTATTTAGCGATGACATATAATTTTTTAAATTATTGCTTTTAGTACGTTAAGCAGCTACGCTGTTATTATTTGAAATATAGTAAAGTTGTGACATTTCTGAGAAATCGTAAGTCACTTATTTTAAAAAAAAAACATCATTTTCGGGTGGGATAGTTCCTTTAATTGTCACCAGGTAGTGTTAGTGCTATTATTTTCGACGCGCGCATTGATATACAATTAGAAAACAAGGAAACACGACGGTAACGTAATATTTGTTCAACTTATTAAATTAATTAATTTCCAAGATTCTCTTATAATTGTACAAAGTAAGTAGTTATAACAGATTAATTAAGAATCTGAACGTTGAAAAGAACCATGTTTTTGAGAACACAGTTTAATTATAACAAAGGAATAATTTACCACGAATAGATTAAATCTAATGTCAAGCTTCTTTTTTTTAAACAATCATAAAGTGTTATAATGTAAAATTGCATTGTTTATTATTGTGTGTAAAATATCAGTTAAAATGTGTCACTTACGCTCTCTGACTGTTGAAAGTCGAACTGCGATCCACGGGAATATTGAAGCATTCTGCTGATTTGTGTAATCAAGCTTTGTTTTCTTGACAAACGTGTATGACGTATACACAAATTGAATAAAATACGAAATTTATTATTCTAGCAACAAACAAATTTAAAAAATTATAATATGCAGTGGTTAAAGATATATTTTCATTGAAACCTCCTGAACTGAAAGGTCAGGTTAATTCAAGAATGACTCGATCTAACAGGTTAGTTTTTGTCAGTGTATTAGTGAAGAAACTCGATTCTTATTTAATATGTACAAATATTATAGAATAAATATTTTATTCTACTAATTTATATTTTTTTCGTGATGTTTAGGAAGCGAGGGCGCGATGCTGAAGAAGAATCTAGCGAATTCATGCCATTGAGCAAAAGAATCAACAATCTTCGTATTAACAGTTTATCAGGCATGCAGGAATGTATGAGCGAGACCATGGATACAGATTGTAGCGGTAGAGGCTTTATGCCATCGCCAAATTATTCAGACCTTTCTCAAGGATCGCCGTTATATGACGGGTGTAGTTCTAGCCAAAGTAGTTACACAACCGAATATAAACCTGATCTGGATGCTAATGAAAACCCTTTTTATTATGAAACTAACAAATTGTTATTTTCTTTGTATATGGAACGTGTACAAAGATCATCTGACTCGTTTTGATATCCCTATTTCCAGATTATAGGCTTTAATTATTAAGCATTTTATTGCATGTCATCTCTTCATTCCTTTGCAATACATTTTTATTGTGTCATTAAAAATCTGGTAAAGTATAGTATAAAGAAAATTATTGATGATTACAGGAAGTAATTATTTATTATTATAAAATTAATTTATGATTCAGTTGTACATACAACAAGAAAGATATATATTTAAAATTTTATGTCAAACAATAATACAACTAGGAAGGTATAGAATTAGAATTTGTATAGTTGTGATTAATGAATTTGATCATGATTTATAATATGATAAATTTAATAATTATTGATAATTTATAATTCATTAATACATTATATTATAACATACAAATATATTAAATTTTTATTTCTAAGCAACTTACTGTGAATCAATTATATTTTTATTATGGACATTGATTAAATCACAAGTATTTTGAGACCGTGAAATCATGGCATAAATGATATTTATAATAAAAGAAAGGTTATAAAACAAGACATATGCTGGTCTTCTTTTATTTATTTTTATTATTAATATATTGTTTTACAATTATAAATTTTATTGAAAGGAGAAAAAAGAAACGAAAGATCACAGAGATTATAATAATGTATACATGAGTGTAATGTAGGCTTCCTTCAAATAGATAAGGATTAATGTAAGGTCGATTTTGGCAATCAAATATGTTAACCTGAAATCTTTAAATTTTAAAATTTTCGAATATTCATATTGTCTAACATCTTAATTTTGAAATTTCTAAGTTTCCAAATTTTTCAGATTTTTAAATTTGCAAATCCGAAGTTTCCTAAATTTTCAGATCTAAAAATTTTTAAATCTTCAACTCTACAAATATCTAAGTTTAGAAATTTTTCAATACTAATATTCCTCAAATTTCTAAATTTACAGGTATCGAAATTTTTTAATTTGTAAGTTTGTAAATTTAGTAATAAAGTTATAGCCAGTCTCCCCTACACCGCGATTTTCCCTAGGTAAACCCACCATTTTCACTACCTTACCCTAAACAATTCATATATAGCGCGCAATAATTCGAAGATATGGCGTCTATCGAAACAGTCTCGAAATATCGATTCTCGACCTAACCTCACTTCAGTCTCCGCTAGGTGCGCACGGAGTTAGTGTCGCTCTGTAGTGGTAGAGGAAACGAAGTGACTAAGAGCAGGACAGAGCAACGGACAGGTGTTTTTTGCGCTGTTATTAATTTCTCTGGAAAGTTGGTGATTCTCGTAAAACTATAAAAAAATCATTCTAGTACCTGTAATTGGAACGGTACCATAAGAGTTGGCTGTTTAATCGGCTAGCGCGCACGCGCCGCTTTCCCCTCGCTCTCACAATATACTCCGCGCGTAACCGCCGCCATAGTTGATATTTCTCCGCTAGAATATTAATAGCGGCGCAAGTTTTCGCGGTTAAACGTAATTTTTCTTGATCGACTGGAAAATAGGAATGCGCTCGTCGAGGACGGTAAGACGAGATCGTTCGGTTCGAAGTCGGTGATTCCTTCCGGAACGAAGGAGGGTGTCTACTTTCACAGCTCGTGGTTTTCAGGAGAGTGGCCTGGCATCGCGGCGCTTCGAGTTAACGCGTGACCACCGTCGGGTGGCTATGTACCGTTAGCTCGAATTCATTCCCCGTTGGCCGGCCCGAGAGAGCCACGCTTACCTACCAACCGGGGGCCATACTCGATCGAGCTCGACCATCGTAAACCCGGAAATGAGTGCGCGTCGTGGCTCGTCGTTACCGCGGAAAGACTGGCAGTAGTGCGCGAATTTATCGCGAGTCACGACTCGTCCCGTCGAAAGACACGCTCGTTCGAACGTACGTCTCGTATGACGTATGCACCGTAAGCAAGTAGCCGTGGCTTAGCCAGTAGAGCCGTGGCACAGCAGCAGCTGAGAACGTGTACGTAGAAATGAGAAAGTTGCTGCCGCCGCGGTGAAGATCGAGAACGACGCAGGCGAGCCAGCCAGGCGGACGGTCTCCGTACTACGCGAAACGTTCCGACGCGAAGTAGCGACAGAGTAGCAGCAGCAGTGGCCCGAAAGGAGCGCACAAGGGAGTCGCAACTGCTCGTGGGTAAGTAGGACACGCGTTCCCTCGTGGATGCTTCTGTTGCGCGCGTAGAAAACTCGCGTAAACCGGAGGCAGTCGACGCCGCCGCCCCGCGAAATCTTTCCGCGCTTTACTCCTAATGCGAAAACGTGCACGAGAAACCGCGAAACGGTGGCTACAGAGCACCCACCCCAAGACACTAAAATCGTCGCGGGGCCCTCGTCGTGGCTCACGGCTTGGCTCGGGCTGGCTTTGGTGGGGTGGTTGGAGGTGCGGACAGTGGTTGAGAGGCTGGTGGGGTTGGAAATTGCGTGGTGGTGGATGCCCGCCGAGGTCTCGGAGGCCCCTCCGTGGCATCTCGCTGCCTCTAACCCGTCGAGGTGGGGGTGTAAACAACAGCCCTGCCTGTGCCTCTGTTGGCTCTACTCTGTCCTCCGTTTCGCCTCTGCCCTGCTCTTGCCTCTGCCAACTCGCCTGATCTTTTTCCTACTTCCTCTCCGCGTAACGTCTCCCGATGCCGATGCGCGATCGAAAGAGCACCGAAGGGAGGGAGAGGCACAGGGCGAAAGGGAAAGAGAGGGAATAAGCATCGAGAGAACAAAGCATTCGGCATTCGCGGACCCGTGCTATTTTCTCACGTTATCGTATTCGATTCCATCATGGCCGATGTGTCCATCGAATACGTCGACGTGCGATAACCTTATTCGTCCCGTCCACGTAACCATACGGGTTCATACGAATCACGATATCATCGTATTTTCTTAAGATTATAGCCGCTCGTGGTTTGAATCAACCCCCTTTAGCAGATATCTTTCGTAGCATTTTCCTATTTCGTTTTAATCCTATCTCGTTACGCCTCCGAGAAACGGTTTTTTTTCTCCTGGTAAAAAGTATCCGATTGCACAATCCAGAGCTATTCCGTTTCACGTACGCTGCCCCCGATATCGAAGCCAGCTGCGCGCCAGTTATATGTATACGAGACACTAGAATTCCTCTAGAAACCGCGAATGTTCAGACATGCTCTCTCTTCGATGTGTGCACGCAACAGAGACGACCGTGTGGAGTGAGAAAGACACGTTGAACCTTAAGAGAATCGGCGCCATTACGACATGCGCGTCTTGCAAAAGCGTCCAACAACGGTACGTCGGCGAGGCTGACCGGTCAGTCGCACACGCCATTCCGCGAAAGTCGAAAAACGTTCAAGGTGGAGCGTTCGTTCACGCGTGTTCGCGTTACGCTAGTTTTTTTTCTACTAAGTCGTGCACCACCCGCAACGACTAGCTGGCACGGAGTAATCGTCCGTTCGACACGGCACCCTCCTCGGTGTGTCGAAAGGAGGAGAGGTGCACGGGTAACCTAACCTCTCTCTTTCTCTCTCTCCCTCGTTTTCTCTCTGTTCCTTCTCTGCCACGGGTGGATCAAGGGCGAGAGTCATCGGTGTGTCCCACTTCGTCTGCCGCGATGTCTGCTTCGTATGGTTCTCTCCCGATATTTCGCGTTCCCCTCCCCGGGGAGTTCCCGGTATGTCGAGGTTCGTCTCCCTTCTTTCTTGACATACCCCTACCGCTTCGAGCTTGCGGCACACGCTTACGCACCTACACACCGACCCGTCCTTCCTTCCCGTCCTATTCTTACGATATTCCGTTTGTTAGCGCGAGAGAAAGAGAGCGAGTCTCGGGCTCTATTTCGCGGTGGGTTCCCGTTTTCCCACCTATGGGTTCCCCCCTACCCTTGTGTTGAGTTCCTACCCCCTACCCCCGTGGGGGCACCGTCATTGTGGAGTGGGGTGCAATCCTGGGCCACTTCGACGACTATCCTCCCTGCTCCCGGATCCCTTTGACGACCGGGAGGGGGTGAAGTGGGGGGATCTCTCACCCTACCCCCCACGTACCAATACACGGTCAAGAGGTTTGAAGTTAAGACTTCGGCGACAGAGGTGGTGGAATGCTTGAGTTTTGACTAAAGTCACTTTCACGAATAAACGCTTTGAATGATGTGTATATATTTATGTTACAGGCAAAGTGTAAACTGCGCTGATCATTGCAATAGCGATGGTGATCCTATACGAGGATCGGATTGATGCTAGAGAATCGATACTCTGAAAAAGCAGATCGATCCTAAACAAGATTCTCGAGTTAACTGTATTCTCGTTTTCATTGACCGCATCTAAACGTAGGTATTATTAACAGTATTGGGAATAAATTATCATATATGATTTTAATTGGCTGATTCATATAGAGACACTGAATCATCGTCTCTATTGGATCAGTCAATTAACTGAGCGTACGATAATTTTATTCTCAACACTAAGCACGACTGACTTCAATCGATTCAACTAATTATATTGCTTGAAATCTGGGGTTCCTTTGTATCAGTGATGGTTAATCGTGCCCGCAGGATACGGTATACGGACCTGCAAGTGGCGTGCAGTCACCGACACTGATGGATAGTCGACTTTTCTGAATTATGGATGTTATCGATGAACATCGATAATATCGTTCAGATATCGTTAAAGCAAATAAATCTGTTATTAACGCGTAATTTTACCAAGTTTTATTTTTTCTGTCTGAAATTAAGTTTTATTATATCTGCAGTTTAAATAAGAATAAACAGATTCATATGATACAAAATCTAACATAATAAAATTAAACAACCTAACCTAGTCTAAGAAAATAATCTAACCTAATCTAATCTATTAAAATATTTTGCCATAATTAAATCTAATGTAAGCTAATAACCTAACATTATAAACTTGAATGGTAAAACCTTATATAATTTAGTAGATTCGATAAATAAAACTTACTTTAACATAATCTGGTACGAAATCTTGTTACTTAAATCTTATTATTCTTATTTTAAATTATGTTGCATTTTATTTACATTTTAAGTAAAAATAAGTAGATTTGATCAATAAAATTATCACATTAGATTAGATTAGGTTAGGTTGAGTTCGAAATGTAAACAAAAATGGATTTGAATGGTAAAATTATGCGTTACAATTTAACCTCTATCACTTCCTTTAAATATAACAATATTATCGATATATCGTTAAACATTAATAAAATATCGATAATCGATAGCAGCATCATTACTTTGCCTATAACATATATGTATGACAAAATGCATTGTTTCAAAGATGAAGGGAGAACGAGAACGCTGATGAAGAAAGGCGCGGGTTCAAGTACTTACTAACTTTATACCTTTTGAATAAATAGAAGAAGGTTGTTCTCTCGGTTGATGTATCGCCGACATTAACCTTGATTGTAATACATACGATATATAGGGTGAATCTTTTAAATCGATCACTCTCGAGTTTCTTATACGCGTTTATTCACAAGAAACTATTACATAAAATTATAATAAATCTTTTTAAACATGTTCGAGGGCAGTGATTTAAATGACTCATCCTATAATAGTATGAACGTATAATGAAATCAGTCGCTTGTAATGTAGGCTTAGAGTATAGAGGGAGGTGTCTCCTACCAGTTACTTTTGATTTTGAAAGATCATACATGTAAATCTGAAAAATTTCAGATTTCTAAATTTACAAGAGATCAAGTTTATAAATGTATAAGTTCTTAAATTTCAAATGTACAAGTCCTAAAAATTCCAAGTTTACATCTAAAGGTCTAAATTTTCAAATCTCTAAATATGAAATTTCCAAACTCTCAAATTTCTAAACCTCCAAATTCCAAATTTTCAGGTTTCTATAATTTCTAATTTTGAAGTTACATAACTCTCAAAATCTACCAAACAAATGATAGTGTTACCTTCCAGTGCACCTAAGAGATCCTTGTTGAAGGTTTTGCATACATGGCGTGCATCTTTTCTCAGCAGCTGTATACACGTTTCCCAACCACCTGTAGAACCATAGGAAATGGATACAAGTGTAATAAGAATACGGAGAGCAATAAAATCGCCGTTTTCTGTGTAGACAAGTTGTCGAGCATTTTATAATGAAGTGTTCTCCGGTTTTACGTACATAAATAGAATTTCGAGTAATCGGTATATATATATATATATACTTGATATTGATTTGTAGTAGGTTTTTCTTATATAGCAACATGATTACATATAGACTTGAGTGTTTATTTCGAAACGTATCTGTCGAAGAAACATTGAAGGATCAAAGAACATGAGTTTCGTGGAAGCACGAAATAAGTTTTGCAACTGAAATTATTATGAAGGTTGATGCACTTCGACGGCAATACTTACTCATGCGTCAAAGTGAGTGCAACTGCGTCATGTATGTGATTCATCCATATCTACCTATCTGTTTCCAACTGTTTCGTGCTCTATTTTTAATTACTTCGTCATCAATTAAAAAACATCGCTTAGAATTTAATAATGAGTTATTAAACGAATAATAAAAACGTTTATTATTTTATGTTCGGTATTAAATATTTATTTAAGTTGTACCAACTGTTTTTACAACTGTTCAGACTTATGAATTGTTTTATAACTGACAATTTTGGCACTTATAAATTTTGGGGTTTATAAATTGTTTTTATAACTGATCAGTTTGAGACTTATTGTTTTCTTTTTCTTTTTTGTTTACAGATTTAATTATCGTGGAAGATGAATTTCACACCTTTTCCCGGCTTTACAACAGGCTCGCTACCGACGGGCACGGTTCACCAATTTGCAACCGCTAAGTTTGCACAAAACCTGCCAACTGGAGGTCAGGTTGTTGGTGTTTTATCCGGTGGCGAAGGTGGGGTTCATTATTTAAGGCCGGTCGACCCGAACGGTTTCGCCGTGGCTCAAGGGGGTAATAATCAACAGCAGCAAATCATCACGCTGCCCATCACCGTACCTGGAAAAGATGGCACGCAGCAGCAGCAAACCGTCCAAATCCAGGTGGTCAACCCCAGTGTATCACAAAGTGGAAACAGCGGTGATCAACCAAAGTATCATTTGGCACCGATATCTTTGGGACAATTTCCCCAAGGTACAGCAACGGTACTTACCGTCGCGTATAGTCAACAAGGTGCAGATGGAGTACAGATTCAAGTTCAACCGCAAAACACCGTGGCTACGACGCAAACGTAAGGGTGCATTTAAAATAACCCTATGTGACAGAGATTCTTAGAACTGTATGGGTTGATCCAAATTCGAAACTGGATATTTTTTTCTATGATTCTTTAAGGTCCCGAAAGTTTCCAAATCTTATAGTTTAATTTTTAAGGCTGTATTGTCAAAAACAGTAAGGCAGTTGAGTACAAAATATTACTTTACTACTCTAAATTTGTTAGTCCAAATCCAAAGTTAATTCACAATGAATCTGGATCCATACATTGGGAATCTTTGTTATACGATACAAGCATTTACGAGATGTAAATACCGTTCGTTTATAGTATATTAAACGTTAATAAATGATATTTATTTTAGGTCCGACCAAACAACTCAAAGTACATCCACGGCAGTCACTACTACATCCCAACAAACTATTCAGCAAACGGTGCAGTTACCAGGTGCACCCGAAGGTTTAACCGTCGTCGCACAGATTCCGCAAGATTTAATTTTACGAGAGGGTATGGAAGAATCGAAAGATGACGTTAAGGAAGGTACAACGCCGGTTGCTCTTATAAAAAGGGGAAGCATAAAGACTCAGGCTAATCCAAGTGGAGAGGAATTCATCACTTCTATGCCTGCTAGTTGGCAAAGTCTTGCTACCCCGGGATCAACTGTCGCAGATTATCTATCCAGGTTACCTGCCAGTACCTTGCCTCTTAGTTTACAGCATTTCTTGAAATTTTCAGCGGAGACAATAAAGAGAGAAGCTACTATTGAATCGAGTCCGTTAGGAGCCGATGGTTTGGACGCGTCTGGAAGTGTTGTGGCTGGAGAACAAGCGGTACAGATTACGGTCGCGAGTGGAGAAACTGCTATTATTCCTGATGTTGTCGAGGAACAAGAACCTGGAGCGAAACCGAAAAGAAAGAAGAAATACAAGAAAAAGCCTCCGAAGCCAAAAAAACCGAAACCAGGACAAGTAAGCATCGTTACTGGTCTCGATGGTACAACATTGTTTTGTTGTCCTCAATGTAATATGGCATACCCTGAGAAAGAACTCTTGGAGCAGCATCTTATCGGGCATAAAATCGAGAGGAGGTTCATCTGTGACATTTGTGGTGCAGGTTTAAAACGTAAAGAACATTTAGAAAGACACAAATTGGGCCATAATCCAGACAGACCCTTTATCTGTTCAGTTTGCATGAAAGGTTTTAAACGAAAGGAACACTTGAATCTTCATTTTGTTATACATTCGGGACAAAAAACTGAAGTCTGTACCGAATGTGGTAAAGCATTCTATCGCAAAGATCACTTGAGAAAACATGCAAGGTCTCATTTGGCTAAACGTATCAAGGAAGAACCTTTGAACAATGCTGATGCTTCTCAAAATTCACAACAACAAACAGATCAGCAACAGCAACAGGCGGAACAATTGCAACAGCAAGCAGATCAGTTGCAGCAACAATCTTCGGTCCCTGAATTGCAACAGATACAAATACAAGTGGGCTCTGGTTCTCAGGCACAGATTCACCAAATAGCCGTTACTGAACAATCTACGGTTGTTCTTCCAACTGCCGCAGAAACTGGTGCAATGGCAATGCTTCATCATCAACAGCAACAGCAGCAGCAACAACAGCAACAGCAGCAGCAACAACAGCAGCAACAGCAACAACAACAGCAGCAGCAGCAACAGCAACAACAGCCGCAGCAGCAACAACAGCAGCATTAGCAGCAGCATACCGCCCCGAATCAACCTGGGCGGTACTTCCGATTTAATCATCAACAAGCTAGAGGTCGTGCAAGGCAAGGAATTCTTGCCGATTGAATTCTATAATCTTATAGTTAAATTGGTATCGTGTAAAGAAAAATTTGTTGATGGTGATTATCGTTGCCTAGTAGTGGTGTTGCAAAAATCAAGATCTTTTCCTGTATCTAAAACAAAGACACTTAACTGACGAGCCGTCACATTTTCAAAATTTATACACCATCAGCTTCTAATGGAAGTCGTAGGCCAGATTGAATGTACGAGTATAATTATTCTGCAAAACGCACTGAGCTGACCGACGAACAAAGTTCGTACGTATAATGTTCATTTTGCGTACACGTTATAGCGTACGTGTGGAAAAGATGAGAAAGAAAAAATGAATTTCCTGTTCGTTTCATTGAAAAATGTTTTTGTCGCTAATCCAGTTCCATGACGCAAGTTAGAAGTAAACAAAGACGTTTATATATACATATATTTATACATATATATATATGTATGTATATATATAAATATAAAAATATATTTTTGAAAGCGCGAACTGGATTCGCCGGACAGAAGGCAATCGAGTTTTCGGCTGACGTTAATTTTGTTTGATGATAAATGTAACGAGAGAAATACGTAATATGGAAGGTAATAAATAAAATACAAATAAAAAACAGGGCTGTAAATACAACCAGTTTATCGTGCACAAGAAGGGAAAAGACTGTCGTGCAAATACGAAGTAAATCTGTTTATTTATTCTATTTGTCCTACACGATCGAAACACGGAAAGAGAGTGTATCGTTAAACTGTTTGATTTAACACAGATTATACGAAGAAATGCTGCGTTTTGTGACGTAAATGTAAAATTTTACATTTGTACCTACATATTCATTAATTAATATTTACTTTGATCAAGTAAATATATTTTTGGCTTTATTGATATAAATTGATCAGAAGAAAATGTAAGTATAATTACGAAACTTAAACAAAAAAATAGTTTAATATAAGTACATCATTATTCTTGTATTAGTTTATATTGTCTCAAAGTTAAGATTATCGTAAAATATGACCGATGAAATTTGTGTATTTAAATTTGATGGGGAAGCATTTTCTTCTTTAATTCTAATAAGTTAAAATAACTTATTTTGTATAGTATTTAACTCGTTTTATTTACTAAACTAATCATTTTTATGAGACGTTTCAGTTCTCTTCTTTGTGTTGATCATACATGAATAAATTTTTTATATATTATCATAAAGTGCACGACAAAATTACAGCAGGTAATTGTTGGGAATGAACCATATAATTTACCAATCAATCACGATACACTCAAAATCATTTGAGTAAAAGATGTATGTATACAGAAAAAAAATACTTTTATTGTAAGTATCATTATTAAAGGCAGTGGGTATAGCTGTACAAGAAATATAATTATTATTTTATTATATTATTATAGCTATTATCATAATCAGTATGAATAGTCTATAAGTCATTTTCATTGTTACTTACATAAATATTGGAGAAAAAAGCTAAAATAAAACATACATTTAATATAAACAATCTTTTATTAATTAACCAATTATACGTATAACATTTGTATTCGTTCGCATATTTTTAATTTGTTAATTAATAATTATGCTAAGAATATTGTTAATTAAAAACATAATTTTAAATAAATCAATTATCAGGTGGCAATATGTACAGAGAAAACCAATCTTTTAAATTTACATTTTATGTATGTACTTACATACATTGAGATATTTTTAATTAACATGTAAGAATTTTATATTAATTTTGTTATGCTAAATTTTTATTTTATTAGTATATAGTTTCCCACTAATTTACCAAAAATATATAATTATATGCACTTTCAATTAAAAATTTGTGTCTTAAACCTAATTTCATGTTTCGCATTATTTTACATAAGTTTGTTTCGTGTTAATTACACAAATATAATGTTAGGTAAGGGTAATATAAGCAATATTACTAATTAACTTTGATGTGTACACCAGCGAGCATGGAAGGCTTCCCTAGGGAAAATGGCAGCGTAGGGGAAATAGACCTCTCCATTTGCTGTTTTTTGGTTGGTAAATTTTTAAATTTAAAATTTCAGAAATTTCAGAACTTGTAAATTTCGACTTTTGAGGATTTAATAATTTGTAAATTTGGAGGTATGGAAAATTTAAACTTTCGGAAATTAAAAGATTTGGAAATTTATTAATTTGATGATTTGGAAAATTCAGGACTTTAGAAATTTGAGAATTTGAGGATTTGCAAATTTCGGAATTTTAGAAATTTAAAATTTGGAAATTTGGGCTTACAAGATTTTAAGGATCTGGCATTGGAGGATTTGAAAATTTGGCTATTTAGGGATTTGGAAAATTTGGAAATTTGCGAATTCAAGAATTAAAAAATTTGTAATTTACAAACGAAAAGGTTTGGCCTTTGAAAATTTAAAAATTTCGAGATTTGAAAATTTCAAGTTTTAATCTCTCGTATCTGAAAGTAAATAGATTCACATTACACTTGTTTTTATTCAAAAAAAGCTTACATTGCATGCAAGTGTACTCTTCTTTCTCTGATTGGTGGTGTTTCTCGACTACGAGTATATCTCCATCTTTGTTCAATTGAAACGCGGTGAGAGAGAGAAAACAATGGCCGGGAGCAATTCGAAGTTAAAATCCCGATGGATTCGGGCATTTTCGCCAGCGCGACTGCGAAGAGGACCGGGAGAGAAAAAATAGTTAAGAGGCTGGCACAGTAGAGGGCGGACGGATGGGGTGGGGGCGTTGACTTGAAGGACAGGTGTCAACGGCACACACATAGGAGCGGGGAATCTTTTTCGGAGATTCTCGACACGGTGAAAATCTTGACTAGGCGAGCACCACCTGCTAAGTACTAAATGGTAAGCCGATTCTCTAACGAATTATTTGAGTTATCAAAGTGATGTTCGTGATGTTTCGCGTTTAACACCGGCCATTTTATGCTGAATTTCGTGCGAATTCGGCCCCCGCGTATCGACTAGGTGCTGAGAGGGGAAAGTCTCGGACCTCTCCCCTTGCGTTTCATCCCACTGCGCGCATGCTACCCATCCCTTTGGCTGGATCATCCCCCCTGCGTCCTCCCCCGTTCTCCTTCATTCTTCTCGTCCTCTGATTCCCGTTCTCCGCGCCGCCGTCCCTCTACGGCTACCCTTCCCCCGCATCGCGACGATCCTGCCCGCGTACAATGTTCGCTTTTTAACGTCCTTTTTCCGTCTTCTACCCTTTTCTACAGTCAGTAAACTGTTCGTAATCCTCGTTCTACGAAGGTGACTAGTTCTTCGCGAATATTTGCGTTCTGTAACAGTCGTGCTGATTAAGAAAAGGGAAACGCCGACCGTTTCCCGTGTATACTTCATCGTGACAGACGGCTGACGCAGCAGCAGCAGCAGCGGCGGCGTGGTGTTCTTGCTTCTTGTGTCTCTCGTATTATAAAAATTTGCCCCTACGCTCACTCGCGGATCTCGGGGACCCCCCTCCGAGGAAAGGATTCGATTCCACGACGAAGAAACATGGGGAGAGGGACGTCGCTGTGAGTAAATACTCGGGCGTCGTTCGAGCTGGACGCGCCAGATATCTTTGCGCGCCCTGTCGCGGGTATATATTTCCTTCGTTTGTACCGTCGATGACGCCAAATAATTGTCGTCGCACTTTCGACCCCTTTCACCGGATAATGCGACGGTTCCTATTCAAACGGTAGCGATGCACTGTACGAGCACATGTCGTCGCTGATTCACGTCTACGATTTATTCGATGTTTATTAGAATATCGACGATGTACACGTCGTGGTTACTAATCGTGGGAAAATGTTGGTTGACAAACGAACTAGCAAGACTGTTTGCAACTTACTTTGGATGAAAGTAACTTATGTATGATTATATTGATTCTGATTTTCTTTGATTTTTCAGGTATCTGATTGACGCTTTGCAATGAATTTCCCGCCGTTCGGAGGCCATTTTCCCGGTACTATTCCGAGTATCCATCAGTTCGCGACCGACGGCTCCGGCGGTGCGGGCGGGCGTTACGCCAATCATTTTCCCAACCAGCCTCCAATTGGAGTGCCGGTTATGGGAAAGTACCGTCCTGAAAGCAACGGCGTGCAATCTGCTCAATCACAAGTGATGATGAACAATAAAGCAAGCTATCCTAACAGCAATGTTCATCATTATCCGAATGTGCCATATTCCCAAGCCCAACCGGTTCAACAGCGACCTTCAAATTCTCCTGGAATGCCTGAAAAGCGTTCATACCATCAGGTAAGTTTCTGATCTTTGTATGGCCTCAAGACTTTAAGATACGACAATACTTTACGGTGAATTGGCATTTTTCAGCAAGCGACAGAAACTATAAATCAACAAGACGTTTGCAATCTTCTACAGGATAAGGATAAAAGTAAGGATAAGAAAGTTGACGAACAACAGCGTAACGGAGAAACTACTACGAATGGTAATCAACAAGAGTATACAATGCATCAACATCATCAGCAGCATGCTCATACTCAGACTCCTGCAACTATGCCTGCTACTTGGCAGTCTTTAGCCACCCCTGGTTCTACGGTGGCAGATTACCTCAGTCATTTACCAGCTAGTACTTTACCGTTAAGTTTACATCATTTCTTAAAGTATTCTGCGGAAAGTATTAAAAAGGAATCAGAAATGGCACAGACTACTTCGGTAGCTGTTGCAACTACGACAACGCCTAATATAATGATGTCTCCAAATAATAAAAAGAAAAAAAAGAAGAAGGCTCCTAAGGAGAAAAAGCCACGTCCGAAACCCGGTGAAATTCGCTTAACTACGGCATTAGATGGTTCTACGTTGTATTGCTGTCCAGAATGTCATATGGCATACCCAGAACGTGAATTATTGGAACAGCATCTTTTAGGCCATACTTTAGAACGAAGATTTGTTTGCGATATTTGTGGTGCAGGTCTGAAAAGAAAGGATCATCTTACACGTCACAAACAGAGTCATAATCCGGAACGGCCATACGTGTGTACTGTTTGTTTAAAAGCTTTCAAAAGAAAAGAACAGTTAACGTTACATTTTGTTATCCATTCTGGTGAGAAACGACACGTATGTACAGAGTGTGGAAAGGGTTTCTATCGTAAAGATCATCTAAGGAAACATACCAGAAGTCATATTGCAAGAAGGGTAAAAGCTGAGCTCAGTCAAAATGCAGGTAAGATAAACATTTTGTTGTTGATATAATGATATAAGTGAAATATAAAGTACTTTTATCATAATCATATAATTTTTGTTTGTTAGGTACACAGCAAAATCAACAGCAAAACAATGTTTCAAATATGCAAACTACAGCTGTTACAGCATCGTCTGTTCTGTCTGGTGGACACCCAGGTCCTCTCCTGTCCTGAGCCCCGCCACCAGGGAACTTTCAAGTTCCCCATCCAAACAATATTCTTCATTCACATACTTCTCATCATTCGTTGCATCATCATCATTTAACAGCCGTCAACGTGGCCCATCAATCTAACGTCACGCCACTTGCTACGTCCAGCCATTATCAAACTCACGACCTCAGTTTTTTGGGACATGCTAAAGATTTCTGAGAGCAGGGGAAGACCTCAACTAAGAGGTGACAAAATTGATAAATTATACAAGCTCTTCTAAGCAGTAAGTTTTTAACTGCTTTTCTTCGTTTGCGTTGTAGCGAGTTTTCATGATTATAATGTTTATTCATGATTTCGTTGACTCTCTATGTCCTAGTACAATAGTGCAAAAGCTGTGACATTTATGTAAGTTTCTCAACGCTGTACACAGTTTTATTATCTACACTTCAGGTATTATCTTAAGATCTGTATGTCTAGATATTATCTTCAAAAATGTGCCATATATACATACATGTATGTACATGATCAAAAAAATAGAGAAAGACATAGAGAGTGTTTTCAATGCACGCACAGAAAAGGAAATCATAATTTTCACCAGAAGCGTTAGATTAGAGCCTGATGAGAGTCTTGCCATACTGTATGTATGAAAAACGAAACATATTTTTATGAAGGCTTGATGTGAAATACAAAAGAAATACAAAGAAGCTAATTAAACGATAAAGCTTCTTGTAAGCGAAAAAATTAAACTACGATAGAAGATATTTTTTTTTCTCGGTTAAAATGATTTATTTGCATTTCGATAAATTTTTTATAAATTTATTTTATAGCATTTTATAAACTGCGCGAATGCAGACATGTATGTAAAGGATGCAAGCGAGTCATCCCACCGATTAACACGTAGTGTCTTTCAATTTTTTATTAGTTTGAAATGTTCTTAAAATATTAGTCACATTTTTGTTTTATTATCTTGGTTGAAAAGAATTGAGTACAATCGCAAGTTGCCCGTGGATTTTATAAAATGTTTCGTTTTAAATCGAGTTATTTGTTATTTTAATCAAACATTGCGAAGCTGTAGCTAAAAATGTGGCAATACTTTTAGTTGGTAAAAAGAAATTTATTTTACCTTTTTAACTTCATTTCGTTTATATACAAAGTTGACAGTATTTTATGTTTCTAGAACATAGTTCCAAAATTTTTACTTCCATATATACTTTTATATATGTATTTATACACGTATACATACTTTTACGATTTTTCAAAATCGTACTAAATCTTTTGTATGTAAGTTCTTCGCGAGTTTACATCGCTTTTTTATATCGTTTTTACATTGTTTTTTTATATATATTTTTCGTTAAATCTCTAACTTTCGTTGAGTACTGATCGTGTTAGTAAGATTTTTCGTTAAACGTACTGTACTTTTGATTTATCTTGTTTATTATTATTATTATTATATATACATATAGCGATAATGTTCAAAATAATCGTCGCTAAATGCAAGTTTATATTTTTATGTTTATCCGCATCGTGAAAGTTATTCTCGCGGACTGTGATCGTTTCGGACAAATTACACTTGTTCCGATTGTTTAACTTGTCTGAATTTTGTTTCTTTCTTTTTTTTAACACTTATCTGTTTAGTATTATTCAGTGTGCCATTACTTCATGCTCCTTTTGCCGATACTTTCCTTATCACGAAGGTTAAAGCATTCTAATTAACGATTGCCGATTGCCATTCTTTTCGTATTTAATATTATATATCAGTTTTCAAACATACTGCGCAAACTAAAAGTATTATGCGCAACAATATTAAATACGTTTATGTGATGTGAAATAAAAACAAAAAAAAAAACGAATGAAGCAAAACGTTGTGAACGTAATTGGAAATATGATGCGTTGTCACAGGAGAGATAAATTAAATTTATTGTATTTATTGGGAGAAGAAAATATTTCATTATTCTTTCTTATAAAATAAATGACAATATTCTGTACAGCATTTCAAACAAAGATATATCAATTACCTGTTGATGTATTTTAATTCATCTTTTTTAGTAGATTTCTCTTAATGTGGTCCTAGGTAGAATTGTTATTTAATATTTTAGATACAATTACTTATGTATTAAGAGATTTTAAGAGTATTTTTTAAAATATTACAATGGTATATACTTTCATGTAAATGTTTTGTACGCCTAGAGTAAGGTACACTAATTTTGGTACTGAATTAATCATTAGCACATCCAATTGTAGTAAAGATTTATAAGAATTCTGTGTTGAGTATTATTTGTTTAAAAGTATTTAAACTTTTGATTAATTTTATCAACTGATAAAATTGACAGAAATGCAATACGTAATGTTTTTTAACATTTGTTAAAGATGTCATATATGCTTTGTTCATTAAATTAATACATTTTCATACGTCAATTATTAGTACATACAGTTTCAATTACCATACTAAGTGTGCCAATGATTATACGTTACTTCCACTTTCTGTTATTTTTACAATATAATTCATAATTAATGATCAATACATATTGTCAATATTTCAAAGTTCTCAATATTTATTGATAATATTGAAATATTGATAAATTATATTGATCACGAATATTCTAAAATACTGACAATATACATATTTGTTATCTGAGGTCTTCGTATAGATTTTCAATTAAACTGTATTACGTTATTTTACTCTTATAAATCAATTTTTATACTTTCTTAATCTGATATACATACTAAATAAATCTGTTGTTTTGAAATAGAGTTTTAGTTTAACACGCTAATCATTGTATAGTTTATCTTATTATATTTTTTGAATGTGAATAATGAAATTCTTCATAAATTAGCTAGGACTGCAGAGGATTAAATTTCTTTTAAATATCTAATCTTCTTCCAATTAATTGTCATCAATCCTTCCGCATCATATTTCTAGCATTGTACGTTGTAGCAGGTAACATGAAAAATTCAGGATTCGTCAGACCTCAAGTATATTATATAAATATTAAAAGCCATATATATATTATATATATATAAAAAGAATGAGCTGTATTAAAAATACTCTACCGCCATGTATTTGTAACCATAAAGAGGAAAAAGAACAGAGAGTACATCTTAGGTTATACGTTTAGCGATGTAAGTTTGTATACAAGAAGGAAAAAAATAAGATTACTACAATATAAGTTGAAGACGAGGAGAAGCACAAGAGAAGAGCGAGTGTTGGATCGAAAAAGAATGCATCAGAGCGCGAGTGTGTGAGTGCGTATATAATCGAAAGAAAGAGCGAAAGAGAGAGCCTGTGAGAGACTACACAAAAAGAAAAAAAGAAAAAGAAGAAAAGGAACGTTGACACGTGCGTAGTTATAAATAAATATATATTATATATATATTATATATTACCGCGAAAGAAAGATATCAAATTTTTGTCGAAGCAGAAAATGATGAACTACGCGATGAAAATAATAACAAATAGCTATACAATTTATAAGAAAGATAAAGAGGGAGAAAGAGAGGAAGAGAGGGGGGTGAGAGGTAGATGAAGAAAAAAAGATTTTTCAAAGTTTGGAGTACGATTTTTTGAAAGAGAGAGAGAGAGAAAGATTAAACAAATAAGAGGCTCAAGAAGCGGTCTATTTTGAAAGGTAGCCAAAAGAACCTGATATTTCCACTCTCGACGAGGCGGACAGTTTGACTTCCTTTAAAATATTTCGAAACCGACCACTTCGTCGAGGTATAGGCGTAGTTGGTGTTCCTAGAGAGAGAAAGAGAGAAATGAAGAAAATGAAGGGATAAAATAATAGTTAACGCGTCTCTAAAGAAGGAAAGAAAAAAAAAAACAATTCTCCGGTGCCTTTGTATAGCGCTGGACTTTTCCGCATCTGCATACTTTTTTCCACCTTGTAAGTCAAAAAAAAAAAAAAAAGTCCATGGAATGGCCTCGTGCGTAGCTCTTTTCGGGACACCCTGTGTACGCTCCTTTCCTCTTTCGTCTCCCGTTCGAAACTTTTTCATCGTTTTTTCGCCATCCGACTCTTTTTGCTCCGCGAACAAGTTAAAGGACGAACAAAAAGAGGCTTAACGGGCGATGGAGAGAGGAACGAAAATGAAATATTTTTTAATAATGCGAAAATGATTGAGAGAAGAGAGAAAAGACGTATGCTGTCAAAAGGAGGTGACAGTTGACAGAATGAAGAAATACATGTTTTGTATCGTTCGAATCGTGAATCGTTTTGTGGCTTAATTTTTAAATGTTTTAAGGATTTCATTAATGGCAGTATCGAGAAAATATTTTATCATTACTACTGTTATTATGATTAACCTCGAACGATAAAAGTTGTGAGCATAACAAAATTAATAATTTATAATTTTAATATAATTTCGATTTCAGTAGAATTTGTTCGTAAAAAATTATTTATTCGATTTGCAGAAAATGCAGTTGTAATAATTTATTTGGTATTGTGAATTGGAAGAAGCAAAAAAGCAGCCTAAAGAAGATACCGAGAAAGACACTGTTTTATAAGAATAATTGAATAATTCGGTTTTTATTTTTTTTTTTTTCAATACTGGCCAGGAACTTTTTTTCGTTTGTGTAATCGACAGTAGCGACTAATTAATAATAAGTATTGCGTTTTATAGAGCATAAGTAGTCGTAAGAGATAGGCCTTTATTGCCTAAGTTGCACGAACTAAAGAGAGTAAGAGATGGAACGAATGACCGAGCGAAAGTGAGAAAAGATAATAAAAGATTGAATTTGCGTAGATCTCGTTTTGCGGTTTATGTCGAAACTGTAAAAAACAAAACTAAAAGGAAAAGTCTTAAAACTTGATAAGAAACTTACGAGAATCTGTATGATTTATTTTCCGTATTGAGACCAATGCTTCGCGTTTATTTAATCCTCTATAAATGATCGCAGAATGAAAAATTATGTCAAAAATAAATTAATTTTGTCGAAAAATATTCAGAATTTATGAACTTCAAGTTTACTTAAAATTTTTAAATATTCAAATTGGAGAAGTTGAAAATTTAGTAATTAAATTCACAGAATTGAATATTTAGAAATGTAGAAACTTAGTAATTAAAAAATTGACAAATACAGAAATTTTTAAATTTATAAGTTGAGAAATATTAAAAATTGGGTATTTAAAAAGTTAAAATTGTAAATTTGTAATTACAAAAGAATGTTTTATACCGTAGAGGATTAATTACGTGAAACATAATTACTACTCTTTTGTATAATTTGTACTATGATTTACAGCGATACGATTATAATCTAAACTCTATTTCTCTAGTAAGTTCTAAGGTAATCATTGCTCGAAATAAATTTGTAATAACTGATGAGAAAATGAACTTTGTAGAAAATGATTTCATCGTTCAAAACGAGTCCCGAGGAGATTAGAATTTTCTATGAAACGCACCCGTGTGCAAAATTTCGAGCATTGATTCGTCAAAATCAACAGTGTGGCGATTGTGAAAACTGACTGTTTCAATGAGCGATCAGACGTAAGGTAGTTGCTCGATCAGGGATGAAAAAAAAACCTAAAAGATTAAAATAACACTTTGTTGTAAATCAAACGCGATTCTCTGATAGATTACGAGGATGACAATGAGAACCATATTTTTCTACGCAGTGTCGAAACTCTTAATCGTACTACTCGAGTCAAGAGCGAATTCGATTAAGGGCTTCCGCGTGAAGTGCGAATGTTACTTCGCGTATGAGCTACAGATTTCAGTTGGTTCATGCAAAAAAGAAGAAAGAGACGAACAAAGAGAAAGGGAAAAAAAGTACAATAAATCTTCGAACGCGCGTTCATATACGGGGTGTTTCATAATTTGTAGTACAAGGGAGTAGGTGATAAGTCTGTTTATTATACAAAAATAGTAGAGTGAAATTTTGTTGTATGCCACTTCGTTTTCGAGAATATTGAATTCAAATTATAATAATTTAGGAGAGAAAGACGTTTTGAATATTGCGAGTTTAAAACAATTGTAGGCAGTCCGAACAAAAAAAATTTTTTTTAATTATAACTATACTTATTTTTCAAATTTACAAGGTTTTAATTTCAAATTTACAAATTTTCATATCTAAAAACCAAAATTTTCTAGATTTGGGGATTTTCAAATTTGAGAATGTAGGAAATTTGGAAATTTAGTAACGCAAATAGAAATTTAGAAATTTGGAGAAAATGTGGAAAATACGAAAACTTAGTTTGGTTATTGGAAATTTGAAAATTAAAGAAGTTTACGAATTTGATAAATTGAAAATGTGAGAATTTGATAGTTTCGAAATTGAACAGATTTTGAAGTTTAAAAATGTACAAATTTTCAATTTCAAAATGTCTGAAAATTTGAAAATCAGAAAATTGGAATTTGACAATTTTAACGATTCATTGTTTGATACAAAGAAATAAAAATGTTGAGATTTTTAACAATCTCATAAAAAGTAGCAGTTAATAATAAATTAAAAAAAATTAATTTCTCAAGAGCGAAGTGCAATATACATAAATTTGATCATGTATCTTTTTTTTGTCATGCAGAAGCGCTACCTTCTTTATATATACTACATATTACGAACACTCTGTGTTGGAGAAGTTGATTGTATATTCGGGTGCAACATAGGCTTCCCTCGGTTAAGGGGAAATACGATAAAAAAAGAAAAGGACCTTCAACCACTCACGTTCGGTTTCTGAAATTTATCCTCCCCTGCTCGCGAATGCAAAGAACAAGAATCTACACTTCCTTTTTAACCGAAGGAAACGTACGTTGTCCGCGATCGTACTTCCTCTCCGCGTATTTCACTCTCTGTATATAATGAGCTGAAAAAACAAAATGGATAGACTTAAGGACGAACACCAAGTAAAAATACATCGCTTCGGGGTAAAGCAGATTTTTTGAGATAATTTTTTATAGAATTCACCGAATAGCCGTTTCTTTTTTAAGTAAACTATAGACATAAGTGACAGCTACTATGCGTGTCGATCCTTCACGGTTGAATGTCGTCCTTGGGACACATGTTCACCATTAATTTAACTGTTCTCAAAATAACCGTTGAATTCTGTAAATTTATGCGATTACAAATTGTCTATTGCTTTAGATATACATTTTCTGAACACGTTGACTACTATGGTGAAAATTAATTTAAATGTTACATATTGTACAAAATTTTGCACAGAATTTTTTCTTCAAAAATATTTAATTTTACTAAACAACTTCAGTCTATAATGTACTGTGTTTACAATTGTTATCTGAAATAGATAATGTATACATATATTACAGACTGTTGCTAATGTTTAATGAAATTAAATATTAATTAATTGATTGGTTAGATTTTCAGATTTAAAAGTATAGAAATATCAAATTTGGAAAGTAGGACATTAAAAAAATCAGAAATATAGACATTTTTTATTGTCAACTGAATTTAGAAGTTTCGAAGTTTTTTAATCTGCAAATTTATGTATTTAGATATTTAGTAACTTGGAAAGTGAAAATTTGTAGATTTAAAAGTAAAGAAATTTTCAGTTTCTAATTTTTCAAATTTTGGAATTTTCAACTCCAAAAATTTAGGAATTTGATACGTTAGAAACTGAAAATTTTCAAATTTCTGAATTGAGAAATTGACTATTCATTACTGCCTGCAAGTGCACAGCGCTTGCACTTTTATTCATCGTGCCTTTGCCAGTTGCCCACCACTATTTTATAATGTAAAAATGATTAAAATGATAGGGGTGTACCCTATTCTGCATAATGAACATATTGTTCAATTTTCCCTTATGTAAAGATATTCAATATGCGATGCTAGTCACTACGGTATTCAACGTGTTAAAGAAGTTAAAAGGTTGAACGTCAAGAATGAAAAACAATAAGCAAAACGCTTAAAATATAAGATAGCAGATCAAACGAATACATGGATGACACAGGCCGTGAAGGGTTCCAAGAAGACGATACAGAAGTTTTGCATGGACCAACAGGCGCTGTTTCTTACGTGTATATTTTATCGGAGAATCCAGCTGCCGTGGTTCAGTTTCTCGGCTTGTCCAGTCGGCGTGTGTGTGCTAAGTTTTTTGCGTGCGTCCTCTGTGCGCGTGTGCGTAAATGTGATTACCGGTTTTTCAAACAGAGACGTCGTCAGCACAACAGGAGGCGGGCAATGACGGAAAAGGAAAATATGGAAAGATATACAAATTCCTCGACATAGTACAAAGCATTTAAACTCCTCTTTTTCCAATAGCCTAGGGATATAATAAGTACGCATACAAAATAAGTCATTAACGCGTAAAATAGGTATCTACCGAGTAGCCGGAGAGTCCGCGACGTACATGAACAAGTTTTCTTTTCTTCTTATAAGTAAAGCTTATGAATCTGTACTCGATAATATAGACAGAGGATACTTGGATTAACGTGTACCCAATTGTACTGATGATTCTTCCTACAGTATAGCGATTACTTGATTCATGCTTAAGGAGGGATGTTTTACCAACAAATGGATAAAAGAACATTATTTTCATTGATAATAATTAAAATGAAGTTTCAATTTTTTTTGGGATTGTTATGGGGTTTCATGTTTTCTAGCGATATAACGAGAGTCTACTGTAACTAGGAATTAAATTCATAAACGTAATTCTGTCAGTAATCTCTTTTTTGATATAAAATGTATGAAATTACAAGAATCATTGTTTTCATAAAATATGTGGTTATCAAAGTGTTAACATCGTACGTTTTTTAGACAAACATATACGAAATAGTATTTTTATTACACAGGATATAACAACATTAAATGTTGTGGTCAAAGTTTTGTCTAGCCAAGTTCTCCGAAAGCAAGTCTAAAAGATTTTTTGACGAACACTTGTCGAGAATCAGTAACGCAATACTAACTAACGATTTCTAAGACAGTTTTTGACGAAACTGCAAAAGGCTGACGTTTTATAGGTTATCCAAAATAGCGCGGACTCGCGAAGTAGTTTACATAGAACCCGATCAAATGATGGTACTTTTGTAATAGACTAGTCAAACTTCGAATGATAAATATTTTGTATAAACCGCAGGATGCTTTGAATAGAAATTGTTTTTAGAAAGTTTGGCGACTTCAGTAGCGGTGTTCTCGAATGAAATGTTTTTTTGAATTTAAATGAACTGACGCTGCCGCGACTGCAGTCAGCGAACGAGTTTTACGACGACGGAAGAAATCATTTTACACAGTTGACGAACGATGTATGTACTTATTTACTTTGCCGTAAAATAGTGCGATGAGAAGACGGTTCGTCGTTCTTATGATTAGAATCTAAGCATTCCTGGTTGTGGATTTTCCGGACATCCGATAGATAATAAAGGGAAGAGAAACAAAGGAAAAATAGTCATTTGCAAACGCATTTTACTCGGCGTACAGGAGACAAGCAATTTTTCTTTGAATTCGTCATTATTTTCGGTTTTTGTTTCTCTTGGAAACATTTGTACCGTAGTCTTCCAGGGTACAAAGGAAAATAATAAAATATGCCATTTGTTTGTCGTGTGTAAATCAAAAGAGAAAAAACAGACGAGAAGAAAGAGGGAGGGGGGAGAGATAGGGATATAAACGGGACGAGAGGAAAATAAGATGAAACAAGAAAGAAAAAAAGTAATAAGAGAAATTGTGGATAATTATGCGAACCCTTTGATGATCTCAGCGTTTTATTTTTGTATAGAGTGCATGAAAATGTGTAATCTTCAAGAACGTAAGACGAGGAAATTGAGATATGTTTTGAAAAACAAAGCAAGACTTACAATGGTAGTTTGAGAACAAGAAAACGTATAAAGGAGAAATGTAGGTATAAATACAGACAGACGAATTTAGGTTGCAAGAATAGAAGTTTAAAGTTTGTAAACATTTTTTTGAACATTTCCCAGTGCTGCTTTATGTAATACTCTATATATAAAACTTGTATGAAAAGTCATCTGAGAAAATTATGTTTTGACTTGCATTATTTATCGCGCCTTCCTATTCCCTATTACGTCCAAAAGTACTTATATAGAGGATGTTTAAAATAAGTGCAGACATTCTCAAGATACTGATTTTTTTTCTTTAACCATATTTTATATTTGTGTTCATTTATATACACTTTGGAAGCATTATATAATAAAGCCAATACATTTTCGGTTGTCCTTAATAAATATAAATAATATATCCGACTTAACAACGTTTTAGATGTAAATACGCGTATAATGTAACATTTATCTATTCAATATTTCAATAAGATACACCGTGAAAATTACAGATTCTCTATGACAAAATAAATAAATAATGGACAATGGACCAACTGTGATTCAAACTTACGAAATTTACACTAAAATGTTTTCAATAAAATTAGATGGTTAAATTTTTAACTGAATAATTTAATTTAGAAAATGGAAATAAAAAAGTTTAAAATTAAAAGTAAATTATCACGTATCTCAGTAGTCTGTTGTCCGAGAGTTCAATTGCCTGAGGCTTTGTTTTCGAGATATAAATAATTAAAAATTGATTAACTGGTGCATTCTATTTAAAACATGTACAGTTCATCAATCATCTAAGGCTTAAGCAGAATATTTTGCTTTTTATGCATTCATGTGTTAAAAACAAAACCCCAAATTGCAAAATGATAAAAGATCAATAAAAGAATCTATAATTTCCAGAGATTATGTACAATCTTTTTGAAACAATCTGTATGTACATATACAACAACGTATAACATACATTATACGCATATTTATATTTATAAGGTGCTTGTTTTATTCATCCGTAATACCGTTGTTACTTCAAATAATAAACGTTAATACTACTTATAGAAGTTGTAAGGTATAAAGAAATACATAATAGAATATATATAGACTTTTTATACGTAATTTCTTTTATATGAATTTTTTATACTGGATTTTGATGGAACATCAAATTCTGAGTATAAAAGTATATTTATTCGAAAAGTTCTTATTTCATTTGAAAAAGTAAATTGATTTTTAGTTTTCTATATAAAGTGAATTTTTAATACTACATTACATATTTCTTTATACCCTATAAATAACATTTTTGTTTATTTGAAATAACGATATTCCAGATGGATAAAGTTAGTAAGACACCTTGTATTTGAGGTACGCACAAGCAATAACACATATACGTACACAGGCATATGCACAATATGTATAAACTATAAATACTAAATTATTAGTTAACATAATTTTTGAGGAACACTGCAAAAATTAGTTAAAGGAACTATTTTATTTAAAGGAACTTCTTAATTACTCTATCTTTCAAATTGGACCAAGTTTTATAAGTTTGGTTTAAAAGTACATATTCATAATTTAGGTACGAAAAAAATAAATAAGTAAAACTAAACATAAAAACTAATATACACATTAAATAATACACAAAATTCATTATACACAATAATACACAAATTCATTCATAGTGTATTAAATAATACACAAGATTCTTATAATACTTTTTTTAATTTTTGTTGAGCTCCTTAATTTTGTTGAATGGTGTAATTTGCAATGTTCCTTTCTATTAGAACTAATACATGTATCTCACTGGTTATAAACTATTTTTAATTTTAGCTTTATAGTATTTGTTCATAATTACATGAAAATGTAAATGTTACACTGTTGTTTTAGGCACATGATCCAAGGGGTTCATATTGTTATTTTTTAACAGAAAGTAAAATTAGACAGATCCAGTTTCTTTTACCTAACATATGTAATAAATACGTATTTTCTTTAAATATTTTGAGCATAACAAAAATTAGTTGTGCACTGCACATTAAAGTATTTATATCACATTTATCTGACAAGAGAAAATATCTCAAAATTAGTCTTCTTTAAGGGACTAGTTTAATTTAGAATATAGGTTTAGATATTTAATCAAAATACCGATTAAATTTGAAAGCAATAGTTACTTCATAATCTCCATACATGTATCTAAAATATCTTCCACAATGTAAAGCCTAGAGAAAAAAATTCAACAATACTAGGCTTACACTCAACCATAATTTATATAAAAAGCATGAATAATTTATATAAATATTTGCTAAATAAAACTGTTTAAAATTTGTATATATCTAATATATCAAAGAATTGTTTTTAACAGGTACATTCTTACTTTAAGAATATTGTGCACGTTAGAAGTATGTTACAATTAGAAACAAAATGTATATAAATATTTTAGAGCCGATTTTTTTTAAATATCTGAAAGTAGTATTTTTAGATTAATAGTAGATAACTACAAAATTTAGAACTGTCAACAACTATTCTATTATAATCGTAAAAGTGTTTTCAATAACGCTCGCTGTATCAATCGCTTAAATTTAAATTGCCTAAATTATAAAACAACTTTGCTTTAACATTAAAGTAAAATTATATTAAGTACGCAAAATAGAAAATGGTGGTGGTCCTGTTTGCCTCATTATCATTGCAAAATTACTCAACCCTTCTTCGCCATTATTTTGGCTGGTACTTTGTGAACTACTCAGACTTTTACTTCTACTACTATTATGACTTTGCAAATGTTTTTTTAAGTGATCTTTCCTATAAAAAGCTTTACCACATTCTGTACAAACTTGATTTTTGCTACCTGAGTGAATGATCATATGACGAGCAAGATGTTCATTGCGTTTAAATGCTTTACAACACATATTACACTGATAAGGTCTATTCTTATTATGTCCTTGTTTGTGACGATCTAAATGTTCTTTACGCTTTAAACTTGCACCACAAATATCACAAATATGAGGTCGCTGTCTGTGATCCTCAAGATGTTCATGTAATGCTTCTTGATCTTCAAATTTGTATGCACATTCTGGGCACTGATAAATTAACACTCCTTAAACATTTATAATAACTGTTTTAAGACACACAAGAACGTTTTACAAAATATTAATAGGTAGCATCAAATATATTACTGAATTTTTATGTTAAAACATAAACACCTACCATTGATATGTTGTGGTTCAACTTCAAACTCAATTTTTGGTCGAATTTCTTGACAGTTATGTGTTGGATTATTAATATTTTCTTCATATTTAGTTACATATGGTAATCCCAATGTACTAGAACATCGTGCTAAATATTCAGAGGTAAGTCTAAAGTCTATTTGAAGAGGATCAGTCATGGTTGCAGCATCTACTTTTTGAATAGTCTGTGTGCCTGAAGATTGATGAGATATTTGTGAGCATGTTTCTTTATTTCCACAATTGTTCTCGTTTCTGTTTTCATCCGTTTGTTGAACATGTTGTGCCGAATGCACAGAATACGTATATCCAGTCATGTTAGGCTGGTTATGTTGATGGCTATGCATCTCTGAGGAATACTTTATATTGCGTGGATCATATGCCATTTTTGATTGTACAACAAATTAAGAGTTGTTAGTAGTTACCTATAAATATTAAAAATTAGGTATAAATAATTGTAAATACAAAAAATAACAATATGCTAACAATATTTCCTTCATTTTTTGCAAAAAAGCACTACTCTAATACTTTATTCATCCTTATTTTTCGAATAAATTTTGATAGAGCAATAAAAAACTTATCAATTTAATTATGTAGATCAATTTTAACAAATTTAAACCAGGAAGCAATATAAATTCGACGTAGATGAGAAATTTTATTAAGTATATCAAGATAGATGTCAGCTTACTATTAAATGCTCGATAAAATTCGAAATATTCTTTAAATTAATTAGGATAATTAAAGAAGGAAAAATCGTTCAAGAATTTTATGTTCATCAATGAAATATACTCACTTGTTACATACAGAGAAAGTTAACAAATCAGTGTATCGTTGATCACTGTTTGTTTGTATTAAGCTTGGCCATCTTTACACATCAGCTGCTACACAAATTCTAGATCTTCCGTGTAACCAATTATTTGTTTTAGAAAGGTACATTACGAGATGACACGTAATTAGCAAATCTTTTAAATATCATAGGAAACATTACAATATACATTTAAATACATGATTGGTTTCTCAATCCGAATTAATACTGTAAGATTCAATACGACTCCACTTCGCAATGCGCAACGGTGGGTATGATAATCACAATAGAAAACCTGCACTGCATTTAAAAGAAGCGGATATGTAAGACATTTGCCAAAAAAACACAACTCTTTGTAACGATTTATGTTTGTTTTGTATGATTAAATAAAAACTTAACAAAATCTTGAATACACTGTTTTGAACGAAATAAAAAATAACGATTTGAAATAATACATTATTTCAGTTTATATTAGAAATAACGCAATCAGAACAGTAATTTTGTGTGAAATTTAAAACAGATCGTGTACGAATAATTTCTATTTCAGTTGTAATGTCATTCAAACCAAATTAAATAGAACAAAAAGTTGTTGCAAAATTACGTGTTATACATTTTATTTAAATTAATCTGGTAGTAGTTTAACTACAAGTATATATTACATATAGTGTTAATATGATATTTGTATCTTTGAGTGTATGTCTGTTGTGTGAGTGAAACGTACAAGAATTAATAAAAGAATTTGAGTAATTATTTCAATAAAAATTTATCTAAATACTAAATAAAATGTTACATTTCATATTCGTGTTTAAATAAATTAATATAAAATTATTTCCTAGCTGATTTAATTGTGTTATGTTTTCTTATTGTATTGCATTTATCTTTTTATCGTCGTTATTGTTAACATCGTTAATTATATTTTAAATAAAAAATTTGGTTAGTCTATTCTAATAATTTATGTATACTTACTTTATTCTAATAATCATAATTTTGATATATTTAAATGTTTTATAAATTTTTATATCTGTGAAACTCATAATGTATATACATACATTATGTATTGCACAAATTAAAATAAATTTATATTTTCAATTGATTTTTTAAAATATTGCAAATATCTTTATAATTATTTAGAAGTATTCGCTAATGATTAGTGATATTTTTATTTAAACGTGAAACATTTATGCGATTTTAATGTAACGAACTAACTATATATAAACAAATTAAAAAAAAGAAGTATCATATATAACGTGTTGAAATAAATGATAATATCGAATTTTGTAATAAACCTAACAAACTAAAGTAACGAACGCTCATATTGACTTCATATTCGTATTAAAAACAACATATTACTGTTGAGTAACTAAAGTAGTTGCAAATATTGCAAAAACCCAATTTTTATCATTTTTAATTTTATATTAAAGCGCGGTTTAAAAACAGTACACACAGTGTCATCTTGCGATGTGCGACGAAAGTAGCGAAACAGAAAAGTGCATTTGCCCTTATGTTGACGCATGTGACATGCTTTGCGGTTAAAATAATCCACATCCTCGGACCCATAGAATACATTGCAAACAGCATAAAATCAATATTAATAAATACATAATAAATATATAGCATATGAATCAATAAAATCATTATTAATTGAATTTTTACAAAAATGGACCAAGTGGCGCCATCTCTTCGACGAATAGGGTGAACTACACACTTTTGAAACTGTAGTTCTATTAGTTTCCACACATTGCCGCTAGATGGCGCCACGCGTGTTATTTTCGGCTCAATTCAAATAATATAGTTGATTTATAAGTTTAATTGACTATAAGATGAATCGAATTACATCAATGTGCAACACCAATTAACTTCGAATTGTTTTGACTTTACCAAATTACAATCAATTTTTAGCCATTCTTAGGCTACTCCGAATTAGCCTACGGGTTTCTGTCTTATGTGCCGCCATCTAGCGGTAGAAGACGAGAACTAATGAAACTACAGTTTCGAAAGTGTGTAGTTCATCCTGTTCGCCGGAGAGATGACGCCACTTGTTTCATTTTCATGAAAATTTAATTAATACTGATTTTTGTTGATTAATATGCTATATATTTATTATATATTTATTAATATTAATTTTATGCTGTTTGCAATGTATTCCGTGTGTCCGAAAATGCGATATTTCGATAATTGATCGCTAGATGACGCTAGCAGTACTTTTCCAGACAGCTCGCGCGAAAATATAAATTTTGAAATACGTGTAAGAATGAAGTTTACAGAATGCTTTCAACTTTTTCAATAAATTATTACTCTTTATATCTTTTTCCATATTAAATCACCGTGATACTTTCCGTAATGAATATAAACCTCAATATAAGATTTAGTTGTAAGAAATATTAACTTACATTCGAAAGTAGATTCTAAAGTCACTTTTCCAAAATGTAAAATGTGCAATAAGATAGTTTACTATTGAAAATAAGCATACATCGTGAAAATATTATTCCTAATGATGTCAGATTTGCACTTGAGTTGCTTATTATACCAGAAAAGCGCATTTTTTTCATTACTTTCACTGCTCACTGCTAGGTAGCGTCAGATGGATGTTTTCAAAGCACGTGTAAAAAGTAGATATATATACATATAGTTAAAGAACAATTGTTTTGTGAAGCAAGTGTAAACTACAATATGTCTTGCTTAAATAAATTAAACGATTGACAGTAAGTGAGATATTTGCTACTATTTTACTTAAGTTGTATACACCAGTATCATAAGTGCTTTAAATAAAAACTTTCACAAGCTCTGTTGATTTATCTATACAAAAAATATTCACTATAGCCTTTAGTGTTGACATTGCATACTTGCGAAATAAATATTTAAATATACAATTTACATTATGATTCTTGTTTTGTAATCAAACTTGTGGAAGGTTAATTTATGCAGAGGTCTTGATTTGAAATATGACTGTATATTATTTATTGTTCCTTTAGTGTGTTGTTATATTTATAATTGCTTTATCATACCTACCGTATCTTAACCTCTTTCTTTTAATCTCCAATAAAGACCGAATAAAAACTACAGTACAGCATTAGCCACTATTACTGAAATAATTCGTTTAACAAAATTAAATAAATATTACTTCTCCTTTTTAACAACAACCAGCACTTAAGTGACATGCTACAAATCGATCACGATACCTACATTTCACTCCATGTTCCGTATAAATTCATACATCAAAACTATGCAGAGAATTTAAAGAGAAGCTGAAATTACACTTTTCCATTAAGTAGATTGAGGTCGCTTATAGCAAAAACTTTAAAGTACTATACGAACCATCCATATTTAGTGCTTTAAAACATGCTCCGCTTGGTACGTGGGTGTGAACGCACCCTCGTTAGTTGTTACTCTGAACGAGTCGCTCCAATTACACCGTGATACGCGCGTTGACGAGCATAATTAATTTCAGGAGATTTCCCGATGTATATTCACTCTGGTGCAACGTAGGCTTCCCTTGACAAAGAGGAAGTGTAGAAGAAATTTTTATTTAGGTTAGGTTCTTCCTAATCTACCTAGGCTCCTGGGTTACCTCCTAGGTTCCCACTAATCCCTTTCCGGATTCTCCTTAGGTCCCTAGACTATGGTTTTCCTAATTATAAGATAAAAGAGATGTGGTAAAGGCACTTCCTATACCGGGAATTTCCAAACTTTTTTATGACTCGTGACACACTTTCGAAAACGTTAACTTTTCTTTGTCTTGCTTGAATGTATTGTGTTTCTAAGTCTCAGAGATATAACATTTCGAAATTTTAAGATTGATTTCCAACGTCAAGTAAAGCAGAATCTTCAATCAGTTCTTAACTGACACGTACACTTGACACTTGTAAAACCCGATTTTAGAGAATATATTCAATTATCATTTTATATTTAAATATCGTCTCGTTTAATAATAATTATAGTTCAAGAACCTATCCGTAGGTGCACTTTAGCTGCTCGAGGTTCACCGTCAAAATCTAGTTACGAGTCCTATTACTAGCATTTCCTGTGACACGGCGTTAGCTATATGTCGAGTTCACATATCATTTCCGGGAGCAACCGGCGTTAGCCATACGCCGGCTTGTCTTCACGTCTTGACCTTTCCTATGGTATACGGGATTAGCCATATGTCGGCTGGTCTTCGCGTCTAAATCCTTTGACGCCCAGGTTAATTAACAATACTGGGTTAGCTTACTGACAAACACCATAACCTATAGCCCTCCACCACAAGGCTGTATTTCTTCAGCTTGTAACAGATAAAATAATAAAAATTCCATAATTCTAATATATGAAAATTCCGATGTACACAAATTTTAGTATACAGAAATTTTTCAATTCCACAATTCAAAGATTCCGAACTTCCAAACTTTCAAACTATCAATATTTCAAATTCCATAATTAAAATATTCTAAAATTCCAAAATTTAAGAATGTCAAAATTAAAAAATTCTCAGTCAAATATTTCAAAAGTTCTAATTCTAATAATGAAAAATTTCAAAGTTCCAAAGTTCCAAAATTCCAAATTCCAAACTTCCAAAATTCCCATATTCCAAAATTCCAAATTCTAAATTCCAAAATTCCAAAATTTCAAAATTCCAAAATTCCAAAATTTCAAATTCCAAACTTCCAATTCCAGAATTCCAAAATTCCAAATTCTAAATTCCAAAATTCCAAAATTTCAAAATTCCAAAATTCCAAAATTTCAAATTCCAAACTTCCAATTCCAAAATTCCAAAATTCCAAATTCTAAATTCCAAAATTCCAAAATTCCAAAATTCTAAAATTTCAAATCCCAAAATTTCAAATCCCAAAATTCCAAATCCCAAAATTTCAAATTCTAAAACTAAAATTCCAATTTCCAAAATTCCAAAATTCCAAAATTCCAAATTCTAAATTCCAAAATTCCAAAATTCCAAAATTCCAAAATTCCAAAATTCCAAAATTCCAAAATTCTAAAATTTCAAATCCCAAAATTTCAAATCCCAAAATTCCAAATCCCAAAATTTCAAATTCTAAAACTAAAATTCCAATTTCCAAAATTCCAAAATTCCAAAATTCCAAATTTCAAAATTCAAATTTCCAAAATTGCAATATTCAAATATTTTATAATTCTAAAATTCGCAAATCTCAAATTTCCTAATATCGAAAATGTAACTTCCGAAAACGATAATTTTTCGCGATCCACATTAGCATCTCACATACTGCCCTTGAATATTCCTATACTTTAATATCTCACACGATTGCCATAAAATCCGCTAGTAACTAGCTTCTGGTTGCAGACGCACGGTTTAAGAATCTCTGCTCAGTGCTGTACATAGGAAGAGAGTTATGGAAAAGTAATTTATTCCGTGTTTCCATTATAGGGAAGTCCGCAGCATTTGTTATCTGGAAAACGTTTATCTCGTAGGATGCTGGCATCCGTAGGATAACGAATGTTTTTACCACAGGAAGGGCAACCGTCTGTCTTGGTATTTTATCCTGTTCGTTCGATGGTGAAGACAATTTTTTTTAACCGAATATTCCTTCGGTATTTAATATTACTTTTCATTTGTGTACGAGATAACAGACTTCTGAGTTATCGATTTTATTAAAACTTGTACACATGCAGATATATTTCTTTATGTATTTTGTTTATGAATATATCCTATAAAGAGATATCCTAACAAAATCATTATTCCACGTGATTTTTCAGGAAGATAAGTTTGTGATATTTTTCATTGTTCACAATTACCGAGAGTTTTAAATACAACAGTTTATTAGTTTGCTTGTGATACGTTTTCTTCGTTCCCATTCTTTGCTACAACTTTTATTGGCCTTAACTGGTGTAGTTCCTCTACAATTTAACCTGAAACAGTTAATACATGTTGCAAAGTGACGACCCAATAATTCCACTCGATTCTTGATACTTTCTGCCATAATCCGATTTCCAAAATTTCTTAGTCAGCGATGGATCACAGCGTACTTTCTAAAAAAGAATGGTTGATCAGCGTTCCGAATTAATATTTCGACGTAGCAAAGTTTCTCTTGGCGCTATTTACGATTAATGATTAATGTTTGTACGACTTTAACGACGGTAGATTTAGCCTACTTTTCGTTTTACGAAACGTACAGCTTCGAAATGTTCGTACTTATTAATAGGAATATTGAACGTAGAATCTCGTAACATTCGGTGTACATAAGTACATATTTCTGTCGGTATGTAAACATGCGACGTGTCTGCGAAAAGATGTCCAATACGAGTGCCACATACGCACACGTGAAACTGCATCGAATATGTATACGCGATGGCCTTGATTCCTAAGGCCGTGAAAAGATCCCGTCGTCGGGTCAATTAAACCAAGCCACGAAGTCATTGACTTTGGGTGCACGGCCAATTTCTCTTCGATAGTGTGTAGCGGGCATGGCCACGCTCGTATATAGCGATCTGCCATTTGGAAACTTGGCCGTCGACCAATTTTAGGATCTAGAAATTGCTAGCTTTTGCAATTTTGATATTTAACGATTTGCAAATGTGAACATTTTGATACTGAAGAAGTTCGAAATTTGGGAAGTTTCAGATTTTGAAATTTGGAAATATGGAATTTTGGAATTTGGAATTTGGAATTTTGGAATTATGGAATTATGGAATTATGGAATTATGGAATTTTGGAATTTTGGAATATGGGAATTTTGGAAGTTTAGAATTTTGGGTTTTGGGATTTGGAATTTTTGAATTTTTGAATTTTGGAAATTGGATTTTTGGAATTTGGAATTTTTGAATTTTTGAATTTGGAATTTTGGAATTATGGAATTTTTGAATTTTTGAATTTTTGAATTTTGGAATATGGGAATTTTGGAAGTTTAGAATTTTGGGATTTGGAATTTCAGGATTTGAAATTTTGGGTTTTGGGATTTGGAATTTTAGAATTTTAGAATTTTTGAATTTTGGAAATTGGATTTTTGGAATTTGGAATTTTTGAATTTTGGGATTTGGAATTTTTGAATTTTGGGATTTGGAATTTGGAATTTTAGAATTTTAGAATTTTTGAATTTTTGAATTTTTGAATTTTTGAATTTTTGAATTTTGAAATTTTGGAATTTAGAATTTTGGAATTCTGGAATTTGGAAGTTTGGATTTGGAATTTTTGAATTTTGGATTTTGGAATTCGGAATTTTGGAATTTTGGAATTCGGAATTGTTGAATTGTTGAATTTTGGAATTTTGGAATATTGGAATATTGGAATATTGGAATATTGGAATATTGGAATTTTTGAATTTTGGCTGATGGTGTTAGAAAGATGTTTTGAAAGTGATACATCACTTAAAATTATTTTTAGAATATATCACGGTATAAACTATACGGTATCGCCATGGTAAATTTTTGGAATACGAATAATACTGTGAAAAGCTACAAATTGTACAATAATGGTGGCATATCCTCAATATGAGCGAGGATCTGCATGTCTGTCTAGGTACCATTGCTCCTATTATCAGATTGTAAGTTCTAATTGAGTTACTAATAAATACTCAACAAAGCCGTTGTGGTTCTTGTAATATCGGGACAAAACCCCTTAACAGTTTCATTGTTATTTGAAAATTAATTATGAATTGTGATTTATTTTATTAAAAGAAAATATGGTTCAGGATAATCAGAACCCAAAACAGAAAATAATGCTCTACAAAAAGTTGTAAAAAATTAATTTCTGAAAGTAGGCCTAAATCCATAATAGCATTATATCAGCAAATATGCAATTATTAGTTATTTGTATCTCAAAATGATAATGCACTGCACAATTTTGTTATTGATTTTTCAGTTTGTATACTTGCTGAAACGTACAAGGTTATAAATCGAATAATTTCTATTTACTTTCTTCTTTCTCGATGTTCTATAAAATCTGAATCCTTAAATACCACTCTGTATTTAGTTTGTCGTGGGAGTGGCTCAATTTCCTGTCGTATCTTATTGACGTGTAGTCTGGAGGTAAACGAATAAATATGCCAAATAATCTGAAATCTTACTCATGCGCTGAGCAGACATTTTCATTTGTACACATATCCATAAACGGTATTGGACGTTTTTAACTTTATCATGTTGTTGCAGAGTAAGCTCTGTCGTGTCATGAAACGTGATCGCAGTACGAATACGGTTTATCTCTGATAAATACTTTACAAAATCATTCTTTTTCGATTGTAATCAAAAATAAATTCAATGAACGTTTTTATTGTTTAATCGTTTTATATGAAGGGTTCAGATCGAAGTATCACAGATAATTTAATGTCATACGTACGTTGTCATAAAGAGCTGTTGTGTACACTAATTAAAAACTTTTTAAATCAACATTTTAAATTACAAAATTTCTAAATTCCAATAATAATAGTTTCCAAATTTCCAACTCTAAATCTTGAAATTTCCACGTCCCATAATTTCGGAGTTTCCAAAATTCTAAATTCCAAATTTCAAAATTTCAAAATTCCAAAATGTCAAAATTTCAAAATTCCAAAATTCAAAAATTCGAAATTTCCAAAATTCCAAAATTCCAAATTCCAAACTTCCGAAATTCCCATATTCCAAAATTCCAAAATTCAAAATTTCCAAAATTCCAAACTTCCAAAATTCCAAATTTCCAAAATTCCAAAATTTAAAAATTCAAAATTTCCAAAATTCCAAAATTCCGAATTCCAAACTTCCAAAATTCCAAAATTCCCATATTCCAAAATTCCAAAATTCCAAAATTCAAAATTCCGAATTCCAAACTTCCAAAATTCCAAAATTCCAAGATTCCAAGATTCCAAAATTCGAAAATTCGAAAATTCAAAATTCCACCACTATTATTATACAATGTGTAATTTTTCACAGAATTGTCCATATTCCAAAAATTAACCAAAGCTAAATTATACCGTAATACATTCTAAAAATAATTTGGTGATGCTTTCAAAATATCTTTCTAATCAGCCAAACTTTCATCGGCCAAATATGGAATTTCAATGATGTCTATCATAGATTGCTTCCGGATGAAAATATATAAAGTTATATCGTTTTTCTTCACTTACTTAAAAAACACCTCTCAAAATAAACGTCTCTATTATAATACAAATAATAATGTTTTGTAACTATCGGTTATGGCAAGGCTGTTACCGTTGCGAGTAGGTTAATAGTTAATAACAAGAAACGCACGCAAGTATCGATCGGGGTTTTTAATTTTATTCGAAATACGTAAAGTCTGAGTGGAAGTACAGGGATGAGTAATCGTCCAGCTCTCCCTCATCCGTCGATGGAGAAAAATCAATGCCACCCCATAGCTTAAATTGCACTAAGTTGAGCTAGGTCGCACGTGATCCACGATGGTGTGTCCCTAGACAAGACTCGCGTGACACACGTTCGTCGAACTATGACGAAAAGCGAGGGTGAATATGCACGCTGGTGGTTCGTCATTTTCAATGCCACGTTGCAGCGCTATGGTGTCCCCGCCCGTCTTATGGGTTCTCTGTATGGGGTGACTCATACCGCTCCCACCCTGTCTGGGCGTGGTGGCCGCTGCAGAGGTTCCTAATCGATCTCTCCCATGGCCATGAAACACCATAGGACCAAACAACTCGCCAAGGTGGTCCGCTTTTAACGGTAGGGCCTCATGTAACAAGATACGTGCCCTAAAAATGCTTCCCGATAGAGTGAACTCGAACGAAACTTACATATCGGATCATTTCGTATGTAATGCGAATTTTCTCGCTTGCTAAAAATGTTGGCGTCTTTGGAAATTTGCTACTTTCGTATATCGAACTATTTCATTACCTATTAACTATGTATACCTTCGTAATTATACTGTCCTAAGTATTAAGACATTTTAGATTTATTTTGGGTAGATCATGTGTTGCAGTATGTATGTAAGTCTTAGTATGTAACTCTTGAATTTTTTAAAATTCATTTCATGTCAAGAATTCAAACTTGATGTTTTGTTCTTTATTGTTAAAACTTTTCAAGAGTTAAACCATGAGAATACTTTATCAAAATAATCAGTCTAGAAGCAATTTTTGTTGAAAAGAACCAGTTTAGAATTTTTGTTCAAGAAATTACTCGATTACCAATAACATTTGTGGACTCAACCTGAAAACAGTAAAACGTTAATTTGCAAAAGCTTTTCAGCAAATAGTCAATCGTTACAATTGTCATTAAAATACGTAAAAACTTCAAATCATTTAGTCAACGCATTTACAATATTAATTCTATAATTTCCTGTCAATTTTGCGAATATTTAGTTAACAAACAAAATGTGACATGACATATTAGGTTTCAGTGCTACGTTGCTGATGCAGAATACCGAAATTTGATATAAGTAGAAATATTTCTGTACAAACACAAAGTGTGGGGAATATAATCGTTCTGTTAACACGTACAGTTGTGAACAGTTGCGAACATCGACATTTCGTGTAATTTCATTTGGAGGCGCAAGGAACTTCAATTATACACATCGATGCAGAATATAATAATCTACACAAGTTTGCTAGCAATATTTTTATGAAAAATTTATTTTCGTGAAATACAGGAATCAAATATCGTTCACGAACTATTGTCTGCAGCTTGTTAAAGTTTGTTAAAGTGTAGATTGTTAAACAGAGATTTCAGATGGAATTTCAATAAAAGTCCTTATAAGGCAGTATTCGATATCACGGAAGTAAAAGGTGTTATCTTATGAGATACGGTGTGGGTACTATTATCTGTACGCGGTAATCTCGAGTGAATCACACGCATTTCCTTAGATACGAACATAGTTAAGTTCAACATACCACACTGCATGTCATATTACTAATCGGTATGGTGTTCCGATGTACTTCCGTTTGGATTAACGTTCATTTATTTGTTCAGTTATACAGGGTGGTCCAGATTAGGCGAGCATATGTTAATCTGAAATTCGTGGACTTGGGAATTTAGGAATGTAGATATTTAGGTATTTGGGAAATTAAGAATATGGGAAGTTGGAAGTTTAGGAATTTGAACATTTGGGGACTTGAGAATTTTGGAATTGTGGAATTTAGGAATTTTGGAATTTTGGAATTTTGGAATTTAGGAATTTAGGGATTTAGGAATTTAGGAATTTAGGAATCCTGGTATTTAGGAATTTAGGGATTTAGGAATTCTGGTATTTAGGAATTCTGGAATTTAAGAATTCTGGTATTTAGGAATTCTGGAATTTAAGAATTCTGGAATTGAGGAATTCTGGAATTTAGGAATTTAGGAATTTAGGAATTCTGGTAGTTAGTAAATCTGGAATTTAGGAATTCTGGAATTTAGGAATTTAGAAATTTAGGAATTCTGGTATTTAGGAATTCTGGAATTTAAGAATTCTGGAATTGAGGAATTTAGAAATTTAGGAATTCTGGTATTTAGGAATTCTGGAATTTAGGAATTCTGGTATTTAGGAATTCTGGTATTTAGGAATTCTGGAATTTAAGAATTCTGGAATTGAGGAATTTAGAAATTTAGGAATTCTGGTATTTAGGAATTCTGGAATTTAGGAATTCTGGAATTTAGGAATTCTGGTAGTTAGTAATTCTGGAATTTAGGAATTCTGGAATTTAGGAATTTAGAAATTTAGGAATTCTGGTATTTAGTAATTCTGGAATTTGGGAATTCTGGAATTTAGGAATTTAGGAATGTAGGAATGTTGGAATTTTGGAATTGTGGAATTTTTGAATTTAGGAATTTGGGAATTTAGGAATTTAGGAATTCTGGTATTTAGTAATTCTGGAATTTGGGAATTCTGGAATTTAGGAATTTAGGAATGTAGGAATGTTGGAATTTTGGAATTGTGGAATTTTTGAATTTAGGAATTTGGGAATTTAGGAATTTAGGAATTTAGGAATTTAGGAATTTAGAAACTTATGAATTTAGGAATTTACGAATTTACGAATTTACGAATTTACGAATTCAGAAATTTGAAAATTTGTGTACTTCTGAATTTGTCAATTTGTCAATCTGTGTATTTGGGAATTTAGAAACGTACAAATGTAGCAATGGAGGAATTAGGGAATTTAGGAGCAGATTTTTAAATTTAAAACTTTACACTTTTGATAAACTGAATGCAGAGATTTGAAAATTCGAAAGTTTAGAGATTTGATAATTTGCAAATTTAGTGATGTGATAATTGAAAACTTTAGATTGCGAATAGGGAGTTTCGGTATCTTGAAAACTTGAAAATACGAGAATCTAGAAATTAAAAATTTCGATGGTTTAAAACTTTAAGAATTTAATGATTTAATGATTTGTGAAAGATATTAAATTTCGTCTACATTCCCCAAAAAAAGTAAAGAATAATTTACAACTATATTAACCAATATTTTATATGTAAAAGCAGATAAATTCATGCTAAACAATACAATGGATATTTCAAATCGCTTTTGATTTCTTCCCTAACTCATGTCAATCATTTTGCTATAATATAAAAGATTTCGTCAAATATTTTAAAATATAAAGGAGATACATAGTTAAAGGCAAGTAATAAATTTCCAAAACAGGCTTCCCTATGAAAAAATGAACATACGCTCTGCAGCTTCTGGAAGAAATAATACATGTGTTTCAAGTATAAATAAACTAATATTTCAATGCAAACATGAAGCTTTGGAATGCAGATTACGGTGGTTATCGTAGAAGGAACTGTTTAGCACTCTCCAAGAAATCTTCTAAATATGTATACATATACAGTTTCACGTTTGAGAGTCCCCCGCAAAGGATGATGGTCATTGGCGTAACTATGTAGGGGGCAAACATGCACCCTAAATACTGGCTACAAAATTTACGACCGTGTAGGACACTTTGTTGCCAAAGAAAAGCTCCTGAGATGACTCGATCTGCATTTGTTCGTTTGTTTGTACACTACGAGTCGTAATTTTCTTTTGACCTGAAATTTTGAGGGTAGACTCGTGAGACACTTTTTTGCTGTAATTTGCAAATTTATAAATTTTTAAATTTCAAGAATTTTCAGGTTTTTAAATTGTCAAAACTTCAAGTTCTCGAATTTCCAGAACCTCAAATCTTTAAACTTTCATGTTTCAAATTTTCATACTTTCAAATTTTCAAATGTTCAAATTTCGAAATTTCGATGTTTCAAGATTTCTCAAATTTTGAAGTTTTTATCTGTTTAAATTTACTAATTTCCAAATGATCACGTTTGCAAATATCCTAACCTCCTTTTTTAATTTGTACCATCCTATGTCTTAAATTTCCAAATTCTCAAATTTTAAAGTAAAAAGTTCCTAAATTCTCAAATTCCAAATCTCGCAAATTTCTAAATTTTGTTAGAATATTCTGAAATATTTTTAAATAGAATTTTTTAAATTTCTACATTCTCAAATTCCTAACTTTCCAAATTTCCAACTCTCCAATTTCCAAACCCACAATTTGGCAAATTTCTAAATATTTTTCAATATTTCTTTATAATATTTCTAAAAATTTTTTAATACAGTTTTTTTAAATTTCAATATTCTCAAATTCCTAATTTTCCAAATTTCCAAATTTCCAAATTTCCAACTCTCCAATTTCCAAACCCACAATTTGGCAAATTTCTAAATATTTTTCAATATTTCTTTATAATATTTCTAAAAATTTTTTAATACAGTTTTTTTAAATTTCAATATTCTCAAATTCCTAACTTTCCAAATTTCCAAATTTCCAACTCTCCAATTTCCAAACCCACAATTTGGCAAATTTCTAAATATTTTTCAATATTTCTTTATAATATTTCTAAAATTTTTTGAATACAATTTATTTAAATTTCAATATTCTCAAATTTCTAACTTTCCAAATTTCCAGATTTCCAACTTTAATTTCCAAACCCTCAATCTGTCAATTTTCTAAATATTTTAAGATATTTTTTATAATATTTTGAAATATTTTTAAGTACAAGTTGTTAAGTACCAATATTTCCAAGTTCACAAATTTCTAAAATCCATTAAGCCTTGCAGAGTGTTAGCATTATTAGTGAAGTTAGGAAACGTAGTCCACCCCAGAGAAAAATCCCAGTTACGCCAATGACGATGATTCATAGGGGAGTTCGTCAAGAATTCTTTCTACATGACCAACTGAAACTTGTACATTCTATGGTTTATTCGTTTCCTATAAATTCTCCTGTTCGCACGAAACACCTTAAACTGCGATTTTATTTTTATGTAGCATATTAATAATACATTTGCTACAACCGCTCCTACTCAACTGGATATTCATCCATTATAGACTAATCATCTTTAACATTACATAAAGTTACGTCACTTCATTTGTATGTTGTATTTATACTTAATATTATATTGTGCAATTCGACTTTCATCTGTTTCAAAACACACAAAGCAATTAATTAATTATTTGTTTCGCTTGTAGCGAATGTAGGTACGCTCTTGCAATTCTTATTTGTGTCAAGGACATAAGCGAAACTTGTATACTTGTCATCACGATGATTTTTCGTTAATACACTAAGAGAAAAATAAAATTGCAGATTTATTAAAACAATTGTAATTAAAGATTGAATGTATTTATAGTATGTGGATATTGTAATAATAAATAATAATTTTACTGTAATGATATTCGTAATTAATATTACTTATTAATTATTACAAATGTAATGCAGTAACATTATATGTATTAAGATAGGTATACGTAGATGTTTACACTGAAAAATTTCAATAAGTAATATATTATATTATTGTAGTATAAACATATAGTATCTACACATGTGTATATTATAATTAATATCCTGCTATGGTATAATTACTATCTAATGGAATGTAATATGTCATGTTATACATCATTTTATATAATTATGATACAATATAGAATAATGTAAAGTATTCCAATATATCATAATACTATACTATAGTATATAATATACATATATATGTGTATGTATAATATATTACTTATTGAAATTTTTCAGTAAAAACTTATATAAATATGGAAGATATCTTCATAAATAATTTATAAAAAATTCGATAAAAATTTATGTAACAACTTCTAAAATTATTCATTTAATAATATTCTGTTCAATAAATGGAACTAACATAATTAAAAAAAGTATTACATATATGTACATATATAACTTATTAAATGTATGTATAACTTAAAATATAATATTAATTATATGTACATATAATGTTAATAATGTAATGTAAATAATATAATACTAATATAATATAATATATTTAAAATTATATAATTATTTCACAATGTATGTATATAATATTATAGTACATATGCAAAGATTCATTGTTAAATATTATCTGTTCCGTTTCAATTTTAAATAAAGTTATTACAGCAGCATGAAGTGACATACTTTTTTAACCGACTGCATACACTTATTATACCTAGAGGGTTTTTATAAGTCAATTTATAAATGCACGTGCATTTATAATGCTTTTACGTAACACGACTTTCATTCGTTCAATTTCAAGATATTGTGATTGGTTATATTTTCGAGTACTGTTTGAAATTAAAACGGGAACAATATTACACGCGAAAAATATCAGAAATTAGATAAACTATGCGGTAATCAGTGCTTATACAAACATGCGATTATATAATACTACACCACCAATTTGCTGTTAACACCGAGCACTTCAGAAGTTCACTCTCTGAAAATTGTATTAATGGCACTTAAAACGTAGAGGTGATAAGATTCTGTAGTTTATGAATTGTTTCGTAATTGAATACAATGGTTCGTAATTGAAAATATGGTCGGATTTGTAGAATTTGAAAATTTTTGAATTTTTTAATTTGGGAAATTAGACTTTTGGAACCGTGAAAATTTGGAAATTTGAAGATTGTGACAGAGAAGTAGAATAGGAGAATTTCTGCATTTGGGAGACTAGGAATTTTGGAATTTGGGAATTTAGGAATTTTGGAATTTTAGAATTTTGGAATTTGGAATTTTGGAATTTGGAATTTTGGACTTTGAAATTTTGGACTTTTGGAATTCGGAATTTTGGAATTCTGGAATTTTGAAATTTTTGAATTTTGGAATTTTTGAATATGGGAATATGGAAATATTGGAATATGAAAATTTTGGAATTTCGGCATTTTAGAATTTTAGAATTTTGGAATTCTGGAATTTTGGTATTTTGGAATTTTGGAATTTTGGAATTTAAAAATTTTAGAATTTTGGAATTTTGGAATATTGAAATTTTGGAATTTAGAAATTTGGGAATGTGGGAATTTGGATATTTGGATATTTGGAAATATAAGAATTTAGCAATGTAAGAATGTAAACTTTTGGGAATTTGAATACTTGGAAATTTTGGAATTTAGGAACGCAGGAATGCAGAAATGTCGGAATGAGGGAATGTAGAAATATAAGAAAATAGTAATGCGGGAATGTAGTCATACAGGAATGTAGTAATGCAGGAATGCAGAAATATAGAAATGCAGAAATGTAGGTATCTAAGAATTTCGGAATTTGGGTATGTGTAAACTTAGGAATGTAGTAATGTAGTAATGTGGGAATGTGGAAATGTAGAAATGTAGAAATTTGGTAATTTAGTAATATACGAATTTATTAATTTTTTTTTCAAAAATGTAATTTTAAAAATACTACAATTTAATAATTTCAGAATTTCAGAATTTGGAGATTTCAAAAATATCAAAATTTAAAGATTTGAAAATTGAGAAATTTAACAAAATTAGAAGTTTTAAGATATCAAAATTTTAGCGTATAAACCAGATAATGTATTTACGAATCTGTACTTAAACGAAAGGTTTTCCTTGTAACGTTATGCAAATGCAATCTCTTAAAAATAGGCCAAAAGATTTGCGAAGAATCGAAGTATTCGGGTTTTCGTATAAATAACGGGTCGACAGGTGTCGCGAAGAAAGCAGGTTCTCTTTTACCGATTCACGTTCAGTCCTCTTTTAAATCAGTGCTGTATTTGTAATCCATCGATAGATTTCTAATTGTCTCGAGAGAAAAGTCTTACTAACAATGCGACGATTATAATCCGTCAGGTGAAAATCTTTTTGGCTGGTTTCAATTATTAATATAAAAAACTATATAGGTTTAAAATTAAACTTCTCGTCATCGAAACATTAATTTTTATCTCGAATTATCTTCATATTTATCAGTTTCATGAGTAATTCCGTTTTTACTCATAACGCATTAAAACTATTATCTTGCCAAGTAATCGACAATTACTTTTTATAACTCCATATCACATTTACAATAATTTCTTAATTTCTTCATTGAAGTTAACATAATTCTTTTGGAGATTACAAATTTCTTAGACGTTCTGGAAATTAGAACATAACCTCTTTAAAAACTCACAGATGTTCTTGAAATAACATTCCTTTGCAGAAACATATAAAATTATAAATAAGCACTGTAATTTTCGCAATAAATTTTATAGAAGCAACATTGCCAGACTTATTAAAACACCAAGAAACTTAGAGATATGTTTTTTTACGTAAACAAGATAAGAAATATCATTACTTATAATAATCTGATAGTGCGAACTGGGTTAACATTTCTTTTACTGAAAGTAGGTCAATTTCAGATCTCATATATCTCTAATATTTTTCATTGCATAAGTAACTCTTACATTGCGGTAATTGTGTGAGTTTGTACAGTTGTAAATTATACCAAGCTATAAATACATATATTATTACTAGATGCTTCGGTGTTCTACATTTTTTAAGTCGATTTTTGAAAAACTGTTGCATGAGATGTTGGACTCTATGAATGCACCGTTTGGTAAAGGGTACCACGATTCGATGACGCGTCCCTGGATACTGTCCCTCAACCTCAAGACCCGTTTCCGTGCTCCCTCAATGTAGCCCCAAGCGATACACGGGGTCCCATTCCGCGCAGAAGTGCAATGTACTCGATAATCCGAGTGCCGGAGATACGCGCATATTTCACGAACGCAGAAAACTTGCACGAGAATACCGACATCGACAGAGAATCAAAACTGAGAGGTGTATTTTCAAAACTCTCTGCGTCCATCTTGAAGCAATTTCAGATATTTATTGGGTTTAGTTTTGGATATTTCGATCGAAAATTTGGGTATATTTTTAGTAAAATATTACTGTTATAAAATATTAGTCAAATTATTGTTGAGAAGTTGATATTGAACAGTAATGGTAAAATTAGAGGTGAGATAATATTATTAATAGCAAAGTTACTGGCGTAGAGTTACTATCATGAAGCTACAGTAAAATTACTATTATGTTACTATTATAAAGCAATAGTGAAATTATTATTACAATGTTACTATTATAAAGTAATAGTGAAATTACTATTACAATGTTATTATTATAAAGTAATAGTAAAATTACTATTACAATGTTACTATTATAAAGTAATAGTAAAATTACTATTACAATGTTACTATTATAAAGTAATAGTAAAATTACTATTACAATGTTACTATTATAAAGTAATAGTGAAATTACTATTACAATGTTATTATTATAAAGTAACAGTAAAATGACTATTATAATGTTATTATTATAAAGTAATAGTAAAATTACTATTACAATGTTGCAATTATAAAGTAATAGTAAAATTACTATTACAATGTTACTATTATAAAGTAATAGTGAAATTATTATTACAATGTTATTATTATAAGGTAACAGTATAATGACTATTATAATGTTACAATTATAAAGTAATAGTAAAATTACTATTACAATGTTGCTATTATAAAGTAATAGTAAAATTACTATTACAATGTTGCTATTATAAAGTAATAGTAAAATTACTAGTATAAAATTACTATCGTAAGCAACAGTAAAATGACTATTATAATGTTACTACAATAAAGTAATAGTAAAATTACTGTCATAAAATTATTATTATAAAGTAATAGCAAAATGATTGGTATAAAGTTACTATCATACAGCAACAGTAAAATTACTGATGTAAAGTTACTTGCAAGTACAAATAAAAAAGAGTGTTCCTATCATTATTTAAATATAGATGGCAAATTTTAATAATATTTCCTGTACATAATCAGTTCTGACAGAGTACATGTAAAGCAGTCTTATTACTAGTTTATAAACGAAAAAAAATTCAGAAAATAATACTAAGAATTAGTAGAATTTAATACTTTTTATTATTCATAAAGAAATGATAAGAAAATATACTAAAACTTAATTTTCTAATTTAAACAGTTAGGTAACATGGTGGTATGAGTGCATTTGAGAAATGCTCAATTGTAAAGATAAATAGTGGAAAACATCGAGGAATTTTTATTATAATCATATTTGCTCCTTCGTCTACACGAAAATGATGAAATATAACACACATTTTAACAGGATAATGGCTTCTACTTAGCTCACTGCAAGCACATAACATGGCTTAAGTATGAAATATTCAAATTTTAAAATGGCCGATACGTTCTCCGGATATAAACATCGTTGATATTACAACGAATTTGTAACACACCAAACAATATTCGACGGTTCAACTAGCGTCAGATGTATACAAATTAACGTTAAAAATAAATAAACAACCGACAAGACATGAATATACACATACATATAAAAGTCAACACTTTAAAGAAAGCAAAACAAATTTTTGAAAAGGATCCAAACAAATTTTTTAATTTAAAATAAGAAACGTGTGAAGGGGTCATTTGACTGATTTTTTAGTTTTAAGAATCGTTATTGTTAGAATGTGTGGAATTTAATTAACCTTGTTAACTTGAAAGCTTGAATTTTCCGTTTGATTAATTCTATCGGAGTAACTGATGAATTTTGAATTTGAAATTTTTGTTGTAATCTGTATAGAAACAAATGTATGTCTGTCCTTTATGCATTACTACACCATTCATACGATCGCCATGAAAATTTGGGAAGTTGTTGAGTACACTCCCCAAGGTTTCTGGCATAGTACATCTATCCTACATTAACATTTTGACTGCCACATCACCCACATATGGATGACGCTTATCTTCCATACGAATTTATCATCTATATTATTAAAAATTTGTCCACTAACCTAATTGCAAATATTCGTATTAACTATTTGAAACTATGAGTAATAAATATAACAAAATATTATGAGAATATTGGGTAAGATTTGTTAAAAATAAAAATACCATCTAATATAATTTTCAACTGCTTCTGTGTGGCAGTCAACGTGTTAAAAGACACAATCTATATTAATTTTTCGAGTTTCCTTGAATTTCCTTTGTTCTGAGATCGCAACAACGCGAGACGGGCAAGCTAGTGAATTAATAAATAAATGACGTTACAAATGTAATAACGCTTTTGTAAACTAGCGAATTTTTATAAAAAGAGTAATAATTCATTGTACGCAAAAATTGCAAAATGACATCAATGATATTCTTACGCGATGAAAGAAAAGAACAATAGTATTATCCGTAACAGTAAACTAGCTTAAAACGAAGTGAGTGTATAATTTTTCCCAGCAGTGATACTCTTCTACACTATTGCAGACTTCACTTGGTTAATAGTACTGTTACGAGTTCGAAATTTCTAGATTCATATAAATTCCACGTAATTCCGGTACATTGCACAACTGTAACAGGCATTCAATTAATAATTTAATTTCATGTTTATACTCTAATAAAATTTTTAAACGATACCGTTGATACACCGATAATATAAAAATGTGTTAAAAAATTTATTAATTCAAATTTATTATAAAATTATTTCTGGTATATACTAGACTGGGTTGTTTAAAAGATTAAATACAATATTATTCATTTTTTTTCAATAAAAATTCACGTTTAACAATTTGGTATTACTAGCTGAATGTTCTGTCAATTTTAAGCAGTAAAAATGTGAAATTACTTTAAATATTTTTTGAACGTTTATACAATCTTCACTTAATCTTACTATCTCTCATTTTTTTCTTATTTCATTAATAGTGAACTCTCGTTATATTAGCAACTTTAACTGAACTTTCACGGACATTAATCGCGCTTTCCTATCATTGTAAAGCATGGAATTTACGGAAATCGCTGAAATATCAAAGGAGAAAGCTATACATATTTCATAAAGCTGTTCCATATTTCCTAAAGTTTGTAAACTTCCGACTTTTCAAATTTTCTAATAACTTGAAAATTTCGTACTTGTATATTTCTATTGTTTTATAGCAAATGGTCAAATTCATAAATTACATTAGCAAGTTTCTATATTCCCAAGTTTTGAAATTATTAAATTATAGAGGTAAAAAATTTCCAAATTTTTAAATGTTTACATTTCAAAATTTTTTAATTCCTACATTCTCAAATTTCGAAGTTTCCAAATTATCTAAATACCCAACTCCTTGAATTTTCGAATTCGAAGTTAGCAATTACCAATACCAAAATTTCCAACCTTCTAAATATCTAAATTTTCAAATTCAATCTTCAATTTTCCAAATTCTCAAATTGACAAATCTCCAAATGTAAAAATTTCCAAATTTTTGAATATCCAAATGCCCAAATTATAAAATCCCTTATCCAAGTTTCCAAGCCAAGTCCAAACACAAAAATTTCTAAATATCCAAAGTCCCAAACATCCAAAAGCTCACAATTTGAAATCTAAAAGTCCCAAAGTCCCAAATTACTGAACTTCCAAATTCCAAATCCTAAATCACAAAATCACCACCAAATCTTCTAATTGCTTGTTGAATAATCATTGCAATTACGAGGCCTAACGTTATCGTGATGAAATAATATTATTTTCGTGTTCACCAAACTGTGTCGTTTAAACTTTAATTTTTCATCAAAAAATTGCTGTACATAGCTGTTTACATTAACCGTTACATTGTTCTAGACATGTAAGTATGTATCTATATATCACAGAATTATTTCTAATAATTCATTTAGCAAGACTAATAGGAAATTAAAAATCTGAATTGTTATTATATAACTATTACTAAACGTTAGGTAAATATTAACTAGCAGTAATAACTGTTGTACCCTAACTTATCGATTCTTTGTTATAATTATTAGCATAACTAAGAAATAATAGGAATAACTAAGAATGGTTTTCTTCTAAGAAAGTCATTAGTAACCACGCTTTATATCGCCACGCATAAAGTTGCCATGCATTGTATAGATAAGCGCTGTATCTCCACGTGTTAGATCACATGTCATACATAGCCACGCAATATATCACCATACATTATATCGCCGCATATAATTCTTTAATTGTAACCTATTTAACAAAAGTTGCTTGCAAACTGAAATATGTTAAAAACATATGTAAATGTAATGACGATTAAAAATAACAATTAATGTTAATTCATGAGATGACCTAATAATCGCACCCAAGATTTTACATTGTGAGAAATGAATTTGACCGTGAATGATTAATTGTGATACATACATCCCTTCCCACACCATAGAACGGAATGACTGAAGTAAGTTCCCATACGATTTCTACCTTCTTTTCAGAGCCTTCTCGAGCGTAACCACTAAATGAACTTGAACTTGGACTTGAAGAAGTATAGGGTTATACCTGCAGACAATAGTATATCCGGATTAACCTAACCATTGGAATAAATTTAAATTTTATTGCGATTCTACAATGTTTAAATTATTATCAATTTCGATAATAAATTACCCTCACTGATCGTGAATTATCTCTTTGTTGCGTGATTATTCCAATTTTGAAGAATCCTCCTTTGAACTCTATTATCATAATTATCGTTAGTAATCAATTGTACTAAAAAATTAATTAAAAAAAAAAAAATGATATAATGCAACATTGTAAGACTCGATAAAAAACTTATTATGAAAGATAAGAAATAATACTTTGATTATAAAATTTACTGTTTACTATAAATTACTGCCTATAAATTGCATAAAAATTATTTGTTTAATGAAGGAAAGAAGTATTATTTTACGTAGCATAAAGAAGTGTTAAAGTCCGTGTTAATTAATCGTCAGTTATAAAAACGTTCGACATTAAGTGTGCAGGTATGTGTAAAATGCGAAGCTGGGTGGTAAAACTTATGACCTGAAAGAGAAAAATAAACCTAAGATAAAATTATTGATAATTAATCGATGTTTTGCAGCGATGCAGTCCTCTACCCTTCGTTACAGCTAATGATTCATAGTGTACTGTATATGCTTTGTAGCGTAAGTATATCGACCCCTTGCATCTGCTGCGTTCGATATGTGGGGCGAGCTATCGACAAGGACCGTATTACGGATCGTATATCGAACTCGAGTTTCTATTCTTGTAACCCGCACCTTTACACCTATACAAGTATCCACACACTTTTATGTGTTTAAACGACGCTATCGCATTAATTATCGTTTCTTTCGTAAATGATTTTTATCCGAGTCAATTCATTCGATTGATACAGATTTTCACTCTGATAAAACAGTGATAAACTAAACTAATTTCGAACGTAACTATCTCGCGGATTATTTTGATAATTAGAAACAATTCTTTGGCGCGAAATTTTAAATGTGTCGGTAGAAGCTTTGGCGCGAAATTTGAAAATTTCAACTCTACAATTCTTTTCTCTGTAAATGGTGAAAGTTTTATTATTACCGCTTGTAGGCATTAAAAAAACTTTAATTTAACAATTACTACACAAGAATTAATTTCTTTTAATTTTCTTCATTCCTATGTATATTGAAAACTTTCCAAAAATGAAAGGTAACTTTATTAAGTTCTAATTTCTACGACTAGCTTTTGTGTATGGGATAGTTGTATCAATTAATGAAACATAAGATGAAACTACCTGTTTTCACCGAGAAGAGATTTGCTCTCAAAAGCGTTATCTTTATCTCCAGATACAATAACAAAGACTTGTATTAAAAAAGATTGTGTATCTTCATAATTAGTCTAGTTACGCGAAACTGATTTGATATTATCATTTATCGTATTCACAAAGAAGAAAATCTGAATACAGTCAAAATTTTCACCGTGATCACGAGGATGACCCGTTAACGTCCTCTTTTTTCAAGATCCTTTTTTCTGAACAAAGCAACCCATAGAGGAGGTGAACCACCAGCTCCTCGTATTAAAAGAGACCACGTGTGAAGCTTAATTTCTATTTCTGTACCATGTTCTATATTCGGAGTCTGTTCTCATTTAACGTTCATCTTTGCTGCACATGCAAAGTTTTTATTACGCTCGTTCTTCCCAAGGAAATTAATATACCAAAAATGTTGAGAATACTCGTGTTCGGAAAAAGCTCCGACTAATAATTCTAACGAGGATTAATGTGTATTTACAAAAACATAGAGCAATAGTGTCATTCCTGAAATTTTATGATAGCCATTAGTGTCCAGGAGCGATTTGTATCCCCGTTGAAAACAGGAGCTTAGAAATGTGTCTACACGTGTAATGCGCCAGATATATTTATCGCGATGTTCCAAGTAAAACTCTTCAATGGGAAGTGTTGAATTGTCGCCAATTTCAATTGTTTTGCTTGATCGCGAAAGGCTTGGCATTGAGGTAAATAGGTGAAAGACGAGGAACTGGTAGAATACAAGTTGGTCTTCCGAATTTGGCGATGTATGAAGTAATTATATAACACTTGATGACTTAACATATAGCTCTACATAACACATCGCGATTTAACATACATTCTATACAATAGATCATAGTGATGTAACGTATAGTTCTAGAATACGGTCGTCATTAAAATTGTAGCTGTACAATGCGGGCCGTTCTAACGCGAGTCGATTTAGCACGTACTCATATATCGCGTGGCGATCTAATACGTAACTATGTTACACGTACATGTGGCGATTTAATCCGCGGCATTGTATAATACTGGATAATTTTACATTGCGTAGTTTTATATAACGCGTGATCTAACGCGTAGTTCTATATAGCGCGTGGCAATATATTGTGTAGGTATACAACGCACGGCGATCTAACATGTAATGTCGTATAACACGTGGTGATTTAACGTGAAACTGATATAACGTATGGCGATGTAACATGTAAGTATACAACGCATGGAGATCTAACGTGAAATGCCATATAACGCGAGGTGATTTAACGTGAAGCTAATATAACGTGTGACGATTTACAGTGTAACTATATAATGCATGGCGATCTGATACGTAGTTATACATAATGCGCGGCAATATAATGCGAGGCAATATAACGCGTGGAAAGATGACATGTGGTAATTTAACGAGTATTTTTATAACGCACGGCGATTTAACGCATACTTCGACGGCAATATAATGCGTGGTAATATAACGCGAGGCAATATAACGCGTGGCAATATAACGCGTGGCAATATAACGTGTGACAATTTACAGTATAACTATGTAATGCATGACGATCTCATGCGTAGTTATACATAACGCGCAGCAATATAATGCGAGGCAATATAACGCGCGGCAATATAATGCGAGGCAATATAACGCGTGGAAAGATTACATGTGGTAATTTAACGAGTATTTTTATAACGCACGGTGATTTAACGCGTACTTCGACGGCAATATAATGCGTGGTAACATAACGCGAGGCAATATAACGCGTGGCAATATAACGTGTGACAATTTACAGTATAACTATATAATGCATGACGATCTCATGCGTAGTTATACATAACGCGCGGCAATAAAATGCGAGGCAATATAACGCGTGGCAATATAATGCGAGACAATATAACGCGTGGCAATATAACGTACGGGAGTTAACGCGTACTTTAATGGCAATATAACGCGTGGCAATATAACGCGAGGCAATATAAAGCATGGCAATATAACGCATGGCAATATAACGCATGGTAATGTAATGCGTAGCTATATAACACGTACTTATATAATTACACGTGGCAATATAACGTGTAGATATGCAATTGATGGTGATCTAATGGGTAGTTCTATATAACGCGTAATTATACAACATGCGGCAATATAAATACGTGGCTATAGAACGCGTGGAGATTTAACATGTGACTATACAGCGTGTGATAGTTTAACGTGTACTATTGTATAACGCATGACTATACAGTACATGACATTTTAACCTGTAATTCTATATAACGCGTGATATTCTTACGCGTAGTGTTAAACAACATGTTGCACTTTAACACTTAGTTTTATATAACACCTAGCAATTTAACATTCAGCTATATGAAGCATGGTGATACAATGTTTAGTGATCTCATATTATATTTTTATATACTATGTAACAATATTTGAAATAACGTATTACCCATCAAAAACAGTATAGTATTTCAATTAAAATTAGCATCGAATTAACATACAGTGCATACACGACTATTCTCCTAAAAGGAGGAATATGAAATGTCGCATAAAATCCCGTTTCTCTGGACAAATATTTAGGTGAAGGGTCTTAAAACTTCTAGATACGAGCCTACTCCCTTTCTTCTCTGTCTGCAACTCCCTCGTCCCACTGGAGTAAGGATTATGCCCTGTGCAGTATCCAGCCATTCAGCCGGTAGTTTTTGCCTGTCGACTTAACGAACCTACCACTCCGTTCCAGTTTCATTCAACCCAAGTTTTTGCTGCAACGACAATCGTTCGAATTACGAGACCATTTAGGATGAATGAAAGCTGGTCAGAGTGTGTACGACATCAGATGAAATTATGTTAGAACGTGTCATATATTAAATGATCGATTTTAAGGTATAGGAAGTCTAATATGATTCGTCTGTCCTTTGTTGTATGCGCTTCTAAATTTAGACATTGACGGTAACTAGGTAGGAAACAGGGTGGGTCTACCCGCACCCTGTCTAATATAGATTGGCTCTTTTGTGTAGCGAGGGACGTAGGATGCAGGACGCAGGATATCTCTAGTATTTTATATTAGAACTTCAGAATTTTCCCGACTATACATTCTTTGATTTCTACATTTGTAAGTTTATCAATTTTCAAATTTCCTAATAGTCAAATTCCCAGTTTCCAAAGTCCAAAATTTCGAAAGAACTAAATTATAATTTAGAAATTTCTAAACTTCTAAAATTTCAATTCCTAAATTTTGAAATTTTGAAGTTTTCAAAATTCCCAATTTGGCAAATTAATAAATTTATAAAATAAATCTTCAGTTTTTGAATTCCTAAATTTCCAGGGACCCAAATTTTAGAATCCTCAAATTCTAAATTCCAAAATTCTTAAATCCCTAAATTTTCAAATTCCCAAATCTCCAAATTCCTAAATTTTTAGATTTGTAAATTCTCCAATCCCCATATCCCTAAATCTCCAAATTCTCAAATGATCCAATGTAGATATTTCTAAATTTCCAAATCTTCCTAAATTCTCAAATTTCCAAAATTTCAAATAAGCTAAATAGTCCAAAAGTGTACAGTGTACTATTTTCCACCGATACAAACATTACTTAATAGAGAGGTTAAGTATATTATGGTAAAATATCTTAAAATATACATAAATATATATAAAAATAAATTATTGTATGTTTACTGTCCCGTATGCACCAACACGATAATAACAATGAAATTTTTTCCAATATGAAATGTTCTTCCAGTACGAATCGAAATGCATAAAAGGAGAGAAGGTCCTCGAGGTGTCTTGTCCTTCGACGAACCTGAAGAGTCAATCGGTTCTGTCTACCTGACGAAGCGGAAATGGCTATTTATAACCACGAATGCTTCTTGAATTCTTATTTACAGTTTGTGAAAAGGGCCAGTTGAAAATGCCTTGCATTCACAATTAGTGAAGCTTCGTTCCATTCGAATTCATTCTGTTTAATTAACTGTTAACCATCGTGACACAAAAATGTAATATACATGGTATATTTTATGTATCGTGTAATTTAAACTTGGGAATAAGGTAATTTTAGGGGTTAGGTATTAAAAAGTATAAATATACAATAAATTCGAGTATTCGGTTTTGAAATCAGGTAATTGGGGAATTTAGAAAGTTGGAAATTTGAAAGTCAGAAGGTTAAAAATTTAGAACTGAGGAAGTTTATGAAGTCAGATATTAAAAAATAAAAATATATAGTGAATTTAAACTTTCAAATGTAGAAGGCCACTGAGAAATTTGAAAAATCAGAAATTTTGAGATTCGATAATTCGGAAAATTTGAAAGTTAGAAATTTAGAAATTTGATAATTTGAAAATATAGAAATTACAAACTTTCTAATTTGAAACCTTCCAAACTTTGAAATTTATAAATTTCTGTTCATAAATTTAGAAATGTAAGAATTCAATTTTTTAGAAAACAGAAATTTAATTATTAAAAATTAAAAAATTTTCTAATATGAAATCCATAAGTTCAGGAATGCAGCTCTGCTGACGTCCGATACGCTAATATATATTTATCCCTATCTAGTGAAACTCGCAAAACATTTATTTAAAAAATAATAGCATAGGTGAAAACTGTTTAGACAGATAAGAATGATGCAGTCTTTATTTATACATATATCGATATATGGAGAGATGAGTGAAAGCTCAAAATTTATTAATGAAAACTCGTTTAACTACGAGAACGACCTACATGTTATCAACAAGTGACTATACTGATAGAGAACTCTCACATGTATAGGGTGAGTTAATTGTAATCAACTATAACGCGTGGAAGCCAGGCTTCAAAACGTTTAAGCTCTCTTCCGATTAATTCGAACTTCCTCAGAGTGACACATATATTAAGGATAACGATAATATCGTTAAAAAGAAATAAAGAGGAATAAAACGTGTTTAAATCTTATGATACGTTACAGTCATTACATATGTTGAAAAAATAGAGTGTAACATTTGTATGAAGATAATAAAGTCTGACAACTCTGTGACAAATATGATGATTTCAAAAGTAGCCATACAAAAAATAAAGAGGTAAATATAATTGGAAAATTAAACTTCGAGTCAGGGTCAGATTAACTCTGTTAAAATTAAATATTACCTATATTAAAACTTAAGTAATGATATACATTATATTTATATGTACACATATATGGATATACAGTTATCAATATATACTATTTATTATATCATGCATTACCGATTAAATTATACTATATTTAAATACATTAATTAATCAATATATAAATTAATATTAATTATTAAATAAATTGATATAATAAATTAATTAATTAATTACAGTCTAATAAATTAGACTGTAAATTTAAAGACTAAGAATGATTATATTTTACTATAAAGTATTTCTTGTGTATTATAGTCCTTAATGATAGTTAAATATTAATAAAAATGATGGTCGCATGTCTTACTCAAGAATAAACTAATATTAAAAATAAATCAATAAAATTAATTTCAAATTTAATTATTGTTGATTAGCAGTTATGAATTATTTAATTAACTTGAGTCAAAATTTGCAATACCTTTCATCAAAGAATTTGAAATAGTTATTACATGAAAAATCGTAGACTACCTTTCAAAATTTCGATAATAAGCATTGCCAAAGATACATGGATAATAGACAGAGATAAGAACTAATAGCTTTTTTACTACCACATACCATCACATTAGGGTAAAGCATTTGTTGAATGGGGTATAATAATTGATTAAATGATTGCATTAATCACTGCATTTACTAATTTCTATAAATACTATTTCTATAAATGCATTTTCGAAAGTCCTAAATAATTAATAAGTAATAAAGATCGGTTGAAAGATAGTAGTGTGAACACAAGATTTAAAAAACTATAGTATCAATCATAATTATACAGAAATAAATACATTACAAATCACGATACTATTTATTTCTCTTTTATTGTACTACAGTACCGGTCATAGCTAGAATATCGTTAATACTTAATAATTAACAGAATTGTACTATTCCGAATCACAATACAATTTATTTCTTTATAGTACTACAAAGAGCAGTTCCGAATACTGTTATACATGACTGTACATAACCTGAAGAGGGATGATTCTCGATACGAAAATAAAAAAAAAAGTAGGTCCATTCCGGTCCGTAGCCAATGAGTACGAGTGCTGAATTAATGCTCATTTTTGGCGATACGCGTGTTTAGCTACTTTCGGAAAGGTATCCTTCGCAAATACAAAATTGTAGGTCATAGCATCAAGGCATTTAATATTTCCGTGAATGGTAAACGATCAGAGGAGGGATCTCCTCCAACTATATACAGATAAGGTAAGACCTTGCTTTCCTGAACAAGGACACTGGTCGTCTTACCATGTAGACAACATACCGTTCTAGCTACACAGCTGTTCCACTTTCATATGCAACGAGAACGGTGCACTTGGCCTAAAACGTAAGTGTCTCGTGTGTAACCAACACTCACAGATGTGAAAACTATGGCAAATGTAAATTCATCGGATAGTTTCTTTCCATTAGTAGCTTTCTTCGCAAGATTGCACTTCTCTTCGAATTACTCGGTATGAGGACAATGCGGTTGTGAGAACGGAAAGACAGAACGATACCCTATCGGTTTTTTGTTGTAACGCGTTTCATGGAAGTTGTTTCAAATGCCGAACACAGGTAATCGTGGTCCTTTATATTCTTTTATGCGGGAATTATACTGGAATACTATATTCTAGAAATTTGAGTAGTCGGAAATTACATAAGCACCTACACCTAGCGAATATAACCTAAATGAAGTCAGAAACCTAATATGGCGTCAGTACACTGCGCATGTCACGTAAATTGCCGCGAATTTTGAATTATCAGAACAGTCCATTTATTATTTATCTTCTTTATAATAAAAAATCTCGCTTAAACAGATAGCTTATTTTCACTGTAATAAAAATTACGGAAAAATAAATGAGATCTTGCATGAGAATATCATCGCTAAACATTCTGAAAACACAGAATACCGTATCACTTATTTTTTCGTACTTTTAGCATTGACAAAAATTTAGATGTTCGACTTAAGTGAGATAATCTGTATAATAAATACTTAAGAACAACCAATAGTTTTTCACAATTTCTACGTGAAAAATTATATTAATTGTAAAATTTGAATAAGTAAATAAAAATGTATGCTCTACCGAAAAAATGTATAAATATAAAATAAAGACTATTTAGTTCTTGAAGATTATTTTTAATAATAAAACCTAGATTTATGAAAGATAACTTTATTTTTTAAGAATTCTTTCAGAGTTTTTATTCGACTGATGAGTAAACTGACTCATTCTCAGCGTCACATAGTATTTAATCGAGTAAGCCAGCATATTATCAGCACGCCGCATGCAAGGGAATGTAAATCTGTATACGGTTCACTGCATTACATTCACTGCTTTTAAATGAGCACATTGAATGTACATATTTATTGAAATCAACGTTCGATAGCATCAGTCGTTTAGGAGAAAAATTTCATTACAGTGAATGAAGTTTCTTTTACATTATAGATTTACAAATTCTGATATGGGCAGTTTTGAGTCACTTGGTAATTTATAAGTATTACACTTTGAACGCTTTTTTACTTATAACACATAATATGTACTGGTTCGGACATGTGTATAAAGACTTTAATAAGTTGTCGCTTTATTGGTTTTTGGATATTCGTCATAAACTGGTAAAATCAAAATATAAATTAATATTATCGTGGTATAAATTATAGACATATAGTAATAAATGGTGCAATTATATGGTTATGATTGTAAATGAAAAATTTGAAACTTGAGGATTTAAAAATTCTGAACTTTGGAAAAAATGTGGTGATCTGAAAAAAGACTCAGAAGCTGTAAATTTGAAATTTGAAAAATTTAAAAGCTTAAAATTTGTAAATTTAAAATTGTTACAATTAGTAAATTTTTTAGTGCTAAATTTGTAAATATAGCAACTTAGAAATTTGAACAATTGTGAGTCAATAAATTTGTATGTCTGATAATTTGAAAATGTGAAAATTCGAGAATTTGAAATTTGGTATTTACAATGTCAGAAGATTAGTAATTTGTGAAATTGTAAATATAAAAATTTAGAAAGTTAAGTTATAAAGATAAAAGTTAAAATTTTACAAAAAGTATTTTAAATTTAAAAACTAGAAAATTCAGAAACGTTTACATAATTTGATTTCTTAAATTTATTCTTCGCTAAAGAAAATCTATGTTGTAAAGTGCACACGCCACACGAAATAGAAAAACTGGTGCGTAAAAACAAGATAGCGTTAAAAAATGACTTAATTTTCACCTGTGTTTTTTAACGCGATGTTATAACGGAGGTTACTTGCATAATAAAGCAAACGATGTAGAATATCTTATGCCGATTGACAATATGACATGACTGATGGAAACCTCAAGACTGTGCTAGTAAAAAGAGTTACTAGTTCAAGAAGTTTGCAGACTGGTTATTTCTCACGTCATAGTCTAGCGTATACATTTCTCAAAAGGAAACAAATTGAGACCAGAACTCGACCATCGTTTCACCGCAAAACTCGACACCAATGGTAAGGAGGAAGAACCGGAATAAATTTAGCGTTGTGCAAAGTAAACGAACTCTGAATAAAAAGAAACAACTGCAATTTACCATCTTCTTCAATCCTGTAAAATTATTAAATATTTATGAACAAATACTCCTAATACAATTTTATTTGAATATAACTTTTATAAAGTTTCAAATTTAATGAAATCAAAGATACAGTTTACAATTTATAAATTATAATTATATAGCTACAAAATTATAAATTATATTATAAATGAAAAATATTTACAAGTGAATCAAAGTATTTTTACAAAGTTATAAAAGTCATAATTCTTTCAATGCTTATCATTACTCAATTAAATGTACATAATATGAAATTGTGAAATGTACCTAATACAATTTTATTTGAATATAACTAAATTTATAAAGTTTCAAATTTAATGAAATCAAAGATACAGTTTACAATTTATAAATTATATTTATATAGCTACAAAATTATAAATTATATTATAAATGAAAAATGTTTACAAGTGAATCAAAGTATTAATTTTATAAAGTTATGAAAGTCATAATTCTTTCAATGCTTATCATTACCTAATTAAATGTACATAATGTGAAATGTACGTAATAGAATTGTGAATGAAACTTGCAAATATAATACTCAATTATTGACAACTAATTTTTAAGAACTTACTAATGATGAAAAATAGTACAGTAAAGTTAAGTCATTAATCATGTTACTTTACGTGCAGTAATTACTACTAGGAAAATTTTCCTTTATAATGTACTCATTATGAAATAATATAATCTTATCTACTTAATCCGAGAACGACGAAGTACTTATATCAATCTTTGCGTGTACATAGTTCACTTGTAATCGTAAATGAAAAAAAAAATATTAACTTCGAATTCCTTATTTCGAAATGATGATCGAATCTGTAAATATCAATGCAAAATTTCTTGGAACAATATCTGAAATCATTAAGATAAATAAAGTCGCAAGAAATGATACACAGGTATCTTATTTTTATTTCGCGAAAAAGACTGTTGCTGTCTTAATACTAAATTCCGTGATAAAAAATACCATTTTTGGAAGGTAGTATTAACTTGCAAGCAACTGGGTAAATTTAAAAAATTTCGTTTTAATTGAAATCGATTTTTACGGAATTATCGAACAATTTTATTGCAGTAACTCTGTAATTGGTTTATAAAATCTTTTGCGGTGATTTTATACATTTTTTATTTCCTAATGTTTATTTTTATTTCGGACAATATGTTCGTAACTAAAATTGTTTATTTTCAGTAAACATTTTCAGATTTTAATGTTTCCAAAAACCGAAACTCCAAAATCGCTGAATCGTTAATTTTTCGAATTTCCTAAATTTTCAAATTCAACAAATTTTAATGTTTTTAAATTAAAAATCTTTTCAAATTTTTCATTTTTCACATTTTTTTTAAATTCAATTTTTCTTAAAAATTACTAACTTACTAGATTACTAGATTACTAGATTACTAGGTTACTAGGTTACTGGATTACTAGATTACTAGATTACTAGATTACTAGATTACTAGATTACTAGATTACTAGATTACTAGATTACTAGATTACTAGATTACTAGATTACTAGATTACTAGATTACTAGATTACTAGATTACTAGATTACTAGATTACTAGATTACTAGATTACTAGATTACTAGATTACTAGATTACTAGATTACTAGATTACTAGATTACTAGATTACTAAATTACTAGATTACTAGATTACTAAATTACTAAATTACTAAATTGCTAAATTACTAAATTATTAAGTTACTAAATTTCTAAATTTCAAGAATCAAAAATTTCCATAAACCGTACACACCGATGCCTATTTATGTTCGGCGGACAGACGATCTTCCCATTAAAATCATAAAACACATTAAAAAACACGAAAACTCCAAATAAGAAGCGATTTTGAAAAACGTGTCACGTTAAAACGAGAAGCATTGCAAATGCCTTGCGTCGAAGTCTCGTAAGCTACTCGCGTGGCAATTTGAATAAGCGGAAGGACGAAATGATCGTTTTTGGTAATCCAAACGATTCATGGCCGTGTTCCAAATCCTTGATTTCCTGTGAACGCACACGGAGATACGTATGTAAGAAAACGGAGTCAAGAACACAAATAACCGGTACCGTGTACGAACACATTCGTTTTACCGGTTGTCTACCTGTTCTGGGTCAGTTGCGTGTGCAAGGTCAAATCCCAAGAATTTCCAGCGTCATTCGTCAGATCACCGCGAATCTTGTATCGGTTAAAACGGAATGGACGTCATTTTTACCTTTGATTTGTTGACTCACTAGACGAATACTTCCTATCGACAACAGCAGATTCATATTTTTTTTTTATGACTCGTCTGTCGCGTGAAAGGTTCAAATCTTTAGATTTCAAGAAAATTTCCAAATTTTCAAAATGTTATAATGTACTAAATGAACATTGTATTTGATGCTTTTTTCTTGTTAATGTAGATTAGTGGTTAAAGTTTTAATTTTATTTTTTAGTTAATTTTAGCTTTTTTTGCATGTGAAATATTTTGTACATTCACAAATTCCCAAATTCCAAAATTTCCAAATTTCCAAATTCCCAAATCTCCAAATATCTGAATTTCCAACTTTCCAAATTCCCAAATCTCCAAACACTCAAATTTTCAAATCTTTAAATTTTGGAATTTCCAAAAATCCAATAACTGAGATTCAAAAATTTCCAAATTCTAAAACTCCCAAATCTTGGAATGTCAAAGTCTCCAGATAACAACCCAACGGCTAAAACGAGCAAATATTCACATTCGGAAATTCTAAAATTTTTAAATCTCCACAATCTCAATAGCATATATAGTAAGATTGCTAAAAAAAAAATGTCCACATACCATCCATTAAATTGTATTGCAAATAACAATGAAATTGTAAAAATTGGAGCGGCTTAATTGTAAGGTGCTTAACAATTATCTTATCAATGACTCGATAATATCGCTAGACAAAGAATTTTGTTACGTACGAGTTCTGTGAGTAGATAACATTATTTTCCAGTTATTTGCTACTACTATTTTACCACGAAAGACGTTCAGATTTGCTTGGAATAAAATTATAATAATTTCTTCAATTCTATAATTTGTACAATTCTCGTAGGTAAGAAAATTAACATTAAAATTGAAAATAAATTAAAATTAAGATTAAATTGAAATTAAAATTGGAATTAAAAGATTAAAATCAAAATTAAAATTAAATTGGCATTAAAACTGGAATTGAGAATGAAATTAAAACTGAAATCAAAATTATAGTAATATTAATAATAAAATTAAAATTCATATCAAAATCTTAATCAAAATCAGAAATATTAAAATTAGAAGTGTGCAAGTAATTTAAAATTGCCTCGATAAAATATTAAAATTTTTCAAATCAATTATTAAAAATTTTGTCAATCGTTTCAATCGTAAATCGTGTCAACTATATTCCACATCGACAAGAAACAATGTTCTCGCAATGGTTCTCAGAACAATGAAGAACAAGTGTATTACAAGATTAACGGCTGAATAAGAATAAATATATGCATGTATCAATGTAGTTTTTCAGATGAGTAGGCAATTACGACTACCCAGAAGTTTAGTACACTATAAATGAGTAAGCAGTGAATGAATAACGTATTCTGATTAACCGTTGGATCTTTTCCAAGAGTATAGTACCTTGAATCATCAACGAATTCTCAGTTAGAATTTTAGTGGGATACGAACAACAAGTCTCCTCACCGGCTATCATCGTTGTCTTTTATCGTCAGCTGCTCAAGACGACGTCACAGTTTCTCGATCTGACGAGCCATAAGTCAACACTAAATATAGTGTTCGCGTATTCCTCTCTGGCCAGATTCCTTGCATGCTTGGCAGTCGTCAACGAGGATCATGACTAGAAATGAATCTTGGAAAGTTACCTATCGTTCACGAGTAATTGCAGATTGCAACCGTAACAGATACATTACTTTCTACGAAAAAAATTGGTAATAATACAGCGAAATGTTCGCTTTAATCTCCGTGCCAGCACAGGGGTCACCTTGACCCAATTACGCGAATTAAAATAATAATGTAGAAGTGTAGATACAGGAAAACAATTTTTGTCCCTTAACCTATACTTATTCTAACCTTAACCTTAACCTCTTGTCTAGAAAGTTTTATATATTTATAGTACATTGCTTTAAATAGCATATGCACGTTAACTAATATATTTATAAATATGGAAAATGTGAAACAATATTTATACATTTACTCTAGATATAATTTATTATATACTTAAACATTTATTATATGTTATTTATACAGGCTGTGCCAAGAAAATATATGTACATAGGTATTAATATCATATATAGAAATAATAAAAGTGTTAGACGACTTTAATGTTGATGATATTATTTTGAACATTTACAAACTTAAAATAGTCAACATATTAGCTTAACATCAGTTAGTTTTAAATAAAGTATGTATACATTTTTGTGCATACTCTGTATTTATATTATATTTGGTATTATATTTACTTATTATGTACTATATTTGTTATTATATATAATTTAATATTTACTATACATTATTTATATTATGTATTTACTATATTTCTTATTTCTCCTATTACGTTCATTGTAATAAAAAATATAGAAAATGTATTTCTAAAGGCAATATAAAAAGCAAAACATCTATATAAGTATTTTCTTCTCTCTATGTTATATTTACATATAACAAAAAAATATATATTCATATCATATACACAATTATAGACCAAAATAAAGTTTGTGCCTCTACAGTGTTCATAAAAGATCAATTGAGAGCTAAAAATTTATCTGTCATTATAAAATGAAAAATTAAAGCTTGAGACCTCAAAGGAAATTATAGAATGAAGATACAAGATAAAAATACTTATGGGGAATAGTTTACCTCTCACTTAAAGAACAATTCAAGTGCCAAACATGAACAGCCACTTGGTTGTACCTTGAAGAGAACAGAAGTACCTTTGTGGGGCTCCCTTTTGTTCTCACCAAGAGAAGGTAAAGAAGTATGTACAAAGTATGTGTAATACACGAATCAAAAGAAATTAGAGTACTGCTTGAGGAATTTGTGACATCTATTGTTCTCATTTAAAACAGTCAAAATAATTAGCTATGTTCCATTAATTATTAACATTCTAAATGTTAATAGGGCTCATAAAAACTGTATACATGCTGAATATTTCTTTAAATATGTATTTATTTTTTACTGTGGTACGTTTGCAAATTCAATTACATTAATCCTTCTAATTCTCCTACTAATGTTAGTAGGGTTCATAAAAACTGTATACATGCTGAATATAATTTCTTTAAATATTCATTTATTTTTTAATGTGGTACATTTGCAAATTCAATTACATTAATTCCTTAATTGGCAAAATTGAAAAGTACTCAAATCTCCAAATTATTCAAATTTTCAAATTAAGACTGAATGTCCTAATAAGAACTTGATAACAATTCAAGTCTCTAAATTTTCAATTTCATTTCATTTTATGAAGATTCTAAGTTCCTTAATTTCCCAAATTCCTTAAATCCCAAGTTTTTAAATTTCTGTTTTCCATTGTTTTTACATAGTCAAATTTTTAAATCTACCCATCCTTATATTTCTACATTGTCAAATTCTTAAATGTGTACATTCCTAAGTATCTACATTGTCAAATATTTAAATCCAAATATTCCTTTGTTTCTGCATAGTCAAATTTTCAAATCTCCATATTTCAAAATTTCTGCATTATCAAATTTTCAAATTCTCATGTACCTATTATAAATTCCTCGTGTAAATTCGTAAATCGCAATATCGCGAATGTTCAAGTCGAATTGCAGCCTCTGCAAAATGGCGGATTCGCAAAATTCAAAATTCCGATAAGACGGAAAATATGAGACGTCGAAGATCATTGACCTCGTTTAGGCGATTTACGGATGGTTTCAATGTCCGTATAGAATGCACCCGGGTAGTCCGATGAGAAAGAACTTTAAGCACTCTTCTGGGTGGGTGCGTTGAACTTACCGTCGCATTCCGTATTGATTTCGGTGGCACTGCGCGACTGGAGCCAGACGTTACCTACGGGGCACGTGTCCGCGTAGGGCAGACACGCCCAATTCGAACTTTTCGAACTTGATCGCGATAAGATAATGATCTCACACGAGAAACTGCACTATTTTCGCTAAAAAACCACCGATGACTAAAACGTGGACATAATCGGTTAATCGTTATGCCGATGGCACAGCCGGAGCCTTACGCAAGGCCTCGAAGACCTTGAACGGGACCTTATTTGGTAAGCAAGGTCGAGGCTTTGCAGACCATTGGGTTTTCAGGCCGCCCACAATACACTTCGCCTTATGTGGATTTAATCCTTCTTATTGCGGACTTGTCCCGATAACATCTCGATCAAAAGTAAATAGACTAGCTATGCTACTTTCAGCAACGATCATAGAGTCTAACGGTTTCTCGCTTCAAGTTAATTCGTAATACCTTTCTGCACTTCGAGTTAAATTTGCACGTCTTCTATTTGCATCTTTTTGCAAATTCCTCGCGCAAATCAAATTCACTCGAGTTCGCCTTGAGTGGATTGTTTAAAAATTTATAACTTTGATTCCAGAGTCTGAGCGTATCAAGCTCCGTTGGTAATGTTCCGTTAGAAATGAATGCGATAAGTTACGAATCGCGTTAAAATGTGCATTGTTACAATATGATCGTTGAAACAATTAATGAGTGCAGAGTATATGCACTACATGAAACGCTCCGGAAACAAGGAAAATTTCGTTGCAAATCGGGATTTCATTAGCGTCTTTGACGAACAAGAATGCGATCAAAAATTGATACACCGGCTCATGTGACCGTGCCAACAGTTAGCGGACGAAATGTTTCCTTAATTGCCGCAATAAATATTCATAGAATAACGTGGCATGAAGTAATTGCACGTTCGGTTACTTCACGTATCTTTTGCAAACGTTTTCGAAGGTTGCATTGAACGAATAGAGGAGGAAGTGAGTTTTGGACAATAAACCTCCACAAAATACAGGAAGTGTTGTTCAAAGGAACACTATTATTTCTACCTCCATATTCGACAACGATGAACCTTGAAGGTTTTCTCAAAAATTCTGTGCAAGGAATATTTTCTGTGGACAGTTAGTGGATGTTAATCATTCTGTTGCAACTATCGCTCCTACGGATTGCTATAACTATTACACGAATGCATGCATAAAATTACCCTGCGAAAAAGGAAGAGATAGATGAATTTATGTGTATAAATATTTTCAGTAGCATTTTACGGTATTTTAGTATTATTACGTGCAATTTTTCTTTCGGAATAACTTTATATCGAATATTTTTATGGTAGTCTAATAAAGTGGGAATTGAGTTGTAAGAGTGAATTTAATTTGCAAAATAGATTAAGAGCTGCAGAAGGGTTAATTTGGAGCACAAAGCTGCATTCAGAGTATTATTCGAATAATCTTTGGATTAAGATCTCGAATGAAAGGATAACGAGTAATTTTGGTATCAGTTTTTGGAGAGATCTTAAAAATATGAAATTAGTAGACTACCTAACAAAAACATTTCAGATTGTTAAAATCTCTTGATATTTCGGTAACATCCTCAAGACCTTTTCAATTAGTGACTTTCAATAAATCTGATTTTTCTTCTATTCTCATTTGTTATATTTAGTTGAGATCTCAGAGATAAGATGAGTTTTACAAAGTAATAAAACATTTTTTTGTGTAAATTCTAATATTAACTGTTCCCTTGCAAACTGCTCTGTTTTGTATTATTTTTATAAACATACTTTTATTGTTGTCCCATTATTTATGCTTTCAGTTTCGAGATTATAATCTGAAAAATTTTCCTTTGACGCGTACGGATATTAAAGGAACATTATTTTTAACGTGATGATATAAGTAACGTCAATATATTAACGTACTTAGCACATAAATGTTCCTGCAGTATGTACTGAACATACAAATGAATTTAGTACATGTTTTTGGTAAATATATTATTTCGATAAAATCGCTATTACTGGATAATTTAAGAAACTGCATAGTAAAAAGCAGTCTAGGCGTTCCAAGGTTAGGGATAATGGCGACGTAGGGAAAAAAGGCATAGCGAATTACACGAGAGTCTTTCGAAGGAAAATGACAATGTAAGGAAAGAATGCAATATTCGAGCAAGTAGTGAATATTAAAATTTCTAAATTTCCAACTACAAATTTTCAAATTCCTAAGTTTATAAGTTTCTAAATTTCCCAATTTCTAAACTTCCCAATCACCAAATTACCAAATTTTCAGTTTTGAGAATTTTTCAAATCCCAAACTCTCAAATGTTCAATACAAAAATCCCCAAATCTCCAAATCTCAAAATTTCCAAATTTCCAACTACACTTTCCAAATTGTAAATTTCTTAAATCTCCATATCCCTTAATTGCTAAATTTTCAAATAAATTTCTAAGTTTAAAAATATGAAAGTTCCAAATCTCCAAATCCTCAGTCTCTAAATTACCGGGATAAATGGCCCCAGCACTCATACAAGCTAGATATATTGCATGATGACTCTTGAGTGTTGCAGCGAATGGTAGAGCCTCCTTACATTTTCCCTAAGGAAGCCTACCATACTCGACACTGTACAACTCATGAAGAATGTATACCTATAAAAGATATAGTGCACATGTGTCAACTGTGTTTTGAGGTTAGGTTAGAGTCAGGAGCAGCTCATCCTCCCATGTGGTACATTAGTGGTGTATATTTAAATTTCGCACGCGCATCAGATATAACGATTGCTTTTAATAGACACGTACAGATCATTAAATTTCGTACAACAGAAATAAAACCAAGAATAGAATTTGGCATGCCTTCATAAAAAACGGGTGCATAACCTAATACGATTTCTTATTAGGCACAAATGATTCACTGATTGTGTCATCGAAGCACTGTTTCGTCAAACGAGTCGTGACAGGTATATTTATAAAACTGTCCTGTTTTTTAAAACGTTCCTGTCGCAATACCGTACTTAAACGATTATGATCGATAGTAAATAGATATCGTAAAACAAATCTATAAAAAATAGTATTAACATCCTTGTCAAGGAACTCGTATGTAATTTGTTTAAAAACAGGTTAGAAAAAAATGTGTTGAGTATCGTACCCATGTAGACTATTAAAGTTTAGATATTTTTAGCACACAAACCATTTTGTGTATATGTTAAAGAATGCAAACATGATTTCTTAGTGTATGTACATACATGGTATTGTATTGCTTTATCAAATAATAAGGTACTTTAAAAACAAAATTGCTGTCTTGATATAAATAATGTATTACGAAAAGGTGACACGCGATATACGCTATCCGTACTTTGACGTTTTCGACACCACGTGGTTTTTCGTTCACAAGTATGACTTAACGTAGTTGACTGCACGAACACGCCTATCGATTTTGAAGCAGACACTGCACTCGCACACACTATACCATCTTTCGTCGGATAAACACGATCACACTACAATAGAACCGTACTGTAGGGCCTGCGTGATGCAGTATATATATTTAGTAGTCCAGTGCACCCTTAGCCGCGCCCTTGAGTCTATTTTTAGCTTGTTTCATGAAAAAGCCGACCGAGATGACGTATACTGTACAATAAGCGATGAGACAATTACCGACTTTGTTCTATTATCAAGCACGAGTTCATTTACCCATTTTTAAGAAATAACATCCTCTATACTATTATAGATCGAAGTTCGATCGATCAATATACATAAATAAATGAATTTGATGAAGCGACTTCCGGAGTCCACTTTGGTACTACTACATAATTACAAGTTATCATTCGATAATACTGAAAATGATATCATAACGTCATTTCGTAAAAATAAATCGTTAATCTTCTTCAGTGGGTGTCAATATCATGAAGAGTGCACAGGAAATATTTTGCACACGTATTTTTCAGTAATGTTTTATAAAGTATAACAAAATTTTAGGATCAAATGTGTATTCACAGTTTATTCTAATTATTTGATTTAATTGTGAATAGGAATATTGGACTTTCACATTTTAGAATTTTTTAATCGTTGGAACTATATGTATTTTCAATTTTAGTTTTCACAATTTTTACTTTTAGATCTTTGGGACTTTAGGATTTCTCAATTTTTGAGTTTTAAGTCTGGAACTTTGGTAAATATGGCCCACAGTAAATCCGGCAATGGAAAATTTCTGTGATATCTCTCTTCCTCTGACGTCTAAGCACGTGCTTATTTTATGTTAAATTATCCGTACGATATTTTTACTTATTAACATAATTAATATATGAACAAAAGGCACAAATAGAAATTATATAATAGTTTCCAGCGCATGAGAAATAGTGAAAAGAAAAATTTCTGGTAATACAAAAAGTTTTCTTTGTAAATGAAATTTGAGTAAATGACTGTCACACCTTAATAGACGGTGCTTCGTTTCCCATTAAGCAAAAGAAAATGTTGACCATTCCAAAGTATGTATGCATGTAACAAAACTTTTTCTGACTCATACCTACTGCCGGTATTAGTTCGCAAGCATGCATACACAAAGACCAATAATCTTCGTGTGTATTGATACGCACACTACACATAGAGCTCTGACGGTTAGTCAGGAAAGCCCTTACGCTAGTGTACGCTTCCAGAAGGCATTATGCTCCCCGTATCGTACAGTTTGAAGCGGCATTTGGAGAATCTAGCCGGCAGCCGACCAACGGACCAATCAACGAGCCGCTTTCGTTTTATGCCCATATATGGCAAGAGCTGTGAATCCGAGTGGTGGGGGAAGCCGGCTGGACGATTCCATTCTGACTCAGGGGTGTCCCTATACAACGATATAATAAATTATGCTTTTAACAGAAACAAATTATAACTTTCCTCCATATTTCTCGAACTTTCGTCATTGTATGAATCATACTTTTCGAATATGTTCAAAAAACAACAAGAAAATGTAGGAAATATATAGGATGATTTGAAACATTAACAGCATGTATGCCGACCACACCTTTGGGCGAGTCTACATGACACGGTACCGGCCACGATCTCACTCACAGTACTCGCAACTCGCAGCTCTCGAGTCTTGCTCTGTCGTGTCGATAGTATACTTGCGGTATCCTTTTGCCGATCAACGATCACCTATTACGTTGGTTACTTTCTGTTCTTAAAAGGTGAGTACGTATACCAAGTCTAATACATTAATATGAAACGTTTTGCGTTTATCTGTCATAAATTTCGACATCGGAAAAAAGATCGAGGACAAACGCCGGTGCACGAACAGCCATAACGATAGGCCGATGCTGTCCTTTGTCTCTGAATTTGCCTGGTCGTAGCGTGTAGTGCATAGTTTCGAAAATTCTTGTCCGTCAGTATTATACCGGAACGATCCGACAGGTTGTCGTCGCAAGTGGTTCCTGACGTGTACGCACTGCAAGACAGGTGGTCGCGACACGGTCGTTTATTAATAGCAGTACTCCGGTGCGTTACAGCACTAACCTACGATTATGCTTGCCCGTACTACGAAATGCGAGAGTAAATTTATTTTTGGTCGAAAAACGAGAACGCTAAAGAGCGTAGAATTTATTACGACAATACCTGTTCCTTGAGTAATACGTATTAGGTTGCCAACTAAATTCGCGACATTTCCGCTTATTTTGTTTGAAATTTCTTCATATTCCACCGTAAGGAAATTGAAAGATATGACAGAGTCTTCTCTATTGGAATAAATCTTGCGTTTATTAAAAAATTTTATTTGTTAAACTTTAATAAATAATTCTATAGATAAAAAGTGTGAAAGCCGCAAACTTAGTTGCCAACCTAATACTTTTCAATTTAATGCATGTACCTGCTTGGAATCGTTAAATTATAATTTCTCCCATTTTTCAATATAACAAGTTTAAAAATAATGTAACAAATTCAATCTTTACGTTAATACATTTACCATATTTAACCGTAGAGAAAAAATAATTTCTAGAACCCTGGAAAGACAGGTAGATTAATTATATTAAATATTTCCCATAAATATATCGTTAAGGTATGATCCCCAAATACTAATATTGAAGTTGACAAAAATTCATATACGTACATTTTATATTAATCCCTCTACGTTGATGGTAAAAACTTAGGGCGTCTTCCAAAATATGAGTGCTCATTGTCATCTTTAAAAAACTAACCAATTTTGAAAGCTGATTGGTTATGATTTGTGAATATTCGAGGGTTAAGTACAGTTTACGGCCAATGATCAAGATTTAAAATGACTTCGATCAGATTTTGGACGATCATGAGCATTCGGATTTGAGAAGACGCCCTTAGGGAAATAATATTTCGCGGAGAATACTGGAAGTACACTAGGTAGAACCGATTTGATTAGAGCTTAGAATGTAAAAGGAAAACTGCGAGTTTACCGGAAACAATTATTTAATACTCGAATGAATAAAACAAAATTCTGCTGACATTGAATATGATCGAAAGAGAGCTTACGTAGCGAGGGGGAAAAGCATTGGCAAGATCAGAGATGTGCGGTTCGTTCAATTTGGCGGATGCATTCACGAAGGGTGGTGAGACACACTTCGAGTGACGGAGGAGGGCGCGAGAGGGGAGGGGACAAACCCCTCCATGGTAGAGCACTTCCATATATGGTAAAGAAAGCCAGGATTGGCTGAGGGTGTCCTGCCCTTATTGGTCGATCGGTTAGTAGTGGGGATCCCGAACAACGACTCTGTTCATATAATACACTGCAAGCCGGCTGTCAGCTACATTCTGTGTTTGGTGCTAGATCGGGCGGTTGTGCGACAGTGTCACATCCAAAAACCCGAACTCCTTGTATATAACTTTTTTTATACGGAAAAAAGAAAAACGTAAGTTATCAGCCTTGAGTTCAGTGATAGATAATTCGCGATACAGCAGGCCAGTTGAAAGAAAAATTAAATCCCAGTGCAATTGATTAGAGATAGTGTGTGGGCGATAGGCAATCGCTTGTACATCCGAACGTGGATTTCCAAATCGAGAAGTGGGTGTTGTTAGGCTTACGATGCGCTTGTGCCATATTTAGTGTGTTTTGTGTCGGGGATATTAAATTATGATATGATAGTGTTCTTTCTCTGTAAAATACGATAGAAAATTTACGTCAGTGATATTTTGTATGTGAACGGAAACCTTTTCATGAAAAAGTACTGGTTTCCGTGATAGGAGATATTTTTCGAATAGTACTCGTGAAAATATCTATCATTAAAGTAAAAATCGTATTTTCGCTACGTTTTGTTTAAACAGGTATTAAATTCGAAGTCTGTAACAGTTAAAACGAATGTATTCTTCGAAACATGTCGGATATTGACCGTTTATGCCGGGGTAGGGCGGGGCAGGGTGCGGTTGTAGTTAACGGCAATTTATAATACACCTAGGAACTCCTTGAGTCACCATCTTTTTCAACGATTTTTCCTTTTATATTCAGAAATATATCGTGTAGAATATATTTGATCGAATAATCATTAAATTCTCTCCTTTATATATTTAATTTTTCTTACCTAAATAGTAGAGTGCTACGTGTCTTATGACGCCATCTTGAAAATATTTAAAATGTTTCACAACACATGGTATTCTTCTATTTGCCAGTTTTATTATATAATAATATAATACGAACAACACGACGACTCAATATTAAATTAAATTTTCATGCAGTACATAAAATGGAGTTAGTAGAACTTAGTTACTCCAAAACTGAATCATTTTTTAATCAGGGAATTACGAGTACTGTGAAAACATAAAATATTCAAATATACACAGATAGTAAATTACTTAAATATTAAATTACGTTTGCCGCACCAATATCGTTTTTTATAAATTTGGTCAAATTAAAGTACAAATTATTATTATAAAGTTTATCATTATAAATATTAAAAAAAAAAAGGCAAAATATGTAAAATCAGAAATCATGTATATGTACATAAAAAATATCTATTTTTGTATATGTATAGATATAAAAATAATATTTTTAAAAAGTCACAAATAGTTTTAAGAACAAAAAGTAAACATAATTTGAATTTATTTTTACTAACTAAATTTAAGGATTAATTGAACATTGTATATTTTAAGAGCAAAAATTATAATCAAATGATTAATACTTGCGTTATTTTTGCAGATAAATCAACAGACTAAACATGTGTGACGAAGAAGTTGCCGCACTCGTAGTTGATAATGGCTCCGGTATGTGCAAAGCCGGTTTCGCCGGAGACGACGCACCCCGCGCCGTTTTCCCATCCATCGTTGGTAGACCACGCCACCAGGGTGTCATGGTTGGTATGGGACAGAAGGATTCCTATGTAGGTGACGAAGCTCAATCAAAGAGAGGTATTCTCACGCTGAAATACCCAATTGAGCACGGAATTGTCACCAACTGGGACGACATGGAGAAGATCTGGCATCACACGTTCTACAACGAGCTGCGAGTAGCCCCTGAAGAACATCCAGTACTTCTCACCGAGGCTCCACTTAACCCTAAAGCTAACCGTGAAAAGATGACACAAATCATGTTCGAAACATTCAACACCCCTGCTATGTACGTCGCTATTCAGGCCGTACTTTCGCTGTACGCTTCCGGTCGTACCACTGGTATCGTATTGGACTCTGGTGACGGTGTTTCGCACACTGTACCAATCTATGAAGGATATGCTCTGCCTCACGCTATCCTCCGTCTGGATTTGGCTGGCCGTGATTTGACCGACTACCTCATGAAGATCCTTACCGAAAGAGGATACTCCTTCACCACCACGGCCGAACGTGAAATTGTTCGTGATATCAAGGAGAAGCTCTGTTACGTCGCCCTCGACTTCGAACAGGAAATGGCTACTGCTGCATCCTCTTCTAGTTTGGAAAAGAGTTATGAACTTCCTGACGGTCAAGTAATTACAATTGGTAACGAGAGATTCCGTTGTCCTGAAGCTCTCTTCCAGCCATCCTTCTTGGGTATGGAATCCTGCGGTATCCATGAAACTACATACAATTCCATCATGAAGTGCGATGTCGACATCCGTAAAGACCTCTACGCTAATACTGTTCTGTCTGGTGGTACTACCATGTATCCTGGAATTGCGGACAGAATGCAGAAAGAAATTACTTCCCTAGCACCATCAACTATGAAAATCAAGATCATTGCGCCGCCTGAGAGGAAATACTCCGTATGGATTGGTGGATCGATTCTTGCGTCTTTGTCTACCTTCCAGCAAATGTGGATCTCTAAACAAGAATACGACGAGTCAGGACCATCAATCGTTCACAGGAAGTGCTTCTAAGCGCATATTTGATATTCCTCTTGCATACTATCATTCCCTGAATCCCGAGAGCGGCCTCTGTCTCGTTTTACAGGCGGACGTAACATCAACTTCCGCGATAATTGTCTTTTGGTTGTAATTTAAGATACAGTAATGCCTTTGCTCCATTCATTTTTCATCATTTAATTTAGACACTACTGTATCTTAAACATACTTTCCGAATTCCTAAATACCTTTCCTATCCTCTATCAAATCCTTTGTATTATATATTCAAGTAACATTGCCTACGGTAACATCTAGCTAACCACCCTCACGAAAAAAAAAACATCTTTCTTATTACGATATTTCATTCTACGATCGAAAGTAATTTGTTGTAATATCAAATGTATTTGTCGATTCAACGTTCATGAATTTGAGCTGCAAAACATTGCGTAAATTATATCTTGGAATATCGTCGTTTGATGCAGAATAATCTTGATGCACGGAAGGTTCTTTAATTCTTATCCTCCGATTAAAATGCATTCCGCTACTTCTTTGCTCCGCGATATTTAAGACTTTTGTGTCAGTCTTTTGTGAATTCATTCCTAGCGGAGATAGGTTTTCAATTTATTAATCATATTGTTTTTTTCTTTTTTACCGTTACCAATCGTTGAGGGAAAAAGATGGCTCTTTCCTTTTTTTTTTTTTTTAATAATGGGGGAGACCGCTAACCCAGAAAAGTATCCCACAAACGCTCGCTCAAACGAATGAAAAGACACGGTTTCGACCCCGCAAGCGTAGCCAAAGTATTATAATTTATTCCCATTGTATTGTGCAAGACCATTCACGTACACATCTTAAAGACTACTTTAGACTTATGGGATTATAAAATAAAACTCTTAAAAACATTATTACTTTGACTCTTGTGTTTTTTAAAATTACAGTTCTCCAATACCCTTTATTGGATATTATGTCCTTGATCTCCAATCCAATACATCATAGTTACGCGTGCTAGAAAAAAATAATCATCAGTTATTTCATTTAGCATGAATTCACGTAGTTTTATACACGATGTAGCTTTTGTACTGTTCGGTGTTATTCATTATTGTAACGTAAGATTTGTGGTAAAAATTTATATTACTCTAAGAATTAGGTTTATATTTTCAGTCTAATAAAAATTATTTTCAATGAAACGATATTTGTTGGTCTTTCCATTAAAATGCCATTGCTCGAAAACTTCTAAATTTCTAGATTAAATTTAACAATTAGGAACGATTAACATAATTCAGTTAAATACTCTGATATTATTTTATTAACCATTAATCACTACTTAGTTAATATAAAGGGAAATAATTTTATTTCAGAAAGTTACATTTTGTTTTACTGAAACAGATAAGTTTAACATAAATATTTCATTGCTGTTAATACTTGCATAGTAATTATCAGTATAATTTTTTATCATTAATTGTGGATAAATTATTAAGTTATGACGTTTAGATAAGATTATTTCGTATATATGAATACAAAGAAATTCGATATTTAATAAAAATGGTTAAATTATCTCTGTTAGCGACTGAATTTAAATTGCAACTTAGGTGGCAGCACCATGCATTTTGATTACAAATCGACTTCAGCGCGTATAGCGAACAAAAGAAAACATTTGGTACTTTTAAATTCAAATTTTAATTATTACATTCTTGATATAATAAATGTAGACGTATAACTTTAATAATGAGTGACAGTAAAATAAAAGTTATGATAAATTTATATTTTGGTAACTGAACTGTAATATAAGAAAATTTCAAAATAAGAGAAGGGTAAATAAAGCAACTGTGTAAATAGTTTTGTGTGGTCTAAATGTAGTTGCTCTGTTATCGTTGGAAAAGTACAACGTGATACTTAGGTCAATGACATACATGACAGCAGTACCAAGTTTCTCGAGAAGACTGATTCATTTTAATTTGTAACTTGGTTCAAGATGCCCGAACAGAATTTAAATGACCAATATTCTACGTGGGTAAGTTAATAATCTTGTTATGAATTTCATAATTTTGACACTTCATATCACATAACCTTCGACCGTAAACAATTCTTTTCGTGGCTATCAGTTGAATAATTCATTAGTATTGTATAATTACTTTTTTTATACAGGAGGCTTAATCTTATGATATGTTTTATAGGTTGGTCTTATATATATTTTCAATTTAATTGTTGGTACAGGAGCTTTAACGTTACCAGCTGTTTTTAGTCGGGCAGGATGGGCTCTTGGATTAAGCGTTATCTTAATATTAGCATTTATAAGGTATGCAGTTGATATTTGTAAAGTGTTAAGTGAATTAAATTCAAAGTTTAATCATGTATTAATGTCATATTTTCAGTTTTATCACAGTTACATTTGTCATTGAGGTGATGGCATCTGCCAATGCTATAGTAACTTGGCGACATATTCAACATCGAAAACGTGTATGTTTCTCTCAAGATTCATCTTTCACCGAATCAGAATCTGAGGTTTTTAGACTTTTTCTATGTCTTGCTCTCTTTGTGTATCTCTCCTTATTTAAGATAATCTATGTAGAGCAAGATGTATTTGTTTCCTTCATTAATCTTTTGAAGTCATTGCTTAGCAATGATACATATCATTTTTTATTATTTTTCAATTATAGATGCTTCAAACATTAGGAGAATCTGGTCCTTCAAATTCAGACTCTGAAGATACTCCTCTTGTTACACCATTCGCAAGTAGTCCTGATCGTACTGATATGACATATCGATACTATGTAATTCGTGACAAAATAGAAATGGGACAGATGGCATCAATTTTTTTTAATAAGATTGGTATAACTCTGTTTTATATATGTTTTGCTATATATCTTTATGGAGATTTGAGCATCTATGGAGCAGCTGTTGCAAAATCTTTAGCTGATGTTGCTTGTACTTATCAACCATTAAACTTAACTTGTAATGATACTATACCAGATACTGAATTATGTTGGGAAGAATTTTCTTTGAATCGGCTGGATGCATATAGGATATTTCTTGTATGTTTAAATACAAATCTTAACATACATCTTAATGTTTAATTTCATAAAATAATGATAAATATTATTTTCAGAGTATATTTGTATTCTTATTAGGACCTTTCGTGTTTTTTAATATTCAAAAAACAAAGTATCTTCAATTTCTAACATCAGCAATGAGATGGCTTGCATTTACAATCATGATTGTATATGCTTTAAAAAATCTACTCATTCATGGTGCTCAAGGAAATCCTCCAACAGCGAACATCATGGGTAAGTTTATTTGCATTAAAATAAAAAGTATATGTACACTGGGAAGCAATTTTGATTTCCAACACAGAAATATTGAAATTTTGGACTTTGGAAATTTATATATTTGATCTGTCAAAATTGGTGAGATGCTCTTCCCTTCTACATTTAACATTAATCAATGGAAGCCTATATTGCATTTAAGTGTACATATTGTTTCATACTTGAGTATCTGAAATGATCACATTTGCTAATCTTATATTTCAGGTATACCTAGTTTATTTGGTGCTTGTATTTATTCTTTTATGTGTCATCATTCTCTACCTGCTTTGGTTGCTCCAATTGCAAATAAGTCTACTTTAAATCGATCTTTGGCATTAGATTATTTATTAATAGCATCTTTTTATCTTTTATTGGCATTAACTGGAGCATTTGCTTTTGAACATTTGGATGATCTTTATACTTTAGATTTTAGCCCTCGCGGGTCCGGTGATTGTTCCAAGAGTAATAATATTTTTATTGTTCTCATAGAGTATTTTTTGGCACTTTTTCCGGTATTCACATTGAGTACCAGTTTTCCAGTTATAGCCATTACTCTTAGAAATAATTTACAATCATTGTTCCTTAATGAGGACACATCTTATTCGTGTCTTTACAAACTTGTCTTCCCAGTATTGGCAATACTGCCCCCATATTTAATTGCCATGAGCACTAAAGATTTATCGATATTGGTGGGAATTACGGGATCATATGCTGGAGCGGGAATTCAGTATTTAATTCCAACATTTTTGGTGTATTATGCTAGACAAAAGACAAATAGAATTATAGGTCTTGGTGTTGTTAATAAATTTGCGAGTCCATTTTCTAGTAATTGTTGGCTCCTATTTGTTATACTTTGGGCCATTACGTGTATGATTTTAGTATCAGTGAATTTTATGCAAATACATTTGCAGTCTACAGGTGTAAAGTTATAATAAACAGCTAGAAAATATAAATTCAAAATATTATAACACGAAAAAGAAAAGAGAAACATAACGATGCGCTAATGATGGCTCTCTTTTTAAATTTATTTAAATGCAGAGCATATCTAAAATAATGTCACTCGATATGAAATTGAATTTGCAGCAGGATGTATAATTGTAATTATCGTATTAACTGTTTACCTAACATAAATTTAAAATCGTGATAAAAGTGTTTAAAATTTTTAACACTAACTTCAGAAAAACGTTACCAACGAGTGAAAGATCTCTTAAAAAATTATTATCTTTGTAATTTAAACTATTTAACAGTGTAGTTATAGTATAGATAATTAATGTTAATGGTAAAATATTTTTATCTGATATTTAAGTACTCTTGGCATCATTATTAAAAGATGATGTTGCTTTTCATGTAAAAACATATAATAGTAAGGATAATTAATAATAATACAGTCGAGTCTCTGTATTCGTATATCTTATAAATGTTCAATGTATATAGTGTGCTGTGTTGTTATTTTATTTTATTTAATCAATGTTCTAAGCTAATTGCTAAATGAAACTTTAAAATAATACACAAATGTCGCGTTACATAGATAGCATTCGATATTATCTGCAGTTTCATGTAATTACTAGATTATAAAATAATTAATATGGAGACCCGACTGTACTTTGTGATACAATGTATCACAATAAAACAGACAATACACTGGCACAAGTCAGGATTAAGCTTATACAAGCCAAATGAATAATCTTAATTTAAGTTTTGAACTTTTCTACAAAATATCCTTTATATTTTGTATATTTTTATTTAATAGCTAATATGTGTTGATACAGTTTCTACATATATAAGATGTCTTTCAAATCAGTGATATGTGGTGGTCAACTAATAATGTTTTGTCCACTGTTAAGCGGTATGAAGGTATATTTGAAACTATAAAATTACATAACTAATAAATAGATTTAATATTCGAAAAAATATTAAATGCCTATTTAGCGCTTTTTTAAAAAAGAATTTTGTTCAGCGATTTTTTAGCATATTTTATTCAGTATATGCACAAGAAAACTATATAAATTAAATAAATATTATTAATTAGATCAATTTAATTTATATATTGCAAAACATATTTTTATATATGATACAAAACTGCCAACAAAGTATTCAAAGCACATATGCCTCTCATACCATGTACCTGTATAAGCGAAGTATACGATAAGTGAAATATGTATACATATATTTTCTAAAAGTAAATGAGTAAAAATAAAGGAGTGATTATATAAGCTTATTTTGATTTATTTTTGTATATACATACATGTTTTTATGTATTTATATTCATATGTCATACTTAATTAGACTTAGCAGAACAAATTTTAACACGAATAGATCTCTCTGTAATTGCCTAACAACAGAAGGTGGCACAGTAAAAGCTTTTTATATTATTTGTATGAACTCCTTACAATTTTCTGAATTATTAACAGTTGTTAATTATTAATAATTAGTAGAATTCATTTTATTATATTGTAAGGAATCATATAAATAATATGACTGTATACATTCATTATAATGGAACATTACTTTTACAAAAAGAATTTAAGAGTTTGAAATATATAAAGAGTTATTTTATCTATTTTATATTTCTTTCTGAGCAAATGGACTAGCATAAACGCACTTTGGGTAGTGAAAATAATAAAACCAAATGTCACACAAAATATTTACATCATTCATGTGAATTGTCATTATAATATTAATGCAAAACTATTTAATGGGAAATTAAATATACTTCGTATGTAATAAAAAGTGACACATTATGTGTAACAAATATGTATAATCAACAATAAGGTTTTGTAGAAAACTTATACTGAAAATATCACACAAGTGAATATCCCAAAGTGAACACATTTAACATTAATATTAATTGACCAAAAAGTTTGAACGGACTTATAATAAATATTTATGATGCTTACATCGAGTTACATTTGATTTCTTTTATTGATACTACATTAGACTTTATTTTCAGATCACAATTCATGAACTTTGTACCAAACTGAAAAATGGCACATTTTCGTAGTGTAATAAATAAATAATACAATGATTATGCAGTGAAAGAGCTTTGTCTGCCGGGATATTTTAAAGTTAGTATGCTTGTACTACTCCGTTTTTCTTTGGTCATCAGTCTTTAATTGTACTACGTTTTCGGCCAGAACTCTTTACAATCACTTGAGTTCTACCTAATTATTTAATATAGAATATTTTTGTTTTACAGGAATTGTAGATGCAGTATTCTTAAAATTTGTCGAAATTACATTAAATGATAAGCTTCATTGATCATTGAATTTTAGGATATGTCTTTTGGTTTCTTATTCATTATCAAACTTGATTTACCAGATATTTTTAGATCAATATTTAAAAATTATAAAATTATGCAAATAAGATTCATAATGATATAAATGTATATTTTTGTTCATTTGTAATATTAAATTAATTAAGAATTTGTTCATATAAACGGTATATGAGTCAAATATTACTTTCATTAACTTCTGTTATATAACATTTAGTCAACTGCAATTTATATAACTTATGTATTTTACACGAGAGCAGCATTTAATTTACTTATTTAAAGTAAAAATAATTTAAAAGCTTCAACAGCAGAATATTTTTCTCACTTTCATTAGATTAGGTCGTTATTCGTAGTTATTTAAGTATGGACAGGGTGCATCGTCATGGCCCACACATTCTATAACAGGATCATGAGTGCTATCCCACATTCCTGGGCCACACTGACGGCAAAGTCCGGCTAATGTGCAAGGTAAACGAAGAAGTTGGCGAAAATGATGAAGTAGGCCTCTTGCTTTTCTCAATATGAGGTTACCATCCATGTACATTGCTAAAGAACTAAAATGCAATAGCATTTCGTCCGTTCTAAGATCTTGTGCTATTACATCATCTGCGTAAACACACATTATAGCAAGGCAAAGAAACAGATGAAAATGATCTGTTAAATAATTTACCCAACAAGCTTCCCACATTACTAGTGCTACTTCGGTAGGAAATTCTCGTTTTAGACAGCTACAATATACATATATTAAAAAATAAACTTATACATATATTATGAGAATATCAATGATTCAATACTTACAGAAGTATCCATCTATGACAGAATAAAAGTTCTAAGGCATCTGTATGTTTTTGAAGATGTGCATAAAAATCGGGTACCATTATTCTCACTAATTCTCTTAAATAACATAGATTTCTGTCCATATCTACATCAGTTGGCGTACATACAGCTACAGATCTTTGCATTAAACCAGCGAAACACCAAAATGCTTCAATTTCAGAATTAAGTTCAGCTAATAATGGGGCCAACAAATCGGACATACCTTGCGTATATCCTAATCGAGAGTTATAAACTGCATAATTTAATAGAATATTTCTACAAAGAAAAGATATTATTAATAATAAAACCATAAAATAAAAAATGATTACTATTCTTAGATAAACATACTTCATTATTTCAATATTTGGATTATCTTCTCCTGCATAATAAGGATTTCCTCTGTCAGTGCGAACAACATCTTTTTCTACAATACACACTACATTTCGCCAAAAATGTTCTGCTTGTTCTGGACTCATACTCAATCTACGTTTTTGTATTTCTTCATATTCTTGTCTACGAATAGCATCAATTTGTTCTCTATCTTCGTAAGTGCTTTGATAGGAATAACAGTGAAGAAGAAAAGGCCAAACAATTTTCCTTAATGCAGGTTCTAAACCACCAAAAAATATTCCTTTTCGCAGAGCAAGATCATCTTCTACTTGACCCCTTTCATTCAACAGATCTTTCCAAGCCAATGACGTGATCATTGGTACTTGTCCTTCTTCCGGATGTAATTCATCTCGACTCACCTCTGGTCGACATACCATAAAATGCCTAAATTATAAAATAAATTTTAAATACTCAACAAAGTAAACAATTTTTATATTATTAATCCAATGCTACCTATATGGGAGAGTTTCCTCAGCATCCGTATCCAACCGTGGATAAAGCAATTGATGCCACTGATGCAAAGTCGCTGCCAATCGATCTAATCCACCATGATGAAAATGCAAAATTTTATATTGACTTTCTCTACTCGCAACTACTAATTGACCAGAGGTACAAGCTGGATCAGCAAAAAATAATCTTAGAGATCTCATTTCACTAAGATCTACTGAAAACCTCCTACATCTGTGCGCTCTACGTAACGTTACTGGAGAAGCTGTTGCACTTTCAGGAAATGTAAGGTTATGTTGTAAAGCCAAAAGTTCAGGTGACCTCATCCACGAAGGAATCTCTTCAGCTAAAAAATAACAAATGTTATATATTAACAACGACAGTCAATTACTATAAAGTTATCATTACAGTGAGTTAAATACCTTCTGAAGATACACCAACAGACAAGCTACCTGTTGAGGTTAATGACATACTACGACTTTTAAAACTAACATCATCACAATAAGGATATCTCAGCTCTTCGTCCATACTCTTTCCATCGGCTTCCTGAGTTTCAATCTTTTGATCCTTACACTGTTGATTCTCTTCATGTTTCCAGTTCAAAGATTCGGACCGCAAACGATTCAAACTAATGCTATGGTCATTTTCTTCATGTATGGCAATCGATGAACTATCAGACTGATAATAGTCCATTTGACGATTGACATTAACGTCTGTTTCTTTAGTTTCTGATGCAAGTACATTTTGATCATCGGAGTTTTCTCTTCTGCCATCGTTCTTCGAATTTGTATCATGAACGTCAACGCGCGTACTCCGTGGAAATCCACCAGAACAAACACGCTCGCAATCGCCACAATTCACAGGTTCTTTCACTTCTAAACAGACGTCAACTTTCTCGCTGGTATTTTTATACTCACATTTCAAATCATAGCTTTCTTCCGATATCTGAGAGTGATGCGAACTTATATCCACGTCTCGATGAATGATACCATCAAGTTTTCTTGCGCTCAAATTTTCTAACGTCGTAGGATGTTTACGAAGCGTACTGTTAGGAATCCAGCTAAGATGTAAAGTCGGTATGTTCGAGTTTTTGTTAAATCTACAGGTTATGGCCATGTAGCCAGGGTGATGCACCACGTCGGAGTTTTGTCTCATCAAAGTTGGCGGATGAACGCAAACATTATTCTTACAGAATAATGCCTCGCCATCCTGATACATGGTGCGACGATTGTCTTGATTGCAATCGCCTAAAATATAACTGCTTGCCTTTCTGAGGATATTTGGCAAAGGCATCTTCGTCCTGAGCAAATTGGCCCATCCAAATCATCTAGTTAATTTCATCAAAGCGTTGTCCGAAATTTTCGTTTTACGCGGTTAAAATTCCTCCAATCATTGAACAGTTATGCTGAGATTGTTAATTGATGATAAATCATCGTGTATAGGTGGCAATTAATGAACTCATAAGAATTCTAATCTTGGCTTACACTGGAGAACATGATATTCGAGTATAAATTTCAGATCCCAGTTCACTGTGTATTTTTTTCAATTTTAATAAAATATTTCAATGTTTTCATGGAACATGAAAGCTGCAAAACTTAAATTTTGTTACGTAGACGTGCGCGAACAGATGCGGTATAGAAATGCTACGATGAACTGATTTTTCGTCCTGCAGTGTTTCCTGTAATCGTTTGCTTGTTTAAGTATGCAAGCATGTTCTCAAACCAATTAGCCTTGATACATACATAAAGCTGAGAATACATGTGTACGTACGAAGAAGCATGCATTTTAATTGTTGTATTTGTGATTTCTACCTTTCAAAGTCACCCTTATGTTACGAGGAGCGCAATGCGTTGACGAAGTTTCCTCAAAGTTAGAGAATCAGGAACTGTCAGGATTCCATTACGTTTATAAATTATTAAGAAATTTTACGGGATTAACTTCTATTCAAATGAATTCATGAATGAAACAACTATTATTGGCACGTTACCATTCGTCGTAAACGTAATCAAACTCTGAATAGAGAGAACGAAGTATTTATGATCGTCACTACCAGATTAGTATTATTACGTGACGTTCGATATTCACTTGTTAACAATGAATAAGTTACAAATCTCACATCACTTCGATTCACTGCTCAATGATGATATAGTAAAACGTGTTTGCCAACAGACAGAACACAGATACCCCTTATCCAAGATCAATATTTCCATCTGATCGTGAACCTGGTGGTTCGCTTACTACCCGAGCCACCGACATACCGTTGTCCAATCTTGTATATGCTGTTTTTATTGATTTTTCTTCTTGCGTTAAATTTGAATCGCTCTTTCCCCGATTTTGTACATATTTCTTACACACTGTAGATATGATTGGAAATGAAAAACTAATTTTGTATTATAAATTATGTATGTTCTGATACTTATTACAGTTCTTTTCTTTAGTTTGTATTAAGTAATTTTATTGTCAAAAGAAAACGAAATTATAATTACACAAATCTAAAGCAACATTTAAAAATACAAATGGTATATTTATACGTACAAATATTTATTGATTTTTGCATGTTAAAAGAATTATATAAAATCTAAATCATAGTTGAATCACTATATTATACTAATTTATTGCTGCACTCAAATTCATAAAAAAAATATCCAAGTAATATTGTATTTGATATTATACACTTCTATTGCTTAATAATTATAATTGTAAAAAGTATCATTATATCACAGACTGTGGTGTAATAGTATACATCAATGTAGTTCATAATTAAAAAATATTTTATGATTATTATCAAGTACTAATGCTGCTTTAGGTCCACGTTTTAAATACGATATTGTAGAATATGCAGAAAAATGAAAATCTTCCTGCAAATACCCATTCACAAGTAAATGTCCTACTATAGCTTCTCCTGATTCTCTTGTAAATTTTGGCACTGGTATAGAATTTACTCTTAATGTTGAGGCACCCTTACCATACCAAGCATCTATAAGTTTTAAGGCAGTCAATCTTGTTTCACTTTGTACTGCCTTAGTCATTATTTCATACAAATGTCTACAATATGGGGCTATATTTACTTCCTTTTTTTCTTTCGGTTTCCTACAATGATCACACATTTCTGCACAATCACTTTTAGTCCAAGTCTCTTCAAAGTGAGTTGCAATTAAACTACGTCTACATGAAGTCAGATCTAAACAATACGCTAACATTTTATACAAATTTTGTAAGCCAACTTTATCTTGAAATACCATTGTGCTTAATTTAAATACATCTGGTAACCTATATAATACTATACACGCTGATTTTTTTCCATCTCTACCAGCACGTCCACTCTCTTGATAAAAGTTTTCCATTGATTTTGAAATACAGTGATGAATAACAAATCTTACATCTGGTTTATCAATACCCAATCCAAAAGCAATAGTGGCAACTACAGCTTGGTATTTCCCAGATATCCACTTAGAATATACTTCTGATCTGTACTCTGCTTCTAACATTGCATGATAACATCCAACTTTTATACCTAATGATCTTAACTCGGTTGTTAGTTGTTCAGCATCTTTTATGGTAGTTGTGTAAATTATTCCAGATTTATCTTTAAACCTATTTTTTAATAAATTTTCTATCATAGCTAAACATGTACTTTTATCTGACGGTTTACGACGAACTTCATAAAACAGATTTGGTCTATTGAAAGTGGCTCTTAAAACTAAACAACCCTGAATATCTAACATTTTTTGAACATCCACAATAATTTTGGCTGGAGCAGTTGCAGTCAAACCTAAAATTGGTACACCTGGAAACATGGATTTTAGAATTCCTAGGAATTTATAATCAGGCCTAAAATCATGACCCCATTGACTGCAACAATGAACTTCATCTATAGCAAAGCGATCTAAACGTTTCATTTCAAAAGCTTTTTGTAATTTGCTCATAAAACGATTTGATTTTGCCATATATTCTGGTGTGACATAAATCAGTTTGAGGTCAGATTTCTTGTCTATAAGTGCATTCATGATAATTTTTATATCTTCTTTATTTCCTTTTGCACTTAACATCATAGCTTTTACATTATTTTTATGTAATCCATGTAATTGATCCTCCATTAAAGATACTAATGGTGATACCACTATTGTTATGCCCTTACTAATAACAGCAGGTAACTGGTAACACAAACTTTTACCACCGCCAGTTGGCATAATTAAAATAACATCTTCATTAGACATAACTGCATTTATAGTTGGCAATTGTAGTTCTCTCAATTTTTCAATTTTAAAAACATCTTTCAAAGCTTTCCTCAAATCTTTGGACCAACTAAAATCTTCTTTATTCCAATCCTTCTTTGATACATATAAACTTTTCTTTAAAAGTGCATCATCTCGTAACTTCTCCTTTCGTTGAACCAAGATCTTCTTACGATCCTCAAGTTTCTGTATTTCAGTTTCAATTTGTTTTAATTCATAATCAATAGCAGCAATTTCACTTTCTCCAATATCTAAAATAATAATGATATGAATATTATCATCAATAAAATATTGAATTAAAAATGTGATATGAATTAAGAGAGTAAATAAAAAAAATTGAAAACATATTCAAAATCGTACATCATCGTTTTAACAAATTTTGTTTTTGGTATTGCAACATTAGCATCATAACAAACCTTGGTCCTGGTCATCCAGTATTATTATATCTTCTGAATTGCTTGCAGACATTATGAATTATAATTATAATAATGTTTACATAAAATAGTATTAGTAAAAGCTATTGTACATTTTATTAATAAATAAATAAATGAAACTAACTATTGGTTGAATTATCCATTCATATATTTATAGTCATATATAACCTAGCGTTTAATGTAGTTTCATGCCGCTATTAGAGAAAATTTCATGAAAGAAAAGGATCATTTCGCGCAACTCAACTAAGTTTATGAGGTCGCTTCACCGCTTGTGCTGCTCTACCATGATTCATTTTCTATTTCATTTGCCATATACATAGTGGATAAAATATACGAGTATCAGGAAAAGATGTAAGAACATGAATCTCGAAATACAGAAATGAAGTGTAAGTATGCCAAAGATTGGTTACTTTCCTGTACGTATTTTGTACCCTCAATTAATCTAAGCCTTAAGTTAATACTAAACAAATGATTATACTTTCACATGCACTGTACATACTATTTTAAAAGTTTATTTACAAATTTCCTAAATAATAAGCCACCAGGTATGTATGTCCTGTGTTAGAGAAATCATAAGTGCGCATGCATATTGCTGTTAGATACGAACCAATCATGATCAACATGTGCAGAATAGACGAAAATCACTTATTTGATGGTTCCATTCTCTCATGAATTTGACTATACATTTTACGGATCAGCTGACACCAGCTGTTTTTCGGTGATACTACGTAGCTATCAGGCAAGTAAGAGATTGCTTAGTGTTTGATATTAAATATATTAATGGCAATGATAAATGCAATAGTTCGCGCGTGTCCCACTTGGGTTGAAAGTACATTAACATGTCTTTATTTTAAGGGTATTTCTTTTTCTTATCAAATTTTTTCTAAGATTAGACTTGATTGTTTACTTGATTGCTCGTGAATTTATCTTATGTCGATTCCAATTCCAATATTTTTGTAAGTTTTGTCGGAATATTTGTAGCCAGTTTTGTTTGTACACGTAATTCTACGTATTTAAAAATATTTATCTTTTTATTGGAAAATAATTTACCACAGAACTTTTCTTTCGTTTCTTTTATAAAACATGGTAATAATTTCTGATATGATGACAAAGCTCTATTCGCAATTGTAAAAATAATTAATGTTAAATTATTTTATAACTTCGATATTGCAAATATATCTGAATATGCAAATGTTTATAAATTAGTTTATGAAATTTTATTTCCTGTATTACACATATATAAAATTTTATCTGAAAATGTTATAATTTCTTTTAATTTTTATTTTAGTAGTAAGTCTTTTATCACAGATATTACACATACTTAAGATAAGGATAAATATTGCTCATTCAATGTAATAATACTGTAACTGAAAATTTAGTATATAAAGAACAGTTATTAATTGTATTTTTTAATGGTAGAGCATTAAAAGGAAATTTTTGAAAATGGGCTCATAAAGGCAGCTAATTTTGTATAATATCTATATAAAGTTAAGCCTTTCAATACATTTAAGCTTATTTTCTCTAAAATTGTGAATTTTAATTTATAGCATTATTGCAATGAATGAAATATTTGTACATATGCTACAAAATTGTATATGATATCAAAAATAGAAGTATGAATATAAAATTTTTGTTTTCATAGCAAGAAATTTTTCAACAAATGGTTTTTATGCAACAAATAGAGTTGGTACTTTAATAACACAAGTAAATATGAAGGTTCAAGTATTACCTGCACTTCAAGATAATTATATGTATCTTGTGAGTATTTTCATATTGTTACTTATATTGTTTATAATGTATAAAATTTCTTTAATTATTCAAAATTTACAATTACTAAAATTAATATTTAAAAATCATAGTATGTTATCTAAAATAAAAGTTATTATATTTCATAATTTGAAAAGATTATCGATGAAGCATCACAAGAAGCTGCTATCGTTGATCCAGTTGATCCTGATAGCGTTGTTTCTGCTGTTCAACAAAATAATGTAAATTTGACAAAAGTTTTAACTACTCATCACCATTGGGATCATGCTGGAGGAAATGCAAAATTATGTAAGAAATTTAATAATTTACAAGTATACGGTGGTGATGATAGAATAGAAGCACTCACATGTAAAGTAAAGCACGATGACACTTTCAATATTGGAAGATTACAAGTTAAATGTCTTGCAACACCGTGTCACACCAGTGGACATATCTGTTATTATGTTACAGGAGATCAAGATCCTCCATCAGTTTTTACAGGTAAAAAAATGAAATACATAACTACTTAAACTTAGTAATAATTGATAATAACCAAATAGGAGATACACTTTTTGCTGGTGGCTGCGGTAGATTTTTCGAGGGTACTGCAGAACAAATGTATAAAGCACTTATAACAGTTTTGGGATCATTGCCTGATGAAACTGTAATTATATAATTATTCTTATATTCTTGATTTTCAACAAGTATCATTAAAAAAGGAAAAAATGAATTATGGATATTTTACAGAAAGTGTACTGTGGTCATGAGTATACAGGAAACAATTTAAAATTTGGTAAATTTGTGGAGCCAGAAAATGAAGCTATTCGTCAAAAGATGGAATGGGTTCGTATTCAGCGTGAAAAGAATTATCCTACTGTGCCAAGTACTATCCAAGAAGAAAAATTGACGAATCCATTTATGCGAGTTCACGAGCAGTCTGTTATGGATCATACTGAACAAAAAGATCCAATTCAAACTATGGCATTTCTTAGAAGAGAAAAGGATAATTTCAAAGCATAATTTTTTTACTGTTGCATAAAAACCAGTGATAGTAATATAATTTTTTTATAAATGTAAAATAACTTTCCTAGGCATTATTTTATTAATCTTGTTTAAAAAATTTTATTTTCATTTATTATACACAAATATTAACATATGTGCAAACATATAATTATAAATTACGTATTTACAAATATTATTAATCTTAAATATTAATACTATGTTATATTTAAAGACATTTGATTTGGTGTGTCTTCCGATTTTTTATTATATATTTGCATTTCAGCAACGTATTTTTCTTTGGATCGTTCGTACATGTCGTAATATACCTGAAAGAGAATATGAATGATAAATATGTAATGCAAGTAGTGGGAAAGTGTACGTAACTTTCTTTCTAATACAAACCTTTTTATCTTCTGAACTAAGAGATTTCCAAGTAGTTGCAAGTTGTCTAGTGAGTTCTTGTTTGCTTGGTTCTGGTTCTCCAGCTAAGCGTTCCATAACTCGAGGTCTTTGTTCTTGACAAAATTGAAAGAATGGATTCGCTGGTCGTTTTGGTGCATTTGGATCAGTTTTTGCACCTTTTCTTTTCGTTACTTTTTTCGTTTTTTCCTCTTTAGAATTATGGGCAGCAGCTTTTGTTTTTTCTGGTTTAGTTGTTACTTGAAATATGTTATTTTCTTCGAGAACTCCCATAGGTGCCTCTCGCCAACGATCACCATGTTGATCCAAACGATCAATTAAAAACCTATAACATAAGAAATACTTTATTCAAGCATATTGTTGATACATGATTAAACACTAACCACGTACATTATCCAAATCTTTATTATTTTAAAAATAGCAGACGATACTGTAATAATATACAATACATAACCTAGAAATTAAACTAACTTTTTTTCCTTTCTTGTACGTTTAAGAAGTTTTCTTACTCGTTGAATTCGATACACTAATCTTTCATTCTCCTATAATTGTAAATAATTCATTAGTAGTAAAAATTATCAAGAAATTGCTTGTATACAGTCTTAAAATTAAATACAAACCTGCTGCAAAACTTCACATCTATCAAGTAACAACTGGTATTTTCGTTTATAAATATCAAACTCTTCAGGCTCTACATCGTATTCTGATTCATCGGACATTTTAATCGCACCTTTTAATTAAAATAAATTAATATCTTTAACGTTGTTTTTATATGATGTCCACAGATCTTATACCATTATTTACCATAATAGAATAGTAACGTGATAGATGCCGCTAGTACGATTCTCTTATCAACGAATTAATACTCTTCAAAAATATTAATTCTAATATTATTAATAACAAATCTTTTAATTTCATTAGCATATGATAAAATCTGTATTGAATAATTTAATAAATATTTGTGATAAATTAAATATTTAATACAAGTTTATAGGTCTAATTTAATGTAGGTGTACAATAATATGTTTTCAATAATTGTTAATAAATCCAAATTTAAAATAAAATGTTTGTCGAATATAATGCTAAATAATTGTTTTAACACACTGTAAATGAAATAGTGTGACTTTTATTTAATTTACATCATATCATCTATTCGTATGTTTATTAAACAATTTCTACTAAAAAAAAAGAAAATTTCTCTTATAGGTTTGAAAGAAATTTCTACTGCAACAAATTGTTTGTATGTATATTTACAGTATTTACATGTATTATTATTACTTCATTTGTTACAATGCTACAAACAGTAAAGGTTACTTCAGATATAATACAGTTAAGTATTTAAAAATAAGGTCTAACGTTATAAACGAAAGTGCTGTTTATAAATAAATTTCGTTTTTTATTTAGCCATATTTTGCACCCTAAATTGTGTCGTCCCTATCTGAGCGACCAATGAGAATCGTCAAAAGAAGGGTTGCGTCGATACACATGCGCACTAATCACGGTTCACCCTGAGACTCGAAACACGGTCAAAATACGTATTCGTCTCCTTGTTGCGTTATTACTATCTTTCGTCGCTTCTTGAAATCTTAGATTTTTCGTTCAAGTGGTTAAGCAAATATTCCCTCAGTGCCAGTGATTCTGTCGCCCATTTGATCGTTTTGTACATCAATCATTTTTTTAACCATAGCTGAACCGTTCGCGTGTTATTAGGTTGTCTTACTAATTTGTTGTAAATTATTGTTTCCCGCGCATACCATGCAGTACATCACAGTTTTTTAGCATTCGCTCCAGATCGGTGGGTCGACTTTTGGTAAGTACTATGCCCGATTATTTTTATTTACAAATTAATAACAAGCAGATGTTGGACAAGATTTAATCGCGTGCGTAGAAATGGGTAGAAGGGGTTTTAACGCAACACGCGCGTGCGAAAGAGCTTGCTCGTGAAATCAATAGCAACCATTGCGGTTATGGTAACACGATCAGCTGATCGGCCAATGCTTATTTTGTTTACACGCGTTATATTATACGAGTGTCCAAAGTGAAATTTATCGTGCTGTTCAAATTCGATATACTAATTCCCTTGTAATGTTTAAAATACCGCTATTACACGTGTTTAGCATCATCGTACCCGGCGAGCAAGTAAAGTTAAATTGGTTAGAAATGATTTTTATTCTATTTTTACATTAACGTGGATTGCAGTTAAAGATTTAAATATTTCTTTTTGAAGAACACCAGAAGTAACTTCCTCGAAGAAGTAGAAGCAGCTTTATAACATGTTAATTTTGTTCGAATAATAAATTAAGTGGTATAGATTCAGTATTTATAGAAAAGAGCTTCGTTAAGCTACTATGTCGCAGTGTAAAATTTAGGCGTTTAATACGGTTCCGATGCTAGAAATAAATAGTCGTTACTGTAGTGGTTAGTTCATGATATTAAGTTTAATTTAGACACGTTATATTCGTATCGTGAGTTTGATGTAATTATACGATAAAATGATCAATGAAATATGTTAATATATCATGAATTTTAATCGATAATTGACATGGACCTATATTCATGGTAATTGATGCGTATAGATAACCTATACATAAATTCCCAAGATAACTTACAGAAAATTTATTATAAATATTTGATACAGTGTATGATCATTAACATCGATTGTCGATAAATCGATTATTTATGCATATTATAAATATATATACTGGTTTGATAAAAATAAATGTTTATTTGTTGATATTTATAATTGGCAAAAGAAAATACAGAGGTAACAATTACAATAAATAATAGAAGTAACACCTTATTTTAATATTTCATAACATTAAAAGGTTCGTTTAAAATTGAAATTGTATTTGCAAAAATCTTTGTATTTGATTGTAGACCATAAATTTTGGGAAGTTAGGAAGATATTAAACACCAAAGCTAAAAAAGATATCGTATATTCAATTCACAAGTATTTTTGAAACATATCTAATTTCGTACATAGAATTTTTATACGTGCTACAGGCAGCGTGCGATACGAATAACTCTTACAGTTCTAGAGACAAAAACAGATATTAAAAGCAAAAGTTGTTTAGTTTCCTAAGGTCATTACGTGTTGAACCAAACTTTCCTTCAGATGGAGGTGTTGGATTTGAAGATCACTTTTATTTGATACCTCTTCAAACGTAACACATTTTATCTGAAACATTGTTTAAAAAACCAGTACAGAAAATAGTTACTTCAAGTGGTAATTTTTATTGACTCACCCTGTAGAGTTAGACTACTTAATAACATTTTAACATGGATGTTAAAAATTAAATTTCGGTTATTGTTTTACAAGAGTAACCTATTATTCTGCTAAAAACTCAATTTGAAACAATTAAGTTGTTAACCCTTATCGGCCGTAAGTCACCTCTGACGTGGCATCATAATTTTACCATATATGTCAGTATGTCACGTGGGAAGTGATAGAATTGAACAAATTGAAATATACTTTTTAGTGGCCACGCATTTTTGTGACTGTATATAAGTGTAATTGATCATTACAACAATTTTCTGTGGTTTCAGTTATCGGCGGATAAACGAAATTTACAATAAATTAAAAAGTTGACGTACAAGTCTTTGAAAACTACGTATGCGACCATATAGCGTGTAATATAACGCGCAGCGGTATAACACGTGATAATATAACGCATGGCGATATAACGCGTGGCAATTTAATGTATAACTACACAGCGCGTGTTTATATTACGCGCAGGGTATAACGCGTGGCGATATAACACGTGGCGATATAACACGTGGCGATATAACACGTGGCGATATAACGCGAGGCAATATAATACGAGACGAGATAACGCGAGGCGATTTAATGTGTAGCTACACAACGCGTGGCGATATAACGCATGGCAATATAATACGAGACGGGATAACGCGAGGCGATTTAATGTGTAGCTACACAACGTGTGGTAATATAACACGTGATGATATAACGCGTGGCGATATAACACATGGCAATATAACGCGTGGCGATATAACGCATAGCAATATAACGCGTGGTAATTTAATGTGTAGTTATACTACGCGTTGCGGTCTAATGTCAAGCTGTGGAATGCGTGGCGATTTAATACGTGGCCATATAACGCGAGGTCGTAGAGCAAATTTTAAAATTTTCAAATTATCAAATTCTCAAATTTTTAAACAAATCAAACATTCACATCCCTAAATTTCCAAATTTTTAAGAATTCAAATTTTTACAATCGTACATCTCCAAATTCCAAAAAAGGAAAACAAATGTTCATATTCTTAAATTTAAAAGAATTCAAAATGGGGATTTGGCCTGTAAATGGCTTACGTGCGAACAGCGCCGGCCACAATAAGGGTACAGTGGGCGTAATGCAGTTGGATACCGGATTATTTTATCGATATCATTAATTATACGTATCAATTTATAACATCTGCTAATTGCTGAATTAATCAAAGAATTATTGAGATTCTCATCTTCTTTGGAAACAATTTTTTTGTACAAATACGTCGACGAATTTTCAAATTTAATTTTCTCGAGTATCAAGCTTGAAAAGATTTTATTTTATATTTTCAGTTTATCGTTTTCGCGTAGAATCGGTACAGTTCGGTTGCACATCTGTATACACCCTCTAGTGTTCGATAAGGGTTAACACATTCAAAGTGGAATTTCTTTTGTTGAAATGTGACGACAATGACGAACATACAAATTTTTGCAAAGTACCTACCTACTTTCTAAAATGAAGACATTATTTTTATTCACCGATGAAGAATAGCGATGTGACATTGTCCCGTGCGATGCGGAGATCCGCAATGCAGGCTTCTTGAGGGATCTTCATGTCTTTCTCGACGAAGAAGAGTCATTCTAAAGGTTTCTAACATTCTCTCTTAGCCACGGTCTAATTATTCACCGATGAAATTTAGTTTGAAACCAACTAGAACTCTGATCTCTTGGAAAAGTTTGTTTTTCAAGGATAACTTCACATTCAACTTTTCTTCTTCGAATAAAAAATTTACCAAAGAAAATAGGTTAATGTAAGTAAAAACTATTCTCATGACAAACTTTTCTTCTTCGAATCGAGAATAAAAGAAAATAGGTTTTTTAAGGGAAAATCATCCCCATGTTAAAATATTTATATGTATACTGATACATATTACATAAATTCTCGATTCAATTAAATTTTTATTCTAAAAAAGATATTTGTTCAGCGCCCCAGAAAGTGTAGTTATACCAAAATGGCAAATTCTAATAACGTGAGCTGCTGAACTTTCGTTCACATTTCGTTTTAAAAAATCCTGGTGACCTTTATGACAAACACTTTATATGTTTATGGGTGTTTAAAGTTCAAAGGAAATTCGTTTGGAAAGGCAGTGTCCGAAACAGTTTTATTTACGGTTCCGTACACATTGACGCGAAATTTTTCGTTCGACATGCATACGAAATATCGGTAGCGTTGATTACAACAATCTGCCGTTTTGTATGCATATCACAGACAAAAGTGTATAGTTAGAGGAAATTGAGGAATGCTTAATAAAGTTCGCTGCCACGAGTTATCTTATCGTGCTTTTAACCTTTTATCAGCACTATGTGTCCTACACTATTCGAATCGTCGTTCATTTTTATTCAATTGTTTGAAACTGCGTGTGGTCAACTTCGATTGATTCGTATTAATAAATCTTGTCTTTTACGTACCAGATAAACATTCGATCAGAAAATTCAAAGAAAAGCTTATCGTTGCGTATTTGTTTCGCATCTGGATTGCTTATGAAATATTAATTGATGGCAGTTAATACTGGCAATTAATAAGTCTTTTAAAGATAATTATATTTGAGTTTGTATAGAGATAACAAACTATAATCATTTTTAGAATAAAACATTTTTTTTTTTTTTTTCTAATATCACAAATTGAAAAGTTCATTTTATGGTAATGATTGAATATTTCACAATGAGTAAGTAAATAGTTTTAAACTGATTGGGTTTTATTAATTATTTGAAAGTGCTTTATTGCTGGTGAGAAATATAGTCAAGTTTACTTACTCTTTTAGCATAACCTGTTATAGTACTACTGTTAGTGCTATTGTTAGGTTAGGTTAGGTTTACTTATTCTTTTAGCATAACCTGTTATAGTACTACTGTTAGTGCTACTGTTAGGTTAGGTTAGGTTTACTTACTCTTTTAGCATAACCTGTTATAGTACTACTGTTACTACTATTGTTAGGTTAGGTTAGGTTTACTTACTTTTTTAGCATAACCTGTTGTAGTACTACTTTTAGTACTATTGTTAGGTTAGGTTAGGTTTACTTACTCTTTTAGCATAACCTGTTATAGTACTACTGTTAGTGCTATTGTTAGGTTAGGTTAGGTTTACTTACTCTTTTAGCATAACCTGTTATAGTACTACTGTTACTACTATTGTTAGGTTAGGTTAGGTTTACTTATTTTTTTAGCATAACCTGTTGTAGTACTACTGTTAGTACTATTGTTAGGTTAGGTTAGGTTATACTTACTCTTTTAGCATAACCTGTTATAGTACTACTGTTAGTACTATTGTTAGGTTAGGTTAGGTTTACTTACTCTTTTAGCATAACCTGTTATAGTACTACTGTTAGTGCTATTGTTAGGTTAGGTTAGGTTTACTTATTCTTTTAGCATAACCTGTTATAGTACTACTGCTAGTACTATTGTTATAGTACTAATGTTAATTAAACATCACTGTTTGATATTTTCAAAATGTCTGTTCCCAAGAATACCTATTTCTCAGTTTCTGTACTCCTCAATATTTACAGGGTGGCTCACAATTAGTGTAAGTCCCGAATAGGGGTTGTAGCGGACATCATTCCGAAGAACTTTTACCTTTGCAACAATAGGGTTTGAAGCTTCGTTTTTAAATTATTAAGCAATAATACAATCGAGAATTGCGAAATTCTCCCGAATTTTTATATTCGTCAAGTTTTATATTTTCAAATATCTGTACACCTTAATTTCTATATAATTTACTATATTTTTGTATCACTATCTTTCCCAATTTCTATAATTCCAAATATCTATATTTCGAGAGGATGTTAAAGGGTCGATTTTGACCGATAATAAGGCACCAAAACTAAAAAGGTTCCTTATATTTTACCATAGAATCACGTGACATTCCATTTGCCCTATACAGCAGGGAAAATTGAAGAAAGAGACCATGAAAAATGTAAATTTTTATTTAAAAAAAAGAGGAACCCATGTGAACACATAGGTCCACAGCTCAAATACTTTTTAATAAAAGTATTTGACCTAATCAAATTTCTTCACCGTCGGTATTAATATTGTCTGATGTGCACCAAGGGTGGTTGAGCGGTTTTCGCACATCATTTGGCTCTGAAAAGAGCCAGTTAAAAGTAATAATATCACACGTAGATATTCAGTCAGACAGTAACTTAATTATCTGAATTATCGGATGACCAATCATTTTCAAAAATGGATGAAAAATTGCTGGTAGTCGTATTGTGTTTAAACATTTCGCAAATCCAAAATACAATATTATCAACATAATACTCCTGCCACTCGATTACCGGACTTTGTGCAAGTTTGGACACTTATGTTCACTCAAGTATCCATAAATACATGTGTTTTTCATGTGGAAAATTTTTCACGGTCTTTTTTTAATTTTTTTGTACTTTCCCTGCTGTCTGGAGGAAACTTTGCTACGTCTGCGGTAAAAGAGCTATAAGGAACCATTTGTAGTTTTGGTTCCACACTATGGGTCATAATCGACTTATTTTTAACATTCTCCTTTGGGGTCAAATGATATACCGATAGACATAGTTATGACATAATTTTTGTCCCTATATATAGTATATATATATCTACATAATATATGTATATCTTTAAAAGGTGAGTGGTAAATAGACTAAATATGAAAATGTTATTTCTTGTCCCCTGCTCTCCCTTATTGTTCACAACAGCTAGCTACAAATGAAGTACGATTTTCGTCAGTAATATAAATTATTATATATATTGTATTATATATATAGTTCAGTATATTGTATTATATATATAGTTCAGTAACTGAACTAAATATAAGAAGTTTAAGATGAAATGTTTGTATAATTATCTTCGTTACATCTTAAGCTTCAAATTGATATGTGATATTTAGAAATACTTGTTTGTCATCAAAGTCAAATTTGTTACAACTATATATTGTAATTGGCAAGTAGTTTTGTGTTTGCAATAAGTATCGATAAAGACATTTCTGTAATCATTTCTATCAAACTTTAAGGTTCAAATTGATATGCCATAAGTACTATTTTGAAACGTGACCTTGTATGAAATCGTGTCAAATTTTATTCGACCATGACATCGATCACTGCTGTAATTGATAATCAATCATTTTTTTGTCATTAAATATTGATAAAACACTTATGCGCGTAATTACTTTTATCAAAATACTTTATACCGATATTGTATAAGCATAAGTATTTTTATGTAATCTGAAAAATATATTAACGTGGAAAAAAATTATTAAACATTTTCGGATTGAACATTTGAATTCATGTAACGCAGCGAACAATTACCTATTTGTTCATTATTCGCAATTACGAAAATTGCGTTATATTTGTCAGGGAATGTGTTCACATATGATCAATTATATGTATCTATCTCTTTCCCGCTTCTTTAATTAAAGATTAAACTCGTTGAAAATTTTCGCACGCAACGAAGGAAAAATCTTTGAGCATGAAAATATGGTTTATGACGAGGTACTCGATAATTAATTCTAATTAAAATTCTAATGAAGCTTAGAAGACAATTAGCACCTGAAGAAGATCCCACAGTATGATGCACGTTTCTAATTCTAATAACATGGTAGCTTTTAGCGATCCTTCGAATGTAATGTGGATTCTACAAATAATTATATAAACATTATGATTCGGGAAGGAGAAAAATTTGCAAATTTTCAGAAGATTCAATTTTTAAATTTCCAATTTTTGAATTTACCGCTTTTTTAAAATTTTGATATTTAAAAGTTTTCAAATTTGTAGATTCTCAATTTTTAAATTCTCAAATTTAAAAATTCTGAAATTGTCTTTGAATTTCCAACTTTGCAAATCCCTAAATTTCTGAATTCTCACATTTTCCGGCCTATAATTTTCCAAATTGCAAAAAATTGTCTAATTTTGAAATACTTTAATTCCAAATTTCAAGTTTCCCAAGTCCCGTATTGGATAACTAAAATTTTCTAGTTCTAACGTTTTGGAATTTCCAAATTTCTAAATTAAAAAATTCTCTAATTCTGAAATTTTCAATCTTTAAACTATTAAATTTCAGAATTCAGAAATTCTTATTTAAAAAGTTTCTATTTCCCAAATTTTCTAAATTCTAAGACGTTTTAATTTCCAAATCCCTAAATAATCGAAATTTTATAATTCCCTAGTTGTAAAATTCAAATTTAAAATTTCTGAAATTTTTATACTCTAAAATTCTAAAATTAAAAATTCTAAAAACATTCTGAAATTCTCAAATTTAAATAATTTGAATTTTTCAAACGCCTAAATTTCATGATTACAAAATTCTTAAGAATAGTAATTTAATTAATAATAATTTTTATGATAATTTAATTATTTTCATAATAATTAAGAATATATATAATAATTTTTAAGAACCACTTTTCATACCTGTAGTGTAAAATCCCTTGTTACACTGATTCTAATGAGCATAAATTCTAAACACTAAAAGTAATACGTCTTTTTAAAGATATATGTATCATAAATAAGTGAATGGACGTAACACCACATTTTTCTATAAATATCATTACCATGTTAACACATTTGTCTAAAAAAAGTGACATTAATTATCCTGAATTGTTTTCACTTATATCGAATAAGTACATTTATTTATCGTACTCTTAAATCAAAAATCTTCGTACCATGATTAATACGACACTGTGATGTTCGATATTGTGTAAAGAAACGGTAAAGCGTTTCCGAGTTTTCTACAGTTGATAGTTCCGTAAGTTTTACCGATAAAGTCGTCTGTCTCGAGCTTGCGACAAATTAGTTTGACGCTTTGCATGCGGAATCGCTGGAGAATCAAAACTGTTCGAAAATCTCGGCTAAAAACGAAGATATATTTTTCACTTTGTATTCAGCTGGATTTCAACGTCAATAAATATTGCGTGCGTCGTCTTGCTCCGTGAATTTCAAAGATCGCATTTCGTATTACGAATAAAATACTTACGTCCGCCAGAATAACGAAAATAAGTGGAAGAGAATCGTAAAGTAGCGAGCAATGTCGACCTCCCTAGAGAAAATGGCGGTGGTAGGGGAAAGAAGGCCCATGGGTTGGTGAATTTTCAAGTTCGGAAATATGGTAATTTGAAAAGTTCAAATTTAGAAATAAAATATGTAAAAAAATTGTGAATTTGAAGATTTAAGAACGATTTTCATATAACTAATCTTGAATTCATATAATTAGAATATAATACGATTACAAAAATTATTTGAAATATTCCCGAACCTAAAAACGATCATTTGCACTAAAGCATGCATTTATAAGTAAATAAAAAAATTATTTGGAAATTATATCTTGCAACAAACGAACAAAATTTTAAATAAAATAAGTATCTTAAAACGAAGGAATAAAATAATAGTCTTCGTGGTTAGTTAAATAATAGATTATTCGATACCTCAGTAAGTCTGAGCGTAAGTTATCGGCTAGTTAAAAAATGCGAGCTCTTTATTGATTTCTGGCTGAAGCTGCGTTTTCATGTTGAGGTCACAGTAATTTTTGTCTAGACGAAAAGGATTTATGTATGGCCGTAACAAATTACTGTAGCAATAACGACAGTCAAAACATTAATTTACTTATTGAAAGTGAATTTATAACCGTCGTTTCATCATTTACTTACATTTTCTGACAGTATTCTAAATATTTTCATTCGGCGAAGTAATTGAAACGATACGGAAGAGATTCGATCTTATTTTGTGTGTCGCCATAATGTTACAGGAATCATTGTCACGTTACAATATCTGTATTGCACAATTTTTTTGTATTGTTTTCCTGGTATGACTTGCAGTCATTACAATACTCATTATCAGGAAATGGATAAGATTCTGGGTAAGGGAAATTCCTAGTAAATCTAGCTAATTTATTTAGATGTCAGTAATATAATCCGGGACGAATCCAGAGGAGGATGAAGATGTGACAATTATGAAATCTTAAAAATAATTTGTAAGAACAAGTTTACAAATTTGCACACATTTTAATTTACAGGTTTACACTTTTACAAATTTATAAATCTATTTTACAAGTGGATGAAACCATGATTAGGAGTCCCTCTTCAAAATGTGAGCATATAAACCATAAACATATTATAAACGTATTATATTAAAATCTAAACGATTTAAAATGAAATAATTTTTATCATTAAAAAGATGTAATACTTTTCTGGCTTTTAGATTTTCTGATTTTCCTGTATAAATTGATGGGTAAATCACGAATGGTCACGTAGTGTTTGTTAAGTTTTTCTAGGAAGATCATCAAAATGCAGGGAAAACTACCAACAGGAATATTTAGTAGTTCTAATGAAATTTCGTCATGATATTTTTGTCGAAACGCTTTGAAATTATAATAGATACTTTTCTGATTAATACAATAATCCCCATAGACTGAAAACATATTATTTTCAAGATAGTACATTTTTTGATTGGTCAAAAATACACGTAAACAGACAAACACAGTTGCTCACGCTATATCGCGTGTTCCATGGAGTTATAAATTAATTTACGAATAGTATTAATACTCGGCGCAATATTTCTATCAAAATGTTCACATAATTTATGTTAAGTCCGTGTTATCGACGAATTATTTTGATAAAATGACCAGTTTTTACTTTTTACTCGTTGAACCGTGAAACGTTTCATAATATGTCCGTCCAAAATGGCGGGATATTCAAATAAGTTCGTTCTGCATAGTCCACCTTGTATTTTCAATTTGGTCGTACGCATCGCTGTCAAGTAAAATAAATCATTAAATACTATCGTATTTAGACGAAATTGTATCAATAGTTATTTCCAATAGTTTGCTTGAAATATACCCAGCTTTGTCCACCGTGCGCCGATTATATATAAAGGGAAGACACTAGCAAGAACAGAGTCGAAGAAGTTCGTATCTCGGTGGCACAACAGTCGTATACATTGGCGAGAGCATTGCCAGCAGCTATCAGTATTAGTTCGACCGTCCTCGTGTGCGCATCGAAGCCGTGCCACGCGACACCGTTACCGACGATTTTATAAAACGAAACTTGTCGGCTGTTTACACGCTCAGGAACCGTTGGAACCGTTTCTCGTGACATTCCGTACACGCGCGTAGAAGGTGAACTCGCGATGAATTCGAGCGAGATTCTGAACGCGAGTGTCGAGTAAATCGAACGCGTCGATTCTGTCACTTCCTACGATCGATTGATCCAGAACTGTATTAATAACCACATTGTTAGAACAGTGTACCATCAAGCTCTTTCAGATTCGAACTTTTTGCTTTGGACTCACAGACAAAAAGTTTGCGGATACGTTACGTAAAAGTGCCACGATGCGACGCAAAGATAAACAATCGAATTAAATTAAATTTCACCTGCGTAATTCTTTCCGGATGCAGCTACCGTAATCCATCCGAAGTAAGTCATTCGTGAAGCCGTATCGAATAACAGAATTTCTTTCTCCATCACCGTTCGGCTGTCAACGAACGTCGAGCACATGTTTGTTTTTCGTAACGCTTCGGGCGTAAACAAAACATTCGTCAACTTGTGAGTGACCGGTCATTGGTACCGGAAATTGTTTCCGACGCGGCGTTGAAAACGGACCAGAAATCGACGTATCACAGAAACGAACTGAAATCGAAGTTGGACAGTTTGGAAGTCTATATAATAGAGTGTTTAAAATCGCGTGAAATGTGCTGTTTCCTTGCATCCATGTCGGCGACCAGATTTCGCAGGACGTCGAAAAGTCGCTCGACAGGACTCGACCTAAAATAAGAAATAATTGTATTTACAACTTCGTGAAATTGGCGACCTCTTTAGAGAGTGGAAATAGAAAAATCGACGGAATCAGGAGTGGATAAACATTGTAATATCATTTTTGCAATGGATATGTCGGAATCAAAACTGATCCAGTTATAATAATTCGTGCCGAATTGATTAATCTCGAGTGTTATTTGATCTTGGATAGATTTATCTACACTAACAGAAAATTTTATCGCGTACGTGAAACTATTCTCAGTTGATATTGTGAAATTGAGCGTGATATGTGACACTCGGTGAATGTTTTGGCACACGAGAGAAGCTTCTTGGTACTTTTAAGGGTTTTTTCCGACATTGTGTCGTCTTTGTCAGGATTATAAGAACAGGTGTCGCCGAGTCATGGTACGTTTTCTGATGTTTTGTTATCTTTGATTCAATGTCATTATTATTGCCCGTAAAAATGCCACATGATTCGCAAATTATCTTCTGCAGAAAGTGAAGTTTAATTTACCGAACACATTTAGCAGCTGTTCACTGTTAAAGCAACATTTACCGAAGCATTTCTGGATCTTCGCGAAGTTTATTTTTAAATCAACCACAATCTGAAATGAGCGCGCTATTTGAATAATGAATAATAAATATCGTATGAAAGGACTGATTATTTGCAATGGTACTTTCTTGATCAAATATTCTAATAATTTGAACCAAATGTCTTTTGAAACATTTCAGAGAATAAAATATTTCATTTGTTTGGAGATTTGATGTTAACTGGTTTAATCGATTACAGATGTTATTTCGCAAAATAAAAACTGTTCTAAGTATGTTTCAAATTATGCACACCAAATTTAAGAAAGGCGGATAAAAGATTTTTTAATTTTAAGAATAAAATAATGCTTCGTTTTTACCGTGAATAATTTCTCAGTTGCAAATAATTTTAATTATTCAAGTAACAAAATAGCATAATTTTGCTGTATCGTTTCTTTGTCGGTATGAAATATTACAAACATTAATTTCTTATAGCGATTCCAGTTTGATAAATAGGAGCACTTGAGAAACCGTATTCAATTTGACATATTTTTCAGTCGCTCTTAAAAAAACTCAAGAATTTGAAGCTAATTTTAGATTTAAAAATTGTGGGAGATTTAAACTATTTATCGATTGAACGGCAACGATAAGACAAAATCTATAATTGATAAATGGATCGAAACACAATTTCGTGTTTAAATAATATCGCATATGCAATAAAAAATTATGTAACTCTGATGATCTTTCAGAACACATTTTCGAATTGATAATAAATGACAAATTATTTGATACTTTGAAATAAAATGATAAAGACATTATTTTTATTAGTAAATATTATAGGTATCTATAAATATATTATTTAAATATAAAACTGTATAATTATAAATTTATATAAACGATGTTCGGATACAAAGCTTGTGAGGTTTGTTAAAAAAAGAAACAAATAAATTGTGAAATAATATTGCAATTATAATATTAAATTATTGTAATTATATTATTATTTTGTAACTGAGCTCAAAAGAAAGTTAATAATCGAAACAATTAGTGACGGTTTACTAATAAAAATTAAATTGTCATTGGTAATTCATTATTAGTAAGAAACGCTAATGTTAAGAGAACAAATAGCAATTATTCTGGTCATTATTGTTATCGATTGTAGGCTATTAATGATTCATGATTTGAAATAAAATATTAGTACATAAAATAAAACTTCTGATCGCTTTCATTTGTACAGTCTTATCTAGCTTTTGTGTATTTTAATGCATTGTCTTCGATATCTTTTACTGATAATATTAATTCCATTTTCACGTGCTCCGTACTTCTCTCCATTTTATCGATATCTTTTCTCTTATCTTCAAGATTCGGAGTACTTTATACATTAACACAGCTCATTATTATTTCTATATTCATGACTACACTCTGAATTTGTCAGTGTCGAAAATTAGTAATTTTCCATTTAATGTATACATAATCTAATTTTCTACGTTAACTTGGATACAATTTTTTGCAAAATTTCTTTAACTATTCAAAATCATTTTAATTAATATTATTAAATCAATATTTTTAGTAATATTAATTTAAATTAACAGTAAAAGTTCAATTTTAGTTTTAAAAGAATTATTTCTTATAAATTTCTATTCGTTTATGTCATTCTTTTTATTTAAATTCTTATACATTTATTATTTATTTACATTTACTTAATTAATTTTTCAAATGTATTTATTATAATTAAAAAAAAATTGAAGCGAGCACCATTTGTAAGTAAACCAATCAAAGTGAATATATATTACAATAATTACGCATATTAAAATTATAATTTAAATAATGAAGTATTTGTTATTCATCTTTCAGTTAAAAAGCAATTAATTATTTATAAATTACTTTAATTAGTTACTGCATTGTACCATTTACATGTTTTATCGTTAACCAAATATTATAATTGCAATTAACATCTGAGTTTTTTATTTAATAATTTTTTAAATTAATTTAAAAAAGAATCGAATTAAACTTCATTCATTTTCATATTAAAATAATTCATTCGTATTACTTACTAATCATATATGTATGTATATTAATGGACACAGTCAGATAAAAAATGTATTCTGGTTATTATTTCATCATTCTAGTTATGGAAATATTTCTGTACACATTAAATATTGATATATATGCTACGTAAAAGAACTAAAAATTAGTATAAAGTTGAAATTTTTATTTCTTCAATTATGTTCATGTATCTAACTCAATGTGCGTCAATCAGAACATTTATGTTGAGTCATATTAATTATCTCCTTCACACGAGATGAACATCAGTGGTTTAAAGTTAATAATTGAAGATTAATCGTTAAACGAAACACGTGGTACCACGAGTTCGTTCTCCTTGCGTACTGATAACAAAGGTTCATAGTTTCCCGGTCAAATGTTGGTCATTTCTTTGATAAACGTTGTTGAACTGTCATACGGAAGAAAGCACGTGGATCACGGCTTCCTGGAACGGAATCGTCACAGCTTCTAAATACAGTTTCAATTAATTTAATTAAATGACGCGTCGAATAAACTAACGGGATACAAATGATTACTGTCTTGTAATACGAGAAGATGTATACATATAAAGAGATTAGTAGAGTACAATTTATTCTATAGTTGATTCATCGTTGTAAATATTAAATAACATGACAATGCACGTGGTCCGTGGGTGAAAATAGAAATGCGATTATCGATTATCGATGTCTTATCTATACCTTATCGGTATTTAACGATATGATTTCAATTTTGTTAAGATGTCGTTAATATGAGTAGATATTCAGAAATTTAGGGATCAGAAAATTTGAAATTTGAAAATTACAAAATTAGGAAATTTTGAAAATTGTGGTATTTGACAACTGGGGAATTTCGAAAATTTGGAAATTTGCTACTTTAGAAGTTTGGAGACATTTTTGAATTTTGAAATTTGGGTATTTTTGAAATTTTGGATTTTGGAAATTTTTAAATTTGGGAATTTTGGAATCTCGTTATTTTAGAATTTTTGAAATTTTGGATTTTGGAATTTGGAAATTTTTTAATTTCGATATTATGGAATTTTTGAAATTTTGGATTTTTGATTTTGGAATTTCGTTATTTTAGAATTCTGGAAATTAAAAAATTTTAGATTTTGGAATTTGGAGTTTGGAAATTTCAGTATTTTGGATTTTGAAAATTTTGAAATTTTGGAAATTTTGGATTTTGAAAATTTTGAAATTTTGAAATTTGGAAACTTGAGAATTTGGGTTTTTTGGAATTTTGGAAATTTGGAACGTGTGAATTTATAAATTTAAAAATTTTAATATTTTGAAGTTTTGCAATTTTGAAATTTGGGAAACTGGGAATGTGGGAATAGCACATATCTTTTTAAAGTTCAAAGTTTCAAAAATAATTGCAGGAATGTTCCATGGGTACAAATATAATTTGGCTAGTTTCGACTGCAATATATGTATAAAATTAAATAAAATACTGCTCGTTACTTAAATAGACAGATATAAACATTCTGTTTAATGTTAGTTATGTCTTACCGAGTTTTATAAACGTATTTCTTTTATTTCCTGTCTGATTCTGATTCTCTATGATTCGTTTGCAACCTAAAACGTTCCTCTGCAGCAATGCATGAACGTGTGATCTCTTTTGTGCCGTGTTCGCTCAGAAAGCAGTTATTGAAACTTGTATGTACCTTTTGTCCCTTTGGAAGGTGTAAATGCTTCAGACTGAGCATTTGTTGCGACTCTTTCAATAGTTACATCATGTTTTTCAGAATTTTTTACTTCCTCGCAATTTTTGTCCTTTTATGTATCTCAAAATCGGAGTGTTTTCTTTTTATGGAAAAGTCTTTAACGTCGCAGCAATTATGTATTATGTGTATGTTAAAAATATATATCGTGATATAATATACATATATTTTTTTGCCTTTAATTAAATTCTTAAATTTTTAAATTTTTTAATTTTTGTGTTTAAAAATTCGTTAATTCTGTAATTATAAATTACCAAATCTACAGATTTCTAAACCTCCAGATCTCCAAATACAAATTTTTAAATTTCAAAATTTCAGTGAAAATGAACAATCCTTCAGGTAATATTTACGAGTGTACTTTTAATGGCGTTAAAACGTCGCTCATTTAGTTAGACTATTATACGAGCAAAAAAGCGAAAAAAAGATAGCTAATTACTGGACACGATAAGCTATAAAATGTCTTGTTCGCAGTGCGTTAATTAGATAGTTTATGAGCATCTACAGTTGCGGACAAAAGTTTTCGAATAATACCAATTTTTCTATTTCATCTTTATAAATAATTTGTTCCAAAACATTTGTCCCCAAGTGTACAGAGTGCGTTTCAAAAGTAGTAGTACTGATTTGATCAAAATAAAATTGCAGATATTCGTACAATTCACTATTCTTTGAAATAACACCCTCCTGTATTAATACATTATAGCGAGTCTGCCAGTGCGCATGCGCCTACTGGAAATTTTTAATGGAGATGCTTCTCAATTCACGCGTTGAGTCCTTTTGCACGGTCTCTGTTGATTTAAAACGATGTCTTTTCATCTACCTTTTTAACCGAGGAAAAAGTCAGGTGGAGTTTGACAACTTAAAACTGCAAATTGCAGTTTCCCTAATTTCTCAAACTTGTGTGTCAACAGAATCTCATTATTTTGGCGATATTTGCGATCTAAATGCTTACAGACGACTGAGCCTGCATTCTGTTCGCGACACCCCCCACCACCATTCCCACCAATAGAGACCCTTTCCTACGCCCCGCCCAGATTACAAAGAAACAGTCCTACTTTTGAAACGCACCCTGTACTTAACTTAATTCTTAACTCTTTAACTTAACTCTTTAAATTTATTTGCGTCTCAATTCAGACAAGATTTTTACGGATTTGAAGGGTTCATTTGTAACACCTACGAAGAAAGAAGGACTTCGCAAATCTGATTAACATTGAACGGTTCTGTTCGAGTTGCATAACGCCTATTCCACCTTCTTCTTTTAATCGTTAATGCAATTAAGGTAATAGCGAGTAAGCTTTTCCCGCGACGTTGGCTTAAATTCTACGCGGAAAAGGCTTAAAAGCTTGAAGAGATGAATTTAGCTCACACAATGGATGTTCCACTGCCAAGTTTACGGGAAATTTTGCTGGGCAAGTAGCGGCTATTTTACCGCTTCCTTATTTTTGTAATTGGCAAGTACTATAAGCGCGGGCTCGTTCATTTTCTGCGTGTTTCGTTGCCGTATTACAATTGTGGACACTGTACAAATTACACCACTTAAAATAATTCTTCTATGAACGTATAAACGATAAAGGTAGAGTTAGTCTGCAAAAATTGACGTTAAATTTTTTTTTTTTTTTTTTTCAGCAATTACTGTAAAGAACATTCTAATGTTTTGAAGGAAAATTTAAGAAATATGTAGAACTTAGATGTAAGTAGAATAAAGATTTTATTTAAAAATGACGAATGTGTCGTATAATGTTAGTGTAATACGGACGCGTTCATTTTAGGCGGGAAACGGAAGTGAATATTTTCCCGCCATTTTTCAAATGGCACGGAATATTATTCCGTCCTGAAATATTAATTGTTTTTATATACTTAAGTAATTATCGTTTTTTGGAGTTAAGTTTTTAACACGTTTCTAATAATGTTTATTGATTTTATAGTTCCTTATTAATTACAAAATGTAATTTAGAATTATTATATTTATTTAACTTCTATATATGTTTATTTGTATTTATTCGTTTAAAACACGAATTTACGTGCGAGTCGTTCATTAAGAGAGCATGAGACTCGCACAAAAAGAAAATCGCCCTCTTCCTTGATGTTTAAACAGAGGTCACGGTTAAACCTACAATTATTTTGAGGAATTAAAAAGAGTCATAACTTCGCATTTCCTTTTTACTGTCTTCAGATCTAGCCGACGGTCAAAGAAATCGATGGTTCCTTACTTGAAATGATGATTTCTTAAATATTTAAAGATAGTTGGAAATATTTTAAATATTTAGAAATAATTGTAAGATTTGTAATCATGGAGTCCACGCAGGAGGGAGTACATTTCTAAAAGATCTAATTTCTAAATTTTCTGATTTTTAAAATTACCAAATCCTTAAATTGTCGAATCCCCAAAATTCGAAACCTCAAATTCTTGAACTCCCAAATGTTTCAATTCGCAAATAATTTTTATGAAATAAATATTATCCTAATGTATATAACATTCAGTTCATATGTCCGGTTATATTATGAACATAAAACAATAATAAAGTTATATTCTAAGTCATTGTTACAATTAATCTTACATGCCTCGCAATTGGCCGCAATGTGCTCTCAATGTATTCTCGATGACTTGCAAATTGTAGTTAATATATTCTCTCTCGTTCTAACAATTCGTACCATACCTTTGTATTTTTTCCTCTTCTTTAACTGGAGATGATGTACGCGTTAAAAGCGTAAAATTTAGCGAATCTATCTATGTGTCAGTTCCTAATTTTCAAATCACTAAATCCCCAAACTTTTAAATTTTCAGATCTCTGAATCTCCAAATTTTCAAATTTTAAAGATTCCAAATTTTCACATTTTCAACCTCCCAAATTTTCAATTTATCAAATTCTTCATATTCCAAACTCTCAAATTTTTAAGTTTCAAACTCTCAAATTTCTTAATTTCCAGAAGTCGAAATTTGCAAATTTCTACATTTTCAAATTTTTAAATTGCCAAATCATCAAATTCCAAATTCTTAAATTTCTCAACTTCCCATATCTACATATCAGCACATATCTCCATATCTTGATATCTCTACATGTATCTCTATATCTCCATATCGCAATATCTCAATAACCTTACATCCTTATATGTATCCCTATATCTTTATAATTCAATATTTTTATATCTCCATATCCCTAAACCTTCAACCCCTAAACCTCTACATCCCTAAATTCCCATACTCCTATAACGCTATATTTACATGTCTACATTTAATCCCTATATCTCCATATTTTCATATCTCGATGGTTCCATATGTGTAAATCTCTAGATCAAATATCCAAATTCCTCAGTCCCAAAATTCCCAACTCCCCAAGCTCACAAATTTCGCCGCAATTTTCAAATCCGCAAAATATCCCTAATACAGTAGTTTTATATGCAACTCGCGTAGCGATCATAACATGCAGTCTATTTTTTTCCTTATTTCGTCATTTGATATGGACGCAGCTAGCTCATGTTTACGTTAAAGTTACAATGTTGTTCACATCAGATATCGATTTTTGCTTATAAAACAGCGATGAAATTTCATCGTTAACTTTCGAACACCCTCTATGAGTTCATATCTGCAATCAATATTCTGTGCTTCTATGTCAAAGTCAAGTCAGATCTATACCGTGAAAGTACACAGTTAAATAATCAAAGCTGTGGCTCGTGTTTTATGTAATTTATTAAATAATCTCTGGAATTAGGAGAAACATAACAAGATCCTATTATTACATAAATATTAACAGGATAAATAAAGGTTATCGCTAAAGTCCCCATTATTATACTTCAGAAACAGCTTTAAGTACGTAAAAATATTTCAGACAAAAGTTGTAGGATATCAAAGGGGATATAAGATGGTAGCTACAATTTCACCTTGGATAGTCGTCCGAAGGTCACGTGAACATCTTCAGTTTCTTTTGTAGAACCCTCCATTTTTTATTACATCCTCCTGTAGCCCCCGTTTTCAAAACACCTATGTTTATTTTTTATGCAAGTTACTCCCAAGATATGAAGCATCAAAGTTGACACACAAGTCAATCTGATCGCGCAACTTTCGCGCGGTACCTTAGGTAATGTGAATACACATGTCAACTTTGAAGCTTCATATCTTGGGAATAACTTGCACAAAGATAAACATAGGTAATATTTTAAAAACGTCTAGAGGGCTACAAGAATATGTAAAATTGGAAATTTGTATAGTAATAATAAAAAATGGGGGGTTCTATTTAAGAAACTGATGATGACGTTCACGTGACCTTCAAACGATCATCCAAGGTCAAATTGTTGCTACCATCATATGTCTCCCTTGATGTCCTACAACTTTTGTCTGAAACATTTTTCCATATTTAAAGTTGTTAAAGGGTGGGGGTTGATTAAAGGTCTTTAGAGAGACCCTGTGTATGCATATTCATATACACAAATATGCATAAGAATTATTATTATTATATTTCAGGTTTTTACCCGAGAATTTTAATACAGAACTGAACTCTGTATAATAGAAATGAATTTTTGATATTTTATTTTTACATTGGTATAAGCGCTTTTGAATGTATTCGAATAATCTTTGTTTCTTTGTGTGTTACGTTTACGTGTCAAGTGAATCGATTAAATGAAGCATGTATATGTACTTCATGATCAGATAGAGGATTTATAAATTCTCATGATAACTAGAATCTGATAACTTTGAAATATCTGCGGGGATACTGAAAATTTCTTATCGGAATTTTTAATATTTAATTAACTTATCGATTTTTAAAAATTATCGTAGAAAGTTGCGTGATGGCTTTGGATACTTGATATTTTTATTAGCAAAATTATTATGCATCTTTTGTTGATGTCAGATATATTCACAGTAATTGTTATATCTTAAAGTTGTCAAGTTTCCAAATTTTCTAGTTTTTCTGTTTGCATATATTTCTTGCCTTTACAAGTTTTCACTTTCCCTAAATTTCTCGAGTTCTAGAATTCAAAAATTTTCAAATTACTAACTTTCTAAGCTTCCAAATTTGTAAATTTTCAAATCACTAAATTTCTAAGGTTCTGAGCTTCTAAATTTGTCAATTTGCACTTTTGTAAATTTCTAAACTTCTAAATTTCTAAATTTCCAAATTTCCAATGACCAAATTTTCAAATGACCAAATGACCAATTTTCCAAATGACCAATTTTCCAAATTACCAAATTTCCAATGATCAAATTTCCAAATGACCAAATGACCAATTTTCCAAGTTTCCAAAATTCCAAATTTCCAAATTTCAAAATGACTAAATTTCCAAATTTCCAAATGACCAAATGACCAATTTTCCAAATGACCAAATTTCCAATTTTCTAATTTTCCAAATTTCCAAATTTCCAAATTTTCAATGACCAAATTTCCAAATGACCAAATGACCAATTTTCCAAATTTCCAAATGACCAAATTTCCAATTTTCCAAACTTCCAAATGACCAAATTCCCAAATATCCAATTTCCAATTTTCCAAATTTCCAAATTTCCAATTTTCCAAATTTCTAAATTTGATTAAAAATTCAAGATTGGACCACTACAAAATTTAAAAATTAAAAAATTTAAACACCATAGTTTTTCTACTAAATGATAATAACTCGCATTACTATTACAAACACGAGTAATAGACAAGTGCAATCGTAGAATTGTAAGCAACGCACCTAATTAAAGAATATTCGAACGCAATATAATGAGCACGTAATGATGGCGTTTTACAAAAACTCGGGACAAAAGGTGGGTGCAATAAAACAAAAGGCGTACACGTATATGACTAGCCATTATGCGAGGGTCGTACAAATATAAACTAGGTTTTATCCTTCTACATATGAGCTGTTTATTTTGAAAGTGGAACAGGTCCATTTTTGAAAATAACAAAGATGATAACAATAGATAAAACTTACTATAGTTCAGATTCCCTAATGTTTGGGCGATGAAAGTTTGGCTGACTAACGGTATAAAGACGTTTGTTTTGAAAGTGGTACAAGGTACAGGTCCACCTTAGGTTCAAATTATTTTTAGAATCTATTACGGTACAATTTGAGTAATACCGATTATACTGTGGAGAACTTCAAATTGTCAACAGCTCATAGGTATACATACATATTAGACAGAAAATTATATTAGATTTATTTATATACATACACTGTCATATAGCAAATTATAGGTAGATTTAATATATCTGTACATATGTTGTATCATACAGTAAATTATACCAGGTTTAATATATCTTTATGCATACAGTATATTATACATTAAATTGTATTAGATTTTATATTTCTATACATACAGAATATTATACACTAAATTATACAAGATTTAATATATCTGTACCTATGTTGTATCATACAGTAAATTATACCAGGTTTAATATATCTTCATGCATACAGTATATTATACATTAAATTATAGTAGATTGAATATATCTGTACGTATGTTGTATCATACAGTAAACTATACCAGGTTTAATATATCTTCATGCATACAGTATATTATACATTAAATTGTATTAGATTCAATACTTCTATACATACAGATTATACACTAAATTATAGTAAATTTAATATTTATATACATAAAGTGTATTATACAGTAAATTTTATCAGGTTCAATATATCTTTATACATACAGTGTATTATACATTAAATCGTATTAAATTTAACATTCCCATACATACAGAGTATTATACACTAAATTATAGTAGATTTAATATATATATACATAAAGTATATTATACAGTACATTTTATCAGGTTCGATTTATCTTCATGCATACAGTATATTATACAGTAAACGATAGATTTAATATTTGTGCTGCAGATAGAAACTCCGATACAATTTACAATTAACCAGATTTAACATTATCAAATGTTCTGGAATAATTCCCCATTCGATAAGTACCCGTAGGTACCGACTAAGGATTTTCGTTTATCTCGAATTGAGCCCTTCATTGCACAAATCGATTAACTCCATAAAACAAAAAGTGGAGAAATACGGCGAATGTGCAGTGGTTCTTGAAATTCCTTTCATAATATAAATTCAAATAAATTTTATAGAATGCATAAATACAAATGTAGCTTTCGTCTAAAAGATATTAAATTATAAGAAAGAATAGCCAAAAATTGATCATCAGAAATGTAAAAATAAATGTACTTACAGTGGCCAAAAAAATATATCATCGATTATGTTTGGAAAAATTTGTGTAATTATAAAAAGTTATGATTATACCAAGTGCTTTTACATTTGAATTTAAGATTTTTCAAAAAGCGGAGTTAATCGGTTTGTGCAGCGAACGGCATTGTGACACAGAATCCCCGGAAAAGGACTATGAAGCGGCAGGAAAGAAGAATAAGAAGAAGAAGAAGTAGAAGAACTGACGGAAGGAAAGACAGGGGATCGCAAGATATGCGCGTGATCATCGTGGCCACTGTTAAATTGATAGCAACTCATACACAATGAACTTCATTTATAATCGTCGACTTTAACTCGAGCTACTTTGGTTGGTTACGAAATGCCAGAAGCAAATCTCGACGTTGTCGTGTCTCTTTGCCAAACGTCAAAATCAAAAAGACCATTTCAGAAGCAAGCTTCTGAGCAACTGCCTCTGTTGCTGTTTTCCCCCAACTTCACCGACCTCGTTTCGATATATTGTTTCAGGCGTTCGAAGGATTTTCCTTATCGAATTTAAGAGAACGTCGCAAACATGGGAACAGGTATTCTGCATTTTAATGTGGACAGAAACCTCTTCGGTTCGGACCGTGGTGCACCATGGCGACAAAACCGAAATAACTGGTTTGTCTGAAATAACATGTTATTTTCTTGGTTAAATAATTTGTACCGTCTGCTTTTTTGGTTTTAAGGATAAAATAAAATGTCTCCCAACCTTGCGAACGTACGGTTATTTTGAGAATACGTAAATATGTGGTACCTAAATTGGTAAAATGGGAGAATGTACATAGAGTCAAGAGTAAATCTGGGTTTCCTAGGGGAAATATGGTAACCAACTTAGAAGAGACTTGCTATTTGGTGATTTTTAAGCATTTTTTGGAATTTGAACATTTGGAGATTTTGGGATTTGGAGACTTTTGGATTTATGGATTTTGGGGTTTTGGGAATTTTGGGATTTGGAGACTTTTGGATTTATGGATTTTGGGGTTTTGGGAATTTTGGGATTTGGAGACTTTTGGATTTATGGATTTTGGGGTTTTGAGAATTTTGGGATTTGGAGACTTTTGGATTTCTGGATTTTGGGGTTTTGGGAATTTTGGGATTTTGAGACTTTTGGTTTTCTGGATTTTGGGGTTTTGGGAATTTTGGGATTTGGAGACTTTTGGATTTCTGGATTTTGGGGTTTTGGGAATTTTGGGATTTGGAGACTTTCGGATTTATGGATTTTGGGGTTTTGGGAATTTTGGGATTTGGAGACTTGGATTTATGGATTTTGGGGTTTTGGGAATTTTGGGATTTGGAGACTTTTGGATTTATGGGTTTTGGGAATTTTGGGATTTGGAGACTTTTGGATTTATGGATTTTGGGGTTTTGAGAATTTTGGGATTTGGAGACTTTTGGATTTATGGATTTTGGGGTTTAGGGAATTTTGGGATTTGGAACTTGAAGACTTTGGAATTTGGTGATGGATATGGGAATTTAGAAATTTGGGGACCTAGAAATTTGGAAATGTTGGGATTTGATCATCTATGGACATTAAAATCTAGGATTTTGGGGTCATAGGCATTTGGAGATCTAAGAGTTTAAGGACCTAGGAATTCGGCGACATAGGCATGTTGGAAATTTGGAATTTGGGGATTTTGGAATTTGGAGATGGGGATTTGGTTAGGTGGACATGAAAATCTAAGAATTTGGGGACATAGGCATTTGGAGATCTGAGGATTTGAGGACGTAGGATTTTGGAGTCATAGGCATTTGGAGATCTAAGAGTTTAAGCACCTAGGAATTTGGGGACATAGGCATTTTGGAAATTTGGATTTTGGGGATTTTGGACTTTGGACATGTTGGGATTTGGTTAGGTGGACATAAAAATTTAGGAATTTGGGGACATAGGCATTTGGGGATCTGAGGATTTGAGGACCTAGGAATTGGGGATTTTGGAATTTGGACGTGTTGGGATTTGGTTAGGTGGACATGAAAATCTAAGAATTTGAGAACATAGAAATTGGGACATCTGAGGATTTGAGGACCTAGCATTTGGGGATATAGCTATTTGGGAAATTTAGGATTTGGAGATTATAGAATTTGGTCATCTAGGGATATGGGTATCTAGGAATTTGGTGACATAGAGATTTAGAGATCTAACTATTTGAGGATCTAAGAATTTGGGGACATAGAAATTTGTGATTCTAGGAATTCCTCGACGTATAAATTTGGAGTTCTGAGAATTTGAAGATTTAGGAATTTGGGTATATAGCTATTTGGTAAATTTGGGATTTGGGAATTGCGGAATTTGGTCATCTGGAATTTAAGGAATTTTAAGACATCAAAATTTAGAAATCTAAGAATTTGAGGACCTAGGAATTTAGGGACATAGAGTTAGAGATCTAAGGTTTTGAGGTCCTAGAAATATAGGTACAATAACAGCTGCATCATGGAATTCGCACTGTTTCACTCATTCTGGTGACATTTGCCACTGGAGATGTTTGTCATTGATTTTAGCCTAATTGGTTAGTTTTAGTTTATTAGTTCTCTTCCAGGGAAGATGGCGTCTAGGAGACATTCCCTCCCAATATGCCAGTAGCCTAATTGGTGTATGTGATCGCTCAAACTAATTGTTTCTTTCACCTAAAATACGTGTGGCTAGGCGTCCATTTTTTTGTACTGACCAATTGTAGCTGTAGCTCTTCTAAACATATTAGTTGCCTTTTCACGCGCCAACTCGTGGGTCGACATCGGTACTTAGAAGTTAAGTCCTTTAAGTCGCGCGCGAAATTTGAAATAGTTTAATGTGCACGATTACGCGCAACTTCAGTTCACCCGCGAAATTTAAAATATATTTGTGCGCATGAAGTACTCACAACTTATTATCTCGTTCCCCCTTCATTTATACGTTTTAATAACAAAAAGATTCATCTTTATTTTACAATTAATCTTACTAACTACAGTCACAAAAGAAGAACATTTTTAATAAAAATAAAATTGATAACTGAAACCAGTAATATTAATTAATTGTGTATACATAAATTATCATAATTTCTACATTACGTAAAATGAAATCAATTTAAAATTGAGATAAGGTTATTAGATTTAATAAATTAAAAAAAAAATTGAAAATTAAATTCAGTTATTAAATATAATTTGATTGGACGAATGAAAGTGAGTTGTTTATTAAACAACAGAAGAAATTGTTTGAGTATCTTAAATGAAATTAATTACTATGGTTTCATGTTGTGTTAAATAATAAATTATTCGATAACATCAAAGTTTGAATATTTGTATGAAAATGTTTTCATTGTATATGCAGGGTGTTTTATAGTATGTCAACGTAACTTGAAGGATGAACTGGTAATAATGAATAAAGTTCACATTATACCGATGTAACAGCCAATAAAAACAATCAGATGATCGAATATACATGTATTGAAATAATACAATTCACGTGAACGATTAAGTATATCAATTTATGACACTTCTCAATCAGGTCTGGTTTCAATTAAGTTGTTTTCCTCCTCTTGTAATTCATCTACCTAATCAAGAATCATTCTGGTATTAAGCATCAAAACATTGACCTCACTTCTTCATTTTTCTATAGTGTGCACTATTAAAAATATATCGTATTCCATTTTTGTTAAATAATTTAGAGTTTATAGGTATTTGTTGTTGTTGGTATCCATTTGAGATTTTCTGATTGATAAAATTAATAATTTACGAAATTTCAAATTTAGAAATTTAGAAATTTAGAACATTGAGAATTGGGACATTTAGAAATATAGAATTTTAGAAAGCTGAGAGTTTGAATTTTTAGGGTTTGTTGAAATTTGAATATTTGAAATTTTGAGGCATCTGGAAATTTGAGAATTTAGAAATTTGGGAATTTCGAGATTTAGGTATTTGAAAATTTGGGAATTTTAGAAATTGGGAAATTTGGTAATTTGGAGATTTAGAGATTTGGGGATTTAGAGATTTGGAGATTTAGAAATTTGGGAATTTAGAGATTTAGGTATTTGAGAATTTGGGAATTTTGGAAGTTGGGAAGTTTAGAAATTTGGGGATTTGGTGATTTGGAGGTTTGGAGATTTGGGGATTTGGATATTTGGAGATTTAGAAATTTGTGAATTTCGAGATTTGGAGATTTGGGGATTTGGGGATTTGGGGATTTGGAGATTTGGAGATTTAGAAATTTGGGAATTTCGAGATTTAGATATTTGAGAATTTGGGAATTTTGGAAATTGGGAAGTTCAGAAATTTGGGGATTTGGTGATTTGGAGGTTTGGAGGTTTGGAGATTTGGGGATTTGGAGATTTGGGAATTTCGAGATTTGGAGATTTGGAGATTTGGAGATTTGGGGATTTGGAGATTTGGAGATTTAGAAATTTGGGAATTTCGAGATTTAGATATTTGAGAATTTGGGAATTTTGGAAATTGGGAAGTTTAGAAATTTGGAGATTTAGAGATTTGGAGGTTTGGAGATTTAGAAATTTGGGAATTTTGAGAATTCGAGATTTCAAGATATGGAAATTTGGAGATTTGAAGATTTGAAAATCTGGGCATTTGAAAGAATGGGAATTTGAGAATTTCTAAATTTGCAAGTTGGAAAATTTCGAAATTTGAGTGTTCCAACTTCTGAGTGTCTAAAAATCTAAAAATTCGAAAATTTGAACTTTTGAATTTTCGGAAATTTAGAAATTTGCAAGTTTGAGTATATGAAAATTCTGAATTTTGGAAATGTACAAATGACAAACGTGGTAAATTTAACAATTTCGAACTTTTAAAGTTTACTATATTCATTCTTCTAATCTTTCCATTTTAATCATAAAAATTGCTCTAAAAATATACCTCCATAACAAGTCTAACAAAAATTTTATCGTACACGTAAAAACATGTATGAAAGATAAACTGTAAAAATTAGATACGAGTACAAAGTATAAAAAACAACATACGTGGAAAATATGATTGGGTCAAAGAGACCCGAACACAATAGTAGGGTTAATAAAAACAGTCGTTTGATGTGTTCACTCTTACGATATGAATATGTATCTTATCTGACCTTGTTCCCGAGTTAGAGACGTTTTTGTATTTCAATAATTCTTGTTACAAACTGAACTGGTGTACTTGATTCCACTTACGATAGAGAGCTTACTATCAATGCTATATCGTGTGGTGCGAATGAGAAGAATGCTTGAAATTTTTGGAAATGTCAAAAATTAATGTGGAAGACATTCACAAAAATTATAACATTTATAGAAAGTTGTCTGATATTGGTATTTTTTAATAGCTCGTACATTTAGCTTATAATAGAAAAATATTTTGAAAATTTGCATTTACAGTTTTTTAATATAGGGTGTTGACTGGTATTAGTGGATAGGGCTTTATTGTATTATGTAAAAAATATATAGTATTATATATATAAAAATATATAAAATTGTATAGTATTAAACATGTAAAAATATATAATATTAAATATGTAAAAATATATAGTATTAAATATATAAAAATATATAAAATTAAACATATAAAATTGTATAATATTAAACATGCAAAAATATAATATATAATATCGAATATATAAAAGCATGTAATATTAAACATGTTACAATATTATTATATTAGACATATAAAAATATATAATACTAAACATATTCCATATGAAAAAATAAGACAAAAATAAACAATAAAATTTGTTCATACAAGACTCCGTCTTTGAGAAAATTGAAATTGAAAATTCGAATATTTATGAAAACATTTTTTTAATGTGTTAAGAAAAATTGTAAATCTATTAAGTTATTGAAAATTGTTAATTATTATAATATTTAAGCATTTACTGTTATATAATGTTATCTGAAAAAATTAATTATTATATTTTAACGTTTATTGTTATATAATATTATCTGAAAAAGTTGTTAATTATTATAATATTTTAACATTTGCTGTTATATAATGTTATCTGAAAAAATTAATTATTATATTTTAACGTTTATTGTTATATAATATTATCTGAAAAAAATTGTTAATTATTATAATATTTAAACATTTGCTGTTATATTATGTTATCTAGGAAAAAAATGATTAATTATTAAAATATGTTGATATTTACTGTTGCCCAATGTTATTGAACATTTTTGTAGACCTCACAAGGGTAATAAATTAGCCATAAATTAAAACTATTATTACTTGCAACTATTTGAAAGAATTGTCAGGAATTTTCGAAATGTTTTGATCTAATTCACGAAATGTGTTATTGGAGTGGACTCAATTTCCTTGGTTCTCAAGATACTAGAATGCACTTCAGCCTGTTCTAAATATCACTTTCTGTAAAGGGAGGCGAACAATTGATACAGCACACAAATGGCTGCAACTCAAAAACAAGGTCAGGCAGAGCAAATGTTTGAACGAACTTTTCTTTCCACTGTTTTATTACTTTTAACTTATATTTGCACCCTGAAGTGCATGCTTTTTAATATTTCGAAGCTTTAGGTTAAATACATATTTTATGATAGTCTCTCGAATAAATAAATTTCAATTGTTTATGAAATTTATAAATATTGCCCTCGAAAGTGGTGCGTTGTATTGAATTGTTTCTGGATAGTTTCAGGGAGGAATGTATATTTTCTTTCTTTTTTCTTTATTACACTGTTTTTGCTACCATTTTCAACGTTTTTAATTTACGAATTTCCAAGTTTTTTCATATTAAGATTTTCATGTTTTAAAGTTTTACAAGTTGTTAAATATGTAATATATTTTCAGATTACTGTACTTATAAGTACTCAATTTTGTGAATTACCAAAGATCGCATTTCTTGAATTTCACACATTTCCCAAATATTAAAATCCCCTAATTTTCAAATTAAATTACATTTCCAAATTCTCAGATTCATAAATTATTACTAAATTTCCAAAACTTCTTACATTTCAAAATTTCTCAAGTATCCAAATATCGAAATGCCCAAATTTTCATATTACTACATTTCTAAATTCTCAATTTCATAAATTACTCAATTTCTCAAATTTCTTAAATTTCTTAAACTTTTTGCATTTCTTAAATTTCTTAAATTTTTAAATTTCTCAAATTTCATAAATTACTCAATTTCTCAAATTTCATAAATTACTTAATTTCCCAAATTACTCAATTTCTCAAATTTCATAAATTACTCAATTTCCCAAATTTCCTCAATTTCTTCAATTACCAAATTCTCAAATTTCTCAAGTTTCAAAATATTTAAATCCCCAAATTTTTAGATTACTACATTTCTAAATTCCTAATTTCAAAAGTGACTAAATTTGTCACAGTTCCGCAATTAAGAAATTTCCAAATCCCCGAAATCATATCGAGGTTCTAAACATTAAAACATCCAGTAATAATAACCGTGGATATAAAGTAGAGGCAAGATATTTCGACCTATACGAATATAAAACGTAGAAGCAAATTCCCTTGAAGTTTTTATAGCCACGATCGATTAAAGGTGTGGACAGGAAAGTAAGATTTGTTGAATAACGAAGTGTAATCAGATAAAAGGTCGATGTTCCTTTATTTCCGTAAAGTCACTAACTAAATGTCGGTTTAAAATAAGACATTTCCTACGTCACACAGTTGTTATCGGAAAATTAAGAATAATTTAACAATTTCTTTCGATGTCGATTTGTGAGATCTCAATTCCCTTAATTCCTCGTTGCATTGCAGATATTCTCTATTAATACACTATGTAAATTTTATATTCCATCAAATACATATCTAATATTATTATTAAAATTATCAAAAACATTTCCTTTCTAATCACAATCTTTTTTTTCGTGCTCATAAAGGTTATCAATATCATATTTTTATTTCATTTTGTTCTTTTCTCTTATATAATATTATTCGAAAGACCAAATATGTATTTTTTGCGGGTTTGAAAGAATTATAGAGGGACTTATCTAGAATATTTCTTTTCAACTGCAAGCTCCCATAGATTGTTATGTAAATAAATGACTCACATCGTGATACCACATTTTTCAGCGTCCCAGTAAATCACCTCTATATTGTCTCAGTTATTGTAGTAAAATCTGTGTAACGATAGATTTTTGTATGACACAGTTCATGATAAAACATTATCGGTTCGGCGATAGCTTCGAAAGCGTACAACAAGGGCGTAAAGCATTCATAGTAGCTTGAATGTCATTGATTGTACAAACGTGTTACAAAGTTGACTCGTTATCTGCATTGAAATATGTTCTGTTTGTTAACGAAGCTACTTTGTCATACGATAAATAATTTTTACAAAAGTTATTCTGGTTCTTGCTAATCGATTTTTAACGATAAGCTGCCTTAAATCCACCACCCTTTTGCGTAATCGTATTCCAAAGTCGAAATGTATCAATCGTGTAGCAATAAACGACGTTCGATGAAAGTAACAAAATTTTTGTTATATTTTATTTCAGAATACACCACAAGAGCCGAAGCAGTATCGTTCGCCGCATGGGTGCCTGGGTTGACGATCGTTTCGCGGAGGAGGAGGTGGTCCCGACTAACCAGGGCCCAAGAAGAAGGAAAGCTTCGCGCATCCTGGGCCACATTTGCGATGGTGGCGGTCCAGGTGCGACTGATCAGCCATCAAAGAACTATAATAAGTCGTCCAGGTTGTCAGCCACATCGTCGCTGTTGCCGTTACGCCGTCAGTTCACCAGGCAGCTCTACGAGTGGCCGTGCTTACCGTTGTTTAAGTCAAGGACGAACTAAGTGAACCTCGTATCGGTTACACGGTGGCGGTTGTTCGTGTGATTTAACTTTTTTTTAATAGCTGTGCATACACCAGCGGGGCAAGGCGAAAAGCGCGGGGAAAACTAATTAGCATCGTGTACAGAATAAGAAAATAGAGGAGAAAAAGGAAGCCGATAAATTCGATGAAGTAACGTTGGCTGCTCGAGGACTGCGCCCGAAGTAGCCAGTCTCCTTGAACCTGGTAGCATCATCATGGCCGAGTGGGCCAAGTTCAACGGTGAAGAGAGACTGACCGGATCGAACGAGATACAGGCGGAGATCAGCACGAAGGAGGATGACAATAACGGAGTGTCGCGTGGCGATATAAGAAACGGAGGGACGGAGTTCGAGAGGAGACGATCCTCCTGCAACAGGACGCCTCAGGAAACTCCGCGTAAGACGGACTCGCGCAAGAGCAGCGACAGCGTGTCGGCAGAATTAAATTCGCTGGTGAAGGATTCTTCGAGGTTGAGAAGAAACTCCGATCAAATAGAGATCCTATCCGAGGAGCAGTTGAAAGAGCTGAGCGATCAGAGCTACGAGAACGATGTGGCGACTGAGAAGTCGTCCGAGGACGAGGACGAACGAATGTGTCTGGAAAGAGTGTTCGACGGTTACGACGAGCCCGGCTCGAAATTACGCCAGGAAGCTAAACAGGAATTAAAGGAGCAGCTGAACGCCGAGAAACGACCACGCAGCCTCTACAAGGACGATGTTTCCAGCCCGCAGAAGCGTAAGAGCGTGTTCACCGAGAGGAACTCGATTTTCGGTTCCCCGACGAAGATCCTGTCGAAGAAGCACTCGCCGTCCGAGAAGAGTACCGAGAAGCTGGTGAACGGGAAACTGTCGAGAGAGGAGAAGCAGCATCATCACGTGCAGTTCAACAAGGATTCGAAGAAGCAACAGTCGCGAGAGGACAGGCCACAGCCGAGTTCTCCGATTCCTACGTCGACCACCAGCAGTACCGATGACAACTCTAGTTTGGAACAACTGTGCGAGGCTACTCCACCGGACGGAGGTTGGGGATGGGTGGTGGTGGCCGCCTCCTTCATGGTCAATCTGATAGCCGACGGGATCACCTTCTCCTTCGGTGTGATCTACGTGGAGTTCTTGAACTATTTCGGCGAGGGAAAGTCGAAGACGGCTTGGATAGGTAGCCTCTTCATGGCGATGCCGTTGTTGTCCGGCCCGGTAGCCAGTTTCCTGACGGACAGATACGGTTGTCGACGGGTTTCCATAGCGGGTAGCATTCTAGCCACGACGGGTTTCGTGATAAGCTCTTACGCAAACTCCATGGAGGTTTTGGTATTCACCTTCGGCGTTCTAGCCGGCTTCGGTTTGTCCCTGTGCTTCGTGGCGGCGGTGGTTATCGTCGCGTACTACTTCGACAAGAAGAGATCCTTCGCGACGGGACTGTCCGTGTGCGGTAGCGGCATTGGGACGTTCATTTTCGCCCCGGTGACGCAGTACCTGCTCGCCGAGTACGGTTGGCGAGGTACCACGCTGATTTTGGCCGGTCTGTTCCTGAATCTGGCCGTTTGCGGCTGTCTGATGAGGGATCTGGAGTGGACGACCACCAGGGCGAAGGCGAAGACCGAGGAGAGGCGCAAGAATCGCGAGAAGAAGAGGAGCAGAATACAAAGTTCCAGCATGGACTCGTTCTATGCCAGCAATTCGCTGAACACACTGACGATCATGGAGAACCTTCGTCTTCACGAGGAGGAGGACGGGGAGAAATTGTTTTCCAGTCTGGTGAGCTTGCCGACGTTCGTGAAGAACGGCGAGAAGGTCCCTCTGGAGGTGTTGGAATTGCTGAGCACTCGGAAAAACGTGTATAATGTGTTGCTTCAGAATTACCCGAGCCTTTTGATATCGTCCAGGAGCTTCAGTGATTCCGGAGCACTCCACGATCAGCTTAGCACACCCTCGGCGAGGTTCGTGCCGACACCGAGTCCATTGTCCGAGCTTAAAGGTGAGGAAAACAAGGACAAGGTCTTGCCAGTCAGCGAGGAGCAAACTCCTCAACAACAGGCGGACGCTGCCTGGCGTTTGTGGTGGTTGAAAAAGATCAATCTGGATAGTTCGTTGAGGAGATCCAGCACTCTCGAGCACACTAGAAGGCTACCCACTGCTTACCTGAAGGATATCAGAGTGCACAGGCACAGTCTAACGTACAGAGGCGCCATGTTGAACATAAATCGATACCGGTTAAGGGCGTCCAGTTGCCCGGACATTTATAGGAATTCGATGACCACCATCGCCAAGACTAAGCTCGTTTGGTACGCCGGATTATGGGAATTTTGGGATCTGGTCGTCGATATGCTCGATTTCTCGCATTTTGCTGATTCGCGATTCTTGTTGTTCGCCATCAGCAATTTCCTTTTGCACACGTGGTACGATGTGCCGTATGTGTATCTCACGGACAACGCGATCGAGATGGGATTCAGCGAGACCGATGCTTCGATTCTGATATCGGTGATAGGAATCAGTAACATGGGTGGCGAGGTAAAGTATCATTTTATACAAGATGGTGGCACAATCGGATAGATACTGATTCTATGTAACAAAAATTAAAAGTGATATCTTTGTGCTGATTCTGAAAAATAAGACAAAGCTGCAGATTTATTAAAAAGACTTGGTTTCCGAGAATATTGAATTCGAAAGTTTGTCCAAATATTTAGTAAAATTCGTTCGAAGCAAAAATAATGTGAGCATGATAAATAAAATCATAAAAGATTAATAACTTTATCGATGTTAATTACATGTATTTATAATATGCGTCATTTTCTGAATTAACCAAGGAATTGTCAGTTTTCTTGCTGCGAATCTTTTTATAAATATTTTGACTTTTCTTTGTCGAAAACCTTATATGAAAACATTTTTAAATGTATCGGTAGTACATGAAATAATTTATACAAAAGCTTCTTAGAAATTTCTACAATTTAAAGTAAGGAATCTAAGGTGCGCCATTTTGATGCGTGAACCTAGAGAGTAGGACAAAATGGCGGCATAGGAAGCCTGCACCTATCTGCAATAATTGTCACATTCGAACTATGAAAATACAGTTTGCGTCATTTCACTAACACATCGATAATTCCAAATATCGATGTTGAACGGGTTTCTCCTTCGTACTCTTACTTTGTTCCTTTATGTGTGCCAATATTAGTTCGCCTCACTGCCGTTTATCGGTCAACAAAGAATGGTTATTTCCACCTGCTGGTTCATGGAGACATAATTCCAGAAAGGGTTGAAACAAGTTCTTGAAAATAACGATCACTTCTTACGGTTACAAACGTTTCAAACGACGCGTTTCAAATCCTAAAAATACGACAGAAAATCTAAGAAAGGTTGTTTCTATTTGAAGAAACTTGTTAAAAATAAATTTAACGAGACGCGTTCATGCTATCGATAAACTCTGATTCGTTCATTATATTCAAGTTAATTCGTTATTTATTTTACAAGTTCAAAATTTTAGATTATACGAATATTGAAATTTTGTAATGTTTTGAAATATAGAAATTTTGAAGTACATATTTTAAACATAGAAGTCAAACATTTTTAATTTGAAATTTTGAAATTTACAAATATGAGAATATCAAATATTTCAATTTATAAATTTGTGAATGTGAAATCATCAAATATTTAAAATGAATGTAGAAATTCTAAATTTTCCAATTGCAAATTTACAAATGATTAAATTTGAAAATACAAAAATTTGGAACCTTAAAATGCACAAATTTGCAAATTGCTAGATTCTTAAATTCATAAGTAGGGAAATTCTAAATTTTCCAATTGCAAATTTACAAATGATCAAATTTGAAAATACAGAAATTTCAAACCTTCACATTTGCAAATTTGTAAATGGTCAAATTCTTAAATTTATAAATATAGAAATGCTAAATTTTACAATAGCAAATTTACAAATTCTTAAATTTATAAATATAGAAATGCTAAATTTTACAATAGCAAATTTACAAATTCTAAAGATAAAAATACAAAAATTTCAAACCTTCAAATTTATAAATTTAAAAATACAAAATTATTGAATTTAGAAACTTTAAAACCTGTAAATTAGTGTCTCGGCGTCACGATTCCTCGTCATTAAAGAATTCTCGAAGGTTTCTGTTGCGTCAATCTAGTCTTAGGTCAGTTAGTGGTGCACGTCAGTTCCTTTCACCTCCCTAATCTCATTTGATTATAAATTCTCTTGACCTTGCATTTACGTCACGCAAGGGTTGTACGAGATTACCATAGAAATAATTCTCAGAAAAGTTATCCTCGTCGATTATCGATTCGATGGAATTAGATATACATACCACGGTTGTGTAAAAAAAGAAACTTTCAAAGACGAACGGAGTTAATTAAAATGCGCTAAAATGTTTAATGCTATTCAATTTCAAAATATTTACGCAGCTATTGATACAGAATCGAAGAATTTAGAATTTTAGAAATTTTAGGTATTTGGAGAGTTCTGTAAATTTGGGGATTGGAGAATATGAGGACATGGGAATTTGGGGATATAGGGATTTCGGGATGTAGAGATTTTAGTATGTAGGGATTTCGGGATTTAGGGATGTGGAGATTTAGGAATTTAGGGATTTCGGGATTTGGAAATTTAGGGTTGTAGGGATGTAGGGGTGCAGGAATTTAGGGATGTAGGGATTTGAGGATGTTGAGATTTGGGGATGTATGTATTTGGGGACGTAGAGATTAACGAATTTAGGGATTTGGGGATATATGGATTTGGGGACGTAGAGATTAACGAATTTAGGGATTTGGGAATGTAGGGACTTGGGGATGTAGGTATTTGGGGATGTAGGGATTTGGGGATGTATGGATTTGGGGACGTAGAGATTAACGAATATTGGGATTTGGGGATGTATAGATTTGGGGACGTAGAGATTAACGAATTTAGGGATTTAGGGATGTAAGGACTTGGGGATGTAGGTATTTGGGGATGTAGGGATTTGGGGATGTATGGATTTGGGGACGTAGAGATTTTAGGACGTAGAGATTAACGAATATTGGGATTTGGGGATGTATAGATTTGGGGACGTAGAGATTAACGAATTTAGGGATTTAGGGATGTAGGGACTTGGGGATGTAGGTATTTGGGGATGTAGGGATTTGGGGATGTATGGATTTGGGGACGTAGAGATTTTGGGACGTAGAGATTAACGAATATTGGGATTTGGGGATGTATAGATTTGGGGACGTAGAGATTAACGAATTTAGGGATTTAGGGATGTAAGGACTTGGGGATGTAGGTATTTGGGGATGTAGGGATTTGGGGATGTATGGATTTGGGGACGTAGAGATTTTGGGACGTAGAGATTAACGAATATTGGGATTTGGGGATGTATAGATTTGGGGACGTAGAGATTAACGAATTTAGGGATTTAGGGATGTAGGTATTTGGGGATGTAGGGATTTGGGGATGTATGGATTTGGGGATGTATGGATTTGGGGACGTAGAGATTTTGGGACGTAGAGATTAACGAATATTGGGATTTGGGGATGTATAGATTTGGGGACGTAGAGATTAACGAATTTAGGGATTTAAGGATGTAGGGACTTGGGGATGTAGGGATTTGAGGATGTAAGTATTTGGGGATGTAGGGATTTGGGGCTGTAGGGATTTGAAAATGCAGGGATTTGGGATGTGGGAAGTGGGGAATATAGGGATTTGGGGATGTACGAATTTGGGGATGTAGGGACTTAGGGACGTAGGACCTTGGGGATGTAGGTATTTAGAGATGTAGGAACTTGGGGATGTAGAGATTTAAGGATGTAAGGACTTGGGGATATATGGACTTGTAGACGTAGGTTTTTAGGGATTTAGGAATTTCAGGATTCGGGAATTTGGAGATTTAAGAAATTGGGAATGTGGAAAATTTGGATAACTTAAAACTTTGAAAATTTAGGTAAATTGAATGTTTGAAGACTTGAAAGTACAAAAACGTGGAACTTAAAAATTCCAACATTGAGTAATTTTTAAATTCCGATATTTGACAATTAGTAAACTAAGAAATTGTAAATTCTGCCATGTTGCAATTTGCTGTGTCAAAAAGTAGAAATACTGAAATACAGAAATTTCAGTTCTTTAAAATGATTACAAAAGCTAATTTAATTTCCACAGTCACTATTTCCATTAATTCAAGGTTCCACTATTACTACCAATTACTACCAATTCAGTTAATTAAAATTTAGCTATTTAACTCGACTATCATCAGTAGTCCAATTAATTGAAACTTTTGTTAGTTTTTTACCCGTATTATTTCACTATCATAGTTATTAAAAAAATAACACCAGATTTAGAGAACTCATCAAAATGGTTGATCTTACATTTCTTATTTTACAATAAATATTAAGAAGCTTTTATTAAAATGTATATTAACTTTTGTCGAGATAAAGAATAACTGTACGAATTAATTTATGTCATCTCTCATTTTCTTGTTATTGTACTTTATTTCTAATCTAAAAGTAAGAGCACTTACATCCAACCTAGAGTTGAAACTTTCAAGCAAGCTTAATACAAAGGTGTTTCGACCATTTATTACAACACTAAACACATAGTTCTACATAAGATGCAAAAATAGTTTAAAACAAAATTTATGAACGGTTATAAAGAATCAGTTTCATTTTTGAATTTTTATCAAGATAAGATCAAACTGCTGTAAATCCTGACCGTTCACTGGTGTAAGGTCAAACCGTGCCAGATACGACTTTTTGTCAGAGAATCAAACTTTCTTGCAATGGGTCAAAACCTCTATAGAAATTGTCAAAAGTGTCAAAACCTCTATAAAAATTGTCAAAAGTGTCAAAACCTCTATAAAAATGGTCAAAAGTGTCAAAACCTCTATAAAAATTGTCAAAAGTGTCAAAACCTCTATAAAAATTGTCAAAAGTGTCAAAACCTCTATAGAAATTGTCAAAAGTGTCAAAACCTCTATAAAAATTGTCAAAAGTGTCAAAACCTCTATAAAAATGGTCAAAAGTGTCAAAACCTCTATAAAAATGGTCAAAAGTGTCAAAACCTCTATAAAAATGGCAAACGGGGGTTGAAAGCGAGTATCATTATAGGGGGTTTCTCTAAAGTCAGACCCCACCCTTATATTTCGGAAACGGTATCAAATATGAAAAAATGTTTCAGACAAAAGTTGTAGGATATGTAGGTTGACAAAAGATAATAACAATTTAACCTTGAAACGTTCGAATCTCACGAGGACATCAATTTCTTAAATAGAACCCTCCTTTCTTATTGCACACTCTTATAGTCCTCGTCGAGATATTTTCAAAATACTATGTTTTTTGTGCGAGTCATTCCCAAGATATGAAGCTTCAAAGTTAACTTATCGTCGGCATTCATATTATTCCAGGTGTATCGCGTCGCTCGATCAGATTTACGCATCTTATGCATCAACTTTGAAGCTTGGGAATAATTTGCACAAAAGACAAACATAGGTGTTTTGAAAACGAGGGCTACAAGAGTATGTAATAAAAAATGGAGGGTTCTATTTAAGAAACAGAAGATGGCGTTCATGTGACCTTCAAACGACCATTCAAGGTCAAATTATTGTCATCTTATCTCTTGATATCCTACAACTTTTATTTGAAACATTTTTAGGTACTTAAATCCGTTTTCGAAATGTAAGGTTGGACTTCAGTGAGAGCCTGCATAAGCCGGTTTATAAATTATACTTTGGTTTCGTTGAAAATTTAAACGACCACAAATCTGAGGTTAACGATAATTTTAATATTAACTAACGGGTGCTCTTTTTCAGATAATTCTTGGTTGGGCAGGTGACAGGGCATGGGTAAACGCATCAATCGTATACGCAGTATGTATGGCTCTCTGTGGAGCGGTGACTGCTCTGATACCTATGGTGGTCAGCAGTTACTATGCTTTGTGCGCAATCTCTGGTGCTTTCGGATTATTTATTGGGGCTAATTACAGTCTTACAAGCATCATCCTTGTTGAATTGATCACACTGGAGAGATTCACGAATGCCTACGGACTTTTGCTTTTGGTTCAGGGTGTTGCTAATCTTATGGGTCCTCCACTGGCTGGTAAGAGGGAACACATTTTAATTATTTAGACGAAATCTTTCTTTCTACGTAGAAACTAATTCAATCGTGTCAAATAGGTACATTTATTCAATTTATTTCTAATTATTTTTTAGCAAAATTTAAGTTGGAAAATATACACTTCTCTTTTTTATAAAAATCTTCAAATATTTTTCTCTAAATGAGACTTGTATGGATTTAAAAAATTTTTTTAATTAATTTCAAAGTATCTTGCAGAAAATTATATCTCTTTTAAATGAGACTCGCAAGTGTTATGGGTACAAAATCTTTGGTGAAAGTTTGGGAATATGTGATTTTGTTCTTCATGAAAATTTTTAGTAAATACCTTTTTTAAATAGAATTTTTATATTTTCTATTTTATTTCTAATTAAGAGATCTAGACGTCTTTTCATTTTAACGAGATTACCATTAGTTTTATTGTTATAAAACCAATTTTTTTTTAAATTAAAAACTATACAACTTTGTTTTGAATTAAAGTGTACACAAAATAATATCTATTTTTAATGAGACAACCAAATTTCATTTAAAATATAAAAATATTTTACACATACTTATGTATATTTAACATATATTCATTAAAAATATTTTACAAAATTTTTAAATGTAGATATTATATACATATAATAGATATTATAAGTTTTTCAATATAAATGTAAATATAAATTTTTAAATATAAATATAAATTTTGTAGTTAAAACTGCAAGTTTTGGTCAAAGTCCAGAAATGTGCAACTCTGTTTTAAATTTGTTTTTAATTTGTTTTTAATCTTTCTTTAAAAAATAAAGGTTGCACGAGTTTTGTAATTACAAACGCAACTTCTGTTTTAAATCTGAAAATGTGCAACCCTGTACTTGATTGAAATATAAAAAAGATGATATTTCGTTTTTTAAATCACACGTATGTTTTCCACGGTTAAAAATCAAATTTAAAAATTGGAAGCATGCAACCTTGTTTTTAATTAAAATTGTCGATAAATTCTATTTATTTTTTTCTTTTAATAAAACTTGTATGAGTTTTGTAGTCATAAATTCAATTTAAAAATCTGAAAACGTACAGTTCTGTTTTCAATTAAAATTTTCAACAAATAATATCTTTCTTTTTAAGAGCAGCTTATTTTTTTAAACTAACCTGTTCCTGAAAAACAGACACAGCGAAAATTTCTTCCCGTACACTGTCTTTTAACGTACTTTTAATACACCTTTTTAATTAAAGTAATTTTAAGTATTCGCAATGATACAATTGTCTGAATCCGTGAACGTATTCTTTTTTTGTTTCAGGTTGGCTTTACGACATCACAGGCACATACGACCTCTCGTTTTACTTGGCCGGTTTCTTTATTGCTTTGAGTGGAGTACTGCTGCTAGCGATGCCTTTAATTAGCCTGTATCGAAAATGTTTAAATGGATCAAAGAAAGAAGAGACGGACAAAGATTTCTCGAGCATACAAAGCGTTTGAACGAACAAAAATAGTTTGTGTAACGGTTCGTGTTTCAAAAGAGAAATGTAAATGCTGACGATGTACGATCGATCCAATGGAATTTATATAACACTTCCAGAAAAAAAATAAAATAAAAAAGGAATTGCAATTATGCTGCTGTATAATTTCGAATTTTAGGGCGGCTACTTTTTTCCGCCATTTCGTTGAACCAGTTACACGTTTTCAATTCAATGAAATATTCGTGGTTCCTTCGTAGAATAAGAAGACACAAGCGAAATAATAAAGTTCGACACGTGAATCGACTTTCATAGAGGACAAAAAATTCACCAAGAAATATTTTTTCCGTTTTCTTCGTGACACGATGTTTAAAAATCACGTCGCGGTGAGGAGCGAATGTAAAAGTTTCATTAAACGCCGAGAAATGAACATTGTACAATATAATTTAATATGATGTTCGTTGCGGAATCGGTAATCATAGTACCAATCATGTTAGACAAGACTTGCAAAAGAACTAATTGATCTTGAAATCGATGAGGCAAGGGAAACCGAAATTTACGATTAGCAGACCCGTGGTGGGCAACTGTGCCCGCGGGCACTGAGTCAATTTACAATTCGAAAATTTGAAGTCTTTCTACATTTTTCAATTCGCAGTTTTCCAGCTTGACAAATTTTGAATTATTCAATTTTACTGTCTCTAAATTTACAAAGTTTTGAATGTTCAAATTTGTAGCTTTTCATGTTTCCAAGTTATCAATTTTTCAAATTCCAAATATCTACATTTCTAAATTATCAAATTTCCGAATTAATAAAATTAAAGTATCTTCAATATTTTCCAAATGTTTAAAATTCTAAATTCTCAAACTTTCGAATTATCAAATATGCAAATATTCAAATCCACACATTTGCAAACTATGCAATACCTCAGACTTCCAAACTTATTTTCCTGATCTCCAAAATTTCCAAACCTGCAAATTTGGAAGTTTCTGAGACTTCCAAATGTAGATTCCTAAATATAGAATTTCCCAAATTACTAAATAACTGAATCCTTAAATTCTTAAATTCTAAAGTTCCTAAGATTCCAAATCCATATGTTCCTAAGTTCTTAAATTCTTAAATTTTTAAATTCTTAAATTCCTACATTTGTAAATTCCTAAATACCTAAATACCTAAGTACCTAAATACGTAACTACCTAAATTCCAAAATTACTAAATACCTGAATCCCTAAATACTTTCACCTCCAAATCTTTAAATCCTTAAATCCCTGAATTCCCAAATTTCTAAATTCCTACATTCCTAAATCCCTAAATTATCAAATTCCTTAATTTCTAAATTCCCAAATCTTCAAACAGCCATATTCCAAATCCCAAAATTTGATATTTCCAAATTTCCAACTACCTAACCTCTAAATTTGAATATTTCAAAACGCTAAAGTTTGCAATCTCAATTTCCAATACATCATCATTATACATACTGCTCAAGCCGATGCCCGCGAGCTCTTCTGCACTCGATCTGCCCATCACTGGTACAGACATCATGATTAAATACAAACAGAAAAAAATACAAAAAAAAACTTGAAGCTTACTATCCGTCGAATGATATTGTGCGAAAACGAGTTTCCTTTCTGTACCGAACGCCGGATAATTAAGAAAAGTTTGAATCTCAGGATAATCGTAAAAGATAAAATTACTAAGTTGATGAACGTTCAACTGTTATACACGTAAGATAACGAAACTCTGATTTTGTATCTTTTCTCAGCACGTTCATCGAAACCAAGCAAAAAGAGACGCGTTTCTTTCGGGTGAAATTGTATCGTTCGATTTCTTGCGTAACGTTTTGACAAGTTATTTTGCGAATAACGCCAAAGATATCATTGTAAATACATGTGTCGTGTGAGGTACATCTTCAAGGTATAACATATTCATAATGTATTATTAGCCATTATTATTTTCGTCGTTCTATTGATTTTCCTGTTAATTATGCCGAAACAAGCAGAGGACACGTTCACACCTCTGTCTCCTATCGTACACGTTGATATTTTACGTATTCTGGTGTATTAGTATTCTAGATCGAACAAAGACAAGAAAGTGAGATCAATCGAATGTCAAACTACAGATACGCTCGATTATGTTTGTTTCAATTTCAGTTCCCGATTATTCGTTTCGTCCCAGTCCCTTTTTTCTTTCCACGCTCATGCGCGTCCGCGCGTGCAAGGTTTTAAAGCATGTGTATGTAAATAAGTATATATGTATATGTATGTACACATATATGTATCCTCTGTATGGTATGTATATATATATACACATATGTATAGCTTTCTGTGATGATGAACTTGAATTTTACAAAGTTTCTCGAGCTACAAAATAGATTTATACCTCCGTTCCCATAGCGTGTGCGTGCGTGCGTGTATGCATTGCGTTCTCCAATTTATTTGCACCGCTCTTACATGTTCATCTTAAATGTTTTCAGTTCTCGAACGACGTAACATTGCCCACCATAATGTTAACTATCCCAACGATGAAAATGATATTTCTTCACCTGTATCGTTGGTGTAACTAGGTACGAATATGACTGGAACTAGTTTTCTCCTCGAATGAGGGGATATAACGCTTTGCGATACATTGCCTGACCGTACAACGCGTCGTAATTTATGCAACCTAACGCGTAGAAATCTAATGTGCGATGATTAATGCGCTGTAATCTAACATATGGTGACCTAACGCGTGGAAATCTAACCTGCGATGATTTAATGCTCAGAAATCACGGCGAGATCTAACACGTAGAGATCTAACATGCGTTGATTTAATGCGTATACATTTATCATGTGGAGATCTAACGCTCAGAAATCTCGTATACGGTGATTTATCGCGTAGAAATCTAATATGTGGAGATCTATCGTGTAGAAATCTCACACATGGCGATCTAACGCGTAGAAATTTAACATGTGATCTGTCGTGTAGAAATCTCACACATGGTGATCTAACATGTATCTCGCATGCGGTGATCTGACGCGTAGGAATCTAACACGAGGCGATTTAACGTACAGCTATACAACGCGTAAGGATCTAACGCGTGGTGATATAACGCGTAGAAATCTCACACGTGTTGATCCAACGCGTAGAAATCTAGTACATTGTGATCCGTATGGTTGTACAACGCGTAGAAACGCGTATAAATCTAACGCATGATTATATAACGCGCAGTTATCTAACGTGTAACTATACATCGCGCGGCAAAAGCACCCCGTCAGACAAAATCCTAGTTATACCAATGACTGTTGCGTCAAAAGTTCAATCATGCCACGTAACATTTGTACGAGTATAGATTTAAACATATTCAATCCTTCGATATGATACAATTTTTCTAGAACCTTACGTGCATTTAAAAGAATTTCTTTCCAGATTTTTACTTATCATTAGATTATACGTATGACTATATGAGGCCTTCTTACGAGAAAATTTAATATTTAACAAATTTTCTTCCAAACAAAGCAAGCAATTCCATTTTTTGGAATAAAATTGTAAATGTTACTGTTTATCTCGAGTCCTGCTGTATGCGTTACGACTAAAGTCATAAGTTAGCAGACTAAACTTGACGTTAATTAACAGGGGTGGATACAATCTCAGATAAATGAAAATTGCTACTTACTCCTATTATTTATGATAATAAAACGAAACTGAAAATTGAAGAATGAAAATCAAAGAGACTGTAAGTGCCATGTTTTAAAGATTGTTTTTTGTATGTAAAAATGGTGTTTGTGTTGATGTCAGTATACATGGATGGAAGAGTTACAATTATTCAAGTTTTAACATAGTTTTGTTTAAAGTGACATGGACAAAAAATTGTTCCCCTCAGAAATTTATTTTTGGCACTTATAACTTTATTCATTTTCACTCTTCAATTATTGTCATAGTCAATATGAAATGGAACCATTACTTTAGCAATAAGCAAATTAAAATAGGACGTTATTATAATGATTTTTTTGTATGTTATAATAAGTAGTTTCATTTAATCCTTCCATGCATGATGAGCATTTATGTAAATTAATCACAATAGTCTTTGACCTTTTGTTCCGAATATGTACATGTAAGGATACACATATGTAACTGAAGATTTCACAAACAGTTGAGAGCAGTTCGTTTTAAATATTCATGCATGGAAGGGTCAATCTCTTGTTTGTATAGGTTGAAAGAATTTGTTTGTTTATTTCGGACTTTATTCACTTTTGTCGACTAATGTCAGGTCAGATTTCGGTCTTTAGTCCTAACATCCGGATATTGTCCGATACGTTTTTACCACTTGGTAATTTATCCTTTAATTGTGGTGCAATAACTTGTTCTACAGTGCGTGTGCTCGCGTTATGGTAGCGTAATTATGCATACGCGGCCTTACAGGCGTCTACGAAACGTATAAAACAATATTTTATTATGAAAACAAAAAAAACTGCATTTCAAATATACAAGATTAAGTCGAACGGCCATCTTTGGACGAAGACTTTCAAATAGTATAAGTAGCTGTTAAGGGCGAGGTGTAGGATGACAAATTTTGTAAAAGGAAGTAGTGAGAGCCTTCGGTTGTGAACAAGCTTATACCTAAGTGTACCAACTATTTAAACGTGTTTCGTTAACTCTTTAGTTACTATAAACAATTGTAGGAAAATTTCGTATTAAAAACGACATTTATACTAAACGAATACACAAGCTATGCTAAACTATTTCTTATTGCAAATAAAGTTTTATGAGCAAAATTATTTTATTTACGTTTTAATATTTTGTTAGATATAAATGTATGGGATATTTATTATAACATTGACTGCCATTGTGAAAATATATTGTAATAGACTAGTTAACATCATTTAGTTCTTTAAATGAGACCTTTAAAGTATTACTTTAAATTATTAATGTAATAATGTACAGTATTTTGCTTGCGTTTCATTGAAATTTTTAAACAAAACCTATTATCTTATATCATCGTTGATAATTTAATTAGTAGCTTTACAATGGAACTAATATTATTTATATTTATGATAATTAGCTAACAAGTTTTCAAGTATTTAAAAATTATTTCTAATTTTGGTAATTAAGGCAAACTAAAATAGGTGAATGATATTTTTAATAATAGTGTAATTATTTGCTTCAAGTTAATGTTTATTATTAACTGTTTTCCTCCTTTATTTTTTAATAGTCTAATTATAAAACATTGCTGCCACCTGTGAACTCATGGCAGTCAACGTTTTGATATTCTAATTAATTAATTTATAATTTACTAATAATTTAATATGAACACCAAATATAAACAATACAAAAACTATGAGACTAGTAAGTTCAGTTTTTCATTTTAAACTATAGATAAATTGTATAAACTCATAGAATTGTTTAATGTTCTCAATTTTTATCAACACAAGTAATAATACAGTAATATATGTTTCATCCTTCATTTATTTATTTAAAAGCTAGTGGATTAATTTTCAAATACATTAATAACTAGAATGCTCTCGCTATTTCTTTATTAAATAAGATATCCTATTACCCATTGTTGATAACTTCGAAACAATCGCTTGAACGTTTGAAAGTGGCTTAAAAGTCTATGCAGAGACAAGAAACAAAGAGAAAAAAAAAATGAAACGATGGAAATTGAGTTCACGGCATGACACAAGTGCGTTAAGAGTTTCTTTCGAACTGTTAAACAGGGAAATTCGAGCAAAACCAGTCTTTTAGTTTTGTATAAATATTTTAGAGAACTAAACAGGCATATTACAACTGTTGCTTGCTATGCGGTCCAAAAATGAGCGATCCTCGCGGTCGCTCGTAGCATGGATTATCGTGAGCAGTTTTTCAATCAAAAATATAATTTGCAATGCGACAAAATTATTAGAATTATTATTTGTTTACTTTTCTTATCTTTTCGTAAATTACGTTATATAAAAAATGTTATTTGTTTAAGAGATTTAAAGATTTGTTTAGTTTTGTAGAATTATTATTGATAATAACTATTATAGTTCAATAACTATGATTATTATCAATAATAATTGATAACTATTGTAGTTATTGATAATAATGGTCAATAATAATTACTGATAATTATTATTAACAATAACTGATCAATAATTATAATTATAATATCCAGTAATAATTATAACTATAATATTGATCAATAATAATTGATAATTATTATCAATAATAATTTGACAGTGTAATAATAGTAAATTATTATCATCGTTTAACACAATATGAGGTACGATCCATAGGATGTAATATAAAAGATTGATAATAAAAATCAATTTATTTTTTTATATTTGTTTTCAAATTTATTTTCTATTAATGTGATATTTTTTTTTTTTTAGTTCGCTGCACACGATTGTCCTACTAAAAGAATGGTTTTGCCACAATTACAGGCAAGCTGTTCCATTATAAATGGAATACGGAGACTTACGTTAAGACTCCTTTTTAAACTTTAATAGAAACAACCCATTTTTGAATTATATGCATGCGTATATATGTACATGGCTACACACACGATACAGACATACATACGTACACACATTCACGTATAAACGTATACTATTCACACGTACAAAAACTATAAAGATCTTATTTCAACTAAAATAAAATAAAAATTAAATTACAACTGTATATTGTTTGTATTTTTAAGGTCCTGATATCGCATGGATTTTTAAAAAATTAATAAAGTATGTATTGTGAAAGAAACGGTAAAACAATATTTTAATCAATAATTGCTTTTGAAGCAAGGTTTGCCTGTGAAAATAGAGTAGAACAGATTATCAGTAGAATTATATATTTGCATACAATATTATTATTCAAATATTTATCGTGCATTATTATACAATTATTATTATAAAATATTATTATTAAATTATAATTTGAATTATTACATTAATAGCTATTTTTAATATTCTTTTGCATACAATATTGTTATTTAAATTATTATTGTACAATATTATTATTTCAATTTTAATTGTACAATATTATTATTCAAATATTTATCGTGCATTATTATACAATTATTATTATAAAATATTATTATTAAATTATAATTTGAATTATTACATTAATAGCTGTTTTTAATATTCTTTTGCATACAATATTGTTATTTAAATTATTATTGTACAATATTATTATTTCAATTATTATTGTACAATATTATTATTCAAATGTTTATCGTGCATTATTATACAATTATTATTATAAAATATTATTATTAAATTATAATTTGAATTATTACATTAATAGCTATTTTTAATATTCTTTTGCATACAATATTGTTATTTAAATTATTATTGTACAATATTATTATTTCAATTATTATTGTACAATATTATTATTCAAATGTTTATCGTGCATTATTATACAATTATTATTATAAAATATTATTATTAAATTATAATTTGAATTATTACATTAATAGCTATTTTTAATATTCTTTTGCATACAATATTGTTATTTAAATTATTATTGAACAATATTATTATTCAAATGTTTATCGTGCATTATTATACAATTATTATTATAAAATATTATTATTAAATTATAAACTGAATTATTACTTTAGTAGTTATTTTTAATATTCTTTTAATACTTAATATTACTTTAATATTCAGAAAATTATATAAATTATTCAGTTTTATAATTTTACCGATTTTTAAGACAAAATTCGATTTACTCTTAACTTATCATATTGCATAATTTAATGATTTAGTGATAATTAATTAAAATAATTTACTCTCAAATAATTAAATTTGTTCATTACATTCCAGTCAATCGACATCTAGCAATTTTCAAATTTACATATTTTATTTAAATGTCTTGTTATATACCAGTGTTAGTATTAACGGCAGATACCATTAAATTATATAAAATTTGATGTTTTATTTGTAACGATAAATAATTTAATTTATTTAATTTGTAATTGCGAATGATGGATTTGTTTATCAATTTCGAGCCGATATTTGACATTATTGTAAATAGTTTAAAATTTACAGTATTGCAAAAACTTAGTGATCAACACTGTGAGTTCAATTTTGTTAATTAATTATGAAACGAAAAAAATGATTTTTGTTTTGTGTCGTTTTGATGGTTTTGGATATCAGTTTGAGTTTTGCGTATCATTAAAATAACATCGATACTAAAGTACATAGTTAATTGAAGTGTTACTAAATTAAAATAGGTAGTAATTACAATGTTTAATATTTTTAATAATTTATAAGTTAACAGTGAGATATTAGAGTTATACAAAATTGATTTTCTGTTTTTTTTTGTCTGAATAATTCAATAATATAAAATTTGACGCCACCGATGTGTCTCGGTGAAATTAGTAAGAAATTGGTAAGTAATTCTTTAATGTGTTAATATATGTTTCAAATTATAAAATAACTCCGCATTTTATCCGAGTAATATTTTTAAATATGTCCATATCAGAACACAGATAAACATCCGCTATAAATTACGCGTATAAATATGAGGATTTACCTTTAATTAGCCAATTAATACTCATCATTATGTAAATACAGACTTTGCAAGTTAATATGTTGACTGCCATTGTGAAATATGCGTCGATATGATTGCAATTATTATGCCGTTAGAAATATGAACGGTCTCAGAGCTAGTGATGGGATCTAAATAAGTTTGAATCTATTTCATAGTTCATGACTATTGAAATTTAACTATGAATATTTTTATGAGTATACATATAAAATATGGACAAATTTTTAAACTCTCACATGCTCAAATTTTCAAATACCTAAATTTTCAAATTTTTTAATTTCTAAACTTCTAAATTCCTAAATTTATAAATGTTCAAACCACCAAACTGCTGAATTCTGAAATTCTGAAATTTTCAATGCACTAAATTGCTAAATTTCTAAATTCCAAAATTTCCAAAGCATCAAACTGCTAAATTCCTAAATTGCAATATACAAAATTGCCAAATTTTCAGATTTTCAAATTTGTAGGCTTACAAATTTTTAAATTGCTAAATTCTAAATTCTAAATTCTAAATTTCTAAATTCCTTAATTTCTAAATTTCTAAACTCCTAAATCTTATTACACAAAAATTTTCAAATTTCCAAGCATGCAAGCTCTCAAATTTATAATTTTTTAAATCCTAGTATATATACAATCCCAAATTTTCCAATCATTAGATTTCCAAATCCCTAATCACCTAAATTCCTACATTCTAATATACAAAAATTCTAAAATTTCCAAGTTTCCAAATTTCCAGCTTCTTAAATCCCAAAATTCTAAGTTATCCAAAGTTTCAAATTTTCAAATACGTACGTTCTTATATTCCAAAATACACAAATTCTAAAATTTCAAAATCCGAAACCCTCAAATATCCACAAACGTAAATTTCCTAAATTTCCAACCCCCAAATTCCCAAACTTGAAATTTCGTAAATTTAATATTCGGTATTTCCCGGATTTCCAACCCCCAAATTCTCAAACTTGAAATCTCGTAAATTTAATATTCGATTTTTCTCGGATTTCCAATCCCCGATTTCCCAAACTTGAAATTTCGTAAATTTAATATTCGATATTTCCCGGATTTCCAATCCCCAAATTCTCAAGCTTGAAATCTCGTAAATTTAATATTCCATATTTCCTGTATTTCCAATCCCCAAATTCTCAAGCTTGAAATCTCGTAAATTTAATATTCCATATTTCCCGGATTTCCAATCCCCGATTTCCCAACTTGAAATCTCGTAAATTTAATATTCGATATTTCCAAAATTTCCAATCCCCAAATTCTCAAACGTGAAATCTCGTAAATTTAATATTCCATATTTCCTGTATTTCCAATCCCCAAATTCTCAAACTTGAAATCTCGTAAATTTAATATTCCATATTTCCCGGATTTCCAATCCCTGATTTCCCAAACTTGAAATCTCGTAAATTTAATATTCCATATTTCCCGGTTTTCCAATCCCCAAATTCTCGAACTTGAAATCTCGTAAATTTAATACTCGATATTTCCCGGATTTCCAAACCCCAAATTCTCAAACTTGAAATCTCGTGAATTTAATATTCCATATTTCCTGTATTTCCAATCCCCAAATTCTCAAGCTTGAAATCTCGTAAATTTAATACTCGATATTTCCCGGATTTCCAAACCCCCAATTACCAAACTTGAAATCTCGTAAATTTAAATTCCATATTTCCTGTATTTCCAATCCCAAATTCCCAAACTTGAAACTTTCTAAATCCGAAAACCTGTAAACATAATATTTGACATTTCCTGTATTTCCAATATTCAAAAATTTGTCAACCAGTAGGGTAGCAGCTCTTCTCTCGTACGTCATTACATATTTCGAATCGCGGATAAATGAAACCGTGGGTGCAGGGTTGCTCAGCAATCCTATGTGTATGTGCGCACGAAGAAACGAGTTGCGCCCTCTTTCAGTCGTAGGTGTACACACTCAGAAGCGATTTAATGACGTGAACGCCAGTAGCGCTGGCCGACTCTATTTCAGTACTCAGGGCGCGTTCAATCGAAGTGGTTGGTTATGCACATGTAATAAAGAAAAAGGTTTGCATTTTGTGACAGCACGAGTCGTGGTGGATATCGATCAAAAGTAATCACGCGACTGGAGGTTGACGGCTCACCTCGAACGAATCTTTCGGTGAATTCAAGAATTTTCACTCGGTTCGCTGTCGCAGCAAGCGAAAACACCGCGAAAACGCTGGGAACATTTCTCGTGGGTAAGTTAATTAAATCACATCTACAAATTTATATAATTTTATGACAGATTTTATGTCATTGCACTTATAAATTTTCTCTCTTGTTCGAATATCAATTTTTAACTCTTAACCTTTCTTACTTTCATTTTGTTTACTGTTTATTTGTGCACGATATATGTGAAAATTGTTCGAAATATAAATTGTTTGAAATTTTTAATTAATGTAGGATTTAAATGTTTAGTTTCGTAACAAGATTTTAATTATTTTCGTTAATTGATTAATCGATTTCGCACTGACTGATGGCGGGATAGAAATAGTTGACACTTTGATGGTCACATGTATCGTGAAATTCATGATTCTTTTAACGTACAGATTACTAGGAAATAGTAGGTATAGTAACAGTTATTTGGAAAATTATACTTCACGCCATGAAATTACTTTCAAACTATAATTTGAAAAGGTACAGTGTAAGACGAAAAATTAAAATACTGATTTCTATATAATTATTATAAATTCAATTTTATCGAAATTGCGTTAATATACAAATTTCACTGAATCCGAAATTTTATCGATCCATCACCATAAATAAAACTATCATACTTCAATAAATTTTAAATAAATATAAATTTCAAATTGCATCTTCTGAGATGAAATAAAATTATCATTTCGTGCATTACATATTTCAAAAAATATTTTGGAAACTATTTCTGTAATAAAGGAAACGTGGGACGCACTTAATCGTTTCAATCAAATACACGATTAATTATCCGTCTATATAGATGTAATCGAAAGACATTTGTTGATTGAAAAATTATCATGTATCATCCGATCTCCTCGTGTTATCGGCAAGATTAATTCTGGCTTTGTTTTCGACAGGGGACATTGTTATTTTTCGTATCAAACTTTTTGTCGGTGTTTCGAACCGTTCGCCGTTATCCAATTTCTTTGACCTAGATCTTTCGTATATTATCCGATGTGTAGTATCGATTCACGTAGCACTAAATATTTCCGCGAAAAACCGATTATATGTAACGAGGAAACATTTATTTTCTGCTGTATTTACATCACCTCGTTTACGGTAGCTGATTTTAAGTGATCGAGTTATGGACTTAACGCGAATAGGTTATGTCATGGACCGAAAATCTATAACTTGGGTATAACGTGGGTTTTCTTTGTTATTTGTTAAAAGAAATTATAGGAGATATTTCTTAGGATCGCTGTAGCTTCTTCTTGGGATCTCTATGTTCTTTTGGGGATCTCTCTAGGAATTCTTCGTAGATTTTCCCTATGATTCTGGGTTCTTAGAAATCTTCGTAGGAAGTCTACGCCCTTCTTGATGACAAATGGCGATGTCGAGGAAAAATGCTATTTGGTGTACAAATTTTTGGGTTTTAGACATTTTTAGATTTAGAAATTTAGAAGTGGATAATGTTTCAAATTTAGGAATTTGAGAATTTGGGAATTTGGAAATTTAAAAATTTAGGAATTTGAGAATTTGGGAATTTGGGGATTTGGAAATTTGAAAATTTGGGAAATTGGAAATTTGAAAATTTGGGAATTTGGGAATTTGGGAATTTGAGAATTTGAGAATTTGGGAATTTAGGAATTTGGAAATTTGGGAATTTGGAAATTTGGGAATATGGGAATTTGGGAATTTGAGAATTTGGAAATTTGAAAATATGGAAATTTAGGAATTTTTAGAATTTTGGGATTTGAGATTTTGAGAATTTAAGAAGTTTGGAAATTTTTAGAATATTGAGATTTAAGATTCTGGGAATTTGGGAAAATTTGGAAATTTGAGAATTTGTAAATTTGTTAATTTAGACACTTGGGAATTTGAAAATTAAAAAATTATAAATTGTCAAATCTTCAATTCCCAAAATTCTGAAAACATTATAGTAACATTTTAGTAACATTGAAATTTAAAGATTCAAAAACTTTATAACTTAAAAATGTGGTAATTAAAATATGTAAAAATTGAAACTTAAAAGTTTTTAAACTTGGATTATAAATTTTATAAATTTGAATATTGTTTTTTGTGAATTTGTAAGACTAAAAATTTCTAAATAATGAAAATGTGAAAATTTGAAATTTCTAAAATTAGCATCTAACAAAAAAATTCAACTATGTCTTATTAAATATGTCCGTTTCTACTGCAATGGTTTCTCCAAAGTGAAAACTGCCTACATGTAGTAAGACGCGCTACTTTAATTGCAATTATTCACAATACTATAATTGCAGTTTTCCAATTTACATTTTCCATTTATTAATTAACTTCTTGCGTGATTAACATGTAAAACATCATTCTGGTCTCCGGTGACCGACATCTATAAATGTGATGTTACTGAACAGTTGACGAAAGAAAACATAAAGAATATATTACATGAACTTCATGAAATGAAAATAGGAAATTTAAATTGAAAAATAAATCGAACATATTATAATTTTTACTACAGTATTTATACCACTATTAATTTTCTTTATCCCTTTTTTTAATTTGGAAATATTAATACAATATTAATATTAGCACTAATACTAATTAGTACAATATTAGTATAATAGTATTAGTCTGTAGTAAAATTATTTTAAATTAGAATAAATTGTTGTATTCGTTTTTCACAGATTTTTTATTGAACTTGAACTATAACAAATGAAATATAATATAATATGTTTTAATAACAAACTAATGGAATTTATGTAACTGATAGAATCTGAATTTGTTTGTCCTTATCAATCCATCTTTTTAAACTTCGTACCAATAATAAAAAGGTTGCGTGTAGTCTTGCCTAAAAGTAACGTTATTTAGGCGTTTGTGGTTTATAGAGATTTTATCGCAATCGGACTATATAAGACTCGAACTATATCGCACTCGAATTATATCGAATTCAAACTGTACCGAATTCGAATTATATCGATTTCGACTTATATCGAGTTCGAACTATATGACACTTAAATTATATTGAATTCGACTTATATCGATCTCGACTTATATCGCACTTGATCTACATCAAGCTCAAATTATATCAAACTCGAACTATATCGCATGAAATGTAATATAATACGTTTTGATAACACACCGATAAAATTTGTATAACTAATGAAATCTAAATTTTTTCATTCTCACTATCCAATTTTTTAAAACTTCGACTAATACTAAATAAAAATAAAAATATTATTATCTTGCGTAAAAATAAGAGCTATAATAGACTCTTTGAAAATGTTCCACGCGAAATTCAAGAAGGTTGAATAATAGTAACGAATTTCTAATCTTATCGATCGTTTTTAGATAATCGTGGAAAATTTCGATAATTTCACTACGTTCTAATCGTAGCGTATAAAATAGCATAACACCGATGAAAGATATTACCATACATGTATTGCGTGCGATGAATAGTAATTTACTTTCACCGATGCGTTTGAGATAATTAACAGGATATCCGTACAACATGACACAGTGGAACTCGTACAAATAGTTAATCAGTTCGATAAGGTTTCATTGTTTCAAGCTTTTTTCTTAACAAATCCAACTAATCGGTTCGTCGATGCATCTACAATTGCTTTCTTCACTTTTTTGTATCGATTAATAAATATCGATGTAAATATTAACCCTTTGTTACACGATCTTTTATCTCGACGAAAATATTTTAATAATTTTCGTCATTCAGTATAAGAAATTTAAGATCCGTCATTTTAACGTTAATCAGATTTCGCATATACAAACTTCCATAAATGTTATCGATAAATGTGTTGGAAATAGTATGTATGAGTTTGAATAACGCGCGCGTGATAGATGTTTGAGTAATGGCAGAATTTCCGTTTCTCACTGTGTCAGCGAGTGAGCACGTAAAACCACATTTTTCTATTATAATAAGTCACTTCTTTCATATAAGCGATTCGTTGTTTCCTATTTCTTAATATTGATGGTTTTTACCTTAATAATATGTATAGTTAATCAATCGGAAAATGGATTTTGGTACGAGAGATATCTCGATTGTTGAATTTCCTTTGATAGTTGAGCGACGTTGAAATCGACCAGGCGGTCGTCATGGTGACCCCCTTCGATCACCCTCCTTAGGCGCTCCTGATTCGTCCTGTGCGTTACAAACACACAAACACACTCGCAGATATTTTTGTGAATTTGCCAAAAAACAGAGCAGTGACCCGACATCTTTGTCCCGATAAACTACATACTTTTTATCGACCATCTTACGTCACAGATTTTATTACCTTCGTGGATGTTGGCTTTCATAGTAAAGTATGGATATATGCGAATCTCTCGGGACTGACCTTTCGTTTATATCGTGTACTTCTTACGTTAATTGAAGCTTACCGAACGTAGTGAAAGATAGCAAGCGGTAAAAACGTCAGAACAATAAAAAATAAACATATTGGCAGGACAATCTTTATGCGAGATAAAACCTTTTTATTTTTGATTTTTTTATTATGGAACTTTTACCAATATATTTGTGACATTTTCCTGATTAAAATGAGACCAAACACGACGTAATTCGAAACATATTTATTTGTAATTTCAAGCGTTTCACTTATTACGAGCTTTTGATGTAGTCATATTCGCGGTAAACAGACGAGTAATGACACATCGGGTAACTTCGTCTTCCTTCGGTGCTATTCGGATAATCACGTGATACGTCTGACAGTCAAAATCGTAGACTTCTATGATCGAAATGTCTAAATGTGATTGAAAACATTTATAGGATTACACTAAAGGTTCGAAATAAGCGAATCTTTCGGAACTTACACTTATATCGTGACTACACGATTAAAACCATTCGACATTGATTGAAGTTTCCCGAAGATAGAAAAACGAGCGAAGAGAGCGTCCGAATCGAACGTAAACAAGCAGTAACATAGGTGGCACAATTCTAATGCAAGAATAAAACTTTATTCTTCATTTTCTTTTATGAAAATTTTACTAACATGTTTGTGACATTTTCCCGATTAAGCAGAAGCCTTTCACGGTTATGTATTATATGAAGTATATATTCAAACAAAATATTCTAATAACGAAACGTAAATTATGAAAAGCGTAAACGCGTGCTCTCGATGGCGCGACCAACTGAAATATGCAGCGCGATCCTGGAAGAAAAACAAAAACAAATCAGTGAAGCCAGGAACGTTGTCGGTATATTATCGATAAATTCTATCAGTGGAAAACAACCCTTTTGCCTTATGAATGTTGAGTCACGCGTGACGTAACTCGTACTATCGGGGACAAAATTGAATGAACATGTTTGTACTCAGAAAATATTCCTGATAATGAATTATCTGAGAAACTAAACAACTTTATTGAGGTACTCCTTTTAATAGAACCACTTAAGAAAATTGTACCTTTTTTGTTTCTTGGTTGATTGTGACTTCTACATGAATTTACTAGTTTAGAAATATTTAGGTTATTTAATTTGCAAATTTAGAAATGTGAATGGTTGGAAGTTTGAGAATTTAGGGTTTGGAAATTTGGGAGTTTAGAAATTTGGAGATTCGGAAATTTTTAAATTTAGAATTTTGGTCATTTGGAAATTAAAAAATTTTAAAATATAGGAATTGGAAAATTTGAGAATTTGGAAATATAGAAATTAGATTTGGAAATTTATAATTCCTAAAATTTATAATTTTTAAAATTTTGTTACATATATAAATTATATCGTGTATGTAAAATATAAAAAAATATACAAAACGCAAAAAAGAAAATATTTCGCAAGAAATGTATGCTTACATAAAATAACTTTTTTACCTCTCAATTGTAACTTCTCAAGACACACTCGACTTACAACACAGTTTACTTTAAAATCGGTATCGTATAAAATTTTAGAGTACCTAATGTTTTTCCCTACCAAGGTTTTTGAATTTCGCGCGAAAATGCATTTAACCGTTACTCCGCGTTTTATTGTTTGTTTATTTGCGCGTCCCTTGCAACAGAGGGAGCCGAGTTGTACGTAAGAGTCGAAATAATAAAGTGTTCTACGCATTAAGAAAAATCTTGTCCATCATTAGCAGTAATCAGCGAAATATACGAATGATTTAGTAGCATTCAGGAACGATAAATATAGTAACGATTAAGGAGTCATCGCGTGCAGGCTAATAATGGCTATTTTAAATTTGCTTCCTGATAAGATAACCTTAAAGTTGCAGCCACACCTAGTAGGTGAAGGTCCATCCAACAGTTGAAATAATCAATCGTGTAACAATGTTAAAGGCAAAAATTATAAAATACAGAGAGATATATTTTTACGATCATTTCAGTGCGGTATCAATAAAAAGTCAATGTTTAAATACGATCTTATGTTATTTTCCCTTTTTTATCGGCGATATTTCTTTCTATCTTGTATAATTCTCCGTTTCAGCATGGAAAGGTTTATTGTCTCTATAAATATTCACCAACGTTCAGTACGATATTGAATGAAGAAGACAGTTCAAGTAGAATTACTCAAGTGATTACATGTGTAAGACTGATCTGTGTCATCAGATACAATTTTTATTTTCACATCTCTTACACGGGGTTTCAAATTCTTGAAAACAGGTCTTAATTTAACTTATGAGTTTTGACCATTTGAATAACAATTAAAGATTCATTTTTAACGACGTTTTTTAATTAAGGATTAAATTATAATTATTTATTGAATGTTTTTTTAATTGAAAATTGAAGTTCAGTTTTTAATTCAAGCTAAATTAAAAATAAAAATTTTCAAATTTTTTTTATCAAAAATTTGAAACATCACAATTTTCAAATATTTTAATTTATAAATATAGACTTTTAAGAATTAAGATACTTGAAAATTAGAAACATGATAATATTTCAAAACTTGTAATGTTGATTTGAAAATTAGAAATACAGAAATTGCAAATTTGTTTAAGTTTTCCTCATTGTCCAAAAATAAACTTAAAACAAAAACCCAATATTTAATAATTCAATCATGTTTAAAAAATATCCAAATAAATCTTACTATTAATACGCCATATACATTCAGGCTTAAATACTCAAACATCTGGCGTTATCTTTTAATCAAATTTCATAGAAATAATTTGGGAACAACGCAGACTCTTAAAAAACGCCACTTGAGCACTAGAAATCTAGATATGTTTTGACCACAATATAGTGTTATCAAATCGCAAATTATTCTGTCCGATACTGATACTGTCAACATATGTTTCTAATATTGATACTGTAATTATCAGTTGTAATATTAACGATTTCGTTTCATTTAGATAAAAGAATAGAATAAAAATATATTTAATTTTACTTTCGCGATTAAATTAAAAGTTCAAGGTTACTTCGACTAATGGAGGCACAGTTAGGCAAAACTATGAAAAGGGTAGACGTACGGCTTAAAATAGCAGTGAACTTGTATCGATTGAGTCTTCATCGATTCTCTCATGAAATTATAAATTGCACGATTAAACTTTGTCGGTCGTTTTTCATTTCTAAGAAGCGATGTAACCTTGTGACACAGTTCTCTTAAAATCGTTTGCCAAAACGGAAATCTAAAATTGTTGATCTTTGGCGTAAGTTCTTCCGGAAGTGGTGTAATGCTGTTAAAGAACCTACAATTTAATATCGATTTGATGTTCAATCTGGTACTTTATTTCTTTGTATAATTTGGTATAGATCTCCTACATTTTTATTCTACGAATTACTGCAATATTATAATATAAAATTATAATTATAATTTATAATAATTTATATTTATAAATTATTATTATCATTATAATTTATTTTATAATATAAAATTTGGTTTATACCAAACAAAATCTTGTAAATTAATGTGATGTTTGTATCTTGTTATCATTTAAATAAATAGCTATAAATATTTCAGTAAATATTAACACATTACATAATTGTTTGTTCATAAATTTTTATAGATTATTCAAACTTTAATACTTAATATAATATATATTTAAAAATTTCCAAATACATTTCTTTTTAATACATAATTCTGCAAAATTTGTAAAATTAGCTCAATGAGCTTTATTAAAAAAACATGTGTTTTCGGAAATTTTTAAATACACTTTTTTCGATTTTAAACACTTATTTTTTTACTATTTTCCCGCCCAATTTATAGGTCTGAAATTCAATCGATAAACAGGTGCAAACTATTAACAATTGACAATAGTCATTATTATTAATTATCGTCTTCGTTATATTCTTTTTAAGTCATAAATGTACTTTGCAAAACGAATTTGTGGATTTAAATCTTACTCAGCTACCGAATAATATTTTTTTAGCGAGTTTCTAAATTAGAAACGTAGATACGGCACGAAACTTATCGATTAGCGGTAATCTGAGATTTGTTGATCTTTTTAGCCAGGAATGTTAAAAATTTGAAGTGGTAAAGAGCAAAAGGGTAGCCGGTTATTGACATAAGTGTTAACAGGTGATTCACGACTGTTTTTATCAGGCTCCGAACAGATACTTAGCACAAAAGTCGACCTTCTAGTATTTATATAAGCGATAATTGATAAAGTGTTTTAGGATAATACTCTTACGTGTCAACGATCAAACTACTGATACAGACAGGGCCGGATGCAAATAGGGCGATGGAAAATAAAAATCATACGAAATCAATGAAACATAATTTTCATTATTCATTTCTCTAGTATTAATTTTTCATTATTTTCTTATACACCTTTTAATTTATTCCTGCCCTTTAAATTAAATAAATTATACAATTTTAAGTACCGTAATCGGTGTTGTATAATACAAAAATGGATCTGAATAAATAAATATTAACAAAAAAATTAATAAATAAATATTACTATCAGCAGTTAATAAATTGTAAACAAATTTGAAATTGTTAGATAGAAGACTGTAAAATATTTTTCATATTTCACCGAGGGTTTCTCTCTAGATGTATTACATTTTCGAATTCTCTTTATATACTTTTATAAAATAAAAAGTCTTCTAATTGAAAGCTAGTGTTATACCGTTACCCTAAAGCGACATCAGATAAAATACGTTTGTAATCTTCGATGGCAAATACTTTTTTTATCGCGTATAAACTGGAAATGATATTGGAACACGAGCGAAAGTAGAAATGTAAATTATTTAACTTTCGATAAGTCTATTTTAATATCTTCATACCCTGAATTATAAAAGAAAATGTATATAAAAAATAGTTATTTTATAATAGTAATTATTATTTAGTTCAATTTAATTTTTTAAATACGAGATATTAAAGAAAACAAGATTTGCGGTTTCCTTTTTCTGAATGAAATAGTTGAATGCGAAAAATAAAATAACTATACTATGTAATTGTATGTTATATTATAGTAGACAACTATACATAAAAATAACTATATGTTATGCATATCATAATAGATTAAATAACCATTCGAACATTTTATTCGTTGCTTTCGATTATTTTATTTAACAACAATAATTCTAAACCTTGTTTAGTAACTATTTAAAGTACCATATTAATAAAGTAACTATTTTTTATATAAATATAACTATACATAATTTTATACATAGATATCTAATATATCAAATATTTATGTGTTGAACATTTATATACAGATAATATATTATACATGCAATTATGACAATATAATTAAAGATTATTAATTACATAATTTATTTATATTTCCAGCTATATTTAAGTATACATATATTTTCTGATAATAATGAAAAACACTATAAATTTATTTAAAATTGTAGATGTTTGTAAGTATGCACGTATCTTCCAGGTGATAATTAATTATTCACTGATTTTAATGTTGTTTCAGGAAGCGTAATATTTTATTTTGTTACTAATAATCTTTTATTTGCAGCTTCTGAGTTATTTAATTGACATTGCATGCCTCGCTTGTTTTAGCATACGGCTAGTTAATTTAATCGCTCGACCGTTTGATCGCAAATATAGTACACCTTTATTTTTCTCTATCGATTTCTTTTCTTTGCTCACGCCGTTCAGTGTCGCATGCACATTCTTACACCCAAACACGCATGCACGCCTTATAAGTCATCCTATATTACCTTAATGGTGAGTAAATACCTATTCGTTTCTTTTCTTTCTAATTAGTTATTTAAGTGCCACCTTTCCCCTGCACTTCTATCAATTGTGCTCTTGAATTTTTTTTCTAATTTTATTCTGTATTTTTTTTTATATTTTTCCAGATTACACATTTTATTCGTTCGAATTTTACTTTATTTTGGTAGTATATGTACTTTGTTTATTTATTTTATTATTGTTTACTTGTTTATTATTTTATTTATTTGTTTATTTTTAGCATGATTATAGTATCCATTTTGTTAATTGATACTGATTGATTTACATTTTGTTTCATATTTTCTAATTATAGCATTTCATTAATTAGTAGTTCGTAATTGTGATCAAAGTTATGGATAATGTAATACTTAAGGGTGTAGACTCCTCTGTTTCTTTTTTGTAATATTTTATAATCATGATAGTCAAGTAGGCACTGGTTTTATGTAAGCTTTAAAATAATATACGGATCAAAAATTGCATAACGTGTACAGCAAAGTATAATGTCGTAAAGAACAGATTGAATGCTAGTAAAATAGGATTATGTGTCGTCAGACGCACCCTCCATATGTATAAGAAGACTTACGCATTTTCTATAGCTCAAGATTCATACAGTGACGTGAAAAAGTTTTCGAAACATTCTTACTTTGTAATAAATAAAGAAATAATCGGTATTTCGATTTGTATTGAATTTATTTATGAATGATTCTACTAATTACCAAGTACTACATGTATCTTCTTATCAAGATGTATTTTTCTGCAAAACATGTAAACAAAATAATAGACAAAACAAAACTGCTTCTTTGGGTTACGTGAAAATTGTAGTTTATCATCAATGAACTCATTTTTTAAATATCTTTTACATACTTCGTAAACCATAGACTTTTACAGTGCTAATATATCTGTAATACGTCGTAACGTTTTGCCTTTCGTTCGATGAAAAATCACCGATGATCTAATTAATGTCTGTATTTCTACCTCTATCTGTTATACTTCGTTTTTTCTACAATTTCAAATATTTTTTACGTTAACTTTATAACGTTTTACATTGGTACAATGAAGAATCTCAGCAAGATTGCAATTAGGACAGAACCGAGTCACCCACCAACATGGCGCCATTTTGAATAACAGCTGGGAATCATTTCCGGCGGAACACTTTTTGACGTTTTGTTGATGAGTAATTATTTATCGAATATCATTCTTCAAAATTTGAAATAATAAAGTTATCATGTTAGAATATTTTTAATACCTAATAACCACCATAACTATTCATAAATAAACCCGTAACAAATGGAGATATTATTCACTTTTTTATTTGCTGTACTATAAAAAGTAGTTCTAAATAGCTTTTGATGTTTTATCGATGAGTGATTATAATTTATTCAATATTGTCTTTCAAGATGTAAAAAATTATAGTTCTAATTGTGCTATAATATCAATACTGAATAATTAACAGAATTTCATATAAATAAACTCACTAGAAATCTCAATACTATTTTTCTTTACTTGTACTACAAAGATAAGTAGCGAATACTTTTTCACATCACTGTATATAAACAATGGTGCATTCAGAGGGTCACTGAAGTCGATTACCAAAAATTATAAAATCCAAAAATAATATATATTGCAACATAAAATTGTTTTACTAGAATTTTTGTATTCTTATCTGAAGAAATTAATTATTTATTCACAGGAACTAATTAATTTATTTTCTTACAAATAAGTGTATTATCTTTTCTCGCCATCATTTAAAATTATAGACAAATGTATTTCACATAGAGGACTATTATCACAGCAAATTTAATCGAAATCCATGAGGGCCAGATTAAGTTCGAATAAACGCATTTTTTGTATCTCGTTCTTAACTAACAGTTTCTATATAATCCTTTCAACAAATTGAGAAGAGATATTTTTTCACAGGAGAAGAACGAAGAGGAAGCGTGCATGCTGAGGTCAGCGACGTTTAGTGACCCACCCAAGATCGGCTGGGAAGTCCTTATGGTAGCTGAAGGGCGCGGCCGATCATTCCCGAGCGAGATCCAAGGGCTGAAGGGCTGGCCCCGTCGTTGGATCCACTCGGCTATTACCTACATTTAGAATAAGAATGACCGACAGAAACGAGAACTTCCTATGCGAAACAGAGGCTGAATCAAGCGTACAACCTATTACGTACAAACCCGTGTGCAATTGGAATAACAATAACGACATTCAAGGTAACGGTTCAAGAAACTTCATCAGGCGAGATGGACTGAGCGTCAAGGAACCAAGCTACTGCCAACGATCGAGCAATCACTATAAAGATCAAACGAATTTGAACGGTCGTCATCCGAAACGAGCACCCATCGTCGGCTGGCAAAATGGCAGTCCGACCGTGTTCCCGAGTACACCTTGCGGCACTCCCGACCCGGACACCCTGGACACGATCGATTTATCCCGTTCCCAAAGCGTCCTCTCCACCAAGAGTTCCGGGATCTGCCAAGACTCCGGGAACACCGAGGACCTCAGCAGTTTGGCCGACGAGAGGTTGCTGCAGTCCACTCCGGCTCGCACCATCGACAGAAGCGTGGAATCCTTATCGCCCGACAAGGACACCTTCCTAACTCTATCGCCAGAAATCGACAGAAGCAAGGATCTAAGTTTGGCCGATGATCTGGAGGACAAGATCGATCTGCTGAGTCCCGGAACCGACTGCACCGAGGATAGAGTGCCGCCCACCCCCATCGAGAACAGCTACTTAAGCTCGCCTAACCTCACGATAGGACCCAGTCCTACCAACAGAAACGAATTAATACCTACCTCCAGTTTCGCCGGGTCACATCCGTTCCAGAGACTCGAAGAAACAAACGGTCACAAGGTTTATCCCGAGACCAGAACGATAATCACCTCCAATCCTGGCTTTAGGGAGGACGACACTCGGGACTCTATCGACTCCGACAGCGTCCTGGATTTGGAAGGTGAATCCAGAGATAAAATCCTTCCGGGTAAACCTAAAGTACCGGACGGTGGTTGGGGCTGGGTAGTCGTGCTGGCTTCCTTGATCATCTCCATGATAGCCGATGGAGTGTCTTTCAGCTTCGGGTTGTTGTACATCGAATTCCTTCAGGAGTTCGGTGCGTCCAAGTCGAAAACTGCTTGGATAGGGTCGTTGTTCATGGCCGTACCCCTTCTGTCGGGTCCCATTATGTCCGCGTTGGTCGATCGTTATGGATGCAGGGCAATGACCATCCTGGGCGGTCTGATCTCAGGATTGGGCTTCGTGCTGAGCTGCTTCAGCAACACCATCGAGGTAATGTACTTAACTTTTGGAGTGATTGCGGGTCTCGGTCTGGGTCTGTGCTACGTCACTGCGGTCGTGAGCATCGCGTACTGGTTCGACAAGAAGCGAACGCTAGCTGTAGGTCTCGGTGCATGTGGCACCGGTATCGGTACCTTCGTTTATGCCCCCATGACCACGTTCTTCATCGAGGAGTACGGATGGCGCGGCACTTGTTTGCTCTTAGCCGGTACCTTCTTCAACATGATCGTTTGCGGTACGGTGATGCGCGATCCTGAGTGGTGGGTCATCGAGCAGCAGAAGCAGAACGGGACCACTCCGAAGAAATCGACCATCAAGTCCGAGTGCGACAGATCCATCGCGAGCCCCGTCGACGAGTTCCCTGGAGTCGAGGAGCTTAGGAGGATGCTGAAGAGCGGCCACACGCCGGAGTATTTGTTGCAGATTCTTAGCACCACCACGGACGATCCGCATTCGAGTAACGGGGATGTTAAATTTAGGAGCGTTGTCAATTTGCCTACTTTCGTCAAGCATAACGAGAAGGTGAGCTTGGTCTGCGCAAAATTATGTGGTCTGAAGTTAGGGTCATTCAGATAGGATTACTCGTTGTAGGAAGGGTTATTTAGATAGGGTTATTCATTTATTATGTGGGGTCCACTTATTCAGATAGGATTATTCGTTGTAGGTAGGGTTATTTAGGTAGGGTTATTCATTTGTTATGTGGAGTCCACTTATTCAGATAGGATTATTCGTTGTAGGTAGGGTTATTTAGGTAGGGTTATTCATTTATTATGTGGGGTCCACTTATTCAGATAGGATTATTCGTTGTAGGTAGGGTTATTTAGGTAGGGTTATTCATTTATTATGTGGAGTCCACTTATTCAGATAGGATTATTCGTTGTAGGCAGGGTTATTTAGATAGGGTTATTCATTTATTATGTAGGGTTCACTTATTCAGATAGGATTATTCATTTGTTATACAGGGTCCAGTTAGTCAGATAGGATTATTCATGTGCTATATAGGGTCCAGTTATTCAGATAGGACTATTCATATGTTATATAGGGTCCAGTTAGTCAGATAGGATTATTCATGTATTATGTAGGGTCCAGTTATTCAGATAGGATTATTTATATGTTATACAGGGTCCAGTCATTCAGATAGGACTATTCATATGTTATATAGGGTCCAGTTATTCAGATAGGATTATTCAGATATTATATAAGGTCCAGTTATTCAAATAGGATTATTCATATGTTATATAGGGTCCAGTCATTCAGATAGGATTATTCATATGTTATATAGGGTCCAGTTATTCAGATAGGATTATTCATATGTTATACAGGCTACAGTTATTCAGATAGGATTATTCATATGTTATACAGAGTCCAGTTATTCAGATAGGATTATTCATATGCTATATAGGGTCCAGTTATTCAGATAGGATTATTCATATGTTATATAAGGTCCAGTTATTCAGATAGGATTATTCATATGTTATATAGAGTCCAGTCATTCAGATAGGACTATTCATATGTTATATAGAGTCCAGTCATTCAGATAGGACTATTCATATGTTATATAGGGTCCAGTTATTCAGATAGGATTATTCATATATTATCTAGAGTAGGGTTGTTCAGAAATGAACACTTTTAAATAATTCTAGCTTGCATTCCAATTGAAATGTACTAATGTATGATATGTGAAGAGTAACTCAACCATTTTTATTTCAGTGACCCTGCCAGTGACACTACTTTTTACAATATGGCTGCCACCCGAAGAAGTCGAGCAAATAATCCGCTATCCCAGTTGCAAATATAGTTTAGAGTTTTAAAAAATCTGATGTAACAGACAATTTATGTGTGATTGTATAGAGAATTTTAAAGAAACTGAATGTCTCTGGATTTCAGACTTGCTGATGTCTATGACATAAGTGGCAGCCATTTTGAGAAAGATTGTCATTAGCAGGTTCTACGGTTGCAGATCATTGAATTTTCAGTTACTCTTTAGATACATATGTGCACGTCTAACAAGTTGGCACGTAATAGCAGTTGCATTGCTTCTGCAACTTACCAGACGTAACATAGTAAGTTTTCTCTAACCGCAGAAACTTTGCATAACAAAAACACTGCAATTTGTAAAAATATACTCATCTTATCATTATACTGTATAAACGAAAATCGTTATAAAAATTTAATCTAATAGAAATATGCAAGTGATTTCAAACTTTTGGCTACTGTTTGAAATAGAGTTCCTGTGTATATCCCTAAGCAAACAATATTACATGGTGACTCTGATTATGAGTCACACCGAGCTTTAATTAAGTAAACAATTAGATAAAGGCATGTTAATTGACGAAACTGAAATTTATTTACTTTTTACGTCTGCGTAATTTCACTAGCTTCTAGACCAATTAATCATTGATATCATTCGCAAATAAAATTCAATTCAATTTTTATGAAAATTATAGAAAAATCATGTGAGGTGTACATTTTTGAGAATTATAGGTGCCTGTGGAGGTATTAGAACAGCTCGCTACGAATCCGAGGCTCTGCAAGGTCATTCTGGAGAACTATCCTAATCTTCTATCCTGTAGAAGTTATTCGGATAAAAAGTTACAGGATTCCGTTGGAGAAGTCGGCAACAAGAGTGTCGTTACAATGTCTATGAGGTTTACATCTTAACAATAAATATATACTGTTTCATGTCATGCGATTTTTATTAATTAATACGTTAGAATTACTACAAACGAATAAGAATGTTAATACTGTTTTATTTTGCAGGATCAAGCAAGCCAACGATGGACCAAAGTGTGAAGATTCACACGTGACGAATAATGTTCATCCTGGGTCCACCTGTAATTCCATTAAAAATCATATAACTAAAAAGATGTCCAAAAAAGAGTCTGAAGAAGCAAATCCTCTGCTGACAAAGGAACAGGAACATACAGTTAGTATATTAAAAAAAAATTGTAGGAGAAGAGAATGTGTTAGTTCGGTGGGAAATAAATGGCCAATATCTCTATGTTAAATTTTTAGTTCTACGTTAAATTCCAGTGTAACAGCTTTATAGCTCTCCCATATAAGTGTAAAAGACATCACAAATTAAGCCATAAAAGGTAACGATCTTTCAATGACGTCAATTCGTAGAATCAAGACTATTTATTCTACTTTGACGATTCTGTTGAGTTACGCCACAGTACATTGACATTCCAGAAAATATTCGGATATGCGTCTCTAACCAAACATTTTATTCCTCATCAGGCTTCAAATTCCATGTTCTGTCAAGATTGGACAGTTTTACGACCTCTTTAAATTTCACCGCCTTTGTGATAGGCATATATTAGATGAATAAGGAAGAATACCTTAGATGTGATGAAACATCATATTTTAATTGACTTTGACTATAGAACTTTTGTATAACTTTTGACTTGTATAACTTTTGGGATTCTGATTTGAAACGAACTCTGTATGATTATCGTAGAAAGGGTTAATATCTTTTTACTGCGGTCATTTATTTCCTACCAACCTAGTACTACCAACTATAAAGTAGGTCATCTACCAACTTAGTTTATAATTCCGTTTAATCCGTTTCTTGTTTCATAATCTCAGACAACTGATAGTCGAAAAGTGAAGCCTGCATCCAAAGGCTTTGGAGAACTAAACTGTGGCGTTGTCAGAACAGATTCGCTTCCATGGTTGAGAAGGCAATTCAATACGAATACTCACTACTTCAAGGATATAAGAGTACACAGAAATTCGGTCATGTATCGTGGTGCTGCTCTCAATTTGCACAAGTACAGATTAAGGGCTAGTAGCTGTCCTGACATTTATAGAAACAGCATGACCACATTGGCAAAAGAAAATGAAGAGGTAGATTAACACTAAAACTGCAAAAGCAGTTAAATGATTGTTTTACAAATAGTTTGTTCTAAGTTACAAAATTTGTTAAGGTGATTTTTTTGAACTTTGTGTTGATCTTCATTTTATCATTTGTTATTTATTTTTCAACTTCATTTTTAATTTAGTGTGGATTATACACATTAATAAATATGTTTAGAAACAAGGTATATTGAGTACAATGGTTAATCTTATTTTTTACTTCTTTTATTAATTAACAATTTTTATATATGTTTATACTGTACAGAGTGACCCAACTTGAATACCCTGAATAACTTGCAAAGTATTCCAAAATGCCAACTTTTCCAAAATTCAAAAGCCCTACGTCCTCAAATCCCAAAATTTCAGAATGTCAAAATGTCAGAATGCCAAAATGTCAAAATGTGAAAATATCAACATGTCAAACTGCCAAAATGTCAAAATTCTAAAACTCCAAAAAATAAAAATTCAAATATTCCAAATTGTAAAGTATCAAAATTATAAATTTCAAAATTCCAAATTTCAAAGTATCATGGCTCAAAAATTCAATAATTCCAAACTATCACAATTCAAAAATTTCAAAATTCCAAATTCCAAAACGTGGAAGTTAAAAAATTCAAAAACCACAAGTTCCAAATTCCAATACCTACAAGTCCAATAATCCAAAAACACCAATATTAAAAAACGAAAAATTTGAAAATTCCAAAGTCCAAATATTCTATGGTACCAAAACTCCAAACTGACAAAATGCCAAAATTCCAAAATCCTACAAAACCCACTCAAAATCAGTAGTTGACCCCCCAACAAGACCTTCATTTTCAAGATCTGTATAAAGAACCAATTTTCTTTCCACAGAAATGGTACAGCGAGTTAGTGGATTTATTAAAGGGTATGATGGATTTTTCAATGTTCCTGGAACTACACTTTTTATTGCTATCGCTATCAACGATCTTGTTGTTTACTTGGTTTATTGTGCCTTACTTTTACCTCGCCGAGCACCTCACCAGAAACAGTTACACCGAAACTGACGCTGCGAATCTTCTCAGCATAATCGGCATCACCAACACGATTGGAATGGTATACCTTCTACATCTTCTAATTTTACAAACACTAAATTGGACAGTTATATTTATCTTTCTCATTTTCAGATTGGTCTTGGTTGGGCCGGCGATCAACCTTGGATGAACGTTAGTAAAACTTACACGTGGTGCTTGGTTGCTTGCGGTATAGCAACAGTCTTAATGTCAATATTAACACCTTACTACAACCTGTTGATGATTACCTCGGCAGCATTCGGCCTATTTTTTGCCAGTAATTTTAGCTTCACTCCTGTTATACTCGTAGAATTAATACCTCTCGAAAGATTCACCACTGCCTATGGTCTTAGTCTTTTGTGTCAAGGTATAGGAAATCTTCTTGGTCCACCGTTAGCTGGTTGGTTGTTCGATGTCACGAATTCGTGGGATTTGTCCTTTCACATGGCTGGAGGTTGGATCATTGTTTCTGGACTTCTTGTGGGACTTGTTCCTTATACGAAAAATAGGAAAATTTGGGGCGAAGGTCCTATTGAGATGGAACGCGAGAAAGTTTGCTTAGCTTAAATTTATTGGAACGAGCGTTAGGTTGGGTATCGATGAGCAAATGGTGAGGACGTGGATACTGATGGGTTCATTTTTTAGTTTGGAAAAGTTTAGACTTTAGTCTACATAAGGACACTGGTGTCTAAATTTGGAAATTGGATCATTGGAGATTTTTTCTCAAACTACTAAATTAAAGTTTGAATTAACTGATTACCAAATATGTTATGGATTGAAAATTAAGAGGTATTTGATTTTTCAAATTTCTGAAGCTTGAATTTTTAAATGATTAAATTCATAAATATATAAATTTTCAAATTGCTATATTTCTATGTTCTAAATTTCCATAACACCAAATTATCAAATTTCCAAATTTGCAAAGTTAATCATCAAATATCTGAATTTTCAAGTTTCTCAGTTTCTGAACTTCAAGAAGAAAATTTATAATTTTCCACATGCTAATTTTCATAATTTAGAAATTTCCAACTTAAATAAAAAAAAGACAAATTTTGAATAACCAAATTTCTTTCTAAATTACCAAATCTCATTATTACAGAAATAATTATATAGTCTTCTGTTCTTTCTTAGAAACCTAACCAAAAACTAACTGGTAAATATTTATATTTAATATATATATTGGATACAGAACAAAAAACAAAATCTCTGAAGGGAGATAAGAAGTGGGAGAAACCTTTGACAATGTGAGAGATGTTTCTCTTTGTCTCATTTGCACACATTAAAGTGTCAGAAACACTAGTAATTTATATCATAATATTTTACCAGCAAATTTCTTTGTCACAATATTTAATAAATAAAAACACATAACATATTGAGCTATGATACCCACCTAACGCTCAGTACCCAAAAATGAAATAAAATTTTCAAATTCTGTCATAGATACTAAATGAAGAATTTCAATTTTTTTTCGCGACCTTCGAAAACGTAAACATGTTATGAAAGTTACCCGTTATTTCTGGTCGTAAAAAATTTGTTTGTAAAAAGCGTAGATGATAAAATTGTTAATCGATTTATTTTTGTTTTCTTGTTATTGTTATAAAAACGAATAGAAAGTACGAGAATTAGGATTAAGATGTTTAGTCGTCTTCGTTATTTGTTTGTTAATTATTAATTACTTATACTTGGGGAGAAATGTTCTAGCTTCAATGATTATGTTCTTTCCAGTTATACAGAGATTATATAGCTATATTTTTGTGTACAGTGATAATAATAGCATTTATAGACATTTGTAATAACAAATGTAATATACAGTCAATGTATATTTGTTTATAGCGTAATTTAGTTAGATTATGTTGTTCCTTATGCTTCGTACGAAGATAAAAGAGAATACAGGAATTGTTTATGTTACAAAAACCACTTGATTACAAAGTTACTATCGAACATGATTGAAATGAAAAATAACTGAACGACTTCTATACGCGTCTAAAAAGACTCGGTTAATAATCATTATAATAATGGAGCTATTATAAAAATGAAAATAATTCTAATCATTTACAAGTCTTACATATTATTATGATTTTTATTTGATTTTCATAAAATGGTCATTTCGGTTTTATTATGGCGGAATATAAATAAAATTCTGTCTTTTCAAATGTGCTCTATTTTTCGATTAATATGCACGATAAGTATTAAATAGGACAAAAAATATATCTTCTACGAATTTTATTCAGATAATATATTTTCTTTGAAACAAAGAATTGTAAACGAATTTCTTTCTCGAATGTTATTTTAGTGACGAAAATATTTACCACGAAATGAGAAGTAGCTAGTTTGATAATTATTCAACGAATTATATATGTACAACATATATACTTATACACTTATATTTGACCAGTTATCAACTATAAAAATTGCATACGTATTCGTAGATGATATTTGATTATTCGCGAAGTTAACAAGCGTTAAAAACGATCGAATTTGCGCAATTAAACGTGTTAATCAAGATAAGGATTTGTCAGGTGTTTACAGAATTTGATACAGTTCTAAAGTTTTGCCTTATAACGTCCAATATAAATAACAGATCGAAAAATCAAAAGTCTGTCATGATAATGAAAATGATGCACGAGAATTTTTGCATCGTCGTAACGAAACGTCCCAGCTGTGATCGTATCGTTTTTCAGGAAATAAAATGTAGATAAATGTCGAAATTAGCACGTGTATCTTGGTAATAAGTAGATACTTGGTAACCGTTCGATAAATGCGCGCGTACGGGGCTCTGAACCAGTTTCTTCATGAAAGCACTCGTTTATCGAATTCGGACTGTTCTCTCGATATGGTCAAGTATATTACATATTCTGTTCGTTTCTTATTGGGCAATAGAGAGGAGTGTACGGTGGAATCTCGTTATATGGTCTTCGGGACTGTAGAATCAGAAGAAAGTGTAGAAAAGGCTATGTAAACGGAATTGTTTGCATAGCGTGATCGATCGTCAAAGCCTTTTTGTTGAAAATACATTTGTAAATTTGAAAGTTTGAAATTACTAATTTTAAAATATCTGGATTTGAAAAGTTGAAAAATTACAAATTTAGAAAATTTAGAAATTTGATTATAAAATCAATCAATTTGTAAATTTGTGACTTAATATAGAGAAATTTTCAAGTTTTCAAATGTACACATTTGTAAATTTATAAATATAATAATTTAAAGGTTTATAAATATGGAAATTTGAAACATGTTTATTTCAGACTTTTACATTTTTAAATTTCAAAATTAGAAACTTGTAAATTCTTGAATTTGAAATTTGAAAATTTATGCATTTGAAATTCTTCAATTCCTAAATTTGGCAATTTCTTTTGAAATACGTATAAGAATAATATTAAATTTATTTTTAAATTTTTAATTTTCTATTTCAACATTCCTACTTGAAAATTTTTATATTTGAAGTTTCTACAATTGAAAATCTGTATTTTTCAAATTTCTTAAATTGAAAATTACAATTATTCAAATTACTAAACATATTTCTGAATATTGAAATGTCTAAATTTAAAAATTGCTAAATTTGCTAAATTAAAAATTTTTAATTTTATGTATTTGAAAATATGCAGATTTAGAAAATGAAAATTTCCTAAATTATAAGTGTAACGTTTCTGAATTCCAAAATCTGAAAATTTCTAAATTTTTAATTTGTAAATTTTAAAGTTTACGAATTAAAAATTTTTTAATTTCCACTTTTAAAAAGTAGTAAGTTCAATTCTACAATTTTATAAATTTATAAATTTTCAGATCCCTAAATTTGAGAATTTCAAACTTCAAAAGTGCATTTATCGAACGGTTACTATATTAGCAGGCGTATAGCTGTATTAATAAACAATTTTCTAACAATAAGTTCAATGTTATCTTGTTATATACATATATTGTATATTGAAGAGTAACAAATTCATCCAACTTTTGGATATCTATTTACAGCTTTTTCGAGACATTTAAACGACAATTTTCGTAGTAAGAATGAAGAACAATCGAATTATAAAAATCAATATTTCACTTAAATGTTTCTTTCCATCATTTGTGTCTGTACTTAGTGAACAAATGATTAATACTCCTTTACCGTATGTTATAAAATGCTCGACTGTAAACAGTTTTCATGTATAACGTTTGGTTGATCAAAATGGCGACGCCATTAGACGCTGTCTTTTTAGGACACCTAAAATGTAACTCAAGCGATTAATATTAGGTTAACAATGAAATTAACCTTCACATTTTTATCATACAATTATATATATTTCTTGAATATTTGAAAATTTATACATTTGGAATTCTTCAGTTCTTTAGCAATTTATTTCTTTTGAAATATACAGATTTCTATTTGAATATTGCTAAATTTCTGAATTCCTAAAATAGAAGAATTAAAAATTCAAAAATTCTGTAACTGCAAGTTTCTATATTTCAAACTTCTTTTAAAATTAGAAATATGTTACTAAACTTGAAATTTCTGAATTCCTAAAGTTGAAGAATTAAAAATTCAAAAATTCCATAACTGCAAGTTTCTATATTTCAAATTTCTTTTAAAATTAGAAACATGTTACTAAACTTGAAATTTCTGAATTTTCAAATGTCCAAATTTTAAATTTGTCATTTAACAAATTTTCATTGAAATTAGCACTGTTCATATTAACGATCATATTTTCACTCATTTTTTTATGACAAAATTTTCAGACGAAGTCAATCAGAAAAATTGTTAACCTAATTCGTCGTTATACCTTGTCCAAAGTCAGCGTCTATTTAACGGAGAAATGGTATAAATTAAAAATTCGAGACAAAAATGTATTAGAAAATATACGTGGGCTATTGTACTTAATTATTTAGTGTTTATGAAATTCGAGCATTGAGACCCGGGCAGATGCAATCGATAAAAAACAAATCGCTTATTTTCGATATGTTTAAACTTCGTGTAAGAATTTGCTTTTGTATATATACGATATTTTACTTAGAAACCAGTCTGTGTATATAAATCATAACGCGAGCAATTATTATATGAGGGATACATATAATATGCTTCTAAATATAAGCTAGTCAACAATGGCAATCAACTTGTCGTATTAACTTCTTCAGCGTTGAAACGTTTATAAAAATACGTCGAAAATTTTTTGTTCTTTTGTGAAAAAGACCTTGGAGCTGTTCACAAAATATAATGAAAAATTTCAGATAAAAATTTGACAAACGTATTATTAAATTTGAGAATAACGAAAAAACAATTGTATTCGTGTACTCATATTACTGGTGACTTATAATGCCTGAAATGTTAACCGCTGTAACGAATTGTATGGAAAAATGTACTAATTTCTTGACCTTTATAATATATTGCAAATGTTAACAACGTATGTATAAATAAATACGAACATTTATATTTATATAAATATATACATGCAGCATTTAAAAACGCAATCGAATCTGTTTTTTATTGCCATAATCTTGCAAGACGTTATGCAATTAAACGCGAGGAAAGAAGGGGAATAAAAATAATGAACCACACTTTTTTTCTTTCTTGTTTGAGTTTCTTTCTAAAAAATTATAAAAAGAATGAAAATATAGTACGAGGCGAATATCGCATAAATATTTATAAATATCATTCATTTCTATCATTAAATAACCAAACTCTACAGAAGCTTACTCTGTATCCGATCGAATCTCTTTACACGAGTCGGAATTTCGTTAAATCTCTTTTGCAAAAAAAAGAGAATATTTATCCTCTCAGAAGCACGTGACCTGAAAAATAATTCATGCGATTGTAGATAACGTCAGAAATGCGCGACAAGTAAAATTAATTAGTCTCTAATATAAAGTTACAAACGTGTAAATGATCGTGAATTTTAAAACGAAAGAAAAAATGGGGAATGATAATCGAATTATCCGCAACACCATATCGTACAACGTCCAACAACATATACATGTATATTGTTGGAGAACCGGAATCCGTTTTAACTTTAAATAGCTAATTTATTGGTACATGAATAATTCTACTCTAGTTTTTAGCATAGACAAAATATAACCGGTACTTGAAGAAATTTGTCCATTAAGGGGTAACGCCACTCTAGAAGTCAGAAAAAAAGGTGATTTTCGGGAATTTTTAAAGTAATAATCGTACAAGTTATAAGGTCAGACTAAAAAAGGCTTTGTTATATATGTTTTGAAGATGGTTTGTAAATTTTTATAAACAATTTGGATTAAAAATGGCTGCTGTAGGTGCTGGCAACCAACAACACCATTTCTTTGAATGGGCTACATGACCGGACTGTTTTTTCATTAACACATGGACCTAAAACGAAAAATCCAAAATTTTCTCATATTAAATGCCAAAATCTATGGAACATCGTACGGAAATTAAAAAATATTAATAATTGTTAATTTAGTGTAGATATGAAGACAAGTTTGGAAAAAACGACAGAAAATTTAGCATTAAATTGTTAATAAAAAGTTAAGTAGTTAATTAATCAAAAAACCCGTAGGATGTTCACTGAGATATGTTATTTTGCACATCTCCACAAAATTTCAAGTCGATTAGTTAAAAACTTTTCGAGATATGTGTCCGGCGAGTTCAAATAAAGTGATTACGAGAAAAACGCGTTTTAAGCTTTGATTGCCATTCAGCATAAGAAATATGTTATATACTTTTAATCAGCGATGCCTGCACCATACATTTGGTCTTATATGTTAACATTCTCTACGTCCTTTTCCTTCCTGCTAGATCTGACATTCAATCTCGCCATTTTTGTAGCTTCATTCAAAGATCGTTTTGAAAACTTTATGCGTCAGGCGTCGGCTTTCAGGCAAAAATTATAACAATTTTCTACGACAGACATATCCAAGGCTTTCATTACTTGCATTATAATGGATAGTCCGTCGTTGAATATGCAAACAGCCATATTTGCGGCAATGTCAAGTACATTTTTGCCACTGGATACGGTTTTTGGAGCCATAGACCACACCACTGAATTAAAACTTTCTTTGCTGTTTTGCGTGAAGCCACCAATACAGCGCGTCAGTAAGTCGTCGCTGGTAAGTTCCTCATAACTGAGAATACTATATTCGACATTGGAGATTTGTGCTTATAATTATCTAATGTATCTGTAGCCTTCGCCTTTTGCCTTTAGCCAGGTACTGTTCTCTACAATGATTATTGCGCGCGTATCCACAAGTTACAATAATCACGCCTGCAGTGCGCTGCGAGTAGTTGCAGTCCACTTAAAAAAATTCGTGTTCCCGACCTGTTCCCCACTTAAAACTTTTTTCTCATATTCTACACATAATAAAGAATCATTTAAGCAAAAAAAAAATCGATTTCTTTAAAATTCTAGAGTGGCGTTACCTCTTAAGAGTGTGGAAAGTTCACGAAAAAAGTTTCTTACATTTTGATTGCTTAGCATCGTAACGCAAAGTATGTACCGAAGGAAGGTCGATTTTTGGAAGTAGAAATGAGCTTTTAAATGATCTAAAAAGGAAAGAACCCAAGATTAAGGACAAAGAATAGGGATACAAGAGGCGATACACAAGGAAACTACTTTTTAAAGATAAACAGAGTGACAACCAATTTGAATGCCCAAGACAAATTGGGGATGAAAGTATATAGACGCGGTATTCCGAAATGCGCATGTGCACAGCGTGCAAATATGGCGGTCGACAAAGAATGGTTTAAACCCGCAACTTCATCAGTATTTGTAATAAATATTTTGTCATTTCTCCATAACACATTCATCTGTATTTTCTTGCAATAGTTTGTCATTTCTTTATAAATTATTTGTAATAATCATTTCTGTAATACGCTTAAAATATATCGTGTAAATCATTTTAGTACATGTCTTTCTTTTTCAATGTTGTAAACTTGATGTAATACTCCAAAAGTCAATATTAGTAATTTACGACAAATAATTTCTAATTATTAGGGGTTGACATGAAATTAGATTCGCTTGATTTAAATTTCTCGCATACACAACCACAATACACACTCTAAATTTAAAAATGAAGTTGAAATATAAATAAACAAATGATAAAATATAAATTAATACACATTAATTCTTTAGCTTCAGAAATTAGCTTCTAAAGAGATTGTCTTAATAAATTTTGTAAGTTAAAATGAGAAACTTGTGAAAGGGTCATTTGGCCTTTTTGGTAGTTTTAGAGTTAAAGGAACAGTCTTTTTAACATTAAAGCGCGGAGCCTCTTGTATCCCTTTTTGGTTAAGGACAAGAAAATAGTACAGAAAATGTAGCAAACAGAGTTGGGACCTTCAACAACATCGTGCATGAAGTTGTCTACATATAGCATGCTGAATGACAATTTGAATAATTCGATCTTTACTTATGTTACACAGTCCGCGTGTACATTTAATGTCCTGGCGATGTATTCGGACTGGCTGGACTTGGCGTCGAATTTCTGCTAGGAGTTCTTGGTACACCAACCACGTTAGCGAGATTCTCCACGCTTTTCGGGAAGGTCCTGGTGATAATTGAGTGTTCAGGGCCAATTAGCGCGTCACCCATCACGCCCATACGTACGCCGTTTCCGTACCTGTGTAGAGTTATCGACATATCTAGAAAAAAAAGATAATTAATAATCACGAAAATTAAAGTAGGTAACTGACTCTTTAGAACCCTGTTCAGATTCAGGAAACTTCGGCGTTCTAAATAAAAATGTTAATAAACAGGTGCCAAAAAATGTTTCGATATGCTTTCGTTCGTTACAAAATTTTAAGAAGTTTTTAAAACAAAATCCGGCTTTATACGACTTTAAAGTATAGTCTAAATAATATCTCTGAAAAAAAGTATGACAAAATATTGCTTTTTGGCTTCAAACTACTAAAGTGACGAAATCGCGTTTCGCACATTTTTGGAGACCAAACAGTCCTTGTCTCTCCTGACAAAAACAAGACAAGGACCGCCATATCAATTTTCAGAGGTCCCAAAAAAGGCCTGAATTTGTCACCGAACTTCATCCTCAATGTTACCTAAAAATTGAAAAGAGTAAACAAAGGAGATTTATTTACTGCAGTTGCCTTGAGGCGGTCTCCAGTACATCACAGCATCGACACCTTCCACCGGCAAATCTCCGTCGACGTGTGTCAAGGAGAGAGAATACCTTCTTGTTAATTGATTTAACAACACTTTGAGCATCAACGAAGGTAAACAAGAGGAAATCAAGCCGACGGACGCCTCCGCCGCAGTAATGGCGTACAACGCGCTTTGTTTCGATCTCGCTTCTCGCACGTTTTTCTGGATGACCTGAAAAGATACGTGATTCTTTCAACCTCTTAACACGCGATTTAATAGTAAACGATATTATTGTTCGGCGGTTATTATCGTTACACGACCAAATATATAAATAGATCGATAAAACTCGAATAAGAACGAGAATACGTATAATTGGAGCAAGCGAAAAGATTGTTGAAGTACGTGAAACTCATAGAGAGGGTGAAACGCTATAATTGTTCGCGATAACGGAAGGATAATAAATCGTTAAATCGTGAAAATTAGGTCGAATACAATTACGCGTTGTATCTCGTGGATAGCGCATATTCGAGTATTGAATTTAATATTAGAGCTAAATGGCGTTTAATGGACATTTATTTTTTAATCGAAAATAAATATGTAAATACTGAAGCGGTGATTAATATATATGTATAACTCCTTCATTAACGAGTTAGGTTAGGTTAGTTCGTTTGTTAAGGAGCTAGGTTAGGTTAGTTCGTTTATTAAGGAGTTAGGTTAAGTTAGTTCGTTTATTAAGGAGTTAGGTTAGGTTAGTTCGTTTATTAAGGAGTTAGGTTAGGTTAGTTCGTTTATTCAGGGGTTAGGTTAGGTTAGTTCATTTATTAAGGGGTTAGGTTAGGTTAGTTCGTTTATTAAGGAGTTAGGTTAAATTAGTTCGTTTATTAAGGAGTTAGGTTAGGTTAGTTCATTTATTAAGGAGTTAGGTTAGGTTAGTTCGTTTATTAAGGGGTTAGGTTAGGTTAGTTCGTTTATTCAGGGGTTAGGTTAGGTTAGTTCGTTTATTAAGGAGTTAGGTTAGGTTAGTTCGTTTATTAAGGAGTTACATAGTAAAGGACTATAACTCCTCTATTTTAACAAAATGTGACAGACATTTTAAAAGCACAACATTTTGTAAAATAAGACGTGAAACTTGAGACCATTCATTTTGACTAGAGTTAAATAATTGTATGTCAACTATTAACCGCGAAAATTATCGTATACTCTGAATATATTTAACCGCAAAATCTTTTGTATGACAAGTGGTGCATTTAGTTAATAACAAACAGCTGACAAACGTACTTAGGCAACTCAGAAGAAACAACTCAAAGTTAGAGACTAGAAGTTACTCACTATGTAAATATACGAACCTGTAAAATTTCAACCAAATCGTCCTCGAAGAGCGGTGTTCTGGTAGGCAGCGCAAGACACAAGACACCTCTGGGCTCATGATTCTGCAGGAATATCGCTCTCTGACTGGTAAACTTCCCGGTGGCAAGCACGTCATCCGGTATCCTAACTCCAGAATGACGGAAATACTCGTTCAGGGCGTCAACCGTGGCAGCTAACAGTATCTCAGCTTCGGTCGCGCCGGTCATGCTGGAAATCTTTCGAAGAACTTCGAATTCGACCTCCTCCGACCACGCAACCACCTTCCGACCGCAAGGAGAGGTCGTCTGAAGACGATTCGCCTGCGGATGCTTCAGGAACAGCTCCTCCAGAATCATTTTCGGCGCTTTGATCGCTATCCAGGTGATGGAGAGGACTTCCACGCTGGCCTGAAACACCAGGGGAACGTAGTACCACAGCATGGACGTCAAAGTGTCCGGATAGTAATGCTTGTGACGCGATTTCAGGGCTCGAAGTTCTCGCAACAGCAGTATCGGTGTTTTCAAGGTCAACGTGATAGCCAGATACCACAGCCAGGTAATGACATCGTATATCGCCTCGAAAGGATTCATGGATTTTAGCAAGGCTTGTAGAAACACTGTAGGACCGAAGCTACGTTTGTGAGCCTCCCGTTGAAGGATGGAGAAGACGTCGAAGAACCCTCGCTTCTCACCTTTTCTGTACCGTCTGAAATAAAAGATTTCTGAATACGATTCGAGGTGGATTAAGATTTACGTATTCGATTAATATAATTCGAGTATTAATGTTCAGTCAAACGACCGTTTTGCAAGTTTCTTATTTTCAGTCACGAAATTTTTTAAGATGGTTTCCTTGAAAGTATTGATCATCAAGATACAAAATTAATGTATATGTTTTAACATTTGTGTATTTTAAAACTTTTATCAAAAGGTTCTGACTAATTTAAAAAATCTCGTAATTATCCAAGTGTCAAAAATCTAGAATTATTAAAAGAACTAGTAACGAAAGATAAACCGCGAAGAACTTTGTTCTGTACCTCGTCAACTCTTTCAGCGAAGAAACTAGAACTATTACAGCGATTTTTGCGCACTGAAAACTACCGATTTGCTTCTTCAGAATCTCCGGCCTCTCGTTCGGGTCGTTATTATAAAGAAACTCGTTCCAGTAATTGCTGAAGCTCTCCGTGAGCTTCTGATAGAGTTTCGGAAGTGCAGAGGGCTCGGCGTAGAGATTGGTGAACGGTGAATCTGGATCTTGACACGTCCAACCGTCGGTAGAGTATCTTAATGGAAGAAAATCTGCGAGTGCTAGGTGTTCCTGACGCAGTAGCAGATGATGGACCCTCACCAGGCAAACTTGATACTCTTCTCCGCGAAGGAAACAATTTATCACGTGCACCTGCCACGGTGGTTGTCCCGGTGGGAAGAACTTGGATGTGAGATCGCTGACGTAGTCCTAAAATACATGAATCTACTGCAAATAGCCACATTACAGAGTTATCTGATTCGAACGGTCGTACACGATACGTTGGAAAAGAAACCAAATTCTAACTTCACGTGTCGAAATTAATAGAGTTATTTAATCTGGATCTCTTAACACAATTTTCTGGACAGTTACGTCATTCAGAGTTAGCTAATTTTACAACGTAATGACAACTGAAGAAAGTTAAAATGTTAGGTATAACCATATATTATTAGGTATAAATATATTAGTTATTTAGTTAAGTATAATTCGTACTTATATTCAGTACAGCATCATTGCGAATGTAATATCTTTTATTTATTATTCTCCTTATTCAAAAAGTTTCGTTCCTTTTCCAACGTATATACTTATTTGATCGTATTAAAGTTAAGAAATTACAGTGGTTGCCTAATTTGTATACTTGTGAGTTTGTATCGCATTAAGTCCCAATTTCGAGACATAGAAATGTGAAATTAATTTAGAAAGTGAATTTTGTTTAGAAATGTAAAAGTAAGAAAATGAATAAACTGTATAAAACCGACCTGAATGTTGGACTCTGTGATGGGTCGACCTCTGAACGAGCATGGTGACTTTAGCAATTGATTATCTACGGAGAAATAATCAAGATCCTTCCACACGTAGAGACCGCATCTTGTGGATAAGCCTGCTCGAAGGAATCTTCTGGACGATGTCAGGTGAATTAAATGGCCTCGAACGTTTTCCGCGATTGAACGGGCTTGAATCAGCAAAGTATAAATCCCCTAAATTTAAGAAGATCCAATGTACAGGATGTTCAAAACAAACCGTTCAATATTTATATGATGCATAGGACATACTGTAAAAATGAGTAAAAATATCTCGGTAAATGTATGTCGAAAAACCAATCGTTTTTGCGATACAGTATCCATTTTGCTAATTGATACTGATTGATTTACATTTTGTTTCATATTTTCTAATTATAGTATTTCATTAATTAGTAGTTCGTAATTATGTTCGAAGTTATGGATAATACTTAGGTGGTAGACTCCTCTTTTTCTTTTATTTTATAATCATGATAGTCAAGTAGATACTGGTTTTATGTAAGCTTTAAAATAATATACGGATCAAAAATTGCATAACGTGTACAGCAAAGTATAATGTCGTAAAGAACAGATTGAATGCTAGTAAAATAGGATTATGTGTCGTCAGACGCACCCTCTATATGTATAAGAAGACTTACGCATTTTCTATAGCTCAAGATTCATACAGTGGCGTGAAAAAGTTTTCGAAACATTCTTATTTTGTAATAAATAAAGAAATAATCGGTATTTCGATTTGTGTTGAATTTATTTATGAATGATTCTACTAATTACCAAGTACTACATGTATCTTCTTATCAAGATGTATTTTTCTGCAAAACATGTAAACAAAATAATAGACAAAACAAAACTGCTTCTTTGGGTTGCGTGAAAATTGTAGTTTATCATCAATGAACTCATTTTTTAAATGTCTTTTACATACTTCGTAAACCATAGACTTTTACAGTGCTAATATATCTGTAATACGTCGTAACGTTTTGCCTTTCGTTCGATGAAAAATCACCGATGATCTAATATTAATGTCTGTATTTCTACCTCTAGCTGTTATACTTCGTTTTTTCTACAATTTCAAATATTTTTTACGTTAACTTTATAATGTTTTACATTGGCACAATGAAGAATCTCAGCAAGATTGCAATTTGGACAGAACCGAGTCACCCACCAACATGGCGCCATTTTGAATAACAGCTGGGAATCATTTCCGGCGGAACACTTTTTGACGTTTTGTTGATGAGTAATTATTTATCGAATATCATTCTTAAAATTTGAAATAATAAAGTTATCATGTTAGAATATTTTTAATACCTAATAATCACCATAACTATTCATAAATAAACCCGTAACAAATGGAAATATTATTCACTTTTTTATTTGCTGTACTATAAAAAGTAGTTCTAAGTAGCTTTCGATGTTTTATCGATGAGTGATTATAATTTATTGAATATTGTCTCTCAAGATGCGAAAAACTAGAGTACTAATTGTGCTATAATATCAATACTGAATAATTAACAGAAATTCATATACATAAACTCACTAGAAATCTCAACACTATTTATATCCTTATTTGTACTACAAAGAGAGTGCAAGATTTGCATCTAACTGAATAAGAAGAATTGTGTAATCGAAGCCTCCATACTTATGAAATAGTAAATAAGATACCAAGAGTGTTTATAAATATTGAAAATCCAATATTAAGTCAATCATATTAATATAGAATAATGTTTATAAAGCAGAAGCAGTTGATCTTTCGAGCTATGTTTGCTTTTGTATTTGGTACAGTGTGTCCTACGTGCCACATAAATATTGATCGATTGTTTTTTACGTCCAGTATGCATAACGTAAATTGCAATGTACTGTTCATCGAAATTAATGATTTCTTCTGTTCTACCTACGTGATTTCGAAATTGGTCCAAAATGGTGCGGATGCAGATCTCTTCTACCACCACAACGTTTGGGTACTTCCATTTGACGAAACTGATCCAAACCTTCCTGCACCATGTTACTACTGTAATAGAACCGTAAAAAATACAAGTTTGTTTAAAAATTTTCACAAAGAAAAGCGTAATGTTTCGAGTAACCATTACAAAAATTTTTATTAAAAAGCTTATCTTTTTTTTATTCGTGAGAAAGGTATAACTGAAGGTAAACTGTAGGTACACTTTCAACAATACAGATTGTCCCAGAATTAGTAATCAAAAAGAGGTTATATTTTATAGGTTAAGAACGAGGTTAAATTATAGAAACCAAATTGTAGTTATAATTTTCTTTTCATACGAAGTATACATCTTCTTTTTTGTCATAAATTCTGACACACCCTTATGCTAATACTAATAATTATATCAATAATTACACAATATAAGTACACAATTATAATTGTACAAATATATAGTATTAAATAATTATACAGTAATAATTATTTTATTACATTTATAACACCTAATAATTTTCAGAACTAGTAGAATAATTTATTTCTGATTACTTGCTTATAATAGAGTATAAACATGTAGCTGATTATTTTCATTAGTCGTTAATGTTGATCAAACTTGTAACTGAACAAGTTATGTTTCTTTTAAAACTTTTGTATCATTTTCCAAAAAAATCACATATTCGATTATTTACAATTGTAATTAAAATAGTGTTGTGAAAGCATTTTAATATTCTCCTCCTTTCATCATTGATAAATATTCTCAATATTCTTTATGATCGTTAATTTCGTCGGAATTGAATGATTCAGCAGATTCAATTGAATAAAAATTTCCTGCTTGAATTATCTCGTTGTTTATACGTATATAGTTGCAGTGATTCCAAAATGTTAAAGTTGAATACTATCTGTGTGAAATACGAGTACGTGAAAACTGTTCGATATTATACAAGACAATTCGTGTATCCAAAGTACAATGCGTAATGATAATTACCCGGATACTCGGAACACAAAATTATGCTTGTATAGTACGATTTCGGAGAAACACAGTTTCGGGGAAATACTATCGACCTCGTTGTTTACTATCAAATCAACAGCCAATACGACATAAAGCATCCCGTTCTCCGCAAAATAATATTTTAATAAAAAATCAACACCCTTTCAATTTTATAGGAACATTAAATTAATTAAAAAATACTAGAAGCTTTTTTAATTTCATAGGAATATTATATTAATAAAAGAATACTAGAAATTTTTTTAATTTCATAGGAATATTATATTGATAAAAAAACACTAGACATTTTTTTGATTTTATAGGAGCATTAAATTAATTGAAAAATACTAGAAACTTTTTTAATTTCGTACAAACATTATATTAATAAAAAAAAAACACTAGATACTTTTTTGATTTATAGGAGCATTAAATTAATTAAGAAATACTAGAAACCTTTTTAATTACATAGGAATATTATATTAATAAAAAAACACTAGACATTTTTTTGATTTTATAGGAGCATTAAATTAATTGAAAAATACTAGAAACTTTTTTAATTTCGTACAAACATTATATTAATAAAAAAAAAACACTAGATACTTTTTTGATTTATAGGAGCATTAAATTAATTAAGAAATACTAGAAACCTTTTTAATTACATAGGAATATTATATTAATAAAAAAACACTAGACATTTTTTTGATTTTATAGGAGCATTAAATTAATTGAAAAATACTAGAAACTTTTTTAATTTCGTAGAAACATTATATTAATAAAAAAAAAAACTAGAAACTTTTTTGATTTTATAGGAATATTATATCAATAAAAAAACACTAGAAACTTTTTTAATTTCATAGAAACAGTATATTAATAAAAAAATACTAGAAACTTTTGTGATTTTATAGGAGCATTATATTAATAAAAGAATAATAGAAATTATTTGCAAATATTATATTAATAAAAAAGTACTACAAATTTTCGAAATTGTTCACAAACATTATGTTAATAAAAAAAGTACTAGAAATCTTCACTTTGTTACAAACGTTATATTAATAAAAAATATGGTAGAAATTTTTGAAATTGTCTACACCTGTTATATTCATAAAAAAGTACTAGAAATCTTTCATTTTTACAAGCATTATATTAATAAAAAGGTACTAATAATATAAATATATAATAAAAATAAAAAAAATAAGTACTAAAATTTCCATAACTAAAAATTGTTATATTAATAAAAAAAAAAATATTAAAAACATAAAATACAAAAGTAAAAAATAAGCAAAAGGATATAATAGTAATTATTTTCATCGAATAAGTGAAGAATGACACAAAGTGGTATATGCAATTATTTATCTTCACAAATATTAATATACAATTTGGTCAATTTTTTGAAAGCTTTACAGTTTAAAATAAAAAAAAATGTAACAAGTTTTTTGTCCGTCCATTCAGTAGTTCAAGTGTTAAAGATAGAGGAAAAAGTACGCAATTTAAGAATGTATCAACTGTATATCTAAATGCGATTGCAAGTCACAGAACTAAATAAATAAATGTTATATAAGCTTACAGCGGCACTAAATTCATATTATCAGAGTAATGATTAATGGACTGCTGCTGTATTTGTGGATTTCAATGATCTTGAAATATTTTGTCACGGTCAACATTCGGAACAATTTCATTCCCGTCATATCACTTAATAGTACTCTTTATATAGAGAACTCGCTTTATTATTTATAATATTTCAATGTTCTTGGCGTTGGTTAGCTTTGTGAATAATTACCTAGATTTTAAATACAATTTTTACAAGTTGTAACATTTATTAAAATTCATATAGCAATTTTCGATCGAATTAAACAGCGTGTAATTCAATGACATGAACCCTTAATTGTTAGCACAGTTTCCAAATTTCTAAATTTGCAAAGTTTCAAGTTTTCATTTTTCTAAATTCCAACACTCAAATTCTCAAATTTTTAAATTTCTAAATTTCTAAATTTCTATATTTCTATATTTCTATATTTCTATATTTCTATATTTCTATATTTCTATATTTCTATATTTCTAAATTTCTACATTTCTAAATTTCTGAATTTCTAAATTTCTAAATATCTAAATTTCTGAATTTCTACATTTCTACATTTCTACATTTCTACATTTCTACATTTCTAAATTTCTAAATTTCTAAATTTCCAAATTTCTACACTTCTGAATTTCTACATTTCTACATTTCTACATTTCTACATTTCTACATTTCTACATTTCTGAATTTCTACATTTCTATACTTCTACATTTCTACATTTCTAAATTTCTAAATTTCTACATTTCTACATTTCTACATTTCTGAATTTCTACATTTCTACATTCCTACATTCCTACATTCCTACATTCCTACATTTCTAAATTTCTAAATTTCTAAACTTCCGAATTTGTGAATTTCTAAATTCTTCACTTTTTAAAACTTCAAATCCTCAAATCAGCAAATTCATAAATTGTCAAATCCCCAAATTACTAAATTCCCAAACACTCAAACGTCTAAATCTGTGAATTTCAAAATTTCTACATTTCTAAGTTCTTCCAAAGAATTTCAAAATTCCCAAATTTCAAAACACCCGAATTTTCAAATCCTGAAGTACCCTTTCAAAACACCCTAATTTTCAAATCTTGAAATTCCCAAATTTTCAAATTCCCACTTTTCTTACATTCCTCTCTTTTAACATTTCTCAATCTGAAGATAAATGTGCACCTCCGTTAGTATTAACAAAAAATGCAGTATTATTAATCTATTTGACACGTCCCTTACGTAGAAAAAAAAGACCAGAAGGGTCAAACTGGATCAGACAGGGGTTAAACTAGATCAAACCAGAGGTAAAGCTAGAGCCGCAAGAGTAGTCCAGACCAAAGTAGGGTTGAACTAGATCGAAGCAGAAGGGTTAAACTAAATCGAAGCAGAAGAGTCAAACTAGATCGAAGCAGAGGAGTTAAACTAGATCGAACAAAAGGGGTTAAACCGGATCAAACCAGAAGGGTTAAACCAGATGAAAGAAGATTAAACAGCTAATTACCGGGATAAACGAGCAGCAGTATCGGCACCAAGAAAACGAGCAGCATCAGACTGAAGACGAGGTTGGCCAACAGCGAAATTCCAAGGACCTCCATGATACCAAAGGTGGAACTAATCGTTGTACACTCTTCGGTTCCTTCGAGCTCGCAACAGATATTCGGCAGCACTTAAAAGTTCGCGGAGTGACTGTTAATTATTATATCAATCGCGAGGAGTCCACGGTGCTACTGAGTGGCGTGTATAAACGATTATGTTCGGTACAGTTGACCCTTGACCCCTTGCAAAAGACCAGCCAGACGCTAGCCAGATGATACACAGTGGACGCACATCGGAGGCACTGTCCTCGTCTCCTTACTTCCCTCTCCTCCCAGGAGTCCTCAGGGATCCGTCGTGCCGATTTATCGTCGAGCGAACCATCGAATCCAATCGCGGTTTAATTATAGGCGGCCTGCTGAGATAATTTGCCGGATCTTTCGGACTTTGGTCCAGGTTGACGAATCGCGGCAATATCGGTAAACGAGAGAAATCGATCGTCTACTACGAACACAAGTACGCTACGAATTCCTGACAACGAGCGATGAAGGCAGTTTCGATATTGGACGATTGCAAAAGTCGAGATACGAAAGAGCGAACGCTGTGAACGCTAATTTTTCATGAATGCTTTTACGATAGGGGTGTTTACATGAAGGGTGCATTTGCCTGCAAATGTTATTACAAGAGTATAATATTATACGGTTATTTATACTAATTGAACAACGTTACCATATCAACAAATGCAGTCTCAATTTATTTGACTTTTGGGTATTCCATATCAACTCTGCGTACAATTGACCGACGAAAAAAATAAACTACTACAGGAGAATAGACATACATTATATCATGTATGTATGAGTTTTTCATTTCTTACTATGCAATCAACATTATTTGTTTTAATTATAAATGTAAAAGTATTTGGGTGAATCTAATTTGAAAAACCTATATACTTTTATTTTTGTAAGCAATTTTGATACGTACAATGATATACATTTAATATACACATAAAATGTGGTGTAACTGGATACTGGCATGTGAAAAAATAAGTCGAAAATGTGGAATAAGAATTTTTGTGTAAGGGTTGGTTCTCGAAAATTCAAAACACTTCAAATCTAAAATCATATTTTATATACAGGGTGTCTCGTTCAAGTCGAACATCTAAATTTTCATTGTAAAGGCATAAAAAACATTGATGAGAAATTATATATTTTCAGTACAAACATTTAGCGACAATGAAAAGTTCTGAAAACTTCCGTCGATTAATTTTTTCAACTAGTATTTAGTCAATTAGTATTCAACTTAACTGAGACACCTTGTATAATGAATGATCTATAATGTAAGAATTTCCAATTGACAATTAACGAAAAGTAAAACAAGATGTTCAGGACATTGATTGTTATTGTTTTCTGAAATTCGTCTGTTCCGAAACATTTCTGAACCCATGATTCATCGCAAAAGAAAAAGTATGAACTTGTGATAATATTGCTTTCGATTTGAATCGTGTAATTGCGTGTGTTTAGTAGCGTATCTGGTGTCAGATCGTCGATGATCTTTCGTGTCCTGGAATAATTATACAGGATGATTCACCTAAGTGCGCCATGTGAGTACAAACGTTTTATGATATAAAAATGAAAGATAGTAGGTGTCCTTGTTACACATATGTCTCTCAATTTCATGTATTTTTGTATTCGAACGATTTTACGATTTCAAACACATCTCTGTAAAGTGTATTTTGAAACACAGTTGGGACTTAAGGTGTTAACAAACAATATATCGGTAGTTATTCATTTTTAAATCCATACCCTAATAGTTCTTTAGTGTTCAACGCTCTTTTCAATTACACCATTTTTATCGATTACGATAAGACTCAAGGTGACCTATCTTGATAAAAAGTAAACTAATTGTTACATTGAGTGCTCTCCTCGATATTGTACCACTTTTGTTTCAAACATATGTTCATGTGACCAACAGTTTACATGTGGCACATTTTTATGAATCACCCTGTATATGAAGAAAGATGTAATTGCTGAAATGTTTTCAAAAGATGTCAGTTATGTTTATTTTAAACTAATTCTGTGTTACGCTACTTTAAAAGAATATAATTGAAATATGAATGATTGAATTTCAAATTTTTGTAAAAGGAAGAAGACATTTAAATATTAGTGTAGGATGTCCATATCATGAAAAAATATCACAGACGAGGTATAAGATAAAGTCTAGTGGGTAGGTCTACACCCACATTCACAAAACACAGTCACAGTCATGTTTATACATATATTATACATACCACATCATATCCACCATTATTATATCTATGATAGCCACACACTATCTACTCTTGGACTCATATTTGTGTATAATGATACATATGTAGAGACGTATACGGGATGAAGTATCTGAACTAGGCCAGCTAAACTTACTTATTTTTAACGATGACGAAAAATACATGGGACTAATCGTATTTGGTTTCAAGGAAGACAACTTGATATTTATAGTTTATTTTGGGTGAAGACACATAAGGTAGAACATAGACATAGAAATTAACTTTGCATTTTTTAAAGAATATCATTTTCTCTTTAAATAAATCAATGAGTTTTTTAAATGAAACGAAATAATTCAAATGAAGTAGTGTTTAGATCTACTTTGTTTTAAAATATTGTTAATCTTATATATTACATGTCTTTGATATAAAATAAAAATATATTAATAATATTAGTACTATTATTTACTTGCGAATTTCGTTTCTCGTTGTATTTCGCGCATAAAATAAAAATTTAATCAACGCAATCTGACGGTGTGTATTCCGAACTAAAAGTAATATAATTGGATAACATGAAGGTGAAGAAGGTATACGCAGGATCGTATGCAAGGATTTTGGACCCTGGGCACATAAACAAAAATCGAAGCTCTCATTATACTCAATAGTTAAAATATAGTTTACTATATATCTACAACAAATAAAATATTAATCTATCAGTGATATTTGTAAAAAAAAAATACACAAATACTGATTGATACAAATCAGTCGCTTTATTTTGTGAAAAATGTATATATATTTACAAAATGGTATGTTAATATACATATGTATTTACAATCGACTTTCTTTTTTAAAAAGTAATCTATTTTATATAAAATATATGATTGTTCATAAGGCCTAATACGTTTAAATTAGTTTCATTAATCATTCAAAGAAGATTCTGTTCCTTTAAATCTATACAATTTTTAAATAGTCTACTGATTAACCTAGACAAAATATTTATACTTAAATAGAAAATATTAAATAATTTTATTTTGTCAGCTTTGTTGCTAATCGCGCGCATAAATCAGACCTATCTGATTACGAGTAAAATTATATTGTCCAATATTATAGCACATGCTATATACTTTTATGCATTACTACATTCTTAATAATAACAAAATGTATACTGCGAGCTTTAATGTTAGTTGCTTTCAATTTCATACACCACTATCTACAAGTGGTTTACTGTGTTTGTCTCGTTTAGCATTATGATAGAGATACGAATGTACACGTAGACTGTTACTGTTCTTATATTTATTGCCACAAAGCTTACACGTTAGACTTTCAAGCGGGCCGTGAATATAACGGACATGAAGCTTAAGATTCTCCTTACGCGTAAAATGACGAAGACACCATGGACAGGAGTACATTCGAATAACTTTGCCTCTCTCCATGCGTAAAGTTGGTCCCAATTCGGATACAACGCGTAAAGTTGTTTCCAAAGGTAAACTATTATTAGAAATACCTTTAACTGTTCGCCGACCTTTATTATGACAACCAAGTTCATATGGAAATTCACCCTCAAGACCAGTCATATTATTTAAACCTAATAAGTATAAATAAATAAAACGCTAATGATAAATGTAATAAATAATTTATTCAATATGCAATAAAGATAAGCAGTATGTGTTTAAAAAATTTGTAAAAATGAGCAAAATAATGTAAATCAGATATAATACACAAATTATTAAATAAAAAAAATGAAGATTAGAAACATACCAAATGGTTGAGATTGCACATTTTGACTGTAGGGAACTAACTGCATATCTGGTAGAAAATCTACAATACAATTAATAAAATTAATTTATTTTATATGTTGATATCAGTAAATGCTTTTATCAATTCTAATATTTTCATTTATTTAATGTATTTTTCAGTTTCAAATAAGACAAATCCTATTAATAATTACAGCATAAAAGCACTTAATAAATGAAATATATGTATATAAATAATACCTTTTCTATTCTGATTTTCTTCGGGCTTATGAAATGGTTCATTAGGTACATATGCTTTATAACCAGTTTCTACATCAATATCAAGAGTATAATCCAGTGGTTCATGCTTGGATTCTACATGACTTATATCAGCTGTACAGTCTAGTGGTTCCTCTTCGTCATATTCTGGTTCTATGTCTCTAGAGCAATTGCTCCTTGTCATGTGAATATCTTGTATATTATAATTTGAATCGGAAGTACAATGTTGTTGACAGCATGTATTACTGACATTTGTATCTTTTTCAAGTTCACTATTTGATATTTCTTGTCCCTGAGATTGTTGATTCTGTACTGACTGTTTAGTTTTCTCAAAACTAGGAGTATTTAAATCTGATTTTGCAGAATTAACACTGTCCTGTTCTGTGCTAAATATTTTATCTAAATCTTGTGCGTTCTTGGATAAAGCTTCCTCGAGTTTCTATGACATTAAATAAAAATTTCTGTTTTTACATAATTAAACCACAAGACCTCGTTAAACATACCTCTTCAGTTTCTGTAGTTAATCCCTTTATTTGTAAAGTTTCAGCAACTTTCAAAAAACTAGCAATATCTTCCTGCTTAATATTAACTTCTCCTTGATACATAAAATGTAACATTGCTGATAAATCTCGGTAATTGACATCTTTCAAAATCACAATTGGATGTTTGCAAGAATTTTCCTATGTTTTTGTAAATATTTTGATATTACAAAAAAATAACATTATATGTAATTAAATAACATTATACCTTGAACAATTCCCTGAAGTATGTACTACAGACTGATAATATTAACTTATGTGCACGTAATATTTGGCCTTCTGCAGCTAGTGTTACATCGACTAGCTGTTCATCAGTTAATAATGTATACAATCCTGATGATAAATTTCGTGGAAAACTATTCCAAACTAATGAAAACTGTTCTCCAGACATTATTTCTACAGAAACTATTAAGTAACTGAAAAATAAAGATAGATAATGTGATTATCATTTATATATAACTAATAATTTATATGGTTTTCGTTATATTTAATTATACGTAATAATGTCATTAAAATTAATGTTTGTTTACCATTCATTCAATCCAAATTAGTAATCAAAACTTAGTCATAAAAACGATGAAAAAATACACTAATAAAAAGAGAGCATTAGATATTATATATTTGTTTTAAAAATTAACCTTTATTACAACGCAATTTGATGGTCTGCTGAAAATAATCCACTGAAGTTGGAGTTCGTTATGTAAATAATACGATTTTAATAATTGCAGCACAAATTGCATTCAAAAGAACGGATTTAATTGCATTGTCACTATACTTTTAAGATTTTTAAAGCATAATAAAAAAACATTTCGTCATTTTCCAAACAGTTCATGTCTATTAATTCTAAATTATATTTATAGTTTATAAAACAAATATTTCATGAATCAAAAAGTATTTAGAGTGGTGTAAGATGGACGAACGGATATGAATAACTTCAGACAAATTGATGCGGCTTTTATTGATAAACTTTCAATTGTACCGGCATTGTTTTCCATAAGATATAATATAGGTAGCAATAAAATCATTTTTTCGAATTTCATCAATTTCTATTGTCATCTTTTTATGCATGAAATTCGCAAATGCTCATTCATCTCTCACTTTAGCAAGATTTAAATGTAAACAAGTGTAGCATTTGTTCCACGTGAGATCACGTTCATCATCCGACTAGTTTTGGTTCATTCTGCGCATATTAACTCTTATTGGTTCAAACATATCGTAACTAAGAGTAACGCGCTTGCGCTTTTACGATGTTTTTGCTGCTGAACGTGTATACTCAGTGATTTAAATTTTCAAATTCTTAAATTCCCAAAATCCTAAATTTTCAAATTTCTAAATATTCAAACTTTCAAATTTACATATATCTGAATTCTCGTGTTTCGACATTCTCAGATTTCCAAATTCTCCAATTTCAAAATTTCTATTTAAATTTTCCAATCCCTAAATTCCCAAATTTTCAAGTCCTTAAATTTTCCAATCTCTATTTAAATTTCTAGAATTTTAAATTCCCAATTTCCATATGTAACCATATCTGATTCTATGCCTCGTGTCACTATTCGTATATTTTATCCACCGTATGCATGGTCAACGAAGTGAAAAACATACAAAAATGGTAGAACAACACAAAGTAGTAGAGATTCGACTGAAGTCAGTCACGTTGCGCGAAGTAAGTATGATCTTTCATTAAATGAATAATAAACGATGTTTTCAAACAATCTTTGTTTAACCTTACTCTGAATTTATATTACTATATATGTATATAAAATTTATTATAGTTTAAAATAGTGGGAACATATCATGGAATGAATATTCATATTTCTGATGTATTGTCAAGACCTTCACGTAAACGAAAACATTTCCATAAACCATACCGTGCTTCCCAGTCTACGAAAAATAATTCTGGCTTATTCCAAAGAATATGATGAGCTGCGAAATTATATTGAGATTGAATAGGGGGATTTAAATGTGGAGCCCATTGTGCTCTTTCCAATATTATTTTATTCACATATTCATAAAATACTTTAGCTTTATGAATCCAGCATAAAAGAGACATAATTGCTATTACCATAGCATGTAAATGATAAGATACTTCACTATTACGTCTATTTTCTTTTAAAGTTAGATCTTGCAGATTCATTATGAGACAAACTAAAGCCGCTGCAGTAAACCCACACGGAATTTCTGTTGCAATCAAACAAATTGTACAATATGTTGTTTCTAAATTCATACGTGAATTACAGTGGTTTATAATGCTTTTTAAAAGGCTGTCATGTAAAACTTCTCTATGAAATTTGCAAAATAATTTATCTTCTTTAAGACATTTGCCTATTTTTACATCAAATTGAGTTTTTTCAAAAAACAATTTAGGTGTATCAAAATTCATTCTATTTTCCTTTCTATCTAATAAATATTGTATAACTCTGTTACCCAGTAAATTAGTTATTTTACTTTTTGATGCTATCATACGCATTAATAGTGGAAATATCTTTGGTGTTAACGTTTTCTCGTATAATGTTACCACATGCATATAAGCTGTATATTCAAGAGTACTACCAAACTCCAAAATAATGTCATCAGTCATTCCATCTTCGATAGCCCATGTACACATATGTTGTACTATGATCAAAAGATGATCATTGTCCACATGTTTTACCAGGTTAATAATGCAAACCTCTAAACCCTTCTTGAGCATTGCATATGAACGTATCATATCTATAGAAGATTGTCTAGTAGTTATACTAATATAAAAAAGATTTAGGATTCTTTCAATAACGATTACTGTACCATGAGTATCTGGCCAATCATAAATATCTAGTAACTCATATAGTATTCTTATCATTCTCCTTGTATCTTCTATATTTGCATCTGGAGTTTCAATTTTGTCCCATATCGTATGAATTAATAATGACCCACTAATACCACATTCCAGCAGATCACACATAATTTCAAAGCAAAAGCTTTCAAATTCCCAAAGCTTATCTTCATAAATTATCTTAATTACAGCTTCAAGAATTTCTTTAGGGTTAACAGGAATATATAGATGCAATAAATTATTGTAACATTCTTTGGCAAGTCGACGTTTCTTTCGTCGTTTCCATTCACACACGTTATCGGTATTAGATACATTTTCTTTGTAATAAAAGAAAAGTTTAAGAATACACACAATAATATCATTTGGTTTATAATGTAATAGTTGCTTTCCTAATGCATGTTTTGAAATATGTAGTATATTATTAAGCATTTTATCAGGTTCCCGTAATGAATATGCAGAGATAGAAGATATTTCTTCAATATAATCCATTTTAGCTTTCAATTCTTCATCGGTGATCATTATTACACGATATTAAATTGAGAAAGTAAACAAATATTACAAACATAATTTTGGTTAGAATATGTTTTATACAAATACAACTGAATTTGCAGTTTTTATACACCGTTGTTTGTGTAGAAGAATACAATATTATATTTTTATGTTATACATTATACTATTTGATTATTCGTTTTATAAAATTTTACATTTAATCATTTAAAAGAAATAATATAACGCGCAAAATTTAGAAAACAATATCCCATTATGTATTTACATGTATGTATATACATAGTATTCTATTTTATACAAGCTTATTTTTAATTCCTATAAGAAATAAATATTTCTTCTTCATTACAATTTGTAATATGATTTTCAAGTCTTCTGATTTAAGAAATAAATTATATAATAACACTTGTTACTTGAAAGAAATAATAAAATTTCCTTAGAACCACAAGTCACCACCGACATCGTCCTCTGGTTGTGATATTTGTTGTGGTGTTTTTTGTTTTTGTTGAGCATTACTTTCTGCATCATCATCACTTTCAGAAACAGCTAAATCATCTTGTATTTTATTTTCACCTTTCTCTTCCCTTGCAGGCAAACCAGCTAGTAAAAAGTCTGAAGGGTCATAATTCGGATCGACATCCATACTTTCATCTATTGTTAAAAAAATAAATTTTATGATGATTAATTAATTATAACGTCATTTTGTTATTTTGTTGTATGGTCACCAACCTTGCTGAAGCAATTGTTGATCCGCCATATAAAAACCAACATTACCCAATTGAACCATTGCTTCTGCTGCCTGTTGACTATCATCGTCTGCAAGCACCACTCCACCTTCCCTAACTTCGTTCAGTTCAAGCGGTTCCATCTCAGCATTTTCAGTCTGTTCATACGTACCAAACGGCACCTCATCAAATTCGTCTTCGCTAGAGAATTGTAAATCTAACACGACATAACATATTAGTAATAATATAATGGTTACACAGTTATAACTAATATAACAGAACATAAGATCTTACCTTCTTCGAGTACATCTTTTTTCTTTGAATTTGCACTTCTACTACCGTCACCTTCCGTATCTCCCTCTACATCCACAAAATCAAAATCATCCATATTTGATTTCCCAAATGGATTCTCTGGTGAACTGGTTTGACTCTATGAAAAATTAAAAATTATAAAATTTTATCAAAAGTAATAACGTAAAAATGAACATGTTGACAATTAAGAATAGTACCCCTCTAAATTCTGGCTCTACTATAGTATAGTTTTCTTCGTCCGCACCCAGCCATGAAGGATCGATATCCGCTTGTTCCATCGCCCGTTTTTGTACCAATAGTATATTATTTTCTAATTGTGTAAGGTGTTCATCATACTACAAATTATAATTTAATTGTTAGTATAAAATGTACATTAATTTAAACAAAATAAATGACTAGAGAAAAAAGATTCAGAATTACCTCATCTAGTGTTTCTTTACAAACTTTTACAAGTAATTCTGCTTTCTGTGTAAACGGAGATTCCTTTCCATTATATATTGTACAATTTTCCAAAATTTGTTCAATGTCTCTAAGAAACTCATGTCGATTGTGATATCTATGAGCTGGATGAAATAAATGCATTAAAATAATAAGTAGAATAAAATTGAAAATATTTAATGTAATTAATAATATAAGTCAATTTACCAGAAACTTTTTTAGATATGGTCTCCAAATCCATAGGCCTTTTAATAACAGTATAATAATCTTTCACTAGCTTCTTATTCACTGGTTTTAAGAATGGCCAAGCTTCTGTCATAGATTTCAATTTATTATTAACAACATTGTCCAAGATAAAAGTAAGAGCAACTTGATCATTATCGTCCAAAAGAGGATTAATCGCTTTCTCTAATCTCATCAAACGGTCCTCTTTTTCACCAAGTCTTTCCACGCATGTCTCTAACATGCGCTTAGCTGCCACCGTTAATGAACTCTTTAATCCATTGTATAATGTTGAATTTTCTACGATTTGATTTACATCGGCCAAAAATTCTTCTCGACTTTGGTATTTTTTTAATCTCAGATTTTCGCGTATAGTTTGTAAATCCATGGGTCGTTGGATAATTTTATAATAATCAGGAACGGCCTATTAAAGAATCCGTAAAGTTTTAGACAAATTACAGATAGAATCGTAACTTTTAAAGCGAGTTTATAAAAAGATATACTTTAGCATTAACAGGAAACAAGAAAGGCTGAACGTCAGGCAGATCTCGCATTTCATTAAGTATACTTTCTAACATCGTAGACATTACAACGACAGGATCAGTTCGACGTCTATTAGCAGGTCTCTGTTGTCGTTTAAGATAATCACAGTGATCGTCTCCGGTAGCTCTTCTTCGTTTTTTCGAATTTACTGCTTCTTTAGGCACTTTCAAAAGTAAGGTGCGCCGTTTCATTTCTTCGGCGTGCTGAAAATTTTAGAACCGTAAAATAATATATAATTGTAATGTATTAAAGTAATTTTTTGTATAATCAAATCGATAAAATAATTTACCTTAATTAATTTGGAAGATAATTTCACTTTAGTACCATCTACATTAACGAGGTCTTGATCATCTGTATTAAGCTGCTTTTCAATTTCCTCCTCTTGTTCTTCTGTCATTGCTACATTTACCGGTGCCGTGGTTATACTATTTTGATACAAAGGACAAGCTTTATTCGTACGCATATGACCTACGTTACCGCAAGCACCACATTTTAATTTAAGATCTGGTTTAAGTTTAGGTTTCTTTCGTTTGGAAGGAGAGGTTTCAGGTTTAGGATGTTTGGAAGCGGGAGAAGTAGATTGGAAATTACAGAAAGGAAGGATACTGTTTGAGGTTGTAGTGATCGGGGTATTGGTATTACTACGATCGAATATATTATTCGATGACGTGTTATTTCCTGTCATTGGACCACCAAGCATACGTTCTCGTTCTTGATTTCGTTTGATTCTTCGTAATTGTTCTTGGATTCTTCGTTTTTCTCGTTTCATTTCTTCTTTCTGCGCCTCATCCAATGTTGCAAATTGTTTAATAAACGTTTCATCTTTCGAATTCCTAATTTTTATATAAGTGTCTATAACTGCTGGTTTTCTCACTAATTCTACTCTTGTAAATTCTTTTCCCTCCGGATTTCTAAATGTTCGATAAATCTTAAGAATTCTACCCTGTTGCGCGTTAAAATTATTTACTGGACTATCTTCTTCGTCGTCTTTCTTTTTCTCCTTACTCTTTTTATCCTGTTCTTGCACTTCGCCCATTAACATCTTTCGTAATTCATGTCGTTGTTGTTCCTCTCGTTCAAGGGATAACTGGGTACTGGTTTTCTTATTAGAAAGCATATTTTCTATATTTTTACCCATTTCTTCTATATCGGAGCTATCTTCTTCTGAACTTTCACCCTCGTCTGTACTCAAAACTTCGTTAGAAGATAATACACGATTTTGTAAATCGAAAATTCTTTGACATTCTTCTTTGTATCTTTCTTGATGCTCGGCAATGGAAAATCGATTTCCTCGCGAAAACTTTGTCATGCCCTCTTCTCCAGCTTTAGCTTTTTCCGTGGACAATGTTCTAACTACATCAATTACTTCCCACCGTGATAACTTTTTAATTTCTTCTTCAGGAACACCAAATTTGCGAAGTAACGCTTTTGCATTATTTAACGAAAGCCTTCTTAAATCAGCATCAGTACCAGTTACTGTCCTCTTTGGTTGAGCTTCTTGCTCCTCCTAGTTGGTGTTATAAAATAAAAAATCAACAAACAGAATTATAAACTAATTTAATATACATACTAAATACTTACCTTGCTAATTGTTGGTTTATTTGGTACTCTAACGTAGGAAAATCCTTCTCCACAACCTGTGGGATCTGCTGGCCCTGCCAGTTGTAACAAACACTTGCCTTTCATAGCTTGAATATATGCTCGTGTAGTATTCCAAGGTGCAACCTTAACTTCATCGTCCATTTTTAATTGCATTTCTTCATCATCATCATCTTGAGGAGTAAACAGGAACTTTTCACCATAACCAGCATCTTTCAATCTTTGTTCAGCTGCGATCATACTAAAGTAAGCGCAACATTGTTCCGGAGATACCATTGCTCTAATTTCTTCTTCTGTTGGTAATCTAAAATCCGGCTTTATAACCCACCAATTAGAATCCATACCTGTTATGAACATAGTATTGATTACAATCATAATAATGTTAATATGCTATTTTTAAATTTATTACATTACATTTATGAAACTAACCTGTTCGTTTGAAATCGGCGCATAACTTCAAACGTTTTCTAATACTACTTTCACTATGCGAAGGGAACGCTTTTTTAATATCATCCATTTTAATACGTCGAGGTGTATCTTTAGATTTCCAAAATAATCTGTATATAAATACTTGCAAGAAATCTCTCACAAAATTATTGGCTCTCTTTGAATTTGGCCCCGGTACTTCATATAGCGGACACTCTTGTCCAGCAACAAATATAGCATCCACTTCTCTAATATAATACTGCTGTCTACATATAAACATTGTTATTCATTATATGACATTCTACTAAATCATTGCATAATCAATAAAAATCGAATGCGATAATACCTTGTCCTAATGATTAAGAAATCTGTTTCCGGAATTTTGTGTTCATATATTGGTGCTCTGTACATATTATTTTCAACGGCTTGTATACTCTGACCAGGTGTAAGAATTCCAAGAAACGGACTTGTATGTGCATAAGCAGTTTCACCATATTTATATTTTTGTGGCCCTTGATCTTTACCTGCCTTTCTTTTGTAATAATTTTTCACTTTGGAGCACATTCCTACTTGGTTCATCAAAGGAGGATGTTCTTCAGAAAATTCAACAAGTACTAATTCACCGTCTTTGCCAGTTAAATCTTCAGCAGTTCTCATAAAGAAGACATCACCTCCACCAGATGCAATTCTTTCTTGTTCTCTTTGCTGAAAGAACAACAGTATACTTCATTGAAGGTAACATGAGTACAGTAAAAAAAAAATAAAAAAACAGCACATACTTTAGCTTTCTTTTTGATGTGCTTTATTAATGGTAAAACGGAATGCGGTCCAGGATGAGCAAGTGGACCATGACTGAATCTTCTTAATGGTGGTCTGTGGAAATTTCTAAGCCGCATTGGTCCCATATGAGTTTGAACAAATGGGACGCGTAGTTCCACTACTGGCGTACTATGTTGTATCAAATTTCCACCTCCAACTTTTAAACGCAATGTGGTTTCTGATGATCGTGGCATATAATATCTAAAAACCAATGAAAGTAATCAAACATTTATTCCGACACAATTAAAATTATATTTATAATTCCTCAGTTAACTTACGTGTCGTTTGAAATGTTAAATGGATCTCTGTCTGGTGATTTTGGTGGTGGTGGCGGAGTATCTTCTTCCAGAACATTAATTACTCCAGCTTTTCCTAATAATAATTTACTTTTTTTAACATGTGGATGGGGTATTTTTACTTTTGGTTGAGGTCCGTTATCTTTGTGATGTAAAGCTGGGTCAATATCATCAGGAATCCCAAGAACAATATTTTCATCGTTTGGATCTAAAGTAAGAATTTTAGGCTTTGGAATTTTTCTCATATTTTCAGGATCCCAAATTACTTCTTCCTCCCACAGTCCATATACTAATTCTTCATTTTCAACAGGAAAAATAGAATACCACGTATCGTCATAATTTTCTTCCCGTGTTTGTTGTTGATTTCCTTTATTCATGTTCCTATTGAAAACATGAAAATGCAAGTGAGAATAATAACAAGAACGTATATGCAATAACACAATAGTATGATAATTAAAAACAGGCAATTTTCATACATTTTGTTCTTTTGCGATTGCATATGTAATGGAGTAGTAATTTGTGAAGTAGCTAATCGAACGTTTGATGCAACTGGCACAGGTGCTCCTTTACCTGGCTGACTAAATGCTTGAGCAGTTCTGTTTCCACTGGATGGTACCCATCCAGCTGCATTATTTTTACTATTCAACTTTTGTAACACCTTTACAAATATTTACATTTTCAATTATAAGATTTTATAAAAATCGTAATTGGAGATATTTTATATTACAATATAACATACTTTATGCTTTATATCATCACCGTTCCATATGACATCATCTTCCCAATGTAACTGCGATACCATTAAAAATGCATCATCCGAAAATTCCTCGCTATTTTCTCTAGCATCTTTATTTTCTTTGAAATCTTTATTATCCGTAATATCTATAATATCTTTAGTATCTTTAATATCTTTATTATCCTTAGTATCTTTATTGTTGGGATCTTCTTGCTAATAGTTTTGGAAGAATTAAATTGTAACTTGTATTTGAAATACTGTTATAATTTAACATTGATAAAATAAAATACCCTGTCTACGAGTTTAAATCCATAATTGAAACCATCCCCAGTTTCTGGAACTTGCAGCATATCATACCAAAGCTGTGCAGGTCCAAAACGCCAATCTGCTACTTTTGGTCCCATATCCCCATTTTCTCCAGTTTCACCTGTTTTACCTACTTGTTGCTTATCTTCTACTGGCATCAGTAGCTTAGTTTCATCATCAGAACAACAAATATCTGGAGTTGGATCCGACCCATACTGCATTATCCAACCCTGACATAACAATTTTTTTTAATAAGAGACAATGAAATTATTATCATATCAAAAATATATCATTACCCATACACACTTTAAATTTTGGTTTCTTTTCGTCTTGGTCGGAACCAGAATCGGAATCTCTAATGTCATGATGACGTTTCTTTTTACGGCGTTTTTTAACACCTCTCCATATTTGTGGGAGACTACTAGGCTTTCCTGGACCAAATAATCTTGAAAACCTTAATACTTTATTAGCACGAAAATCAGGAAATAATTCAGTGACATCCACATTGGCATATTTAGATGGTAACATGGAGGCAAGAGGAGTTTCTAATTTACGCTGACGTGCAGCTTCAGCTTCCTCTGCAGTAAGTGCTTCCTTTTCTTCAGGTATTGGAGGAGGAGGCATCAATTGGGTATCAGACTTGTTAATAACTTCTTCATCATCTGCATCATAATCAGCATTCTCTTTTTCAGCTTTTTCACCAAACGTATCTTGCTTACCTATTCATTAAAATAATAATCAAATTAAATCGATACCTAATTTGTTCAGATAAATAAAGCTTTAACTGTAACTTAATTTTTATACATGAAACAAGTAACCTCTATTATAGTTTATACTTATTTTACATACTACTATCTTCTTTTTCATCATCAGCTAATTCATTTATATCAGAGAAATCAAGCGCAGTAGGTGATTTTTCAATGTAGTTTATATCCTTTTCATCGGTTGCTTCGTCATCGTCTATGGATTTATCATTGGCTTCATTTTGTCCATCAGCGGTATTTTCATTAGACATCATTTCACGAATAAATGAACTTAATCCAAGGCGATTCAAAGAAGCTAAATGTTGCTTAGCTTCTGGATCAAGAATGTCATCTTCTAACTGGCCATTATCATCGATGTTTCCAAATAAAAAGCCAGTCATATTGATTCCAGACATTATGTCTTTATCATTTTCTTCCTCAGAATCAGCCATTTTTTCTGAATATACGTTAATGTAAACTATTAAATTCCTATTAAGGTTATCAATTCCTCAAATGCACAGTAGATAAACACACCAGTACTCACATCAGTAATTGCACAGTTTTTAATAATAAAAATGTGTAAATTTTAAGTATATATACTTATGTACAGTGTATTATATTCATATATATGCAATATTTACTATTATTACTTTATTATTTACAAGTTCACATTAATTACAAAGCTATTATAAGTTAACGTTTTGTTTACGTAAACTTTCCCATCGCATCAACACACATCAACTGGTATCAACCATCAACTAACAGCCATGTTCTTCAGCATCATATAGTTTCTGTATTAAGCTATAGTCTATCTACAAAAACGTACGAATGTATATTTTATACCCTGTTTCATGAGTACATTCACTTTCATTCTTTCTGCGCATATCACAGTTTCTGTTCTATACATTTTACAATTTATGGCAACGCAAATGTATTCTTCTGACGTTTATAATGAAAGTACATATGTACTTAGCGGACAGAAAGTTTGATAATCTCTAATTCTTACGAATTGCAGTATGTTTCTTTCGTTAGGTGAAATACTTTTTGTTTTTCACATATATATTTTATATATTTTGTTTTATATTTTTATCTTTTATATCTTATATATTTATTACATTATTATCCGTTTCCGCTGATCGTTTATTTTTCTTTACTGTATATATAATCGCGAAGACGGAATAAGACGGAAGCAAATTGTAAAGAAGCATTACATTTGTGGTTATGAATTTCCCTAATGAACAAATCTGCATTTATATTTCATCCTACGAGAAAGTGGTCTTTTGCACAGGTCATCAGCCTAACGATTTCTAGTCACGAGTGTGATGCTCCCTTTATAGCTTTCTTCCACCTTCATGCTATATATACAGTGGGACAAAATAAAGAAACAACAACAACCAGTGATGATGTGGAAGAAGAACACGATAAAAGAAATACGCTGGGTATATATTTCCGGTGTCTCAATTATTATAAGAGTGCATGAGCGTAATCATATATTACAAACAATGTAGTGTGAACACTCCACATCAAAAGAACACGAACCGGTCATCTAGAAAAACCATTCTTTCGTGAAATGAAGTATACTTTCAGTTTGTTATATGCCTAATTTTAATTGGCTAGTATTCGGTACAATTCCAAGCAATGTAGACTTCTTCTTTTCCCCTCAAGAAGAGAAAGCTTAATGTTTTCAGTCTCTAAGCTGTAAATCTACTCTGATATAACATCTACCCCCATATTGCATGATTGTAATTCTTTAATCTTTCGTGGAATACTGATATGAGTCTGTATATTAAAAATTTTAAGTAAAAAAGTTCATTTTATTAATCGATATCGGTAATTTTTATACTTGGCGGCGCAGCATGCGCAGAAAAGTAACCAAACAAATTTAGGCACCAGTTATTAGGGCCCTCCTCTCATGTTAGCTTCACTTTGTCGGAAAAGCTTACATTTTATCTCTATATACTCGTAAGTCTATGCGTTAAACAGTATTCAGATGGCGGTAACTTAACAGAAATGAAAATATAATTGAGCTACCACTCTGGATACATATTATATACACCCAGGGCCATGTAGATCGGCCAGTTTTAGACTTTTGTCTGTGGCGCGAGGCAGTGGGGCTGTGGGAATTGAGAACTTCTTGGGAGAAGTGTATTCTCGCGGATGAGTTGTTCGAGGTAGTGGTGGCGTGCGCGAGCACCCGCCGTATATCCAGGAAGTCGCGACAGAGAAACCCCGGCCGCAAAAGAAATATTTGCTATCTCGTTAAGGCGTGAAAAGCCTTCGGTAAAGTTTAACCGGGGTAATATCGGTGGCGCGTACTGCAATCGGAACACACAGTGCGTGATCTTAAGCGGTAAATGGGAAGACGGTGATATATTTTTCATGGCGATCAGTTTAGTAAAGAAGTATCGTAGGCTGCCACCGATGTACGAGATACGGGAAAGGTGAAGGAGGTGCTCGCCGGACCTGACCTGCCCGAGTGAAACACCACGAAACGTAGCTTCTCACATACACATACAACACACAGTACGTCACCGCCCATATGTGATGTGTTTCATGCGTTTGAGCGAATGAGTAATCATGTACTGTCAAGACAAGAGTTCGACCGCCTCGAAAAGCAAAGAGGGTAAGTTGACGCTCGCGAGATCCGACTATCTGAAGTAATTCCTCGGCTCTAACCCCCTCCTTTCCCATTTTTCCACAGCCTTAGACTGTGTCCTCGACGCGTATCGCTTTCCATTTTTACCCTTTCTTCGTATATTATCGTGGATTTTCATCTCTCGGCTTTGAACATGTGGACTCGGTAAAGACACGATCATTGAATAGGTTGTTAGTGGACAGTGTCAAAACTTCCGTGATTGTGGAGGCGGACATTAGTCTGGCCAAGAGAGACAAAGTGACAAGCCATGAGAGTGCGGTAAAGAGGGAAGCAAGGAGAGTGTGTCGTTTACAAACCTAAGGGGTGGGGGACGAACAGTATGTATTTCGAAGAGGGAAACGGATCATGTACATTCTTGGCGAACCTTTTTATCGAACTTCGGTCGTATAAACGAGTTTATCAGACGTGAGATAGTATCGAAGTTGTGCATCGTCACTTGTAGTGCGGATATCGTAGTGGTTTTCATTGCCGCGTAAACGTCGCGGAACGCGACAGATGCGTGAATGGAAAAAAGTGCTTTTGTGTACGGGGAAGCATGTGGAACATCCTGAAACAAGATGTGGAGTCAGTAGCCACTCTAGAAATTATCAACGTAATTTATCCGTCCTTCTTTGACATAAAACTAAAGTTTCTTAGTTCATTGACCTGTAATAACAACACATGCGTGTACATGCTTAATATATACATTATATATTACATATAAATATGGTATATACATATATGTATAATGTATTTAAGTATGTTACATATTTATATTTGTTCACCTTATTAATTACTTGTTGCTTCTTAATAATAGAATATATACACGTATAGTCATGGGATTCTTGTTACTTGTATGTAAGCTACAAGATTCAAAGAAGCAGCCACATATTCTCTTGTAACTTTGTAAAGTATTACATGTGTATCTAATTTGTTAACAATGCTTAATATTATTTATTGTTTAATTAAATACCTATTCTTTCTCCTGTTGTAGTAATTTTATCAATGGTACAAACAACTGTTCCTATTGTCTTTTTTTAATTAACCAGATATATTTACAAAGCATACAAATTAAGGAAGAATGTCATTTACATTTGTATAGGCAATTAACTGCTTTTTGCTCTAATGATTCCTTCTTTAAATGAAGATGTTATACAACAGCTTTTCCTTTATTCGATAGATAAAAAAATATTGTTATCTATAAGTAAGATAGATTTTCATTTTCAAGTTGAAGAAACAACTTGTTGACAATATTTTTATAATATATCTTATCCAAGACATATCTTATATATTCCTACTACCGTTAATCATAAAATCGAGGAACAGTGACATTGCATACTACATGATGTCATCATATATCTAATAATTCATAAAGTTTGAAATTCTGAGTTTCTTGGTTATATATCGTTCTATGTTAATATCTGAATTTATATATCTTTGTTTTGATTTACAGTTGCTAAAGATTGCGCTTGTTATGCACAGGGTCTGTGACAATGCGGGAGAAGAAAGGAGGTGCTCTTAGCAGAGTACAAAAACTGAAAAAACGACTTAGCCATAGTTTTGGGAGACTTTGTAAGTATACTTTTAGTTGTTTGAAGTTACATGTTACCTAAAATAATATTCCATCTTTTATACTGTTATCAATTTTATTGAAATAAAACAAGAATTGTTCTTAATTCTTTTTTTTTTTTTGTATTTATTGCAATAGCTTTCATATGTAATATTTCATTACAAAAGTACCAATTTTATTTTACAATATAAGTTTTATGATATTTTTATTACTTCAGAGTTATATAAAACTATTTTTTATCATTTAAACTACTCTGTAAATTTTTATGTTTATTAAGTTGAAATTTTACAATAAAATTATCAATGTGTAATTTTAAGAATTTGATTATTTAATGCCATTGTATCAGCATTATTTCATTAATTTCAGCAATATCAAAAGAAGAGGCTGATGATGCTGCAAACAGGGGTCAACTGCCATATAATGGCTATTCTGAGGAGTTCCTAGACCGTTTAGAACCAAACGGCAACATACCTGCAGATAAGGATCGCCGTTATGGTAAGTGTAGGATACCGTAGAAATTATACTTACAAAAATATTTACTAGCATGTCTACAATGTACTCTTCTATTATCCCACACATTGTAATAAGATTTTCTTAGATGTGAAATATGTAGTATCATCTAATTTATCAAACTGAATATTTATTAATTTATTACTTTAATAATTAATACCAGTCAGCTGCATAATTTCATTGATAGTAAAGAAGCATTACTTAAATTGAAATTTTATGTATTGATAAAATATTATGAGACTATAATTCTACGTGGATTCCTATTGCTGTTATTTTAAAGAAAGTTTTAAGGACGAAATTGGATGTCATAGAATGGACAGGTGTGGGCGACCATGAGAGAGTGCATCGGCAGCTTTCCGTTTCTAGTGATTCCAAGCTTCTTGATGAGGATATACGCGAAGAAGCTAGAGTAATCTTACGACCTCGGCGTCCACCACGACCCAAGTCGGAGGTCTTCCTTGGGCCGGATCCACCTCCTAGAAGAACCAAGAGATTTTCAGCATTTGGGGTAATTTCATATTTATTTATATTTACGATATTTACATATCCTGCACACTTTTATATAAAAAGGATATTCACATTTATATTTATAGGGAGATTCTCCTTTTGGTAAATCTGAAGCTTATATAAAATTGGAACAATTAGGAGAAGGATCATATGCCACAGTGTTCAAAGGCTACAGTCACCTTACAAATCAAGTTGTGGCACTTAAAGAAATTAGACTGCAAGAAGAAGAAGGTGCTCCATTTACTGCCATTCGTGAGGCAAGCCTTCTTAAAGAATTGAAGCATAGCAATATCGTTACCTTACATGATATAATTCATACACGCGAAACTCTTACTTTTGTTTTTGAATATGTTCATACCGATCTGTCTCAATACATGGAGAGGTATGGAAGTGGCAATGGAGGTTTAGATCCTCGAAATGTTAAATTGTTTTTATTTCAACTATTAAGAGGATTGGCATATTGCCACCGCAGGTAAGAACATATATATGAAATTGAGAAATTTTGTTTAACGTCGATAACTAATTCATTCTGCATTCATTTAGGAGAGTATTACATAGGGATGTGAAGCCACAAAATTTGTTAATCAGTGAAATTGGAGAATTAAAATTAGCAGATTTCGGTTTAGCAAGAGCTAAATCTGTACCATCGCATACGTATTCTCATGAAGTTGTTACTTTATGGTACAGGCCACCTGATGTTCTTTTGGGTTCTACAGAGTATTCTACCTCACTTGATATGTGGGGAGTAGGTTGCATATTTATGGAGATGTTGACTGGTGAACCAACATTCCCAGGTGTACGCTGTACGTACGACCAACTTGATAAGATATTCAAAGTATTGGGTACTCCTACTGAAGAAACTTGGCCTGGTGTCACGCACCTGCCAGGATACAAACCGCATAGACTGGGATTCTATCCTCCACGAAAATTGGGTCTTTCATTTCCTAGACTCTATGATATTGCTGAAGGTGATAGTATGGCATCATCGCTTCTACAGTTAAATCCTGATCAACGGATAGGAGCTGAAGAAGCATTAAGGCATCCTTATTTTGCCTCTCTTCCTAGAAAACTATACGAGTTGCCTGATGGTAAGTTCATCTGTATCGGTTAAAAATCTATATTTTTATTGGGACTACGATTTGCTATTGATCGATTTTTACTTTCTTTTCTTTACAGAAGTATCGATATTTAGTGTTGAAGGTTGTCATTTGTATACAAATTCGAGGCACGGGTGTGCAGATTCGCGTATCTTAGCAGCTCTTAAGACTTGAGGTTAAAAGCAAACATAAAAAGAAGTAAATGATAAGTAACTCCCAAATTCACATGTTCAATGAAACGTTCATTCTCATGCAGATCAGATTCACACGGGCATCCTGCCTTCACTCATCTACACATTGTTTCCACGCGCGTCGTTCGCTCTTTCTCAGGGCTGTTCTACAAATTCCAATCATTCTTCACGATACACATACCGACACACGCGTATTACATAGTTATGACATTCATATTTTTTTTTCTTTTCCCGTTATGTTTTAAGACTAGGGCACGTATCAAATGAATTAACGAAGATAAATTATAACTTGCGAATAAAACACGAAAGTAAGCTATCTGTGGCTAAATGAAGTAAAACGATTTTATGAGACTCGCACGCTCGATTTAGAAAGCAAAAGCACGCACGACCCATCCTCGCACTTCGTCCAAATATTAGATTTAGATTGATACCAATCAAAAAAAAAAGAAGGAAGTACTACACCGCCGTGTGTCTCTTGATTCCAGTTTGAGTAATATCTGGAGATGGCGGTTACTGGCTAGAGAAAATACATATAATAAAACAATTATAACTTAGAAAAATTCTGGAAGATCTGTAATACTTTATATAAATTTTATGCTGTTTTTGACTCTACCGTTGGTTGCTGAGACAATTGAATATATTGGTATGTAACGAAAAATCATTGTTCGAATTAAACTAGTTGTTAATATATGACGTGATGATAGGAAATAAATAGAAATATAAGAAAATAGGATATCAGTACGAATCAAGTGTCGTAGCCACCAACACCACAAAACACGGCAAGACTAACGAAAAGCTTATCGTTGATAGTATCGACGGTAGCGATCTAGTTGTAAGAATTAATATTAGCATGCTAGCGTCGATTGAAGTTCATTATCGACATTTACAAAGTAGTATCTATCAATGATAGTAAATCAAGGAACGAAGTAATAATTTTAGCCTTAATCAAATCCAATTTGTTCAATCGCTCATGTATTAACGGCCAATGGTGCTTGAACGAATTGTAGGGACAAAATGTTAATAATTTCGTATTAGTTATTTAGAAGGATCGTTTGGCTAATCTTGTTTTTAAATGGTTTTTCTAAATCATATATCTAAACGAACCAACTTTAATAACGTTGCAATAGTAATATAGGATAACGTAAAACAGTGTTACAGTCCTTCCAAGTTTTCTCTAAGCTACGATGATTATTACGGTAAATATTACTTCTTTAGTAGTTACATTTATACCAATTTTTCAGCACACTTATAAAAATATCAACGAGGCAAAAGCAACAAAAAAAATTAAAAAAATATTTCGAAAATATTTGAGACACGTTATTACTACTATTATTACTTATTAAAATTATTATTTGAAAAAAGACGCGCAGAAGGTAGATTGTATATAGAACACCAGGTTCGTATTATTGATGATGCTGAGATAGCTGAGCTGAGACTAATAAATGTGACTTTGTAATAAATGAAAGCGTAGTTCGGTACACTTTATAGATCCTGTTCTTCGTTTGATTTTCCATGTTCAAACAGTCTACAGAATCATTTAGATTTTTAAGTGTAACATAATGCAAAACCACTTGTATCTGTAATACTTATTCTGCTTAAGTATTGATTTTATATACATTTATTTCCTTATAATTATATTTTATTTGTAATTTTTCTAAGGAATCATTGATATTCAAATTGCTTCAAACTTGTACTGAGAAAGATAAAGAACTATGTTTTTGAAGTATATGTGTTTAAAAATTTTGTACCTTATATATTATTCAATTAGAATTTTTACATGAGTATTTTTAGTATTTAGCATTTTAAGTTTTGTGAATTTATATTTTGAAAATTTTATCAAAAGAATTTTATTAATGTATATTTTTATATTTTATAACATTTTTTAAGTTAGCAGAAATTAATAACATAATATTAACGATATTATATAAATTTTTATCTAATTTGAAAATAGTCATGTATTCATCAATAATCATATATTTGAAAGTATTTGTTATATCCATAATTACCAATTAACAGAAACTAGTACTCTGATCATGTGAGGTATTAATAATTTTAATCTTTTATCAGATAATATCATAACAACTTAATTTCATCATTGTATAATTTTTCTATTACAAACAAATATCAGATAAATCACTCACAGTTTTTTACCTTTTTGGTTTCATAATATATTGTAATTAATTTAAAAAGAAAAACTAACAATATTATGCAAACATTTTTTTTATATATTTTTATTTTATATCAGTGCGTTTTAAAAAATAAGTAAAAACTTTCAAGTTTTCAAAACTTCAAATTCTTACATTTTCAAATCTATATTAAAAATTTGTTGATTTACGAATTTTTAATTTCTAAAATTGTTGAATTCCTGAAACCTTAAATTTTGTAATCCTCAAATCCCTATATTCCCAAAATTTTTAATTTAAGTATGCCTGTGTCTATGCTTTTTTTTGTTATTCATATATTTTATCTACAGTGTATATCACCGGCGAAATAGGAAACGTATTTTAGCAGGACAGGAGTAAATGGTCGGGAATTACTGAAGTTAGTTGCATTGTATGAATCGAAAGTATCTCTCGTTGAACGATATTTTCAATTTTTTTTAAATTCGTATGATATTTTTTGTCGTTAATTTTGTTCTGTATGCATATCTATGGTCTAACATACAAGATATAGATCAAATAAGTTAAGTATATACTTGCAACTAGTGCAGAAAATGTAAATAAATATTTTAATTCCATTATTTCTTGCGGCTTATAGTTGCGAGAATTTATGTTTTTTGCTATGTATCGATGAATCGATTATCAATTCTTTTGAAGGTGGGAAATTCAAATTTCAGTTATATGTACGTTAGAAATAAAAAAAATGAAACTATCTTACAAAATAAAAATGTTGACTTCAAAACATGTTTTATTTAATTTTTAGTTCTACTTGATATAAAAAGAAAGTTATTTTTTATAACAATTTTATTAGGATTAATATGGTTCATAGATACAGTTTCAATACTGCCCTGTACTATTTGTTATACAAATACTACTGTTTAGTATATAGTAATGCTTGGTATTTTCTTGTTTTGTGATTCAAAATAATTATGAATGAAACGTCGGTGTTGCAAGAATTATCAGAAATTCTTGCTGATCCTCCTGAGACGAGAGATAAGTGCACACAATGCAAGTACGTAGATGTTGTTAGGTTATATTTTATTCATTATTTATTTAAAACTTAAATGAAATAAATATTTTGCACGTTATTATAAATATACAACTTTTAAGTGAAATATTCAATTAAGTAAATTGATATTATAATTTTATAGAAGACCAGTAGCTGTATGTTGGTGTACAGGATTACCGAAACGACCTGTTTGTCCTGCATCAAGAATTATTATTTTACAGCATCCAGCTGAAGTGAAACGATGTTTGCGAACTGCACCTATGCTTGCATTAGGATTGGAACCTGGGAAGTGCTTAATTTTTAGGTAACTAATTTGAAATATTAAAATTTAGTATTCTGAAGTTGCTATCAATTTTACAACAGACATATTTCAGAGGGAAAAAATTTCCACTTTCAAAGCATGAAGGTTTAGCAGAAATTTTAAATGATAAAAATACTGTATTATTATATCCATCTCCAGGTGCTGTTGCACTTGACGAACTAACTCCTGTTGGTGTTAATGGACAAAAACCATATAATCTTGTTTTGTTAGACGGAACTTGGCCGCAAGCAAAGGTACTATATGATATTTTATGTAACTATTAGCTTGAAATTAATAGGTAGCTGTATTTGTCAGGCAATATATCATTCGAGTCCAGCATTATGTATTTTACGAGCATGTAAATTAGTTGGAGTTCCAACAAGTGAATATGTTATTAGAACACAACCAACTGAAGGATGCTTGTCTACGCTTGAAACGGGTGCATTTGCACTTTCCATTTTAGAAAATGATCCAGAATTAAAAGATAAAATGCTTGGGCCTCTACATTATCTTTGCAGGCAAGTTATTAATATTTTAAAATATGAATGTACATGTTTATTGATTATGGAATTTTCAGATTTCAGTTAGAAAATGGCGCAGTAACTCATCAAAGTAAGGAATTTCTTATAAAACAGAAAGCTTATCCAAAGCTTATAGGAAGAAGATTAGCTAAACAATTACGTATGTTACCAGAAGAAGCTACATAATATTTTTTATTGAATAATTTAAAGACAAGTAATGTAAATAATTAAAACTTTTTATTTAGAAGTATATTTTTATAAACAATACATTATTTTACATTCTTTGACAATATTTGAAAATCAAATTTAATATTTCCATGTTGTGGTATAAAGCTAAATAATGATAAAAGAATATTTTGTTGCGTAACATTCGTTATGTCTCTAAATAAATGTACACCTTGCCTTGTAAACGGATCCCACGATATCCGTTTACCAGGTTGGATTTCCGCAGTAGGTCCAGACGATACTGTAATCTCGGAATCCAAATGCCAATTGACCCATAACGCCACGCCATTACACATCCCATTCCTAAGTTAGTAGAATAATATTATAAAGCACAAACTGCTAATTTTAAATAACTATTAATAAGAATTTAATAAAATCTTACTCTAAAATAGGCACAGTGTTTGAAATATTTATATTTTCATATTCAGTGACACTGTTTGTCAAATCAAATTCTTTAATGACAAAAGGCAAACTTAATGCTTTAGCAGGATATTCCCACAATGGTTGAGCTTCTATTGGACTGTCACTTTTATCACTTGACATCTGTAATATATTATGGTTCATATTTTTCTTATTTTTAGTACATTCTGACTCACCTGTATAAGTTTATCAAAGCTAGATAAATCAAAGCCTTCACAAATTCCAAGCGGTGCTCGTATTTTATGTAAATCTTTAAATTCAACTACAACACCCATTAAAGTCATGCCAATCGGAATCCTTTGTATGTTAGAAGAATATCTTGAAATAAGGTACCAGAAATAAAGGTTTTCCCATGGTACAATTGAAGTAATAAAATACGGTTCGCCAAAAATTAAATTTATCGTATTTTCAGGCGGTAAATCATTTACTGATCGAATAATCTCAACTTTTTCTATAAGACCGTTAGCTTTAATAAATGTCTCCATACTTTTCCTAGATAAAAAGTTTGTCTCTAAAATGAATATCTTTTTTGCGCCCAATTTAATTGCTGCTAAACCTAATAAGCTACCATCTGAAAGGCATAAACAAACTGTATCTGATGTAATTTTCTTTTCTAAAGCTTTAATGTATTTATCATTTCGTTTTTGATCATTCAATTGTCCTATACGTGTCCTACAGTAAGCAACATGAATACTACAACTGCAAATAGGTCTTTCACAATTTGGTATTTCATTTCTGCAAAGAAGTAATTATATTATTAGTTGCAGTATAGAAAAAATAATAATATAAATAATATGTTTAAACTAACGTACACTGATTCATTTATAAGTTGAAACCATAATGAATATTCATCATGGTAGCCAATTAGGCTAACTTCATTATTAGTAGTAACTGGAGTTTCTACAGGTAAATAATAAATAGCTTGCATCCAATGATCTCTCCATGGTATTAAATCTGCTATCTCTGTTAAACTGAAACCTTCATCTTGTAACTTCTTTGCATCAGGATGCTCCCATGCAGGTGCACAACTTAATAAAACCTAAGTAAGAACAGTGTGTAATAATAATGTTACACCATTTCATATTTTATAATCACCTTATTATCAATATCCATATTTAAATCCCACCACATAAAAATGGCATGTGCTGTACCATTTGCAATTGGTTTCACATGCAAGCATACTTTATCATGATAAAGTAAAGGTGTTTTACCAGAGAAATTAAATCTGTAATATTTATTTAATATTTGATAAATTTTATAACGTTTTTAAATGAGTAATCAACTAAATTATAACATACATTTACCTAAATATAGGTTGGGCTGGTAACAGAGGTTTAAATGCAGTATGAGGAAATTGCGTTAATTGTATATCATGTACTGCAGCAGCTCCTGAACAACATTTGACAGAGTGTGGTATATTTAACAAACGTTTATTTTTATGTTGAATTGGATGTACTGTATTCCATGCACATACAGTAGAACTCTCAACAACTTGTGCCCAAATTGTAGCAGTATGTGGTATCACTATACTATTTTCCTAATACCATAGAAAATGCATATTAAACAATCAGTATATAAAATTATATATGAAAACCATAATATGAATACTTCAAGAAGATTTTCAAGTGCATGATGAAATGTGGAAATTGCTCCTTCTCCAATAAGTTCAGTATCAAATACTTCAGTAACTAAAATGTTTGCTCTCTTGGTCATATCTCCATTTTTCCCAACAGTCATTTTTGTTGAACGTTTATGTATTAACTTAATTTTATCATCAAATCCATTTTCTTGTATTATTCTTATTGCACATTTAGCCACTGGTGTGAAAGCCTAAAGAATAACCTTGAAGTTTCCAACTGGTAAACATGTAATTTTCTAAATTACATCTATAATTACAATAATTCACAATAAAAATGTAATTATTTACCTCACATGCTGTTATACTGTCTGCTCCGCATTTAGCAGCCATCATTGACAATAAACCAGTACCTGTTCCTATGTCAAGTACGTTAGCTTCTTCTCCTGTTTGATGCTTTCTTTCAATTGCAGTTTTGAGAGCTGCATAATATTTTTGGTTCTGAATTCAAACAGAAGTATTATAGTACTGAAGGAGCTACTCAGCTATATAAATTAAACAACAGAATGAAGTACTAACTCTTTCATGATCATGTAACATATCAGCAAATGCTGATCTTGCAACTTCTTGGTGATAGTCATAATTTTCATCCTTTTCTTCCCACGTAATAGTACCGGTTAAAGGATTTAAACATTGAATAAAAATACTCATATTTCGTGAATGAGAAATGAAACGAGTGAAAGAAGTCTTAATCATAAAGAAATGCACAAAATTTTATTTGATAAACTTTTTATTTAAAAAGAAACAGATATTCAACATTAGAAGTCCACACAAGCCATCAGTTAGCAACTGTATTTGTAAATATCAAATACAAATTAATTGTTAGGTTAGAATTGATCAGTAATGTAACAAAAGCTTGAATGAAATTTTCAATATCAGTCAATATCAATGTAATAAATGTGAATAGATGCAAAGATCTCGTAAATAAGTCAATAGTTGGTCAAAGATACATAAAAATAATTGTCAATTTTAATTCACGTTAGATGTAAACTAAAAACACGTGCGACAACGTCAATATTGTACATTCATATGAATTGATAAGAATATCCATATACACGGTGGTCCATCAAAAATCAAACATAATTACTAAAGAAATTTCCAGTATATCCGTACATAAAATCTAATAGCAATAATAAATTTCAATACATATAATTGTGATGTATAATTACAAAATTACAGTAGGAAATAAAAAATATTTATAAGTTATACAGAGTATTCCAGTTTTCTGGAGGATTCAAGATATTTTTAAATCTATTAAATTAATTTACTTTATAATACATTATTGTTTATGTTTTGTTATAAAATGAATCAGCATGATTTTAAAAGTACATAATTGTTTTCAAAATTTAGTTTGATTACTTTCCATTTTTACCGCTAGGTGGCTAAACATTTTTTAGTCCGTAAAATGCAATTTAAAAAATTTTCTAGTATGAAACTTCAAGTTCATTGTAAAGCTACATTGTAATTATGCCCGTAGCATAATTTGCGAGCGTCAAAAAACCGTAACAATGATTTATTTTTCGAAAAAACGAAATTCTTTGCTTTGATAATTCCGCATTTGACCGTTAAATGGCGCTAGCGGCGCTATTCATTCTTAAACAGTCCGCGCGAAAATATGTTTAAAATATATCTTCTAATGATACTTCGGAAAGTGTTTTTAACCTTTTAAATTAATAATTTTACAATAAACTATTGTTTCTCATATGTTTTTTATATATTTACTTGTCACGGTACTTTCACTATGAATATAATCTTGAACGTAAAATTTCTAGAATGATTTTTCTGAAATGTGAAGTGCGCAGTAAAGCAGCTTCTAAAAGTAAGTACTCGCAAAAATGTTATTATTGATTGATTTCGAAAATCGATAAATCTATAAAATAGTTATAATGTGACAAGAAGTTTGTGTATTTGCACTGTGATGAAGTTTCCATTATTTATCCTTACAATTAGGATGTTTTCCATCAGGATAAAAAAGATCAGGAAACAGTAACAATTAATTGAAATGATAACAAATCGATATTCACGCACGGTATTTATTTTAACATTCAACTGACAACAATATATATATGTACAGTTTACGTATACGTAATATCAGTGTATATATATTCATTAGATTTATATATAATTATAACATTAGCTATCGTCCGCATCTGTATATTCTTATTTATTATTGCGCAAGCTACATCGACGTTGATTACCTGATACCTGACGTACCGTTAATAAAACTTTGATAACGCGAATCATCTCTGACAACTAACTTTACAGCTTAAATTCGTGTCTCTTTGAATACACAGTCCTCTTGTTTCATGCTATTAATTGCATCTTAAATATGGATGGACACGACTTCATACACCCCTTCTTGAGATCTATTAGGATATGTAGAAATACAACAAACAGAATTTAATACCTTCGAAACTGAGACAACAATACTATCAAAATTTATATTCCATCCTTCTATCGCTGATTAAGCATGTGATATTCTCAAGTGGTATTGATAAATTTCTTTAGCCTTCTTCGTTCACTCCTACCAATGTTGGTATGAAACAAGGTTCTTTTAATTATATTGATTAGTATGTAAATGTATAAAGTGCGCTGTTATAATTTACAAAGAGAGAAATAAGATTATTCGTTATTGTCTGTTAATTATTGTCTTAATTTTGGGACAAATAATCATTATTCCATTTCATATTAATAATGCTTATTTAATTTTCTGTTATTATTCTGAGCAATAAGTATTTTAAGTATTAGATATAGATAATTGTTAAAGCATGAAGGAAGACAATAGAATTAGAGATCATTAAATAAGATCAGCACACTCTATACACTGATGTAGTCTTTCGTTAAGATTTTGATACTGATATGAGAACACAAAATTCAATTGTGAATTATTTAATGTTTGTATGCTTCATATCTTGAAAGAATGTGCGCAAAACATAATATCATAGTGAAAGAAATATTTGTACTATTCATTGCAAGAGAAATTTATCATGTTTCACGCAATAGATTTTTATGCCGCACTTATTGTCAGTTTACAGTTTAAAAGACACTTCAACAATTATTTACAACTACATCATATGAATAATCATAATACATATGCGAGTACGAGTAAATCACTAATCGATTGATAGTAACACAATTATTTTCGGGGCAATTGTTAATTTGATAACAGGATCTTAACAAGTACAATTAACGTTATTTATTTATAATATATATATAGGGTGTTCCATAATATGTGGAACTGTTTTCACCAATTAAAAATAAACAAATGTAAGTTTTATTTGACTATTTAAGAAATATTGTCCGTTTTGTATTCTTTAGTTTCCTATATTTAACTTGGTATTTTTCATAGGAAATACTAAAATTGACTATCTTGCATTTCAAAACATGAAAAGCTTGTTTAATTCTTGTTGTGCTGTATTGCTTCCAAATCCTTTATAAACACATCATTATATAGTAATGATTGAAAGATTATGTTGGAAATTTCAAATTTTTACAAGTTTGAAATAATTTGATAATTTGGAAATCTAGAAATCTGAAATTTGGAAATGTAGAAACATGAGTATAGAAATATTGAGTTTCCTAATTTACAAATCCACAAATTTGAAAATTTTGCAAGTTAGAAATTTTCAAAAATTAGAAATATAAAAATTCTTAATTTTCTAATTTTAGAATTTCTAAATTTCCAAATTTCCAAATTTAGCAATTTAGAAATTTGGTCATTTGAAAACTTAAAAGTTTATAAATTTGGTAAACTTGTAAATTTAGAAATTTAAAAATCTGAAAATTTGGAAATTCAAAATTAAAAAATTTAGGAATTTAAAAAATGTCTACCCATTTTAAGTTTTTCCATAAGTAAAAGTCCAGTGGATTTAAATCCATGTTTATTAATTTGAAAATTTGTTCAATACTATGACAATTAGAAAGTGCTAAAATGATCATATGAGAAATGAAATAGGATATGTATACATATATGTATATAATCCTTTCTCATTGTTTTCAAATGTTCAATCATATATGGGCCTCACATATTATGGCACACCCTCTATAGCTATGTATATTAAATCACGCTTATGTTATTATAGTTTAGCACCTTGTTGATAAACAAAAAAAGATGGTCTATATGAAGAAATGTGCAACTATTATTTAATCAAAGACAGGGATAAGTTGCTCATTCTTATTCAATGATAGACCTATTTTTGGTATTATGTGCGAGTTCTACAGTTCTCTCTTTTCCAAGCCACTTCAATTGGAATCGTATTGATACATGACAATTTGTGATTAACAATTTATTAGAAAGAGTTAAGACCATACCCAAAAGCGCACATACAAAATAGAGAGATCCGAAGTACAAATAGACACAATTAGGCGCATCTCACTACTGTTCTAGTCTCTGCTAGTAAACAGTTTCCCCATATCGAAGGAATAGATCCGTTTGTCTTTCTCATAAAATACCAATTTCAAACATTAATCTGAGTTTTTGTTTTTTACATGCACATATAATAGAGGATGTGGTCTAAATATGGGTTACCATTTTTCAGGACTTATTGCCAAGATTGTTAAAGATTTTTAAGATGTAACATTTTAATATATATTTAAAATATATTTAGCTTTTCTCTTTATGATAGAGAATTAAAATAAATTGAACATAACTAATTTAAAATAAGTTTGTTCCAAATCACATATTTAAAATAATAATGGAAATGTTTATTTTTAAAAGTGTGGCTTACATATAGGCCACTTTTAATATAACCCAAGAGTAAAGTAAAAATTGCACATTTTTAGATAGAAATATTTAAAAACTTGTCCAAAATGTTGATAGGAACAGACTTAAATACTGATGGTCTATTTACAATGGTTACAAATATGTATGTTTTTTCAACACCTGCAATGGCATTATGTACCTATGTATAACATGAACATTCTTTATCCAAAGTTCTCTTTTTTCTAACATTTCTTTTTATTTTCTTCAATGTACATTGGACTTGTTCAAAGCTAATCATTATATAATTTATGATAAAATAGTCTTTCAATATCAACAATGTGATGATCTTAATAAATTAGTTCTTAATTTTGAACACAAATTTCATTCAAACTTTGTACAATCATAAGAGATATAAAAATATAAGGAGAACAAGATAAAATCAATTACCAACTTACCACAATTTCTTTTCTTTCTGAATCATAATTTAATATAATCTTATACTTCAATTAGTCTATACTTAGACCCTAATTTATATTTGGACCACCTCCTCTAAGCATTCGTTACATACCAATCCTTGACATTGTAAAATTGTTCTAAAAAGTATCTTACCTTATTTGTGTGATATAAATACATTGCCAAAACACAAGCTTGAACATAACATATAAAATACATTGTATATAGTCAAAATACGAAAATATTATATGAAAACAATATTACTCTATTCCTTCGACCGACGCACCAATTCTTGATAGGCCTCTGTGAATGTGCAAGAATGTGCAGTGCATACATTGACCTTATTATTGTCATACCCTTTGAATTTAATTTCAATCAAATAGATTGCATATTATTGTCGTTACAATTTCTCATTCTCGAGTCTTAAGAAGTTTGTTATTGTCCTTATACGTTAGAACAATCGTCGTACAAGATCGGCGATATCACGCTAAAATTGCAAAGAAAAACTCGCGTGTTTGATACATCGTCTTGATATGCGTTCGTCTCCTTTTCAATTCTATCCCTATCGATATACTTTCAACGTGATAAACATTGGCGTAAATAAGAGTTTTATCTAGCTTTGGTAATAGTATAAAAGCCAACCGGCTTTTGAAAATTTGGGAATTGAAAATTGGAACTTTAAAAATTTGAAAGCTTCTAAATTTCCAATGTAAGGTATTTTATGTTTTAGGTTGTTTGCGTGAAAATGGCCATGCAATACTTTTTTGAATGCATTCTGGTTTCTACTTAGTTACGCCAATGGTGATAAAGCTATTCCACCCTTGCTGACCAATTCTTTCTGACCATACAAACAATTTCCTCTCCATTGTTTTTATATAGAAATAAAATCTACAAATTCGACGAGTGAGATATGTTAAAGTTTCGTTAAAATAATTGATGATATTATTAAAAAACATTGATACATTGGGTGTTAATTACTAAAACTCCTCACATTTGATCATTCCGTTGAATGAGATTTTGATATGATTTTCGATATGATTTTCGATTGCGTTACTTCTCTTGTTTTTCGTATGTATTTGACAAAATTTTCGAATGTAGCTTCTTTCGAATTAAAGAATGCAATACGAACATAACAATATAATTAGATTGGAGAATTAACTCTCGAACGATAACGTAAGGCCGAAAATGACCACAAAATGTATAAAACGATTATCAGATACTATTGGATATGATTAAAACGATTGTAATTGTTCTCAATTTCAAATTTTGGAAAGTTTTAAATTTAAAGATTTAGAGATTATGCAATTTATACATTTGAAAATTATGTAACTTGAAAATTTAAAAATTTCAAATTTTTGAAATAAACTCTGATATTAAAAAATAACATATAAATAAGTATTTTATAATTTAGAAAATGTAAATAAAAAGAATTTGCAACTAAATATCAGCTGTTAGTATCTTTATTGATTCCTTGTTCGAAAGTTATTCACTGTTTTGCTGAAATAAAAATAAATCTAACAAATTGGGAATATTTTTTTATGCCCATTGGACGGCTCCTACTCTAACTTTATATCTCACGATAGTTGCAATTTGCTAAGCGATAAAAGTGACTGAAGTCTAATTTAAATGTTACATTATTATTAAGTTCTGCCAGATGTTATCTTTTTTACGAATGTATACTGCAAATGCTAGAATGACTCGTTACATGGTAAGTATGTAGTCTTTGCATATATGATACATCTCATGAATGGTTTGAAATTTATGATTTCATTTAGGAAACGTTATTTAGTAGAAACGTTTTTGTATCGCAATAAATTTCCATTTGTAATATTATGTATACGTATACGTTTCTCTGTTTACTCTTAGCACATAAAATTTATTGTCATATTTTAATATAACTTAATTTCCAATAATCTCTTTTCATTATTACTCTGTTTGATAGAGATCTTCGACATGGTACAAGTACCATGGAGAATAAATTGAATTAGACTATACAATTCAATAACTGAGATGTATCTATATCTGTATTGGCTAAGAAACTGCAAGCTCAACTCAATACGAATTTCGTATTTTCATTTTCATATAACTTCCAGTGTCTTATTTAATTTTATTTTAATCCTTTTCACCTGTTTTTTTTCATATTATTGTATATTATCTATTTACTGAAAAACGTTTAAAGCACCAAACGCTTTAGACTTACCTTCTCAATTAATATTGACATGCTTATACATTGTCAAGTGATTCAGAGACTCGAAACACAGCAGAGAGATACGTCTAGAAATAGAGAAACGAACATTTGTCCTTTAATCGTTATGTTAATATTTCCAAATTTATCTGTACTTCGCTTCTTTTCCAATCTAAACATATTCTATATCTTTATTTATGAAACATTGTCTATGAAAAAGGTCGATAAATTTTCGACTGAATTATACAAATGCCATATTTAGAATAATTGACACGGTACCTTCTTATAATACATCAAACAGAAAGAAAAGAGATAACATCAAGTACTGATGTTAAACCAAAGTGAAGAATGAAGCTTGAAGACTTGAGTACGTTTGAATTAATAATTAATGTTTGCAACTCATTTGATATCTGATAGAAAAGTGCTGTTTTTCGGTCTATAAACCACTTAAACACATGTTAATCCAACATGCACGAGGATAACCATTCCTAGGTGAGATCCTCATCGTCGTCACTGGGTCCACCAGTTGGACAACAAAGACCTTCTGACCCATCACTTCTTATACAGAACAATAAAGTTTCGGCTGGTGTAACTTCATGTGGTACAATCCCATGGAATTCTTTTAAATCGGCTGCTGGGAACCAGGCTTTTTCGTTATCCTCAATTATGAGTATCCCAAAAAGTCTGAATTCAGGAATAAATTATTTACATATGAATTCTTTACATGAACTCTTCTATTATGAGACCCCTTATTTCTGTCTTTCTTTTTTTTTAAAGAAAGAGGTCTCATATAAGGTAATATTAAATGGATTGGTTATCGTTATCAACATGTTAGTCTATAAAATGTCAAATTGCTTCTATACGAAGATTTTTTACCTGCAAATAGCAACTGTAGGAATCCAAAGAACTGATGCAAGAATAAGAATACCAATGAGAACCAAAGCCCATACTGGCCATTCATGTTTCTCCGTGATACCTTTGCTGGCAACCCATGCTGGATACCCACTTCCATCGACAAGGATTTCCACGATGGAGGCAATCAAAATACTCAACATTGCTAACGGACTGAGGTATTTCCAACAGATTAGCCAATAAAGGCCTGGACGGTTGCCAGTCATAAGTTCGATATCATCAGCAAATCTAGGAAGATAATTATGGTAATTCAAGTGATTTTATACATACTATCAATCAGTATTTCCTAAAAGGGAGGTGCACATAAGTTTGCTGTGATAATGTCTGGAGCATTGTATTCTTTTTTCAATAGCTACTTAATAATGCTTTAATGTGATTTTTTAAGAGTTGCTACAGGTAAAAATTTTTTAATTATTGCTGTTGCATACCTCTTTAGGCCATAGACGTATGATACTGCGATGCATTCGAAGAAGGCGATAATCAGCAGAGGAAAGTTTCCACTGAAATTGTCGAACAGTACAAAAACATAGCTACCAGCACCATGGGCGAATGCCATTGAAATCGCGCAACAAACCAAACAAATACCACCTATTTTGTAAACGAAATGAAACTGTAAAGTGAATTTAATTGAGTGAAACTCAATCATATCGAATCACAGTCTTACCGACCTGTAAGAATTTCTTTTCGAAGATTGGGAAATAATTTCATGTCGACGATACTCGTGACTACTCCTTCGAGAGTACCAAATTGAGAATCAATGCCCAATGTGAACAACATCAGGAAGAATAACACGGACCAGAACTGAGCTCCCGGAAATTGATTGATTGCTTCAGTAAAAATGATAAACGCCAAACCTGTACCTGACGCTGACTGTAATTTAAAAAAAATTTAATTAATAAAAAGTACTTTGTGCGTGATCACGTATAATAGTGTTCTGTAGTTATTATAGATAGAAATTTGCAGGTATGAGAATTTAGTATTTTTGGAAATTGAAAATTTGGGGAGTTAGTGGTTTGGAAATTATGGAATTTAAGAGTCCACGAATTAGGGGATCTGAGCAGATGGAAATTTCAGAATTTGAACATTTGTAAATATGGAAATTTGTGGATTTGGAGATTTGAAAACTTGGGAAATTGAAAATTTGAAATCTTGGAAATTTCAGAATTGTAAATTTGTGAAATTTATAAATTTAAAAATTCAGGAACTTAGAAACTTAAAAATTTGGAAATTTAGAATCCAACAAGTTGGAAATAGAATTTAAAATTCACATGAAAAATTCAAAATAAGTTATGTAGAGATGACTACATTCACAAACTCACATTATCTAATTCTTTTTGCAGATCACATTCAGGTAATTCTGGCATGAATAAATTGTCTAACGTTCCATTTCCTGTTGTAATATTTATAAGTGATCCAGTATCAGGTATTTCACTTGGAATTTTATCTACTTGGCCATAAATGTTCATAAGTGTGGCATTTCTGTCTGATAAACAACGTTCGTAAACCATGGTCGCTTTGAAACCTAAAAATTGTGTCCAAAAGTATAATACATGGTTTTCTTCATTATTTTAGATGTAAAAAGAAACATTATAATCACCGATAATGGAGAACACGACGATTCCAGCAAACATCGAAGTGAAACAATTTGTCAAGCTGACCATAATGGCGTCTCTGTAGCAGTTGTTGTTAACAGGATTGTAAGATGAAAATGCAATTAGGCCACCAAACGCCAAACCGAGAGAAAAAAATATCTGCGTTCCTGCTTCTAACCAGACCACAGGATCGGTTAATTTCCACCACTAAATAAATTGAATTATTATTATAAGCGATAATGTTGTTTGAAGAAGTTAGCTCGGGAATTGTTGGATACCTTTGGAGTAAAAAGATGGCGTAGACCGTCGGACATTCCCTTCAAAGTGACACCACGGAAGAAGAAAATAATTAGAACGATGTATGGAAATGTGGCAGTCACGTACACAACCTATAAAAAACATTTTAATTTAAAGTTGCTTGAAAAATAGTTCAATTTTGTGTAAAATGTTAATCGCCGCCAAACTCTGTTTTACATGATAAGGACACGTTATGTTATCAGTATACGAGAATTCGAAATTTTATCGATGCTTTTGCAATTTTTGTTTATTCGTAAATTGTTACTCATGATAAATCGACCAAGTTTATCCTTTTATTTGTTATTGTAAGTCATTTCTCTTTAACGCTGTTATTGAAGAATATAGTTATTCTTGTTCACGCGTAAATTTGAAATAAACGCATCATTAGTATTGATCTGTGCTCTATAGCTAATATATTATAATGTTTAATTTATCAGAAATCTTAGTAGTTAAACTTCGTTCTAAAGCATGATCACTGAAATCCGATTACGGGAATCCGCTATTCGACTTCTCGCATGCCTCTAATAATCAGCATCGGATACTTTAAAGGAATACCTTCCCTGAAGACGCGATACCCTTGATCATGCACATATAAACGAGAATCCATGCGATCACTAATGCCAGAGCGATCTTCCAATTAAATAATTCTGGGGTATTAATGTCATCGGAGATCATCAAAGTCGTTCGATACCAGAAGTACTGTGTGGGACTGCTGACCTGAGAAATAAGCACTGTTTATGGCTCAATGATTTCGATTAATGTTGCAACATCAGTTTGATTAACCGTACCACACATTCTGGTTCGGGTGCATAGGATCCATTTTGAAAATAAACGTTGGGACACTCTGCCCATGGTAACTCTGACTGGAAACTCTGAAAACATAATATGTTAATACTTGATTATATTTAAAGTTTAAAATTAGGTGGTTGTTAGTGGACAGTAGCTTACTTGAACAAAGTAAAAGAGGCACCAAGCGATAATAGTATTGTAATAAAGAGCTACGTTGAAGGAAACTACGGCGCTGCTTATTCCGATACCACCCATATATGGAGAAACCTTTCGGAAGAATAATATATCCTTTGTAGAGGCGTTCGTGAGTTTGTTTTGACACATTCTGGATACATTGTACTACACTTACCTGATTCCACACACCGATAGCACCCTTTCGTAATCTCTGGCCAATCGCCAATTCTAGATAGAATATGGGAATACCCTCGATTGCCAGCATTACAAAGTACGGGATTAAAAATGCACCTGTTTTGAAAAATAAATATGTATTATACATTAGATCAATATACACATTATTATTTATTTTTAAATAAAAAATGTTTTATTATTAAAATTTGTGTTGTACTTTTTCATGAAGCACGTTTTCAATGTATTCACTCTTATGAGTAATATTGTATTTTTTAAATATTTTTTAATTAAATAGAGGTTGCTATTGTGTGTTTGTCAGGAGAAGGAATTCAATTTTCTTTTTCATATATTATAATTTTGGAATAGCGTTACAAAGTAGAGAGAACCAACAATTTATAGGAATGTTCTTCGAAGGTACTCTTCGGCGAGAATGAGGGGTTACAAAAGGAAGTGGGAGCTAGAAAAGGAACTAGGAGAGCTAGGAGAGAACATATTCAACAGGAGAGAGCTCAAGAGGAGGTGAAAGACAAAACCGCGGGATTTGAGCAACCACAGAACAAATTGCGTTCGACCAAAACCTCAATCGACGACCCCCTGGGATGCTCCGAATCAGCCAATTTCTGAGCGATTTCGACGAGTCAATCCTACAACCGAAGAAGTCACGCGTCCCATAACAAACCCCATCTTGCCGTAATTTTCCGCGTCAATCACTACGACTTACGAAGTTATACAGAAACAGAATTTATATTGTTCTGTTAGAGTTTCGTTTGGGTAAAACCGAGGGGCCTTCTAGTTTCGAAGGAAGACGTTTCGTTTCACTATGGGTTATCGATTTGCGATCAGAAGTAGATACACTCCTTTGCAAGGGTTAACGGAAGTCGAGTCTAAATTGATCGTATCGCTGAGTAATAGTTCGAATTACGTGGTTCCCGAATTCGTAATCATTTATAATGGGCAGAACATTGCATGTAGTGTATCATTTCCGGAATACTGTACGTATTAAAGAAGCGTAAAATACCGAGTCTGAATGGTCAACATTCCGAGCCATGTAATGTTTGTAAAAGTTTCCGACAAATTATTGTACCCTTGCCCACGTTTAGGGCCTACTGCGAAATTTGTGACGAAATTACTTTTGCGTATCGTCCCGCGCTCACGTATCAAATACCGTATTTCCGATTGTGTTCAATAGTAAAATTCTATCATCTTCAACGTTTTATTTCGTTCGTAAATTCTGTAAAACACATCTCTTGAACAACCGAAATCTAATTAAATTAACCCTTTGCACTCCTATGTCGAGTGTCGACATCACATCTAGGATCCTATAAATAATTCAGATAGACTGGTTGAATATGTATATTATCATTTATTTACTGCTTGCAACAAAAGAATGTATTTGTTACATACTCCTGTTGCAATATATTTTATTGAGACTCCTTTTCTTCATCTACTTTGTAAATTAAGGAGTAGATAAAAGAAATTAAGTGCAAAGGGTTAAAGACTCATCTCGTAACCCGATCGTCAAAGTGTATCACCGTTGCAACCTAAACTCATTGTAAATTATTGTTATTCAAAGAGTCGTTAATTTTCTAAACATAAGCAAACGCACCTCCACCATTCTTTTGAGCTAGATATGGAAATCTCCATACGTTCCCAAGTCCAACAGCGTATCCAACGGTTGCTAGTAGAAAAGTAAGCTTACTGTCCCAATTTTCCCGTTCGTCCTCCCCAGCTTCCGGCCGAAAAATTGCTTTTCCTTCATTACTTCCGAGCTTACTACCCCCGCCCCCATTCCCTGTTTTATTCTGCAATGACAGGAAACATATAACATCGATTTGTTTCAATTAAAACACCTTGCGAAATTCGCACGTTCAAAATTAATAAATACAAACAAGTAATTATATTTATATTTGTTTATTCGAAGAATGGAAAAGCGACTGTAAGAAATTAGAAAAATTGTTTGTTAAAATTGTATTTAAAAAAAAATGAAACATTGATATTTTCTGATATCAATGACAATTTATAAACATGTCTTAAAAAATGGTACTTTCAATTTTTTTATTTGTATTCACAGTATAAAACTACCATTCTGAATATCTTATAAATTATGGAAGCTGTTGAAGAAATTATGAAATCAGCGGGAAGCAAGAAAGGGTGGAAAGTTTTTTTCTAGGTGCAGTCGTTTCGCACCTTTTCGCTAGCTTCCACAGTTTTCAGGGTGGTAGCCTTTATTGACCTTGTGTTTCAAAAGATTAATAAAATACTAGTTTTTAATATACGATACCTTTGTGTTAGGACTGGAGTCCTCAAAGGCTGCGTTCGTGGCCCCATAATTGGCAGTGGTGATGTTCTTTCTATTGTCCACCACTAATCTCCCTCTCATTTCTTTCATTTCGAGCTTGTCGATGCTTTTTTGGGGCTTTAAGTCGCGAGAGCTTTGCCGACGGACGAGATGGGCCGTGTTCGCCATTCTTCCCTTTTATTTTGCGACCACGGTTTTTTCTTTGCAAAGATCAAACAGAAATACCACGCGCGCCTGTGGACTCCATCCTGTCTGGATAAAAGCGCTATTATTATAATTATGTGCCATTATTACGCAAAAATATGTTACGGATAAAATATGTTCGAAGAACATTCGTAGACGTTTGAAATGAAATACACGAGTAAAATTCAGGTGGTTAAACCTCAAAGTTAAACCTCAAATTAAATATAATATTCGTATTTAATATCCGATATTAATATGTGTTTTTATGTAGTTCTACGAAGTTTCAAGCGTATCTCTTCGGAATAATTAAATTCGAACGGGTTCAGCTGTTCAAACAAATCATATTAAATTGTGCATAATGAAGATGCTAAAAGGCATTTTGTAATTTTGATATTTTATCAAATTTTCATAAGATGGATTTTAAAAGTCTATAATTTTTATTATTAAAAGTTCAAGGTATTGTTGTCATTTAAGGTTACGCTTCAGTACTTTTCACGTTTATCGATCAAGATTTTTCGACGTATAAGATTTAAAATTTTACGATAGTATTGTTAATTCCGTCCAAGATTATTTCATAACGAAACACTTGCTTTGAAATTACCTTGACAGACATCGATAACTCGATTCGACAAAATAATGCAACAGAAAGAAAGGTGAAAGTCGATGGAAAGTCAAAGAAAAGTTTTAATAACAGAATAGCAAGAATAATTAGATATTAAAATGAAATGTTTATGTCAATGTCGACTCATAGCGTACGATAGTGAAAATTAATTGTAAAAGAAATGCTATGACAATTATGTAACAGAATTCAGCAGAAAAGTAAACAATAAGTAATAAAACAAATTGCACCTCGTTTTCTATAAAACACTGTTAAACCTTTTCTTTACAAATAAGAGAATTTAAAACACCTTGCAACATCGTGTTTTTCATCGATACGACAGTCACTCAGGAGGGAGAGATATTTGCCTTTCAGCTTTACTACGACCCTGACCTCCTACGCGAGAGATCTTGAGAGTAAATTACGAATTACTAAATACCCCGTAACAGCGCTAAAACGTGTCTTACATTACATTTTTTACTTTCATTTATCACTATCAGTCACAACCATTAAGAAAAGATTAAACAAATGAACGATTATAAAAAAAAGATGGATTAAATTTGGTGAAATCTCGACGGCGAAATCGTTGATATTCAATCTGTTAAGCTATCCGTTAATCAACGAGATGTTCAATAACACATCGGGTAATTCGACACGCGTAACATGTACTATAACTATTGTTCCCATTGACGTCATGGGCGCACCGATCAAATTCATCCCACATTGTTTGAACTTCGTAGACTGTTTTTTTGGGTATTAAAAATTCAATTTTTACGTACATCACGAAGAGAATTTAGAGTCGTTCCCGGAAGATTCAAACGGAAATCGGTTAGTACCGTTTACACGGGACGATTTTACGGAAGATGCAACGTGCACGAATTTTGCGATTAAAATTAGCGAAATGTAAGGATGATTTTTTAGTCACGAAAAATCGTAAGATCGCCACTGACCTGTTGGGGTGAGATAAAGAAAAGCGCTAGGGCCTCCTGATGGTACGAGGAGCAGTTAGCTACTGTGGCACCCTCTACTAGGATGGTAACTTTTGAAATCACGATATCCAACGGAATCAATAGCGAGCGCCGGCGCCCCAATGCCTCACTGTCCTACAGACCGGAATATACGCGAACCCTTTTTGTTAGGAGATTGGTCGATTATCGGCGAACCGATCGCAACAACCTAGTCAACAACCAATACTAATGATGTACACTCGGATGCAACGCTGGCTTCCTTTGATGTGGGCTTCCTTGATCAATTTCTGTATTTTCGAATAGTTAAATAGCTACATTCTTAAATGTTCGAATATTTGGAATTTTTACTTTTATTTCGATATTGAAATTTTTCTATTTCGCGTATTTAGAATTTATCTAATTTTTGGATTTTTGGGTTTTAAATTAGTGTAGGTGCAAATTTCTATTTAAATCTTTACATTTCTAAATTCTCGAATTGTTAGATTTTCAAATTTTCAAATCCTCATCTTACAAAATCCCTAAATATACAAGTTTTCAAACCCTCGATATCCCAAATTTCCAAATTTTCAAGCTAACAAGTTTCTACATTTTCAAATATTTCAAATCAAATTCAATTTTCCAAATTTTCAAATTTCCAACTTCTTAAGTATCTACATCTTCATGTACCCAAATCTGCAGGTTCGAATATTTTTCTAAATTTACGTATTTCCTAAATTTCCAAAATTTCACGTCATCATATTCCTAGATTTCTAATTTTTCAAACATCCAAATTTTCAAATTTTCTAATTTCTAAATTCCCAAATCCCAGAATCCCCAAATTTTGAAAACTCGAAGTCCCCAAATTCTTAGCTCTGCAAATTCTAAAATCCCTAGATTCAAATCTCCAGATCTTTAAATTCCTAAATATCTATATTTCCAAATCTCTAAATTCTTAAATTCTTGGATTTCTAAAACTCCAAATTCTCAAATTCCTAAATTTCTCAATTTCCAAATTGTTAAATCCTCAAATTCTTAGATTTCCAAATTCCAAAATCTCAAAGTCTGTAGATTTTTCAGATCTCCAAATCTCCATAACCCTAAATCCCTAAATTTCCAAATCTCTAAATTCCTAAATCCCTAGATCTCCAAGTTTCCAAATTATCAAGTACCAATATCATAGATTTCTAAATTTTTAAATCTCCAAATCCCTAGCCTTCTAAACCTCAAACTCCCCAAATCCCTAGATTTCCAAATGCCCAAATTCTAAAATCCCTAGATTTTTAGACCTCTAAATCTCCAGATCTCTAAATTCCTAAATATCTATATTTCCAAATCTTGAAATCCCCAAATTCCAAAATCTCAAAGTCTGTAGATTTTTCAGATCTCCAAATCTCCATAACGCTAAATCCCTAAATTTCCAAATCTCTAAATTCCTAAATCCCTAGATCTCCAAGTTTCCAAATTATCAAATACCAATATCACAAATCTCTAAATTTTTAAAACTCCAAATCCCTAGCCTTCCAAACCTCAAACTCCCCAAATCCCTAGATTTCCAAATGCCCAAATTCTAAAATCCCTAGATTTTTAGACCTCTAAATCTCCAGATCTCTAAATTCCTAAATATCTATATTTCCAAATCTTTAAATCCCCAAATTCCGAAATCCCAAAGTCCCTAGATTTTTCAGATCTCCAAATCTCTATAACCCTAAATCCCTAAATTTCCAAATCTCTAAATTCCTAAATCCCTAGATCTCCAAGTTTCCAAATTATCAAATACCAATATCACAGATTTCTAAATTTAAAAATCTCCAAATCCCTAGCCTTCCAAACCTCAAACTCCCCAAATCCCTAGATTTCCAAATACCCAAATCCTCAAATCCCTAAAATTCCTAGATTCCTAAATTTTCAAATCCCAAGTGACCGTTCTATTTTTAAGAATTTTGCAAGTAAAATTAATTGGGTGAGTACAAATTAACCTCTTTCGGTCGCAAACATTTTCCCTAGGGAAGACAAATTCGCCCTCGAATTTACTCTGTCTATGACGCTTTACCAGCGATCAAGCGACGAAATGTACGAAGACCGTAACTGACAGGATAACTGATGCATCAATCATTGAATTTGAAATGAAATTAAATATACGAGGCTGTTGTCTAGACACGTTATCACGGTCCATTATCCTGTCCATCTTCATAAGTATTTACAATAAACATTTGAAACGAGTTAAATAATAACGAGTCAATGAACTGGCAGTAAAAATTACACGTATTTCAAAATCCTAATGAATTAAATCTCGAATAAACATACATAAAATTTCTGTAATTTAGTAGGTTAATAATGTAATTTAGTAGGTTCGATGTATTGAGATTTTATCTGCATACGTAATTATATTGAAGATTCTTCTGCAAGATTAAGTAGAAGCATTTGACCTTTGCGAAAACTAAATCGATAACTAACACGTGTGTTTGAAAAGCACGTATGAAAAAACTCGATCGTGACACGCGTAATGCGAGGAAGAATTTTAATTTAAGTAACGAAGAACTTTTTCTTCTGTTAATACCAGTTTTGTCGTATGTAATTGCTGTTCGGTAAACGGTTGTTTTCTTCAATTACGGACTATTCACGTTACGGATCTGTAAGAGGAAGGGAGCTAACCAGTGACAGTAATGCAATAATCGGTAATATTGTTTCGTGTACACGTTCATTTCAATTAAACGATGTACGTTGCTGTCGACAGGCAACGATTACATTCTTATGATCGTATGTGACAATTTTATGAATACATCATGTTTTTTTTTGTAAATAATTTGAAAAATAAAGATCTGTATTGTGATATGTTCTTTTTATTTTGGTACTTCTGATTTTAAGGTAGTTTTGAAATTTTAAGGTATTTTTTAACCAAATGTCATTTAAATTGCAGTTTTTTAATAAATAATATATAAGAAATTTTAAGGTAATTCATAATCATCTGTCAATAGAAATGGACTTTGTTAATAAATAATAAATAGAAGGCATGTCTGTTGAATGGAAATTTAATTTCAATTTCAAAAACTTGATTTAATAGAATTTTATTAATGAATGATGAATGTAAAGATAATATGATGATACATAAATAATCATTTTTAAATTATTTATATATATTCTAAAATATATGATAAATATTATAATGTAAATAAAATATCAAATTAATTAGCGCAATTAGAGTAATAAATATAACAACGTCAATGTTATTAATAACGTTTTGTTTACTATACGCAAGTTCATCAGATGAACGATAATAACTATTCAAGTCAATTTAATGATTAATAAAATATTGCAATAAATAACAATTTTGAATTGCTGCTTGCTATTAAAATTTCTAAACATTTTTGTTGACGTTGTTGCTTCTGAAAAATTTTACGTAAATCTATTTTTCCAGTGTCAATGTGGACACTTTTATAAGAATTTATAAATTCACTTCACGACATTTTGATGTAATTTTGTTCCAATTTTGTAGTAATTGAACATAGTTTTTTTATTTCCCAGAAAAAAATAAGGCTACAGCTCTCTTTTTAAAGGTCAGCGTGTTAAACTTGTATAAAAAATTTCTTGATAACTTTCTAGTTTTATTCTAGATTTTACAGAAGGGTTGCACTGCAAATTATTTTCCTTCAAAACTTGAGAATGATGAATTTCGAGGTTTGTCAAAGAACTAATTGAAATTTTCGTTCAATAAGATTTGTCTGAAATCCTCAATTATATTAGATTGTACCAAAATCTTTTTATTGCCGTCACTCGGAAACGGAGGATTGTTTCAGTAGAAAATCCCGCTTTTAGTCAGACAAGTAGAACACGTCAGCGTACTCGACAGCCTTCGCTTGTAGCACATACCTCATGTGGATTATTATCCGTAATTGTATTTATAACAGTGTCGGGCATTGTTCAAGTAGTATATTCAAACAATTATTATCTGGAGAATGCTACTGCTTAAATATTTATTTAAACATATTTATTCGAAACAATTGTAAGGTAAATTATTTAAATATAAAATTAATACTTTAGATTGTTTCGTCGTTAGATTATGAAACGAAGTAAGATTTTATTTCGTATTTAAATCATTCTTCCAATATCTTCGAATATTTTTATACCAACGTTAAAACATTAATAAAAACATTAACATTATTTTTATTACATCAGATATACGGGTATGAGTGCTATAATAAAATCATTTAAATAATAGGAAATTCGTTCAAACAAAATATTAGATAATCTTACTATAATAAATTCATTTAATTATTTATATTATATTATTACTTATATTTGTATTTAGGTTATTTGATGCTTTATTTAAATGATTTAAATAACTCAAATAATCAATCATTTGAATTCTACACAAAATAAAGTTACTTTTTAAAATAAAAATAATAAATTGTTTGAAATAACTTTTTATTTTCATTTTATACCAAATATTTAGGTATAATTTATTGTATATGAATTAGGGTATTAAACATTTTTTGGTCGTCAATTACTAAATAAAAAAGAAATATTTGTATACAAAATTTTATCGTAGAATGTTTTTTTTACAGACTGATATACAGATTCGATAAAAGTTCAGCGAGTATTCTCTTTTATTAAGAACTGCGTGAAACCAAGTATTCCTGAAACAAATAATCAAAATTAGTCACAAAAATTATTAATTATAAATAAATACTTACGATCTATCCGTGCTCTTTTGTGTCTGTCTTCAACGAAGGACTTTCTCAAATTTTCAATCGTTTCTTCGTTTTTGTAATCCAACTCTTTAATACTTTGATTGATCAAAAGGTATCTACAATTTTTGTAAGTTCAAAAATAAGAGAGTGAGAACTGTATGACGTATTTGTGATTAAAGGATACATTTCGTGATAGTAATTAAAAGCATCAACGCCCCATTCTAAGAGTAAATTTAATCTCGGCCTGTAGGGCGTTCCATTAATTAATTGCTGCATTGTTTCTTCGTCCAGTGAAACTTTACTTCGAGCACTTTCTAAATTCCTCAATCGATTTTTAAGATCCTAAAATAATATTTCAATTAGTCATACAATCTAATTATAATCGTAACAAAAATTAAACATTTCAAATTTCGTAAACATTTTTTACATACTATTTTATAAATATAAAATCACTGATATTATTATAAATATAAAATTATAGATGCAATATTTTAATAATAATATTAAATTTAATAATTTAATAATGATAAATTAAATTATTATTATACTTTATATTAAATAAAAATAATGTAATAATAAATAATAATAAAAAAATAAAAAATAGTAAATAAAAATTTACATTAAATAATTTACATTTATATTTACAATAAATTAAATTATTATTATAATTAAAATTTACAAATAATAATACTTACAAATACAATGTATGTATATCTGTAAAGTATATGTAAAATAATATATTTATAATATCTATAATTTTGTATAAAATATTATGTTCATATCAATTATAATTTTATATGAAATAATATTATATAAAATATAATATAAAATATAGTATTATAATATTTTATATAATATTATTTCATATAAAATTATAGATGATATGAACAAAATTATAAATATTATAAATATATTATTTTACATATATTTTACAGATATACATATATTGTATTTGTAAATATGAAACAGTTAAAATATACGAATGTTTCTATAATTTCATAATTAGTACTAATATTTACTTGATAAAGAAATGGTTTAAAAAATTAGTAAATAACATTCGATGTACTTGATTAACATTATTGAAGCGTGTCAGAATATCCATAATTAATTCAAGCTCGTTGTTAATTCCCATAAGGATTTTAAAAATCAATCTTTCTCGCAATTCGTCCATTTTACAGAGTTCTGCGTCATCGACCTCTTTGCTGTAACAGAACGACATCTGACGGTAGAACAACGAAAACTCGATCGAAACTTACGGTTATCGAGTTTCTTCTCTAACAATCGTTTGTACTAAACACAGAAACCTGTCGTAGGTCCGTGAATAAGATTCAGAAAAAAGTGGAAAGTTGACGTTACCTTGTTACAAGTCGCAGTTGTTGTGATTGATTCTTTAAGGCTTGCAGAGGTCGTTCAGCTTCTTCGGACAGCTCTTTCCATTTATAGTCGACTTTCTCCAGCTGCGAGAAGTAATTAATCAAACATTTCTGCACTTCTTTTGCCATGTTTATTATAGGTTATTCCTGAAGGACTCCGTGTGTTCTTGTGGGGAAACCAGAGTGCGCTGAGTAATATAAATGTTATCGACACAAGAGAAATTAAAATAATCTTATTTTTTAAAATAAGTTGATGGATGTAACGAACTTCAATAAATGTGTATGGTTTCTGGTGCAATCAAAAACAGAATGAATCCATGTGAGAGAATCAGTCAAAAATATAGAACAAAATTTGTTCTTGTGCTTCACTTCCGGGAAAACTGAATTTGAACATTTTTTAAGTATTTGTAAAATGCTTATTTATAACGCGGAAAGTGACAGAGTAAATTTATGTTAATTCCAGTTAACTCAACAAATATAATTGAATAAATGTAATTAATAATATTGCTAGAGTGTGTTAACCTTCGTCAGTTATACATATTATTTACATGTGTTATTATCGACTGAAATCGTAGTATACATTAATATCTACATAAATAATATTATCAATAATGGCCGATAAATTTTAGTGATCAGATTTACTAATAATCATTGATCGTTAAATAAATGAAAATCTTACCGCATTTGTTATTTTTCATGTTGTGAACAAATTTTTGTACAAATACTTCAAAAATTGAGTTTTTTGCATATTTTGCAATATTCTTGCAGAAAATGAAATTGCATTCGAACAAGTTTTGTTAAAGATTTTCGGTTTATTTTTTCCTGTAGGTTCACAACTTTTTTGGTTGCACTGCAAGATCGATAAAACCCTGTATTTGCAGTTTTATAATAAAATGATAATTATAGAAAAAAGCTTTTACGTAATTTGTGAAGATTTGTTATGGAGATTTTCAAAGCGTAGAATATGAGCTAATTTTAGATGGATCGCGATAAACAATAAAATATGGAATATCTAAAAATAGTGTGACGATGTTTTTTATTCAACTTCCTCTCCTTAGCCATCTTAAAATATGTATTGTAAACAATAATGTGAAAAATATCTGTTTTTGACAGTGAAATTTTGGAACTGGAATTTTTAAAATTTAAAGAAATTTTTTTTTATAGTTAAACGTAGTGGTTTTGAAATTGTGAAACTCTGAAATCTGACGGGTTTGGAAATTTTTAAGTTTTAAAATGAAAAATTTGAAATTTTTGAAACTTGGGAATATGGGAATTTAGGATTTGGGGAATTCAGGGGTTTAGAAATTTGGGATTTGGAAATTTGGAAATTGGGGAATTTAGAGATTTGGAAATTTGGTATTTGGGGAATATAGGGATTTGAAAATTTAGGAATTGGGGAATTTGGAAATTTCAAAACTTGGGATTTGGGGAATTTAGGGATTTGGACATTTGGAAATTTGGGAATTTAGGGATTTGGACATTTGGGAATTGGGGAATTTAGGAATTTGGAAATTTGGGAATTGAGGAATTTAGGGATTTGGGAATTGGGGAATTTAGAGATTTGGAAATTTGGGAATTGGGGAATTTAGAGATTTGGAAATTTGGGAATTGGGGAATTTAGAGATTTGGAAATTTGGGAATTGGAGAATTTAGAGATTTGGAAATTTAGGAATTTGGGAATTTAGGGATTTGGACATTTGGCAATTGGGGAATTTAGGAATTTGGAAATTTGGGAATTTAGGGATTTGGGAATTGGGGAATTTAGAGATTTGGAAAATTGGGAACTGGGGAATTTAGGGATTTGGACATTTGGGAATTGGGGCATTTAGGAATTTAGAGATTTGGGAATTGGGGAATTTAGAGATTTGGAAATTTAGGAATTTGGGGATTTTGTAACTTGGGATTTGGGGAATTTAGGGACTTGGAAATTTGGGAATTGGGCAATTTAGGGATTTTGAAACTTGGGATTTGGGGAATTTAGTTTAGTATTTGAAGTTTTGCTAATTTTTTTATTATTAAAACTATTTTGAGACTGTAAAAAAGTTAAAAACCACTAGCTGAAAATATAGTCATATAGAAAACTATCTAAAAAATATTTTAGAAAATTCTTGTATTTTATCAAACATAAATAAATTGTACATTTTGTTATTAATGAAATTATCCAAAATACTCTTCGCCTTTGTAATTATAATTTCTCATTTCTCTTTTACACTATGTCATGAATTCGCAGTATTAAATAATTATTCTTTAAACAATTATTAAAAACAAAATGTGTCTATTTTTAATGATTGTCGTTTGAGACAATCTAAATATTTCTTTATCTAAATTGCAAGTATGAAAACAGATCCAAACAGCCTTCTATCGTTTCAATGTTTCCACTCACTGTAGTTGAACTTTCATTTCAAGCAATAATTTCTAACGTCTCATTGCTTTTAAAAATATTTTAATGTTTTTACTCATTGTCGGAAGTAATTTTACTTCTTGAGCACTTTCTAGTACAAAAAATATGAGCCTCGTTATTTGAGGGTCGTTAATCATCAAGCAATATCTTTATTCCGTGATACAGCGTGTTATAATTATTGAAAAATTCATTATGTGTTTAGTCTCGATAATATGTATATTGAACATTGTATATGCATACATGGTATTAAACTACTTATGTTATCAGCAACGAATAAATCTTTACTGCCGACTAATTACGAGATATCTTCATACATTATTTAATGATTTGATATAGTTTATTTAATTAATAAAGTTTTAGATTATTTATCCCTATCATTTACTGTTTACTGTTACTAAACACAGTATACACTTAAACAGACACTTTGATTGTAACAAAAAATCGAAAATTTGTTATTATTTTTCGTGTAGGTTCATAATGTAATTATATATTTAATTCGTAGGATCATAATGTAATTATATATTTAAAATTATAAATTATTATTAAAATCATTATAAATTTAACAATAACATGAGCTGTAAATTTTATCATAAATTTCACTTCAAAATAGATCGAAGCTGCGATTATTTCTTTTTAAATTGTTCATATTTAAAAAATATGGGGTAGTGAAAAGTTTAAACCTTACTAATAAATGCACGATAAGATAATTTTATATGAATATTATAAAGTATGTTAGTGGAATAAGCAAAATGGTACAAGTCTATGTTTTTTTATGTTGCAAACCAGAAATTCATAAAGTATCTTTTTCGAGACAGGAAACGATCAAAGAAAGTAGAACAGAAAAGTGTAACATTCTACTGGTCTACTTTGTGGTAGACTCTAATAAAAAGCAAGTTACCAAGAGTAATATAACACCAAGAGGTGTCAAAAGACACCTTTCAAATTTTAACTTAAAATTGTTCTCTAAGTTTCTCCACGATTCATTTTTTGACTTTTCATACAAAAGTTGTTAAATTTAGCGATATCATTTTCTTTCAGCACATCCCAGATCTGAAGATGTGCATATGCTTATTTCTACCATGAGGTCTTTTGACACCTTAAGGATTTCAGTGCCTAGTTTTAAACCATTTTACATATAAATATCAACGCCATTTTACAGCATCCATTATAATCAGATTAGAGAATCCCGAATTCAGTTGCAACGGAAAATACAGGAGTTGCAGCATAACTTTGATATTCGCTTATTTCCCGCCATGTTGCATTTTAGTACACCGCTATATTTATATTTTGTAGATTGATGAATTAAGCTAGAATTTAGTGATAATCTGTAATATAAACACATCAATGTATCAATAATATTCCGCAAATTATCTACATTTAATTGGTAATTTGAAATCCAACGGTTTTGGCAATTTGCATTCGAATGAAAAGATGTCAAGACACCTTTTGGTCGAAATATGTGATAACACATATTTGAATTAATGATAACACACATGTGAATGTATTAACATTCAATACTTAATCAGATATCTTTCATTAATTGTGAATAATTTAATTACATTCTTTAGTTGACCATAAAACTGTTTCTCTAAGCACCATGGAAATTTGTAAGGAAAAAAGGAAAATTGTAAAAGAAAATCTTATTTACTTAAATTATAATTAATTTTATACCGTAATTGTAATTAAAGAATTTTCATTTCCAATGTGAAGAGATGAGATCAATTTTATACTCAAAAGGAAAAATATTTTATAAAATGCGTAAATGATAATTTAATAAAGAAGGTAAGACGAATAATTATGTACTAAAATTTTTTACGTTTTGACCTTAATTATTATTTTTTAATTGCTATGATAATAATGATAATATGCTTCGAAAATATTAGCAAACTTTACGAGTATGTTGTGAGGCGATCATTTTGTTTCGTACTAAATATTAATATTCGAAAATGGTAGCTTTGACCTAGAGTAAAATTTCAATTACGTGAATAGAACCGTCACGTTGTTTAGAAAGAACATCAATGTTTAAAGTTGTAGAACTTTAAAAGAAAAGATAACAGCAACCTTCGATGTTTAACTATACTTCAGTATAGTTATACTTTACCTCTTTGTTATGTTACAGTAGTCCGTGAGGTTATGCTAAGTCAAATATTTTTTTGTAGCGATTTTATTTTATAACTAAAGTAAGCAGTAATCATTTTGAATTTATAGAAATTCATTTAAAGATTTAATATTTTATGAAAACTTATTTACAAATTTAAATATTGTCATGATTTAACTTCATATTATCACGTTTCTTTCTAATGATAAATAATTTGCAATGATGAAAATTTTCACTATAAAAGTTAAAATTATATACAATCCTATGTATTAAAGTTATATACAATCTTATATACAATCGTGATTATTAGGTAGTCTATTTTTTATATTAAACAATATATGAATTTTTCATATATAACAACGTGTATGTTTAAAAATATACGAATGAATACTCATTTAAAACATTAGTATTTTAAATTTGTATTTATATCTACTTGAAATGTTTATTTTAAGTAACATGATTGACTATATTTAAAATATAATATACGTTTAATGAAATATAAATTGAACCTTGAATTTAGCAAGTGGTTATACTGAAGTTATTATTAGCCCTTTAAATTTTAAACTAAAAACTACTAAAAGGTTATTTTGATGGAGTGCTTCGTGTTCTAGAAACAAAGTAAGGTAATTGTATGCTAATTTCCGATAGTTCTAATTAAATTTAATTGTTGAGCAGTCGCTTATTAGGTTCGTGACGAACGCTACTGAAAGACGTTCAATTATCAGACGCGAGCTTGAATAAACAGAAAAGTTATAGATTCATATGTGAATTTAAAGTAGGAAACATTTTATTTTTCGTTGGAGATATGCATAAAATTGCACCGTCATTGAAAATAAATTGTACAGGAAAATTGTTTAACATTCCATTTTACAAATACCACCTCTACAGTCAAAAAAATGGTATTATTAACTTGTTATTAATTTTCAAGTTCGAAGATATCGTTTAAAAATATTAGTATAGGATACAATAATACAATATTACATTTTTAAGCATTTAATTATTATATAATAGTAAGTATTTCAGTCTTCGTTGTATAACTTCTCAAGTAATTAATTACAGTATTTTAAGTACTAGTAATTATTAATCTTGAAATTCATTATTTATTTGCCAGATAAAATAAAAACATGTGACATGTTATTTTACCTTGCAGAATCCAAAGAAAAGAATTAATTCATTTAAAAACATTCTACAAAAGCTTGTTTTCATCGAACGATTAGTAATGGGAATTCCGTCATTATTATTCTGAATTACTCAATTGTACATCGATAAATTTTGTAAATCAGTCACGTTTTATTAAAATGAAAGAGAGGGGGGCGCCAGACGGCCTATAGCCGTCCCTGGCACAATTACCGCTTTGCTTGCACAAGTAGGTTAGACGGAGATGACCGACTGTTGGGATTAGGAAATTTTGAAAATTAGTATTTTGGAGACTTCAGAATTTGAAGAATTGGATATTTAAAAATTAGGAGTGTAAAAGTGTGGATATTGAAGATTTGAAAATTTAAGATACTTGGAATTATTAAAATTAAAAAATTGCGAAATTTGAAAATATAATTGGGAATTGGAAGATTTGGGAATTTGAGAATTTTGGAATTTGAAAATTTAGGGGTCTGGAAATTCGGGTACTGGAAAATCTGAGAATTGGGAATTTAGTAATTAAGGAATTAGCGAATTCGAGAATTTAGAAATTTCAGAGTTTGGAAATCTCTTAGTATAAGAATTCCAGAATTGGAAAATTTGGGAATTTGGAAATTTGAGAGTTTACGAATTTAAGAATTCGGATATTTGGAAATCGAGGACATGGACATTTAAAAATTCCGTTATTTCGGAATTTTTAAATACTTTATTTATTAAACATCATATAATAATATTGTATAATAATACCGATATAATAATAGTAATTAACTTCTCACATGAATATTAATAAATTCCGTAAATTCATCATATTTCATAAAATCTAAAGAGAAAGGGGCGTGAGAGATCGTATATTCGTCCCTGACACTTCCTCGTGCGGTTTCGCTCGCACAGGGGGAGTTCGACGGAGATGCCCGAAGGAACTTTCGACAAGGCGGCATGTTGCGCACGCATCTGACAGTACCCCTTGCGCGCTCGGTAGGGTTCGGTAACGGTCGGAGTACGTTTGGCCGGTTCGTTCGGAGCGCGAGCACAGTAGACCGCCGACCGACAACCCCTTCGCGTGCGACAATGTTGCGTTGCGGCTGATTAAACCCCCTTTTTTTTTCTTCGCGGTTTTTTTATTCTCTATCTCGTCTGGAAGGTTGTTAACAGTGCAAGAGTCTCGAGATATTTCACCGAAAACGTTCAGCACTTGCCGACACGTTATTGACGTTTTGCAGTAAGCAGTGTGTGTCACGTCGGGCCGTGTTAAGTCACATTTCAGCCTTTCGTTTCGTTTTCCCTTTACCCTCTTTCTCTCTCCCTCTATCCCTTTCCCTCCGTTGAAAAAATATGGCTGAAGTCAATGGAAAGATGCGGAACAAACACGAGGACATTGATGCTGCGTCCCTCGGCACTGACATACTGAATCCCTTCGTGCATCGTCTCGAGCTCGACACAACCTATGACAAGCTCAAGGTTAGTAGCTCTCCGAATTTTCTCTCATACGAAAATCATCCCGGGATCGATGCTCGCGCGGCTGAGTGTTTTTTAGAGTTGACCGAGGGCGGGGCGGGGAATTTGATCGCGACCGAAACATGCACGTCTCTTTTCTGTTAGACAACCACCATGCCTTGTGTGTAGACGAGTTCCTCGTAAAAATAGAACGTATATTTACCCGTTTGTTCTACCGATGCTCGTGTTGTCCGTTCCAGCGCTGGACTCTATTTCGTCAACATTTTCGGGAGGGCATCGCGGACAGTTACGTAAAATCGGAGTCGCTGGTGCAACGCGAAGCATTTCGACAATTGACTCGAGAAATTATTTGGGGTTGATAGTCGACTTACAATGGTATATTCGTTTCGTTCGAGAAATATAGTTCGTAAGATACTTTGGCGTTGATATTAACACGCTGGTGACCATGAATATGGAACATCCATATTGATGTATTACTGAATACATCGTTTTACGTAATATTTTCATTAATGTGCCCCTGGTCAATTTTTGAACGTAAAAAAGAAACGGAAACAAGAAATATCGGAAGTTATTTATCGCATTATTCGAAATGTTGAAGGTTTATTTACTACGCAAAGATTGTCAGTGTTTTACTAGTATATTTTGCTTAGCATGAATGAAGTATTTATGTTTTATTTAAAATAACGCAGACACCGGATAGTTCGCTAAAACTCCGTAAGGGAGGAAGTGATTGACTCTCGCGTGAAATCGATAACCGATGTATGCATAATTCGCATAGGTTGTAAAATGACGAGTCAGTTACATAAAAATGAGAATGAAATTGTTGACAAAGAAAGTATTTATATTATCGAATGTGCAAGCGTCTACCACGTGGTTTGTGACTGATCGATGATTTCATCGATCTCGTTCGGTAGCCAACGACGTATCGATAGTTCGTGCTACTCGTGATATGCGTTGACGTGACGATAACGCCGAAATATTCTTTTGCCCGACACGTGTGCTAATTAAGCCGTCTACGCGTTCGTTTCGCAGCTACGTGCGAGCGCATCACTTAAACACGCTCTGAAATGCATCTTTTGAAAGGAGATTTGAAAACGTGCCGGCTCACACGTTTCTTTTATAATGTTGATCGCATTTATTCGTGATCACCATAGAGCGTGAGAATAACATACACTGAGATTCCTTTGACGCTGTTGTTTTGAGTTATGTTTTTTATTCGCTACTATTTCTTTTCTTTTGAGGTGGCTGTACCGCGATAGACAATTTCAAAAATTGTAATATGGGGAAATATAAAGGAAGAAATATTACTTAAAGTGGTCCTAATTGAAACAGTGTTCAAAAGTTAGGGCAGTGGTAAATTTGACAGATGAGGTTATTGTGGTAAAAAATGGCGGTCAATAATATAAATAATAATATAAATAATATATATAATACAATATAATATCATATGCAAAGTCAGTAAAGTATTACAACATAAAATAAGCAAATAATATAAATATTTTTCATGTAATAATTAAAAATTTACCTTTAGCAAATATTTTACCTATATTTGTCAAATATGATTTAAAATATAATTATCTTAGTTTTGGTACGATTAACCTTTTCGAAAGGTCACTAAAGTGTTGTTTACATTCGGTTGGGTTTAAAAGAAATTTCATAATAAAGTGAGTTTGTAATATTACCATAATATTATTAAGATTTATTCGTATTCGTATTACATTTCATGTTTACACAAAGATTATGTGTGAAGTTTTTGGTTTTACAGAAAGCGTGAAATCTCCGTTTCTCCGTGTTGCAAATACGATACAGAAAATAATGCGCTATTAAAATTTCAAATACGTATTATTTTAATTTAAATTGTTTAAATAGAAACAATTAGTTTATTGCTACATTCTTATTATTGAAAGTGACATTCTTATTATTCTTTAAATTAAATAAATCACAGAGGGAAGAATTAATACGTTATCTACTTGTCGCAGTGAAAATCAATGTACATAGTATAGCACATTATCATATCATCAATGACATCGATTGAAATCTCTAATTTGACACCTTACATTATCAGTATATAATTAATGACATCTATTCAGACCTCTTTACACTGTTTATTTTTCTTCCGTTAATTATTTGAATATATTAAATTGGTGTTGGTTAGCAGTGACCGTCACAGTAATTAACGTGTTAAGGAACCCTTTTACGGTGGATAACATTACGGAAATAAACAATTATTTATAGCAAACTGTGGATATGCAAAGCAATAAAAAGATAAAGTCTTTAACTAATTCTTCACAATTTATCTATTGTATCGAATGCAAATATGACGATAAATTGAATGAAGGTATTTTGAAAATTTTTATTCACTGTTTAAAGTACATACTTATTAACCGAAATTTTTAAAACTCCAAATTTCATATTACAAAAATTCTAAATTTCAAATTCCAAATTCCAAATTCCACATTTCAAATTCCAAAAATTCCAAAAATCCCAAATTCCAAATTTCAAAAATTCCAAAAATTCCAATTTCCAAATTCCAAAAATCCCAAGTTCCAAAAATTCTAAATTCCAAATTCCAAAAATTCAAAATTCAAAATTCAAAAAATTCCAAATTCCAAGAATTCCCAATTCCAAAAGTTCCAAATTCCAAATTCCAAATTCCAAATTCCAAAAATTCCAAATTCCAAAAATTCCAAATTTCAAAAATTCCAAATTCCAAAAATTCCAAATTCCAAATTCCAAAAATTTCAAATTCCAAAAATTCCAAATTTCAAAAATTCCAAATTCCAAAAATTCCAAATTCCAAATTCCAAAAATTTCAAATTCCAAAAATTCCAAATTCCAAATTCCAAAAATTCCAAATTCCAAAAATTTCAAATTCCAAAAATTCCAAATTCCAAGAATTCCCAATTCCAAAAGTTCCAAATTCCAAATTCCAAATTCCAAATTCCAAATTCCAAAAATTCCAAATTCCAAAAATTCCAAATTCCAAAAATTCCAAATTCAAAAAATTCCAAATTCAAAAAATTCCAAATTCAAAAAATTCCAAATTCAAAAAATTCCAAATTCAAAAAATTCCAAATTCAAAAAATTCCAAATTCCCAAAATTCCAAACGTCAAATTTAAAAAATTTCAAATTTCGAATTTCAGAAATTCCAAATTTCTTGTTGCAAAAGTTCCAAGTACCAAAAATTTCAGGTTCCCAAATTTCAAATTCTGAAATTAAAGAACCTCCAAATTCTAATTGTATTATAAAGTTTAGTCATCATATCACGTTTTTACCAACTTATCGACATTCTCTATATACATGTTTCAAATCGTAAACAAACATACATTCTTATATTCTTTCGATTTCCACTATAAAGATGCGTCTTTATAAGAATGTTAATTCAACATAATTCCACTAACAACAAACGTATATTTTACATTCGTCATCCACATATGTCTTAAATGAGATAGTATTTTGAGTGTACAACACGTGTGTGACATGCGTGAATATTGCAACAATTTGAGCGGCATTCACCATTAGGTACCGTTAAATCTGATGCTTACGCTACGCTGAATTACATGATGCATAGAAGAAAATGAATGGGCATATTTCTCCGAACAAGAACGTTTGTCTTGGTCATAATCTGATAATAAAAATAGCACGATGATGTGTACGTGCACAAGTGTTTGCACACACGTTGTGCCAAAGATAAGACATCCTTTTACAACATCATCCGAAATTGCTTCGGTGATAACGAGGTGCTGGAATTTGATATCAGTTCGACACAATTGGTGAAATTTACTCGCCGTTATGTCGCATTTTACATAATACGTAGATACTATAAGCATTACATTCCCGATTATTGAATTACTGTTGTAATATATTATTTCGTGTTTCGTAATATCACACGTGTTCGTGGTAATTTAATTAAGCTTCACTATGCGGGAGTAATTAACATCTTCTGCAAAATGTGCTTAAACGAATTTTATAAAAGACGAATATTATAAATTCTTCTTTTTACTATATCTGTTATAAGAGACAAATTGTGTGTCTTCTTAGAATTTTACAACAATTTCTAATGTAATTTAGAAACTTGATGAACTTTTTAGTTTTTCTAGGTGCTTCTTTTGTAAGAATAGTTAATATTTTCTAGTAGACATCATTACTGTTATAAGTTCAATTTTAATTCAATTATTATAAATATTAATACTAATTAATTTTGTACGTTACTATTATTTAAATATTCATTATATTCATTATTATATTTGAATTTTTATTATTATTTTTGCACTTATCCCAAATAAAATTTAACAATAATTTCCTCAAAATCAGTATATTTAATACATTATTTAAAAAATCAATATTTATGGTTGAATAATTCAATACAAATTTTTAATTTTAATTCTTTATTCATTTTAATTAATTTTAATTCTTTATTCATTTTAATTAATTTTAATCAATTATTCATTTTAATTTTATTTAATCAGTATGCCTAAAAATTGGTACTAAACTGATTAAGTCGATTTAAGTCACTGTACAGAATCCATCAAAAAGATGGAGAAAATTTTAATAAACCACGCTTAAAGAGAAGCAAATAGTTGACAACGATAATGAACGTCTCAGTGATATTAATGACTCCTGTTAATGACTTTATTAAAAAAAAATCCGTTACTATGGATTAGTTTCTAACAACGAGTATCTTTATTATGCGGCTTCTGAACGTAAACTCCTCCTTCGGCTACGCATTTAAATTGAACTTTCTCTAAATGAACTGAACTGATACCGGATCTGAAGTAACCTCAAATAGCCTTTATACAGAAAAAACATCGTTGCTTATTACTTTGGATTTCAATAAGTACTTTTCTACAAATACAGGTGACCTTTCGTTAGCCTTTGTGTGGCCATTGCGGTGATCTTATGTAAGAGTAACTTGAGAGTAACATAAGATGATACTACAATAGAAATCTATTTCATCCGCACAAAATTGATCACGGATAATCATTGATGAAATAATTTACTATTATCTCGTCTGAAATGTAACATTTATTTTTTATGAGTTAATAGTTAACGATTTTATACTTATTGTATTTTTTATATTTATACACACAATTAACAAAATTTATTGTTATCTCATTTGAAATGTAACATTTGTTTTTTATGAGTTAAACATAGTTAACGATTTTGAACTTATTTATTGTATTTTTTATATTTATACACACAATTAACAAAATTTACTATTACCTCATTTGAAATGTAACATTTGTTTTTTATGAGTTAAACACAGTTAACTATTTTGTATTTATTTATTGTATTTTTTATATTTGTAGACACACAATTAACAAAATTTACTGTTACCTTATTTGCAGTGCAATATTTATTTTTGACGAGTTACACGTATTTAATTATTTTATATTCATTTACTTTATCGTACTTTTTTGTATTTAGGGACGGGTAATTATTAATAAAATAATTTACCGTGACCTTACCTGAAATATATTTATTTTTTATATTTAATTATTTTGTTGTATTCTTTTTTACATGGACAGATAATTATTTTATCAATTCATCGCCACATCATGTAATATTTATTTGTTATAAATATAATTAACAATTTTGTATTTATTTACTTTACTGTACTTATTAATATTTATTCAAAGTTAATTATAGATAAAATAATTTATTACTCAAAATGTAAAATTTATTTTTTAGAAAACATAGTTAACAGTTTTGTATTTGTTCTATATTACCAAATACGTTTTGTATTTCTTTAATTTATCAAGTACCTTTTGCGTTCTATTATATATTATTATTTTATTTATATTGTGATATTCGTAAGAGTTTCGTTTTATTTCGTATATGCAAATATAACAGACCTTGAATTTCACATGAAGTCACAAAAATTCCATTTTTATATACATTTTTATTGTATATTGATGGCCGAATAGCAGAGGATACTTTTGAGTATACTAGGACAATTAAGTAGGTTAATTATACCTTCCATTTTTTTTATTATACGCAACTTGATGTACGACTATCAAAACTCAATTAGGACTGCTAGTCAAGGACTATTAAAATGAAACTAAAAAAATATCTTGCATCTCTACATATAAATGATATATACATATGATACATGTGTGTATAAATATAGCTATGTCTCTTGTTTCCAATCAGTGATATATTTTTTCATTTTCAATTAGAAATGTATTTCTTCATTTTCAATTAGTGATATATTTTTCATTTTTAATCACTGATATATTTTTTTATTTTCAATCAGTGATATATATTTCTATTTTCAATTAGTGATGTATTTTTCATTTTTAATCAGTGATATATATATTTATTTTCAATTAGTAATATATTTTTCATTTTCAATTAACGATATAACTTTCCATTTATCATTAGTGATATATTTTTCATTTTCAGTTGAAGGTATCTCATTTGTTACTATTGATCTGTCGATTACAATTAAGTATTGCATCACAGTGATACGAAATGCATATACACAAAGAGTGTGTACATATATCTAAGCAATATTGAATTTCGAAGCCTTAACTATCGTTTCGGTTGGAAAAGAAATCTCTTTAAGTATTACGAACAAGTCTGATGCCTGCATGTTGCATTGTCTCCATGATATGCTTTTCTACTTACAGTTACTTCCTGCAAAGCAATTTTATTACGAAAATCAACATAAACCGTGTAATTGCTATGAGACATGATAAATTACGATAATTAGGACTATTAAATCTACTATAAATTTACAAAAAAGCGCTAAATAATTTATATAAATATATAAATAGTATATATAAATTTTTTAATTATTATTGTATTACACGAAGGCTGAGCCTGTTGCATTCTCAAGCAAAATTCATTCTACTTAATCGTGAAAGTGGAAATATTCATTTCGTAAATCGACTTTTAATAGAATGTGTGTATTGATCAAGAGCCTACTGTTCGTATAAAAAAGAAATACTAAAATCAATTATTAGAGATACTATATTTAATTACTAAAATTTATTATTAGAAATTACTAAACTTTATTATTGGAATTTATTAGAAGTAAATTTTTCATTAGAATTTATTACTAAAAATATTATATTCTCTCATTAAAATTTATTATTGGAAGTAATTGAATACTTATATTACATTTACTGTACTTATTAGATTTATTATATTTGTTATATTTATTCTATTTATTGCATTTATTGCATTTATTGCATTTGTTGGATATTTGCATTTATTGCATTTATTATACTTATATTGTATTTATTACATTTATTATATTTATTATACTTATATTGCATTTATTGCCTTTATTTCATTTATTACATTTACTGTATTTATTATACTTATATTGCATTTATTACATTTAATACATTCATTGCATTTATTGCATTTGTTGCATTCATTGCATTTATTGCACAGTAAATTTTATTTATCTTATTTATTTCATAAATTTGATCAATTCTATTTCATTCATTAAATGAATAAAATTAATTAAAAATTTTATTCATTTTAATAAAATTAATTTTATTCGTTGAAATTAAAAACTTGAAAATTGTACTAATATTTTAACAATTATACATTAACGAACATAAAAATAAAAGCAGCAATAATCTGCAATTCAAATCGACTAATTTTTAATAGTATTAATAAATTGAAGTTAATTAACAAAATAAAGTTGTTTCACCTTTACCGCATTGCTGTATACTTCCTAATACGATAAATTTACACAATTTTGGATCGATATTGACTTATATCAACAACGTGGAGACGAAAATTCAAACGAAATTGTGCGGAGATGCCTGCAGCACTACACTGCTTTTCACTTTTTACTCTGACCTAGTTTCATTTTCTTGAACGTGTACAGAGGATAGAAATGACCGAAAGAACTTTCGCGGTAAACACGACTAACAACATGTAGGATTTAGACTTGTTATCGATAAAGTTGTGTTAGTAAAATATCGTTAAGTCGGCAAAAATGAGCGATGTAAAACGGCTTGGATAACAATTCTCTTCAATTTTCACCGGGAGAGGAGCAAGTCTTTCGCCGAGGCGAAATGTGGGTCATAAGTACATAGAGAATCCACTCTGTGGAACGTATTCTCTACAAACAGTTAAAATAGGAGCAAAAACATATTCAACATTTTCCTTAACGGAAATCATTTCTTTGAAGTCCGTATTTCACAAAATTCAACTATTTCATTATTTGTTACCTTGACACTTGTAATTTTTAATATTCTAGTAATATGTGCTACATATGAAGAATTACGTTCAAGTTAAAAATTTGTCAGACTTCGTCGTTTAAAAAATTTAATTAATACAACGTTAAAGTTAATTTTTGTATACTTGTTGTGCAAGAAATTTAATTAAAATAACGTCAAAAATGACGTTGTGCCTTCTTTTATTTTTGTCGTTTAAAAAAGTATTAAATCGTAATGAAGGTTTAATTAATTCAATGTTGAAAATGACTGCAATGTACAATACTGCAGAGTTAAAATACAATAAAAGCACTCTTGTTAACAAATTTGAATATAACGTTAAAAATTGTATTAAATATGTTGCAAATTCTTGTTACATTTATTATTTAATCATCAAAAATGTATACGTTGCAACACCGACTGCAACATTGTAGCGTTAAAATTGAAATTAAACGTATCGTCACATTTTCAAGAATCTTCATCTCCGTATGAAGTGCTGCTGTATTAGTTACATATTTTAATATTTAATTCAATAAGAGGCGCTTCACCCTTCTCTTTACACCTCTGCTCCTGAATAACATAGTCTATCTCTAACATAACTTAACTTGATTTCTATTTTGAAATAAAAATCATGGGAAATAAAAATGTGGTTAAGGTTAGGTTAGCTTAGGATATTTTTGGAGATGGACTGGATCGGTTTTGATCGGTTTCAATACCGAAGTATGTAACTAATATAGCAGTATTTCATGCGAAGAAATGTACGTTGGGGTTAGGTTTGGTTAGGTTTGAGTGTTTTTAAACGTTGGGGTGCAGATGGGAGGTGCTACCCTGTCCTTCGTATACATCAACTTCGATACCAAAATATATAACTAACATAAAAACATTCCGACTTTGAGTTAAATTAGGTTAGATATTTTTCGAATGAAACCCTCCTGTAGGATACACGGAACTGTTTATCAGCTCAATCTATGGAGAAGGCGATATAATAAAAACTTGCGATATAACAAAAACTCTGTATATAAATTGTTCAGAAATTTTATTCATCTAATGAATCTAATGGATAGAATGAACTTATCACATTAAAAAATTGTAACTACAGGTTCATCATAATTGTACTGTTTTCTTAAATAAATTTAAAAATAAATAGTTTTTTAAAACTAAACCCATATTTAATTTGGCAAACTTTTTTTCTTAATAACTTTTTATTAAACAGAGTGGCGGTCAAGTTACTAGGAAGAACTCAGGGAACTGACCTCTGTGATGTGTGTCAAGGTTAAGGTCGCAGCAGAGACTCCTGCTTAATATACTTACCTCGCAAACTATTAAAATTAACGAAGGTCGTGTTTTTTGTCAGTTTTAATTAATCGCAGTTCTTCGATGAAATTTTTAGTGTGATTCAATCAAATTTACAATAACTTTAATTAAATCTACAATTACTGTATAATTTAATCAAATTTACAATTATTGTATAATTTAATTACATCTACAATGATTGTCTACTTGAATTAAATCTATAATAGATACTTTTTAAATTTTCGTTAGAATCTCGCGAAAAAGGTTTTGAAAGTGACCTTTGCTATTTGCTACGAGATTCGGACTAATTGCAATTTTTACAAAACGACGGAAACACGTCCTCTAGTAAAGTAATTGTTCTAGCTTCTCAAGAAACCTCAAGTCCGTTTCAAATTTAGAAAAGTTATTCTCTTTTACAGATTATGTGTCTTTTCGCCCCAATAAGTTTTAGTGTTTCGTATTAAATTTACATGCATATTCGTTATTTCTTTAAAGGAGCTTTACAACTGTTCTCACATAAAAAGATTTGAATTTTACCGCCATGCGGGGTTCGGTTTAGATCAATATGGCGGACCACTTTTCGATCACTCCGTTGAGGATTACTAATAAAATAATTATCAATAAAATGATTACTAATAAAATGAATAAGAAATAATAATTTATTAATAAATAATAATAACAAGGTATACATTTGAAAGAACGTCCAAATTAAATATTCGATACGATGAGCTATTGACAAAGGTTTTAGCTGCAGAAATATTTTTGTTGTCGAAGGATTAGCTCTCGAAAAAGTTCGTATTTTATCAAACGTGTTATCATATGTATATGCACACATGTGCACACATGTGCATGTACATAGGCTTAGAAATATTGATACATAAAACGTGGGATGTCAATACACATAAACTTGGAAATGCCATCCTCTCCTTCCTCGTCCTGTAGAGCCTTGACACGAATTCTGACCGTCAGCCCAAATAGCTACGAGTTCATTAATTCACGTCGTAATGTTATACGTGCGAGATTAAATTCGTGATTCGTTCACAAGTTCTCTTTATTATAGTGTACACAACACGTACAATCGACGATGCTCAATGAACTGCCTTCGGATTATGTATAGGGTGGTACATGATCCCCGCAATTACTTTCGTTATTACTGAACAAAATTATTTTTGTTGCTAGTTTTAGCATGCTGTCCATAACTTTGTTTTTTTTACTCATCAATGGGAAGATTAGTGTAGTTCCAGATGTTCCAGTGTAGATTAGGAGTTACATATTAGTAAACAATACTTTTTATATAGTATTGTGATACAAGTATTTGAGCGAGAAATAACCTTAAACTTGTACTTCCTTTTTGCTATAATTTTATTTCATTATGAATGCATAAACCGTGTAATCATGCTGTTCTGATTTAATGCTCCCATGATTTGTCGCATGTTTTCCGTTGTAGTCCAACTTTGTCTTCGTATCACCGTACTATTACATAAAGATACCATTTATCTGAGGTCGTTGCATCTGTCTCAATGTCAGCTTCCTAGGAAGAGATCTAATTTACAATTTTCAATATTTCAACATTTCAATATTTCATTATTTTCAAAATTTAAAAATATTAGAATTCTCAAATTCCCAAATTCTCAAATTTAAAAAATTTCCACATTTACAGTCACAATTCCAGAATTCCAAATTGCAATCTCGAAATATTCCAAATTCCAGAAGTTTCAAATTCCAACAATTCCAAATTCCGACAATTCCAAGTTCCGACAATTCCAAATTCCGACAATTCCAGATTCCAGCAATTCTAGATTCCAACAATTCCAAATTCCAACAATTCCAAATTTCGACAATTCCAAATTTCGACAATTCCAAGTTCCGACAATTCCAGATTCCGACAATTCCAGATTCCAGCAATTCCAGATTCCAGCAATTCTAGATTCCAGCAATTCCAGATTCCAATAATTCTAAAATCCGACAATTCCACATTCCAACAATTCCAAATTCCGACAATTCCAGATTCCAGCAATTCCAGATTCCAGCAATTCCAGATTCCAGCAATTCCAAATTCCAACAATTCCAAATTCCAATAATTCTAAAATCCGACAATGCCAAATTCCGACAATTCCAGATTCCGGCAATTCCAGAATCTAGCAATTCCAAATTCCAACAATTCCAAATTCCGACAATTCCAAATCCCGACAATTCCAAATTCCAACAATTCCAAGTTCCAACAATTCCAAATTCCAACGATTCCAAATCCCAACAATTCCAAATCCCAACAATTCCAAATTCCAAGATGAACATTAATTTCGAACCTTGGTAAGTGGAATTTCAAAAAAGAGTTAATGAAATTGTTCAGATGAAAGGACCACCTTGTAGATATTTTGAACGGCATTGAAAAGTTCATTGTAAGTTTATGAACGAAAGCTTACGTGTCACACCACTTGTTCTTCAGGAATACTAATTACCATTTTAATAAACGTCTCACGCGATCGTAGTACGAGTTTGATAGAAATAATTCGTGATGCTTTAGTGACCGTGAATTGCACCTGTAGAATCATTGAGCTTATTGATACTTCTTTAGCGTTTTGTTTTCACAAAATTTATTAATCCCTTAACTTATGATTTATTCAATAAGTGCGTCAGACACAGCGACTGAATTATTGTCGCCATATTAAGTCAGAAATAGAATATTCAAATGTTATGAATATTTTAAATATGACGATTTTTGGTAGATGTGTTGGAATTAAAATCAAACTCAAAATTCAATCAAGGTCAAAATAAGAGTCAGATCTGTCGCACTTCAACTGTTACATGCGTCACGTGACGCACACAATATTATAAGACAAGAGGTTAAACTGGAAAGTTGCATTGCTAGTGTTTGTCTATTTAAAAACATCTTGTTTCGACACTAGAAACAAAACACAAGATGACTAAGGTAGTTGATAGATAGCCATCAGCTAAACGAATTTTTCAGGTTCCAAGATTTATTTCACGATTTATGGTCGAAGGTACACTCCGTGTAACGTTGTCGAAACTTTGTTATTCACTTTCTCCAATAAAACTGGCTTTTACTCCACAGATTTCCGAGAGCCGAGGAAAAGAAATACGTAAGTGGTACAAACGATATTTTCGAGTCACTTGAAAATCATGTTTCCGTAATTTCTCATCATTTTTCTAACGATCACTTCGTAAAGAGATTTATGACTTCCGTGTATTATTACCTTTACGAACGAGTTAATTGTTTTAAGAAGTACACGAGAAAATATGGTGAAACATTGTCTGCAATTTTTTAATTTGGACAGTTACATATTGATAGTAATTAGAAACCCGGACAAAGGAAAGTAAATGGTTAGAGGCTACTTTCCAGTGACCTTAATGCAATAATTTTAGAGACGAGTAAAATAGGTGATCAATTTTCTACATGTGGATTTATAGTTACAGAAGTGTGTTATAACAAATAGGTTTTTGACAAACAGGGCGTAACAAATAATTGGACGTTGAATAAGAACTCGAACAATACGTTTGTATCACTTTATTAACAAGAGTAAATAAATACACGTATGTTTTAATGTCACATTATTGAGTAATGTATAGTAATACTTATTTTTATTTATTAAGAAGTCTACACGGCAAGATTTAAATGGTAGACAAGCAGTTGAAAGAAAACCTTATAAATAATAAGATACATATAATAAATTATGATATTATACATGTATAACATATATAATATATATAATAATATAATAATATATATAATATACATTGAAATGTATAATACATGTATAATATTATAATGTATACATGTATATAGTTAAGTATATTACATATAATATAATTATAATGCATTGTATGTAACATACTAATATACTATAATGTATTATAATTACATTATATGTGATATAGTAAATTACACATAATATCGTAATTATATGTCTACAATAACATATATGGATTTTGGATTTGAAAAATTATAGTAAGTTTATAATTGACGTGGCATTAGATCAATGTTTATTTTTAATTTCCTTCCGAAGGGATATTTTGAACACAAAATATGCACATTATATCGTTTAGGTCTGACTGTCGTCACATTTTCTGACGTCATATTATGTTTGGAATAATTCATGATATTCAGTGTCTTATATTGATACCTACTATACTGCGATCAAAAATAAAAGGTGCTTAAAATTTCTATTTATATTATTCAAATGTAAATATAATTTAGTAGTCATTTATTTTACTATTACTATTACTATTGGTATTGGTATTGGTATTGGTATTGCTATTGGTATTGGTATTGGTATTGCTATTGGCATTGCTATTGGTATTGGTATTGCTATTGGTATTGCTATTACTTATACTAATACTACTACTACTATTGCTATTACTACTATTACTATTACTATTACTATTACTATTACCATTACTATTACTATTACTATTACTATTACTATTACTATTACTATTACTATTACTATTACCATTACTATTACTATTACTATTAATATTACTATTACTGTTACTATTACTATTACCATTACTATTACTATTACTATTACTATTACTATTACTATTACCATTACTATTACTATTACTATTAATATTACTATTACTGTTACTATTACTATTACCATTACTATTACTATTACTATCACTATTATTGTTACTGTTACTGTTACTGTTACTGTTACTATTACTATTACTATTACTTACAACAGTAAAAAAATGCATTTTTTTTTCAACATTCGAAATCATGCAGTTAATGATCATTAAGGAGAAATCATTAAGTTAATAAATGATAAGTTGTATATGACACCGACAGATATTAATTTTGTATACTTACATAAATGGTATTACAAAATCTAGTATATGAAATATTGTATGCAATCATTTGCATTTGGACAACCAACAGTTCCCAAACCTGCATTCAACGTTCTGAAGCAATGCTTATATAACACTCTGCATTTAGTGTTAATACCTTTCCGCAATAATTATTATTCATTACCGTGAATAATTCAAGAAATATTCGAAAAGGATACGCTGTATTTACAAATTTCGTAGAAGAAAGGATTCGTGTGTTCGTGTTACACGTATACAGCAGAAATCAGATTATAAACAGAAGATAAAAAGTTCCTACTAATTTACGAAATAATTGCGTTACGTTTTATTTATTTTCTCGACTGCATTTAAGTATTGGGTTGGTACATAATTACTCGTTTATGTAGGCGCGTTTTTTGTTACTGAAAATTTGTGGAATTCGGAATATTTGGGATTTGGAATATTTGGAATTTGGAATATTTGGAATTTGGAACATTTGGAATTTGGAATATTTGGAATTTGGAATTTGGGATTTTTGGAATTTGGGATTTTTGGAATTTGGGATTTTTGGAATTTGGAATTTGGGATTTGGGATTTTTGGACTTTGAAATTTTTGGAATTTGGGATTTTTGGAATTTGGGATTTTTGGAATTTGGGATTTTTGGAATTTGGAACATTTGGAATTTGGAACATTTGGAATTTGGAATATTTGGAATTTGGAATTTGGGATTTTTGTAATTTGGGATTTTTGGAATTTGGGATTTTTGGAATTTGGGATTTTTGGAATTTGGAACATTTGGAATTTGGAACATTTGGAATTTGGAACATTTGGAATTTGGAATATTTGGAATTTGGAATTTGGGATTTTTGGAATTTGGAATTTGGGATTTGGGATTTTTGGACTTTGAAATTTTTGGAATTTGGGATTTTTGGAATTTGGAACATTTGGAATTTGGAACATTTGGAATTTGGAATATTTGGAATTTGGGATTTTTGGAATTTGGAACATTTGGAATTTGGAACATTTGGAATTTCGAATATTTGGAATTTGGAATTTGGGATTTTTGTAATTTGGGATTTTTGGAATTTGGGATTTTTGGAATTTGGAACATTTGGAATTTGGAACATTTGGAATTTGGAACATTTGGAATTTGGAATATTTGGAATTTGGAATTTGGGATTTTTGGAATTTGGAATTTGGGATTTGGGATTTTTGGACTTTGAAATTTTTGGAATTTGGGATTTTTGGAATTTGGAACATTTGGAATTTGGAACATTTGGAATTTGGAATATTTGGAATTTGGGATTTTTGGAATTTGGGATTTTTGGAATTTGGGATTTTTGGAATTTGGAATTTGGAATTTGGGATTTGGGATTTTTGGACTTTGAAATTTTTGGAATTTGGGATTTTTGGAATTTGGAACATTTGGAATTTGGAATATTTGGAATTTGGAATTTGGGATTTTGATGTTTTGGAATGCGGAAATTGTGACTTTGTAAATGTGGAAATTTGAGAATTTGGGAATTTGAGAATTCTCGAATTTTGAAATATTGAAATATTGTAATTTGTGAATTTGAAAGTTTAGAAACCTGAAAACTTGAAAATACGAAAATTTAAAAATTAGTGAATCTAAAATACAAAAAAGCATCCTATGTAAAAATAAAAAATAAACATTTTTGCTCAACTAGTCATCATCCTAATAAGCATCGTATGCGTTTCAACGAAAATGAACAATTTGCTGCTCTATGCACTCTCGTTTCCCTTGAATTAAGTTTTTATTTTTCAACAAAACATTGCTTCCGTTCATACGAGTAGGAGCACAAAGAATTAGCTCAACATCACAATCTCAACCATGTACTCTCGCATCTGCTCATTGAAGCACAATCCTTTTGTAAATCTACGAAGAGTTTCTTATTCACGAAGATTATGCACAATCTCTTATCTGTGCATTTTTGTCGATGAGTTAAAAGACAGTATTGTGGAGACACAAGGAAGACTTACATATTTTTTTTAAATACGAAGAAACCATTCAGGGTATTATACAACATTCTGACTTTTTGTTATATTGAATAAATGTTTTTAATAAATGCATTTCAATATTTCGTACATTTTTCATGTCTACTGTTTGTCGTGTGACGCAAATCCGAGATATTTAACGATAAATCATAATTTTTTTAGGTGAATTTTTAAATTTCCGCTTCTAAATTTTTTCAAATTTTCAAACTTTCAATTCTACAAATCCCTAGTTTTTTAGAATTACTCTCACATTTTGAAATTTTCTAGTTTCGAACTTTAATTCTGTGGTCACAAAATATTCTTAAAATTGAAAATTCGACTTTTCTCCAAAAAACGTTGCAAAATTCCAAAACTCCAAAAAAGGTAATTCAAAGGAACACCTCTTTGACTTATAATATCGTGTCACTTGACGCACATTATTCTTCAGATACAATAAATCAAAATTATATTCGCAGCACGATAAAGTCTGGAGTTTAATACCAACTGTAATTTGCATAATCCAGGATTCGTAAATTCGAGATATAACTGACATTTCAATATTCCTTGTTTGTGTTATATTACAGCAATAATTAATTAACTCACTCTGACGCAACTGCCGAAGAAATCATAGGTTAAGGGGTTAAGGATATATTAGGAACTGTATTTTGGTTAAAAGCATTTATACTTTGAATACACATTGTGACTTTCTAGAAGAATTTACGATCTCTTTCAAATATTCCAACTATATTAGAAATAATTATAAATAGTCAGGACAATAATATCACCGAGAATTATAATACGTGTACGATGATGTATAATGAATTATAATACGAATTTTGTTTATGAAATGAATGCTTGTCTTCTCAATAAAGTTTGAGTCAGAACTTTGATACACACGCTGTACAATAATAATTCCTATATGAATAATAATTAATAACATTTTGATAAATATTAAATGTTACACTTAGAACTAACATTGAACATTTTATGTTATTTTGTTATGTTAGGATTTTATAGATGTGTCTTGCATAAGTTATGCTATTTTAACACATGTGGATGACGTATGAATTCTTACGCAAATCCATTATTATATGGTTCTATATGATACTATATGATGTATGATATATGATATGTGATATATGATATATGATATATGATATATGATGTATGATATGTGATATATGATGTATGATATGTGATATATGATGTATGATATATGATATATGATGTATTACATATGATGTATGATATATAATATATGATATATGATATATGATATATGATGTGTGATATGTGATATGTGATATGTGATATATGATGTATGATATGTGATATATGATGTATGATATATGATATATGATATATGATATATGATATATGATATATGATATATGATATATGATATATGATATATGATATATGACTTCCATTTTAGTGAAAATATTTGATATCCCAAACTACAAATTTTGTTAAATCTATAAAAGCTTGTCGATAAAACAAGGGCTGAATATTATGAAAATTGCTTGTTAGATTACATACAGAAATTTAAATTATTTTTCAAATTCCTTCAAATAATACAATTTCTATTATTCTCAAATAATCCTATTTACCTACAACCACTTTTAACGCGTTGACTGCCATACCAGTTGAAAAACTCAGGTCATTTCGTGTTTTAACAAATCTTACTAAATACAAGTATTTTCTTATAAGAAATTAAGTAATAGTACTATTTATTAACCACAATTTCAAGTGGTTAATACAAGAAATTTCCAGCTAGACCAAATCATATGTGATAAAATGTGTTTTTGTATTTGTATAAAAATGTGTCACTCATACGTGGGTCGCAAGGTGTTTCGAGTCCAATAAGCCATTCACCTTAACATTGACAGTCATTTTTCTATTACACCGCTGTCAAAGGGTTAATAATCCGGAGTATCAAACAGATTACTCGGTCGTAACCTCGATCTTGAAAGACTCGCGTGTGCGTGTTATGTAAATATGGACGCGTATCGTGTACACGAACAAAATGAAGTTAACAGGTGATGGAGCCTAACGGAACGAACGGTACTCGTTTCTCCTTTTTTCCTCTCTACTCTCTCTGCCATCTCTTTCCGTGCCTTTCCGTTGCTTCTTCTCTTTCCATCCATCGAATACCAGCATCTCGAATCCTCTTCATCCCCGTAACCTTGGCCCACTCACGAAAAAAGTAGTTCTTGACCGAGAGATATTCGGCGAATCGACTTCGATGATTTCTCACGCCATGCAATCGGTATTTTTTCGATGTGTATTCGAAGTTAGTAGTCATGTTAATTCTTGGACTAAGAAAATCAGAGGTTAACCCTTTGCACTCATCAATTTCTTTCACCGGCTCCTTAATTTACAAAATAGATCAAGAAAGAGGTTCTCCATAAAATGTATTGCAAGGAGTATGTGACAAATACATTTTTCTTTTACTACAAGTAGTAAATAATATACATATTCAAACAATTTATCTGAATTATTTATGAGATCCAAGAGAAATGTGATGTCGACACTAGACATGGTGCAGAGGGTTAATTAGGACTGAGGGTTTAGAGAGTTAGGCTAGGTTTATAGGTTATGTAGAAGACTGATGGTACGACCAAAAAGCTGTCGAAATTAGTAGTTAGTATTCATCGAAATCAGTAGTCATCGTTAATAATTTTTGAACTAAGAAAATCAGAGGTTAACCATTTATCCTCCTCAATTTCTTTCACCGGCTGCTTAATTTACAAAATGGATGAAGAAAGGGGTTCTCAATAAAATGTATTGCAAGGAGTATGTGACAAATACATTTTTCTTTTACTACAAGTAGTAAATAATATACATATTCAAGCAATTTATCTGAATTATTTATGAGATCCAAGAGAAATGTGATGTCGACACTAGACATGGTGCAGAGGGTTAATTAGGACCGAGGGTTTAGAGAGTTAGGCTAGGGTCATAGGTTATGTAGAATACTGATGCTACAATCAAAAAGCTATCGAAATTAGTAGTCATCGTTAATTCTTGTAGTAAGAAAATCAGAGATTAATTAAGACCAAGGGTTTAGAGAGTGAGCCTAGGTTTAGAGGTTATATTTATTTGTTACATCTTGAATGGAATTTTTTGTACTGCTTAATTTACCTACCAACTTCTTAATTTACAAAATAAATCAAGAAAGGGGTTCTCAGTAAAATTGCTACAGTAAATGACAAATTTTTCATTCATCATAAGTAGTAAATAAAGTAATACAACTAATCACATGAATTATAAAATTCAAGAAAATGTGATGAGCCACATCTCTTCTGACCAAAACAAGGAACAAGTATCGATTGTCTGCAAGAGGTCTTAAAAATTAGTCCTGAGTTTGTCACCAGACCCTTAGATAATTATGTTTGTGTTAATAGAGGTAGTTTCAATACAAAGTAAAAGGTATAAGTGATAAGACAGGAAACGAAGTAATTTTTCGATGAAAATAAAAGGTTGTCGTTCTGTACTCTTCTTTTGAAAGTAGCGCAGGTTTATCGATCATCACACAAAATAAACTGCCCCGTATGATAGAAGTACCGTTCATTGTTCACGAAGAATTATAGATCGTGCTGATGAAGGCTTCGTCTTATCGATGAGAAAATTTCTTCGTTCACCGTCCTAACACCAACTAAAAGCGGTGCCAAGCATTTTCAGTGTTGGCTGAATAAAGAATCTTCTTTCAAGATTCAATTTAATAGGTAACCTACTTTTAACGCTTTCGAAACTTCGTTTCGTGTTAGAGGATCATGTATTTAAGTATTTTATTACGGAATTTATGACACTTTTAGTCTTGTAGTTTTCAATGTTTTATGTTTGTTGAAAACTAGAGTATATATCATGGTTGATAGGAAATTAAACAGGCAATTTGAACGAGTAATGATTTTAGTTATATGATTCAATTTTAGAGGTACCTCAAAAGTTTATGAATTTTTAAGAAATTTTAAGCCTTCAGAAACTTACACAAGAAAGCTTACATTTTTTTCTGAGATAAAAGCTTATTTTTGATATAGTAAAAATAGTAGTATCTATTAGTTTATTTGAGATAACAAAAATTAATGCACATGTAAATATTCGAATATTGGATTACTCTAAGATTTGAAATTCAAGTAATTGAATATCTGAGAATTTGAAATTTGAATATAGGAGTATCTGAAGATTATGAAATTGTATTATTAGTGAAATTATCAAATTTTTAAATTATCACATTATCAAATTATCGAATTATCGAATTGTCAAATTATCGAGTTATTGAATTGTAGAATTTACGAATCGTAGAATTGTCAAATTATCGAACTATCGAATTATCGATTTATCGAATTGTCAAATTATCGATTTATCGAACTGTCAAATTATCGAATTATTGAATTGTCAAATTATCGAATTGTCGTTTTGTCGAATTATCGAATTGTCAAATTATCGAATTATCGAATTGTCAAATTATCGAATTATCGAATTGTCAAATTATCGAATTGTCGAATATCGAATTGTCAAATTATCGAATTGTCGAATTATCGAATTGTCGAATTATCGAGTTGTCAAATTATCGATTTATCGAATTGTCAAATTATCGAATTAACGAATTATCGAATTATCGAATTGTCGAACTGTCAAATTATCGAATTGCCGAAATATCAAATTATCGAATTGTCGAATTATCGAATTATTGAATTATCAAATTATCGAATTATCAAATCATCAAATCATCAAATTATTACAATCGTAAATTATTGAATTATCAAATTTGTAAATATCGAAACATGTAAATTTTATATTAACGAATTTATAAATCTTCAAACTCCAAACTAAATAAAGTCTAAATCTCCCAATACGAAATTTAAAAAATGTCAGATCTTATTGAAATTTCCACATTTCACACTTTTCTCCCAAAAAATCCGATATTCCCATCTTTCTAAATTTACAAATTACCAACCACGAAACACAATCACGAAATAAGTGTATTAAAATTTAACATTCCTTTATAATCTCTTAATCTTATATCCACAAAACAAGTCACAAATATATCACCGAAACTGCAAACAAAAATCGAACAAAATTTGATAAATTATAATTTTCAATACAATGACCGTATTTTGTTGTTAAATAGTGCATAAGAACGAACAAAATGTGTAAAATAATGCTGGATCGAGCATCACGTTTAGCTTGACGAGGTACTAGAAAACTCGCGAAGCTGACGAGCGATGTATCGTAGGGTTAAAGAACTTTCCGGTTTTCATGCTTCTTTCTTCCCTCCGTGCATCGTAGTAACACATTGATAGCAACTACTAAAGCGGAAATACTTGATGTTTCAGACCGCATTCCTGACGGTAGCTCTTCTACCATTCAGGTTGGCTGCAATCACGGCTCTGGTGATCATGGCCTGGCTTTTAGCTTGTCTAGGTCTCCTCGGTTTGTCCGAGGAAGATCTTCGACGGGCTCCCTTAACTGGATGGAGACGGTATGATATCGATTTGCATTTATCTTTTTGTTTTTTATATTTTTTTCTTGCATTTTCAACGCTTCAAACTGTCTACTGCACGCTGTCACTCCATTACGGACATCCGATATTTCGTACAAATTCAATTTCATCAAATAAACGATAATCTTTTATTTTCCAATTTCATCAAGTTATCGCAAGGATTTTTATTTTGTGGGATTAACAGGCCCTCGGAATATTAAACAAAGATGAATAGAGTTGTATTTAACCTCTTCAGGGATGATTTCTTCGAGATTTGATTTACGTTCAACAAATTACGTCCACATATAGAACAAATTAGACATCCATATATACAGCAAACTATACGTTAACATATGCAATAAACTAACACGTTCACATATGCAACAAACTAATACGTTCACATATGTACGACAAATTAAATGTCCACATATAGAACAAATTGGACGTCCATATATACAATAAACTATACGTTATAATATACAACAAGCTACATGTCCACATACGCAACAAACTACATGTCCACATACGCAACAAATTAACACATCCACATATGCAACAAACTAATACGTTCACATATGTACGACAAATTAAACGTCCACATATAGAACAAATTAGACATCCATACATACAACAAACTATACGTTAACATATGCAACAAACTAAATGTTCACATATGCAACAGTCTAACACGTTCACATATGCAACAAACTAATACGTTCACTTATGTACGACAAATTAAATGTCCACATATAGAACAAATTAGACGTCCATATATACAATAAACTATACGTTATAATATACAACAAGCTACATGTCCACATACGCAACAAACTACATGTCCACATACGCAACAAATTAACACATCCACATATGCAACAAACAAATACGTTCACATATGTACGACAAATTAAACGTTCACATATAGAACAAATTAGACGTCCACATGTATAATAAACTATATGTTCACATATGCAGCAAACTAAACGTCCACATATGCAACAAACTATGTACACATTCACATATGCAACAAACTATTACGTTCACATATGCAACAAACTAATACATTCACATAAGGAACAAACTGAACGTTCACATATGAAACAAATTAAACGTTCATACATACAACAAACTTTACGTCCACATGTACAGCAAACTACACATCCACATATGCTACAAACTAAACAACATCATGTAACAAATTTCATAATCCTTGAACAGGTTACGTTAACATTGAAACAATCTGAGGATCTTAGCACTGAACCAGCGTACATACAACTTGAAATGAAGAATATAGTAGAAGAATAAATAAACCATCCATAAAACAATTAAGTATACACGTTACCTGTTTATCTGGGTAAAAATGAATAGAGATTTCAAGAAAAACATCTTAACAAATTTTCTCATTTAAACTAAGAAAGTGAATTTGACTGGTTTTTTCAGTGTTAATTTTGTTCTATACAAATTTTCGATTTTGACTTACTGTTACAATTTTGAACCATGCCTAATGAAATGGAAAGTCGAATAAATTGTCGCATATTTGATTTTAAGACATCCCTATTTATCTTATGACATCAATATTTTATTTAGAAAACAATTTTAATTTTTAGACGTAATTTTACGTCTAAGATTGAGGATGTTTCTAATGAAGTAACAGTTCATTTTGCATATTTGTTTTCACGAAACGTTTCATCGATGCATTCAACATTTCACCTAGGTTTTCTGTTTGCTTTACAACACTCGCTCGTTTGTGTTAATTACGCTTTTACTTTTCGCTTATATCGGCCATGCATTTGTTTGGATGGTTGCACGTTAACTTTCATTTACCCCGATATATTGCATTCATAATCCATTCACGTTAGATATAAGCATGACATGTGTACCGTCGAGTTTAAAAAGCGTTTGTGTGTCATTCGTTAGTTACTTGGAAAAGAGAATAATAGAAAGTACATAATTTGGTGTAGTTTGAAGCGGGCTTGTTATACGACAATACATAATTACTTATATAATATATAATTAGTATATAATAGGTGACAATGTATAATTACGTTGTTAGATATTTAGATTTAATTATCAAGCTTGCTATTCTGTGGATTTAAATTTCAGATCATTATTTTGCTTCCTACTGTTAAAATACTAACGAGAATAAACTGTTTACGTTGATTTATGTACAATTATAATTAATCTCTGATCAAAATAGTGTCCTCAAAAATTGTTAAGTGCGTTCTCAATTTATTACAAGTACTTTCTGTTGATTATTAAAAATGTCGAAACTGTTTATAATTTTATTTTGAACTGAAGATTTCTTAATTTTATATTGAATCGAAATTTTCTTAATTTTATACAGGGTTGAAATTTTTTAAATTTTTTACTGAATCGAAATTTTCTTAATTTGATATTGAATCGAAATTTTCTTAATTTTATATTGAATCGAAATTTTCATAATTTTATACTGAATCGAATTTTTCTTAATTTGATATCACTTTGAAATTTTCTTAATTTTTTATTGAATCGATATTTTTTTAATTATATATTGAATCGAATTTTTCTTAATTTGATATCGAACCGAAATTTTCATAATTTTATACTGAACTGAAATTTTCTTAATTTCATACTGAATCGAAATTTTCACAATTTTAATACTGAATCATAATTTTTAACTGGTAAATTTAGAATTTTACATTGAATACATTGCGTACAAGTTATCCTTTTATTTATTTGAAATATTCGAACTTCAAGTAATTTAAAAGTTACTATTAGACTGCGGACGTTTATGCAAAATGTATGTTCGAGTATGATTCAGTTATTTCATAACGAAGTAAATATTCCTAAAACCTGTGTGAATATGTGAAATGCAAAAAACATAAAAACAAGTATGAAAAAACTGTTGTAATCACTTTAATTTTAATAGTCGGAAATTTTCAACTTGGAGGCCACATGCATCAAATATAACAAGTGCTATACAAAAAGTGCAGTGTGCATCAAATATACAATATAATATAAAAATGTGCAAAGTACATGAAATATACAATATAATATAAAAATGTGCGAAATGCATAAAATACACAATATAATATAAAAATGTGCGAAATGCATGAAATATACAATATAACATAAAAATGTACAAAGTGCATAAAATATACAATACACATAAAAATGTGCAATGTGCATAAAATATGCACTGTATGCAAAATATATAAACTGAAAAAAAAAATAGATTAATACCATGTAATTAGTTTTTATAAATAGAACGTGCTATTAAAGTTTTACGTAGAAAACTGCGACGCACCACGTGCGTCAAAAGAACACAATCGTCATTTCGTACTTTATAATCTTTTTATAAAACATTTGGAAGTTAATATAACATCTTTTTCTTATAACACATACAGTATAAAGTACGTAAAGTGTGGAATAAGACTTTCATAAAAAGTAAGGGCTCTATTTATTTTCCAAACAAAAAACGTGTAAAATCTTGAGCACTTTCGGTTAGTTTAATACCTCAGTGACATTTAATACGAATCGAATTATGTTTAACGCCTTCGGCGTAAAATTACGTGGATACATTTCGCTATAATGTTCGAAGCGCCTTGTAAAAAGTATTCCTCACAGGGAACCATTGTCGTCGAAGCAAAGCGGGGCAAATAAATTGCGGAAATCCGTTGAAGAATTTTATTTCATGAACGCATACTTGAAACGATTGAAGATGTCGGAGGGGGAGGGCGTGAATGACCGCGGCGAAGAAACGAACGAGGTTAGGCTAAAAAGAATAAGTAACAGGAGAAAGTATGCATCAGACAAGTAGCTTGCGTCTCTATATGGACGTCGTCGAATCGAAGGAATTTTTCGTTCGTGTCGATCTTTTCACTTGTCACGTACACTCGGGAGCAAATTAGGCTTCTTAGGAAATAGGTGGAAAACTACAAAAAGATCTGTTACTCATTTGTTCTTAACACGTTTGCGACACTGAAAATTATTGAATTATGTCAATTGAAAATTACATTAGGTTTTTTCATTTTTAACAAATTTTACTCAATTATATTTCATTTACTGAATTGTATTTTGACATAAGCAATTGAAAATTACATTAGGTTTTTTCATTTTTAACAAATTTTACTGAATTATATTTAACAATAATATTTAATTTACTGAATTATATTTTAACATAAGCAATTTAACTCTTGAGCAATTGAAAATTACATTAGGTTTTTTCATTTTTAACAAATTTTACTGAATTATATTTGACAATTATATTTAATTTATTGAATTATATTTTAACATAAGCAATTTCACTGTGGAGCAATTGAAAATTACATTAGGTTTTTTCATTTTTAACAAATTTTACTGAATTAAATTTGACAATAATATTTAATTTACTGAATTATATTTTAACATAAGCAATTTAACTCTGGAGCAATTGAAAATTACATTAGGTTTTTTCATTTTTAACAAATTTTACTGAATTATATTTAACAATTATATTTAATTTACTGAATTATATTTTAACATAAGCAATTTAGCTCTGGAGCAATTGAAAATTACATTAGGTTTTTTCATTTTTAACAAATTTTACTAAATTATATTTGACAATTATATTTAATTTACTGGATTATATTTTAACATAAGCAATTTCACTGTGGAGCAATTGAAAATTACATTAGGTTTTTTCATTTTTAACAAATTTTACTCAATTATATTTCATTTACTGAATTGTATTTTGACATAAGCAATTGAAAATTACATTAGGTTTTTTCATTTTTAACAAATTTTACTGAATTATATTTGACAATTATATTTAATTTACTGAATTATATTTTGACATAAGCAATTTAACTCTGGAGCAATTGAAAATTACATTAGGTTTTTTCATTTTTAACAAATTTTACTAAATTATATTTGACAATTATATTTAATTTATTGAATTATATTTTAACATAAGCAATTTAACTCTGGAGCAATTGAAAATTACATTAGATTTTTTTCATTTTTAACAAATTTTACTGAATTATATTTGACAATTATATTTAATTTATTGAATTATATTTTAACATAAGCAATTTCACTGTGGAGCAATTGAAAATTACATTAGGTTTTTTCATTTTTAGCAAATTTTACTGAATTATATTTGACAATTATATTTAATTTACTGAATTGTATTTTAACATAAACAATTTAACTCTGGAGCAATTGAAAATTACATTAGGTTTTTTCATTTTTAACAAATTTTACTAAATTATATTTGACAATTATATTTAATTTACCGAATTGTATTTTAACATAAGCAATTTAACTCTGGAGCAATTGAAAATTACATTAGGTTTTTTCATTTTTAACAAATTTTACTAAATTATATTTAACAGTTATATTTAATTTACTGAATTATATTTAACATAATATATTTCTTTTCTATAGTTTCAAGTAATTAATAGGAGTATTTTTAGTTAGGGGAGTGAATTTTTAATAATATAGATGTTAGGCCTGTATACATACGTAGAAATTTAAGTGACACACATATGTGATATGGCAAAGGGACTTTTGGGGATAGGTAATGAAAATAAAAATTTTCAGATTTGAAGATCTATAATTTCTAAATTTGCATGTGCACAAAATTAGACATTCTCCAATTTTTGAGTTTTTTAATTTTCTTGAAAGAATTTCTTCAAAAGGCACTCTTGAAAGATGAAATAAATTTCTGTTAATGCCCTTTGTTATATATTTTCTATAAATATCTTTATTATCTATAAATATAAAATGTCCGCAGTCTAATAATTACGTCAAAAAATGTAGTTATATGGACATCGATCGAAAAAAAACACAGAAAATTTACAATTATTTACATTGAAAATTACATTACAATACGATTTAATCCTGTAAATTATTCATTATCTCTCAATCTCAAAATAAAGAAATTATTCGTGAAATTATAATTCAAAACTCTTCACCGAATGTTCATTCATTCTTGCGAAAACTTACCAAACTTGTCCCGAAATATTTTACGATCACTATCGCTAAATTTAGAACGAAAGTTTAAAAATACTCGTTTTATTGTAATTTAAAACTCTTTGACCGACTATTGATCCTTGTAAAAACTTCTGAAACTTGTTTCGAAATACTTTACCGCTATCTCTCAAATAAGAAGACAAAAGTGCAGTTGCATTGGAACCTCAAGATCTTTCTTCGCGTTATTTTTAATGTTCATTTCGCAAGAACGAGAATAAATTTTCTTAAGATGACATAACAAATTGCAAAACTCTGTTAACAAGTAAGCTTCCTCGAATATAGATTGCTACGATCGTGATGAGATCTGAAATTAATAAAAATTTAACTGTCTGTACAGACAGATGTTTGTAATAAAATTTAATAATGTTTTGTGCAGCATGAATCTCTAATTGAGCCGTTTATTTTGAAAGTGGCCTAAGTCCATTTGTCAGTAGTTTCTAGTAACATGTCATAAAAAACATTTTGCAGTTAACACTAGGTTTACGGACGTTTGATGGTCACTTATATTTAAATTTGAACTAAAATAGAAAAATAAATAAATTGGTCTAAATCTAGTTAATTTTGAAAGCCTTGGTAAGAAGACAACTCTCGTACTAATTGCTATTATTTTAATAAAAATTGTAAATTTAACTCTCTTACACATAGGAGTGCGATACATTGGTATACGTATATTTTGAAATTTATTGAAACTCCTAAATATCTCAACCATAAACAGACTTAGGCCACTTTTAAAATAAATTATTATTTACGTTCTAATTGAGAGAGATTATTCGATTGACAAATTTGAAATGAAATGTGTGTCATAGAACTTTCATTGCCACTTTCTCGCCCGAGGATCCTCCGGAATAGTAAAACATATCGAAAGTACAGTTTCGAAAGAAAGAATTATTACGGGAAATATTATTACAGTTTGCACGAGATAGTTCACACGCGATTGCTTCCGTTTCGCACCTGTGCTATTTATTATTTATTATTATCTGAAAATCTAATGCATGTGCGACGCGACGTAGACGTAGAATATTGATTTTCTGCTTTACACATGTTCAGATTCTGCGATGTAGACGATACACTCTTGGCATGTTGCCGGTAAACGTAGAATGTTGCCTCGACGTTGTTTAGATGCCTTTAGTAATCTAATAAAACAATGTTGCAGTGGAAAATTAGTGACTACTCGCAATTAGTTGGCAACGAGTTGTTTTAGAAATTACCGAAATACTTTTTCTTTGGTACAAGATCAATTTTTGTTTCTTTTAAAATTATTATTAAATTTAATAAAATTGCTATTACTATTAAATTTCCAAAATACTTTCTCCTCGATACAAAATCAGTTATTTTCAATTCTTTTAAAATTACTATTAAATTAAATAAAATTGCTATGACTATTAAATTTCCAAAATACTTTCTCCTCGATACAAAATCAGTTATTTTCAATTCTTTTAAAATTACTATTAAATTAAATAAAATTGCTGTTACTATTAAATTTCCAAAATACTTTCTCCTCGATACAAAATCAGTTATTTTCAATTCTTTTAAAATTACTATTAAATTAAATAAAATTACTGTTACTATTAAATTTCCAAAACACTTTCTCCTCGATACAAAATCAGTTATTTTCAATTCTCTTAAAATTACTATTAAATTAAATTAAATAACTATTACTAGTAAATTTGCTAAAATACTTTTTCTTCGATATAAAATCAGATATTTTCAATTTTTTAGAATTACTATTAAATTAAATAAAATTACTGTTACTATTAAATTACTGTGTCCTTTAGTTACTATTAAAATTACTATTTTTCTAGTTTGATCAGAAAATCATTTTGTACGTAATGAGGTTATTAGTGTATATTTAATATGATATAATTTTATCAAGTATTATAGATGATATCGAAATAAATTCAGTGACATCAGATAAAATCGCTCTTCCTCTAGTAATTTCAGTAGAATATTATTTTCGACATGAGGTTATCAATACGTAAATTTAGTGCATCAGTTTATCTATCGAATATTGTAGATGATATCGAGATAAATTCAGCGATATTAGATAAAATCATTTTTTATTATAACAATGTAATCATCTTGAAGCGTAACAAAGTTATCAGTGCGTGAATTTAGCATGATATAATTATATCTATCGAGTAAATAATATCGAGATAAAGTGAGTGATATGTGAAAAACTCCTTTTCTAGTGATTTCATTGAAAAATCGGAAGTAATGAGATTTTTATGAGAAATCATTAATTTTATTATTATATCATTATTTATGAGAGATTTGATTGTAACGAGATTATCAATGTGTAAATCAAGCACGATACATTGAAATTGAATAAAATCAGCATATTATTATTAATAACGATAATTTTGTATCGGAGAAGACAATATTCAGTTTGAAAATTTAGTGAGTGTTCGATAATAACACGATTACGTGTTTTGTCCATGGACTTTTTTCGAATCTATAACAACTGTATTTACTGCTTGTGTTCAGTTGCAAGGCATCGTTAAATTACGTTATTGTTTTATTTACGGCTTCAGAGAAATAATTTTCGAGTCGTCATTCAAAAAACAATATAATTTTCGAGGTGAATTATTCAAAATACAATATAATTTTCGAGATGAATTATTCAAAATACAATATAATTTTCGAGCTGAATTATTCAAAACACAAAATAATTTTCCAGATGAATTATTCAAAACACAAAATAATTTTCGAGTTGAATTATTTAAAAAACAAAATAATTGTCGAGTCAAGTTATTTAAAATACAAAATAATTTTCGAGTCAAATTATTAAAAAAAAGAAAATATAAATCGCTGATTTTATCGACATTTTCGAATAGAGAAGAATTGTTCAGTAAATTTTTAAAAAATTAAGGTGGTTTTTCATTTTTGCAGAAGTTAAAACGTTTTGGTGAATTTTTATACTGCAGTTTGTTGCTAATAATTTTTCTCTTAAGTTTTTTATCAGGAAGTCTTTAAAGTCGTGACGATCGTTACAAGTATTACGTATACAAGGTGATAAAAAAACTAGGTTAAATTTTACTGGTACATTCTATTTCTAACGATAAAAATAAGTTTGAAAATTTATTTTAAAATACATGTCAATACTGTTTGTTCACGATACAGTATTATGTGAACGTTTAAAATCTTTACTGACTTTTCTGCAATAAGTTTTTGAGGTTAGGAAGACGTACTATATGATACACTTTTATTATATGACCGTAATTTACTACATGATTGATTTTTAATAGAAGAAAATTACTATATTATAGTGATATTATAAAATATTCAAATTTCACGAGTATACAATTTCAGTACATTTTTGAGTATAATAAGTAAATAAATAACCGAGTAGAATAATGTAATTTATTAACTCATCGCTCTAGTCTTAATTTTCTGCACAGTTGCGTCATTCACAGCTAGCTAATTATTTCCACCACGTGAAGACAACTGAAGAAAGTTAAAATGTTAGATACATTATGTATTCAATGATTCTTGATTACGCAGATCGCAATCAAAATTGAATGAAAAATTCAATTACACTGAAAATACGAATCTAGTTTATCACATTCGAAGAGTAGTGTGCGTCACGAGTGTGACACGTTATTGTAGAGGTTAAGCTATAAAAATATAAATAAAATATTAAATATTGTTTTAATAGATGTTATTATTCCCTTATTAAATATTATAAGAATTTATATTTTGTTACCTTTAATTATTGCTTGTTATTCTTTTTCTACACTACAAAAATATAAATTTTCATGCTAAAAGCATGATTGTTATTATAGTTTATAATTGTTTATAGCTATCGTTGTAAACAAACACTAATATTACCACATTGATCACACTTGCCTTGAAAAGTATTTAAACCAAAATCAATGCTGAATGACAACAAAAAATTGTTCTTTAAGCTTGGCTCTATACAGTAAGAGTTCTCGCTGTTTGCTTTATTCATGTAATCAATAAAGGCAGTTCTTTGCGTCTAAGTAACACGTGGTTCCACGTGGTTTACAATAAAATATTTAGCAATCCGATTGACATTGAATATAGTTTGGTTCTGAAGACGAAGTCATAGTGGTAACACGTGGAACAACGTTGTTCGATTCTTGCGTTGTTTTTATGTTTGTTAACTTGTGAAAATTAGTAGCATGCTTTTACATCCTCGCATGTTCACATTGTTTGCAATTAATGTTTTGAATTTAAGCTTGAAAAAGCATTTCATGAAAATTGCATGTCTCGCAGAATCAAGTTTGATATTTACGATTTTAGAAGTTATTGTTTGTAGTAAAATTGAGAAACGCCTATCTTTTCGATTAAATAATTACTTGTTTGAAGATTCCATAGTAGAAACGAGTCTATCAAATAAGAATTTGAGTTTGCAGTATATTTGTGTCTTACGAAATGTTTTGTAGCTATTTTTCGAATAATTTGCAGTCAGTATACAATATTTAATCGTCGTGCAATTCGATCGACACAGACACGATGTAGAGTAGTATTTGTTTGTGGAAACAAAGTTATTCATACAGAGCTTTAAGAGTCTTATTTGTTCGATTAACAAAAACAAATAATCTTTTCGGAAATCAAGTTTTTGCGTCCTCAGAAATAATCGTTAAAGAAAGAACTGAAATAATGCACCATTTTATTAATGAAAATAAATATATTATATTTTTAATAAAAATATGCGGTACATTGTCACAAAATTGAGCATACAAGAAAATAACAAACAACTATTTTTTTCATACTAATTTTACCATAAAAGTGTTATTGATTGTTACAAAATAATATTTCGTAAAATATTAACAAATAGCAAATTTCATGATCAACGAAATTAAAACCACTTCTTACCTTCAATAATTACAATTAGAATTTGTTACTTTTAATAATTTAATATTAGAACTATAAAACTATTAGAAGTATTAATATTAGAGCTATGAAACAATTAGAAGTATTATTATGTAAACTAGTTACATGTACGCTCAATTTTACGACGTAAAATTTGACACGTTTATTTTTATTAATAAAACAAGATGAATGTATTGCATTCTCTTATAACTATTATTTATTTATTATTCCCACAATTGCCTTGCTCACCGCCTTTCACCAACAAAACATCACAAATGCATTATTTCAGTCCTTGAAAATCACTTATCCTTAATTCCTCATTCTTATCCATAATTGCAAAATTTGATTTTCGTAAAAAATGTTCCGTGTTAATTGATCAAATAAATCCCTTACATCTTCGACAAAATTTGACGAGCAACTGTGTACAAAAGGGTTTATTGAAATGATTGAAAACAAAAAAACAAAAACGAAACAGAGACATGCGAATTGTGATCTGCTGGATGATGCGAGCGTTGTTCATCTGCGGGGGATTTCACCATCTGAAGGTCAAAGGTCGTAAAGCGGAAACAAAGGATGCCCCCGTGTTAGCCCTAGCCCCGCATTCGAGCTTCTTCGACGCACTTCCGGTTGTTTACCTCGGCGGACCGAGCATCGTCGCTAAGGCGGAGATCGGGCGCATTCCTTTTTTCGGAAGTAGGTTTCCCACTTTTGCTCAACCCATCAACAGAGTCGTTTCTCCTTTCGAAATCGTTTGGTATTCGACGTAAATCTCGAAGAAACTTTGATTTCCGGTCTTTTCTGTTTCGGAATACTCAGCTTTTCACGGAAGTTTTAAAGTTCTGAACAATCGTACTGTTCTCCATTTTCAAATGGTACTTTTTAATACTTTTTAATACTTTTTAGTACTTTTTAATACTTGTTTGGTTTAATAATACTGGGTGGCCAAGATAAGAGGCCCTGGTGGACCATAACATATTTTGATTAAAGCAAAATCGCAGGTGAGGTTCAAAAGTGATCGATTTGGCGCCGAATGACCGCCTGGACGTCACGTGACCCCTTTCGAGCGCTAAATTCAAATATCACGTACAGTACCAGGCGTCTTTTACCTTGGCCACCCTGTATAACTTGCCCAAGGTCGAATTAAGATTTCGTAGGACCCGGTGTTACCAAAAAGTGGTTTTAAATCTGTTTTAAAAGTCAAGTTTAAAAGAATCTGTATAAAGTTTTAATTCTGGGGAGTAAAATTTGTAAAAGACTATAGCTTCTATCCCTTAATTCGGCTACGACAGTTCAAAAATCCTTGAAAGTAAAATGGCTTATAACTTATTATAAATTGTTATGAATAACTGGGTTGTGATTTCTGACTGATGAATAGATCGGGAATATAAAGTAAGATGAAAGTAACGTATTTTCAATTCTTGTCAAACGGACTCCATGGCTATTCAGATTCATAAATAATTATAAATAAATAACTACATAAATAACTACATAAATAACTGATACACAATATTAATCACACATTTACGGACGTTCAATGACCACTTATATTTAAATCGAAACTATAAAAGTAATACGTAAACTAGCTTATACAACGATTTTTTATCTCAACGAAAGTTGACATTTTAACAAAAATGTTTTAGTAATTTTCTAGTTTAGTAAATCTATTAATGGTACAAAGAAGTTTTCTGTATGAAAAAGTCAACCAAAAATATAGAATACAGTTTCGCCACATACGATTTCATTTTCGGAAAAATTTTTAGGGATTTTTAAAAGTCAAAAATTTTGCTTACGACGCAATAACAGTTTTTAATAGTGTAATTAGTGTAATTGTTAATAATAAAAACTGTATTATTATTCTTCGTAATGAATTTATTCGAAAGGGGGTGTAAGCATAAGTGTGATATGAAAAACAAATTAAAAATTGTGTTGTGTTTTAAATTAAAAAATATGTGAATTAAATTTGTTTTTTTTTTTTTAATAATTTTATACAGGGTAAAGAATATAACTTAAAAACTTCAAATGTTTCATGCAGAAAAGAAAAAAGAAAAATTCTATTATTATTATGAAAACAATGCTATTGACCTTGATTGTCAAAAATATACCTTTCAGTGAATATACCAGTGATTACGAAAGTGATTTAAGTCAAAAAGATAAACTTTTTCTTTCACTGCACATTTTCGCGTGATAGTTCCAGAGTTTGAAAAAAGACTGAGGCGAATGACCGCTTTGGATCGTTAGAGGATTAAGTATGCGTGCATTCCCGCTTTTCAGGCTCCATTCTGTCTGAATACTGACCTAAGATAACATGATACATATTGCATAGCTGCTATGTCATCAGCTGTTTCAAAGGTGCACGGCACAAACTGTTTTTCCAATTTTCAGTTGCTTACATTTCTGAAATTACGAGTTACTGACAAAGGAGTTTTTAATTTCATTTGGCGTGGAAAAGTTTGCTGTTTTTATTTACTGTGATCAAGTGAAGTTTTTTTATTTAAGATTTCAGAAATGATGTATGCTATTTTTGTTATTATTTATATTATGACAATTTTGTATTTATTTTTGAATTCGAGTAAGATTTAGTTATGATGTTACGATGGAAATATGGGAGCAATGTAGGATTAGATTTTTTTGGATTAAGATCTGAGTAATCTCTTGCATTATGATTTGTCAGGTGCGTCAGAACTAATTCACAGCTACAATATTGTAACATTTATCAAACTTAAAAATTTCCACAGATACAAATATCAACATTTCCAAACAAAATACACAAATTTCCAAATATAAAATATACAAATTTTCAAAGTTTACAATATCAAAATTTATAAATAATGAAATATACAAATTTCCAAATTTCCAAACATTCAAATTTCCAAATATACAAATTTCTAAACATCTAAATTCCTAAATTTCAAAAATTTCAAAATTCCGAATTCCAAAATTCCGAGTTCCAAAATTCCAAATTCCAAAATTCCAAAATTCAGAAATTCCAAATTCCAAAATTTCGAATTCCAAAATTCGGAATTCCAAAATTCCCAATTCCAAAATTTCGAATTCTAAAAATTCAAAATTCTAAAAATTTCAAATTTCAAAATTGCAAATTCCAAAATTCCAAACTCCAAAATTTCGAATTCTAAAATTCCCAATTCCAAAATTTCGAATTCTAAAAATTTCAAATTTCGAAATTCCGAATTCCAAAATTCCAAATTCCCAAATTCAGAAATTCCAAATTCCAAAATTTCGAATTTCAAAATTCGGAATTCCAAAATACCGAATTCCAAAATTCCCAATTCCAAAATTTCAAATTTCAAAATTGCAAATTCCAAAATTCCAAACTCCAAAATTTCGAATTCTAAAATTCCCAATTCCAAAATTTCGAATTCTAAAAATTTCAAATTCCGAAATTCCGAATTCCAAAATTTCGAATTCTAAAAATTCCAAATTCTAAAAATTTCAAATTTCAAAATTGCAAATTCCAAAATTCCAAATTCCAAAATTTCGAATTCTAGAATTCCCAATTCCAAAATTCCGAATTCCAAAATTCCAAAATTACAAATTCCAATATTCCAAAATTACAAATTACAAAATTTCGAATTCCAAAATTCCGATTTCCAAAATTCCGAATTCCAAAATTCCGAATTCCAAAATTTCAAATTCCAAAATTCAGAAATTCCAATATCCCAAAATTCCAATATTTCAAAATTCCAAATTCCATAATTTCAAATTCCAAATTCCAAAATTTAGAAATTACAAAATTTCAATATTTACAAATTCCAAAATTCTAAACTGAAGAAATAAGCACCATCCAACTGTACATCAATACACTCTACCTTCAACAGACTCTGGAGCTTTACATTTTTTACCGTAAACATCTGTTTTGCTTAGTTCACTGAAAATCGATCAGCACACAAGAAAACCATGTATGTACGTGTCAGAAGAATATGTTTGAAGTCTGCATAGAACGTAACAGCTGCTATCGAAGCAAGTTTTTATTTATTTACGTGTGGTACTACACTTGTTTCTCATATTCCCAGTAAACAAGTTTAAATCAATTGTTTCAGTTTCAAGTTTCTAACACGAATAAAGTATTTCTGATGTTTCACATCAGAATAATGTATTATTGAAGCATGTGATGACCACATCAAGTTACCGTAAAATTGTTGAAATATGAATATTTATAAAGTTTAGTATTTTTAAATTTACAAGTTTAGAAATGTGGTAATTTATTAAAAAATTAATTTCATTTTAAAAATAATAATTTAAATTATACCTAAAAGAAATATTTATGGTGAACCTCTATAATTCAAGCTTAAAGAACTTTACACATTAAGAACAATAATTTACATGTATTTTAAAATCTTAATAAAGATAACATATAAAACCACAATTAAAATAAAAATTACCTCTTCAAAAATGGAGTCCGTTTGACAACTTCAAGGATTAGTGTATTGTAATGTGTCTCTGATTTTTTTAACCATATCAAACGTTTCGAAATGGAACCCGACTCTTTCACTTCAGACTAGAAATTATTCTATAAGTATACATCAAATTCAATTCTCAGATCTTCATCTCTAATTTCTTGTTTCATGAAAAACGTTCATTAACAGTGTCTTACATCTAATAATCATTCTACAAATAAAAAAGAATTACACAATTATTATCGTTTACTTCTGTATTATTTCAGAATTTCTAAATCTTTGATCAATTCACAATTACTCGATTAATATTACGATGTGCAATATTATCGACCATGCAGATATTTGTACAAATATATGTTAACATCTTGTTTGATGTCTGTCAGAACAAGGTTCATAACTCGATATTGTGTGATAATATACATGTATACAAAAGAATATTTATAACCTAACAGAAAATGTATGTATGTGGTGAATGGGAAGACCTATATTGCTACTAACAAAGTCTGGAATAGTGGGCATACATATGCTACTAACCGACACTATTAATGTTCTGGAACACAGTTGGAGCACGTTATTTATTGTTTCGAGGTTCGAAGGAACACTCGCTTTTATTTATTTTTTAATGCTTTAACGACGCTTCGTATATTTCTTTCAGTTTCTCAAATCTTCTCTCTCTCTTTCTCTTACAAGAACATTCTCGGTTAATCGCGATGGAGTTTTGATAAAATTCTTGCGAAAGAGTTAGCCCAAGTGTACGCAGAAATTGCGGAGTAACGAACCCGTATGTGTATAAACTTTCTCGTTACCATGTCATTTGACTATGAAGTTTCTCTCCTGTGTAAACCGGTGATGAAGTTTCCTACCATGTGGAGAAAACTCTGCGAACATCGACTCATGCAGACACGGTAATCGAGTTGAAGAGCAGTTGCACAAAATAATGGAAGATTTTATTAAAAAATACTGTAGCTCTTTCTAATTGTCTGTTACAAGAAACATTTGGAAGAATTTAGCATCTTTAATAAGATGAAGTCATTCTTTCAAACAAATGACAATTTTTGTAGTTTATTTTAATTCTACCTTCGACATAAGATAAAATTCTTCTAAAATATCTTAAAAATTATTGTAAGAAGCTTTATATTGTAAGGAAGATGATCGAAGACGGTTTGACGAAGATATTGATGTCAGGATTATTTCTGTATGACCTTCGGTTTTGGGGATATTAATTTTTTAGTAAAATTCGACGTTCAATGTTGGACTCACTTTCATTTGTTATGAGTCGCGATTATTTAAAGCGGGAAATCTCGCGTATTTTTGGTGAAATCGAATGATATAGTTATAATAACCAGGTAGACTAACTCCAGGATTTCTGGAGTGCGCACAGTTTGATACATGAGGTTACTGTTAAAATTGTCTACAAATATGAAGAAAATATATTCAAGATTTGCATATATTTATACAATTTAATTATGATCCGAAACAGTGTTAATATTTTCAGAATTAATGAAATGTTCACTTTGTCTAACTTCAAGTTCTATCCAAAAATATTTCCAAAACGGAGGGGGATGATTCTGCAATCAATTAAACTTTAAGCTATAATCATCTTCGTTGCAGTGAAAAGGTATTCATAGATATTTGCAAGACACAAAATAAACCAGATAAATTATCATTTTTTCAAGAAATAGAGTTCGTCATCACATTTTTCAGTAAAGTTTTGATTAAGAAAAAATTGGGTGCTCTTTTTTAAGTTGTTTTAAATCTAATGAACTATAATGAAGAGTTTCTATTACTTTGACTGTATATCGAATGGGAGACCTCAATGACCTTGACATATATTATAGATGTCACCCTTCAGAGTAACTTTGATTAATTTATAAAGAAATCATTGTTCACAGAAAAGCTATTAACAAAGACAAACAAAAAAGCGTTAAAATTGAAATTAAACGTATCGTCACTTTTTCAAAAATCTACTTCTTCGTATGAAGCGCTGCTATATTAGTAACATATTTTAATATTTAATCCAATAAGAGGTGCTTCACCCTTCTCTCTACACCTCTGCTCCCGAATAACCTAATCTACTTCTAACATAACTTAACTTGATTTCTATTTTGAAATAAAAATCATGGGAAATAAAAATGGGGTTAAGGTTAGGTTAGCTTAGGGTATTTTTAGAGATGGGGTGGGTCGGTTTTGATCGGTTTCAATACCGAAGTATGTAACTAATACAGCAGTATTTCATGCGAAGAAATGTACGTTGCGGTTAGGTTTGGTTAGGTTTGAGTGTTTTTAAACGTTGGGGTGCACATGGGAGGTGCTACCCTGTCCTTCGTATACATCAACTTCGATACCAAAATATATAACTAACATAAAAACATTCCGACTTTGAGTTAAATTAGGTTAGATATTTTTCGAATGAAACCCTACTGTAGGATACACGGAACTGTTTATCAGCTCAATCTAGGGAGAAGGCGATATAAGAAAAACTTGCGATATAACAAAAACTCTGTATATAAATTGTTCAGAAATTTTATTCATCTAATGAATCTAATGGATAGAATGAACTTATCACATTAAAAAATTGTAACTACATGTTCATCATAATTGTACTGTTTTCTTAAATAAATTTAAAAATAAATAGTTTTTTAAAACTAAACCCATATTTAATTTGGCAAACTTTTTTTCTTAATAACTTTTTATTAAACAGAGTGGCGGTCAAGTTACTAGGAAGAACTCAGGGAACTGACCTCTGTGATGTGTGTCAAGGTCAAGGTCGAAGCAGGGTCTCCTATTTAATATACTTGCCTCGCAAACTATTAAAATGACCAAAGATCCTGTTCTTTTTGTCAGTATTGTAATTCTTTAACGCATTATCTGATTTCCATAAAATCAAATAGTAACGTAATTAAATCTACAATTTTTGAAATTTTCTTTGTAAACTCACGTTAAAAGATTGTAAAAGTGAACCTCGCTATTTTCTTCGCAACTTGGGCTAACTGCAATTTTTTCAAAACGACGAAAACATCCTCTGGTAAAGCAATTATCTCTCAAGAAACCTCAAGTTTGTTCCAATTTTAAAAAAAGTTGTTCTGATCGAAAACTCATATTCATATCAAGTTTTAATATTTCATATTGACCAATTAACTGCGGAATTTAGGGTTGCGTAATTAAAATCAAGCAACGACGAATCCTATTATTTCACGAAAAACGTAGAACAGAAGGAGGAATTATATTGTATGTTAATTATTACATAAATAACATAATTATTATACATAATTATCATAACAAATTAACAATTCATTCGCGTATCGAAATAAAGTTTTCGATTATCTATGTACACATTAAACGCAGTTAACTGGTTAAATCGACATTTCGACTATTTTCAAATCAACAATTTTTGTTTTATTATTTCACAACGAAAATTCGACTTCGATAGGTTCAAATTTCATCCACTTTAATCGATTTGAATGTTACCGTCATCTGAGGTTCAAATCAAAATGGCGGAACATTCAGTTCAAATCAAAATGGCGGACCTTCACCGCTAACAAATCTCTTCTATTTGTCTGCACAACCGAGAAACAATAACTATAAAAACAAAACGAATTGCCCCAAAGAATCTACCTAAATCATCCTCGAATTAACTTGAAATCATTAAGACTCATTTTCAACTTTCATAAAAGTGACATACAAACATACAAAAATTACTCGTTCAATGATATTAGATCAAAATTACATCACTCGTATTTAATCGATGTAAGAGCATTTTTCAAAAGCTTGTCTCTCGAAAAATGAATAACGGGAGCGGGTGTTTTTCCTAACCACTCGGTTATATCGCGACGGAATATTACGCAAGAAAATGCAGAACGCGTTAATGTAATTGGGATGCGTTAACCATGCTCGATTGAAACCTGCAGCAAAATAGTGCCCTGGCTGTGCTTTATGGGCCGGTTGACTTACCAAGCAGGAGGAATGAGAATCGTTGTACGTGGAAGACAAGCAACCAGGGCTGAGGCGCCGATCTTGGTGGTTGCACCCCATTCAACCTTCATGGACGGAGGGATTGTCTACATAACTGGCTTTCCTTCCATCATCGTAAGACGAGAATCGGGACTGAATCCGTTCGTCGGAAGTATGTGTCAATTATTGAAAGATTCCGCATTCGTTTCTCGGATTAACCTATCCCAATAAACATTAATTAGGGTAAAGTCGCCTAATGTGGGACCTGTTTCGCTCAAAACTCTCGGAAAGCACTTTTATTCAAATTATACACGTTATTTAATTTTTGTCTTGAATATAAGACGTGTTGTCTTGGAAATTGAAAGATGGATTCCTAATATGAGACACAGTTTGTTTGCATTTATGAAATACAATTTATTTCAAGTAATTTATGAAATACCATTTATGAGAAATAATTTATGAAATACAATTTGTGAAATGTAATTTATGCAAATATTTTTTGGACATATGAGATGCATTAAAAATATCAATTCTTCCTATTAAATGTTTCAAGAAGATTTCTTAAAGTGGATTGCTTATGTATAATATTTTTCAATTTGTTTTGATATTTCAACGTTGTGAACATACTGTAAAATCATGTTTTCAGATTTGAACGAATTGAAAGAGTATTTTTATAATTTTTAAAAGCTCTGATTAGGTCTCATATTAGGAAACTTTACTCTACGTAATCAAATATTTTCAAGCGATTTCAATTTTCTTAAAGTAATATCAAGTTATTAGTAAAAAGAATTTTCAAAAAGTACACAGTTTACACCTGAGAGTCTCTACAAATTTTACCTCGTTAAAAAAAGAAGCTTCAGAAGCTTTACGAAGCATTAATACCGTGATTAATTGAAATATAAAGATGTACGCAGAAAATATCGCAGAAATAACGTGCGAAAGTATCATAGAAATGCCTGATTTAAACTCGTAGTAAATTATTTAGATTGACATTTTTAATATTCTGCATTAATGGACATTTTAATGGCTTATTAGTGCATGCAAAGAAATGACTAGTTCTTTGAACGAACAGGTATAATATTGTCAACATCGGTCGAGGAATATGACAAAATATAACGAAAGAATGACAAATTAAATTGCGATTAAAAATTGTAATAATTGTTTATCGAAGGATTGTCCTATTCACCACAATACATACATTTATAAACAATCGGTAAAAAAAGATGATTTACGAAAAAGTTCAATGTTTACCAAATTTTTATTCATCGAATAAAATAAGTTCATAAATGTAACATGTATATTTCCCAATATACAGATGTCAACCCACGAGTTGGCGCGTGATCGATCCAAAGTAAAAGAAGCTCTATCCCCACCGTGAACACTTCCAGCGTTACATACAGGCAAATAAGAATAATAATGACAATAACAACTGCTGAACGCAAGTAGCACTATCTCACTCACTCTGGAGACGTTTGACTGTCATTGTTTTTGGCCTAATTGTGCGACTGCTCGAGCCAATACTACCGCCGAAAATACGTGTGAGGCGTCCATTTTTCTATTCTGACCAATTGTGCTGTAGCTCTTCTAAACACGTCAGCCTCTTCACGCGCCAACTCGTGGGTTGACATCGGTACATATTTATTCGTAACATATATATTTCTCAATATACATATTTATTTGTGACATATACATTTCTCAGTAATAGTCAGATTGAAAACTAAGAAAAGAATGTTAATTTTGTACACGCAGATATATCATTAAATAGAAAAATCGACAGATCGCTTTAAAATTTGCATCGATTAATTTAATATTCAATTTAGCCATTTAAAAGAGAAAGTAAGAAAATGAACGATGAAGTGAGATAACAGAAATGAATATCATCTAAGAATTGTTTGTTCTAGTTTCGTTATATATTTGCATTTTTCTATACCACGCTCACAGAATTAATCAACTATACACAACCGGTCTATGTTTGGAGAGAGGATCCGAATTCACGGCAAAATACGATCAAGGAAATTATCGAGAGGGCTACATCGAAGGAGGATTGGCCACAGGTATCGTTAAATATAAACGAAAAGTATCTTTATTTGAAATGGATTAATTTAGAGTGTAGTAGGACGCAGAATATTTTGTAGTTCATATTAGGAGTTTTCTGTGTATTCCCAAATTTTTAATTTTTAACTTTTGAAAATATTTTCATATTCCTGAAGTTCGGGCTTTGAGTTCTTAAATTATGAAATTGCTAAATTTTTAAATTTCTAAATTTTCAAATTCATAAATTCCTAAGTTCCTAAAATCTCAAAATTCCTAATTTTTCAAATTTCTAAATTCTCAAACTCCTAAATTCCTAAATTCCTAATATTTCAAATCCCTAATTTCTCAAATTTCTAAATTCTCAAATTCCTAAATTCCTAAATTTCTAAATTCTCAAATTTCTATATTCTCAAATTCTCAAATTTCTAAATTCCCCAATTCCCCAATTCCCGAATTCCCTAATTCCCCAATTCCCTAATTCCCCAATTCTCAAATTCCTAAATTCTCAAATTTCTATATTCTCAAATTCCTAAATTTCTTAATTCTCAAATTTCTAAATTCCCCAATTCCCCAATTCCCGAATTCCCTAATTCCCCAATTCACAAATTCCTAAATTCTCAAATTTCTATATTCTCAAATTCTCAAATTTCTTAATTCCCCAATTCCCCAATTCCCTAATTCCCCAATTCCCCAATTCCCAAATTCCTAAATTCTAAAATTTCTAAATTCTCAAATTCCTAAATTTCTAAATTCTAAAATTTCTAAATTCCCCAATTCCCTAATTCCCCAATTCCCGAATTCCCTAATTCCCCAATTCCCCAATTCCCCAATTCCCAAATTCTCAAATTTCTAATTTCTCAAATTTCTAAATTCTCAAATTTCTAAATTCCCCAATTCTCGAATTCCCTAATTCCCTAGTTCCCCAATTCCTCAATTCCCCAATTCTCAAATTCCTAATTTCTCAAACTTCTAAATTCCTAAATTTCCAAATTTTGAAAGCCTAGGATCCTCAGATTCCCAAGTTCCCTAATTACCAATTTAAAAAATTAGCAAATTACTTCCATCACTTTCTTACTTCTCAAGTTCCACAATCCTCAACTCAAAAAGTTCACACATGCTGAAAAAAATAATTATACATTTAAAAATCACAAAAATAACATACAATTTAAAAATACAAAAAAGTAGAAAATTGATCTTGTTAGAATCATCAGACTAGGAGGACCCTTTAATGAATTAAAACAAAAAATGTATATATAGATAAACGACTAATTTTCTTCCGCAGGTTATGATTTTCCCAGAAGGTACATGCACAAATCGATCGTGCCTCATTACTTTTAAGTCAGGTGCATTTTATCCTGGTGTTCCCGTTCAGCCTGTCTGCATTAGGTATCCTAATAAGTTGGACACGGTGACGTGGACATGGGAAGGTCCTGGAGCGTAAGTATTCTAATAAAACCGAACAAGAGCAAAATGTGACACGAGAAAAATGGTTTTGGTACCTGATTATAAAATATTATGCTTTTAGATTGAAGTTACTATGGTTAACGTTGACTCAACTGAACAGCAGTTGTGAAATAGAGTTCCTCCCGGTGTACAAACCAAGCGAAGCTGAAAAAACAGATCCCAAGCTATATGCAAACAATGTACGACGTCTTATGGCCGAGTGAGTACATTTTATCGTGAATACGTATGTAAAATTGTATTCGCAAGTGTAACATTTATCGTGATCGATGAACTTTATGAGATATTTGATATTATGAAATAATTCAATATTATTTGATAATTTTATTTAACACGTTAGCTGCCACGTGCATTTATGAAATCACGGTCAGGCAAAATAAACTCCATTAAAATTTTATGATTCACAAATGATACAATTCTGTAATAAATAAAAATTGTGGATTTTAAACAAAATTTTGGTAATTAAAACAGTGTGAATTTTATAGTTTTATATATTTTACACTGTCAGTCATCGGTGACTTATTAGATATTAAAGTTATTATAGTTTTTATTATATAGTTATGATTCCATAACATGGAATTCCTTTTGTAAGATAGTAATAAATCAATAAATATAAAAACATTCTGTTATTACATATTTTATAGAGATCCGCCATTTTGACTTGTTAGAAATAGTTTCTTCTTAACTAGTTCTAGTTTCAAGAAAAGTATTTAATCTTTCAATTTAATCGTTGAATCTATTAATGTACATGAATATTAACCCCCTAAAATTAGTTTCATTTGCTTTTCTACAAATAATTAATGTAACTGAATTTTCCAACATGGCGGTCAACGTTAATAAATTGTCAAACATGATTTAAGAAGTAAACTAATTTAAAACATTGTACCCTTTTAGGGCATTACAGATTCCCGTATCGGATTACACGTACGACGATTGTCGAATTATTAGCAAAGCTCATCAGCTGCACATACCTCATGCGTCCACCATAGCGGAAGCTCACAAACTTCGTAATAAACTTGGGTATGTATAGAAAGAAAACGTAAGAAACGAATATTATTTTGTACGAAGTTAGTATAAATTTTCTTGTTTTCACAGTTTAGTGACGGCGAAGACGGAAGAAGAATTAGTTCAAAAGAAAACGGAGAGGTTTAGCGAAGAAATGAACTTACACGAATTCGCGCAAATCCTCAGAATAGACGAACAGGAACCTGCTACACAACAGCTTTTCCGAATACACGATAGAGTTTGTATTGTTTAATATTTTCACTCATTTTTCATACGTTCATTTAATAATACACGTTCCATTTTTTAATTTAACAGTTTGATGACCGCACATTTTGTGAAATCTAATTCATATATTTTATGTATTATTTGTTACACTTAATAGAGATTATTTATAGGATTATGTTTGGCAGCATTTAATATACGCTGTGAAATTACTAAATTTTATATTACAATGTCTGATAGAATAAACAAAAATGAACTGAAAAGTAGTAATGTAAGAAGATAAAATTTAAGATCACAAATGCAGCGGCTATTAAAGTGTTAAGATGACGCGGTTTTGTTATCTACTGAGGTGCTTTAAAAACAAAACAAGATTTTAACAAAAAACATCCTTCTTTATCAGTATTTTTAGACCTCTGATTTCAACAAATTTTATTTATTACTTGATCTCTTTTCATTATACGTTATAAATATTTTTCAGTATTAATATACTAATCGTTAAATAGTAGAAAATGAAGAAAGAAAATTCTAAATGCGCACGAAAATGTAATTAGTAATTTAGTAGCGAATCGAAATGTTTCAATTAATAATCCTTGATATTGTTAACCCTAAACCGGTAACTCTGTTCTGCGTAAACAAGTAACAACGCACATGTTAAGACTAGTCAATTAATTAAGTTCTTGAATATAGGTATATAAGATTTTATAATAAGTATTTATTAAATGTCGCAAAATATATCAAACGTATATTACACGTCACTGTATTTATTAAATATGACAAAATATATAATATATTATACTCATGCGTGTGTTGTAAAATTAAATATTATATCTTTTTACTGTTTTAGGGTTAATAGTCATTATATTAGATTATTTACATTACATTATATTAGATTTCTTAAATGTTACATAGTGATGTTTTTAAGCTACAGATGGTTAACATATTCAACTGATTTTATTTTTTGCGTTTTTTCAAGTATATTTTGATAAAATAACACCAAACCATTAGGGGTTTGAAAAGAAATATATTTAAGGAGGTCTCTGTTTCAAAAAGTTAAGGAGTCATTGTACTAATAAGACCTGTGTATGAACCGTCAAGAATATGCTCTTAATTGTTAACAGCAAAGTATTTAAGTTTTTATAGTCTTTGTAGCTGAACTAAACACGTCTAAAGTTTTTTCCTGCGGCGAAAGTAAAATAAAATGAATTAACCCGTTAATCGGTTTGAAATGCGCAGCTATTAGATTTACATTTCTGTGCTAAAAACTTCATACTTTCTCCATCACAAAACGTGAGAGATGGACAAAGTTTCTATACTTAAAATTAGATCAGGGATAAACCTTTTTAGTAATACTTCTTGTTTAGAAGTAAATAATTAGATTCACAAATTCCATAAAAATAATTGCAAACAAATTCCATAAATTAATTTCAATATTTAGTATTTGTTAGCTAATTGATACAAACTTTTGAATTATTACAGCAAACCAAGGGTACAATAGATTTCGAAGAGTATTTATTCATAGTATTAGCCACATCAAACGCAAATTCTGAATTAGAGAAAGTGGAAACCGCGTTTGAGGTAAGTATAAATAAAGAAGTTTAGATGTGAGCACTTACTACATTCATTAATTGCAAATATAATTAACAGGTGTGTGGTACAAAATCACTGTCCTGTCTCAATAAAATGGAACTGAGAAAGGCTTTGAAACTTGCATTAAGTATGCCAGAGGAAGAATCCGACAAAATCTTTCAGAATGCCAAAATCGATTTTGCTGATACATCAGTAAATTTCGGTAAGTTCTTTAATAAACAATGTCACGTATAAATATTCCCTACATGAAAGATAGTCATGTACAAATATTATTCATGTACATTGAAAAATGTACAAATATTTTATACATGAGAAATAGTTGTATACAAATATTCTGTACATGAGTAATAATTGTATACAAATATTCAATTTATGATGCTGTATATTTAAGCCGTTTATTTTGAAAGTGGAACAAGTCCACTTTTGAAGAAATTAAGATAATGATAATAGATAAAAATTAATATGATATTGTCTGTAAGCAATCTATAGTTAAAATAATACAAATTCCCTAATATTTGGCTGCTGGAAGTCTGGCTGAGTAACAGCCAAATATAGCAGAATATATTATAGTACAATTTAGCTGCGGTAAATTTTAGTAATACGAATACTGCGAAAAATTACAAATCGTATAATATTGATGGTATAGGTAACCTCGATTTGAGGGACTATCTGCTGTAAGTCTGTCTAGGTATCATTGCTGATTTCCATTATCAACTTGCAAGTAAGTTCCAGTTCAGTTTTAAATAAATTCTCAAAGGTGACACGGTTCTCGTTTTAGATGCACAAACGATTACAATAATTCACTAATTTTGAAAGTGAGAGACACCTATTTGGGTATAATAGAACTTTTTTTTATTTAGCACTTTAGATGTTATTGGATAATAAGCATGCATTATCTAACACCACAAAATACAAAACATTATTAGTGTTTAGAAATATTTTCAAATTTATTGAAATGCAAACTTAAGTATTTCGCAATAACAAAAAGTGGACTTGCGCCACTATCAAAATAAACGGCTCATTTGTAGATACCTGGATGTTTCAATTATTTTATTCTGTATAATCTGTAATTGCTTTCCACAGAATTCGTGCTTGCTGCGCTAGCAGCACGAGCGGAATTGGCGTATATATTCGTTGGAAATTCCGAAACGAGGAAAAAAAATATTTGAGAATATTTAATCGACTCGTTCCGTGCTCATCGAAGATACAGGACACATCGCGTTTGCAGCAGACCGCTTTTAAACCAGACATGCGCCAGTCCTGTATAACTTTGCTCCTCTCTTGCTGATATTACCCCTTCAACGAATAGGTAGCCATTTTTTTTTAGTATTATTATCGTTGACGAAGCAAGAAGTGCCGCCTTCATGAGGAACGTGGAAATAAAGAAGGAACGAGAAGATCGTACAGAAGTATCTACGAATTTGATTAAATGATCGAAGTATGGTCGGGTGTTCGCGTAACGTAGATAAATTTTCTTCGCTTCTAGAAGAATTTTTTTCGGACGTGTAAAGTCATCTCCCAAAGTAGACTCTAAAGATCGAAAATAGGAAAAGAAGTTACGTATTTATTATTTAAAATATAATTTCACCATCTTTTTTTATTTACCGTTTTAACTTGTAAGAATGTAATTTTTTGATATCGTGTTATTTTCTCGTATTCACGTTTCACGAACGTAGATATGTTTAGGATCACAGAACGAAAAGATCTATCTTTTCTGTATTAATTTATCACGCGTTCGTATGCATTCGATAATTGTGATATAGTTTTTCTTTCTTGCGAATAGTGATTAAATAAAAAAGAAGTGAAAAAATCTCACGTTTATTTTGAAATATATCTCGTGTTGTTACTCGCGTAGAACTTATTATAAAACTATCCTCCTCTTCGAAATGTCACATCCAAATTCGAAATCGTGTAAATAGTATTACACCGAAGGTTTCTTAGACTTAAGCGTGCAAGCTTCATCGTGTAAAATTTACACACCACGGCAGACGAATTATCTATGCAAAATAATACTCTTAGAGTTTTAGAATTATTATAGATTGCTCAGGGTATCGATGAATTGAAGGCTATTGAGTGTTTCGTGAATTGTAATAATGTGTGGCGAACGGCCACTCAGTCACACACTTAACCGAGTTTCTGATATGTCTAAAGAAACCAACATGTTTAGGACAAAGCATTTAGAATAAATATATTATAAAATTTATTCTTTGCACGGTAATAATATATACTACAATATTTAATATTTAATAAACATTAATGCATATACATGTGTACACGTATATATGTATATGTATGTAAAATAATGATACATTGGTCATGAAATATGGTGAACTATTAATCATTGTATATACGCATACATTATATACATGTATTGTATATCAATATATATGTATATACGAGAAACATGTAATTGTATATATATAGATACAATAAAATATTCTTACAAGATATGAATTATTTTAAATAAATTTGATTGCTTCTTCTCATTTGTTTACAGCTAAAAGAAACCTACTGATTTATGTATGTTAGGATTGGTTTAAGTACAAATGTACAGACACGTACGTTAGCTACAACAAATCTATGGTATCACACGAAATCTTAGACGTAATAAAAATAAAGGCTATTTTACTTTAAATATCAAATAGTAATACAAAATGAAACGGTCTTTTAAAGACGCCAACGCTTGATAATCACAACCGATTTCTTAAACAGTTAATGTACCTATAAGGTACTCTTATATAATTTAAAATATGGTAAATATTATTAAACCCTTGTAACTTTATTTTTAAAATCGTAGTTGCATTATGGCAGGATATATTTCAAAATCTTTTTTTTTTCATAAGAGCACGATGATGTTTCGCGATACGAAAACTATCTATAACACAGTAAGTGATGAGATTCCTTTTAATAAATATACTGTAGCTTCATATAATATAAAATAACAAACTATAATAACATTTCTCTTATTACAATTTCTTTGTTTTTTAAACAAGTAATCTCGTACGGAGCTGTATAACTATTTCGATATTTTATGTTACGCTTAATTGTGCATTCAAAAGCCAAAATTAAAACGTTATTTATTGACTTGTTTTTCTTAAATTTTTTATCTTTATCCTTCTAGTGGATTGAATTTTATAATTCGCATGATTTAAAATTGCATCTTAAAAGGCACACCATTATAGTGATGTTTGTTAATGATTCTTTAGTAATATTCAACTATAAAATTATATCTTAGATTTGTTAAAACAATATGTGAAATTATATTCTGATTCGTGTAAATTTTGTGCATTACTTGTACTAGTAATTGTATAAGTACAAAAAATGTTAAAAAAAATGAAACGATAAAAAAAGATTTCATAAAGAATAAGCGGAAACATCTAACTCTATAGATAAAACAGGGATTTATCTTACTTTTTTCGAAAAATACTAGACATACTAGGCGAACTAGTTTTCTGTTGAAATATCTTGCTCACTCTTTGCCTCATATCTTCTACACCTTGTCCTACATTTACTGTTGCCATTGACAATGAAAGCCCGGAACTCATTGATAATGACCTAAAGAATGAGAAATAAATCTTATAAAATTGTTTAAAAATAACAACAAAATATACTATGAATATCTTGAATATTTCCATTGTTACAAATATGAAGAAATATCAAGAAAATATACATTGAAAGGGTCCGTATGTTGGTATGAAACTAATCCTTCCATTAACGTTATTGATGGTCGTTGTTCTAAACATTTATTGAAACAAATATTGCAATTTGAAAATGTTTTATTATATCCGATTTATTCTAAACAGTTTGTAATTACTTTCTTTTAAGATCAACCGAAGTTTAGGATATTGCAAAACTGTGAAGCATGTTCGATCAAAGTACTATATTTTATATTGCTGGTTATTATATATTTACCTTTCCATTGGTTTTGAAAGATCCTGTCGAGATTCTGCTTCCCTTAATAGTGATCGAACAGCTTCTTTTTGCTGAGGTAAATATTGATTAACTAATTGCTCAAGACATTTTAATCCCGGTACCAGCACACCAGAAACACACTGATTGCTAAGTGGACAGTAGACCAGAACAGAATATGCTTCGACCAAAGCATTAATTAGATCAATTTTACGACCTTGCTGCAATGCCGATGAAGTGATGCCAACTAATTGTGTGGCTACAACTGCATAAAAATGAATAACTTCGATTTAGTGTGGTAAATTAAACAAAAACTGAAAATGGAAATTGAGGCTCTTACCATCTTCTATATAATTTTGAGGACAATTAGGGGCTATAAATGCTAACGTTGAAACCAACGGAAGTGCTAAAGATGGTGGAATACCCTGAGGTTCTTTAGCGATAGTTTCTAAGGTTAAACGTGCTTTATCGCGCACTTCTCTAACCTTGCATTCCGTTATTAAACGACCAAGGGAAGGAATTGCAGCGGACCGAACAGTTCTAAAAATAAAGTACTATTACAATGTGCACCTCACTTCGATATTAATTACAAAAATGTGTAAACTTGATAAACGGTAATATGGTTGCTAATTCAAAATAAAATATTTACAAATATATCTTACACGTCGGGATCACTAACGAGAGTTACAATTGCAGGAACTACCTTCGCGCTTGCTAACCTATCGGAAATGTGAGCTATTACACAACCAAATAGTGTTGCAGTTGCACATCTTACAATAGGTCTTTGGTGCACTACTCCTATAAAAAATGGAGGAAAGTATAACTTAGTTACTAAACTTCTAGTAAAAAATAGCGAATTCTACTTAAAATATCGGCGGAACACACCATCCCATAAACCACTAAGAACAAACTCCTGCATATGTTCTTGAGCGCACAGTATAATCAATGCAATTTGTAAGCTAGTAATACTGGTTCCACTCATAGATAAAGCAACAAGGAACTGTCGTAAAGAGTTAGAAACCTCGGTACCATTTAAAGTAGATAATATAATCAAATATGCCGGAATTAACGTTAAACTCATATTTTTTTTGTCTGTAGATAATGTCGCTAACTGCTGTTCAAGTTCAGTAACTTCAGATGCAAATATTGGTTGAATCTAAAGCAAAAACGATTATCAACCATAATTTCAATACAAAATAAGAAGCTTATTAAAATATCGAAATTACCCGGGTTTGTGTGATGTATCGTCCGAAACCCATACATAAAGAATGAATATATGTAAGAAGAGCATTTAAAATGGACTCTTGTGAAATGTCAACAGATTTTATCATTGCCAAAATTTCCAATACTCTGAAAAACAACAACATGTAAAGATTCGCAAATAACTAATAAGGTATGAAAAAAGATATTTGTTAATATACAATTTATTAGTGAACCATTCTAATTCTGGCCAAGAATCATTTTCCCACGTATTTGCGAAAAATGTGTTTAAAAGAGCTCCTATATTTACATCTCCATCGTAAAATACTTTTGGATTAACGATATTGGAATGACACAAGTTCAGGAATACATCCGCTGTACCACAAAATATATAAAATTTCAAATAAGTCTATAATCATTTATGTCATTTATATTCAATTATACTTACGTAGATCAGATGACATCGTAGGTTCAATATACGTTTTGACAGTATCAGTATCTGCCACGCAGATAACAGTGTGGGGAAGTAAATACTGTAATACCGAAATTGATGACACAATTCTCCCTTCATCTATATGTTCTTTATTAGGCGAATGTTGCGAATGTCCAAGCTTTAAATGATTCTTTACTTTAGACGTTATACGCGGTAACAAATGTGTCTGCAACCTTTTCAGAGAGAGCGCCCATTGAGCTAATATTGGTAAAAGTATAGAAGATGCAACTTCAACAACGATAGGCGATGTGTCATAAAGTGCGGTTAATGCTAATTCTTCGCACTGCAAAGATAATAATTATTAAAGCAATGTACTTAAATTCCTGTATTCAACTTTACGCAATTTTGGTGTATTCAATACAATACCTGAAAATATTTATCAGGATCATCCATTAAAGCTATAAGCAGTGCAAGACTTCTTACTACACTAGCCCTGACTGTAGGATCTTTATCTTCAAGTAACATTTGTTGCAACATAGAGAGCATTAAAGAGTTTCTTATGCCAACCGACATGTATGGAGTTAATACGGAACAACACTCAACGGCTAACAATCTTTTCTCGGGATACTTGTGTTGACTTTGCTCCCAACATATAGTCAATATTTCTTCACCTTCCATCGATTCATCTTCAAGCTTCGCCATTGCAACAAAACCTAGTAATAAAATAAGTAAGTAATGAAAAATATTTCCTTCCGCTATAAAGAATCATTATGTATAACGTTTTGTACTAACCAGCTAATATTAATTGCCTTTCATCCTCTTGTGGCCTCTTCTTTAGGCTGAATAAAAGTTGCAGCAATTTCTCCCTCTCTGCAGAATCATTATGAAGTCGAATTGCGCTTAATACTAATGGTATCACTTCCTCACGTTTGTTCAAAATAATATTGGGTACGATACGAGGTAATGTTTGTGATAGAATTTGAACAAGAGTGTCACGTGTAACTCCATTTTTGAAAAGTTCTTCAGTCGTAGAAAGTACAGAACTTGGAATATTTACTAAACAGTGTGTTATTACCTCCATCTTAAACTTTAGTGGTAAATTTCTGAGAAAAAAAATACTGATGTAAAATATCAAATGTCCATAAAATATGTATATATGTATGTACTTTTATTTACGGAAATATACCGTGATGGAGGATTTGGAAGTATCGATGATCCTTCAGTCACATCTACCCTGGGTAACTGAATTCTTGTCCATTCTTTGTCACCAGGATCTGTTTCGCCAAGACTAACAACGACAGAAACACTATCATCTTCTTCCGGTTCATGAGTTACAGCAGACGTATCACGAGCTGGTGTTTCAAGAAGTTCAAATTTATCTGGGGTTGTAGAACTTGAATTTATCGTTTGTATCGTTCCACTACTATCTTGCTACAAAAAAACCATTACATTATAAAAATATAACTAATAAATATTTATGCGCATTGTTCATATGTTATACCTTAGTTGGATTTTGAGATAAACTTCCACTTGAGGTGGCAATAATTTGTTGTAAATCTAATTTTTCTTGTTCTAGCAATACAGTGTGTTGTTTAAGTTCTTCTACTTTTTTTACCTGCAGATGTTTAATATATGATAGACACAAGTAAAATATAAAGTATCAAATACATGTGACATTAACTAACCATTTCTTTAAATTCATCTTTTTCTGTTTCAGGTTCTAATTCGCAAAAATCCGTTTGTACACCAACACTCACAGAAGGTGATTTATCATACCCGTTAGCTCTCATATATTCTCTATAAATTTGCAATAATTCTGCAGGTTTTGCAATGTTCAATCCTACATCTTGCCAATCTTCAAAATCTTGATCTTCATTCTCATCGCTGAACGTAATCGATGTTAATTTATAAGAACGTGCTAGTAGATATTCATTAACAAGAAAGTTTATAGCTCTTTGTTCATGGGGCTTTATAGGCGGTTTGCTAACTAAATGCTTATCAGAACATTTATCAGGCATACCTCCTTCAGATTCTGAAATGTTAAAAGGTATAATGCAAAATACAATAAATCTAAAGTTGGTAGATTTAATAATCAAGATGAAAAAAACCTGTTACTACAGTAAGATTTGCACGAAGAGCAGAAATACTTTCTCTTGCCTTCCTTAGTTCAAACTCTAAAATCGCGACCCTTTCATCAACTCCTCCACCATCTTCTGAATATCTAGTCATATCTAGAGAATCTAAAGTAGCCTGACTAGAAGACCTAGCTATTGAATTAAAATACAAATATCAGATTAATATGAATACATAGAAGAAATGTACCCTATATAATAAAAATAATATACCTATAGTGAAAAACAAAGATGTTGATACATTAAGTATGTGAAAAGAAAAATATCTGCATTTTTAATATTGTTAATTATACTGACATACATATGATTACATATTAACATTAGTAGTAGCAAATATAAATAAATAAAAGGTAATTTCAATGTTTTGTAGCTTACAAGAATTAAAAACTTGAAAACTAGTGAAATTTCATTGGAACAGAAGATTCCATAACACTTGTTCAGGTAATTGTCATGGAGTAATTAACATATGGAGAGTGTTATATAATGTATGAATATCTCTTTCTTTTCATATACTGCAGTACAGATACTTTGCATCCCACTGTATGTATTAAATATACATAAATATCTTCTACTGGTGATTTTGTAATAACAAAAATATTCAACAACATTAAATGACGCTGTAAATTTAGAATTATAAATAATATATGCTCTTCCTCTCATTTCTCAACTTGCACTATCTGTATATGTTTTGTCAAGGTTGTCTTGCTCCTTCTCACACGTTCATATATTTATGCATATATGCAGCTGTATACATCCATCGCAAATAACATATTCATACACGTTTTCACACATTTACATTTTCTTCCAGACCCAAATAATTTTATCAATATTTATAAATTTAGTTAAATTCTACTTTAAAATATAATTATATTTAAATTATCTTGAAACTGATGAATTTCTATAAAAATAAAAATAAATATTTTACAATATTATACATACGCATAGGAGTATACGGTTCTGGTTTAATATTATGACTCTCAAAATGATTTGGATTTGAGAAAAAATCTCTTAAAATAGGTGATTCTTTTCCAGCTTCGCATAGTTCCGCATGTAATTCCAAGGCCGTCAATAAAAGTTTTTCATTCAAAAGTTTACTAGCAATTTCCTCATAAGATATAAATGATTTTGTAATTGCACATCCTAAAATTGAAATATCACATTATCAGAATTGTTTAAAGGAAACACCGTGTTATTAATAATTAATTCTCAAAAGTTAGTTTCATTTAAGTACCGATGACGTGTATGTGTTTCCCGAGCAAGTACCGATGACACAATTTATATTTAAAAAAAAAATCTTTATCGCAAGTCTTCACTTAACGTTAAAAGTAAATATTACATCACGAATGCAAAATACAAAGTTCTATTACCGAATGTAATTATTAAAACATGATTATTACCTTTACTGTCTGCAGACAGAGGATCCCTAACCTCCTGTACAGCATCAGCCATAGCTTTCAATTTGTTGGGTCATCAACCAAGAATGACATATCTTTTTTTAGTAACAAATAAAGTGGTAACCCACTTAGGTGCGTGCCATGCTTTCATTAATCTAATTAAGTATATTAATAGAAATTCTGTAACTCTCTACCCAACACGGTACAATGACAACAAAGCCATGTTACCAATGTTACTATCTGTGATGACAATGAATATTGGGGATATCGAAGCTCAACAACGGCAACTTCAGACTATAAAACCATAGACAAAGTAAAATCTTTTTGGACAAAGTATGCATGTACAATTTATTAGTATTATATACAATTTATTATTTGTTATATATTTATTATTGATCACAACATGTGACATATTGATTTTATGTTGTTTGCAACATATTTCGTGGGTAAGATATGGATTATGTGTTCAGAACAGTTCGTACACTATATTGGTCGATAATATAGGGAATGACATAAGAATGGCAAAAAATTTCTTTCGAGCCATCAAAAGTCATTCTCACAGATATCTTCTTTTGTAAAAAAGAGCTTATTTGCAAAATTTGGTGGATATTGGAACATGACGGTTTTCCGAAGTTTTCCCTTTGGTCGATATCGGAGCAAGCCGGTTTACCGAAGTTTCGCCTAACTTATAGTTATCGACGCAGTCGATCTTGTGCTGAAATTGCATCTTTCGGTAAAGAGGAATTCCAGAACTACCTTATCGATTGGAACTGATTTTACACCACAGAACCCTTGGCGTTCAAAATTAGAAATGAAAATACTGGTAGATATTTCTTATTTGAAACAATAAACGGGATACATATATAAAACACGAACAAACTACGTGGAATATGTTTACGTACATATACAAAAAATAGCAACAGAAAAACGGGTGAAAGCTGAAAAAGAAACATGAATTTCAATGCATACAATAATAACTTAACGAAAATTTACTCAAAAATTAAAAATAATATTAAAATAATTATCTTTTGATATCATATAAAAATGTAATAATAAAACAAAATCTTATAACCAATGTACGCATAAAAGTTAATAAAAATAAATTTTAATAGTTGTAATAATTTGTTAAATAAATAAATGAAAAATTTAAATAAAAAATGTCGATACTGCAAATACAGGTACGAGTCGACGTAATTGTTCGGTATTGGTGGATTACATGATAGCTGATTGGTCCACAAATCACCTATCACTGATAACTTGATAAAGGTCATAGGTATTCAGTATTGTTCAAGATGCCTGGTATTGGTGCATTGACATGATTGGTCCGCGGTTCACCTATCATTGTTAACCTGATAAGTGCCACAGGTGTTCAGTATTGTTTAAGCTGCCCAAGTGTTCGGATCGAAAGTGACATATCCTACCGGTACGAGTCAAAGTGTTAATTAACCGATCGTGTGTTCATCGCTGTGTTATCTAGTGCTTTAGTGCAAGTGTCTAGTGTGTTTTATCAAGTTTTTTAGTGTATATACGGGGGTGTATTAATGTGTTTTATGGTGTGGTACCCCATGTACCTACGTACTTACTAGTGTGTTTTAACTTGTGATTGTGCATGTGTATACGGATATATTAGTGTGTTTTATGGTGTGGTTATTTAAGTGTTTTACCAGTGTTTTACACAAATTTTACTGGGATTTATGGTGTGAATACCCATGTGTTTTGACATATTTTAGTGAATGTTATAGTGTGTTTTATAGTATTGCTACCTATGTGTTTTTACATACATTTTTGAATTTTTACCAAGTTTTATGGTGCAGTTACCTATGTGTTTTGACATACTTCAGTGAATATTTAATGGGTTTTATGGTGTGACTACTTACGTGTTTTGACATATTTTAGTGAACGTTTTAGTCAGTTTTATAGTATTGCTACCTATGTGTTTTTACATGCATTTTTGAATTTTTACCGTGTTTCATGGTGTGGTTACCTATGTGTTATACTTTTTCAAATTTTTTATTGCGTTTTAAAGAATATTTACCAAAGTGTCTCAACGTACTTTTTCAAATGCTATGTTTTCGTTACCCACACGTTTTAGTACGTTTGTGCAAATGAACGCGTTTTATTTCTGTATAGTTTTGCATGCTTGTATTTGTTTGCATGTTACCTATTTGCAAATATGCTTGTTTATTATAATTTGAATTGAGAAAAAATCACTAGAAATACGAATCGATTGAGTTCGCTAACGTGCTTTGACTTTTTCTGTTTTCAGAAGGACGTTTCCATGCCGAGCCGAAGTGACCAATCCTGACCGTACGAAAGCAGCCGATCATCTCCGAGACGCAGTTGACCGATCTCTAACGATGCGATACGAGTGCAGCCGATCGACCGAGGCGCGTTACGAGCTAAGTGATGCGAGTCAGCGATTGGTGAGTCGCATGCTTTACGGTTCCTCCGGTTCCCATCATGTCGTAGGACGAATGGTCCGAAACGGCACGGGAACTGGTTGTATTTTTATTATTTGAGCGAGCATAGTGACCACGACTGTACGATCGTGCAATATTCGTACAAATTGTATATTTCATTTATTAGATCAGGTTAGGGTTTTCTTGTACATCGCGTTTTAATTACGAATCGATATACCGAATTTAAAATTACAAAGAAGTCGGATGACCCTCCGATTTCACAGTATTTTTATTATAGATTCACTTTCAATCTTTTCATACGCGACAACTCTTTTTAAATTCATACATATGTACAAGAAAGTTTCGCGAAAAACAGATTTCGATATCAAAGTTAATTAACATGAATACTTTTGCTTACTTAGTGAATTTACTTTGATATTAAAAATCTGTTGAAAATGAAACAATCGATATACGTAGATTTTTGCTAAAGTATACTTCCATTTTCCATTTTGAAATTTTAGAGTTAATTTTCTGGAAGTAATACTTTATTAGCATGTTTTTAATCACGTTTCTTAGCTCAGGATTTTCAGCACACATGAAGAAAACTGGTAGGTGAAAATATTGTTGGCCGTGTTCATTTTTATGCTCTAAACTCATACGCGTGCTTAGATGCTACTCGCATGAGTTAGGACAGGTGGACACGGTTTAGTTTTAAGATGTTTCGGCGATCGACAATTTGACAGTGAATTATCGACACAAGTTACACGTGTGTGTGTGGTTAGGTCGTGGACCTTGTGTCGATTATAAACTACATTATTTTATTATAAAGTATATACAAATTTTTCAAATTCTATCAAAAGATACGCAATGAACAAGATCGAATTACAAATTTAGAAAAATTTAGTTAGAACGAATTACAAATTTATTACGACATGCACATATTACATTGAATATTCGAAAGAATTAGAAAATGAAATATGTAAATGTTCAATTAATATTCACTGTCGATTGTCGATCGATTTCAGCAAAAAGGTATGAACTTAGAGTGTGAATGTTGTATTGAACTCGGGTGTCGGAGACGTCCCGGGACGTACTCCCTAGGAGTAGGCTTTTTTGCACCCGGGTGGCGTGTGTGAGAATCGTGGAGTGTGTTTTTGTGAGAATGGACTTTGCAATTTTTTAAATATAGCGATAGGCAGGCAGGTAGCTTACTTCTGGTGTGATTGAGTTAGTTTTAAGTAGGTAGGGCCAGAGCAAGCTTTCATGTTTCTCTGTCCTCCGTAAAACACACGTGAGATGCTTGCATCTGGGGGTTAAACACGAAAAATCGAGAAGAGAAAATCTAAATATGAATTAATATTTAATATTCTCTTGAGCTCGATTGTTCGTAAGGCCAGGCCTTTTAGTTTGTAAGTCGCAGTCGTGGTTCTAGACCCGATTGCAAAAATGAAGTATACAGTGAAGTGAAGTGCTTTAAATAAAAATTCTACTCGGACATTCTTTTACGGACAGCGCATTCTGAGAATCGCTGGTCGTATACCTTTTTATTTTGAGTCATTCTTCTTCTTTCAAAGTAATGAATTTTTGTATACTTACATTTTTATTTTGATCTACATAACACAAAATTTTGATTTCGTTATTGATGGAAATAAATGGATAGCGGTTCAGTTTTATTTCTATAAAACAGTCTGCTATCTGTTTATGGAAATCGATACCGAAATTAAGAGTTTATGTAATTGATATAAAAGCTAAGAATGTCCGAGTTACCGTAAAATTTCGCGAGTGATTTTTGTGAGGCTGTGCCGAAGAGAGAAGAGGCTATATGCCGAAGAGCCCCGGCAAAAGTTGCCAAAGAAGAGGGGAACTATCAATGGCTGTCCATCTTAGGATGGAGAGTCATTTTGTCACTATGCTCGCAATTATTTTTTTTGTATTTTACATGTGTTTTTAAACGGTACGAAAAGTATCGTCAAACGCGTTTTGCTCGAAATTCGACGAGCACACGGTCATAAAATTGCGAAACTCGAAATATAATCGCGAATCTATTTTCACCGCGATTTCTCTTTTTTGATCAGTTTGATCATTTCTTGTATTAACTATATTTTTCTGTTTCAGAGATTGATTTTATATAAATTGTTTCGTTGTTCGTTGCTCTTAAATTCGCAATTTTCTTTGCGATTTCTATTTTGCTAGATTTTGTTTCGAATAATGAAAAATTTCACTCCTCCCACAATTACGTATGTTAATAATGTTTCGTATGTTTCAGTATTTGCTTTTTGGTAAATTATTATGTTGTTCCCTCTTCTCAAATCCGCAATTTTCATTGCGTTTTCTATGTTTCGAAAGTTTTGTATCAAATAAAGTAAAATTTCACTCCTTCTCCTACAACTTCCTATGTTAATAAGATTTTTTTATGTTTCAGGATTTGATTTTTGGTAAGTTATGTTTTGTGCATTAGTCCGAGCTTGTGGGAGGAAGGGTGGGCTCGGGCGCAAGCTTTTCGTCACGATACGTGGCGAAAAGCTTGCGCAAATTGTAAGTACCTCTTATTCTATCTTGCACTTATCTTTGCCACACTTTTCTTAACTTTTTACATATTAGACTGCAGTTATAGTTTGTCACTTTTTTCTCAATTTCTTCAAACTTGAAAGAAAGTTCTTCTAACTTTCTTCCCTATCCCTTTGCTTCTGTTTTACAAAGTTTTAGATTATACAAGTGCAATTTTAGAATAAAAGGTACATGTAGGGCATTTACAATATGTATGCGTGAGTGTGTGAGTGAAATGTATCCTGTATCCTGTACTTACATTCACATCGCGGGATCATAGGATTTTTCAAACTCCACACGATTTTATTTTTAGGTTCGAAGTTTTCAAGCCTCCTCGCTGTTTTATTTCTTCTTCTGCATTATTTTATTATTTGATTTTTAATATGTGTTGTACCTTCATTTCGGTAGTGAATTTTAGTTGGAGCTTCGGAACTTTTGGATCTCCTCGTCACTTTAATTCGGTTTTGAGGTTTTTAACATCTCCAAGATTTTATTTCGGGTTCAAGGTTTTCAAACCTCATCTTATTTTATTCTGTTTCGAGGTTTCTGAACCTCCGCGTAATTTCATTTCGGATTTTCAGGCTTTCAAACTCGATTTCGATTTTTCAAGTTTTGTTTCGAATAAAGGAAGATTTCGTTCGTTGTTCTTTAATTTTCTATCTTAATTATATTTGTATGTTTCAGATTTTTATTTTAAGTAAGTAATTCAATGTTTCATATGTCTTAATTATATTTGTATGTTTCAGATTTTTAGTTCAAGTAAGTAATTAAATGTTTCATATGTCTTAATTATATTTGTATGTTTCAGATTTTTATTTTAAGTAAGTAATTTAATGATTCATTTTTGTCTTAATTACATTTGTATATTATAGGTTTTGATTTTAAGTAAGAAATTCAATGTTTCACATGTGTCTTAATCACATTTGTAGATTTCAGATTTTTATTTCAAGTAAGTAATTTAATGATTCATGTTTGTCTTAATCACATTTACATATTTCAGATTTTGATTTTAATAAGTAATTCAATGTTTCACATGTGTCTTAATTACATTTGTAGGTTTCAGACTTTTATTTCAAGTAAGTAACTCAATGTTTCATATGTCTTAATTATATTTGTGTTTCAGATTTTTATTTCAAGTAAGTAATTAAATGTTTCACATGTGTCTTAATTACACTTGTAAGTTTCAGATTTTTATTTCAAGTAAGTAATTCAATGTTTCACATGTGTCTTAATTATATTTGTATGTTTCAGATTTTTATTTTAAGTAAGTAATTTAATGATTCATGTTTGTCTTAATTACATTTGTATATTATAGGTTTTGATTTTAACTAATTCAATGCTTCATATGTGTCTTAATTACATTTCTATGTTTCAGGTTTTAATTTCAAGATTTATATTTGTCTTAATTACATTAATATGTTTCAGGTTTTGATTTTAAGTAAGTAATTCAATATTTCACACATATATTGTTATTTTATTTGTGCATATTTTTTCGAGTCGACTCGAGTTTTATTTTACTTTTATCCGAAAATGTTAAACATTCGACTTATTTATCGAATGTTTCGCGAGTGAGTGTTGAGTGTTTTACGCGAAGGAAGAAGAAGCTACAACTGAAGCAAATCTACAATCTTCCCACAAGAACGGAAAGTATGAATTATGCATGTCTAAATGAACATACATTATAACGTTACTAATCTGCTTCTCTGCATATGTTTCTTATTCCAGATAATTGCATAGGTAATCTATAGGTAATCATTGAAAACTTGGAAGGATTTCATCGACGATGCGCTAATTTTAAGTTAAGTTTAAGTCGCGTATAAGATATTGTAATTCTGTAGTATGGATGAGTGCATGTGTGAAATGCGTATATACGAAACTTGAAGATATCGTCGAGGGATCATCGAGGGATGCGTGCGTTAATTTTAATTTAATTTTAAGCTCGTGGGAGGGTGGGTGGGTCCTTGTAAGTGCCTCTTGTTCTAACTTGCACTCATCTCCACAATTGTTGAACTTCTTACGCGTTAGATTGTAGTATACCCAGCTATTTTTTGTTAATTGGTCCAGACCCAAGTGGATCATTGGGGGTTGCATAGTGCTGTGAACACGCGGCAGTTTTGAGCTGCAAATGCTGGTGTAGCGCCAGGGACACATCTCTGCGAGGCATTTTGATTGATGTCCCATCTCGATTTGCGGGTATCCTCTCTGCTGTTAGCCTCCCTTTCAACGGGAGCGGGGAGAAATGGGAAACCCTTCGCGGATGTGTCACTCGTTCTTATCAGTCATTTTTGGTTCAATTCGGTCTCGTGGTTCACGTAAGTCACTATGCGACTACCCTTTGACCCATGAGGGCGAGGTTCACTTGGCAGGAAATGCTGACCCACCTTCTTGCGAAAGTCCTTCTAACTTTCTCTCCTTTTTGTAGAAAGTTCTTCTAACTTTCTTACCTTCCCCTTTGCTTTTTTACTTCGTTATAGACCATTCGAGTGCAAGCATAGAATAAGAGGTACGCGTGCGGCGTTTAGAATAAGTATGTTAATAAGCGTGCGTGTATGCGATCGCTGTTTTAAATTGCACTCATTTTAATTCGTGAACTTTTTCCGCGTTAATAGTATTAGTTCCTCTCTTCCTTTCCTTCTCTCTCGTTTAGCGTTTCATTTGACATGATGCGAGTGCAATTTTAGAACAGAGCGTATGTGGGATCCCACGAAATTAGTATTAAGTTTATAAGTGAGTTGAGCGCTTACAATTCTAACTTGCACCCATTTTCACAATACGTGAATTTTTTGCGCGTTAGAGTGTAGTATTAATCGGTAATTCTCTGTCGATTGGTCCAGACCCAAGTGGATCATTTGGGGTTGGTAGTGCTGTGAACACGCGGCAGTCTTGAGCTGCAAATGCTGGTGTAGCGCCAGGGACACATCTCTGCGAGGCATTTTGATTGATGGTCCATCTCGATTTGCCGCTTCACGGCGTGGGTATCCTCTCTGCTGTTAGCCTCCCTTTCAACGGGAGCGGGGAGAAATGGGAAACCCTTCGCGGATGTGTCACTCGTTCTTACCAGTCATTTTTGGTTCAATTCGGTCTCGTGGTTCACGTAAGTCACTATTCGACTACCATTTGACCCATGAAGGCGAGGTTCACTCGATAGAGAATGCTGGTCCACCTTTTTGCGAAAGTTCTTCTAACTTTCTTTCCATCTTGTAGAAAGTTCTTCTAACTTTCTTTCCTTCTTGTAGAAAGTTCTTCTAACTTTCTTCCCTTCTCCCTTTGCTTTTTATACCGTTTTAGATAACACGGGTGCAATCTTAGAATGCGAGCGTTAAGTATGGAATTGTATGTGTCTGTGTGCTATAAGTTAGTTGCGTGCGATACAAGTTCTTTGCTATATTATGGTAAGGAACTTGTATATTTTCGCGAGCTAGCGGGCTAAGTAGAGTTAGAACTCATTTATCCTTCCGATAAATGAGGTAGTTGCAAATGGTGGGTGGTTGGGACTTGGAGTTAGGGTGGGTCACTGTCGTAGCCACCTCCACGTGGTGTGATCTGGTAATCGATATCGTTTTCTAAATATTTTTCGCGAAATGAACTTTAGAAAACGATATCGAGCTAAGAGCTACGATTTACTGTTATAATTTCATTTGTTCCACATTTGCTTTTACGAAAATGTTTTGGAGTGATGTCTGTGCTCGCTAAATGCACCATTCGGAGTTCTAAGAATCGTGCATTAAACGCGCATGGATCAAGTAAGTATAAGTTTGGTAAAGTCAAAACATTCCGAAGTTAATTAGTCTTGCACTCCGATGTAATTTGATGCATATTATAGTAAATTAAGCCAATAAAATCAATATTAATTGAATTTTCGGCTAAACCTCCATGCTCCAAATTGGCTGAAATTTGGGGAATGGGTTTCTTTTTAATAAAAATAATGATTACGAGGATTTTTGCGACTCGAGAATAAACTTTTTATCATTTGAGTGTCACTCCCTATTTTATCGGCGTAGTATTTGCATCTACTGTTGTTTACGCTTTTTACAATGGCCATCCCAACAGTTGAAAGTCATGGAAATTATATTTAACTGATGTCTATGGTTTTTTAATATTCGTCTAACCTAACCTAACATAACATAACCTAACCTCAATTATTCCTGCCGGTAATAATTGCGTCGGTAAAGTAGGGAGTGACACCAAAATGATACAAAATTTTTTCTCGAGTTGCCAAAAATCCTTCTCGGAATCATCATTCTTATTAAAAAGAAACCCATTCCAAAAAATTTCAGCCAATTTGGAGCATGGAGGTTTTCGGAAGTACAGCCTTGATTGGTCGTCAAATAGGAAATATCTAATGTTGATAAAGAGGAAACCTTTAATTGTCTTCTCTTTGTAGAAAGGAATTTTATCTGCTGCGTTTAGTAGAAATCTGTATGAGCGACTTTTACAACTGCAATTTGAACAGTTTTCAGAGTTCAGTACCAGGGTACGCTGCTTCAATGTTCTATACTCGATTTGAAGTTTGAAATATTTAAACTTTTGTCTTTAAAGTATAACACTGATATAATTATCATTTTTTATAATAAAGGTAATTGAACTAATATACTTTTACCGAATAAATATCAGTGAATAAAGGTTTTAAACAAAATCAATTGTTTGTTTCTTTTGTTAATAGATCATGAATATTATTGAGCAGTTTATGCATTCACTCGTTGCCATTATCAATGTTTTTTACTTGCTTGTTTGTAAATGATATATTTAATAGAATTATTATCTGAGCTAATCGAACAAGCTTCAAAACATAAAGCTTCTATCTCATAAAATTTTAAATGGACTTGCTTCACTTTCGAAATTAGCAAATTAATTAAACGTATAATATTTCAGAAGTGCATTTATTATTTTTCTTAACTTCCTTCAATCATTTTTAATTCCCTTCGTATTCAGACGCTGACTCCAGGATTCTTCTTTTATTACCTACTCTCGTGGGTCTTATTTCTATAAACATAATAAAATTCCTTGGAAGTGAGGATTTCATTCGAGTGGCGTTATTACCCAGAAAAGTATTTCTATTATCTTATTATTACCTACCAGTTTCACTTGTAATTTTCGTCGAAATCTGAGCCATATTTTTTCAAAATAAAAAATTCATAATTAATTTTCTAATTACAGTGAAATTGTTAAGGTATTTTGTGCATTGATATTAACACAAGAACCGTGTCTTTGTATTTATTAAAAACTGGACTGGAACTTGTAAGTTGATAATAGAAGCAATGATATCTAGACTTACAGCACATAGTCACTTATATCGAGGTGTACCACCAATATTATACAATTTGTAATTTTTTGCAGTAATTGTATTATGAAAATTTATTGTAACTAAATTGTACCATAATATATTCTGCTATATTTGGCTGTTACTCCCAAACTTCCAGCAGCCAAATATTAGGGAATTTGTATTATTTTAACTATAGATTGCTTACAGATAATATCATATTAATTTTTATCTATTATCATTATCTTAATTTCTTCAAAAGTGGACTTGTTCCACTTTCAAAATAAACGGCTTAAATATACAGCATCATAAATTGAATATTTGTGTACAATTATTGCTCATGTACAGAATATTTATATACAACTATTTCTCATGTATAAAATATTTGTACATTTTTCAATGTACATGAATAATATTTGTACATGACTATCTTTCATGTAGGGAATATTTGTACGTGACATTGTTTATTAAAGAACTTACCGAAATTTACTGATGTATCAGCAAAATCGATTTTGGCATTCTGAAAGATTTTGTCGGATTTTTCCTCTGGCATACTTAATGCAAGTTTCAGAGCCTTCCTCAGTTCCATTTTATTGAGACAGGACAGTGATTTTGTACCACATACCTGTTAATTACATTTGCAATTAATGAATGTAGTAAGTGTTCACATCTAAACTTCTTTATTTATACTTACCTCAAACGCGGTTTCCACTTTCTCTAATTCAGAATTTGCGTTTGATGTGGCTAATACTATGAATAAATACTCTTCGAAATCTATTGTACCCTTGGTTTGCTGTAATAATTCAAAAGTTTGTATCAATAAGCTAACAAATACTAAATATTGAAATTAATTTATGGAATTTGTTTGCAATTATTTTTATGGAATTTGTGAATCTAATTATTTACTTCTGTACAAGAAGTATTACTAAAAAGGTTTGTCCCTGATCTAATTTTAAGTATAGAAACTTTGTCCATCTCTCACGTTTTGTGATGGAGAAAGTATGAAGTTTTTAGCACAGAAATGTAAATCAAATAGCTGCGCATTTCAAACCGATTAACGGGTTAATTCATTTTATTTTGCTTTTGCTGCAGGAAAAAACTTTAGACGTGTTTAGTTCAGCTACAAAGACTATAAAAACCTAAATACTTTGCTGTTAACAATTAAGAGCATATTCTTGACGGTTCACACAGGTCTTATTAGTACAATGACCCCTTAACTTTCTGAAACAGAGACTTCCTTAAATATATTTCTTTTCAAACCCCTAATATTGGTGTTATTTTATCAAAATATAATTGAAAAAACACAAAGAATAAAATCAGTTGAATATGTTAACCATCTGTAGCTTAAAAACATCACTATGTAACATTTAAGAAATCTAATATAATGTAATGTAAATAATCTAATATAATGACTATTAACCTTAAAACAGTAGTTGTTAATAATTGTTGTTAACAATTAGGATCATGAAGGTTCATACACAGGTCTTATTAGTACAATGACCCCTTAACTTAATTTCTCATGTACAGAATATTTGTATACAACTATTTCTCATGTACAGAATATTTCCATTCAACTATATCTCATGTACAAGATATTTCTGCTATATTTGATTGGTCAGCCAAACTTCATCCAAATATTATCGAATTTCAATTATTTTAGCTATAGATTGCCCACAGATAAAAATATCGTCTCATCTATTATTTTTCTAATTTTTCCAAAAAAGCTTGCCCCACTTCGAAAATAAACGTCCCAAATGAGCATGGAATGAAGAAAACATAGGACGATATCGAAAGACGAGATCGTGCCGACATCGCAAAAAGCGGATGATGCCGGTGGTATTTTTAATGGAAAGCCGAAGGCAAGTTGAATAGAACAAGCTTTTGAGGAGGGAAGCGACACTCAGTTTCTTTGATCAATAATGAAAGTTCTGTCTGTCTCGGTTTCGCGTTCTTCTCCATTTTACTGTCTCCTTTGCCCCGGAGCTATTGGCCCTCTTTTTCTCTTTCTTCATCCACGAACGGTCTCTGTCTTATCTTATACATTTTTAACCCTTATTCCGGTACCCCCTGCGAAGTGTGCGAGGCGGTGCACGAAGGTTCAAAGCGAAAGCCAACTTCTAACAAGTCTCGAGCAGCACATCCAAGGTTCCCGGGACCTCACCCTTAAATAATCCACTCCTCGGCTCATTCGTACGAAAGCGTTTTTTGTGAAAGCCTCGATAGCCCTCATCCTTGGGGAAAAGCGTCTTAAAGAATTTTCGACTTTCGCTCGACTTACTTTTCACTTCGGCTGGATTAGAAATCGAGTGTTTGCTAATTCGGATCCTCGGAATATTTTCGTTTCGGATTACGAAAGGGACGTTTTATTTGTTTTATTGTGGCGTTCGAAATCTTTGGAGAGTTTTGTTGTCGTAGGGTGAAGGATATGTGTAGTATACACATGCACATATGTGTATGTATAAGGTTGCATGCGAAATGGCCGCTTCTGGAAAATTAAAGATGATACAATTTGACGACATAAAAGTACTATAAATTAGTATTTATGGTATTAGTACAATTTTTTGCAAATTTACATTTACATTGATCAGTACATTTGTTTGTTGCAAATGATATTAACTTTTCATGATCAGACCAAAAATTGGTTCCTCGATTATTACGATGGTTAGGTTAGGTTATCTAATGATTTATAATTGTATGCTAACAATAAGGGTTTGCTGGTCGTGTTGAACAGTTATTAAGCTTTAAATCGATACAATAGACATTATGATAATTTTATCGTATTAAACTGTTTAACGTTTTAGATCTGGTTGATAATTGTTAGCTATAAATGACAACCATTTTTGTATTTAATGTTTTACTGATTACGTCATTTCCGTTGAACCCTAAGCGTCGATCTCATATAACATATGTGACATTTTACGATACTTCTATGTCATCAAATTTTTCTATTTTCGAAATTGGTCATTACATGTGCGATTAATATGATAATAATTTCTTATGTAGCATGAATAATTTACACATGTGTGTAAGTGTGCATGATATACAATAATTCCATGTTTCTGATACTGAAATTATAAAATTAATAATTTTCTTGTACAAAGTCATCAAGATCTTTTATAGACAATGAACGAATATTGTTTGGCAGCAAAACTTTTAAAAATCACCAAGTAATTTGACTATTTTCAAACACTTCTTTATCTTATTACTGTATTTATTTATGAACTATGTAGCTATGATTAAATCACCTAATTGAAATTGCTGTAAAACTTAATACTATTTAATTTTGTGCAATTTTATCGTAACATCATTTAAATTATAGTTAAATTGCGTGATTACTTAAATTACCACTTAAATTATAAATATAAACTAATTAAAATTAATTAAAGTAAAAGTATAATATAATTTATATTAAAATATAAACTATCACTTAAATTATAGTCAAATTGTATAATCACTTAAATTACCACTTAAATTATAAATATAAACTAATTAAAATTAATTAAAGTAAAAGTATAACATAATTTATATTAAAATATAAACTATCACTTAAATTATAGTCAAATTGTATAACCACTTAAATTACCACTTAAAATATAAATACAAATGAATTAAAATATAAGTATAATATAATTTATATAAAAATATAAATTATCACTTAAATCATACTTAAACTGTAATTATGATAATTGTGATAAACTGTAGTTACGCTAAAAAATGAATGTACCGATAGAAAATTGCTTCGAGCAACCCCTGAATTAAAATTTTTAACTCAAACCTTAAAAGGATTTTTAAAAACCGTATACTGAAATTTTAGGGGATGAAATTTGTTTCAAGCCACCTCGATGTATAATTATAAATATTTCATAACTGGCTCTGAAACAAATATCTTTCTTCACCTCCTAAAATTTCATTACAAAATATTTATAATTATAGATACAAGCATATTTACAATTATAGATACAAGTATAAATATTTTCACGTCACACACATGTATAAATAACGAATCTGTAAAGAAGAAATTTATGCAGTACGAAGACTTCAATTCAATGAAATATTTCATGAAAACCGCTCGATGTTGTCAAGTCCTTTGATACGAGGGGAAAGAAGTAAGAAAGGGTTGGTTCTTTGTCTGGTTCGACCCAATAATAACAGGAAAAAGATCGGCTTCTGGTCATTTCTTAGTTCCCTCGTTTGCGACTATACGTCGGTCAAAAGGAGCAACGTGGAAGGGGTTGGATTACTGTCCTTGCGTAGGATACCGGCACACTAAGTAAGCCGTGCACGAAGAGGGAGGAAAAGAATTCGTACAAAGCGAAGGGGAACGTCGGTAAGGGGTGGCAGGGCTTGGAATAATGCTTAACAAGCCGACTTGAAAGAACGGCCGCCATTTTGAGTCAATACTTGAAAGTCTTTGCTCATTAAGAATATTTTACGTCTCCCTCTTCCAACGGAATCACCACCCTGTTACGGACCCCCTTCACCCACGGTTGTACCTTCTTTTTCCGCTTTTTCACTTTCTCTCTTTCTCCTCTCGTTCGAAGTCCATCCCCCCAGGAGGGTGGTTGCACCCTCGAAGATGGAAGTTATTTACGCGGCACTCGGAACACCCTCCACCATCGCAACCCCGTAACCATTCCCTTTCCTCGCCGCGTTTCTCCCCTTTGGCTCGGTAAGACGCGACTACGTTGCCCCACCATTTCACCCCTCCACCCTCGTTCTAGTCGCGGTTCCACCATAGACTCGGATGGCCAGCTCGATCCCTCGACGAGGGGTTGAGAATTCAGACTTCGTCAGTGGGCCCACCTCCGTCGACCGCCCTTTCGACCCTTCCACCCCCCCCTTCGACGTTCGCCATCCGCCACCAACTTTCCTCCGTGTAATCATCGTCCCATTTCGCGGCGTTTTTCCTAATTCCTACCCAATTTCGCTTTTAGCATTTCAATTTATGCCCGCGAACCGATTTGTTGGACGTGCCGACCCTCCGGCTGCTAGATTACTGGCCCATCGCGGCAGAATTCGATGGAACAAATTAGACGCACTCGATCGAACGCTTTTCTTTTTTAGATTTCAGTTTTCTTACCACTTCAGTAATACGCGTAGTTCGATAGACGAGAATCTCGAAATTTAACGCTATTGCTAGAAAAGAAACAGATAATTAACCCCTTGCACTATTTTGACGAGTCGACTCGTGACGCACTCGCACTTCAATTGTGACAAATCTTACTCGAATTTTGAATATGCTTCAATTTGGAGTTCAAGTCCAATTATAATTTGCATAGTCAACGATTGCATAATACCACGTTGTCATAACATTTCAACATTCTTTGTCTGTTTCAATATTGTAGCTGTGTTTAGTTAGTTCTGACTGACGCACCTGACAAATAGGTCATAGTGCAAGGGGTTAACAGCATCCGACGTTTATGCACGTTAATTTGAAATTGTATTCTGTTAATGTTAATTTTTAGAGAGCTTTGGGTTTGACGAGCTGCTCGATTTTAGTAGCAGTTTTAGGGAACTTGTAGAAATGATCTTAGAGCTTTTATTTTATAATAAAAAGCTTTTCTCCAGGTGTATGCTAACTTTTTCGAAATAGAAATTTGTGTAAGTTTATGTTTTTTTTTTACTTTAGATTAACTGGGTAAATGTAAATCTACTGTACAGTGCTAATTATGTATCCAGTAAACGATTTATGAAAATAAATTTTGTAGTTAACTGAAAGAAATAGCTTTTCATAGTTTTTGAAATTTCTTTTCAAATTATAAATATTCTTTACGAAATATTTAAAAATAAATTAATAATGATATGAAAATAATGTTTAATACAAAGTATTTAGGGATATAGAAATGTGGGAGATTAGGGACTTGGGGTTTTAGAGATTTGAGGGTTCAAAATCAATTCGGAGATTTGAACATTCGTAATTTTCTGCGTTTCTGAATTCTCGAAATTTTCAAATTTCTAAATTTTTATATGTACAAATCGTCAAATTTTTTAATCTTCATATTCTCAAATTCCTAACATCCATCTCCTAATACCCAAATCCCTAGACTACCAAATCCCTAAATTAAAAATCTCTGGATTCCCTATATTTTCAAATTTTTAAATCCCCAAATTTCCAAATCTCTAATTTTCCAAATCTTCAAATTCCCAAATTCCCCAATTCCCAAATTTCCTACTCCCCAAATTCCCAAATTCTCATATCTCCAAATCTCCAAATCTCCAAATCTTCAAATTCCCAAATTCCTAAATGTCCAAGTTTTCCAAATTTTTCAAATCCCCGAATTCCCAAATTCCCAAATTCTCAAATCCCTAATTTCCCACATCTCCAAATCTCCAAATTTCGCGAATTTCCTATTAGAAGTTTCGGAATTTGCGAAATACAGAAATTTTTGAATTTGGAAAATTTCGAAATTTGCAAATATAGCCGTACGCTAATTTAAAAATTTGGAGATGTAGAGAATTAGAAGTGTTGTAAGGGAATTTGACGAATTAGAAGTTTCGGAATTTGAAAATTTGACTATTTCCGAAACAAAAAAATTATCAAATACTAAAATTGGAGAAATTGCAATACCTGGAAAATTGAAAATTCAAAATATTTATCTCAGAAGGATAAATCAAATTTTCACCCCTTGTTCGATAAATTATTACAAATGCACATAAAATAATTCTCCTACTCCATTCGATATAAATAAACAGTAAATAATTTGAAAATAAACCCTCCATAATTATAAATTTTTGTATGCAAAATATTTGTCACGTTGCAAAAAGAAAACAATTCGTGGATGTTTAAAATTTTTAAAATCTAAATACAACAGTAAATAAAATAAGCGTACGATATAAATTGTTGCTCATTTTATGCAATACGATTGTAACACCTTGTCCTCTTTATATGCTAATTACCCGAACATCATTCGGATGCAAATGAATCCGTATAAAAACAATACGAGTGAACCATTCCGCGGCCATAAAAAACAATACACCGGTACCATTTTGTATATCCTTTCAGCCTTTTAATTTAGCAATTTATGGCGTCACATGCCATCTCGTGTCGGAATGGTGTATAGGGGATGTTGCGTCAGTACGTGGTCTGATGATTAATGGTTACGTCCTGTACCGTGCCACTAAATTTCGAGTTGTGACACTCGTGTATGGTACATGCAATTATTTCTTTAAATTCAGCCATACACCGGTATCATTATCTCGCAAAAAAAGTATAAATTTTCAACGTTCCTTATTTACATGAATATTGGACATGAATATGAAATTTATTTCAATTTCTTCTTGCAGTTTTCATAACGCAAATTTTTAATCGAGCAAATTTTTTTGTGAATTATAAATTAATAATACATTTTTGCTGGTAATTCTATTCTGAATTTTTTATAGAACTGTGTAACATTTTGAAGTAAAATTCAATACAAGGCCAGATTTGTTATAATAAAATTAAAGTATGTGCAAAATTTTCATTTTAGTCGGTGAGTTATATCAAGTTATAATCATTTGCTGTTATTAAATTTAATTTTGAAGTTTCTATAATTTCATAAAAAGACATTGGTCTGGTACAGACAGTCCTTGCACGTTTAATATAACAATTAGGTATAAGTACCGTCTTTTTATTACACTCGTAGAAAAAGAATTATATAATTTAAAAATTTAAATTGAATTATACATAGTTATACCTAATAATTATATCTAAGATCATAATGAAAAATACACATTTTCGTTTCCAAGACTGTAATAAAAAGGTGAGGTACATAACCTAACTTTATTTCTGCGAGCGTAATGGTCATATTTCAGCGTGACATTATCGTCTTCATGGTTTCAAAAATAATTTAGGAAGTATATAGAAAATGGTAATTTGGTAAGTGTATAGATTGTACATAGTACCGGTTCTAAGATTGTAACAGTGCCACACATAACCTTTTCTACATAATTCCAATTTCTTTTGAAACAGCATACTAACTTATGATTTTCTCAGCGAGTGCATCAGACAGTGTTATTGCTGTAACATTAAGACAAAGAATGTTCAAATGTTAGGGACATTTTGTATATGGATCACTGGTGTAGGGATAGGAATTAACCCTCTGCACCCTCTGCATCACACTTCTCTTGGATCTCATAAATAATTCAGATAAATTGCTTGAATATGTATATTATTTACTACTTGTAATAAAAGAAAAATGTATTTGTCACATACTCCTTGCAATACATTTTATCGAGAATCCCTTTCTTCATCCATTTTGTAAAATAAGCAGCCGGTGAAAGAAATTGAGGAAGATAAATGGTTAACCTCTGATTTTCTTAGTTCAAAAATTATTAACGATGACTACTGATTTCGATGAATACTAACTACTAATTTCGACAGCTTTTTGGTCGTAGTATCAGTCTTCTACATAACCTATAAACCTAGCCTAACTCTCTAAACCCTCATTCCTAATTAACCCTCTGCACAATGTCTAGTGTCGACATCACATTTCTCTTGGATCTCATAAATAATTCAGATAAATTGCTTGAATATATATATTATTTACTACTTGTAATAAAAGAAAAATGTATTTGTCACATACTCCTTGCAATACATTATATTGAGAACCCCTTTCTTCATCCATTTTGTAAATTAAGCAGCCGGTGAAAGAAATTGAGGAGGATAAATGGTTAACCTCTGATTTTCTTAGTTCAAAAATTATTAACGATGACTACTGATTTCGACGAATACTAACTACTAATTTCGACAGCTTTTTGGTCGTACCATCAGTCTTCTGCATAACCTATAAACCTAGCCTAACTCTCTAAACCCTCGGTTCTAATTAACCCTCTGCACCATGTCGAGTGTCGACATCACATTTCTCTTGAATCTCATAAATAATTCAGATAAATTGGTTGAATATATATATTATTTACTACTTGTAATAAAAGAAAAATGTATTTGTCACATACTGAGCCTTGTCGCAGTACATTTTATTGAGAACCCCTTTCTTCATCCATTTTGTAAATTAAGCAGCCGGTGATGAAAATTTCGTAAATGAATGAGTCGATAGGTGAAAGAAATTGAGGAGTGTAAACGCGAAATTCGTGATGAAAAATTTGTAAATAAATGAGTCGGTAGGTGAAAGAAATTGAGGAGTGTAAACGCGAAATTCGTGACGAAAATTTTGTAAACGAATGAGTCGGTAGGTGAAAGAAATTGAAGAGTGTAACCGCGAAATTCGTGACGAAAATGTGAGCCAGTTACGTGCGTCACGTGCGTCACGTGTTGAAGATATTGCAAGGCAAGGGTGTAATAAGATGAGCACAGGTTTTCTGTGGTTGTAGTAGTCATTAGCAGTAACGAACATCCATAGAAAAAGTATAGTAGAGTTTTTAAGTGATCGCGAAGGCATTAGTTCGTAGCCCGGCTGCGAGAAAGACAATGGCCCTTTGCCCCGGGTGCCGCGAGTATCGGCGTAGGGCTGTAAAAATAAATCACGCGTGCAACGTCGCCGTTTCTCGCTCAATTGTATCAACTTTAACCCCTTTTATTGTATCGCTTTTTTCTCTGTTCGCCGTTTGACCGGATTCGACCCTCACGGTTTCTCTCCTCGGTTCGACGCGAACGAATCAGGTTCCGTCCGTGCGAACAATCGCGTACGCGAACGGCAGAAAGCGCATATAATAAGCCGTGGAGAGAGACAGAGTGAAACAAAAACTGGTCTCGCTAGGTAAAACAATAGGGGGTTCTTCTGAAGGCACGGGCGAGAGTTAGGTGAAAGAGGTAACGACAGAGAAAGTAGAAGCAACCCCATGACGTGTGTGAAATTCAAGAACCTGTAGCGCCGACAAGAACAAAACGACGCCGCCAGCTGCACCGTGCATACGTTATTAGTGCGTCGTTTTGTCCTAGAGATTTCAATATACCTGTATCGCCTTGGCGAAAAAAAAAAAGATCATCATAACTCTCACGCGAGAGTCTCCTTTTTCGCCCGTCTTATTTCGCTCCCTCTTCATCCGTGCCAGCGGAGAAACAGGTTCCTCTTTATTCGTCCTGCTTATTATGCAACTTATTGTTTTCGCCGAGACACGAGTGGCCCGGGAGTGGTTCGACTGAAGAAGAAAAAGGAAAAATACCAGTCCTCGAGTGATTCTCTCCGGTGCATCACGTTCTCGAGGGTTGCGCGAAATAATTATCATAACTCCGTATCGGGGGCCTGCCTCGAGGACGCTCTTTAGACACTCCGGTGTCGCGAAAATCTCACGAACGGTGCTTCTGACAAATGAAGAATAAATTGAAAGCCACTTTTAGCAGGACTTCTTGTTCGATTATACTTGCTACTACTTTCGCAGTGATGACACGTATGCGCGAGATGAGTTCTGGGAAACGGGTATACTTGTTTCGACGAATGTAACCAGTTCGTGTGAGGAACGCTTCGGTTTGTCGGGGCTCATCTTGGGAATTTTACTCTTCGGCGCACGTTTCTTTCGATAAGTATACACATGTGTACACACATTGTTAAGTACATTGGTTACCACTAGATTTACGGAAATCAAAATGACGGGTCGTACGTCTTTTAATTTAAATGACAAAACTTATTAAGAAATTTTTGTAAAAATGTATGTCAACTTTCGTCAAGCTAAAGAATCGATGTCTTAGGCAGTTCACATATCATCCTCAATTTATTTGTTTTTCTACTTTCAGTTCGAATTTAAATATAAATGATCATAAACGTCTGTAAATCTAGTGTTAAACAATACATTTTTATATTTTATTTTGTCGTATTTTATGAAATATTCGTGTTTTAGATTTTTGTGTTTTATAGTTTGGCGTTTTGTTTTCGTATTTGATGCTTTCGTACTTTATATTTTCATATTTTATGCAGGTTCCGTAATCGGATGGATATTTTAGATGTTTATATATTTGAATTAGTAAATTTAAAAATTAACAGATTTCCAGAAGTCAACATTTTCCAAATTTTCAATTTGTACATTTTTGATTTTTTTGAAATTTTGATTTTTTTGGACCTAAACGTCCAAATCCAGAATATATAATTTTTCAAACTTCCAAATCGCTAAATTAGATTACTGAACCACCTATAAACAAATTTTGTAACTTGTAAATCCTTAAATTCTGAAATTTTCAAATTTTCAAATATCTTAAACTCTTTTATTTGTAAACGTGTCTATTTCTAACTACTTAGATTTCTAAATTTCAAACTGAATCTCTAATTCGCAAATTCTTATATTCATTCATTTTTTCTAAATTCATTTTTAATTCATTTTTCTACGTTTCCAGATTCCAGAATTCCTAAATCATAAGGTCTCCAACATATGTCCTTAAATTACTAGCTCCATAAATTTATCTGAGGAATTTTTCGATTTCCTAAATTTTAAAATTATTATCCTTCTAAAATTTTTAAATTTTCAAATTCACCAAATTCTCGAATTTCTACATCTACAAATTCTTAAATTCTTAAGATTTCAAATTCCATATTTTCAAATTTCTGAAGTTCCAAATCTTAAAATTTCTTAGACTCCTGAATTTTCTAGATTCCCAGAATTCCAGATTTTTAATCTTATATATGTATTTCAAGTTTTTAATTTTTCAAATCTCCAAATTTTTCAAATTCCTAAATTCTGTAAATTCACCAATTACTTAATCGTTATACTCGAAAATGTTCAAACTCTGAAACTTCCAAATCCCCAAAGTCCCTAATTCCAAAATATCCAAACTCTTTCAAGATTTCTCAATGTTCTACATTCTCAAACTTACAAATCTTTAAAAATCAAAACCTCAAAATCTCCAAATTCTCAAATTCTTAAATTCTTCAAGTTCATAGATCACTTAATATTTATTTTCCCAAATTTTGAAACTCACTTTCTCAATCCCCAAAGTCTGCAACCTTAAAAATTTCCAAACCCTCCAAGATTACTCAATACCCCACATTCTCAAACCCATAAAACTTCAAAATTCCCAAATTTTGAAACCTACAAAACCTCAACATCCCCAAATTTTCAAATACCTAAATTCTCCAAAGTCTTAGCTCACTTAATACTCATTTTCTCAAATTCTGAAATTCACAAAATTCCTCATCCCCAAAGTCCATAACTCTAAAACTTTCCACACTCTGCAAGATTTCTCAATGCTCTACATTCTCAAACCTACAAATCTCCAAAAATCGAAACCTTGAAAATCTCAAATTCCCAAATTCTCAAATTCTCAAATTCTCAAATTCTCAAATTCTCAAATTCTCAAATTCTCAAATTCTCAAATTCTCAAATTCTCAAATTCTCAAATTCTCAAATTCTCAAATTCTCAAATTCTCAAATTCTCAAATTCTCAAATTCCCAAATTTTCAAATTTCCAAATTTCCAAATTTCCAAATTTCCAAATTCTCAAATTCCCAAATTCCCAAATTTTCAGATTTCCAAATTCCCAAATCCCCAAATTTTCAAATGACCAAATTCTCAAATTCCTAAATTCTCAGATCCCCAAATCCCCAAATCCCCAAATTCTCAGATTCCCAAATTCTGAGATCCCTAAATTCCCAAATCCCCAAATTCTCAAATTCCCAAATTCTCAAATTCCCAAATTCTCAGATCCCCAAATTCTCAGATTCCTAAATTCCCAAATCCCCAAATTCTCAAATTCCCAAATTCTGAGATCCCCAAATTCTCAAATGACCAAATTCTCAGATTCCCAAATTCTCAGATCCCCAAATTCTCAGATCCCCAAATTCTCAGATCCCCAAATTCTCAAATTCCCAAATTATCAGATCCCCAAATTCCCAAATCCCCAAATTCTCAAATGACCAAATTCTCAAATTCCCAAATTCTCAGATCCCCAAAATTCCCAAATCCCCACATTCTCAAATGACCAAATTCTCAAATTCCCAAATTCTCATATCCCCAAATTCCCAGATCCCCAAATTCCCAAATCCTCAAATTCCCAAATTCTCATATCCCCAAATTCCCAACTCCCCAAATCCCCAACTCCCCAAATTCTTCACATTCTTAGACCACTTAATATTTATATTCTCAAATTTCCCAATCCCCAAAGTCCGTAACCTCAAAAACTTCCAAACCCTCCAAGCTTTCTCAATGTTCAACCCCGCAAATCTCCAATTTCCAACACTCTAACTCAGAAAACCTACCGTCTAAATATCCACCACTATTCTCTCTTCTCATCAGCATCATTTCCCAAAGGGACGCTCTCGACTGCACATATTACGTCAGTTCTCACATGTCGATGGACAGTGGTCCATAATGGCAGCCTTACCGCGCACATTCGTAATGGCGATCGATGGCAGATGTCCAGAGGCGACTGGAAAAAGGAGTTTTTTTTGCCATGGGCTCCCGCGGACCCGTCCAGGTGTCCATTGTGGGTCCGAACCAGGATTCTACAAGCTTAATCCTTAACCCTTTGGACGCACGCATCCGCTGGCAAGCACCCATTTACCGATCCTGAAACAATGCCTGCCGGACCGCACCCCGGATGCGCACGTTTATTAAGTAATGTCCCCCTCTGGTTTTGCGCCCGGCAGCTGCCTTGGCAAAAAAAAAAACACTGTTGCCTTTGTCTATTGTTTAGTCTCATTGCTCGATGATCGTTTCGTGAAGATCACGCGAGATCGTAAGACGTTACAAGAGGTCTCTCCGAGACTAAATACATAGTTCTTTAACCCCTAACTACCGTGGCGGGCTCTAAGGAGCAAAAAATGGAAACGCGGTCTTTGTTCGTGATAAAGAGACAGAAAAAGCAAATATTTGTGAATGTCGACTCGCAATCTCTGTTGCCCTGCTTTCTTTTGCGAACACTGCAGATCCTGATGGCGGTTTTTGTGCCGGGAAAATTTCTTTTGGATGTTTGTTGCTGGATTTTTAGTTTGAGAACTGTTTTCTGTGGAGATGTGTTTTTATTCTGATGTGTTCTTACGCGAGAGTGAAGGTATTTAGGTTTTTGAGGTCAATTTTATTTTTATAATCATTTTTTTGGGGAAATTATTTCTAGTGTCATACAGAGCATGTTATATGGAAGACTTCTATATAAATGCAATACAAATTTTCATAAGCAGTCATATAAGAAAAACTTCCATACACAAATTCTATTCAAATTTTCTTAAAAATCATATATCATAGAAAAAACTTCCACATATTAATGCAATAGAAATTTTCATAAAAAGTCATGTCATAAGAAAGATTTTCATATACAAATACTATAGAAATTTTCATAAAAATCATATCATAAGAAAGGCTTCCATATACAAATTCTATTAAAATTTTCTTAAAAATCATATATCATAAATAAAACTTTCACATATAAATGCAATACAAATTTTCATAAAATCATGTCATAAGGGAGACTGCCCTATACAAACACTATAGAAGTTTTCATATAAATCATTTCATGAGAAAGACTTCCATATACAAATTCTATTAAAATTTTCTTAAAAATCATATATCATAAATAAAACTTCCACATATTAATGCAATAGAAATTTTCATAAAAAGTCATATAAGAAAGACTTCCTTATACAAATACTATAGAAACTTTCATAAACATCATATCATAAGAAAGGCTTCCATATACAAATTCTATTAAAATTTTCTTAAAAATCATATATCATAAATAAAACTTCTACATATAAATGCAATACGAATTTTCATAAAAAGTCATATAAGAAAGACTTCCATATACAAATACTATAGAAATTTTCATAAACATCATATCATAAGAAAGGCTTCCATGTACAAATTCTATTCAAAAATTTTCTTAAAAATCATATGTCATAGAAAAAACTTCCACATATAAATGCAATACAAATTTTCATAAAATCATGTCATAAGGGAGACTTCCCTATACAAACACTATAGAAGTTTTCATATAAATCATTTCATGAGAAAGACTTCCATATACAAATTCTATTAAAATTTTCATAAAAATCAGAAAAAAATAAAAGCAGAATAAAAATAAGAAAGTCAACTTTCATAAATTATTTAAAGAAGAAAGGTGTACCAGTAAAACAACTCTGAAGTCTTTGACCATTCTTCACTTGTTTGAAAAAGAAATCTGCATATCGAAGGTCCAGTTTTTTGTGCGGAATCTTGAAGGGGTCACGTGAAACCTGACCGAGACCATAAGCTCACCCCACTACGTGGTCGACGAAAGGGTGGTCTTTGCCATTGGGACCAGTCGTACGTTCATGCAAAATGCAAGAGGCCAGTTTGAAAACGACCAGCCATCATATCTCCACGTTATTATTTCTCGAAATGATTCGCACGAGCAAAATCGGTGGAACGAGTCGATAGTTTTTTTGTATTCTTCGAAGTTGTAGCGGAGAGAGTAAATGGATTGGAATGGGGGAAAAAAGAAAGCAATCGAGAGGTGTTCGTGGAACTGTGAAAAGGGGGGAAATTGATTTCCGATGTGTTAGTTAACGATTTTAAAGTGCTCGTTTCGGTCAGAAGATTCTGTTATCTATGTTGTGCCTCGATTCGTTTTTTTCTAACTTCTGTTATTCTTCGTTTCGTGATTTATTGTGTAAGCTGTGCTTTAATTAACGGGGGAAAAGTATTTACGTTCAACTTGAAAAATTATAACTAAAATGCACTTCTTGTAGATGCACAAATCGAATAAAAATTTAAACTATATTATTATATAACAATTATAATATTAAACGATATAATTATATTTTAGTTTATAAGCAGATTTTTTTATAATTATATAGATTAATAAGTTTTATTTTTTATATAAATTAGATTTATTCTATCACTATCTCATGGTTATTTAAATTTGGTAATGCAAAGAAAATTTTCTTTTAAAGAAATCTCTTTATTGTAAATCGAGTTTAATTTAATAGCCTGAGAGTCCATATTTAATATTTTAACAAGTTTAATTTGAAATTATTTTACTGTTTCTATTAACTAATTTTGGTTAATTTCAATTTCTGTACTCGTTAAGTTTCTTGTGTTACAATTTTTTTAACATGATAAATTTTCATTTTTTATACAGACATTGTTAGGATACATTTATTTACTTGATATTACTTCACAAAAATTGTTTATAATTAGATACGTATCTTTTTATTCATTCAGACATTAAGCTTTAAAAAGGAAGATATTAAATTAGTTAGTATTGTTAATATTATTTTTGCTCAACTAAAATAAAAGAATGCAACGTTGAAAAAAATAATGCACTAAACCTTTTCGTGATAATAAATAATTGATAAAAAGTTGTATAAAGATATTCGAAGAATTTGATAAAATGGCATCGTAATTGGAGAAGTTTTATTTCCCGACATTTTAGAAATCTAATTTCGACCACTCGAGCAAAAATAAAAGTTGGATAGATTCAATAGGCATCATTATGCCAATTAATATAATTAGCAAAAAAGTTTTTCGGGCCGCCACTTCGAGACGATGACCTTCATCTCTACAGGATCAATTAGTCACTGATTAATTCTCGCGAAGTATCCTCTCGGCCATTTCCTCTCCGATTGTCTGTGAAATTATCGCGCATAATTCAGACCTCATAATGATCAGCTCGACTTTCTTCCCTTCAACTTTTATAAAGTTGCAGCCCATTCTCGTTCGCGCCTAATTACAGCTAATTAGGAGGAAGGTTGGAGGGTGACCATCGCTTTAAATTTACGTATTTTTCTAATAAAACTCAATGTTCAACTGGTATATATGAAAAGAAACGATTCAGCGAATTGAATTACTAAAAATTATGATTACGATATCAATTTACCAATTAGGCAAATATTGATTGCGAATCAAAGTAACCAAATAAATCATTAGAGTAAAAATTTCATTTTCAGTTCGAGAAAAAATTCATTTCTTGAAAAGTTTTAGTTACAAAATTTGGTGAAATTTTGTCGCCATTTTTGTCATAACATTATAATAAAATTAGTCTACGATAATTGGAATTTACAAAACTTTAATTGTTAATTAAATTCGTAAAAAGAAAACGTATGACAGTTATATTTGTCAATTACAAAAGGAATTATATTATTATACACATGTATATCAAAGTCGTGTAATTAAATAAATTAAAATGAATTAAATTACAAATTTAATTACGTCGAAATATTTTCAGAATGATAAAAACACTGATTAAAATGAGTTTACAATATTAAAATTCATAGATATTTCAAACATTACATATTTTTAATTAAAAGTCAATTGCAACAAATAAGGCATTTTCACAGCCTATTGATTTAAAGTACATACAATCATATTAAAATTCCGAGTCCTTAAATAAATCTATAAAAATGAATCATCCGTACAATATAATTCCCAGCATCTATACTTCCCACAAAAAGCCACCCCTTCCATTACCCGTCCGTTCGCGACGAACAATGTGCATCTCCGTGCGAGGAAAATTATTAAAAACGCAACGTCGCGAACAAAGCGGAATATTTCATTGAAAGTCCACGGTTGACAGAAAAATTATATCGAAGTCCGTTAAAAGGGAGGGCAAATAAAAGAAATCCGCGGAAGAACGATGAGCCAGGACGAAGTTAATTATTCCGTCGGAATGATCAGGAGGAAGTAAATCTTAAAGGCAAACTGAAAACAGGGACAACAAATGAGGGTGTGGTTGCTTAAAATGTCGGCCGCGAAATCGTCCGATATCACCCCTTCGGGGGGGGAGTGTACGCGGGTCCCACCCCGTTAGTCGAAGGTATAGAGGCATTGATTTTGAATATGTAATCCGAAGCATTTTATTATTCCATCGTACTTGGAGGGGCGGAGGGGGTGGCGTTCCTCTGTCGGCAGGGGCGGTTCGACCTCCACCGCCATCGACCTTCGTCCCTGGTCACAGTCGAAGGAGGGTGGGGTGAAAAGACGAGGGGGTTCGAGGGTGATTCGATTCTGCCACTACTACAACTACATTCGCAACCCACCACCATCACCACCACTACCACCCTCGAGTTCTTGACGCGTGATTGAATATTTTTTCGCTGGGCGCGATTGGTTCGTCGTACCGGTGGCAGGCAGAACAAACGAGTCTGGAGGAGATGGAGGGTGCTGGGGGAGGGTGGTTGGTGGTGGCTGCAGCCACCTGTCAAGCAAAAGAATCGCCATGGTAACCAGGCCCCGTCGCCATCGGCTGAAGGGACTCGTTCGACGAGGGGGGTGGCGACCCGGTCTCGCAGGGGTGCCCGCGGGGCTTATATTGAATTTTAAGGAAGTTCCTGCAGCCGGAAAAGATACATACAACTGAGGGGGTGGTATCTCGTCGAAAAATCTCCGCTGATTTTTGCCGGATCGCCGGATTTTATTGTTCGACGGTGTCTTCGATGTTTGACGACTCTCTCTCTCGTAGTTTCGATATTTAATTTGACGATGAAAGGTTTCTTCGGTTCTTCGGAGGAAATATAATTAATTCCTTATCGCAGCTTCTTTCTTTCTTAAATGGCTTATGGCTCGAAGTTTTTGTACGCTTTCTTTAATTACGACGGGTAGAAATATCCACCTAGACGATTTTGATTTTATTTTATTTTGGAAAATTATTTTGTAATATGAAATATTGAACAATTTTATAAAATGTAATTATAATATAAAATATTTAACAAATTTTATGCAACATAATTATTTTGTGAAAGTTTGAATAATTTTGTAAAGTGTAATTATAATATAAAATATTTGGAAATTTGTATAATGCATAGGTATAATGTAATATATTAAAAGATTTTATGAATTGTCATTATAATATGAAATATTGAACAATTTTATAAAATGTAATTATAATATAAAATATTTAACAAATTTTATGCAACATAATTATTTTGTGAAAGTTTGAATAATTTTGTAAAGTGTAATTATAATATAAAATATTTGGAAATTTGTATAATGCACAGGTATAATGTAATATATTAAAAGATTTTATAAATTGTCATTATAATATGAAATATTGAACAATTTTATAAAATGTAATTATAATATAAAATATTTAACAAATTTTATGCAACATAATTATTTTGTGAAAGTTTGAATAATTTTGTAAAGTGTAATTATAATATAAAATATTTGGAAATTTGTATAATGCATAGGTATAATGTAATATATTAAAAGATTTTATGAATTGTCATTATAATATGAAATATTGAACAATTTTATAAAATGTAATTATAATATAAAATATTTAACAAATTTTATGCAACATAATTATTTTGTGAAGGTTTGAATAATTTTGTAAAGTGTAACTATAATATAAAATATTTGGAAATTTGTATAATGCATAGGTATAATGTAATATATTAAAAGATTTTATGAATTGTCATTATAATATGAAATATTGAACAATTTTATAAAATGTAATTATAATATAAAATATTTAAAAAATTGTATAAAACCTAAGAAAAACATATGTTAAAAGATTTTATGAGATATCATTATTATATAAAATATTTATTTTATAAAATAAAATTTTAATACAGAATATTAAAATATTTTGTAAAATATAAAATTGTATAAATGAAACGTAATTTATATTTTGTATAATATGCACATACATATTTTAATTTATTATTGAACTTAGTGTAAACTTTAAATTCTTTTAGATTTTTAAAAGCTGAATTATTATTATTACTTATTAACACTTTAATTGGACTGTTTTTAATTAGATAAATATACCAAGAAAGAAAAGAAGGTTCTGAATATTATTATCAGGTCGAAGTTACGAAGTAAGGAATTGGAAAATTGAAGTTTACATATTTAGAACTTCATATTTACATTTATATTCAACTTCATGTAATTAGACTTCATTTCCACTGTAGCTCTCGGAGTATTAATCATTTTATGACAGAGTCTTATGATCATACCAAGTACCTATTAATATGCTCAGAAACGTCGACGCAATTTGAAAGTTAAAAGAAGACATTTAAAATGCAAATTTTTGAAAATCTACATACATATATCAAACGTAATTCATCTTGTTTTTTATAAACAAAGAACTATGCAATCTAAAGTGAGGTAAGCCTACTAACTCCTCGTGTGAAAAGTTAAATTTAAATGAAGATATAAATCAATAATAGTTTATGCATTGAAAAAATAAATTGATACATTACCTACATATGTACACATTGAAAAAAAAACTTTAGTAACAATAATCAATTTTATTGTAATTTTAATTACTTATTTTCGCATAGTTAATTCTATTAAATGTTCTTTTTATTTAATTTATTTTAACATAATTAACATTAATAAATTTTATTGTGATTTTAATAATTTATTTTAGCATAGTTAACAGTAATAAACTTTATTGTGATTTTAATAACTTATTTTAATATAGTTAACACTAATAAGTTAGACTGTAATTTTAATCATTCATTTTAACACAATATATGAAAATGAATGAAATTAAATAATTAACTTCCCAATTTAACTGAACATTTATTTGTTAAATATTTTAAGCTGTGTTAACATGTTAAAATAAAATTATTAACTTTGTAATTGATCTTTCGATATTTCTGTTTGAAAATAAATTTGTTACTAACGTTTTTCTTTGATAGTGCTATAAATTTCCTATATAATACATTTATATCAGTTAAAATTTGTATCACATTATTTCCTCATTTTTAATCATACGTTGTCAGATATTTCAAACTTATTTAAAAACTTTCCTACATTCTTTTCAGATTACTAATATTATTCTTATCATTAATTAACTATTATTAATTGCACCTATTTGCTTCACTATGTGCATACATTGTATGTATAACATTATGAATATAGATAAAAAATATTTATTTCAAATTGTATTAAACTGAATGGTGCGTGTCACCTTCCGAGTGCAAAGGGTTAACCATATATCGTTAAAACGATCGTATAAATTATTTCATTATACATGTAACGTGTTTACCCATCGTTAGATCGTACGACATACATAATTCCGTTACACGTGTACAATTATTCTCTTCAAATTCGTCCGGAGGGTGTAATCCGATTAGGGAGGATTATGGATTCGTCCTTTCTTAACCGCGAAGAAATCACAGCGAGAGTCGCTGAAATTCGTCCGAGTTCAGTCTCGCGAGTGTACAGTCAAGAGCAGATCTAGATTTCCTAGGGAAATGTAACCAAGAAAAAAAAGGACTTCACTATTTTATTTCTAGGATTTTTAAAGTTTTGCGAATTGGAGGATAATATAAGAATTTGGGGAAGTAGAAATTTGAAGCACTAATGATTTCTGGGTCTATAACTAGGGGAATTTGGGAACTACGGTGTAAAAATTTGGGAGCTAGAGATTTCGAGAAATAGGGTTTTCGGGATTTAGGAATTTGGTTATATAGAATTGATTGTTATATGCTTCAGCTGATATATGGGTATTTGGGTACATGGATATTTGGATATATGGGTATTTGGATATGTGGGTATTTGGATATATGGGTATTAGGGTATATAGAAATTTGGGAATTTAGGGATTTTTGGATCTACGGATTTTGGTGTCTGCCAATTGTCTACCGATTTTTCGATCTCTAGATTTTGGAGTCCACAGAAGTTAGAGACGCGATAATCTTTGAATTATTGGATATTTCTGCATATGAGGATATCGGAATCTAAGGATTTCTGCATCTGGTCACGGGATCTTGGGATTTTTGCTTTTAGTGATGTTTGAATGTAGAAATTTTCACATCTTGTAGTTTTGATATCTATAGAATTTAGGAGTTTGCAGAATACAGAGATCTTTGATCCAAAGTTTTGGAGATTTGGAGATTCAGAGGTTTGGCAATTACGGATCTAAGGACATGGGAGTCTAGTTTGTGAACTTTCAGATTTGGGTATCTGGGATATGGGAATTTAGCTGGTGGATTCTAGACATGTGAAGATCTTTAGATTTGTAGATTTGGGTATATGGAGATATGGGATCATAGAAATTTGGGTATATAGAGATATAGGACCATAGGGATTTGGGAGTCTAGAAATATAAGGACCTCCAACGTCAGAACCTCACATTGGGACTATTCAAATTAAGCTAGGTGGTGCATCCCTTAAACCTGTATCAGCATCCTACCTGTGTGTATTCTAGAAATATGAAGATCTTTAAATTTGTAGATTTGGGTATACAGAGACATGGGACCACAGGGATTTGGGAGTCTAGAAAAATAAGGACCTCCAACGTCAGAACGTTGCATTGAGACTGTTCAAATTGAGCTAGGCAGTACATCCCTTAACACACTGATTACCATGTTACCATATATGGGTGCCACTTAAATTCCACATAGATTTAACATCTATATTATTAAGAATTTGTTCACTTACCTAATTGCTTGAAATTATGGAAAATAAATATAATAAGTCATTGTTAAAATATTTGGTAAAATTTGTTAAAAATGAAAATTCTACCTAATATAATTTTCAACTGCTGGCAATCAGGATGTTAAACCTGGGTCAGCATCTTACTCGCCAGGAACAGGTTTGTCTACAGTACCCTTCACGATTCTGAACATAAATGTGACGTTCAGGGTGACCACTCAAAACGTTTGTCCACTGTCCTTGTTTTTTTGGTCAATTATTATACGTGACCTTTCGTCTCCATCAAAAATACGTGTTAGTCTATGTGTCCATTTTTCTGTTCTGACCAATTGGGATCAGGTCCCTGGTTCATCCTCCTACGCGCCAGGAACAGGGTTGCCTATAGTACTCTTCACGATCCAGAACATAAATGTGACGTTCGAGGCGACCACTCGAAACGTTTGTCCACTGTCCTTGTTTTTTGGGTCAATTCTTGTACGTGACCGTTCGACTCCATCAAAAATACGTGCATTTTTCTATTCTGACCAATTGGGATTAGGTCCCTGGTTCATCCTCGTACGCGCCAGGAACAGGGTTGTCTATAGTACGTTTCACGATGCAGAACATAAATGTGACGTTCAGGGTGACCACTCAAAACGTTTATCCACTGTCCTTGTTTTTTGGGTCAATTCTTCTACGTGACCGTTCGACTCCATCAAAAATACGTGCATTTTTCTATTCTGACCAATTGGGATTAGGTCCCTGGTTCATCCTCGTACGCGCCAGGAACAGGGTTGTCTATAGTACGTTTCACGATGCAGAACATAAATGTGACGTTCAGGGTGACCACTCAAAACGTTTATCCACTATCCTTATTTTTTGGCTCAATTATTATACGTGACCTTTCGTCTCCATCAAAAATACATGTTAGTCTAGGTGTCCATTTCTCTATACTGACCAATTGGGATCAAGTCCCTGGTTTATCCTCCTACGCACCAGACACAAGGTTGTCTATAGTACTCTTCACGATCCAGAACATAAATGTGACGTTCAGGGTGACCACTCAAAAGCTTTGTCCATTGTCCTTATTTTCTAGCTCCATTGTTATGCATGACCTTTCGTCTTCATCAAAAATATGTTAGTCCAGGTGTCAATTTTTCTATACTGACCAATTGGGACCATGCAGGGTGATTCATCCTCCTACGCGCCAGGAACAGGGTTGTCTATAGTACGTCCGAAGGAAGGCTCCATTGCACCCGAGTGTACCAAGTGGAAAGAATTGACAGCCCCAAGGGTCGAAAGCGAACGGGAGAAAGTGAGGACTAAAGAGGAGCCAGGGAGAAAAGGGTGGTGGTGATGGTGCTCGTAGAGAGTTGGAACGGAGGCCCCTGTAATGATCTTACGGCCGTGGTAACTTTTTTAATCAGCGCCCGGTTTAATTATACGGTCGATGAGGAAGGTGCTCGTCCTCCTCTTGCTCGGATCCCTTTTCCCCGCTGCTTCCACGTTCTCTTCGTCACTGGCTCTTCGAGCTTTCCTCATCAATCCCTCTCGCAGACCCGGCCAGTCGTCCTAACTAGGCACCGACTCGTAAACAAGATTTGACTTATTGCGCCCGAACGATTTCTCCGCCGTTCTCTTTCGCCCTTCGCGGCGAAGGGCTAGAAAATTTCCGAATCTTTTGCTGGTAAAGCTGCCGGTATAAACGTTGCTGCAACGCCGTTTGGATTCTGGTATTTTATCGTGAAGGTACAGTCGGGAGCAAATATAGATTTTGTACAGGAAAATATGATCATGCAAGGGAATGAGATCTGTTTCTTGATTTTTAAGGGCTCTTTGGAATTTCGGGGACTTGTACATTTTCGGGTGATTTGAGAATTTTGGGGATTTTGGAATTTGCGGATTTTGAAATATGGTGCTCTAGGAATTTGAAATTTTAGAAGGTTATTTGAAGTTTTGGGGATTTGAAAATTTTCGGGTTGTTTGAGAATTTGGGGGTTTAGGAGTTTACGGATTTTGAAATATGGAGTTCTGGGAATTTCTGAATTTAGGTGAAGTTTTGGGGATTTGAAAATTTTTTGGGACGTGGAAATCGGGATTTGATTTTGCAATTTGGGGATCTAGGTATTTCGGGACATAGAAATTTGGGGATTTAGGTATTTCGGGACATAGAAATTTGGGAAACTTGGGATTCGAGAATTCTGAATTTTTGGAGATCTAGAAATACTGGAATCTAGAAATATGGAGATCTAGCGTATTTAGTAAAATATAAGTCCAGAAATTTGGGAATTTAAAAACTTGTGAATTTAAATATTTAGAGATGCAGAAAAAGAAGTTTGATATTTGGGAATTCTGGAATTTGAGGATTCAAAGATTTGTGGACTTAGGAATTTGAGAACTTTAGAATTAGAATCTAGGGAGATAGCTGTTTTGAAATTTAAAAATCTATGAAATTGGGGATCTAGAGATTTGGAGGTGGATGAATTTGTATAATCAAAAAACCAGAAATTTGTGGTTTTAAAAAATTTTAAATTATCTGTGAGAATTTGAGAATGTGGAAATTCGAAAATGTGGCAACTTCCAAATTTGAAAATTTATGTATTTAAGTTTACATATGTGTTCATATTCAAAGAGAGCTTACGTTGCATCCGAATGTACTTTTGAGAAAATGTCACTAGAACAAGTATTTTTTAGTTATTGTTTATTCTTCTTCTCGAATAACATTGTTTTCTTTTCTTTCATAACAGACTTTAACAAATTTCTGTATTTTTAAATGGTTTTCTACTAATTATTTTTACAATGATTATTTTCTTTCACAATCAGAAAAATGTCATATTTTAACAAAAAATGTTCAACTAAAGAAACAATAAGACACATAACAATAAAACAATTCTCTCAAATATTATATCATATATTTTGTTTCATCGCACACATGTTTGCATTCTAAAAATGTTGTTTTCATACGTATTATCAATACATAATTTATTGATACAACATAACATTTTCAATACGCACACAAAATAAATTTGTACGAAATTAATGAATTTCAATTACGCGTGGAACTAATATAAAGGTGAATATTTGTGCTCTTCAGATATGGTGCTTACATTGCGACAGAGTAAACGGGGGTGGTTAGAGTGGGGGTTGGAGGGTGGTTCCTCGACCAGCGATACAAATCAAGCTCTTCTTCGTCGCAATGGCGCCTGTTTCACTTTCATGTCCCTCGAATGTACTCGTTAAATTCACTCAATTACATTAAACAATACCAACTTAGCATTTTAAATATTTTCGATAAAACAACTGTACAGATCACTGTAAATTCGTTATGTTTCTCATTAATTATTACGTACTACTTTCTTTATACAACTTTGAAATGATTAAATATAACCGAAGAAATTTGAACAATTTCAAATAGCCTTTGTAGAGTATACAAATATACAAACACTCGTATGGAAAATGAAAAAATTCGTAGAACATGCGAAAGAAAAATTCCTCTTTCTTTCAATTTGCAAAGGTATGTCTGAAATAAAAAATAAAAATAAAAATAAATAAAATAAAACAAGAAATATAGTGGATGTAAAATTCGTCAAAAGCAGAATTTTTTGAAAAGAAAAAAATTCGTATAAGTATTTAAAGATTATGACGAAGACTTCAGGATTGAGATTATTTCTCGAAAGGTGTTAAAAGTCGATGACTTTTGAAAGGTGTTGTTGAAGGTGTTATTGAAAGGACAAAAGTTTATCCCTTCGATGATATTCGACGTGAACCTGCGGACGGTTTTACCTGGTCGCGTGCCACCTACCTGCTGCGTGTCGAACAGGTACGATATCGATTCTATTGGGTATCGAATCAATGGTGCGAAAATAATAGGAGGTATTGATACCTGTTGCTGGAAGCCCGATTTGTTACCTGTCTCCCTTTCATGTATTGGCAGGCCAACTGAATCCTTCGGTAAAAGGGGATATATTTGTAAATAGTATTCATCTTTAACCCTTTTACTGTTCAGCTACGATATATCGTTAACATTTGCGAAATAGTGGATTTATTCTACTTTTATTTCGTTATATTCCTCCTTTTGAAGTTTGCTACTTTTTACACTTTTCACCCTCTTTGAAGTTTACTATTTTTTACCCCTTTTACTCTTTTTGAAGTTTATTATTTTCTACCTTCTTTTACTTTGTCTGAAGTTTATTATTTTTTATTTTTTGTTACCCTTTCTGAAGTTTACTATTTTTTACTCCTTTTACCCTTTTTGAAGTGTATTATTTTCTACCTTCTTTTACCCCTTTCTGAAGTTTGCTATTTTTTACCCTTTTCACCTTTTTTGAAGTTTACTATTTTTTACCCTTTTCACCCTTTTTGAAGTTTACTATTTTTTACTCCTTTTACACTTTTTGAAGTTCATTATTTTCTACCTTCTTTCACCCTTTTTGAAGTTTGCTATTTTTTACCCTCTTCTCCCTTTTTGAAGTTTACTATTTTTTACTCCTTTTACTCTTTTTGAAGTTTATTATTTTCTACCTTCTTTTACTTTTATCGAAGTTTATTATTTTTTATTTTTTTTTTTTACCCTTTCTGAAGTTTACTATTTTTTACCCCTTATACCCTTTTTAAAATTTATTATTTTCGAGTTTCTGTTACCTTTTCTGAAGTTTGCTATTTTTTACCCTTTTCACCCTTTTTGAAGTTTACTATTTTTTACTCCTTTTACCCCTTTTGAAGTTTATTATTTTTTACCTTCTGGTGCCTTTTCTGAAGTTTGCTATTTTTTACCTTTTTCACCCTTTTTGAAGTTTGCTATTTTTCACCGTTTTCGCCCTTTCTGAAGTTTAATATTTTTTTTAACCCTTTCTGAAATTTATTATTTTTTACTTTCTTTTTACTCTTTCTGAAGTTTATTATTTTTAATCTTTCTTACCCTTTCTGAACTTTACTATTTTTTACACACGATACTTTTGTCTTATTATTTCATACACATTTTTTAGGTTATGTTATCAGATTAGAAATATTCCGTATTTTCCTCAGTTCCCAAATTTTTATATCCCTTAATTTCTGAGTTATCTTCACATTTTTTAAACTTGTGTTGCACAATTTCCTAAAGTTCTAAATTTCAAGACTTCCAAATTGCTATGTCCCAAAATCCCTAACCCGTCACCAAATCAAAGTCCTAAAAATTATTTAGTTAAGATAAATAATACTAATTATTTAGTTAAAATAAATAATACTAATTATTTAGTTAAGATAAATAATTTTTTAGATAAGATTATTGTCATACTTTTTCTAGACGATCCTATACTTCCTTTTTTAGTGATTCCTTCAATTTAATGAGTTAAAAAAAATTGGTAGAAAATCAACGAAATGTACAACCCAAACGAGACATATTACTATTAACAATTTGTAGGAAAGCTACTATAATAGTTAAATTGCTAAATTTCTGTTTAATAACTTAAAATACACATTTTAACCTCTTGCACTACGTGTGTGTCGTGACGCACACTCGTGACGCACCTCACATACATGACAAACCATACTCATAATTTCATTACAATTTTGGGTTCGATTCTAATTACAATCTTCATAATCAAGGATTGAAAAACGCCTCTTTTCAATTTCTTTATTTCAGATTGTAGCAATAATTAGTGAGCTATGAATAACGCGACTGCCAAATTGTAGGTTAAGGGGTTAATAATAACGAAGAGTGAATATACAAAAGAAACAATAAAAGTTAATAACAAATTTTCCGAGTGTAACGTTGCATCTATATAATTGAATATACAGTAAAAATATTTTGAAATTGCATGACAGAATTGTCTGTATTTGCTAAATAAGATTCTCCCGTCCGCACTCAAACACTTTCTGCTTTCAGTCGCGTAGTTAAAAGTGCGAGCTATAAGCGAGCGTAAAATGAAGTTTTAATGGCGTCGCGTTCGATTCTGCCAACCATCCCCCATCGTCTAATTTGTTTCCTTTTTTTCGGGGGTCGATAATCGCCATCGTCACGTTTTATTCCGCGCTGGCTACAGTGGTTCGGGTTTACGAAGGATTTTCGAGGTAAGCGATGTAGAATCGCTTCGTCGACTTTCTACGACTTCCTATCTGACGACGGCGACGAGGAGAGTTAATTACGGCGTAATTAACGTGTAAGGTAATCCGGGACTTACGTTTTGTTCGAACAAGAGAGCGGGATCGCAATTAGTGCGTAGCTTTGTAAGATCTATCACTTTGAAGGGGTTCGAAGGAAACGACGCTTTAAAGAATGAAACGATTTCGTCTCTCTAGTTTTTTAAGAGTTTCATTTTTTATTTGTCTCTTTGATTTTGGACGTAATTATCGATCGAGCAGAATTTTGGTAAGGTTCATAAGGTAATTGTAAGTTAACTAAAATTATTTTCATTAATTCTTAAGGATCTTAATTAAAATAACATTCCTGGTACGCAGGGACGTATAGCAATAAAGAAAATTTCTCACAAAATTACTCGTTATTTTAACTTGAAAAAAAATGGTAAATAATCTTTGTAAGCTGTAAATTTGAATATGAATAAAAATTGAAAATGACAGTTTTCACAGAAAAATTCAGAATTTCGATTTTAATATCAAATTTTGGGTTTTTCAGATTTTAAATAAATAAATTGAATTCAAACTTTGCACTATTTTTAAAACAGAAAAATTAATATACAATAAATTAAAAAATATTTAATTAGAGCGACAAAGTGAAACTGCATCATTCTATAAATGCAGTTCAGTTACATTCACTTATTTAATTTAATTCATTAATTTTTGAATTATAAAAAATTATATTGCTCTTAATAATACATTTTAAATATAATAATTTATTATATTTTATTATATTTACATAACAATATTTTTAAGAATAAATCAAAATAAAGAAGTAATAAAACAATATTTGATGCACAGAAATATTTTGCTAGTATACGTTAATTAATATTAACCCTTTACACACAGAAAGCGATTTATACTCTTAATTTAGTTTAATATAATTTAAACTAAATATTTTAAATCGCACAATTGGAATTGCAATGTAATTTAAAACAAATATTGAAAATAAATATTTTAAATTATATTGCAATTCCAAATATTTATTTCAAAATATTTATTGTAAATTACATTGCAATTCCAAACATTTATTTCAAAATATTTATTTTAAATTACATTGCAATTCCAAATATTTATTTCCAAATATTTATTTTAAACTACATTGCAATTCCAAACATTTATTTCAAAATATTTATTGTAAATTATACTGCAATTCCAAATATTTATTTCAAAATATTTATTTTAAATTACATTGCAATTCCAAATATTTATTTCAAAATATTTATTTTAAATTACATTGCAATTCGAAATATTTATTTCCAAATATTTATTTTAAATTACATTGCAATTCCAAATATTTATTTCAAAATATTTATTGTAAATTCCATTGTAATTCCAAATATTTATTTCAAAATATTTATTTTAAATTCCATTGCAATTCCAAATATTTATTTCAAAATATTTATTTTAAATTACATTGCAATTCCAAATATTTATTTTAAATTATGTTGCAATTCCAAATCTGCAATTCCATATATGAAACGTTGAAATATAGTTAAACAGCAGCAATTACTACAAAACTTCCATTTACTTTAAAAAGCATGAGCAAAGAACTTTCTTCTTACAGCACTTTCGGTTATAAAGGGTTAATAAATATAAAAAAAAGAATGTATTTTAGTAAAAGAATGTTACCGGAATAATAAAATACATGAGATGAAGATGATTTTGTAGAATTTTGAATGGGGACTTCGAATAGTATTATCGACAGTAAAACTACCCTAAAAACGTTGCAACCACCCCTCGCTAGAGGGTTCTCGCATTTGATCGATCGTTTTTCTCAACCCGTTAAGGTAGAAATTTCGTTTATCCGCAATGACAGTTAAAAGCGTAGATATCTGTTTTACCACACCAGTGATTCTCAAAATTGCATTTCCTGTTAATCCTCGCGTTTGAAGGTACCTCACGTATCAGACACGACGCAATCGCCTCGCTTCTAAACGATTTATGCGCGTGATAAAACAGTCACTTACGCGCTGAAAGCACTAAAATTGCTCATATAAATTCGAATTTACCATCTTAATTGCTTTCGTTTATCTTCCGGCGAAAGCATTTCGACGCATTCAAACGACCGTTAATGCGTAATTATATCTTGCAGTATTATGGCTGTCATGCGAACGAATTCGATTTTACATAAATTCCAAGCATTATTACAAATTATATGTTCCGTAAAGCATCTAACACATTTACCGTATTAATTACATTGTTAACTGCAATTATTAGTTTTGTAACTTTTAAAGTAATTATGGGCTATTAATCGAAGAATAGAAATATTTTTTAATAAAGTATATCAAAATGTGCTTATAGAAATAGGAAGTAACTAAAATAATATTTCCAGTTAAATTTATCGATATTTCAAATTTATTGATTTTTTTATGAATAAGAGGATTTTTAAATAATGTCAATTTTATTTTCGCTCTAATTAAATTCAATGTCTGACGGAGGTGATTTATTACAAGATAAAATTTGTCGTTTTGTAAATTTTAATAAGTTTTCAGGAAAAAGAATGTCTTGAATTTAATTTGCAATTTAATGTATATTTGTATTATTTTAATACAGTAACGTAGAGATTTTGGAAATTATACGAATTCAGTATTAATAAACTAAAATGTAATAAAGATGTAGTATTAGTGAATATTATGAAACATTATAATTATATCATATTTATGTTATATTGACTATTTAGTAATTTTATACTACATATGTATCGTGTTGATAATATAATTATTTTATATTATATTCATGATATAATTTCTTATATGATATTTATATTTTATTCATATTATAATTGCATTTGTAGCATAATTATATTATGTTAAACTTACATCATACTGATGTATAATTATTAAATATTATAGTTACGTTATATTGATAAAATAATTATTTTGTAAAGGAATTTGCGTCATTTGACGATCTCGAAATTTAGAAATTTGAGAAATTGAAGGATTTTGAAATTTAGGAATTTTTGAAATTTGAGAAATTAAAGTTTGTGATTTTGTGAAATTGAAATTTTCAAATTTGTGAAATGTGAAAAATTGAAATTTTTAAATTTGTGAAATATGAAAAATTGAAATTTTTAAATTAGTAGAATATGAAAATTGAAATTTCTAATTTGTAAAATATCAACAATTGAAATTTCTAAATTTGTGAAATAAGAAGAATTGAAATTTCTAATTTTGTAGCATATCAATAATTGAAATTTCTAAATTTGTGAAATATCAACAACTGCAATTTCCAAATTTGTGAAATATGAAAAATTGAATTTTTTAATTTTGTAGAATATCAACAATTGAAATTTCCAAATTTGTGAAATATGAAAATTTGAATTTTTTAATTTTGTAGAATATGAAAAATTAAAATCTTCAATTTCTAAAATACCATCAAACAATTTTTTAATTTGTGAAATAACAAAAATCAAAATTTCTAAATTCGTGAAACTAATATTTCTAAATTGGTGAAATACAAGAAATAAAAATTTTACATTTCGAAATTTTCAAAATTGAATTCCAAACCTTCCGTACTAACCAAAATTTGAGAATTCCGAAATGATCACCTGTACAACAGTCCCAACGCAAAGCCTACATTGCACATATTTTAATACCAAACAATCGATTCAAATTTCTCCAAAACCTTTAGCCAACAAAATTCCAAACAAAGAATGCATCGAAATGTTAATAACATCAAACTGCCATCTCAATTATATCTCGTCGTACATCAATGAAAACAGGACCAAAGTGTTCAGTGCGAGCATAAAATGACGGCGTTCGACCCCATCCAGACCCGTTGTCTCGCGAAACTCGTTTTCGATTTAATTTATGCATCGTGGTCCACGTTTCCCACCCCGGTCTTAAGGCCCTTTTGTACAGTTATTAATGCCCTGGGCCACTTCATTTTCACCGTACACACACCAGTGCGCGAACAGTGACGGCATCGCTACCTGACGTCCTGCGATTCGTTCCCGCGTATGCAAATTTCGCCGAATCGAGAGTGCAACAGAGAGAAGCAACGGCCTTTCAGTATACATCTGCCTGCTCGAACAATCGTCGGAAAAATAATAACTGTTTTTACAGGAGAGAATACATTGCTCGAACCGGCTTTGCTCGTCGCCTTGTTCAACGCGTGATTGCATACTCGGTTGCTTTCGCACCAAATCTTTCAAATATTTTCTATATGCCTACTGTCATTATGATGAAAACCTGGAAAACGGTCGGTATATTGTGGGACAATGTCTAAAAATTTTCTGACGTTGGAAACATTTTATTGAATTATTTAGTAATATCATTACATTTTCGGTATGATATAACTGCGATATAAAAAATTATTAACGTGATAAATAATTATTTTATCAAAATGACGTAACTATAATTGGTCTGACATAACTTTAACGTAATATAATTAGATTATAAATGCAATTATGAACAGTAAAGTATGAATATAATTATAATATAAATAATTATATTATCAATACAGAACTATATTACAAGATAATTATGCTATCAATAATAATAAATTTGGCATACTCTTAGATTCTTTAGATTTATGCCTTCTAAATATGGTTTCTAAATCCTTACTTTAAAAATTTCTAGGTCTATAACATTCGTAAGCACTCAAATCCCTAGATCCTCAAATCTCCATTTTCTTAAATATCTTGATCTTCAAATTTCAAAATTGTGAAATCCCAAGATTTCTATATTTCTTAATGCCTAAATATTTAAATACATAAATACCTAAATACCTATATACTGAAATACCCAAATACCTAAATTGTCTAAATTACTAAATACATAAATACTCAAATACCCATTACCTAAATAATCAAATACCTAAATAACCAAATACCCATTACCTAAATAAAGAAATACCTAAATAACCAAATGTCTGAATAACAAAATACCTAAATAACCAAATATGTAAATACCCAAACACCTAAATACCCAAATACCTAAATACCTAAATACCTAAATACCTATATAGGTAAATACTCAAATACCCAAATACCTATATAATCAAATACCTAAATACCTAAATACCTAAGTACCTAAGTACCTAAGTACCTAAATACCTAAATACCTAAATAGGTAAATAGGTAAATACTCAAATACCCAAATACTTATATAACCAAATACCTAAATACACAAATACCTAAATACCCAAATGCCTAAATAGGTAAATACTCAAATACCGAAGTACCTAAATAACCTTATACCTAAGTACCCAAACAACTAAGTACCCAAACACCTAAATACCCAAATACCTAAATAGGTAAATACTCAAATACTGAAATACCTAAATAACCAAATACCTAAATACCCAAATACCAAAATACCTAAATACCCAAATACCTAAATATCTCAATTCCCAAATACTCAAATACCAAAATACCTAAATACCTAAATACCTAAATACCTAAGTACCTAAATACCAAAATACCTAAATACCAAAATACCAAAATACCTAAATACCCAAATACCTAAATATCTCAATTTCCAAATACTCAAATTCCAAAATACCTAAATACCTAAATACCTAAATACCAAAATACCTAAATACCTAAATACCTAAATACCTAAATACCAAAATACCAAAATACCTTAATACCTAAATACCTAAATACCTAAATACTCAAATACCCAAATACCTACCATAAATCTCTACCTCCAAAATTCCTAAACTATCAAATCCCTAGATTCCCATACCCGTCCTCCCTAAATTCCAAAATAAAATGAACATATCGTATCTCAGCAAAAAAATACCTTCCATAAAATTTCTGATAATCATTTTTCATCAGTACACAAGTACGAAAGTAATGCAGCAAATGCACGCGCCACAGCAAAATTAAGGTGTAATTCAATTATATTCGGCTTTCATGAGCGTCCTCCAACCCCTCGCCTCGTAGGCATCGCGAATGAGGTTCGTATCGAGTTGTAACGACCTCTGGGCCGAGGATTAAGAGCGATGATCAGCATTGATAAAGACACAAATCCCTGAGGAAAGTAGGGAAGAGGCAGGAACAGAAGGAAAGAGGGAAACATGTCCACCGGTGCTGAAGAATGTGAAGACATTACGATGCTTTTGTTCTTCGATCCCCTTCGTACCTCCCAAATGAGACGGAGACACCGTCGTTTCCGATAATCCTTATAAATTGGCACGATCGCTCCTCATCAAGTTCATTGAATTAATACGTGCTCTTCTTCGCGACATTATAGTTCCAACGTCGGTTCCCTTTGAATAATCATCCGAATCACGAGACTTCCCGCAAGAATTTCATCGTTCGGGATAAAGTCACTCGTTCGTTAATTTCAGATATTCGGTCAGAAATTTTACTCTGAAAAGTTTTCGTTCGACACTTGGTTAAATCACGTAATTTTTAATTGTTATTATTTCAAAATATGCAGGTGTCCCAGACATGTAAGTCTTTACTTTAAAGTTGGACAAAAATCATGAGTACATGATTTTAGTACACGTACTTGTGTACTAACACGTACTAGAGTACAATATGTCACTTATTAAGTATTTACATATAAGTTACATATGAAGTATGACTGGCACATGTGACGTGTATGGTTTTGGTACATGAAATATTTTACTATAGTTGGACAAAAATGATTGATTGGAGGATATGATTAGTACACGTACTCATAAAGCACAGTTCTATGTAACTTGTTAAGCACTTACATATAAGTTACATATGAAGTATGACTGGCACATGTCACATGTATGGTTTTGGTACATGAAATTTTTTATTAAAATTGGACAAAAATGATTGATGAGTACATGATTAGTATACGTCCTTATAAAGTGCAATTATATGTAACTTAAGTACTTACATATAAGTTACATATGAAGTATGACTTTACCACATGTGACGTGTATTGTTTTGGTACATGAAATGTTTTACTACAGTTGGACAAAAATGATTGACTGGAGTACATGATTAGTACACTATAAAGCATAGTTATATGTACCTTACTAAATACTTACATATAAGCTACATATGAAGTATGACTTTACCACATGTGACGTGTATTGTTTTGGTCCATGAAATGTTTTATTACAGTTGGACAAAAATGATTGATTGGAGTACATAATCAGTACACGTACTCATAAAGCACAGTTATATGTAACTTATTAAGAACTTACATATGTTACATATGAAGTACGACTTCAGCACATGTCACATGTATGGTTTTGGTACATGAAATGTTTTATTAATTATTTTATAGTAAACATAAATATTGCATTGAACTTAAAATCTTGCAAGTACTCACATTGAATATATACTAAATGATTATTATACAAAATTTATTCAGTATACGTCAGTATAAAATTATTCAACAATCACTAAATAAATTATTTACCTTACAGTAAAAAGAAGAATTTGTAATCGAACACTATAATTTGTTATTCGAATAAATATTGCAGTGTTAAACAACGAACCATCGGATCTTCGAGCTGTCGTTGTAACTCATCTTGCAACTTTCACCCCGCTTGCCTCTGCCACCCCAGACAGTTTTGTTCGTTTCTGTCGGGCGGAAAGCAATTGTTTCGACCTGGCAGTCTGCAAGAGAGAAAGAATAAAGTACGAAGAGTGGTTGGAAGGTGGTGTGGTGGGACAGAAATTATAAATGCGCGACTGCCAGCGACACCCCATTACTCGGTCGGGGCCCTCTTCTTTTCGGCGCCATTGCATCGAAAATGCTCGCACGGCCGAAAACAAAAGACGAACACTACCGGGCTACCTTTTGAGAGTTGTTTTTTCACTCGTATTAATGCGGCACACGGTGCAGATATACGGTTAAAATATTGAAACGCGGCCGGAATTCCAAGTAGAACGTGCGGGCAAATTTCGTGAGCCCTCCGCCTCTTTTGCAGCCGGTGCCAAGGAAATCTAAAAGTTAGCATGCATTTATGCGCCGACGGGGAAGAGTTAAACGTAAAATCAATTTGATGCTCGTGAAATTTTCTTTCAAAATATTTTTACAACTGCGTGCCAGACTTACGTCTTCCAATTTTGAAACAATTTCTGAAAGGGAAAGCTCAAATTATTTCTATCAATTCCTCAGTTATTAATTTTAGTATTTTTATTTTTCTACAATTATGAAACTAACGAATACGATTTAAAGTAATTCTCATAATAAATTTTTGAGACGATTTTAAATCTCCCCTTTGCAAAAATTGGGTAAATACCCAAATATAATTTCTAGCGACTTAAATTGCGATTTTTATTCCGGTGTGTTCACAACGAATTCTACTTGTCAGGATTGTGTATAAAATTCTTAATAACCACATATGTCATGTTAAAATATTTTTATTGTCGCGTTTACACAGAAATTTGATTAGAAATAATCGGTGTATTGGTGCGAACGAGTAATAAAGTTTTGTTGTTGGCAGACATCAGAGAGCATACGTGATAAGGTCAGGAGACACGGCTGTTTCTTCTTGCTTTCTTTTTTCCATTTACTTCAACCTCGTAAATTCGCGTCCATGTTGGTCTGGGGTTGAGCGCGCACTCCGACGCGCATCGATCCGAGGCGTCGCGACGCCTGCCTCTCTTTTTGGATCCTCGGCATGTGTTTCCCTTCGAACCTACCGACGAACATCATCTCCACCTCCCTCTTTCGCTGTCTATATTGAAAGAAGTAACAAATGCACGAGTGACACCATCGTTGTTGTGTAACGTTACTTCCAACAAATATGCTACAAATTAAACGTAAGGTAAATGATTTCTTTATTGGACATGTAACAATGTGATTGTTTTTTTTCAACGTATACAGATTTAACATCTTTACAATTTTAAATTAGTAAGTGCAATTCTTAATATTGACCACAACGATGTTTTATAATTATGAACATGAAAATTAATGTTTGTTGTAAGTATGTACAGATATGTTTTATATGTACGATTTTTGTATAAAAACTGATCATTCAATGTAGATCCTGTAAAATTCTAAGTAAGTCAGTTTTAAGGTTGCAGTGTTATTCGGTAAAAAATATTTAACGAAAATTGAGTTTGATGAAAAGTATTTATTGCAATTGCAGAAATGTATAAAGTATATGTTATATGCTATGTTATTAAATGTTATAAGTATATAACATAACTTGTACATAAAATGTATATACATCTTATACAATGTATGAAATAAACAGAGGTTGATATTTTATCAATTTATAAATTGCAATTTTTCAAAATAACCATCATCAGTCACCTATATATTTCTGTCATTTATGTATTTCATATTGATACATGTATTGTACTGATGCTATATTCAACCCTCTCTAAATAGACAAATAATTTCTAACAATAAAAAATAACAAATCATATGCCAAAATTGAAATAAAATTAATTTAACAGTAATGCAGTAAATCACTAAAAATTGAAAAAGTTTTAATTAATAATAGTCCTATGAGAAGAATATATAAATAACCTTCCTAAATGAAAAATTTGTTCCACGAATAAAACTTTATTCTTGGTCTCCTTCGTTTCTGTCCTGCACAAAGGTCAAACTGGCCCTGAAGAAGAACTCGGCTTCATTAGCATGTCGTAACTTCCTTGGTATTATCCATGGTAATTGTTACAGCGATGCTTACTCGGTGATTTCCTGTCGTTCCGTTCCACAGATTAATTTAATACGGATACACCGATCTCGAACTCATTCCTCCTCCAACCAGGGAAGTTCATTTCAAACTTTTCGTTTGTTAGTTAGATCACTGTAACTTGAATGGAGCGTAAAAGTCTCGGGGATCAAGTATCTTGATTTGTTCCTCTTTTGTCGTGTCACGAGCGTTTAAGTAATTCCTTGAAATAAAATACAAGATAAATATTCTGTTCGCAATTATGCTCTTGATTATTAATTTTGGACGTTCTTTTTTAGTAATTTTTCAAAATTCTGATCTATTTATTGACTACTGTACGTTTGTTTTATTTATTGAGAAACAATTATTTATTCATCTGTTATTTATTAATAAATAAGTAAACGATTCATTCTTGGAAAAAGTACGTTTCTAAAAATAAAGTCTCAGAGTTTAATACATTTCGAAAAATAAATTTTTACAGAATTGAATACATTTTTAAAAATAAATTCTTGGGGAATTTGTCACTAGATTTAACAATTTATGATGAATTCTATATCACTTTATAATAAATTCTTATTAAAGAAGTTAAAATTAGTAATACAAGTTTTGTGTTTCCATTTACTTTTATTTTTGTAATTGTAATTGTTGTAATTGTTGCTCGAAATGTTGGTAGAAAATATATGAATAAATTGGAAACCCCTTTTTTACAGCATAAATTCTTTTTTAAATTTGAACTATTTAGAAGACAATTATGTTCATAAATTTTCGAATAGATAAATTTCATTTAGAAAAATTATATTTTATAAATTTCCATAATTTCAAATTTTCAAAATTCTCCCATTCCTAACTTCCCATAATTTTTCTCATCTAGCTTTACTGACAATCTTCACATTATGTGTACAATCTATGTTACAATAGTAATTACAATAATAATGAAATATAACCTCAAAATTACTTATTCAGTAACAGAATATTTTTACATAATTTTGCCTACAACTTGTGCTTGAAGGGGTTATTACACCAATGTCATTTCCTAGTTCCACAAGTGCACTAACATTACTCCATTAAACGCTTTCGAACATAAAACAAAATATGTCATGTACACTATATCCACAGCTTAAATGAGTTAAACTTCACCCCTCATCGTGTTTGAACTATGACATAACAGTTCGAATATGACAAACATAAATCAAGGACCAATTTATGATTTACTAATTTCACGAATTTAATATGTCATATATCCATAGTTTGAAAGAGTTAAACTTAACCCCTCATCGTGTTTGAACTATGACATAACAGTTCGAACATGACATAAATCAAGGACTAATTTTTGCTTTCCTTCAATTTAAAATGATTTAACTAATTCTAATGTGTACAATTAAATGAAATACTTAATCTTATCTCAAAATTGCAGCAATAACGCAATCACCAAAAAACTGCTGCGTCAAGGGGTTGAACCATTTTCCCGCACCTCGAAACGCGTTAGCAATGAACATTAACCTCGATCGAAAGTAAAAAAAAAAAGAAAATAAAAAAGACGAAATCTCTCGACGATTTCCATCTGGAGCGACGTTTCGTCGGTCGGGAAAGCGCGAGCGTGTAAAAGCTCGAAAGCTAGAAAGAGCTTTTCGGTTCGGTGCCGGTCGGATAAAAGTTCTCCTATTCCTTCTTGCTCCTCCACCCCTTCAACCTCCTTTTCGCTCCCTTTCTCGTTCCCCTCGCTCGCCGTATCACCCTTGTCCCTTCTTCATCCCCTTAGCCTCTCGCGATGGAAGGCGAAGATTGAAGCTTACGCGAGTCGTCGTCTCTGTGTTCGCATATTCCGTCTGCGCTTTCCTCCACGCTTTCTCCGTCACGTGTGTGTTCTCCCGAACGCACACGTGTGTGTACACACCTCGCGGAATCGGGCTTGCGCCTGTGTGTTCCGTAGCCGTTTCTTCGTCGCACCGCCGCCGACCGAGCTTCTCTTCTCTTATTCTCTTCGGATACAATGTGTGCGCGTCAAGAATATACGCTATTGATCGCGGGTGGATGCGAGAAAGAGCCAGGAAATACGAGAGACCGGTCCCTGCTTCTGCAAACTCCTTTCCTCCCCGTGTTCTTCACGTGAGACGAAGAGAATGTGACGTTATTTCCGCCGGAGTTCCTACGGTATTATCCTGTACTTGATTCATGCGGATGACATTGCGAATAGGGCAACTCGATACGTGCAACTTTTCTTACGGATAATTATTTAACACGTGGGCCAATATGCCTTATACACAAGGTCCATTAGTGTAAGCAAAATTGTAGGAACGGGTTTATTGTTATAGGGGTGTATAATAATTTTTGTCCAAGTGCAGACGCTTCGGAGATCACCGTTTTCTTAAATCGAACGGTATTTTTTTTACTTACGTATTTCAAGAATATCTATTGGGAAATTCATGGTCTGGGTCAATTGTGATGGATAATGGTCAAGCACCGATATCTAACATGACTACATACGCACGCTCGGACTCCATTTCTTACAATTTTACATTCCCCATAAACCATATCTACTTTATCCGCAATTTCAGATTTCAAATTTTGAAATCCAAACAGCACAAAGAAATGTAAATTTCTAAAAATGTACGAGTTCAATCGATTTCCGAAAGAAATCCGATATTTTGACAGCATGTATTTGAACGGAATACGTCGAAGGAAAATACTAGCGGGAAGATATTGATGACAACGTTAATAATGGATCAGCTTCTTCGTCGATGGATATCATTAACGATCATCTGCTATAGTAAACTATAGTGGCTTCGATCAATCATACGAAAGCCCGACGTCGTCGGCAGACCTTCTTCCCCATTCCCGTGTCCGTCTCAGGCACCTCGAGGCCCATGTTGTCGTTTCTTCTTTCACACCCCCGGCGACGACGTCTTCGTCTTCGAATAATTCCCGCATTGGCCGGGATATCTTTTTTCCCTTCTCCCTGTCCTGGAGGTTCGCCAGGATCCATTCATCACCGGCATCCGAGGGCGCGAACGGAAGGAGGCAAAAACTCGCAGGAGGAAGAGAAAAGAGCAACGAATAGCGTCGCCAAGGCGAACCAAGATGGAGTGGCATCGTTATACCGTCTCAGCCGTACCCGTTATGCCGATTATCAATAAATCACGCGAGAAAACACCGAAACAATGTCTTATAGAACGATGACGGGCAACTGTGCCTGCGAGGCGTAAAAACGTGCACTTGGCGGCAACGTATGCGTTCAAGGTCATCTATGTACGTCTGTAACGTATGTGTACATTTACACACTACTAAGCTTTTGTAGGTACACACTTTTAAATGTTCAAGGTTTCGATTTTGTAACTTTTTACATTTTCACATTTTCTACATTTTGACATTTTTTAATTCTCAAATACTTAGGATTTCTAAATATTCAAGTTCTCATGTTTTCACATTTTAGAGTTCATGGATACTCAACATTCTGAATCCATAAATTTCATTCTCTAATATCTGGGTCTACAAGTTTCTAGTATTTAGGAATCCTCAAATTGCTATCTATGGCTGTGATGATCCCCAAATTTCTGCGTCCCCAAATATCTAGGTTTCCAAGTCTCTAGGTCTCTGAATTTATGGATTCTCAAATTTTCATGTTCCTAGATTTCTAAACTCTGTATCAGTTCCAAAATCACTAAATCTCAAGATTTTCAAATTTCTATGTCCCGAATATCTCCAAGTTTTTAGATCTTCAGATTTATGGACCCTCTTCTGCATATTTCTAGATCTCTAAATATAATCCCCATCTTCTAAAACCACTAAATCAGTAATCATTTTTTATCGAAGATCATTCACCACAATACATTTATAAACAATCACTAAAAAACATGATTTTATATTAAATATAAGTTGTATATATTTCAAGATACTTTTGCAATCGAATATTTGCAAGTCATTTCAATTTTTTTTAACCAATATCAAGTTATTAGTACAAAAAATTTTCAAAAAGTACACAGTTTACTCCTGAGAGTCTCTAAAAATTTTACCTCATTAAAAAAAGAAGCTTCAGAAGCTTTACGAAGCATTAATACTGTGATTAATTAAAATATAAAGATGTATGCAGAAAATATCGCAGAAATAACGTGCGAAAGTATCATAGAAATGATTTAAACTCGTAGTAAATTATTTAGATTGAAATTTTTAATATTCTGCATTAAATTTTAATAGCTTATTAGTGCATGCAAAGAAATGACTAGTTCTTTGAACGAGTAGGTATAATATTGTCAACATCGGTCGAAGAATATGACAAAATATAACGAAAGAATGACAAATTAAATTACGATTAAAAATTGTAATAATTGTTTATCGAAGGATTGTCCTATTCACCACAATACATACATTTATAAACAATCGGTAAAAACAGATGATTTACGAAAAAGTTCAATGTTTACCAAATTTTTATTCATCGAATAAAATAAGTTCATAAATGTAACATGTATATTTCCAATATACAGATGTCAACCCACGAGTTGGCGCGTGATCGATCCAAAGTAAAAGAAGCTCTATCCCCACTGTGAACACTTTCAGCGTTACATACAGGCAAATAAGAATAATAATGACAATAACAACTGCTGAACGCAAGTAGCACTATCTCATTCACTCTGGAGACGTTTGACTGTCATTGTTTTTGGCCTAATTGTGCGACCGCTCGAGCCAATACTACCGCCGAAAATACGTGTGAGGCGTCCATTTTTCTATTCTGACCAATTGTGCCATAGCTCTTCTAAACACGTCAGCCTCTTCACGCGCCAACTCGTGGGTTGACATCGGTACATATTTATTCGTAACATATATATTTCTCAATATACATATTTATTTGTGACATATACATTTCTCAGTAATAGTCAGATTGAAAAGTAAGAAAAGAATGTTAATTTTATACACGCAGATATATCATTAAATAGAAAAATCGACAGATCGCTTTAAAATTTGCTTCGATTAATTTAATATTCATTTAGCGATTTAAAGGAGGAAGTAAGAAAATGAAGGATGATATAAGTGACATAACAGAAATGAATATAATCTAGGAATGTATATTTCTGCATGATAATTGCACACGTTTATTGAAAAATAATGTTGATATAAAATATCTATATAACCATACTATGTCGGTTATAAAAACAAAAAAGTTAGTAAAATTCCCCTTCATTTTTGCACATCAATATTCATTATTTACATAGAAAATATAAGTGATTAATTGTGTTAAAATTATGCTAAAAATTAATGAATTTTAAAGAAGTTTTTTACTTAACATCAATAAAATGAATTCATAACCGATTAATAATAAATTATTCAGTTTTGACAAACTGTAACTACTTCCTTTGTACAATACGAGAGGATTCTTAGCTGCACTTCAGTTTGTCAGATCGTTTTCGACCTACGACCTCTTTCAAAATTGATTAATTGACGTTTAAGGTATATTTGTATCGTCACCATTGTATCGCAGCTCTATTGTAAACCGCAGAGCTTGCCGTCCCAGGATATACGATCTATCGAATCCATTGTCGAGACACTCGAACATACATTTGATTTTGATTTATATGCTACGAATGCCACATGTCTTTAAATGTCACCATTACTAAACTAAAATGGTGTAACATTATCATGAAATAAATATGTGGTCACATTATCCCGATTACATAAGCTATATATCTAAATTATAAAATATTGTAAAATTTTTATAATATAAATATATTATTATACTAGAAATATGTCAATGAAGGCAAATCGTAAATAATCGGAATTTATAATTGTTCTATTCTTTTTTTTGAAAGTTCTTTTTCATATTTAAGGGAAGATTATTATGACGCCTACAAAATATAGCCTGCCACTATTTAGAGTGAGGGTTGTAAGATAATTCGCATACTTTTTATAAATTATGAAATCAAAAAATTTTGAAATTAGATCTAAAAATTCTAGAATTTAAAAATTCGATTTAAGAACTTCGAGGCTCAGAAATTCGGAGATTTTGAAATTTGAAAATTTAGAACTTCGTAGATTTAGGAATATCTGAAGTGTAGAAATTTGAAATTTTGAAAATGTCATTCAGAGATGTAAATATTCGGAAATGTAGACATTTGAACATGTAAATATTCGGAAATGTAGAAATTCGAAAATGCAGTAACTCAGCAATGTAAATATTTGAAAATGTAGAAATTCCAAAATGTAGTAATACGGAAATGTAGAAATTCCAAAACGTACTTTGGAAATATCAATATTTAGAAATGTAAGTCTTCAAAAATTTTCAAATTTACAAATTTACAAGATTACAAATTTAGAATTTACAAATTAAAAAATATAGAAATTTAGAAATTTAGAAGCTCAAAAATGTCATAATACATTTTCCAATTTCCAGTGCTCTAAATTCCCAAATTCTCAAATCTCCAAATTTGTAAATCCCCAAATATTCAAAACTTCTTCCCTATTACACTGTACCATTTAACCAAACGAACTTTTCCACCTATAACATATAAATAATAAATTAATTACAAATACCCAATGAAAATTCCGTACAAGCCTCGTAAAACTAAAAACACGAAAGGCATGAAAAACTGTGTCAGATCCAAAATCCAGTGGCCGTAGTACTAAGAACCGAAATAAATGAAGCCGCGAATGTAAATGACATTTGATAACCACTTGCCTCTCCCCTCGGATCAGCATGACTATTATTTGAAAGATTCCCGCTGAAAAGGTGCTGTTGGAAATGGAAAATTTCTCGTTCTTTTCCAGCCCTCGATCACGTACACCTTTCCCCTTCTATTTTTCTTCCACGCATCCAAGAAAGGTCCTCGAAACTCCTCCTGAAGAAAAACACCCTTCATCGAAAGTTTTTTTTCTGCGACGAATGCATGTATGCTGATTTATGCGATCTTCTCTGTGAAAAAAAAAAGGAACGAACGGCCACGTCGACCTTTTCCCACGTTTAATTTAAACGTTCGACGTGTGTTTTACCTGCGCTCTAGATGGGGCAGGTAGTGACGCGGAAGAGAAAGAAGATGACACGTATCGATGGTCATTGATATTCAAGGGTAAGGGATGCTAAGGCATTCGACACGGGAATATGCATTAGAATTGTTCGAGAGAGCCTTCACGAGGAGAACGTTTTTTAAGTAATAGGGCTGCGAAAAGTTTGCGTCATATAAGCAACGATATAAACATACAATTTATTTGTCGAATGTCAGGCAAAACTTCGTATAATATTAAAACAGAGAAAATTATAATGTGAGGATTTTATATTCAGCGATTTTAAGATAGACATATTGGATCTAAACTTCATTATTATTTATTTTCATTAGTATTAAACATTTGTCACGTTTGTCATATTTCAGTGAGTGCGTCAGATTTGTCTAAATACAGCAAGGGGTTTACAGACATCTTACTAATTTTTAACTTACTTCAACGGTAGAAGTTAAAAAATAAACAAAAGCGACAAAAAGACTTGTAGTATAATTATTTTGATTGTTTTGGTTTAGTGCAATACAACACAAAAGAAATAACTTCATTAAAGTTAATTTTCAGGGAAAATATGTTAACTGGATGTTAACACAATGACTGATTCATAGTTTTAAGCAATGTACATAATAATTTATTCAAATTAAACTTACATATAATAACACATAACTTATGCAGATTATAGGTTAGGTAACATACAGTTTATGTTATGACATAGATTTATTTTTAATAATCAACATACTGTATCATGTACACTTATTTAGAGACGACGTTGAAAAATGATGAAACATAAATAAATAATAATAACATATGTACATATGTATAAGTACATATGATATTATCATATAGATAATAATATACGTTTATTGTTACTAGTCAGCAATTTTATAATGCACACTTATTTTGAATTTAACCAAGTTGAGAAATGAATAAACAAACGATAAAACATGAATGAATGAATGCATTAATAATAACATGATTCAGTAACATGTACGATAAAACATAAATGAGTGTATGAATTAATAATATGATTCGGTAACATGAACGATAAAACATAAATGAGTGTATGCATTGATAATAACATATATAAGTTTATTATGCATACAACAACATATGAAATAATATAAGTAATATGTATAATATAAATTCCTACACTTCCTCCAAAATAGTTAATTCCTACACTCCTCCAAGTTAAAAAACGATAATACATAAATCAATATACACATTAATTCCTTAACTCGAGGAAAAACCTTAACTTCCGTAAATCGAGACTTATACACGAGAGATAATGATGATTATACATAATTTTGGCCGCCTAAGTTTCAACGTCAGAGTATTAATCGCGAGAGGATCCTTAAAATCGATTGCAATCGACGTTCCGCATTACGCAGCAACAATTTATTTCGTTCGATCCTTAATGATGCATTCTTTTATGCCGAATTCTCTTATTTTTCCCTTGGCCGTTTTTCTCCTCCTTTCTTCTCCCTCTTTCTCTCAATTAAGGAAGCTGAAGATCGCGCGCCGACGCGCTCGTTTAACCTTCCATTTTTCCAGGGACTCGTCCTCTATTTATTTTCTTAGTAAATTACTTGAGGACGGTCCGGGACACGGCGAAAAGGGGTGGCCGGGGTGAATTGTCGACGGGGGGGTCGAAAGAGAGCGAACGAGAGAGAGAGAGACGGTGAGAGTTTAAAGACATCTACACCCACCTGTTGAGACGCTCTCATAATTAATTCCATTTCACACCGCTACGAGCTTACTTTCTTCTTCGGACCACCGTAGAAAGAATAAGAAACTGATGAAACAGCGGGACACCGAGAAAGACGCAGTGTTTATCGCGCAGTTTTAAAAATTCTTTTCACCTTGCTCCTAATTTTATTACGTCGAGACACTGATTCCCAAATAATCTTATGAATAACTGAATCTTATACACGAAATTCAGCTGATAAATTTTATTGCGATTAGAATTACAAAATTTATGAAAAATAATTTAAATGAAATTTCTGGTAGGAAATTGGTTGGACCATTATTTTATTGCTTCACTCTTTTAATTTCTTTGCTGATTTACTAACATGTCTAATTTTAATTCTTTTACAAATTCTGTTAGTAAGATTAATATGAATTCTATAGCAGTAAAAGATGTATACCCTTTAATATTAAAACTGCACTATCTTCAATGGTATCACTTTTGTTAAATAATTGTATTAAATACTTATAGTGCTACCGTTATCAAAATAGTTCACTCTTTTAACACTATGACTGTCATTCAGACATGACACTTCAATTACCATACAGATCTACCACTTATATTCTTAAAAATATGTCATTTACCTAATTGAAAATACTCGTATGCTTGTAACTATGAAAAACAAATATAACAAGATACTGTAAAGATTTGTAAAAATTAAAATGCTTTCAGTGTGTCCATGTGTTTTTACAAATGTCATGTTTACTCAAAATTTGAAATACATGGTCTGTCCAGAAAGTAATGCAATTAGGTACGTAAAAAAAAATGCATTTATGTTATTTATATAAATCTTTAAAATTCTTCAAAGTACTTCCCTTGGGCTTCAACACACTTTTGCCAGCGACTTTTCCATGCACGGTACGCATCCTGGAAGGCGTTAATGGAGACCTCGTTTAATGCCTTCGTCACGGCGGTTTGAATCGCTTCTATGGTTCCAAAATGGAATCCTTTGAGGGCAGACTTGATCTTCGGGAACAGGAAAAAATCTGCTGGAGCCATGTCAGGACTGTAAGGGAACTGTGGTAACGTTGTGCCAAGCTGTGCTTGGCTAGAAATTCTTGAACGCGCAGAGCGGTATTGCTGGGAGCGTTGTCGTGGTGCAGCTGCCACGTAATGGCGATCTCTTTTGGAGTACAATGTTGTGCACAGTTGTTTTCGATATGTTGAGAGTCTCTGCGATCATTCGAATACTCAGTCGTCGATCACTCTTAAGAAGTTCATGGACACGGGAAACATTTTCGTCAATAGTGGTGCTTGTCGGCCGTCCAGAGCAGAAGTCATCCTCCACGTTTTCCCGACCGTTTTTGAACAAATTTAACCATCTGGAAACTTGAGAATAGGAAAGAGCAGAGTCCCCGTATGCCGCCTTAATCATTTGGTTGGTTTCGGCGAGGCTTTTATTCAGCTTAGTGCAGAATTTAATCGCATAACGTTGTTCGATATTTTTCTCCATTACGCGTCGTGACACGGGCACAAATAATAGGTTTACGTTTACTACGATTCTGACGATTTCGGAGCGCGGATCAGGTTGAGGTTGCAAAGATACGAAGATAAGAGTCCCCTCCACATATTCCAACAAGTCCGAACATGTTCGGACCAGGAAAAATGACGGAAATGAACAAATTACATTACTTTCTGGACAGACCATGTACATTGCGAACCTCCGATTACATATTTTAGCAAATACGTGAATTTGGAACGGCAAAGAAGAAACTGTACACGTACACTGTGAAATCGGTTCTATAATAGTTTCGGATGGTATAGTTCGACGACGAAACTTTCTTTCGCATCCATTCGGTCGCGTTTTAATCTTTCTCCGGGTTTGGAAAGCCGCGGGGCCGTCTGCTACTTCGGGTAGTTTCATTCCAATTTCATCCCCCGTCCCGTATTCCAGCCATCTCCAAACCTCGAAGCTAACGGAAGAGGCAAGGAATAGATATCTACATTATGCTGATACGAACCAACTACGTTTCATCCGTCTCCCACTGTGGACCACCCTCGTATCTTTCTGGCCACCCCCTTTTTCTCTTTCTTCATCCGGTTCTTCCGTCCTTTCATTAATCTTGCCAACTGCGATATGTAAAAATGTTTCGCGAACTTGCGGCACGCAAAAAGAAACTTCCGGGTGAATGATCCAATTATTGAATATCGTCATTTTTAATAATAATCATTTTTTTACTTTAGCATAAGACGTTAATATTGGGGTCTTTTATGGGAATCGGTTTTCGAATGCAACGTTGAATAAAAATTATATCCGATTCGATTGTTATTTTCATTTTTATTATTTTATTCGTTCGATGTTCTTTAATTTTATTGATAAAAATTGTTTTCGTGTTACTCTGCTGTTGATTGTATGTTTTGAACAAATTATTATATAGAATCATAGTATGTTGTGAAAAAATGACATTAAGAGAATTGAATAAATTTGTTAACTATATCATGTGTGCAAAAATAATTTCAGTCTATAAAAACGTTATTATTGAAAATTACGGGTGTGTATAGTAACTCGTCCAATAAAAATCAGTAATTATAAATGTTAATAAACACTGTGATAAGGGAACAATATTTATAAAAGTAAATAAAATACTTTTAAGAATTTTCGTCTGTGGGTTATTTTGTTTGTCATTTTTAATTAAAATAAACAGTCGTTATAAATGGAGACATGGTTGCATTTATGTGATTACGAAGAAACATTGCTTTCTCTTTGAAAATATTTTTCGAATACGTATGAGAGGTTTTATAAACAAAATTAATTAATTATTATATTAATATATTTCGTTGTAGATTCATAATAAATTTTAGGAATAACAGAGCTTCGTATTAAATTAATAAATTCAATTTTTGTAAATCGTCAAATATTAATAATTAATAAAATTTTTGAATAAATTTTTAATTTTACAGAATTACAAATTTCTTGTATGCTATGAAAATTTGCAATATTGTACCGTTGTTTTAATACAAGTTTTTAATAGAAAGTATTTTTTATCGTTATTCTAATACTAATATTAACAAATGTTAGATTTTCTTTTTTGCTTTTTATGAGAAAATAAGGATTGACAAAGGTGTTAACGAAAAGATATTTAATCATCCATAGAGATATTGCAATAGTATCATTATTAGGAACAATTGAATAATAGAAATAAAATTAAAAATTGCAGTATTGTAAATTAAAAATGTTCATAACCTAAATTAAATTTCTAATTCTACATTAATAATACCATTTTTCAAAAGTTAAAAAATATTTATTATTTATAGCAATAAACTCCTGTTTTTATTTTATCTCCTGGAAAATCGTATTCTTTTACAGAAATTTTTTATAAAAAATTGAAATATTATTTACCCTCTTAAATTATGAACGTAATAAAAACAGAAGCTTAAAGAAATGTTTAAAAAACAAGCAAAAAATTTGTCCATTGCAAATAGTTATTGAATACCAATTAATTTGCATAATTTTAACAAAACAACAATTTTAACAAATTTTAACAATTTGCATAATTTTTCAAATTTAATAAAGTCACATAGAACACAATAGCAAGTTGGAACTCGTTTACAAAATATTTGATCCAGTCCCACAAAATAATATGAAAACTCATCTCAATAAACTCGCTATAAATTCATAAATGCTCTACAAAATCATCCGAAAAGTGCATCATATCTGAACAAACCTAATTTTCGCTCAGTAAAAGAATCGAATATCCCACTCAAACACTTGTCAGGGTGCAGACAATGCAGATTTTAAAACGAAAGTTCACAGTCGTTCGCAGTTTTCGTTGGGGTGGGTAGAAAAACAGGATACATAAGAAAGTAGCCATCGTTCGGGTAAAAGCGGAAAAGGAAATCGTTCTCCGCCCCCGTTGCACGGGGGTGACCCTCTTCCTTCCTTTTTTTCCCAAGTGAACTCATGCGAAATATCGATTCGCCATGGCAGCATGGAGCATATAAATAAGAAGAGTTTTCCTGCGTGCACACGCGTCACTGCCCACGCCACGTTTTCGCAGCCCCTCCAGCCCATTTCTCTGGCGTTTACGTCATGGCACCAGGGGGGAGTTTTACACCGGAGATGGGTGGAGGGTTGTGTTCATGGAACAGAGGATGAGCGAGTTTCACCGTAGGGGTAAGAGGGATGCGAAAGAGACGGGCCAGAGGGACGGAGATTATGCTGCGGGACTTCTGGATGGGAGAGGGGAGGAGGAAACCTACTGCCTCCGAACGAAACATCTCCCTCAAAATCCACCCCCGTGGCCCTTCTCTCTCCATCGGTGGACTCTGTACATCTACTTCTCGTATCGATTCACTCGCGATCTTGGCACCGGCGGATTCGTCAGAAAAAAGCATCGATGATTGAATCGCAAACGGAAAGGCACCTATGACAATCACTAGTTCTCGTAAAACGTAGTTCCTACAAATTTCTTTGACAGATTTTTTGTTTGGAAAAGTTGCAAGACATTATCGGAAATTATTAGGGGGCCAGTCAGATCTAAGAGATAGAGGTGAATCGATGATGTTTCCGAACGAATGAATAAAGATTATTGAGATATATAATTTACGAGAACTTAAGTTTCATCGAAATTGGTGACAGTTATGAAGATTGCAGTAGAAATTTGATTTCATACTTTCAAGTATTTTGTGCAATCAGCAATTCTTGCACGTTTGATTACCGTGAAGTGTCGTTCGTTCTCCGAAAAAAAAAAGTTTGGATAAAAAGGGGGAGGATCACCGGAATTATTCGATCTCCGTGATTCGAGTAGGGGTTGTTTTGGGCGATTTCGAAGGAAAGACGGGGTAGCTTTCGCGCGGCTGTTTGGAAGTTTGCCGGGTGGAGCATAATGTCCCTAATGAATCCTCAAACTCAAATTAAAACTTGGAAATTGTCGGCAGTCAGCGAATGCGACACTCGATTCCGTAACAATGCAAAGTTCGCTGTGTTGCGAACGGGAGAAGAGGCCCAAAACAAATTATCGGTTGTCTCGTTCGCGATACGCCTTCGAGTGGACTCCTACATAGCTTGCCGAAGGAAACTCTTCTTTCTTACCTGACATCGTGTTTTCCCTCTCGAAAACTACTCTGTCCCGCTTCGTTCATTCAGAACGAATTAATTGTACTGCGAAAACCACCCCAACGATGTCCACCCTTGTTTGCCGTGAGTCACAAGTATTCCTTTCAATTAGGTACCGAACGTGATACTTTTTCAAACGAAGGTGATGATCAACAGGAATGCATTTCTTTTAATACGAATTTTATTGATAATTATTTGGCAGTTTGAATTTCACCCTTGAAGAAACGGATGTAGTACGTTGAATAAGTAATTTTTCTTGTTTCGTGAAAAAATGTATTATATTGAAAATTAAACAATTCCTTGATTAGTACTCTTATCTTGAGAATAGTTTGTTGAGATGTTAAAATATTAAATTGTTGCATGATTTTTCAACGTTCAAATATCTTCGAACTTTGAAGAGTCAATAAAAATTTCTTGTTAAAAAAAATTTGTTGAATGAATTGATGTAATATTGTAAAGCAACATTTGGAAAGAGGGTAACAATTTTAAGTTTAGTAAAATACAATTTTAAAGTAAATTATGTTAGAGGGTTTATTAAAAAGAAATTGAATCGTTTAGTATTTTATATTTTCTAGCTCATAAAATTTTGTCTGTTACATTATTTATTTTATCAAAATATGTAAAATGTTACGCTCAATATATACCAAATTTTTCATATTTAACACAGGTAATTATACAATTTTACAGCGACTGATTTAAAAAAGAATAATAATTAATTTTTATGTATATGTCAAGTTTATTATAGCACTTTTTCCACAGTTGGTTTGAAATCAACTGGCAAATTTTTTCGTCAATATGGAAGTCTAAAAATATGGCTCCACCTGCTCGCAGTGCTGGATTAAGACCTTTAGGGACCCTAAACGCTGAAACCGTTTCGCAACTTTTATGCATTTCTGATAATCTTACAAAAATATGAAAATATATTACTGTAATTGAAGTATGTTACCTGACACTCTAAGTTATTTTTCTCTTCATGAGATTCTTAATTTCGGAAATATTTGTAAAAAATTTCATTTTAATTGGCATATTTACTAATTTTGCGGCAATCAACTGCAATTATTTAGCAATTATAATTAGCACACGCCCAATTCTTTATTCTGTTTGTTTAAAAATGATAACTAAAGTGATTTACTGGTCAAAACCTTGAAATAATGAAGTTAAAAATATTTGATTAACTATTTTACAAATTATCATTTTATCAATTTTATCAATATTTTATCAATAATCATTTTATTAAAGTGTTCGTTAATTAAAAAACGTATTCTAGTGAGTTACCAAGTATACATGTATTTTTAAAGTCAATTTCATAACAAAAAAATATGAGTTTATAATTAACAAAGGACATGCAATCAGCAGTAAATCAGTTTCTATTTACATAACAATAAATTATTACAAATTTTCGTAATATTCATTAAGAATTTGTGAATATTTAGTGTTGTACTTAAGAACTGATTTAGAACATGAAAGAACCGATATTTGACATGTTTAACATGATCAAATAACATGACAAAAACGGTGATATGTTGAAATGGACTTGAATATATGTTAATTATCGTTAGTGTTACAAAAGACAAATCAGTGATATAGAAATTATACATTAGGAAATGCTATGCTGTACTATTAATTAGATTAGAGTTCCTTGCATATATTTAAAAAATCAGATCAAGAGGTTATACTTAACCAAAGTTAGACTATTAACCTTGACAACATATTTCAAAGTTATCCAAATGCTCTGTAAATAATAACCACATAAAAAATATTTCTGTAAACATCTCTGAAATTAAATCTATGTGATAGTTATGTACATATGCAGAAAATAACATAACCTAGTTCACTAGAAATTATAAATGCATCAAACACAACCAACTATTTACTGCTAAAACATTAAAAACAAATAAAAAAGGATCACGCCTATTTTACATTCATCGATCCTTTAATTATAGGAATTACGATTAGAATAGTATTAAAAATTCGAGAAAAATTTATATATACTTCTAGTATATATAAGTTTATATATGTATACTTACAAGTATGGAACTTTTAGTTATAAGTAGTATTACATATACATACCACATATTAAAAGTCCCATACTTGAACGAGTGCGTCACGTGTGTCAGTACAAGGTTAAAACGCGCCAAAACATAGATATCTAAAACAACGACTTATTCGTTAATCCAGCACTGTACCTAACTCAATAAATCGTGTCCACGTTGCATCGTTCGCTACACGTATGTTTGAACGCGTTAGAAAAAAGAAAATGATCACCTTTTGGCCGTGACTCCGCGGCCAACAGCGAGGGTAATTTTCCGCAGGAAATTTACCGCGGTACATCATTACCTGGTGCAGCCACCCCCTCGGCAGGTTCGTGTCTATGTTCACAAAGAAGCAGAGCACGCGAGAGCAAGTAAGAAAGAAAGATCAGAACGTGGTTTGTATCAGCTCTTTCTCTCTTTTTCCTCTCTTCCTTTCCGCTCACTATCCCCCGATCTTCCCTCTCGTTCCCCCTTTTCGCTCTCTCCCTCTTTTCTTCGCGAAAAGCGAAAGAACGTCGTTAGCTCGCGTACCGTGCCGGTTTTCCACCCCCTCTCTATCTATAGACGTCGCAAAAGCTAACAGGGTGGGGAGCAGGGTGGCTAGTGGTGGGCGTTGGTTGCCGGGGGTCGTCGTCGACCTCCACCCTTTCACCCGGTTCCCCTTGAACCGCCCTCCGTGCAGGAACCGCTCTCCCTCCGCCCTTCTGCCCGCAGCCGAGAGGGTGGGATTGTGTATTCGAGATAAACCACCCTCCCGTCGACGGCGCTGCCACGTGTGCGCCGACCATTTTGCTGAAACATAATGTAACTCGGAACGATGTTAAAATATGGCGTGGCCTCGGAATTACACGCACCCCCGCGTGTATTAGACCCACGAACCACTTTCATCCCTTCCTTCGCCGCTCTTATCGCCAATGGATTCTGGCAGGTTCACTTCGCGCGATTGAATATCAAGCAAAATGGAAAGAAAATGAAAAATGTTCCCTTCACCCGAGACGTTCGAACTTTCTTTCACCTGAACGACGTTAAATCTGTTGATACTTTCACGAGTTCACGGCTTGATTGCGACTCGGTTAATTATAGACGCGCGGTTTAAAGGAACGTTGCGTTAAAGGGGAAGCTCGAAACGGAGCCACGGTTTCGCCAGTTAATTTTAAACCTTTAATTCCATGTGTTCGAATCGAAAAAATGTCACGCTCGCGATTGAATATTTATAACGAGACCGTGTTACCTTTTCCCCGTTACTTTCTTTTTTCATCGAATCTCAGCCGGGGAAACTCGTCCTGCAGAAACTCTATTACAACGTCGCCGTTTATTTATGTACCATTAAAACTTATAACGAAACTTTTCCTACCGTGCCTCGACCATGTAAGAGAACTGTCACAACTTCGTCTTGTGACATTATGAAATTACTTGTCCGTTCTCGTCGAAAAGCGTGCCGGATACCGCATGGAATACAAACTCGAAGCATGTAGAATTAAAAACTTGATTACACTTTTGTCGATCGTTAATGTTCGATTAAAAGGGTTCAGATTTACGGGGTACGATTTTTAACACTTACGAGAAAGGTCACTTTTATGAATCGAATTTTTGCAACTTCGCGAACACGCTATGCGGATAGTTAATCCGCGAAAAAATAATTTCCGACGTGTCACTCGCGAGGTTTATCGAAAAGCGCCAAGGGGATGCACCGAGCGGTCAGTCGTTTTGCGAGCTACTGACCACTCGCAGTTGCATCCGCTGCACGAGACGCATTCACACACACACGTGCAATCATCTCGTCATATACTGCACCGACGAGGACGAGGGAATCTGCATGATGGAGCGAACACTTGCCTGTAATTCGATTCCCGAGATTAACTTTATCCCGTGTTCTTCCTCTTTACCTTCCACGAAATGAATCGAATTTTGAGTACTTATGCACTTCATTTTTCATAGTGCATTATAACAAATGTTGCACACTGTGGTATTCATATATTTGGGGTTTTCTGAGTTGGGATGAAAAAATGAATTTTGAAAATTGAAAATTTTAATTGTTTATACAAAAAAGTTTTGTTGACTTAGATTATTGGGGAGAGTTTGTAACTTGTTTACTAACATTTTTGACTAATTTGTTGAATTGTTATTGCTGGTTTCAACCCCCTGGAATATTTTGACTCTTGCAACGCACTTACAGTACAAATGTGATAAATCTTATTTGAATTTTTAATAATTTTATAGTCATAATTTGAAGTTCAGTTATAATTTGTATAACCAAAGATCGCTGAATATAAAATTAATATAATAGTTTAAGTTTGTTCATTTGTTTTAATATAGTAGCAGTGCTGACTGATTCATCAGATAAATTGTACAAGGGTTTAATATGTTTTAACCTGTTATTGTTGTTCTTAACTTGTTCTTACTTAGTGTTTGTCATAAATTGTTTTAATTTATTATTGCTGGTTTTATTTTAACTTATTATTGATTATTTTGATTTGTTTTAAGTATTGCTTATTTTAACTTGCTTAAACTTATATTGCTTATTTTGACTTGTTTTAATATATCGTTGCTTATTTTAATTTTACTTTACTTTCATTTACTTATTATTTTTTATTCTAAAATCTTTTAATTTACTATTGCTTATTTTAATTTATTTTAACATCTTTTAACTTACTATTGCTTATTTTAATTTATTTTAACATCTTTTAACTTACCATTGCTTATTTTAATTTATTTTAAATTATTATTGCTGGTTTTAACTTACTGCTTTTACTTATCAATGCTTGTTTGTACTTAACTTTTATTGCTTATAAAATTGTTACATTTGTGGAGTATTGTTTGATTTAACTTATTTCAAACTTTCCTTTCTAAATAGCATTGTCTATAATTTCACTCTCTTTTCCCTTATAATTGTATGTGGGTTAAAATATGGACGAAGAAGGTGGCGTTCACTTATCAAGCACTACAACTAGAAATCGAGACGTGTACAAGTATAATATTGTTTGTTCTAACTTATATTCTCGTACGTGTATCACATCAAAAATATCGTCAGCGCGTTAATTAGTCAAAGCAGCACCTATAATATTACCCGCCATTTTGTGACAAGTCAGATTCAAAAATTGACCGAAAAGGTGACGTTCACTTATCAAACACCACAACTAGAAACGTGTACAGGTATGATATTGTCTGTTTTAACTTATTTTCTGTATTATATCAAAAAGATTGTCAGTGTATTAATTATTCAACACAATAATTTCACTCTTTTTTTCCCTTATAATTGTATGTGGGTTAAAGTACGGACGTGAAAGGTGACGTTCACTTATCAAGCACTACAACTAGAAATCGAGACGTGTACAAGTATAATACTGTTTGCTTTAACTTATAATCTAGCATGTGTATCACATCAAAAATATCGTCAGCACATTAATTATTCAAAGCAGCATCGTCTATAATTTTATCTGCCATTTTGTGACAATTCAAAAATTGACGTAAAAGGTGGCCTTCACTTATCAAACACTACACCTAAAAATCGAGACGTGTACAAGTATAATACTGTTAGTTTTAACTTATATCCTTGCACGTGTATCATATCAAAAACATTGTCAATTAATTATCGAAAGCAGCATCGTCTGCAATTTCACCCGCCATTTCGTAAAAATTGAGATTCAAAAATTGACACAGAAGGTGGCGTTCACTTATCAAACACTACAATTAAGAATCAAGACGTGCGCCAATATAATACTGTTTAACTTATTTTCTCGCTCGTATCATATCAAAAACATCGTCAAATTATGGAAAGCAGCATCGTCAGCAATTTCACATTTCGTGAGAGCTCAGATTTAAAAAATCGACGTAAAATATGACGTTCACTAATCGAACACTAAAAATCGAGACGTGTACAAGAAATTTTTTCGACCGAAACGTTATGTAGTCCCGTAACGACTAGTGGACCTCACCCCTAGCCTCGTCTTTGAATAATTTTTTTCTCTCTTTCCCGCCCGTAGTTCGCCCCACCCTCCTCCCCGTGTGCCTCCGGGCACGAACAAAGGCCCCGAATAAATACAAATAGCACTTTCGAATAACGACCAACGAGGTCTCCGCCTATGGCGTTGTCTATAAGGGCCCCATCCTCCTTCTTTTTTTTTTATTTGCCATTCGTTTTCTGTGTGACCCTTTATGCGTCTCACGGAGACGTTTTCCGATCTACGCGTGAAACAGAAATACGAACGATCCCCACACGCTATAATTGGCTTTCGCCGGCGTATCGATATCGCATTATGCCGGCTGATTAGCATACTCGCCTCTCTGAAGATCTCTTTCGTCACGCGCATAATCCAGGTATGCCAGAAAAGGGTGGCGTTGCTTTTTTGGGAACACGGCTGACTTGTTTCTCGTTGATGCATCGAATTGTCAAGTGACTTTCAACTGACGAAAATTATTTTTTATCGTACGCTCGTAAATGACGGGTTTCGAGGTTCTTTTAACTTGTGGCTGGTATTAGTTCACCGTGTAAAAATATTCAGCAAACTTGGCCTAATTTAAACTAACCTGCTCCATAAAATACTCAGAAAACCTAACCTAATTTAATTTAACCTATTCCATAAAAATATTCAGAAAATCTATCCTAACTTAATATAACTTACTCCATAAAAATACTACAGAAAACCTAACCCAACTTAAACTACTCCACAAAAATATTCAGAAAACCTAACCTAACCTAACCTAACCTATTCCACAAAAATATTCAGAAAACCTAGCCTAACTTAACCTAACCTAACGAACTCCATCAAAATATTCAGAAAATCTAACCTAAATTAACTTAAACTACTCCACAAAAATATTCAGAAAACCTAACCTAACCTAACTTAACCTATTCCACAAAAATATTCAGAAAACCTAGCCTAACTTAACCTAACCTAACGAACTCCATAAAAATATTAAGAAAATCTAACCTAACCTACCCATAAGAATATTAAAAAACGAGTAATTAAAATTTTATTAGACTTTAATTCTAATTAAAAATATTAGAAGCAGTTAATTAGTGAAGTTACATAAAAAATAATATACGAAAATTAATTCCTATGAATCATTAAATTATTAATCTTTATATCGAAACAATTGCAACATGTATCACCATATGTATCACACATGAGTCTATCATACATGTATGTATGTATCACACTATTCTTTCTATAACGAAAGTTCTAAAACTCCAATTTCCTGTAATAAACTATTCGTATTTCCTGTAATAATTTAATATCTGCGTTCCAATTTCCACGTTTAAATAATTTTTTACAAATCACAAATTCCTTGCAGAAAATTGTGAGTTAATTCGTGACGATATTAATCGAAGAAAATTGAGGATTTTATTTCTTGAACAAAATTGTGCAGCAAAGTTCGTTCGAACTCATGTTCGTTATATGCTTCACCTTTGTTTTTTTCGTCTATCGCTTTTTCACGTTTCTCTTTCATGCAAATCGGATACAGGATTACGATGCCAGGGACGGTTGTACTTTTGCCAGCCAGGCCTGGTTTTGAATAATTCCCCTGGAACCCAAGGTTACGGTGTCACCTGGGTGAATGAAATCCGAACGTGACAGGGAATTAAACACTTAAAATTGGGTTCACTCGCTGTGTGAAATAATATTTTCAATTATATTTTTTTAATTTACTATGCGATGTAACGTTATAGTTTCACTCGCATTTTTCTGATAATTTGCTTTTCTAATATTTTTGATAAAAATAATGAAAAGGTTATAAACGTGGATACTTTGTTCAAATTTGCACATGTAATAGTTATACATAGGTTTAATATGTAGTATATAACATTAATAATGTAATAAATTTACAAATTTATATTACAAAATAAATTTTTAGTAAGACGTTAATTCTTTTTTGTAAGATTTCACTTTCAAAAAGAATAAATAAATTTTTGGACAAGTAATAATTACAGTGGTTAACACATACCCTTGAATTAGATAAATAATTTTTAATTAAAAAATTGATATAAATCCTCGATTTTCGAGAACTCCTCAAATCTCCAAATTGTCAACTTTCATGCCATCAGTAAATATTTATAACTCTGAAATATTGTTCTAAGATTTATCATGTACAAATTTGACTCCTTTCTGACATGTGTTAACAGAAAAAATAAATTACAACAATTTATCATCTTCACAATTCCAAACCAATTTCCTCCAATATAAGTATAAGTATTACTATACCACCTCAGCAAAAGAGAGAAAAATATAAAAAAACAGAGAAATCGAAAGTTTCAGAATTTCAGATGTAAGAACGTGTCTTAAACGTGGCTCTTTAATGAATATTAATGCCGGTATTACTTCAGTGAACGGTACACAGTTGTCCCTAGGGTGTCGTGAAACAGTGCGGATGCCGTGAGCACCAGTTTCCGGCTGAAAGTTAATTCCGTACGAATACTCCTTATTCGTGTTGCGTTTACACACACCGTTAGTGAATGAATTTGCGAGAGGCACGTTTGGTCGTAAAGTTTTCAGCGGTTCGAAGGTCGAGCCCATTTTTAATTCGAGGTCAATGGTGCTCGAGGGAGAGTTAAAACTCGGCCGAACGATGGGTCTGTTGACCCCCAAGATTTTTTACTCAGGGTGGCTGAAATCGGACCACCCTGTCATTAGCATAGAAAAGTCTGCTTCTCCGTCGAGAGGTCCGCACCGGTGGTTTAACGACAGTCATTACGCGAGCCTGGCAGCTCGTAAACTTTTCTTGCGGTTCTTTAAAATACGTCCCTTCTTTGCACACTTCCGCATTCACCTTGTCCATTTAACGTTTATTTGCGCGTTATCGTTCGTTGCCTTGTGCGACCCTTAACTGCAGGATCCTGCGATCGCTTAATTCTTCAATCATTTTCAGCCCTTGAATTCTGTTACTTTTTCGATATTATGGGTTTCGAATTTCGGAACGAGAGCAGGTTCGTGAGAATGTGGCATTTTATTGAAACGTGCTATTTTAAAATTGTCATTCTCAAAATGTCACAAAATCTCTGCGAATACCATATGCGAAATACCATGTTCATACGATTATTTTTAAAATCTTAGTTTTATTGAATGCATCAACATTACATGATTAATACCTGAATAACCATAACACTCTTTTAACACTAAAACTACCAAACTGTGACCGAATGTATAACACATTTGGTACATTCCTTGAAATCAACATAGATTTTCATCAAGATAAAGAATGTGTACTAATTTATGTTTCGTCGTTTATTTTTAATTTCAACTTGAGTACACATTATACGCCGCTGGTTAATTTCCTGCAGAAAATACGATTGTTCTAACCTAACCATAACTTGGTCCAGATTTCTCCGACAAGGATTTCCTTGTTCATTGTTGAGCCGAAATTCAATAGCGCAAAAACCATGTGAATAGCAGAAACGCAGACGTTTCTGCAGGAAACGCCAGCATCTTGGAAGATGTCTTTCTTCCCTCTTTTTTTCGTGTTCTTAGGCTTTTTTGTCTTTGGTGAAAAGGGTTGCGAGAGAAGAAAGAGGAAGGAGCGATGGCTAAGACGTGTGGGAAACTAGCCTACGGTATGCAAATGGCGTCCCGATGGAGGGGTGCAAGGGGGTCTGCAAAAAAAACGCTAACCTTCTGGCATTGTGTTCTTATAATGGACCAGTGGCACCGATCTTATGTAAATTGTCGCTGCGATCAAAGACGTGCCAGTTTCCTCTCTTCTGATCGTTTGATGTATTCCATCGATTCTATATCGATAACTTGTACCCCGATTGTTTTGCCCACCACTCGGAGTGTAATTGACATTTACGAGCTTTTCATTTGATCTTCTTAACGATGGTGCTTGACCGGATGGCTTAAAGGTTGCAAAGAAACGTGATTAACAAGTTATCGTGGAAACCTTTATTGTATTAAAATGAGTTTTCGTACATTGTAGGGAGATAAGGGATATTTATTTTTCGATTAATGCGTTTCCTCTTCCTGGTATGCCAATTGGATGTCGACGTTTTCCAGACGTTGACGAAGTTCGTCGAGCACTCCTAGTTGTATTTGATCAACGTCCTCCATGGGACAGTACTCATCTTCGCTGGACCTGCAAACAAGGCGAATTTATTTTATTCTTACTGTTTGACGTGGAAAATTGTTACTGGTTAAATTGGTAACGATTCGAGAGAAATGTAGACTCTACATTGTACTCAAATTATATTACACGCGTTTATAAAACGTTTGTTACTAATTATCATTACAGATTTTCGTGAGATAGCCTACATATGCATTTCTAAAGTCATTTTCGTGAAAAAGAAATATGTGAATCTACAGGGTAATTTATTAAAATTTACAAGAGACATGCTGGCAGTATACACATTCATTTTATAGAATAATTATATAATCATAAATTATGTGAATGATAATAATTATATAAAATATAGCATAAGTATAAAACACCGCAGCGGTCATTAAATAAATGATCAATAAAGACATCATCAAAATGTAATTTTCATTAATAAATTCCTCCTAAATATTCAATAGTGCAATTGAAAATTAATTTACTCATAAATACAAAAGACAGTATGTCAAAAAAAATAAAAATAAAAAAGATGTGCATACGACAAAAAATGACAATTATTAAACGATTCTTCAGTGTCGAATAATGGCATTTGCTTTAAGCGATTTCGTTATTCGTTTCTTAAAGCGGTTCAATTTAACGAAGTGTAAACGATGGCAAATCCACGATTAACTGAAGCAAGTAATCTTTTTTCTGGCGACTTTTTTATTCCTGTTTAATCGGTGTCTGGCAAACTGCAAGAGAACCTCGGTGCCGTCCAGAGGCGACATCCGGCGGCGTTTCCACGTCTTTTCCGGAAGTTAGGGGTGCCGAGGGCGGAGAGTAAGGGGTCATTGAGGGCTGAAATGGGCCGAGTGGGATGAAATCGATTTTTTTTTCTGACGCCGCCGGAAGTTCGAATACTGTTTCCCTAATTTCATCACTAGATGGCGCCAAATCATCTGTTTATCGCTGATGTTATTATTTTTATTCGTATTTTACTGTTACTTTCTTATCGGTCAATTTTTTTCTATTTAAGTTCGTTTAGTTAACTAATTATTGTAGAATTGTTCATAGTTTTGAAAATATATTTTATTGTGTTTCTCTATTATAAAAATTACAAAATATAATATTTATCTTTTGAAAGATCTTTCATACTATTTAAATAATTACTAAGATTAATTATTATTTTAACTCTTGTAATCTTCTAGGCATATACTGGACGACAATTTTTCGTGCAAACCACTATTTTTATACCTTTGTGAAATTAATATTTATTATGAAATTCAAAAATGTATCCCTCTTACCACTAAAACCATGACAATTTTAATGCTATTCGTATGACAAATTACTTTATCCTAATTTGATTTTTACCAAGAGTTACTAAACATAGAGTAATCGAAACTGCACGAATTTCTTCCATAATTATCAATTTATCATTTACCCGGACAAAAATAGAAATAATCTCTGGCAGCTTTGGAATCTTGAGTAATGTATGAATAAAAAAATAATTACTCGAAGTTGCAAAAATCATTTAAACATATGGGACATACGAAGATAATTTATAATCAAAAGTGCAATATTTATGTGCATTTTATTGTATAACATTATAAAAGAAAAATTCAAATAAACTTTAAAATCGCAAAGTCCTCCGGGTGATCCCATTAGTATCATGTCTTATCTACCGCGTGTGCCTCACAAATTAGAATTTCCGCGTGTGTTTATTACGAGCCGGGAAAATTGAGAAACGGATTACCGTGTCTCGCCTTAATCAACCGGCCAACTAGAGCGTAGAACAAAGATAAAGGAATAATTAGCATCTGTCGCGGGACATCGAAGACAGAGACATCTGACAACGAGTGCCGAAAGGTCGGGGTTTGATTTTGTGCACCCCTTACGAGGCCACCCCTTGCCCACATGAAGGGTGGGGCTTCATGGTATCTGAACGTCCATGAACCCACCCTTCGGACGGCCCAACCATACCTCCCCTACGTTCCTCCCTTTTTCTCTATTTCCAACCCTCCCAGCATCTTCTTCCACGCCATCTGCGACTCTGGCGTTGTACTTTCGATAAGGTCGGATATCGGGTTGAAATTCAATTTGACGCGATTTAAGGACGTTTCGTGGCTGGCTCTTTGTTCCTAATTGTTTTCTTATGGTCTAGTTCAAATACTACCCTTCTGCGATATACGATGCTGTAACGCGTTGCGTGACTTGTATGCTTCAATTTCATCTTCAAATTTAATTGTAAGCGTAGTCATCGATGAAAATAGACAAATTTAAACGTGGACAATATTTAAAACGATGTTAAAATGATATTTCAATTGTATAAATTATATTTTATATGTAAACTTTGTATAAGGTTGTGTTTAACGTTTATATGTTTAACTTCGTTATACATTAACTTTGATATATATACGTTTGTTACATATTTTAACATTGCAGCAGTTCTTGCTGACGCAACTGTCGAATAGATAATATTGTAAGGGGCTAATCAATGGAAGTCTCTTGAAATTTACGTAACAGATAAATGCAGAGTTGACTCATAAATAGACCGTCGAGATATATCTAGTAGTATGTGTGTAGTAATAGTATTACGAGTACTACTATTAGTAGAAAACTAGCACTATATTAGCAGTATACAAGTATACTAGTAGTAGTACTATAATAAGTAGTACGACTAATAACAGTACCATGCATATGTATAATATACCGTCGAGATATATGTAGTAGTATGTGTATAGTAATAGTATTACGAGTAGTAGTACTATTAGTAGAAAACTAGCACTATATTAGCAGTATACAAGTATACTAGTAGTAGTACTATAGTAAGTAGTACGACTAATAATAGTACTATGCATATGTATAATATAGGCAGTACAATTGATAATAGTAGTACTAATAAATAGTACGACTAACAGCAGTACTATACAAGTACTGTATAAGTGGTACCAGTTGTAGTAGTATTACACGATATAAGTAGTACTATTAGTAGTAGTACTATTAGTAGTAGTACTATAATAAGTAGTACGAATAATAACAGTACTATGCATATGTATAATATAGGCAGTACAATTGATAATAGTAGTACTAATAAATAGTACGACTAACAGCAGTACTATACAACTACTGTATAAGTGGTACCAGTTGTAGTAGTATTACACGATATAAGTAGTACTATTAGCAGTAGTACTATAATACTATTAATAGTAGTACTATATAAGTGTTACTACTAGTAGTACTACTATATGATACAAGTAGTACTATTAGTAGTAGTATGTAATTACTAGTATGTAATATAAATAGTACTACTAATAATGAAACTATATAGGTAGTACTACTGGTAATAGCATTATATAATGTAATTACTAGTACTATTAATATACTAGTAGTACACAAGTAATAGTTCTGTACAATACATGTAGTACTAATAATACTATTAATATATGTAGTACTCAATAATAGTAGTGTACCAGTAATGATACTGTATAATATAAATAGTATCACTAATAGTACCCTAACCTAACCATACAATACAATACTACATATAAAATATAAAAAATTCCTCTTCTTACCGTGCAATTGTGACAATAGTTGGCGGAGCAGGTAATGCAGCCAGGAACGATCTAAATGTTCCAGTAATCAACCGATCGAGATCTTGTGGCTTGGTAACATGATGAGGTAAGTCGGTGTCATCTCTGGTGCATCCAGCATCGTGTACGATCTTCCAATCGATATCTGATTGCTTGTAGACGCTGGTCAGTTCACGATAAATCAACTCCACTGCCTCGTATCTGGAAATATGAAACAGCATATTAACATATAAATTTATAACATGTAACTTCAGATATATTGCTATACAATGGAATTTGTACATTTGGATACATGTAGATTACAATGCATACTAATTAATAATTGTTCATCGGTATATATAAAGAAATTTAATAATTTTATAACAATGTTCTTTACTATAAATCTCATTAAAAATGAAAAATTGTTGTTAATTTGAATATTTGTTCAATCATTTTCAAATTGGCGCCAAATCAAATAAATCAAAATTCACAAATAACGTGAATATTCTTTCCGAATAATCTATTTTATAATATTGTTTCAACAACAATATTTTTAATGACAAAATGTGCCACAAAATTCTTGCACCTACCAAGAAATTAGTGCCAGCCTTTTAAATATTTCAAATTTGGCGCCACTTACAAGAAGCTACCATTAAACTACGCAAACATTCAAATTAACGCGAACATTACCTCAAGATTCTTCTTTAATTTTATTTATATTTTATTTTGTTCTTCTTTAGTTTGATAGTTTTCGTTCGAAGTCGGATTTATTTTGTCCACCAAATTGTTTTGTTTAAAAAATTGCAGTACACCGAGCGAGAGCATGGCTAAGTTTGTTAACACGTCGTAAATAATGAATGCAAAAAAACACGTAGAAGGAAAGAAAAGAGGAGGAAAATAGCGAGCAATGGAAAGTTTATAATGCTCCGACGATAACACGTGGCTACAGAAGTTGAGGCATTTCCCGAAGGCACGCGACGAAAGTTAACACGGCCACGGGACCAGTTCCGGGTGGTCGTAATTTGTACTCCTGCTTCTCTCCATCTCCCTTTCTCTATCTCTTTTTCTCCAACTCTTTTATACCGTTCTCACCTCCACTTTCGGCCTTATCTGATCATAAGTTTTCCTCGTTTTCTGCAGCTGCAATTCGTCCTGCACCCAACCTATGTATACACGCTTTCGTTATTAAGACCGCCGAGATTTTGTTGAAAGATTGCCGGTATCTATGTTAGTATATTACAATTTATTCTTGCAATTGCATTCAAACTACAGTTTGACCCATTCCTTAGATAGTTGCAAGTTTCTTTTACCCGTACAAATATCGTTTAAGAAACCTTGCCGAAAATTTTTCTTTCTTTTCGGCTCAAACATTTGCCAATTTATAGTCTGTTCCACAGAAATTGTTCGTGAAATTGTTTATGATTGTGTATTTTTGTGGATTCGGGTTCAAATTGGTTAATAGATTTTGGGGTGGATATCTTGTAGACACATTCTTATTTTGAGGTGGATTTTTTTGAATTATAAATATACTTAACTAATTACTAGCTAACTGTACTAACTAGTTAATTTCTAAATTTGCGAATTTGTAGCACTGATACATCTCATAAGCGACTACTGAACGTGTACATTCAACCCCTTTAATTTCACCCAAATTCAAACCAAAACCCAGGTGTACCAAAACTTCGTACAGAACGTTTCAAAATAACAATACATACTTGCAGAAACTATAATTTATTATTTCATTATATGAAGAACACAAGGGGGTGAAAACCTATGACAAGACTACAGGGTATTTTACATGGAGTCTAAAATTGTCCGAAGAGACAAGTGAATCTTTTCTGTAAAAAGGTTGTGTAGGTCGAAAGTACATTTAAAGAACTAATACGCGTTTGCTTAATAATGTGTCCAATCACCACCATTAGCGATTATTCCTGGGTATACTTTCAACCATGCAGCGTGTGAGACAGGAAGAGATCTGCATATTTCTCGAATACAAACTAGCGTCTCCTATTTTAAAATACGCTTTCCTCGGAGTTTGTACTTCATGAGAGACCAAACATTTTCGATTGGATTGGCATCGAGGGACTGAGATGGCCAATCCTACACGTTGACACCATTCGCTGTTTTCCATTCCGTACAAAGGCGGCTTCGGTGTTTGGAGTCGTTGTCCTCTCGAAGTATCCAATGGTCTCTGGTTCTTTTAAACCAATGTTACGATACTAAGAGACCCCTTTGGTACAGTTTAATCATCTTCTGAGCATTTAAATTATCCAGAAAGACGCATAAAGAAACCCCGACGCAAGTTCCGTAGCTTGCTTCGAACCCCGATCAGATCATCGACACAATTTGTCTCTTTATAACGTTGCACACACTTATTCACAAATTCGCGAGACTTGTGCAGATATTTTGCTGCATTTCTAACACTCATTCCCTTTCGGGTGTTGGCACAAGAATACTGCTTCGAATCTTTCATCTCGAAATGACTTCTCAGTGAAATGATACTAAGAGAATTGGACTATTGCGTATTAGAGAAGACATTGTATGTTTGTACTGACGCAATCTTTGCTGTATTGTATAGATATCTCTTGTGAAACAGTCTGTAAGTTGACATTCATGATTGTTTTTATTTAAAATTGCCGAAGTTTGAATTTTAATAAATAATTCTATAGGTCAGACGCGAAAGTCTTGAATTCTATTCACTTGTGTACAAAAATGACACTTTATTCTTATCTTAGTAAAGTGGGACACCCTGTATGGTGTATTAAGTAAAATTATCCGACTGTTGTGCAAGAGTTTCGAGGATACAAAAAGAATTGAAGATAAAATCAGTCGTGGCGGACGTATAGGCAGCAGATCAAACGTTAAACAATTAGGGTACGAGAAGGATCGACAAGACGACCATAATTGGGCCCGAAGTCTTTCTTGGTAGAACCAGCTGCGTGTCTACAAGCGATGTACGCCCGTTTGCTAACGCGCTAACTGTTCGGAAGAGAAGACCATCGCCGACTCTCGCCCACTTTTTCCTCGCTGAATATTAATTATTCCCTTGGAAGGTACACCTGCCCTCACCCCTGCCCTGGGCCGGACATACATACCTATACATACTTGTATACATGTATCACGGCTCATGATTCGCACCGCAGATTATCCTAACAGTTGTGTAACGAAGTCGGTAACGATCGGGTCTCCCGAGGCTACGAAACTGGTCCCGTATGTTGTACGAGTTAATGCCACTCTTAAAATTGGACGAATATATGAATATTTGCTTCTTTGGATATTTGTGCTTTTTTCGTTACAAACTAGTATTTACAGGTTTTAATATTAATTTCTCTTAACTTTGCACTCTTTAATTTATTTTAGGTTAAGTAGGATCAAGGGTTAGGTTAGAAATATATGAATATTTGCTTTTTTGGGATATTTCTGCTTTTTTCGTTACAAACTAGTATTTACAGGTTTTAGTATAAGTTATATTAAGCTCTCCTGACTTTGCACTCTTTAATTTTCTTTAAGTTAAGTAGGACCAAGGGTTAGGTTAGGTTAAGTTTAGAGGTTATGTCTTGCATGGAATTTTTGACCCTTTGCACTCCTTAATTTCTTTTACCTACCAGCTCTTTAATTTGCAAAATAGATCAAGATCATAAATTCTCAATAAAATTGCAACAGTACAGAGTATGTAAAGATATTTTTCATTTATTATAAGTAATAAATAAATGAAGACATTCAACTAATTTATTTATCTGAATTATTTATAAGATCCAACATTAAGATATTGATACTAACGAATTAAGATATGAAATTGACATGTTAAGTTCAATTGACAATTAACTATCTGTTCTTACTAATTTGTATTATGGCGTGTCTGACCACCTACGTCAAATTTCACTGTGGTCGACATGAAAAGTCTGAAACGTAATTGCTAAATGTCATTCAGTTTCAGTTGAACAGATTACGAATGGATTGTAGTCTTGTAAATGCTATTAATTTTTGTCGTAGAAGGTAAAATGCTAGTAAACTTTCTAACTTAATAATTTTAAATTCACCGATAGAGTGGTTACTGATTTGGTTTCTGCGAGGAGTAGTAAGTATAATTATAGATTTTTATAAAATATACTAATTGTAACTAATTCTAACATCAATTTCAGAAGAAAAAATGTAAGAATCTATGTGATAATTTTTGAAAATTAACTAAAAATGTATAATTAGCAATAGAATAACAGGAACACGACAGTTTTCATGTAGATAATTATAAAATATCATGGTGGTTAATAAAGGAGACAGCACAATAATGTTATACTTAAACACTTATAATGGAGGATATAAGACTTCAAGGTAGAAAGCCTATAAGGAAAAATAAATTTTCAGACATGTACATAATATTTCAGAATTTCAATCACCATCAATTCAACCTTTAATTTTCATTAAAACAGAAGTTAACATGGTTAAGTAACCATAAAATTTTCATAAAAATAACCTTTCATTTTCTAACCTTAAATTATCATATTAAATAACCTTTATATATTTTACACCTTTTTTGTTAGAATTAATACAATATTTCAGAACTTCAACCACCACTATGAAACGAAAATTTTTTCGTTAAAACATTCATATATCGTTAAATACTAACTTACAACTATTTTAACACATCGACTGCCACACCGAAGCAATTAAAAATTGCATACAGTAGTGTTTTCATTTTTAATAAATTTTACCAAATATTTTCACAATATTTTACATTTATTTTCCATAGATCCATGTAATTAGTGCGAGAATTTTCGATTAGGAAAGTGATCAAATTTTTAATAATACACATATTAGATCAGTATAGAAACTTAAGTTTCACCCATATATGGGTGACGTGGCTGTCAACGTGTTAATAAAATTAAATAAACCTGTATTCGTACAATTAACATAATAGCACAGATTTTACCCTCATCTCTAAAATATACTTAACCTCCCTTAGAAATGTTAAAATAGCGCAGTCAAAAAATCTGCGTACATTTTCAACAAACGACTATTTCAAAAAGATTTCCTTCTGATTACTAGATGTTGCAAGAAATATTTCCAGAACGAATTACCACTCGAAATTTCCGCAACGAATGCACCGATCAAAACGAGCTGTGATCGTGGCATCGAAAGGGTATCTATTGCCCCTTTCCATTCTCTTCATTTTTTCCCGCCGTACACAAATCGAAAAGCAGATGTCGTAGAATCTCAGCGACGCTTTCACGCTTCCGATTCTATCTATGATTCATATTTTTCGACTCGTAACCGGTTCTGTTATTCCGCAGTTTTTTCCTGCGTTTTTTTGTCTTAACGCAATTCAACATGAAAGGTCGTTCGGCCAAGGGAATCATAGAAAGGGAGAAGAACAGAGACAGAGATTCTAGGGAGAGACGATAGCTGGAACAAAGAAACGGCGAGAGAAAGATGAAGAGGATAACGAGGAAGGAAGGGAGATACGAAACTGGTCGACGCAGCTACGTCGAATGAGTTAACGGACAATGGCGGTCCACGTTAAAAAAATAAAGGAAAGAGGGATGGAGAGCAAGGGAAGGGGGCCCTCATTACGAGGGGCGCCCCCGGTGTATTTGTCGATAAGGGGGCCTATATGCAAATGGCCGTCCCTCGGCCAGGCGACGACGGAAGAAAAACTTTCCTTCTCTGTTTCGCTCGTTTACTCTGTTTCCCTCGGTGTACGAATAATGCCCTCTGACGGTCTACCAAAGTAGAAAAAGAGGGGTATAATGTATCGTAATCAGATGATCAATTATTAAGAGCGTGGCAAAAAAACAACGAGGGTTGACATACGACTGACAGGACCGCGTATCCGGAGGGGGCCTTCCTTTTCTCTCTCACGCTTCCCATCTTTTTTACACGTAATCGATACTTTCGACAATTTTTAACTAACTATATCATATATAATATATGTGCTTATTCTTTTTATTTTTTCACTTTTTTTGGTCTTGAAATTCGGTGTTTCGAAATGAGGTTATGATCGATTTGTTAATACTGTAGGATAACTACTGTACTGTATACTGTACTTATACACTAGTTTAACAATATTTATAGCTGGTTTAATTGCTAATTATGAATTTATGCTATGAATTTTATACTATAGTATATTTTATATTATTATACTATACTATTATTTTATGCTATACTGGATCACAGAAATTTGTGAGATGTGTAAAGATATGTTGAAAATTGATTTACATTGAAATATATGTTTGCGGCGTGAAATGGAGTCGAGACGCCATTTTGTGGTCGAAGTGTAGGTTTGAGACGTGCCTTAATTTATACAGAAATTACTGAAGAAATATAATATTTAGATATAATAGTTGTTAAATATGTTGTTACTGAATAAATGTAATATTTAAATATATGTATTATTACTGGATAAATGTATTATTGGTTTAGACATTAAATACATATGCTATTACGGTATATATGTATGTAATATTTGTATAGACGTTAAAATAAATGTAATATAGATGTTATTAAATAAACGTACTATTAGTGATATTTATTTAGACATGATTAAATAAACTACCACTACTTCTATTATAAAATTAAGTAACTATTGAAGTAACTATTAAGTAACTATTTAATATTATCATATTAACTATAACAGTACTATTTAACATTAACTATGAAAGAGTTATTCCTTTTGTCTTAACTTTTTAATAAAATATTTAGAACTTGACTTTATTAAATTTTTAATAGAAATTTAAAATGAATATAACGTCTTTCTCTTACGTTTGCGTGTGTTGATAAAGTTTGACAGTAAAGAACTTGTACACCCTGTATAAATTAATAACATCTAATAAATATATAAAAAATTAATATATAATGTATTATAACAGTTATACTGTATTATAACTAGGAAGAGCTATTTTCTTTGTTATTTTATAAAGCCAATGTGTGCAGATTATATTTGCTCGCAAAGGTACGTTACAATGTAAGTACCTTTTTTTACCTTCCGGTTTAGAAATATTCACGTTGATATGAAATTGTGCGCATGAACAGATCCCGTTCACGATGAAACCCCTCCGGAACATTGTTTAGAGGTTCTGCATAATAAATGTATCGCTTTCTTCGGGTCTCTCCTGCATAACTAAGCAAACTTTCTAGGCATGTGTGACGGGTACGTTAGGACAATACTGCAATATCGAGTTACCAATTTTTAATGGATGTGGATCGAGTCGCGATCATGCGTATGATGAGAGGTAAAAGCTAGTTACTTAGAAACGTGTCGTTGTGATACTCGGCTTTGTAATTATAATATCTGCGTTTTTAACTTCTGAATTAAAAAATTTTAGAGTATAGAATACATACTATAAGTTTACAAATTCGGAAATTTAAAAAATTAAAAATGTAGAGGTAACTATAAGAATTTCTACATTCAGAATTTTCGTATTTAGAAGTCGAATTATTTAAAAATTCAATATTTTTAATTTTTTAAATTTTTGAATTTGTAAAGTTATGGATTCAGTATTATATAATTCTATATCCCAAAATTTTTTAATATTTCAACTTCTAAATTTTTATAGTGATTTTTGAATGTATAATTCTTGTGGGTATTTCTAAATTTTCAACTCTTAGAATTTCCAAATTTGTAAATTTGTGGATTCAAAATATCTTGTATAAAAAATGTTAATTTATTTAAAGATACTACTTTATAAATTTAAATGAAAGAATATTTGATATTTCTCCATTTCTGTATTTATGTATTCGTATATTTGTACATTTTTAAATTACTGAACTATTTAAATTTTTGAATTGTTAAATTGTTGAATTTCTAAATTACTATATTTTGTATTTGTTAATGCATAAATTTGTGAATTTAAAAATTTGTAAATAAAAGAATTTTCAAATTAAAAAACTTTAAATTGCTATATTTTCTCTTCTTTTCATAATGAGTGTAAAATTTTGTTTATTATACAATAAAATCCTTTAGTCCATGAAATTAAGCAGATAGGATTTTAATTATCCTGAATAATTAATAGCAATGTAAATAAATATTGAAAATATTTATACTTTAAAAAATTGTTTTCTTATATATTAGTAAAAAAATACGTATTATAATAATCAATTTGTGATTATATGATATTATTAATATAATTAAAAATGGGTTATTTTTGATAATAACAATGATGATACGTATAAAAGTGAAAGAACGTGTAACTTTTAGGACTATTATCTAAATTTTGAATTAGCACCATATCCCTAATATGCAATCATTTTTGAGTTAACTCACGGGTTGTGGTTCATCTCTTAGATTTAATGAGATATTTCAGCAGATATTGCCCTAGCAATTTTCTACTACTATCATCCTTATTATACTAATCACAGTGATTTCGATGAAATATAGGTAATTATCACCATTTTGATCGTGAGAGAGGGTGAAATTCCTTTTTTGTTTAAGGAACACGGCAATCTATAATCAGATCGGATAGGTATACTTTGCTATCGATTATTTATAGGGAGGATCTATCGTGTTTAATATTAAATTGATTGGTTTATCAAATTCAGGAATACTTCAATTTTTCAAATTTAGAAAAATTGAAATGTGGAAATTCGGAATTAAAAATTTTTAATTTCGGTAATTTGGAAATTTGGAAATTCGGAATTTTAAATTTTAATTTTCGGTAATTCGGAAATTTGGAGATTCATCAATTTGAAGATGGAATTCAGAAATTTAGAAATTTGAGTATTTGGAAATTCAGAGATTTACAAATTTGAAAAGTCGGAAATTTGTAAATTTAGAGATTCAGAAATATAGAAATCCAAAAATTTTCAAGTTCAGTGATTCAGAAATTTCAAAATTTGGCAATTGGGAAATTCGAAAATTTTGAATACAAACTTGTTGAAAAATTATAATGATATAAATAATACAAACTTGTTGCAAAATTATAATAATATAAATAACACAAACTTGTTGAAAAATTGTAATAATATAAATAATACAAACTTGTTAAAAAATTATAATAATATAAATAACATAAACTTGTTGAAAAATTGTAATAATATAAATAATACAAACTTGTTGAACAATTATAATAATATAAATAATACACACTTGTTGAAAAATTGTAATAATATAAATAATACAAACTTGTTAAAAAATTATAATAATATAAATAACATAAACTTGTTGAAAAATTGTAATAATATAAATAATACAAACTTGTTGAAAAATTATAATAATATAAGTAACATAAACTTGTTGAAAAATTATAATGATATAAATAATACAAACTTGTTGAATAATTATAATAATATAAATAACATAAACTTGTTGAAAAATTATAATAATATAAGTAACATAAACTTGTTGAAAAATTATAATGATATAAATAATACAAACTTGTTGAAAAATTATAATAATATAATTAATACAAACTTGTTGAAAAATTGTATTGTTATACATGATGTAAGTTGAAAAATTGTAATAATATAAATAATACAAACTTGTCGAAAAATTAAAATAATATAAATAATACAAACTTATTGAAAAATTATAATAATATAAATAATACAAACCTGTTAAAAAATTATAATAATGTAATTAATACAAACTTGTTGAAAAATTGTATTGTTATACATGATGTAAGTTGCAAAATTGTAATAATATAAATAATACAAACTTGTTAAAAAAACATAACAATATAAATAACATAAACTAATTAAAAAATTATTATAATATAAATAACATAAACTTGTTACAAAATTATAACAATATAAATACTGTAAACCTGTTAAATATAAACTAGTTAAAAAATTATAATATTGTCAAATTAATACCTGAACGATACCCTACGTAATCCAAGAAAAAGTAAAAGATCGAAAAAGTGAAAGAAACCTGTGCCTACCGTTTCGTTAACGATCTCTTTAACTTGTAGTGCTCTATATCAAAGTGCAACCTGCGTGTCCCACGGTGCAGCTGAATGCACCGTGTATCGACAATAGTGTCAATGGTGTTCGATGGGGATGAATATCTATTGATTGGCAAAGCCACCCCTCAGAATCGCCTCGATATATAGGCGTATACCTGCTGCAACCCTCAAATATGTTCGTGCTACCTGCGAGTATGCAGCAAATTGTCCTGTTTTCACAGCCACGTGCCACAAGTCAGGTACATCTGATATCGAACACAAAACATTGTGCTTTTCGGAAATCGATACCGATAATCAACGTGTATCGACTTTAATCTTTTAACTCCTTCATTCTTTTTGTCCAAGGAATTTTATTTTTATTTTGTGTTCATTTGCCATTGCTTCAGAGTTTAGGATATTGATTTGACGAAGATGATACATATTTTAGAAATATAATTTACAGTATTATAGTCAATTTTTTTATTGGAAAATTTCCAATCATTTCAGTTCTAAATTTGTAAATTTGTTAATATAAATTTTTCAAATCTCAAAATTCTCAAATTTACTTTAGGAACTTTGAAGAAGTTTATTTTTTTTATATTTATGTACTACATTCGTACATTTCTAAATTTCTTTCATTTTCAAAATATTACATTTCTTTTATTTCAAAATTCCTTCTAAATTAAACAAGTAAAAAATACGAAAATAGAATAATTTTAAATGATTATACTTCTGAACCTCATAACCTCAAATTCATCGAATGAGCTAACGTATATAAGAATTAAAAAATTCGAGAATATAAATTTTTGAAAGACTATACTTCTGAACCTCATAATTTGAAATTTATCGAATTACCAAACGTATATAAGAATTAAAAAATTCGAGAATTTAAAATTTTTAAAAGACTATACTTCTGAACCTCATAACCTCAAATTTATCGAATGAGCAAACGTATATAAGAATTAAAAAATTCGAGAATTTAAAATTTTTAAAAGACTATACTTTTAAACCTCATAATTTTAAATTTATCGAATGACCAAACGTATATAAAAAGTAAAAAATTCGAGAATTTAAAATTTTTAAAAGACTATACTTCTAAACCTCATAACCTCAAATTTATCGAATGAGCAAACGTATATAAGAATTAAAATATTCAAGAATTTAAAATTTTTAAAAGACTATACTTTTAAACCTCATAATCTCAAATTTATCGAATGACCAAACGTATACAAGAACTAAAAAATTCAAAAATTAAAAATTTTTAAAAGACTATACTTTTAAACCTCATAATTTGAAATTTATCGAATTACAAACGCATATAAAAATTAAAAAATTCGAGAATTTAAACCATCTAAAAGACTATACTTCTGACTCTCATAACCTCAAAATTGTCAAACATATATAAAAGACTAAAAAATGTGAAATTTCGGTGTATGCACAGCACCGTGCACACCGACGTCCTTGATCGACGATCTCGATGTGCCGATCGCTGCTCTACCAGATGTTTTCGTTCATCTGAATCGAAAGCTAATTAATCGAGCCTCTATTCGGCCCCGTTGAACATTTCAATCGTGCAACGGAATTCGATTGGACCCCCTTCGCATGAAATTAATTAATTAACGGTCGATCTGACAACGACGACTGCGTGTCGTGCAAAATCGTCGCGGAAACGTTTCCCCGCGTTCGACAAAGAGGAAGAAAAAGAGGGTGAGCGACGAGAAGGGAGGCTGGCTTTAACCTTTGCGTGTCCTGCTGAGCGAAAATTTGCATACGCGTTCGGGATTTAATTAGGTTACGCCTAGGAAACGGGTTGAAGTTCACACACTTCATTAGAAATTCCAAAGGGCCGTTTCATTTTGACGTATGCGCCTTTCTTCTTGTTTTTTTTCTCTCCGTTTCTCCCCTGGTTCCTTCGTCTCTTTGCTACTGATAATTGAATACAGAACCATTCCGGTATTAGAGACTTATCCTTGCTCCAACTTCTTTTCATTCTTCATATACACCGTAACTAGCGGTTTATTTGCATCGACTTTCATCCCTTAAATGTGTCACCAATTTTTAAATGCAAGATACAAGGAAATATAAATACATTTTGATGTAGTAACAAAATATTTTTGATATAATATACATACGTATAATATGTTATATAGTTATATGTTATATAATATGTTATATAGTTATATGTTACATAATATGTTATATAATATGTTATATAGTTATATGTTACATAATATGTTATATAGTTATATGTTATATAATATGTTATATAGTTATATGTTATATAATATGTATATAATATATTACACATGTTTGTGTAAAAATACATATGTTAAAATAAAATTTGTTTAAACCTCATATAAGTATAATATCGTGTAATACAACATACATTTAATAACGTTTCTTATCAATTGTATTTACCATTTAATTTATACAATCACTCGTGTTAATTTAATATGCACATGTAATATTTATTTAAGAAAATATGAATTGCGTTATTTGCACAACATAAAAATTATTTTTTATAGTTACCTTTAGAAAATTTAAATATTGCCGCGCTACTGCTAAAATATGGCCGCATGTCACGTGACTTCACCGAACTGATACGAAATCTATATTGCAAGATTTAACTAAATATTTAATGCAAAACCTTGCACACGAACTATTAACACAATTTAACAAGGGTTTTTAACACGTTTTTAACAAGGGTTTTTAGTATTAATTAATGAAAACTGCTCTTTTGCTGTCTTCAGAGAGACTGTCATTTTCAACCCCTTTCTTTTTCACTTCAATCATCAATCGTTCATCAACAACCCGAGCAGATCACATTAGCTTGAGTTCCCTCATATTATGTTAAATCAGTTGATCTGACTTGATACATCAGATTTCAAACACTAACAAAAAATATTAGTTAACTGATATTAGAAATAAAGAATTGCTAAATAACTGTATGCCTTCGTTTCTCTTCCATACTTGCAACTTCAAATTATGCACACGGCAGTTTGGCCCTTACCAAACCTTGTCACGTCGTAATTTTTTAATAGAAAATTATTTCGCGTTCCGACAAGATCTCCGCGGTTAATAACAATCCCAAAATTCGATAAATTGCACGAGATATTGGTAATGTAACATTTTTCTACCGCGAAATTTATAAGTCTACCATCGAAGAATATTCAACGGGTAACACGATACGATGCGCATCCGCGTCGATATTATTTCGAGCATTTGCATAAAACCGGCCCCTACTAATTATAAATTTCATGCTGTAACCATGTAAGGGTGCGTGTCTTCGACAGAGAAAGGACCCTGTCGTGCTTTAAATCAGGACCTTATGTAAATCCTGCTTGCCAGGCATCAGCTGTCTTAACCTATTCCAAGACACGATGCAGGAAATAAGTTACCCGAGCTTAGGGGATGAGAATCCCACGCTAAACCGGAGTCCCGGTTTTTTAACGAGTCGAACTCGTTAATTGCGAGCGCAATCGACGATTTGTACGGGAACGGCTTAACGAACTTTCCTTTTGTCACTCGTCTCTATCGATCCCGTCTGAATACCGTGGGGGCTGGTAGTAATAATTTTTTAAGAACTCTCCACTTCTTTCTCTGTCCCCCTCCGCGTGCATTTCTGCGGTCGTGATTCGTACAAATTGCAATTTAACAGTGGCAACGAGAGAAGAAACCCTCCTTGAGGAATTTTATCGAGAGACGTAATCCAGAGGCCGCGGGGTCGTTTAATAACGTAATTAGCCCGAAAGAATCTGGAATTTCTGCGGCGGATCGGGAATAAATTAATGTAATTATCGTTGATCGAGGGCGGTCACGAAAGGGGTGGAGTGTCGAACTTCTTTCCCCTTTCTTTTTTTTTTCACCCTTCTCGTGACACGATAGGAACGATTTAGTCCTTCGGTATTCATTGTCGGCTCTTCGTCTTCCGAGTTCCTCGAGCAAATGCGACCTCGGTTACGGAGAAACGTTCATTAACGTCTCATCGATTCAGCCCGCCCAATTAACTTCGTTGATTTATGTTTTTTTTTGTGCGCCGTTCGAAAGCTGCATCCTCGAACCCGTTTTTAAAACGGAGCACCCCGCGGGTGGTTTCTTTAGTATGCTAAATATCCCGCCGTACGGCCTCGGGGGAAAAATTTTAAGTTCCTAAACGCCTGACCATCGATTAATAGCGTTTTTCTTTTTCCCTCGCTAACCGCGCGTGGAAGGCGCGCAGTTATGGTCAATTATTAACTTAACGACACACCTCCGCGTAATATGTTCGCTGAATCGATTTACCTGTACGAGACTTTCATCGTAAACGGTCTTGCTTTGTAGTTTCGATATTATGCAAACTGCTCCTTCTTTGCTGGTCATCTTCATTATAATGGTTAGCATGTAGATATACACGGTGTTATGTGGTCGCTGTCACGAGGGCCTGATACAAAGCTTTGAATGAAGTATGTAATTTTTTAGAACGTTCTGGTTTTGTTTTAGCAGTGCAGGAGAAAATGTTGATATGAATTATAGGTGGAACAATTACAATAACCGATTATGTGAGATGGTTCTCGATTTCATTCGGAGATTCGACAAATAATTTTGATTGCAGAAAGTTTAAATTCTTTCTAAATGTTATTAATAGGAGTCTAATTATAGTTTAACTAATAACTTGTAAAATTATTATTCTATTTATAAGGAATTTTTTAATTATTTATAAGGGACTTTTTAATTATTCTTTAATTGGAGACCTTACAATTATTATTTATTTAATAGGACACTTTTTAACTTCAAGACAGAAAAATCTGAAAATTGTAAAGTTCTAAAAATGTAAGGATTTAAAAATTTAGCAATATGACAGTAATATGAGAGTTTAAAAATTTGAACAATTTAAGTTTTGGAAATTTTATAATTAGAAAGTCTGAGATTTGAAAATTTAAAAATTACAATTGCAAACATTTAGTAATTTTTTGTAAAGTGGAAAACTTGGAAGATTGGTACCTTTGAAATTATAGAAATTTTGAAATTTCAAAAACTTTGATGATAGCAGTTATTTTATGTTTTTAAAAATGGTAGGAATATTGAAGGTAGATAAAATTATTACTCCACCCTGTATATGTACTTTCCACCCTCGTTTTTGGACAGCGATCCGAATATAGAACTCGAAAGGTGGTTCACCGGTTGACGACGTGAGCTCGCACGAATTAACCGGCCCGCATATGAAAAACGATGCTCACATGTGCAATCGTGTGAGCTACAAAGAAAAAAGAAAAATAACGAGAAACTGGGGGAAGGGGATGTGGTATAATTTGTACGAAGGGACACATCTTCCGCTCTCCTTTCGTGCATACGTTTAGATTCTCAGCCATATGCAAATTAATAACATGGGCCTGGTAACGTTGACATTTTTACGATTCAACCAATCGGCGTTATTTAATTTTAGGTAGCTTTTTTAATTAATACTTATTTTAGTACCGATACTTAATATCGATAAAACATATTATACAACTTTTATTTTGAAGAAGTTTTAATAAAAATAAGTGAAGAGTTTTTACAAAAGAAATTATTATTAAAAATAATTGAGGGTTATTTAAAAATGATGTAAAGAACAATGTTCAATGCTTATGATTTATAACGTAAACAAAAAATTATAAACATTTTGCTTGAAAAAATATTGTATCCTAGAATTTCTGTATATCTTATACTTGAGTTATAAAAAAATGTTACTAAATATATCTTCTCTGTTAATACCTCTTCACGAAACAACAAATTATATATACATTGCATATAATTATTTATATTATAGATTTTCATAACGTTCATGAAATAACTATAAATATCTATACAATTAGTATGTCCTTCCTTATTAGTACAATAGCCTTAATATTAGCCAATAGCCTTAAAATTAATGCAACTTTTACAATAAACATTGCAAAACAATTGCACCATACATTTATTACAAAAATTCTAAAATAGTCGCACAATAATATTTTTTCAAAGAAAGCTATTCCTAACAACATATTTTACAAAAATTTTACAAAGACATTTGTAAAAGATACCAGAACTTTTAATGAAAATAAAAATACTATATACGACAGTTTATTTCGATCCGCAATTACCAAGAACGCGAAATTAAAGGAATCAGCAGATGCGCCTTTAAATTACGTTCCTGTGAAAGGAGTACCCTCAAGGTAGCTGTGCAAAGGGCCCATTACGCGAACCGGCCCCGGAACAAGAAAAAACGACACATTGTGATGCGATGTATGCGCAAAGGGTCGCACCGTGGGACTAGAACAAAGCGCCACGATAAAAACTGGGCATAAATCCGAGGGCTCGAGCATTCGTGGAGGAGGGGGAGGAGGAGGGGCGAAACAGGGGCCAGTGGGGGCCCTATGCTTTCAAACTTGCTCCAATACTTTCAGTCATCCGCGCGTATTCGAACCGCGTTTCCGTTCGTTTCTTCTCTTCGCGTTCTTTGTTCTTCGATCAGATGCGATAATCGTTTTTGCACGAGATTTTATCGATACCTTTAGGGAGGTTTGTGTAGACTGTAAATGTGTAGATTATTGAAGTTTTAGTGACCTTTTTGAGTGATGGGCATTTGGGATTATGTAAAATGGGAAATTCTGAGGGGCTGAAGTTTGCAAAAGCTGATTCTCAAGTTTTTTAATTTTCCCAAATTTTTGAGTTTGAAATATCTAGCTTTAGAATTAACTATCAAGTCTTTAATTTGTCAAATTTTTCAATTCTCAATTTGCCAAATCCTTAAATCCCTAAATACCTACATCTCTAAATCCTTAAATCGTTAAGTCATCAAACGACCATAACCTCAAACATTTAAATCCCTACAACCCCAAATTCTAAAATTCCCAAATTCAACAAACTTAAAATTCTCAAATTCCTTAATTTTTAAAACGTCAAACCCTCAAACTCCCAAACTCCTAAATTCCCGAATTCCAAAACTCCCAAACTTCAAAACTCTCAAATATCCAAATCCTCACATTGGTACGTATTTAACAATACGATCATTTACCTTGTATAATTTTTATTTCTACAAGTGTTAGAATGCTAAAAGACAATTCCTCGTGGAGAACACCTCATTAAATTAATATTAACATTTCCTACACACAAACAAATATTTTCATTATAAAATATTGTTATATAAACTTGAAATTCTTTTATATCATTTTTATAATAAATTTTGTGGCACATTTTTCTCTGAATGTCAAATATTCTCTTCCTCCTCTATAATCTGATCTATAACTTATCTGATGTATCAAATAAACACTTTTTACATATAAACAAATATTTTCAGTATAAAATATTGTTATATAAATTTGAAGTCCTTTCATATTATTTTTATAATAAATTCTGTGGTACATAAATTTTCTCTGAATGTCAAATGTACTCTTCTTGATCTATAATTTTATCTATAATTTATTTGATCTATCAAATAAACACTTTTTACATATAAACAAATATTTTCATTATAAAATATTATTATACAAGCTAAAAGTTGCATATCATTTTTATAATAAATTTTGTAGTACATTTTCTCTGAAAGTCAAATATTCTCTTCCTCCTCTATAATTTGATCTACCAAATAATTTATTTGATCTATCAAATAAACTTCATAATATTTGACCTATCAAATAAATTTAACCTTCATTCTTTTCAACACCAGATTTTGATATACGAAATTTTATTCTACAACCCGGAACACGATGTTCAGTGTATTGTTTCGTCGCATAACGAATACGCAAACGAAGATACGAATAATAAGCAGGCCCTTTACAAAAGACTTTTTTGCACTTCCTGATAGTCCATAATACACTTAGAGAAGAGAAACCGGAAAGGAAGCAAGATTCGTGGGATCCTGAGGATCGAAAACCGGAATGATGTTACCCCCTCTCGTTAGATTCGCACCGGTCTCGAATCGTGGTCCCACTTTGGAACTGGAGCAACCACTGTTCGAGTAACCTGCGTTCGGTAAACCTGTTCCTCGTTAATCGTCGCAAAATTACAGTGATACGCGAATAAAAGACATCAACGAAACGTTGAACGTGTCGAAAAATGTGTGTTGTAAAATATCGTGTGAACGAAGTTAATTGCAACGATAAAGATTTATTATTTGCCGGGGACGTTTCGACAAAGATGGCCACGTCCATACTGTGATACGTTGGGGTACTTTGATATCCACCCCTGTTCGTGGGGTGCAAACCTGCAGAGGGCGGTGAAACGTTTTGAGAAGTTTGTGTCTTGTAGGGAAGGTTTAAATATTTTTTCTCGGAGAATGTGGAAAAATTACATTATTTTGAACGTGGTCTTTTGTTGTTAACTGGTAACATGTAATTGACGTTAGCCCTAATTAAAAATATTTTACGTGAAGGTTAAGTATGTTTAGAATATACAATAATATTCGATATACAAATTTTCGCAGTTATTTTGAAAGTTGTCTAAGTCCAATCTATTATTGGCAATACGGATTTTCAAATGTCCGAAGGTAGTGATGGTAATTACAATGAAGTTTATGAACGTTAAGAAATATTTTTTAATTTGAAGAATTTCATAATCTTCCCGAATTTCTAAATTTCTAAATTTTCATATTTACAAATTTTTTAATTTTAAATTATCTGAATTTTAAAAATTCCAAACTCTCACGTTGAGAATGGTTTATAGTCCCAAATTCTTTATTTTCAATCTTTCCAAATCTCAAATCTTCAAATTCTCGAACTTGTGAAATACTAAAGCCTCAAATCCTCAACCTTTCCCACATACCAAATCCTGAAATCCTCAAACTTCCCCAAATACCAAATCCTCAAATTCTCGAACTCGCAAAATACCAAAGCCTCAAATCCTCAACCTTCCCCAAATACTAAATCCTGAAATCCTCAAACTTCCCCAAATACGAAATCCTCAAATTCTCAATTTTCAAAAATCCCAAACTCTGAAATCCTCAAACTTCCCCAAATCCTGAAATCCTCAAACCTCTCCAAATAACAAATACCAAATCCTCAAATTTTCGAACTTGCAAAATACAAAATCTTCAAATTCTCAATTTTCCGAAATCCCAAATCCTGAAACCCTCAAACCTCCCCAAATCTCAAATCCACAAACTTTCAAACTTTCCAAATACCAAATCCTCAAATTCTCGAACTTGAAAAATACCAAATCCTGAAATTCTCAATTTTCCGAAATCTCAAATCCTGAAATCCTCAAACTTCCCCAAATCCCAAATCCTGAAATCCTTAAACCTCCCCAAATCTCAATTCCACAAATTCTCAAACTTTCCAAATACCAAATCCTCAAATTCTCGAACTTGCAAAATACCAAATCTTCAAATTCTCTATTTTCCGAAATCTCAAATCTTGAAATCCTCAAACTTCCTCAAATCCCAAATCCTGAAATCCTTAAACCTCCCCAAATCTCAAATCCACAAATTCTCAAACTTTCCAAATACCAAATCCTTAAATTCTCGAATTTGCAAAATACCAAATCCTGAAATTCTCAATTTTCCGAAATCTCAAATCTTGAAATCCTCAAACTTCCCCAAATCCCAAATCCTGAAACCCTCAAACCTCCCCAAATCTCAAATCCTCAAATTTTCAAACTTTCCAAATAGCAAATCCTGAAATCCTTAAACCTCCCCAAATACCAAATCCTCAAATTCTCAAACTTTCCCAATACCAAATCCTCAAATTCTCGAACTTGCAAACTACCAAATCCTCAAATTCTCAATTTTCTGAAATCCTAAATCCTGAAATCCTCAAACTTCCTCAAATCCCAAATCCTGAAATCCTGAAATCCTGAAATCCTCAAACCTTCCCAAATCCCAAACCATTTATTTCTCAAACTTTCATAAATTTCCCTATTCTCATATCCTCAAATTCTTAAACTTCCTAACACTTCAATATTCCGATTACCTAACCTAACCTAATATTCCTAATAACCTAATATTCCTAATAACCTAATATTCCTAATAACATAATATTCCTAATAACCTAATATTCCCAATAACCTAATATTCCTAACAACCTAATATTCCCAAATCCTCAAATCCTCAAACTTCCAAACACTTCGCTATTCCACCTACCTAAATCAGCGACTCGAAAAGAATAAAACTGAAAAATCTGTCATCTTCGTCTCCCAGCTCATTCCCACTTGAACCCAGCAGTTCCTAGCTCGCGACTCGATTTGCCTATCGCGAGCGCAAACAATAAATTCCGTCGCGAAACACGCGACCGTAAAAATGCCAAAAAGCAAGCGGCCGATAACAACAACGACGGTACTAGAATTCTCGCGTTGGTTGTTGACAAAAGACAGGGAGTCAACGCGGGTACCATTTGCGTTTCCTCATTCTCCACCTCCTGTCGACCTTCCAGCCCCTCTGGATCCCCTCTAGGTGCGTTTATCTTCCATACCCTATTGATCCGTAAGTGATGGTGCTCCGGAAGGTGGAGGGTGTCCCCCGATGGGGGTGGATTGATTCCAAGGGGTGGGTAGGTGGTTTTAACCGTGAAGAGAAACGGAGCTCGGTCTCGTACTCGTACGATTAGATCGGAAAAAAGAGGAAGAAAGAAAGAAAGAAATTGGGGATGGAGGGGGGAGACAGAGAGGCTCTAAAAAACGGGCTCGCGGAATGAAATAATAATATTAAGATGGATAGGGGCGGCGGTGCAGGTTCTTCTGAAGGTGACGAGGGAAAGAGAGGGCGAACAGCATGGGTGACAGAGGCTGACAGTGACGCAAGAAGCTTTTTCATCATTTTCAAACCGCCCTGGTCTAACCTCACCCTTGAAACGGCCTCAAGCAAATCCATACGCGGCTATGCTTCCCATCTTCCTCCGTTCTGCTTCTTTCCCTCCTTTTCTTTCTCTCGAGACGTGCTCCCTATATTGCGAGGGATGAAAGCCTGGCTAACCAGGTAGACTCGCTCTGCCGTGCGCGTAACTCACGTATTTAATATCGACGTTGTTTTTACGATCTCGTGGAAACGTTTATTATACCTGGCCATCGAATTAGGACCACGTACGAAAATTTCACTTTTATGGTAACGTTATGTTATACATGGAAAATTCTCTTAGGTCTAATTATTACTACGTGGATGACGATATATACAAAGTACTATCGTGATAAATTGGGCGATGATTGAGGACCGTGCGTTTACGTTAGGAGTATCGATCAGGCGAAATTTGAAAATGCCTACTCAAATGACTAGTTTACAACTCTCCCACATTATCTGAGTTGAAAAGAATTACGGATATTTGGGAAAATAACGAAGATATAAAGCATATGATCAATGAGCCGGATAGAAGCTACCAAAGCAAAGGGTGGAAATACAGGATATTAACATGTGTTAGGCCTACAAAATTTTCGGCAGGTGCGTCAGTCAAGGCTGCCTAATTATTACTGCGGCGTTAAAGTAAATAAAGAATGTTGAAATGTTAGGTATATTTTGGATTTAGCGATCTTTACAAACTGCAATTGGTATCGTACTCAATACTCGATTTTTCTGCAAATACGATTTAGTTTTGTTACATTTGAACTGTAACGTGCGTCACGAGTCTGACTTGATGTTATACGCTAAGGGTAATGTTATGTACAGTAGTACATAACTATTTTGTATAATAAAAATTTTATTATCCACCCCCATACCACCAAAACGGTCGAATGTTACAAATTTCTTATTTCAATTCACAAAATTTGTTAAGGTAAAATCTACGTTCATCAAGATAAGCAATTACTGCGTCTAATCTTCTTTATATATTTTCTAACTTCATTTTTATTCCAAAACAAGTGTGCTTATACCGGTACATTTAGGATTAAAATTAATATCAGACGTTCAAACTATCGGTACATTCACAAAATCGAACACGGGCTGATATCGCAATTCGTCGTATATTCATCTTGGGCGAGCGAGTATTCCCGAAATTGTACATCAGTTTCGCAGCATCTCGTTAAAAGGTATCAGTGCTCCTGTGGCCTCATCGGAGGAGACCAATCTTCGTATCAAGATGAGCCCCCGAAAATATATATTTGGGGCGAAGGTTGCTATCGCGAGTATCTTGCATAGAAACGGAGGCAGGGGAACTTTATTCAACGTCATTTCTTTTATCGATGAACGAGATGGAGGCTGAGTTCTCTCCTCGAAGAAGGAAATCGTTAGGAGAGCGACATGCAAATTCGTTCGAAAGTTTCGCCCACCTCTGGCTCTAGCACCCTCTAGGCAAGAAAAGCGGGACAAGGGTGGGCAGAACCCTCGTGGAAGACGAAGGAGCACCGCAAGAAGAAGATAAAGAAGAAGGTGGTCGCGAATGTTTTCTGTTCCTGGCTGCTGGCGATTTATGCGCTCGAAATCGTATCGCCCTGGAAATGAAACGTCACGAGGAAGACAAGTAGCGTGGCTCAAAATGGCCGCACGCAAGTAAAACGCTACGCGAGACGTTTTTATCTTGTCTTTAGTTTAGCTTCGTTTATTTTCTTCGATTAGATTTGCACAAATGTAAATATGGATGAAATCTTTTTTTCGTTGTGTCTCTTCGGATCAAATCTGTTAGAATACAGCGAGAGGATTAGATCACAAGTTTCTAGCAATAGGTTCTTCGTTCACATTTGTACTTTCAAATCAAGTGTCTCTTCGGATCAAATGTGTTAGAATACAGTGAGAGGATTAGGTCACAAGTTTCTAGCGATGGGTTTTTCGTTCACATTTGTAGTTTCAGATACCCGTAGCAGCGAAAAGGAGCGAGTATTTTATATTATTAACCACATCTAGTTGTTACTTAGCAGTAGTCTTTTGTTTGTAGTTTTCGGTGCATGTCGAGGTACTGCTTGGTTTTATTGCTTGCTATGATCACTTTGAGGAAACCCACTTCATACGTCATCTGTATTTTCATCTTCACTCGAATTTTAGCTAAAGCAATACAAAATTAGAAACTGTTTCCTTAACCAATGTCACATACGTCCAATCCGAGCTTTTGTGAAACGTAAAAATTCTTCGAAGAGACTCTCGGTCAAGTACATAGCAAAATCTAGTCGTTCAACGTGAAATTCATTTACATACAGTCCACAGAGGATATCTATGAAATGATACCCAATACAGCAAAGATTGCGTCAAACTAAACAATGTCTTCTCTAAAGAATTCACTTGTTGGGAATCCTAATGATTCGCGTCGTTTAATCTGAGCCTACGACGCACAAACAAAATGGTTCTAAAATTATAAGGCCTCTGACAGTGATCGAAAGTCAGTGGTTAAATATTATTAAGCTTGCTGTCATCTATATTAACGTTGTGAACCACGAGTCTAAACATATATGTTCCGATCAAGTAATTTTTAGAGTGCAATCTGTGATGTATGTCTCCTCGAATAATTGCAAATTACTTTTAACGGAAAGATTCTTTCTGAACTTTTACTTTGACTCTCCAAATACAAGGTACTTTCGTATTATCCCCGTATTGAGAAGTCTAGGACACGATTGGAATCTCGAAGTCGACACAAAGCTTACTGGCCGAATGTTCCGTTAGCAGCACAGCGAAGATCAAAGAAGTAAGAACGCTTTGTCTTCTGCCAACGGTTACTTTGGGGAGTAAGGAATATTAAAATCTGGGAAATTAAATTTTCATGGAACTTCTGAACGCACAACTTGGAAATTACGATTTGTGTATTTTGTGCTGATTTGTTTTTCTCGGTACATAATTGTTTTGTTGTTTTCTTTATTCTTCTTGTGAATATTGTTTGTACTAGAATTAAAGTGTCGGAGAGTTTTGGGTTAAACATTCACTGAAAATGACATTATACAATTTCTATATGTTGGTTATACATTTGTCTGTCTTTCACATATCGAGCTTACAGCATGTGCTTCTTAATGTTACTTCATTTGTATCGTTTACTATTCAGATATATTCTAAAAATCTAAATATCTGAACTTAAAAATCTGAAAATCCAAAACTGTGAGGAACTTAAAAATCCAAAAATCCGCATAACCTAAAAATTAAAATTCCCAACTCCGTGAATTAGAGACTAGATCACAGGCAGATCTCCGCGATCGATAGCTACACACATGTCTGCCCGATGTCAGTTAAGGGTTAAAGAACTTCGCTCTCGAAGGTAAATTACACGCAGAAATGATCTAATGGAAGGGTGAAAAAGCGTCGGGGTCTGTTTATAGATAACAAATTCTCGCGGTATCCAATTACTTTGATATCCCCTCGCATAAATCTCGAGGAAATGCAAGATAACGCGGTTTCGGTATCCGGGCATAAATGCCAAATCGCGATCGCTGCTCGTTTTTCAAGCTTCGTGAATTTTTATCGCGTCGCGACGCATCCGGTGGCGCTCGCCATATTTTCCCGTTCGTCCGATAGATTCTAGACCGTACGAAAATATTGTGCAAGATAAAATTAAAACAAAAACGAAACGGGAAAACAATAGTCAGTTCGGTGGGTTTCGAATCACCGCAGCCGTCTACGTACTTACTTTCCACCACCTCCTCTTCCTTCTCTCTTTCTCTCCACCCCTTTTTTTCGTCTTTCTTTTAATCGGCCGCGTGCCGTCGGCACAGGGGCGGATGGCAATATTCGAAGCGAACCGAGCCAAGCCCGTTTAATATCAGCAGATCGAGGCACAAATGAATATTCATTAAACACATTTTTTCGATTTTAATTACATCCCCTAAGCGGATCTGGCTTGGGCTTACGCAGCGGTTCCCTGCCTTCTCTCTGTCTTTCCTCTTCGTCCGTTTTTGTCCCTCCGCCTTCTATTTCCATCCCTCGCCCCTCTTCCCGTTCGTACTTTCGTTTGCCGTCTCATTTTTCGTTTCTCGTTCTCTCCGCCATTCTCTCCGGCCGCTTTTTAATGAAATCCACCGCTGTGCACGAGCAACGAATGCCATTATTAATGTCACCAATCTTATCTTTCAGTGCAATAAAGAATTACTTTGTTATTAATTCCAATGTTCGGTACCATCCCCTACCCCCTTGCCTCTGCTGAACAGAATTGCTATGCCGGAGCATCGAATTGAAATACCCGTTCGGGGAGACTACATTCGCTTTCGACTCGGATTCTTGCTTTGAAATTTAATTTATTATGTGACAATTTCATCGAGAGTGGCTACTGTCTGATTTCAACAATTTAGTTCAGTTATAAAAATGGTCTGAGGTAGAAACCTTATTTTAGGCAATGCGTATATTAACCCTTTGGGTTACAACCGAGTCGGACTCGTTGCAGTTCAAATGTAATAAACCTAAAGCATTGAGTTATGTGTTCGATAGCAGTTTGTGCTAAATCATAAATATACCTAACATTTCAACGTTCGTTATTTATCTTAACACTGCATAATTAGCTCTGAAAGTATCGAAAGACTTGTAGGTTAACTGCTTAATGACAAAATGAATTCTACGAGTAATATTTAAATCGGTGAGAGGTACATTCTTTTTGAAACAATTTAATATAGTTTTACAATAGGTTGTAACATAAAATCGTTGCAAAGGTTTTTTGTAAGAATTTATTTTACTGTCACGAGATGTAGTAATAATGATAAATTATCATGACTTCTGTTGTATGTAGTGGTCAGATTATACTTAAAAGATTTCTTTTTTAAAATATGAGACGCCACTTTAGTTGATACTTTAGGTATTCTGGAATAAATAGAGAAGGTGACGATCATATGTATTATTAACACATGTGATATTAACACATGTAATATTGTTCAATCACATGTACTATTAACATATGTGATATTGTACAATCACATGTATTATTCATACACGTGATATTGTTCATTCACATGTATTATTAACACATGTGATATTGTTCAATCACTTGTATTATTAACACATGTGATATTGTACAATCACATGTATTATTAATACACGTGATATTGTTCATTCACATGTATTATTAACACATGTGATATTGTTCAATCACTTGTATTATTAACACATGTAATATTGTTCAATCACATGAATTATTAACACATGTGATATTGTTCAATCACATGTAATATTAACACATGTGATATTGTTCAATCACATGTATTTTTAACGCATGTAATATTGTTAGAAAATAATACATTGCAATAAAATATATAAAATATACAATATTATATACTGTAAAATAACAAAATAAGCATATATTATATTTTAAAAATATATTGCAATATGCTGTAAAAATAATGTTTGTACTATAATATATTGTAATATAATGTATTGTAAAAGTAATATATTACATTACAAAAATAATTCTAACATTGCAATAAAAATCTACTGCAATTAAAGTTATAAAATATGAAATTTTGTTTGAGAATTTGGCCACTCACTAGAATATCAAATTCAGCAAAATAAATATAAAAAATAAAGTGAAATAATATAATGATATAATAAAATAATCTCCAAAAATAACAATATCAATAATGTCTGTAATCTCACAAATTACACTCTGTATCATACAAATTCACCCACTTCTACATCATAAACATGCAATGTAATAATTTTTCAACTACATAATCTGTTGCGATCTTTAGTCGAATAATTCGAGCAGCTCGATGAATGCGAAAGTACGTCCTTGTAACGAAGTTCGATAAAAACGATGCTCCACGAAACGTATTAGCGAGACGTCGAGACACGTTATTTCTGATCCGTCACCCCTTACGTTCTTAAACATCCCTTATCGCTTTAGGGGTGGTCGAGTGCGCGCATTTATCAGAGGAGGCCTTAGGATCCAGGAAAACGCGACTCGAAACGGGCTCGTTAAACAATCGTTCCGAGGGTGTTCAATCCTTCTTCTTTTCTCCGTACGCCCCCGAATTTTTCTTTGTGCCATATCCTCCCCCATTTGCCGTCGCACTGGATCGCGCACACATGGCGCGATGGCGAATGGTGGAATCGAGGACGCATGCGCCCGACATTCTTTTTTTTTTCTCCTCTTCTTTTTCGTACCCCAGCCCACACCCCACTCGCAAGACGAGGGGTGGTTTGGTGGTCGGGGGTGCGGGTCGGCGAAGTAAGGGTGTTACCACGGGCAACGCTAACGAGCTCCATGAGCGACGTTAGATAGAGCAACACACCTCCATGGTACCCTCGGAATTCACCCCCCAACCCCCTCTTCTTCCTGCCGCTACGACAAACCCCATAGAAAGTTGGTTATGTATAAATACTCCTTCTTACGTGGCTGCCGTCCATGCAACGCGAAGGATGAGAGCATGCAAAGAAAAAGAATGGAATAAATAAAATACGTCTCGCGGTTTCGCGTGTACGTCGATTCAGACCTTGTTCCTCCTTTTTTACTTTTACTTAGTACAGACGTAATTTAACCACCTTCGTTCGCTCTTCGTTTTTCCTGCCGAGCTTCCTGTTTTCTTGTCTGCTGCTTTATGTCGCGCCTTCGACCTCCTTATTTCCTCGTCATCTCTCTGTTTACGTTGCTTAAATATACCACTTTGTTTTTATTAACCAACAGCTTCTACTAAAACTAGGTGGTAGGACTGTTCTTTAGAGATGATAAAATATTTTTATATCTGTTGATTTATTATAGTCTTACAAATGGAAAATAGTGGTTATATTATATAAGAACGTCAATAACTACTATAATAATTATAATAATATAATTAGACTCTTTCTTAAGTGGGTCTGTTTTTTTTGTTCATCTTGTATACTCTCGTTTCGGAATTTGAAAATTCTTCTTTTACATAAATTCCAAATATTTTCTAATTCACTTTCTGAGGACTACCGAACATTTTCCGTGTCTATAATCTGATTAACACTGTAAAGTTCAATTTTATTTAATTCATTATCTTCGTGCTTCACCGATGTCAGAACATTGGTATTTTAACTTGTTGCAATAATAATTTTCATTTTCAATAATTTTGTAATTTTTAAAGCTTGTAAAATATCGTTATATAAAAATGAATTAGGTCCTATTCCAACGACGGTATACAAAATGACCGCGTGAAACAATATCGATGACTATGTTAGATCGTGGCCATGTTGTGGCGTCAAATAAGACGTTGCATGCGATCAAATTAAGAAAACATCGATAAATCTATCTAAATATCTAACAAACGGGTTCTGTAAAGAGATTATACTTTTCCACTTTGAGAAGTACCAGTGACAATAACTGGTATTGATATAAGTAGCCATGATACAAAATTATTTTAATTCCGAATCAGTGAAGTAAAAATAAAATTTATTATATTGCACCTTTAGTTATCACTGATAATCATTGCGGAAAAAGTGTATGAAAGAAGAATTTTAAAATGAAATTATGAAACCAGTCTGACTGGTGTTAGGTTAGGTTAGTTTCTTCGGTTGAAAATTATGACACATGTTCTTTAAATGTTAATTCAATTAATATTTGAATAAATGTTGATAAACGTTAATTATTGAATAAATGTTGTTTGGTTAAATGAACTGATTTGCATAAAAATTTTCATGCATTCCATGGATATATAAACTTAAGAATGTTTCATTGTTTCATGTACTAAAATATGAAATTTAGTAATTTAACATTTTTTTATCACAACCAAATCAGAAAACTTGAAGATATAATAGAAAATGAGTATTCTCGAAAATTGGGATTAGCAGAGTTCTGTTTCGGAATCTGCAAAATTTAGAATTTGAAAAAATCCGAAAATTGGGGGTGTAGATATTTGGGAACTTGGAAATATAAAAATTTCAGAATTTGGAAATTTGGAATATAAATTTTGAAATTTGTAAGTTTAGAAACTCCGAAATTTGAGAACTGTAAAATCTAGAAATTTAGAAATTTAGGGACACGAAATTGGGGGTGTAGATATTTGGGAACTTGGAAATGTAAAAATTTCAGAATTTGGAAATTTGGAACAAAAATTTTGAAATTTGTAAATTTCGAAACTCCAAAAATGTAGAACTGTAAAATCCAAAAATTTAGAAATTTAGGAACACGAAAGGGGGGGTGTAAATATTTGGGAACTTGGAAATGTGAAAATTTCAGTATTTGGAAATTTTGAACAAAAATTTTGAAATTTGTAAGTTCGAAACTCTGAAAATGTAGAACTGTAAAATCCAGAAATTTAGAAATTTATGAACACGAAATTTGAAATTTCTGAAAATTGAAATCAAGAACACTTGGTAATTTAAGTTCTAGAACTCTGAAAACTTAGAAATTTACAATTTATGAACTTGAAAATTTAAAAATTCAGAAAATTGCCAAATTGAAAATGTGAAAATACAAGCTAGTAGAACAGATAAATTCTAAGACTGTTTAAAAATTCGAACATACGAAAGGTGCGAAATTATAAAATATTTCAAGTTAGTATAGATTATGCGTTCTTAGGTTGCAGCTGAGTGTACGTGACAAAGAATTAATTCGTGCTGAAGGTGTCCTTTCTTCCAGGAAGATGTTCAGGGTGAGGATCGAGCAGTTAGGGGTGAATCAACGGGGGGTTTACCGGCCGCGACGGGTTGTGGGAGGGTGATTGTCGGAGCGGGAAGGCAATTACGTAATCAAGTAATTAGTCCCTGACCTAAGCTAACAGGTTTCACCGTGCCATTCAACCGTCCTGATTTCCAACCGAATCTCAACTTCCTTCTCTCTTCCATTCTTAAAAGCGTGACGCGCGTTTTGTGTCCAGAAAATTCATTCAGAATCATTGCTTTTGTAATTCAAACATTTATTTGCTTTTTATTTATAAAGTACCTTGGTCTGTAATATGTGATACAAATTCGAATGCACAAGTAAATATATTCACAATTCATCAAATGTCCAATTTTTAATTTTTAATTTTTAATTTCCTTAAATTTGCAAATTTCAAGTCTGCCTATTATTCAATTTCTCAATTTTGCAAATTTGCAATTTTTCAGTTTCCCAATTTTCTAATTTTCTAATTTTCTAATTTTCTAATTTTCTAATTTTCTAATTTTCTAATTTTCCAATTTTCTAATTTTCTAATTATCTAATTTTTCAATTTACCAATTTTTCAATTTTCTAATTTTCCACTTTCCACTTTTCCAATTTCCCACTTTTCCAATTTCCCACTTTTCCAATTTCCCACTTTTCCAATTTCCCATTTTCCAATTTTCTAAATTACCAAATTTATAATTTTTCCATTTTACAAACTTCCAATTTTCCAATTTTCCAATTACCAAAGTTTTCCATTTTTCAAAAACTCCAAATTTACAATTTCCCCATTTTTCAAGCTTCCAATGTTCAAATTTACAATTTTTCCATTTTCGAACTATCTAATTTTTTTAATCATTACATTTGCAATTTTTTAATTTTCCAATTTTCCAATAATTCAAGTTTCTAATTTTCCAATTGGACAATTATCAAATTATCTAAATTACCAAATTTCTAGTTTTCCAATTATTCAATTCTTCCATTTCCAATTTTCCAATTCTCCAATTTCCCGTTTTCCATTTCCCAATTTTCTAAATTACCAAGTGTGCAATTTTCCAATTTTCGAAATTACAAATCTTGATAATTTTCAAATTTCCGAATTCTCGAATTTCCAAATCGCTAAATTTTTAATTTTCCGAATTTCCAAATTTCTACTTCTCCAAATCCCTAATTTTCCAATCAACTCTCATATTTTCAAATTTTCCAGCTTCCAAATCTCTAAATTCTAAAATTTCAAAATTCTCACCTTAATCAATCATCATCCTACGTAAACAGAGTTTACATAATCTTCTCTATAAATCGAACTTTTATTGTCCAACTACAAACAATTCTTAAATTCAGAAATTCAACTTTTCTCTAAAATTCAATTTCTCAAAAACTGAAGGTCATTAAGAGAAACAGTTTATAACACCTTAACCCCTTGGCTTATAATATCGTGACACACTCGTGACGCACATTACACAGATACAACAAATTAAAATTATATTCTCAGTATTGAGTCTGGAATTTACCAACCATAATCTGCACAATCAAGGATCCCTAAATTCAAAATACAACTAACATTTCAATTCCCTTTACTGTCTTACCATTGTAAGAGGCAAACGAAAAATAAAAGGATTTAACTATTAAAATGTCAGGATTTAATAATTTTCAAAATACATGAGTCAGTGGCGAAATCACAATAAATGAATATTTATTTATAACAAAAGTCCTCGCAAACAACTCATATGATTGCTATATTAACGCTGGCTCCAAAACAACCGTCGATGCCCAATCGATGTACAAAATCGATATACGGTCTGTCCAGAAAGTAATGCAATTTGTTCATTTCCGCCATTTTTCCTGGTCCGAACATGTTCGGACTTGTTGGAATATGTGGAGGGGACTCTTCATATCTTTGCAACCTCAACCTGATCCGCGCTCCGAATTCGTCAGAATCGTAGTAAACGTAAACCTATTATTTGTGCCCGTGTCACGACGCGTAATGGAGAAAAATATCGAGCAACGTTATGCGATTAAATTCTGCGCTAAGCTGAATAAAAACCTCGCCGAAACCAACCAAATGATTAAGGCGGCATACGGGGACTCTGCTCTTTCCTATTCTCAAGTTTCCAGATGGTTAAATTTGTTCAAAAACGGTCGGGAAAACGTGGAGGATGACTTCTGCTCTGGACGGCCGACAAGCACCACTATTGACGAAAATGTTTCCCGTGTCCATGAACTTCTTAAGAGTGATCGACGACTGAGTGTTCGAATGATCGCAGAGACTTTCAACATATCGAAAACAACTGTGCACAACATTGTACTCCAAAAGAGATCGCCATTACGTGGCAGCTGCACCACGACAACGCTCCCAGCAATACCGCTCTGCGCGTTCAAGAATTTCTAGCCAAGCACAGCTTGGCACAACGTTACCACAGTTCCCTTACAGTCCTGACATGGCTCCAGCAGATTTTTTCCTCTTCCCGAAGATCAAGTCTGCCCTCAAAGGATTCCATTTTGGAACCATAGAAGTGATTCAAACCGCCGTGACGAAGGCATTAAACGAGGTCCCCATTAACGCCTTCCAGGATGCGTACCGTGCGTGGAAAAGTCGCTGGCAAAAGTGTGTTGAAGCCCAAGGGAAGTACTTTGAAGAATTTTAAAGATTTATATCAATAACATAAATACATTTTTTTTTACGTACCTAATTGCATTACTTTCCGGACCGACCATGTACAATCATGCTCAAACATTACATTCATCATACGGTGTCCAAAATAAAAGATACACAATCATGTTCATTCGAAAAATGTTCACTGTAATAATTAGTTAGCTCTGATTGACGCAACTGCTAAAAGAAATAGATCAAGGGTTTAACCACCCAAAATCTCCAAAAATCACTTACGCCTATTACAAAACATCAAATGGCACAAAAATTGGTCGTACAAAGTAATGGAATAATTTAGCTTGGCCAGTTTTGTCTGCAATACAGGAAATAGGAGATGATAAAACAGTTGGCTCGCACGGTGCGATAAAGCGAAGCAGATTTTTTCGCACGGGGTGGAATTCGTGTAGAAATATTTATTGGAGCGAGAAATGCGACACTAGTGCCGGTAGACTGTTTTTTCCCGCGGCAGAAAAGTTTTGAGCAAATTTTTAAAAGCACGATAAAAGGACTGAACGAGAGAAGGGAAGGATGGGCAAACGAGTTTCGCGCAAATTGGAGAGTTCCTTTTCGCAAACACAGTCGCGGGAAAATCGTTATATTTGAACTGCGTACACCGTGTACGATTAAAAAAAAGGGGGAAAAGGGAAAGAGAAAAAAATTATATCCCCGCTCTTTGTAGAGCTGTGCGCGATTTTTCCTAATGAGATACTCATGCTTCGAGAGGGGAAAATGTTAAGCCTTTGCTATACGAGTTTTTGTTACGAAACATTAAAGTGGACAGTTTCTGGTTTGTTTAAAAAATATTTACGATTACGTATTCTATCCCCGGATACTTATATTAAATAGTATATATTAAAATTATTATAATTGACAAATGTCAATTTTATTCTTGAACAATTTATAATATTTGAAATTAAAATGTTAGTCTTGAAATTTATTTACGGAAAATGGTCTTCATGAATTCAAATTATGAGGTATTTTTATCTGTTAATATTTGTGTAACAATAACGGTGTATAATAGTAATATTTATATTGAATATAATAATAAAATAAATATTGTCAGCTACTTCTTCTTGTTCGAACTTGACCTAGCGACTTTTAAAATTGGCGCCAAAATGTTCGGTACAAATTTCTATAAAACGAAAAAATTATTAAAAATTGTGCTTTCAAAAATGTCTATGTAAATGTCTAGAAAATAGTGGCTAATATAATAAACGTTCTATTTTACCATGTTTTTTCGTTTTATATCGAACACCAAATTTGGCGCCAATTTCAAACGTCAATAGATCAAGTTCGAAGAAACAACTCGTTGACAGTATTCAGCAATTTATACTTTTAAATATTAATCTTGTAGATTAATCTTAAATATTAATCTTTGTCTTCGAAAAATTTCAATTACTGACCGAGTGTTGAAAGTTATAAGCACGTTTTATGATTCATGGTACACGTCTCAAACGAATATGATATAACTGCAGAAACATGGTTGCTGCGAATATTAGGAAGTTGCCGTGGAATTTCGAATATTTCATATCTTCTTTGTTCTACGAGGAATATTATGAGCGTACCGTCTTCATCCGAAGAAATGAAAAAAATCCCGCGAGCACACGGGACAAGAGGGTGGCTCCAGGGGTGGAGCTTGACATCGAAGGCAAGAGGAGAGAACAGACTGAGGGAACCTTACTTATTGCTATGTTTTAATATAACGATGCTATAACGATGCTTCGTCTGCTGTTACGTTTATTTCGATGTTACCCCCTCCTACTTGTTCCCGTCGCCCCTGTCGTGGTTTCGCTTCAATAATCTCGCTTGTGTGTTGGTTTACAGTTAGTACACGATACATGTACACTCGAACGAATCCTCTTAATTAGTCACTGAGTATACATTAATCATTTAGTGTTCGTTTTTTGGAAAAACTAGGCGATGACCAGAAATACCACACCATTCATATCCTCTTTAACACTGAAACTCCCAAACCGATCAAATTACTGTTTCAGAAGTTTGTTAAACTACAAAATTTTTTAAGGTGGCTTTCTTTGACTATGTATTGATTTTCATCAGGATATATATATTAATTTATGTCTATTCTTTTGTTTATATATTTTTCTATTTTATTTTTAATTTCTATGTATGTATTATATATGAGGATGTACTAAAGATATAGGCGAAATCTATCGACAATATTTAATTCATTAACACTAAAGATATTGTAGTAAATGTGAGCCGATCACATGGGTTAATAATCGTTCATTGGATGAATGTCACGTGTTAGAAGACAGAGTAAAGCATATGCGCATGCGTGGACGGTGGGCGTTCCTATCGCGCATTAAACGCGCGTGCATTTAGCGATCGTACTTTAAATCTCTTCCCAGAATTTTCTCTTACAATCCACATTAACACTAAAAATACCGACACATTCGCAAATTTTCTGTTTTAAATTACGGAATTTAATAAAAGAAGCTTTGCACTCGAATGACGACCTAACTTAATACAATTTGAAATAAATATTTCTTAACTAAATAGTGTTACATGTGTCGTATGACTATAATGAAACTGGCACTTGGATATAGAAAAATAATAATATTCAAAAAAATATTGCAAGTCAAATAATATTTAAGAAAAATATTAGTCAAACTTGTAAACAATAAGAAAATGATAATTTCAGAAAAATTCATCAAACTTTTCTATCATTCCTATTTGCAAACAAAAATTTGTAGTGTAAATTAGATTCTTGAAATCTGTAGTCTTTATTAAAGTAAATAATGTGTACATTAATTCATATCATATATGTTTGAAATTTCATATTACATGTGAATTATACGTAGATTTAGTTGAAAAGCGCGAAGCAATTGACGCGAAAGCGAAAAAGCTTTCGGCAACAAACAATTCGACTCGTTCGATGACGAGTGTTTTCGTTTCCCGACGACATCGAAGTGTTTCAAATCCAATTTCTATAATGCTCTACCCCCTCAGCCACCCTCCCTGCATCTTCGGCTCCGTTTTTAACCAAGAGGATAAACGAAAGAGTGAATGCAAGCGCGTCCAAACAAACCTGGACCGGGGATTTCAACAGTTTCGCGTTCCGAGGGATTTGTGAAAACGGGCTCTTCGATTTCGCAGAAACTTCACTCGGAGAAGAAACGCGAAGATTGTATGATAATTGCAGAACGTGGTACCCCCTCGGATACATTTTGGCCGATTGAAATGTCGGGAAACAGCGTTGAAATCCTTCAGGATCTACTGGCGGGCATCGGTGGCTGTTTCTCGTATCGCGGTACAGTTTCTGGCGCCGTTTCATTTTGAGGGAGGCTACGAATATAAATTTTAGGGGCTAAGGATTTAAGCTGACAGAACGAGTAATTTCATCGTCGGACGCGGCTCTTTCAGAAAAGATACGGCCATAGTACTATTCAGAGAGAAGTGATACAAAATAAACTAATTTAAATTGTAAATAACTCTATTTGAATATTTTTACATATACGTTTATTCCTGCATTTTGTATCGTTGATTAATTTGTCTTCATCGACTATGTTTGATTGAAAATTCAATACATCAATTGGTATTCAAAGTGAAATGCAACATTAATTTGAAGTTAATCTTTTTGTGAGAAATAGATCTTAAGGTTTAATGTTCGAGTCGGGAACGGCAGGAAATTGAAGGAAATGCATTTAACGAGAGCCAGTTGCACTTTTCTTGTAAGTCGTTCATTGGTTGGACGTCACGTGTGGGTGCCAGAGTAGGGTCTGTGCGCATGCGTGAGTAACCACGTGAGCAGTGGGCGTTCCTATCGTGCATTAAACTCGCGGGCATTTAGCGCAAGCATATTGAAACAGTGAAAATAATATTGTAGAATTTATTGCACAAATTATTTGTACATATAACTACAGAAATGCTTTCAAGGGATTCCATCATTCATTTATAGTCAAATTAATTTAACTTCACTTATAGTTAAATGTTTCTATCGTTCACTTGTCAAATTACGAAACTGAGAAAAATTAAGAAAATTCGAGCGCCATTTGAGCTAAAACTTATTTTGACATCGGTATTTTGGGTTCTATCTCTTCTAGTACCTTTCTGTCCAAAATTTCATTCCTTATAAAAATTTGAAAATATTAGGCAGTCCATTTCTGAAGGTGATTTTGATACCTTAATACAAAGATAAACCTATAGTAAAGCAATTATAATATTAATTACAGAACTGAACAGTATGCACTCATGGAAACCATACAACTTTTGTTCGAATTAATTTATCGGTTATCTGATACATTACGAAACTCTCCCCGTATGCGGTCAGCGAACTTTCCATAGGTCAATACAGAATTTATTTGAAATCTCAGATAACTTGTGAGAAGTAAGTTCTATTAAGTATTTATTTAAAAAATTAATACAAAATACATAATTTGAAGAAACATAAAATTTCCATAGTTTCCCTTAATATAATGCTTCATTTATGACGTACAGCTAAAATCTTGTACCTCATCTTTTCGTATTTTACGAAATTAATTTGTGATTTATTAATTTAACTATTAATTTACAAATTACTTAAAAGATTTATGTTACGCTTAAGCTTCACTTAACATACTTTCCATCTACGTACGTCTTGCGAGCCATAAAGTTTCAAAGAGACATTAATGTCCAAACCCTTGCAATCGGGTTTAGGTCGCGAGATCCGTAACTGTATCAACAGGATGTTTTTAGTTTGAAACTTTGTGAATCTTGAATTGTGTACGGGTGCATTATCTTTCGTTTAAAAATTGAATACAAATTATAATTGAATACGTTTGCGAATAGCTGCAGTGTATTGTTTAAAGTAATTCGTACCGTTTGCCTTTTCGCAAGCGGACGAAGTGATTCGCGTGCAAATCTACGGAGGAAGAGTCACACGCAGTTCCTGTCGCAAAATAATCCCCTATACCGGCTTATTGATCAGATCACAAGTCGTTGGAGCACGCCACCCCATTTCGTCCACCCCTCTCTGTCGACGTTTCCTCCCCCCGTACAGAAACCGGGCATTTTTATTCGTGCAGTTTCACCCCCCGTCCTTCCTTCCGTCTCGCCTCACCTCCCCCACACCACCCTCTCGACGACACTAGGGTGGCAAAGTCGTGAGAGCGCCATTTTTTATTTCACCTACGTCGAGGAAAGGCCGCATGGAGATTCATTAATAACAAGCTGCGGTGGTTCCTACGAGGATTAGAGAGAGAAAGAGAAAATCGGGATGGGACCGAAGAGGGGGTTGGACTCGTTTGTTAGGTGGGATCAATCCTTGAACGAATATCGGGGGGGTGGAGGGGTGCAAAGGAAAATTGCACGAGTCGAAATATTCGATGGATTAGAGAACACGTGCCTGCGCGACCCGTCTAAAGGAAATTGGTAAGAAATTTTAATAAAGGATGTAACTGCAATTTAAGGGTCGTTTCACCGCTATGTATTTAATACCAGATTTGATGCTTACCACTTATTTTTATACTGTAATTCAGGGATGTAAAATAGCTTAGACACTTTATTTTCTTAGGATTAGGAAATTGTGCGTGTCTGTTAGACGTAGTTAGTCTATTCAAGGCCATTTCTCTCATAATTCTAATAAATTCTCAATTTTTAAAATTTAAAATTTTTCTATGTTCAGAAATTTCTACGTCCTAAATTCTTACATCTCCAAATTCCTATGTCGCTAAATTTTTATGTCCCCAAATTCCTACGTTCACAAATTCTAACTATCCCAAATTGTTACGTCCCCAAATTCCTACACCCCCGAATTCCTATGTCGCTAAATTTCTATGTCCGTAAATTCCTATGTCCCCAAATTCCTATTATCTCACATTGCTACGTCCCCAAATTGCTACGACTTCAAATTTCAACGACCCCAAACTCCTATGTCCCCAAATTCCTACTATCCCAAATTGCTACGTCCCCAAATTCCTACACCCCCAAATTGCTACGTCCCCAAATTTCTACATCCTCAAATTCCTACACCCCCAGATTGCTACGTTCCCAAATTTCTACATCCCCAAATTGCTACACCTCCAAATTGCTACGTACCCAAATTCCTACACCCCCAAATTTCCATGTCGCTAAATTTCTACGTTCCCAAATTCCTACATCTCCAAATTCCTACTATCTCAAATTGTCCTACTATCCTAAATTCCTACTATCTCAAATTGTCCTACTATCCCAAATTCCTACTATCCCAAATTGCTACGTCCCCAAATACGGATGCTTGGTTACCACTTATTTTTATACTGAAATTAAGAAATGTAAAATAGCATATACGACTCTTTACCCCCTTAGTTCACATTTTAACAAAAGCTAATAATTTCTGTAATTTCTTATTTCAAATTAAGAAATCCAAGATCCGTCATTATAATAATTTACATATTGTCTCTTTATGGAATTCCTGCAAACTTATAAAGGTTCAAAATTGAATTAGTATTCGAAATTTTTAAAATTGAAACCGAACGACTGCTTAAATGTGAGATCTCCAACTCACCCCTATTGCAGAAACAGAAATTTTTACACAAAGGATGGAAGTACAATAACTATTCCTGTTGAGAATATAACAAATTATCGAACGTAAATCATTATTCGATTCATCATTCTGTACTCTGTCATTTATCATAAATGTGAACACCGTCCAGAATATCTTTATCATGTAGTTGCCATCGTGCTATCATCAGTTTATTGTAATATATTAAATAAATTTAGACTTGTGTTTGTCTTAACACCTTGCACTATTTTGACGAGTCTGACTCGTGACGCACTGGTACTTCAATTGGCATCAATTTTACTCGAATTTTGAATATGCTTCAATTTAGAGTTCAAGTCCAATTATAATTTGCATAGTCAACGATTGCATAATACCATGTTATCATAACATTTCAACATTCTTTGTCTGTTTTAATATTGTCGCTGTGTTTAGTTAGTTCTGACCGACGCACCTGACAAATAGGTCATAGTGCAAGGGGTTAACCATATAATAATTCTTAGTCGCGTTCGAACACTGCATAATTCTAATAATTCCAAAGTAGAATATGTTATGATCTCTAAATAATTGACGAGAGTAGGTTATATCGTTACAGAAATGTCAACAACACATTTGCGATTCAGATACGAAAGAAGTCGAATGCAGTCGAATAAAGGTGTTTTATTATGCGTCAACATATTACTGTTTCCTTCCACCGTGGGTCGTTTATTCGTCCCGCCACGGCTTTTTATTTGGCCAATCCTAGGGATCGGCCTCCGCCGAGAAGCGCCTTGGGGTGGATTGCTGCTGTTGCAACGAAGAAAGAGAATTTTTGGTATTTTTCGCGAGAGGAGAGAGACAGAACGGCGGACAAGAAAGGACAGATTATAGCTGGTGGGGGTCGGTTAAATAAGGAACAGAAATAAATAGGAAGGGAAGAAAAGAGCTCGTTAGGGGGTCTCCGTGAGTTTCTGAGTACCCAACTACCCGACCAGACCCTCTTCTCTTCTTTTTCTTTATCTCTCCTATGCTCTGCGTCCTTCTTCGTGCCCTGTCTCCAATTCTTCCTCTTTATCTTGCTCATTTCGTCCGTCCTCTTCCGTCTCGCCATCCCTTTCCGTGTTCTTGTCCTCGTTTTAGAAACCTGTTTGTCATCGCTGTTTATTTTCTCTTGAAATTATCAAAAAATTGCTGCCACTGAATCCACTGGCATACCAACACTTTTTTTTTACAGAAATAAACTTGCTTACAAATAAGAAATTTTTGCTAATAACTTGAAAGAGCTTCGGGAGATTTTTTACGACAAAGAATTTTTTGACCGTGTTGAATAATCCTTTCAATAATCTTTAATATGTTAACTTGGTAATATGTTAATATCGATATAAACCATGTAAAATTGTTTAATACCATGTCTGTACATGAGGGTGGAAACATATGTCCGACATTGTCAAGAAAGTCTTTGCTGGTCATGTTAAACGGGCCCTTCATACGACCCATTAACCTTTTCGCTACGGTCGTTCTACCAGAAAATGCGTCTGCACTTTTACAAATTACTTTATCTAGCTACGTAAGTAAAATAATATCTATTTCGTCAGCCATTATTTTTAAATTATTTTTATTATCAGAAGATTTGTAGTTCTGAGAATTCGTCACTTTGAGAATTTTTAAATCTGACAATTTTTTACTTCGAAAATTTTTTAATTTAAAAAGTTGTTACTGAAGATCAGATGTTTGTAGATTTCTAAATTTTCAAGTTTGCGATTTGTACAATTTTCTAAATTTGCAAGTTTCTGCAAGCTTAGAAATCTGCCTCTAATTTCAAAATTTTTGTAAATTCAAAAACCACTACAATTTGTAATTTTAAAAATTTCCGACTTCGAAAATTTAATTTCTTCAATACAGATTGTGAAAATTCCTCACAAAATTGTTCAAGACATTTCGACGCCAATGAGCGAATAAGACACGATTATTCACAAAATAAAGCATCTCCAAAACCTGTGCACCGAATATCAGGAAGTTCGCATTAGTCAAACTCACCCCATACGAATAACCCCAAACCTAGAGATCTCAAAGACGCCGATTAGTAGGGCCGATGGTTTGACACTTTAACGGGTTAATTTTTCCTAGTATATTCAAAATCCGAGAGCAACCCTTTCAGTATGGGAAGGAAGATCGTCGCCCTAGCAAAAGGTCGACTAGGTTTTGTCGGGGGCTTTCGTCGGCGAGTTTAACGGGGTTTTGCTGGTCGCTGGATCGAGGGTTTAGCCTAGGTGGAAAGAGATGGTTTAGCGAGTTACGAGCAATTGCCCACCGCCATTCTGCGCCATTGCTTCGTTCTTTAACCGACCAGCCACTTTCTCACCCCCTAAGACCGGCCTCTTGTCCCCCTCGCAGGAGGGTAGCACTTGATAGGAACCGGTGAAAATTGCGTGATTAACCGAAACCGTCTCCTTCCCCTCGGTTCATCAGTACGCTTCTACGACCACAAGGATTGGGATGCCTTCGGGTTATTTGGCCACGGACAATCCTGAAGGACCACGATGTCCTGTTCCATCGATGCTCTTCGATACATCCGGCCGTGCTAGTGGGGGATCGTTGAAACGATGGAACTCCGTCCATTCGTTGTCGCTTTGCCCCGAACGACCTGTCTTGCGGTTTTATTGTCGTCGATACGACTGATCAGACGGCGAAAAGTTATTGCTGGGTCAAAAGGGACGGACTTTTTGAATTGTATCACGAGATTCTGGTTACGTATTACGGGATATTTCGGAGATGTCCATTTTCAATAATTTATTTAACTCATTCAAATGACAGCACATATGGTAAGTTAGTGATCTTTCGCTGATCTCGATTTCTTAATATATTTTGTCAAGGTCATGATTTTGTATAAATTTTATAGATGTTATCACTCGGTTTTCAAGATATTTGTAAGACTAGATACTGCAATTATATTTCGTGCTTCATGATGGTTCCATATTTGTCACATGTAACATAAACTATCTTAACCATATATGGACACATATGAATAACCTAACTGAACTCTATATAAAATTAACCTAACTTAACCATATGTAAAATTAACCTAAATTAACCATATATAAAATTAACCGAAATTAACCATTAATCCTATATGTAACATATATAACATATATGAAATCAACCATTTATAACCATATATGAATTCAACCTGATTTAACCATACATAACCATGTATGAATTTAACCTAAATTAACCATATATGAAATTAACTTAAATTATCCATATATAACCATATAAATAATCGTATATGAATAGCCATATATAAAATTAACCTAAATTAATCATATATAACCACATATGAAATTAATCTAGATTAACCATACATAACCATATATGAATTTAACCTAAATTAACCATATATGAAAGTGACTTAAATTAACCATATATAACCATATAAATAACCATATGTAGCCATATATAAAATTAACCTAAATTAACCACATATGGTCATATATAAAATTTACCTAAATCAACCATATATGGCCATATATTAAATTAACCTAAATCAACCACACATATGAACATACATCAAATTAACCTAAATTAACCACATATGGCCATATATCAAATTAACCTAAATTAACCACATATGGCCATATATAAATTTAACCTAAATTATCCACACATGAACATATATCAAATTAACCTAAATTAACCACATATGACCATACCTAAATTTAACCTAAATTAACCACACATATGAACGATAATAATATACAAGTATATACTATTAATAATGCAAGTGGCAGAAATTCGTGAAAATATCGCATTTTATGTTACGATTATTAATTCTGGCATATCTATAATTAACAGACAATATTAATTTAATTGTTCAAATAATCTCGCGATATGAAAATGTGTTCGACAGCGACAATCTTTCATTTCGTTCCTCTTTTCTTTCCACTTAAATTTGCCACAGATTGAATTATCCGTCAGTCGCAAAATTACGCGAGCAGAATCAGCACGAGGAGCGAAACGGAGCGCAAAGCTTAATGTGGATAATCCGTGGTTGATTGGTTCAATTAAATGTGCCTGGAAGAATGCAGACGATTTGAGAGTGTACATCGACATTCTTGTCTTGCGATAGTGATTACTTTTACCGAATAGTACAGTCAAGATTTAGTATTTTGTCGGGTAATTTTGTTATCATGCTTTGCGTTTGAATTTAATATTGTATATTATTTTACTGTTTTATTCTATATAATTGTATTTTAAAAAAGTGATTACATTTTATTTGCTCACGTCAATACAATCGGCCATTTTTAATTTTGTGAATTGGAACCTCAACTAGTAAATTTTATTTAAACTTAAATATAATTAAAGTCACTGAAATGTGCTTAAATTTGAACACGTTTGAATTCAACATTTTATACTTAACTATAGATAATTACAAATTATCTTTTTATAAATTGCAAATTTACTATCATTTTGTTTCTTTATAAATTACTAAGTGATATTAACTTTTATTGTATATTTGTTATCGTAAGTACATATGTTTGAATATAATAACAAAAAATATTGTTCTCTTCATTTCTATACTGCAAGTATAATACTTTTGAACTGAACAGCATTAATTTGCATAAAATATCCTGCGTTAGTTTCGACGTTGTTTCTCTTTGAACCGCCCTTGATTCAACTCAAACGCTTCTTGTTCATCATCTAGAAGCCTCTTCTATGCTTCATACCTGTTTTTCCTTTTTTGGGTCTCAAATTGATTCGCAGACCAATTAAGCTTGAAGAACCAGGGGCTGGCAAAGGACGTTCTCACGCTCGATCGACGGTCTGTCGTCCATGTGGGTACAAGTTTGAACTAGAACCCCGTGTTTGCCTGATAAATATACGTCTATGTACAGAGTGTGTCATAATATGCGGACATAACTTTACCGATGAATGCAGACAACATAAATAACTAGAAAAGTTCATGTAAATATTTGTCCTATATGACCTTGTTTCCGAGTTATGGTCATTTTTGTTCTGCAGTCATTCTTTTGACAAATTTACTCGTTTATAAAGATTGTCTATAGATGTTTTACAGGATATTATGTAAAAATGATGTAATATTTAAATTTTACCGTTTGAAAATAATTATTTTGGAAATTATATGTGAGAATTGAAAGATTTCGTCGGAAGATTTTTTACTGGAGTTTGAGTGATGCGGTTCTTGATATTTTCCTGCGCTATGGGCTCTGGGGATGGATTAGGAAATTGTGCACGTCTAATATTATACGTAGTATACTCAAGGCCATTTCTTCCTTAATTTCTCTCATAATTCTCATAAATTCCCAATTATTCAAATTTTTAATTTTCCTACGTTCAGAAATTCTTACATCTCCAAATTCCTATCTCGCTAAATTTCGACGTCCCCAAGTTCCTACGTCCACAAATTCCTACGTCCCCAAATTCCTACTATCCCAAATTCCTACATCCCCAAATTCCTATGTTCCTAAATTCCTATGTCCCTAAATTCCTACATTCCCAAATTGCTACGTCTCCGAATTTCTACGTCTCCAAATTCCTACTATCCCAAATTCCTACGTCCCCAAATTTCTACATCGCCGAATTCGTACATCCCCAAATTCCTACGTCCCCAAATTACTACGTCCCCAAATTCTTACGTCCCCAAATTTCTACATCCCCAAATTCCTATTATCCCAAATTGCTACGTCCCCAAATTTCTACGTCCCCAAATTCCTACATCCCCAAATTCCTACTATCCCAAATTTCTACGTCCCCAAATTCCTATTTCCCCAACTTCCTACTATCCCAAATTGCTACGTTCCCAAATTCCTACATCGTCGAATTCGTACATCCCTAAACTCCTACGCCCCCAAATTCCTACGTCCCCAAATTCCTACATCCCCAAATTCCTAAATCCCCAAATTCCTACATCCCCAAATTCCTACTATCCCAAATTTCTACGTCCCCAAATACCTATTTCCCCAAATCCCTACTATCCCAAATTGCTACGTCCCCAAATTCCTACATCCCCAAATTTCAACTCCGCCAAATCCCTTCTTCCACAAAATTCTACAACCCCAGATTCTCACACAGTAAACCCCTAGATTCTATCCACATACCCCAATATTACTACATCCCCAAATTTGTACACTCCCAAATTGTTATCCACAATTATCCACCTCAAATCTAAAAATTTCTAAAAATTCCCAAAAATCAACCAGTTAAAATACTCTGTCCTGTTCGTTGTTATATTATTTCCAGGTAAACCTGATTTGCTGTTGACTGTACAGCCGTGCACGTGTCGAGTAGGTGTGCAAAGGCAAAGCTGCAGCCTCTATGCTGCTTTTGGAAGACGATCTTCCAGACGATTTGCTTTCGAGTTGGTCCTGAAGTAGATTGGTGTCCGTTCTTCAAGGTTCCGGCAGATTGAGCCCTGTTTATGGTTCATCTCACGACTGAAGCCTCGGTTATGCTTCCTTTACCCCCTTTTCCTGCCTAACACCTCTTTTCTTTCTTTATGCATACTGACTGCTAACGACTTTGTTGTGCGCTCTTCTGACCAACTCGCTGATTCTCTTTTATCAGTCGATCAAACTGAACGCCAAACAAAGAGAAAATGTCGTTAAAAAATGTTGAGAATAATATTTTAAGTAATTGTCTTCTCTTGAATGATATTTTTGAATTTCCTTTCTCATTCACTGAATGTTCGGTTTAAGGGATATTTGTTTTGGAATTTGGTTTTATATTTTTCGTTTACGTGGTTTTTGCTGGTACAATAGGAACCATTTTGCTGTTCAACTACTTAATACATAATACTAGTTCATACTTAATACTAGTTAATAATGTTTATACTAGTTAATAATGTTAATACATTATTGTTATTGATTTTCTAGAAGACAGATGTTAATGCAATTTTAAAAATCGATGTTTGAAAAGTATAAATTATGTAATCTGTGAGAATTGCAGTATGTAGATTACGTGTCTATGCTTCCATTATAAGTATCAATGTTATATTACATTTATGTGTTTATATTATGAAAACATATAGATTACGATATATTAACATGTGGACTAGTTATTAATATTTTATTAATATGCTAGTATTAATAGTTATTAATATTTTTTATTTAGTATTTATGATAATATGTAAATTGTGATTTTCTTCGTAAATACGCATGTGAAATTTGAGGTTAGGAAGACTTAAAAAACTGTCTGTTAGATATAATATATGCAAGAAGTATATGTTTATAAATTGTAAAAAAATCCTTTAAATTTAAACAATTGGTCTCAAATTGTTTAAAAAATTACGAAAGCTAAAATTGAATTCATAAAACATTAATTTTAATGTAACAGACTTGTTCATAAAAATTTATGAAAATTGTACATTGATTATGTGAGGATATTTTAACAATACTGGTTTGGTGTAATACTTCATTAATGTGTTTTTCTTGTAAGAAAAGTGATCTTTCTATACATTTTTATTTTTAAAAAATGTTAAAGGAACTTTCAAATTGCACAGTGAAGAAGGGTAATAATATAATATTGACAGTTCTTCTCTAAATGGAGTTCACACGATATAGTTTTCAAATATTCAGAGTTTATTTTCTAGTTCAAAAATATTCAGAGTAGTAGTTGACTCACGTTGTACAAGCAGCATAAGGTATAAGCGGAAGGGACAAAGTAGGCTTATTAAAAAGACAAACGCGGTCGACCTCAATTATCGACAAGAGAAGTAGCAGGTAGGGTTATTTAGACGCTGTATTTCTGGAGATGCGAAATAATCATAGGGTGGAAAGACCCTTGTGTATGGGTCAGGAACTGTCTAATTAACGTTACCCTGACTATTCACTAAATACACACAACAATCCATGTTAGATCCAATTATTGAAATGGAACATCAAATTAAGAGACTCTAATTGCAGCATGAGTCTGACAAATTTTTGGGGCGCCATTTGTGAGTTTGAAATAAAATCATGTGTTGTACAATTGTGAGTCAAAAATAAAATCATGCATTAAAAAATTGTAACTCAAGAATGAAGTCATATGTTGTAAAATTGTAAGTCAAGAATGAAGTCATATGTTGTAAAATTGTGAGTCAAGAATAAAATCATGTGTTATAAAATTGTAACTCAAGAATGAAGTCATATGTTGTAAAATTGTGAGTCAAGAATAAAGTCATGTGTTATAAAATTGTAGATCAAGAATGAAGTCATATGTTGTAAAATTGAGAGTCAAGAATAAAATCATGTGTTATAAAATTGTAACTCGAGAATGAAGTCATATGTTGTAAAATTGAGAGTCAAGAATAAAATCATGTGTTATAAAATTGTAACTCGAGAATGAAGTCATATGTTGTAAAATTGTGAGTCAAGAATAAAATCATGTGTTATAAAATTGTAACTCGAGAATGAAGTCATATGTTGTAAAATTGTGAGTCAAAAATAAAATCATGTGTTATAAAATTGTAAATCAAGAATGAAGTCATATGTTGTAAAATTGTGAGTCAAGAATAAAATCATGTGTTATAAAATTGTAGGTCAAGAATGAAGTCATATGTTGTAAAATTGAGAGTCAAGAATAAAATCATGTGTTATAAAATTGTAACTCGAGAATGAAGTCATATGTTGTAAAATTGTGAGTCAAGAATAAAATCATGTGTTATAAAATTGTAACTCGAGAATGAAGTCATATGTTGTAAAATTGTAAGTCAAGAATAAAATCATGTGTTATAAAATTGTAACTCAAGAATAAAATCATATGTCATAAAATTGTGAGTCAAAAATCATGTATTATAAAATTTAAGTCAAGAATAAAATCATATGTTATAAAATTGTAAAAATATTTTATCTGAAAGTAGAAATTTCCCTTTCTGATAAACGTAATTATAAATAACTTCACGTTGTCTAAATATAAAATCGCTGCTATCTTAACTGTTTCAATAATCGTTTACCCCCTTCAAAGTTTACCTTATACAACCAGAAATAAATTCTTCATTGCTCATAAAAAAAAATTCTTCATTAAAACGCGATATTGGTCGAAGGTATCGGAAACGTTTAATTAGTGAGTATCGTTGTTTCGAAAAGCTGTGTCTATGGAAATATTGGTTACGCTTGAACGGTGTACGACAAACAGTACGAATAATTTCCCTTTTATATATTTCCCATCGATTTTGTATATTGCAGTCGTTGTTCCCGTAATAATTTCAAGTTAAACTTCTCGATATTTACACGCGTTTCCCGTTGACGGATCGAGAAATAATTTTGTGTACACTGCAAGAAGCGGGAGAAAAAGTTTTGCCTGTACAAACATTGCCTCCTAAGGGACAATTAGAACGGTCCATAACACGGCGGGATATTCGTATACCTTCGAGCTAATGTGCTTGCACGACTCCGATTACATTATACGAAGGGAAAGGGCTGAAATCAGATCACTGACACGTTATATATTATCACCGATGAATATTGCCTTCGATTATCCTAACCTTGTACTCAGATGACTTGCAATGAGGATCTCTTTTTTAACAGAGTTTATTTAACTTATACAAAAATTTGCATCTTGAAATTTTTGTCTAGGTCTAATACTTCCTGAGATATTTGTGAAAATAGCATTCTCAACCCCAACTTTAAGAAATTCTCAAATTCTCAAATACTCAAATTTTGAAATTCTCAAATTCTGAAATTTTCAAATACTCAAATTCTCAAATTTTCAAATACTCAAATTCTCAAGATCTCAAAATCGCAAATACTCAAATTCTCAAATTCTCAAATACTCAAATTCTCAAGATCTCAAAATTGCAAATACTCAAATTCTCAAATTCTGAAAATCGCAAATACTCAAATTCTCAAATTTTCAAATTTTCAAATTTTCAAATTCTCAAATTTTCAAGTACCCTAATTCTCAAATTTTCAAATTTTCAGATTTTCAAATGCTCAAATTCTCAAATTTTCAAGATCTCAAATTCGCAAATACTCAAATCTCTAAATTTACAAATTTTCAGAATCCAAATTCTCGAATTCCCAAATACTTAAATTTAACAAATTTTTAGATTTCCAAGTTCACAAAGGTCTAAATTCCAAATTTATAAATTTACAAATTTACAAATTCTCAAATTTACAAATTCTTAAACCTCTAAATTGACAAATTTCTAAATCTGCAAATCCCCAAATCCCCAAATTTACAAATTTTCAAATTCATAGATTCATAAATTTACATATTTGGGAATTTGTGTATAGGAAAATTGTGTGTTCCTGAACTGAGTAAATTTCCAGATTTCAAAATTAAAAAATTTTCAAATCCTTAAATTTACTAACTTTTAGATTTCTAAATGACTAAATTCCAAAATCTTTACACTGAACAAATTTCCAAAATCTTAAATTCCCAAATGCATAAAATCTCAAATTTCTGAGTTGTCAAATTCACAAATTTCAAGATTTCTAAACTCTCAAATTCCCAAATCTCTAATTCTTACAAAGTTGCAGATCTCCAAATTATCAAATTCTCAAATTCCCAAATCTCCAAATTCACAAATTTCAAGGTTTCTAAATTCTCAAATTCCCAAATCTCCAAATTCACAAATTTCAAGGTTTCTAAATTCTCAAATTCCCAAATCTCTAATTCTTACAAATTTTCAGATTTCCAAATTCTGAATATCTCACACTTCCAAATCTCCAAATTCACAAATTTCAAGATTTCTAAATTCTCAAATTCCCAAATCTCTAATTCTTACAAATTTGCAGATTTCCAAATTCTAAATTCTCAAACTCCAAAATCTCCAACTTCACAAGTTACCAGATCCTTCCCAAATCCCTAAATTTCCAAATTCCCAGATTTCCAATTCCTCAAATTCCCAAATTCCTAAATTTCCAAATTCTCAAATGTTAAGATCATATAGTGGAGACGACAACGAATTATTATAAGGACGTAAAGCCAAATAATATTCTAAAATTTATTAAAATAAAATTACAAGAAACAGATATTTATCACACGATGGCAACGACACAATAAATTGAACAAAACAGATATTAAGGACGGTGTTCACGTTTTATATAAACCAATGACTGAGTAGTCTTTTATCAATCGATTACTTTATAAATCGAATAATGATTTACGTCGATAATTTGGTATATTCTCAACATCAAATTCCCAAATCCCAGTTACAAAATACTGTATCCGCATACTTTTCCTTCTGCATATTTACCATTTTTCTGTTAGTATACTCTTGTCCCGCGTTCATTGCGTGAACTCACATGTACAAACGCACCCTCGCCATGATCAAATATTGATGTGATGCGAATGTGTTGGGCAGGGAGCCATCCTCTGATTACAATGCGAGATAGCGACAGGACTATTAGACCGTGTCTCGAGAGGAGAGGGTGGAAATGGAGAGAAACACGAAGGAAAACGGGGATGCCAATGGTTTTCACCTTGAAAATGGAGACACGCGGCAGGAAGCTCGTTAACATTTTTTCCCTCGGCTCTTTTCGAGCATCGTCTGTTTGCTTTCGATTGACGCTTTTTATTTTATTTCGTCCGAAGTCTCGTGGGGTTAGAAGTCTTTCTATGCAATCGAACATCTAAACAACATAATTTCCCTAATTCTTTATGGAAAAATAAGCATAGAAAAATTTCGACATAGTTTTCGAGGAAATCAAGCTTCAAAATTTGTTCCTGTACTGTTATGGCAATATCGAACGACATATATCGTTCAAATTTTTATAAATAAGTCTGCTATTCTGTAACCACTTGTAAAAGAAAATTTTCACAAAAAAATTCTACCCAATTCGAATTTGTACCAAAATTGATATTTCTCAATTTCAGGCAATATCGAGGTACCAGAGTGTTCGAGCTATATCGTTCAAAGATAAATTTTTACAAATAAATCTGGTATTCCGTACTCACTCGTAAAAGAAAATTTTCACAAAAAAATTCTACCCAAAATTTGTACCAAAATTGATCGTTCTCAATTTCAGGCAATATCGAGGAACCAGAGTGTTCGAGCTATATCGTTCAAAGATAAATTTTTACAAATAAATCTGGTATTCCGTACTCACTCGTAAAAGAAAATTTCCATAAGACAATTCTACCTAATATTTGTACCAAAATTGATCGTTCTCAATTTCAGGATCTCTCGTGAATTTCAGGCAATATCGAAGTACCAGAGTAAGGTCTAAAATTCGTATCAATTACCGAGCCTATCGATTCTCGATTAATCAGCATACGTAGAACCACGAGAGTGAATTGGCCGTCTCTTTTCCCCTGCGCCCCTTTTCGTTTCCTGTCGCTGTTGTTTCGCGACAAGTCCGGTACACAATCAAGACGAGCGGATAGTGTTTACGAAACGTCGTTTCACCGAGGACGGGCTAATGGCTTCAAGACATTAAGTTAATTGCTCGGCACATCGTACCTATGTACTCGCATTTGCGTGCACGACGAACCCATCTTTCTTTCCCTATCTGCCCTTCCGCGTCCCTTCCCACCTTTCTTCGGCCGTCACGTAATGTTCTCCGTAATGGAAGCATCGTAAAGGACATAAGTGCTTCCAGCGTGGATTTTTCGCGGAAAAGAGCCTCATCTTCCTCGTCAATATTCGATCCATTAAAGTCCAACTTTTCAGACAGTTCGTTGCACTCATCCCGGATGATTTCAATCCACGATATTGCCAATTGGAATTACAGAAAATATTTTTCTGCCCCTACACCGACGCTCTTTTCATCGAAAACGTCAGGCCACGGAGTCTGATTGGTGTTTGCATGAAAGTTTCAGCTCCTAAGGCTAATGGGATGTTTCAAAATATTGTTTTAAACGACTGAATTATAATATAAGTTCATATTGTGCCTGTCTGTAAATAATGTAGTTTAGTGATTTACATATGCGCGCGCTGAAGTAATGGCGGACCGTTGTAAGAGAAGAAAATGCGAAAATGTGATCACTTTTTATATTCATTTTAAGTTTATTTGCGATAATGTATTTCTACTAGAAATGTAGTCATTTTTGTTAAATGCCACTATTTATTTTTATAAATTTTTAGCAGTAGTAATTTTTGTCAATTGTCATTACTTATTCTAATAAATTTTTACTAATAGTAATTTTTGTCAAGTATCACTATTTTTATAAATTTTTAGCAATAGTAATTTTTGTCAATTGTCATGATTTATTCTAATAAATTACTAATAGTAATTTTTGGCAAGTGTCACTATTTTTATAAATTTTTAGCAATAGTAATTTTTGTCAAGAGTCATTATTTTTATAAATTTTTAGCAATAGTAATTTTGTCAATTGTCATTACTTATTCTAATAAATTTTTACTAATAGTAATTTTTGTCAAGTGTCACTATTTTTATAAATTTTTAGCAGTAGTAATTTTTGTCAATTGTCATGATTTATTCTAATAAATTACTAAGAGTAATTTTTGTCAAGTGTCACTATTTTTATAAATTTTCAGCAATAGTAATTTTTGTCAATTGTTATGACTTATTCTAATAAGTTTTTACTAATATTAATTTTTGTCAAGTGTCACTATTTTTATAAATTTTTAGCAGTAGTAATTTTTGTCAATTGTCATTATTTTTATAAATTTTTAGCAATAGTAATTTTGTCAATTGTCATTACTTATTCTAATAAATTTTTACTAATAGTAATTTTTGTCAAGTGTCACTATTTTTATAAATTTTTAGCAGTAGTAATTTTTGTCAATTGTCATGATTTATTCTAATAAATTATTAATAGTAATTTTTGTCAAGTGTCACTATTTCTATAAATTTTTAGCAATAGTAATTTTTAGCAATTGTCATTACTTATTCTAATAAATTTTTACTAATAGTAATTTTTGTCAAGTGTCACTATTTTTATAAATTTTTAGCAATAGTAATTTTTGTCAAGAGTCATTATTTTTATAAATTTTTAGCAATAGTAATTTTGTCAATTGTCATTACTTATTCTAATAAATTTTTACTAATAGTAATTTTTGTCAAGTGTCACTATTTTTATAAATTTTTAGCAGTAGTAATTTTTGTCAATTGTCATGATTTATTCTAATAAATTATTAATAGTAATTTTTGTCAAGTGTCACTATTTCTATAAATTTTTAGCAATAGTAATTTTTAGCAATTGTCATTACTTATTCTAATAAATTTTTACTAATAGTAATTTTTGTCAAGTGTCACTATTTTTATACATTTTTAGCAGTAGTAATTTTTGTCAATTGACATAACTTATTCTAATAAATTTTTACTAATAGTAATTTTTGTCAAGTATCACTATTTTTATAAATTTTTAGCAATAGTAATTTTTGTCAATTGTCATGATTTATTCTAATAAATTTTTACTAATAGTAATTTTTGTCAAGTGTCACTATTTTTATAAACTTTTAGCAGTAGTAATTTTTGTCAATTGTCATGACTTATTCTAATAAATTACTAATAGTAATTTTCGTCAAGTGTCACTATTTTTATAAATTTTCAGCAATAGTAATTTTTGTCAATTGTCATGATTTATTCTAATAAATTACTAATAGTAATTTTTGTCAAGAGTCACTATTTTTATAAATTTTTAGCAGTAGTAATTTTTGTCAATTGTCATTAGCTATAAGTTTAAATAAATATTTAATACATATCCTACAAAAGTGACAAAATATTGCTTCTGAGCTTCAAGTCTTTTTTTACACATTTTTAGCAAATGTTTACTACCCGTCTCTGACCAAAATAAAATATGATAAACAAAGGTAGTCGGATGCAATCCGCCATAGACCCTAAAAATCCCCAAAAATAATTCTCGTAGTCCCTAGACACTTAAGTACGAGTTATCTTCCACAACAAAGGTATATTCGTATTCAGCATGTTAAAATTAAAATAAAGAATATAAAATGCTAAAAAGATGGAGGAAGAGTAAAATCTTCTCGAAATGACAACACCGGGTCTTTGTGTTCGATTCGCATTCTTCGCAGTCATCGGCACAATCGTACGTTGTATATCGCAGAAATTCGAAATATCGTTCGAGCAGACGTTATCTTCCCTTTTTCCCCTGTTTCCTTTATTTCTGTCTGCGCCTTGAATCGAGACGAAGCGAAATTACGGCTTCGTACATGGAGGATACCGTTTAATGGATACTTCAATTAAAATTGGTCCAATCGGGGACGGGTTAATTAAAACGGTATTTACAAGAGACATGAAATTTAATGGAAAACTCTTCATTCATCCGCTATTGAAAGTCATAATGCCGATTATGTAACGGAGAAGCAGGAAAGAAGCAACGTGGCATTTATTAATTCGACGAAGACCGAGACGGAGCGGGTTAATCGTTATAGAAGAAACTGCTGACGAATTCACGAGCGAGCCTTATAAATATGGATGCCTTCGAGGAGCTATGCGGACCGCTGTTATAACTTAACCTAGAATTGTCGTGGAATTATTTCTCGCGAAGACCATCCAGCTAACCGTACATTTCCTACTTTCGAACAATTTTCTTTTTTTTTTTTAACGACGGAAGGAAAACGCTGTTCAATCGAATCGCTCGTAATGCATATTAAACGCGAACTACTGCTGTTCACCTCTCGTTAACAAAGATATTCGATCGCGGGGCTCTTCGATTCCCAGTCATTATATTTTGCTTTAAAATACGTTTTATTACATTTATCATTTTATGGTAATTCGAAAGTTTTAGTCGAATTTAAGCTTGTTAAAGGATGGATGTAATTCTGTGAAAATTATACTTTTTGTTATTTTAAGATATTTGTTATATTTTCTTGTATTTATTAGTGTAAGGTTGTTATTAATGTTTATAGTATTTAGTGATATTTATCGTTTTAAGGTTAAGTAATATTTAGTGTTTATTTATCATTTTAAGGTTAAGTTATATTTAGTGGTATTTATCATTTTAAGGTTAAATAATATTTAATGATGCTTATCATTTTAAGATTAAGTAATATTTAGTGTTTATTTATGATTTTAAGGTTAAATTATATTTAGTGATATTTGTCATTTTAAGTTTAAACGACTATAACAATCAAATTGAAATTTGTTAATGAATGATAAATATAAAAATGATATGACATTATCAAAATTGTTATTTGATATTTTCATTATTTTAAGATCATTTCCAATTAACATTTATCATTTTAAGATAGTTCTTAACCATGTCTATCAAATTACAGCTTATGAATAATTGATAAAAGTGTAGGTGGTATGATGTTACAAAAAAATAATAATAATTCTAATTAATTTAAGGTAATTCTTAATATTTTTTCACATGAACAATTTACACTTAAATTTTATAATAAATGTCATAATATACCTAATACCATGTAACTAATATTTTACAATAAATGATCTACCTATATATAATTTATTTTATAATAAATGTTACCATGTAATATAATTTGTTTCACAATGACGTATCTAGTATACAATTTATTTTACAATAACAATGTAACTACCAGAATAAACATTACAAAATATTCGAGAATCGATATATTTTTACACGTGTCTTTTCCCTTAAAAGGAACAGAAATAAAATGAGCACTGTATTGTACAGAATGAAAAGAGAGACGGTACTTTCGTCGCTGATTTTTCCTACCCGTCGAACCGTCTATGTGTATTTACATAAAAGGGTGAGTCGTTGGAATTTTTAAATCAAATTCCTTATCGGACAAGCACGAGTTCGGGCAAAGGAGCGGGTATGGGGGTGTAGCTGGAACAGGACGTGGGGTTGATGGTGCGAAAAAGGTGAGTTTGTATCCACGAACAGGAAGAGGTAACGAGCTCGTTCCTTCTTCATCAGTTCTCCTAAAATACTTGCGACCCCCTCACAACTGTCTTTCTGCCTCTCCTTTTAATTCCTTTTGACTGTTTTCCTTTCTTCTTATTATTTTAAGATCAACGTTTTTGTATTCGGTCAAATTATGTACAAGGAAATTTATTACTCTGTTTATATCTGCTGTTTATATTTATTCATTCGTGTTAAGATCAAAAATACTTTTGTTAACCCCTTGCACTATGATTTATTTGTAAGGTGCGTCAGTCAGAACTAACCAATCGCAGCTACAATATTAAAACAGACAAAGAAAGTTGAAATGTTATGTCACTCCTGTATTCAGAAATTCTTGACTATGCAAATTATAACTGGACTTGGACACCAGATTGAAGTGTATTCAAAATTCGAGTAAGATTTGTCACAATTGAAGTGCGAGTGCGTCACGAGTCAGACTCGTCAAAATAGTGCAAGGGGTTAAAAATTAATATATTTTATGTACAACGATAAAAATTATTTCACAATTTTGTAAAAATAATTCCTGTAACATGAAGTCTGATGTTCCAAGGCTCACCTACGTTGTTTCTATCTAAAGTTTGAAATGTGAGAATTAATACATATTAATTTTATTACAGGGTTTAGATACAGTATCGCATTGTGGATAATAAAACGTTAAAATTATATAAAATGACAGCAAAGTGTACGAAAGTACGATCTTATCGATTTAAAAATTGAAAAAAGATTGATGAGTCATTTAAACATTTGAGTCCAAAGAATATTCCTTATAAAAAATTCTGTAAAGCTATATAATTTATTTGTATACAATATTACATAATTTTAATTCCATAAATTGCGTATAATCTTTACAATAAGCATATCTGCTCGGAAATCGACTTTCCCTCATTTCGAGGAGGAGCAGATTCGAGATTGCCGCCATTTCCCAGTGGAGCACCTTTGATAAGAAAGCCTCGAAGATTTATGTCTTCGGTAACCCCTCCTTCTGCTTTTAGTCCCTCCCTCTTCAATCTTGTATTCTCCTATCATTTTTACTTGCGTACATTTATTGTATCGATAGTTCTATACCAAAAGGTTAATTTCACAGCAACAAATAAAACTTAACCCCTTGCACTATGACCTATTTGTCAGGTGCGTCAGAACTAAACACAGCTACAATATTAAAACAGACAAAGAATGTTATGTCAATTTGGTATCAATCGTTGACTACGCAAATAATTAAACTTGAACTCCAAATTGCAGCATATTCAAAATTCGAGTAAAATTGATCCCAACCGAAGTACCAGTGCGTCAGACTCGTCAAAATAGTGCAAGGGGTTTCACAAATTCCAAACAAACTATTCGGTAACAATTCGGTAAAAATCTAAATAAAAACGTAGAATGTAGGTAAAAATCTAGATAAAAACGTAGAATCTAGGTAAAAAGCTAGGTAGAAAGTTGAATACCTAGAAGAGTATACCGAAGTTGATTTCATCCCCGCTGCCAGGGAACATCGTTAAACTGGCATTAATGTTCCCCGATCGGCATTTTCCTTTTTCTTCGTTCCCAATCATCGGTATGGTGACACGAACTTTTCCGTAGGCGTAACAGTCGCTATATAATGTATTCGCATGCATATAGTGGCTGATCGTTAACGTGGTAGTCGGTCGTTCCTTGAAGGGCTGTCAGGTGAGAGAGAGCCCTCGAGCGTAGGGAAATAGGAGTGCTATCGGGGTGAGAAAGGCGTGATGAGAGGGTGGTGGAGAAGGTCGATGTGAGAAAGTGGAAAGAGAAAGAGGGACTGTCAGTGAAAAAGGGAGAGAGGTGGTTAGAGAGGGGTGGGCTCTCGGCTTTCGCGAGTATTATCTTGTCAGCGCGGATAACGACACCTCGGCGTCGTTCTACAGCCCTCATCAATTATAAATCCCGGCTACCTCTTACTACCAATCGCGATATCCCTATCTAGGGGCCCGCAATCGCAGATCGAGACGTCTCATTATCTTGCTAGTCGGCCATTGCGGTTTCGTCACACGCCCCCCTTGTTGGAAACAGGTTGGAAGACCAATCGTGTGTATCGTCACCTTCAGACACTTTATACTCGCCCATCGAGGGCGATTGTGACGATTAATAAGGTCGTTAAATTCATCGCTACGTGGCTTTTTCTCGCGGATTGTGGAAGAATTCGAAGTACACTTCCTCAATTTTGAAGCTCTCACGACTTCCTTGTATCTTCTATAATCGTACACACCGTTTACTGTCTTAATTAATTTGATGTAACACGGTTTTTTGCACGTTGATTAAATGAAGGAAATATAAATTACCCCGCATTTTTCGTTCCGCATCAAACTTTATTTGAACATAATGCAAAATTGCAAGAAAGTGAATTTGTTTTAATAAAAGCATGTTACGTTTTCATCGATGCACCGGAAAGGGACTCGTCAGAGGCATCGAACATCTTGCGTTTTTCGTTCCGCATCAAGTTTTACGCTAACGAGACGGCAAAGGCCGCGGAATCGCCTGAAAATGTAAAGCTTTTGGCTATCAGGGGCTAACGATCCCGTCATTAAGAAAGTTAAAATGAATGGGCTTTGTCGGCGTCTCAAACGCAACGATTTTCCTTTATCGCGAGGAATTCTTCGGCCCTTCTGTCCATCTTTCTTTGGGTAGGTGCACCGGGTCCACCCCTGATGGACAAAGGGTGTTTCACATAATGAAGGGTTCTGGTTCGTCAAATAAAGAGTCGGTGTCGTTGCGTCTGCACTTTTCAGTTCTTTCTTTTTTTCGGGGGAAATTTTCCTGTCAGTGTCCCTCGCAAAGAGCTCCACCGGAAATGATCCTCCTGCCGAATGCCATAGGACACACCGGGATCTTAGTTTTAATGATTATAACGTTCTCTTTGTTTCTTGAAGAAAGCTTCCTTTCGTGTGGCATTCAATCAATGACAGTGCAAGTGGAAACCACGTTTTTAGATAGTTTTTATTTTTTTTATTATAAACGCTTTCTATAAATGTTTAAAACATAGTACCGCTGGAGTTCTCAATTCAAAGTTTGAGGTTTCCTAATTCAAACGTTCTTTTGCATGAGAAAATTTAGATTTATTCATTCATACATTTGATTTATTCGTACATTTGAAATCTTATTTTATTTGCTGCTTGACTTTGTTTGGTTAGCTCTATTTTCCGCCATTTTGAAAATTATAATGAATATAATATAAGCGAATACAATAAAAATTAATGAAATTTAAACTAACTATAAACACTGATGATTTTGTTGCAAGAAATAATTATTTTATGACGAATTTTAAATAAAATAAATTATTAACTTTGTCAAGTTAAACCTTGAAAATTATTGTATAGAATTGAAAAATATTTTATAAGTCAAGAACATTCTGTACTACGATGAAACTTGATAACTTAATAATTAATAAATGAAAAATACTGCTATATACTATAGAATAATATAATATATATATTTTAGAATATTTTTTGCAAATTTGCTAAAATCAAATTTAATAATTTCTATATTTAATAATGTTCGACATTATTATTGTATTATAAATAATGCAATAAATTATTTAAAAATTTATTTGAAATGTTTTATTGTAGGTGTTTCAACCTATTTTTTCAAACAACATATTGGACACATAATAATAATGTTTTACTCAAGAATAAATTTGTTCATTAATTAGAGGTGAACACAATTTTGTAAAATTTAAACATCTGTCATAGTTTCATTATTTTTTAATATTTCTAATAACGGAGGTTATTAATTTGAAAATACATGATGATTTAGGTGTATATAATTGTAAAGGAGAAATTAAATGAATTGATAATAAATAAATGAGTACTTGTTAAATTGAAATACCATTGCAGTAGGACACCGATGTGACACAGTTGTACGCTGGGTTGCCTAACCCTAGGAGTTAGCATTATGCATATTAGGGTCGCTTAACCCTTTAAAGGGGTCCTTCGTCCTTTCATTCGTCAGAGAATGGCTGGTTGCTCAATTTAAGGTGCAAATCTACCATTAAATGTATCGCAATTTGTCAGACATTAAATCTTTACAGTAATTTAAATGCCCATACAAACCAAAATTAATTTATTTAAAAATCAGTTAATAACAAAATTTTTAGTGACAGTACTCTTCTGTTAAAAGCAAACTGTACTAAACTATTTCTTCGAATTTTATCAGTTTAATTAAAAATAAAAATTACCCATATTCACTAAATTTTAATTACAATAAAAATAAAATTCAATAATTCTTTCAATATTATTCTACAAAATTATTTATTAATATTTAATGAATAATCTTCAATCAAAATAATCATTTAAATCAGCAACCTTTTTTTGAATTATTTGATCTACTTACAATATAATATTGTTTTGAATTAACACAGACAGTAAACAGTAATGAAAAATCGAATAAAAAATTAAAGAAATAATTGAGCAATAATTTTAGAATTTTCCCATTATTAGGAACACTTGCGACTGAAAGTTGGGGGTTGAAGAGAACACGCATTTGCCATAATACCATCTATGGCCACGTGTGTCGCTGCTGTTGAAAAAAAAGTTACCCCTGACGAAAGAATTCTACCGCATCGATACGATGGCGGGTCGAAAAGGGTAAGCTGTTTTATCGACCCCGAATTTCTCTTTGCTAGTGTCATTTGCAATTTCACCACTAGATCGATCTGATATGCCCACAAAATTCACGGTAGTCCTATATTTTACGCTTGTTAATTTTCTCATTTTTATTTCGTTCAACTCAATTTGTAAAGAATAACGTTCAAATACGGTACTCTGATTGTTGATTTTAATTAGAGTGTAATTAAAGTCGTTTCAACTCTCGGTCCTATACAGCTCTTCGTCGAGAAGATTAATTAAATTTCACGGGAGGTCATTAAGTATTCTGCCCTTTGCTCCCTGTGGTAGGTCTGAGGCTGTTAAAAGATTAAATCTTAATGGACTGTGAAGTAAATCTGTTTGAAATCACGTCGTAACAAATTTATTACTGATTTATAGGACTATTCAAATTATTCGGCATCTTAAGTTTCTAATTTTAGATATATTTATTGGAAAAAGTAAGTATGTGGGAGATTCAAATTTTTTGGAAAGTTTTGTAGATCAAAAATTCATAAGAGAACAGACTTAGATTTATAGTTGCAGTTATTAATTTAGGTGTATTTTACTTGGAATTTTGAGCCAAGAAAAAAAATACGGATGAATTCGATGAAAATTTATTGAAAAAATATCTGAGAAACTTACATAATATAGAAATAATATAAAAATGTAAAAATGAGGGACCATATAAAAATGAAAGTGTTAATACAAAAATTTTTAAAATTGCTACAGTAATATTGTAGACCTATATTGTAAAAATTGTAGTAAAAATTGATAAAAGTTTAATATAATATTTTAAACATAACTTTAAGTCATAGTTGATTGGAAAATGATTCATACTCTTTCAATTCAGTTTTGAACAGTAGATGGTGTGGTAGTCTCAAATGTGGTGTATAGTCAAACATGATTGAATATCTTTTCTTGTTATAGGGGTAAAAATATTCATCGATAAATGCAAGTAATTACTGACTTAATATACAAAGAACGGCATTTATAAACAATATCAACAATATCTTACATTATGAAGCAGTTCCTTAAACTGTTAAAAAAGAAAAACGAAATGACAAGGGACCGCTTTGCTCTTTAATATCACGCACCAGATATTCCAGTTCTGCCTGTGTTTACTAGAATGTTCTATAAATAAAAATAAGAAAAACTGTTCACATGAATGCATTATTAAAAATATATAAAAGTCAACTATTCACATGTATCATGAAGGAAGCTATTCCACTATTATTTTGCACATATCTCATAACCTTCAAATTTATCATTTCTATCAATACAATATGCTGCTCAAATACGAAACTTATTATACGTGGCACCGAAAGACAAAATAGTCCAAATTTTGTTCTCGTTATAACTTTTTAGCAGAGCGTTTCGTACGTTAATATAACATCTCATTTATGTTGTAAAATTCGTCGGTAAAAAAGTGGGATACGTATAAAACTTTCGTACATTAACTTGTTGCATTTATTTTTCAGATACGGCAATGTACGGTGGTGCGTTATAGATTGTAGAAAAGTGTGTACACGAACGCACTTGTCCGTGTCCGCTCTCCACGGATGTATTACCGCGGAGCAGAAATATCTCGAGCGTGTAATAAAGCACCGAGAAAAATGTCGAAACTCGAAACCGAGACGAAGCGCGAGGTGCATAATGTACGAGTATCATACGTCACAATCAACTGCACGCGGCGCCAAACGCTTATTCCTCCGATGGCGCTGCCACGCTATGAAATTACACCAACTTGACTTACGTTCGCGAACGACACCCTGACGTAGTCTAAACTCGGTTTCACCGGGTAAAAATAATTTTCTCGTATATTTAATGCCATATTTACGTCCATTGCAGCACGGCTCGCGATCCGCGTTTCTCGGTAATGAAGATTTCCTGAGGGGTTAACGAGAACACGGGGAGAACACTCGCGGTGATATACTGAGGGTACTCAAGTCGTCAGGTTCAACTTGTTAGGGTAAAGATTCGATATAAGTTCAGATAAAAAGATTCGCTTCTTTCGAGACTTTACTATAATACATTTTTAATCAGATTCGACACGTCATACAAGTCTATGATTTTAGCTGTCACATGTGTCACGTGGTTATCCGAATAGCGCCGAAGAAAAACGAAGTTACTCGATGTATCATTACTCGCTCGTTTACCGTACATTTTTCAGTATAGCCTTTTCTATATTTCTACATTCCTAAATTTGAAAATTGTATACTTCTAAATTTCTAAACTTCAACGTTTATAAATTTAAAGACAAATGTATAAAAATGAAGAAATTTCAAATTTATATATTTCCAAATTTCTAAATCTCCAAACAAATCTGCACTTAATCATTTCATTATTTCTTCAGCACACCCATCACTTATCACAAGTACATCTTTCCTTGCCCTACAAATTTTATTTCCCTCAAATAAAACTGTCTGTTTTTTTACCATACACTCGAAACGAAAGCTTGTCTCTCTACCAAGAAACTATTCAATCCACGCTCCGAAACAATAATATCCATCGGTATGCATCAAGAATTTCAATACACCGTGTCATTGTTACCAGCGGTCTCAGTTTCCTCCAAATGTCAGTCACCATACTCGGAATTCCTGGCAAAAAAGTGTTTCTCGTTACCGTGGAACTAATACATCGTGCACCGTGCAGAACATTTTCTCCATCAAATAAATTCGCCTGTATCGCTAGCGCAGCTTAACGTACATACACAGATGCCAAGGTAAACAAGAAAACCGATCTCGAGGCTGGCTCGGCACGACTTTGCGGCTCGTGGCTCGTTGTTCGAGCTTCTCTGGCCGCGGAGTTTGCTTTTGTACGTCGAATATCCGGTGAAACGAACCGGCTGCTAATTCGATCGGACAGCAGCATCGCAGGTACACTCGGATGCAACGTTTCTTTTCGATAACGATACATGTGCGAAATTTGCTACTTTTTCATTTTCATATTTCTAAATTTCTGCATTTCTAAATTTCTAATTTCTAAATTTTTAGATATCTAAATTTTTAGATATCTAAATTTTTAGATTTCTAAATTTCTGCATTTCTAAATTTCTAGATTTCTAAATTTCTAGATATCTAAATTTTTAGATTTCTAAATATCTAAATTTCTAAATTTTTAAACTAAATTTCTAAATTTCTAGATTTCTAAATTTCTAGATTTCTAAGTTTCTAAATTTCTAAATTTCTAGATTTCTAAATTTCTAGATTTCTAAGTTTCTAAATTTCTAAATTTCTAAATTACTAAATTTCTAGATTTCTAAATTCCTAAATTTCTGGATTTCTAAATTTCTAAGTTTCTAAATTTCTAAATTTCTAAATTTCTGGATTTCTGAATTTCTGAATTTCTGAATTTCTGAATTTTCAGATGTCCAAATCTCTAAATCCCCGAATTTACAAATATTCTAATTTTGACTTAAAATTCCTTAAATCCCCAAATTTTGTAATTCTCGAATTTCTACACTTTTAAATACCCAAATTCCCATATTTTCTCACCCCAAATTCTTACATAGTACTCCAACTCCTAAAAAATTCAAATCTCTAGGTTTCTAAATGTCCAGACAACCAATTTCAAAATTCCCTAGATCCCCACACTCTTAGATTCCCAAATTCCTATAATCTTCAATTCCTAGGTCCAGAAATCTCTAGATTTCCATGTCCTCAGTGCCCCAAATTTCTAGATTTCCATATCTCTAGATATCCCTGGAACCCTAATTTTCTAAACCCCCAAATGATTCTCCAATTTCTATGTCCCCAAATTTCTACGCTCTGATATTAGTGGATCCTCCAATTCCAAAATCCCCAAATCGGTTCCCCAAATTCCTTAATTCTCAAATCCTAAATTCCCCAAATTCCTACCTCCCTTCTCAACGCGTCAAACGTTCCCTTAGAAAGCAATCTATACGTGTTATCCGTATCGGTCGCAAGAGCGGGCATCTTTTATTTTCTTCCGTCACGCGCTTCGATCTTGTAAGTATAGTTCACGTAATCACCCGTTGCCATAAACGAGTGTGAAAGTGCTCATGAGAGTGTTGTAATTATCCAAACGATAACATCTATCTAAAGATATAATCTTATCCAAGGTCTTGTATTTATACATACGTATACATGATTAACGTTTCTTCCCTACTATAGTAATTTAAACCTTAATACCTTCAGATACTTACGTTCGAGTAATTGGCAAAAATCACCAATATTAGGAGATGGAAAACTGCACTTATATAAAAAAACTTCCATTATAGAAAATGGTAATTTTTACAGAAAATAAGGGTGGTTTAGATCAGAAGAAAAGACACAGAGAAATAGAAATTCCGCCATCACTCCTCCATCATGCGCATTATTCAATATTTTGCATATTACAGACCCTGGCCTGTAAATTTTTAGCATTTTTTACGTTTTTAAAATTAAAAGTACAAATGATGTAATTTATTAGCTACACATGATACACTACTGTACATAACATTATTAACCCCTTAGCCTATAACATCGAGTCAGACTCGCGACGCACGTTACAGTTCAAATGTAACAAAACTAAATCGTATTTGCAGAAAAATGGAGTTTTGAGTACGATACCAATTGCAGTTTGTATAATTAAAGATCGCTAAATCCAAAATATACCTAACATTTCAACATTCTTTATTTACTTTAACGCCGCAGTGATAATTAGGCAGCTCTGACTAACGCACCTGCCGAAAATTTTGTAGGCAAACTAACACATGTTAATATCCTGTATTTCCACCCTTTGCTGTGGTAGCTTGTATCCGGCTCATACATTGATCATATGCTTTATATCTCCGTTATTTTCCCAAATATCTGTAATTCTTTTCAACTCAGATAATGTGGGAGAGTTGTAATCTAGTCTTTTGAGTAGGCAGACATTTTCTATAGCTTTCAAATTTCACCTCTATCGATACTCCTAACGTAAATGCACAGCCCTTAATCGCTCATCACTCAATTTACCACAATAATAATTGCTATGTATATATCGTTATCAACGTATTTAGTACCAATTTTGACCCAAGAGAACTTTCCATATATGACATAATTATAGCCATAAAAGTGAAACTTTCGTACGTGGTCCTAATGGCCGGGACTGTATAATTTTCTGTAATTTCGTTTATCTTCTTGTCCGACATTTTTAGTTAACGTAATCGTACGCGAGACCCCGTTATACAAACTAACCGTTTGAATTATAATACCGTGTCATACTCTTGACGCACATTACAGTTCAGTTACAACAAATGTTAGCAGCTCGATTAAGTCTGAAGTTTAATACCAATAATTTGCATAATCAAGGATCTTTAAATCCAAAAACATTTCATCTTTCTTATTTGTCTTAACATTGTAGTAATAATTAGCTCTGACTGATGCAACTGTCGAATCATATGTCAACTACTTGCACTATTTTGACGAGTTTGACTCGTGACGCACTCGTGATACGCTCGTGACGCACTCATGACGCACTCGTGATATGCTCGTGACGCACTCATGACGCACTCGTGATACGCTCACCATATCGCTCTCAACGTATTTAATAATAATTTTGCATGGCCTAAGACAATTTTCCATATCTGATATAATTATGGACATAAGAGTGAAATTTTCATGCGTGGTCGTAATTCGATGACTGTATTACCTGTTATTCTTCTATACTATTAGTGTTACTCTAGTACTTAAAAATCAACGAGCGTGTTCCCCTTCGTTGGTACATTTTCCGTAGGTAAGATTTGCTGTTGACTGTACATATCGCGTTTGTAGCCGGTTACGTCGACGCGCCCATTCTCGAGCGCATCCGGAGGCAACCCTATCTGGCTTCTGTCTCGTTTCTTCAACGTTTAAAAGCTTCTCTACCTGACCTTACACTCTCGTGTAGAACCCTCTCTGTTTTTCCGACGCGATGAAAACGCGGTCACAATGCGGAATCCCGGCTTTATTCGTCCTTGCGAGCATAATACGATCGCTCCGTGCGGTTAGCCTAACCGCTGCTACCCGCTTTCTCCTTTCTTCGTCGCTCTTCTTCTCTTCTCTGTGTATACATATATTACCTTTTTTTTCGACGGCGAACCATGCGTGAGTTATTAGCATATGGTATCATATTTTTGATGCACCGGTCAGATAATGTTGCCCCGACGATCATTCGAGCGCTTTATTGACCCGATCCAACGCGTTCTCCGCTGAGCGAGTCTCATTGTTCATAATCGAGGTTCTCAACCTGATGGCGAAAATATGGGTGAAAGTTTTCGTTGAATATGTTTTTGGGAAAGAAAAGAGAGGCAAGTTGTTACGGGGGTCGATGTGGAGCAATTATTCAGAAAATTAGATTTGAGGTTTAAAACTTTCCACGTTTTCTATGTTTGAGGATTAAAACTTTATGTATTTTCTATGCTTCAGAATTAAAAACTGTATTTCCTTGGTAATAAAAAATCCATATATCTCTATGCTTGAGAAGTAAAAATTAATATTTACATAATATTATTAATGAAAAGTGCAGAAAAGTTTCATAGTGAGATTCTTATGGAACACCTCAAGTAAAGGGATGTTCCTCAAATATGAACCTATATAAAATTATATAACCACTAAAAATTGTTAGGTCACCTACGACCAATAAGTAATGTCTATTGATCAATATTTATGTACATAATATCACTTATAAAAAAATACAGAAAAAATTTATGGTGAGATCCTTGTTACACCTCAAGTAACACTAAAGGGATGTTCCTCAAATATGAACCCACATAAAATGATATAACTCCACTAAAAATTGTTAGGTCACCTATGACCAATAAGTAATGTCTTTGATCACTATTTACATAATATCACTTATAAAAAAATACAGAAAAAATTTATAGTGAAATCTTTGTTACACCTCAAGTAACACTAAAGGGATGTTCCTCAAATATGAACCTACATAAAATTATATAACTCCGCTAAAAATTGTTAGGTCACCTACGATACGCAATGTCTATTGATCAATATTTAAATAGTATCACTAATAAAAAATACAGAAAAGAACAGGGTGATATGTTGAACTCCTGAAGTAAGAAAGGGATGTTTCTCAAATCTTATAAACCTACATAAGATTTATGGTACTAGGATTTGTAGTTGAGTCTGATCAGCTTTTTCTGAAAGATGTAACTCCTAAAATAGTGATTTATAGTGTTCGATACTTACCATAGAAAGGGTACGTCAGTGATGGTGCGGACCGAAAGAAGAAATTCGATTGATCGGTAAAACAAGCAACGAACAAACAGGGTCAGTGGAATAGGAATGGCCATTGGCTTTGTGCTACGAGTTTGTCGATTGATCGACAGCAGCCCCAAACCCATCAATTGGTCGAATTCGTCCCCCTCTGACGAACGGGGTGGACGCATTTCGATTTCCACCCCCTGCGTGCGAGGGTGCGTTTGTCATCAAACGGCTCGGCCATGCTTGAAATTTCGTACGATACAGCCATGGAATATCGATATTCCCTGCCAGCATTCTCGGATTCCTCAAGGACGACATCAAAGAACGTTATTCGCTACGGATTACATTTACAGAAGAATGTACTCACGATATCCTTGGAAAAACGCAATTCTACATTTTTATCATCTGTAAGGTCGTGTAGTAAAAATTTGTATAAAATTATTTTTATTATACAATTATTTTAGTTCTTAAGGGGTTAAGATAATTTTGTTGATTGATATATAACTATCAATTTTTTTAATTCTTATATTTGTAGAGTTTTCATTTTTATTGAATTAAAAGTGAAACTGAATTTTTTTATTTTCAAATCGATACATTTTTGTATGTCCTCAAATTTGAAACTGTTGAATTTGAAAATTTTTTAATTCTGTAATTTTCAAATTTATAGATTTTCAAATTTTCAAATATAGAATTCCTCAAATTTCCAAATATAGAAATCCCTGTTCCTAAATTTCAAAATTTTCAAACTTAAAAATAGCAAAATTCTTAAATTTCCAAATTTTTATATATAGAAATCTTCGAGTTCCTAAATCTCCAAATTCGCTAATCTAGAATTCTCCCAATTCATAAATTTCCATATTTCTAAATCATCAAATTTTTAATTTTCTAATTTTCCTTGTTACAAAATTCACAAATTCTCAAATCTGCAAGTTTTCAAAAACACAAATTTCTAATTTTTTAACTGATCAAGTTCATAATTTAATAAATTTACTAATATTTATTAATAATTTACTAATTCCCAAATTACAAATTTCCAGATTTATTAATATTTAGAACTTAAAATTTGCAAATTCTCAAATGTTCAAATTGCCACACTTCAAAATCCTCAATTCCCCAAATATTTATATTCTTAAATTAAAAAATTTCAAAATTCTAAAATCTACAAGTTTCAACAGCCTTAAATTCTCAAGTTCCTAAATTTCTAAATGCCCAAATTCCCAATTTCCCAAATTCCATAATCCCTAAATTCACAAAACTCGAATTCCATAATATTTAATTTTGCAAATACTCAGATTCCTAAATTCGCAAATTTCCCAATTCGCAAATTTCCCAATTCGCAAATTTCCCAATTCCCAAATTGCCCAATTCGCAAATTTCCCAATTCCCAAATTTCCCAATTCCCAAATTTCCCAATTCCCAAATTTCCCAATTCCCAAATTTCCCAATTCCCAAATTTCCCAATTCCCAAATTTCCCAATTCCCAAATTTCCCAATTACCAAATTTCCCAATTACCAAATTTCCCAATTCGCAAATTTCCCAATTTCCAAATTTCCCAATTCCCAAATTTCCCAATTACCAAATTTCCCAATTCGCAAATTTCCCAATTCGCAAATTTTCCAATTTCCAAATTTCCCAATTCCCAAATTTCCCAATTCCCAAGTTCCTAAATTTCTAAATGCATAATTCCTAAATTTTCAAAATCCCAAATTCCTAAATTCCCAAATTCCCAAATTTCCCAATTCCCAAGTCTCCAAGTTCTCAAATTCCCAAAGTCTCGTAATACTCGTATAACTTGAAATTATGTAATAAATATAACAAATATGAAAATTTGACGCGTCCCATTCAAGTAATTACAAAAATTCGAATTTGTCCAAAAGTCTAAATGATCGATCGCCTTATGAGCACTCCGAGCGCCGAATCTCGTAAATACCGAAACGTCCAAACATACGTATTCCAACCTTAAGTACCCCTGTCCCAGCACAAAAGGTAAGAGTGACTTTCAATTACCCGATTTCCGATCGCGATCCAGCTACATCCTTGCCAATAAAGTAAGACTTAAGAGTTCTAAAGCAGGGAAATCGGTGCTGTTCTCTGGTTCCGTGGCGGGAAAAGACTTGCACGAAATTGGCCTGAACGTCACCGAAAGAAGATTAGCGAAACTCGCGAAGGTGAGTCCTTCTCCGGCGAAGAATCTATGCCAACATAGCGCATCGTGATTCTGGTTTCGAGAGAATCAGCCTTCATCTCGTTCTGTCTCTCTCCGTTCCACCCTCGTAGAAAATAAATCTTCGGCCCGGGGCTCTACATCACCGGTTGGCAAGCAATTTGGGCCCCGACGATAACTCATACATGCATCGATAGCACCTCATCCCCTCTTTCTCTCGATGCCGCTGTCTGTGTGCCGGTTGCTGTGCCTGTATACGCATAATGTATTATACACGTACGTATAGAAGAGCGAGTAAACCGATGGAGAAGATGCACGATGATTCGGCTGGTAGGAGATCTTAAGAGCGAAAACGAGACGAGAGTAGAGCGGTACAGAGGCAGAACGAAGATGAGCACTCGATGAATGGTGATAGCGGGGAAGAATAAGCCGATGGAGGGAAAGATCACTGCCAATTTTTGCGCTGGCCTCGATTTTCAAACGTGTCCAATCGATTCCGCGAATATTGATGACGATCGGAGGGGTTATTCTGCCATGGTACTTGAACGCAACCTATCACGGAACTGATTTATTCCTCTTTTCGGGAATTTTACCTTTTCATTTTTTAGCTTGTTTATGTGGTTAGGTAATTTTTATTCTTACGTCTTACGAAAGCATACAAATTTTTAATTACCAATTTTTCCGTTTTTTGGAAATATTTTTCAAGTCTCATTTGTATCCAATTGCTGTATTTGTGAATCACCATAATTTTATCTCTAAGTTGAAATTTTTAAACTTCCAAATTTAAAAATTACAAATGTTACAATTTTCTCAATTTTTACTATGATTTTATTGCTTATATATTCTAGTCTTAGTTTGAAAATATCAATTTCTGAAAATTAAGCAATTTTCGGAACTTTGTAATATTTTTCAAGTTCTAATTTTTGTATTCACAAATTCGTAAACTGTCAAATTACCGAATTCGTGAATCACCAAAATTTTATCCTTAAGTTTCGAAATTTTAAACTTTCAAATTTAAAAATTTTAGGATTTTATTGTTGATGTAAATTGTGCATGTAAATTGTTCTATACCAACTAAATATCACAGTTACTATTACACAGTCAACATCCCCGTGTTTTTCACGTTACGAAATTTACATTCGTATCACAGAAATATGAAATTGCAATGATTTATTAGTATAAAGACATACAAAATTATTACAATAATTTCTAAATGGAACACAGTGTTAACACTTACTGAAGACTATTAAAATATTATCTTAAATTATAATACAATAATTTTAATATATATGTCTACCCTTATAACTGTCGTCCTTTATAGCTCAAATCATTATACATATTAAATTATAATATAGTAATTTGAAGATACAAATGTCTATCGTTATACTATCATTTACAGTAGTTATAACACTCACCAAAGAATAATAAAATATTATCTGAAACTATAATATATAAATGTCTACCCTTATCACTGTTGTTCGTAGTTCAACCATATTACAACAAATTATAATATAGTAATTTGAAGATACAAATATTTATCGTTATAACCATTCACAATGCTATACTTAAAAAAAAAATATAAAAATATTATCTTAAATTATAATTTAGTATAATCACCGTTGTTCATAGTTCCACCATATTACAACAAATTATAATACAGTAACTTGAAGACACAACTACCATAATTTCCAATTCAATCATATTATTGAAATAGCAAATAAAAATAAAGACTTCCTATGAAAGAGTCTACATAGAATCTCATTTTCTTACGACAAAACCTGAAGAACATGCAGTCATCGTTCTTTCAATACGTTCAACATCCGCAAGCGTATTTCCGGATCTGATTTGTACGTTACGTAACCGCGATGGCTGGTTTCTTATGTAAGCCGAACAGTATATGTATAGGTAGTTTCGTGGATCTTTGCATATAATTAAAAGAGCATTGAATCGACCCCCATCGAACGTCTTTTCACCATGAAAAAGCAGGATGGGACCACGGTAGTAGGTTTGTTCGCATCCGAGTCAGGGGGACGACGTGCTCTTTTTTTTCAGGCTTCAGAAAAAGAGCTCTCCTTTGCTCGATGAAAAAAAGGGTTGAGGGCTCCTTTTGCTAACCGGCAGGTACATGCCTGTCACGTGTGCCAGAACATATGCATATTACCTGACAATGGCCCATCCGGAAGAGGGCAACCGAATTAGACCAGTGCCGTACAAAATTGGTTCCAAACAGAACGTACGCCTATTTCACATTTTATGAAACATTCGTTGGTAGATTCTGATTTAGAACACGTTTAGGAAACATCTTAGAAAACTTGGCTGTTGTAGAATTGTTACTGTAGATTAGTGGAATTTAAGAATTATCTATAAACATTGCTAGTGTATCGTTGTCTGTAAACATTGCTATTGTACAATTATTTATAAGTAACAGTAAAATTATTTATAAACACTGTTACTATAGATTAGTGGTAGTTAAGGAGAATTATCGACGAATATCGTTACTGTAGATTATCGGTATTTAAGAAGAATTATACAAAAATTTTTAAATTATAAAAATAAGTACCGCTAGAATTATCTGTAAATACTATTATAGTAAAATTATCTGTAAATATCGTAGAATTATCTATAATACGATATTGTGTAATATGAATTGTTTGATAAGAAATTTACAAAAGAAATATTTTTAAATTTTTAATCATTTAACTGCATTCGACGAGTATGTCAATGCAAAATTTTCCTTCGGTATGGTTAATATTAATTATTATCTCGAATGAAAATTTCTCGTTTTGCTTGACTTTTCATAAAATTCGTAAAATTATATTCCGCAATTATTTTGTTGAATATAATATGCGCAGTTGTTAAGTGTACGCAGTAATTATGCGCAATAGTGTTGTTACAATTTTAATTTAGTTTATTTATTATATTAATTTTACTGCGCATGTTTATCGTTTTTTGTTATCGACTGCGCATATGTTTACTGTTCAAGGACTCAATGAAGGTCATCTACGCTTGTGGTTATTGAATAATGTTAGTAATTAGTATGTAATGTATAATGTTATATTATATTACAATAATAGTTTAGTAATTTTAGTAATAATTACTTAGTAATTTTATAATAATATGATATATTAATGTAACATAATAACATAATGATCTAATATAATAATATACTACGATAATATAATATAATGATACAATATCACAATATACTGTGAGAATATAATACAATAATATAACATTACATTATGTTTTGATATGTTACAATTTTTAGACAACATTGATATGTCAGTTTCTAGAGAGCTTTGCGATATTTTGCAATTTTCGGAGAATATTTTAATATTCACAGTTTTTAGAGAACATTATATTTTACAATTTTTAAAGAACGTTGATATGTCAGTTTTAAGAGAAGTTTGTGACATTTTGCAATTTTTAGAAAACAGTGACAATTATCATTTTTATCGAACGTTATATTTTACAATTTACAGAGAACGTTGATGTGTTAATTTTGAGAGAACTTCGTTTTTGAAGAACATTGATATTTCAGTTTCCAGTGAACGTTGTGACGTTACAATTTTTAGAAAACGTGATATTTAACAATTTTCGGAGAACATTGTAATATTTTAGTTCGTATAGAACGTTGATATTTCACATTTTTTAGAGAACGTTGACATTTGATAGTATATTTTCTAGCTGGCAGGAGATTAGGAAATGGATTACGGTCCTGAAGGGTTAACCCTTTCCTTCTTGGGTCCGGTCTGCTTCCTTGAAAATCATCGACATAAATTATGCATGCAGGTAGTCCGTATTGTGCGGCCGCTCACCTCAGCGGGGCCCGATGATAAATTATTGCACATTGAGAATTTCGGGGCTAACGAGGGTACGAAATTTGAATATCCTTCCTCGCGCTTTTCATTCTCACGCTTTCCGCTCTCTTTCTCTCCTTCTATCTCGGTCCCTCGTCTTACGTTCTCTCGTTTTAGCATCCATTCTGGCCTACCTGAGAGGCTACGCGGCTACAATGACTCTCTAATTTGATTTATCGAACGATTTCTCTCGTATGCGCGAACTTGTATTTATCAAACGACTCTTGCCACCCCTGGAAACACGTATTCGACGCGATGAGACTTTGTGCCGAGGTCAGGGAAGTGGGACAAATTGAGAAAACTGTCGAACTGTCGTTGCTTTTGTTGCTGGAAGATACGCTACCGAAAAATATCAGACTGGAGGACTGAAACATGGTCATCGAATTAGGATTACTTTTCAGCATTTTTCATTCGCTCGCCCAAGATGAATATACGACGAATTGCGATATCAGCCCGTGTTCGATATTGTGAATGTACCGATAGTTTGAACATCTGATATTAATTTTAATGCTAAATGTACCAGTATAAGCACACTTGTTTCGGAATAAAAATGAAGTTAGAAAATATATAAACAGAAGATTAGACACAGTAATTGTTTATCTTGATGAACGTAGATTTTACCTTAACAAATTTTGTGAATTGAAATAAGAAATTTGTAACATCATTCGACCGTTTTGGTGGTATTAGGGTGGATAATAAAATTTTTATTATACAACATAGTTATGTACTATTGTACATAACATTATTAACCCCTTAGCCCATAACATCGAGTCAGACTCGTGACGCACGTTACAGTTCAAATGTAACAAAACTAAATCGTATTTGCGGAAAAATCGAGTTTTGAGGATGATACCAATTGCAGTTTGTATAATTAAAGATCGCTAAATCCAAAATATACCTAACATTTCAACATTCTTTATTTACTTTAACGCCGCAGTGATAATTAGGCAGCTCTGACTGACGCACCTGCCGAAAATTTTGTAGGCTAACCTAACACATGTTAATATCCTGTATTTCCACCCTTTGCTTTGGTAGATTGTATCCGGCTCATACATTGATCATATGCTTTATATCTTCGTTATTTTACGAAATATCTGTAATTCTTTTCAATCATATAATGTGGGAGAGTTGTAAACTAGTCTTTTAGGCAGACATTTTCTGTGGCATTCAAATTTTACCTCTAGCGCTATTGATACTCCTAACATAAACGCACGGCGATCACTCATCACCCAATTTATTATCACGATAGTAATTGCTATGTATATTTCCTTATCCACGTATTTAGTAATAATTTTGACCTAAGACAATTTTCCATATATGACATAATTATAGCCATAAACATGAAATTTTCATGCGTGGTCCTAATTTGATGGCCAGGGACCGTGTATTAGGACATATTAATGTCAACAAAATAATTGCAGTAATTGTAATAAAATAGATAATTCTAATAAGTTTAAAATAATATTAAATTATCAATTTTGAAATAATATTAAATTACGACGACTAAAATAATATTAAATTACTCAGAATGAAATAATAAAACGTTATTATTTTAATGTATAACAATACATCTATAACAAATAATTTATCAGTAAAATTATTCAAAATCGAGTCAAGAAATATTTTTGCTGTACTCATAACTTACAAACATCAAAGATACACTAATCTCACAAACCATTAAAATCATTTCATAAAAATAAATTTCAAAACCTTGAATTTACTTTTCAACCCTTCCGACGCTTCACACAGCGTGGGGAAAAATCGTTACAACTCCTGTAAATTGTTACAATTTTTCTCGTTACAGTCAAAATAATTACTTATTATACTTTAATATTTAATTGTCAAAAGCTGTAGTCCGAAATGTTGAATATCCACTATAAATTCTCATCACTATTGTTAGATTCTGTATTATTTCTTAAATAAATACAGACGAAAATAAAACAGGAATATATTTTCGTTATGTCTTTAACCCCTGACGTCATAGTTTTCCCCTCGAAGTTACAGTTCAAACGCGACCTAAATTAACACAAGAACTGAATTTTAATTTCAATACAAATTCCACAAAAGATCGTAACCCAAAATTTACCAAAAATTGCAATAATTAGCTTAACTGAGAAACACGGAATAAAACCGAATAATCGTAAAGAAAAGAAAATTATCGGCCACGACCATATTCCGAGGGGTCATCGAACCGAACCGCCCATCAGTGTAAACTACACCCTTCTAAACAATCATGGGGCCAGGTTGGTGGGGTTGGTACGCATGATGGCCGCCAATTCGGACCCAGTGCTCCTATCATGAGCGAAAAAAAAATAATGAGCTTCTTCCTTTAACCACGACCAGTTGGTATTTTCTTGTTCGCTATGGGGTACGGGCGGGACAGAGAAAGTCGATGAAAAAAAAGCCATGGAACGAGACGGGAAGAGTTTGTTAGAGAAAAGAGAGAGAAAGAAAGAGGAAGAACCCCACGCGAGTGATTTGCATACGCGGCAAGCCGGCTGCACGATGTGAGTCAGTTATGTGGACGAGGGGTTAAGTCGAGTCGCCTCTCTGCTTTAATGAAGTACCGTTTGAACGAACAACTTTTTTGTTGTACCGGCTTTTTTTTCACGGGTAGCTCAAAAAAAGCCCTTTGTGGCGAACGCGAGGGATGTTCCTTTGCGACGTGCAAGTTTCAAGTTGTTGTGTCACGTTGATCGGTGGTGTACGAAGTTTTTGCTCCGGAAAAATGTTGCAGTGCAGTGTTGTTGAAATTTAGGTCAAACGGATGAGGGATGCTTCCGAAGTACAGATACTTCCTGCTGTTTGCGCAAACTTTGTTTACCGGTTCTTCGCTGGATAAATGTACGGGCAACTGAAATTTATCGCGCGAAGTGTTTTGGGGCTCTTTGTTGCAGAGGAATCGAAAAATTAATTGAACAATATGGGAGAGGATTTTTTGGAAATTGCTTTCTGTTTACGAAAGGGATGTTTAGGGGAAAGTTAGTGTCAATGGGAATTATATTCATACATTGAACATACAATGTATATTCATACATTGAACTTTGATATATTTTATCAATGAACATTTTGATAAAAGTTATTCTCCTAGTTTTTACACTTATAGCTTTGTCACCAATCTTTGACTTATATTGCAGAAAACGAGTACTGATGAAAATGTAGGAACATGGTACAGTTTTGGATACTGAAAATAATGATAGAAGTTATAATTATTTACGATATGTTATGGTATTAAATACTATAATAGTTATGAATTACATTTGGGTCAAAATTGGCTTCAGAGTTGGACATTATTCGACTGAATTTGTATTTAGATTATTATTTATTTTATTAGTTATTTGTATTATTTCTTGATATTACATTATTTATATTATTCGAATTAATAATTGCTAACAATCACTATTTGATTATAAACAAGTTATTTAAGAAAAGTTTAGATTAAAAATTTCTTCGAGATTATTTAAATAAATTATTCAAAATTTTTAGACGTATAAAAATTGTTCGTAATACATCAATATATCATTGAAGTAAATGTTCATGATATATAAAGAAGAATTTATTCGAACGTAAAAATGATCAATTACATGCAAATAAGATATTTGTTATTTATTGATCGTTATAAAAATGATCAGTTTCAAATAAAATATTATTCGCAAGTGTGCACAGTTCCGTCGTTCAAAAACAAAATTTTATTCATCGAACTCAAAATTCTAAAACTGGTTCAAAACAACCAAACAATAAGACGAGAGCTCGTAACATCGTTAATAATACAAAAGTTATGAATGATTTACAAATTCTTTTCTTAGAAAATTAGGTCACCGTTTCAAAACTGAAAGTACATTTATCCCCTGTAAATTATTGATCCACGAAAATGGGTATTCTGGCCCACAAATACATCGAAGAAACTGGAGCATCCTTTAACAATGGAATGAAATTCTATTCGAAACGTCAACTATTTAACAAGGCATTTAATGACAATATTAATCGGAGAATTTCATTAACGAATGAACCACTTCACCTTTCGTAATAATCATATCTCAAAACACCATAAATCATTTCGGAATTGACACTTTACGCGTTTCTTTCCCTTCGGAGATCTATTACGCGAGATCGCGAGTGGCACCAAAGCACTTAGCGACGTTTTATTAATTACTGGTACGAGTTAAACGAAGGAGAATCTAGCCTGGATGGAGGCGAGAACTGGCAGCCATTTTGACGCCTGCGTGGAGTGGCGCCGCGACGCTCTCCCTAGACGTCGTGTCACGGGGGTGGTTAGGGGATGTGTTCTGCGCGAGAGAATGATTCTCCAAGAAAAGTATTGACTAGAAAAAACTAACAAATTGATACAAAATTTTTCCAACATATCCTACAATTTATAAACTTTAGAAACGATCGGTTTAGAATGGTGTAATTAACACGTGCTAACCCTTTAAATTCGTGTTCAATAATAGTGAACGAAATTTATTGTATGAAAAATATACAGCATAGATGTTTAAAAAATATATGGAGCTGTTTACAAAATACTGCTGTATATAAAATATATAACATATACAATTTTATAAAAAATTTACAACATACAGTTGTATGATGAACATGTATAAGGCATATAATAGCTGTATAAAAATTAATATAGCACATAAGCTGTATAAAAATTTATACAACACATATATAGCTGTATAAAAAATATACAGCACATATATAGCCGTATAAAAAATATACAGCATATGTAATATAGTTGTATAATGATATATGTAGAACATATGCAGCTGTATAAACATACGACATACAGCTAAATAAAAAATACCATATATATAAAGTTGTATAGAAAGTATACAGCATCTAACTGTACAAAAAATATACATAATGTATAGATGTATAAAAATACATATAGAACATATGTTATATAGAAAATATACAGTATGCATATTAAAAGAAAAATTAGTTTGCCAAGAAAAGCACTTAGGGAAGATTGCAGAGTATCTTCAAAATTGTATACTATTAAAGATAACAATCCTCTTTAGCAACATTAATGGCGTCTAATGTATACGGCGGTGTAAGATATAAAACTAAAGGAAAAACTATGTCGAACGTACGTATACGGATAACAAGACACCGATGGAATCGCGAAAACAGGGATATCCTTTCGCGGAATTTGATTGGGCCGTCGAAAGGCTTCCACATTTTCCCCGAATATATTCGCGCGCATATGTAAATATTATATTATAGAACCCGTGCATATACGCGTATATTCGTCTACGTGGAGAGATATATGTATATATAGGCAGATGGGACGCAGACGCCGGCGTCGCGACGTTCAAACGGTACAGTTCCCGTCGGACGGTCCTTCGAGATGGTAGGATTCGCTCCCGGATCCACTCTCAGTCCTTCCTACGCTTTCGTCCCGACACATCGTCCTTTCCTCTTTTTCTCCAGTCGATCTTGAAGAGTGTCCCATTGACACGGAGAGATCGTGAACAGAATTCGGTCGCGGCCGTTCAGAATGAATTCACCCCCGCACTTATTGTAAAAATCTTGAAATCCGAAATTTGGCATCGGTGAAGTGATTTTCCCGAGACAATTTTTTGAACGCATCGGATATTCTGTCAGAATAGATGAATTGTGGAAACGTAGGAGGTCGTGGTATACAGTTACGTGGAAATATTTATATCGAACGAAACGCAGAGCTCGATGTTTTGCTTGTGCCAGGTCAAAGGCCAAGTGTCTTCGAGGGAACGCAACAGCTGATTGTTTCACTCTCGCGGAACGTCAAGCATCCCTCGTCGCGATTAATTACGTCACCGCCTCCCTCCTCGACCAACCCTCCCGGCAGCTCTTAATCATCATCCCTTCCTCTGCACGCTGCTTCTCATTCATTTCCACCTTCCCTTTCACCCGCGTCTCCCGGACTTTCACCGACATTATTTACCCCCGGCGTTCCGACGGTGTTTCGAAAATCGCCGACTTTCGTTTCTTCGACAGATTAAATTAAACCTCGCGATTTATTGCTATTTTATCGTTCGTGAAAAGAAGAAGGAATCTCCTGCCACGATCATCAATGGTAAGTGTTTTTTATATTTAAGAAAACTATATGTATAGAATTTTCTTTATGTGTAGATTATTAGGTACATGTAACTGTATCAGGTAGCATATACTCAGTGTCAGTATGTTACTTATGACACTTGGTAAAAGCGTTAATTTAACAACTGGTAAGAGTTAATCTAATAATTGTAATAAAAGAGGCACTTGGGAATAGAAGTATTGGTACTAATTTTATACTTGATGATGGGAATTTTAATTTGACCCTTAGGAATGAAAGTATTAATACTCGGGAATATTTTCTGGAAAATTTCCTGTCATTTTTTGGATACCCGGTAAGATTAAAGCGAAATTGCAGACGAACGATGTTAAAATCGATGTTAGTGGTTGGTCTCCGGCACTTCTGACGAGTATTGGAATATTTACGATGTTTGTCAGATGCGGGCTAAACGGTTATACTTTTGCGTGAGTAATAAATAGGATTTTCTTGAGAGGGCGGAACGAAGCGACCGCCACAGAAATTGATAAACGCATTATGGCTGAGTTGATGCGGAAACGGAATTTTTAATTTAGAAACTGCAATATTCCGAGGGAAATATCGGAGGACGTCGCTATCTAAAGTAGATCATTCACTTTTCTTAGTCACCTCTTTGGACTCCTCCTGCTCCGTCTAGTCACCGATTCTACAAAATTAATTTCTCATTAAACAATTGATCGAAGAGGGAAAATTGGGCTGCAAGTGTCGAAACGAACATTTCAAAATTTTAATACGTAACAAATGTGTATAATACACCAAAACTAGTTATTTAAAAAATGATAAATAATTGTAATAACATTTTCATCTATTTTTAACGTTGGCTGTTGTACCAACAATTTTTATAAATAAAATGCAATATTTTTAAAAAATGGCACTTACAGCTTTCTTTTCTTCTGTTTAACTTCTCCATAAATATTTGACAAATTTAATAAATATTTGTAACATAAATACAATTATTTATATACTTTTAAATAACAAATTTTTACATGACAGTAAATAAAAATTGTCTTAATTTTTATACTTGTAAACCTTAGTTATATCTAAATGTTGGAAACGTTGTAAGTTATTTATTATTGTTGGACAATTAATCGAAGGGTGGAAATAAGTGCTGTCTTTATAAAAATTTCTTTCTATGTATAAAAATAGTATTTACATTGGAAGTCAATTTAATTAATTGTGAATGTAAGTACTATAATTATTCACAATTTTTATAACACAAAATTACTATAATTTTTATGAGAAAAAAGTCACTAGAATTATCTCTTATTTTTCGTAATAAAATATTATTATAATTGTCTATAACCTTAATAACAAAAAGTTACTATAATTGTCCATAACTTTAGTAACAAAATGTTACTATAATTGTCTATAATTTATATAACTAAAAGTTACTATAATTCTCTATCATTTGTATAACAAAAAGTTACAATCATTGTCTATAACTTTACTAACAAAAAGTTACTATAATTGTCTGTAATTTATATAACTAAAAGTTACTATAATTCTCTATCATTTTTATAACAAAAAGTTACTATAATTCTCCATAATTTTCATAACAAAATGTCAATATAATTCTCTATAATTTTAATAAGGAAAAATCCCCTAATTTTCATAAGAAAAATGTCACTATAATTTTTATAAGAAAAAGTCACTATAACTCTTCATAATTTTACAACAAAAAAAGTTTGTCACATTTAATCAATAAAATAATATATTGATACATCATAATTTTATCAGTTTAATTTTCACTTACAACCTTATTTCCACTGTTCGATTTATCCCGATACTCACGAACGTAACAATTGTTTACAAAATGGATAAAACTTCGTTTTCTTGGTGTCTTCCGTATGGAATGGTATGAGAGCGACGAAAGTTTGAGCCTCCTCACTTTCGATATCACTGTCGTTCCTCGTGCATCGAGATTTCGTGTTAAACTGACACGTTTTCGATGACAGGAATCCGCGAGACCGTTTTGTCGACTGTTGGGGACAAGAGGTGGGGAGGAAGACACCGGTTGCACTCATGAAACCCCCCCCTCTCTGTACCCTCTTTAACCCTTTCACCCCCTCTACTTTCCATTATACTTTCTGCATGTGTAATTACGACCCTGTAGAATGGTTGACCAATGGTGGGGGTAATGGTATGCTGCACGACAGAGGTGTGATTGTCGATAAATATTGATAATATTGAAACTCCATATGTATAGATGGAATATTGGTATAATATTTTGCAAATACAGGAAAATTTAATCGAACCAGAATATAACGTGTAATCTTTAATTTCGTTGGAAGTAATTGCATGTATGTAAATATCTATTGTCGCACATATAATATTAGTTTTCTAAATAAAAATAAAATGCAGATATCACCCCATCAACCTTTGCTAAATTAAAAAACTATACATCTCAGCACGTCAGAACTTCGCTAAAATAAAAAAACATAAATTTTAACCCGTATGCTTAAACAACATATCATTGTTAGCAATATTTGCAAGATACAGTTGGCATTCATTCGTTCTCCCTTTATTTCAGTTCCCTTTGGAATTTTGAAAATATCATTCTTACTATTTCTTCTAATACCTCACTCAAGTTTTTTAGATTCGGTATTCACAGATACAATATTATTTCTCAGATACAATATTTTCACTAATCTTGAAATTACTCTAACCTGTCGGTAATTCAACCCCTCGAAGGGGCGAGTCTCTCCCAATAATCTCTCGGTATTAGCATCGAAGGATTAAGATGAAATATAGTGTCTTCGCTCAGAACCGCGGCGGTTTTTCTTTTCCATGGTGTCAGATACCCTTTCACCTCTCTCCACTTAACCCTTTTACTCTTCCGGGAAGGCGGGCGGGATTCACCCTGCGGGGCACCCCGTTGTCGTACCCTTTGTACGCCCGGTCGAATAATGAATTATATTTTTCTTTTCCATCGAAGCATAGATTATAATATTTTTTACTATCTATAAAAAGCAAACGGTGGAGCAGTCGGTCGGTACACCCTGTTCTCTGCTCTCCCTTCGCTTTGCCTGCTGTCTCACCCTGTGTTGCGATCAGGGAAAGAGGGAGAAGGAGAAGGAAAAAGGGTTCAAAGGGGGAGGTATGGCACATAAATAATCAGAGCGTCTCTTCCTCTACCTGGCCAGCCTTTGCATACACGCTAACTAACTAACCAAGCTGGTAAGCAACAGACCAGACAGCCATGAGAGATACGCTGAAACACGACATATGCACTGGGTTGTACCTATCTGTGTTTAATGACCCCGACATGCCTTTTTTCTGGCTTCCTTCAAACCGATATCGAAAAAAGATGGTTCTTATGGACATCAATGTACATACACATTTCTAGCAAACTTCAAACTTCAACTCAGTTTCAAACTATCACAAAATAACACATATACTACATCAACATCAAGCTCAAAGTTCAACGAAAATGGCTGCATAAACATTTTATTACATGCAAAATGGCACGTTTCGAATTATAGCAAACAAATGACCGATTTCAAGACCTCTAAAATCTGACACAAGATAAAACTATCACAGAGCAACACTTGCATTATATTAATCTAAATCTTGACGTGTGTACAAAATTACCAATCTCTTAATACAAATTAATTCTTAATTATTAACACAAAAATGTTAGTCGTTAGAGAACCATTATAGTACGCATTGTACAATATAATCGATAAGACAGTATTCTGACAACCGTCTAATTCACATTAGGGACATTTATGAAAGATTCACATTTTTAGCAAACTTCAAACTTCAACGTTTAGTAACACTTTTCAACAAATCGGACAATTTGATGTTTCAAAATTTTCATACGTAACCTAATAGTTTCCCGAATAATTGAAACAGAATCAAATCCTTCATGAAATATCCTGTACTTGACGAAGAAAAAGTAACCAGTAACTGTGAAATGGTTTAAAGTAGTTGACCGCCATTGTATCCCATTACGTGAGCGATGTTTGACGAATGATTAAAACAGGATCAGAAGCATATCCATAAAATATCCTATAGTTGACGAAGAGAGAGTAAGCAATAATTATGAAGCAGTTTAAAGCAGTTTATCGCCATCGAACTAATTACGCGCTGCTGCTTGACGAATGACTGAACTAGGATCGGCAGCATTTTGTAGCTGGCGAAGAGAGAGTAAGCAGCAATTACGAGCAATATAAAGCAGCTAATCGCCTAATTACGTGAATAGTGTTTGACGAATGATTGAAACAGATCGAAAGCACATCCTCCATGAATTATACTGTACTTGTAGAACAAAGACCAATAACTGTGGAGCTGTTTAAAGCAGCTGACCGCCACTGGGAATTGCCGAACGTAGGCTCCTGAGACGACTCGATTTCATTTGTTTGTTTGTACTTATAGGCTGCAATTTTGGGTCCACTTGAAATTTTGAGGTAGCTCGTGAGATATCCCAAATTTGCTGTATAGATTTCGGTGGTCTGATGACAGAAGTCTATCATCGTCGTTAAGTACTCTACAACCCATTGTTGACAATACTTGTTCGTCATTGAGTCGTGATGAAATCAATAATAATTCTCATTCTTGTTCTACCTATACAGTACGTGCTCGAAATTTTAAATACAGATTGTGACCGGGTAAACCCACTAGTAAAGATAAATTATTTAGCGTCTGATTCGATTAAAAAGTTCGAGGTTCCTTTGATGGATACGTCTAATACTTTCCAAGTAAAATTCAAATTAAATTTGCCAGTAGAATCGTTGCTTTGTTCGCCACGCTTCCCGAATCAACCAATCGACCGATTTCACCGAGCCAAACCGAAGCGCCGTATCAGGGACAAAGAAAGATAAAAGACGAAATCTTTTTTGGTGAACGGCATTCTGGCTTGTATCCCGTTTCACACATGGTGCCGCGAACCCCTTTTGCCGGTATTTCGGTCTCCGTCTGTGGCAGGTCAGAGCAATGTTTTAGATCTTATCCCCGAAATTATACGTCTGTCTGGCTGTCTGCTCCTACTCCCAACCCTCAGGACGTTGGCACGCGGTATCAAACGCTAATCGCATGCCACGGCCCTCCTCCTTTGGCTCCTTTTCTCTTTATTCCTTCTACCTTTTCTTCCTGTCTGGCCTGCTTTACGTCCTTCTGCCTTCCGTTTTCTATCCCGCAGGATAACAGAACGACACCGTCTAGCCACGTCTTTCGCGCGTGAGAGAAAAACTTGGACGTAAAGCCCTGCTTCGAGAGATTTCGAACATCGGGAATTCGAAAACGAATTCCTGAGAGCGAAGTATCCTGGTGCTGAAACGATTCCAAGTAATTAACGACTTACTAGAAATTTTGTTAATAACAGAATTGCGCTTTTGGAATAATATTATTGAAAAATTGAACTAAGTGTATTCAAGTTTTAGATTATATTGACAGATAAAGTCGTTTTTATACGTTTCCTCAGTTTTGTTTTATGAACTTTTTAGAACGTCCTAATACGTTTGTACTAGTTGTAGAATTATATGCACAAGTGTACACATCCAAAATTATTTTTATCAAGATTTAGATTAATGTAATGCAAGTGTTGCTCTATGATAGTTTTATGTTATCTTGTGTCAGTTTTTAGAGGTCTTTAGAGTCATCTTAGGAATCTTGCTATATTTGACAATAATCTCGTATGTAATTTCATATGTTTAATACTCGAGTATTTTTGTAACAACGAAGTACAATGTAGATTAGCCAGAAGGAAGAAGCGCAAGCGCGGCCATCGCGCAGGACTGGACTCACCCCTAACTTCTCGTCCTGCGTTATTATGCAACAAGTTGCTCTACTCACCCTCTTCTTCCCTCTGGTCTCCAGTCACCCACAGTTATTAAGGGCGTCGTTTTCATTGGGCAACATTCCAGCCAAATATGCAGATATTTTATGCCGCTCTTAAAGACGATAGCTGATTATTTCTGGCACCCCTTTGCATACCTCTCGTTTTCACAAACTTTCTTTTTCTTTCGAAGTTAGATAAAAGTTGTTCTTCTTTCTTCTCAGTTTTAGACAATGCATTTCGTATAAACTTTTTCGCTATGTGAATAAAAGTTTACATACTTAAAAGTTCAGTTTACTTTTCTTTCATGAATCATCTGTTATATTCATGAATCATATTTATAATACTTTTATAAGTCGTACAATGTATAAACATTTTAATGTGATTACTGAACGACAATTTTTGTCAGTAATTTAACTCTAGTGAAATGTCAAGCATTATTTTTCGAATAAAAAATAGTGGCATTAAATAAATCTGTTACATATATATATTTATTGGTATTAAGTGAATCTGCTATACATATACATATATTTACTGATATTAATCAAATCTTCTACATATATTTTCAGTTATTAAATAAATGTGCTATATATATTTTTTGCTATTAAATAAATCAACCACATACAGTATAATAACCAAACAATATCGATAAATTGAAATATACCGTTAATGTACATAAAACGCATCGAAGTGCAAATGATTTTAAAATCACACTTACAAAATTTATATTTCGCGAAAAACGTGCACGAATCTTGTAATAAGGGAGAAAACCCGCAGAAAGGAGGGAAAAAAAGGCAGCAACATTTTGAAAGTAACGTATTCGAATCGCAATAATGAGAACGCCCATTTGAATATCCCGCCTTCCTTGCATTTTTCTCGTTCTTCTCCTTTTTCCCCAACTTCCTTCGTGCATTTTGTCGTTTACCTCCGATATCCAAGCGACTCGGCTGCTAACGCGTGCTTGTTCATGCGTGACAATGATACGCACGTGCATGGAATTGTTAGAACGAAAGGAATGAAATTAAAATAAACCGTGAAATACTTTTGAACACGCATAAGTGAGGCAACCGAACAATTATAATTTATGATATTTTGTTAGATAAATTTAGAAACATTTAGGAAACACTGTTTATAGTGTACGCTGTAAATAGGTTAGAGTTACTGAGATTTTTTACTGGTCAAAATCAAAACAATAACAAATAATAACAAACAGTGGCAAATATTAAATTTCCCTATAAAATACCATCAGAAACGAATACATACCCATAAATATTCCAAACAACATTTAAAATCGAACGAACCAAAATCTACTTTCTAAAATCGTTTTCTCGCAATTCGAATGTAAATAAACAAAACCGTGTTAAACATTAAATATCCCTATAAAATACCATCAGAAACGAATGCGTACCCATAAATATTCCAAGCAACATTTAAAATCGAACGAGCCAAAAGGTTGCTTTCTAAAACCGTTTTCTCGCAACTCGAAATCGCACGGTCGATTAAAAACAGAGAAAAGAACGGTCGCTGATTTATGGGAGGACGCGGTGTCGCATCTAACCCTTTCTACAAAGGTCAGGGTGAATCCTCGAGGACTCGAGGGGTAATCGTATGCATTTTACGGGCTTTTTAAAGTCGTCCCTCCTTTTTTCTAACCGGATATTACGTTATTCTGCCGTGCTTGAACAGCGTGACACGCGTGTAACGTTGCAATAAATCGCGATTATCGATGTCCTTCTTTCACTCTCTTTTATTCGATTCCGCCGCGTCCATATGCAGATACAACCGAGTTATATGGACCGTGAAAGCGGGAAAAGGCACGGCTACGAAAAAAAGAGTCACATTTTCGACGCCGCAAACGCGTTTCCAGCACGGATATCGCGCTGGTAAATGGTAGGGTTTTAACAGTGTGTACCTACCTGGCTGTTGAAGTGGTGCAAACATTTGACGCTCGACGTTCCCCTTTTTTATACAATATAGTTGCATGTTTGTACAAACGTAAGCGACTACGTCAATTTTAAACACCGCGTATCGGGTTACTGTTTTATTTCGGAACCTCTCGTTTGACCTATCGAGAAATCATCGTTCGGAAGTTTGCTATACTATTCTACTTTTGTATAGTAACACACGTTACAGCTCTAAATCGTATTTGTAGTGAGATGCTTTTTTTCACGGTCATGTGTAGTTTTTGAAGTCACTTTATTTTGTATACTTTTCGCAGTCATTCACAATATAAGTATTGTGAATATAATGATATAACAATGTCATAACCTAGACCATGCCATACGATATTGGTTAGGTTAGGTTAGGTTTTACAGTCATATATTCACAATATAAGTATTAATATAAGTAAAGGGTTAACACAGTGAGGCAACAGAAAATTTTATTTTTAACAAATCTTAACAAATATACTCACGATATAAGTATTGTGAATATAATGATATAACTATGTCATAACCTAGACCATGCCATACGATATTGGTTAGGTTAGGTTAGGTTTTACAGTCATATATTCACAATATAAGAATTAATATAAGTAAAGGGTTAACAAAGTGAGACAACAGAAAATTTTATTTTTAACAAATCTTAACAAATATATACACAATATAAGTATTGTGAATATAATGATATAACTATGCCATAACCTAGACTATGCCATACGATATTGGTTAGGTTAGGTTAGGTTTTACAGTCATATATTCACAATATAAGAATTAATTTAAGTAAAGGGTTAACAAAGTGAGGCAACAGAAAATTTTATTTTTAACAAATCTTAACAAATATATACACAATATAAGTATTGTGAATATAATGATATAACTATGCCATAACCTAGACCATGTCATACGATATTGGTTAGGTTAGGTTAGGTTTTACAGTCATATATTCACAATATAAGTATTAATATAAATAAAGGGTTAACACAGTGAGGCAACAGAAAATTTTATTTTTAACAAATCTTAACAAATATACTCACGATATAAGTATTGTGAATATAATGATATAACAATGTCATAACCTAGACCATAAGATATAGGTTATGTCATAACCTATGACATAAAATATATTGAGTATATTTGTTAAGATTTGTCAAAACTAAAATTTTCTATTGCCTCAGTGTGTCAGTCAACGTATTAACCCCTTGCACTCGATTTTTACTGTTTACAAACAGTTACTTTAAAACTTACTAGTTAAAAAGTTAAATGAATTCCTGTGAAGTTATTTCACTACTAATAATTTCTACTATTGTTTCAGAATGTTTATCACATGTGTAATATTATAGAATTATTTGAAAAATGTTTATTTCAAATTATTGTATTACATCGAATGGCGACTGAGAGTCTCTAGCGCAAAGGGTTAATACATAAATAAACTTCATACAGTCTGTTCCACAAGGATGTGATATCTATGAAATTTGGTACCAAATACAGCAAAGTTTGCGACAGTCCAAACATACAATGTCTTCTCTAATACGCAATAGAACTTCAATTCTCTTAGTATCATTTCCCTGAAAAGTTAAAGTCACTCGAGATGAGTGGCATATACGGTAAACGATTCGAAGCAGTATTCTTGTGCCAACACCCGAAAGGAAATGAGTGTTAGAAATGCAGCAAAATATCTGCACAAGTCTCGCGAATTTGTAAATAAGTGTGTGCAACGTTATAAAGAGACAAATTGTGTCGATGATCTGATCGGGGTTCGAAGCAAGCTGCGGAACTTGCGTTGGGGTTTCTTTATGCGTCTTTCCGGATAATTTAAATGCTCAGAAGATGATTAAACTGTACCAAAGGGGTCTCTTAGTATCGTAACATTGGTTTAAAAGAACCAGAGACCATTGGATACTTCGAGAGGACAACGACTCCAAACACCGAGGCCGCCTTTGTACGGAATGGAAAACAGCGAATGGTGTCAACGTGTTGGATTGGCCATCTCAGTCCCCCGATGCCAATCCAATCGAAAATGTTTGGTCTCTCAAGTACAAACTCCGAGGAAAGCGTATTTTAAAATTGAAGACGCTAGTTTGTATTCGAGAAATATGCAGATCTCTTCCTGTCTCACACGCTGCATGGTTGAAAGTATGCCCAGGAAGAATCGCTAATGGCGGTGATCGGACACATTATTAAGCAAATGCGTATTAGTTCTTTAAATGTACTTTCGACCTATACAATCTTTTTACAGAAAAGATTTACTTGCACTCAGATATCGCGTCCACGCTCTTGTGGAACAGACTGTACATAATAAATAATTCATATACATATATAAGCTTCATCCACGATGAAGAAGTCAGTCAACGATCGAGCGTATGACAAGCAGAGAAACGGATCGGGAAGTAAAAAAGCAGCCACATCACGAGGCTAAACGGAAACAAAATCAATTGATCGGTAAAAGTGGTAGGGCAATTTCGAGGTTCGTTATCGCGCAACAGAAGCATTACCACGAGCCATTTGGTATATGGGTTCCGAGGGTTTGTAGGTGTCGGTGGTGCGCCCATGTACGAAGAGGGCGGATATTTAATAACGAGCCGGTACGACCGGATATACCGTTGTCGCCCCATATATTCCAACGAGTCGAAGCCGGTACCGTGGCTATATTTCGCGAGAAGATATTTCCAATTTGTCTTCGTGCACAAAGTGGTGCGCCGTCCCTGAATCTGACACAGGACGAAAAGCAGGGTGGTAGGGGGAGTAAGAAGGGGGTTGGCGTAGCTGGAAAGCAACGGGATGAGGAGAAATACGCTCGAGTAATGGTGGAAAATCCGTCGGCTGAATTGAAGCGAGACGTCGTGAAATTGAACAACGTATGTAATATATATACCTAAGGGCGCAGAAGGCTTACGAGTGTAAGAAGTACACGAAGAACGTGTATCCGGCGTACACAGCCGTTGTGCTACGGGTGTAAGCATCCATTCGTGATTTTGGCTCGGAAAGTATGCGGTAGCGATCATTAACGACCACGAATAATCTGCGTACACCTTTTTCACTCCATGTAACGAGCTCTTTTCGTACACCTGGAAAATATCACGTGTTCTTTTTAGAGACTCACGTTTGAGGACGTATTTTTACGACGGTGCGATGGGATACGTTCGAAGCGAATTTTCTGGAAAATTGTTAGACTCGTAATCAAGGATATATTTATTCAATTTTGTTAGGTTAGGTTAAGACAAAAAGCAAAAGATTAAACCCTTGTCTTATATTGTGACATGCTTGTGACGCTACAGTTAGAACGTGACAAAACGTTAGAACGTTCTAACGTGACAGTTAGAACACGTTTGTGTTTTCACCGCAATTATAATTTACAGCATCGCTGAAAGTGTGTCTAACATTTCAACCTTCTTCATTATTTTGATATTGTAACAATAATTAACTGTGATGACGCAACTGTGTGGACGATTGTAGGTTAGGTTAACCTCACACAGCACGTTCTTACAAAATAAAATAATTGAGGATTTCGAATTGTCCTAAAAGACTTTAGAATGCAGAGAATAATATTCCTACCAATATTCCACCACAACCTATTTCATAGTCGATTAATAAACAGCCATTCATAATCAACCAACGATCAGCATCCCCAAATGACAGTCAATATATTTAAGAATTATCAGATGCCAGAATATCACTCTTCCTGACACGTACACAGAAACTATCGTCCCGGTATCATTATAAAATAATGCCACGAAGGCTCGGCAATCGCTTAGGCTCCGATTTGGCAGATTAAGGAGGTGCAGGGTACAGCTCGATCGTTTTAACGGAAAGGGGTTTGTAAAGTTTCCGAAGCAGCATCCATTAATAACACGTCCAATATAATGCCGCATTAGCGAACAGTGGCCGTGTAAAAGGTCCCGAGAGGTTCTACAGGAATCAGCGTAGAAATGTTTGTAGCCGCAGGTAGATAGTCGGGTCGCCAGGTCAACGTTCACACACAAGGGTCGGTTTTCCCTCTTTGCCGCAGGAACATTTTTTCGGGGAAAAAATTGGGGTATCCCGTTTAAAAAGCGATTTCCCGAAACGAGACAGGTGCTATGGTGACTCGAGTCTTTCTTCGACAACAAAAAATTGCTTTTTTCTAGTTTTTCGTCAAGAGACAGTCTCCGTTCATCTCACACCGTTCATCTTCGTTCAGTCACATTGTAATGCTGTTTACTGTTTACTACTCGTGTACAGTTCAGCTATAAGAGCTTACTTAATTTTCTCGAAAACTAGGGAGAAAGTAATTTTGGTTTTTCTTCTTATTTTTTTACGAGAAATTGCATGGATTTAGATTCGGTCGTACTCGCAGGTATTTCGTTCCATATGCTAGGGTACTACCCCATTGGGAAAGGTTGCATAACCCCTTTGCACTAGACAAGCAGAATCAATCGGGGAATGAGAGAGATTCGTAGGCCTGAAGAGAACAGGATGAGAAAGCTACCTACTGAACTGTCGGCACAATGACACCAAATAGGCGGTTGATTGCACAATACTCCGATGTTTATCGACCCATCATCGATACATGCCTCTTCTGCACGTTCGATCGGGACAATCCATACCGATGTGTGTGTGCGAAGTCAACAGCCGAATGTTACACCCAATTTAAGATGGCTAATGCAGAAACGTTTGATGTGGATTAGAAAGCGAGAGAGCAGAATTGCCCTTTCGAGGATTTTAGCTGAATGTCGAACTACGACTTCAATTGGTCGATTGACATTTCAGACGGTGAATATCGACGCTCGAATTTGCATATGATAGGATGTGGGATATATTGTGAGACTAAATTAATTCTTTTTAGTTAAACAGCATTAATATTATTAAATTGTACAATTTTCAAATTTATAGACTTTAAATGGAAGAGTTCTTTCTGTATTGCCAAAAATTATTCATTGTATTTGATATTAAAAATATTAAGTACATGATGTCATTTTAGATTCATGTATATTAACGCCATATGTAGTATAAAGCTTCCAAGTTTATTCTAGTTATATGTTGTACAATATACATTAAAAATACAATAATTATTCTACATATAATCATATAGAATATATTTTGTAATACTCCACAATATATTTCTATGATTATTAAAGAATTATATAGAATATATTCTATAATTACACATTCTATTATTTACAAATTATTGATAACATTATGCGTGGAATAAATTTGTGTACCACGTCAAACCTTTTATAGTCTAATAAAAAAAAGCGTAAAAGAAAGTATAAAAATAAGTATAAAAGATAGAATTTTATTCAGTACAGAAAGAGCGAAGTTTTCTTTTAACGAGAGGGCGATCGCAAGGTGGCTAGAGTACTTTATTTATAACAAGAGCCATCGGTGAAAAGAATGTAGTAATTTTAAATGTTAAGCCTCCTGATGCTGGCGATATTCAACAATTTAAGCCCCCTAGTAGACAGCCGTATTACGGTATTCCATTACGTGTATTAAAACGTCTGACGTAAAGTTCCGAAAGTTAAGCCGGCTGAGTTAAATCTCTTCAGGGGTAAGCTTCAAAACGAACGACAAGGAACAAAGTGCATGCGATATGAAGCGAGTAGCCGTCGAGTTAAAAACTTTTCTACGTCGGCATAGTTCTTCGCTTTTATACCTCTCTCTTTTTCTTTCTTGTTTTGTTCCTATACATGTTTCGTCGGCTGAACATCCGCGGAAAAAAGCTGCGCCTTTAGATATCATATTATTGTGACAGACTTAATGATAAGAGGAGTGATGAGGATTCGTGTGTGGAGGGTGTGAAGATACGAATTTGGGGATTTGAGAGTTTGGGAATATGAGAATTTGGGATTTGGAAAATATTTTATTTTGAGGATATTGGGATTTTGGGATATTGGGGTTATAGGGATATTGGGATTATGGGGATATTGGGATTTTGGGGATATTGGGATTTTAAGGATATTAGGATTTTGGGGATACTGGAATTTTGGGATTCTGGGGATATTGGGATTTTGAGAATATGGGGACTTTGGGAATTTTGGGGACTTTGGGGATTTTGGGGATTTTGGGAATATTGGGATTTTAGGGATATTGGAATTTTCGGAATATGAGGACTTTGGGAATTTTGGGGATACTGGGATTTTAGGGATATGGAAATTTGGGGACATTGGGATTTTGGGAATATTGGGATTTTGGGGATATTGGAATTTTGGGAATATTGGGATTTTGGGAATATTGGAATTTTGGGGATATTGGAATTTTGGGAATATTGGAATTTTAGGGATATTGGAATTTTCAGAATATGGGGACTTTGGGGATTTTGGGAATATTGGGATTTTAGGGATATTGGAATTTTCGGAATATGAGGACTTTGGGAATTTTGGGGATACTGGGATTTTAGGGATATGGAAATTTGGGGACATTGGGATTTTGGGAATATTGGGATTTTGGGAATATTGGAATTTTGGGGATATTGGAATTTTGGGAATATTGGGATTTTGGGAATATTGGAATTTTGGGGATATTGGAATTTTGGGAATATTGGAATTTTAGGGATATTGGAATTTTCAGAATATGGGGACTTTGGGGATTTTGGGCATACTGGGATTTTAAGGATATTGGAATTTTGGGGACATTGGGATTTTGGGAATATTGGGATTTTGGGGATATTGGAATTTTGGGAATATTGGGATTTTGGGGATATTGGGATTTTGGCACTATTGGGATTTTGATAATATTGGGATTTTGGGGATATTGAGATTTTGGGGATATCGGGATTTTGGTAATATTGGGGTTTTGAGGATTTTGGAATTTTGGAAATTTCAGAATTTTTGAGATTTCGGAATTAGAATATTTGAGAATTTGGGAATTTAGGAATTTGAGGATTTGGGAATTTGGGAATTTGGAATCTTGGGATATTGGTAATTTTGGATTTTGGTAATTTGTGAATTTTGAAATTTGGAAAAATCGTAATTTGAAAATTTAAGATTTTGAGAATTTGTGAATTCGTGAAATTGTGATTTTGAGAAATCGTAAATTTGAGAATTCGAGAATTTGAGAATTGAAGAATTTAAGTTTGAGAGTTTTGAGAATTTGAGAATTTGAGAAAAGTGGAATTTCAGTAATTGAACTATTGGAAACTTTTCAATTTGATAATTTGGACTGCAGGAAACTTTCAATTTGAAAATTTGAAAATGATAAATTTTGTCTTTAGAAATTAAAAATTTGTTAAAAGTAGTAACTTGCAAATTGCGATACTCAAAAATTTCTGAGTTCAATAATTTACTCATTAAAAATAATACAAGAACTTCGATCTTCGTTTCATTGTAAAATTTTCAATCTACATATTTTGAAGTGAACTTTGAAAATTTCCAATAAACAAATTTCCTCTTCGAATATTTCTAAATTTGAGTATTCAAATACTTGAAGATTTACAATACCAAAAATATTAAAATTTGAACCTGTTATTTTGACACATAGCTTAAAATCACATCACAGATCACTATCTATAACCTTGCCAACATTCAAAGTCTCCAAAACGAAGAATCGCCAAGAGACAAACCAAAGACATACCAAGGACAAGTCACCAAGACAAACCAAAGACAAATCACCAAAGCAAACCAAAGACAAATTGCAAAGTGAAACAACCAAGAATCCTTAATAAACAAAAAGTGAAATTCTGATCCACGATCCCACCTCTCCCATAAACATTCCTCTCCCATAAACCTCCTCGAATTAGCCGGTCAACAACGTGTTAAAAGTGAGCAGAATGCTCGGAATTAAAATCAGCGTTGAAGTTGCGGAGCAATGAGCCATGCTTGGCAAACGTCGTGGCGGATAATCGAGAAAGAAAGAGTGCGCCACGATGCGAAGGAGGGATGGGGTTCGTACACGGGGGTTTTGGGGTTGGTCGAGGGTGGTGTGAGTATGTGGAGGTTGAAAGGCGTTGCCTGGCAACCACCCCCGGCTCTTCGTAATGGCCGCCACACACGTCACACACATACTTCTCCTTCCTTGTCCACGATCTCCTTTCCTCCCTCGTTTTTCCTTCTCCTTTTCGGGCCAAGACACCGTTTCCCGCATAATACATATTCTGCACCCTACACCGCCGGCGCGAGCGGGGTAAATTCTTAAATTTTGCCCGAATTGAAAATTTCCATATCTTATTCCCATGGCGAGAGACTGGCTGCCTGCTGGTTGCTGCTGCCTGCAACCAGCAGTCGACGTCGTTGTCGTCGTCGTATATAGCCGTCGCAGGCTCGTGCGACAGCTGCAATCGAATCGAAAAATTTCCCAAAGCTAGCTGCCGTCTTATCCGAGACTCGTCTATTGTTGGGCCCTCGGTAATCGACGAGATGCTGAAATGCTTCGACGATTTTCCGATTCTGCGAGGAACACGACCGTTGCTGGGCTGTTTCAACACTGCTCGTCATTCGAACGATTTTGGGTTTGTCGTTTACTGACAAATTTTTTATTTTATGGGGACCACGTTATTATTTATTATACGGGGACATTCTTTAATAAATTCAAGTAGGGATTTGGTGCTATAGGAATGTGGGGATGTAGGCATTTGAGAGCATCGACATTTTGGTCTACTGGAATTCTGGGTTCTTGGTATTTGAAAAATTTATTTGAGGATTTAGGGACCAATAGAGCTAGATATTTGGGGGATGTAATTTTGACATCTGAGTCCAAATTTGAGATAGGAATTTGGACATCTAGGTATTTGGAGTCCCTGGAATTTAGCAATGTAGGAACTTGGGCATTTAGAGATTTGGAATCTTTAGAATTCGAGGACGTAGGAATTTGGGGATCTCTCTAACCTCTTTTTTTATACTTTTTCACTTAGAGAAGTATCAGTGAAAATTATTGGTATAAATGAAGAAAGAATTTTAAAATAAAAATTTAGAACTAGTTTGACTAGTGTAGTAGTTCTAGTGCTAATATAGGAGTAACGATGTACTATTTATCGTTCGATCAGAGTTATCGTATACTCGAGCGTACGATTCTGGTCCAAGGTAAATGGATCGCGATGAAGACGATCTATCCGTGACGGGTCGGAAAGTAGAGGGAAGCACAACACCCGGAAGCAGGAAGCAGAGGGTCGCAAGTCCTTTAATCGGATGTCGGGGCACGTGTTTCGCGGTGGCACTGCTCGCAGCTGCCAGGACATTTATGCAAATCGCGCCTCGAGCCGGCTGAGCTTTCGGCTTTATGCACTCCGTTTTAGTTGGCGAATTTGCATCCGTTGAATCGACTCGCCTTCTCTCTTCCTCCGACCGTATACCCCTTCTATTTTTACCTTTTACTCGCGATATATGTGCATATACCTGCGAGTACGCGTATGTATACAGAGCCGCCACGTAACGCACAACAATATCGGCCAATTTGCATACGAGACGCCTCGCTACAGGCCCTTTCACAACTCCTCCTTTTTTTATTTCTTCACTCGCCAATCAGCTACGTCTGACGAACATCTGCTTTGTACGATCATCCGCCATTCTTGGCTGCGGAGTATGCTCGGTTATGTACGGTTCTCTCGATCACCTTCTGATCATTTCGGTCATGGGACCCTGGCTGTTGAACTAGTTGATAAACGTGTTGTGAACTGGTTGATGTTTTGAATATTATAGGATTCAGTGATAATTGATTTAAGTTGTGCTTGCATTTTTAATAATTCTGATTTATTATTTTTGGTAATTGGAGATTCAGGGATTTAGGAATTGAGAAATTGGGTACCTATCTGTGTTTAATGACCCCGACATGCCTTTTTGCTGACTTCCTTCAAACCGATATCGAAAAAAGATGGTTCTTATGGACATCAAGGTACATACACATTTCTAGCAAACTTCAAACTTCAACTCAGTTTTAAACTATCACAAAATAACATGCTACATCAACATCAAGCTCAAAGTTCAACGAAAATGACTGCATAAACATTTTATTACATGCAAAATGGCACGTTTCGAATTATAGCAAACAAATGACCGATTTCAAGACCTCTAAAATCTGACACAAGATAAAACTATCACAGAGCAACACTTGCATTATATTAATCTAAATCTTGAGGTGTGTTCAAAATGACCAATTTCTTAATACAAATTAATCCTTAATTATTAACACAAAAATGTTAGTCGTTAGAGAACCATTATGGTACGCATTGTACAATATAATCGATAAGTCAGTATACTGGTAACAGTCTAATTCATATTAGGGACATATATGAAAGGTTCACATATTTAGCAAACTTCAAACTTCAACGTTTAGTAATACTTTTCAACAAATCGGACAATTTGATGTTTCAAAATTTTCATACGTAACCTAATAGTTTCCCGAATAATTGAAACAGAATCAAATCCTTCATGAAATATCCTGTACTTGACGAAGAAAAAGTAACCAGTATCTGTGAAATGGTTTAAAGTAGTTGACCGCCATTGTATCCCATTACGTGAGCGATGTTTGACGAATGATTAAAACAGGATCAGAAGCATATCCATAAAATATCTTATAGTTGACGAAGAGAGAGTAAGCAATAATTATGAAGCAGTTTAAAGCAGTTTATCGCCATCGAACTAATTACGCGCTGCTGTTTGACGAATGACTGAACTAGGATCGGCAGCATTCTGTAGCTGGCGAAGAGAGAGTAAGCAGCAATTACGAGCAATATAAAGTAGTTAATCGCCTAATTACGTGAATAGTGTTTGACGAATGATTGAAACAGATCGGAAGCACATCCTCCATGAATTATACTGTACTTGTAGAACAAAGACCAATAACTGTGAAGCTGTTTAAAGCAGCTGACCGCCACTGGGAATTGCCGAACGTAGGCTCCTGAGACGACTCGATTTCGTTTGTTTGTTTGTACTTATAGGCTGCAGTTTTGGGTCCACTTGAAATTTTGAGGGTAGCTCGTGAGACATCCCAAATTTGCTGTATAGATTTTGGCGGTCTGATGACAGGGGTCGTCGAATCGATAAAACCGTGTTTTAGTATCGTTTTCGATAATCTCTGCCAGATAGAATCGACTGGAAGCATGTTAAGAGCTCTATAACCCATTGTTGACAATACTTGGTCATCATTGAAAGTTGTGTTGAAATCAATAATAATCGGGTTTGGTACAGTTTTCGATAGTTTCACACACGTTTATTTGTTTGGAACGATTTCTTCCTGTTCTACATTACAGTAGGTACTATAAGTTTTAAATACCTATTGTGAGGTACATGGACTGTAGATCAACTGTTACGTAGACTAGACTAGTAGGTATTCAGAGGAGAGCACGTCCCTCTATAATCGTCCCTCTAAAAAAGTTTTATATTGGATATAAAACATCCTATAGTCACCGAAGAAAGTAAGCAATAATGAAACAGCTTAAATGACCTAATGATCTAATTACGTGAATGTTGACGAATGACCGAAACAGGAGCGTATCCTCCATGAAGCATCCTGTAGCTAGCGAAAAAAGAGTAACCAATCTGCGTATGCTTGGAGTGGAATAATATTGTCATGCAAATATAGGTAGCCGTGTACGTATGCTATTACTCGCACGCACACGTGGATCGTCTAACGTGCGTGACACACGTGGGTACACGGCATGCACGAGGACGTCCGTTGTGTAGTGATTTGCATACACCTATGGAGAGAGTGGCAGGGATTGAAATAGAGAGGAACGGACCGAACACGTGAAACAGAGACAGAAAAGGGAGCTTTCGCTCAACATCTACCTGATTATTCGTTCGAGGCCCGAAGGGTTCACCGATGGCAAGAGGCTACAAGCACGAAAGAACGGGGGGACAGAGTAAGGGGGGCAAGGACTATAGATCGTCAGGGATACGTACATATTTGCAAATATATTTATCCCGCTTCGACAGGACCGGAAAGTTAAAAGGGCAAACGATGTACGCTCGATACTACGGCTGAACTCGTTGAGCCGCGGCCAATTTAATGATTTCGCCCTGCTCCGCGTTCCGTTGCCACGAAAAACGAACATGTCCTCAGAGAATCTAATCTTGGACGAGTATACGCGCGGAGGAAGAAAATTATCGTCATTCCGATATTTGAGTCTACGCGGTTTATGCAGTCGCATGGAACTACGCTATTCGATACTTTCCAATTCATGTAGCCTTCTCAACTACTTGTTATGTTTTAACATGCTTATTGCAGAAGTGTGGATATGTAGGAGACAGTGAAGGAAGATACAATAGACTTCTTTTGAAGAACGTATAGTAGGCTTGACAATTTTTTAATTTTAAGCTTGAATGTTTTGGAATTTTGAAATTTTCTAGTTCTTCAATTATTAAATTTTCATATCGTTAGGTATATTGTTAGGTTCCTACATTTTCTGTGTTTTTATGGTTTGAAGTTTGCGAAACTCTGTGTTAACGAATTTCTACATTCCTACATTCCTAATTTTTTAATTGGCTAATTCTCTAATTTTCTAATTTTTAGAATTTCTAAATTCCTGTATTCCCATTTCTAGATTTCTATATTTCTAAATTTCTAAATTTCTAAATTTCTAAATTTCTAAATTTCTGAATTTCTAATTTTTGAATTTTCTAAATTTTTAAATTCCCAATTTCTCAAATCCCCAAATTCCAATATCCCAAAATTCCTAGATTCCCATATCCATAAATCCCTACATTCCCATACCTCTAGATCACCAAATCTCTAACCACCTATATCCCCAAAATCCCCAAATCCCTAAATTCCCAAAAATTTTCAAATTCCCAAAAATCTGTAACCAACAACAAACGAAGTACGTCACAGAATGACACATTTCCCCCAGGAAATCCAGGTCTGCTCTTGACAGTGCACAGAATTTCACCTCTGTCTCGTTTCAAGGTTCTGTTCATTGAAGTTTGGGCACAACCAATCGGATGACGCAGGTACACACGATCGAGGAACGAAAGAAGGGGTTGATTCTATAGGTCACAGGGTCCACGAGGGACTCAAGGGTTAGTTTCTTCCACATCACCATGCAGAGTACATGGGATGTGCATTCGCCAGTAACATAACATTGCAGTGCTCGATACTTAAACATCAACCTGTGTTTACAGTGCTTTACTTCCTCAGTGCTTTAACTTGCCTTTTTCCGCTTTCACAAATATTTTTAGATAATTTGTTTTTCGTAGTTGCATGTGCATTTCTGTTTTGTTTGACACTGAACCATGACATGAACACACGGTGGTTAAACTGAATTGCTTAAATTTCTACCGTTTTAACTTTCTTGTTAACCCCTTGTACTATTTTGACGAGTCTGATTCGTGACGCATTCATGACGCACTCATGAAGCATTTGTGACGCATTCGTGACGTACTCGTGATACGCTCGTGACACACTCATGACGCACTCGTGATACGCTCGTGACGCACTCGTGACGCACTCGTGACGCACTCGTGACACACTCATGACGCACTCGTGACGCACTCGTGATACACTCATGACACACTCATGACGCACTCGTGATATGCTCGTGACACACTTATGACGCACTCGTGACTCACTCGTGACGCACTCGAACTTCCGCTGTGATCAATTTTACTCGAATTTTGAATACGCTTCAATTTGAAGTTCAGGTCCAATTATTTGCATAGTGAACGATTGATACCAAATTGACATAACATTTCAACTTTCTTTGTCTGTTTTAATACTGTATCCGTGATTAGTTACGACTGACGCACCTGACAAATAAATCATAGTGCAAGGGGTTAATATTCATAGTTAAACTATTTGTATTGAACCAATCAGATTTTAGAAATTTAAAGATGTCAGAATTTGAGGATTTCTTAATTTGGAAATGTGAGAACTTAGAATCCTAGAAATTTATAGATCCGAAGAATTAGGAATTTGGAGATATGAAAATTTGTAATTTACATTTGGGTAATTAAGAATTTGAAAACGTGAAAATTTTGGGGTGTCTGGAATTTGGAAATTTGGGAACCAGGTATTTTCGGAATTCAACAATTTGAGAATTTAGGAAGTTAGAAATTTGGAAATGTGAGAATTTCGTGCTACTAAAATTTAGAGATTTGGAAATTTTAGAACTTGAGATTTCAGGAACCTTGAGACACAAGATCAAGTTTGAAAACTTATGAAATTGTAAATTTATATTCTACCATTCCATAAAATATATATCTTCAAACCCGAAGAATTACGATCTTCTTGCACTGGATTATACTCGTGACATGCAGTTTAAATCTGTCAAAATTTTCTAATATTTTCAGTCCACATTTTCAGTTGATATATAATTACAATGTTCGCAGTTAAAAATCGCTAAACACCGGTATAGTTAAATTTCCTCGTCAATTTCGACACTGTAACATCTGGTAAAATAAATCGTGCCAGGGTTTAAACACAACAATTTGCGCGAGTCAACGTACGAATCTCCAAATAAAATTTGCGCCGCAAAATGCCGCGAATTTGTCGAAAATACGCGTCAGCGTAGAAAACGGGATTTATTTAAAATTTCGCGGCAGGGATTCCACGGGCGGTGCACAGGTGAAATAAATTTTATTCGCGACACAATCGGATATGGGGGATTGGCGAAACTTTTTCCGAGGGATAGAAGTCTCGTTGTTCGTGCGCGTTCGAGACACCTATTCGGCGGAGAAATCAAATCTCCCAGGGCGAAGGAAAAGTGACAAGCTCTCGTTCACGATCGAAGGCAGCCAAGGCGGAATGCGTGGAATTTCTGGTAACCCGTCAGGTCGGCGATTTCCAAGCCTTCGCCAGCCAGGCACGTACCAGACCAGCTCCGCAACTTCTGACAGATACAAATCTTCCCGACGTTATTTGCAGTGCCGTGCCGTTAACCCCGGCCTCGTGTGCACTCGACAAATCTCGATATGGAAAATCCGCGAAACGTATAAATGTAGCTGTCACTCGCAGCTTGCACCCCTAACACCTTTATCCTTCCGGGCTGGTTGCCGATACTCCGAGTGTCTGCCAAATCTGCCCTTCTTTACGGGAAATATGCCGAACAAAATACTTGCTTTTGGACATGGTCATTAGGGTTCCGTTCACACATGTGTGTGATAGCCGGAATAATTGTTCCGCTCACATATGTGTGTGATGATACCGAAGGCCGGTACCCTTTCTGTGATGATCGAACGCAGGTTTTTGCTTTAATAACTATTACACATACGTAAAATATTAAATTTGTTGCTGTTGTTTTATGTGTATGTACATGTTGAATTATTTCGTGAATTTACATAAAGTTTAAATTAATTCTTAAAAAATATTGTCGGCCCCTGGTTTGACTGCGTAGAGCGGCCATTAAAATGTTAATGGCCGCTCACACGTGTGTGACGAATGAATAGGTGGTTGCTCTAATAATTATCACACAAAGTAAATATTAAATGTGTCCCAATTGTTTTCTTCTGTTCTATGTACACATGTTGAAGTATTTCGTGAATTTACACAAAGTTTAAATTCTTCAAAAATATTGCCCCTGGCGACTGCGGCCATTAGAGCTCCATTTTTTCCGACTTTCCCCTAAAATTTTGTCTTTCGGTGAAAAAATGATGATTGCAAAGTTTCAGCATGATTGTACAGTTTAGAACTTTCAAACGTGTTGCAATTTGTAAACCTTGAACAGAAATGAATAAAATACAACTGAAAAATTAGAGTATATTTAATAACTGTTAACTTCAGAGCCAATAATTTCTGCATACCGATAACAGTATTGCAGTGAAAAGCAATTATTTTTCGATATACTGAAACTCTGATAATACGTTCGGTTTCCGCTGTCGATCAAGCAGTTTTGATTTCGCGTGCCACGTCACGTTGGTATTCCGCGTTTATTTAATCCTGTCTATAGAAGAATTTTTCAGAAAAAGCTCGCGACTTTCCAAGAGTGGCATCGAGATATGAAAATTCCTGACATCCTATATTCGGGTCTTGGTTGGTTGGTCGTTCTCCTTTTTTCCGTGAGCCCCCCTGGGGCCTCCATTCTGATAGGGTTGCCACTGGCTTTTCCATATCCGCATACATCGACGCACACTAACAATAAGCACATATACACACACGCACACGTGTGTCACCGGCATGAGCACGCAGATACTCCAGCCACCCTTATCACATATTTTTGCATATCATGCCACTGTTCTCGGAACCACACCTTTCCGCGAAAGGTCGTAAGATAGAGACAAAATCGTTGGAGAACGAGAGAATGAGCAGGTCAAAAGGACGACACCAAGATTCTGCTTGGTAAAATATCGTTATCGTTTTTTTCCTCGAAAATGTGTAGGGTAAAGTCGCCTAATATACCTTTCTCCAAAAAATCCTAAATCCTGGAACGCTTTTAGTTAACAAATTACATTTTTATTTTATCAAGCTTTTAGAAACAAGGTTTAGAAATTTCTTTTGTATTCCAAAGCAGTCTCAAAAACTTGACCACAGTATCCCTCAAAAATATTTAAATATGATTTTTATAAACTTTACAAATAAATTCGTGTGTTCACAGTTTAACATTTTAACAATGTAATGAATACAAGCTTCTAACCTAAAAGTAACTTCCTTTCCTTTGCCAAATAAGTGTGTACCTTTTAACGGTGGTAAAAGTTTCTTTGTACAGTTAAACACTCAGGACTTTCTCGTCTGCGATTCGAAAGTTTCTGTAGCTGAGTAAGTTTCCTGACATCAACCATCGAACATTCCCATCTTGTAACACACATATGTACATACATGTACTTACATGTACACGTACATGTATTGTATCAAATTTCTATAAAGCTTGGACAATTTATAAGTACACACATATGTACATACATGTACACACACATGTGCATCTAATAAGTACACACACACACGTATGCACATGTTCACATACGTGAACATTTTATAGCTACATACAATCCACACATGTGCATATGCATGTGCATTTTACAACTAGACACACACATGTACATATACATACGTACATATACATGTACACCTTATAACTACATATACATACATATGTACATACATGTGTATCTTATAACAATACACACACGTATGTACATGTACACATACATGTGTGTATCCTATAACAAAATACACACATATGTATTGTATACATACAGTATATGCATACTGTGCATCTAATAATCATATACGTATAGACACATATGTACATACACGTAAACGAACGTTCTCACGAAGAGGTACATCGTTCCGAATCTTGTAAGCATTTGAATCGTGTGCTAGCGAAACATTGCGTTTAACTTTTCATCTGTTCGCTTGAATTTCAAGCGTTCCTCTTCTCCCGAAGATCAAGCAGCTCTTTGCCCGCTCTCGGTGCCGAATAGCTCCGAGATAGTGGCTAACGTGAGAAGGTGGAATTGTCAATTTCATAGTCGAACGAGGAACTCGTATCCAGCTCCGAGGGCATATTCGCCCACCAGCTACCTCGGCCAAGCCATATTTATATTATTATTAAACATTGCTACGTGCGGCTCATGCATACACTCTCATATTCCAAACCCTGTTTCTTCCTTCCGCCAGATATTCCTATTGTGTACCACTCTTCCTGTTTCCATACTCTATTACGTGCCCGGTGAAAAATATTCTCTCGTTTTGGAACTACTTGATTAACGTCGAGACGGCGTCGCACCCCAGACAACTCCTTCTGAATTTCATGAAATTGTTTATGATTGTGTATTTTTGTGGATTCGGGTTCAAATTGGTTAATAGATTTTGGGGTGGACATCTGGTAGAGACATTCTTATTTTGAGGTGGATTTTTTTGAATTATAAATATACTTAACTAATTACTAGCTAACTGTACTAACTAGTTAATTTCTAAATTTGCGAATTTGTAGCACTGATACATCTCATAAGCGACTACTGAACGTGTACATTTAATCCCTCTAATTTCACCCAAATTCAAACCAAAACCCAGGTGTACCAAAACTTCGTACAGAACGTTTCAAAATAACAATACATACTTGCAGAAACTATAATTCATTATTTCATTATATGAAGAACACAAGGGGGTGAAAACCTATGACAAGACTACAGGGTATTTTACATGGAGTCTAAAATTGTCCGAAGAGACAAGTCAATCTTTTCTGTAAAAAGGTTGTGTAGGTCGAAAGTACATTTAAAGAACTAATACGCGTTTGCTTAATAATGTGTCCAATCACCACCATTAGCGATTATTCCTGGGTATACTTTCAACTATGCAGCGTGTGAGACAGGAAGAGATCTGCATATTTCTCGAATACAAACTAGCGTCTTCAATTTTAAAATACGCTTTCCTCGGAGTTTGTACTTCGTGAGAGACCAAACATTTTCGATTGGATTGGCATCGGGGGACTGAGATGGCCAATCCAACACGTTGACACCATTCGCTGTTTTCCATTCCGTACAATGGCGGCTTCGGTGTTTGGAGTCGTTGTCCTCTTGAAGTATCCAATGGTCTCTGGTTCTTTTAAACCAATGTTACGATACTAAGAGACCCCTTTGGTACAGTTTAATCATCTTCTGAGCATTTAAATTATCCGGAAAGACGCATAAAGAAACCCCGACGCAAGTTCCGTAGCTTGCTTCGAACCCCGATCAGATCATCGACACAATTTGTCTCTTTATAACGTTGCACACACTTATTTACAAATTCGCGAGACTTGTGCAGATATTTTGCTGCATTTCTAACACTCATTTCCTTTCGGGTGTTGGCACAAGAATACTGCTTCGAATCGTTTACCGTATACGGCACTCATCTCGAAATGACTTGAACTTTTCAGTGAAATAATACTAAGGGAATTGAAGTTCTATTGCGTATTAGAGAAGACATTGTATGTTTGAACGCAAACTTTGCTATTGGGTACCAAATTTCATAGATATCGCGTCCACGCTCTTGTGGAACAGATCTCCAACAATCGAATTTAATTGATCCGTTTCCCCGAGAATCGAATAGAATCGTGTTCTTTTAATTCGAGCGTCGACGCATCGAAATCCTCCATAATTTCGAAATCCATTTCCGTGGGTAAACGAATACCCTGAAGCGACACGAGAAATCTGCCGGTGATATTTTTATTAAAAATCCACCGAATACGAGCTGACGGTCTATATGTACGGGTTGGTATTCAAGAGTGGCAGCCAGGCTACGTCAGTGTGCTATTCACTTGAGACATTTCGCGGCGTTGGGTTTTCTTCTCGTGTTCCAGGCGAACGAGAAGGGCGAAGAGAAGGTTGCGGAAGGGATAAGGGGTTGGTAGATGGGTCGACGGTGGTTTCCGGAATCCAAGCGGGACGCGGATGGAGGGGGTGGTTTTTTCTTTTCGTTTCTGCCAGCGAAATGGGAGGGCCGGAGGGCGACCGAGAGAAGAGTGTCTTATACCGCGGGTGCAGCGGCCTCTTATATGAAATACTTATACCGGGGGATATTCAGCAAGCTTATATTCGACTCGCATGCAAATCTCCTCCATACTTGATTTCTCGTGGATGCGACGCTCCAGGGGATGATGGCTCGTTTTACGCGGCAGCCACTTTCTTTCTCTCCTTCGTTCCTTTTCCCGTCGTTAAGTTCGACCAACGTATCGTTGCTCTCTTAGAAAGGATGGGTTTGCCTCTTCAACACTCCTGCGTGAGACAACCAGATTTTATTCTAACGCTGTTCAAGCTACAAATATTTTCCTTCGTTCTTTCTAATCGATAGCTGGTTTACGAATCTAATCCAATTTTCAACGCGAAGCATTCTATTGCTGAAAATATATTTTTATTTTTAATAGATCTTGCTGTTCTTGCTGTTTTATTAGATAGATCCTCCGATTTACATTGAAGTGCCTCGAAAAATTGTGAGAGTTGAAATTGTCGTCAATTAAATTTTACTAGTTTGCTGATTTTAGTCAGAAAATATTAGAAATTTGCTGGTACTAGTTTAATAACAAAAAATTATAAAATATATAAGTTCTTGACAGATTCAAAAGTTTGACCTCCTTTTAATTAGGAAAATATTAAAGCTCCGTTGGTACAAGTTTAATAATAAATAATAAAAAATATTCAAGTTCTTCACAGATTTCGAATATAAAAAATAGTTTCAAAATAATTGAGATATCCAACCTAAATGAAACTTGTACATCGAATATAATTTAAATCAATCCCCTCTAATACCTTCAAAAATATTATTGCCACAAAACTGTTTTACCTCACATTTCAGACAGCAAATTACTTGATAATTTTTCTTCTATATGACCACATATGTTAGCTCTTTTTGAAAATAGAATTACACGTTCTTTGATGCACATTACCTATAACAGCATCAATATTCAATTTCGTCAAGAACCATTCAATTTTGAAGAGGGAGAAACGGTAATTCCAAGAAATTGTAACAAGCTAAACGTGACGTCTTGTTTCCAGCGACCCTACACATCACTGCCATGATTTGTCGACTATTATGTGGAGGCACATGCATCGTGGGTGGTAGAATTTTTGTGAGGAAAATATGGCGACCCTCTCAACCTTACGAATAATATAATCTCGCTATTTTAGTTGAACCACTGCGTGTACCGTGGCTAGGAAGAATACGCGGGTGGAGCAAACGGGGTCGAGGGAAGTCAGGGGGTTGGGTTAGGGGGTTTGGAGTAACATAGTACCCAGAGGGTGTGCGGAGCAAGGGTGGTGCGAATACTGTCGGATGGGGCGCGATGGTCTAGCTTAAAGTACCAAGACACACTGTCTACCTACGAAATTGTTTGGCGAAATACGTTGGGACTTTGTCACTTTCTTCTAGCTACATTTTCCACATATGATACAATTCCTTTCGATTAACTTCCCTTGGTAAAGTCCCTGGAATTAGGACCAAATATTTCACTTTTATGGCTGTTATATATGGACATATAGGTCATGCAAATTATTACCAAAAACTATAATTATAAATATTATTTTTGAAATATTAAGACTGATTACCAAAATAATTAGATACTATTATATCAAGAGTTTTGTGCTAGAAAAATATTTTTTGTATTTCAAAACTATTCTATACAAAACTTAAACACTTCAAAATTCAAGATCAGTCACATATTAGAATTAACACACTCACACTAAAAACACTCAAAATATACAAAGCAACTTTTACAGCAACCCCAATAAATCATGTTCTTTCATTTCGTAAAAATACAATTTCAATTAAATTCTTCAAAACACCCTTTTCGTACTTCAGTAAAAAAATATCATAAAGTGAGCTTAAAATTTTCTTGAAAAGTTCAAATTTCTATTTCTTCAAGCTTAACAATCGACATCTTTTAGACTAGTACTCCAATGACACTATTTAGCGCCGACAATAAAATAGGAGAGAATTTGAATCCTATCGAAGAAGTTTTCCTAAAATGAAAATGGTAACTCTTCCCTCCTGTCGCGCAGCCAAGGATTTTCTATCAAAATTTAACTATCGTGATTGGACTTATTGAGGATAGAACCGAGGGACGTGATACGATGTACGGGTTCTTTTTCATAACGTTCTCTAACCCTCGTAACTGTATGCGCGCATGTTGCAAAAGGGGGTGAGTCTTAGAAGGATAGAATCCCGGGAGAGGCGTCTTGAAAGATAGGCTAGATAGTGGCTGCGAAATATGTATGCCTTCAGGATTCTACCTTGAAAACCAGCGAGACTCGAAGAACCTGCAGGAAGTCACTTTGCGTATCGCGATATACTTTACGTCTACCTTCCTTTTTATGCCTTTTTTTCTTGATACGTAAAGTGATGATGTTTCAAAACATTTCGACGAACACTTGGAAGACAAGGGACAAGGAAATATTGTTGAAAAAGGTTAGATTTATTTGTTAAATAAATACGGTGACTGGTATAAGTATTTAGACATCGTGATATTTTTTTCAAACTCAGTTTCATTTTCGAAAAATTTGGATTTGATTATTCTGCAATATACTAGGAAGAAAAATTATAGTTTCAATAATCTTCTCATTAAATTAATTAATATTATAAATTAATAAATGTGGATGTGGCTGAAATATATTGTCAGTTATTATTTTTTATGGCATTGATATATAACATATGATATGTAACATATAACATATAACATATAATACATGATATATGACATATGACATATAACATATAACATACAACATATGACATATAATATATAACATGTAACATATAATATATAATATGTTCCATATAACATATGACATATGACATATGACATATGACATATGACATATGACATATAACATATAACATATAACATACAACATATGACATATGACATATGACATATAACATATAACATACAACATATGACATATGACATATAACATATAACATTATATTGTTATACAATGTAACATATAGCTTTTCCCTATAATAAAAACAGTAATATTAAAAAATTATTTTTGCATCAATAGAACCGGAATAATTTTCCCTAAAATGAAAAGAGTATTTAAAAAATTATTTTTGTTTCACCAGTGTCAGTGTTTGCAGTGTGAATTGCAGAGGGTCGTTAAATTACAAGAGATATCTCACCCTCGTTTACTTAACACACGACACATCAATCCACTCGTGTTCATTGCTGGAACGTCCCTCTGAAATAACATCGCGTAGAGGAAAGTCCTGACCTACCTTAAGAACTTTCGCAAAGTACTTTGTAGTAACTTTCACTCTCGTCGAATGAACTTACCCCGAGTTAACGGTGTAAGTAACGAGAACGCTTTTCCTCTCTTGCATACTGCACCGGCTCTACAATGCACAATAAATTTTCTATACATCGCTTCGCGATGCCAAAATCACGAAATGTGCTGAAACATTTAACTTTCGGTATATATTCTGGCACATCTTTCTTGACAAATTAATGTTAACTTGTTTTCATCCTTTTCTTTATTTAATGAAACGTTCGTTTATTTAATTCATGTCTTGGGAAAATAAATGTCAAAAATTTAATTCAAGTCTTAGAAAAATAAATGTCAAAAAATAACAAGAATTTAAAGATAAAGAAAATACAAATTTTGTTGATTGTAATTAACAGTAACGTAATTGAGTCATTTGATCAAATCACAAGTTTACTTTTTTAAATTATAAAATTTATTAAATTTATATCTAACTATTTATATTTAACTATTTATTAAAAAGTTTAATCAAAACGTTTAATCAATATTAAAGAATTTAATGAAAACGTTTGATCGATATTAAAGAATTTGATCAAAACGTTTAATAAATATTAAAGAAATTAATGACGACGTTTAAACAATTAAAACTTTCAATAAATATTAAAGTAATATCAAATTTGAAACAAGAATATTTAACACTAAACCTACTATTATACAGATCTACAACTACCCTTATTTCGAAGTTAAAAAATAAACGATTATAATATTTTAATAAAGTTTAAAAATAGCACCCTGTACATAATGCAAACATTAATTTTATAGAGAATTTCTAGTAGTTCGAAAAAAGTATTTAATATAGATTTATGCAATATTTGATGTTCAATTTATAATAGTTTATCTGTGATTGAATTTCGAAATTGTCACAGAAGAGTCGCATTCATAAGATCTCCAGTATCGCGACTATCGATTTTGCGTTTCCAGTAATTTTACGTTTCCAAGGAGAGGCCAGGGCGAAGAAGACGGGGCGAACGTGCGTACATATACACATATACGTGTATTTATATGCACGTATGTATGGTACACGCGTATGTACATCTCCCTATATGGTTCGTACACCCCCCGTACGTGTGTCGTATGGGGTAAAAAGGGGGTGACGTCGCGACGCCATGACAGATGCGTATATCTGTTGAAGAAAAAGATGGAGTCTGAAATGCTTTACGTATAGTGAAAATCGGGAAAATTTAATTCGTACCGAATAACATTGCACTGATTGTGGTTATTTACTATTTAATATTATTTAATTTTACTTAATATTATTTAATATTATAACTGATTTGTTTAATGTTATAACTCTGCTCATCTTAATAATGATATATTTAAAGAATCTATGAAATTTCTAAAACAATCGTTGTCAAATTTGTGGATAAATTTATATATTAACTTTACTATTTATATATTATAGTTACTAAATGAATAAAAATAATAAATATAAATTACATTAAAATATAAAAATAAAATTACATATAGTTAATATAATAATATTAACTATATTACTAACTATATTATTAACTATAAAACTAACTATATTATTAACTATATCATTATGGCGACCAGAAATTTAATTTAATAACAAATTATTCAAATTTAACATGATTTTCAAACTTATAAAGTACTGGATTAAACAATTTTTGGTTTCAACTATTCAACATTTTCATATTTATAAATTATTACCTGTCGAAATAACCAATTTTTTGCATTACTAAACATCCATATTTCTAAATTCTCTAGTTTCGTAACTTCTTCATTCCTAAATTCTAAAATTTTGAAATTCTCAATTTCTCAAATGTCTCAAATTTTCTAATTTTCAAATGTTGAAACTTCCAAAATTCTAGATTTTGAAATAACCAATTTCCCAAATATTTTTGTCCCCAAATTCCCAGGTCTTCAAATTCCTAGATTCCCAAATTCCTAAATCCCTAAATCCCTAAATCCCCAAATACCAAGGTCTCTAAATTCCTAGATTCCCAAATTCCTAAATCCCCAAATACCAAGGTTTCTAAATTCCTAGATTCCCAAATCCCTAAATTCCCGAATCCCAATATTCCCAAATCCCAAGGTCTTTAAATTTCTAGATTCCCAAATCCCTAAATCTCCGAATCCCAATATCCCCAATTCTCAAGGTCTTTAAATTTCTAGATTCCCAAATCTCAAGATCCCCAAATCCCTAGATCCCTAGATTCCGATATCCCCAAATCTCTAGATCCCCAAATCCCAATATCCCCAAATCCCTAAATCCCCAAAATCCCCCAAATCACCATATTCCCAAAATCCCAATATCCCCAAATCCCAATATCCCCAAATCCCAATATCCCCAAATCCCAATATCCCCAAATCCCAATATCCCCAAATCCCAATATCCCCAAATCCCAATATCCCCAAATCCCAATATCCCCAAATCCCAATATCCCCAAATCCCAATATCCCCAAATCCCAATATCCCCAAATCCCAATATCCCCAAATCCCAATATCCCCAAATCCCAATATCCCCAAATCCCAATATCCCCAAATCCCAATATCCCCAAATCCCTAAATCCCCAAATCACAAGATTCCTAAATTCCTACATTCAAAAATGTCTAAACCCCCAAATTTCTAGATCGCAATATCCCTACATTCCCAAATTCCAAGGTTCTCAAATATCAACCCTCAAATTTTAACAATTTCAAAATTCTCAAATTCCTAAAAGTCTTGTTTAGTATACTGTCCCTACTTGGAACAAGCTCTTACTAAATAAATTAATATCTTATGGTATAAATGGTATCTTAATATCCTAATATGTTAAATACCATCTATCTTTAACATCCTGAATGACATCTTAAACGTTATCTTAGCATAACCATAAACAACCTCTAAATTGAACATCTAAAATTCCCAATACACGCGAAATATCCGAAGCTATCAATTTACCGAAATGTTTTATCGGCTCTCCACAATGAAAAGCTCGTTCGAGGAAGTTTACCTCCCAAGATCTCCTATATGTCAGTGGCTTTTCATTTTAAAATTTCGCCAAGTTACACGCCGTAACGGCGATCCAGGGTAATATGGTTGAACGTCGACATTGGACCAGCATGGCGGTACTTAAGAAACGGGTACAGGATATATAAGGGATGAGCGATGATGCTTGATATTAGGCAGGCACAGGACATGCCACCCCGCAAAACTTGAGTGTAACATAGAGTTGCAAGAGAAGGATGCGAGGAAAGAAGATGGAAATGGAGGGAGGTAGAGGGTAGGTTGGTTGGCAAGGATATAAGATAAGGATATACGTGTGCATCACATCCAAGAGCCTTGATCCTTTATCCCAAAAGAGCTCACGCTGGAGATGGAGCTTTCCGAGTCCTCCTTTCAACTGAGACCACGTCTACAGGTCATTTCAGCTCGAAATAATAGAGCTCTTTCAATTTTCTCATTCTTTATTTGGTACCTCTCAAATATTTATCTGGATAATTAAATATCTCTATTTATTTTGATAATTTGGGCTACCTCGAATTTTCCCAAATATTTTCATAATTAAATGTTTTGTAACTGATTTTGCTCAAATACTTTGATATTTTATTTTGTCGATTTTCAAATGGAGACGATTTTTTTTAACAATAAGAGAACATTGATGCAAACGGTGGAATAAATTAATGAACTTGATAAACGTTAATTTAAATCATTTAAGTCCAATTAATAAGACTCTGGCGATTTTCAAAATAAACGGATGATTGAAACGGCCTATAGCAAGTTCACACGAACATGATGCGAGACCATAAAAGATTACTACGACACACTGTATGCTTTCTTCTCCGTCTCCTTACGTCTCAAGCACCCCTTACGATACCACCCCCTCGTGTTCTTCCCACCCCGTATCGTCGAGTCCTCTGGCGCATCCCGATCTCCCATATCATATTATTCACAGCGAATCCCTTTTCACATTCGCCTACTCCCTCTATCCTCTCTTTTTTGATATCAGACTGGCTATTATGCACGTATTATCGCTACTTTATGGACACCGATGTCAATGAAACGTTGAAATTTCGCAGCTGCACACCTCCTTTCTGTGTCTCCGCTGCAACTTGAATGGCAGCCGAGTATTAACGACGTGTCGTGCAAGCTTCTGGCTTGAATTTATGGTCCCATATTCTTCGGAGAAAATTGGAACTGCGGTTTTCAATGTCGACCTCCGCCAATGACGGGCTTTACGTCCCAGAATGCGAGGATTATTTTTGCTTCGTTATTCCCTCTTATCTTATGGCGTGCGCCGTAAAAGCCTGCTGACTCTTCGCGACACGTGTATAAATTTACAGCGAATTTCGTTTTTATTACGGTATTCTTTCTTCAATCAATCGTGCACATAAGAGATATTTTGTTCATATCCTTTTTTGAGGTTAACTGTGTTAATTTTCTGATTTTCAAGGGAGCTAACCCCTTGCGCTACGATGACGCACTCGTGACGCACTCGCAGTTATGGTAAACTTTTCTCATATTTTCAGTACATGTAAGTTAGTTAAGGATTGCGGAATACCGGTATGGGATTTTAATTTTCTTCGTCAGTTTTGACATTGTAGCAAACAGTGCGTCTGACGCACATGTTGAATAAATGTTTTGTAATATCTATTTTTGAACTGTCTTTGTGACGAGGTTTTATTGATAAGTCCTTATCATCCATATTGGCAAGGTACAGAAAATTGAAAATCATCCACAAAAACTTGGGGGTCGTAAACCGATAATAAACCATATAAGCCGAGTTTCCGTAAGAGAGTATCTAAAGCTGAATTACAACTTCTGATTACATGCACGTCATTAACAATGCGACACGGGACATCAGAAACATCTCACGGATTCCGAGGAAAACATTTTTATACGACGATCCTAATGGCTCTACAGAGTTCCACGACCGTTTCCATCGTTACGAATGCTTTTTCTGTACACGCATGACCGTCTCACGAAACGTCGTCTCCTCGAGCACGTAAGAACACTAAGGACCTCGTCCGTATAGTTTTCTCAAGGGTCGTTCGTTCCTCTGAAATTCAAGTCGAAGAGCACCGGCTCTCCCCCTTTCGTCCCACTCTCCTTTCCGTTTCCTGTAAGATTCAGGGACGTGGATAGGGTGGAGGGTCCAAATAGGATTTTGCGTATTCCGGCAGACGTCAGGACCATTACCGGGCGAAGAAACAGAGGATAAAGAAAACCGGAGTGCGCTGGCCTACCTTGCATGGCGAAATGCACCCTAAAGGAGGTGATAGTAGGTGAAACACTAAGATTGTTACCGAGGTCAACTCTTTCGAATCGAACTTCGGAAGAGTGCCATTTTGGATATAAAGATGGAACGTCTTATACTGCATGTGAGGTTGCCACCTTGAGATTTCACTGCCTCTGAAAATTTCGACACTGATATTCCTTAATATAAAAGGCTCATCGAATTTTAAATGTATGCTGCAAAATTACTGTTGTATAGAATTTAGGGTGACTCAGTTTTTTATTTGAAAATTTTCGCATTTACGAGATTTGGGGACTTTGGGATTTGGAAGAATTTGGAGACCTTGGGATTTGGGAAAATTTGAGGACCTTGATGTCTGGGAATTTTAGGATTTGAGAGGATTTGGCAATGGGGCACTTTGGGTTTTGGAAGAATTTGGTGACCTTGGGTTTGGGAACTTTGGGACTTGGAAATATTTAAGGATCTTGGCATTTGAGGACTATGGGAATTTTGGGATTTGGAAAAATTTAAGGAACTTTGGGATTTGGAAAAATTTAAGGATCTTGGTATTTGAGGACTATGGGAATTTTGGGATTTGGAAAAATTTAAGGGACTTTGGGATTTGGAAAAATTTAAGGATCTTGGCATTTGTGGACGTTGGGAATTTTTTGGATTTAGAAGAGTTTGATAGCCTTGAAATTTGAGAATTTTGGGATTTGGGAAAATTTAAGGATCTTGGGGATTTGAAAGAATTTGAAGATCATTTGGATCATCGTCTTAAGGACATAGGAATCTAGGGTCTAAAAATATGGGGTATTGAAATTTTGATGACGTAGAAATTTGGAGTCCTTGAGATTGAGTAATCTAGAAATATGGAAACCTAAGAGTTTGGGAACGTAAAAATTTCAGGTCATTTTAAGGTCTCTGAAATTTGGGATTTAGGGACTCGAGAACCCAGAGATTTAGAGATCTGGGAATTTAGGTATTCAGGAATCTAGAAATTTTGCAGTTTGCAAAGTTTGAATACTACGTATTTAAGAATTTTAAATTTTAAACTTTCTTTAAGAGAATTTTATATGTAGAATTCAAACTTTGCGAATTTCTAAATTTAAAAATTCTTAAATAAGAGATTTCGTAATCTATACATTCAAGAATTTGTAGAATGATATATTTGGCAATACAGAAAATTTCTAAATTTGAAAATGTATAAATATAGGAATTCAATAATATTAAATATTCAAATACCGTAATTTAAAAATATATTTTACTTTACTATGTACCATTTTATTTTTACGCATAAAATCATTCAAAAATTTGAGTATTACAAAAACTAAAAAATGAATAATTTCAAGAATTCAAAAACCGAAAGGTGTGCGAACAGAAAATGTTATTAAAAAAATGTTCGAACGCACGTACTCTACCGTAAGTCTAGCAGCCATACCGAAACAATATTGCATCCCCGACATATGTCGGCCAAAGGGGAAAAATGGTGGATTCGCGTAAAGAGTGGGCGTTTCTCGAGGAAGAAACGTCTGAATCTCGCTGACTGATGGTAAAACTTGAAAGACGCTTAGAATTGGGTCGTCGACTGTTGGGAGTGATAGCGGTAAATTCGAAGGGGTTGGTTTAGGGCGGAGGATGGAAGACGGTTGGTAGAAGAGAAAAGAAGCAGAATATTCTGTGTCTACGGAGACGAATATAATACAGAAGTAGAAATGCATGTCTGAAAATATACACTGCATTGTAACCTGCATAGAATGTTCGACGAAGCGTATTTTCCACAGAATGCTCTCGTATTTTATAAATGTACAGGTCTGTGACGATATAACTGATTGGACTTACCGTTCGATGACCAAGGATTTCTTTAAAAGGACGGTCACTACGGTATAGGAAGCGGTGGCCATTTTTAAGTCAGGGAACGTTTTATTGAAGATGAAACGCGAATAGGGGATGTGATTCGTCGAAGAATTATCTTGAGAAGTTTGAGGCGAACGATCAAAAGGGCTCTGCCTGCTGAGGGTGGTATTATTTGCTTTCGAAATTGAATAATGGAACCCTTACGTTTGCAATATTTGCTCTTTTCGAGACGATCTGCCGAATAAGTATCTCGCATCGTTTTAATCGCATGATATATTTATTCTTTTAGTCTGTGGAGGAACAGTTTTGTTGCTGGATTGTTTACTCGTCACTGAACATTTCACATTTTATATTTAACACTGAACATTTCACATTTTATATTTAACACTGAACATTTAACATTTAATATTTAACATTTAACATTTCACATTTTATATTTAACACTGAACATTTAACATTTAACATTTAACATTGAACATTTAACATTGAACATTTAACATTGAACACTGAACATTGAACATTGAACATTGAACATTGAACATTAAACACTGAACATTGAACATTGAACATTGAACATTGAACATTGAGCATTGAATATTTAACATTGAACATTGAACATTGAACATTGAACATTGAACATTGAATATTGAACATTGAACACTGGACATTGAATATTGAACATTTAAAATTTAAAATTTAGTATTTAATATTTAACACTGAACATTGAACATGGAACATTGAATATTTAACACATTGACAGCCACACCGAAGCAATTGAAAATTGTACCAGTAGTGTTTTCACATTTAACAAATCTTACCAAATATTTTCACAAAACCTTGTTATAATTATTTTCCATATATCCATGTGATTAATACGAATATTTTCGATTGGGAAAGTAAATTTTTATTATCAATATAGAAACTTAAGTATCCATACACATAAATGAGTATATGAGTGGCGTGGAAAAGTGTTAATATTCAACGTTTAAAATGTACCAATCAGTATTAAACATTTAACATTGAACGTTGATAGAGCATTAAACATTTGAAATTCAATTTATTTAACAGTGCATTAAAAGATGAATGTACCACTGAATAAACACATTTCAAAGTACATAGAGCACAGTTAGAGATGAAGAGAATTAGCAAGAATAACTACGCACAGTTGAGTCTTGTTTTAAAGGTCGGTGAGATTTAATTGGCATGAATAATGAATTCCGGCGTCGAGCTTTCAGCAGTACAGAGATATACGTTGTGGGGTAGCTAGCCGGGGTTAGTTGGGGGTGGAGGTGCGGGCGAGAAGCGCAACAGGTTCCACTTAATTATTGAACACTATAACCGGCTGGCACAGCTGCCACCCCCGTTTTTGCACCCCTCACGTAATCAACCACCTGTCCGCGATTACGTAGGTTAAGGTCGATCGTTGTACTCGAAAATTTTCCTGCAAATTTTCTTCCCATTGTCTCTTATTAACAAAAATATTTTACTCTTCAGTTTGAAACCATTTCTGTTCATTTGAGGTCCATCATTTCTAGGATTTCTTGAAAAGTTTTCTGAATTTTTAAAAATGAATAACAAATAAATTTTCTTGACTTATGTAATTTATGCTGCTTTAATTTGAAATTATGAGCGTATCTTTTTTGGAATAAACTACGGATTCTCTGAAATTGATTTTGTACGACTGTATCTCCCTGTATCTGGATATACTTCCGTAACCGAAGAAAGACATATTTCGTTTTGGTGAACGTCTCATTTCACGTTGGCAGCACTGCACGCGGCAGTACGGGAAATGGGTTCAGAGACGCTGAGACGGTATTGATTTTCTATCCGACGTATGAGAGATGCGTGTTTCGGATGTTCTCTTTACTCTTTGTTTTCTTCCCTCCCGTCTACTTACCATCACGGTGTGCTGCATTCTTTAGAATGCACTTTGATAAAATATCTTATTTACGGGCTTAGAAAATGCGACGTCGACCAGGGCTAAAAAGTGGATTTCCTCGTACGCTCTATACTTTTCGAAGTAGTTGCCGGAGCTCGTTAACCAAATTTCGATGTATCTAAATGACCGTACAGCAAATTTACTGAAAAATAATTTTGTGACAAAATTTTGCGATAACCTTTTTCAGTCAGGTCAATGGTTTTGATTCTCAATTGGTATATTAATAATTTCTTGTGTCACGTTACTTATACATCACTACAATTGAAATAATTACATATCTGATGAATAATCAAATAATTCATTAAACTGTAAATAGGGTGTCTCAAAATTTTTCTCGTCGTTTCACTTGGAATTAAAATTGAAACAAACGACCAAAAAGTGCAGTCTATGTGGCACACACAAACAAATGAACATATGCAGATCGAGTCTCGCTACGTTCGGATTCGTCAGTTGATTTTGATAATTCGGCAATTTCATAAAATAATCACTTATCGTACGACAGTTGGCACAAAGGCATGCAAAGGATGGCGCCTCGTGAAGAATGGATTTCTTTTTCTTCCCTTTACTCGCGAGGGTTTTTGTTTCCCCGTGCAAAAGGGAGGGAAACTCGCGAAGCCGTCTGACGTTGACGAAACGCTATTTGGAAACAACAACTATCGAGAAACTCGCGATATGGGTAAATACAGTGGCTGCTGCAGGCAACGTCTTGAGTTTTCTACACGGACGAACACACATAGGTGTGTAGGTATATGTAAATTCGCGAATGCAATGGCACACGTGCGTGTGTATTGGACCGCTTCCGGTTCAGGGGGAGCAACGAAAGAAAGAAAAGAAAGAAAACGAAGTTCAGCCGCTGGCTGAACTTGACAGATTCGAGAAAAGTTGAAAGAATGAGCCGGTCTGCTCGCGAATCGTTTCAGTAATAGAGCACCCTCTAAGCAGGGAACAAAGGGAACTCGTGTCAGAGACGTTCAAGCTTAAACAAACTAATACACCAAAATTCTATTCTGAAGAACCTTTTGAATTAGAGCTACTTCAGCAATTAAACAGAATCATTTAAAATTTGAAAACTTAGGACACGTGTGAACTGGTCATTGGATACATTACTATTAACATCATAGAATATGACGAAAAAAAATATTAAGAATATTAAGAAGGTATGTTATCGAACACTTTAAACTGCCAGATTAAATAGAAAATTTTTGTAATAAAAAAATTGTTGTAATTGAACATTTAGAATTTTGAGATTTAAAGTAAGAAACGTGTGAACTGGTCATTTGAAACGTTTGGTACTGTTAATTTCAAAGAATGCAAAAATATTACGAAAGTATGTTATCGAACACTTCAAATTAAATTATATTACCCAGATTAAATAGACAATTTTTGTAATTAAAAAAGTTTTGTAACTAAACCAAATCATTTAAAATTTTGTGACTTAAAATAAGAAACGCGTGATCTGGTCATTTGAAACGTTTGGTACTGTTAATTTCAAAGAACACAAAAATATTACGAAAATACATTAGTGAATACTTTAAACTGCAAGATTAAATAAAAAATATGGCTAATACTAGAAAATATCTTAGTTACTTGATCGGAAGGAAATTCACAGAAGATATATTCGTGATAAGACGATACACGAATTAACATTTGTCTTCATATGACGGAATTTATAATTATTTATTATATATTTCGTTTGAATTTTGTTCTTTGCTGTTTGCTCGCGTTATTGAATTGTTCATTTTGTATTGCTTGTTAAATAAATATTAATTTCGTTCTTTATTACGTCACTTACGGATCTCCTCACCTACGTGACTCGATATTAATTTTCAGCTAATTGTAATAATATGAATTAGGCGTTGCTAAAAATTATCGATACATTTACAGTCTTTCAAAAGAATATTTTCTGTCTGAACCATAAGACCCAATATTCTCTCGATATATCATAATTGACATGTATCCTCAATGTATCCCCCATTTTGACATAACCTGAACCGCGCGGAGGTTGCGCGCGCAGGCGCGGCAATTTTCAAATTCGCGCAAAATAAGAATGGCCATTCTATTTGTAAGCAGCCGCAGTTGTACGTGTTTTATCGCGCGATGAAACGCGTAGTCGAGTCGAGAGCGAACGACGAAACGACGAAAGGTCATGAGACGCGTTCTCCAGCGAAAGAGTCCACGGAATTAGCGAGATTTACACGCGACATAAACGCCGTGAGGGCGTCGTAAAAGTTTTCAGATGCGAGGCTTCTTGCAGGGGACCGCGTGTTGCTCGTGTAAGTGTCCGACACTTGGCTGCACGTATGGCGATGGGAAACGTGTCCTACGTGGGGCATTCGACGGCGATGTGGTGTGTTGCTTCGATCCCAAGGCGCATAGGTTAGTATCACTGCCAGAACGGTAACGGCCCCATAAAAATTCTGAATCGCTGCAACGGCCAAACTTTCGACGTCCCTTACGAGCGTAAGAATAAGAAAAAGCATCGGACGAAGAGGAAAACACGCGTTTCTTTTCTTTTTATCGAACAATGTCAATGGCCGGTGCACCATTGATTTCAGAGGTATTGCTTTTGTGATCTACTTCCATGATTTTCTACGTGGCTCATTTCTTTCTAAAATTATGCGACAGACGCGTCACTAATTTAATAACTAGTAGAGTATGTAGCTATAATTAACCCCTATAAGATGCGTCAGACTAACTATCCAGAGCTTAAAACGAACAAAGAAAATTAAAATGTATTTTATATTCAGGGATCCTCATAATGCAACTTATAGTTGGACCTAAATTTCAAGTTGAGTATTCAAAATTTGAGTGAGGTCATATTTGAGCTGTAAGTGCGTCACGAGACTTGAGAAAGCACGGGAAGGGGTTAAATGACTAGTAGAGCATAAAGTTGAACAACCTAATGATTCAGATAAAAATATCGGAACCAATGTACATACTTGAAATGAGCCTTTTTCACATTTTCAAAAATTCAAGAGGATGTTTCAAATAGGACACCTTTGTTTCTCACGAATACTTTATGACTGTCTACCAATAATTTCTTTTTCAATTCCTCAAAATTAATTGGAGTAATATAGGAGCAGCAGATTTTCCATTGTACTGTAATAAATTATTAAATTCATAATGCATGAACGTTTGATGAATGCACAACTCGAGACAGAGATCTTGAAGTTATTAACATATGAGAATACGAAATCGTGAAGTAGCAGACATATGCACTCTCGTTAATCAATCACACTGCTGACGTACTCGATTGATCACTGTGCACTAAGAGACTCGTATTTTTGGTTCCAATTTCTGGGAAGATTCGATGTTATTGCCAAAAGCGAACAAAGCCTTTTGATTCGGGTGCATTTATGATAATGTTGATGGATTTTGGATGGTGCAATTCGTGTTCGATGATTTATGCTTTCTATAAAAGGATGTGGTGCAGGTTTTGTTAAAAATACTTGTTTGTTTAAAATTGTATTATGAAGTACTTTTGAGATACCTGTTTAAGTAAAATTGTGATCCATGAAAAATAAGACTTAATCTTTCATCATGTCACGTAATTTCCCTTCTTTTATTTATGCACTTTTCTAAATGTAACAATATGTGAAAGAATATATAGAATTAATTTGTTAATTTCAGCAAAATTTAGAAGTTCAAGTTTTATTTTCATAAAATATTTTGTATGAAATAAATATAAGTAATGAGATCATTTTATAAAGTTACTTGAAAACTTGAGAAGTTTTCTTACCAAAAATTATTTATTCATTTTAAATAGTGCTTATAACTATGAGGAAAATTTAAAGAACATCAATATTGTAAGATACTCGAGCTTGTCTGACAATATAGGTATAATACTACTTAATAACATCAGCTACTGAAGCTGGACTACAGTTACATAAATACTATAATTATACAAATTTATTGTAACATAATCGGTTCAGTTTTCAATTGAAACTTTGCATGTACTATTTTGAGTAATTATTATAACATGAATGCATTAATACTGCAATGAAAATTAATGTACTATGATATATTTATACAGTTTGTATATTGTACACTTTGATTTTAATTTTTCTCGCGTTGCTCTATAAAATTTCTGTAGTTTATTACTAACGTCCTTTGGTTTTTTACTTGTGTTTAATTAAAAATGTTTTGTATATCTGATTCATATACAAGCGAGATATTAAATGAATTTACTCCAACAGAAATCTACAACAATTTCTATATCTTCATACATCTATATTCTCCAATTTTTGTTACTCAAATCTCCTTTAAATATAAAACTAGAAATAAACTTGAAAAATAAATAAACAATGAGACACAAATTAACGTACATAACATAGTGACAAAAATTAGTACAGAAACCACCCTTAAAATCAACGAGTCCTCCTTAATGAACTTAAATTTGAAATTAATTAAACACTCATTTTGCGTTATTTTAGTAAGCCCCAAAGTGATTATATGAACAAATCTCCGACCATATTTTGAAATAGGTTATTCAATATACAACTTAACTAAATATTACAGTTTTCCAAAAAAAAATACTCTAAGGGACATCATAGATGTCAAGGGGTTTTGGTACAAGATGTCTTCGCTATATCGAGCCATTTGTTCCTGCGCTATCTACATCCACAACGTGCTCCGCGTTGCTCGATGAAACATGGCCGCTTCGTTCCCAAAATGATACTTCACGAAAACGAATTTTCAGGCTCCCACAATCTTCGATCGCGTCGATCGATAAAGATCGCGACCCTCGTTCCTCGCAGACTTCGTTTCGAAGAAAATTGAGTGCAATTGGGGCACAAAATATCGGTAAAACAGTGTTCTTTGCAAACAATTCTTACGGGTTAAAATCTAAAAATACAGAGAATTTATTGGACCACAAATGATTTATGTACTGTTATGTCCCAACTTCTTGCTTTTAGTATTTTACTGTTTTTGAATTAACCAAACTTTTATATATTTCTTTTCTTAACCCCTTGCACTATTTTGACGAGCCTGACTCGTGACGCATTCGTGATACATTCGTGACACATTCCTGATGCATTCGTGACGCATTCGTGACGCATTCATGACGCATTCGTGATACGCTCGTAACGCATACGTGACACACTCGTGATGCACTCATAATACATTCGTGACGCATTCGTGACGCACTAATGACGCACTCGTGACGGCATGTAATGCACTCGTGACACACTCATGACGTAGTCGCAACGCACTCCTGACGGCACGTAATGCACTCGTGACGCACTCGTGACGCACTCATGACGCACTCGTGACGCACTCGTGACGCACTCGTGACGCATTCGTGATGCATTTGTGACGCATTTATGACGCACTCGTGATACACCCGTAACACACTCATGACGCACTCGTAACGCACTCGTGACGCATTCGTGACACGCTCGTGATTCACTCGTGACGCTATGTGACGCACTCGTGACGCACTCGTGACGCACTCGTGACGCATTCGTGACGCATTCGTGATGCATTCGTGACGCACTTGTGACGCATTCATGACATACTCGTGATACACTCGTAACACACTCATGACGCACTCGTAACGCACACGTGACGCACTCGTACTTCAGCTGTGATCAATTTTACTCACATTTTGAATATCCTTCAATTTGGAGTTCAATTAGAATTTACATAGTCAACAATAGCATAATAACAAATTGACATAATATTTCAACTTTCTTTGTCTGTTTTCATATTGTAACTGTGATTAGTTCTGACTGACGCATCTGACAAATAAATCATAGGGCAAGGGTTTAATATTACATAAATAAAAGGAATTTTCAATAATTCAATTTGCAATAATTTCCAATAAGAAATATATTAATGTAAAAAAAAAAAACGCAAGACAGATATTTTTAGCGACATCAAATTCCCTTTCAATAATTACAAAAATTTCATACTCGAGTTTCGTCCACTGGAATACCTAACCTGTCCCATCCACGTTCATCTTTTCGTCATTTACATTCTTATCTTAGCGCGAGCAGGTCGAGCCAAAAGATCGGCTGTAGTATCATCAGAAAGGGGTGTCAGATGATAGAAGAGGGGGTGTCTTTTCCTCGTGTCACGAAGATTATCAATATCCAAACTGCTATCTATCGAAGGCGTGTGTATACATTCCGTCCAGATGCTCGGTATCTATAGAAGCTAGGTGGCGTTTAGTCGCATAAACTTCCACACATAACCTAGGTAGATTACACAGCCGTTCATGAACCACCCAAGACGACTTTTAAACATTTTATTTCTTTAACATTACTTTCGAATATAAATTATATTTTAGTCTAATTGTTACGAACGGGTATAACACCGGCAAAGACTCTGGGTCCTAGTTTTATACGGTTTTGATTGTAAAAATGGGAGTGGGTTGGAGTGGGAATTTTGTTAGAGAAATGCACGGTGCATTATATGGTTTTGATTGTAAAAATAGGAGGTACTCCTGCTAAGGAATTTTGTGGTTATGGAAATGCATGGTGCATTATATGGTTTTGATTGTAAAAATGGTAGTAGGTTGAGAAGGGAATTTTGTTAGGGAAATGCACCAGATGCAAATATCTGAAAAATAGGATCAGAGATGGAAATTGTGCCAGATTGCCTAAATAATGCGTTAAGGAATTTGAACGCAAAGGTGATCTGGGTTATAAGTGCAAGCAGTTAACAGAGGTCTTTCCCTATTTCGTTATCTCCTGTAATCTTTCGGTTTTGAACTCGTCAGTCGTTCTGTCATGGAGCATTCAATGATTTCTTCAAACCCATTCTCCATAGATAAGGTCGAGCTCGCCAAGTGGTTAGACTCTGCAACGGTGTAAGCGAGGGGGTTGAAACTGGCTGCGGATGCGAGATGGTCGCTCGAAGACAGCTACCGATAATAAATCATACGATGATACATTCTATCGTTCCATCGGCGAACGTTCGTTCGTCTCTGTTCTTCCTGAAAAGCAGATCCCGAGGAGAAAGCTCGAGCTTTCTCGAGAGAGATCACCTCAGCCACTGCGAGAGAGCTTGCCTCGTCCTCGAAGAGGAGGCAATCTATCACTCTTGGAACGTACCATCCAGCACCCCTCGCATGCTTGCTTTGCAGGGACCCTCCAACACATCTACTCTTCGTTTCTGAACCAACCACCTTCTTTATCCTTGTCCTTTCTGTTCCTGGATTCGAGACGATCTCTCGCGGTAAACTTTATTTCCCCGTGAAAATTTCCTCGCTCTTCGAATCGCGTCGATACGGCCAATCGCGATTTACAGATATCTAAAAGGTGATGACATCTACTTACGAAAATTGCCTTGCGCGATTCGACTGTTGTTATTAGTTCCAAAGGAAATTGTGTAGCTGTGTATTGAATGATCTGGGGTAATCGATATTATACAGGGTGTCAATTGGTACAACGGTACAGGGGTAGTTCTGTGTGGAAAAGTAAGTCGAACATGGGGGATGTTTTTGAGACTCTGTTTTCTTTGGTACATGCACGAGATGAGCTCTAGGGATTTAGAGTTGTGAATATTTTTCTTGTTTTATGTGATACTGTAATCAATTTGTAACTGTGTGTGTGAAGAGATTTTCGTTTTAACAGTAGTGGGATTTGTATTTTTGTCAGTGACACAAAAGAAAAAATTGATATTTCATACCAAAATTGAGGATAATAGCAACTTCTCTTTTGTATTTGTTATGTGTTACCGATAAAAATGAAATATTAATTGATGTAAAAGAAAATTTAATATTATTTATTATAAGTATATAAATTAAATAAATTAATATTTCGAACTTTTGAAAGTAATATTTTGTAACTATTCATTCATATTAATTTCTCTTAGCAATACAAAAAATTAATATTTCATACCAAAGTCAACAGCAATATTTGCAACATCCCTTTAACATTAATTAATCCTTAAGAGATATCAATAATTTCATCTTAATTAATCGTCAATCAGAGATATCAAACTCGAAGGAACAATATCGCAGCAGAGGAGCTCGTTCGTCATGGCGACATAGAAAATTGCATACGAAGGGAATTACATGATGCAGACATCACGTAAGTGCAGTTGTTACAGTGATAAGAGGATCTGTGACGAAAGAGCTAGGAAAAGTCTCTCGTAACGAACGATTATGCAACAGAAGTATCGTCTTGTACATCCAGGTAATTGGGGATTTAAAGGGCTTTTACACTCGAACAACTTACGCCTTCAGTAAGCATGCGAGACACGTTAATAAATGTTGGAGTAAGTAGCTTAACAATGCATACAACCGACGATGAACTTGCGATTATTTCTTGCCATGGAAATCGCTGACAATTCTGCGAACAAGTCTCGTATTAACTCTGATATTTTCTAGCAATTTAATAATAATTGTAATATAGGGTGGTACATATAGGGTGCATATAGGGTACATATAGGGTGGATTGACATTTCAATTATTTCTGAAAGATATTCGGAAAATCGTGATAATTGTGTAAACATGTCGAGCATTAACTCCGATATTTTTTAGTAGTTTAATAATAATTTTAATGTACATGTACAGAAATTAACCATAGCGGTTAAAATCGTTCAACCTTAGGTACGACGCGTTCTCTGACATTTGATATAAGGGCTTCTTACTAAACATTTAGACTATCCCGGCGCATACTTGACCATGATCGCGCTCAGCTGCAAGGCTCGAAGCTATCGCTTCTGGGCGCGTGTAATCCTCGCGCTCTGATTGGTCCATGTTTTTCCTTAATAACTCAAAAACGAAGCTTCAAACCCCATTTTTGCAAAGGAAAATCTTGTTCAGAATGACGGACCCTATCACCCCTTTCAGGGAGTTACACTAGTTACGAGACACATTGTATAGTGACTTTTGCGAACGTCATCGTAGATTACATAGCGCCATGGCTCACGCTACTGGCTCTGAAGTATTGTGTAAAACTTTACTATTTTTGAAGTGAAATAGTATAATGTAAACCTTGCCCATTTTTTAAATTAAAAATTTGAAAATCAAAGTGTTTCAAAATATAGAAATTTTCATATTTCTGTTATGAAATACGGAGTGTCTCCTACGCCTCCATGGTGTGTTTCGAAGGAAAAGGGTGGTGAAACCGTAAAGCTCACTGTCGTCGAAAGAATTTCGTTTATTAGTTAAAAGTTTCCATAATAATGGAAACACGCATCGTTTCAGTGGTGTTACGATCTTCCAGGCGGATGAGTTCAATATTTTTTCCTGAGACAAAGTCAAGGTCCCTTCTCATCCCAACTTTGTTTCCTTTAACCTTTCGACACAAGCCACTGTTTCATATCGTCGATTTTCCAAAAGACTGCCTTCAACGCGGTCTAGCGTGTCAGAGTTTTCTGCATTCACGGTAATTTCATAAGGAGCTACCATTCGAAACGATCGCTTCAACCTCTTTTTACATTTCCTCTTTTACCACGACCGCAATTTAAGGATCATGCGCATTCCTAGAATTTAAACAGAGTCCCTACACCGAAGTAATCCCGACGTGGCAGAAAAATTTAGGTAGAGGGTGAATTTTATCTTTAGGGGATTTCATTGTAAATTTATATTTCAGGGAAACTAATTTTTAGGGGACTTTTTTTCATTGTAAATTTTTAATACTGTGTTTAGTCTGAAATATCATTGATTTATTATTATATAATGCATTATCCAATATTTTTTTTACAGACAATTTTTTAATAAGACTTACAACGTACAACTATTTGCAAGATTTGTTAATAAGATCTGCAACATACACCTATTTAAAATACTTGTTGACAAGATCTCTAGCATACTGCTTAATATTACTTCTTAGTGTCAATAACATCAACCAATATTAATTCAAAAGAATTACATGTAAACCCTAATACTAACAAACATAGTTTTTTGCAACAATAAATATTTTTGTTACCTATTTTTCTTGCAATTTCAATTCTCGTTCAATCTCGATCTCCCAGTTCTTCCACGTATGCGATAAATTTGAGAAAAGACCAGCTACGATGAAATAACAACAGTATCGTAGACTGATGTCGTTCCTTTCGTGGCATGCGATCGGGAGGATTGCACACAGCCTCGTCCGCCGATGTTTCCTCTTTCCGTGCACGTTAAGAATAATAGAATTTTAATCGAATACAAGCAATCGAGAGAAAAAAGTCGCTCGTGGGAATATGAAGAAGACACTTCGTATAGCGTCGCTCGGATCTGCTTGTGTGCCTTCTTCCATCATCCCGCCACTTACTCTGTCTTTTGTTCTTACTCGTCTCTTTAACAATTCTCGTCGTTTCCTTCGATCATTCTTTTACTAGATATTCAATGCTTTAAGATAATCGTTTGTATCCCTATATATTTTATGCGCGATTCCATTTTTGCGGTTGGAGAATCATGAAATTTTATTTATTGCATGACGTGGTTTAACGCGAACCGATGTCAACTCACGAGTTGATCCCTGTATTTTCGATACCCTATATCCCCGAGTTTTCGTGTTCTTGAGGTATTCTCCAAATTTCTGTATCCTCGAATATCTATATTCCTGACTTACATCACCGAATTTCAACGTTTTCAAATATCTACATTTCCGAATCCCTACATTCCCAAATTCCTACATCCTCAAATTCCTACATTTCCAAATCGGTACATCCCCAAATCGCTATATCCCCAAATTCCTACATCCCCAAATCGGTACATCCCCAAATTCCTACATCCCCAAATCGGTACATCCCCAAATTCCTACATCCCCAAATCGGTACATCCCCAAATCGCTACGTCCCCAAATTCCCACATCCCCAAATCGCTACGACCCCAAATTCCTAAATTCCCCAATTGCTACGTCCCCAAATCGCTATATGCCCCAATTTCTACATCCCCAAATCGGTACGTCCCCAAATCGTTATATCCCCAAATTCCTACATCCCCAAATCGGTACCTTCCCAAATCGCTATATTCCCAAATTGCTACGTCCCCAAATCGGTACGTCCCCAAATCGGTACATCCCCAAATTCCTACATCCCCAAATCGGAACATCCCCAAATCGCTACGTCCCCAAATTCCCACATCCCCAAATTCCCACATCCCCAAATCGCTACGGCCCCAAATTCCTAAATTCCCCAATTGCTACGTCCCCAAATCGCTATATGCCCAAATTTCTACATCCCCAAATCGGTACGTCCCCAAATCGTTATATCCCCAAATTCCTACATCCCCAAATCGGTACCTTCCCAAATCGCTATATTCCCAAATTGCTACGTCCCCAAATCGGTACGTCCCCAAATCGGTACATCTCCAAATTCCTACATCCCCAAATCGGTACATCCCCAAATTCCTACATCCCCAAATCGGTACATCCCCAAATCGGTACATCCCCAAATCGCTACGTCCCCAAATTCCCACATCCCCAAATCGCTACAACCCCAAATTCCTAAATTCCCCAATTGCTACGACCCCAAATCGCTATATGCCCAAATTTCTACATCCCCAAATCGGTACGTCCCCAAATCGTTATATCCCCAAATTCCTACATCCCCAAATCGGTACCTTCCCAAATCGCTATATTCCCAAATTCCTACGTCCCCAAATCGGTACATCCCTAAATCGCTACGTCCCCAAATTCCCACATCCCCAAATCGCTCTATCCCAAAATTCCTACATCCCCAAATCGTTACATCCCCAAATCGCTACGTCTCCAAATTCCCATATCCCCAAATCCTTGATCTCTCGCACCAACTCGTGGATTGACATCTGTACACTGTCCACTTCAATAATACTGTATCCTTCGAATATAATTAAATCAATAATCAACTGTATTATATAAACAACATCAGATGAAACTTTAAAATAATGTATTATATTTTTCGTGCAATGAATTCATCTTCCAAAGTTAAATCATATATTTATGATGTCTGATAACTATCATGGTTGTCTGTAATAATCAAAGGAAACACGAAACTATTGAAGATTTCAAACATTCGCGATCTATCAGTATTCTTCCCGCGATCAAATAGTCCAAGTATATAAATATTGAAGTCACGAGCAGTTGGCGATGTTAAAAGTTCTACGGAAATATTTTACAATATCACGGTATGTCGATCGTGTCCAATCGAAATTATACTGTTAGCACGACAGGATTAGATCGTCAAATCGCGTGACGTTCAACACGCGTTGTACACCCGAGTGCAATGTAGCCTTCTTTTAGTAAGCATACATACATAAATTGTATAATTTTTATAATTCGTGAATTTTCATACTTTCAAATTTTCAAATTTGTAAATTTTTCAATTTCGAAGTTCTCAATTTTATTAATTTTTTGAACTCTCAAATTCTCAAATTTCTAGATTTTTAAATATTCTAGTTTCCAAATTTTTTAATTCTGAAATATTAAAGTATTCAAATTCCTAGATTTTGATATATTCAAGTTACCAAATTTCCTCATCCCCAGTTATGTGACCTTCAAATCTTTAAATTCATCCAAATATCTGTGTTGTCAAATCCTTAGGTCCCTAAATTTATATTTTCTCAAATTTCTAAATCGCCAAACAAAAGATCTAGGGAATTTCAGTCTCCGTAGGTTCAAAAATCTTAAATTTCAGAAATAAGTCTCCAAATTCCTATGTCCCCAAATCCCTGCACCACCAAATATCAAAAATCGTATGTATTTATATCTCCAAATTCCTCTATCCCCATATTTCTAGCTCCCTAAATCCCTAGATCCTCAAATATCTTCAAATCCCTGTCTCCAAATCTTGATATATCGAAATACCTAGAACTTTATATACCTACGTCTCCAAATGCCTATGTTCACAAATTCCTAAACCCTCAAATCCTTAAATCCTTAAATATCAACGTCTCGTAATTATGACCCCAAATCTCTACATCTCTAAGCCACCACATCCCCAAATTCCAACGTCCTCAAATTCTTAACCTGTCCGTAAATTTTCGAATCTCAAAAATCACTAAAAATCAACGAATGGAAGGCTTCTTTCTCTCTGTTTGCCATATTTTTCCTAGGAAAGTCAAACTTGTTCTTGACTGTCTCATTGTATATCGTGCTACCTTGCGTATCCACAACACACTTTTTCCTAGTGTATTATATTTTTTCTAGGGTAACCAGATTTGTCCTCGACTGTACAATGTAAATCGTGGTACCTTGAGTATCCACACTACACTTTTTCTTAATTCACCAAATTCTTCCTAGTGAAGTATTATTTGTTCTTGTCTGTACAATATAAGTTGAGGTACCTTGCGCACCCAAAACATGCTTCCTCCTAATTTATCATATTTTTCCTACGAAAACCAGATTTGTCCTCGACTGTACAATGTCAATCATGGTACCTTGTGTATCCACATCACACTTTTTCTTAATTCACCATATTCTTCTTAGGGAGGTATTATTTGTTCTTGTTCGTACAATATAAGTTGAGGTACCTTGCGTACCCAAAACACTCTTTCACCTAATTTATTATATTTTTTCTATGGAAACCAGATTTGTCCTCGACTGTGCAATGTAAATCATGGTACCTTGAGTATCCACACTACACTTTTTCTTAATTCACCAAATTCTTCCTAGTGAAGTATTATTTGTTCTTGCCTATACAATATAAGTTGAGGTATCCAGAACATACTTCCTCCTAATTTATCATATTTATCCTATGGAAACCAAATTTGTCCTCGACTGTACAATGTAAATCATGGTACCTTGTGTATCCACATCACACTTTTTCTTAATTCACCAAATTCTTCCTAGGGAAGTATTATTTGTTCTTGCCTATACAATATAAGTTGAGGTATCGAAAACACACTTCCTCCTAATTTATCATATTTATCCTACGTAAACCAGATTTGTCCTCGACTGTACAATGTAAATCGTGGTACCTTGTGTACCCAGAACACACGTGTGTCTTGGTACACTCTCCGGATACTCGCAAGGGAAGAAGCGTGCTCAGGCTGACTGACGTTTCTCTTATTTGATCGTTGATTGTCATGCGAAACGCCGCACTTCCTATTGATTGGGGTTGCTACCCCGTCCTCTGATTCCGTCTTACGTGTATGTCTTTTCGACGGAAAGAGTATGGCTGGCCTTGTGTACGAGCGCGTGTACGTGTGCACGTATTCAGGAACGCGATGGTAGAGGGATGAAAAGAATGCCGGGACAAATTTAGGGACCGTTCGAATGGAGATGCCATGTCGATGTTACTCGCATTTGCATTCCGACTTTCGATACAAACCCCTTTGTCCCAAACCCCCCCGGCATCTCCTTATTCCTGCTCCCTTTCTTTCTCCTCTTTTTATGTTTTCTAGTCCCTCTTCTTCCACCCTGGCTTTCGTATCCTCTTTTTCACGGGTCTGAGTTAACTACCGGATGAAATTCAACTCGAGGTCTGCCTCACTTCTGGATCTCTTCTTTATGGCGCTTTTTTATTGCGAAACGACGAGAAACGACTTATGTAACACTTGGGAGGGAGTACGCCGTGATATTAGAGCGTCGAGTACGAACATGTGCTGCTCTAGAGATGTTTTAATTCGAGGATTACGTAGTCCAATTTAGTTACCAGCATTTCAAGTATAAACAAGTATAAACAAGTATAAACAAGTATGACAAGTACAAACAAGTATAAACAAGTATAAACAAGTATAAACAAGTACAAACAAGTACAAACAAGTATAAACAAGTATAAACAAGTATAAACAAGTATAAACAAGTATGAACAAGTATAAACAAGTATAAAAAACCGAATGCCTTCTAGGAATTTTTGGACAACAACGAATACAAACGAGAATATGTGGTCTAAAATTTGTTTTCACACTCAATCTAGAAATTTGGGATTTTGAAGTTTGCAATATGGCGGACATTTTTGGGAACTTAAAACTTGCAAATGCGTCAAAATTTATTGAAATTGTGGTTTATTCACCTTGAATGCAATTTGTAGGTCCAATATTACAAACCGAAGTTAATGTAATAAAATTATTTAAAATCTTCTTTCAGTTTGGGCGTGATTTTTAGATTAAGTACAAAAACAATAAACCTGGTGAAGTAATTTATTATCAGCGTTTATTCTTCGGTGCAATTTTTAGGTTCAGTTCTAGAAAGAATGAAAAATGTAATAAAATAATTTAGTACCAGCGTTTATTCATCTTAGGTGCAATTTCTAGGCTAGGTTCTTAAAACAAGAGTGAATAAATGTAATAAAATAATTTATTTCCAGTGTTTATTCATTTTTAGTGCAATTTTTAGGTTACTTCTAAGGACAAGAATGAATAAATCTAATAAAATAATTTTTCACTAGTGTTTATTCATTTTTGGTGCAATTTTTAGGTTAGGTTCTTAAAACAAGAGTGAATAAATGTAATAAAATAATTTATTTCCAGTGTTTATCCATCTTAGGTGCAATTTTTAGGTTAGTTCTAAGAACAAGAATGAATAAATGTAACAAAATAATTTATTTCCAGTGTTTATTCATCTTGGGTGTAATTTTTAGGTTAGGTTCTTAAAACAAGAATTAATAAATCTAATAAAATAATTTTTCATCAGTGTTTATTCATTTTTGGTGCAATTTTATGTTAGGTCCTATAAACAAGAGTGAATAAATGTAATAAAATAATTTGTTATCACTGTTTATTCATCTTGGGTGCAATTTTAGATTAGGCCCTAGAAACAAGAGTGAATAAATGTAATAAAATAATTTCTTATCACTGTTTATTGGTGTTGGGTGCAATTTGGTGACTGAATATCACAAACAGGAGCGAATAGCCATAACAAAATAAATCATTATCATTGTCTTTTTATCTCATATGGAATTTTATGGTGGAATATAACAATCAGGAACAAGTTACCAGAATTAAATAATTATTTAATATCGCTGTTTATTCAACTTGGGTGAATTTTGCCAGTTGAATATGACAAACAGAAAATAATTTATTACTATCGTTTTTTCACTTTGGATGCAATTAAATATTAAATATCGTTCATTCACCTTGTGTGTAATATGTCGATAGAATACTGCAAACAAGAGTAGATGTAAAAAATGCACAAAGATCGTAGAAACAGTATAATACAATGGATAATCAATCACCAGCGATCAATCTCGCTGTAAATATTCCACGACGTCAATTTTGAACGGCCCTGTAGAATTTCCATCGCGCGCGTTCGCGTGTGGATTAAAATTGAAACAAGTGCATGCTCGAAGCGAGCCAGAAAATTTCAGTTTAAAGTCCGTGAAAAGCGGGTCAGCGAGATTGCTGGTAAAATTCGAGCCGTTGAAGAGAACAACGTGGATGGGAGAGAAGGAAAAGAATAATAAGGGTAGAGAACGGGTGAACTCCGAGTGATATGTACGAGCGTAGGTATGCAGGGTGAATATTTCACGAGGAAAATTCAGTTACAACCCGAAGATCTTCAGGACACGTAGAGCTCGTCCGCCAACCTGGAGCATTTCGGAGTATTTCAGACTTAGTTAGAACGTTTGCGTTTCTATTTAACGTCCGATGCCTTCGAATCCTTCGCCAGTTTCTTTCCTGTTTTCTTGACGAGCATACACTGCATTTTTATGCGTTACTTCTTTCTGGACGATTTTTCGTCATCGTAATTCAATTCGAATTACAGTGGGATGGACTTTTATTTAATTAACTAGTTTATTATTGATATTTTCTGCATTTTTGAATAAAAGGCGAGGATGTTTAGGTTCAGAAATCTAAATGCATTCGGTAAAAGTATTCTGCTTTTTTTAAAATAAAATTAACCTTTTTTAGTATAACTTTTTTTTCATTAACCTTTTTAAGAAATTTAGGTATATATAAAATCAGGAAAGATTTTAAAGATTTAAAAATATACGTGTCAAAAAAAAATTTGTTCAAATTTTTCAACAAAAAGTGTCTACATACTACACTATTTGTTGAGAATATACCAAATTATCGACGTAAATCATTCGATTCATGGAGTAATCGATTGACAAAAGACTACTCGGTCATTGGTTTATATAAAACGTGAACACCGTCCTGAATATCTGTTCTATTCAATTTATTGTGTCGTTGCCATCGTGTTATAAATATCAGTTTCTTGTAATTTTATTTTAATAAATCTTAGAATATTATTTGGCTTCACATCCTTATAATAATTCGTTGTCGTCTCCACTGTATAATCTTAACGCTATTAAAGTAGTCAGTCATTTAAAAAATCAGAAGTTACTAACAAATTTAATGAAACACGGTGACAAAAATTTGAAATTTGGCGCGCATTAAGGGGTAACGCCACTCTAGAAGTCAGAAAAAAAGGTGATTTTTGGGAATTTTTAAAGTAATAATCGTACAAGTTATAAGGTCAGACTAAAAAAGGCTTTGTTATATATGTTTTGAAGATGGTTTGTAAATTTTTATAAACAATTTGGATTAAAAATGGCTGCTGTAGGTGCTGGCAACCAACAACACCATTTCTTTGAATGGGCTACATGACCGGACTGTTTTTTCATTAACACATGGTCCTAAAACGAAAAATCCAAAATTTTCTCATATTAAATGCCAAAATCTATGGAACATCGTACGGAAATTAAAAAATATTAATAATTGTTAATTTAGTGTAGATATGAAGACAAGTTTGGAAAAAACGACAGAAAATTTAGCATTAAATTGTTAATGAAAAGTTAAGTAGTTAATTAATCAAAAAACCCGTACAATGTTCACTGAGATATGTTATTTTGCACATATCCACAAAATTTCAAGTCGATTAGTTAAAAGCATTTCGAGATATGTGTCCGGCGAGTTCAAATAAAGTGATTACGAGAAAAACGCGTTTAAAGTTTTGATTGCCATTCAGCATAAGAAATTTGTTATATACTTTTAATCAGCGATGCCTGCACCATACATTTGGTCTTCTATGTTAACATCCTCTACGTCCTTTTCCGTCCTGCTAGATCCGAGATTCAATCTCGCCATTTTTGTAGCTTCATTCAAAGATCGTTTTGAAAACTTTATGCGTCGGGCGTCGGCTTTCAGGCAAAAATTATAACAATTTTCTACGACAGACATATCCAAGACTTTCATTACTTGCATTATAGTGGATAGTCCGTCGTTGAATATGCAAACAGCCATATTTGCGGCAATGTCAAGTACATTTTTGCCACTGGATACGGTTTTTGGAGCCATAGACCACACCACTGAATTAAAACTTTCGTTGCTGTTTTGCGTGAAGCCACCAATACAGCGCATCAGTAAGTCGTCGCTGGTAAGTTCCTCATAGCTGAGAATACTATATTCGACATTGGAGATTTGTGCTTATAATTATCTAATGTACCTGTAGCCTTCGCCTTTAGCCAGGTACTGTTCTCTACAATGATTATTGCGCGCGTATCCACCAGTTACAATAAGCACGCCCGCAGTGCGCTGCGAGTGGTTGCAGTCCACTTAAAAAAATTCGTGTTCCCGACCTGTCCCCCACTTAAGACTTTTTTCTCATATTCTACACATAATAAAGCATCATTTAAGCAAAAAAAAAAAAACAAAATCGATTTCTTCAAAATTCTAGAGTGGCGTTATCCCTTAAGCGCGGGAAGTTTGAACGATAAGAGGCTGCGCTCGAAGGGTTGAGTCGATTATAAATCGCTGACATTGGGGCCAAGTCGAAAGTAAGAATTCTCGTATCACCGTACGTTGAGGACTCTTTCGAGACGTGGTAGCGCAGAATCGAATTCTTCGGCTCATACGCAGGGTCTAGCGAAAGAAGGAGGAGCGGGCAACTAGGGGGAGGTTGGTCGATGGAGGGTGGAATGGAAAGAGGGTTGGAAGCTGAGTCGACGTCTTTCAGCCGATATAAGCGTGGAGTGCAGGACAAACGGGAAAGAGACAGACGCGGAAAGAAACAGCCGGAAGAGAGGTGGATAGAAGGATACGAGATTTCGTATGTCTGCCTGTCCGTTCGTCTGAACCTGGGGGCACATCAGCAGCCGCCAAGCTCGAACGAACAACTTGGCAGATAGACGCATGCCTCCGCGGTGATGTGAGAAAAAGACAGCGAAAAAAAAGATAGTACGGATAGGATAGGTAACCTAATAGAAAGAGCTGGGGGACTTGAGCCGACGTCATTGGCAGAAGCCTGTCGAATCGTGCACGAGAGCGGTTTAAAGTCGAATTCGGAAATGTGGAATCTTTTCGGGGTATATCTCTCGTGATGTGAACGCGGTTAACCTATATTCGGGTGCAACGTGTAGATGTAAACTTGATAGTCAAGTTACAGAATTTTTGGATTGTCGGTTTTATAAATTTTTTTCTTGTTTTATACACTTTTAAGTATCTTATACATTTATACGCTTATACACTTTTAAAAATATAGAATTTTTGAGTTTTGAAATTTCTGAGGCTGATTTATCAAAGTTTTGAACTTTTTGATAAACTACATTCTACAATTCTGGTTGTGTAGTTTCAGTTCCTAAACTGTCTTTCAAAGTCCCCCAATTTATAGAGTTCTGAATATTCAAATTTTCAAATTTTTTTATCTTAACATCGCTATCTTAGACCTCGCGTTTCTGGAACATCAAGTTTTGTAGTTTTCAAGTTTTCAAGTTTTCAAGTTTTCAAATTTCCAGTTTTCAAGTTTTCCAGATTTTAAGTTTTCAAGTTTTCAAGTTTTCAAGTTTTCAAGTTTTCAGGTTTTCAAGTATTCAAGTATTCAAGTATTCAAGTATTAAAGTATTCAAGTATTCAAGTATTAAAGTATTCAAGTATTCAAGTATTCAAGTATTCAAGTATTCAAGTATTCATGTTTCCAAGTTTTCAAGTTTTTAAGTTATCAAGTATTCAAGTATTCAAGTATTCGAGTATTCGAGTATTCGAGTATTCGAGTATTCGAGTATTCGAATATTCGAGTATTCAAGTATTCAAGTATTCAAGTATTCAAGTATTCATGTTTCCAAGTTTCCAAGTTTCCAAGTATTCAAGTTTTCAAGTTTTCAAGTTTCAAGTTTCAAATTTCAAGTTTCAAGTTTCAAGTTTTCAAGTTTCAAGTTTCAAGTTTCAAGTTTCAAGTTTCAAGTTTCAAGTTTCAATTTTTCAATTTTTCAAGTTTTCAAGTATTCAAGTTTTCAAGTCCTCAATTTTCCAACTTCTCAAATTTTTTAATTTCCGAATTCTTCCGAATTTTCAAGTTTTCGAATTTTTAAATTAAGAAATTCTTAAATATCCAAATTTTCGAATTTCACTATTTCAAAGTTTCAGAAATCCCTATATTGCCAGATTCCAAAATCTCCAAATCCCTGTGCCATTTTTAGATTAGCTATTTCTAGATCACAAAATTACTAAATTCCAAAGTCTCTAAATTCCGAAGTCTTCAAATTCCCAAATTCCGAAGCCTCTAAATATTAAAATCCCAGTCTTCAAACCGAAAAATTCTCAAATCCTCAAATACCAAACTTACTAAATTCCCAAATTCCCAAATCCCCAAATCCCCAAATCACCAAATCCCGAATTCCCAAATTCCCAAATTCCTAAATTCCCAAATCCTAAAATTTCATAGTCTAATAACCCCAATATCCCTGAATCCCTAATACCAAAGTTCCGAAATTTAAAAATCCTCAAATCTCCAAATTTCCAAGTTCCCAAACACCTAGACATTTAAATTCCTATGTCTCCAAATTTCTATATCTCAAATCCCTAGATTCCTAAATACCAATATCCACAAATTCCTATATCCCCACATAGGTTCCTAAATCTCGGTAACGTTCCCAAATCTCTAACTCCCCAAATTTCTAGACTAATCTCTACATTCCAATATACTTCAAACCCCAAAGTCCTCTTCCAAGGTCCCCAAATACCTGTGTCTCCTCGTCTCCCGAAATAACCGCCATCCCCCAAATGTTGCTGACATATCAAAACTGAAATGCCAATTTCAAAGTAAACCCGCAGAAGCAACACGTACAACTATCAGTTACCAAGGTACATAAACATATATAGACACAGCATACTGTTTACCCGAGAAACACTTTGCCAATTAACCAAACTCTTTGTTCATCCGCGAACGTGTGTTCACATACGTCCTGTATGAAAAGCATCTTCGAGGACAGGAGAAAAAGAGGGGTCGACTATGAGGGAGCGTACGAGTTTCGCCGTCACCCTTAGACTCCATCCTATTCCGCGATTCTACTCACTCATTCCACTTTGCTCACCCCCTGGGAACCACCAGGACTTCTATTCCTCCCTTTGCATCCCCCAGTTCCGACACTGACGTCCCGACATCCGCAGTCCTCGGTTCTCTCTCTCCCTCTTCGTCTCTCCGCCTCGTTCCATATGTTTCTCTTCCTCTCCCTTTAACATCCTCTTCGAACAGCCCCTGGTTCCTTTCCAGCTCGTCACAGCAGCGTTCTTTCTTCGACCTTCGTTCGTTTTCAACCCTCCTCCGCGTCAACCCCTCCCACCACGTTCGTACATCCAATATTGTAGATATGTCCCGGCTTCGTCTCGAGAATCGTGAATGTACGCCAACTACAGGACGGCTCGTGTGCGTACAGGTGTGTATAGACAGGTGCACCTCGAGAGCTATGTGCCACCCTTTCCCCGGGAATTTCGGAATTTTTACCGAGACGCAGAGTCGATAACGGTTCGACTGGAACGGGATTTTATTAGGTTCGTTGAAAGGCTCGCTGGAACTTACTGATGACCGATGATGCGCTGTGGATGTAGGGTCGCTGATGATTTTGATACGAAATAACGAAGGTCGTCCAAATTTTACCGAAAGATGATCCAGAAAATTAAGCTAATAATCGTTCAAATTTTAGCGAAAGGTGATGAAGAAAATAAGGACGGAAATTGTCCAAATTTTACTGGGAGATGATTGAAAGATGACCAAATTTGACTGAAATGCGATTCAGCAAATTACGCTAAAAACGCCCAAATTTTACTGGAAGATGATTGAAAGATGATGCTAAGGAATGTCCTAATTTTACTGGAAGATGATTTAGAAGGCGTCTAAATTTTACTGAAAGAGGATTTAGAAAATTAAGCTAATAATCGTCAAAATTTTAGCGAAAGGTAATCGAGGAAATAACGCTAATAAACGTCCAAATTTTACCGAAAGATGATGAAGAAAATGAGGATGGAAATTGTCCAAATTTTACTGGGAGATGGTTGAAAGATGCCCAAAGACTGAAATGTGATTCAGACTGAAATAACGCTAAGGAATATCCACACTTTACTGGAAGATGATTTAGAAGGCGTCCAAATTTTACTGAAAGAGGATTTAGAAAATTAAGGTAATAATCGTCCAAATTTTAGCGAAAGGTGATCAAGGAAATAACGCTAATAAACGTCCAAATTTTACTGAAAGATAGGGAAGGAAAAAGAAAGGTGTTTGCTTGTAGAGTTTGCTACATTAGTCTCCATGTGGCTCCATTAGGTTACACGACACTTCCCGCAAACTTTATCTGTTTGCATAGTTTTTAATAGAAAAGAAATAAATAGTATGAGTGCTGGAACGGTCAGAAATGTAAAAGAAAGAAAGCTAGATTTGCAATCGACTGTACAGTGATCTTTGAAGCAAATCAATCGTCGTTATTCGCTTGGTAAGCTCGTATTCCGGCAAAGTAATCGCAGTTTCCGTAACACGAGGTGAAACAGCCGATTGAATCGTTCAATCCGAAGGCGTAAATTCGATTGTCGCGAGCGGGATCGAATTCGACGAGAATTCATTTGCCGGGAGTGTATCATCCCCTGAGTCAACTCCGTTCCGTTTGCTCTACATTCGCCACCCTCTCTCATTTAAGGGTGCAGTTGAGAGTCAAGGTCGCGAATGTGGGAACGAGCGAGATAGTCTGTCGGTGTTAAAAGGCGAGTACAATGGCGAGAAGGAGAGGAAGAAAGGAGAAGGATAAGGGTGAAAGCGAGAGTAAGAGGGTTTCAACGAGGAAAATGAGAGCTCTGAGCCGGAGAGGAAGGTAGTTTTCCCCCTTATAATTAATGTGTAAGGGTAGGTCATGGTTGCCTTCCTTCCGAGGGAATTAAATTACATCAGCTGATTCGAAAGACGGAGAGCGAAGGAGAGGGACAAAGACGGCAGAGAACCATTTCCGCACCTTCCTCGAGTCCTCCTCTTCCTTCTGGACCCGCCAACCCTCTACAACCACTTGTTAAACGATTCCATTGTCCTCGAGGCGAGGATGAGTTCTTGATCAACGAAACTTTCGAGGTTATTTAAACGTTCACGGTTACGTACACTTCCTACTGGAAGTGCACTGTTTTCCCTTCAAATTGATTTCTATTGCGACCGTAACACAAATTCGACTATTCGAAGTATTCAAAGGGTTGGAATTTTCAACTCGTACGTGAAATTATTCAAACTTCGTTATGTGAATGTTTGCAGTATGTTTAAAGATATTTGTATTACTCGAACTTCAAAACATTCGAAGTATTCGAGTTTCAAAACTCGAAGTTATTCGAATGGTTCGGAATATTTGAATATCAAAATCATATGTGAAAATATTTATTTTACTCGAACTTCAAAATCATATTTGAAGTATTCGAGTTGTGAAACTCAAAGTTATTCGAATCAATCGAATATTGTGATTGTTTAAAGTATTCGAAATTAAAAATCTCTTTTGCTGTTATTCGAAGTATTCGCATTTTAAGACCGTATTAGAAGTTACTTGAATTGTCTGACTTGTTTGAATTGTTTGAATTGCTTGAATTGTTTGAACTGTTTGTACTGTTTGAATTGTTTGAACTGTTTGAATTGTTTGAATTGTTTGAACTGTTTGAATTGTTTGAATTGTTTGAACTGTTTGAATTGTTTGAATTGTTTGAATTGTTTGAATTGTTTGAATTGTTTGAATTGTTTGAATTGTTTGAATTGTTTGAATTGTTTGAATTGTTTGAATTGTTTGAACTGTTTGTACTGTTTGAATTGTTTGAATTGTTTGAACTGTTTGAATTGTTTGAATTGTTTGAATTGTTTGAATTGTTTGAATTGTTTGAATTGTTTGAATTGTTTGAATTGTTTGAATTGTTTGAATTGTTTGAACTGTTTGTACTGTTTGAATTGTTTGAATTGTTTGAACTGTTTGAATTGTTTGAATTGTTTGAATTGTTTGAATTGTTTGAATTGTTTGAATTGTTTGAATTGTTTGAATTGTTTGAATTGTTTGAACTGTTTGAATTGTTTGAATTGTTGGAATTGTTTGAATTGTTTGAATTGTTTGAATTGTTTGAATTGTTTGAATTGTTTGAATTGTATGAATTGTATGAATTGTTTGAATTGTTTGAATTGTTTGAATTGTTTGAACTATTTGAATTGTTTGAATTATTGGAATTGCTTGAAGTATTTGAATTGTTTGAATTATTGGAATTGCTTAAACTATTTGAACTGTTTGAACTATTTGAACTATTTGAACTGTTTGAACTATTTGAACTATTTGGACCATTTGAACTATTTGAACCATTTGAACTATTTGAACCATTTGAACTATTTTAACTATTTGAACTATTTGAACTGTTTGAACTATTTGAACTATTTGAACTGTTTGAACTATTTGAACTATTTGAACTATTTGAACTATTTGAACTATTTGAACTGTTTGAACTATTTGAACTATTTGAATTATTCAAATTATTCGAATAATTGACGTTCTTTTGACCACCAAGAACCCGTAAACCTCTGAACACGATCCTGTTATTAAAACTATGAACCCTCTAATTTTCAATAACGCAGTGCACACTTAAATTTATAACAGTCGTATAATAAATATTTCACGACGCAACCAATTATATCAAATATATTGTTACTATATAAAACGAAGAAATTTCACAAAATTGTTATTACAAGAATTATCCGAAAACAGTAAACATAAAGAAGTTTGAGTTCGAACGAAAGCTTCCCGGATTTGTTTTCTTCGAGGTTTCAATCGGAATCTCGAAGCGAACTCCCGACAAAAATCCCCCATATTCTCACCACGTGTTCTCCGAGCGAATCGTGCTTGAAATCTGCGATTCTCGTGGAAGGAGTCGGTGATCGGTGTTCAACGTGGCAGCAAATCGAGTCTAATCAAAGCCGAGCTTAGACGGATAGCCTTCTGATCTGAGTCTCGTCGTACACACGCGTCATCCTCTTCGGGGATCGTTCGCCGTGCGCGATACTCGTTTCGCAACATCGTGAGAGGAAAAGGGCTCCCAGAGAAAAACTCGTGACTGGTGGAGGTGCACGTTGGTAACAATCTCGGATAAGGAATAAAGCTCGCGAGGAGGAAGAAGGCTGGAGCATTTTGAGGGTGGTAGTGTAGGCGGATGCGGTGCGAGGGATGTACACTCGAGTGCAATGTAGGCTTTCTTTAGATAAGGATGACGTGTGCAAACTTAAAAGTTAGGGAATTTACAGATTTTCGTATTTTTTACGCTTATAAATTTTCATTTTGAGGTATCAAAGGTTCGGGTTTATGAATTTTTCATTTTTCAAATTTTACGAATTTGTGAATTTTCAGGTTCTTAGGTTTTCAGGTCTTCAAGTTTTCAGGTTTTCTAGTTGTCTAGTTTTCAGGTTTTCAAGTTTTCAAGTTTTCAAATTTTCAAGTTTACAAGTTTTCAAGTTTCCAAGTTTTCAAGTTTTCAAGTTTTCAAGTTTTCAAGTTTCAAGTTTCAAGTTTCAAGTTTTCAATTTTTCAATTTTTCAAGTTCTCAAGTTTTCAAGTTCTCCAATCCTCAAATTTCTATCTTCATAAATTTTTAAATTTCCAAATTCTCAAATTTTCAACTTTTCGAATCTTCAAATTCAGAAATTCCTAAATATCCAAATTTTCGAATTTCACCATTTTAAAGTTTCAGATTTACATATTCCGAAATCCCTACATCGCCAGATTCTAAAATCTCCAAATCCCTAGTTCCAAACGTAATTAAACCCTAATATCCCTAGATTTCAAAATTGCTAAGTGAAAATCTCCAAAATCGCAAATACCCAAATCTCTAAATCGCTACATCGGAGACTCTGTAGATAATAAAAATTTCTAATCAACAAAAATCCTAGGTCTCAAAATTCCTAAATCCCAGAATCCTTAAATCCAAAACTTTTTAGATCGCAAATTTAAAGATTCATCAATCTTTAGATCTCCAAACTTTTACATACACAAATCTTGACATCCCAAAATCTTAAAATCCCTAGATCTCCAATTCTTTAAATGTTAAAATCCTCAAAAATGGTCAAATTTTTAAATAAAAAAAATTTCTAAATTTCTAAATAAAAAAATCCATAAATCTTCAAAACGCTAGATCCCTAGATCTGAAAATGTTTAGAACTTCGCTAAAAAATCCTATGATTCTAGGATCTCTAGATTTCCAACTCCTTAAATCCCTAGTCCAAAGTATCCCTAAGCTTTAATAATCCATATATTTCAGAAACCTTCTAAGCGAAAATTCTGAAATCTTAAATTTAAATATCCCCCAGTTCTTAGACCCGCAATTCCAAAATCCCCTAGTCTCTAGATGACCAATTCTAATATCCCCCAGAAAAAGACCTCCCAATCCTAATATCCCTCAAAAAAACCTCCTAATTCTAATATCCTCCAATCTTCCGATCCCAATTTCTCCAATCCTCCAATTTCCGATCCCATGTCACAAATCGAACAAATCCCCAAATATCCCTACAACTGCCCGAGTGTTAGATGCGTTCACCGTTGGATACAATACTTATGGAGCCACATTCTTGTCTATGCATAGATACTCGTCATATGGTAACAAATAAGACCCGAAAGCCTCAACAGCAATACCTGTCTGGTAACAAATAGTTAAACAGTAAAGTTTAGACTCTTCTGTCCGAGTGAGTTGTGTCCACACCGTCTCCCAGTGAATCCAGAAAGAGTCCCTGTATTAACCCGTTGGTTACGATATTTTTCGTATGGAAGCCAGATTTGCTGTGGACTGTACGCAGAATAGAAAGAATTCAGATCACAGGAGGAGGGAAAGGAGGGGATCGGAGGCAAGGAAGGTTGGTTCTAGCAGAAGAGCAACAGAGGCGCAGCGGAAAAGCAGGAGAAGGACGCCACGGAAGAAAGAGGAGAAGGCGAAAGAGAAAGGGGAAAAGAGTCCCTAGAACGAGAATGGAATCAATACGTGGAGGCAAGTGTATGCCTCTGGTCCCACATGCGTGTTTCACTGCCTGGGGAGGCCAAACACGCGAGTTTCCACGAGGGTGGATAAAGAAGGCCGCCCCATCTCCTCCTCTGGTCCAACCCTCCGGCCAAACGTGTGTACGCCTTTGCCTATGTATCCATATACCAGCGATTCGATAGTATCGAATGTTATTGGAATTTCTTTCTATTTGCCTCCGAGGAACAAGCGTTCTCTTCAAATATTGCCGGAATTTATTGTCACTCGGTTCTCTTTTTGTCAGCGACTGCGTGCCGTAGTAATTGCTTACGTGCACGAGGAAACCGTGACTGTTTGTTCATTTTAGAGATTCTCAAGACAATTCGGAGACAGATCATTCTGAGATAGATATCTGTTAGGTCATGATACGAAACTGATTTCAGGGAACTATCGACATACACAATTTTGAGATAGGTTTTGATAGATCATGGTACAGAGCTGATTTTAGCGAGCTTTTGAGATAGTTCATTCTCAGACAGATCATTCTGAGATGGATATCTATTTTGATAGATCATGATACGAAACTGATTTCAAAGAGCTATCGACATACATAATTTTGATATAGATGTTCATTTTGATAGATCATGATACAGAGATGATTTTAGCGAGCTTTTGAGATAGTTCATTCTCAGACAGATCATTCTGAGATGGACATCTATTTTGATAGATCATGATACGAAACTGATTTCAAAGAGCTATCGACATACATAATTTTGATATAGATGTTCATTTTGATAGATCATGATACAGAGATGATTTTAGCGAGCTTTTGAGATAGTTCATTCTCAGACAGATCATTCTGAGATGGATATCTATTTTGATAGATAATGTTACCAAACTGATTTCAAAGAGCTATCGACATACATAATTTTGATATAGATGTCCATTTTGATAGATCATGATACAGAGATGATTTTAGCGAGCTTTTGAGATAGTTCATTCTCAGACAGATCATTCTGAGATGGATATCTATTTTGATAGATCATGATGCGAAACTGATTTCAAAGAGCTATCGACATACATAATTTTGATATAGATGTCCATTTTGATAGATCATGATACAGAGATGATTTTAGCGAGCTTTTGAGATAGTTCATTCTCAGACAGATAATTCTGAGGTAGATATCTATTTTGATAGATACGGAGTTGATTTTAGCTTTTGAGATATATGATTCTGAGATAAATATGTATTTTTACAAGATCATGGTACAAGGTTGATTTTAGTAAGAACTTGAGATAGGTACCTATTTAACAGATCATAATACGATGTTTCCAGTGTGAGGTTTTATGAGACCGTACTATAATCTTTGTCAGAAGTTCATAAAATTGAGTCTCTCAGAATATTATATACAAGGTGAGTATCTGAAAATAAATGAGCAATTACTAGAAAGAGAGTAGTAAATGTTTTTATAATGGCATGTAGAAATTATGGAAATGTTCGTTTAAAAAACGATAAACTATCTCGGAAGACTAAGGGGCGCGGAAAACCCTCGACGCATCCTTTTGTCTCGCCAATAAAAATGAAACTCCCGTCACGTATGATCGATTCTTTCTGCCTTCATGGGGTTGCAACATCATTTTCTTCCCTCCGACGATCTACCCTCCTGCTTATCTGACAGGATATGTACGAATACTACTCGTATAGGCAGGAGACGAGAAAGAGGCGTGGAGGGAGAAATATTCTTGACTCTATCAATTCTCAACGGGAATGGTTGCCAACCACCCATAGACTCTTCGCTAGTGTTCCATCGAGCAAAATATCGTAAATATCATTTCGCAATGTGTAACTATCAAATTTCTATCTTGCTGTGAAATGTTTTATAGTTGATAACATTTTACCGGTATTTCACTGTAAAACATTTCACTGACTAATTAAATAGCAGTCTTGTACCTGTCTATGTTTAATGACTCTGACATGCTTTTTTTCTGCCTTCCTTCAAACCGATGGTTCTTTATTCATGTGGACGTCAACATAAACATTTCTAGCAAACTTCAAACTTCAACTCAGTTTCAAACTATTACAAAATAACACGCTACATCAACATCAAGCTCAAAGTTCAACGAAAATGGCTGCATAAACATTTTATTACATGCAAAGTGGCACGTTTCGAATTATAGCAAACAAATGACCGATTTCAAGACCTCTAAAATCTGACACAAGATAAAACTATCACAGAGCAACACTTGCATTACATTAATCTAAATCTTGACGAGTGATCAAAATTACCAATCTCTTAATACAAATTAATTCTTAATTATTAATACAAAAATGTTAATCGTTAGATAACCACTACAGTACGCATTGTACAATATAATCGATAAGACAGTATTCTGGCAACCGTCTAATTCATATTAGGGACATTTATGAAAGGTTCACATTTTTAGCAAACTTCAAACTTCAACGTTTAGTAATACTTTTCAACAAATCGAACAATTTGATGTTTCAAAATTTTCATACGTAACCTAATAGTTTCACAAATAATTGAAACAGAATCAAATCCTTCATGAAATATCCTGTACTTGACGAAGGAAAAGTAACCAGTAACTGTGAAATGGTTTAAAGTAGTTGACCGCCATTGTATCCCATTACGTGAACGATGTTTGACGAATGATTAAAACAGGATCAGAAGCATATCCAGAAAATATCCTATAGTTGACGAAGAGAGAGTAAGCAATAATTATGAAGCAGTTTAAAGCAGTTTATCGCCATCCAACTAATTACGCGATGCTGTTTGACGAATGACTGAACTAGGATCGGCAGCATTCTGTAGCTGGCGAAGAGAGAGTAAGCAGCAATTACGAGCAATATAAAGCAGTTAATCGCCTAATTACGTGAATAGTGTTTGACGAATGATTGAAACAGATCGGAAGCACATCCTCCATGAATTATAGTGTACTTGTAGAACAAAGACCAATAACTGTGAAGCTGTTTAAAGCAGCTGACCGCCACTGGGAATTGCCGAACGTAGGCTCCTGAGACGACTCGATTTCGTTTGTTTGTTTGTATCTATAGGCTGCAATTTTGAGTCCACTTGAAATTTTGAGGGTAGCTCGTGAAACATGCCTTTGCTGTATAGATTTTGGCGGTCTGATGACAGGAGTCGTCGAATCGATAGAAACCGTGTTCTAGTATCGTTTTCGATCATTTTTGACAGAATCGATTGGAAGCACGTTAAGTACTCTACAACCCATACAATACTTGTTCGTCATTGAGTCGTGGTGAAATCAATAATGTTTAATATCATTTTCGATTGTTTCAAATACGTTTAGTCGTTCGGGACGACTATAACATCTCTACATCTCATTCTTGTTCCACCTATATTACAGTAGGTACTCGAAATTTTAAATATACATTTGAATTCACGTGAGGATCTACTAGTAGTATGAAGATAGTAGTGAAGTAGTGGATCTACTAGTATGAGTGAAGTAGTGGATCTACTAGTATGTGTGAATCATATGTGTAAATATATCATACATCGTAAGCACGAATTCCATAAGCTCGTTAGAATAATAAAATTGATCGGACCTGTACATCCAGTATAAAAAGCTTTATTTAGTAGAAGAGCATAAGTATTTCAAAGCACGCGTTCACAGGTTCACCTAAAAATGCCTGCGTCTGCAGTGTTGTACGGCAAGTTACACGCTAATACTACTTAACTCCGTCACGTGCAGATTTCGTTAAGTGCGTACGTATTTCATGGGGGAACGCGTGACGGTACACGAGGAGAAATCCCATTTAATTCCATTCCACTCGCATTTCCTAAAGCTGTGCGGTATTTACGGAAGTACGCACGGTGCCTTGATAATTCCATTTACCGGTTCCGTCTGCACGTGGTCCACGGAAATCCTGTTGCATTTAAAACAGTGCATTCGTAAACGCAATCAGTACACGAGTCAACAGCGCTGAATTTTAGTGGAATTTTTATTCTTCTTTCCTCGACGATCTCGTTACAATAAATTATTATACTATTATCATGAATAACAATATCGCGTCGTGCGGTGGACAGTAATACTTGTTATACTTGTAACAGTAGTGTAAGGTAAAAATTTTAAAGTACACTTATAACTAAATTTTTAGGTTAGTTTTTCGGAAACTTTGTGAAATTTAGAAATTGTATGTAAAAAAATATATTAATTATTATGAAAGAATTTGTAAATATTTATCACTCTACCTTCCTAAACAATTATTAAAGCTAATGTCGACAAAAATTTTCTGTCACTCGAACATCATTTCTGTTTCAAAAAAGATTCTATCAAAATGGCTGACTCAACGACTTCTCGTTAGACTGACATCCACACAGCACAGTGTGTCACAATAGGAATTTTATTTCATGGCAATTTGTTACCACGTCGTTAGACTCGAAATGGTAACGAAAGGGCGGGAGAGTCGAAGACGCATAGAATATCGTAACACATTAGACAAGCAATAGAAAGAGAAGGCGAGAAGGGGGTGTCTTCTATGGACATCTACGGAAGAAAGGCATGGGGTTGTCATGGCGACCGCAGCGAATTCCATAGACACACGCATCCCCATGGTAGGGGTGAGTTGCACACGTTCTACGCTCCTGATTGGGCGTTATTTTTTTCTCGATAAGGGTGCACATGCCTTTCACGAAGCCCTTTCGATCGTTCGACTGTGCGAGTGTGTGTACTCGAGGGTGTGGGTGGTCTCGAGATTTTAGGGTGGATGGGTTTCTTCGTGTCACGTGTGCCTTTAGTTCTTTTATGGTGTTTCGTGACGTACACTCTTATTTCTTCGCGGGCAGATCAAGGTTAATCGGACCATTCGATCTAAATTAACATGCGAGGCATTAAATTGTGGTATATCGTGTGTAATGTGTGTAATTCAGCATTAATAGTCGTATGTGAGTATGTAACCACATATTCGTTTTTATTTGGTTGCGTTGTTCGCAACACTGTTACGATTTAATAATATGAAAGTACAAAATATAATTAATCAATTTGTTACTTTTATCAAATTTATTATACAAACCTTTTTGCAATGTTGTTGATAGCTGGTTTTCGTTCTGGTAAAATTAGGGTTCTTTTTGTGTACTCAATACTCAAAATGTAAAAAATATGACATAATCTGATACTACAATAAAGGTATTTAATACAATTTTAAAGTAAAATAGTTTACAAGTATTCAATACTATTTTAATATTTAAAAAATGATTTTAAACAATTTTAATATTTAAAATATTTTTAACAAAACATCATTTGGAAGTTGTCTTCGTTTGTTGTCTACAGACGAAGTAGAAAGAACAGTATATGCTGATTGTAAATTATGTTCGAAATAAAACGGAAAGTTTTTCTTTACGATAACAGTAATGTCGCATCTGTGATAGTATTGCGGTTTGAAAAATGTAAGAAAATATTGATCATCAGTATTACGAATGAATAGGACCTTAACTTGCTTTGCATACCTATCAGCAGGATGCTTCATAAATATAAGGTAGTAAAGCAAGGATAACATGTCGACAAGCTTATGGTAATTCCCTTGCTCGTGCGGAGAAATGATATTCCGATGTTTGTGATAGGAAGCGTTCTTGAGTGAAGCAAAAAAGGGCTGTGTTTTCTTTCTGAACCATATAAATTGCACAAAATTTAGCACAAATTATTTAAAATTTCGTTACAACTCTCACAAATCTACATTTGATCAGAATCAATTTTTGACAACTTCTCTACTTCTCTGCTACTTCTCTCAATTTTACACAAACTTGAAAAATTTCACCCACACTGCAAATAAATCATGAACAATTCCTATATACCTGTATACACAGTACTTAGGTCACAAATGGACCTTAGGTCACTTTCAAAATAACATCAAAAAACTTACATCAATCACAAAAGCTTCATAGGTGACCTATGTGCACGACGCAAACACATGTGTTTTAGTAAATAATAAAATTCACCTAGTTACATTAAATTAAGCTATACAAACTCAAACAAGTTATGAACCTGACAGAGTTTAAAGTGCAGTGGATTGAAATAAATAGATACTTAATATTGAACTTTACCGTAACATATGAATACACACACGAGCACACTGCTGGGGTTCGGTCAAAACAAAATGAAAGAACATAAAAATGCACACTCTTGCAAATCGATTCGGTGATATTCTTACAGAACCAATATACATTAAAAATCGTTAAATTTCTATATTTATCGCACAAGAAAAGAGAATGCCGCTTCAAGTTTAACCCAAATCAAGTCCTTCGGTTCTCAAGAACGGCGGCCATTCGTCAGTCTCGTGACAAGGACGAGTCGTCGGTAAGAAGCCGACGATTCGACAGATACGGAAGGGAATGATGTCGGGCCATTTCGCATCCTGTCACTCGAAGAATTCCGTGGATACCGAGTACGGGCCTGAAGGCGTGTGTTTATTTGGCCGAAAGTCCGTTCATAAATCTGGCTGTTTTCGAGTTTCTTCGGTGAAATATGATAATAGATGCGAGAGCGATGGAAGGCTGTCTAGCGAGGAAGGTAAATCCTGGCGAAAGGAGAGAGCCAGAGTTCGTGGGCTAACCTCCATGAACACTTACAGCCCTTTTCATTGTGCCCTCTCGTACAAAGAGGGGTTGAAAGTAACTGACAATGTCTTCGTACACTTTCCTCTTCTTGCTTCGATCCAACGCTGAGAAAGTTTGCCGATTACTCATGCGGACAATGTGGTGCACCTTGTCGGATAGTGAACTCGATGAATAAATATGTTTCGCAGTTTTTCGTTGCTTCGCCTTTTGCTGCGTTGCCTTTGACTTTAGGTTCATTCATGCTGGGGAAATAATTGCGTTGCTATTTCTTAAGGTTGAGTACCCTTTGCAATCCTATGTCGAGTGTGGCTTTCTCTTGGATCCTATAAATAATAGATTGGTTGAATATTGTCATTTATTTACACATTGTCACTCCACCCTGTTGCAACTTTATCGAGAACCCTTTTCTTCTACTTTGTAAATTAAGGAGTTCAAAGAGTTAACCTTGCCGTACAATTTAGATGCGTCAGTCATAGCTATAATATTAAAGCAAAGAAAATAAAAATTTAAGTATTTTATAATCAACGATCTTTGACTATACAAATTGTTGGACCTGAATTTCAAGTTGGAGAGATTGCCACATTATTCTGAAATATTTTTAATGCGGTAATTTTTATTTAATACTCCAACTATTAGTCACTGGCAAGATAAAATTGACCTAATCATCCAGTAAGTAATAAACGAATAAAAGCGTGAACTCCATTAATCTACATATTTCAAAGGAAAATCTCTGAAGAATTTAAGGTCCTAAAGTAATATCAATCCTTCGAAACTAAAGAAAAAAATAAATTTTTCACGGAATTTGTTATTACTCCTAATAACATATGCAACACTTCACTACAACCCTAAAATATGCATCGCTCTTGCAGTCTCTGTCATTCTCGTTTGAAGAAGCGTTAAGTAGAAGCTGGGTCAAATTGAGGTAGGTCGTGTGTCATAGCCCCTCACCTTGGTTAACTGAGAGCTTTCGCTTTTTCCTTTTTCCTTGCACGTGCTCTTCTTTTCACCGTGGCTGAGCAAATTTTTGCTCTCTCTTTTTTTCCATTCTTTCTTTGCTCTCTCACTTGCTTCCTCTCGCTGCCATTCGTTCCGCAATCTCTTTAAGACTTTAGGGTGTCTTGATGGGGCGAGTAACCAGCAGATGAGGTGGAGTATTAATAAAAACTCGCATCGCATCTTATCATCCCCTAAGCGAGCCCTCTTAGCTACCACGTGGAAAATGCTTACCTACACTTCTCTTTATCTTTGTCACTCTTACCCTCTAGAATATTGTTTAAACCCCAACGAGTTTTACTTTACGCGAGGGAAATCCTGCTTATTTACCTGTTAAAATTATATTTATTTTGATACGACAGAATTGGTTATTTAGATATTAAAATTATGTTAGCTGTTACGACGTACTGGATTATGGATGATCGAAGTAAAGGATCTGTAATGTAATTTTGATGGCAGGGTAAATTGAATTTTAACCCATTTTTTATTGTAGTTCCATTTCGGGTAATTTGTTAGAAGGAGGTAACTGATTTCGATAAATTTTTCTTCATAAATGTAAAAATAGTGGGACACATGTTTGGTTATTTGTAAAGGCGGCTTTAAAATTTTTAAGTTTTAAAAGGCGAAACATTTGTTTCCCAGAATTTGTAAATTGGGGGATTTGGAAAGTGGACTTAGAAAATTTATAAAGAAATACAAGATTGAGGATTGAAAAATTTCAAAATAACATTTCCATTTAAAACCAGAGAAATTTGCAAATTTCCTACCTCAATTCACAACTCTTCAAATCTGAAAATATTCAAACACTGCACTTCCCTCAACAAAACTTGCAATCAATCAAGCCCACAAAACTGCCCTAAACTCTACCCCCGAATGATAATAAAACACCTCTACTTCATCACAGCAGAAATAAAAGCGTATCTCGACTTTAAATTAAGAGAAAGTTTCACACGGAAGTGTAGAACGATTTGAGGTATGAAGGGTGGATGAAACCGCGTGGATGATGACAGTAGTGAAAGGGGTGGCGGGGTTATGCATTAACAGTACCGGGCAAAATAGAGAAAGGGAGAAATAAAGAGGGTGAGAGAGACAGGGGTGAGAGAGAAAGTTGCGCAGGCGTGGGGGTAGTTTGAGCAGGGTGGAGAAAGTGGGTAATGGAATTTCGAGAGTGAGAGTCGAGGACAAAATGGCTGGTACGCTCGGTGCTTTCAGAACGAGAGAATGAGAGGGTGGAATGGTTGCAGTCGGAGGGGTTGTAGGTTAATTAATTCCGGGATATAAACCCAGTCCGTATCTCTTTCTCTCTCGGACAAACTACGAGCTGTCGCATCGCATAGAGAACACGGTCTCGGTTCATAAACTATTATCAAGGTCGCGTTTAAATTATGCCACTCTGCACAGTTTAAAGGGACTGGGTCAGAAGGATGTTTAAACCCGGACCTAATAAAATATTCACGGGGATGAATGGTGCTGGAGTACCATACCATACCCTTTATTACAGTTTACAGTGAAAGCTTTTTATTTTATGCGCTGGGGAAAATGTTTTGTAGCTTTTTATGGAGACAGAATTACAAATATAACTAAATGCATTAATTATTAATTGTAATAATTTTTGATAATGTTAAGAGTCTATGTTCATATAAAATTGTTTCTTATTTTTATTTTGTTATTTTTGTTATATAAAATGTTTTGTCGCTTTTTATGGAGACAGAATTACAAATATAACTAAAATCTTATAATGCATTAATTAATTGTAATAATTTTTAATAATGTTAAGAGCCTATGTTCATACAAACATAGCTCCTTATTTTTATTACACCTGTTATGGTAGTAAATTTATATGGACAAAATTGAAACATCCAGATATCAAATCCATTGTCATTTCGTATTTTTGTTACAACTTTTCAATAAAGTATTTAAAGTCCTATGTTGATATAATTTTAATTTTGCAAATAGAATATTTTAATATTTGGCGGTAAAAAATTAAGACACTGTGTATCAAATATTATATCCATCTGTAAAATTATTAATCTTTTAATAATAAAGTAATTAATATACACATCAGTAAAATTGATTAGACTAAATATCAATAAAATTAACATCTAATATCAAAATTTATATTTGTGTCATATAAGAAAACTTATATTAAATTTAATTTAACCAACCCTGACACAGAGGGTAGTAAAAAATATATATTTATTAACCTAACTAAAGTAATACTACCTTAATAATAATACCTCACTAAAATTATGTACATATTAATTATTATGTTGCTTCAAAAAAAGCGTGACAAAATGATTTCCAAATTTTCAAATCGAATGACTGTGCATCGAGCGCGTTTCTTCGAGTCTGCTCCAGCGTGCCGATTTTTCATGTAAATGTATACGAACATTCATCAGAGTCCATTGTAATGCCTTCTCGCACGCCACACGCGAGAAAATATTCCGACTTGGCTTGCTTATTGCTTATCGCGGAATTCTTGAAAGCACGAATGGAGTGGGGCACCACGCACGATCGTTACAGGCCTGGCACCCCGCGATTTCTGATTGAATGTGTAATCAACGATGTTTCCGCGGTAAAGTTGACGATATTTTCTAATAAATCGAACTCGAGGAGCTTTCAACCGCGTTTAGGACGGTTGTAAACAAATTCTGTTTGTTGCGAACGTAAATAAATTCCGTTTATTTTGTTATATCGCGGTGAGAGCCAAACAGAAATGGTTCATCTAGGAAAAATATGACGATCATGAGAAAAGACATTCTATCAGTTGATTTTTTGTGATTTTTAGAGATTTGAGCATTTGGGGACATAGAAAGGAGACGAAGTTGATGACTTTGATTGAAAGATCTAGGGATTTGGGAATCTAGGGATTATGGAAGATAGAAAATTGGAGATATAGGGATTTGGGGAATTAAGGATTTTAGAGGACAACAAAATTACAGATATTAGGATTTGGAGATTTGGGGATTTTGGAAGATAGAAAATTGATGATACAAGGATTTGGGGATCTAGGGATTTGGTTATCTAGGGATTGTGGAAGATAGAAAATTGGAGATATAGGGATTTGGGGAAGTAAGGATTTCAGAAGATAAGAAATTACAGATATTAGGATTTGGAGATTTGGGGATTTTGGAAGATAGAAAATTGATGATACAAGGATTTGGGGATCTAGGGATTTGGTTATTTAGGGATTGTGGAAGATAGAAAATTGGAGATATAGGGATTTGGGGAATTAAGGATTTTAGGAGATAAAAAATTACACATATAAAGATTTGAGGAATTAAGGATTTTAGGAGAGAAAGAATTGCAGATATAAGGATTTGGGGATCTGGGGATTTTGGAAGGCAGAAAATTGGTGATACAAGGATTTGAGGATCTAAGAATTTGGAAATTTTTGGGGTTGGGAATCAAAATATTCGGGGCTGATATGGGAATCCAGGAATTTTCGAACATAGGAATTTGGGGACGTACATATGTGGTAATTTAGGGAAATAAAGCTCCAGGAATTTGGAGACTCAGGAATTTGCAAACGTAGACATTCTAAGAACTTGGTATTTGGAGATCTACAAGTATGGTATAGAAATTTGTGAATGAGGAATTTGGGAAATTTAAATATTTCAAAATTCAGTTCAGGACTTTGAAATTTGAGAACTTACAAATTTCGAAACTGAATAATTTAAAAATAAAAAAGTTCGCTGAAAGTTTGGTGGTTTGGGAAGTTACAAATTTGCATTATAGAAAAATTCATCCAAATATTTATATACATGATATTATATGTTGGTTCAGTCAGATTCAATTATTGTATTAAATTGTTAAACTATTATAAATAATTTAATTGTCTAATTATGTGTTTATTCATTGCAGCGCTGGAAGAAATACAACTGGATCATCCAGCAGTAGAGAAACCATCTTAAAGTGAGTCAATTGCTATTTTTCGTGATACGTAATTAATATTAATATTAAATAAACTTTTTACAACACTGAATGTTATAGACTCGTATATTCATTTCTAATTAGTAACACACGAAATTAGTAATGTACAAAAATATTGTGATATTGGTTTATCTCTAAATTACATCTAGGTACTTGGCGGTCGATTTTGGAACCTTGGAATTTGGGGAACTAGGGACTTTACACGAGAGATACCAAGGTTGGGTAGTTGTTTATCTCCAAATTGCATCTAGGTACTTGGGAATAGATTTTGGCACGTTGGAATTTGGGGAACTAGGGACTTTACATGAAAGATACCAAGGTTGGGTATTAATTTATTTCCAAATTACATCTAGGTACTTGGGGGTCGATTTTGGAACCTTGGAATTTGAGGAACTAGGGAATTTACACGAGAGATACCAAGGTTGGGTATTGGTCTATCTCCACATTACATCTAGGTACTTGGGGGTCGATTTTGGAACCTTGGAATTTGGGGAACTAGGGACTTTACACGAGAGATACCAAGGTTGGGTATTTGTTTATCTCCAAATTGCATCTACGTATTTTGGAACTAGGGAGTTTAGAGGTTTTAATATAAGGAAATCCAGGGATTTGAGAATCTAGGAATTTGGTACGTCGATAATTACAAGTCTTGATTTTTGTGAAGTATGGAACGTGAGGACCTTGAGATTTGGAAAGTAAAGGACATGGAAATCCAGGGATTTATAAATCTAGGAATTTGGCACGTCGGTAATTAGAAATATTGAGTTTTGTAGAATTTGGAACACGAAGACATTGAGATTTAGAAAATTAGGAACATGTCAATTCAGGGATTCGAGGATCTAAAAATTTAGAGATCAGATATCCATGAATTTGGGATCTACGAGTTTGAGTACCTCAGATTGAGAATCTAGGGATTTAACTCTCTAATAACTGGGGAGGTTGGAATTTGGAAATCTGAGGATATTGTTATCTAGGGAATATGGAAGCCTGGGGAATCTAAGGAGTGGAGACAAACATGTGTTCTACCTCATTAGTTAACATTGCAGCAATAATTAGTTAGCTCCGGCCGACGCACTGCTGAGAAAATCATAGGTAAGGGGTTAATTGCGTCAACACATCGATACCGTTCATAAAGTTCTGATTCAGTACGTAAAAATGACGAGTGTTTAAATGAAAAAATACACGAATGCATCGACATAATTTTATTGAAACTTGACCATCAACTTCCCGTTATCGGCGAAACACGATAATGGCGTCACAACACCCCGATATCAATCTTTCGATGAAATTACCATCACAGGCTGAGAAATTACGGCACAAAAAAGGTGTTTTTATGCTTTTCAATAATTCAGCAGCGGCTAAAATATCGCGCCATCGAGGCCATTACCAGCGTTTAATCTTTAATTGGATTACAACGAATTTCTTGCCGGACCCGTAATCCGATTAGTGGCTATCGGACACGGAAGACATAAATCGAACAGTCATTTCGCGTGATAAATGCAACGTAGCCCGATATAATTATTTTGATCGCCTTGTCGCGAGGCGTACTAATTAAATGTTCTTTATCTTTTATCAATTTCGAGGCTGGAACGATTACGATCGGTGGCTGCATCTGCGGAGTCGGGTATCGCGTTTCGAACACCTGCCATCGACGAGTCGCATAATCGTTACGATCGAATAATTAAACTGCTATACCGGCAGCAACAGGAATTTTGTTGCTGTCCGATAACAAATTGATCTTATTTAAGAATTATGTAGAATTTTATGTTTAAGAACGTAGAAATCATTTATGGCTATCTTAAGGACTTTGTGACTTTAAAGGCTCTTTGGCAATTTACATACAAAAATTTTAGTAAATTATACGACGCAACTAAAAATTCAATTTAGTTTCAATAGTTTACGATATTTATTTATAATAATCGCAATGTTCATAAACAAGGAAACACTCAGACGTTAATTGGGTTACATTCAGATATTAGGTTTCAAATTATACTAGGAACATTCATACACTCATGAAGAGTTTACCTAAGTATTTTACATCACACAAGTTTGTAAAATTACTAACATCGATTTGATAAACAGAAGTACATCCAGTTAATTCCATTAATTCTCTAAACGATCGAAAACAAAGGTTCATATTCTATTGCCACGAGAGTAGACGGCGGCCATTTTGAAGCAGACTCCGGACGCCATTTTCCTATCGCGACACGACCGCGCAAAGCAATTAAATATCGTATCGCGCTAAAGTCGAAAAGAAGTTGAATATTTGAAACGATTCAAAATCTTAACGGTCCAATTGACATTTCTACAGCGTGTAGTGAAAATGTCTGTTGATCTCGACGTTCGAGGAGGTGAAATAACATTGCTCGAGGACCGTTAGCGGGGCCCTCGATAATAGTCGAAATTTGCATAGGGGACGTTCGTTCATTATTCAAATCGAATTATGTCAGCCGATTGACACGTTCTCAGGTGGTGGCTTTTCAAATTCTCGAGGCGGGGGTCCTCGACGCGCGAGATGTCGTGAGAGCGACATTTGCATACGGAATTGAACTCTCTTAGCGTTTTGCGGACCCTCCGACGGTTCGAAAATTTTTCGTACGGTATGTGACGACCGTTTTGGAAAACGGCAAGATTCTTTGTTTACCGTTCCCTTTTAAATCGTTCTTGGATTATTTATTGTATACGCAAGGAGATTTTTACAGGGACACCTTTTAACACTTTTACGGAACCCGTCAAAATGACGGGTCATACGTCTTTTAATTTAAGTGACAAAACTTATTAAGAAATTTTTGTAAGAATGTATGTCAACTTCCGTCAAGCTAAAGAATCAGTGTCTTAGGCAGTTCACATATCATCCCCAATTTATTTGTTTTTTTACTTTTAATTCAAATTTAAATATACCATAAACGTTCGTAAACCTAGTGTTAAAATGATTACAAACTTCACTATCAACTTACGGATTGTGGGATTGTCTCAAAATAATTTTTATGCCTTAAATGCAAACTGAAATCGTGTTGAGAAATTCTTGTGTAATATTTATTTGATTCGTTACTTTATTTACAAGTGTGTAAATAATAAAATAATAAAAGATACGAAGCAGTTTTTGAGATTGTTTTGTTTTCTATGAGTGCTCGAGTACACTTCAATTTTTATATGTTCATTCGCGATGTTACAGTCGTTTCTGTGTCTATACAAATAAAATATCTTTGAATTTAAATAAATTTTCATTTAATTTTCGCTTCATAACTAATACGGATTAATTCATAATATTTAGTATTTTTCTTTTATTAATTTTTTTTAGTATATTTCTTTCAATAGAGTTGTTTTTAAATGATTCAAAAAAGTTACCAAAATTATTAATTTTTTTTTTAAAGCGAAAGTCGCAGACTTAACTATTTTACGGTTTAATCTAAAATACTCAGTATGTTTCTATTATTATTTATTTTTACTATATTATTTTTAATAGAGTTCTTAAATGATTCAAAAATGTTACTGAAATAATTAATATTTTCAAAGTGACAATTACAAACTTAACTATAAATTTGCTGATTAATCCATAATATTCAGTATGTTGCTTTTATTAATGTTTTTAGTGTATTTCTTTTAGTAACATTCCAATTACACGAGACGCAGGTGCATGTACCTGTCAAGTCTTTCTCAAGATATAAGATTAGAAGCCAAGTTGTTTTTCAATCGTTAATAAAATATATTTAATTATGAATAATGGAATAGTTAATACAAAATTTAATTATGAATTATTTCAGTTCTGAAAGTAATGTGTTCGTGGTTATAATTGATGAGGCGCCTTTAATTGCGTTATAAAAAATTATAACTATATATATGTACAACATAGCAGACTCAATTGAAAATATACAGGGTGTTCCATTAAAAAAGTCTCGAAGACGTGTGATTTAAGAAAAATAAACTGACACTCCAGTGTTTCGAGTGGGGATGGCGTTACTAATTTTTTTATGCAGGGTCTTCAAGGTTATTTCAAGGTCGTCTTGTATTTTTTATCATAAACCCATACTTTTTTATTTCGGAATTCTACGTGCAAAAATACATCACTTTCGTTTCATACATTTTGTCGTAAGTTCAATTATAAAGATTTGAAAATTAGGAAATTTGTGAATTTGACGATTTAAAAATTTTTAAGTTTGAAAAGGCGAAACATTTGAGTTTCCTAGAATTTGTAAATTTAGGGATTTGGAAAGTGGTCTTAGAAAATGTATACATCTGTAAATTTGTAAATTTCTAAATAAGTAAATTTGTAAAATTGTAAATTTGTAACATTGTACATTTGTAACATTGTACATTTGTAAAATTGTAAATTTGTAAATTTCTAAATAAGTAAATTTGTAAAATTGTAAAATTGTGAATTTGTAACATTGTACATTTGTAAATCTGTAAATTTGTAAATTTGTAAATTTCTAAATAAGTAAATTTGTAAAATTGTAAAATTGTAAAATTGTAAATTTGTAACATTGTACATTTGTAAAATTGTAAATTTGTAAATTTCTAAGTTTATAAACTTGTAAATTTCTAAGTTTGTAAATTTGTAAATTTGTAGATTTCTAAGTTAGCCAATTTATAAAATTGTAAATTTGTAAATTTGGAAATTCGTAAATTTGTAAATTTGTAAATTCGTAAAATTGTACACTTGTAAATTTCTAAGTTTGAAAAATTGTAAATTTGTAAATTTGTAGATTTCTAAATTTCTAAATTTCTAAATTCCTAAATTCCTAAATTCCTAAATTCCTAAATTCCTAAATTCCTAAATTCCTAAATTCCTAAATTCCTAAATTCCTAAATTCCTAAATTCCTAAATTCCTAAATTCCTAAATTCCTAAATTCCTAAATTCCTAAATTCCTAAATTCCTAAATTCCTAAATTCCTAAATTCCTAAATTCCTAAATTCCTAAATTCCTAAATTCCTAAATTTCCAAATTCAACGAAATTTAACAAAATGTATCAAATAAAAGTAAAAAATTCAAAAATAAAAGATATGAGTTTATGACAAAAAACGACAAGAGGACCTTGAAATACCCTTCGAGATGCATTAAAAATTTAGTAACGCCATTTGACTCTCCACTCGAAATAAAGGCCACGTGTCTCTTTTCTTAAATCACACGTCCTCGAGATTTTCCACAATGTCAACTTAAATGGAACACCCTGTACACAACAAAAATAAATTATTCAAAACGCGAAAAATTCAGAATTCGAGATAATACCAGAATTCCGTCGAGGAAAGCGATGAAAATTTAATCGCATCATGAAAATTCAAACGCGAGTCTACGTTTCAATCTGCAAGAAGGAGATCTGGTATCGTTAAGACGCAGGAAAATATGAAAGAGGAACAAAATTCGTGTCGTCAGCATGATTCTACAAGATCGTGTGACCCTAGACTATTTATCTATTGTCCAAACTCAAAGGAGTATCCGCGCGATGTTAATTAATGTAAATGGGCAACGTAAGACACGCACGCCCGTCTGATCTTCATCTCTCGATCTTGATATCATTGTTCGTCTACCGAGATTGCATATTCAATTGCTTCGAGAAACAATTACAACCGTTATCTGCATGAAGCCTATTCATACAGCTATCTCAATCCCATTCCGCGAGTGCAGGCGCGGAAAATTCGAGACAGTCTGCGCTTTCATCCAATTAACACTTCGTTTTTAAATGTCAGTAACGTGACTGGATAGAAATTATTCTATCTTAAAAGCAATCTTACGCGTTATTATCTGACTTTGATCGGAGTCTCTTAAAATAGAGACGGTAAATTCAAATATGGCAATTAATTGAAGTAAATTTAACAATGTTTCATTGAATACGGGAATTTAACGAGATGCGCGTTGGAAATGAAACTATGTACAATTTCAACGTTTTGTGGGGTCACAGATTTTTAGTATTATTGGACAAATCTAGTTTTAACTTGCTGTTTTATTTTGATTGCTCGAATGGGAATTTTAGCTTCGACGTTTGATCGAGTTGCAATTGTAGACTATTGGATTAATTTATTTTAACCTTTAAATAATTTATTTTGGCTCGAATGACAATTTTAGTTTCGATGTTCAATCGAACCACAAAAGAGAACTACTGGAATAATTTAGTTCCTTTGACTGATTTAGTTTTAACCTTTAAATAATTTATTTTGATTGCTCGAATAGGAATTTTAGCTTGGACATCGAGAATTACTGAATTAATTTAATTTGGTTTCTTTAGAATAATTTAGTTTTAACCTTCAAATATTTTATTTTGATTGCTCACAAGAGAATTTTAGTTTCGACATTTAATGCAGCAATTTTGAGAATTAATAAATTAATTTAATTTGGTCCTTTTGGTTTAATTTAGAGTTAACCTTCAAATATTTTATTTTGATTGCTGAAAAGAGAATTTTAGCTCCAACGTATAATTGAGCCATAAATTTCAAGAATTACTAAATTAAATTAATTTGACTCCTTTCGAAATTTAATTTCACCCCTAAAATATTTTATTTTGGTTGTTCGAATGAGAATTTTAGTTCCGACCTATAATTGAGCCATAAATTTCAAGAATTACTAAATTAAATTAATTTGACTCCTCTCGAAATTTAATTTCACCCCCAAAACATTTTATTTTGATTGCTCCAAAGAGAGTATTAGTTTCGACATGTAATCCAACTACAATTGTCAAGAATTATTTAATTAATTCATTTAGTTTCAACCTCCATTTTATTTCGGTTGCTCAAAAGAGAATTTTAGTTTCGACGTTCTACGAGTCACAGTTTCTAATTATTATTGAATGAATTTACTTTCAAGCGTCAAATATATTTTAGTTTCTCGAATTGTACATTTTTGATTTCAACAAGCAAACATGTACTATTTATCTCCACCACCCGCGCATTACGAGCTATCAGGAAGTAAAGGCGAACACGGGCAGATACGTTGACACGTGCATACATTAGGAGGCAAACATCTGTCGGTGGGCAAAGCGTGATAGACGGCCCTAACAGGGTTCTACAATGGTCGAATGGCACCTTGAGAACTTAGAGGCCGGTACACCCGGAAATGTTCCAAGGTTATGGATGAAAGAACGTGGAATAATAATTTATTTCGTCATTGTCGCAGTGACTTCGATGCCGACACTCTGGTAACAACGAATATGAGGGAAACATTTTCATACTTTCATATCTTCTGATTCTTAAATTTTTCCTTTTTATGATATATTCGTACTTTAATATTTTCATATTCACACTTTAATATTTTCATATTGATACTTTAGTATTTTCATGTATTCATGGTTTAATATTTTTATGTTTACAAATACATTTTAATCCACTTTTCATATTCTCATATTTTTTAATATGTGCAAGATCTCATATTTTCTGTTACGTGTATGACCTAGAGACTTTCAACAAATAAGTACCAGTATATACAAGCTACATTAATCACACTAATCCTCCAATCACAATAATGACATTTAATTTCACGCTACTTCACATAATCTTCTAGTAGAATCTCAAATGTAATTAACGGAACCATTTCGTCGTAAATTGTTAGAAGATAGTTACAATGGGAGTAAAAATTGTTAAAACCGTCTATTCTAATCTTCTTTTTATACCACAAGATAGGTCGCTGTTGAGTTCAGTGATTTACATATAATAACTTTGTTCGCCCACGTAAGAGGAGTAGCTTGTATTATGCATATAGGCATGCACGTGCGTTTGAAGAACTCAAACAGGACCGGCTGAACGTACAAAACTTTATACAAATGCGTCGAAATAGATTCGAGATGATTAAGCATAAACCGGATACCAGGATTAGAAAATGAGAAAGCAAGATGACAAGGTAAGCAGGAAAGAAGTCGATTAGACGGTGCTGTCTGCTTATCTCGTTTTCTGTAATTATTCAAATTGAATTATTTGTGGGTCTGCAGAGAAGGTGCCTCACAACATGTATTTAAAATTTGTGTATTTAAGGACTTTGGATATTTGGGAATTTGGAAAGAAGGTTTAGGAAGTTGGTGATTTGGAGATTTGGGAATTACTGGGTTTGGGAAGTTAGAGATTTGGAGATTTGGGAATTTGGGAGTTAAAAAAGTTGGGGGTTTGAGAAGTCTTCGAAACATGAGATCGACGAAAATTTGAGAATTTAGAAATTTAAGAGTTAGGAAATTTGGGACTTGGAAATTTGGAAATTTTCATATTCTCAATTTACAAAAATTTCTAGATTTTTAAATTTCTAAATTTCTCAATTCCTAAATTTCTGAGTTTCTAAATTTCTAAATTTCTAAGTTTCTGAATTTTTGCATTTCTAAATTTCTAAATTCCTAAATTTCCAACTGTGATATTTCACAAATTCCCAAATCTTCGAATTTCTAAATATCCAAATGTTCCAATATCGAAATCTTTAAATCGCTATATTTCTCAAATTACCCAAATCTCGAATTTCTTAAATTTTTCAAATTTCTAAATTTCTATATTTCTATATTTCCAAATTTCCTATTTCACAAATTCACAAATTTCTAAATAACCAAATTTCCTAATATCCTATTTCACAAATTCCCAAATTTCTAAATTTCTAAATTTTCTAATATCCTATTTCTCAAATTCCCAAATTCCCAAATTCTCAAATTTCCAAATACCGAAATTTTCAAGTTACTAAATTTCTCAAATTACCCGTATCTCTAAGTTGTCAAATTTGTCAAATTCCCAAATTTCTAAATTTCTAAATTCCCAAATTCCCAGAGTATACTACCAGTATAGTATTATACTACTATACATATAGTATAGTGAAGTAATAGAATTGTTTGATAGAACTATTCTGTAATATAGTAATTTACTGCAATAGTGTATTACAGCAGTGCACTATACAATATCAGTATACCATTGTAATATAAAATTCCACTATAGTTGTATCATAGTGTACTACTATAGTTGTACCATATTCGTATGCTACGGTTGTATCATATTCATATGTTATGACAGAACTATTCTGCAGTATAGTAAATTACTGCAGTAGTATATTACAGCAGTGCACTATACAATATCAGTATAGTTTTGTCATATAAAGTACCACTATAGTTGTACCATATTCGTATGGTATGGTTGTATCATATTCATATGTTATGATAGAACTATTCTGTAGTATAGCAATTTACTGCAGTAGTGTATTACAGCAATGCACTATACAATATCAGTATAGTATTGTAATATAAAGTACCACTATAGTTGTACCATATTCATATGGTATGGTTGTATCATATTCATATGTTATGACAGAACTATTCTGTAGTATAGTAATTTACTGCCGTAGTGTATTACAGCAATGCACTATACAATATCAGTATAGTATTGTAACATAAAGTACCACTATAGTTGTACCATATTCACATGGTATGGTTGTATCATATTCATACGTTATGATAGAACTATTCTGATGTATAGCAATTTACTGCAGTAGTGTATTACAGCAGTGCACTATACAATATCAGGATAGTATTGTAATATAAAGTACCACTATACTTGTACCATATTCATATGGTATGGTTGTATCATATTCATATGTTATTATAGAACTATTCTGCAGTATAGTAATGTACTGCAGTAGTGTATTACAGCAGTGCACTATACAATATCAGGATAGTATTGTAATATAAAGTACCACTATACTTGTACCATATTCATATGGTATGGTTGTATCATATTCATATGTTATGATAGAACTATTCTGCAGTATAGTAATGTACTGCAGTAGTGTATTACAGAAGTGCACTATAAAATATCAGGATAGTATTGTAATATAAAGTACCACTATACTTGTACCATATTCATATGGTATGGTTGTATCATATTCACATGTTATGATAGAACTATTCTGCAGTATAGTAATGTACTGCAGTAGTGTATTACAGAAGTGCACTATAAAATATCAGGATAGTATTGTAATATAAAGTACCACTATAGTTGTACCATATTTGTATGGTATGGTTGTATCATATTCATATGTTATGATAGAACTATTCTATAGTATAGTAATTTACTGCAGTAGTGTATTACAGCAATGCACTATACAATGTAATATAAAGTACCACAATAGTTGTATTATATTCCTAACTGTTTCATTCTGAATAAACATATCCCCCAACTTGCAAATAATTCTGAGGTAAATTTATCCTTGAAGCAGGATCAAAATCCTGAAATTTACTGCTCCGATCTTGCTCCAGCCCTTTAGAATCCCCATGGTAAACGAGATTCGATGAGACCATGTACCAATGAGATCGATAGTCCCTTTTTACAGATGGTACTGCCTTGTACGCCTGTAAGCATGCAACTGAAACTACTCTTGCGTGCACGGACCTTTTGCCTGAAAGGATGTTGCCATCTTGTTCCGTTGCGATGATACGATCATGCTGCAGGCGTTACGTAACTGTAGCACCGGGAATAATAATGTTTTGAAAAATATTATTCCTCGGAAAAAATTCTACGGACGAAGATCAAAATTGTGCTGCGCTGTTATATTTTTACAACCGTTGAAATATTAAATTATATTTTAATTTGTTGTTATATTCATTATTAAAATTAATATTACTTATATATTATTCATTTTTATATTTTTATAACTTTAATATATTAATTGTTAAAATTAATATAACCAATTAAAATTTGTTGTTTATTAAAATAGGATTAAAATAGGAATTTTAATAGGATATTAAAATTTGTTTACGTTGTAACAAGGAATAGGAAAAATGAAACCAGTGCTTTGTTAATAATAATTTAAAGAAAGTGCAAAATTAGTAGATGTATATCTGAATATATGTATACTTGTTTGATGTAAATGTTATTTATTTATTTCATTGTACAGAAGGAGATATAATGTATCATTTAATTGTGCAATTGAACTTGTACAATATATACGTTTCATATTCTGTTAATTCGTTTCTATATTTCATTTAATTTCCTTCCAATAATTTCCCACATTTTATTTCATTTTCTTTCAGTTCGTTTTTGTATTTAATATTTTTTCATATCACTTTTTTATGTTATTTAATTTTCTTTCAATTTGCTTCTTCATTTCATTTAATTTTCTCTCAATTTGTTTTTTAATTTAATTTCTTTTCAGTTTGCGTTTTTGCTTCACTTAATTCTCCTTCAATTCATTCTTGTATTTTATTTAATCTTCTCTCGGTTCGAATCTTTTATTTTAATTAATGTTCTAATTTGCATCTTCATTTCATTAAATTTTCTTTCAACTTGCTTTTTAATTTTATTTCATTTTATTCCAATTTCTTTATAATATTTTCTATTGCTAGCAAAAGAATGAAATTGAAACAATATTCGCAGCGTACATTGAATTACTCGTATACCAACAGATATCGCATAAGTCAAGTTTACTATACTAAAACAAAAATAAAGAGGAGCAAATCAATTCAACGAGGAAACAAATAACGTTAAGACGCAGTCTGTCGAACGCTCAGGAATCCGCACGAGTTCAAAAGAATTGTAAGCTGTCGCATAGAAAAGCTTGAAACGCATCGCAACAAACGTGGTTAACTCTAAGTTACGAGAAATCGTTGGCTTTTTCCCATATCCTCAGGTCTCGGGTGCATAGTGACTTCGTGTACAGTCAAGAGGAAATCTGGCATCAATAAGAGCATGACAAACAAGATGGAAGAAATCTCTCACTCCATGTTTGTTAGCGATTTCAGAGGATTTGAAAATTGCCTGATAAATTAACGATCGCACTTCAACCACTTCAGTCTAGATCCCAAAATAAACCGAAATCCCCAAACTCCGGGTCTCCAAATGTTTGTGAACCTCAAAATCCTAGATTCCTAAAAATCTTGAACCATCCCCAGGTTCTTGGATTTCTAAAAATCCCTGCTACCAATTTCTAGATTTCATAGTTTTCTGAACGTCTTAGACTGCAATGTCCCCAAATTTCTATTCTTAAAATTGTTCACCCAATACCTAATTTTCAAATATGCAAACATTATATCCTCAAATTTGTAGATCTCTATATATCCAAATTCCTGAATTTTTAAATTCCCAAATATTCCTAAATTTCCAAATTTATAATTTCCCAAATTCCTAAGATCCTAGAATCCCTAAATCTCCAAATACAAAGTCTCCAAATGTCTACATCCCTCAAAATCCTAGATCTCCAAAATCTTAAGCCACCACCAAACTTTTGGATCCCCAAAAGTCTCTGCTGACAAATCTCTAGATTTCCGCATTCGTAATCCTCCAAGTCCAAAACTTCCTAAATTCTTAACATTAATCCCTCATGTCCTCAAATTCCTATTTCCAAAATTCTTCACCCAATCCCTAATTTACAAATTTCCAAATATTTAAATCCCCAAATTAGTAGATCTCTATGTATCCAAATTCCTAAATTTTCAAATTTTTCGTTTCCCAAATCCCTAGATCCCCAAACCTTCAATTCCCAAATCCCTAGATTCCATAATTCCTAGATCCTCAAATCCTTATATCCCCAAATCCCTCGATCCCCAAATCCCACGATCCCTATATCCCTATATCCCCAAATCCTTAGATCTTCGAATCCCTAGATCCCCAAATACTTAGACCCTCAAATTCCTAGACCCCCAACTTCCTATATCCCCAAATACCTAGGTCCCCAAATACCTAGATCCCCAAATTCCTTGATCCCCAAATCCCTAGATTCCCAAATCCTTAGATTCCATAATTCCTAGATCCCCAAATCCATAGATCCCCAAATCCCTAGATCCCCGAATTCCTAGATCCCCAAATACCTAGATTCCCAAATACCTTGATCTCCATATCACTTGATCCCCAAATCTCTAGATTCCTAAATCCTTAGATTCCATAATTCCTAGATCCCCAAATCCCTAGATCCCTGAATTCCTAGATCCCCCAATACCTAGATCCCCAAATACCTATATCCCCAAATATCTAGATCCCGAAATACCTAGATCCCCAAATTCCTTGATCCCCAAATCTCTAGATCCCCAAATTCCTTGATCCCCAATTCCCTAGATTCCCAAATCCTTAGATTCCATAATTCCTAGATCCCCAAATCCCTAGATCCCTGAATTCCTAGATCCCCAAATACCTAGATCCCCAAATACCTATATCCCCAAATATCTAGATCCCGAAATACCTAGATCCCCAAATTCCTTGATCCCCAAATCTCTAGATCCCCAAATTCCTTGATCCCCAAATCCCTAGATTCCCAAATCCTTAGATTCCATAATTCCTAGATCCCCAAATCCATAGATCCCCAAATCCCTGGATTCTCAAATCCCTATATCCCCAAATCCCTAGATCCCCAAATATCTAGATCCCGAAATACCTTGATCTCCATATCCCTTGATCTCCAAATCCCCAGATTCCCAAATCCTTAGATTCCATAATTCCTAGATCCCCAAATCTCTAGATCCCCAAATCCCTTGATCCCCAAATCCCTAGATTCCCAAATCTCTAGATTCCAAAATCCTTAAATCCCCAAACTCCAGGACTCCAAATGTCTGTGTCCCCCAAATCCTAAATCTCCAAAATATTTAACCACTCCAAATTTTCGGATTCTCAAAAATCTATGATACCAAATCCAAGCTACAAAATCTCTAGATTCCTGTATCCATAGTCTTCCAAATCCCAAACTTCCTAAATTCCAATGTCCCCCATTTCCCATCCTCAGAATTCCTAACACTAATCCCCAATGTCCCCAAATTCCTATCGCCAAAATTCTAAACCTGAATCTCCAAATTCCCAAACACTTAAATCCCCAAGTCCAACCATTTAAATTCCTCAAGCTTTCCATATAACAATTTCCTCAAATTCCTAAATTTCCAAATATCTCTCAAATCCTTAAATCCCCAAATTCCAACTGTCCATATGTGTCCCCAAAAAACCCACATCCCTAAAATCTTAACCCATCCCCAAGTCCTCGAATTCCCAAAAATTCCTGAACACCAAAACGCGATAATTCCTCCGTGGTTGCCGTATTTTCATTACAGAGATGCCAGATTTGCTCCCGACTGTACGTGGAAGAAGGTGGATGAATGCCCGTGGCACGAAGGGGATGTTAAATCGTGTGGTAAATTCGCTTGCATTTCACTCTCTGCCGAAGAACTTCCAAGTAATACGTTGTCGTCGTCGTCCTCGTCGTCCTGGAGAACGTAAGAGGAAGCTATTGGAACGGGGTCGAAGGTCTCGACGGCGGTGCGCCGATGGAAAGAGGATTGAACCTCTGATCAGTTTATAAACGCACATTGAGTTATTGGTAGCTCATCTGCCCTGTCGATATCCGGTTGAATGGCTCTCCTCTTTCGCCGCGACAAGTTACTTCTGATGTTCGAAATAATGCTGCTACCCGTTGTTTCCCGGACGAGTAAACGGTATCGAAGGATGAGAATTGCGAGAATTTCGAGGTAAACTGGTTATGCCAGCGTTGCAGACTGTTGACCCGATCTTTCGTGAGAAATATGATTAGGCTCGGGATAATTTATGTGCAGTCTGTGGGATATTACCGTGCGGGGAATTTTACAGCTCAGAATTCGGACTCGTTAAATCACTTGCTTCATGAATTATTAAATTTCAAATTATCGTCGTTTACAAGTCGCAGATTTTTTAATTCCAAGCTTCAAAATTACGGTATGTTCAAATTTTTTTATTAGCGAATCAAGTTTGTGAAATCTTCAGAAAATGATCAGATCGATAGAATACCTATAACTGGAGAATTTCTTACACTCTATAATAAATTTTTGGGGGGCGAAATAAAACGTGGAACACCCTGTACATGTACGAAATTGTTACAATTTTGAACTAATAAAGTTACCTGTTTTCGTTGTCAAGTTTACAATAACTTTCGTTTTTTAAAGTCGTTCTAACCTTTCTTAATAACCAATTAGAAATTTTTGTGTAACTTCAGTTCGTGCACATTCACCTTACACAAACTACAGAGCAAGGTGGTCTTTTCCCGTAACATTGTATCTATTTCCAGCAACAAGTAAGTACACGTTTCAGCTATCTAATCAAAATGTTAATTAGAGAAGCAAGTGTTCCTGCTTGCATCACAGGACTGCCTCAATCGTAAATTTGATAGGCCCAGTAGAAATATATGTCATCGAGTGTTACCAATTAACTAGCCTTACGAAACAAGCATGTTCCTGTCGGTAAGAAAGCACGCTGATCGTGACTTTAACAAATTAGACCAGTCTTTAAGGATACACGGAGCTTGTTTCCTACGAGCAGAAATTAGAATACGCCGTCGAGTCGGTGACATTTAGATAAAAATTGACAGTAACAAAATATCGGCGTTCGAGCTTTATCGCGAATCGATTATAGAGCGTAATAAAATGAAGATTGAACGTTATGGTGGCGAAAACTGGAGGACATCGGCGAAACCCGTTAGTCGACGGATTACATTTTTCTTAATCCGTAAATGAAAGAGATACGGACGTACTCAGTCTGATTAGGTTTTCGACAAAAATCCGGAGACGGGTTTATTGAGTCCCGTGATATTTGTGCTGAGATTAAAATAAAAGCATACGAACGGTGAGAAACGCAGATTGTATTGGCGAATATCGATAGTGAAATATTCTCGATGCCAGAATCGAAGCTTGAGAAGAAGTCTGATACATTAGCGCTGCGATTACGAGCATCGATACAAGGGTGTCTTCTGTTTACGACGCCATTTTTCTTACTGTTTTCGCGAGAGAAATGGAACGTGCTGTTCGCGTTTGTATTCGCGTATGATGAATATGATACGAACATGAAAATGTTTTTGGAACATTTTTCGTTTTATAATTAATTAAGCAACGATATTTTCATTTGTAATAAGTTCATTTATGAATCGGTCGAACTTGAATTTAGTCAAATCTTCTTGTTATTATTGTACTTTTTTGAGAAATGCGTAAATAAAATAATAGATGGAAAATTTCTTTGGATCAAAATTGTGATTCATCTCGAAACTTTTTTCTGAAATGTCTAATACATCGTATGTCTCTTCGTTTGACGAAAAGTCATTAACGACCTGTTTATGATTTTTAATGAATAACTATGTATATATTCATTCTTTTAACTGTTATATTTCGAGTTTACTATAATTACAAATATATTTTGCGTCATTTTAGACTGAAACAATGTAAAATATTAGCGAGATTGCAATTAAAACAGGACTGTGTGAACCAACAATATGGCGCCATTTTGAATGATGGCGGGAAATTGTTTCCGAATAGTTGACGCTTCACTTTTTTTTACATTCATCGAATATTATTCTTTGAGATTTGAAGAATTATAATAATGCTAGAATATTTTGAATGCCTTATAATCAACGTAATTATTCATAAATTTTACTGTCATACTTGGAAATATTATTAATTTCTTCATTCGTCCATTAAAAAATGTTCCAAATAGTTTTTGACATTTCGTTGATGGGTAATTATAATTCATCGAACATTATTCTTCGAAATTTGAAAAACTGAATGTTAGAATATTTTGAATGTTTAAAAATTAATATAATTATTCATCAATAAATCTGTCATAATTCCAAATATTATTAACTTACTAACTTAAATATTATTAACTGAAAAATCGAAGAATTGAAAATTTTTAAATTTGCAGATTTAGGAAAAACGCTCTATTTAAAAAAACACACTCGTTCACATATTTTTTCTGTACAGACACAAAAATTTTAATTCATCAAATTATACCACCATCATATGCAATTTTTATCCACAACAGAATTATTACATACAGCAATCGAAGCAAACTGCAATACACACATTCATTTCCGCACATTAATGTTCTTCCATCGTTGCCATCAGTTCCCATAGTTTTGAAATATGTAAATATACAAGATCTCCATTAAAATAGTACATGTTCAGTCAAAATGAATAGAGACGAAACGTGTTACATCAATTACATAGAGTCACGAAGTGTTTCGCGTGACATCAAGCTCCGCAACGTTTCGATTCGTTAAAACGTCTGTAAATAAAAAGAGAATATCCGCTTGTATTCTTAGGCCCGGTAAGTGGAACAGCACACGGAAACGAAGCAAAGATACGAGATTACGGTTTATTCGTCTGAGATCGGTCGGAATGTTGAATCAATCGAAACAAGTCGAGTGAGGACTTAAATTGAAGCGGTGCGCACGAATAAACAGCTAACGTCGATTTAATGTAATTTATAATAAATAATGACACCACGATATGACTAGACTACCAAGTTCGAGATGCAATTATTTGACACTTGGAAGTACGAGCAAGAACGAATCGATGTTCGATCTGCTGGGAAAAAGTTATACTAAACTCTAGTAGGATATGTTAATATAATTTTAATGAAAAATAATTAAAACTTTGAATAAAAATTGTTATGATGTTTGGTAGAACGATTTTATTTTACTAAACTGATACTATTGTTTGGTAGAATAATTTCATTTAACTAAACTGATAATATGATTTAGAAGGGGAATTTTATTTAACTAAACTGGTAATATCGTTCGGCAGGGTAATTTTATTTAACTAAATTGATAATATGGTTTGGAAGAGTAATTTTATTTAACTAAATTCATAATTTGTAATAAAAGAAGACCTCGACTGTGTGTTGCAAGATAAAAAAGAAATTGTATTCTTTGGAATTATATTTCACGCAATTGTACATAAAGCAAACCAAACCTATTTGCGATTCTAAGTATTACAAGCTTGTAGAAAGCGTACCAGTGTCCGAATATTAATTAAGAGCGAAAATACATTTCAATTAAAATGATTTGTTTTGCTAAATGTTATAATAAAAAGAAGTTTTCAGTGTATTTTTAGTCTACAATAAATCATCCTTCTGCAATGGAAATAATATAATATCGGTTAATATAACTGTACCGCTGTCAACCCACAAGTTGTAGTATGAAGAGACTGACTCAGGTGTTTAGAAGACCACATATGGAAATCTATACTATTCCTAAATCACTATATTTCCGAATTCCTATATCCCCAAGTTTTAATATTCTTGAATTCATATCTCCAAATTTTTATATCCTCGAATACCTACATTCTTGAATCATATACCCGAATCCGTAAATTTCCGAATACCTCATTTCCAAATTCCTGCATTCCCGAATCCCTACATTCCTAAATCTCTGTTTTCCCAGATTCTTATGTACTCAAATTTCTACATCCCCAAATCGCTACGTTTCCAAATTCCTACATTCCCAAATTGCTACGTCCCCAAATCACTACGTCCCTATATTCCTACATCCTCAAAACGCTACATTTCGAAATAGCTACGTCCCCAAAATTCTAAATCCCCAAATCGGTACGTTTCTAAATCGTACGTTCCCAAATCGCTACGTCTACAAATCGCTATCTCCCCAAATTCCTACATCCCCAAATCAGTACGTCTCCAAATTCTCACGACCCCAACTCGCTACGTCCCCAAATTCCTACATCCTCAAAATCCTACATCCCCAAATTCCTACATCCCGAATCGCTACGTCCCCAAATTCCTACATCCCGAATCGCTACGTCCCCAAATTGCTACGTCCCCAAATCGCTACGCCCCCAAATCGGTACGTCCCCAAATTGGTACGTCCCCAAATTGCTATATCCCCAAATCACTACATCCCCAAATCGCTATATCCCCAAATTGATACGTCCTCAAATTGCTATATCCCCAAATCGCTACATCCCCAAATCGATATATCCCCAAATCGATACGTCCCCAAATTCCTACATCCCCAAATCGCTACGCCCCCAAATCGGTACGTCTCCAAATTGCTACATCCCCAAATCGGTACGTCCCCAAATCGCTACGTCCCCAAATTCCTACATTCCCAAATCCCTACGTCCCCAAATTCCTACATCCCCAAATTCCTATATCCCCAAATTCCTACATCCCCAAATTCCTACATCCTCAAATTCCTACATCCCCAAATTCCCACGTCTCCAAATCGCTATATCCCCAAATTCCTACATCCCCAAATCGCAACGCCCCCAAATCACTACGTCCCCAAATCACTCGTGGGTTGACATCTGTACATCTTTCGCAGTCAAATTCCTGAAAAAGCTAGTTAAAGTCCTAATAAAACGTTGCTGTCGCAAACCTTCTGAACTCCGTTCACACCCGGAAGCCTCCGAGACTATCAACAGTGAAAGTACTGTAAAAATTCTAACCGTGAAAGTCTGAAAACGTATATCGAGAATATAGTCCACATATGACGGGATACATCTCTTCCGGAAACAGAATAACGAAGCGCATTGAAGATCAACGGAGCAATTGTTGGGGGCACAATATTCGTCAAACAATGACGTATTGAACCGATGGAATGTATTCACTGGAATCAAGGGGTCATAACGAAGTAAGAAATCGTAATCAGCGAGGGTCTCTGTAATCACGCGTTCATAGTGATTTCTCGAAGACAGGATGAAATTAATGATAACAGGACTTTTGTGGCGCAGTTGGCGTGGTAAAATAGATTAAAATATAGTGTTCTTCGAGATATCTCCTGTATTGCTGTTTCAAAATAAACGAGTGATTAAAAAGAGTCGTACAGTATTCTTTTGATTTATTTCGTAGAGCGAGATACGCATAATTCGAGACATTGTAAACGAATGAGAACGAGCAGAATAAATGGAAAATCATTCTGGAACAGGTATTTGATCATTAATAGGATTACTCAGCGTATCATACGTTATAAAAGATTAATTCTTGTATAAGCTACCATTCGGTAACGGTAATAGGAATAGATAAAGATGGAGTGCGATATATAGCGTATATGTACATCTTGATGGGTTACTTTTTCTTCTTTGCACATGTTATATTAAAGTTGTATTTTCAACAACGTAGTCTGTAAGTGCACAAGGTGATTATGTATATAAAATGTCTCTGACTTTGATATAATATGTGGACGTTGAAGAGAGTAGCTGAAAAAATATATGAATATAATTTCACAAATAAAATAACAATTACATTTTCAAATGTTATTATTAATGGTAAAATTAATCGTAAACGATTTTTATAAATAGCTGTTTATATATTTGTTCTCGATTTAAGAAGGTTTTGTGTATGTTATTATTTGGGATTTTCAGTAATGAACACAGGAGTGATATTGCGATTTTTTATAGGGTTTAGGGTTAATTGGTTAATGCAGACGAAGGAGGGAGGAGTTTAATAATTTTGGGATGTTAAACATTTTTAGAATTTGGAGATTAATAATTTTGAGATCAGGGTGTTTTGAGATATGGAATATTTGAAATTTCGAAGAATTTCGGAATTTTTGAATATTGGGAATTTTTGAAACTATGAGATTTGGGTACTTTGGGAATTTTTGAATGTAAGAATTCTGAGATCTGGCAATTTTAAGATTTGAGAATTTGGTAATTTTGGAAATTTTGAAAATTTTGAGAAATTGTGAGCATATGTCAAAAATTCTCAGATTTTTTGAAATTTTGAAATTTTGAAAATGAGGAAATTAGGAAATTAAGAAATTAAGAAATTAGGAAATGAGGAAATTAGAAAATTAGGAAATGAGAAAATGTAGAAATTAGAAAACTGGAAAACTAGAAAACTAGAAAACTAGAAAACCAGAAAACTAGAAAACTAGAATACTAAAAATCTCAGAAACCAGAAAAGTGGAAAATTATAAAACTAAAAAATTAGAGGACAAGAAAATTACCTTGAATATGTAGAAAATAAAATATAAAAACTTTAAAACAAAAAATTTACAAAAGACACAACTTCGAAATTGTTCGCCTTAAAAAATATTAAGCCTTCAACATCAAATGTTCGTAAAATTTCAAACCACGAAAATTTACAAGATTAAAAAATATAAAAGAATACCACATCGCTTACTGACAACTGTAAATCGACAAGCTATCCAAAAATACAAAAAGTTTTCTTTACAAGCATCGCTATCACAAAGTGCAGTTCACATTACAAAGTCGAAGAAGCAAGCAGAAAGATGGTATCCAAAGCGTTGCACCTAGATTATAAGCGGACGAAAATGCAGAAAGAGGAAGGTGAGCTTGCTAGTTTGTCGAGTAGAGTTATGCGAGCGCACCGACGTAAATATACGCGTTTGGCACGGCTCTGAGGAGCGAAGAAGCTACAGGAAGAAGAAAAGTAGATAAAGGAAGCCCTTTCGCGTAGATACAAGCTTCAGCTTCGAGACACAAAAGCGCTAGGCGAGGAAGAAGGTGGTTAGGAGCTAGTCGTAAACAACTGTCGAACACAATCTCCTAATGCACGCCTCTTCTTTGGCACACAGGACACTCCTCAACCCCCATCCACCCCGACAACCCCCGTACAGATCGTGCAACCCCGTCCCGTAATAGGAAGTTATATCCATAGGATTCACGAGACCGGTTACGAACCTATCGTTCTTTTTCTCCTCGTGGTTTTTTGCCAACACGTACGGAACAGCACCGTAAACATAGAATTCACCCTACCGCGGAATTTATTGCGATGCTACAGAAATCGTTTCGCTAATATATTGGATTTCATTTTCTTGGAAGAGGAAAGATGTTTTCGTTCGATGTCGTTTTAGTGGCTGTACAGTCCAGGTGTCTCAATGTGTATTTCAAATTTTGAGTACCTACTGTAATAATTATGAAATTACCGTAAATACAGAAAACTCTGACACTCTAGACCGCGTTGGAGGCAGTCTTTTGGAAAATCGACGACATGAAACAGTGGCTCGTGTCGAAAGGTGAAAGGAAACAAAGTTGGGATGAGAAGGGACCTTGACTTTGTCTCAGGAAAAAATATTGAACTCATCCGCCTGGAAGATCGTAACACCACTGAAACGATGCGTGTTTCCATTATTATGGAAACTTTTAACCAATAAACGAAATTCTTCCGACTACAGTGAGCTTTACGGTTTCACCACCCTTTTCCTTCGAAACACACCATGGAGGCGTAGGAAACACTCCGTATTTCATAACAGAAATATGAAAATTTCTATATTTTGAAACACTTTGATTTTCAAATTTTTAATTTAAAAAATGGGCAAGTTTTACATTATACTATTTCACTTCAAAAATAGTAAAGTTTCACACAATACTTCAGAGCCAGTAGAGTGAGCCATGGCGCTATGTAATCTACGATGACGTTCGCAAAAGTCACTATACAGGGTGTCTCGAAACTAGTGCAACTCCCTGAAAGGGGTGATAGGGTCCGTCATTCTGAACAAGATTTTCCTTTGCAAAAATGGGGTTTGAAGCTTCGTTTTTGAGTTATTAAGGAAAAACATGGACCAATCAGAGCGCGAGGATCACGCGCGACCAGAAGCGATAGCTTCGAGCCTTGCAGCTGAGCGCGATCATGATCAAGTATGCGCCGGGATAGTCTAAACGTTTAATAAGAAGCCCTTATATCAAATGTCAGATAACGCGTAGTGGCGCGTCGCACCTAAGGTTAAACTTCACCAGCTATTCAATTTTCCAAATTCCCAGATTTCCACATATCTAAATTTCACCAATTTCTCAATTTTCCAAATTACCACACTTCCAAATATCTATATTTCCCAAAATTCTCAATTTTCCAAATTCCCAGATGTCCAGATATCCAAATTACCCAAATTTCTCAAATTTCCATTTCTTCCAAATACCTAACTCCCCAAATTCTCAAATTAAGAGATTTTCGCTACATTTTCATTTTTTCATATTTCCTTATACTCTCGAATTGATGAATTTAATGAGTCGATATCTAAAACTAGTAGATGCTGTATAAAAGAATTATGAATCGACAACTAACGGCACACAAACAGAGACAAAAAGACAATACTGTTAATGCACGACCAGTAATCAGGAAGTTTTCACGCGTTTATTGCCCCATGCACTTCACAGACTCAATTAACTTGCACGCGGAATAATCGTCTGACGATTAAAGTGGAGGAGAAATTACAGATTGCGTAAAAGTGTTGGTAATGTCGTTGTTAATCTTCAAGTGCAAGCATGTTGCGTTATACGATGTGCGAACAATATTGAGTCGTTTATTTTGAAAGTGACCTAAGTCTATGTTCAAATTGATCTATTTAAGAGTTTCAATGAAATTAAAAATGTATACCAATGTATCACACTCCTGAAGTGTATCTAAGAGAGTTAAATTTACAATTCCTATTAAAATAATAGAAATTATTAAGTAAATCTTCTTACTAATGGACTTAAGTCACTTTCAAAATTAACTGGATTTGTCATCAAAGAAACAGCCCAAGTCCATTCGATATAATTTAAAATGAATTGAAAAAACAATATTCAATTTATTTTATATTTCATTACAACACTTGAAAAACACCATTTATGCGATTCAAGAAATCTAACTATATAAATTACATAACAATTTACTGCTCGTCTACATTTTGTGTATGCGGTAGGGATTTGAAAAAGTCATGCTTCGGTATATATCGTATTAATACTAATTAATTATTATATCAACTAATTAATAATTCATTGCAATTACCATCGCTGCCTTCGGACATTTGAAAATCCGCAGTTTCATTATCAATAGATTGAACTTAGGCCACTTTCAGTCAATTTTTCAACTACCAAAATAACTGCGAAAATTTATATAGCGAAAGTTATCGTGTACTCTGAATATACAAAACCTCGAAATGTTTTTTATGACAGTTAACAACAAGCAACTGACAAGTGGACTTAGGCTACTTTCAAAATAAATGGCTCGTATGTGGATGTCGTTCGAATATCGCATGTACGACGAACCATTACTGTTCGTTCGTAAGAATTCAAACACGTTCGTATTTTACGAAAACTTGTTATGTTAATTTGGTTGTCTCTTAAGTATATTGTTACATATGTACTGCTGTAATAAAGATATGTCTGAAACGATTATTTAATTGCAGGTGCAAAATGAATTTATCACTACTTTTTAATACTTGTATTACGGGTTCAAATTTGCACAAGTTTTCAAATCTCGAAATTTGTCTTACAATTTTCAGAATTGCAAGTACACAATTTTCAAAATCTATTTTCCATATTCTACCATTTTTACACTTGCTAATTTTCAATGTTTGAAATTTCCAAAATATCCCAAATCCCTGAAATTTATAAATTCCTAATCTCAAATTTCCAAATTTTAGAATTTTTTAGATTGCCAAATTTATAAATCCCTAATCTCCTCAATTTTGAAAATCCCTGATTCCAAAATTTCCCAATCTCCAAATTCCTCAATTCTCAAATTTCCAGATTCCTAAATTCCTAAATTCCTAAACTCCTAAATTCCTATATTCTCCAATTCCCAAATTTCCCAGTTTCCAAATTCTCAAATTTTCCAAATTTCCCAATTCCCAAATTCCCCATTCCCAAATTTCCTAATTCCCAAATTCCCCATTTCCAAATTACCTAATTCCCAAATTTCCCAATTTCCCAATTCCCCAATTCCCCAATTCCCTAATTCCCCAATTCCCTAATTCCCCAGTTCCCCAATTCCCCAATTCCCCAATTCCCCAATTCCTTAATTCCCCAATTTCCAAATTTTCCAATTCTCCAATTACCATTTCCCAAATTTCCAAATATTCAATCCCCAAATTCTCACACATCCAAGTTTCTAAATTCCCCTATTCCCCAATTTCCCAATCCCCTAATTCCCCAATTCCCCAATTTCCCAATTCCTCAATTCCTCAATTCCCTAATTCCCCAATTCCCCAATTCCCCAATTTCCCAATTCCCCAATTCTCCAATTCCCCAATTCCCTAATTCCCCAATTTCCAAATTTCCCAATTCTCCAATTACCATTTCCCAAATTTCCAAATATTCAATCCCCAAATTCTCACACATCCAAGTTTCTAAATTTCCCTATTCCCCAATTCCCCAATTCCGCAATTCCCCAATTCCCTAATTCCCCAATTTCCAAATATCCAAATTCCTGAATTTTTCAATTCCCAAATGTCTAGATAAATAGATTCCCAAAATTCTAAAATTTGAAAATTCCCAAGTTTCTAGATTTTCAGATATCTACATTTCCTTATCTTCAAATTCAGAAGTTTCCATATTTAAAAAGTTTCACATTTCCAATTCCTCCATACTCCCTAATCTCCAAATTCTCGAACTTTAAACATCTCAAATTCCCATATTCTCAAAACCTCAAAGTCCAAAATTTTCCAAAATTGTCAAACATCCAAATTTTTCAAAATTCCCATAAGCTACAAATTTACAGAAATCCCTCAAATTTTTAAATATTCCCATATCGTGCATTTCTCAAACTTCAGCTCATATTCTCAAAATGCTTTTCTCTAAAATTCTCTAATTTATTTTCTTCACCCCTTTCACACATTCCCATTTACAATATCTACAAATGTACACCTGAAATATATTTCAAAATATTTTTCACCAAAACAATAATCAGAAAGAAAATCATAAAAATCAAAAACTACAAAATGTATCAACTTCCCTGTTTTCTTTACTATAACAAAATCCAGCAAAACAATTCGATTATACGATTCTTCGTAGCGAGAATACTTAACATTTGAATTATTCGCAGATTATTACAAACGACCAGAATTTTCGCTTCACCGTTGAAAAAAAGAAAAATTATTATGTTGTCAAGAAAATGACCTTTTAACGTTCGAATACATTAACGCGAATGATTCACGTATCAAGTTCTGATTTTTCCTGCATAAGATAAAGTTCAGTGTAATTACTTCGTAGAAATAAATTACGCCTGTAGGAAAACATTTACAACGAAGCAGGAATGACGGTCGTGATGGCGCGTGGTGGACAGAAATGGTCATCGAATTAGTATCTGTCGCAATTATCTTAAACAGCCGCGTAATTAAAGAGAGATATTTAATTCCATATAATTCTCCCCTTTAATTGTGCACCTTAGATGGCCGATCTTAATCGTCGTTGCTTATTGGACGAAAGCCGCGCACGTTCGAGAGTTTCTCGATATCGAACATTGTATCGTAAAATCGAAAGACTTCCGTGCAGCTGCCTTTTGCCGATAATGAAGAGTTGTTTGGTGACTTGACACTTTAATAACCGTAATATGATAGTGAATCATAAAATAAAATGCGAAAATTTCCTCAATGACAGCAATTAATTATACATGGTTAATTGTAAATATAATTATATATGTATAGGTGTGCACATTTATTTCAATACATACTTTGTATCATGGTGTACTGTATGAAAGCTTATTCTGAAATTATTTGTATACAATTATATAGTGTAAACGATTATTTTGCAATTTTTCATATCTAGTTATACAGTATGGATATTTATTTTGCAATTGTTTGTATCAAGTTGTACAATAGGAAAATTTATTTTGTAATTTGTTATATTAAGTTGCATAGTATGAAAGTTTATTTTGCAATTGTTTGTATCAAGTTGTACAATAGGAAAATTTATTTTGTAATTTGCTGTATCAAGTTGTACAGTATGAAAGTTTATTTTGCAATTGTTTGTATCAAGTTGTACAATAGGAAAATTTATTTTGTAATTTGCTGTATCAAGTTGTACACTATGAAAGTTTATTTTGCAATTGTTTGTATCAAGTTGTACAATAGGAAAATTTATTTTGTAATTTGCTGTATCAAGTTGTACAGTATGAAAGTTTATTTTGCAATTCTTTGTATCAAGTTGTACAATAGGAAAATTTTTTTGTAATTTGTTATATCAAGTTGTACAGTATAAAAGTTTATTTTGCAATTGTTTGTATCAAGTTGTACAATAGGAAAATTTATTTTGTAATTGTTTGTACTAAATTTTACAATAAGAAAGTTTATTTTGTAATTCTTTGTATAAAGTTGTACATTATATAAGATTATTTTGCAAATGTTTTGAATTAAATTATATACTATGAAAGTTTAATCTGTATTTCTGTGTCAAGTTGCATAGCTTGAATGTACATTTTAAATATCTTTGTATAAAACTAAAGTGTATGGAAATTTATTTTGCAATCATTTGTATGAAGTTGTATAATATGAAAGTGAATTTTACAATTTTTTGTATCAAGCATAATATTGTCAACCATGTACTTGTCAAGTTTTTATAGCAGTATTTTATAATACTAATTTTTTTACTGATATTTTTATTATTTTTATTAAAATTGTTGATTACACGTGTGAAAGACTTCTTTGTATGAAAATCTTATTCAGGATGGTTCTGTAATAAAGTATAATTTTAAGTTAAGAAATGTCGAATTTGTTTATTTTTTTATATACATTAATCTTAATTGCATGTTTAATATTTGGGAGACATAACCTAAAAATATCTAATATTCTATTATTCTATGTCAGATCTCTGCAAGTTTAAATTCCTATTAATCCAGTGAATCTAGTAATTTGTACAACTTTTGTGAAATAAGAACTATATTTAAAAATTCAGCATTTATTAAACATTTATAACAATATTTTCGTGCTTCGATAGCTTTAACATTTCTGCACAAAAATACAAATAAAATATTCCTATAAAAAGAGTACATAATTATAAAATAAAGTAAAAAGATTCACCACATCTCAAATAGCAATTTATTATAATTATGAATACATTCTATTATAATAAAATATATTCCTATAGAATAATATAATATATCTATTTATAATAAAATAAAAGAGTACATAATTATAAAATAAATTAAAAGAACTCACTATAACCTAAACAGCAATTTATAATGTGTATGAACACATACACTGTATAAATAATGTATAACACCATCCATAAGATTTATAAATTAAAATTGACTCTTTCGGTTCCGCATTAATCTGCCCCATATCTCTTCTTAATGACAGTTATTCCGCTTAACAAATGACTCGTGCGGCACGATATGCAAGTTGAATGTAATCAAATGAAATGAAGTTGTCAAAGAATTGATACATCCTAATAAATTATTGCCCGTAAATTATCTCGACCCTGTGAGTGTCATATTCATTATTGTTTCGAATAAATTCGACGTTAAGTGAACGCAACGAATTATCTCGATGTCGGATAAGACACTGAAAGGCAATAGTGTTCGTAACGAAATAATACGGCAATATCGATAAATGTACGCATGTCGTTTCTATAGCCGTTAATTTCGCAATTTTTCGTGATTATTCATTAATATTTACCGAGTATGGTCTATTCGTTGAGCATCTCTTGTTACGTGTATTTAATAACAACTCTGCCACACCTAACATTTAGAAATTAATAGCTGTACGCTACTTGCAAACGTTCGACGATTTCCAAGATACGCTTCATTATGCAAGGGCATTCTTCCATCGCAAGAACACTTGAAATATCTTGAAGGAAAGTGTAAATATAGGAAATATGATATACACGTATAACTAGTCGTAACATATGGAATGCAGCTCATAAATAGTTGTTTAACGGTTACAAAAATATCTCCGGATAAATGCACAACATTCCTCTTCACGTTGGATTAAAGATCAAGTTATATATCATTCACTGACACAGAGACAAGCAGCACTGATTAACTGAAGGAAGCCTATCTCTTCAGATCGAGTATACAATTCGAATAATATATAAAACTAATTCTTCAAAAAAAAAAAAATGAAAAAGAAATGTAGTTCATGATTTTCGGCACAGTTTTTGAGAAAATCGAGTTTGAAGATCTGTTACGTTTTGGTGCTGTTATGGCAGTTTCCGTTGAGCGACGTAAAGTACTTCTTTGTTGTAAATAATCGATGTTGACGTTTTGACACGGTTAGTAGCAGGTTTTTGGTAATTAACAAATTTGAATCTTTGGATTTTTGAAATCATGAAAATTTAGATATTTGAATCTTGGAAATTTAGAAATCTAGAGATATAGAAATATAGAAACAGAGGAATCTATAAATTTAGAAAATTAGAAATATAGAAATCTAGTAAAGTAAAAATCTTGAAATTTAGTAATCTAGAAATCTAAAAAGTTAGAAATCTAGTAAAATAAAAATCTTGAAATTTATAAATCTAGAAATCTAAAAGATTAGAAATCAGTAAAATAAATATCTTGAAATTTAGTAATATAGAAATCTAGAAATTTAGAAATTTAGAAATCTAGAAAATTAGAAATCTAGAAATCTAGAAATCTAGAAATCTAGCAAGTTAGCAATCTAGAAATCTAGAAATCTAGAAATCTAGAAATCTAAAAATCTAGAAATTTAGAAATCTAGAAATCTAGAAATCTAGCAATCTAGCAATCTAGCAATCTAGCAATCTAAAAATCTAGAAATTTGTTCCATCAGCAATTTACCATAATTCATCATTCATACTCCTCCTTTATGACCGAGTTTTACCAAGGTGTGGTAAAAACAAGTATTTGCTCGGTTAGCTCTAAACGCACCCTTATATTTCAACGAACAATAAAAACATTCGCTTCACACGGTATCGATCGAATCGATTGTCGATCGTTACGGGATGATGAACACGTGTACACACGATTCCCCCAAGAAATATAAACAGATTTACGGTTGATTCGTGTTATCGAAATGCTTTCGTTATGTTTTGCATTTACTTATCGTTGTTTTCGTCCAATTTTAATCGCGTGATTACACGGCACGAGTTCAGATAAGGGGTTAACCGGTAATTACTTCAGTTTGTGAAATTGCATTGTTCGTTTACGTGCTGTAGCCTGTAGTTAAGTAGGTTCGTCGTAAATTAGCGTCGATTGTTTAACCATTCTCGATCTTCCGATTAAACATGAATACTATTTATTAGAACTTGTCGATACTGTTTCTTGATTCTCGATTAGAATCTTCATTCCAATTTCAGCCTGATAAATGGAGATTAAACCTGTTGCACATACAGGGTGTTCCTCACAACTAACCAATAACTATCTCACAATAACACCTCAATAACTAATAAAAAATTACGAAAATAAAAATTTTGGAAATACAAAAATTGTACATACACATTCCAAAATATACAAAGGATGAAAAATTTGAAAATATGGAACTCCAAAAAGTAGCGATTTATTATGACGATACGGTATTCAGCTGACACGACCCGAATGCATCCGAAGCTAACCGATGTACTACAGAGCAGTTTGTTCAACAAGAGCGTGGACGCGATATCTACGAAATTTGGAACCCAATACAGCAAAGTTTTCGTCAGTCCAAACATACAATGTCTTCTTTAACCCCTTGCACTATGATTTATTTGTAAGGTACGTCAGTCAGAACTAACCAATCGCAGCTACAATATTAAAACAGACAAAGAAAGTTGAAATGTTATGTCAGTCCTGTATTCAGCAATTCTTGACTATGCAAATTATAACTGGACTTGAACACCAGATTGAAGTGTATTCAAAATTCGAGTAAGATTTGTCACAATTGAAGTGCGAGTGCGTCACGAGTCAGACTCGTCAAACTAGTGCAAGCGGTTAATACGCAATAGCCCTTCAATTCTCTCAATATTATTACTGTCACTGAAAAGTTCAAGTCATTTCGAGATGAGTGCCGTATACGGTAAACGATTCGAAGCAGTATTCTTGTGCCAACACCCGAAAGGGAATGAATGTTAGAAATGCAGCAAAATATCTGCACAAGTCTCGCGAATTTGTAAATAAGTGTGTGCAACGTTATAAAGAGACAAATTGTGTCGATGATCTGATCGGGGTTCGAAGCAAGCTACGGAACTTGCGTCGGGGTTTCTTTATGCGTCTTTCCGGATAATTTAAATGCTCAGAAGATGATTAGACTGTACCAAAGGTGTCTCTTAGTATCGTAACATTGGTTTAAAAGAACCAGAGACCATTGGATACTTCGAGAGGACAACGACTCCAAACACCGAAGCCGCCTTTGTACGGAATGGAAAACAGCGAATGGTGTCAACGTGTTGGATTGGCCATCTCAGTCTCCCGATGCCAATCCAATCGAAAATGTTTCGTCTCTCATGAAGTACAAACTCCGAGGAAAGCGTATTTTAAAATTGAAGATGCTAGTTTGTATTCGAGAAATATGCAGATCTCCTGTCTCATACAAAGCTGGTTGAAAGTATGTCCAGGAATAATCGCTAATGGTGGTGATTGGACACATTACTAAGCAAACGCGTATTAGTTCTTTAAATGTACTTTCGAGCTATACAACCTTTTTACAGAACAGATTTACTTGCCAGATATCGCGTCCACACTCTTGTGGAACAGACTCTATCATCACTGCCCTCCAATCTGCATTTCTTCCCCTAAAAAAGTACCATATATCTACATAAATCCACGAAATCTTTCACAAGAAAAAGCTGGAGTCATATAAATACCCGTATCGCATGTTAGCGAAACAACGGCTTTTTTTCTTTCTGAAAGAGTAGAAAGAAAGAGGCGCGTTGGAGTCTCCTCGACGAAGGCTGGATATTATGAATACGTTCGCGGCAGAAGTAGAGGCTCGCAAACTGAATGGCGAGGAAGCACGCAACGAATGGAGATGTTCGTACACGTAGGCGTGTACAAACGTACAAACGGCCAGCGAAATGGACGACGTGCAAACCAAGTTGTTTAGAAATACGCGAGCAAACAGCGTGTTCTTCTGGCTGAGAGCGTCGTGTAATGTATTCGACGTTTTTCGAAAAACCGCTGAAACACAACGCGCAGATTTGCGCGTTTAGAGGCCGTTTCGAAATGTTTGCGTTACGAAGGCGATCGCCGACAATTTGGAGAAGGCGTAATTTAAACAGCGCAAACATTTTTCTGACACACGGGAAAAAAATTCTTCATATTTTATGCATTCAATGCACCGCCAACGTGAAATATATTTGTCGGCCGACAAGTGTTTTCTTTCTGTTCTTTCGCTACCTTGACAGATATCACCGTTATTTCTGCGTCATCTCCGATTGCTATGTCGGTAATGTTGGATGTGTGGTTGAATGGGTAGGTGTAATGGTCAAATGTACTGTGCTGTTCAAAAAGATTGTATGAATTTTCTATGTGCTTATTTAATTCTTAAGACTGTAATTGCTTTTATTTTTACTACTCTTCAGGGTTTTTAGTATGAAATTACTTCCAGTATGAAATTTTCGTATACTTATTTAATTTTTAAAATTGCAATCGGTTTTGTTCTTCAGGATTTTTAGTATGAATTTTTCAACGAATTTTCTGTATACTTAAGTCTCTAGTATTTTCTACTAGATCATTTTAAGTCCTCAATTGGAAAGCAACAGAGGGTAAATTCCTCTTAAAATTGATTAGAAGTTTATCAAAATTACCACCTAGTTTCCAGTCGATCTCCGCAATTTACCAAAGGTAAATAAATTATCCTCTACCTCCAGAAACTAACACTTAACCTTATCTTAACTTAACCTTTACAGCAAAATAAAACCGAAAACAAGTTGTTTGGCGTAAAATAATCGTCGCAGGAAAAAAAAGAGACTCGTTCCATTCGTAAAAGGATCGACAGATCGTGGAGCACCTCGGAACGAAGAGAGATGATGCGGCGTTCTCCAGCTTGGCGCAACCCCTTCTCATTAGGAACTCGTAAAACTTGTGAGCGTTGTGTGGTCGTAACTAAACAGAAAAGGAAAGATCGAAGGAGAAAGAGGCGGAAAATATAGTTGACGGGGAACGAAACGACGAGAAAGAGCGAGACGAACGTGGAAACCAGTTTGTTGGGCGTTACTTGAAGCAAGGAGGAACGATTTCTTTCCCACGTGGAAACACTATGGATAAATATACCTGTGGCTCGAGCACCTTTTATAGGTGTGAGCGATTAGTCACTGAGAATTCACGGATGCACGTGTGCTTCCTTATTTTATTCTACCGTTCTGCAGAGTGCGTGTATCTTTTAATTATTGCCCGATGATCGTCGCGGTTGTTGTTACGTGTTAACGGTGCTCCTGATGAGGGCAAGTATGTGACTATTAATTTGCAACAGGAAATTATAGCGTTTATGGTTTTGTTTACACGGAAATAACAAACAAGAGATTTTCAACTAAGAAAATAAGGGATAACGGAACTGCTAGACTTAATGCTTCTTATATTTATGATAATTGGTCGGTTGATAAGATGGCGGAGTTTAATTAGAGCGGAGCGTCGTAGAGCTGCTTTGGTTTTTCTACCGTAACGAATGAAATGATACAAATCAAATTTGAATAAATTATAGTTGTTAATAAAAGATGAACATGACTATGTAATATGTATTTATTTGGGTACCTGTTGCTTAATTAATTAACGGTGTAAACCAGAGTTTTGTTTAGTACTATTCTTAATAATATTATAAAATGATTTATGTGTATTATTAATTCTAAGGTTTGTAAAGAATTAACAGACACTTATCAAATATTTATAATTTTAACATCGATAAAAATGTAAAAAGTAATGTATCGATAAATTAGTGAATGTTGAGGTCATTAAATGCTATTTACGTTATTCTTGGATATTATTAATATTTGCTACTGAAGGAATATTAATTTGTTTTTATTTGTGAAAAAATTTAGAAAATTTATTTTCGTTTAATCGTATTTTCATTTTTATTATGAAATTACGCTATAATGAAATTTTATTATGTACTATTTAAGGTAAAAATTTGTGAAACAGTTTTTTAACTATCGATTGGTTTCACATTCTTGATATTTAATTACAACCTCTTTATTGGTACGGTATGTAGATGTGGTTCTAACTTTCGAATTTTGAGATTTTGAGATCTTGAGGTTTTGAGATTTAGAATTTTAATGATTTATAAACGTAGAAATTTAGAAATTTAGAAATTGAGAGATTGAGAAATTGAGAAATTGAGAAATTGAGAAATTGAGAAATTGAGAAATTGAACAATTGAGAAATTGAGAAATTAAGAAATTGAGAGATTGAACAATTGAGAAATTGAGAAATTGAGAAATTGAGAAATTGAGAAATTGAGAAATTGAGAAATTGAGAAATTGAGAAATTGAGAAATTGAACAATTGAGAAATTGAGAAATTGAAGAACTAAGAAATTGAAAAATTTAGGAATCTCGCAATTGACAAATCTCGAAATTCAGAAACTCGGAAAATTGCAAACTCAAGAATTTAGAAACTCAGAATTTTAGCAATTCGGAATTTTAAAAATTTGGAAATTTAAAATTCTCACAATTTAAATCTTGAAATTTTAGAAACTCAGAATTTTAGTAATTCGGAATTTTACTAATTTGGAAATATAAAATCCTCAAAATTTAGAAACTCGAAAATTTAAAAACTCAGAAATTTAGTAATTCGAAATTTTACAAATTTGGAAATTTAAAAATCTAAAAATTTGCAAATCCGGAAATTTAGAAACTCATAAATTTATAAATTTAGAGACCTAGAAATTTCAAGGTTTAGAAATTAAAAAATTAGAAATTTGGAAATTTGAAGATTTGGTTGATTACTATGAAAACAGTCGCTATCACACTAAATTTTAAATATTAAAATAATGGGACATTATGGAAAAATTGTTAACAATGTCAGTAACAATTGTTAACACTGATAAAAAAATAATTAATAATTGTTATGCCTCATTGCAGTATTCACAATGTCTTTACACAGGAATATGATTCCTTACGTTCCGAGGAATCATTTACTGTTTCATCTCCGAATTCGAAATAATTACCTTCCTGCTCTCAATAATCTTAATAGCATCTCAGTAATTACATTTCATCGAAATCATAATGTCAGAACGTAACCACGATACGATTGAAATACTTTACCCGCAATATCAGGCGAATATTTCATTATTTTATTATCCGCGTTAATTCCTCGAAATGAAATTTCACTTTACCATTCCACGTACTCCCGAAAACATTGAAAACAATTAAGATTATAGAGAAAGGCAGAATAATTTTCAATCAACGATTTTTACGGTGCTAACAACGGTGTACTGCTTTATAGCTTATGTAAATGCGAAGAGAAATGGCGGAATAATAGTCATCGCGATTGCCTTGATAAGATTCAAGCATAGGCTCCCTTTCATTCTCGTGTGAAAATTCCACCATCAGGTGCACCTGCAGTCCGCGACTCGCTTGTAATTGCATACAAATTGTCGGACTATTTACATCGTTGCTTACTTCATTCGTATTTTACGATCGTTTTTTTCTTCTATAATGGATTGTGCCTCCTAACATTTTCTCGAGCGCGTTGTGGAAATGACGTATGTCTGCTTCACCTTATAAACAATGTGAAAGGACAGCTTTATGTTTTTCTCACCTGGAGAACGTCTGGAGACGATAATGTACGCCATTTACATAACTGATTTCATTTTTAATACGATTAAGGGTACATATACAGTATGTCTGAAAAGTAACGGAACTTTTTAAATAAAAAAAAAGTATTAGTTATTTTGCCAAAAAATTTTTTTATTCAAAATACATCCCTTCCGCATCAATACTCCGCTGGGTACGCTCAGGCAATGTTAACATAGATTTTTTTATGTCGTTTTGCGGAATCGCTTCAATCACCCTTGTCACAGCTGCTTGGACTTGTGTAACAGTGTCATAAAACGTTCCTTTCATGGCTAATTTCAATTCTGGAAAAAGGAAGTAATCGCATGGAGATAAGTCGGGCGAATATGGAGGATGTTGGAGCACACAGACTTGTTTTTTCGCCAAAAATTCACGAACTGCGACAGTTCTGTGACATGGTGCATTATCATGCAACAGAAACCAACTCCCTGGCGCTCGATATTCGGGCCTCACACGAACGATTCTTTCCCACAAACGTTCCATAACACCCAGATAATATTCGCCATTAACATTTTGTCCCTGTGGAACGAATTCCCGAAGTATAATACCTTTAGAATCGTTTAGAATTTAGAAAAACCCAAAACCTGGCTTTGGGTCGTCTTCCAAAGTATCACGACCATCCTGGAATCGCTTATACCACTCGAACACACGTGTACGGGATAAACGATCGTCGCCATAAACATTTTTCATTAATTCAAATGTTTCTGTAACAGTTTGACCAAGCTTTACCGAGCAGAATTTAATATTCGCTCTTTGCTCCATCGTGATTTTGTGACACGGTGACGAAAGGTTCTGTCGCTTTAAACACTATAAGTTTACAATTCGTTGCTCGATTCCAATAACGATTGCTTTGTTTTGTAGGAGAGGAATACTGTTTTGAAATAGTATATTGTTTTTATGGATGTCGCTAATAGTGTTCCTCAAATTTAAAAAGTTGCGTTACTTTTCAGACATACTGTGTACAAAACTATCAAGAATATTTTTGTTGTCTCAAAATCTCATTCGAATACACTGTGTTGCACAAATATACCAAACCCTGAACTACCAAGTCTGAGTTTATTATGGTCAATATTTAAATACTAATTGTTAATAAAGTGTTAATTATGTAAAAATTTGGCATATGAACATAAATACTGTAAGATTAAACCTACCGGTGTGTAATGCACACTTCCTCTGAAATTAAAAATGAAATGGATCATAAATAAACAAACGATAAAACATGAATTAGTATAAGCATTAATTCTTTATTTTCATGAAGATTAGCAAAAATTCTAAAGAAAATGTCTTAATAAATTTTGCAAGTTAAAATGAAAAACTTGTAAAAGGGTCATTTGACCTTTTTGGTAGTTTCAGTGTTAATTTTGGATAGAGAAATTTATCTTCACACAGAATAATTTTGTTGATTTTTAGATGATTCTTTTCATAGCAATCATCTTGCATAATTAGAATACGTTGAAAGATGAATATTACATGATCTTGCAGCGACCTTTGACCAAAATTGAAGTTAAATATGAAATTTATCTCCATCGTGATTGCAGGCTTAGGCAACTATGTGAATGTACATAAGTTAATGTGTCTACCATCGCACCGCAGATATTTAGACGACTTGACCGCTATGAAATTTCTAAGCCACCTATCAATCACTCTGTTAGTTTTTATGGTAATACGAAATGGTACAGCGATACATTGTCTGAAGCGAGTAATGAGAGATTGTAACGTTTTTCTGATTGTTTCGCGATTAACGACGGTACAAGGTGTAATTATTCTACCTTTCATGTCTTCCGGCACATTTGGTTGTTCATTACGAACACCTCGCTTTCCAAATACAGCGAACTGGATGAAAAATATGTATCATCGAGGAAAAATTTATGTGAATACAACAGTTATACAGAGTGTTTCTGTTATGATGTTATAAAGAAATCCTATACGTAGAAGCTAGTAAAAAATGTAAAATAATATTTTATAATATACAGCTTGAGAATGTGAGAAATTTTTGAAGATTTGTTTATAAAAAGACAGATTTTTAACAATATTTTTTATTAATTTAACAGTTAATGGATGTTATAAATTAGTAAATGTATTTGTAAGTATTATATAATAAATTCGTTACGATGTGTATTAGTATATTAACTATATCATGAAGAATAATGGCGAATAATACTAATAACGTCTATAATTTATAATGTTCATCTACTAATTGTTCTGTGTCATAAACAAAATTCTTGACAAATATTTTGAACTTCAGTCTTTCCGAAAATGAAATCATATATGACAACATTTATTTTTTGTATAAGATTTGTCATATGCACAGAATTTACTTTGAAGAAAATAAGCACATGAAAAAATAATGTAATATTAATTTTCAATATTTTTTAATCAAATGAACGTAAAATTAAAAGTCTGAGAATTAATATGATTGTAAACGGGGATATCGAGTAATAATCAGAATATTTAAATATCGTAATCAATTTATAATATAAAGAATGTGATTTATAAAATAAAAGTGTTCATCACTAATATTGAAAGATAAAAATTGCTATTATCACGTTGCAATTATTGAAAATAATAAGACAACACTAAGCAATTGCAACCGGCAAAATTAAAAAGGAACATAATTCATAAACTTTCATAATTGTAATGATTGAACAGATTTGGCATAGTTACAACTTCTGTAACATTTTTATTTCAGGACAAGTATCTTATAACTTTATTATTCATGTCTAGAAATTAATGAAAAATCTGCTATTAAAAACAAAATATTTAATGTCCCCTATTGACTATTTAATAATGTATAGATGGAATTATAATTACACCTTGTAATTATACAAATGAAATTATAATTATATTCCAGAATTATACCAATGAAAATGTATGTGCTCCATTAAACTGTTAATTGCACAATTTCGTAGATTTGAAAAAGTTATGCCATGAATTTATACATTTTTTACACGAAATTGGTTTTTGAAATACAAGTACAATAACTTATCTTGTAGAAATCTTTAATTATACTCGCTAACAGACACTTTAATAAGAGAATCTTTAAAATAGCAAATAAAACACGTTTCACTATGACGTTTTAAGGTTTGGTTAATATATCATTGTAATTATCATTTCTAATAAAATGAAGTGAACAATGGACACTAATGGGGACGCTAATGGGTACATTTTTCCTTAATTACATATTTACATTACTTTACAATTTATTTTATCATAACACATTAATAAGCCTTAATAATCCTTATTTATAGTAAATTGCACGTCACTGAGAACGTGGTATCATAACCTCAAATTAGTTGCCCTAATTTGGTCAGTAACCATGAAGCAGATTTTTGAGATACTTGAACGATTTTATATATTGATAACATTTTTCGAGCAAAACTTCTTGCAAACTATGATTATACTAAATTATACTAAACATTAAACTAGTATTATTATACTAAATTAATATTATTATTATACTATTATTATTATAGTAAACATTATACATATGCAATAATTATATAAGTTGCTACACTTGTTAATTGAAAATATAACAAATTTGTCTACGTTAAAATTTGTAGACCAAATTGATTCCACAAAATTGAAAGTCCCTTTCAATTTACCTATTCATATACACCTATAATAATTATTATAGTATAAATTATTATAGTATAATTTAAATATTATACTATATAAATATAAATATTATAGTATAATAATTATTACAGGTGTATATAATATAATAATTATTACGCAAGATCACAATAAAATATAATTGTATCCAAAACAAAAATGCCATGAATAATTATATCCGTTAGAAAAGCATTATATATTTTCAACTTTCTCACGAAAAGGTCAATCATTATACAGGTGATAACATCGCCGTGCGTTACCCTATTATTACCTGGCATTTGTAATTGAATTAACCCGTTATCGAACAGGTACCTGTTTGATATCAAAAAGTACATTCACATTACTTATCTACCAGCATAGAATCACCGGTTATCCGGCATCTACGCAATACCCTCATCAACCGAAATTTAATTTCCTCGCGAAGCACGCTGGTGAACCATGAAGCGGCAATAAAGCATGCAGACGAACACGGTCATCTGTTTCGCGATATCTTCGACGTATTCGTCGTAGCGCAAAAAGGGGAGGACGGTAGAAGAAAAAAGAAAGAATTATAGTGGGAGGAGGGGTGAGGTTCGTTAACCCAGACCGCGAGTATAGGCATCGTTGCAGAAATGCAATTCGCCAGCTGACGATGCGCTTAAGTGCAACGAAATGATCGTTATGCAGGAGGAAGAAACAGAAGGAGCAGGGGCGAAAAAGGAGCAAACGAACCAGGGAGAGGAAGTAAACGATGGACGACTTTCAGGATAGAAATAGCTGGAGAACAGAAGGAGGAAGTGGGGGTGGAGACGGTGGAAGGCGATGCTTTCGATTTTTAATTTCTAATTATCACGTAATGACTGTGCACTACAACCCCTCGATCCCTCTGCAGACCTTATGTCTCGATTGAGTGCACAGCCTTTAGTTATGGGTTGCGATAATTGCCAATTTCCATCGGAATCCTCTTCTAGCTTCTAATAGGTCGTGTGCTGTCTAGGACTAACACTAGCTTGAACAGTGAGGGAACATCGTGTTCTTATATTGTATACAAGATTTCAGAAACGATTATCAAATCTGCTTCCTCGGTTTTCAAAATTACCTTACAAAATGACGCTGACGTAAATATCACATATTTGTGATATAAATCACCTGGAAAATTATCTAGCATTGTTGTGGAATTTTATATACAGGTCGCAGTTTTTGCTTCTAAAATCCTCTATTGTATTTCAAAATGTCTGTGCACCTTTCCTCGATTTCATCCTTTGTACTACAAGAATTGTAATAGCATCATATTCATATATTTATTGGATGAAAGATAAAATCGTAACATACAGTCTGTTCCACAAGAACGTGGACACGACATGTTTGAAATTTGATACCCAATATAATGTCTTCTCTAATACGCAATAGCCCTTCAATTCTCTTAGTATCATTTCTGTCACTGAAAAGTTCAAGTCATATCGAGATGAGTGACGTATACGGTAAACGATTCGAAGCAGTATTCTTGTGCCAACACCCGAAAGGGAATGAGTGTTAGAAATGCAGGAAAATATCTGCACAAGTCTCGCGAATTTGTAAATAAGTGTGTGCAACGTTATAAAGAGACAAATTGTGTCGATGATCTGATCGGGGTTCGAAGCAAGCTACGGAACTTGCGTCGGGGTTTCTTTATGCGTCTTTCCGGATAATTTAAATGCTCAGAAGATGATTAAACTGTACCAAAGGGGTCTCTTAGTATCGTAACATTGGTTTAAAAGAACCAGAGACCATTGGATACTTCGAGAGGACAACGACTCCAAACACCGAAGCCGCCTTTGTACGGAATGGAAAACAGCGAATGGTGTCAACGTGTTGGATTGGCCATCTCAGTCTCCCGATGCCAATCCAATCGAAAATGTTTGGTCTCTGAAGTACAAACTCCGAGGAAAGCGTATTTTAAAATTGAAGACGCTAGTTTGTATTCGAGAAATATGCAGATCTCTTCCTGTCTCACACGCTGCATGGTTGAAAGTATGCCCAGGAATAATCGCTAATGGTGGTGATTGGACACATTATTAAGCAAATGCGTATTAATTCTTTAATTGTACTTTCGACCTATGCAACCTTTTTACAGAAAAGATTTACTTGCACTCAGATATCGCGTTTAAGACATCATGGTGTTTACGTGAAACATCATGTACAAAAGAACAAGTTTGATCTCATTTTAATGCATAGAGCTGAATATTATACATAATAATATATCGAATATTAAATGATAGAACTCGATCAAAGTTTTGCAAAAATAGTAAATTTATCAGTAAAGTGAAAAAGTAAGGGAGAAGGTAATAGTTTCAGAGATTTACGTAGCTTGAGGAGTAATTAGAGATTCAACAGAGCAACCGAATGATAAAATCTGCATATCTGAGTAATCATCGCAGATGGGCGTAGAGAACTTTTATTTCTGCGCTATTAACTCCATAATTCTTACTATACGCAATTAATTGCATACTCTGTGTTTGATCAAGTAAATAAACCATGGACATCGAGAATGAAATAATGATAAGCAACGTATCATTAAGACAAAATGATCGAAAGTGTATTACTTGAGAATAATTGTAAGATTTTAATTGTGTGATCGAATTTGCTTATGTGAGACGTTAATATGGAATTTGATATGGAAGATTGCAATTCTGTATTTAGAAATTTCGAAGACATTTACTAAGTCTTATTGTAGTACTAGTTCTTCGGATTTGCAGATTGCCAAACTTCTAAAGTAAATGTTCGAAGTTCCAAATTTTTAAATATTAAACCTTCCAAATTTTCAAATTATTAAATTTTCAGATTTCAGATCTCTCTAATTTCCAATTTTTCAAAAGTGATCTTTGAATTTTTTAATTTTCAATTTTCCAAAATGTTGAATTGCCACATTTGAAAATTTCTAACTCTCCAAAATTCTAAATCTTTAGATTCTAAATTTTGGAAATTTCAAATTTTCCAAAAATATAAATCTCCAAATTCTAAAGTTTCTAACCACACATAATACTGAATACTCAAATCTCCAAATTTCCACAATTCCAAATCTTCAAATTTCCAATGTTCCACAATCCCAAATCTTCTAATTCCCATATTTCCAAATTTCCAACTTTCCATAATTCCAAATCTTCAAATTCCCAAATTCCCAAATTTTCAACTTTCCACAATACTAAATCTTCTAATTCCCATATTTCCAAATTTCCAATATTCCACAATCCCAAATATTCAAATTCCCATATTTCCAAATTTCCAGCATTCCAAAATCCCAAATCTTCGAATTTCCATATTTCCAAATTTCCAGCTTTCCATAATCCCAAATCTTGTAATTCCCATATTTCCAAATTTCCAGCATTCCACAATCCCAAATCTTCGAATTCCCAAATTCCCAAATTTCCAAATTCAATAGAAAAAATATTTACCAATCAATTCAAACTCATATTTTCCATATGATCTTACCACAATGCAATCTATTTATCATTCGTTTCTTCGTCAATCATATCTTCAGAACCACTATCCAATCGCAATTCAATTTGCAAAATATTCATACTTTGCAACATTCGCTTTTCTAACCCATTGACGCCAGCGTGTAATTTTTACTACTTGCGTCGTACCACCAGTGACACCCCGACGTGAATGTGTTAATCAGTTTCTTATATTTACTCTTACACCGAAGTAAAGACTGGTTGTTATTGCAACTCGGCTTCCTTTCCATTTTCATTAATTCACGGTGGTCGTGATCCGTAAAACACGTTATGGGGATAATTCCCACGTATGATGGTGCTGCTCTCTGCGTTTAGCGTAGCACCAACTTCCTCATTACAGTGAAGCCATGTGTGCGAAAATAATTTGCAAGATACAAGTAAAGAAATAATCCCCACAAGGTGGGAAGACTTTTCGAAAAGGAGCTTTGTTAAAAAAGATGTACTTCGAGTATATTCGTGAAAACATATTAACCCTTAACGGCCTCAAAGGTGACTCCAGTTTAACTTCAATTTTTATATATCCTGAAAATCTGAATAAATTTTTTGCAAGACCCGTATTTTTACTATTTTTTCCTCAAACTGTTAAATCTCAAGTTTTAGCTCTTCATATTAAAATCGGTAAATGTTTTGAATTTTTCTGTGAAAGTCGACATTTTTTCGTGTTCCTGAATTGCTTTTCAACTACAAATAAAAAGTGTGGATTACTATTTATGCAAAACCCAATATAATTTATTGGGTTAGACACAAAATAGTTTTGCAAAATTTTTAATCCTAACAATTATAACTCCCTATCAGTCATAAAACTTCAGTTATTTCGCAGAAGAAGACAACGCTGCATGAACTTTCGTATATATGTGCCAAACTTTAACTTCATGGCAACTGGGATTTATTTTCTGGTTAGCAAAAGGAAAGGTTACACGTTAATATTTTAGCTTCTTTTTAGGTACCTTCACGCAGAACGTTCACTGACATGTGAATGTTCACATATGTGGCGCGAGGAGGTTAAGTCCAGATACACGGTTTAATGACCACTCATATTTACATTAAAATTGAACTATAAAAATACGTAATCTAGCTTATATCATTATTCTTTATCTTGAAGATATAAAAAGATTCTTAATTCCGTGATTGAAAATCCGCCATTTTGAGTTCCGTACACGTAGCTTTAAACACTACTGGATAATAGAAATTAACCACTATAGAAAATTACAAATTAAAAAATTATAAATTATAAATATATATAATACGCTATGTCTGTCCGTTGCTATTTTCAATCTCGATAAGGATAAAAGTTAGAAGCTTGATATTTTGCACACATATAGAACTCTCCGAGATAGAGTCATAGCCTTTTAAATTTGTCTGATTGGTAACCTATGACCTGAACAACAAGCTGTCATAGGTAACTAGTATAATATAAGAATGTTATTGGTCCCTTAGGGCAATTGTTAAAATCGAAACGTACACCCTCAATAATAAAAAATTGTCCCACTTGCAGACTGAGCTCATACCCACTTTGTAATCCGTGCACAAGGTTTTTGTACACGAATGTGAATCGTAGATGCACTCGGTGACGCTGTACATGCAACACGACTATCTGATTCCACGGCGGAAGTCCTGTTCTTGCTCAATAAGCTAGGCGATCCGCGGAGAATAATAATTGTTCTATGGGGCCAGACTTATGTACAAACGGCAGGTGGAAAATGCTGGGGGCCTCCAGCTACGAACAGTCTCTCATCCGTATGTTCTTCGTTAAAATGAATTCCTCCGTGCGAGAGGGTTGCACTCGCCGGGGAAAATTTAAATCGGTTTCGTTGCGATGAACGCGGAATACGTAAAACGAGTGCCGGCGATCTTTATCCAGACGGGAATTATCATAATTGTAATTGACGTCGAACCGGCAAACGGCATTCGATTCTTTGTATTTTAATCAGACACAGAAGGAAATCGCGAGCGGCTTTAATAACGCCGCTTTAACGAGCAATATAACCGCTGATTTAATGAATTGCGGGCATATGAGCACACATGCCATCATGCAGATGGATTTTACACGTGTTGCCGTATCTTAGTGGAGATCGGGCTGCAACTGACCCGTAAGATCATCGTTATACGAAAAATTCGAATAACCAAAGTTTCTGATAATATATACGAGTTCACGTAGAATATCGAACAATAAGCCACGTTATTTAACCCCTTAACCCTCTGCACTCCTTAATTTACAAAATAGATGAAGGGGTTCTCAATAAAATGTATTGCAACAGAGTGGAGTATGTGACAAATGCATTTTTCTTTTATTACAAATAGTAAATAAATGATGATACATATATTCAATCAATTTATTTATCTGAATTATTTATAAGATTCAAGAGAAAAGTGATGTCGAGCCACACTCGATATGGGAGTGCAAAGGGTTAACTTATGATTTTCTCAGCGAGTGCGTCAGACAGGGCGGCTTAATTATTGTTGTAAGACTGGCATGTTCAAATGTTAGGAACATTTTATATATGGCGATCATTGGTGGAGGAATTGAAATTAAACGCGAAATCGTGGTGAAAATGTGAGATTCGTCGCATTTCAACAGTTACGTGCGTCACGTGCGGGAGACGATATCGTAAGACAAGGGGTTAATCGTGGAAATTTTATTCTAGGCAGACTCATGAATTATCGAAGAATTTAGTATTTCAAATCAGTGGCACGATCTTAATTATCAAACAATTTGAGTAAGATAGGAGCATAATAGCGTCCTCCAATCGCAGGTGTCCCGTAACAGCATCTTAAATTTCAGATATCAGTCCTCGACTGTGTACAGGGTGTCTCAAACTTTGTTGGTATATGGATTGAAATAACAAAGAAATCTTATATAAACATAAGTCTTTTAAAGCTTTGTTAAAAAGTTATGACAGTCATACGAAATAAGAACTCTCTAATTCGCTGTGATACAGAAACATTTATGTTTATTCTGTTTGTACGAGTTAGATTTACTGAAGTTGACGTTAAAAACTCAGATAGTAAGAAATGCAGTTCCATTAATAAATTCATAGATTTCATACAAAAATGTCACAATTACCGTTACTGATACTAATATGTGGACACAGTAATGCGTTTGTATTACTTATTTTACAGAAAGATGAATTTATTATAAATTAAAAATACATCGACAATTTCCTTTTGCTATATTTAGTTGAACTTTTAAACATGTCAAGAAATGGATGAAGCGAGTTGAACATTCCATGATACCGTATTTATGTTGTGACTATAAATTGATAGGACAACATATTGTGATCAATGTGAATCCATTAAGAGCACATTTCTAACCTTAATTGATACTCCTGGTACTTGATGCTAATGTTGCAATGAATATAGATGCACGTGATTTTCTCATCTTAGTTTTTAAGTGGTTTAATCTCTTAACGGTGCAGTGTAATCAATACCTTTAATGTGATTCCATAAAAACACCGTGGGTGACAAATCGAGGAATCTTGCAAGCTATATTAGAGGTCCGTTGTTCCGATCCATTTATTATTGGACATAACCAGCGTACACATAATTTGAAATGAAAATGGATGAAATTTGAAATGAATTCGAAATGAAAAATATCTGAAACTTGAAATGTATTTGAAATAACTGAAACTTGAAATAAATGAAGTAGAAACATAAACCATCAACAAAACATAATTTTCTTTCTTAAAATATGCGACAGACATTAATTAATTTTATTCGATCAATTTTTTGATCATTTAATATGATCAAAATTAATTCTTTTGATAATGTTACAATTAATAATGTCACTGTCTTTGTTACAATTAGAATGGTAACTTGATATATTTTAAAATAATAGGCTTGATATTTTCTAGAACAAAAATAGTATTTAGGATTCTAAATAAAAAATGCAAAGTGAGATATTAAATAATTCTCTTGTACAATATAGTTCGACTCAATTTTCACTTTTAACCCCCTATATAATATCGTGATACGCATACAATTCGAATGTATAAACCAGAGTTGTATTTTCACTTGCTGTCAAAATTATTTATAATTTGCTAGGATTGGTAAATGTAAAATATAACTAAAATTAAGGTTGTAGTGAAAACTAAATATAAATGACGCAACTGCCTAGAAAATCGTAGATTAAGAAAATAATCACCTGCATTATTGTGGTATAGAGTCTGACTCTCGAAACGCCATCTTCTGTATTTCGAAAGAAAATAAAAGCCTGTGCATTGTTAAAAAATGCATTCTAAACGTATAATAAACCATATTAAAAAAATATAACAATACATCATAAAAATAATACATTGCAAAATTGCAATAAAAATATCTGTCCTACTTCAGCAGTTGCTCATAAAATGGAACCAATTTGAATAACACTGTGTCAAAGTTAGGAAATTGTTTGAGTATAGTAATTTGAAATACTGCGTCTCATAATACCATGTATTATCCTGAACACCCTATAGACGGCCAGTAAAGGTTTCTCTAAAATTACCTTATACGCTAACTTTTCTCCAGAAGCGAGCACACAAGAAGCGTGTAATGTCTGCCACTGAATGGCAGATCCGAAAGGTGACCGTATCCGAATTTAAGGAGGCGTTGATGTTCGTTATCGATGCATTAGTCCGTGAAGAACTCATCAAGATCGATTCTAGATCACGCGGCAACTTTTCTCCGAGGAGATCACCTGCCCCATATGCACAGTCATCCTTGGCGACAGGTACTGCACCTGTAATACACCTGCGACCAATCGGCTAATTTGAAAGAAATTTATTGTTCCGATTATCCGGAATTCATCTTTGCTGTTACAAATCGCTCGCGAAGAATTCTAACACGCCCAGAAACGTTATCTACGATCTTGAACCAACATTTCGGTGTAACATTTCTAGCTCATGCATTTGAAGCGTTTGGAATGAAGATAAATGATTCCGATGAATATTTAGCTGAGAGGAGCCGATTTCGGTTTATTTTATTTGTATGTAAATACGCGTTTCGACCTTTTCGTTTGCTGGGGAATAAAGAGACGCTGAAGAGTATGGATATGCCACTGGTGTGCAGATGTTAGCATGAGCTGTTAGAAGTTCATAGGGAGTTTTCATTCTGTTGATTTATGAAAGCTAGTAATTTGAAATTACAAATTTTTATTGTATTCATAAACTTTCAAGGTGTTCAGCTTTGAAATCTGATAATTTGGGAATATAGAAATTTGAGTAGATCACTTAAAAATTTAGAAATATGACAGTTTTTTAATTGTTCTTTACATGATAACTTCAGGTAACAATAATTAGTCTTCACATAATAACCTGAAGTAATAATAATTGTTCTTTACGTAATAACTCCAAGTAATAATTATTCTTTACGTAGCAACTCTAAGTAATAATAATTATTCTTTACGTAATAACTCCAAGTAATAATTATTCTTTACGTAGCAACTCTAAGTAATAATAATTATTCTTTACGTAATAACTCCAAGTAATAATTATTCTTTACGTAGCAACTCTAAGTAATAATAATTATTCTTTATGAAATAGCTTCAAGTAATAATAATTGTTCTTCACATAATAAGTCCTAGTAATAATAATTATTCTCTACATAATAGCTTCAAGTAATAATAGTCAAGTATAATAATTATTCTTTGCGTAATAACTCCAAGTAATAATAAATATTCTTTACGTAATAACTTCAAGTAATAATTATTCTTTACGTAGCAACTCTAAGTAATAATAATTATTCTTTACGTAATAACTTCAAGTAATAATAATTATTCTCTACATAATAGCTTCAAGTAATAATAGTCAAGTATAATAATTATTCCTTGCATAGTAACTTCAAATAATAATAATTATTCTTTACGTAGTAACTCCAAGTAATAATAATTGCTCTTCATGTAGTAACTCCAAGTAATAATAATTATTCTTTACTTGATAACTTCAAGTAACAATTATTTTTCAGATAATAACTTCTAGTAATAATAATTATTCTCTACAAAAAGCTTCAAGTAATAATAGTTATTCTTTACATAATAACTTCAAGTAATAATAATTATTTTCCACACAATAATTAATTTCAGGAAGTAAAAATTCTTCATTTTCAAATTTCTCAGTGCGATTAATTTGTCTTTCAAGATTAAAATTATTTGCAACTTCGTAAATATTCAATGTTGTACTTGAGAGTTGAACTAACTTCACAAGTTTAGAACTCAATATACGATCAATATTATATATCAATATCAGCCAATATAGATGGCTATTTTAAATTTTCAAAACAACCCCTCACTGCTGTATAACGTATTGTAATTTATGCAATTTATCTTGATACTTTTGGACAGGAAGTCGCGATAAAAAGGGAGGGAAAGAAAATTCAAAGGCCAACGCGGAAATGGAATGATACAAAACGCAGGTACCGTCGGGTAATGCTAATTATCGATCATTATACGCGCCGTGGGCGGGTAATTGGGATTTATGTTCGCCACAATAATCCATGGAATAGCGAAGGGGCGGTGAGAGTTCGACTTAATGCACCATGGGTTTCATTTAATTGTTATTTACGCCAAACGATCACGCAATTCTCTGGAAAGGTGGCGGAATAGTAACGCAACGAACAGAGATAACGGAAAACAGAGTAACAGCTTAGAAACGGGAGAAACAGAGAGGTAGCTAGAAAGCCAACGAACTGATTTACTCAACTAATTCGCGACAATTATCAACGCTAACAGATAGTAGCTGAAATCACGAAAGCTTGTAAATCTGCCAGCCACACGAAAGAAAGTTTATCGATGTCGCGAGGAAACGATAAGTGCCACCATTTTTTTCTTTTACGATTAGAATTTATTGTAGGTTGTTTATGGAAACTCGCCGCTGATAATTTCAATCGAATTGTAAATTCAAATTATAGCAGTATAAAAATCTTAATCTTTAAACCAAAATCTACATTTCTAAGGTATTTTTTAAATACAAAAAATTACAATAATTATGTACAGTTTTGGGGGTATAATTGAAAAGCATGCGTGAAAAATGTTGACTTTGAACAGCTTTGGAAAAGTAAATAAAATTTGTTTATGGTACAAGAAATTGTTCGAAGAAAAATTTTCTTCCAGACACTTCGTGTAAGGGTCAGATTCTTAACCTAGAACAGGGGTTGGCAATCTGCGGCTCAGTAGAATCATACTTATGGCTCTTAAGTAGTTTAGTACATATTGAGAAATTAACTGCAATATTGCAATTGCCAAACAAATATAATAATCCTGCGCACACATCAAAATGCGCGGCAGATCGCATGCATGTAAACCTAGCTTTAGCTAACCTTGCTCTCCACACTCACCGACGCCACACTCGAAACCAAAAAGTGTTTCCGTTTTCTTTAATACGTTGACTTATACGTTCTGTTACTACGCAAAATAGAATGTTTTGATTTCGCAATCAATACATGTTTCACAGCAGATATTATATTATTTTTTCTAATACATACCGATGTATGTACTTATATTTGGCTCTATAAAAAATAATTTATCACATCGGGGAAAAATGGCTCTTAACTCCAGAAAGGTTGCCGACACCTGACCTAGAAGAACATATGGACATTATTTTGCCTAAAATCCCGTATCCTCACAATGGTCCCAAACTCGAGCAACCATTGTGCGACATCTTGGAAGTGAAGAAAAACATCAGACGTTTCGATGTCTGATAGTTTCCTAGCTTTTTCGCACGTCACCGAATGCCGGAAGTTTCGATACTGGTCCTGCATAAAAGCCACGACAACACCGAGCAATCCGCCGGGCAATAAAATCGGCGGCAAGCCGTGAATTCGTGACGCGACGACCATAAAGGGATTTATGCCCATGTTTCAGAGGAACAGGCAAAGAGCTCTATGAACGATAATGTCGGTCTGGTGTTCGCTGCTGCACCTTAAGATCCTGTAAATGCCGCATAAATGCTGTAATATAAATAGATTGCAATAAATAGATAGCGGAAGACGGTAACTACTAGCCGCTGATAATGATCGGCTTCCAGACGATCCCGAGTCATAATCATAGTGAACTGCGTATGAATCAGGATCACATTTATCATGGATATTTATACGGTTCAAATTATCCCGCTCGTTTTTTGTCATTAAACTAGTATTGAGTTATTTTCACATCCTATACACCTGTTCGACGCGGACTTCTTCTTGTGAGTCGGTAACACCAGAGATGATGTAGCATGATACTATGATTCAGTTCCATTAATACACGCGTAATGAATATCTAGTTATAAATCTTACGAAACGTAACTGTTAAGTACGGGAAAAGTTAGGTATCGTTGAATTTTACGCTGCTTCTTTGTATGACAGAGTTTGACGAATTACGTGTAAAGAGCACAATGTGTGACAATGCTCCTAGAAGACCCTGAAGTATTAATAGAATTTCGTACAAAATTACATATAAAAAAATATTCAACATGTAGTTGAAATGTTAACAAAATTCTGAATATTAAAATTTGAAATATTAATAGAATTTCGTACAAAATTACATATAAAAAAATGCTCAACATGAGGTTGAAATGTTAACAAAATTTTGAATGTTAAAATTTGAAGTATTAATAGAATTTCGTACAAAATTACAGATAAAAAATTGTTAAACATGAGGTGGAAATGTTAACAAAATTTTGAATGTTAAAATTTGAAATATTAATAGAATTTCGTACAAAATTACATATAAAAAAATGCTCAACATGTAGTTAAAATATTAACCAAATTTTGAATATTGAAATTTGAAATATTAATAGAATTTCGTACCAAATTACGTATAAAAAAGGGTTAAACGTGAAGTTAAAATATTAACAAAATCCAGAATGTTAATCAAGTTTGAAATGGTAATAAAATATTGTTTAAAAACAATTTTAAAGGTAAAAGTAAGATGTTAGCGAAATTCCAAACGTTAATGAAATATGAAATGTTAAACATAAAACTATAAAACACAGGTTTATTAGAGTAAAAGTAATCATATGTTAAAACCATATAAAAAACGTGGTAAACGTGAAATTATAATATTCACAAACCATCAAGTGATAAAACGTACAATTTTCATGAAATCGCACATAAAATATCATTTAATAAATGTTTAAATGTATAAATAAAATTAAAATGTTAAATATTTAAATAAAATTAAAACGTTAAATATTTAAATAAAATTAAAACGTTAAATACTTCAATAAAATTAAAATGTTAAATATTTAAATAAAATTGAAATGTTAACCAGATAAGTACAGTGGTGTACCAAAGTAAGGTTATAATATCCAAATGACATGTTTCCGTCCAATTCGCATGAACGCAAGTGAACGTCCATTTTGTAGAGCAGAGCAAGTTTACAACGCAAGAAGTTTATAAACAAAGTCAACGTTCGTTTAAATATTGCGTTAAAATTGAAACAAGAAACGTAGAATACGTATAATAAAATTATAAACGCAACATGATCGTGTAGAGACGTGAAAGCTGCACAATAACGTATTGCGCGTTATCGACAGACAGGGACTGCCATCGTTTCGAAAATGAAAGAATCTCGATGGCTTTTTTCCTGCTTTTGTTCGCGCATCGATTCCGTGGAGCATTCGTGCCACGACAACTATTCTCTGAATCGTCACTAAAGCGGTCTGTTTGCTTGTTCTCTGTGTGCCGGTATAAGATCCGGTATCGAGAGAGAAAGCAGAGAGTGGAAAAAGAGTTGAAAAAAGGAAAAAGATCAGGAAGCCAAAGATCCTGGCACAAAGGATAGACGGGAAAGAAATTGCATCTCACGCTAAATCTCGGGTGTCGATGCAACCGCCTAATCAATCTTCAATCTGCGCGATTGATTCTCTCCCCTTTTTGTCAACGACTATTTGATCTTGACGACTCACGTCGGGAAAAGGAAGAATACGCGAGTATAACTGTGTTTTTGTAACTCGGTGAATATTGGTTAACGATCATTGGAGAATATTGGGGAGATATTGGTTATCGATCGAATATTGATAAATATTGGTTATCGACCGAATATTGATTATCGATCGAATATTGATAAATATTGGTTAGCGATTGCATATTAGGGAATATTGATTATCGATCGAATATTGGGGAAATATTAATTAACGATCGAATATTGGGGAACTATTAGTTAACGATCGAATATTGATAAGTATTGGTCATCGATCGAATATTGGGGAAATATAAGTTAACGATTGAATATTGATAAATATTGGTCATCGACCGAATATTGATTAACGATCGAATATTGGTGAATATTGATTATCGGTCAAATATTGGGGAATATTGATTGTCGATCGAATATTGGGGAGATATTAGTTATCGATCAAATATTGGTAAATATTGGTTATCGATCGAATATTGGGGAATATTGATTGTCGATCGAGTATTGATAAATATTGGTTAGCGATTGCACATTAGGGAATATTGATTGTCAATCGAATATTGGGGAGATATTAATTAACGATCGAATATTGGGGAACTATTAGTTAACGATCGAATATTGATAAATATTGGTCATCGATCGAATATTGGGGAAATATAAGTTAACGATTGAATATTGATAAATATTGGTTATCGACCGAATATTGATTAACGATGGAATTTTGGTGAATATTGGTTATCGATCGAATATTGGTAAATATTGGTTATCGATCGAATATTAGTGAATATTAGTTAACGATCGAATATATCGTTATCAATATCGATTGGTTATCGATCGAATATTGCCACAATATTAACCACAAAACTTGGGAACGTCGCGTCCAATTAATTTTAATTAACTGTATCGTTAATAAATACACGATGAGCTGTTGATATAAATCACACTTTCCTAAAGTGTAAAAATTATAGAAATAATGCAAACTCACCGTGCTGTCTTCTCGCCTTCGTAACCCTGAAGACTTCGATGTTCGTCCAAATAGTTAAAAAGGCTCTCCAACTCGTTGAGCTGTTCGTTTCTCATAGCTGTTGCTTCTTTCAGGATCTATGAAATAAGAGAATGCTTTGGAAATCATCGTAATTTATATATTACCGGAAATAAGTGAGATGTATTTACGTTTACGAATTAAATAAACATTTATTTACTTCAAAACAAAGTTCAAACTTTTGTCCATTAATTTAACTTAAATTCAGTAAAACTCTGCTTGATTTATTTCAAAACAGAGTTCAACATTCTGTCCTTTGAGTTCAATTTACTGAACTTGGTAAAGCTTTTCAATAAACATTTATTTATTTTAAAATCAAATTTAGTATTCTTTTTAACAAGTTCAATTAACTAACTTCAGTAAAACTCTTCAATAAACATTTATTTATTTCAAAATCGAATTCAATACTCTTTTTAACAAGTTCAATTTACTAAACGTAGTAAAACACTTGTTTATTTCAAAACACAGTTCAACATTTTTCTCCTCAACAATTTTACTGCGCTTAAGTTAGGTATGTTCAGATTACAATTGAATAGCAATTTAGACGTATTTATTTTAAAAACGTACACGCGTTTCATTTCCATCACTGACTCTCTTATACGATTTCCGCACAAATTGCACGAGAAATGCAGAAAATAACAAATAGGTTCCTGTAGGAGTTCGCGTAAAGACAGCATAAATTTGCGGTGTGTTGCGACGATGGCACACGTTATGCACATATGCCATGCATAAAAATGGCATCCATGATACGCGACGTGATTTACATAAATATAATACCTCTACTTCCCATTACATCACTATGGCGATGTAAGGAATCTCTCTTTTCTAGTGGGTTTTCCGGAAGCCACAAGGACGAGACGAATAAAAACTATACAAAAATGTATCGTCAACGATGGAAATAATTTCAAGGATTCACGCGTAACACGTGCCTTGTCCTTCGATGATCTTTCGCTCCACTTTTTTTCTGTCTCGGTATTAATCTTGGAGTAATTATGCAAAATTGTGTTACATATCACGACTTGAATTTATTAAATTTTTATGTATTCAGTACATTAATACTGTTCTGGTTTTCCATTAATTTTATTTGGACACACATGTAACACATTTGTGTAATTTTATGCAAAATATAGCAACGTATGTGTACGATGTTTAGTGAATCAAATACAATTTTTTTAAGGTAAACTGATACTCAAACTTCAATTCAGTATGATCTTTTCAGATTAGTGCTGAGAAATACGTAACATATGTAGTTAACATATGTAGTAACATATGAAGTTGTAAAAGAGTGATGTAATTCAATTTTGGTACCTTTTTTGGATGATAATGTTCGAAAAAATATATGGTACTTTTTATCGACAATCATTTAAAAGGGATGAAAATAGCATTTGAAGGGTTGCATATTTTGTGAAACATATCAGAAGGTATTTTAGAGATATGGTAATATCGAATTTTTGTATGTAAATAAATATAAAACATTTGTATTTATAGATTAAATAGTATAGAGTGTTCTAAACTTTCACATATTCTTCACACAACAAATCTATGCATGACGAGAAAAATTATTTTTATATTAGAGAGAATAGATTATAAAACAAAAGTTTTATATAAAAACTATGTTATTAGAGTCTATCAAGTTTACAATTTATTGCATGTGTTATAATTAACCTTAATATTTACTCAGCACATAATTTACCACATATGCTCAGATTAACCGCAATATTTACTTAGTACATATATTTACTGTATGTACAAAGATTAACCTTCATATTTACTCAGTACATACATTTATTGCATGTGTTATAATTAACCTTAATACTTACTCAGCACATAATTTACCACATATGCTCAGATTAACCTCAATATTTACTTAGTACATATATTTACTGTATGTATAAAGATTAACCTTCATATTTACTCAGCACATACATTTATTGTATGTGTCATAATTAACCTTAATACTTACTCAGCACATAATTTACCACATGTGCTAAGATTAACCTTCATATGTACTCAGCACATAATTTACCACATATGCTCAGATTAACCTTAATATTTACTTAATACATATATTTACTGTATGTACAAAGATTAACCTTCATATTTACTCGGTACATACATTTATTGCATGTGTCATAATTAACCTTAATACTTACTCAGCACATAATTTACCACATGTGCTAAGATTAACCTTCATACGTACTCAGCACATAATGTACCACATATGCTAAGATTAACCTCAATATTTACTTAGTACATACATTTATTGCATGTGTTATAATTAACTTTAATACTTACTCAGCACATAATTTACCACATGTGCTAAGATTAACCTTCATACGTACTCAGCACATAATGTACCACATATGCTAAGATTAACCTTAATATTTACTTAGTACATATATTTACTGTATGTACAAAGATTAACCTTCATATATACTCAACACAAAATTTACCATATGTACTAAGATTACCTTCATATGTACTCAGCACATAATTTACCATATATGATGAACTTAATATTTACTCGCCACATACATTTACTAGACGTGCTACGATTAACCTTTAAAGCCGTAAATTATCCTTCTTCTAACCTTTAAATCTTTACCCCTTCACAATCCAAGAACCTAGACCACTAAATAAAATATTGCTAAAGTTATAATACAATAAGTGCCCCCATGCTTACAATTACAGAAATGATTACCGGTCTATCGCTGTCCACGTATTACATAGGGAACAGATTGGACGCGTCACGAGATTGCAGGTAGAGGGGTAGAATCGCGAGGGGGTAGCAGCGAGGGATGAAAAAAAATATCGGAGGTAGCGTCCCTCGAAAATAAAATCGGTTTTCCGATAACTGGTTATTTGCTCGCACAAGTGGCTCGCTGACTGGGCGAGCACATCGGAAGCGGTTTTCGCGTGTAATATTATCGAGTTATCGATAGGAGAGGAGGGCATTGATCGGTTGCCGGAGGGACAAGGGAGAACTAGACGGGAGGAAGAGACAGCTAGAGAGGGTGGAGGAGATGGAGGAGGAGATGGAGTAGGTGGATAGGATGCGAAGGATAGGGTGGGTGGAGAGGACTAGGAGAACGTGCATTGCACGGGCACAATATATCCGCGTGATTACAATATGTCGGGGCTCGAGAGACCAATATCAACCTGAAGTCGGCTCAGCCAATGCTAATAATCCCTATTGTTGGTGCCTCTACTCGACTGCCTCTCGCGATCGGATACATCTTGTTTCGAAATTTCGAATTGCCTCCTCGTGCTTTTACCCTCCGTCGCGACATTTTTTCGATACCGATTTTTGCGTGTGGGCTCTGATAGCATTTCTTTTTGACTTATGACGTCAACTCATAAATTTATGTACAAAAATCTTTTTATTTCTCATGTTCACACTGAATAGCCTGAAGCTCGCCGCATACATGTTTTAATCGAATTGGAGACCATCGAATAATTCTGCAAATCTTTCTTTCGAATGATTCAAATATTTCTTTTGTAGTAAAGTTAGAATGTAATTGTTTAAAAGAAATTTGTTATGAACATATGCAGGTTTTGTAGAGCTACTAGGACTTCTGTGAGAGGTTAGGTTGGGCAAACATTAGTTTCAATCAACTGGAGATATGCCCATAAATCTACTGTTATCGCATTATGAAGTTGCAATTTATGTGTTGCTTGACAACAAGAATAGACATTGTAGAACACTGTAGATTAGTAATACATAATAACTAGAGCATGACAAATGTTCGAATGTTGTAATTTCGCTTTCAATTTACGTAAACTGTGAATTTTGAAAGGGAGATAAAGGAATTATCACGAGAGTAATTATCGAGAATATTGGACAATTACTTCAGTTTATATGCAAATAAATTTGTTTATAGTTTACATACAAGTTACAATAAGGTAGAACAAACGAACTTGAAATAGGATTTCAACATCTCTTCGGTGGACAATTAATAATAATAATATGCAGAATTTCTAGTGGAAGTAAATATCTGAATGGAGATAACCGACAAAAGAAATAAGAATTGTCCTCGATGCGTGTGCCTGGTGCCAACAGGCCAAGCCGCCTTTCACACGTCCCACACGAAAGACGAAGCTCGGTCTCTTTCAAAACAATTACGCATTCTTCACCGCCTGTTCTCCCACGTCTACATTATCGTCTTGCTGCAATGCTCTCCTGGGCTTGCCTACACCATTTTCAGAAAAGACCACGAGAAACCTGACATTTAGAACAGATCGTTTTTGATCGCTTATTTATAGCCGATTAATAATCTCTATGTAAACGTCGGAATTACTTGTGACAGCTGAACAATGTGACTAGTTATAAGAATATTGCAACAATGTTATAACTAAATAATAACAGTGTTACAGCAATGTTGTAACTAGTTAACAACAATGTTACAATAATGTTACAATAATGTTACAGGTAATTAACAACAATGTTACAATAATGTTACAGTAATGTTACAGCAATGTTGTAACTAGTTAACAACAATGTTACAATGATGTTACAATAATATTGCAATAATGTTACAGCAATGTTGTAATTAGTTAACAACAATGTTACAACTATGTTACAATAATGTTACAGCAATGTTGTAACTAGTTAACAACAATGTTACAATAATGTTACAATAATGTTACAGGTAATTAACAACAATGTTACGACAATGTTATAACTAGTTAACAATGTTGCAACAATGTAATGGCTGGTTAGAAATGTTACAATAATGTTACAATTAATTAACAACGATATTACAACAATATTATAAGTAGTTAAAAGTGTTGCAACGATGTTATAAAGTTGACAATGTTGCAACAATGTTATGGCTGGTTAAAAATGTTACAATAATGTTACAATTAATTAACAACGATATTACAACAATATTATAAGTAGTTAAAAGTGTTGCAACGATGTTATAAAGTTGACAATGTTGCAACGATGTTATAAAGTTGACAATGTTGCAACAATGTTATGGCTGGTTAACAACGTTACAATAACGTTACAATTAATTAACAACGATATTATAACAATACTATAAGTAGTTAATAGTATTGCAACGATGTTATAACAAGCTAACAATCTTGCAACAATGTTATGGCCGGTTAACAACGTTACAATAATGTTACAATTAATTAACAATAACATTACAACAATGCTATAAGTAGTTAATAGTATTGCAACGATGTTATAACAAGCTAACAATCTTGCAACAATGTTATGGCTGGTTAAAAATGTTACAATAATGTTACAATTAATTAACAAAAACGTTACAACAATATTGTAAGTAGTTGACAGCGTTGCAACGATGTTATAACTAGTTAACAATGTTTCAACAATGTTATGACTGGTTAACAATGTTACAACAATGTGGCAACAATGTTAGTGTTAATTGTATACTTGTACTTTTAACTGTAAATTTGTGTTTTTAATTATATACTTGCACTTTTAACTGTATATTTGTATTTTTAATTGTACACTTGCATTTTTAACTATATATTTGTGTTTTTAATTGTATATCTGCACTTTTAACTGTACATTTGTATTTTTAATTGTATACCTTTGTGATTCTAGGTGCTAACAAAAGATGTGGCTAACAGTTCATAGCACGGTCTACACTCTGGTTGATAGAATATTCTGTGAGTACAAAATTATACACAACAATATTATATTCCTTTATACAAAAAGAATGTCCGCATGCAATAAAGACAGGTTCAAGTACCCCGTGCGAAGAATCTCTTGAACACAATCACATTTTGAACTTGACTAATTACAACCGAGTTTGTCACTTTTGATACTGAAATTACGAATAATGAAAAATTATGAAATACTTTTAATTGCTCTTTTATTTGTATTACTATTTCTTTCAATTTACAAATCAACGCGTTGATTTTCCTGCTTGCAGCGCGGTAATTATTAAATTCGTTCGTACGAACATTTCCAATTAAATCTCGTATTTAACGACTAAATATACGAAAAAACAATCGGCGAATATTGAATAAGATCGATGTAACATTTTGTACGATTATATATCTTCCGACGTGTTATTCGTTCCTCGCACGATTCTACAATTTTAATCAACAAATCGACGCGTTAATTCTGGCGTCCGGATAACAATTTCGAAATATCGGACCTGAGAGAATAATAATTGCAATCAGAGGTTCATAATTAATTTTATATGGAGGCTCCATGTGTGTTAATGTTTCTTGAAAAAAAAAGTGAAAAGACTTTCTGATATGAAGACCTCTTTTTATATGAGATTATAAAAAGCACTGTATTGAAGATGTTGAATGATTTTTAAATAAATATTCATTGAAAATCAATTTTATATTGAAGTTATAATAATTTTAATTAAATTATATAAATTGATTAACACTGTCGGCGTATAATGCACACTTATTTTCAAATTGAAACCAAAGTCAAAATATAAATAAACAAATATAAAACAAAATATAAATACACATAGATTTTTTGCTTTGATAAAAATCAAGATTTTTGAGAATACCTTAACAAATTTTGTGAGTTAAAGTTTGAAACTTGTAAAACGGTCATTTAACTGTTTTGTTGTTTTAATGTTAGTTATATTACTAGTCTATTATATGTTATACATACAATATATAATATATAATATATGTATAATAATATACATACATTTAGTGTATTCTACGTGTATACAGTACTATACAAATATCCGTTAATAAATGTAATATTCACACGTGTACATATAACTCTATAGATTATACATATACATCATAGTTATAATACACTTGTAATTATTCAACGCAACACCTACTAACAAATGTAAGAACAGTATAATTATCGAAGTACGTAAATAACATACGTGTGCGAACATAACATGTGAATTTATGCAAAAAGTATATAGAATTAAATAAACATATTTATCAAACCGAATAAATACGCACATTTCAAATAAAAATAATATAAAATTCTTCGGGAGCGACTAAAACGAGACGCGGCGATGTCGATCGCATCGTTCGCATAATTAATAACGATTAATTAAGCCTATCTGGTTTCCCGGCCGGTATTTAAAGGTGCACGGGGATTTAATTGAAGTCCTGTATCGTATCTCGCGAAGACGCGGCAAGTCTGTCGGCAATTTAAATCGAATCGATACCAAATCGACCGCTACCGGTCACCATACGCAGCGTATCTCGATAACGGAAGTTCGATGTTTATCGTCGGAACATACGGTCCGATAAGGTCCGCATCGTCTTATTAATCATTGTTGAACCTGATAGCGATCCTGCGCCGTGAGGCGTGTTCAATTAGCCCCGCGTAAAAGACGACAATATTAATTAACGCGAAACGCGTATGCAAATGGCGGCGTTTCACTCGCGGACCTCGCTTTAAGAGTTTTACGCCGACAAGTTCGGTGAGCAGCGATAAAATTGCCGGCTAATCTCTAACGAATCGTTTATTTAGAATAATATTCCGGCAATTAATGGCCGAGTGATGCACTTTCATGCTATTACGAACCAGTTCCCTCGAATGAATTCATTTGATGTTCCGAGCCGTGTTTCATTGGCAATTTCGAGCCGTTAAAAAACGATAATGGAGCCTGTAACAGGTTAATACGCGGTTACAATAAGAGGAGCGTGTTATGGGGCTCATTTAGAAGCAACGATTTTATGTAAATCGATTTGGTGCACTTGTTTATTACCGAACAAGTGTATTCTGGGTACACTTCCGATCGAAAGTTTCGAGTGTACAAAAAATAGTTTTCTTCGCTAAATTATTAATATATTTTATCGAATTTTCTTTTTCATAGGCATTTTGAAATTTTTTATTATATTTTGTATTGTTCTTTTTGTTGTGGTCCAGATTCTATTCCATTATTCTTTTGTAATTTTTTTTTATGTGGTTTATAAGGTCTTCATACGGTGTCGGGACGGTTATTTGCAAGATGTTATTCAAAATATTTTAATACTGAAATTCATTTGAGGTTAAGTCACTCTTTGAGGTTAGGTCATATACTGTTTCACATTTTAGTGAGCAATGCAAAGAGTATTTTAACTATTTATTATTATTATTTATTTATTATTTAATGTATTTCTGAAAAACTTGACGTTTCATGGTAACTAATTAAAATGAATATTTTCATTTATTTATATAAAAAAAATTCTTTGCAGCTAGGGTTTCTATTTTCTTTAAAGTCTTCAAGAGTCAATTTTAGATCGAAATAAATTATGAAAATACTGTTCGAACTTATTTTCATTCAAGAAAATATTTGTTCCTGTATTTTTATGGACAAGTATATTTGTATATTGCACAATGTTTATTCTGTATACTGCCCAAGTTCATAATACGTAATAGTAATAAGTTCATACTACACGTATGGAAGATTATTTCTGTATATTACATTTGTAATGTAATTAGTTATAATGTGAATTATAACAAACAATATCTATGATATTATTTATAATTACAAATTTTATAAAATTTCATCAAATATAATGAAAGTGTATCATACGTCTTAAAAAGAGTGTTTGATAAAAACAAAGCAAAATGCTTGAAACTTTTGAGCGGGAGTGTATGTAAATAACAGTTAAATACGTAACAAGTTTATTATAGGCAAATTAAATCGAACGAATTATTAGGTTGTTTCATCTTAAGTGGCAGGTTTCAAAACATTGAAAGATTAACATGACTTTATGACAAAAATATATTGCAACATAATACTTACTCAAATCACATTGGGTTGAAGGTTAGAAGAAAATGGCGGTGTAAACACGTCGTCAATATTTTTATAGTACAATAATAGTTTGTTATTCGCTGCAGTAAGTGATTTGAGGCTTAGTATTGTTCACTGACGAATATACTGGTTTTGGTTGCTTGTATTTTATAGTAAGAGACTTTTGAATTTATTTTTATTTTGTTTTGATGTTGAAATTTTAAAATTTTGAAATCTCGAAATTTAGAAATTTAGAAATTGGAAAATGTAGAAATGTACAAGTGAAAAAAGGTAAAAATGTAAAAATGTGAAAATGTAAAAATGTAAAAATGTAAAAATGTAAAAATGTAAAAATGTAAAAATATATAAATGTAAAACTGTAGAAATGTGGAAGTCTAGGGATGTAGAAATACCTATACATAAAAGTAAAAATGTAATACTTTACAAATTTACATATTTAGAAATGCAGAAAACTGGTAATTTCGTACTTAGAGAATTTATACAAAAGTCATACAAAAATTTCATATATGAAAAGTTGAAAAATTGATTTTTCTAATAAACAGCGCTAATCACAGACTGTGAATTGATTGATTATGACAGTAAACGACTAACCAGTTCTTAATTAAGAAAATTGATAACATGGTTAGGTAGTGACTTTCACCAAACTACAATTTTCAAATATTATTACCAAATCACGTAATATTTTCTACTCTTTGACGTTTATCATTTGATAAAGTTTAGTGATATACTGAACAATTTAGTAATTTGGGGACGCAGCAAGTTAGGGACGTGGCGATTTGGGGATGTAGAAATTTGGGGGCGTAGCGATTTGGGGACGTAGCAATTTGGGGACGTATCGATTTGGGGATGTAGGAATTTGGGGACGTAGCAATTTGGGGACGTAGCGATTTGGGGATGTAGTGAGGTGGGGACGCAACGATTTAGGGATGTAGAAATTTGGGGACGTAGCGATTTGGAAATGTAGTGAGATGGGGACGTAGGAATTTTGGGACGTAGCGATTTGGGAATGTAGGAATTTGGGGATGTAGCGATTTGGGGACGTATCAATTTGGGGATCTAGTGAGATGGGCACGCAACGATTTGGGGATGTAGAAATTTGGGGGCGTAGCGATTTGGGGACGTAGCAATTTGGGGACGTATCGATTTGGGGATGTAGGAATTTGGGGACGTAGCAATTTGGGGACGTAGCGATTTGGGGATGTAGTGAGGTGGGGACGCAACGATTTAGGGATGTAGAAATTTGGGGACGTAGCGATTTGGAAATGTAGTGAGATGGGGACGTAGGAATTTTGGGACGTAGCGATTTGGGAATGTAGGAATTTGGGGATGTAGCGATTTGGGGACGTATCAATTTGGGGATCTAGTGAGATGGGCACGCAACGATTTGGGGATGTAGAAATTTGGGGGCGTAGCGATTTGGGGACGTAGCAATTTGGGGACGTATCGATTTGGGGATGTAGGAATTTGGGGACGTAGCAATTTGGGGACGTAGCGATTTGAGGACTTATCGATTTGGGGATGTAGGAATTTGGGGACGTAGCAATTTGGGGACGTAGCGATTTGGGGACGTAGCAATTTGGGGACGTATCGATTTGGGGATGTAGGAATTTGGGGACGTAGCAATTTGAGGACGTGGGAATTTGGGGACGTAGCAAGTTGGGGACGTAGCGATTTGAGAACGTATCGATTTGAGGATGTAGGAATTTGGGGACGTAGCAATTTGGGGATGTAGGAATTTGGGGACGTAGCAATTTGGGGACGTAGCAATTTGGGGAGGTATCGATTTGGGGATGTAGGAATTTGGGGACGTAGTAATTTGAGGTCGTAGCAATTTGGGGATGTAGTGAGTTGGGGACGTAGCGATTTGTGGATGTAGGAAATTGGGGACGTAGCGATTTGGGGCTGCAGCAATTTGAGTATCCAAAAAATTGAGAATATGGGAATTTGGGAATGTAGGGATTCGAAAATGTAGAGATTTGGGAATAGTATAGATTTCCATATATGCTCTTCTAGTCACCTGGGTCACTCTTCACGCGCCAACTGTTGGGTTGACATCAATAAACGTTATGATAGGATTGTTCAGAAAAGCGATTAGTATTTCTGAACCTAGATTCGTGTCCCTAATTATGAGTTTTTAACGAGCATGCATGAGAATTGTTTGATGCATAAATTACAGCTCTTATGACGGTGTATTTTTAAACAATAGATAATGATGGTAACCAATGCTAATATACGAGAATTATCTTTTTAAGTGTTCGTTAAATACAATATAATTGAAAAATTCAGAAGACTTCCAATAAGAATAAAGTGCAGTATTTAATTCTAACACACGTTCATTTTAATAATCTTTCAATGGAAATTAACAATTAATCATTTTGTTTGCTTATTATTTACATTATTATCCGCGTACTGTTGTAACTGATCTATTCATAAAGCAAATTTGACTTCAATACACAATTACTTTCTCACTAGACATTACTTTAAACAGTTATTTATAAATAATCAAATGATATTAAAACTGTAAAATTGTGAAAGTGCATTAAATATACGGGAATTATAGAAATATTTTATGGAAATTACACATAATTAATATCTTTTCAAGTTTTCTCTCTGCAGTTTTCATATCTCTTGCTTAGAATTAATAACTGTTGGGTTATTCATTGAATATTAAATACTAAATATTGTAATTCAATGAATAACTCTTGGATTATTCGTCGAACGAGTGCTATTGCTACAAAATGGCTACCTTTTGTGTTAAACACTTCTACAATGAAAAAATAGAGATATCATTTTATTCTTTATAACATTTGTGTATTTGAATATTTAACATTTTGCACATAATGTTGTACGCATTCTACAATTTATTTGTTCAAATTTCTCGAAATATCGATAACTTAGTTTTGTAATATTTTTATTTTCAATTCTTGTCGTAAAGTATTTTCAGCAGTGTCTATTGCATTATTTAGTATATCTATTCATTCCCTTACAAATTTTATTTGACATTTGCTTAAACTATCTAAATCTTCCTTTTCCGAATTCCCAAATTCATAAATTTTTTAATTTCCACATTCCTACACATGAAAATTCTCACATACCATTTCTACATTTCTAAATTCTCAATTTTCCGAACCCAAATATTCCTAGATTTCTAAATTCCCAAATTCATCAATTTTTAAATTTCCACATTCCTACACATGCAAATTCTCACATATCATTTCTACATTTCTAAATTCTCAATTTTCCGAACTCAAATATTCCTAGACTTCTAAATTCCCAAATTCATCAATTTTTAAATTTCCACATTCCTACACATGCAAATTCTCATATATCATTTCTACATTTCTAAATTCTCAATTTTCCGAACTCAAATATTCCTAGACTTCTAAATTCCCAAATTCACCAATTTTTAAATTTCCACATTCCCACTAAAGTTTTTCAAATAAGATTTTCTCTCGACTGTAATGAAAATGTTGTTCGTAATTGATTTTCGCGTATTCGTCGTTCGAACGGATACGTATCGTTCGAATTGTATGTTTACTTTCACTAAGCGGACGGTTATTTTCGCAATAGCTGTGTGGGAAGTAATTACTAAGTATACATTACGGTTGGGTGCACGACGAAAACAGCGGTTTCGGTATAAATCTCGCAGTAAATACTATTGAGTTAGCGGTAATTGTGGCTTGGGGAAGCATAATACCAGTCCTTACACCCTGCATGAAATAATTGTTATGACCAGCAGTCTGTACTTTTGCGGTAGACAGTCTTCCGAACTTGTAATTCAGAAAGGAAGGACACGAATTATCTACAACAACTGATTTCTGATTATTGCCACTTAACGTCAGTACACGTGCTTTCATACGAATTTAGTTATTTGGACGTCAACTTTAGTACCGATCGAAAGAATTCTATTTAACTACTTAACCTACAATTTTTTCTGCAGTTCGGAGCTACCTAATTACTGCAGTGTAAATAAAGGACGTCGAAATGTTAGATATATTTTGGACATAGCGACAATTATACAAATTAATATCAGAACTCGATCCTTTTGCAAATACGATTTAGGTTTGTCACATTTGAACGTACGTCACGAGTCTGGCTCGATGTTATAAGGGGTTAAACGAAGAATACCGAGCCTGAATGAAACTAAGAGAATTTAGCGGAATTCAAGAAAAAAGTCAATATGTAGAAAAAGAAAAAGAAAGTGTAAGAAATACTATTGAATCATCATTTGACTTCTAATATGACCTATTAACAATTTTGTCAAATTACTCCAAATTTTAAATTCCAAAAAACTTGTGACTTTCGCATATTAAACAGTTGTTGATTCAACAAAATGTGGTGGTGTTATTAATTCAGCAATATATGGCAAATATTATTAATTCGATAAAATAGATCACATTTCTCTTTAGTGTACCTAAGTCACAGGAGTCCATGTTTGATATTTCTGATAAAAACATAAGAGCTCTTACAAATTTTCTGTATGAAAATTAGTTAAATAGAAAATAAGTAAAAATGGTTAGACTCTCAAGTACAGAAATGTAGTGCAATATGATAATATGAAGAGATTGCGAAAAATATACAAAATAAAGTGACTGAGAAAAATGTACAAAATAAAGTGACATCAAAAACTATACATGAAGCAACCGTAAAGAAAGCAGAATACCTTTTTCAGCCATACAAAAACATCGAACTTTCTACATTAACCCCTAAACCTACAATTTTCTAGGTAGTCAGACGCAAATTATTGTTACAATGAGAAGACTAAAAAAAGTTAAAAAGTTAAGACTTGTATTCAATGATCCTTTGTGAAGATAATTAGAAGTGAACCCAAAATTGCGATACGAGTCGCTTATCAGGTATGAAATGTGCGTCACGAGTGTGACATTGTAGGACAAAGGGTTAAAGTCGATGTCAGTCCTCGAAAAGAACCTGTAGAATTTCATAAAAAAAAAGAAGCCGCAAGGAGTTTCTTAAAAACAAAAGGAAACTCTCATTAGCATCAAACATAAATCGTCCTCCGTGACACGAGCGTTGTTCTACTTCTCACGTGTCACAATTAGGCCCGTTATCATCGGCAGCGATCAGCCTATTAGGTACCGGTTACATGGAAAACTACCGATAGCCAATAAATAGCGAGCCCAGTCGCATACAATCGTGTTTCCCTTTGCTATTTCCCACGTGTTTCCCCGGCTTTCCTTCACCCAGTGCCGTAGGATGGAATTCCACCAGCCCGTATCATGCCGTTCGTTTATCCCACTCACGATCGGCCTACACGCGGCTAGAATGCGCTGAAATAATATGATTATGCTAATGAGACAGGACACGGTGGCCAAGAGGCAGGGAGGGGAACGAATTCCGTTGAATTATTCCCGAGTAGCGGCGGGGCTGGCAATAATTAAACGGTTGCGATACATTCGTCTTGATCGGCTACGAAAGACGTCGCGTAACTCTTATTGTTACCGGCAACATCGACACCTTCTTCTCGCCGGACACTGTGGCAGGGGGACTATAATTTACGGGACGATTCGTAATGTACTTGTAATGTACCACTCGTTATAAGAGGAAAACACGAGGCGATAATGCAACACGGAATGAAGCTGTAAAGCTGGATCGGAGGTCAACGCGAAAAATTCAGGCCAACCTATCGGTGTCCTTGAGGCACTCCTAGTTTCCTCTATGGGAAGAACAGTATCGATCCCGATGAAACTTCGATCGCTTTGAATGTCACGGAAAAGGCGGAGTGTTTCTTTCGTGCGGGTATTTCTTGGTCTGCGACGGGAATTTTAAGATGGCGTTCCCATTTTGAGGCTAGGACAAGGTGAATGTTGAATTTTCATTTCAAATTCAATGAGCAAAAATAAATGTTTGTATCGGAAAGTCGATAATCGAATTCGTGCGTCGATCAATTACTTATGTGATACCGCTTGATTTTGATCAGACATTCGTATGTTATAAAAAAATAAAATCTATATATTTGTTCGTTCTTGTTTTCTGGTCTATATAATTTTCACACGTATAAAATACGTATCGTATTAAAGAGGTCCTTCCAAGTCGTTTTTCAATATAATAAATTCATTTAGCTGTTTTAAAAGTTATTGTGTTTTAGTTTTATTTAAATATTATTATCTCCCATATTCCATTAGTGAATATACACGATTTATAAGTCTTACTTGTTTATTATTGAAAAGTTCTTTATCGATCGAGAAGTAATTATAAATAATTAGTAAGAATAACAATGTGAACAGTGGTTGACATAATTGTTACATTCGAACAAAGAGTACATATTTTATTAATTTAACTGAATTTTAAGATGGCGATTTGAGGTTAGGACAAGGTGAATATACACGATTTATAAGTCTTACTTGTTCGACTGAAAAGTTCTTTATCGATTGAGCATTATTAATAAATAGTAAGGATAACAATGTGAACAGTGGTTGACATAATTGTTACATTTTAACAAAACGTACATATTTTATTAATTTAACTGAATTTTAAGATGGCGTTCCCATGTTGAAGTTAGGACAAGGTGAATTTACACGAATAAGTCTTACTTGTTTATTATCCAAAAGTTCTTTATCGATCGAGAAGTAATTATAAATAATTAGTAAGTAGAACAATGTGAACAGTGGTTGACATAATTGTTACATTCGAACAAAGAGTACATATTTTATTAATTTAACTGAATTTTAAGATGGCGATTTGAGGTTAGGACAAGATGAATATACACGAATAAGTCTTACTTGTTTGTTAACTGAAAAATTGTTTATTGTTGATCGAGAAATAATTATTAATAAATAGTAAGGATAACAGTGATTTGTGAATAATTTTTGAATTTGCACATAACGGGATTTTAGCTGTCGGGTATTTAGCCACCGGGAGTTTAGCTGTCGAGATTTTAGGGTGGACCCGAAATAAGCAATACCGATGTTGATTTATTTATCCTATATTACACAGTATAAATGATCCAAATATTGTCACTTTAATCAAATTCAGAGTTCTCTAATTTAATTCTAGTAATTTAAGCGATCTTGACATGTGAGATTTGTCATGTCAGATATATCGAAGGGTTAATAAAGACAGGATAAATAGTGGAGCAAGCAGAAGGAATCCTGGTTCACCAATTGCTATGTTCCGGACATGAATTATGTTAAATCGTCGACAACCAGGTGTATCGAGAAGGCACGCATCCGCTTCCACATGTGGTTGCATCATCGACGCACATACGCGTAAATATGGATCATGCTATATCACGAATAACGATATGCTCGCAATTAATTTGTCTGCTCGTGCAATTAGGAAACATACAATGTTGCACGAAATCGATTTCTCCGAAGGGGAGATATTAATTACCGGCGAGAAATGGTGTATGATAAAAAAGTGGAACAAATTGGCGATTCCGTATCGCATGTAATGTACTTTTATGGTCTTTGTGTAATAATTATGTATATAATTCGGTGTTTGCATGTGCTTTTTTTTTTTAAGAGATACACCTGACGCGAAGTCGAAACTGTAAGCATATGTGCTACTTTCGTTTTTATTTAAATTTTAATTTGTATTTTACTGAGTAATCGTGCGACTGCGAAAAGTGAACCTTCTGTTATATTTCTTTTGCATAAAGGAGCACACCTGTAAATAAATAAAAAATGAAAATAAAAAATTTTCAAAACTACCAAATGCCCCAAAGTCTTCAAATAAACCAAATACAAATTCTCTAACTCCTTACTAAATTTGCAGATTTCCAATTCCTCAAATCCCTAAATCTCCAACACTTTAAATCCCCAAATCTCAAAATCCCAAAATCCTCAAATCCCTAAATCTCCAACACCTCAAATCCTCAAATCTCCAAATCCTAAAATCCTGAAATTATCAAATTTCCAACTCCTCAAATCCCCAAATCTCCAACACCTCAAATCCCCAAATCTCCAAATCCCAAAATTCTCAAATATCCAATTCGTCAAATCCCCAAATCTTGAAATCCCAAAATCCTCAAATCCCCAAATCTCCAAATCCCTAAACCTCCAACACCTCAAATCCCCAAATCTCTAAATCCTAAAATCCTGAAATTTCCAAATTTCCAACTTCTTAAATCCCCAAATCTCCAAATCCCAAAATCCTCAAATCCCTAAATCTCCGACACCTCAAATCCCCAAATCTCCAAATCCCAAAATCCTCAAATCCCTAAACCTCCAACACTTCAAATCCCCAAATCTCCAAATCCTGAAATCCTGAAATTTCCAAATTTCCAACTCCTCAAACCTCACATCACCAAATTATTGAAACACTTCAATACCACCTGGCAACAACTTCCTCCAAAACAAACTTCAAAGGCTCCAAAAATCCGGAAAAAATGTAATCATAAAATACCGAGAAAATTATTCGTGTCTGCATGATAAGTCGGCGCAGATTTCCGCGGATCCTGGTCTCCGACGTCTTGACATTTATTTCACTTGTCTCTCGAATCAGCCACGAGGATCTTCACGATCTTTCGTTGGTACATAAATCAACGAGGGAATAGCAACGATCGTTCCGTCGTATGGCGACCTTTCGTTCGAGTACGACGCTCGTTTGCAGAATTTATTGTCTTACGTCGCACCGGGTCGTGTTTATTAAACCAGAGATCGATTTTTCCTAGACGATAGCTTCGTGACGGCACTTCGATTGTCGATTGGTCTGGGTTGCTTTAATCGCACAATTAGGGCCCGATTCTCGAGTTCCGACTTCGCTCGAATTGCTTTTCGCTTGCATCTATGATGCTCTATTAAAATTCCAATATTCCTGGATGGATGTTCTATTGCGGCGGAAAGGTGTGAGGTTAAACGATCAGCAGACGATAAGGCTAATGAGCTGTAACGATCCTTTCTCCGCTTTAGTCGAGGCTAACCTTTATCCGTCCACACTTTTTAGAGCTCTCGTTGATCTTTTGGGATCTGTAGCCTCCTCTGTTTATCGTTATCCAATTTTTAACACGAGACCAAGGTTTGTTCTTGGACCAAGGTCGATTTTGGAAACTTATAAATTGGAGATCTAGGGACTTTACACGGGATACCAAGGTTGAATCTTGGTTTTAGGGACTTTAGGATTTAGGGAGTTTATATGAGAGATACCAAGGTTGGGTATTGGTTTATTTCCAAATTGCATCTAGGTACTTGGGGATAGATTTTGGAAACTTGGAAATTGGAGATCTAGGGACTTTACACGGGATACCAAGGTTGAATCTTGGTTTTAGGGACTTTAGGATTTAGAGAGTTTATATGAGAGATACCAAGGTTGGGTATTGGTTTATCTCCAAATTGCATCTAGGTACTTGGGGATAGATTTTGGAAACTTGGCAATTGGAGATCTAGGGACTTTACACGGGATACCAAGGTTGAATCTTGGTTTTAGGGACTTTAGGATTTAGGGAGTTTATATGAGAGATACCAAGGTTGGGTATTGGTTTATTTCCAAATTGCATCTAGGTACTTAGGGGTAGATTTTGGAACCTTGGAATATGGGGATCTAGGGACTTTACATGAAAGATACCAAGGTTGGGTATTTGTTTATCTCCAAATTGCATCTAGGTACTTAGGGGTAGATTTTGGAACGTTGGAATTTGTGAAACTAGGGACTTTACACGAGAGATACCAAGGTTGGTTATTGGTTTATCTCCAAATTGCATCTAGGTACTTGGGAATAGATTTTGGAACGTTGGAATTTGGGGATCTAGGGACTTTACATGGGAGATACCAAGGTTGGTTATTGGTTTATCTCCAAATTGCATCTAGGTACTTGGGAATAGATTTTGGAACGTTGGAATTTGGGGATCTAGGGACTTTACATGGGAGATACCAAGGTTGGGTATTGGTTTATCTCCAAATTGCATCTAGGTACTTGGGAATAGATTTTGGAACGTTGGAATATGGGGATCTAGGGACTTTACATGAAAGATACCAAGGTTGGGTATTTGATTATCTCCAAATTGCATCTAGGTATTTTAGAACTAGGGAGTTTAGAGGTTTTCATATTAGGAAATCCAGGGATTTGAGTATCTAGGAATTTGGTACGTCCACAATTACAAGTCTTGATTTTTGTGAAGTTTGGAACGTGAGGACCTTAAGATTTGGAAAGTAAAGGATATGGAAATCCAGGGATTTATAAATCTAGGAATTTGGCACGTCAGTAATTAGAAATCTTGAGTTTTGTAGAATTTGGAACATGAAGACCTTGAGATTTAGAAAATTAGTAACATGTCAATTCAGGGATTCGAGGATCTAAAAATTTAGAGATCAGATATCCATGAATTTGGGATCTACGAGTTTGAGTACCTCAGATTGAGAATCTAGGGATTTAACTCTCTAATAATTGGGGAGGTTGGAATTTGAAAATCTGAGGATATTGTAATCTAGGGAATATGGGAACCTAGGGAATCTAAGGAGTGGAGACAAACATGTGTTCTACCTCATTAGTTAACATTGCAGCAATAATTAGTTAGCTCCGGCCGACGCACTGCTGAGAAAATCATAGGTAAGGGGTTAATTGCGTCAACACGTCGATACCGTTCATAAAGTTCTGATTCAGTACATAAAAATGACGAGTGTTTAAATGAAAAAATACACGAATGCATCGACATAATTTTATTGAAACTTGACAATCAACTTCCCGTTATCGGCGAAACACGATAATGGCGTCACAACACCTCGATATCTTCGATGAAATTACCACCACCAGCTGAGAAATGATTACGTCACAAAAAAGGAGTTCGTATGCTTTTCAATAATACAGCAGCGGCTAAAATATGAAATTACAGACGTTCCTAAAAGTAGAAAAATAAATGAATAACGATATCTAAACTAACTAACACAATTCCTTACTTCCACAAAAATTTCTAAATAATTTCTGTAATATAAAATAAGAAATCTGAGACATACTCATATATCTCCCAGATAAACCTAACTTCTCCCAATTGTACGATGACCGCGGTGAAAAAGGACGAGCACGATTTGCCCGGAGTCCGAGAATCCATAGATGGGCGTGTATGATATTATCTGACACGTGACGGGCTTTCACGTGTTTTCTTGCCTTCGATCAGCTCGCTAATTTCCCACATGCGTGGGACTCATTGATGGACAATTACATTCCACCACCCACGTGGGCGTTATTGTTGTGTCATTACCATTATCGTCGTGTTACTGTAAAACAGTAGGTATCGGGCTTCGAGAAAACTTATTTCTCGAGAGAACTTACTTAGAACATGAGTAATTTCGTGGCTTCCAGATGTGCTGTACAGCGAAGAATAAATACGAATTTTATAGGGAAAATATGGTGAGGAAAGTCCCACTTGTTGAATTTTACGAATATTTGAGGATTTGGAGATTCAGAATTGTAGGAGTAATCTGGGAATTTGGTGGGATATTTGGAGATTTGGGGACGCAGGAATTTTGGGGGTCAGAGATTTCAAGATAAAGAAGTTTGGAAACAGATATTTTGGGATATTGAAATTTGGGGATCTGACGATCTAGAAAACGTTTAAGAATTTGTGGATTTAGAGATTAGGGGATTTCAAAATTTGGGAGTGCAGGAGTTCGAGGACATGTTTGGAGGTCTAAGAATATATTATAATATCTAGGTATTTGGGTGCCATGAAATTTGGGGATCAAGGGGACTTTGAAATTTGGGATCATAATAGTTTGAAAACATAGGTATTTTGAGATATTGAAATTTGGGGATCGTACGATCTAGGAAAAGTTTAGGAATTTGTGGATGTAGAGATTAGGGGATTTCAAAATTTGGGAGTGCAGGAGTTCGAGGACATGTTTGGAGGTCTAGGAATATATTATAGTATCTAGGTATTTGGGTGCCATGAAATTTGGGGATCAAGGGGACTTTGAAATTTGGGATCATAATAGTTTGAAAACATAGGTATTTTGAGATATTGAAATTTGGGGATCTGACGATCTAGAAAAAGTTTAGGAATTTGTGGATGTAGAGATTAGGGGATTTCAAAACTTGGGAGTGCAGGAGTTTGAGGACATAAATGTTTGGGGGTCTAGGAATATAGGATCTAGGTATTTGGGTGCCATGAAATTTGGGGATCAAGGGGACTTTGAAATTGGAGAACATAATAGTTTGAAAACACAGGTATTTTGAGATATTGAAATTTGGGGATCGTACGATCTAGGAAAAGTTTAGGAATTTGTGGATCTAGAGATTAGGGGATTTGGGAGTGCAGGAGTTTGAGGACATAAATGTTTGGGGGTCTAGGTATGTAGGATCTAGGTATTTGGGTGGTATGAAATTTGGGGATCAAGGGGACTTTGAAATTTGGGATCATAATAGTTTGAATACATAGGTATTTGGCGATCTAGGAATATATGTAGAAACCTAGGTATTAGGAGGTCAAGGTATTTGAGGATCTAGGAATTTGTGAAAATACAGGAACGATGAATTTCAGTATTTGGGGAATTAGGAAATTAGGGATTTGAGGGTCTAGAAATTTGGGATCTAGGAATTTGGAAATTGAAGAATTTGGATGTTTAGAGATCTAGACAACAAATTAAAAATTTGGGTTTCGAATTTTGGAACGTAGAAGATTTGTAATAGAAATTTAGAAATTCAAAAACTTAGAAATGTAGAAATGTAGAAATTTAGAAATTTAGAAATTTAGGTGTTTCGAAATTTAGGAATTTGGGAATTTGGAAATTTAGGAATTTGGAAATTTAGGAATTCGGAAATTTAGGAATTTGAGAAATTAGGAATTTGAAACTTCAGGAATTTGGATACTTGAGAATTTGAAAATTTAGGAATTTGGGAATTTGGGAATTTGAGAAATTAGGAATTTGAAAATTTAGGAATTTGGAAAGTAGGTATTTGAAAATTAGGAGTTTGGGAATTTGAAAATTTGGAAATTTAGAAATTTAGAAATATAAGAATTTGGAAATTAAGGAATTTGGGAATTTAGGTATTTGAGAAATTAGGAATTTGAAAATTTAGGAATTTGGAAAGTAGGTATTTGAAAATTTAGGAATTTGGAAATTTAGGAATTCGGGAATTTAGGAATTTGAGAAATTAGGAATTTGGAGATTTGGGAATTTGGAAAGTAGGTATTTGAAAATTTAGGAATTGGAGAAATTAGGAATTTGGGAATTTAGGAATTTGGAAATTTAGGTAGTTGAAAATTTAGGAATTTGGATGCTTGAGAATTTGAAAATTTAGGAATTTGGGAATAAGGAAATTTGAGAAATTAGGAATTTGAAAATTTAGGAATTCAGAAATATAAGAATTTGGAAATTTAGAAATTTGGGAATTTAGGAATTTGAGAAATTAGGAATTTGGAGATTTGGGAATTTGGAAAGTAGGTATTTGAAAATGTAGGAATTGGAGAAATTAGGAATTTGGGAATTTCCAAATTTTGAAATTTCGGAATTTGGAAATTTAGAAATTTAGAAATTTACACAATTTCCTAGATTCCCAGACTGATTGAACATATATATTTTCATTTATTTACTATTTGCAATAAATTAAAAATATATTTGTCATATACTCTGCACTGTTGCAATTTTCTTGATATCCCCTCTATTTTGCAAATTAGAGTTGGCAGGTAAAAGAAATTAAGAAGTGAATGTTTTAAACAATACACAAATTTCGCCACAAATATATGCTCGTGTACAGCCTTCAAAATCCCCGTAGTCTATTTACGTTACGCAGTGCATAGAAACAGCCAATTACACAGTGAGTGTATAAACATGTCTAAAACCTTCTAATAATATCTTTTTCAAGAGTCCTGGCAGACAGGGACGTAAAAACGTGTAAGGAACGAGGTTGTAGATTTCAGAATAATTTTGAAACGTTCGAACGGGAACATAATAAATTGTATAAGGTCGATACGGCAACGTGTAGCCGGTTATCGGCGCAAGAAATAAAGAGCGAATCGAAGCTCAAAAATATCCGACGTATGCCACGAACGTATCCAGATGATTGGCTCGTATTCGAGCAACGTGTTTGCACACCCTCAATTTAATGCTCAGTCTAAATTGTCAGCCAAGCGTGGAATTTGCTTGACATACGGCAGAGAAGTGGCACCAGCACGGGCTAGTACGTCCTTGGAGCGAAAATCTCGTTCCCCAAGTTGCCGATACGTTTGGCCAAGCGATTAATGTAAATGCTCGAACGCAGTCGGACGAATGCCGTTTTATGAATCGACAGAAAACTGACGGTGTCTCTCTAATGAGCGCTGGAAAAACATACGCGTCGCTCTAACGATTTCAATGCTCGATCGGAATATCTCGAGCCGTTTCATAAGCGGTGCTGCAACCGGAAAGGCAGGATACTGTTTTTCACCGTGGAAAATTTGAATATTAATGTTGGAGATCTTATTTAAATTTTGATGCTTGGATGCGAGGAGTTTGACGTGAAATTACTGGAACGAAATATAGACTAGCTGATGTGTACGATAAATTGGTCGTGTTTTATATCTGTTTATTTGCGGGGATGGTTGTTTATGTGAAAGGAAATGTAACGTCGAGTAAGAAGATTAAATATGACCTATAGTTTTACAGTAATAGATTTTCCAATTTGCGGATTTAAGAAATTTATCGACTTACCACTTCAGGAATTTAGATATCTACGAGCTCACAATTAAAGATTTTATGAATTTATGAATTTACGAATTTACGAATATTCATTTCAAAAAACCTACGAATCTACAAATTTACCAATTCACAAATCCACAAATCTACAAATCAACAATTCTACAATTTTACAAATCTACAAATCTACCAGTCTAACAATCTACCAATCTACTAATCTGCCAATTTACCAATCTACAAATATATGAATCTACAAATCTACCAATCTACAATTATATCAATCTACGAATATACCAATCTACAAATTTACCAATGTACAAATCTACCAGTCTACCAATCTACAAATCTACAAATCTACAAATCTACCAATCTATAAATCTACAAATCTACAAATCTATCATTCTACAAATCTGCCAATCTAGAAATCCATGATTTTGCAATTTTACAATTCTATGATTCTATAGTTCTTCGATTCTACAATTCTACAATTCTACGATTCTACGATTCTACGATTCTACGATTCTACGATTCTACGATTCTACGATTCTACAAGTCTACAAACGTACAAGTCCACAAATCTACAAGTCTACAAGTCCACAAATCTACAAGACTATAAATCTATAATACTTCTAACATGCAGTGCTACAAGTCTACAATACTGCAAATGCATAGGTCTACAAGTCTATAAATTTACAATTCTATAAATTCATAAATCGAGTAATTTACAAATTCATACAATTACAAATCTACAATTCCACAAGAACACAAATCTACAGGTTCAGAAATCTACAAATTTGCAATTCCACATATCTATAAATCCACAGATCTACAATTCTATACATTCACAATTCTACAAATTTGCAATTCCACAAATTGACAATTCCAAAAGTTCACAATTCTACAAATTCATATTTCTACCAATTTACAATTTTACAGATTCACAATTCTACAAGTTAACTGTACACAAATCCACATATACAAATACACAAATCAGCAAATCTACACATCCATAAATCCAGAAATAAACAGATCTACACTACAAATAGCTCAACAAATCTACGTTACAAAGTTACAAATCTACAAATCTCCATATCTAAAAATTAAGACAAACATTCCAATTTCCGTAAGTTACTGCATACATGAAAGTAACACATTCAAGACAACTTTCAAAAGTAAATTCATTCCTCAACGACATAGTAGGACGTTAAATCACCTTCAGATTAGAGGTTGAATCTTTCGATAATTTTAATTCAATTTCCCGGTTTAACAAGTGTGTAAGCGACATATCAGATGATAAAAGAACACAGATGAATGGAAAAGTGAACTGGTAGCACTTCATCGTTGATGTAACTCGACACCATGCCGATTTCAAACGAAGCCACCTGAACAGATTTATGGGACTTCCCTTCGCTCGCTATCTATTCCTTTTAATTGCAACGCTCGTAAATGCTAACGTAAATTAACGCAGAAAGCAGTTCCACGAATTATTAGCCGTGTATTGCAGAGGTTTAATTGCGATAGGAAGAACATCGCACGATAAAAACTTGCCGTCTGAATTCAAAGAAGGGAATTTTTCTGGACCGATTTATCTTTCTCGACGACGGCCATGATTCTCTTTCGCTCATAAAATTTGTGTTATTGCATATACATATAACGTATACGTACACGCAATGTATACATATTTTGCATTTATACACAGATAAAAGAATGAATTGCTATTTTTGTTTAATATATTTTAAGTTGGCAGCGAGTACTGTGTGCGATCCTGATTTTAATTCTTGAAGAGCGGATTGTTTTTATATTTATTACATTTTGTAGTTATGGGTGGATTCATTGGGGAACGAAGAGATCGTGGGCACTGAGGTGCATGATGTATGCAGGGATGTATTGTGGGAATGTAGAAAATAGCGAAGTTATTGAAATATTGAATATTGGAGATTTGGATGTTTGGAAATTTCGAAATGTAGGTATTTGAAAATTTAGGAATTTCGATATTTGAGAATTTAGAAATTTAGGAATTTGGGAAATTAGGAGTTTGGAAATTTAGGAATTTGAAAATTCAGGAATTTGGGAATTTAGGAATTAGAAATTTAGGAATTTGGAAATTTAGAAATTTGTCAATTTAGGAATTTAGAAATATAAGAATTTGGAAATTTAGGAATTTGGAAATTTAGGAATCCAGGAATTTAGAAACTTAGAAATCTAGAAATTCTAAAAATTAGAAAAGTTAATGTTGGGAATAAAAATTTAGAAATCTAATGCTAGCAAAAGTTAGAAATCTAGGAAATTGATAGGCTTATAATAATATAAAGGTGCAAAAATAGAAACTATTTCTAATTATCAATCACGTCAGCCAACATACTTTCGTAATTTTATACAAATTTACAATTCTTTCGATTTAAATATTTTCTTCTATCAACGTCGTGGTAGGTACATTGTAATTCAATTTATAACTAACTATTCAACAGGCATTCATTAGCGAAGTATTTTATTATCCTCCTATAATAAAGAATGCAGTGTAATAATAATTAATTGTGAGGAAAGAATGCGAAGAAATATCGTAGTATTCGCGTGTAAATATCAATCGACAAAATTTAATTGAACGTAGCAAGTTTCAGAAACATAGTATGAATACCAGTAATAGACATCGTGGTTTTCAATCACGACGATATGGCTTTTAGAAACTTTCTAGTAATTAAAACTGGAATGTTTTCATTCATGGTATTCATTTTGCTGAATCCAACCTTTTTTTCGAATTACGATTTAAGAAGTGACACAGAAAATTTCTATGCAACCTCTTCGTACACAGGGGGTCATGTGTCACAATATAAACTTTCTTTTATTTATTTTTATATTCTAAATTCTTTTCGTATAAATTCGTTTCTATATTCTACTTTCGTTCCAAAACTTGGACGTATAGTAAAATCGATTTATCCCTGAACTATATAGTATAAAGAAATTTTGGAATAACGTAAACATAACCTCACAAGCGTCAAGAGTCTCAAGCTCTAACGTGAACAAAATAATTCGTCAAAATGGCGGAAATATATTATCCGCATGTAAAGATAAAATCAAAGATTTTTATTATACATACTTTAAAAATACAGTATTGCATTAACTATTACAATTTTCTATATATCACTTTCTTTAAATTAAATAATCTTCAAGTTAATTTTCCATTAGATTCAAATATTTTTCGTTCACGCCCTAAAGTTTGCTCTCACCAAAAAGTTAGGGTATAATGCAGAAAAGATCCTCTCAAAGTTTGAGTACAAAAATTTGAGTTTGACCCATCGTAATTTGTACAACTGATTAGATACATTACATTAATACATTAGCATATTGCACCTTGATATCTGACGTGTATGAAACTTGCTCACGGCCCTTAATCACTCATCACACAATTTATTATCACGATAGTAATTGCTATGTATATATCGTTATCAACGTATTTAGTAATAATTTTGACCTAAGACAATTTTCCATATATGACATAATTATAGTGATAAAAGTGAAATTTCGTACGTGGTCCTAATGGCCGGGGACTGTAGAATTTTCTGTAACTTCGTTTATCTTCTTGTCCGACATTTTTAGTTAACGTAATCGTACGCGAGACCCCGTTATACAAACTAACCGTTTGAATTATAATACCGTGTCATACTCTTGACGCACATTATAGTTCAGTTACAACAAATGTTAGCAGCTCGATTAAGTCTGAAGTTTAATACCAATAATTTGCATAATCAAAGATCTTTAAATCCAAAAAGATTTCATCTTTCTTATTTGTCTTAACATTGTAGTAATAATTGGCTCTGACTGATGCAACTGTCGAATCGTATGTCAACTATTTGCACTATTTTGATGAATCTGACTAGTGACGCATTCGTGATACGCTTATGACGCACTCGCGATACGCTCGTGACGTACTGGTGACGCACTGGTGATACGCTCGTGACGCACTCGTGACGCACTCGTGATATCCTCGTGACGCACTCGTGATACGCTCGTGACGCACTCGTGACGCACTCGAGATACGCTCATGACGCACTCGTGACGCACTCGAGATACGCTCATGACGCACTCGCGATACGCTCGTGACGCACTGACATAATTATAGTCATAAAAGTGAAAATTTTCGTACGTGGTCCTTCGATGGACAGGGACTGCATATCTATGTATTTATTTCGTGATGTATTTCATTTTGAAGTCTGCACAAGTATATGTCCACACGTCATACAAATATGGTTGACACGGTGATCAGTATTAATCCCTTAACCTACAATTTTTTGGACAATTGCGTCATTCATAGCTAGTTAATTATTGCTGCAACGTTAAGACAACTGAAGGAAGTTAAAATGTTAAGTACATTTTGCCTTCAGCGATCCTTGACTATACAGATTATAATTAGAATTGAAGCAAAAACTTTAATGCGGTAAAAATACGAGTATGGATTATCACATTCTAACTGTAGTGTGCGTCACGAGGGTGACACGATATTGTAGGGCAAAGAGTTAATAATACTAAACTGATCTTTAGATGCTGAATAACTATATATCATTACTGGCAATAAATATGAAATATAATTGATATGTATATATTTCGTAATGTATTCCATTTTGGATTTTATACAAATGTCCATACAATTTACATATGGTTGACATGGTGATCAGTGTTAGTAACATTAATCTTTAGATGCTGAATAACTATATATCATTACTGGCAATAAATATGAAATATAATTGATATCTATATATTTCGTTATGTATTCCATTTTGGATTTTGTACAAATGTCCACACAATTTACATATGGTTGACATGGTGATCAGTGTAAGTAACATTAATCTTTAGATGCTGAATAACTATATATCATTACTGGCAATAATTATGAAATATAACTGATATCTATATATTTCGTTATGTATTCCATTTTGGATTTTATACAAATGTCCACACAATTGAAATATGGACATGGTGACCAGTGTCAGTAACATTAAGTTTTCCATTTTGAAGTCTATCCATTAAGTATTCCATTTTGAAGTCTAGCCATGAAATTTCGTACGTGGAAATTCGAAGGGACTTGTCAAAGGGTAATTAGCAATTGAGTTCTCTTAGAATTATCGAAAATCAGCGATGATCTCACTTTCACCGGAATTCCGCGACGAACAGGAGGCCATGGTTTTCGCCGACGAGTCACGAGTCCGTCCGTTGAAATGCAGGTGGCGAAGGTGTTAATTAATTCGCCTTTGTTCCACCGCCTCTTAGCACCTCGATCGCCGTCGATGCTCGATGGAATCGTTAGTCATCAAAAATTCAGCTACACCTGCGAGCCTCTCTGCGATCGCGTTATTTATGCGCGATTATGCTATCCGGTTATATGCGAGCCGACACTTCAGTCGCGTGCGTTCGCACAGTGTCGTGCAGAACTCTTAGATCATCTCGATATGTATCACAATGTAGCTTAGAAGCAATCTTGTAATTTTTATGATTATACGTTTGCGGTATTATGTGCGTGATACTCGCAGAACGTTGTGGCACGAACGAGTTGTCGTTTTTGTCGTGGGATTAGGATGAATGGGTTCAAAAGGAACTTATCTTTTGTTTCGATTTATTGGAGAAAGTTTTAACTGAAAATTGCATTAGGTAGCATTTTTTTTAACTAATCTTACCAAATATTTTTACTGTACCTTGTTGTATTTATTTTTCATAGTTACAAGCAGTTAATACGAGTAGTTTCAATTAGGTAAGAGTATTTTTAATAATATAGGTTCAATTTGCATTTTTTTTTTAATTCGTTGGAGAATATTTTAAGAAGCTTTTCAGATGTATTATATTTCATTATAATATTGAAATGCATTGTACTAAATTTATAATCGATATATTCAATTTGCCTTTTTTTCAATTCATTGGAAAAAGTTTTAAGAAGCTTTTGAGATATATTATATTTAAATATAATTTTTAAATATATCGAATGTAATTTATGATGTTAAATTTATAATTGATATAATTAATTTATTATATCGAATTTCTAACTGATACATCGAGTTTATGCTATTGAATTTATAATCGACACATTGAATGCATAATATATTGACCACAGTATTAAATTTGTAATTGATATATTGAATTTAAAATATTAAATTTGTAATCGATACATTGAACGCATAATTAATGTATTGATTGTGTAGAATTGAATTTATAATTGATATATTGAATTTGTAGTACTGGATTTCTAATTGATATATTGAATATACAATAGTGAATTTGTAATCGATTGAATGTCTGATTAATATATGGAGTATGTAGTATTGGCTTTATAATGACGTATTGAATTCATAGTACTGGATTTCTAATTGATATTATTAAATTTATAATTGATACATCAAATTTATAATCTTAAATTTATAATTGACATATTGTGTTCATATTTTATGAATCTATAAAAATCTATAAATTATTGAATTTCGTTGAAAGTGTGATAAACATACAGGCAAATAATATCATGTATTTTGACTATTCTTCAGAAATTAATAATTCTGTTTATTATTTTAAAATATTGATTAATCTTACTATTGTGAACAAATCTCCACTATTTCAAATAACATTAAATTTCCCTAAAAACGAAGTCATATATCAGAAAATTTAATTCCACACTTTTCACTTGTTCATACAAATTGAATCCCCTTTTACTTCATGAGACAAAATCAATACCGAATAGTTTATTCAGTATTCAAGATTAAGCAACGGAAATATTTGTATAAATGCAACTCTTAACGATACACGAAATAACGTAATATGTTTATAACGAATTTAAAGTAACATCGTTTTAAAGAATCGATCGAGAAAAAAAAACGACAGAACTTTCCGTTCAACCTTGCTTAAGCTTGTCAGGATATTCGTCAACATTCCTTGCGGCAAGATTGCTCGGTATAACGTTTACCAATTCTAACTACGATACTTTTTGCCGAGGATAATCGGTAACTGGAACTGCTTCTACAACTCGAAGATAGATTGACTTCGACTCGAGATTCACTTTCCATAACTCAAGTATAGATTTCAACGAGTTGCTCGCAATTTGTTGCGTTTAAGAAAAGATAAACGATACGGAATTGGAAAAGTTCCATTTTAAACGTACTACTTTTAGCCTCCATTGTTCCAATATTTTTTAAGGCCAAGGTGAGAAACACAATTCGTGTTTAAAGAATCGTGTACACAATTCTTTATTATAAATAAAAAATATAAATACACAAATTATATATACACAATTACTTAACTTCATAAACATAATAATTAATATTTTAACAAATTTTGTAACTAAAAATAAGAAATTCATAAACAGTTATTTCAATCGCATTGGTAGTTTAGTATTACATTAATTTTATTTTTTATTGTGCTTTCAAATTAATTTCACAAGAGTATATGATTTATGATACCAACATCGATATTATAATTAAATTTCAATCAAATAAGCCAATAGGTTACATTTAATAAAACTAGATGTAACATTCAATGGCAAAGTACAATAAATTTAAATAATTGCAAATATTATTGCAAAAATTATTAAAATGGATCTAAAAGATGAGACCAATATACAAAATGTGTAGGGCAAAGTTCTGTATTAATCTGAATAATTATAAATAATATTTATAGAAATGAGTTATATTATACAAAAAATTCTGAACAATTACAAATAATATTTATCGCCTTGAAAAATGAGATGACAAAATTTTGACAAATTTGACAAATTTTTACAAATTGTTTGACAAATTGTGTATGACAAAATTTTGTATAATTTTGAACAATTACAAAATTTATAGAACTAAAAAATGATACGTGTATAACAAAGTTATGTATAATTCTGAACAATCACAAATAATTATAGAACAATAAACAGAGATGTGTATAACAAAGTTCTGTGTAATTCTGAACAACCACAAATATTTATAGAACTAAAAAAAATGAGATGTATAACGTCAAAGTTGATCGGGAGCTAATTATAAAACTAATTATAGCTCAAAGGATTAACGTAAGAGAGATTAAGCACGCGAAAGAACTGTATACGTATTTTTTTCCATAGAAGTGAATGTAAATTCCAGCACGAATAATCGAAATAGCTTGATTTGCGCAATCGAGCATAAATCATGTTTCTTTTCCACACGAAGAAGGAAAAAGTAATAGAGGGATAAAATTGAATGACTTACATGTATTCGTTACTCGCAGGTGCACCGATACACCTGCAGCCTACAATCACTTTTTTGAACGATATGATTCTTCGAGCGAAAAGATATTCATAAAAATGTCGGATTAAATTATTTTGTAAAAGCGAGCCTTTCATGCTGTAACCATCTCTTTCAAATCGATTGTATCTGCATCAGAGGGTGTACATTTTTGTGAAATTCAAAAAATGGACAAAAATGTCGACGCTTATAATGTAATTTTACTGGAAAAATTTTATCGAGCAGGGGTATTCGTAGGTGGATGATTTTCTACCGAAAAGTCTAAGGAAATAGAGAATATAATTATTTAATATTTTACTTAAATTATAGCTATGCCAATATGTTATTACAACAATAAGATAAAAGTACTACCACATCAATAGAATAATTTTCCCCGATCTTTTTGCGAATTTTTTACAACTACAGTTAGCCATAAAAAAATCTGAAAAAATTCTGTAATATGCAGTATAGGGACCTGGATGTTCCAGAATTTTTTCGGAATTTTTGTACGAATTTAAATAGGAAAAATATGGCGGAAACTGAAACTACCCCTTCCGGTCAGAAAGAGGGTTACAACTTGGCGTGAGATGTTTTGCATGAGCTACATATTGGGTGTTTTATTCGGTTCAAGAGCACATATGATCATTTTATTCGGTTACACACTTTGCAATTGAAAAATTGACAAGAAAGCGACAAAATATATTTTGTGGAGATACTACTTCCAACTATTCAATAGGATTTTTTAAAGATCAGTCTCAGTGTACATTAAATCGAAAAGGGTGGAAATTATATTGGTACGATTCGTTTTCTGATGATAGATACTCGTGACAATCAGATCTAAAAATCTAAAAAAAGGCATTTAACCTTTATCGGTCACCTCTTACGTGACAACACTACTTTGGCGCTGCGATCGCACGTCACGTGGGTGACAAAGATGGAACCCGTCGAAATTCTAATTTTCGAGAAAGTGAAACTGCGCGATGTGGAACGCCATCAATAACAGACAATGAGGAAAGAAAAACTACATATCTTACAACTTATATGAAAAACTACATATCTTACAACTTGATGTTAAAGAAAAACGATTGCTTAGTATATTCTAATAATTGTCTGGAGGAAGAAAAAGTTTCCATGAAACAGAAAACCATTCCTCCTTTGTTTAAAAAAATATACATTCAAAACTTATAAATAATTATTTGAAACATATTTGTACACCTTCAGAAACTAAATAATTTCTAATAAAAATGTTATTGTGACTGAAGATTTTTCGCATAATCGAAAGCAGTTACAATCTACTGAGAATCTAGCTACCAATAAGGGTTAGGTTAAGTTACGTTACAACGTACTGAGTATCACGTATAAAAAAATTAGCGATAAGGGTTAAAAACGTTAACAGTTTGCAAAGATGATCTCGTACGATTCAGCATCTACAGACTCGGTGTTTATCTGAAACGATACAAGGCCCCAGGTCGCCTGCAGCGGACTCTGCCGCCAGCGACACGTTAATGGATATTCATGAAAATGTTGCGTAATTATACGCAACGACTCGAAGAATTGCTACGGAAAGGAAAAGGCAGCTGAAATGATAAATAATTAGAGCCTGTCGACGGCGAGCCCCCAACGATTGCATTTGTTGCGTCGTTCATTTTCCTTTGTACCGACAATCATTGTTGTTAATTGAGCTCTTAATGTCGCTTTAGTTTGATGCTTAGCACTTCTTTGAGAATAAATTTTTAGTTTTTCTCTTTCTTGTACAATAAACTTGGTAAGTGATTTTGCGGTCTTAGAACGTTTGTCGTAATCTTTCTGTTAATTACTCGAAAGTGTGATACACAAGACTTTTTAATTTCTGGACAAGGAATATAATCTAGAAAGGTACTTGGTGTATATTTGAATTTGGGTAGGTTCATTTTTATCCCTATGAACTGTTAACATATTTTGAAAATATAAAAAGAAAATTTGATATGAACGTGGTGTTATATTTATTTGGAAGTTATAATAAAGATACCAAAGTTTGATGTATTTTGTTAGGACCTCAATTGCTATGACCATTGGTCCATGTAGCATTTAGGAAAGTGAAAGAAAATTCGGGTGGTGACTTAATCTATTTAGAATGGCAATTTTGTAGTAGCCAAGAACAGTTCTTGATGTCTAAAACAATTTTGTTCTGTTTGTACAGGAACTTGTGATTGAATCACTCTTTGAACAAGAAATTACAATTCTGATATTTCCAATCTTGCTCTGAATTATTCATAAGCCTATGCTTGTATATTTTAAAATTTTTGTGAAAGTGGTCTAAGTCCATTATTGTAAGGGTTTGAGGTTTAATAAATTTAAATGTTGATATCTGATAATATTCAATACCTTCACACTTATGGTTGTTCAAATAAATCATAACTTTGTAGCATATGAGATAAGAAAGCACACACTTCAAACACACTTATGGTTATTCAAATAAATGATAACTTTGTAGCATATGAGATAAGAAAGTACACACATCAAACACACTTATGGTCATTCAAATAAATCATACCTTTGTAGCATATAATATAACTCAGAAAGTTACTTTGATAGATAATAAATTTCATCAAAAGATTTTATCAATGATTTTAATCCACACAGTGGAATAATTTACAAGGTACAGGTTTTAAAACTTGCAATCTTCTATTCTTTCCTTTAGATTGCACGCGTGCAATTTGCAAATTGCAGAACCCATAAACGCAAAGAACTTTATCAGACACCCAAGATTATAGTGACAAGTATGTAGCGTTTCAACAATTCAGATAAAATGATCTAGCTCGATCGCGAAAGGAACGCGAAGAATGAGAAAAGTAGTGGGCGGCGAAGGGCAGGGCTCAGCAACATTATCGCTTATTAATCGTGCGACTGTGAACGATTATCTCAAGTGAGAATGGCCATTTCTACACGGAGGGTAGCAATTATGCTAGATTCGCAAGGTATCATTAGACGCGTAGGATCTCGATGACGTCCATAGTCAGCGTAATTGCTGCGTCATTAAAGGCGAGTCCACAGATCATTGCCTCTTCCGCGTACATTTTATTTACAAATTTTTGTGTCTTTTTATTTCCGGATGTCTATATTCAACTTTCATGGATCTTTGTATTCTTATACTGCACTCTTCATATAGTCTGTATATTCGTTATAATACGCAGGTAGATGATAAAAATAGGGATTTGATGAAATCGTCAAGGTATATCAATTCATGGAAGATGACCAAGATAAAATAACAATTCATGATCATTCTGAACGAAATCAGAGATAAAAACAAACTTAGGACGTTTTTGAACAAGCGACATGAAAAAACCTTTGAGGACTCGCGAAAGGATAGCCAAGTATTAACATCTTCCGTGAATTTTTCATGTACCTTAAGAATTTGATCAAATACCCATTTTCATCATTTCCCTGCAACACGATATATTCAACAATTGAATACATACATTTAGAATATTTGTATCCTTGAATTTCTATACATGAGCCGTTTATTTTGAAAGTGGCATAAGTCCATTTGTCAGTTATTTGTTAACTGTAGTAACATGTACCACTTCATGTTAACTGTCACGAGAAACATTTTACTGCTGAGTATATTCAAAGCATACGGTCCTAAGCGTCCATTTTTCTATTCTGACCAATTGGAGTCGCAGTTATTTGGGGGTGTAGCAATTTGGGGATGTAGCCATTGGGGGATGTAGGAATTTGGGGTCGTAGCGATTTGGGGATGTCAGAATTTTGGGATGTAGCGATTTGGAGACGTGGCGATTTCGAAATGTAAGAATTTGGGGATGTTGCGATTTGGGGACATAGCGCTTTGGGGACGTAGCAATTTAGAGACGTAGTGATTTGGGGGTGTAATGATTTGGGGACGTAGCGATTTAGGGATGTAGCAATTTGGAGACGCAGCGATTTCGGGACGTACCGATTTGAGGACGTAGCGATTTGGGGACATAGCAATTTGGAGACGCAGCGATTTCGGGACGTACTGATTTGAGGACGTAGCAATTTGGGGATGTAAGAATTTTGGGATGTAGCGATTTGGGGACGTAGCGCTTTGGGGACGTAGCGATTTGGGGACATAGCGATTTGGGGGTGTAGTGATTTGGGGACGTAGTGATTTGGGGACATAGCAATTTGGGGACGAACCGATTTGAGGACGTAGCGATTTGGGGTCGTAGCAATTTAGAGACGTAGCGATTTGGGGATGTACCGATTTGGGACTGTAGCGATTTGAGTATGTAAGAATTTGGGAATATAGGCATTTAGGAATGTAGGGATTCGGGAATGTAGGTGTTTGGAAATTTAAGAATTCAGGAGTATGAGTTGCGAATATAGGTATTCGAGGATATAAAAATTTGGAGAATACCTCAAGAATATGAAAACTTGGGAATATAGGATATCGAAAATATAGGGACTACGAATAGTACAAATTTCCATGTATGCTCTTCTGAACACTTATCCTCACGCGCTAACTTGAGGGTTGACATCGGTATCTCAATTTCAACAAAGTCACATCAATAAAATCATGCGACATAAAATGTGTACCTTGAAGTCGAATTTTAACTGGTTAGTAGTTGCAGTATTAAACATCATGGACACATAAAATGTGAGAACATGAAAAAAGCAATGTGTGACAACACGTTCATTTGTGAGCCTAGACAGCCGCAAATCCAGAAGCACGTGATCATCACACCGTTTCTTCCAGTCGAAATGACGCAATTAGCGGTTTTATTAGCAGCAAACACCAATTCCCTGTGCGGAATGTGATCGATCACCATCCCGCCACTGAAATCGCTAATAAGCCGACGGCAGTGCCGCGAAATTTTCCACGTAATACCATGTGATGTAAGCAGGTATTCGCATTCAGCGTATCCAACGCTGCTCGACACTAATTTGTAGGCGTGTACGATTACACGCTCGACAAACGCCGACAGAAGGTGCGCCGTACGCGTCGAGTTTATACGCCGCTGATCCGTCACGGGATAAGACGTAATTGGCCGGAGTAGCGGCTCGCGATATAACGCCGTCGGGACGCTTTTTCAATGTCGACGACGCCACCCGAAAACCGGAGGAAACGGTGCCGTGTCCTTGCCGGATTATTGATCGCATTCCATCGATTGATTTATTCGCGGCTAACGAAACGGAAAACGTAATTGTGTTGCATGCAACCTGCAGCTTATTGCGAGACACGGCTGACACGGGATTGATAGGGTAATTGCGAGATTAGCGAATTGTATACAAAGTAACGTTAAGTTTCTAGCAGTATTATCTTGCGTGATCGCCGACTGGCTGTTCGATATCGATCGACTGTCCATCAAACGCGGTTGACTTTTCACCGGGGAAATCTCTTTGCCAACGTACCCTTGTCATACACACGGCTATATTTTTCTCGTCAAAAGTTGCGCTCTCTCGGCTTTCTCCTTCTTCGAGGATCGCTGGCTGTTGCGATCGATAGGCTGCAGTAATTCTTTCGAAAAGGAAAGCGACTGTGAAACTGGATTTCTTGATTTGTGGTTTGAACACGCGACATTTTTTGGGTGAAATTAGGCCGGTTTATGGGAAGTGATTTTTTTTGGTACGAGGACTTTGCGCTGGAGATATATTATGTCGAGGGATATTTTGCAATATGAAGGGGAAAAATTGGAACGAACTTCGATGTACTTGAGACTTTTACAACGTTATGTAAACTTATACATATTTTATGTGTAGATCTTATATATCAGTTATATAACTGATACATAAATTTTAATTATTGTTTTCGGTCAACTTTATAGCTTTATATGATATAAACTTTGTGGTAGATACAGTATTATTATAATTGATTGAAAAATTCTTCATCGTCATGAAAGGCATAAAATTTAGTGAAAATGAACTTGGGTTAATTTGATTTTTATGTATAATAATTATAATATAATTTTTAATATTTCATATAGGTAATATCGAAATGTATTTGATAATTAATATTTGGGAATTCAAGAATTTGTAGTTTTGATCAGTTGTGAATTTGGGATTTGAGGTTACTAATTAATGAACCATTTTATCGTCATATTCCTTGAACAATTTTTCAATAATAATTACTCTATAAAAATAATTGAATTTAGATACAATCGAATGGTACTCGAAAATGCACCTCTCTGTATACACGGTACGATTCCGCTATATTCCGACATATATTCGGACACTGCTGTATCGGTATTCGGCAAATTTGAACGATACTAACGTACCGTTATCGCGAAAAAGTCATTCCGTGTGTACCCGCGAGCTGGTCTTTAAATAGGCGTAGTGGAACAGGTTTCGTACAGTATGGCCAAGTATGAAGCTGGCCGTTATCTCTCTCACGGGGAGGTATTTCCTGCGCGTAGGTACAACGATCGTGGCAGATAAGGAGACGAAGACGCAGAACTACGAGAAACAACGCAACAATGCTGCATTTCGCAAGATGTGCGTGTGCGATGTTTCGCGAGGAATTTTAATTTGCCGCGCGCGTAGTCGGCGACAACCACGCATGCGTAGTAGCGTTGGAAATATGGCGACTCCTATGTCGACAGCTGATGCGAGTCGGGATTTCGAAACTTCTAATTACGCCCGTAAAAATTAATTAACCGGCACATTTGAATGCATATTTGCATTGAGAATTGCACAATTGTACTGTGTATAGAAAATTATTCAGTATTATATATTACTTTATATTTATTATAAGACTTTATGTTATATAATTTAAAATTATATAAAATTTCTGTATTATAAATTAATCTATACCGTTACATATACACTACTATTGTTACTTTTTGAATTTACATATATTATTAATATAGAAATTATTTTATATTTATATATATTATTTTATATTTACATAAAGTAATTTCTTGATAATTACTAAAGTCTTTCTGTTGATCTATGTTTCCTTTTACTACAGCTATTTTTAACTTTAATTATCAGAAATTATTTTGACACACATATGGACAAAAGCTAATTTAATCTTGATTTTTACTTTCCCTAATAAAAATTACTAGACAATTTATTCGTGTAATTGTACGTAGTTTATTAGTTTTCTCGGTTACAAAGATGAATCGGTAAAATGAAGGTCAAAACATTTTTATTTTTGACAGAGTGTTCATCCAGACTTTCATCCAAAAATGTTCAACAGATTTTCATCCAGTGTCCATCCAAAAATCTGAATATTTCAAAACTTGTTCATTTTTAAAGAAAACTTTTTTTAAAGTAAGACCAAAATATTTAAGTTTTGCTAAAAAACCTGGACATATATAAGTATGATGGGTCTTGCATCACATCGTCTGAAATACGGTGTTAATAAAACTGAAGACACAATTGGCCCATATATTGAATATCGCGGATTGTTTGGTAGGAAAAGCACGTATTGTCAGCTTCCGTGTTGAAATTATTGAAACTGCCGCAATTCGCGTAATTTAGATCTGGTTGAACGTTATTCTCCATTCCCGAGCAATTTTCTCGGGTTTCCCTGTGCCCTGTGTTCCAATACGAGGTTAGTATTACAAACGCAGGCCGTGGGGCCATAAATTTTGCCAGCCGTTTGGAAAACAGCGGCGCGCAGAAATTTAATGCGAGGACATTAGAGTCCTTATCGCCTAATGAAATAACGCAATACCGTGGGAAAGATTAATATTGCGGCCGGTCTACCCGCGAAATTCTAATCGGTTTATGATTTATGGAGGCCGCGAAAAACGTTGCTATCCGAACGGCCATACAATCCGCGAATCGACCGTTTCATTAGCAACTTTCAAGCAGTTTGTTAAATTTCCTTAATAGAGGCTCGCCGATAAATCATTCCGCAGCGAAATTAACGGTATACTCTTTTTACACGCGCTCCGACGATTGAGTAATTTCCTATTTATAACGTACTTGTCAAATAGATCATACATTTTACGTAAATCCAGCGGAAAAATGCGAGAACATGGTCAAACGCCTTGGCGTTTCTTCGGTTCACGACGGAGGAGGGTGTGTCTGTGTAGAAATTAATATTCCTTTATCGCGGTGTCTCCCGGTGGCTAATTGGAACTTAATTTATGATCACCGTTGAATGATAACTAATGTATTTCCGAGATTGCAATCGTTCCGATAGCAACAAAAACTGTCGGACTGTTTATAGAATTCTTTTAGATATCGGCAAGTAATTTGCTCGCTACGTACGAGTGGCATTAAAATGCATGTATGTTCTTTGATCGGTGACCAAGTATTATTCTTCTGGACGTTTATTTGGATTCGATTTTTTAAACAGGTTTTCTATTTTATTTAATTGAGATATTTTATCAAGATTTTATGTCGACGACTTTGTGAATAAATAATGAAAGAATTTTAATATACTGGGTTAAGGACAAAATTAGTGAATAAATAACAGAGATGTTTTAGTATAATGGGTTAATGGAAGAATTAATGAATAAATAATAAAGATGAATTTTGGTATACTGGGTTAATGGATGAATTAATAAATAAATAATGAAAAACGAATTTTAATATACTGGGTTAAGGAGAAAATTAATAAATAAATAATGAATGATGAATTTTAGTATACTGGGTTAAAGGAAGAATTAATAAATAAATAATGAATGATGAATTTTAGTATACTGGGTCAAAGGAAGAATTAATAAATAAATAATGAATGATGAATTTTAGTATACTGGGTTAATGGACAAATTAATAAATAAATAATGAAAAACGAATTTTAATATACTGGGTTAAGGTGAAAATTAATAAATAAACAATAAAAATGAATTTTAGTATACTGGGTTAAAGGAAGAATTAATAAATAAATAATGAATTATGAATTTTATTATACTGGGTTAATGGAAGAATTAATAAATAAATAATGAATGATGAATTTTAATATATTGCGTTAGTGGAGAAATTAATAAATAAATAAATAATAAAAGATGAATTTTACTATATTAGTGGAAAAATGAATAATTAGACAATGAAAGATGAATTTTAATACATTAGGTTTTATTTTTAATGTAATGTAATATTTAATTAGAAGTTAAATTCTAGTTATCAATTTAAAAAAATTATAACAAAAAATCATAATTCATTTTTACCTGCGTAAAATTCAATAGAAAAATTAGTTTTAATCCTTAATTAAATACAAATGAATTAAAAATCCAGTTTTGAATCCTAATTATCAGAAATTTCCATTAACGATTGAACATTAATCATTCATTGAAATTAACGAATATTAATTTTTAATCGAAAAATCCTTGAATGTAATCAATTTTTAATCTGTAGTTCAAGTTTCAAAAATTAAACAATTTTCGATTAAAAATCATTGAATAAATTTAATTCTTAATTAAATGACATTTCGTTACAAAGTAATCTTTACTTGTCAAGTCATAAATTAAATTAAGAATTTAATCAGTTACTTGAAACTCTGGTATCGCGTGCTTCGTTTCATTCACGTGCGACTCAGCCGTTCAAGAACGGTGGCTTTTCTCATATTGCTCTTTATTCTATGATGAAATAAGGCGTGCCTACGTAATAGATTAATATCGCTGAAACATGATTGTGCCTCTGCCATTAATCGAGAGTTAATCTACGATTTCTGCAAACTCGAAGCTATGCCAGTTATTCGACACACCCGGCCAACATTTATAGCCGTTCGCTGTCACATGATTTTCTCTCGAAACATTTTTCCTTGACCCTTCGAAGGTCAAGGACTTAGACAATACAGGTCATAAAACGAAAGGAAAAGGAAACACGTTCATGAATTAATTTTCATAGAACTTTGCGGGTCCTCAAAAATATTTAGTCATTTTACCTAATATTTAATTCAGTTTATCAACTAGTAGTACACCAACTACCAACTGAGTTACATGAATTAATTTTCATAGAACATATCTTTGGGAGTCCTCAAAAATATTTAGTCATTTTACCTAATATTTAGTTCAGTTTATCAACTAGTAGTACACCAACTATCAACTGAGTTACATGAATTAATTTTCATAGAACATATCTTTTGGGAGTCCTCAAAAATATTTAGTCATTTTACCTAATATTTAATTTAGTTTATCAACTAGTAGTACACCAACTACCAACTGAGTTACAGGAATTAATTTTCATAGAACATATCTTTGGGAGTCCTCAAAAATATTTTGTCATTTTACCTAATATTTAGTTCAGTTTATCAACTAGTTGGTATTACACCTAACCTAACACAGGACATTGATTAGTCAGTATTTCCTCATAATATAAAGTATCTTGTAGTTGCTGCAGTGCAATTTTTAAATAAATTGTGACAAAATATATTATTTCCTGGAGTGACCTTTTCAAACATACAAGGTTAAATATTTATTAGAACAACATAAGATAAACCGCCAATTTTCCGCTAGGGTCCCAAAAATCATTCCCAAGTTTGTCACCAGATGTCACCCATAACACAAAAGTTAAATTGATTTGTTTCTTTTAAAGCAGTCTTTTTAATGTTCTTTGTAGATTTAAGAAGATGCATAATAACATATTTTCAGCGTTAATTTTTTGCAAGATTTCAAAATTAGACGTTCCACATCATACTCTAATAAATCGATGACAGCAAAACATGGAAGCCATCCTAATCATTCAAACGCGATATCTGCATCATCGTTTTTGTACGAAAGAAAAGATCGAGCGAGCATGTTTTCATTCTTAAATCATCATACTATTAAGTGCATCATTACTGCCACATGTTCTTCGTTCTTCACCGTAAATATGTATGTACGTATCTCCGATAACGATCCTTGTAACGATTTTTTACACGCGCGGGATTTCACGTCAGCGAGAGTTACGACACGTTCAAATTACCCTGAAAGATCACTGATTTTCTTGCATACGCTCGTAGCCGCTCGTGTACCGTGTCCTTCGTCCTGCGAACAAGTACAGGTAATAACTTAATCGCCGTTTCCATTATTTTCGAGAGCCGCGAGCGATGTTTAACCGCGTGTTAGAATGGATTCACTTTAAAACTACGCACGCGTGATTAGCTGGAACTACGAGTACGTGTACACTCGGGTGTACATGATTGTAGCCTTCGTTTGGATTTGTATATGTCACAGGGAAATTTGATCAAATCCCAAAGGGTCGGCAACCTTTTTGGAGTTAGAGCCATTTTTTTCCCGACGTGATAAATTATTTTTTTAAAGAGTCAAATATAAGTACATACATCGGTATGTATTAGAAAAAATAATATAATATCTGCTGTGAAACATGTATTGATTGCGAAATCAAAACATTCTATTTTGCGTAGTAACAGAACATATAAGTCAACGTATTAAAGAAAACGGAAACACTTTTTGGTTTTGAGTGTGGCGTCGGTGAGTGTGGAGAGCAAGGTTAGCTAAAGCTAGGTTTACATGCATGCGATGTGCCGCGCATTTTGATGTGTGCGCAGGATTATTATATTTGTTTGGCAATTGCAATATTGCAGTTCATTTTTCAATATGTACTAAACTACTTAAGAGCCACAAGTATGATTCTACTGAGCCGCAGGTTGCCGATCCCTGCCCTAAGGTATATTTATATCTCCCTGTCACATATACATATGGAAATTTCAACACTTTTACGTGGTATAGTTTTAAATTTGTGAGCACACAGACTTTTATATTTTCGAATATTGAAGTAGGTGAATTTTTGTAGTTTCGAAGGAGTACCTAGATTTTTATATAACCCCTTGTCCTACAATAACGTGACGCACTCGTGACGCACTCTGCCGTTAGAGATAAACTAGAGAGATAAATAGATGGATAAATAGTTAGAGATAAATAGATAGAATATGATTCGTATTTTCGCTGCAATTTTTGGCTCAATTCAGATTATGATCTGCTTAATCAAGGATCGCTGAATGTATCTAACATTTTAACATTCTTCAGCTGTCTTCATGTTGTACCACCTAGCTAGCTGTGAATGACGCAACTGACGTCACACAATTGTCCAGCAAATGTCCAGAAAATGGTTAACCCCTTGCACTATTTTGACGAGTCTGACCCGTGACGCACTCGCACTTCAGTTGTGACAAATCTTACTCGAATTTTGAATACACTTCAATGTGGTGTCCAAGTCCAATTATAATTTGCATAGTCAAGAATTGCTGAATACAGGACTGACATAACATTTCAACTTTCTTTGTCTGTTTTAATATTGTAGCTGCGATTGGTTAATTCTGACTGACGCACCTTACATATACACCCCCGCTCAAAAGTATATGGACACTTTCTGAATTCTTGTAAATGTCTAAAAAAAAAGTTATGATATCTCTGATTATTTTGATTATCCTGTATGTATTCCAGTTCGTACAGTGTTAGAGAAGATATTTTAATAATAAGTTGTTAAATATCTTACCGATAATGATAAAAAATAATTATGTTTTCTTTTTGTTCACATATCCATCGCGTGCTTTTCTAACCGCGATTACTAATCGTAGCTATTAACTTTTTCAGTATTTCACTATTAACAGCTTTCTACACTGATTCTAGGATTTCCCACAAATGTTTTTCAAATTTTGGAAATTTTTCGAAATTGTCTATCAAGGTGGTCCCATAGACATTTATTTATTTAAGAAAATTGAATAACTAAATTGTTAATTTAGTACTATTATAATACAATACATTCATATTCATAATAGAATTTAGCAACAAATATTGTTTAACAATAAAAATATACAATATGAAACACAAATTTCGAGAAAATGTAAGTGTCCACATACTTTTGAGCGGGAGTGTAAATCATTGTGCAAGGGGTTAAGAGGTTAATAACATAATTTCTTTGAAAATCGTATGAAGGTTTCATTTAATCATAACCCATTTCCAATACAAACCACATGTGGACGGTAGCAAATGTGTTAAAGTGTTGCGACTACAGAGTCCACACGCTGGCCCTGTATCCCTTTGAAATCCCCTAACTCGAATTTATGGGATTTAAACACCCTTGTTCTGTAAAGTGCCATAACACGAGAGAAAGTTAGACCTATCAAGATCGTTTCATCCTGCGACGGATGAAAGCGTAGAACGCGGATGATTCTCGGCAAACAGCTAACCTCACAATAGAACGTCTCAATTAGCCCGGATGCTAATTAGAAAAGAAGCGGTTACCGCTTTTCACGAAGACGTAAAGCTTGCGATTAGTCAACTATCCTGGCGCACATTCTGGTAACAAGCATGCGAACGGCGAGGAGGCAATTAACTGTCGACAATGAAGCTGACAAATGATCGATGCTGTCGGTGTTAATGGTTCGCGCGATGATCGATCGTTTCACCGGTAGTTTCTCGCGAATCGACGAATCGTTTCTCGTCGAATTACGCAGTGTTGCGTGGAATAATTTCCCTTCGATTTCATACAGGAATTAAGCAAGAAAACGCATTCTTACGGCTGGGTTTCTTTTTTTAGAACGATATAGTAACGGCGATTAAGATCGACCGAAAGAAATTTGCTCGAACACCGGAAACGGTCGATTATCCAGCGACGAGTTATCGGAAGAATTGCATGAATATATCTGTAGAAATCTGCATACGTCTCCTTTGAACGTTGCGACCGTAATTTGTAATATTAATCAACGGTTTCCTGTATCGGAAATGTACGGGCATTAATTAACGCCTACGGTTAATTACGTCCCGATTTACACGCGAGCCAAAGAGTACTCAACTTTATGAAACAAAGGAAAAGATGAAACGTTTCAGGATTTTACAAGATTATTTTCTTAATTGCTGTCGTTTTAAGTATCCAGGTTTATGACTCTTTTAATAACTGAATTTGAGTCAGAGGTTTTAGGAGCATCATTAGCGAGGCTAATTAGCAGAGTTTACAATTAGGTTGGAAAACCAAGTACACCATCTAGATTAAATTAATGCAGTAATTTGTAACATAATTAATAAAGAATTCTAATGAAGTTGTCTGTCAGGCTTGAAAGTATTTCTGTTTTAAAAACAGATTAGATTCAATTTTCTGCGGTCAAAATACGTATTAGGGTACATTAGTGTGGCTAAAAAAAAATTTGCACTCTGAAAAAAAATTCTTTCAAAGATTGAGTTGAAAAATTTTAATTTAAGACACAGCAATTTAACAAATAAGCATAATTGAAAATGAAATCAACCACTTTTCTATTTATTTAAGACTATTTGTTTATTATAATTATTATTTATTATTTGTTTATTATAACGTTTATTATTATTTATTAAGACTATTTGTGATATCGATATATTTTTAAACTAGCATGAAAGAACTTTGGAATGATGTAAACATAACCTCACTAGCTCCAAGAGCTTCAAGTTCTAACGTGAACAAAGTAATTCGTCAAAATGGCGGAAACATGCGTTATCCGCATATAAAGTCAAAGATTTTAACAAAGACTACATTAACTATAACAATTTTCTAACGAATAACGAATATTCAAAGAATGTTGTTCATAATTCTCAGTCGGAGACTCAGAAGAATAAAAACAAAGTAGTTGGTAAATTAATGAAGAATACTCTACGTAACAATTTGAAAAATATTAACCACTCGACTTCACACGAATCGAATTCTCGTTTGTTTGCATTCATAAACTTACACTTGTAAACCTCTTTTACCGGTAAACTCCGATAAGAGGAAACTTGTAGAACTCGAAGATTTCAGTATGTCCGTCGACATTGGGGTTCGACTGTATCTTTAGTAAACGATATGATAATATGCATCGGATGTTAAACATGCTTTGCGTTATCTCGCTTCAAACATAATCATTCAGAGCTAAAAAGCTCCTATATCCCACGAATATATTGCTTGTTTAAGTAACGAGTTGTACGAGAACGCGTAAGAAATGCAACCGACTGTCGCGAACGACTTCTTCGTCCTAATAAATTACGTGGTTTGCGCCAAAAAATATATGAACGAGACGATTGTCCACCGTTTCTCCGACGGTCGCCTGAAGAAAATGTCCCCGCGGGAGTAATAACTTCTGACGAACATTTTAATGTTTTACCTCGGTCGTAATTACGCGACGTAATATAAATCTGCTGTTGCCGATACCTGTATCGCTTGCTGCGGGTAGTGATGGGTATAACTAGAAATTGAACGTTAAAAGGGTTTTTTGAAAATTTCATAATAATATTTATTAGAGGAGTTGAAGATTTAACAGCTGTATTGGTATATTCATAGTTTGGGAATATCAAATTTTACTATATTTTATGATGTTTTAGGGAGTACACATTATTTATTGTTTTGAATGGTATGTTTGGGAATGTGCCGATTTGGGGATGTAGTGTTTTGGGGGCGTAGAGATTTAAGGATGTAGTGATTTGGGGGTGTTGCGATTTGGGGATGTAGCAATTTGGGGACGTAGCGATTTTGAGACGTAGCGATTTTGGGACGTAGCGATTTGGGGACGTAGCGATTTGGGGACGTAGCGATTTGGGAACGTAGCAATTTGGGGACGTAGCAATTACGGGACGTAGTAATTTGGGGATGTACCGATTTAGGGACGTAGCGGTTTGGGGACGTAGCGATTTGGGGACGTAGCGATTTGGGGACGTAGGAATTTGGGGATGTACCGATATAGGGACATAGAGATTTGGGGGACGTTGCGATTTGGGGACGTAGCGATTTGGGGACGTAGAGATTTGGGGGACGTAGCGATTTGGGGACATAGCAATTTGGGAACGTAGCAATTTGGGGACGTAGCAATTTCGGGACGTAGTAATTTGGGGATGTACCGATTTAGGGACGTAGCAGTTTGGGGACGTAGCGAATTGGGGACGTAGCGATTTGATGACGTAGAGATTTGGGGGACATAGCGATTTGGAGACGTAGGAATTTTTGGGATGTAGCGATTTGATGACGTAGCAATTTGGGGTCGTAGCGATTTGGGAATGTAGCAATTTGAGGACGTAGCGATTTGAGTATGTAAGAATTTAGAAATGTAGGGATTCGGGAATATAGGATTTGAGAATGCAGGGATTTGGAAATGTAGGTATTCGGAAATTTAAGGATTCGGGAATACAACACGGGAATATAGTTAGTCCAGACTATACAAATTTGGAGATACAGAAACTCAAGAATATGAAAACTCGGGGAAAGAATTGGGAAATGTAGGAATAGTCTAAATTTCCGTATGTGCTCTTTACCTGGGTCTTCACGCGCCATCTCATGAGTTGACATCGGTACAACATATGTAAAATAATATGAACACACGAATAATGAAAACGTTAATTTCGCTGGCAATCTTTGATACCGTGGCAGAATTACCGTATATCATAAATCAAGGATTGCAGACATCTCCACAAATGAACATGCAGCACATTTAAATCCGGCAATCGAGATACTTGAGTTGATTGACCTCTCCCACTGATCGATCCATTTGTTCGAGAATTGCTCTCGACAGTCAACAGAAATAAAGTGAAGCATCACCGTGTAAAAATGAGACGCACGTACATACGATTTTAAATGTAAAATCCTGTAATAATTCATCTAATTGCCCTTTCAAAAACTGGTACTACGATTCGTTGATTTAAGAAAACTGTATTTATGGAATGGTATATCGAATGTTAGTTATAATCAGTTAAATGAAGAGGCGAGTTTGTCAGAAGAAGTGGAACTAGGTACAGCTATAAACAGGATCAAACAGTTAGACACGTTTATATATGCTTTTTGTATTATTTATGTATCCTGAATCCACCGATAAAGTTATGACCACATATTATGGTGCATCCGGTAGAGTTGGTTAAGTAAAGAAACGGGAGGATCGCAATGGACTTGTACACTTGAGTGCAACGTAGGCTTTTATTTGGATTAGGAGAAATTTCCAAATTCTCAAATATCAAAATACCTAAATTTCCAAATTCCTAAATTTTGAAACATCTACTTTCCAAATTCCTAAATTACCAAATTTATAAATTATTAAATTTCCAATCTTCAATATTTCCAATTTTCCAAGTTTCCAAATTTCCAAATTTTCAAATTCTCAAATATCCAAATTTCTGAATTTTCAAATACCTAAATTTCCAAATTCGTAAATTTTCAAATACCTATTTTCCAAATTCCTAAATTACCAAATTTATAAAATATTAAATTTCCAATCTTTAATAATTTCAATTTTCCAATCTTCAATATTTCCAATTTTCCAAGTTTCCAAATTTCCAGCTTTCCAAATTTCCAAATTCTCAAATATCCAAACTACTGAATTTTCAAATACCTAAATTTCCAAATTCCTAAATTTTCAAATACCTACTTTCCAATTCCCAAATTACCAAATTTATAAATTATTAAATTTCCAATCTTCAATATTTCCAAGTTTCCAAATTTCCAAATTTCCAAATTTCCAACTTTCCAAATTTCCAAATTCTCAAATATCCAAACTCCTGAATTTTCAAATACCTACATTACCAAATTCCTAAATTTTCAAATATCTACTTTCCAAATTCCTAAATTACCAAATTTATAAATTATTAAATTTCCAATCTCCAATATTTTCAATTTTCCAATCTTCAATATTTCCAATTTTCCAAGTTTCCAAATTTCCAAATTTCCAAATTACCAAATTTCCAAAATTCTAAATGACTAAATTCCTAAATTACTAAATTTCTAATCTCCAATAATTCCAAACTTCCAATTTTCCAATTTTCTAAATTCCCCAGCTTCAAAATTTCCAAATCTTCAAATTCCAAAGCCGAGAAGGAAGAAACATTCAAAAACCATAAAATATTGTTATATTTATATTTAAACACGAATTGTGAAGTTTCCATACGCATCCCTATGGAAATACATTTTACTACGTTGCAACGGAGTGTACCCGTAACTACACAAAGTCATCCGCTTATTAATATATCGATACCGCTGTTATCGTTGTTTTGCGCGGGAACAGATGGAGATATTTAAATGCGAATACCTTCTGAATACACCATCGACTTCTTTACGATCGGTCGTTAGAAGCAATGTTACATACGTAGATACATACATCCGGCGTTTACATTTTACGAGTCCCTCTTCTTCTTCCTTCAACATCCTCTTCGCCGCTCCTGATGCGTGCTGTTACTTTTTTATTCGACTGGATTGCTCGTCCAGTCGCTCAATTTCGTTTCCACGAAGCCATTCCTTCTTTCGTTCACTCGATCAAACGTCATTGGGAACGTAGCATTCTAAATGAACTACCATTTCAAATTCTGAGTTACTGCTTCACTTCTGCCATGTAAATGGCCATTTCGAACATACATTCCGTCGGAAAAGAATTTTGCAAGGAAATATATATATTATTCACTGTACAACATATTAATGGCTACATATCTGATAATTTGTCAGTAAATGCATTTATTGAGACAAAATTTTTGAAACTTTTACGAGTACAGAAATTAACGTTTTGTAATGAGTTTATTTAGGAAAAATTCTATTAATCATCAATGTTCGTATTTGCAGATAATTCTATTAACTGGACTTTATTTTGAAAGTTCATTTAAAAAAGAAATAATATGTCACGTAATTTGTGTTTAATTTAGTGTAAACTATTTATAACTAGTTAATATTTGAGATCTTAAAAAATGTCTTTGTTCAATTTAAAATTGATAAAGGAATTCATAAATTGATGAAAAAAATTGGACATTGATTATGAAAGTGTAAGTCCAATTTCAGTAAACATAGGTTAGGTCACGTGGTTACACTTGTTTTATTTTACATCGCAGTATTATTATGAAACAATGTAGATGAGATAATAAATTTATTTACACGAAATGAAACGAGAGAATTTCGTTTCAACAAAAAATCCGCAAAACGCAATTCAAAAATGAGTAAGGAAACAAACGGAGGAAAGGTAATCTGGCTGAAGATATGTTGGAGGTTTTGCAAAAGCACCATATATTTTATATAAATCAATGGAGGATACAGAATTTAAGAAATTTAAGAAAATATAATCAAATTACTCCTTGATAAACTAGTAAAAATGTTGGCAGACTTAACCTATATTTTTTCATTTGTTCGAAACAAGAGAAAATGGACGTAAAACTTTCACAATAAACCTTCCAAATTATCAATATTCGTACTTACAAATAATTCTATTAATTATCAATATTCGTATTTGCAGATAATTCTATTAATTACCAAGATTCATACTTACAATTGTTCATAATAAATCTCGTAATAAATTAATTTATATATTCCTCGAATGAGTGTATCATACACGAAAGTATTATAATCCTATTCCCGGAAAAAAGTGACTATAAATAATTTTTAAATCATTTTATACGAAAGTAATATGTAATTGCTACATAGTCATGTGTACTACATGAGAACGCCATGATCAAAAGGGTTAATAAAGCAGTGGATTATTTTCCGCGTTGAACACAGTAATAAATCATTAACATCGATAGTTTATATATACCATAGTTAATAATTTACACAATTTATTGTAACCAGAAGCAGAATATATTTAAAGTTGCAAGTAGTGGTTGCGATATTAATCTACAGCCTAGCTCGAATGTGTATAACCTGTTTCTTGTAATAATTATGGATTAAACGCTTTCGATCGTCAACTGAAAACTTCGAGTAAAACGGTTTAAAATTACAGGGTAAGACCAAAGCAATTTAATTCTAATTAACGAGCTGTACGGTTATACAGTCATTTATGTCACCTAAGGTATATCTAATAGAACTTATGCGAGCCCGATTACCACCCTGTTTTATAATACCTTAACGTATTTATACAATACCGTTAGTCAGAAGTAGCTTAGCGTATTCTTCAGAAAATAGTATAACAATAACGATAATAGAATAATATAATAACAATAACGAATGATTAATAAAATTAAATAAATTCATTAAATGGTATTTAGTGAGGATTTAATGAGAAGTGTGTATATATACACGATTGTATATGTGGAAAATAAATCACACATTTGAAGAGTGTGTAAAAAATGTATTAATGTACAGACTGAAATTTTAATGAAATAATAATTGCACTTTTTAATTAAAACATGAATGCATATAATAATATAAATTGTAATTATTTATTACAATATAAGTTCTAGCTATAAATTTTAATATAAACTCTAATTATATATTATAATCACAAATTATGTATTACGATATAAATTATAATTATAAATTATAGAATATAATCAAGTCGTTATGCAGGTAGTAATTGAACATACTATTTACTATTTACTATGAAATTTATTCACAAGAGAGACTGTTACGTAAATACATTAAATGTCAGATTGAAAAAATATCAGGAAAAGTGCAAGTAATTTGTATTAAAGAATCAATAAGCAAGTGTCAACCGACAGTAATGAAATAATAAATCTAGTATTTTTACGAAGATAAAATAAATAAAACGTGGAAGTGATAGAAACGCTGAATCTGATTTTAATCTCACAGCATAATAATGAAGTATACGATGGTATAACAACCCCAAACGTGCAATCTCTTTATGTAACTGAAAGTTGAAAGTTTAATTTATCGTACATTGAAGAATGATGATATATTCTAGCAACGTCATTTTATTGCACGTTAATTTGCAATAGGCTTCTGTGATAGACTGCTAGACACTTAATTTTCTCGAAAATCACGAAAATAATTATCATCTTCCTAAGATTTAGTAAAGATGATGTATTCTCTTCGTATAAACAGGTTTCGTCGATGTTTTTTATGTACAAAGTAATCAAGATTAAGATTAACACGCAATCTTGGGAATAATATTTATTTCAGGCATACTTTCAAGCAAAATATATGAATACGGAAATCATTAACCTAAATCACTAGAATGTGAGGTTGTAACAAAGTAACAGGTTATGTTGAACGATCGTGGTAACGGATAATGGGAGGAAACGAAAAAATATATAATTTATCAGATTTAATATAATCGTGGAATTATGAAGTACATTATATGTACAATTTTCAATTTTCTCGATTTGCAAGGATTGTAATTTTTTGTGAATTTATAAATTTTGAAATATTTGAGAGATCCTGGAAATTTAAATTTAAGAAGTTGAAATATGATTTAGGAATTTGGGAATTTGGGGATTTGAGAAATTGGGGGTTTGAGAATTTGGGATTTTGGGAATTTGAGATTTTGGGAATTTGAGAATTTGGGGGTGTGAGAAATTGGGGGTTTGAGAATTTGTGGATTTGGAAATTTGAGAATTTGAGGGTTTGGGAATTTGGGAATTTGGAAATTTGAGAATTTGAGAATTTGAGAATTTGGAAATTTGGGATTTTGGGAATTTGAGAATTTGGGGAATTGAGAAATTGGGAGTTGGAGAATTTGGGGATTTGGAAATTTGGGTGTTTGAAATTTTGGGAATTTGAGAATTTGGGGGTTTGAGAATTTGGGGATTTGAGAACTTCGGGGGTCTAAGAATTTGGGAATTTGGAAATTTGAGAATTTGGGGATTTGAGAATTTGGGGATTTGAGAATTTGGGAATTTGGGAATTTGGAAATTTGGAAATTTGGAAATTTGGAAGTTTAGAATTTTGGGAATTTGAGAATTTGGGGATTTGAGAAATTGGGGGTTGGAGAATTTGGGGATTTGGAAATTTGGGTGTTTGAAATTTTGGGAATTTGAGAATTTGGGGGTTTGAGAATTTGGGGATTTGAGAACTTGGGGGGTGTAAGAATTTGGGAATTTGGGAATTTGGAAATTTGGAAATTTGGGAGTTTGAGATTTTGGGAATTTGAGAATTTGGGGGTGTGAGAAATTGGGGGTTTGAGAATTTGGGGATTTGGAAATTTGAGAATTTGAGGTTTTGGGAATTTGGGAATTTGGGAATTTGGAAATTTGGGAGTTTGAGAATTTGAGTGTTTGAGAATTTGAAGGTTTGAGAGTTTGAGAATTTTCTATCTTCAATATCCCCAAATTTCCAAATTTTCAAATGACTTAATTTTCAATCTACACAATATCCAAATTTCAAAAGTTTCAAAATTTCCAAATTACAAAATTACCAAATTTCCAAGATTTCAAATTGTCAAATTCCTAAATCGTCTAAATTGTCAAATTACCATTTTCCATCTTTCAACCCTCTAAATTTCCATCTTACTAAATTACCAATGTTTATCAACAAAATGGAACCAGACTGTCATATAAAATCACCAGAATGAATGACTTTATTAGTCATGATCGTGGACGCAACTCGTCAACGTTTCAACATCGCCATTTGAAAAGCAAGTCCACCGTTATTCTATTTGGATTAAACAATCGATTTTCCGTGTTGATTGAATCTGCTGGCTGCGTAAAAACGAGCGTCCCAACGAGAAGAAAAGTGATTTACGACGAGCTCCGTATTAATCATCGAAACTACTTGTCTGACGCCAGTTTCTTCGCTTCTGTTCTTTCTCTTTTTAATCTTGTCGAGATACTAATGGTAAGATTAAATCGATTAGCGATATTCTGCCGGTTTTAATTTGTTGTCGCTGTACAAGTTTACATGTTTACGATTTAGGAGTCCTATAATTATACCATGTTGAGTTTATAGCAAATTTGATTTGCTGATGTAGAGACAATTATCAATATAACTTTTTAAATAATTCGGTATTGTTTATAAATACTGTTTATAACTATATTTACTTATTATTATATATAAATATTATCTTTTACGGTATCTATTTATTATTTACAGAAATTATTTATTATTATTTTATATTAGAATGCTATGCAAATATTGTTTATTATTGTATTGACTTATTATTTATAAACACTATTTACTTGTTATTTACAAATATTATCTAATACTATATTCCGCAAATTGTATTACATTATTGTAGTATTATATTATTCTATTATTGTATTATACAAACACTATTTATTATTATATTCAGTTACTATTTTCAAATACTATTTACTATTATATTCACTTATTATTTACCAATACTACTCAGTATTATTTATATTTATTTATTATTTTAAAATATTATTTATCATTATATTATCCCAATTATATGAAACAATTATATTATTGTATTATACAAACATTATTTATTATTACATGAAATTATTATTTTCAGATACTATAGACTATTATAGTTACTTATTATCTACAAATGTTGTTTACTATTATTCATATTTATTTATTATTTAAAAATATTACTTATCATTATATTATTCAAATTATTTTATACTATTACTATATTATAAAAATGGTATTGAATATTATATTTATTTATCATGTGCAAATGCTACTCACTATTATTTATAAATGTTATTTATCGTTGTATTATTCAAATTATTGTATACTACTATATTATTGTATTATACAAAGTGTATTTATTATTACATTCATTTAATATTTTCAAATACTATTTACTATTATATTCACTTATTATTTACAAACGCTATTTACTATTATTCATATTTATTTATTATTTAAAAATGATATTTATCATTGTATCATTCAAATTATATTATACTGTCATGTTATTGTATTATAAAAACAGTATTTATTATTATATTCATTTATTGTTTACAAGTCCTATTTATCATTATATCCACTTACTATTTAAAACATCATACTTGTTACTTGCAAGAAGTAAAATAATAGTAAGCCTTTACACGAATTCTTATTCATAATTCAAAATATACCACAACATTCTACCCAAATAAATTCTCTCAAAATTGAACACATTTTCCAAACAATCCACACGAAATTAAAAACGCATTAATTATCCTCCTCCTTTCAACGAACGTGTACTTGCCTCCCCTATCTCTAATATTTCTGTTACATTCAAACAAACGTTCCCATCCCGCTGACATCTATAAAAGTTTCTACAATAAAACGACTCTTCACGAAAATAAACACGCCATGATTCCTCGAACACGTAAATAGTATACATCGCCACACGTTCGATGTTTACGCAAGAAGTTCGAAAATAAAAGCAAACGAACGAGGAGCAACCCTTTCGCCCGTAAAACAAACGTTCACCCTCGAAGTTTCAGACGTGGCTTTTCGAAATCGTGTGGAACACATGGCGCGAAATAAACACGAAAAACGAACACGCACGTTTTCCCCTTTCGTTTTTTTCAACCCCTCGCCCTTTCGTTGTCCGTTGGTCCGCGCGGAGACAAATAGATTATCGAGAAGAAAACGGGGGCGGTTTTATGGCTGTAACGGGTGTATGCTCAGCGGGATTTCTGGAATTTCGATCCCTCTATCGGACGACTCTTTATCGGTTCGACTGAGCAGATAACGGAGAAGTTGTTGGGGTATTTATCAGAATTACGAATCCTATGCTACCTTTGCCTCACCTCGGATAACATTCCTTTCGAGATTATGAAATCCCTTAAACTCCGTGAAGACGGTAAATCAATGACACTGAAAATTTCGGAAAAGTTAAGAATTCAATGATGCTTTAAATAATTTAGTATTATTGATGATATTTTCATTCGGTCTGATTTTTAACGAATTTTGCTTGATATTCTCGTGACACTTTTATTTATTGTTAATAGACTTTTGTGATATTTATGTTTGTTACTGATACATTTATTTTTGTGATATTTATGTTTATTACTAATATATTTATTTTTGTGAAATTTATTTTTATTATTAATACACTTATTTTTGTGAAATTTATTTTTATTATGAATATATTTATTTTTGTGATATTTATGTTTATTACTAATATATTTATTTTTGCCAAAATTATGTTTATTATTAACATATTTATTTTTGTGATATTCATGTTTATTACTAATATATTTATTTTTGTGAAATTTGTATTTATTATTAATGTATTTATTTTTGCGATATTTACGTTTATTACTAATATATTTATTTTTGTGAAATTTATTTTTATTATGAATATTTTTATTTTTGTGAAATTTATGTTTATTATTAATATATTTATTTTTGACAAAATTATGTTTATTATTACTATATTCATTTTCGTGATATTTGTATTTATTATTAATAGTTTCAAGCAGTTAATACGAATATTCCAAGTTACGTAAATTAATAAGTAATTAACAGTGTAATGAGTTGATAGATTAATAATATAATGAATAGTATATTACAATAATGTAATGAATATTGTAATAATATTATATTATAATAATGCATTAAATATTGCAATAATATTAAATTATAATAATTCATTAAATATTGTAATAATATAATATTATAATAATGCAATGAATGCTATAATAATATGATCATAATAACGTAATGATTATTACAATGATATTACAGCAAGATAACAAAGAATGTTACAATAACATACAAAATTAGTAGAATTTATGAATTCATATGGAAATTTAAACATCACCATGTGGATGATGATAACAATAATATTGCAGCAATGTAACAAAAAATATGACAATAACATAAAAAATTAGTAAAATCTAACGATACATATGGAAATTTAAACATCACCCATGTGGATGATTATAACAATAATATTGCAGCAGTGTAACAAAGAATGTTACAATAACATAAAAAATTAGTAGAATCTATAGATACATATGGAAATTTAAACGTCACCTATGTGGATGATGATAACAATAATATTGTAGCAGTGTAACAAAAAATATGACAATAACATAAAAAATTAGTAAAATCTAACGATACATATGGAAATTTAAACATCACCCATGTGGATGATTATAACAATAATATTGCACCAGTGTACAGAATATTACAATAACATAAAAAATTAGTAGAATCTATTCATATGAAAATGTAAACATCACCCATCTTGCTACAATATTAAAATAAATAAAGTTGAAATGTTTCCATTTTCGAATTGAAACTAAACTCGAACTTCAAATTAAATCACATTATAAACTGTACTAATTTTGAAATTAGAGCAGTAGGTCATTTGAACAGCGAGTGCGTGAAACGCGTCAGAAGAATGTCAGGGGGTTAACATAATTAAATTGAAGCGTATAGAAATAAGAAAAAAGTGTTTAGCATGCATACGCGATATTTCTCGAACGTATCAAGTTTTCGTAGCAGCAAACCAGTTTCCGCTGTATTATATTTTCGACACCCGTTAGGTGGAAGGGTATTCACATGCTGGGGACGGTATCCACCTGCTAGTTCCGAGCCAGTAACCCTATTCCTCTGGTATCTGGAATCTAGAAGCCTCTCTAGACAGGCGAGCACTCTCCAATTTCGGGGCCCGGCCCCTAGAGAAGAAGGGGCCCCCATAAAACGAATTTCGTGCATTCTAGCCGGCCACGAAAAGCTAAGCCTCTTAAATCTCGTGCCACGTCTGTCTACCTTCCAGCTTCTTTCATCTGCCTACCAAAGATCTCCTTCCAGATTGGATGTTCCTTTTTTTTTCGAGAATCACCGAAGCCAACTGGAATAAAGAATCTTGCATCGGAGACTTTTCATGAGGGTCAGTTTTGACCGGGAATTATATTCAGAAAGTCACTGAAAGTTTATTCATTGACACATTTTACATTCGATATCGAGATACCCCTTGCACTCCTTAATTTAGAAAATAGAGCAACGGGTTCTCTATTGCAACAATTTTGGGTACATTTCGTTTATTATAAGATTTCGGACATTTGACATTTATTTATGTAAACGAAAATATATTCTATTTATCAGAATTATAAGATCCAAGAGAAATCGAACCACACTTGGGGGTGCAAAGGGGTTGCGTTTGAAAAAATAATAAACGTTAACTAATTTAACTATAAACCCGTGAAACTTTACGGTGTAATAATGATTAAGAAAAATGTTATGAAATAAACGATTTCTTATCTAAATGTACCACTTCCAGTAATATTATGAGAAATATAAATAACAGTAATTGTAAATTTATATTTTAGTTGAAGCTCTTCTGAAAAGTGTCTTCTAATTTTTATATTACGTAACCCCTTATTTTATTATTATAACCCATTACTAATTTTAACCCATAACCAATATTACTGATCTTAATGCTTCATAAAACTGAAAGTATCAATCGAAAAAAGAAGGAAAAGAAAGAGAGGAACGCGGGATATTGTTTTCACAATCGAGATACGAGATTTCAGCAATTAGGGTGACAATTTTTCGAGAAGGAGGAAACAAACGAGCGATCGGACCGATAAGATTTCAAATCGTTTTCCGGTCGTTGGAGGACTCTTCCGCCACGTTGAAATCGTCGATCGTCTGCCAAGCACCGCTGTTAACCGAATTTTTACGATCTGAACCGCTAGCTGGAAAAGCTGAAAAAGGTAGAGCAGTGAAACAGCGAACAAAAGAAAATACGGAAGAATCGTACATAAGGAGACATTTCCGTGGTGTTGTTTGTATTCCGTTCGCGATAGCAACCTCGTACATGGCGGTGATTCTCGCGTTTCCGGTATGCACGTCTTCGTTTCTTTTCGCATAGTCGTTTCATGAGATCGTATATTTTGTTTAATCGATTTCATTGATCTTCTTCTGCTGTGTATTAATTTATTCATTTCTCCTCGTCTAAATTAATTTTGTGTCAGACATATTAAGTTAAAAATATTAAATGAAAAACATCAGAGATATTGAATTAATAATAGTTGCATTATTTGTAAATTAATATGATGATAAATATAACAGCAAACTAATTTAAGTTTATAATTTTTAGATGAAAACTTGAATTTAAATTTCGAGTATTTCAAATTTGAATCAAAACTTCAAGTATTTCAACAATTTCTTGTTTTGTATACATTTCATTCGATAAATTAAAAATATCAATTATAATATAATGATAAATATAAAAAAATAATTGACAGCTAGTAATACGTTAATTTTAATATTATAATATTTACAATTGATATAACCCGAACGTTGATATATTAGACAAGATGGCTGCCAGTTTTCGATCGACCCTCGAATTTAAACCTCGAGTATTTTAACTATTTAATCCCCAGCTAAATTTAGCTTTCGTCAACGGTTAAATTAAAATCATTCACCTTTTCAGCAAAGTTCCAACCGCGTGAAAGTTTACCCATTTTTGTCCGATGTTTTATTAGCGTACAATTAATCGTACGAAAATACCACGTCAGTTAATTCAATGCATAACTTCAGCATTCCCTGTTAATACCGCGGAGTTTCTTCAATCGATTACTAATAAAATGATACAAAGATTATTACAGGCATCTTGATCTTTCGTTCGATGCTTGTACAGCGATTAAAGATACATTCTTGGGAAGCAAACATCGAGTAAACACTCTTCAAACATTTTCATCAGAAAAGTGAGCGTTATTAGAAAATACTGCTCGTGCCAGAGAAATTAAAATGGCCCCCGTGGAACACGGCTGTAGATTCTAATCTCACGGAAAAATTTATCGAGCGTTGCATCATGGAATCATAGAAATATCGCGTGTGTCCTCGGAGTTTTTTATAGTAATACAATTTTGTAAGGCGGAGAGAAATTAGTGTTTCATAAAGAACGTCGGTAGAAATGGTCAAGAATTTTTGATTAAAGTGGTACGAAGGTAAAGTGGACAGCAGGGAGTCCTTTTCCGTGGAATTAATTAGAATTGAAATCTAAAATGAGCAGGAATTTAAATAGGAAAACGGGAGTTGTTGACCGTGGATGAACTTTGCGGTTCGATATCGATTGTACGACGAACATTCGTTAGAAAAATACCTACGTTTCTAGCTGCCCTTTTCAAAGTTTCTATTGGACCGATTCGTTAGATTCAAAGAAGCAGGTTATAGTTACGTATAAAGTAATGGTTACGGTTACGTATTATTATAACTCAATACGTAATTTAATTCAAAACAGAATACAATTAGAACTACTAATTTATAACATATAACTTAAACACAAAATATAATTACAATTACAAATTCAGAAACTGATATAATTATAAATATTAGTGACAAATACAACAACAAGGTTATTTATGACAACCAACAGTAATACGTTACTTACTATATTCACAATCAATACACCCCATAAAAAATTCATATATTAAAAAATTGCATGAATTGTAATTCGTAGCTACCTATAATATTCAATCGACTCTTGTTCTGCAAATTGCTATGAATTAGAATATAATTGCAGTACTTAAGCCTACCATGATGACCATAACCTATACATCTACCACATGAACGCTCCATATATTCAAACTAAAAAATGTAGTCAAAACTAAAAAATTATAAAATTGCAGGATTCTAGTCTAACATGATGACTATAACCTATACATCTACCCCATCGACACTCCATATATTCAAACTAAAAAATTATAAAATTGCAGCATTCAAGCCTATCCTAGTGATCATAATCCATGCATCTACCCCATAGATCAACGCTACATATACGCAAACTAAAAAATGTAGTCAAAATTAAAAAATTATAAAATTGCAGTATTCTAGTCTACCATGATGACCATAACCTATACATGTATCCCATCAACGCTGTATATACTCAAACTAAAAAATGTAGTCAAAGCTAAAAAATTATAAAATTTCAGCATTCAAGCCTATCCTAGTGATCATAATCCATGCATCTACCTCATAGATCAACGCTACATATACGCAAACTAAAATATGTTGTCAAAACTAAAAAATTATAAAATTGCAGGATTCTAGTCTACCATGATGACTATAACCTATACATGTACCCCATCGACACTCCATATACTCAAACTAAAAAATGTAGTCAAAGCTAAAAAATTATAAAATTTCAGCATTCAAGCCTATCCTAGTGATCATAATCCATGCATCTACCTCATAGATCAACGCTACATATACGCAAACTAAAATATGTTGTCAAAACTAAAAAATTATAAAATTGCAGGATTCTAGTCTACCATGATGACTATAACCTATACATGTACCCCATCGACACTCCATATACTCAAACTAAAAAATGTAGTCAAAGCTAAAAAATTATAAAATTGCAGGATTCTAGTCTACCATGGTGACCATAACCTATACATCTACCTCATCAATGCTCTATATACTCAAACTAAAAAATGTACTCAAAGCTAAAAAATTATAAAATAATTTTAGAAGGTCAAAAACATTTGTTTCTTTGCACTCAAAGATAATTTGATTGTTTGCAAACAGCAACTTTAAAACTTACTAGTTAAAAAGTTAAATGAATTTGAGCTAATTATTTCTCTACTAATAATTTCCATTATTGTTTGCTTCACATGTTTATACATCACACGTGTCATATTATTGACTGATTGCAAACAGCAACTTTAAAACTTACTAGTTAAAAAAATGAATTCTTTTGAGGTTATTATTTCTCTACTAATAATTTCCATTATTGTTTGCTTCACATGTTTATACATCACACGTGTCATATTATTGACTGTTTGCAAACAGCAACTTTAAAACTTACTAGTTAAAAAAATGAATTCTTTTGAGGTTATTATTTCTCTACTAATAATTTCCATTATTGTTTGCTTCACATGTTTATACATCACACGTGTCATATTATTGACTGATTGCAAACAGCAACTTTAAAACTTACTAGTTAAAAAAATGAATTCTTTTGAGGTTATTATTTCTCTACTAATAATTTCCATTATTGTTTGTTTCACATTATACATCACACGTGTCATATCATAGAATCAGTTAAAAAATACTTATTTCAAATTATTGTATTAAATAAAATGGCGACTGAGTCACTTCTCGGGCGCAAAGGTTTAATATTAATACCTGCATAACCGAAGCTAATTTGAACGGTTATGCAGGTCCCATATTCCGCTTTCCATCAATATCCCACGGTAAACAATATCAATTCCATTATTTGCCCAACAATTCGACACGAAGTCGAGAGGGAAGCGTTGCAGCGAGGAACCGTAGGAAAAAACAGGAAGGAGATACATATTTACACAGCCATGACTTGGAATACATACCCCGAAGCATTTCGTACAGTATTTAACGCTATCGGGTTCCCTCTCCTTCTGTTCTCCTCCTACTTCGTATTCTCTATCAGCCTATAATGCACTGTGTTATTATACGCGTCGAGAAGTCGACTTAGAGGATCTTTACCCGGACAAGATAAGTTTTCGAGGGCCAATTTCGTGAGAGTAGCCCTATCGGTGTGGGTAGAGAGTATGTACGACTGGAAAGAAGGCTCTTTCGAGTAGGCGTGGATCTAGAATGCGTGTGTAGAGAAGAAAAAGAAAGAACTAGGGTGCAGGTCAGTTTTGTGGCAGCTGCGTTACGCTATTGGTGGCAGTGCACGCGTGATCCTTGTGCAGCAACGATGTTGTTCTTCTCTTTGGACAACCGAGCTGAATGCAAGGTGGAACCTTTACTTCAAACGTGGGTGAGATGAATTTCTTTTTTTTTATCTGATGTATCGAGGGAAACGTGATACGCGGTATTTGGAGGGTGCACTAATGCAATTCGTTATTTTTGTACTATTGATACTATTTTGCTTGTAGAATTATTTCTTTGTAACATTACTTGGTCTGAGAGTATATTTTTTATGTATATTGTTATATAAATGGTGGTTCATTGAGATGGTGATGGTTTAAATTTAATTTACTGTTCAGAAGTTTAGATGAAGATATTTCATTTATTTGTTTGCTCATAAGATTACTGTTTTTTAATATTAATTTATCAGAGATTGCAAGTTTTTTGTACTGCTGTATAAATGGTGGATCAGTGAGATAGTAATAGCTTAAATTTAATTTTGTAATATTCAGAAGTTCAAATGAAGGTGCTACATTTACTCATTTGCTTATAAAATTACTGTTTTGTGACATTAATTTATTAGACATTGCACATTTTTTTAACTGCTGTATAAATGGTGAATCACTGCAGGTAGTAATAGTTTAAATTTAATTTCATACTGTTCAGAAGTTTAAATGAAGGTATTTCATTTACTCATTTGCTTATAGAATTATTATTTTCTAACATTAAGTTATCAGAGATTGCACAATTTTTTATTTGTACTGCTATATAAATGGGGTTCCCTGAAGCAGTAACAGTTCAAATTTAATTTTTGATTGATAAGAAGTTCGAATGAAAGTATTCTATTTATTTGCTCATTTATTATAGAATTATTGTTCTGTAACATTACTTTATTTCAGATTGTATATTTCCTATTATTATTATATAAATATTGGGTCACTGAGATAGTAATAACTTCAATTTAATTTTATACTGTTAAAAAATTGATACGAAACTGTTTTACTTATTTACGTATTTACTTGCAGAATTTTCAGTGTTACGGTTTTGTAATATTATCTAACCTCAAATTGCATATTTTTGATATATACTGCAATATAAATAGTGGAGCACTGATATAATAATAATTTAAATTTAATTTTGTACTTTCGAATAGTTTATGACTGTCTTTCACTTATTTACTCATTGACTTGTGGAATTTTCAATGTTACGGTTGTGACATTACTTAACCTCAAATTGTATATTTTTTATATATACTGCAATATAAATGGTGGGCACTGATACAGTAATAATTTAAATTTAATTTTGTACTGTCGAAAAGTTTTCAGATATCTCTCATTTATTTACCATTTATTAGTGACATTATTTTTTATTGTTCTCATTTATTAGTGACATTACTTATCCTCAAATTGCATATTTTAATTGTGTATTGTTGTATAAATGTTCTATCACTTATAGAATAATAATTGAAGTGCTAATGAAAAATTATGAAGGTATTTCACTTATTTGCTTATAGAAACATGGATTGCCTTCATTTGGCTATAAAGAGTCCTGTAGCACCCCATCTTAGATTGCATATTTTTTATGTGTATTGCAATATAAGTGGTGCAGCACTTATATAATAATGAATATTCTAATACAATAAATTAATAATAATATAATAATAGTTTACATTTAATTACGTACTCTCGTAAAATTTATATGGAAGTCTCCCACCAATTTACTTGTTTGTTTGCATAATTTTCATTGCTACCATTTTGTAACATTCTTCTGAAATTCCATACTTTTCGTTATAAATTTATATAAATTCATGCAGCTTTAAAACTCCTTTAAGCTTTATCCTAATTTTTATACAAGTTTGATAATTCTATCGTAGAAAAATGATCGATATAAAAATCAAATAACATGAAATCTTGTAGAAATAAATATTCGCAAATCAGTTTCTTGATATCGCTAACGGGTCGTAAGTTATTCAGAATCCAGTGCAAATATCGTCCTTTCTATTCAGAAGTGCTTGTGAAAATTAAAACACGGCGCCAATAAAATGATAAGAAGGGAAATATTGCATAATGTAATAGCACATGCAATAATCAGACTGCGTTTTATACGTTTATCACATATTTAAGTCTGCAAAGTACACATTGATCGTATAATTTATCGACCTGTGGATCTTTATACTTTGCGGACTCCGTTGTATCATAAAAGCATAAACATCCGCAATCTAGTAATAAGAATTGCAAAAGTAATTTAAAAAATGTATCAGATTTGCATTACAGTTATGCTACCGTTATGTTATAGCCGCGCATTTAATTATAGTAAAGTTGTAGGAAGTAGATAAGAAGAGAAAGGAAAACAAGTTCATTTATAAATGAATATTCTCAACGTAATTAAGCTAAATAAATTATTTTTCCTGGATACTGTTTAATTAATTGTAAAAGACAATGTGTATTACATATGTAATACATATATTATTACTTCAAGTACAAATCTTTTACCATATTTACATATGTATGTTTTGCCATATGTACATACATGATCAGTACTATACTCCAGAAAGTGTAAATACAATTTGCTGCACAGTTGCTAAATATTTTCTAATATTCGTTAGTATATAATTTTTACAACTTTGTTTAATAAATATATTCATCAGTATTGCTAGTTGAAGAGATATTAATTACTGCATGATTCAAATTTTTACTGTATGAAGTTGAACTATTAAACGTTTCATGTTGAATTATTAAAATGAATCATTAAATTAATAAATTAAACTATTGTACTATATCACAACAGGTTTTGCTCATAACTCAGATTACAATAAACTGTAATAATTATGATCAAATTATAAAGTAATTTTTCTTATGAAAATTTCAAATTTTCAAATTCATACATTTTTTAACATAGAAAAATTTCTGTTTTACGAGTTTAGAAAATTAATTTTATTAATTTTAAAATTTAGAACAATAAAAATACCCAAGTTTCAAGTTCATTTTAGGTATTACTGAGAACAGGGAAAATGTTTAAGTTTACAGAACAAAAATCAGAATTTAAAGAGAATGCAGTGTAGAAATGTATAAATACAATAATAACAAATATATATAATAAATATATTATAATAAATTATATTTTCAAATAAGGTCTTAACCGACCTAATTTATAAATGCAGAAATTTGAAGATATTTCACATTTATAAATACAGAAATATAATGTTTTTAACTTCCAAAATTGTATACTCATTTGAATACAATTTGTGCATATTTCTATATATTTGTATACAGTATTCTATATATTTTCATATACTTCTGTGTATTTCTGTATATTCATCTATATACAACCTAGACTTTTTGGTAAATTTGTAAATTGTATTTTATCAAGAAATATTTTGTAAAAAAAGATGTAACATTCGCGCTGTCTCCGCCATTTAATTTCTAAATGATCGTGCAAACACGCAATTTCTGCTAGGCAGTGAGTTCATTTGACCGGAGTATTTCGAAGAATATTCCGTTAATAAAGTCCTCACACGTAAACGTCATCAATTATCGATGACCCATACGATACGCACTAATGGACCATTAGCGAAGAGCTATTGACTAACAGTAATTGGTACCAAAAATGTGAGAAAAGCACTATCAAGTACACATCTAACGGCGCTAACGGTCCCATGGCACGTGATAAACGTTCAAAAAACTCCGAGGAGCGTGTATTTTTTCGTGGCTAAATAATCGAAGATAGTAATCGATGCGTACAAACGTCTCCGTTGCAGCTAACGAATCCAAAATTTATGCACAGGAACGCTGTGTTGGAAAACAATTTACAAGCATTTCGCGTGCGTAGATGATAGGCGGTGATAAAGAACAGCCGACAGCGTTATTATTCAACGCTTTAATGGTATTATCTGTATAAAAGTAGCTGGGAAACGCTAATAATTAATCCGCGACTGTTGGTTGCGAGATGAACAGATAGATACACAGTGTATTTCTCACAGTGGATACAATTAAAGCCTCTGTTAGAGCGTAGCTGCACGTTTCTTCGAGCTCTGATGTAATTCGTGTGGTAATCATCGCTATTCTTAACCAATAACCAGCGTAATTAGCTAGGATGCCTACTTATATCTGCCGGCAAAGAGACAAATCGACGCACGTTACGCGCTTTATGCTACCTGCACCTCCGAACCGGACGCGAATTAATAATTAACAGCAGAGACGGTTGAGACGAAGATATTTATGCAGAATCTTCGGAATTTGGGAACATGATTTGGGTATCTAGGGATTTGTGGTCCTTGCAGTTTTAGGACATTAGAATCTGGGGTTTTTAGGGTTAAGAGGGACTGAAGTTTGGACATTTAGGGATTTGGGGTTCTTGCAGTTTGAGGACGTTAGAATCTGGGGATATAAGGGGTTAGAGACCTTGAAATTTGGGGACGTAGGAATTTGGGTATCTAGGGATTTGTGGTCCTTGCAGTTTTAGGACATTAGAATCTGGGGATTTTAGGGTTAAGAGGGCTTGAAATTTGGGCATTTAGGGACTTGTGGTCCTTGCAATTTGAGGGCGTTAGAATCTGGGGATTTAAGGGGTTAGAGACCTTGAAATTTGGGGACGTAGGAATTTGGGCATTTAGAGATTTGTGGGCCTTGCAATTTCAGGACATTCAAATCTGGGGATTTAAGGGTTAAAAGGCCTTGAAATTTGGGCATTTAGGGATTTGTGGTCCTTGTAATTTGAGAACGTTAGAATCTGAGGATATAAGGGGTTAGAGACCTTGAAATTTGGGGACGTAGGAATTTGGGTATTTAGGGATTTGTGGTCCTTGCAATTTGAGGACGTTAGAATCTGGGGATATAAGGGTTAAGAGGCCTTGAAATTTTGGCATTTAGGGATTTGTGGTCCTTGCAATTTGAGGACGTTAGAATCTGGGGATATAAGGGGTTAGAGACCTTGAAATTTGGGGACGTAGGAATTTGGACAATTTAGAGATTTGTGGTTCTTGCAATTTGAGGACATTAGAATCTCGGGATTTTAGGGGTTAGAGTCCTTGAAATTTGAGGACATAGGAATTTGGGCATTTAGTAATTTGTGGTCCATGCAATTTGAGGACATTAGAATCTGGGGATTTTAGGGGTTAGAGTCCTTGAAATTTTGGGACATAGGAATTTGGGCATTTAGTAATTTGTGGTCCATGCAATTTGAGGACATAGGAATTTGGGTATTTAAGAATTTGTGGTCCTTGCAATTTGAGGACATTAGAATTTGGGGAATTTAGGGGTTAGAGTCCTTGAAATTTTGGGACATAGGAATTTGAACAATTAGAGATTTGTGGTCCTTGCAATTTCAGAACATTAGAATCTGGGGATTTAAGGCTTAAGAGGCCTTGAAATTTGGGCATTTAGGGATTTGTGATCCTTGCAATTTGAGGACATTAGAATCTAGGGATTTTAGGGATTACAGTCCTTAAGATTTGAGAACATAGGAATTTGGCCATTTAGGGATTTGTGGTCCTTGCAATTTGAGAACATTAGAATCTGGGGATTTAAGGGTAAAGAGTTCTTGAAATTTGTGTATCTAGGGATTTGTGGTCCTTGAAATTTGAGGACATTAGAATCTGGGGATTTAATGGTAAAGAGTTCTTGAAATTTTAGATCATAGGGATTTGTGGTCCTTGCAAATTGAGGACATCTGGGGATTTAAGCGTTTAAAGTCTTTAGAATTTAGGAAAATGAGAATTTAGACATCTAGGGGTTTGAAATTTTTAGAATTTGGGAATATAGGAATCTGGACATCTAGACTTTTTGTATCTTCAAAATTTGAAGACCTGAGAATTTGAGTATCTAGTGATTTGGAGTCCTTGGTATTTGGGAATGTAGGAATTTTTGAACATCTATGGATTTGGAGACTAGCATTTTGGGACATAGGAGTTGGGGTCGTAGAAATGGAGGCATCTAGGGATTTGGCGTTTTTAGAACTTTGGGAACATAGGAATCTGGACATCAAGATATTTGAAGTATTTGGAAATTGGAAAAATAAAAATTTTAGAATTTGGAGTCTTGAAGTCCTTAGAATTTAGGTATTTAATTTAGGGTTCTTAGAATTTGAAGAAATTTTTATTGAGGGATCTAGGGACAGATCGAGATATTTGAAGACTTAGAATTTACTATATTTAGAATTTATTATATTTGATTAGACCTTAGAAATTTGGTCATTTGATGACTTGGAGTTCTTACAATTACAAGACACAATTTCAAGGTTCATAAATGTCAGTATACAATTTAATTTTGTAAATTATCAAATGAGAAAATTAAAGAATTTCCAAGCTCACATGTGTCCTAATGCAAAGGAAGCCCACGTTGCACCCGAGTACATTAACACTAGAACTACGAACAGTTAAGACCAACTTCTGCCAAAACCAGTCAAAATTCCAAAAAGGAATTCCAACTACAATAACTACAATAACATAATTAGACCCTTCTTTTATTTCTTCCAACTTCCATCTGCGGCAATCATTTTGAACATTTTGTACGCTTTCACTTTTATCTTCAGAACTTGAAAGCGTACAACCACGTTTTTCACGTAAATTCCAAATATTCTCTAATTCACTCTTCGAGGACTACTGAACATTTTCTCTGTCTATAATCTCATTATCACTGTAAAGTAAATTTCATTTTCTTCTAATTTACATTCTTCGTGCTCATACCATCCTTGATTTTAAAGTATTTGATTAGTATATTACTCACTTGTAACATTTCAGAGTATTTTCAATAGTTTTGCCATTTTTAGGGCTTACCGCCGTCATATAAAAAGAATTAGTTCCTATTCCAACGACTGTGGTATACAAAATGGCCGCGTAACATCGATGACTATGTTACATCGCGGCCATGTTTATGTAGCGCCAGATAAGACGCGTGCGAATAAAATTCCTACAGAAACATCGATAAATCCATCTAAATATCTAACAAACGATTTCGAGTTCGATAAACAGATTATACATCTCCACTTTGAGAAATACCAGTGAAAATGACGAATTGGTATAAGTCACGATATAAAATTATTTTAATTCCGAATAAATGAAGCAAAAATAAAATTCATTACATTACTTTAGCTACAAAACATTGCGGAAAAAATGTAACATGAAGAATTTTAAAAGTAAAAATTGAAGAAAAATTAGGAAAGTGTTAGTTTCATTACGTCGTTACTTTTATTTCACTACTCCAAATTCCAGATTCTAGATGTCCACATTCAATTCCCAGCAATTCCGAATGGAGCGATTTTCGTATCAGTCCGTGAAATGCTCATCTCGATTACTTCTCGAAATTACCCCATAAACGGGATCGTTAGAAGCACAATAGGCTGAGGGCAAACTACTGATTCGACTTCTCGATGGAGAGACAGGTTCTAGGTAGACCCTCGAGGGTCCAGGTATCTGGAAAACGGTCCTTAACCGAACTATGGGCATTTTGTGGGGAGATCCTGTGAACCGAGTCAAGATATAGGTGCACCGGTTCAACAACAGAGAAAAAAAAAAACACTCGAAATCCCATAATCCAGGAGAAAGCCGATCTTTCTCCTTGGTGGCACAAAAAAATGCGAGGCGTGACCGATCCTTTCAGCAGGTTGATTTTTCGAATTAGGGGTCGATTAGGGAGACGTCGGGGCGAACGATTGTCCCGTGAAAATAATGCCACAAATTTTCGTTGTTTCTACTTAAACCAACTTATTTTGTAATCTTTTGCATTGCATAACACTAAAACTACCAAACCTGTCAAATGTCCACAAGCTACTATAAATTACACAATTTTAAGTGATTGCAATCTTGATTTTCATCAAGATAAAGAATTAGTGTACTAATTTTTGCTCTCGTTTGTTTATTTATTTTTTGACTTTTTTCAAATTAAAAATGAGTACACGCCGGTAGGTTTAGTGTTAACTAGCTTGATAATATAGTGATGAACTAACATCTGGTACTTTGCGAATTGTACATTGAAATATTTCTATAAATTGTGATTAAGAACATCATTTGTAAATTTTAAATTAAAATTTGTTAATATTTCAATTTTAAGTAAAATAAATTTTTTCAAATTTAAATAAAAGAAAATTTAGAAATGCTATGGATTTGTAAACTGAGGAAGTTCAAATATTTATTTCAGCTGTAGAATTCGGGTTTTGCGAGATTCCAATTTGCAAAGTAAATTAAACCGAAATATGTAAAGTACACATGCACAGATTTCCTGGCAGTTCTCATTAAAAAATAGAAGCATCGGTTTCGCAGTTTGATGTTTTGGAATCAAGCTCATAAATCCAGAAGCATTCGATCTCGTCGTCAGCTGCGTTTTACGAACTTCCCGAAATAATCGCCAATCGAGTGCGTCGACAACGCTATAAAGCTCTCCTGTTCTTCTCGCGACGACGCGTGTATTTGTTTCACGGTTTACATTCACCGACTGACCTCTCTTCGTGCAATTGCGCATTGTGAACATAAGGGTGGAACGATCATGAACGGCCGGGAACACCGTTGCCGGCGAAGTAATCATGCGTTGGATTATTTATCGTTTCGAACGATCGTAAACACCGTTTCGTCGTCGAATGCTTCGATGTACAAGCTGCTGGCTTGTTAGATGCACCATCGCTCATGCAACGGATATGCAACACGTTTCAATTCTTATGCAACCTATAACCCTTGCTAACGTAAATCTCGCTTTAACGTAAATCTGATAGAAATTTTAATCTTCATAGTAAATTGCAGACTTCAAAGTCGTGAACATAGATTTGTAGGAAAAGTGTGGGGGAGAGACTTCGTTGGTTTTTGGCTGGTTCCAAATTTCGAACTTAGACATTTTAAAAATTTAGGGATTTAGATGTTAAAGATCTAATAATTGAGATCTTACATTGTTATAGTTAAATTGTTATAATTGTTAAATTATAGAGTTAATGGAACCATTGTACAGTTACGAAGATGTCTAAAAATGGGGAAAAGTGAACAATTTTTTGGGGAAGAGCATCTACAAGGTTTATGGCTAGTAATATTCCAAATTTTGAATTTGGGCAATTTGAAAATTTAGGGATGTAGATGTTAAAGATCTAAAAATTTAGGGCTGAAATTGTTATAATTAAATAGTTATAATTGTTAAATTATAGAGTTAATGGAACCATCGTACAGTTACGAATATGTCAAAAAATGGCAAAGGGTAAACAATTTTTAGGGGAGAGCATCTACAAGGTTTTTGGCTGGTAATGTTCCAAATTTCGAATTTGGACAATTTACAAATTTAGGGATTTAGATCTTCAAGATTTAAAAATTGAGATCTTACATTGTTATAGTTAAATTGTTATAATTGTTAAATTATAGAGTTAGTGGAACCATTGTACAGTTACGAAGATGTCGAAAAATGGCGTAAGGTGAACAATTTTTTGGGGAAGAGCATCTACAAGGTTTTTGGCTAGTAATATTCCAAATTTTGAATTTGGGCAATTTGAAAATTTAGGGATGTAGATGTTGAAGATCTAAAAATTTAGGGCTGAAATTGTTATAATTAAATAGTTATAATTGTTAAATTATAGAGTTAATGGAAGCATCGTACAGTTACGAAGATGTCAAAAAATGGCGAAAAGTGAACAATTTTTAGGGGAGAGCATCTGAAGAGCAGATGGTAAACTGTATAGCTAGCGGTTTCCTTTTTCCCAAATTGAAATTGTTTTATTAACCCCTTGGCCTATGATTAATTTGTCAGGTGCGTCAGTTAGAACTAACTAATACAGCCATAATATAAAAACAGACAAAGAAAGTTGAAATGTTATGTCAATTTGGTATTATGCAATCGTTGACTAAGCAAATTATAATTGGTCTTGAACTCCAAACTGAAGCGCATTGAAAATTCGAGTAAAATTGATCACAACTGAAGTTCGAGTGTGTCACGAGTCAGACTCGTGGAAATAGTGCAATGGGTTAAAAGGAAAAATAACGAATTAACCGGTATTTCGTTCCCGTCAGTTATCCGAAATTTGACAAATCGGTGAGCGTTACGGAGGGATTTCGATCAGTAAAGTTCGTTTTAAGAAATTCGTATTGAAGGGGGGCAATACCTTTAGATAGATGAAAATAAGCTGATATTTGTGAATTTTTTTGTATAGGATATCTTTGTCTTGTATTTTCGAAATTTCAGGTATAATTTATTATAACTATTACTTATTACAACATATTTTCTTTTTTTAAAAATATTTAAAAATGTCGGAATTATGATAGTCTTTCCTGGAAGTGTTTCGGCGCGTCTCGTGAAACGGCGTGACTTCTAGCTTTAGTTACATTGGTCTGAAACAAGTTTGCAAAAGATGTTTCGATTATTAACATTCACAGTTAGTAGATGAACCTAAGAAATGTGAAAAATATGGAAAATTGAAGAGATGGCGCGCTTTTAAAGAACAACTTTGAATTTTACTGAAAATTTTCGCAATATTTTGCAATAAAAAAGGACTTTAATGTTAAATTTATTTCGTACATTTAGGTTCATATGTTAGATAGTATTGTCACGGATATGTGCAAAACATTTGAGCGCGATTGATAAACTAGTTTTTGAGTTATCAGTCACGCCAATTTTAAAAATGTAGTTTTGAGAAAAATGCGTTTAAAGTTTCGATAAGTAAAACCTGAATAATTTCAATGATTTACCAACTAATCTGCGATTCCTGCGCTATATAATAATCCTTCGGCTTACTCGTAAAGTTGATTTTTCTCCATAAGCTCATTCTCCGTAAAAATACAAAATTTCAAACACAGCAATGGCATGATAATAACAAATCTGCTACATAGCCCTGCGCACCGAGCACGTGAATATCTGCGGCGCGATACCAGACATGTGTCACGATAATCGGCCATAACATCAAAAGGGCCCCGTATTACGCTTTAAAATTTTGAGATGTTGCACTGACATTTTATAAAAAAAAAAATTTTGCGATTTTTTAAGGTTCTATAGGTATTGCCCCCCTTGAAGGGATGATGACTAGGAAGAAAAAAGAAGTCGCGTGACTTTTTAGTGAACAGTGACGAAGCCTTTCGAAGCATATCACGTCTCGTAGTCGTTTAAACGAAATCAATTAAGGTCGGCGACAGGACAGGCCTGCAGGCGTAATCCGTCGGTTGTTACACGGCCGATTCCATGCGACGTCGCCTCGACGGGGTGTCTGGCGTCCAATGGGCTTCCAGGTATTGCGAAACGCCCTGGGCATCCAATCAGGCCAACGGGATCGTACCTTTAAGCCCTTGTCATTATGTCGAATTAGTCTTCCGGGCTTTCATGGTCCGCGGCTCGATCCTCGGCTATCCGTAATCCGGCGTGTGTGCATCGAACGGCAACGTCATCGTTCGATATTATGATAGCGTGCATCGGGGAAACGTTAAAAGCTGTCGAACAGAGAAACGTTAAGCTCGCTACGTGATTCGGATTAAACGATTTGCTTCCAACTGAAGGTTTAAGCTCTCTGCCTCGCAACGAAGATCAAATTCGTTTCGTGCGAATAGTCCTGGTATGTTTGGACAGAGGGATAGGTGTCTTGAAATACTTGATTCTTTCTGTCTGAATTGTATCCGAATACAAATAAATTGGATATTTGTATGTTAACTCATACTAAAAGACAGTAAAAAGATTTAAGTTTGAGAAATATATTGTAAAAATAATTGCGAAAATCAAAGTGGAACGTGTTGGGAAGTGAATGCCATTTGAAATGCATAGGTTATTAAACTAGCTAATTTCTTAAATTTTTAAATCTTCAAGTTACGAAAGTTGTGATTTGGAAATTTTCAAGGTTTCATATTTACAAACTTTTTCATTTTTATGTATACAAATTCTTAAATCATCAAATGCTTACACTCTTAAATATGAAAATTACGGAAGCTGTAAATAGGGAAATATTCAAGGTTCCAAATTTGCAATGTTTCAATTTTCAATTCTTCAAATTTCTGAAATACGATGGTTCCTGACTACCAAATCTTAATATTCCTAATTTCCTAAATTCCTAAATTCCTAAATTTCTAAATATCCAAATTCCCAAATTCATAAGTCCCTAAATTCAAAAATACTGAAATCCCAAAATTCCAATACTGCACAATTGCAAAATTCCGACAATTCTGAAAATTCTGAAAATTCTGAAAATTCCGAAAATTCCATAATTCCAAAATTCCAAAATTCCGAAATTCCGAAAATTCCAAAATTGCAACATTCCAGAATTCAAAAATTGCAAAATTCCGAAAATTCGAAAATTCCAAAACTGCAAAATTAAAAAATAAAAAAACTCCAAAATTTCTAAAATTCCAAAATTCTGAAAATTCCGAAAATTCCGACAATTCTGAAAATTCTGAAAATTCTGAAAATTCCGAAAATTCAAAAATTCAAAAATTCAAAAATTCAAAAACTCAAAAATTTCAAAATTCTAAAATTCCAAAATTCTGAAATTTCTAAAATTCCAAAATTCTGAAAATTGCGAAAATTCCATAATTCCAAAATTCCGAAAATTGCAAAATTCCAAAATTGCAACATTCAAAAATTCCAAAATTCTGAAAATTCCGAAACTAAAAAATTTTAAATTCTAAAATTCCAAAATTCTGAAATTTCTAAAATTTCTAAAATTCCAAAAATTTCGAAAATTCCATAATTTCAAAATTTCAAAATTCTTAAATATCTCAATATCTAAATTCTTAAGTTCCTAAATTCCCTAAACTTTTAAATTCCAAATTTCAAACCTTCTAACTTCCTAAATTCTCAAACTTGTAAACTCATCAATTTCTTCTATCTTCCTACTTTTCTCCTTTCCCCAATTTTTCAATTTACAAATTTCTCAATTTCTTCCTAAATTCCCAAAGTTCAGACCATTCAAATTTCATTGTATCAAATGAAAGTATAAAAAGTGCATGAAAGAATACAAAGGAAATGATGCGGTCTTACAATTATTTTCTTTAACACTACACAAAAGAAAAGGTTACGGCAGCAATCTACAAACCGTCCACAAATGGATGTTTGGCAGCAAGAGTGCAAACGAAGGGCAAATAATTCTCTGAAACACTAAATTGCTGCTAATTTCACGCTCCGAAGCGGGGAATGCTGTAAAAAAGTGCCTCGTTACATGGTAATCGGGCAGACCGACGACGGAAAGCATGGTTGCTGATCAAGATATAAACACGAACAGTTTATATCTTTTACAAAAGATTTCTTTGAGACAACAATTTATTTCAACACAGAAGCTTAATAATAATTTTATTAAAAGACAAAAATTATACTTTTTATATTACTACAAGATTATAAAATCTTGTGATGTGTTGCCTCCTTAAAGTGAACTGAGATCTTTTTTAAAAACTCTTGTTCACTGTGTTTCTCGTTATCGATTAATCTATTATCGGTATCGATTAATTCTCATTATCTGTTTTTGTTTTATTTATTTGCAATTAGTTGACTAGTGATGTGTTGCCATCTTCTCATTTTTTGAGTTGAATTTCTGACATTTGGAGAACTTTCATTCGTCGTGTTCCTTATTTTATTATTTTTTATTTTTTATTATATCTATTATTTTATATTTTTATTTTACTTTTTTGTTACATGCATATTTCATGCTGATTCTCGCCTGACAAACTTATTTTCAAACCGATGTCAGGTCCGTCTGCCAACTTATCAGAATAGTGCGTTACATCCACGATGTAATATTATTTACACTTGACGTTCAATTTCATTATACGTACTTAATTTAAAAATATATCTACCTGAAACTTTAATGACAAATGTAAAAAAATATTGAGTATTCAAGCAAATGACAGATACATTTAAACAGTAAAACGAATTCTACCAGCATTAAAAACCTCGTTCAAATCGGTGATGCAAATCAAACATCATTTACAATAATTCTTTAATCTCGTTCGCTAAAAACACGTTGCGTAAACAGTGCAATCAGAAATCAGTCAGTTGAATAATCGGCAAAAAATCGGTGTCTCTTTCAGCAAAAACACATTGCATAAAAATTGCAATCAGAAGTCAATCATCGAATAAATTTCTGAAAATCGATATCTCTTTTACCAAAAATAGATTGCATAGGAAGTGTAATCAGAACATAATCGATCGAATAAACCTAAAAAAATCGGTATCTCTTCCATACAGGTTACATAAACTACAATTAACATTAGATTTACGGAAAAGTGAGACTTCTAAAAGTTCTATCTTCTGAGGCAGACATATCATTTATGTTAAATTACGAAAATTAAGCTTTTGTCAAAATGACAACCTTCAAGATAAAGAATGATTGTATACTTTATTTTATAATTTGCGTAAGTCACGGTTCCGATCGAACACTCGCGAGAAAATCAGTATCTCAAAAACGTGGAGCATACAAATCAGAAGTCGAGTGAATAAATTTGCGAAAATCGGTATCTCTCTGCCAAAACGTTGCATAAAACTGAAATGACCTACCGACGAGAAGACAATTTTAATGCAGAAGCGGTACAATGTGAATTCCCACGGTAGTGCAAGGCAAAGAAGACCGGTTCGAAATTCTATGTCACTCGATGAGCGATTCTTTTGTCGGGCCGGTTGGTCGCGATGGCATTCTTCGGTTACCGGAAACGTGTCTCAGTGGCCCCCTTTTCCTTTTTCTTCCGAGAAGGAGAGAGAGCTTTAATGGTCGCCGCGGTCCCACACGCATAATTATCGCCGACAAACCAGAAGATACTTATCGACGGCAGCGTCATAATTATCACCGGTGCCGGTGGTCACTTACGCGTTACACGGCCCATGCACATACCAGGCATTGCTTCGCTCGAATTCCGTGGCCGACTGTCGCTGACAGATGCGCGTAACTCGTAAAGCTGCCGCGATGAAAAACCTAAACGAAAAACGGCATACTTTTGCCAGTTTGCTGCCAAGCGATCACGATCGATATTGTACAGACAAAAATCGTCAACGGTATTTCGGCGATAAACGGCGACGATGCCTGACCATAATCTTCTTAAGGGGTAACGCCACTCTAGAATTTTGAAGAAATCGATTTTTTTTTGCTTAAATGATGCTTTATTATGTGTAGAATATGAGAAAAAAGTTTTAAGTGGGGGACAGGTCGGGAACACGAATTTTTTTAAGTGGACTGCAACCACTCGCAGCGCACTGCAGGCGTGCTTACTGTAACTTGTGGATACGCGCGCAATAATCATTGTAGAGAACAGTACCTGGCTAAAGGCGAAGGCTACAGGTACATTAGATAATTATAAGCACAAATCTCCAATGTCGAATATAGTATTCTCAGCTATGAGGAACTTACCAGCGACGACTTACTGACGCGCTGTATTGGTGGCTTCACGCAAAACAGCAACGAAAGTTTTAATTCAGTGGTGTGGTCTATGGCTCCAAAAACCGTATCCAGTGGCAAAAATGTACTTGACATTGCCGCAAATATGGCTGTTTGCATATTCAACGACGGACTATCCACTATAATGCAAGTAATGAAAGCCTTGGATATGTCTGTCGTAGAAAATTGTTATAATTTTTGCCTGAAAGCCGACGCCCGACGCATAAAGTTTTCAAAACGATCTTTGAATGAAGCTACAAAAATGGCGAGATTGAATCTCAGATCTAGCAGGAAGGAAAAGGACGTAGAGGATGTTAACATAGAAGACCAAATATATGGTGCAGGCATCGCTGATTAAAAGTATATAACCAATTTCTTATGCTGAATGGCAATCAAAACTTTAAACGCGTTTTTCTCGTAATCACTTTATTTGAACTCGCCGGACACATATCTCGAAAAGTTTTTAACTAATAGACTTGAAATTTTATGGAGATGTGCAAAATAACATATCTCAGTGAACATCGTACGGGTTTTTTGATTAATTAACTACATAACTTTTTATTAACAATTTAATGCTAAATTTTCTGTCGTTTTTTCCAAACTTTTCTTCATATCTACACTAAATTAACAATTATTAATATTTTTTAATTTCCGTACGATGTTCCATAGATTTTGGTATTTAATATGAGAAAATTTTGGATTTTTCGTTTTAGGACCATGTGTTAATGAAAAAACAGTCCGGTCAGGTAGCCCATTCAAAGAAATGGTGTTGTTGGTTGCCAGCATCTACAGCAGCCATTTTTAATCCAAATTGTTTATAAAAATTTACAAACCATCTTCAAAACATATATAACAAAGCCTTTTTTAGTCTGACCTTATAACTTGTACGATTATTACTTTAAAAATTCCCGAAAATCACCTTTTTTTCTGACTTCTAGAGTGGCGTTACCCCTTAATCTACTTCGCGCGTTCTACCTCTTCTACGGATGACAACGCGTACACATTTCTAATTAAGGTTGCTTCCTGATGGGTAATGTAAACAAACACGATGACCGCACAGAAACAAACCACCTTAACCTCTTAGACTGAACTACGTTCGCTACGTACACCCCCGCTCAAAAGTATGTGGACACTTATATTTCGTTGAAATTTGTGTTACATATTGTATATCTTTATTGTTAAACAATATTTGATGCTAAATTCTATTATGAATATGAATGTAATGTATTATAATAGTACTAAATTAACAATTTAGTTATTCAATTTTCTTAAATAAATAAATGTCTATGGAACCACCTTGATAGACAATTTCGAAAAATTTCAAAAATTGGAAAAACATTTGTGGGAAATCCTAGAATCGGTGTAGAAAGCTGTTAATAGTGAAATACTGAAAAAGTTAATAACCACGATTAATAATCGCGGTTAGAAAAGCACGCGATGGATATGTGAACAAAAAGAAAATATAATTATTTTTTATCATTATCGGCAACATATTTAATAAATTATTATTAAAATATGTTCTCTAACACTGTACGAACTGGAATACATACAGGATAATCAAAATAATCAGAGATATCATAACTTTTTTTTGAGGCATTTATAAGAATTCAGGAAGTGTCCACATACTTTTGAGCGGGGGTGTACGCTGCTCGTACGGTAGAGTTCGAATGTGTGACAATGCTGTTCTCCTAGCGAGTTAGAATAAAATTTTTGATGATTAAATGTAAGGATGCCTATACTTCACACAGAACTATTACAAAAATTATTATTGCCCGATTTCTCTTTTCACGTTCTTCTCTAAGTCGCTAACAAAGTCCTCGTGCTTTGATCAAGGTTTTATGGGGAACGCATCCCCACTTTGCATTTTTGGGAAAAACAAACTCTTGTCGTTACGGGCCAGGAAAATATCAACCGAGTCTTGTTTAAACCTATCTCGAAACACTTTGAGGGACTCCTTAATTTATGGTGGCCCTAAACCAATTTTGACCATTGTCCGTTCGCTCTTATATAAATTATCATTTTTTCCAAAGATATGATACATCTACTTTAACCCTGATAATTTATTTTTTTCGAAAATTCACAAAATTTCCAAATGTTTCTAATATCGTGTATTAGTGCAAAGAGCATGGTGCCTAAACTTGGCGTTACCTTTTATTTACATGTAATGTACTTTTGTGGGATTTGTTAATACTCTTATACAACGTGAAGGCAAAAAAGTGCGAATCAAAACATACGAAAACGATCGTTCAATTGAAACGGTGAGCGAGTAGAGTGAGCCATGACGCTAATCTACGATGACATTCGCGAAAACCACTATAGTGGACCGTCGTACAGAGAGATGGTATCCGCGAAAGTCACTGTAATGGTGCATCGTGCCTAAAAGGTTAACCCTTTACCTTACAATAGCGTGACACACTCATGACGCACACTACAGTTCATATGTGACAAACCAGACACGTATTTTCATCGCAACTGAATTTTGGATTCCCTTCTAATTATAATCTTCGCAATCGATCGTCGATTGTGAAACGTTCCTAACTTTTCAATTTTCTTTATTTGTCTTCATATTGCAGCAATAATTACTGAGCTGTGAATGACGCAAATGTCTAGAAAATTGTAGGTCAAGGGGTTAAATGTAGAATAGTTTGATTCAGACTGAAGAGCAATGAGGGTTGGTTAGGTTATATTTATTTTGAGATCAATTTGAATTGGTTCTGAGAAATTCATTAAATATGTGGAAAATCGTCTGGAGTTGATAATTCACTCATAGTTTAGGAAGTACTGATAGATACTGACAGATTAAAAGAAGAAATTAAAAGATTAAATATTCTTGTTCTTAAAAATCTGCATTTCTGATCAGATGCATCACTGTTAGTCAACTTGTTAATCTATTAAAAATTAATCAAATGCTGTTAGAATTAATTAAATTATGGTGGATTGTTGAATAGTTCATTTTTCAAATAAATCATGTGTAAGCGAGAATTGAAATTTATTTTTTAATTAAATTCTTCTTAACAAAGAAAAATAGGTGTGCAGATTACGTTTCAGTAGCAATGCCAGATTGACACTATAATCAATGCAAAACAAGTTTTTTGAAATTATATTCTCGTTTGGTAATTTTAAATTAAATCGACCAAAAATTCCAACAGAAGACCTGTTTTATCGACAGTGCAAAAATAAGGGTAGCTGTACCGACCATCACCCCATTTAACAGACTCCTTGTAACTACATTTATCTAATCACATATTTACTTATAATTTTCATAAACAATGCAAGAATCATGTACATTTCAATAACTATAAATTTACACGAAATTTATAAAATTATATAAGGATGTTAAATACTAAAAATTGTATACCCAACCATTTCTCGAAATTTTAAACACTGAATTATCTTTATATTCACGAAACTGTTACAAAATATTACAAAATAACCACTGATCATGCAGATGTTCCAAGGGGTAGTTTTCTTTCTATCCATTTCACCGACAGATGTCGCTAACGTTCAGTCTGGCGGCTTCATAAACCGTAATCGATAGCTAAAAAGCAGGAAGGACCCTTCGTTACCTACACAAGGGATAGTAGAAACCATATACCTACCCCTATTAAAATTCATCACAAACAACAATTCGTGCATAAATATCGCAAAAACTATTAAATATCAAATATATCAAAAATCAATAAAACTCCATAATTTCTAAATATATGGTACTACAAATGATTTTCGAATCATTTTAAGATATCACTTTCCATTTACAAGTAGATTTCTCGTACATTGCATTATCAAAAATATTTCATTCCGATAACAAAATGATAACTGACAAGGCAAAAGCGACCTCTTCGCGACAAACGTGCCGGTAGATGTCAGCACGATGTCCTGAAAGCACAACCTGGTGGCAGTTGGTACAATTGTCTCCCGCCACTCGAGAACCGAGGAGAGCCATATTCCCCGGAAAATCTCTCGTGGAAAAGCGCCGATGTAGGGTCCGTCGAGAGAGGGCGGGGTTTCGTGCGGCGTGTTTGCACCGCGGAAGAAGTGGGAAAAAGTCGAGTGGTTCGCGCCTGCTCAACTTTTTTCCTCTCTATCGTTCCGTCTCTGTCCGATGCATCCGATAAGGCGGAGTTTAAAAAAGGTTTCGCGCTTCGTAAGGGGGGAAGGTGGAGCCACAAACGCGCGGAATTCGGAAATTCCGCGGCGGGGGAGGAAGAGCACAGACAGTATCGGCGCGAATCGGGAAGGGATGAAGGGGAAAATGCCATATATCGTCCGTGTGAGTTTCGGCGAAGGATCGACGAGAGGGGAGGGGGCGGTTTCGCGCAGGGAAAGTGGCGAAGGGGAAATTCTCCTGCACCGGGCAGACCGATCGAGCTCGACAACAGCTAGTTCAACGCGTGCCAACCCTCTCTCGAGATCTGGCCGTCTTCTCGTGTCGTAAACGCGGTTTTCGATCTCGATAGTGTTCCCTTTCGGACGAGTGTACACGTGACGTTCAAAAGTGGTCAGTGTCCGCAGGCCGTTCGAAATCGCGGTAATTATCGGATAACGGAGAAGCTTAACGCGGGGATGATCGGATGGCTCGTTACTGCCCGAGTGCGAAATTTCCTTGGTTCGTATAATTATGTCTGTCGTATTCAAAGTGCTCTGTGAAAGAGTGAACAGCTGGGTAACGCGATTAGATTTATTTGGAACGTCGGATCACGTGGTCGAGTGACGGGAATAGTGGTCATCTAACGATTTGCAAGCTTTGATGTTAGGCCTTATGGCGAACGCACGGCTGTAAATGTTCATCAGGAGCCGTATCGTTGACACAGAATCTATTTCCATGCTGCGGTATCGCTTTTAGACGCGGCCCACTCGAGTTTACGACGCTACACGCGAAGATCTAGAGGCAATTTTAAATAAAGGAATTGTGTTGATCAGATCCGGGAACGGGTGTGGATAGCTCCGAAACGTTATCGTCGCACAAGTTGACAGTGGGATCTTGCCAGTTCGCAGTGATAAACGCGTTATTAGCTATAAATAAGCCGCGTGACATATCCGTTGATAGCGTAATACGATAACGTGTTTTTGGCCGATGAACCGCGTTTGCACGATAACTTGGACAAACCGACGAAGTCGATAAGAATTAGTTCCAAACGATCCGAATTGATACCCTTTATTCTCATCGTGTTTCACTGCGTATCGCCGGCAAAACTCGACGAAGTCTCAAGACACGGAAGCACCTATGCGACGAACACCGTCGATTTTCCATAAAATCATGACGCTTTTCTCCGCGTTATTAACATAGTCGCAGCGTGGAGAGCGCGTGACGCGTGTTGGTTACATTACAAAGTCCTTCTGTTCCCCACCACGCGATATTTCTCGTGCATCCCCGCTACAGCTTCACCCCTACCACCGCGTTCGGCGCGCAGCGAACGAAGAGGAAGACGAAGCGATCCGCGGCGGCGTTATACCGAGCGGAACGGAGCACGTGCCCCGCCGGTGGGGGTGGAGGAGGAGCGATAAAGCTGGAGGGGAAACGGGTGGTAGCACGACGAGAGGGGAAGTAAACGACTCACCCCCGTAGTTACCACTCCCCTTCCACCAACCAGTGGAGCGCGTTTTCTCCCACGTAACGGCGCTAACCGACGGGACCTTTGTTGCCCGCCACGCTTGAACGGTGTCCCGCTCGAGAGTTTGGACGCTGGTGCCGCCCCGCGGCGATCGCAGGAACTTTCGAAGCGTACTGGTGGGGGATGAAACGGGAATGGTGGGGGAAACAAGGGGGTCGATGGCGGGGATAGAGTGAAAAGGAACTGGTGGGGACGAATGCAGAGAACGGAGCGAGTACGAGGACGGGGGCATGCTGGTCTCAGGACGCGCAGAACGTCAGAGTGGGTCGAAAAGGACGGGTGTCTCTCGCTCTCTTTCTCATTCCCTCCCTCTCTTTCTCTCTTTCTTCATTTCTTTCGATCATTTATCTCTCTTGCTCATTCCTCGTGGAAAGGCAGAGAAAGAGAGGTCGATGGCGGGGTGAGAGCCGGCTTACTACGCGGCGAAACGCTACCACGGCGTTCAGTCGTCAGCGATCAGACCGCCGGGCAGTGTGAACCTTCCTGGGCAGTCTCTTCATCTACTAACTCTTCCACTGCTGTCCCTTCCTGGACGCGACGCAATAATCAGCATCTGGGAAAGCCGGGAATCGCTTCCGAGATGGATTTGCCTAATAGTCCGGATGAACGATTCGGTCCGAGGGAACACGCGAGAAGAATTTAAACGAGAAATCGTTTTGGAAGACATTCGAGGCGAAGTGTCGGACTCCGAAGATTATACTGGTCGATGATGGAACTTGGCCTCTACGTTGGCTCGAATTTGTCGAGTAATCGTCGCCTATCGATGACGAACGAAATCTTCGAGGGGACCCGACAATAGCTGCAACCACATCCGACACGAAGCTAACAGATGTTCGAGAAGATCTTGAGGAGCGAACGATGCTCGCGGTTGAAATCTCTGGAGGCGATCATCGCGGGAGCATTTTAGGTCGTAAAGAATTCCAGAAGGGATTGGATATCGAGAAGTTCCCTCAACGGCCGAAGATAGCATCGAAGACGCTCCGAGCCTTATTTGGCCGATTGCGATCTATCGGCTCGAAAGTTCCGTTCGCCGATCAATGTTCGATGAGTGAAATGAGTGAGGTCGCAGAGAACACGAAGAGGTTTGTGCGACACCGAACCACGTGGTGCTCCGATTCGCGTGAACGATTTGCACGTACCCGAAACTCGTACGTTCACTTCGGAAACGAAACTGTGACCAGAGAGGTGAAAACCGAGCATAGTTCTCGACCGCCAGCATCGTAATTCCAAACGGTGAAGCCGATCGAGAGTCGATTTTCCTCAGCTATGTGGTGCTGTTACGTAACAACACTCGGAACAACGAAAACCGTTCGCGCTCGAGCGAACTGAACCGAGTCGCTGCATGTGCGGGAAAGTGTAAAACGAAGTAATGACGAAAAGAAAGGGGAAAAAATGTGTGAAAGGAAAGAAGTGGGGGGAAAAGCTTGACGATATTTTGTTGCCGTTGCCGCCGAGAAAATCGTCGAGCCAATGTTGCGTTTTACGGACGTGTTAAGCAGCTGACGGTTCATTCGCTACGAGATCTATGCATATCATCATGGAAGATTTGAGGTAAGAGACACACGAAGCTTCAATAAAGCCGGTGAGAAAACCAACCCGTTCCGAGTCCGTGGCATTCGAATTAGTGCTCTGTGTTCCCTATGTTAAAATCTTATCAATTTTCCTATCCTTCTCTGTGATGTCTTGGCTGATGTAGATGGGGGTAGAAACTGAAACGTTAACCGAACTTGCCGTTTTTTTCGATAAGGTTCTCGTCAGGTTCTCCCGATATTCCTTGCTCGAGTTCACAAAGGAAACTCTAATCATTGATAGGAACTCGTTCAGCGAGTCTGATCTACTAGTTGCCAAAGTCAAACCTGCAAGAACAGTATTTACCGTTCAAAGTGATGCAACGTCCGAACTTAGACGTCTGTTCTCGATTTTCCAAAGTTTGCTCCGAGCTATCGCTTGATTTTCTGTCCGGGTATAAACTCGGCGACCAAGTACCGGGTAAATTTGTTCAGACAAACGTGGACCAGTTCGAACTTCCCGAAGGACTTGGCGTCACTTCGAGGGTGGACAAACAGTTTGCCCGGCGATCGTTGGCAGGAATAGATCCACCTGTTAGGCAAACAGTCTGACCGCAAATCTCCGTGCAGCTTGAGAAGAGTCCACCTGTAGAGCGGGTCGAGGTGTCTCGCGTGTCGACCTGGTCGAAGCTAGAAAAATTCACTCGTATTCGAAGAGGAGCACGTGCTCAGGTAACTCTCGGGTCGTATTGTGCCCGTCGAAATAGATGCGCTCCTTTCGGCCTCTTAATCCCGCGTTCGACAGAATCAAGTGTTTCATTCAACGACAAAAATCTTCTTGGACGTTTCGACGCGTGCGACTACCTGTTCGGAACATTGTGCTTCAATGTCCGTTTGTGTTGGCCAAAGATCTCAATTCGCTGACTCGAGTAGCACCTTATCGCCAGTGTATTGTGCGACAGAAATCTTTACTGTGAAGTTTATGCGAAAAGTGTGGAACTATAGGAAAATGGTTTCGACAGGTTCGGAAAGTGACTCCGATTTCGTCGCGAGTTCTGTAGCCTCTATCAGTGATTATAACAAATATTCACACAGAAAATTTGAGAATACTCTGTATTTTGTAGATTTATTTGGAGTCCATCAGTGTGAGTTCTGATTAAAAGAGAACCATTTTATGAATTTACTTGGATTTTCAGTGATTAAAAGTTTTGATGTTCTGATGAAAAGTTTGGATAGAACCTTGCATTTTATAGATTTACTTGGATCCAGTGATTTTGAGAAATTCCAGAAAATTTGAAGAGTAGAATCATTTCATAGGTACACTCTAGTGACTATGAAAAGACATGCAAGAAAATTTGTGGAGTATAACTCTGCATTTCATAGGTTTACTTGGAGCCTGTGATTATAAAAAGTTTTGATGTTCTGATGAAAAGTTTGGATAGAACCTTGCATTTTATAGATTTACTTGGATCCAGTGATTTTGAGAAATTCTGACAGAAAATTTGAAGAGTAGAATCATTTCATAGGTACACTCTAGTGACTATGAAAAGACATGCAAGAAAATTTTTGGAGTATAACTCTGTATTTCATAGGTTTACTTGGAGCCTGTGGTTATAAAAAGTTTTGATGTTCTGATGAAAAGTTTGGATAGAACCTTGCATTTTATAGATTTACTTGGATCCAGTGATTTTGAGAAATTCCAGAAAATTTGAAGAGTAGAATCATTTCATAGATACACTCTAGTGACTATGAAAAGACATGCAAGAAAATTTGTGGAGTATAACTCTGTATTTCATAGGTTTACTTGGAGCCTGTGATTATAAAAAGTTTTGATATTCTGATGAAAAGTTTGAATAGAACCTTGCATTTTATAGATTCCATCAGTGATTTTGAGAAATTCTGACAGAAAATTTCAAGAGTACCTTTTCATAGGTACACTCGGATTCAGTGATTAAAAGTTCTGATACTCTGATTAAACCTTGCGTTTTATAAATTTACTCGGATCAGCGATCACAAAAAATTCTGACGTTCTGACAGAAAATTTTAGAGGTAGACTTCGATCTACCACGATGAAAAGTTCTGACGTTCTGACAGAAAATTTTAGAACCACTTCGTAGATTTACCTGGATCTACCAATGAAGTTTCTTTTGACAGAGAATTTAAGTTTCTTTTCCATAGGTTGAATATCCTTTAAGGTGAAACTGAGCAAGTTTCGAACTTCCTAGCCTCAGTTATTCGATTCAGAAATCTTCGGCAAATTCTGTGGAGAAACATGTGAATATTTTTAGAATTCTTCAAAATATCTAGTTTCACAAATTTATTCGAACTTTGACGAAATAGTTTCGACGGTTCAACTTCGATGTGACTTCTACGTCTCGGGACTTCGAGAAAATAATTCCTGAAAATTCGACCATTTTTTTAGGACTTTTCGAAAAATAATTTCTCGACATTTTCAAGATTTCGAAAACGTTGATTGAACTTGAAGTTCAATGTTCTCCAAATTCTCGACATTTTCAAACTTTTCAGTGTTTGAATTTTCAAAGTTTTCAAAATTTTCAACGTTTTTCGGGATGTTAGGATAAATTTGGAAGCAAGAAGGTAGAGCGTAATAAGTGTTTAGATGTCCGCGTTGATCGAAGGAAAATTGAGACACGGTTTCGAATTCGCGAAAAATGGCTCGATTCGGTTCGAGGACTTCGATGGCGGTCGTTCGTCGAGGGAACTATCAGGAAGAGTATTAATCACACGCGATCAAGTCGTTAGAGACGGATATCGCCGCGATATTTTACACCGTCAGGCTCGCGCAACAGCCTCTGAACGTACGCAGGATTTTTTTTATCGCCAGGACAAAACGCCAGCCGCTATAATTCATCGCGGCCGGAGAGGTGCGTTTCGAAATCGCGCCACGTCCCGACAGCGTCGAAACCTCGTTCGATCGAGCACACGGCGCATAAATCTTGCTCGATAACTCGATTTGAGCGAAGCAAGAGGTCTCGAAGAATTTCGAGCTGTTCGCTGCGAAACGAACGTGCTGACAGCGAGGCGAGACTCCTATGGCCGTCGGACACTAGTCGCTCGGCTTCGCTGGTAGAACACGCTTCTGATTTACGATCGCTCGATAGGAATGTGAATTACAACCTGGATACAGAGAAAAAAACCGTTCGATCGAAAAATTATATCGCGGATCGCTCGTGTGTTCACTGTGCGCCGATTTGTCGGGAAATACGTCGGGGTGATCGATCGTTCGTGTACTTATTCCTCCATTTTGCATGATACGTTGAAATTTCGGTGATTGTTATTTCTGGGAGACGAATTGGTGAATGATGTGACGAAAGTGTTGATCTGTGACTTTCAGATGAGTCGTTGACGAGATAGGTTTAGATTTTTCAGGATATGTGATCATGGTGATTTTCGATTAATGAAATTATGTTGAAGTGTTGCAACCGAAGGATAAGTGTCTCATGACGAGTCGTGTTGTGAACAACGAATATTTACTGTAGTATTGAACTGGATTAAATATGGCACTGTAGTTAAACTACGTTCAATAAATTAATATAGTTCATGTTAAACTATATTAAATTACTGTGGTTCATATTAAATTACATTAGTTACTGTAGTTCATATTGAACTGCATTCAATATGGTACTCTAGTTGAACTACGTTAAATAAATTAATATAGTTCATGTTAAACTATATTAAATTACTGTGGTTCATATTAAATTACATTAGTTACTGTAGTTCATATTGAACTGCATTCAATATGGTACTCTAGTTGAACTACGTTAAATAAATTAATATAGTTCATGTTAAACTATATTAAATTACTGTGGTTCATATTAAACTACATTAAATAAATTAATATAGTTTATATTAATTTATATTAAATTTATTATTGTGGTTCATATTAAACTACATTAAATATGTTACTGTAGTTCATATTGAACTGCATTAAATATGGTAGCGTAGTTAAACTTGATTAAATAAATTAATATAGTTTATATTAATCTATGTTAAATTCATTGCTGTGGTTCATATTAAACTACATTAAATAGGGTAGTTCAACTTAAACTGCATTAAATAGGGTAGTTCAACTTAAACTGCATCACATAAAATATTAAATTAAACAGTGGTTCATATTAAACTACAGTAAATACATTACTGTGGTTCATATTAAATTGCATTAATTAGTAAAGCATCTGTAAAAGAATTCGTTCGGTGAATAAAGTGGATAATTTTAAGGGAGTCACATAACAGAACTTCTCTCTACAAAGAATCTTCTTTATGAGAAGAATAGAACTTCTCTATATGAGGAATATAACTTTTTTATATGAAGAATAAAACTTCTTTATACGAGGTATAAAACTTCATAGGAATACTTCTCGATACAAGGAATAGAACTTTAAACGAAGAATAGAATTTTTCCTTACACGAAATAGATCTTTAAACAAGTAATTGAACTTCTCTATATGAAGAATAAAACTTAGCGAAGAGTAAAATTTATCTAAACGAAGAATAGAATTTTTCCATACGAGGAATTAATTTTCTTTAAACAAGTGATTGAACTTCTCTATATGAAGAATAAAACTTAGCGAAGAGTAAAATTTATCTAAACGAAGAATAGAATTTTTCCATACGAGCACTAGATCTTCTTTAAACAAGTGATTGAACTTCTCTATATGAAGAATAAAATTTAGCGAAGAGTAGAATTTATCTAAATGAAGAATAGAATTTTTCCATACGAGCACTAGATCTTCTTTAAACAAGTGATTGAACTTCTCTATATGAAGAATAAAATTTAGCGAAGAGTAGAATTTATCTAAACGAAGGATAGAATTTTTCCTTACACGAAATAGATCTTCTTTAAACAAGTGATTGAACTTCTCTATATGAAGAATAAAATTTAGCGAAGAGTAGAATTTATCTAAACGAAGAATAGAATTTATCTACACAAGGAATAGATCTTTAAACAAGTGATTAAATTTCTCTATACGAAGAATAAAATTTAGCGAAAACGTATCTAACCGAAGAATAGAATTTTTCCCTAGGACCAGAGCTTTAAACAAAAAATTGCCTCCTGCACAAAGAACAAAACTTGAAAGATAAATGCTAAAAACCGATAAAACCAAAATAGAACCCCGCAAAATCCAGTGCATCCAAATAGAGTGAAAAACAATCAGTTTCAAGTGAACGAATAAACAAGCTTGAAATTTTGATCGAGCACAAAGCAGAAACAGGCGAAAAGGTTGATTTGTAGGAGTGAATCGGCAGCGGCCGGTGGCGCATGGTGGGCCGATTTAAAAGTCCCGGGATTTAAGCACTCAATTCAGAGTCAGCGGGAGTATCAGATAGCGTCGTGAATGAAATCGACGCGAACGATTCGCAACGCGGTTCTCTGAGTAATGCGTTCCGAGAAGCGGGACAATGTGTCTCGGATGAAAATAAAGGCTTAGAGAGGGGCCCAAGACAATAATCGCGTAGGGCCCGCGGAGGAACGACACGACGGTGTACCCCGTTTGCAAGCCTGCGGTTCGGTAGATACCCCGGAGGTTCTGCCTCCTTCGGGGCCTTATAGGGGCCATTATCCGATCGTGGAATTTGAGATCTGGCCCTTTCAGCCGCGCGTCAAATTATCCCTGAGCACAATGCGCCCGTTGATTGATATCTTCAGTCGTAGCTGCTGTAACGTGGCCTGGGCCGCGTTCGTTCGCCTCCTTTTGCCTTCTCTACGTCTCTCTCCCTCTCTCCTTCTTTTTCCCGTTGCTTTCTGTCCTATGCCTCTTCTTCTTTTTTGGGACCGTCCCGTGCAGCGGCCTCGTACAAAGCGAGTGTCGAATATTTCTAGTCGTGGACCCACGCAGCCTTTCTACTTGATTTATTCTAAAGCTTTCTTTGGCCTCTGCTGGAAAAAAATCTTCTTACGAAACTTTTCGATTACGTGCCCTGTTTCTTTCCGTTTTCGAGACGGTCGAAGCCGCTGATTCTCAGATACTTCGATGGAACAAGGATGCTTGTTTTGGAATTTGAATCCCGTTAGAGTTGAGTAACAGTGAGTCAGCTTTGGATGATCGTTTTTAGTGAACTTTATCTTAATTCTTTGCCGTCGCTGGATACCGAGTTTGCGACACGAGTGTGCTGTTTCATTCTGATTACGTATTAAACTGTTTATTTATGTTTAATGGAATTATTTAGGTTTTCAAGAAAAGTTTAAGAGGTTAGAAATTTTTAATCTGATTCTTTTCACTGAAGACTCCCTTCAGGGGTTAACTGAGCTTGTGAAGATACGTAGTGTTTGACGTTAATAATTATAGGAAGAGAAGTTTGAGAGGTTGGAAATTTCATTTATAATTTTCTTTTCTAATCAGAAAAATTCTAAATTCTACATCGAACCGTTTAATGTAACAGTGCCAGAAAATGTTGAGAGAAGCACAATTTACGATGAAAAATCTACGAATTGGTCTGCGACGGTGTCCATATCACCTGCAGCTGCTCGAGGAATGTTTTGTGAGCAACACTCTAATCGTCAATAATTACCCACGGTCGAATTAGGTAATTACCGCTTGTTATTTAGCCCATTTTAGACGAAATTGGTGTAATTAGACAGTGGGGGCACACAAAGGCGAGTCCCTCTGGAAAGTGACGCCTTTTCGTGGGATTCATCCTCTTTACGCTATTCTCTTTCGTCTTGGTGTCCCCACTGTCATCCCGTTTGATATTTTTTTTTCTTGTCTGTCTGCCTTTCGGTGACTCAGTGTCTCCTCTGAACCCTTTGACGCGTCACTTTTTATCACGATCCACACGCTTCACGCTCCGGCTATGGGAAACGATTAGAGCGACAGTTTGCTTTGTAAAATACTCGCTGTCAGAATTCGAGTCTGAAAATTGTATCTGTTCGGTTTCAGAAAATTAGGAACTGCCAGTTTACTCCATTCGATTACCTCGATTTTCGTGTTATCTCTGTTCGACGACGTTCTTTATAACAAATTGAAAGTGTTTGCTAACGAAGGTCAAATACTATGAAAATAACAGAATTAGGTCTGGTGAAATTATGTGTGAATATTAGAAGCATCTAAAAATGTTTAGTAAAGTATAATTAAACTTGGGCGTCCAAAATAATTTTCTGATTATGTGCCTTGAAAATTTCAGTGGCTAAAATTCAAAAGTTGCAATATGAAACTTTGTTTGGAAATATAAAATTATACAGGTTTAACAAGCTTAATGTGTATGTAAAATTATAAATTTAGTTGTAAGATAAAATTTGTAAGTTTACAAGTTTATAACATGGTGTGTATAAAATTTATAATTTTAAGTTACAACCTTTTCAATATTATAAATATTGTGCAGTGTGAACTTTATCAGTTATTGTTAGTAGAAGATTAAATAGAATATAGCTTGAATTTTCTAAAATTAGTTTGCTTAAAATATAACTTAATTTTCATGAACTGAATCAATTTAACGTTGCGTATCAAGCGTGAAAAAGTTGAAGAATTTGATATCGAATGCCCAGAGTGAAAAATTGTTTAACCTATTTTGATCAAAAGAGCTATACCTGAAAACTCATCTGGCTAATGTATCATTTATAAAATGATTTGAACACTTGCACAATTCAAGTTTCAGAACTTTCGACTATTTCATCGAATATTATTAATACGATTGCAATGACATTTGTGAATGTAAAAAGAATTTTAATCCACTCGTTTTAAATAATTAAAATGAAGTTATTTGCAATTCTGAGACTATATTTACAGTATAAACTTTATAATTACTGTTTTTGAAATATCGGGTGATAATTTGAGGTTATGATAGGTTAACGATGAGAAAGTGCTAATATTTACGTGTCTTTTATTTCTAATTCTGAAAAATCGTTTTGTAACTATAATTTTATTATTGTTAATAATAAATAAATTTAATTACCACAGTCGTTAGCTGATAAATTAACAGTAGTTAAGCTACTAGCTAATAAATCAGAAGTGGACATCAGTCAACATCAAAGAGTGATCAAAATATCGCGCTGTGTTATATTTCTGAAGTGTTCTAATTTTATATAGTTATTAGTGAGTAACTCCATGCCGAAGGTCTAAATCTATACGTGAATAAAGATGGACCAATTTAGGATCTGTTCAAATTAGAGAACTTTTCCCCAATAATTTGTGATCGTATATTCGAATCAACTGCTCCAACTCTCCATTATTCATGAAAAGCGAAATTTGCAACAAATTAAATTAACAGTTAATTGTTGACCAAATGTACGCAAAACCTCACTGACTTCATAATTGAACAACATCGATCTCAATAAACTTCAATATACTTCATTTCTACATAATCAGTTGAAATGAGATTTCGTATACATTTCTAATAATTTACAGGTAATAGAATTTCTATTAATTTTCTTTGACAAATTTCACTCGTGACTCACAGTTCAAACGATTTCATCAAATTTTTAATAGTAATTAAATACAATACTAGAATAGTACTGCACGCTTCAAGTCGTCGTTTTAGTTCAATTATTCGCATAGACAAGCATCGCTGAATACCAAATTGACATAACATTTTAATTGTAGCAGTGGATGCTGACTCATCTGACAAATAAATTAGATGGCAAGAGGTTAATATTTTTTATCAGAGCATCTGTAATTCACTGAAAAATTCATCGTCATGGTTGAAATGTACGGAATACAATTGTAATCCAGACATCAAAAGTTTTTTATAATAAATCGAATATGTCGAAATGAACACTACAATTTTTATAAAAATCTAATTATCAAAAATGAAAACATCAAGGAAAGTAATATTTTTTCTAATAAATGGGACATGATGAAATGTAAGTGACACTACAACTGTTGTAAAAATCCAAATATTAAGAAAATTAATATTTTTTATAGTAAATTCAACATGATGAAATGTACGTGACACTTCAACTGTTATAAAAAGGGCAATATTAAAAAAATTAATATTTTTTATAGTAAATTCAACATAATGAAATGTACGTGACACTGCAACTATCATAAAAATGGAAATATTAAGAAAATTAATATTTTTTATAGTAAATTGAGCACGACAAAATGTACGTGACATTACCAGTTTTATAAAAATCCAAATATCAAGAAAATTAATATTTTTTATAATAAATTCAACATGACGAAATGTACGTGACACTACAACTGTTATAAAAATCCAATTATCAAGAAAATGAATATTTTTTGTAATAAATAGAACGTGATAAAATGTTTGTGGTATTACAATTTTTATAAAAATCCAATTATCAAGAAAGTTAACATTTTTTATAATAAATTGAACATGATGAGATGTACGTGGCGCTACAATTGTTATAAAAATCCAAATATCAAGAAAATTAATATTGTTTATAATAAATTGAACACGACAAAATGTACGTGACACTACAACTGTTATAAAAATCCAATTATCAAGAAAATTAATATTTTTTGTAATAAATTGAACATGATAAAATGTTTGTGGTATTACAATTTTTATAAAAATCCAATTATCAAGAAAGTTAACATTTTTTATAATAAATTGAACATGATGAGATGTACGTAGTACCACAACTGTTATAAAAATCCAAATATCAAGAAAATGAGTATTCTTTTCTAATAAATCGAATAAGACGAAACGAACGTAATACACCTTACAAAAATCCACCCATCAAGAAAAGATCTTTGCAATAAATCGAACACGAAGCTTATAAATATCTATCGAGTTAAAAGAATTAAAATAACTAACGCAAGTGCAAACCCGTTAACTATCAATAACATTCGAACCTGAAAACAAGTTAGCTCGGTGAACGTTCGATCCGAATGCGTTAAAAGTAGGTAAAACTGAACTGATGAGTATGTATGTCAAAGGTAAAATGATTCCGAGGATGAAATAATCGATGCTTGAAAATGTTCCGCGAGTCTCCATGTTTTTCTTGAATTCGCGTGTGCCGATTTTTCGTTCGTATTCCGCACGGTCGAAGGGACGTCGAACGACCGGAAGTGAGTTTTCCGCGCCGTCGCCGCCGGCATCGTCGCAGCTTCGGATTCGAGTGGATTTTTCTCGCTTTTCCACTGGCTGCCAACGTAACGAGGTTACGCCTTAAGTATTTGCTCGTCGATTTCGCGACGACGGCCACCCTCTCCTTCCTCCGGCTCTTCTCGCGAAGAAGCTTCGAGGGCTTCGAAAAATTCACCAGCCGGAAAGAAAGTTCTACGTGACTTTTCCTCCGCGATCACCCACCTCTCCGTTGCTCCGCTCTTTTCATCTCAACGGATTTAGGGGCTAACTTTCCGCGCTCTCGCCCTCTTTTCCCTCTCGGTGCTTGTTCGCGATAAGAGGAGGAATATTTTGGTCGAACGGAAGGATGACGAGGGGAAGAGGAATAATCGCTCGGCGGGACATTTCGTTCCGTGCCACGAGCGAAAAGACTGAACATTGTCGTGCATGACCGATGACGGGTATTGGACGAGAGTAACGGCGCTGCACTTTATTGGATAATTTAGTGGCGATCTAGAGAACAATTTGGGGGACTAATGGGATCGTTATTGCGTGGGTAGACCGAATGAAAAGTGATTTTTTTTCTTTATCAAGTGGATAGACAGAAGTGCATTTCGATTGCTTCTAATGGATGGATGTTAGCTGGACTAGCTTTAATTGCGCAGCTTTTTTTCTTCGAGGATCTCGGCCATGTTGACACACTGTTACATAATGGCTGATGCTCTGTCATTTAATTTCAGAAATTATAGGCTGAACATTATTCACACTTGTATTTTATTTATTACTAAGATTACACTCATATTTTATTTATTATTAAGTATTTGTATCTCAAAAATATTCGAACAAAATACTAAAATACTTCATTAAAAATGTTAGGAAAAAATTCTCCATTACAGGGAAATATTCCATTAATGAAAACTTGGAGATACAGGAAAATAATTTTTAGAAATGTTAGAGGAAAATACTTAATGAAGAATGTTAACAGAAAATACTTCATTAAAAATGTTAGCAAAAAATTCTCCATTAGAGGGAAATATTCCATTAATGAAAATAAACTTGGAGATAGAGGAAGATAATTTTTAGAAATGTTAGAGGAAAATACTTAATGAAGAATGTTAACAGAAAATACTTCATTAAAAATGTTAGGAAAAAATTCTCCATTAGAGGGAAATATTCCATTAATGAAAATAAACTTGGAGATAGAGGAAAATAATTTTTAGAAATGTTAGAGGAAAATACTTAATGAAGAATGTTAACAGAAAATGCTTCATTAAAAATGTTAGGAAAAAATTCTCCATTAGAGGGAAATATTCCATTAATGAAAATAATCTTGGAGATACAGGAAGATAATCTTTAGAAATGTTAGAGGATAATACTTAATGAAGAATGTTAACAGAAAATACTTCATTAAAAATGTTAGGAAAAAATTCTCCATTAGAGGGAAATATTCCATTAATGAAAACTTGGAGATACAGGAAAATAATTTTTAGAAATGTTAGAGGAAAAAACTTAATGAAGAATGTTAACAGAAAATACTTCATTAAAAATGTTAGGAAAAAATTCTCCATTAGAGGGAAATATTCCATTAATGAAAACTTGGAGATACAGGAAAATAATTTTTAGAAATGGTAGAGGAAAATACTTAATGAAGAATGTTAACAGAAAATACTTCATTAAAAATGTTAGGAAAAAATTCTCCATTAGAGGGAAATATTCCATTAATGAAAATAAACTTGGAGATACAGGAAGATAATTTTTAGAAATGTTAGAGGAAAATACTTAATGAAGAATGTTAACAGAAAATACTTCATTAAAAATGTTAGGAAAAAATTCTCCATTAGAGGGAAATATTCCATTAACGAAAATAAACTTGGAGATAGAGGAAGATAATTTTTAGAAATGTTAGAGGAAAATACTTAATGAAGAATGTTAACAGAAAATGCTTCCTTAAAAATATTCGAAAAAATTCATTTAAACTTCGTGTCACCAAAATCTTTTCTTTTTATAAGAAAAAATCTCTGCTTGTACACAATAAAAGAAAGTAGTAAATTTAAATAAACCTTTAACACAAACTTACGTATTTCTTTAAATAACTATTTTATTTTTCTAATTTTGGAATATCGGAATAATATTGTCGGCTTATTTTTGTTAAATCATCTCGTTACGACGAATTGTTAGAAAATAGTACATCGGTTGTTTCTTCAGTCGCGAGTTTGGAATAATACGATTTTTCTGCGTTTATCGAGATATTAATTTCAAATCCATCGACGCGTACAAAAGGTCAAAATTTCCATACAGTAAGACGATCTTTGAAACAGAATACGGTCGAACCGATATTACAAAATCGACGATCCTGCAACGGGAATGGCAAAGTTGAAAGGACCAGATCGTTTACAGGTGTGGTGGCATTCTCTATTCTTTCTTCTTCACCCCTTTCGAGGCATCGGTGGACCCAAAAACTTTCCCGAGGGATACCGTTTCAACTCATGCGTGGCATATAAATATTGTGCATAAATAAGGACGAGCCGAACCTACTATATTTATTGCAATTTTATGAAAATTTTCGAGAAGGGCTGGAAACTCGAGGAGGGTGAACTTCGGAGACCGTTAGCTGTCGTTGAGGAATCTTGACGGATTTTATAGCCGGATTCAAATGTTATCGATTCTCGTTACAAACGTGGTACTAAAACTTTAAAATTATAAAACTGATGTACAAGCATTTTATTTCGTACTACAAGGTTTAAGGTACTTTTTTAAATATACAATTTCTATCAAGAAGCATTTATTTGTCACTTCTTTCTTTTTATTTATCGCTTTATTCATTTATACACTTCTTGAAAATGTACAATGAAATTCATTTCAGACAAGTCTATTAAATATTAATAATAATTCTCAATTCTACCGATAACAAGCTATTAACACCAATGAAGCAATAAGTGTTACTCAAAAACAAGTCAAGTTTGATCGGTTGCAATGTACAAAATAAAATACAAAATAAAATTGCATTATCTTGAAAATGTACAAGGAAATTTTGCAAAATTCCAGGTCTATTACAAAAATAATATTTCCAATAATCTTTTAGTGAGAATTAAGTACTAATTCAATTTTGTGGTATATTTATGGAATTTCTGAAAAATAATTTTCACGCAAATCGGTTAAATATTTCCGTTAATACACCAAACTCTTTTCGTATTTACATACTACATTGACTATAATTCTGAATCGATTCAGGTTAATAAAACGGAAAAAGGTTATGTTGAAAATTTGAGGTTATGTATACAATTTCCTAAAGAAGTATAATATAATGTAATAATGTAAAGTAAATGTCCATAAAATAAACTGCAACGATACTGAAAAGTACAGTGTTAGATTCGAAGATCGTGTCAGTAAAGGAAGCACGAAATTCATTTATCGAGAACGTAAACGGCGGTGGATTCGTGAGAAACGAAAGGATCATCGCCTTATGCTAATAGGTGAAGTAAAAACACCCTTAGGGAGCTTTCTCACGGGATCTTGCAGTCTAAGGAATATTAATAGGCAGCCGGCCCATCGTTCTTCGACACGCGCACGTTGAAATCTCTGCGTCGAAGGGTTAAAGGGCGACTCCAGGCCATCTGTGTACCTTCAGATTGCTGTTTCTCGATGCTGACGAACCTTCCCGCTTTCCATTAGTATGCCCGTGCCATTATAATATAATACGCGGTCGATTCATCCGTGGTAATATTTATTCTAAGGGGAGCAGGTAAAGGGTTGATAAAATTTCTGCCTACGAATTTCCTGCAAACGGCTATCTGGAAACTTTCATTATTCGATAACTCGTTTCTTCGTTCGATATTTATTATGAGAGATCGTGTTCTTGTTTTCTGCAATTTAAACCCTTCATTTTTCGGCGGACATCTGAGACAACTATTACTCATTAATAGATAGACAATAATAGACAAATTAATATCTCAGGCAACTGCTTAAAACGAAGAAACAAAATTAAAATGTTCCCATTTTGTATTCAATGATTTTTGAATATGGGAATTAGTTTAAAAATTCAAGCGCATGAAAAATTACATTGAACTGAGTTTAAAAGCGTCTAAAAAAAGTAGCTCTAGAAAGAATTGATATGTTAAATGGCAAGTAGAATATTTTCTAGGTGAAAAGTTTGATAAACACGGTTAGCTGTATTTATCTACCTGCTTCGATTTGTGTCCAGGTACAACTGTCATGATTTGATCGATCGCTTTCGTAGTTATCGAACCAGTATAGACAAGTGAAGTTTTTATCAGTCGTCGACAACATATCTATCTGTAAATATCGTATTCGTTCTCAGGCGGCGAGTACAAAAAGAATAGTTAACCTAGTTATATAGTTGCGTATTTACTGTGCGTTTTTCTGAGGCACTTTTATTTTATTTTTTCTTGATATCTATTTATCTTAATACTCAGGGTTGGAGATCAAATTTATTCGGATTTTATACATTTCTTTCTGGAAATCTTTTTTTGATTTTAAACATTTACTCATTGGTTGTGGTATTTATAAACTGAATGAGTATGAGTATTTATAAACTGAATAAGTATAAAAATTTAAACGACAGATTTAAATGCTATCGTATTTATTATAATTATATTACCAGGAAATTTTTAGTGTAACTTTTCTATATTTTTGTTTATAATGGAAAATGCTAATTCAAAGATGTAACTTCTCTGGAAATTAATGGGATTTTTTCTGTTTTCGTCAGAACTTATGTAGAGAAGCTTTTTTAAAAATTAAAACTGCCAGTGATTCCTGGGAAAGTTGACAAAGTCAGTATGGTTGGGATGAAGAAAGATGATACAGAGAAACTTTCATTTGTCTGTCAGACAATTAATAGTTTTGAAATAAAATCTATTTTTGTACAAACACATAATAGAAGAAATTGCAGCAATAAAAAAAGTTAGCATGGCGTCCGTCGCGTCAGAAGTCGAGCAGATCTACGAAAGAAGGTGAACAAAAATCGAGAGGAATTCTCGAGGCAGTCCATTCGAAATTAGCGAGGTCGTTGCACGTCATAGAACAAAATTACATCGAAGAAACGGTGGTCAGTGCCTTTTTCCTTCGGTTTGGGCCCTTCCCCATCGACATCATCCTCCTCTTGATGCGATTATAATGAACGCTCGGTTTACCGTGGAGTCTGATAATCTAACCCCGAAGAGGACGAAAACGAAGAAGACGCGGCGAAGAAGAAGTTGGTACCGGGAAATGAAAAAGAAAGGAAAGAAAACAGCGAGAGTTGAGCAATAATATGAGAAGGCGGAGCAAGTCGGAATACGTAATGCGCCAAGAGCGAAGCCGAAGCCTGTCTTGAACGGAGCATGAAATTAGGTTTTCGGTCAGGATCGATTTGTAACAAAGAAGTTGTTGCTCGTTGTTGTTGCCGCGAAACATAGAATTATGCCCGGCGGACTTTTACGGTATTGCTAATTTGAATTTATTTACTGCCTCCGGTGTATCGGACGTTGCGATCGCACCCACACACTGGAAATTACCCTCGTGAATTTTTGGCTGGTTCAGGGTTGACACGCGAGACGAATCTTGTATCTGCCGAGAGGATCGCCAGGCCACTTCATGGTCCTAATGGTTTTGAATTAATTTTGAACTTTGCTCGGTTCATTCGCTCAATCTCATACTGCAACTTCAACTATTCCTGGCGGAATTTTAAAATGGGAGTAAAATTTGGAAGACTTCGTTGTGCCACAATTTTGCTAGATATTTAATATTACTTAGAAACTAAAGGAACTGTTAATATTTCTTCAAGTTTGTTGCTTTTTAAAAATGTAGAAAAACTTGAATACGTTAGCCTTATCTCATATTTTAGGCTCTTTAGTTATCTTCTCTCATAGTTAGGCTCTTAGGTGTAAATATAGTTTTGTTATTTCTCAAAAAATTTAGAAGAACGTAAAGACTCGCTTCTTCTCTAAAAATCCATTAAATGAAGGAATAAAGAAAATGGAGATGTGTCTGCCTCTCAAGTATACATTTTTCTAACGCGTGACAGAATTCACAAAAATAAGTGTAAATACGAAAATCAACAGTTGGTAACACAGTTTGAACCTCGAATAACCTTGTAAACAAATTTAATTTTTTAAAGAATTTAATTTAATTTCTCATTTTTTGAACAGCTTTGATATGAAATGTTTCATTGGAGCTCTTGTAGGAGAATTTGACGACACGTTAGAAATTGAAAATTGAAATTCTACACTTCTTACATAACATTCCGTCGTTCTACTTCGTTGATTCCAGGAAGCGAAGAGCACACGGTGCAAATTTAACTTTCGTATTAATAACCAAAATGTTCGCGATAATTCGACGAGTGTGATATCCAAGTACCGTTTTACTGAACCTAAACATAACGTCGTAGCAGAGGAATGGAAATTTAGAACTATTCCGAAATATTTCAGCAGCTAATGCTTTAACATCGGTGTGGAAGTTGGCACTCGGTTATCAACGCAAGTGTTAATTTAGTTTGTGAAACGTATTCAAATATGGAACATTTAATTTCTTATATTGTAATACACGAGATATGTAAAATACAAGAATTATAGAAAACATAAGAAATACAGAAAATACAGGAAATATAGAAAATACAAGAAATACAGAAAGTACAGAAAATATAGAAAACACAAGAAATACAGAAAATACAGAAAACACTGAAAACACAAGAAATATAGAAAATACAGAAAATATAGAAAACACAAGAAATACAGAAAATACAGAAACTACAAAAAATACAGAAAATATAAAAAAATATTAAAAATTCTTTTTAACCATTTTTAAAAAATAATCACTGTAACTTGAAATCACTAAAGCAGTGCTCACAGCTTTTACAGACTTTGTAAGAATACAAAGTATCTAACTTAACATCTAACCTAACAAAATATTGAATTGTTTTTTTTAAACAGCATTCTACATATAATTCCTTATAGCTTTAAATATAAAAAGAAACCTGTATATGCGCTTCGTATAAAAAATTTACACAATTTTCTATCCTACGTCAGAACTAACCTCACATTTTAAAAATGGCGCTAAACAATATCGAAAATTCTTGATGTTAATTCTCTTTAGTACAAAAATATTCAAATGAGTATTTGTAAGTTCAGTTACCTCGATAGCATAATTTATTTAGGTTGATCATTAACGTACATCAGCTAGAACGCGACATTTGAAATTTGGCGCGTTTTTACTCGTACGATGTGTCCTCGTGATTCGCAAAGGCGAGTCACGAAATCCGTATGATTGATGCCCCGGCTCGAAATAATAATAATTATTATTAAGCGGGAGCGGATGGTGAAACCGCACTCTCATTTCCTGTGTCTCGAAACGAGGGTTCGAATTATCGGTGTACCGATATGGGGCAAACAACCATGTAAAAAAATCTCATGGGAAGTCCGGCAAACAAAAAAGGACAACGATAAACCGTGTCACGCCGTTTCGCTTCGTTCTGTTTTGTTGTCGAACGACCAACTATTCGCGGATTTACTGGCTGCCTCGTTTTTTATCATCCGATTTTTTTGGACAGGGTATCGAGTACACTTGTAACCCGAGAAACTCGTTCGAATGCAGTTTCACGCGAAAATTGAGAACCCACACACTCTTCTCTTTTTTTTAAAAAGTGGCGTGTCCCAAAAATCTGTGTTTATATAATAAATACAGTAAATACTTATAGAATTGTAGCCTTAAAGAAGAATAGGGTAATTTTTCAATTGAGAGACAAATTAATATAATCCTTTTATTACACCAACATTCTATAATTTAATATTTTAATAATATACTTTATTAGATTAGATTTAATTTCTTATCAAAATAGTTCTAATAAAGCTGAAATATTAAAAATTCATTCAAATTAAAGATATTAAAATTTTAATATTAATTTTTGTTAAGTTTACCAGACGTTCAAATCAGAGATATCAAAATTTTAATATCAATTTTTTTTAAATTACAACTCTGCCAGATGTTCAAATTAGAGATATTAAAATTGTAATATGAACTTTTTTAAATTACAAGCTTGGCAGGTGGAATGTAATAAATTTTTCATTACGCAATATTACTGATTTTAATTACGTTTATTAAAATAATTTAAATTCCATCTTTATGATCGCCGTCTGTTTTAATAATGCCCGTTTTTATCGCACTAATCAAATATTTCGTCGACTTAATCGCACTAATCAAATATTTCGTCCGATTAATTATGCTAATCAAATATTTTCCCTGTTTGTTTCAGGTGTGACACTGGATAGGAAGTGTACATGTTGCTTAGTGGCGATGTCGGTAAGAATCATCGCGAAACCGGAGAGAAATTGATCGGGAGTGTCGTGCTTGTTCAGTGCATGGCCGAATTCATCTCTAAAAATCGGTAACAAAATTTTTGAAAATATCCTATAGCTCCAGTGAAGTGATCCTGATCCTTATTTATATTAAAGATTACATGAAATTCTTATTTAACCCAAACAAATTCCTGTACCAAACCCTAACCACAATCTTAATCTCACAATTTTCAAAATGTAAACACTTCTAACCTCAATCTACATATGATAATTTTCAAGTATCTAAAATATCAATCACCTATAAAAATTATTAATTAAAAATTCAGTTCGAACACCTCAAATATTTTTTACAGAAACTGCACACAAAATGTTTCTACAAATATTTTCTATTTATAGTTCCTAAAAATATTTATTACCTTTGAAAAATATTTTTTACCTCCAGAAATATATTCTTAAAGCATCTACAAAGTTGTAGTTACCAATGATAAAAAATCTACTTTTCTATAATACAGAAATAGTTACTACCTCAAGTAAATCAATAAGACCCACATAAGCTGCTCAAGATACCAAGTCACCTATTTCACAAATGTTATGGTACAGAAATATTATCCTTCTAGTTAATCGATAAGACTCACATAAGCAACTCAAGATATCAAGTCACCTATTTCACTATTTCACAAATTTCATGATGTAGAAATAATTACTACCCCACAAGTAAACTAATAGAACTCACAAGTAGCTCAAGATGACGTAAAATCACCTGTTTCTATTTTACAAAATTTATGGTACAGAAATAATTACTGCTCCACAAGTAAATCAATGAAACCCACACAGGTAGCTCAAGATGGCGTACCAAGTCATTTATTTCACTATTTCACAAATTTTATGATGTAGAAATAATTACTGCCCCATAAGTAAACTAATAGAACTCACAAGTAGCTCAAGATGACGTAAAATCACTTGTTTCTATTTTACAAAATTTATGGTACAGAAATAATTACTGCTCCACAAGTAAATCAGTGAAACCGACACAGGTAGCTCAAGATGGCGTACCAAGTTATTTATTTCACTATTTCACAAATTTTATGATATAGAAATAATTACTACCCCACAAGTAAACTAATAGAACTCACAAGTAGCTCAAAATGACGTAAAATCACCTATATTTCCATTTCACAAAATTTATTGTAAAGAAATAATTACTACACCACAAGTAAATCAATGAAACCCACACAGGTAGCTCAAGATGGCATACCAAGTCACCTATTTCACTATTTCACAAATTTTATGATGTAGAAATAATTACTACCCCACAAGTAAACTAATAGAACTCACACGTAGCTCAAGATGACGTAAAATCACTTGTTTCTATTTTACAAAATTTATGGTACAGAAATAATTACTGCACCACCAGTAAATCAATGAAACCCACACAGGTAGCTCAAGATGGCATACCGAATCACCTATATTTCCATTTCACAAATTTTATGATACAGAACTATCCCACCAGTAAATTAACAAAACTCACACATATACTAGTCACCTATTTTACCACTTCGTGAATTGCATATAGAAACACCCCTCAGCAATACATGTGTCGACCTATTTGCTGCAAACCTGTAGCAAATTGTTATTGTCAAGGTGTAGTGAGAAAAAGGGTGAGGGTTTTTGAGGGTGGTTTTGATGCGTATTACGTCACGGTGTGTACGAAGGCACCGAGGAATCCAGCAAGACGATACGGCCCTGCCCTCAGTGGGTAGATAGGGTATAATCATGGCGAGTTTCGTATCTCGAAGGGAAGATGGTCCAACATCTGCCGCTGCAGGGAATCTCTGCCCACATGTTGGTCGACGTACACGTACGTACGCACGCACACGAGCAAAAAGTGACATAGCTACACGCCGGGACGTCATGTAAATTCATTCGAAACACATGGCAGGGCCGAGCCGGCGTTCTTCTCGTGCAACCCAAAGGGTTCTTCGACGGAGGAATCCGTACGGACACTCGCTGGTTCGGTAGAAAAAACGATCATTTTGACTTTTATACCGCGATCTATCTTTCTCTTTCCTCGGATACCGGTGTTTTGAGGGACGAGCAACTGTTCCGGTTTGTCGCTTCTTCTTCCTTGGGAAATTCTTGGAACTCTTTCAATTTGTGGCCGGGGTTCTGGCCGGAGGAATCTCTCGAGTCGAACGAGAATGAATTCCTTCTTTGTGCTCGTGTTTGCACGTGCATCGACTTATGCAATTAGCGAGGAATCCTTCAGGTATTTCAGCTTTAATTATTCGACTTATTAATTTTACATTGAGCTGGACTTAGTTATTAACTGGGTTTGTACGTTCGTTTAAAGCGGAGGGTGATCGTGCGAAAAAGTAGACTAGCGGTGTGAAAAAGTTTATGGAATAGGTTTTCAGTTCATAATTAAGAGCGAAATTAATATTGATGTCTTTTATGTGCACTTGTGTTGATGTCTACAAAATGTTATCTGTAGATTGTAGATCTCGCGATTTATATGGTAATGTGGAGTTTTCGGATTTTTGTATTTAATGAAGAAATATTTTGTATACTTTTAATACACCAGCGATATTGTTAACAGAACTGATCAAATATGGCGGTATTTTGAAGGCAACAATTTTCAAATCATTTTTGACATTAGGTTTACGTTTTACGTTTTCATTATTTTTTAAGATTCGACACTAAAGTACAGATCATATAATTTAATATTTACAAAACAGAATTGTTTATAATGATTTACTTAGTCAGAATTATATAAATTATGATGGATAATTCAATTTTAATATTATTTCCTGCGATGAAGGTTATAGTAGAATATTAGTAATTAACAAAATTATACTAAATAAACCCAATACAAATTATTTATTTCTCTATCACAGCGAGAAATACTGAATACTTTTTCACACCACTGCACGTTAGTTTTCGCAGATCAAAGATGTAGAGTAGATCGTTCTGTTAGATGCACACGGAGAAATTAGAAACCATTCAAATGATCTTAATGGCTTGAACAATTTCTGCACACATCATTGTATCATATAAATTGTATATATTTTGTATGTTGCAATTAAATTTACTAATGGTGCATCTTACAACAGTATCAAAATCTGAAATCTGAAATAATTGTTTCTTATGTTCAATTGCATTTCTGAAATATCTGTAACTGCAATAATTTATCATGTCGGTGATCTGTTCTATAAATTATTGATTGTTTCACTTAACAAACTGATTTAAAGATTAAATGAATAAAATAACTTGCGTTGCAGTTATAATACAACACATGTGAGTTAAAAACCAGTAAATTAAAAGCTGTAAAATTTTAAACACTTATTAACGTAAAGTAATAAATTTGAGGATGTGCATTATTTCTAAAAAATTTATAAAATAAATGATTGAATTTTTACACTACAAGGATCGAGAACTGCGTGTTGCGTATAAAAATACAATTTTCAGAAAAAAATGTATACAATGTTTGACATAATTGCATGCAATTGCATATAATTGCATATAACTGCATATAATTGCATACGATTGCTTATAATTGACATAATCGCGTGTTCATTGAATGTAGGTTACATTTCAGGAATTGGTAATGACTAGATTTCGTTCGCTATACTGATATCTAAACAACTTTGGTAATTATATAGAGAAAGTTACAATTTCACGATTTCAGTCCTGAGACACTTTCAGAGAACTGCAATTAAGTGAACGTATTAATTGATATTACTATTACATAATATTTTATTCTTTTTCTCAAGTTTCGCCTTTGGTGCAACACATTCAACTAGTACATATACTATTTAAAATTAAAAATGAAAAATTGTGTACTATTTTAATTTGAAATTTTCTATTGTCATATACCATGGTATACTGTTGATAACATAGTCAGAGATCCTTGAAATTTTAAACGTATTTAGAAAATTTAAAAAAATAATACAGTAGATATATTGTAATAAAATATGCGAGTTGTGCATACTATATATTATAAATTTAATTAAAGTTTTTCTTGTAAATTTAATTAAAGCTCACAGAAAGTCGATGTACGTAAGCAAAGTTAGAATGTCGACCTTGACAACATATTTCAAGGTCATCGAAATCTGCGATGTATCTTTGATAGATTGAATTTCGAGTTCAGAATTTATATACAATAAATCCGAAATATATGATGTATCAATTTTCTTGACTTATTTTAACTTTGCAGTAATTCTGCCTGACTGTTGAAAAACTTGTAGGATTACAATAAAATATTAATATTAACCCCTTTCACTATGACCTATTTGTCAGGTGCGTCAGTCAGAACTAACTAAACATAGCTACAATATTAAAACAGACAAAGAATGTTGAAATGTTATGATAACATGGTATTATGCAATCGTTGACTATGCAAATTATAATTGGACTCGAACTCTAAATTGAAGCATATTCAAAATTCGAGTAAAATTGATCCCAACTAAAGTACCAGTGCGTCACGAGTCAGACTCGTCAAAATAGTGCAAGGGGTTAAGTTAATTATTAATTTTGATTAAAGAGATTATGAAGTATCAAGTAATTAAATATTAGTTATAATTAAAGGGGTGAAATTTCTAAACGTCGCTGTCACACATTAAAATCCCATAACTTTCCCCGTGGCGAGTAATACCAGCCTTTTCGTATTAGCTGTACGTAGCATTTAGGTTCCCTGTTATCGCGCGTATCGATCGTCCGATTATCAAATCAGCGATAATCGATCGACGGGCCAAATAACCGGTACCGTAGGCGATTACCGATCTCGCGTTAACACACGAAAGCTAAATTGGCTCGGCGCATCAGTCGTAAAGAAAAAAACTGAAGCTAACGGGCCAACGGAGGATTCCCATTAATAAGTCGTCGATCTTCTTCCGCGATTAGGAAGAAATAAAGGTGGCAGTAAAAAAAAGAAAACACCGCGTCGAAATAACAGAGAGCGTTCGAGGGTAACGAGTACGAGCGCCTTAACGAGGGTTCCGAAGAAATCGTTAACGGGGTAATTCTTGCGTTCCGCGGGTAATTACGGCGTCGAAACCATAGAATTTCCGCGCTCTTCATTCATTATGCTGACACGCAGGCAATAATGGATAGCCTTTTGTTTTCGATTCGTCAAATCCAGGCTGGATTCTAATCTCGGGACCCGATAGTCGGTCGTTTATAAAACGTTAACCGTGCGCGGCGGCAAAACGAGCAAACGGAAGGGCAACAAGGAGAGACAGAGAGGGAGAGACGGTAAAATAGGAGGACGCTTGCCGTGCGGAATTGCAGAACTGCCTTTAATTAAAGCCATCAAGCTAGTTGAACAATTATCATTAATTATGGACGTTGCTTGGCCGTTCACATGAGCCGTCGTCGTGGCTCTGCCTAGAGAAGTTCGTTCGCGTGCACCGCGTCAATTTAAAAAGGAAAATGAGAAAACAGAGAGGGACAAGATAGAGAGAGGAGAAACACGGTGTGTTTATCCGTCAAAGATCTGTTATTCGTTTCCCTTGCCCGATCCGAGACCGGTTCAATTTGAAATCTTAAGTGAGACGATTTTTACCGCTAATTAAAGGCGCGTTAATTAAAAACGTACAGCCCCTGGTTTCATGCTCGAATCGTCCCCTGATCGTTTAGAAATCGTTGCGTCGTTCGCTCGGTTATTCGCCATAATGACTTTCGTGCCCATTAACGATATCGGCTATGATAATGATCCACGCTAATTTTTTTCGATTCCACGATAACCCTTCGAGCTATCGAATTCCCATTACTCGGTCACTCATTTACCAGCTAAACTTTTTCTATCAAAATTATTCGTTCAAAAGCAACGTAGAATTAACACGGTTTATAGTTGTTCAATCATTCGGATCAAACGAGTGCCTATTTTAGTATCAAGTTCGAAAATCGACTTGGAGACTTTTTTCTGGACATCGACCTGTAAGAATAACCGAGTTAAAATACGTTAAACATTCTCCAAGGTCAAAGAACTGCTGACGACAAGTTCGTCCACAATTTCGAAAGCATAGTAAACGCAAAGAAAATCATGCGACAATAAAGACGACGATTTACGTTCGTCATCGTCGTAAAACCGAGGCCAATGACTCGATGAGCCGGCCTCGCGTTTCACTGTCATGAGTTACGTTCTTCGGTTAATTCTTCTTGGACCCTGAAGCGATGGAAGCGAGATACAAGAATGCGTTGATATGCTATGTTTATTTTCCCTATTCTAGTTGAACTTTTGATATTCTATTTCTGCTAAACCCTTTATCTCCCATATTTTGTTTCGACCATTTTGAACGATTATATCTGAAAATAAATTCTGGTATTATAGAAGTGCTTCAGAATTTATCATAGATTGTTTTGAATATAGTTCCGAAATTATACTTTCTTGTACAGTTTGAAGTGTATTTCTACATTCTTGTGAATTATCAAGGTTAATCCTCCATTTTGTCGTGCGTCAAAGGCACATGACAGTGCAAAGTTTCGAAGTCCTTTGAAAAATGTAAGTACGAGTTCCTTTATTAATAAAGATTGTACGTGCAATTCTCATTCTCAATAGTAAATACTTCGATACTCAGGCTCTCACAAAAAGCTTATTTCTGTTTGTTGAATAAATAACGATACATAAACGAAAATACGAATAGCGAGCAATAAATGAAAATACAAATAACGAACATACGAATACAAATGAGATTATACAAGTACGCTGATAGGAATAAACGAGAGTCGAGCAGCGAATTTCGTGTATAACAGTAAATATTAAAAAGGCAAAGAGAGAACGTTTCCATAAGAGGCGAGCACTGCCTAAAAGCATCTTTCGTAACTGTCCGCCGATAATCTTCTCGCGACCGATAATTAATTACAAGTTATTTGGAACGTTGCCCGATTACGGTGTGTCTTAACGGGACAATAGTGAGCGGGGACGCCGATAATGGGGCCCGATAGCGTGTCCTTATTAGGAAAAATTTAAGGTTCGACCGCGTGTTTACGAGCGCGGACCGCACGCCAGAACGAGCCATATTTCTCCGTGAAATTTAACGAACCTCCGCGCAATGGGACACCATTAAAAAATTCCTGAGCGTCATGTGGCACGGTGAGGCGCACGCAACGTCGATAAACGCCCGCCGGCTCGAATAAGCGCGCGAACGCTCGATGGAGACGAACAGAAATGATAATATTACGAGACGTTTCACGCAGACCCGTGTAAAAGTGGCGTCGATGGAACCGACTAATTTATTAGCTGCGTGGGTAATTATGTTCGATTTATGAGACACGATTCCGAGGACCCGCAAGGTTCTGCTCCGAGCATTACTTTCGGGGGACAAAAATTGATACGGCGATTTTTATTTAAACGGACCCCCGATTTTTACGTGTTTTCGGTTGGGAGAGACAAGAAAAATTGACTGGGTTTTGAATTATATCGTATAATATGCTTTGATTCCATATTATCTAAATTAGACCTCTACACCTAATAATTATTCGAAAAATTGATAAGCTACGGCCATCTTATTCGATAAACTTCTATCGTACCCCCCATTTCACGTATTTTATTTATTCTGTTTTGGTCCGGAGAGACAAGAAGTAAAAATATGACTTTGACAAGATTTTGAATTATATTATCGTTTAATTGTATATTCTACATACCCCAATTACCTTGATATCAACGAATTCGTCACTAACAATTCGAACTGCCCGTTCGATTTCGTATTATCTAAATTACCAGCACACCAAATAATTATTCGTATGCATAATATTCTCGTTAACAATTTTCCATCGCAACACATGCGAACGCGATGAGAAAATTGTTCCCAGTCAATTAGACGTAATTTAAAGAATAATCAATTTTTGGTAAAAACGAAAGCTTTTACCGATCGTGTAGACGATGAAAAATTCAAGTCCGAAAGGAGATGAATGCGTGGTCGCAACGCGATCAGACGGACGTTTCAATTATTTAAGCCGACAAGAAGCCCGCCAGTAAAAAGTTTAGCGCCGATGGAAACTCGAAAGTGCATTTCGTGCATGTAACGAACTTAAATAGGCGGATCGTGTGCACCGGTTGGCCCGCGACTATTATCAGATCAATAATTGCGAAGGAGGGTTGAACTTGCCGAACTTCGAGCTGCGTTTCAGGCTAATTCGTGCCTATCTCGTGTCTGTCCCCCGTAAGTTCTTTAAAATGGGGGAAAAAAGGAAGTCTCTTTGCACGTTGCGAAGTAGCGAGACGTTTTGTCGAAAACTGCGTCCAACTTCGGGGCTCGAAACTTTTGTAACGCACTTTGAACACGAATTCTTGTGAAAAGGTAAAATATTGTGAATACTTCTTGATAAATAAATATCCCGAGTATATTCGATTCATATAGCTTTTTTAATACGGTCAGGTAATTTTCAAATGAGGTAGTAAAAAGCAAGAGTAATATAATTTAAGTTTAACTTAAAATTGCTGTTTAAATTAAAAAATTTATTCTGCAAAGAACAGTGTTTAACGAAGAGCTCTCACGATTTAGGGGTTGTTTTCTTTGGACACGAAAATCGACAAGGTTTCTCGCATAATTAAGCAGTTTTCGCGAGCGGGTTTTAACCCTTAACGTCTCTGTCCGAGCTGGTTCATATCGTGGTGTTTACTCGGATTTACATCGCGCATACATATGTATGGAAGAAACTACGATTTGTATCGTCACGTTGGCCAACTAAGGGTCCGTGGTCGTTAACGAAGAGAATAATTAGAAAGCGCGACCACGGACTCATGAACGGCTCTTCGCACAAACGGGAGCAAGTCTGGTACCCTAGGGAAAATAAGACCTCCCACTTTCAAGGACTTTTTAGGGCTTAAAAATTTACTTTATCTAAATTTCATTTAGATGAATGATGAATTTGGTATTTAGGAATTTGGTGATCTGGAAAATTGGAGAAATTTAGGAACGTTTACGGACCTTGAGAAATCTAGGGATTTGATAGTTTTGGTAATTGGAGGTATTTTGGGGATATTTGACCTTGATATTTTGGGGATGTATGAATATGGAAATCTTGGGATTTGAGGATTTTTGGACATTGAAGTCTAGGGATTTAAGGAGCTATAGAAATGACAATCTAGGGATTTATGCAGATATCTAGAGGATATAGAAATGATTTTGGGTTTAAGGAAATTAGGTATATGGAATTTGAAAATATATTTGAGAACTTTGATATTTCGGAACATAGGTATTTAGAGAACTATGAATATAGGGATCTAGGAATTTTACGATATAGGAATTTGAAAATCTAGAAATTTGTAGATCTGAGAATTTGAAGATGTGGGTAATTGATGATCTACTGTTACGGTCATCTAGGGATTTGGGAATCTGACAATTCGGGGATCTAGGAATTCTGCAATCTAGGGATTTGAAGATGAGGAAATTTGGAAATATAGGAATTCGACAGATTCGGAATTTGGGAATCTAGGGATTTGAAGATGAGAAAATTTGGAAATGTAGGAATTCGACAGATTCGGAATTTGGGAATCTAGGGATTTGAAGATGAGGAAATTTGGAAATATAGGAATTTGACAGATTTGGAATTCTGCAATCTAGGGATTTGAAGATGAGAAAATTTGGAAATATAGGAATTCGACAGATTCGGAATTTGGGAATCTAGGGATTTGAAGATGAGGAAATTTGGAAATATAGGAATTCGACAGATTCGAAATTTGGGAATTTGGAAAATTTGAGAATTTGAAATTCCTAAATTTGGAAAATTTAGAAATGCAGAAGTTAACCTAAAATTTTGAGCGTTGCAAATTAATTTATTAATTTAAAGAATTCGGATTTTTAAATAATAGAGACTTGGGAATTTGGAAGTTTGTGAATTTAAGAAGTTTAAAAATGTCACGGTCTAAAAGTTAGGAAACGTAAATATTAAAAACTTGAAAATATGAAAATTTAGAAATTGTACTCAAAATTTATAATACTAAATATGTGTATAATCAACAAATTACTATATTTAATTCCTTCATAACATTTCCAATAATTTCAATTATTACATAATATTTATAGTTTGAATACCAGTTTCATACTCTATTTACAAGATATAAATACTTATATAAAATACGTACAAAATACACGAACTCGCGTCTCGAATATATAACGCTTAATAATTTCAGCCGAAAATATTTACACTTTGATTGAACGTTAATAAAAAATTTGAGGGAATAATTTCCTAGCGAATTGCTTTTGCATTCGAAATGCTTGCATATAAAGAGGACGCGCCTCAGGACGAATATAAAACGGCTGCGAAACAGGCAATTAAAAAAGGTTAATTGGATAGATTCCTTTTTATGCAATCGCCTCGGCCATATATGTATCGTCCTGTAATTTGTTCGTTTCATATTCCTCGCGTGTTTCGGCTTCAAACATCGCCGGGAACGTTTCTTTCGACATTTTAAACCTCGTTTTACGTCCGTTGTAAAGTACATAGTAGGATGCAGAGAATTTTAGTACAACGAAAGTAGGAAATTGGTTGTTTCGGTGTTACAACTTTTTACGATTTGTTTCTTCGCTGGAATTGTAATTTCACTGGACGGTCGATGCCGTATTTGTCAACGAGGCCGATTACTCTTAATAGAACAGCCATTTCGATAGATTCTTTGCCGTTTAGCACGCGAGTAATTCTGTTTTAGAAAAAAGGAAACGTCCTATTTTGGATATTTTCGTAATTGATCTTCGGACGAAATATTTATGGTAGACACAAGAGTTTTCTTATAAAGTTTCCTTAAACTCATTCATTTGTCAGATGCTTTAGAACTAATCACAATATTAAGACGAAGCAAGTTGAAATGTTATGTCAATTTTGTATCGTTGACTATGCAAATAATAGAACTCCAAATTGAAGCGTATTCAAAATTCGAGTGCGTCACGAGACTCGTAAAAATAGTACAAGTGATTAAAATTCACATGGAATAATTATTGAAATTTTAAGAAGGTTAACTGCATTAAAAAGATCAAACCATAACTTTTGATATAAGCTTATTATGTATATAACTTTCCTTCATGGCACGCTAAATTTAGAAATAAGTAATATTTGTAATGATTTGAAATAATCCTATTAATTAGTAAATAGTTAAGACATTGCAACACAGTTTTTAGTTTCAAATCAGAACAGTATTCAGAAACTAATTTCCCGCCAACGTCAGAGTTAGGAAATGGTTTCCCGCTGTCGTTCAAAATGGCGCGTAGAGAAGCGCATCTACTTTGTTTCCATTTTGTTTGTACTTTCTTTATGACTCACAGTTCCTCGTAATACAGTCTTTAGTAAATATTCTGCGTAGATCAGATTCTGTTGTTGAAATTCGAGCTGCTGACATTGAAATGAAACGTATTGTCTTATCACTGCTGGAGAAATACTTTAAGATAATATGAAGCTCGTAATACACACAGATAGATAAAAATGTTAAAAACAACTGATGTCCAAAAATATTTGAGTAACTTGCAGATTTCAGGAAGGTTTAAGAAATAAAATGATTTAAGAAAATTACTAGAAATGATCAAGTTTCTGAATCTTCAAATTATCAACATCCAAAAAAATATGTAAATTTTCAAACACTAACAGATCGACACGGATAAATCGTTCGAACAATACCGGTGATCGATCGTCAATCAATTATAACACGAATCGATACGTTTATCATGGATCGCGGAAAATTACCCGCCGTTAATTCTCAGCTTGGTCCTCCGGAATAAAACCGCAAAAATAATTCTCGAAAGTCGACGATCGTCAAAACAACGTCGATCTCGCGAGCGCTCGTCGACCGCGAATTTACACGGTCTGCCGGCGAATTAATCGTCCCCGATAGCGTATCCGCGGTCCGTTGATCGGATTTGTTGTTTTCGCAGATTTTTTCTCCCTTCCGGAGACACGCGCACGCGAATTAATGGGTGGGCGGACGGCGAGCGAATCGAGGGGTAGAAAAATTTGATAAACCACCGGTGGCCTTTTTTTTTCTCTGGCCCTCTATTCGGGCTTCAACGACCGGCCAGTTGTTGATATTTGCCACGAAAATCGTTTCGCTTGTCGGCAAACAGAACTCGCGTGAAAATGTATTCGAAATCTCGTGCGATAAAGAGCGACAGAAAAAGCGACGGGAGGGAAAAAAAAAATATGCGAACACCGACACGATTTTCGGAGGCTGTAAAAAACACGTGTTTGCACGGGGAGCCGCGGTTGGGTCCGATCAGATGGCTGCAGGGCTGATTTGCATGCGACCTTTGCCTCCAGGTGTTCCAGAATTTGCATACGAAAGGGTGGCGCTCGCAGCATACCCCCCTCTACCCTTCGGGACCCCCTCCATCGGAGTTCGTTTCGTTTCCCTTCTGCTCCTCTGTCTTCCTCTTTCGCGCTTTCGTTCAACCCCCGGTGGACGCGTTTATAGGTTACTGGCTCAGCGTGTCGTGATGTTAACTCGCCGTTAAATTTTCGTTAACTCTTTAACCGACCAAACCTCACCGGTTCGACGAGAATTAATCTTGTATATTCGCTTTCGATTCGTTGCTCCCTAGAGTTGTTTCGTTAGTTTTCACCGCGCTTTTTCTTCTTCCTATGGATATTTTTTTATACGGTGAAGAGTTCATGGGTTATTTTGTTGAGGTACTTGTATTATTTCATCGAGGAAAAATAAATAATGTTATAAATTTAAAAATTATAGAAATTATTGAATTTAAAGGGAAATAAGAAGAAATGTAGATTTTAAAAATTAGGAAGGGTGAAATAACGAAATCTAGAAGTTATAGAATCTAAGGAAGAGATGTAGAATTTATAGAAATTATAGAATTTACGAAATTATGGAAATTTAAAAAATGATAGAAATTCAAGGAATTAAAGAAAATAAATCTAGAAATTATAGAAATTAAAGAAAAAGAAATATAGAAATTATTAGTTATACATTTTGATTGTATCAAACATAAAGTACTAATAATTAGTAATTCTTAATTATTTCAAAAAATTCACCACTTTCCGAATTAACAAGTTCACAGATTTTCAAATGATCAAAATTTAAATTATTAAATCACCAAATTTTTAAGTTTTCAAATTATCAACTTCCAAAAAGTAAAGATTAAAAAATATGTAACTTTTCAAATTATAACAAAGTTGTTATACAATATATTTAATCATGTAAAACTATATTAGCAATAAATTACAATAAATTTTAATGAAAAAGTAATGTGATCATTTTAATAATCAACTCTGCATCAATTAAACTGATTACAATGTAGTATTTATTACACTGATTATAATTCTCGTTAGAATGTAGTATCTTTTATGTTCATTATAATTCTAATTACGATGTACCATTTATTACGCTAATTATAATACTAATTACAATGTAGTATATCATTATAATTAAACTGAATATAAGTTTATAATATGAAGCATATCTGACGTGACGCATCATATTCTCGAAGCAAAGAATTTCATTATTTTTTTATTGAACCACGTACATCAAGGTCACTAGAATTATTTTCCTTTCACTACTCGTTCGAAGTAATTAAAGCTATTTATATCAACCGATTAATTACCGTCTGCTCCACTATATTTTAAAGGTGGATAAAAGTTATTTAAATTGAGTCTTAAAATTAATTATTATTAGTCTAATTATTCTTATTTATTATTAATCATAATAAATAATAATTGTTCTCATTTATTATTAGACAGAATAATTAATCAATTCGTCATTGAAATAAATCAAAAGTTACTGAAATTGAGTCATCGAAATAATAATTATTATATATTATTAGTCATAATAATTTCTTATTTAATGAATTAATCATCGAAAGTTATTGGAATTGAGTTTGCTTCAGAAAGTGTCACTTTATGTTTGCAAATACTTGTAAATAAGTATCTTAACACCCGAAAAAATGAAAATTCCCTTTAATTTTCTTGATTTAGGAAATTTCTGGACATGGAAAAAAATCATTACTTTGACGAAGGAAAATTTTATACAAAATATGCGAATGTAGTACTATTTAAATGAAATACGCGAACGTAGATAAATTGAATTTCCCAAAAATTTTGTAAATGAAATTTCACCGTGAAATTATGAGGTTGCACAAAGGGAAGGAAATCAAAGCTGGTCCTTTCATTTCCGCAATAATTAAATTCATTCGCGAGAAACGGATTAAAAAAATGTTAAAAATTCCTACACTCGATTGAACGTTTCGCGAATCAAAGGAAAAAGAGGAACGTAAAGCGATGTGAAAATTTTGCGATCCGACGAATCAAAGGCTATTATCAATGCAATCACGTACGAGCTGAATCTGAAATAAACCTACTGAAAAGTCCCCCATGCAATTACTTCTGATTACGGATCGAAAACGAATGCGATCAAAAATATTGCGAATGCGTTTTTGATCAATGAGATTCTACACTCGAATCATTCATTTTGTTATGAAATACGAATTCTTTTGATGGATTTATCTCTTTATACTTGGGATGATCTTTGATCTACACACAGTTTACAGACTAAACAGATAGTCTATACAGAAAGATTGTCAGTCTATAGAGAAAATTTGTTTCACTTGTTATTCTCTTATTTTAAATTTGGTTGATTAACTTTTATGCGATGGACACAGTAAATTTTCAAAATTTTCATATTTTCAAATTCCTATAGGATCAAATCTACAAAGTTCTAAACTCTTGAGTTCCCAAATTTCCAAATCATTAGATTTCTAACTTTTCAAATTTCGGAATTTGACATTTTAAATTCTAGATTTCTCATTGTCTTATTTTCTCAATTTTTCAATTTTCCAATTTTTCAATTTTTCAATTTTTCAATTTTTCAATTTTCCAATTTTTCAATTTTTCAATTTTTCAATTTTTCAATTTTTCAATTTTTCAATTTTTCAATTTTTCAATTTTTCAATTCTTCAATTTTTCAATTTTTCAACTGTTCAGTTTTTCAATTTTTTGAATTAACCAAGGTTTAGCAGAAAAATGCATTTCCCATTTAAAATATCAAGTAACGATTAATGCTATCAATAAGTGACATCACCTTTCTGCAGAATATTACCGACAGGTTTCAAGCATCTGTTGAAATTGTGACAAGACAGGTACTGTGTATTACTGTACATTATCTGGTTCTTTCTTCATCGAAACGTTTCTTGGAATAAAGGATAGTGATTTTTTCCCAACATTTCTCGCAATGCCAAGAGTAATGATAGCCTTGCCACGAGGTTGATCGCTTTTTCTCGAGATTAATGTTTGTTTCGATCGGGAAAGGATTGTTCCTCGAAACGCACTTATCATTCGCGTATTTTATCGCCTCAGTAAGTGGCCTAAGTCCATTTGTTAGTTGTTTGTTGTTAACTGTAACATGTAGTACATGTTAACTGTCATAAAAAGCATTTTGAGGTTATGTATCAGAGTACACGATAATTTTCGCCATATAAATTTTCGCAGTTATTTTGGTAGTTGAAAAATTGACTGAAAGTGGCCTAAGTCCAATCTATTGATAATGAAACTGCGGATTTTCAAATGTCCGAAGGCAGCGAAGGTAATTGTAATGAATTATTAATTAGTTAATATAATAATTAATTAGTATTGATACGATATATACCGAAGCATGACTTCTTCAAATCCCTATCGCATACACAAAATATAGACGAGCAGTAAATTGTTATGTAATTTATATAGTTAGATTTCCTGAATCGCATAAATGGTGTTTTTCAAGTGTTGTAATGAAATATAAAATAAATTGAATATAGTTTCTTCAATTCATTTTAAATTATATCGAATGGACTTGGACTGTTTCTTTGATGACAAATCTAGTTAATTTTGAAAGTGGCTTAAGTCTATTCTTGGTAAGAATTATTTCTTTATTAAGAAATCATAATTCGAGTACTAAAACAGAGAAAAATTCAAGTACTAACATAGCAATATTTCGAGTACTAATACAACAAAATTCGGGGACCAAAATAACAAAATTTAAGTAGAGCAAAATTGGAGTATTAAAGTAGTATAATTCGAATACTACAATCCAGGAAAACTGGAATACTAAGATAGCAATATTTCAAGTTCTAAAATAGCAATAATTCAAATACTAAAATAGCAGCAGTTCCTATACTAAAATAGAATAATTTGAGTAGTAAAACATTCGAGTACTAAAATAGAATAGTTCAAGTACAAAAATGCAACAAATTTGAGAACCAAAAAATCATAATTCGAGTACTAAAATACAGTAAAATTGGAATACTAAGATAGTAATATTTCAATTATTAAAATAGTAATAATTTGAATACTAAGATAGCAATAATTCCAGTACTAAAATAGAATAATTCGAGTACTAAAATATCAATATTTCGAGTACTAAAATAATTCGAATATCAAAATAGCAATAATTCAAGTACTGAAACAGTATAACTCCATTACCAAAATAACTTAAAACACCATTTCATAGAACATATGTTCCATACGCAATTTCCTGCAATTACAGTTTCATTATAATATCGTACATTATAAACGTTTCCCATAAAATTATTCTATCGGAAATTTTCAAACGGAAGTCTGAGAGGTATCACGTTCAAAAATAAAGATCCGGAGCGTACTTGAGCCAAGTCTGAGTCACGGCTTACTTAAACTACTTCCACTCCGGAAGTGGCGAACGTATCTACTTGACGTGGTAACTTTTCACAGTTACTTCGTAGCAGCCTAAATCGAGAAATACACAGATAAACAAACTGGAAAGCACATTTATCAATTTTCTTTAGCAATACGCGATTATTATAGCATTAGACTTTTAACCCCTTAACCTACAATTCTGCATTTTTATGCGCTGTTAAAATAGTGTTGAAATTTTCGGTATATTTTATAGAAAGAAAACTTATAAAGAAGAGGTATATTCGTTTAAAAATTTCAAAATTTATGAACAACTTTTTGTGTTAAAATTTCAAACTCACGAAAAAGGTGTATTCATTTAAAAATTTCAAAATTTATGAACAATTTTTTGTGTTAAAATTTCAAACTCACGAAAAAGGTGTATTCATTTAAAAATTTCAAAATTTATGAACAATTTTTTGTGTTAAAATTTCAAACTCACGAAAAAGGTGTATTCATTTAAAAATTTCAAAACGTAAAATATCATATTCAACATAAAGTCGAATATATTCATTTTATTCAACTTTATATTCCAATTAATTAAATTTATAAAGAATTTGATTTCAACGAGTCAAATTTAAAAGAAATAAATACTATACTCTTATTTCATATAAAATTACAAATCTGTTTGTAATAAATTATAATATCTGAAATGCATAAATAATTACATGAAAATAAATTGTATTTCGACCAAATTAATGGTCTTCAAACCGCGCATCGCCATAATTATATTGTATAAAGTGTTTCGTAATACTCGGGCATAATTGTACAGGTAAATTTGATTTACTGCTTTTAATTAAGTTTCTAACACGCTCACAAGTTTCGAGTATGCTTTCATTCATTAACTACACCGCAGTGTTGAATCAAGTTATGTCAGTCTGTAATAAATATCGTTGCAAAACGTGTATACAACGCTTTTTCAGTGTAGTTTCGATATAATTAAAGCTACGCTATTTCCTTTATTTTTAATTACTAGAAATATATTTATTAAAAATACTTATTTATATTGTTAACTATTGCTACACATTTAAATAATTAAATTAATTTTATCTTGAGCGATATTTCAACTTATTCGGCCAGAATGATATTTTTATTTGTATATTTTATTTTAAAAGTTACTTTAACTAAATTAGACATGATTGCGTTGATACGTTCAATCTTATTTTATTGTTTATTACAAGTTGCAACTGTAAAACTACGAAATTTTATTTGTTTAATGAAACTGTTCAGATATTTATCTTTAGGAAAATAAATTTAAATATGATGTACAATATTAAATATTACAGTAAATATTTTTACTGTGAATTCTTTAACAAGTTGACTGTTACTGACACAACAAATATAAAATTAATTATTTAAAAAAGAAGAAAAAGAATTTTTATTTAACGTTATATGAAAGTATTTTTATATCAAGTCAATGATACACACAAATAAATTAAAAACAGAAATGACAAATTTATTATCTTTTAACTATTTGTACTATATGTAGTATGTCCGATCATGTCAATTTTTCCTTTGATAATCAGTATATCAATTAATAGATGCAATGCATTTCAATTATAAAACATAAAACTTCTCAAGAATTTATTTCATAGCAAACATTACGTGAGAACGAAAAATAAATGGAAGAAAATAGTTTCCTCCATACGCGGTATGTTATGCAACGTCTACTATAATTTTTTACTCATGATAAAGCAAAACCGTGTTATAAAAGGTTTCCTTCAATTTTCGAATCTAGTTGAAGAAGTATGGTATTAGAGGTGGAGCTTGCATGCACTTTGAAACTTCGAAATGCATAGATAACGAACGACAAATCCACATCGTCTGCGCTGCCTACTTATCGGGCTTGGTTAAAAAAAAACCCTGAGTGTGTGGTAACCATGCATATTCGAAGTGAAACTTTGGCGTTTGTTATGGAGAAAAAGTTTGAGAATTTGGAAAGTGAGAAATTTGGGACCTTCAGAGTTTGGGGATATGGGATGTTGGAGAGTCGGGAATTTGGGGATTTTGGGATTTGAGAATTGGAGAATTTGGGGATTTGGGGATTTGTAGAGTTGGAAATTTGGGGATTTGGAAATTTAGGGATTTGGGGATTTTGAGATTTGAGAATTGGAGGATTTGGGGATTTGGGGATTTGTAGCGTTGGAAATTTGGGGATTTGGGAATACAAGGATTTGGAAATTTAGGGATTTTGGGATTTGAGAATTGGAGGATTTGGGGATTTGGGGATTTGTAAACTTGGAAATTTGGGGATTTGGGAATACAAGAATTTGGAAATTTAGGAATTTAGGAATTTTGAGATTTAAAAATTGGAGAATTTGAGGATTTGGGGATTTGTAGAGTTAGAAATTTGGGGATTTGGAAATTTAGGGATCTGGGGATTTTGAGATTTGAGAATTGGAGAATTTGGGGATTTGGGGATTTGTAGAGTTGGAAATTTGGGAATTTGGGAATACAAGAATTTGGAAATTTAGGGATTTGGGGATTTTGAGATTTGAGAATTGGAGGATTTGGAGATTTGGGGATTTGTAGAGTTGGAAATATGGGGATATGGGAATACAAGAATTAAAAAATTTAGGGATTTGGGGATTTGGAGATTTGAAAATTGGAGAATTTGATGATTTGGGGATTTGTAGAGTTGGAAATTTGGGGATTTGAAAATTTAGGGATTTGGGGATTTTGAGATTTGAGAATTGGAGGATTTGGGGATTTGGGGATTTGTAGCGTTGGAAATTTGGGGATTTGGGAATACAAGAATTTGGAAATTTACGGATTTGGGGATTTTGAGATTTGAGAATTGGAGGATTTGGGGATCTGGGGATTTGTAGAGTTGGAAATTTGGGGATTTGGGAATACAAGAATTTGGAAATTTAGGGATTTGGGGATTTTGAGATTTGAGAATTGGAGGATTTGGGGATATAGGGATTTGTAGCGTTGGAAATTTGGGGATTTGGGAATACAAGAATTTGGAAATTTACGGATTTGGGGATTTTGAGATTTGAGAATTGGAGGATTTGGGGATCTGGGGATTTGTAGAGTTGGAAATTTGGGGATTTGGGAATACAAGAATTTGGAAATTTAGGGATTTGGGGATTTTGAGATTTGAGAATTGGAGGATTTGGGGATATAGGGATTTGGAGAGTTAAAAATTTGGGGATTTGAGAATACAAGAATTTGGAAATTTGGGGATTTGAGATTTGAATATCTGGAAAATGAGAAATTTGGGATCTTGAGAATTTGGAAATTGGGGATGTTGGAGAGTTAAGCACTTGGGGATTTGGAAATACAAGAATTTGGAATTTTAGGGATTTGGGGATTTAAGGATTTTGAGATTTGAGAATTGAAGGATTTGATCATTTGAAGAATTGGGATTTTGATAGTTTGGGGATATAGAACGTTACAGATTTGAGAATTTGGGGATTTGAAAATACAAGAATTTAAAATCTTAGAGATTTGTAGAGTTGGGGATTTTGAGATTTGAAAATTGGAGTATTTGGACATTTAAAAATTTGTAAATTTAGAAAATGAGGAATTGGGGATTTTGTGAGTTTATGGATATGGGATGTTGTAGATTTCGGAATACAAGAATTAGAGGATCTAGGTATTTGAACATTTGACAATTTGTATAACAAGAAAACAATATCATAAGAAATTAAGGTACATAGACACGAATATCTAAAAATTTATAAATTCCCAATATTGTGACCCTAGTACCCTTCCGTGTTCGCCAAAATTTTGACACCATCTCGCCCACCAAACTTTCCCCCAAAACCCAAGACTCTCCACAAAATTCTCCACATGTTTCCCTGTTCTCTCTTCTCAGCTAATCACTCAATCATCCCCTAAACCTCCCCGTTGTCATTGCACTGCGTGCGAGTACGTGTGAGCGCGTGCGTGCATTCGTGTGTTTCGCGATGATGAAGGAGAGGGCCGAGCGGCAGCCATCTTGGCTGACGTCAACTCATGCCGAGCACGCAACCGCGAAACGCCGACTTCCTCGTTGCGATAGCGCCTTACTTTTTTATTATTGCCTCTCTGTTTCTCCTTCGTGCAGCTCGCTCGTTCCTCTTTGTTTCTCGCTCGCCCCCTCGCCGCCCCCGTGCTGTGCACACGCTGTGCGTGCACGTTTAGGCTGCGAAACGAAGCGAGACACCCCTCCCGTGATATCTAAAATGGCGGAATTTAATGGACAAACGCTTGGATATTATTCGCTACTCGCAATGAACATTAAGGTAGGCGGTAGCGGTGATTACTATCGCACCGTTCGTTTTCCTCGCGGAGGAAACGGTGTGAAACGCTACTCGCGATTCGAGGATCCTCGGAGGGTGTTTTCAATGGTGAACCCCCCATTACTGTGCCCTAACTCTGCCACGAATGTGGTTGGATAAATTGATATATCGAAAAAAATAATTTTGTATTTTATTGCGTTAGGTACTATGGCCTTCGGCTGTAATGTGGTTGGCTAAATTGTTATATTGAAATAAATAATTTTGTATTTTATTACGTTAGGTACTATGGCCTTCGTATGTGGTTGGCTAAATTTTTATATTGAACGAAATAATTTTGTATTTTATTGCGTTCGGTACCATGGCCTTAGACTCTAATGTGGCTGGCTAAATTGATATATTAAATTATCACTCTCTTATTCTCTTATTCAATACGAATAATTTATTACTTTTTCTTGTAAAAATTTATTAACAATGATGCAGGTAACTAAAAGTCGATCAGTGAAACATAACTCGATCGCTATATTATACATGAAAATACACTTATCTAATATTTCGTAACGGCGCCATTTTTATTTACAATCCCAAAAGCATAAAACACCTACCAAATTTTATTTTAGAATATATCAAGTATCGATAAAATTTCAATTAAATAGTATACTACAGTAACATAATTTGTCCAATAACCTTATTAAACTAATTGAAGTCCATATTAAAAAAAAGCAATAATTTACCCACCCACTCCGTCGAGGAAAATATTTAATCATTTTCATACGATGCACATCCGGTGATGACTGCCCTTGAAACGGGTGGGGCTCCCAGGGCAATCACTCATGGCAATGTTTATGCATTACAATCAAATTAGGACGGTGTTTAAGTATAATAACACGAAAAATATAGCACTTTCAATTAATGTAAAATATGTTGGACAGTACTCTTTTTATGCTATCGGGTGTTTAATGTATTCAGATTTATTCAAGTGTTTTCCGTGAACATGGATGTATAGACTACGGTTGCGAGGTTTAATTACGTTTTTCAATTATTTTATGATATATACCGATGGTTTGAAGAGATATGCTTCGTAAAGTGTCTGTCTCAGGAATTAATAAGACTCAACAACGATTTCAAAAATACATGTTTTGAATTTGTGATGCACGTGTACGCGAAAATAAATATTTTATCTTTTCATCTGTATGTAAAAACATTTTACCTCTTTGCATGTTTACAAATATTTATTTTCATTGTTTCATAGTTCAATAATAACAAAATATTTATTGTTGGAGCATTTGCAACTATTCGTCTGAAAATCATATTTTTTAGTTCATCTTTGAAACATGCAAAATTTCTTTTAAAAATTTGTTTAAGACGTGAGAAATATTTTAATATATGTTATTTACAATATAGCACAGTAAACTCAACAAATTTTAAAGACCATTATTGACCCTATTCGTGCAAGATGAATTTTTGTCTTCTTAAATTTTTCGGATAATCTTATCTATTTTTAATAACAATGTAACAGTATGCAGTTAACAACAATGTAATAAAGTTCCACAAAATAATTCTGATTAGAACAATGAGAGTAATCCTCCAGAGAATTTAAGTTCTCCACAAAGCATCGTTCCAGATGTCTAACAGTTGTCCCCCAAATTTCACATTTGCAGATTTATGGGTGTCACGAGCGTATACTTAGTCTCTCAACTGTTTAAGGATCATCAGAAAAGTAAACTATCCCTTTTGGGAAGCGACCCACTTAGGTGTTTGGTTTAGAATCCTGTGTAAGCACAGAATTACCAGCCTAAACCACGGAATCGCTGGGTCATCAATGCAGGTTCCATTTTGATAGAAGCTTGCGTTGGAATTATCCAGTTGTTTGACATTTGCAGATTTTGCGGTCACCACTGTGTTCATAACGAAGTTCTTAGTAATAAACTGCTGTTGCAGAGTCATAATATTTCTAGAAGTTAAAATAAAAAATTAAAATATGTATTATAACAGCATGTAAAATCATCTGCAGATTTCACACAGAAAAATTTTTCAAATTTAAATTGTTGGAAAGAGTCTTATTTATTCTTGAGATTGTAGAATTCTGATTACTGTCGTTATTCCGCTCATTTTCTACTTCAAAGCCTGTTAGGCACGCAGAAGTTTCCATTACCCGCGTATAAATAACGATATGAATAATTTAATATTTAATTTATAACCTGTTTTATGTTGCCATGTTAATTTTAATCAATCCATATGAGAAACGTCACTGAACAAACCTGTTGACATAACTGCATTTTTAATTCGCGAGAAAATTAAGATGGAATATTCATTGTGTACCCTTTCCGTTTAATCAGTGAAACGGGAAATCATTGACAATAAACAAGCATATAAGTTTCATAAATAATATTGCTATATTAATCATTATTATCAATTTATGGAGAGTATTATACCGCAATCCATATTAATTATAAAATCCCGCAATCCATTTAATTAAAAAACTTGTTACTTAAAAATATTTTATTATTTATAAAATACCGATAATGAAAATTAGATTTAAAATAATATTCGCTCGTAGTTTATATTATAAAGATATTATCTACTTAAAGTACGATTATGATTTTATATTATTCCGCATCGTTTAGCTCAATTTAACCTTCCAACTGTAATCTCTCGATCATATGATAAATTATTACTGAAATATTAAATTCAATCATTAAATCTCCTATCTAGTTTATGATAAATAATTATTAGTACAATATTAAATTTCTTATTCAAGGTTTACCGCCATGTTATCATTAATTACTGCTACTTTCAGGCTATGAAAAAATTGCTTTAATTTATCTGGAAAAAAATTAGTTTCAGAAACGTAGGTTATTTGTAAGACGTGTTCGCGTTCGTTTCGTAAAACAAGGAAACGCGTCGCCATTTTGTTTCGTTTCCGGGTTCGCTATGCACAAAATGGTTCCCTCCGAAATTGGAGAGTCTGGGAATTGAAGGATTTAAATTGAGCAGAATTCGAGAAATTTGGGAACTTAGGAATTTTGGAATTTTGTAATTTTGCAATTTTGCAATTTTGGAATTGAAGACTTTAGGTAGTTGGAAATATCAGAATTTGGGAATTTTGAAATTTAAAACTTTAGGTATTCGGAAGTATGGGAATTTGGGGACGTAGAATGATGGGGGTGTAGAAATTTGGGGAGATAGGAATTTGGGAACGTAGAAATTTGGGGCGTCGAAATTTGGGGACGTGGAATGTTGGGACGTAGAAATTTGGGAGCTGAAATTTGGGCATGTAAGAATTTGGAAACGTAGAAATTTGGGGCGTAGAAATTTGGAGACGTAGAAATTTGGGGATATAGGAATTTGGGGACGTAGAAATTTGGGGATATAGGAATTTGGGACGTGTAAATTTGGGGAAATAGGAATTCGTGGATGTAGGAATTTGGGGACGTAGGAATTTGGAAACGTAGAAATTTGGGGATATAGGAATTTGGGACGTGTAAATTTGGGGAAATAGGAATTCGTGGATGTAGGAATTTGGGGACGTAGAAATTTGGAAACGTAGAAATTTGGGGATATAGGAATTTGGGACGTGTAAATTTGGGGAAATAGGAATTCGTGGATGTAGGAATTTGGGGACGTAGGAATTTGGAAACGTAGGAATTTGGGGATGTAGAAATTTGGGGACGTAGGAATTTGGGGGCATAGGAATTTGGAAACGTAGAAATTTGAAAATATAGAAATTTAGGAATCCGGAAATTTGGCGACATAGGAATTTGAGAACTTAGGAATTCGGAAATTTAAAAATTGAGGAATTTGAAAATTTGAAAGTCAAGTTATTCTCAAATACAAAAACATACTAATTTTGTAATGTAAATGTATAAGAATTTTATAAATTCAAATAGTTGAAAATTTTCAAGATGTAAAAATTCATAACTGTAATACAAAATTTCACAATTCTATAATTCACACACAACGAAATTCGAAATCTCCGATTCAACATTATGAAATTATTTCGCATTCCAGTGAAAGTATCCTTAAAATCAAGCTCCATTAAAATGTAACTAAAATCAATCGTGCTGTTTACGGTTTCAATAAAGTACACAGCATCCCGACAATCCTGCGACTCGAAGAACCAGTTTTAAAATAATGGACGATTTAGGGCGGAAGGGAAAGAGGAAGGGCAAGAAAAACGGGGCACCGCGAGTGCTGTCGTCCGTTGCGATAGAAATTTTTTGATCCTTTTTTGCGGAAACATTACGATTTATTATGGCGCCTGATGCTCGTCACCGATCGAATCGGTTCGCTTGAAAACCTGCTCCGGTAAAAAGAGGATGAAAAACGAGATCAATGGCCGGCCACAACGCTAATCTAGAGCGGGACTTCGTGTTTTGTTTTCTTCATCCAACCAATCACGTCGGTGAGTGATCGGAACGGGTAAACTGTCCCGGACAACTCTAAACGTCACTGAAGCGAATATTAATTTTTTATCTAACCGTTGGCTCCGATTCAGGAGTTACAATAACAGCGAAATGATCCTCGGGATTTGTTTCTTGCTCGCTACAGATGTTCCTTTCATTCTTTTTTCTCTTTTTCTTCGGACGTAATTTTCAAGAATTTGTACTGTTGATATTTGACTCCTGAATTTCTTGGTAATTTTAATAGAAAATTTGCTTTTGAAATATATTTCAAATTATATTTTCTTAGACCTCCTTTGGAATTCACTGTTTATTCTGTTCATTTACATTTAATGATATTAATAGTGATTTTTTCTTATGAAAACTGGGGGTTAATTTTGTTGTCTTCCGAAGAATTTTATCATTTTAGTTTAACAGAAATATAATTTTCTTCCGTCAAGATTCATTTATTTCTCTCCAGCCACGTTTATCAAAATGGTGCTCCTAATATACTTCTTCCCCTGGAGTGGGCGTTAATTCTGTTCTTCTTCGAAGAAAAATGTTTTACGATTAAATTGTAGTTCCATAGAAACATCTTCCCTTTCAAAGTTTTATTTAAAAAAAAAATATATTTCATCAAACTCTAGTTTCATATCATTTTCTTCATCCAACTTGATCCTTTCGCACCACACGAATAGTGCTTTTAATTTAAAAAATCAATATCTGCAATTTTTATTTAATTGTAGTTGCATAGAAACATCTTCCCTTTCAGTTTTTTTTTTTCAAAAAAATATTTCATCCAACTCTAGTTTCATATCATTTTCTTCATCCAACTTCATCCTTTCGCACCACATGAATAGTGCTTTTAATTTAAAAAATCAATATCTGCAATTTTTATTGAATTGTAGTTGCATAGAAATATCTTCCCTTTCAAAGTTTGTATTTTTCAAAAAAATATTTCATCCAACTCTAGTTTCATATCATTTTCTTCATCCAACTTGATCCTTTCGCACCACATGAATAGTGCTTTTAATTTAAAAAATCAATATCTGCAATTTTTATTTAATTGTAGTTGCATAGAAACATCTTCCCTTTCAGTTTCTTTTTTTCAACAAAATATTTCATCAAACTGTAGTTTCCTATCATTTTCTTCATCCAACTTGATCCTTTCGCACCACATGAATAGTGCTTTTAATTTAAAAAATCAATATCTGCAATTTTTATTTCATTGTAGTTGCATAGAAACATCTTCCCTTTCAGTTTTTTTTTTTTTTTCAAAAAAATATTTCATCAAACTGTAGTTTCATATCATTTCCTTCATCCAACTTGATCCTTTCGCACCACACGAATAGTGCTTTTAATTTAAAAAATCAATATCTGCAATTTTTATTTAATTGTAGTTGCATAGAAACATCTTCCCTTTCAGTTTTTTTTTTCAAAAAAATATTTCATCCAACTCTAGTTTCATATCATTTTCTTCATCCAACTTGATCCTTTCGCACCACACGAATAGTGCTTTTAATTTAAAAAATCAATATCTGCAATTTTTATTTAATTGTAGTTGCATAGAAACATCTTCCCTTTCAGTTTCTTTTTTTTTCAAAAAAATATTTCATCAAACTGTAGTTTCATATCATTTCCTTCATCCAACTTGATTCTTTCGCACCACACGAATAGTGCTTTTAATTTAAAAAATCAATATCTGCAATTTTTATTTAATTGTAGTTGCATAGAAACATCTTCCCTTTCAGTTTTTTTTTTTCAAAAAAATATTTCATCAAACTGTAGTTTCATATCATTTTCTTCATCCAACTTGATCCTTTCGCACCACATGAATAGTGCTTTTAATTTAAAAAATCAATATCTGCAATTTTTATTTAATTGTAGTTGCATAGAAACAACTTCCCTTTCAGTTTTTTTTTTTCAAAAAAATATTTCATCCAACTCTAGTTTCATATCATTTTCTTCATCCAACTTGATCCTTTCGCACCACACGAATAGTGCTTTTAATTTAAAAAATCAATATCTGCAATTTTTATTTAATTGTAGTTGCATAGAAACATCTTCCCTTTCAGTTTTTTTTTTTCAAAAAAATATTTCATCAAACTGTAGTTTCATATCATTTCCTTCATCCAACTTGATCCTTTCGCACCACATGAATAGTGCTTTTAATTTAAAAAATCAATATCTGCAATTTTTATTTAATTGTAGTTGCATAGAAACATCTTCCCTTTCAGTTTCTTTTTTTTCAAAAAAATATTTCATCAAACTGTAGTTTCATATCATTTTCTTCATCCAACTTGATCCTTTCGCACCACACGAATAGTGCTTTTAATTTAAAAAATCAATATCTGCAATTTTTATTTAATTGTAGTTGCATAGAAACATCTTCCCTTTCAGTTTTTTTTTTTCAAAAAAATATTTCATCAAACTGTAGTTTCATATCATTTCCTTCATCCAACTTGATCCTTTCGCACCACATGAATAGTGCTTTTAATTTAAAAAATCAATATCTGCAATTTTTATTTAATTGTAGTTGCATAGAAACATCTTCCCCTTCAGTTTTTTTTTTTTTTTTCAAAAAAATATTTCATCAAACTGTAGTTTCCTATCATTTTCTTCATCCAACTTGATCCTTTTGCAGCACATGAATAGTGCTTTTAATTTAAAAAATCAATATCTGCAATTTTTCCTTGGGGGGTTAATCTCAAGAGTTTGAACCTTGATCGCTTCTACTTAAAAGTATGATTCATTTCCTACCGTCATTATCATCGCAAGTAGCGAATTTACCAGAGTTTAGGGTTCTTAATAGAAGGCGAATTGATGATTTGTTCGAATTACTATTATCGCTGTGTCATGCCCTGCCGAAGGGATTACAGGCACTGACTGTTACTCGGCTACTTTATTACCTACTGTGCCACTGTGCTCGCACTATAATATGCTAATAGAGGGATGCTAACCTCCCCTGTCACGATGGATCGTCGTATCCTATTTACGAGTACTCACCCCTGACTTCCCCTTCATGTTCGCAAGAACATTACGAGGATCTTAGGTCGAGTCGTACGAGAAATGGCCGGTGTGTAATTGTAGAAAACGTCGATTAAGGGTGAAGGCATAAGTGAATGAGTGGATTTACATTTGTAGACAAGTTTCGAATCACTCTGTCATAAACCATTTTATTCGCTTCTCAAATAAAAAGCTTATCTAATATATTTATTTATTAACACTTTAATGGCCGCTCATGTGTGTGACAACGTTTGCTTTAATAATTACCATACAAAATATTTCTTGCATTAAATGTAATTGTTGCTTTCGTTTGTTTTATGTTCGCACATGTTGAATTTTTTCGTGAATTTACATAAAGTTTTAATATTGCCGACCTCTGGCGATAATTGCGTAGGCGGCCATTAAAGTGTTAATATAAGATCGTTTCTTTTATTATGTTTCATTAGTTTATTTAAGACATGGTTCTTGCTTCAGATGCTTTTTTAAATTTGACCAATTATTTGATATCTTCTGAATGAAAATACAAACTTCGTACACAAAATATTAAAGTAGTAGTACATTTTTTTACCAACAAATCCACTAAAAAGGATACAAAATCAACCTTATAGAAAGAACCTTCCAAAACCTGTACTGAGAAAAATCAGACAACACAGAAAACCTAACCGACCCTTTCAAAAAATATCAATTATGCTAGGATCCTCCAGACACTACACCGAAAGAAAATCGAGTAGCAGAAAGATAAAGAGAGTCAGAAAATTCCGATTGGATTTTCCCGGATTCAAAACAAGGGCGGAGGAATAAAAAGGGGGAAAATCAAAAGCATTTTCTCTTGTTTGCACGCATCCAGGTTAAACGAGGATCGGTCGCGATCATCCAGGCAGGACAATTGACCGTGCTGAGTGAGGGTTGGGTTGGGGCTTGGTTACGGGCGTGGTGCACACGATAAAAATGGCGCTGCGCGAGCGAGGGTGGCCTCTTTTATCCTCGCATAAATGCCGCGTGTGTGATGCACCCCCAACAGACCGCCCCGGTTTATTCTGTCGAAAAACACCGTTCGCGTTCCCCGTCAACCCCCGTGGTCCTTCCGCGTCAGGACCCTCGTGCCACCCTTCTCGTGATTGGAAGGCACGAGCTTAACCCTCGACCGGCTTATTATGCGCCAGTCGGATAAATGGATGGCACGAGGATGGTTTCGGGATTGTCGATGACAGATCGAGAGATTTTTCGAGGGTTTCACCCGGTTTCGCCTGTGAATGTCCTCGCGAGATCTTCGGGCCAATCGGGTCAACCGCACATTTGTTTCGACGATATTCGAGATCAAAGTCTTACCCTGAAGCGACGTCTGATGCAGTCGTTGATAGAGACTTTTATGCCATGGGAAAATAGTTATTACAGATTAGGACTTTTCAACCCTTATGGAAGGACTTATTCGAGGAAATCTGTTAGTGAATTTTTTATATGTTAAATGAAACTTGGAAGATAGGCAACATACACAGTTTAGTCGTAAATAATTAATAATTAATTATGATGTAGGTAACCCCTTGCGCTATGTTCTAACGCATACTTCGAATATGACTAATTAGATTCGTATTTTCACCGCAATTTAATTTTGTATACAATTCTAACTATAATCTGAACAATCAAGAATATGCAAACGTTTTAATTTTCATTATTAGTGTTAATTTTAGATAATATAATTGTGATAAAATAATACAATTATTAGTTAGCTTCGACGGAACTCGACATAGCTAGAGTAGGATATATGGTTAAGAACAGGATTGGTAGAATTATGCATATGAAGAAGCATGTTGACAAGATATTTGCATACTTGTTATGGATCGAAATAGTGCAATCTTTCGATATAGTATAGTACCTAATGAAAGTAACATTAAAAATCCTAATTTAATCTTGTAACATACTAAATCTTGTAGTATATTGAAGTATCTAATGAAATCTTGTAGTGTATCAAAGTACCTAATTTAATGTTGTAACACATGAAAGTAGTTGCTTTAATCTTGTAGTATATGAAAGTAGCTAATTGCATCTTGTAACATACCAAAGTACCTAATTTAATTATGTAGCATATTAAAGTACCTAATTTAATTTTGCAACATAGTGAAGTGCTCAATTTAATCTTGTAACATAAAGTACCTAATTTTTGTACGTCTTGTAATATATTAAAGTTGACTTAATCGTGCAACACAAAGTATCTAAATTTTGTAACCAATAATTTATGCAGATTTTTAGACATATCCCATATCATACGTACCTAAGATCCTCATAATATTTTAACAAACTAAAAATACTTGAAGAACTTGAAGCACTTGAAAATTCGAAGAAACCTAACCTTTGAGGCTGTTCTAAAGTTGCACAGTTAATGTAAAGAGTTTACGCAAATTGCACAGATCTAATTATCATGAATGCGCACAAATAGTCATTAAAATACAACCTGAAGATAAATTGGATGAATCTCATAAACTACATCCATATGGAAGAATTCTTGAGATATAACGCGTAATATGTTTCGTTTAGTATCCATTAAAGTATGAATGACTCTCATTAAAAATGAACACCGTTCGATCTCGTGTTCAAAGAACACTTTTAAGACTGTCATAACAATAAGCCAGACAAGGGGTGAGAAAGAAGGTACAATCGGTAATTAAATAAACGACGAAGGTCGTGTTGAAGCCCGACGATTGATCCGCGTGATGGGCCTAATGGGCGAGAGTTATGGGGTTTCGACGGTGGTGTTCGTCAAGGGACCGAAACTTTTTCGTCACCGACGAAACGACGTCCTCTGTTTTTTTAGCCTTTCGTTGCTACGGATTCTACCTTTTATTATTTAGACGAATAATTTTTGTACACGGTATCATTCCTGAACTTTGTAAACAAGTATAAAAGCTTGGGTCGAAATTTAGCAAAATAAAATTTGAAACTTTCAACATAAATTTATTTTAAATAGTCAAACTGCCTTCGAGCACAAGTATCATTTCTATTCGTTGTTCATTGGTTACTTTACTTCGTTTGTGTAATTATTCTGAAATTATTTGATCAGAAATTAGACGAATACAATAGTAAAATTGTTTAGTGTATAATCTCTTTCGATGTTTATTTTTAAATTGTTTACATGACATTTTTATTTGTTCAATGTGTATCCTGTATTTATAAAAAAAAATTTAGATATCTTCAAATATAAATATCGTTCAAATATACATAATCGTTGCAAGTTAAAATTATGACTAGTCTAATATTTTAGCTATATTTTCAAGCTCTAATTGTATACTTCTACTTAATTTAAATTTCAAAGTCTCATTACGTTTAAAAAAAAAAAACATTTTGTATCTGCCATTTATACTCGAACTTGTATACAAAATTCATCCACTTTTAAAAATAACTTTATGATTAGGTAGAATTCTCGAAAAGCAACGTTCCAGCATTTTTTCATGCTCTTCAGCTTTAACGCGTCTCGATGAGTTACGAGTTGGCCCAATTGCAGCTACAACGTGTCATTCATCGATACTTTTTATTTGCGTGGTCAGTTCGCGAAAAATCGAGGGGTGAAAAAAAAGAATCGGGGTTAGCCAGTCAACGGAGGGTGTGAAACGCGCCCCTAACAATTCCATTTCCGGATGCGATAAACCGTGCGATCGCGGCCGTGCAATAAACCAATCGAACCGGATGTTCCGGCGAATACAACAACGATCTCGACCCGAATTTTTCGTTGTTTCATGCATCCACGATTCGCGTAAACACGCCTGCGATATCGATTATCCGTTACGTCAAGTAACGAAACTTTAATATTATCGAATAAATTCGCGATTTCCCATTGTTTCATAGCTACACGCGTAATTTATAACTGTTAATTTCATCTACTGGGATAATTCTCAAAGAAATACTTAGTGGAACATTAGGATTTCCAAGATAAAAAGATTGATTCCGCCTTTGATACTGTGGCGCTAGATATTACTGTATTCCCTTATGAAGTGAATATAAAATCATAAAGTTCATTATTAAACATGTGTTTCTAAACTTCACCTATAGTTAATGAATTGGTTAAAAAAAATTCATGTATAAAATTAATAAAATTTGTATAAAATATGCTACTCAATTTTAAATGCAAGCCTTTAAATATCACCAAAAAAAAATTTGTAAAATAAAACGGCTTAGAGTAGCGATAGAACACTATAGTCTGAATATTAATGTCACCGTATTTATCTCGGTAAAAAAAATTTGTAAAATAAAACGACTTAGAGTAGCGATAGAACACTATAGTCTGAATATTAAGTCACCGTATTTATCTCGGTAAAAAAATTTGTAAAATAAAACGGCTTAGAGTAGCGATAGAACACTATAGTCTGAATATTAAGTCACCGTATTTATCCCGGTTAAAAAAATTTGTAAAATAAAACTGCTTAGAGTAGCGATAGAACACTATAGTCTGAATATTAATAAGCGTATTTATCCCGCGCGATTGTGACTCAAGCATTTGCTCGCGGAATATCAAACGCAGTAAGGGAACGCGTGTTGCAATATGTAGGGAGACAGGCAGCGATGTGTCGCAACCCTCGGACAAGAGGGTGGATCGGGTAGAAAGGGTGGGATGCAATTGCACCGGCTACACAGTCACGTAGCCACGTTTACACGGATGCTGGTGGGACACGTATAATGGCCGTGTGCACATCGTCGATAGTTATTGCTTTGTTATTGGGCCGCGCAGTCGGCCGGCACCGAATGTTGGATTTCCCTTTATTGGAAATTTCCTGCGCTCCACTTCTGCGATTTCCCGATTTCCCGTCCGCAAATATAACGGACGAGCCGTCACGCGTGCGATTTCATCCCTCCACCCCTCACTTTCTCCATCGTTCAACCCCTCTTTTGGTTTCGTTTATATTTTTTTCTTTTTTGATCATTTGACTCTGCGCGCTGCGATGTTTCGATGGGTTTTGGACACTTTTGTGATCTTTGAAATTCATGATCCTTGAATGTTCTTTACAAATCGTCATAATATAGACTCATACGTCTTCTTGTGATATTGAGGACTTTAGAAATCTAGTGACTAGTTAAAATTTGTGATTATGATTTTTAATGGACACCACATCTTTGAAATAATAAGTGGAATATTTTTAATTTCGGTATTTTTTGTGTAATAGTTTCCTTTATTTGTCGTTCTTAATAAAATGACAGAATAAATCATTAATGGGTAGATTTACAAAACTGATGAAAAACGAGGCTTAAGGTCAGACAGGAAAAATATGAAAATCATATAAAAATTCATTTCTTAAAGAAATGACGATCAGTAATGAGAACATTTATAAAACTTATGAATAACGAGATTTAAAATCGGATGGAAATCACAAAAAAATTCATTTCTTAATAAAATGACGTAGTGGATCATTAATGGTACATTTACAAGACTTATGAAAAACGAGATTTAAAATCGGATGGAAAAAGATGAAAATCATATGGAAATTCATTTTTTGTATCCTTCATACCAGTTTGAAAAAAATAACGTATTACTTGTTTAATTAATACATTTGCATTTTATAGAAACGTATCGTCTGACCATTACATTTATTTTACCCTTGAACAACTTTCTGTCAATTCTCAAATTTTGCCAAAATATACAAATATATGAAAATACATGAAATGACAGATGTCTTATAGTCTAAAAAAATGAGCAAAATCCACAAAATACAGTAAACACTACGTATAACAAAATGTAAGAAGGGTTAAACTAAAAAGAGATACAACACTAAAAGGTTCTAAATTTTCGACCAGTTGCCATGAAAAATGGTGTCCCGTTTAAAACATAATAAATCACTTGCGATTAACCGAAGAGAAATGATTAATCGCTAGAGTAATTGAAAGCATCCGCTAATTTAAGTCAATTTAATTCCAAATTAGAGAATCATCAACATTCTAACGAAACATCGTTTCATTTCCGACTTTTTATCTTCGAACAAATAGCCGTTCCTCCATTTTGCAAGAATGTGAACCGATCGAGTCACCAATGCAGCGAAAGAGAGGGTGGGGTCGCACGTGGCTTAATTGATTCGATTTCGAGGGGTTTTCATTCTACTTTCACCGTGAACGACCCTGCAACCCTGCATTAACCATGGTTCCCCCCACTTCACCGTGTTTCCCCCCTGGTTTTCTAAAAGGTCGAACTGGGGTTCGAGCTCTTGCACTCAGGGTCACACATGCCAATGGCTTCCATTTTGTCATCTTTTTCCAGCGGACGTTTAGAAGATTCGATATCGTCATTGGAGACTTTGTTATTCGAGAGTCGAGTTTAAGGACGCGGATATCGTTTCGTTGTTACGTCATTTGTTCGATTATACTGATTGTCACTTCTTGCTGCAGATGCACCATTAACCTTTTTCATTCGTATTTATGCATTCAGAAATTACAAATTATAAATGATATTACAAATGAAACTACAAATGACATTACAGAGAATCTTCTTTTTTGGTAGTTATCACTCATTAGGACACTTCGATTCAGTATAATACAGATGATTCACTCATGATTTCAACATTGTGGGACTCGCAAAATTGATTGCTCCTGTCAATTCTTTTATAGTCTATAATACTGTGTCTCAAAAGTGTTCGAAAACATCGTCAATCATATTTCTTCCTTGAATCGTTGTCAAATATAACGCAGACTTTATTAATAACAAACTCTGTAAACGCGTTTAAATTTCTCACCACTTATTGCGCACTTACGCAAACAGTTCTTAACTAAAAGTTAGAAGTCTGAAAATTTTGCCCATGCATTTCGTATAAAAATCTTCTTGCAAAACAGTCTGCGGTTATTAGAAAAAAATTGTGAAGAGACGCTTCTTCGAGGGTTTTTCATAATCCATCATTCTCTGCAAGCTTCTCATCACAGTGTGTTTTATTTTTACCCGGAAATGGATTCTACGTTTTTCAAAGGGACTTCCTGGAACAATAACACAGATTCCGAAACGAAGAAACTGTACAAACGCACGGCCTCGCAATATCGTTTCACGGTGCTGTCCTCTGAATTTTCTCCGCAATTCTTCATAACCTCCCGACATTTTCCACAAATTTCCGTGATTTTCCTCGTAACGAGTTACTCGGGTGCAGTTAATATTCAAGTTGACGCCGAGATTATTCGAGAACTTTAATTTTATTTGCCTGTAAAATTATTTACACCTTTTTAACCGGCTATCGTTATTTTTATTTGTCGTGAATTATACTTTAGCGGAGGTGGACAGATTGAATAAATTATAATACATTTGAATATTTACGAAATTTTAGTTTTGTTGAATGCTTTTGCAACTTGTACGAATGTAAAGGGAATGTTGGACTTATTGTTTCTACTAATTGCAAAATGTTGATTAATTTTTCTAATACAGCTGATATTTTCGTGATTGTGAAATAATTTGATTATTTTAGAATTTCTTCGAGTTCAAGTGTTTTCTTTAGATTTTTATGTTTTCTAATTTCCTAAAGATTTTCTGAGAAATTTGTAGAAATCTTCAAAGGAGAGTTTCTAAATTTCCAAGTTATTGGTTTTCAAAATCGCTAAATTTCCAAATTTCTATTTTGCAGTTTCCAAATTATGATATTGTCAAATTCGAAATTTTCTACATATCCAAATTCCCTAATTTTGAAATTCTCAAGTTCTCAGTTTTCTAAATATTCAAATTCACAAATTTTTAAATTTCCAAATTGCCATTTTCTAAATATTCAAATTCTCAAATTTAGAAATTCTCAAATTCCCAATTTTCAAATATTTAAATTCTCAAATTCCCAATCTTCAAATATTTAAATTTCCAAATTTAAAAATTCTCAAATTCCCAATTTTCAAATATTTAAATTTTCAAATTCCTGAATTTACCGTTCCTCAAATCTTCAGATCCCCAAATATCTATATTCTCAAAATTCCTAGCTCTCAAAATCCCTAGATCGTCAAATCCCTACATCTGCAAGCTTCTATGTCCTAAAAATCCCTAGAACTCAAAATCCCTAGCTCTGCAGATCGTTCTCTATCTACAAATTTTTCGAATTCTCCAAAATCTCTAGAAATCGACCATTGGATGACTCTTTCTTGTCATTTGCATTTCCGCCAAAAAAGCCTTTACTCTCGATTTTGCAATCTGCCACTTTTTCTTTTAACATTAAGCGTATCAATCTATAACGTACTAATACTCCGAAATTAAAAATGAAGTTAAAAAATAAATGAATTATAAAACACAAAGTTTTTCATCGTTAAAAACAGATTCCCTTCGATACTTTCGTAGTTAAATTCACCAAATTAAAACTAAAATTATTATTATTTATAGGCGTCTTCTGTGGTCATTAGCCCCATAAGAATGGACCAAAATATTCATATTTTTATAGTCAAACAAAATTGTCATCTTAAATAACAACCCCGCGTAAATTATCAAAGTTAAAGTACATGTATCTTCAGGAAAAATTATAATTTAACCCCTTGCACTATTTTGACGAGCCTGACTCGTGACGCACTACTTCAGTTGGGATCAATTTTACTCGAATTTTAAATATGCTTCAATTTGGAGTTCAATTATAATTTGCATAGTCAACGATTGCATAATACCATGTTGTCATAACATTTCAACATTCTTTGTCTGTTTCAATATTGTAGCTGTGTTTAGTTAGTTCTGACGCACCTGATAAATAGGTCATAGTGCAAGGGGTTAATCATCAAAAACTTCGTTCCAATGTACTCGAGAACAGCATTGTCACTGTTTACCATAATTCGCGTCGGAAAGAAAAACACCGTAAAGTTCAGCATAAGAGTATCGAGAAACAGAGCTCATTGTTGCATCTGGAGCGGCAAGGTTCATCGGAGTAATTTTCAATATCCACCTTATTACCCGAAATAATACCTCGATCCCAGGAGCTTCGAGTTTCCCTCGGATTACACCGTAGCTCCTCGTTTCCATGTGTCGGTGGCTCCCGTCGCCACTCGAACCGAAATCTTATCCATATTTCGTGACCGGGCGGAGGGAAACGCAGGGATTTTCGCGGGCGAAACGGGGGATGATTCGAGAACGGAAACGCGAGGGGTGTGTTCGGCTTCCTTCGACGAGACTCTCGTTTACGACCACGTAGGCGTTTTTACGCGATTTCGCGTCCTCGATTCCGGCGCGAGCACCTCGGTATTAAAGTTCTGTTTTACGCGTTACCCTCCGACTGACAGACGAGTAATGACCGTGCAGACTTTCATAATTCAGGGGCGGCCAACCCCGCTTTCTTCGGATGCTCTCGACAAGTTTGATTGCAACGACGGACCGTGAAGCGTCGATGGATGTCGAACTGAGAGATGAACGAGCCTCGAAAAGTGATTCGGTCTGATACAAATTGTGTACATTATAGGAATTAAAAAGTAACGATAATAATAAGGATACGATGACGGTACAAGTCAAACAGATCTAAGAAAATTTACAATCGATAATCAGATATTTCCCAATTTGTTCTGAATATGGACACATGTTTTATGAACCGTCGTGTCGCACCGAAATAAATAATATTTGAACCAGGTCAATTGAATTAATTATGAAAGACGATAAAAATGTCATTTCCCAAAGTCGATTACTTTTGAACCATCCTCTACTGTCAGATGGAAAAGTAAAGTTCACTGAATTCTAGAGACGAAGCTGACAAACGGACTAGTTAGCCAATGCAGGTTAGATAAATATTCTACCCTTCACATTTTCAATGATCTGAGCTTTCCATAGAAAATTATAATCAGTATCCTTCACATACTAATTTATAATATATAAACAACACTAACGTGTTAATACTAACGTGAATATTAAACTGGTTTAATAAAATCTGTTTCTGTCATTTTATAAATATACCAACCTTGTGTATTCTTTACATAATAGTCATACATGAAATTATATGAAACAATTTTTCTTAAATAGTTGATACCACCTAGTATCAGCTGAATATTTACGTTAACAAATTTTGTACTACGAATTAGATATTTAAAGAATATTGGGCACAATTTTTTCTGAAAACTTGGATTAATAAAAACAAGGGAGGATTACTATGTTTATGCAACTCTCATTTCGAACCAAAAGAATTGCTTATATTTTTTTATATAACCTTGCACACAAATTTTTGGATAACCTTAAACAAATTTCTGGATAAGCTTGCTAAGAGTGTTTTGGAGAACCTTGCTACAAATTTTTAGGTAAATTGTCTACCCGCTTCAATTGTCAAGGAAACACTTGGCTAGAATTGATGCTGCAAACTCGTTTGAAAATGTGTACCGCGTTCGTATTGTCGTCAGATACGGAAGAATTCTACGTAATCGCTATTATTGAGAGTAATTGATGGCTTTAGGTAGTTAATGAGACGAAGTCTATCCATGTACGTAGTAACATTCCGGTTTGACTGCGTTTAAACGTCATTGGCTTATCAAAATGTTAATAGGCGTACGGAATTTTACGGTCTTCCTGGATGAACCAAGGATAAAGTTCTTTCGCATGAAATTTTTAAATTTCTTTTTAAATAATTTTAAAACTTCCATGTCCTCAAATTACTGTCATTGTGAATACCAAAATTTCTAGTCTAATTAAATTTCTAATTTTTCATAAATTTCCATATTCTCAAATTTTTAGGTCTATAAATTCAAACACTTGTACATTCTCAAATTATCGTTTTAAATCCTCAAATTCCTTAATTACCAGGTTTCTAATATACAAATTCAAAATTCTCAGGTTTCCACATTAGCGAATTCCCAAATCTCCACATTCGTAAATTCCTAGATCCACAAATTCGAAAAATTGCACATTCTCATGTTATCATATTTCTGAATCCCCAAATATCCCAAGTTTCTCAAGTTCCCACATCACCAAATTCTCATATTCCTAAATTCTTTTTCCTTTCCAAATCTTCAAATACCTAAATTCCCAAATCCACAAATTCTTAATCTTGTACATCCTCAAATTAGTACATTTCTAAGTCCTCCAATCCCCATATCCCTAAATTCCCCAATTCCTAAATTTCCAAACCCTCAAACTCCCAAGTCATCACCAAATTTTCATATTCCTAAATTTCCAAATTTCCCTTCCAAATCTCCAAATTCCTAAATTTGTACACCCTCAAATTAGCACATTTCTAAGACCTCCAATCCCCAAATCCCCAAATTCCTAAATTTCAAAACCCTCAAATTTTCAAATTTTTCTTCCAGATCTCCAAATTCCCAAATCCACAAATTCCTAAACTTGTACATCCTCAAATTAGCACATTTCTAAGACCTCAAATCCCAAGTTCCCAATTCCTAAATTTCCAAACCCTCAAAGTCCCAAGTCATCACCAAATTTTTATATTCCTAAATTTCCATATTTTTCTTCCAAATCTCCAAATTCCCAAATCCACAAATTCCTAAATGTATACATCCTCAAATTAGCACATTTCTAAGATCTCTAACCCCCAAATCCACAAATTTCTAAATTTCCAAACCCTCAAATTTTCAAATTTTTCTTCCAGATCTCCAAATTCCCAAATCCACAAATTCCTAAACTTGTACATCCTCAAATTAGCACATTTCTAAGTCCTCAATTCTCCAAATCCCTAAATTCCCCAATTCCTAAATTTCCAAACCCTCAAAGTCTCAAGTCATCACCAAATTGTCATATTCCTAAATTTCCAAATTTTTCTTCCAAATCTCCAAATTCCCAAATCCACAAATTCTTGAACTCCTCAAATGGCATCTCCGAATCCCCAAATCACCAATTTCTAAATTTCCAAACCCTCAAAGTCCCTCACCAAATTCCCATATTCCTAAATCCCTAGATTTCCCTTCCAAATTCCCAAATCCACAAATTCTTGAACACCTCAAATGACATCTCTGAATCCCCAAATCCCCAAACCCCAGTTCCCTAATTGCCATAAACTTGCAAACGCAGTAAATATTCAAACAAAATTTTCTCAAAAACCAATCCTCTAATAAAAAAATTCTGTTTCGTATATTTTTCTTATTACCCATCAAGGAATTACGCGGTGTCCGCTGTTATCCTGGTCCCGTATACGTTTACGGTTAGGCCGCGATGAGGGACGTAGCAGCGCGAACGTTCGCCACCAGCTCGTAACACAGAGTAATTTCGACGGGCGAGCACCTTGCTATTCACCTTGAAACCGGTCCTGCAATGCTCTTCCTTGCGGGGCCCGATCAAATCGAATCTTCGTGTCCGATCTCTCGTTCACCCGCAAACGAGTTCCACCTCGTGCGCGGATGCGAGAATGATTCGCGAGTACCCGTGTTTATTTGCCGAGTCATCTTCTAAATTGCAGCGTGTTACGGCCGTGTGTCGATCGTGGATCGATATTGCGGTAAAAAGAGGGGAAAAACATTATTGCCCGGCAGCGGTGTTCATCGTTCAAGTAGCCGCGAGTTGTGCCGATCCTGACCGACCAAGCTTATTCGACGTCGCGGATAATAACGCGGTTCTATCGTACCATTGGATTTTAATTAATACCGAATTGCTAAACGATTACCCTCCGCCTTTTAACTCCGTTTAACCCCTTAACGTTTTAACCCGTAACGTGTCTTACGTACGTTATTACTGAAATGTCGCTTTTGTAGAAAATGGTTCGTTGGGATTATTTCTGGAGACTTATGATGGCTAATGTAATGCTACTAGTTATGGCAAATGCGAGGATGGTTATGGCTAATGTGACGCTACTAGTTAGGGCAAATGCAGGGATAGTACTTATGGGTAATGTAATGCTACTAGTTAGGGCAAATGCAAGGATAGTTATGGCTAATGTAACGCTAGTAGTTAGGGCACATGCAAGGATAGTTATTGCTAATGTGACGCTACTAGTTATGGCAAATGCAAGGATAGTTATGGCTAATGTGACGCTACCAGTTATGGCAAATGCAAGGATAGTAGTTATGGCTAATGTGACGCTACCAGTTATGGCAAATGCAAGGATAGTAGTTATGACTAATGTAATGCTACTAGTTAGGGCAAATGCAAGGATACTAGTTATGGCTAATGTAATGCTAGTAGTTAGGGCAAATGCAAGGATAGTTATTGCTAATGTGACGCTACTAGTTATGGCAAATGCAAGGATAGTTATGGGTAATGTAATGCTACTAGTTAGGGCAAATGCAAGGATAGTTATGGCTAATGTAACGCTAGTAGTTAGGGCAAATGCAAGGATAGTTATGGCTAATGTCACGCTACTAGTTGGAGCAAATGCAAGGATAGTAGTTATGGCTAATGTAATGCTACTAGTTAGGGCAAATGCAAGGATAGTTATTGCTAATGTGACGCTACTAGTTATGGCAAATGCAAGGATAGTTATGGCTAATGTAACGCTACCAGTTATGGCAAATGCAAAGATAGTAGTTATGGCTAATGTGACGCTACCAGTTATGGCAAATGCAAGGATAGTAGTTATGACTAATGTAATGCTACTAGTTAGGGCAAATGCAAGGATACTAGTTATGGCTAATGTAATGCTACTAGTTAGGGCAAATGCAGGGATAGTTATGGCTAATGTAACGCTACTAGTTATGGCAAATGCAAGGATAGTTATGGCTAATGAAATGATACTAGTTAGGGCAAATGCAAGGATAGTTATGGCTAATGTAACGCTACTAGTTGGAGCAAATGCAAGGATAGTAGTTATGGCTAATGTAATGCTACTAGTTATGGTAAATGCAAGGATAGTACTTAGAGCTAATGCAACGCTACTAGTTATAGCAAATGCAAGTCCGCTCTGCAATAATTGTTGACATTTTTAATAGTGTTGTAAATAATTCTTGTTTGAATATATCTTACTTCGAAATTATAACAATTAGGTGTTGAATATTCTTTTTGAAGAATTATATATTATTCTTATTTTTGTTTGATGTTACATATGGATTGAAGCGTTTAATCTTATTTTTTTAAATTGATAAAATTAACAAAAATGTACTTGATTTTTGATATTATAGAAAGATTTCGTACTTCTTTAATGAATAACAGTTATTAAAAGTATTTGAATAGAACAAATGTTAACTTGAGTAAAAAGAATGTTAACAATTGTTAAAAGCACTTGAACGAAACAAATGTTAACAGTCGTTAAAAGTATTTAAGGAGAACAAATATTAACAAAATATTTATTGTTATAATCGTTAGAAATACTTACAAAGTACAGTTAGAAATGATTAGAGAGATATTAAGAAACACTTAATCATATCTGACAAGTTTCTACTGTTTGGATAATTGACGATTAAATATTTTATACTTGATCAACCTCGAGGCTGTTCTATTTTAAAGTCTAACACTCAAAACATTTGCCAGTTAGATTAAGATAAATTTATCGATGACATGCTTAATTAAAGCGGAAGGCGATGAAGTCACTAGCAAATGTGGATTAAATTAGAATGCTATATGTTGAAATTTTAAGCAATTGTTTATTGCAGAAAATGCACATCATTCGAGTGATGACGATATTTGAGTGATTCGTGGATTCTTAGGAATTTTAGTATTTTGAAATCTGGGGAATTTTGGGAATTCTGGAAATTTTCGGAAACTTGAGAAATTTGGGAATTTTGGGAAATTTTGGAAATTTGGGAATTTAAGAAGTTTGGGAATTTTAGGAATTTAGGGAAATTTGGGAATTTTGGGAAATTTTGGAATTTAAGAAGTTTGGGAATTTTAGGAATTTAGGGAATTTAGGGAATTTAGGGAATTTAGGAAGTTTGGAAATTTTTTAAATTAAAGAAATTTGGAAATTTAGGAATTTTGAGGATTTTGGGAATTTTGGGAATTTTTAAATTTAAGATTTAAGATTTTGTGAATTTGGGATTTGAAATTTTGGGAATTTAAAAAGTTGGATATTTTAGATATTTTTTTATATTAATAATGTTAATTATAGCTAAATTAATTTATCCTAAATAAATCTCTCTGAAATCAATATCAAAATTCAATATATCATTATCGAACGTAGCGAAGCTGCATTTGTTCGTTTGTCTATACAATACAGGCCGCAATTTTGGGACTTTTGACTTGAAATTTTGAGAGTACATCTATGAAACACCGTAAATTTGCTGTATAAATTTCGGCGGCGATCAAACAAAAACCTGTCGTCGATCTTCGAATCGATAAAGAACCGTGTTTATTCTTGACACATAAAATCGAAACCCAGTTAAAAGCTGCACAACTCATCGTTGCCAATACTTGGTCATTGACATAAGTGGTCATGAAATCAACAATCGTGTTCGGTATCGTGTTCCATACACGTACATCGTTCGTAACTTTAAAATCTCTGCATCTCTTCACCTTATAACACAGTAGGTAATTTTAAAATTTCGAACTCTCATGGTAGACCCAGTGTTAAAGTGCAATCTGTGCAATCTAACTTGGGCATATTAGAATTGGCCATATTCCACATGGAAAGTTCCTCTGTATCCGTAAAGCGTGTCCCCTTTCGTTCCTCGTGGTTCTCTCGGTCCACGAGGAGGAACGAGGGTGCTCGAAAGAGGGAGAGATCGTCCACGATATATAATGCCGCTGGCATGACAAGGCGAGAGCAATTAGATGTCGCCGGATGCAGCTGCAGGCGATTGCGTCATCGGAGTTACTTTGCAACCTTGATCTCTCCGGAAGGGTCCCCGTTGTCCCTCCTCGATGTGGTCCCTCCAGCGTCTTACCGTTCATCTCGATTCCTCTCGTTTCATTAACTATCGAAACGATTCGTGTTCCAGCGGAAACGCGTAACTATGGAAATTTCGACGCAGGAAAAGTTACCTACAGCTTTCGCCGCTTATTTACATTCAATCAGCTGGGAAAAGGGAAAATTACAGCGGAAACCGTGATATTAAAAAGCGATCGGCCGATAAGAAACCGTTCTATTCAGAACGTATTCTGCGGCGCGCAAAAAAATAGGATTATCTTGTAAATCAACCGGTATGTGCCCCGGAAGCGACTAGCCGGCCCGTGTAATTTAGACACCGATTAAGCTAAGAGTCGTTAAAGAGTTCGAGAACAGGTGCGATCCACGGTGATATCGCGAAAGGAGACCGCGGGTTTCTCTTCTCGTTCTTCATCCCGAAACGCGCGACGATACCCGCTCGTTTTTGCCGCTCGGTGATCCCGCTGTGTCGTGATCCTCGCCGCGGAATCGTGGGACTCGTTAAGACCCGCTCGGGTTAATTATCCTTAGCCTGGTGAGAGCCTGTGTGAGCCTGTACCTTCGGGCTTTTCTTGCCGGCGAAAAAAGAGGAACGCCTACGGGAACCAGATTATCCGGAGCTATCTCCCTTCTATCGCACACACGAGCTAATCGCATTTTTCGCGGTGGAGGTAACTGGACGATTGGTAATAATTAGACTGCCTTCGATATAAAAAGCGCTCGTTTTTAATACTAAGACTATCGAAGTACGGTCACGTTCACCGGTAGTAGTCAGATGAACACCGGTTCTCTAGTTATTTTAAATTATTTATAAAATTTAAGGTGTAAAATGTGAGGTTCACAGGTAGTAGTCAGATGAACACCGGTTCACAAGTTATTTTAAATTATTTAGTTATGAAATTTAAGCTATGAATTATACAATTTTTAGTTGTTTAACATTTGTTAAAGTAACGAAGGTAAATTATTATAAAGTTATATAATTTGTTAAGGTACTTTTCTTGGTATCTGTGTTGACTAATACTGAGACAAGTTGGTGTGTATATTTAATTATATTAAATTTGTTTATTTTTTTTCTGCTTTATTTTCTATTTTAGAAATTTTCTATTTGAGAATTTGAGAATGTATTTTGTACGAAATCATATAGAACTTGATAAAAAGAAAATTCAAAGTTACGCCCACGTCAAAATATCGATAAAACAGCTTCAAAATACACATTACGTGTTCTATTTTTATCACAGAAAACACTCGGTAGTAAACATTTACAATATTTATTACATAAAACGTTAATCTTACTTTCATCTATAATCGACAATGTTTTTACGGACAAAACATTTAAAAACAGATTATCACATTTAAGACTTATTAATTGGCGAAGTTATTGCGGTTAGTCCTGTGGTAGCTAATGCGGTAAACATCGGTACAAAAAATATCAGCGGGCGATTTTTATGAGATTTATATAAGAAACGCGTAGGCGACTCTCAAATGATACTATGGAAAATTTTTAACAGACTTGGTCTCGACGGTTTAAAAAGAAGAAATATTTATTTAATATTGACCTTCGAGGCGACTGATGAAGTCGATATCTTTTTTAACCCTTCATTGCATAACTCATACAATTCTGTAAAAAAATATTATTTCTATAAATTCCTGGAAGACTCCACAAATGAGAAAGTTACAATAAACAAATAATTCTTTATTACAAATTTATTTGAAGAAAAATTGCATATTTAATTTTGAAGTTATGTTCGAATAATTTCGATATCATTGAAATGAAGTTTTTTATAATTGAAACTAATTATTGATCATGTGTTTATTTGAACTTGTGACAGTTCAAGAGACTGTTACCCTAGTAACATTATTTAGTGTTTTTATAAATCAAAGAACTAGGTATTAAGTAGCTTCCAAAATAACAAGATATTAAATATTTTAATATATTAATATTTTGAATATAATAAATATCTTAATATGTTGTGAAATATAATTTAACATTAAATAGAATTTTTAGAATTAAATATTAATATCATCTTATGAAATATTAAATATAACTAGACATTAAATATCTTAATATCTTATTAAACATAACCAGATAATAAATATCTTAATATTTTATTAAATGTAACTAGACATTAAATATTTTAATATCTTGTCAAATATAACTAGATACCAAATATCATCTTCCTAAATAATCTAGCTATTAAATATCTCAATATCTTGTCAAATATAACTAGATACCAAATGTCATCTTCCTAAATAATCTAGCTATTAAATATCTCAATATCTTGTCAAATATAACTAGATACCAAATGTCATCTTACTAAATAATCTAGCTATTAAATATCTCAATATCTTGTCAAATATAACTAGATACCAAATGTCATCTTACTAAATAAACTAGCTATTAAATATCTTAACATCTTGTCAACTAGATACCAAATATCCTAAGATCTTATTAAATAAACTAGCTATCATCTTAACATCTTATTAATTCTAACTAAACATGTCTCCCAAAAATTGATATTCTCTCCAGAATCGAGTCTCATCAAAATAAACGATCCAAACCACTTTTCTTACAAACGATCTACGAATGCTACCCGTATCGAAAAGGATAATCGGTTTCTTCGAACGATAAATAATTTTTCTATCCCGAAGAATTCACTTATATCGGTCAATTTTGTACGCGTCAATTTCCGAGCGATCGTCTACGGGAAAAACGTGTAGAAGATGCGTGGATGCGGGCGTGCAGCAGCCTTCTTCGAAGGAAAAAAAAGTTCCCACGGGTTGCGCTGAAGTTGCGGAAGAGGGACGTACGGGAGCACGTGTAGCATGGCTGCGACAACTTAAAAGCAATTCACATGTGGCCGGTTCTATTTCGTGGTTCCTTCGTTTCAGATGCGTGCACGTTCCTTCGGTATGCAAGTACGACTGCTAGACATCTGTCTGACGTGTTTGTTAGAACCACAACCTTTCGGGAGATGAAAACAGCCCTTTGCCAAGTCGAACAGATTAATTTCTTAGCTGAAACGTATAGTGAGCACTTACTTTTAAATTGCTTATCGTGTCACTCGTGACGCACCGTACAGTTCACACGCGACGAACCACACTCATATTTTCATTGCAAATTAATTTTACTATTCTATTTACGGCCTTCAAAATGTGCCTAACTTTTCAATTTTATTTGTCTTCACGTTGTAGCAAGAATTAGTGAGCCTAGAAAATTGTAGGTTGAGTTAAACACGAAGTTGAGGAATAAAAGAACATATATTAATATACACATTCTTTATCTTTATGATCAACACTCTGACTGCCACATATTTTCATACGAGTCTGTCACATATAGTATTACGAATTTGTTCATCCGTAGAAAATATATATAGATTAATGAAAGAAAATTGTAGGTTGAGGAATAAACGAAGAATATATATTAATATACACATTCTTTATCTTTATGAAGATCAACACTCTGCCACATATTTTCATACGATTCTGTCACATATATTATTACGAATCATCTGTAGAAAATAAATATAGTGGTTATTAAACTATTTAGTCAACGATCAAACCAAAGATCACAAAGCAAACTCTCGTTCTCGACTTCACACCATGCATCCACATATCTAGTTAAATATACTTGTATTAATTACTTGAAACCGTGGGCAATAATTGTAACAAAATATTGTGAAATTATTAGAGAAAATTTGTTACGAAGAAAATTATCAAATTTTCAACCGATTGCAGTTAACGTGTTAAAGGAACCCTCAACCCTTTGGGGTACAAGATTTCAGAAAATAAAATAGAACGTTGAATATGAACAAAAAATTGGGAAACGTGAAACCAATTATAAAATGGTGGAGAAAATTCTTTTTCCGATTTTACTGAAATTTTACTCTTCACGTATAACAAATATTTTGATATAAAATAAAGTTTGGAAAATAGTAAAAATACAGGTGTCACAGAAAAGTATTTATTCAGATTTTGAAAATATAAAATAAGTAAAATTGAAGCTAAACTCATTTCAAACTCTAGTGATCGTTAAGAGTTAAAATAAAAAACTTGTAAAAACTTGTCAAATTGGTAATTTTAGTTAATTTAGTGAACACAGTTGAAACGTGAAGTAATTGTTGTATACTGTTCAGTTGAAATGAATCATGTTTTTGAGTGACTATTTCTTCGACATCGTTTGCATTTACAAAGGAATAGACACGTGTAAGTTTTTCCTTAATGACAACGTTTCGTACGATAATCTTTCGTCTCTAGAAACACACCCTGTTCGATTTGATTGGTTCAGCGGGTGTCCATTGCAGACAGCTGCTTTGAATAATTAACTGAGCACCGTTGATACTCCGATTGGCTCCACTCACCAAGAAAACAACGGGAGGCGGACAGTTCTTTGCGCACACCCCCGCAATTTCTTCTTCGATCCCGAATTTTATAGGAGACAATTCTATATTTAGAAATTTCGGTATTCGGTAACTTTCAAATGTGGTATCTTAGAAATGTTTTTTAGGAAGAAACGTGGGAATTTTGTATGCTGGAGACACTTGGAAAGTTGGTGATTTGGAGATTTAGAAAGTTGGAAAGTTGGCAATTTGGAGATGTAGACATTTGGTAGTTTGGAGATTTAGACACTTGGAAATTTAGTAATTTGCAAACTTTGGAATTTGGAATTTGTGAAGTTATATATTTAGGAATTTTTGAAATTTTTGAACTTTGAAATTTGGGATTTGAAAAGTTGAAAATTTTAGGTATTAAGAATTTCTGAATTCGAGAGTTTGGTAATTCGGGAATTTTGGAATTTAGGATGTTGATAATTTAGGAATTTGGTAATTTAGGAATCTGGTATCTTAGGAATTTGGTAATTTAGGAATTTGATACTTTAGGAATTTGGAAATTTAGGAATTTGGAAATTTAGGAATTTGGAAATTTAGGAATTTGGGAATTTAGGAATTCGGTAATCTAAGAATGTGGTAATTTAGGAATTTGGTAATTTAAGAATTTGGTAATTTAGGAATCTGGTAATTTAGGAATTTGGTAATTTAGGAATTTGGTAATATAGGAATTTTATAATTTAGGATGTTGGTAATTTAGGAATTTGGAAATTTAGGAATTTGGAAATTTAGAAATTTGGTAATTTAGAAATTTGGAAATTTAGGAATTTGGAAATTTAGAAATTTGGAAATTTAGGAATTTGGTAATTTAAAAATTTGGAAATTTAGGAATTTAGATATTTAAGAATTCAGGAATTTAGAAATTTAGGAGTTCAAGAATTTATAAATTTGAGAATTTGGAAATTTGACTCCCAAAAATTCCACCAACCAAAAACTATAGTCCACAAAAATGCACAAAAAAGTGGAAACATAAAACTTCTCTAATATTACCTCAAAATCATCGAATAACACTAACTAGCATTACTAACTGAAAATATCTGCACATTTCCATACACCACTATAAAATATCAATTATACTTCCTACTAAAATTTGTACTCCCTATTCATTGATTTCATCAATTATGAAATTACCCTAACCAATCCAGTAATTACCCTAATGAATCTAACTCTCAACAACAAATTTTCTCGTTCAGAAAAACGAGCTAGCAATTTTTCTTCGCCGTTGCGCGAACACGTGCGATTATGGTTGTGACGTGCCTCACATGGCGATCGACGAAACTGTTTTATGTAAATTCTAATCGCGCAGCAATGATATCATTCAACTGACTCACTGGTGGTCACGTTGATCAGGCTAATGCATTTAAGTGCGAGCAACCGACAGCTAGTGTTATTAATCGTCCAGTAATCGAATCGTTCAGTTGACTCGATTTTCCTTTGAACGTCGGATTGTCTATTATTGGCGGTCTCCTCTTCTTCGAGTTTATCGAAGGTGCGGCCATCGAATCGACTTCTCGATTCATCTGACGTCGATACAATGAACCGTCGTTATTCGCCATTTTGTGTTTTCTTTTTCTGTTTTCACAGTATTCAGTATATCATTTCGTGATGGTGGGAATTCACGCTGTGTTCTTGTGTTATTTTGTGCTGTGATTTCGATCGGTAATTAAGTAGATGCTACACGATGGAAGCTTTGATGCAATATCGTGAGTACTATGGTACGTTTATAAAACTAGATTTTATGGATCTTTGAATTTAGTATTCAGTCTGGTGAAGAATTTATTTTGTGGAAAGATTTTTAACTGTTCGTTGTATTTTGTTTTGAATGAGCAGACAAGTATATTTACATATGTTATATTCAAACAAATATACATAATTTAAAAAAAATATAAATTACACGAGGAAAATATATTTTTATAAAATACTTGATATATTGCAGATTTCATAATACCATAAATAATTAGACTGTTGAATTTCTTTTAATACATGGGAAAATAAATTTTAACAACAAATCATCTCACTATTAATAAGAAAAAAATGCAACTTCCAAAATTTCTATTCGAAAGTAGATGAAAAGAGGCGTCTTTCAATATTAATATTTTCTTCAGTAATATTAATATTTTCCATTTTATAGTAATATTAAAATTGCTATTAATATTGCATTTTATGGTAATATTAATATTTTACATAATACTTTTTCGAGCATCAATTCTATTGTTCTTATAGTTCCTAGTTAAAAAACGATTGTACTAATTTATATGAATACTCATAATCTAGTTACAATCAAACCTTAAGATAGTAATTCAATTTTTAGTAATTGCAGTAAAATCATTGGATATTAATAATCATGTACATATAATTACAGTCAAATCTTTTCTAAACTAGCAATTAAATTTTCAATAATTACAGTAAAATCGCTAGATATGAACATTCATGTAAGTCTAATTATGGTCAAATCTTTTCTAAGTCAGTAATTAAATTTTTCAATAATTACTGTAAAATCGCTAGATACGAACATTCATGTACGTCTAATTATGGTCAAATCTTTTCTAAGGCAGTAATTAAATTTTTCAATAATTACAGTAAAATCGTTAGACATGAGTAATCATATACACCTAATTATGATCAAACCTTTTCTAAGGCAGTAATTAAATTTTTAATAATTACGGTAAAATCACTGGACTTGTAATGACTTTCAAATCAAACAATTTAGTGAAAAAGGGTAAAAATATAATGAAAAAAGATTGATTAATTTTCCTTAAATGTTGACATTAAAATTATTCAAAGAAAAATTATTAAACAAAAATTAGTAGAATATTTTCCAAGTACAATTTTTTGTATAAAATGATAACATGTGGGATGTATTTTAATTCATATGTTTGTCTTATTGAATTGAGAATATTAGCATTACAAGATATCTATTTGCACTGTTGTTGATGTTCTATGTTACATTTAATAATTGCAAACATTAAAATTACAAAAATTCTATCAACGGTATCAATTCTATCAAGTGATATCGGTAAAATACTGAATGTGAGTAATACATAATATAATTTGTTTAAAACAATAACCGAAAGTTCATAGATACTCTTCTCAAAACCAAAGAACCAAGAAAATCTGTAACCAAAACATGTAAATTTTCGAACTCCAAAAATCAAGAGACCTTGAAACCCTTCATTTCCCAAACCAAAACTTCGATCATCGTATCACGATCAAACACAAAATCCTGAAAATCCGAGAAACACGTAGAAAAGAATGTCAAAATGATCAGCACGAAAGGCGAAAACAATATCAATGGTCGAAAGTTCGATAAATCGCATGTCATTCTCCCAAGTTGCCACATCACCAAATCCAACAGCACCGAAGAAAAAAAATCCATCTTCCTCTGATTCGCGGGGCAACCTTGATCGTTCGTAATCTCGATCCTCGGAGATCCGACGATCCTCTTCTTCCTGTCCCGTCTCCCTTTCCTCGACGTCTTCTTCGTCTTCTTCCTCCGCGGACGTCGTGTCATTCTTCACCGCCAGGGGCGTCAGTGTCGCCGGTGGACTCGAAAGAAGGAGGGGAAATCGGAGGGCCGTGTGTGTCCTCGCCGTGTGTGTTTCTAGCCGGTGCCCCTCGAGACTCTTCAGTTCTTCACGGGCCTCCGTGCGAGCAGGTTTTGCGAAATCGTTCAAAGTCCCGTCGACGAGTTCTCCCTCTCCTCGCGAGCCTCCGTTTCGAAATTCGTCGCGGCGATCATTCGATCCTGTGCTCCCGAATGAAAATCATCCCTCCGTATCATCCCCCCAGTGACCGGTGCTCCGAAAAGTGCGCGAAGTGACTAGTGCTCGTGAAAGTGACGGACGAAGAGGAGAAGAAAAAGGGACTAGGGGAAAACGAGAGGGAGAGATCAGTACGTACACATATATGGTAGAGATCCAGCAGCGAGGTATAGAGTTCCTACGTAGCGTTCAGAAAGTAGGAACTTCATACCGTGCTCTTGGACTTGCCGAAAGATCGTCGGCCAGAAGTTCTCCAAGTGAGAAATTAACTAAAGAGAAACGATGCGCGGGGGATCGATAATGGAAAAGTACCGGCGGACGCAGCCACACAGCCCGATAAGCACGGGATTTATCAGTGATCGAGCTGCCAGACGCTCGACTACAGGATACCGATTTTTGTCGAAGTAAGTGACGAACGCGAGACGTTACGAACGCCGATTCTCACGCATTTTCGAACCATCGGAATGTGTTTACGATCGTACCGTTCGTGGCTGATCGATCGCGCGCTGGATCACTTTGATGCCTCGTGATTTCACCGTTCGCACGATTTTACGAATCGTCGCGATACAAATGTGCGAGCGTTCGAACCTGCGGGTAGTGAGTTTTGGAAAGTAAAAACGTAACAAGATTTTAGTGCTCTTGTGTAATTCTCATTTTGGGTGGAAAATGGGGTTTAAAGTATTCAAGTTCTGTGCGATCGAGTAGAGTGAGAAAGCTTAAAAAGAACGATGGTTTTGAAAATTTGATACGTTGAGAATGTTCCTCGCGATTTAGCTACAAAAATTCGTTTCAAAATATTTAAAAAAGGATTTGGTGTTCTCTAATAGTGAACATACGAATAAAAATATATTACGTAATATTTCACGTTTTTGATGAATATAAAAACAAAATAGATATTTACTGAGTAATGGTGAATATATAAAAAAAAATTACTGAATAATATTTGATATTCTATAATGGTGAATATAAAAAAAAGAATATACACCTACACAATATTTGATATTTTTTAATTGTGAAGATAAAAAAAAATATATTTACTGAGTAATATTTGATATTCTATAATGGTGAATATAAAAAAAAAAATATTTTCTGAAGAATATTTGATATTCTATAATGGTGAATATAAAAAAAAGTATATACACCTCCACAATGTTTGATATTTTTTAATTGTGAAGATAAAAAAAATATATTTACTAAGTAATATTTGGTATTCTATAATCGTGAATATAAAAAAAAGTATATACATCTTCACAATATTTGATATTTTTTAATTGTGAAAATAAAAAAAAAATATATTTACTGAATAATATTTGGTATTCTATAATGGTGAATATAAAAAAAAGTACATATACCTCCACAATATTTGATATTTTTAATGATGAATATAAAAAAAATATATTTACTGACAATAAATAATGTCTGATGTGTTTTAACAGTGAATCTAATAGGTAGCTTAAACGATTTCTCAAATAAAAATGCACTTTTTAACTTTGTTCGAAAATAATCAGTTATGACTAATTAAAAATGAGATCTGCAGAAAAATTCGACACACTGTAATGGTTTATTTTTTAAATTCTCCGTGTAGCACGTAAAGGAACTGTGAAAATGAATTTTGTGTCAGAAAATTGAAATTAAAAAAAAATTTTATGAATATTAAGAAATATTTTAAAAATAACGAAAATTTTTATCAATTTTCTGAGAAATTTGTGAAGAATTAACGGCAGAATTTTATCAATATCTTGAAGAGTTTGTGAATTTAGAACAGATTTATATCAATGCCCTATGAAACTTGTAAAGAGTTAAAAACAAATTTTTATCAATATCTTAACAGATTTTTATTGAATTAAAAACAAACCTTCACCAATATCTTAGGAAAGTAAAGAATTTAGAACAGATTTTTATCGACACTTTCAGAAACTTGTAAAGAGTCAAAAACAAATTTTTATCAATATCTTAACAGATTTTTAACGAATTAAAAACATCTTAGGAAAATGTAAAAAATTGAGAATAGATTTTTATCAATACCTTAAGAGATTTGTTATGAATTAAAAGCAAGTTTTTATCAATTAAGGAATTAAAAACAAATTTGTATCAATCTCTTAAGAAAATAATTGCTTAAGAACAGATTTTTATCGACACCTTAAGAAGTTTGTAAAAAATTAAAAATTTTTATCAGTATCGTAATAAATTTGTAATAATTTAAAAACCATTTTGTATTACTTTGTAGAATTTGTAAAAAATTGAAAATTCAATATCAATATCATAAACAAATTTATATGTCAAAATATTTGTAAAGAATTAAAACAAATTTGAAATTTTAAAGAAATTTGTATCGATTTAAAAAAATTGTGAATTATTAAAAACAGATTTGTACGAACATCGTAAAAATGACTGAAAGTAATGAATACCTTAAAAATAAAAATGACAAAAATTGTTCTAAATTACCATAAGTCGTTTTGCAGGAAGATTTCAGTGCAATTTTCACCGGACGGAAAATAACGAAACGATTTGTTCATTTTGCAAAATAGTAATAAGGAATAAAATATTTACGGGCAGTGGATTCTGTAAATCATATGCAAACGACGGGATTAAGATATCTCGATTCCCGTTCCAAGAACAGACCCGTCATTCCACAGAAACTTTTATCGAAAACAGAACACGTAGAACGTGGCGAGTATTCAAAAGAAAGGAAGAACAAGTGGAATTGGCAATACATCCAAAAGTAGTATGCCACGGTTATCCGTTCACCAATCGAATCTATGATTCCAAACTTCGTTACGAGTGCCCTTGGAGAACATTAAGTGTATAATTAAGAATGTAAATCTTCAACGATGATTCGATGAGCAGTAAAGGATTAATTAATTTAAAGTACCATACTTAAATCAATTTGAATCGTGCAGGGAAGATAGAGATAGTAGTACGTTTATTTTTAGACTCGTGTATACTATTACGAATATAATTCCGTATTATTTTTCACGAACTTACATAATTAAGATGTGCTTCGAGTGTACGCGAACATCGATGTCGAATAATTAAAATATCACAATTTTGTTGTGAATGTATTCATTTTTTCTTTTTCAGTTAATTAGATTCGTTATAAAAACGAGAGTATAAATTTAATTATTTTTGATTTTGTATTGACTGATTTTCTTGAAATAACAAGATTTAATTTTTCGAATTTATTTCATTCAATTCATATTTAATTTATAATTTGATAGTTTTAATATTAATATTTAATTAATAGCTCGATACTTCTAATATTGAAATTTAATTAGTTTGATACCTTCAATATTAAAATTTAATTAATTGTTTGATAATTTCAAAATTAATATTTAATTAATAGTTTGACAGTTTCAATGTTAATATTTAATTAATAGCTCGATACTTCAAAATATTAAAAAATTAATTTGATAGTTTTGATATTAATATTTAGTTAATAGCTTGCTGGTTTTAATAGTAACAATTAATAATTTTAATAACTGATCAGAGCTAAATTGAAAATGTACCAGTTAAAAATCAGTGATTTTGTGAAGTAGATTTTCTTGGTTATGCTTGAGCAAGACTTTTGTGGTTTATTTTAAATATACGCTTATCTTATCAAGGCCAAGTTCTTAATATAGTTTGAAATTACACTTGTGTGCAGACAATATCTCTTAAAATTATATTTATGTATAGACAATATACTTTAAGATTATATTTAGAAATAGACTATATATTTAAAAATCGTATTCATAGATGGACACTATAATTAAAAATTATGTTTATATGCAGACACAATATTTAAAAATTGAATTTGTAGTCAGACAATAGATGTAAAAATTAAATTTATACAGAGACACTATATTTAAAAATTAAATTTATACAGAAACACTATATATAAAAATTAAATTTAGAGACACTATATTTAAAAATTATATTTATGCATAAATACTCTATTCAAAAATTGTATTTATAGACGAAAGATTATATTTTTGTGTAAACAATATATTTTTAAATTATATTCATTCGTAAATAATATATTTTGAATTATATTTATTCGTAAATAATACATTTAAAAATACATTTAAAAATTATTTTATATTCATAAAATTATTATTTATAAGCAACATTTGAAAATATCTATCGATTTTATTAATGGAAATCAGGTTTTATAGCTGTTGTATACAGGAATTCGAAATATGAACATTTTCCGTTTCCGTGAACAAAGGTTACGTATCGAACGAGATCAAGCACCAATTATTTTTTTGTCAAGTTTCCTGAACTCGCGTTATTTTTCAACGCATAATGACTCACTTGGGTATTTCATAAAATTCACTTGACATTTTTATACACTAACATTTATTCGCTAGGAAAATCATTTAACATGTCTTTATTTATTCAGTCACCATATCATTACGTCATTAATATATGTTCTTAATGACATATTATTATATCAATAATATAATACATTTTTAATGACATATTATGTTAACAATATAATATATCCTTAACGATATATTATTACGTTATATTCCTAAATAAAACTGCTACTACAAATTTACGCAATTTTAATAACTTTACATAACTTTGTTTTTCAATAAAAATTCTAAAATAACTTTACATGAAATTTTTACTGTACAAATGAAGTTCTAATAAAAAATTTCTCCCCACAATAATTCTACAAAACCTGATACTTTAAACGCCACATAATTAATAATTAAACATAAAAAAATCATGTTTCACAAATTTTTCCAGCAATGATAGAAAAATACAATTCGTGGCCGCGAATGAAATAAAAATCAGTCTCGGTACGAAACTGTCGCTGCTAATAATTAGCTACTAATTATCGATTCGTCGCGACGCTTGACCGTGCAGCACATGACCCAGCAGTTTTACGTAAATACTGCGAAATCGAAGCTATCTTACCGCGATCAGGATCGGGCCGAAGCGTTATTTTCAGTTACGATTAAACTCATCGGCTAATTTGGTTATTAAACTACGCGTCAAAATTTCCTGTTATTGTCGTTGAACGAAGATGCTTCAAAAATGGACGCCCCGTCCGTTTATTCTCAGGAAAAAATGTATTGACTTTCGATGCGCTTATCGTATATCGAAGATAAACATTTGGAGGTATTTGCGACATATAAAATGTAGAAAGAGAGAAATTCAAACGGGAAACAGGGTACGCTGTTCAATGGCTGTTTTGAATTTGAAAGCGAGGAGAACGTTTTCGGAGAAAAATGTCTGGGACGGTGAGTCAAAAAGTACGACTTCAAAAGAGGCAGTCGAAATATTTTCAGCGTTGTAATAGGACATGCAAATATTTGAGGTGTTTCCGGTTACTTTCAGCTCGAAAGGGAGACGAAATTCTGAGAACAGGAAATGTCTACGAACGTGAATCAATAATCTGTCGGTGGATTTTGCATAATGGATAAGATCAAAAGTAACGTTCAGTCCCTGGTCATTCAGGACCGCGTACAAAAATTTCACTTTTATGACTATAATTATGTCAGTACGTCATGAGCATATCACGAGTGCGTCACGAGTCAGACTCGTCAAAATAGTGCAAGTAGTTGACATAAAATTCGACAGTTGCATCAATCAGAGCTAATTATTACTACAATGTTAAGACGAATAAGAAAGATGAAATGTTTTTGGATTTAAAGATCCTTGATTTTGCAAATTATTAGTATTAAACTTCAGACTTAATCGAGCTGCGAACATTTGTTGTAACTGAACTGTAATGTGCGTCAAGAGTATGACACGGTATTATAATTCAAACGGTTAGTTTGTATAACGGGGTCTCGCGTACGATTACGTTAACTAAAAATGTCGGACAAGAAGATAAACGAAGTTACAGAAAATTCTACAGTCCCCGGCCATTAGGACCACGTACGAAAATTTCACTTTTATGGCTATAATTATGTCATATATGGAAAATTGTCTTAGGTCAAAATTATTACTAAATACGTTGATAACGATATGTACATAGCAATTACTATCGTGATAAATTGGGTAATGAGCGATTAAGGGCTGTGCGTTTACGTTAGGAGTATCGATGGCGCTAGAGGCGAAATTTGAATGCCATAGAAAATGCCTACTCAAAGGACTAGTTTACAACTCTCCCACATTATCTGAGTTGAAAAGAATTACAGATATTTGGGAAAATAACGAAAATATAAAGCATATGATCAATGTATGAGCCGGATACAAGCTACCAAAGCAAAGAGTGGAAATACAAGATATTAACATGTGTTAATAATGTTATGTAGAGTAGTGTATCATGTATAGTTAATAAATCATATCATTTGTACAGACCTTTTAATATTAAAAACGTGAAAAATGCTGAAAATTTATTGTGGTAGATGACCAGGGACCATCGGAGATTCATTCTGAAAAGTGCAATACAACATATATGTGCTTGTAACAATAAAATACATATTTGACGTGTTTTTATTTACTTTTGAGTCTGCGAAGCAAGTGGAAAACAAATCTGTATTTGTATTTTATTTTGAAGAATTTAGAATAAAAATAAAAGCGTAAGAGAGGTAAACGTTCGAGTGGTTTTTGGACAATTTTAGTTCATTTCTGACAAACAAGCTTGGTTTGAAAAATATAGAGATAAACATGAATTGACGCTGTACTAATTATCTTAAATTTAGTCTAGACGTTTTGAAATGTTTATATGGATTTAACAATCAGCAACGCGAGTAATAAAATCCTCAATAAAAAATGATCCTAATCATACAGAACTGATAATTGCTGACTAAACCTTTTAGCGAGATTGGAAGTGTGAAGGGAAACGTCACATAAACATATTGCCGAATGTTCTTGCACTTGGGGTAAATAATGTTAATTAATATAGAAATAATAAGTACAAATAATAAGTAAAAACTGAGCATTACATTTATGAAGGACTTTTAATAAAATATATTATAAAATAATATATTCAATATATATATATCTCTTGCAGGTTCTATATTTTTATCATAATTATAATTATAATTTCAATTTATTTATTATAGTATTAATCGAATACTATTATATAACTGTACATGTTATTATTTTATAATTATAATTATGCTTTTATATTTTACTAATTACCTTCACTCACATAATAACTTCTATTTTTGATTTACATAATTTGATAATAAAATTGCTACAATCCTTGTACATGTATGAGACGAATTACACAATTATCATAATGACAAATATAATTTTAATTATAATATCATTATCCAAATATTTCGTATATCAAAAAATTAGTCCGGTGCAACGAATATTTTTTTGCAAAGGATTAAACCGACGAATATAAATTGTGGCAAAATCAATATTCTCGTATGAAGGTGGCGAGCAGATAATTCGCGCACCTACGATAAACCGATATTTTTCTTCGATTAACGATAACAATATCGAGTTTCCATCTCCGAGCAGACTTATCACTGGCGAGTGCTAATATTGACGAACGTCAGATAGAGAACGAACAATTTTATATGCGCTTGTAACAATATATGCCCGCCGATTAAGTAAAAATAATAGTTACACCATACAACGGTCTTAATGTGCAATATATGAGAGAGAATACGAAAATTATGGAATAGATTAGCTCTGATAGTCGGTTAGGTTAGGTTCGAAAGAAAGAGTTATTCCATTCAATAATTTAATCTTCAATTTGTTATTCAAGAATTGTCATTAACATTTATATTAACATTTATATTATAGTTAAGTTATTAACTATATTCTCAGATCACTATATCTCCAAATCTCTATGTCCCCATTCTATATTTTCAGATCACTATATCCCCAAATCTCTACGTCCCCAAATTTCTATATTCTCAAATCACTATATTCCCACATCTCTATATCCCCAAATTTCTATATTCTCGGATCACTATATTCCCAAATCTCTACGTCCACAAATTTCTATATTCTCAGATCACTATATTCTCAAATCTCTATGTCCCCAAATTTCTATATCCCCAGATCACTATATCCCCAAATCTCTATGTCCCACTTCTATATTCTCAGATCACTATATCCCCAAATCTCTATGTCCTCAGATCACTCTATTCCCAAATCTCTATGTCCCCAAATTTCTATATCCCCAGATCACTATATCTCCAAGACTCTATATCCCAAAATCACTGTATCCCTTCATTCCTACATCTCCAAATCCCAACCCCAAAAATTCTCAAATTTTTAAATTCCCATGCCAACATCTCAGTTCCAACAGCACAATTATCACAAAATTTACTGCAAAGACTCTATTTGAATATTCCATGAAGTGTGGATCCTGATATTCATCTTATTCAATATATGTATTCTTTCAAAGTTTATTGCAGATATTTGAGGTTAAGCTTCCAAACAATATATACTTCTTGAATAAATTTGTTAACGATATCAAACGAGTAATTTTAATGATAACATTCCCTGTACTTACAGTGTACAAAACATCATAACAAATTAAATAGTGTTAGTATTTACTGCAACTAAGACTTTATTTGAACACTCCATACATGAAGTGTGGGTCCATATATTCATCTTATTCAATACATGTATTTTTATAAAAATTATTGCAGATGTTAAGCTTCCAAACAATATACATATACTTCTCGAATAAATTACACAAATTTGTTAACGACATCAAACTAGTAATTTTAACGATAACATGTACTTATATTGTATAAAACATCATAACTAGAATAGTTATGAATCATAAATTAAATAGTATCAAAATGATCATTAGTATTAAAAGGATTAAAAATCCTGAACCAAATAAAGAATCCATCATTTCCCATATTCATTTCGGCCATTCCACGAGGGTGGTCGATAGTCCCGCGTCGATATTGGTCCCGATCGATGTTTGTATGCGGTGACAGGATTATGTTTGACTGAACGAATCAGTGCCACGGCCATTTGTCACCTCGAGATTAAATAGAGAGCCCAACTGTCTTCGAGAAGCGAACGGGGCATGGTACAAGGGTGATTATTAGACTCCTCCGCTTCGATGCCACCCCCAATTGCTTGTACCCGGCTTTTTTTTCTCGCCTGCTAACGTTACAACCCCCGCGGAGATAAGACATCTCGCCAAGAGGATCCTGGTCCCTGTTCGTCGAATTAGCATGCGTCGCTCGCCATGATATTTTTCACGGTGAGACACGTACGGTTTCCTCGACAAATTGTCGCTGTTTATGGGCTCCAGATGGATATTTGCATGAGGGGTGAGGCAGTTTGAAGATTGCTGCCTTTTCTATGCGTGTCGCTCGGTTCAAATCGCCCATGGCGGTCGGTCTCTTTCGGGGGAATATATTTGGGAAGTGTTTAAACGCTTTTCATATCTTTTCACCTGTTTATTTATATTTTATGAGTTGTTTAGGTGTATTTATATTTTATTAGCTTCTTTATACTTGTGAGCTGTTTAGGTGTACTTATATTTTATAAGCTGGATAGCATATTTATACTTTTTGAGCTGTTTAGTGTATTTTTATTTTATGAGCTGTTTTATACTTAGAACTTGTGAGCTGTTTACTTATACTTTATAAGCTGCATAGTATATTTATACTTTGTGAGCTGTTTAGTGTATTTTTATTTTATGAACTGCTGTATACTGATAACTTCTGAGCTGCTTAGGTGTACTTATATTTTATAAACTGGATAGTATATTTATACTTTGTGAGCTGTTTAGTGTATTTTTATTTTATGAGCTGCTGTATACTGATAACTTGTGAGCTGCTTAGGTGTACTTATACTTTATAAGCTGGATAGTATATTTATACTTTGTGAGCTGTTTAGTGTATTTATATTTTATGAACTATTTTATACTGATAACGTGTGAGCTGTTTAGGTGTACTTATACTTTATAAGCTGCATAGTATATTTATACTTTGTGATCTGTTTAGTGTATTTTTATTTTATGAACTACTGCATACTTATAACTTCTGAGCTGATTAGGTGTACTTATATTTTATAAGCTGGATAGTATATTTATACTTTGTGAGCTGTATAGTGTATTTTCATTTTATGAGCTGCTTAGGTCTTTTTAGTGAGTTGTTTAGGCATTTTTAATATTTCATAAGCTGTACTCTTATATTACATGTGACCGAATATGTCTTTTACAAAGATGCTTACTTTATTTTAAAACAGTAATAAAGATATAAAAAATACTGAATCGTGCAAAAAAACAAATAACATATTACAATTATAGCTATTTCTAACACTCATTCTTGAATTAAAACTTTGATAAGTGTCGAAATTCGGGTAATCAAATTTTTGAACATAAGAATGATAAATAATATAAAATGTTTTTTTAAAAGTTTAAAAAGATAGTAACGAAGGATCTTAAAAATTAATTCTCTCGCATTTCACTAGTAGAATGCATACGAAACAGCTTCATTTATTTTGTATCTATTTATCATACATATATTGAATATATTTCATACTTGTATTTATAATAATCCCTTACCAAGGCGTACCAATTAAACATATTACGTGTATATTAGTAACGTATTAATTCAATAATTTATTAATTGTTCAAACAACAATTTAATTATGATTAGTTGTTAAATAATGAAGCAATCTCTCCCGTGGTTGTAGAAAATCGATACTTTAAAATCGCTTAACAAAGTCGTTTCCGACGTAATTGAAACACCATATGGCGAAGCTAAGATGACCTAGACACTCTCGAAAAATTCTAGTTCATCTTGAATACGATAAGAAGCAGCTGATAAGCTCGAGTACTCACACAGACGTTGCTGCATTTTTTAGTTTCGCCTTATCTGAAGATTCTGAGTTACTCAGCAGCCTGTTTAGCTTTTCGCTAGAAAATATTCCGGCAAAATTTACTTAGTTATTCAAACAAGCCTGCTTTCGAAACGCGTAAATTCAATTAAATTAAAACAGAAATCCCGTAGAAAATGTTGTCAAACAATTACTAGAATTAAGACAAGAAAAGAGCCATTAAAATAATTTTTTAAAACTTTTGCTGTAAACAGAGTGAAGAATGTACAGTATTTTTATCGATGTAATAGATACATCGCGGTAGTTCTTTTTTCTAATCAAACTTTTTATTATATACTCAATAAAAAGAAGTAAATGAATATTGAAACACTAATCGTATGTAAATTATAGCTAATTTGTATGAACACTCTTGCGATTGCGTGATCTATTTCTGATTCAGATACAATATTTGTTCTGTAACCCATAATTTACTTAATGAGTCACACAAGTTCAGAACAAAGTTAGCTCAAACTTTGAATGTCGACGTTACACTGTTTAGACAGCTACATTAAAACTTTTGAATATTTCAATCATTTTGTGCTTAATACGTATGTGCTTTACGCATTAATTAATTATTATGTGCATTAATCAAATTATTATACGTATTAATGATTAAATTACTAAACATATTGATTAAACTATTAAACGACCTAATTAATTAAGCTATTACTATGTATTAATTCATCATTACATATTTAATTAAATCATTGCAGTATTAGTAATTAAACTATTGCACGTCTTGATTAATTAACCTACTGTACATATCTAATGTGTATTGCATATGTGATAGTTAGCTTGATACACCTATGATACATGTTTGTCCTCATATGGTCCTTTTTTCTTATTAATTCAAAAACGAAGCTACAAACCCCATTTTTGCAATGGGAAATCTTGTTCAGAATGACGTCTTCTACCACCCATTTCCGGGAGTTACACTAGTTGTGAGACACCCTGTATATTTATCTTTGACATAAAAAATGGGTCTCAAATCATACAACCAAAACTGCCCCTTTTTTAAATTTTATTCTCTTATTTTTTAGCTCTTTCCTATTTTGTCCCACTGTATGTCTATTATATTACAGAATATCAATGAAACACACGCTTCATGTTCACACAATATTGCTTCCCCGAGCAAAAACTGCTCACAAATAATACTGAAACAAAAATTACAAAAAGCTTCACGCACCCACCCCAACCGACTCTCATGTTTCATTTCACCCTTCATCTCCACTATCACTTTTTTCCAAACCCTTTTCTGTTCACGTGTCAACGCGTAACCAAACTATTCGTTCTATTTTTTGTATTTCGTGTTTTTTTTTTTTTTTTTTTTTGTTTCAACTCGACGTGACATTTAAAACGGTTCGACATTTCGAAAGTTTCTACGGCCCCAGCATCTGCCGGTTTTTCCACGCGCGGTGTATGTACACGTACAGCCCTAACAAAAATCACGCACGCGAAGATGGGGTGCATAAATTATGGCGAGCGCCATCTTTCTCCTATAGCGTGCCGATTGGACGGACGAAAAAAATCCATCCCTCGACTGAAATGCTCCTACACGCACGGGCCACGCTTTTCACCCCAAATATGCGAAACACCGTACGCGCCATTTTCCTTGCGCGATTTCAACCCCCGATTTCGACGGAGTGCGATTTACAAACATCGTTATCGCGCTCGATTAAACGATCGAGCGAAAACTAGGATGAATGCAGATCGGAGCTGATATTTTTGAGGAAAAATCGATGCGAAGGGGTAAAGAGACTGAATCCTGAACCCTCTGCATTCCTTCTCTATTGGGGACGTAAATCTTAAACGTTCTATAGTAAATTAACCCTTAATGCTCCGACTTTTATGTGTGAACTTATTCTCATACTTCAACTTGCAAGTGTCAGATTTTAAATGCTACACTCACGTGTAAATAATAATATTAAAGGTTTTCAAAATAATCTTTATTCATCTCAGAAGTATAATTTTGATTGCAATGTTTATATTAATTATAATTGAATAATGTAACGCTGCATATTGGTGGTGCTTGAGAGGAACACTTGAAGCGTTAAGGGTTCAGTAGACAAGCAAAAAGAAAATTGTATAACATTTTTTAATAAAATTGTATTATTAACACTTTGCAGTCCGCTGTCCCTTCTGGGGGAACATTTTAAATGGCAAAATATACTTTTGGAGTGCAAAGGGTTAATTTTATGACCACACTGACTTTTATGTGGAATAACAGCCATGTATATTTTTCAACTTGTAAAAGTTCGTGCAGGCTGGACTTATGAAAATTAATTTAATAGGCAACTTTAGCAAACTTGACTGTCAAGGTTGCTAAGATCTTATAGGTTAGTGGCAAGTAAAATGTTATTTTTAAACCGGGAGAAAGTTTAATTTAAAGACTTCATTTTTTAATAGTAAACGAAGAGTACTTACGTATTTCTTGTGAAAATTGATGAAATACGAAATTGTGGATTTGGGAAATTTTTATATGATAAAAATGGAATTGGGAAATTTTTATATGGTAAAAATGGAATTGGGAAATTTTTATATGGTAAAAATGGAATTGGGAAATTTTTGTATGGTAAAAATGGAATTAGGAAATTTTTATATGACAAAAATGAAATTGGGAAATTTTCATATGGTAAAAATGGAATTGGGAAATTTTTATATGGCAAAAATGGAATTGGAAAATTTTTGTATGGCAAAAATGGATTTGGAAAATTTTCGTGACGACAAAGATAATAATTTCACCAACTTCACTAATTTAACAGTGTACGAAAATGATAAATTAATAAATTATGTATTATCAATTATTATTATTTTTTATACATGTACCAATGAAGATATAAATGATGAATTTAGCCGAAAGTGTGATAAATATACAAGTTAAAGTCATAAACATAATGTTAACAATTTTATCAATATTAATAACAGCAGAAATTAATAGAATCTTTGAAACTATAATTTTTCTTGTCGTAAACAAATTTCATTAGAAATATTTTGATGAGTAGTGGAATATCATTTTTTCGGAAACCAAAGCTCGTGTGAAAAATGTTTTTTCACATAGCTCCTATTTAGTTGTATCGCGAGTTATACGACACTGTGTTATCTGATACTGTTAAACGAGCAATTCTGGTGTATTCCTGTATTACTAAAAATAGAAATTTAGAAATATACATTTGGAAATACAGAAATTTGGGGAAATAGGAAGTTGGAATTTAGAGATCTGGGAATATCAAAGTTTAGAGACATACAGGTAAACAAGTCTAGAGAAATTTAGAAATAATTTAGGGATATTAGGGATATTAGGGATATTATTTAAAAAATTTAGGGATATAGGAATTTAGAATATTCATATTAGGAAATGTAGAAATCTGGAATATACGAAATAAGAAATATACAAATTGGGAAATATAGAAATTTAGGAACATAAAAATTTTAAATACAGATTTGGAAATATGGAACTTGAAAAACAATTTTAAATCGTGCAAATCACGTATTTAAAATTTGTAGAATTTTAAACGACAATTTTTTCTGATTAAATCATATAATCGAAATTTATAGAATTTCATCGTACAATAAAACAATTTTATTAAATTATATAACTAAATTTTGTGACACTTATAAAATTGTTTTGTACAATTGATATAATTAATGTCTGCAGAATTAAATCGTCCAAAATCTCGTCCACAAAATAATAATTTTCCAGAAAAATGTGAAAATAATAATGCAATTACAAGTAAATAATTGAAATAATTATCCTCGAAAGGAAAATTTGGGAGATTGGGGGTTTGAGTAGTTGAAAATTTGAGAGATTTAAAACTTGAGAGATTGAGAATTTGAAAGTTTGGAAATTTAAAAGTTTGAAAATTTGAGAACTTGAGAATTTGAGAGATTGAGAATTTGAAAGTTTGGAAATTTAAGAGATTGAAAATTTGAGAATTTGAGAGATTGAAAGTTTGGAAATTTAAGAGTTTGAAAATTTAAGAGATTGAGAATTTGAAAGTTTGGAAATTTAAGAGTTTGAAAATTTGAGAGATTGAGAATTTGAAAGTTTGGAAATTTAAGAGATTGAAAATTTGAAAATTTGAGAATTTAAGAGATTGAGAATTTGAAAGTTTTAAATATTAATAGATTGAAAATTTGAGAATTTCAGAATTTGAGAAATTAAGAGTTTAAGCATTTGAGAGATTGGGTGTTTGAGTAGTTGAAAATTTGGGAGGTTAAAAATTTCAGAATTTGAAAGATTAGAAAAATGTGAAAATAATAAAGGAGTTTCGAGTAAATTGAAATAATTCTCCTCGAAAGGAAGAAAATTGATTCCATTTCTAGGCATAAAATCGTTCGCCTGCAAACTGCATTATCAGCTTCAGACCACCTTGTGCGATAACAGTTTTGATAGCACTTTGGGATCCGGTTTCCGGGTTCCGTCAGGAAGCTTAAAGTTCGCCGAACGCGAAACCCGTTAATGAACTAAAACTCTGATTGTCGTCTCCGTTTATCCCGCGGAAGGCAAATGTTTCTTCCGGTGGCGATGTCCCGAGAGGGAACTTGTTCCGCGAGTGCTAGCAGATCGTCACGTTTGGGGATGTTCTCTGCAACTGTGTGCACCTGGCGCGATTGCACATTCGACGAAAATTGCACTGCATTATGCTTCATGACGCCGGGACGCGGCGGTGTGTTGCAGCAACTTTGGTCATTGAACTGTGCTAGACATGTGGCGCAAGTTTGCATATACAAGGTGTCCACCAATTCGGGATAATAACGTCGGACCAACATTAACCCTTTCTTTCATTGTCCTCCACGTGTACCCCTTCTACGCATGCATTAGGACACCTGCTGATTTCGCCCAAAACATGTTGCTGTCTTTACTGAAGAACTACACGAAATTGTTTTAACGTGTACAAAATGGAGTTTTATGCAACGTGCATACAAAATGGAGTTTCATGTAAAACGTATACAAAATGGAGTTTCATGTAAAACGTATACAAAATGGGGTTTTAAGTAACATCTATATAAAATGGAGTTTCATGTAAAGCGTGTACAAAATGGAGTTTTAAATAATGCATACACAAAACAGTTTTAAATAACTCACACACAAAATAGATTTTTAAGTAACATATGCACAAAACGGATTTTTATATAATATATGTACTAAATGGAGTTTTAGTGATGGATATAGGAAATAGAGTTTTAAACAAGGCACAGAACGTGGATTTTAAAAGATATTATTTGTGGTGTAGCAGATATAAATAATAGAAAAAGTGTCACATTAAGAATATAGCATGTTTGTGCTAGTTATATTATTTATACAACAATAAAATTAATATTATTATTATTTTATAAATTGCTATTATTACACATATAAATTACACATTATTACGTATTATTATTACACATATAAATTACACATGTAAATTACACATTATCATTATATGTAACATATGCATGTGTATAAACTACTAATACAAAAAATTTACCAGTTTCAATAACTTATCAGTTTCCTATTATACTCCTTTCCACCAAAATAACAAACCTAAGAATTGAAAAAGTTTTTTCAGAAATGTTTCATACGTGTTCATTCCACTAGGTATCTTTGAAACGTAAGAACTCGAATATTGTCACGGTGGTCCATGGTACGGTGTCACCCCATAAAAAGGATAAAAAAAATGGAAGGAAAGAGCGAAAGGCACACGATGTCCAGCGATATCTCGAACGCCGGAACGCGACGATAGTTATGAATCGATGGACAATGCGAGCGGGTTATCGGACCCGCGAAATTATCGCTTCGGGGACGCGAACAAATTGGCCAAGCGATATTTATAAATTACACTTCGTGCTGGCCCGGCCTTTTGTGTTTTCAGACGACCGTTGCTCGACGATTTTGTTATTTATTAACGGCGATAGCGTTGTAAATATTCCAGTTTATCGCGTACCCATAAATTTCGGCCCTTATTACGATCGATCGAACGCTTTTAAGTACGCGCGGAATATGGACGGATTTAACATAGGTGGCCGCCATTCTGTTTCGTTTAATGGTAGACTTTTTCACCCTTCGTTTGAATTACGGTTTTTTTTCGGTGTTTTTGGGGAAATCGGCAATTTATCGTTTTTGGATCTATTTGTGGTTCATTAGTAGAGTGAAATATTATGCTTTAAGGAATGTAATGTGACGTTTTTTAAATTGGTGAAGATAGGAGTTCTTTTGCGGGAATTACGAGAACGATTTTTATTAAGTTTGTCACAACGATTTTTGCATTTTTAACAATTTTCTTGCTGTGATTAAATGTAACAACGTATAATGCATGCTTAATACAAAATTAATATAATTAGTATATAAATTTATTTTTAGGAGATTTGAGAGGTCTGAGAGTTAGAAGTTGGGGAAATTGAGAATTTAGAGATTTCGGATTTCAGAGATTAATAAATTTTGAATATTGGGAATTTGAGAATTTGAAAATTTGGGAGTTTGAGAAATTGAGAATTTGAGAGATTAAAAATTTGGAAGATTCAGCGTTTGAGTAGTTGAGAATTTAAGAGGTTAAAAATTTGAGAGTTTGAGAGATTAAAAATTTGAGAATTTGAGAGATTGGGGGTTTGAGTAGTTGAGAATTTGAAGGGTTGAAAAGTTGAGAATTTGAGAACTTGAGAGATTCAAAATTTGAGAGATTGAGAATTTGAAATTTTTAAATTTTGAGAACTTGAGAATTTGAGAGATTGCAAATATGAGAGATTGAAAATTTGAGAACTTGAGAATGTGAAATTTAAAAAATTTGAGAACTTGAGAATTTGAGAGATTGCAAATATGAAAGATTGAAAATTTGAAATCTAGAAAATTTGAGGACTTGAGAATTTAGGAGATTGCACATTTAAGAGATTAAAAACTTAAGAATTTGCAAAATTGCGAATTTAAGAATTTGAGAGTGTGAAAACTGCAGAATTTCAGAAATTGAGAATTGAAGAGTTTAAGAATTTGAGAGATTGAGAATTCGAAAGCTTGAAAATTAAACAATTTGAAATTTTTAAAATTGGAAAATTTTAGATTTGTCAGTGTTATTAAAAATGATCTTACAGCAAAATATTGTTATTTCATTACGTATATTCTACTATCTGATGTCCACTTTTTATGTTTGTTTTACGTAGAGTAATATTAACTGCATGTTTGTAAGTTGTAGACATAATAGAGATGCAGTGCGAGCATGCGTATTGGACGAATAATCAGTGTCGATTTATACGAGAATGAAGTCCCATGGAAAAATGAGATTCTACATTTTTGAGTTATTTTTTCATGTAGATTGACACCCGGTCTGATTAGATCAGCGGATCAAAAATATTCTATGTGTATGTCATGCAAAAATCGTAACGCATTTTACGTATGTATATTGTATGTACAATTATATATCATTATCTTTAATAATAATTTGTAATAGGTTAAGTTTGCATTGTAAATATATAAAACAATTGTACGTACGTATGATAAAACGAAAGAGTGTGCATAATAATTGTTATAAAAACATGAAAATGTAAAAGAATTAGATATTTAGTTGTTTTCGTCTGTTTCTTGCGTGTTTAAAAATATTGAATAAAGTAATAGATAAAATTAAAGTTATAAATAAAATGAAAATTTATGAAATTATATATGTTCATTATAGGAATCAAAAAGTAACGATAAGATGACGATTCAAGTCAAATGACAGATCTAAGAAAAGTTACGACCAAAATAATTAATCAGATATTTCGCAATCTGAACGTGGACAAATTTTTGATCAACCGTCGCGTCGCACCGTTTAAATAAATAATATTTGAACCAGGTCGACTGAATTAATTAATTACGAAAGGCGGTGAAAATGTTATTTAAATCCATACAGAGCAAAATTAAAATACGCAGCAAGAAGAAATAGTGTCCAATCACGAAAGCGTACACTCGATTGCGATATTCTTTTATTAAGAACATTCGTATAAACTTAAAAACTAAACTCTCAAATTTTATATTTACAAATTAGTTTAGGAATCATTAAGTTAATTACAAGAATAAATTATTCGTAAGTATTAATACAAAACGGATGTGTAATCCACACTTACCTTAAAATTAAAATTGTAGTTGAAAAATGAATAAACAAACGATAAAACATAAATTATTTTACACATTAATCTTCATGAAGATCAACAAAAATTCTAAAGAAATCACCATAACAAATTTTGTAACTTAAAATAAAGAACTTTAAAACGGTCATTTTACCTTTTTGGTAAGTTTAGTGCTAAACAACATAATACAGGGCGAATGGAATAGTACAGTCCTTGACCATTTAGGACCACGTACAAAAATTTCACTTTTATGGCAATAACATTATGTTATATATGAAAAATTGTCTTAGGCCGTGCAAAAATTATTACCAAATACGTTAAGAACGACATAGCGATCGTATCACGAGTGCGTCATGAGCGTATCACGAGTGCGTCACAAGTTTATTGCGAGTGCGTCATGCGTGCGTCATCAGCGTATCATGGGTGCGTCACGAGTGCGTCACAAGTGTATCACGAGTGTGTCATGAGTGCGTCACGAACGTATTGCGAGTGCGTCATGAGTGCGTCACGAACGTATTACGAGTGCGTCACGAGTGCGTCACCAGTGCGTCACAAGCGTATTACGAGTGCGTCATGAGTGTGTCACAAGCGTATCACAAGTGCGTCACGAGTCAGACTCGTCAAAATAGTGCAAATAGTTGACATACGATTCGACAGTTGCATCAGTCAGAGTTAATTATTACTACAATGTTAAGACAAATAAGAAAGATGAAATGTTTTTGGATTTAGAGATCCTTGATTATGCAAATTATTGGTATTAAACTTCAGACTTAATCGAGCTGCTAACATTTGTTGTAACTGAACTATAATGTGCGTCAAGAGTATGACACGGTATTACAATTCAAACGGTTAGTTTGTATAACGGGGTCTCGCGTACGATTGCGTTAACTAAAAATGTCGGACAAGAAGATAAACGAAGTTACAGAAAATTCTACTGTCCCCGGCCATTGGGACCACGTACGAAAATTTCACTTTTATGGCTATAATTATGTCATATATGGAAAATTGTCTTAGGTCAAAATTATTACTAAATACGTTGACAACGATATATACATAGCAATTACTATCGTGATAAATTGGGTGATGAGCGATTAAGGGCTGTGCGTCTACGTTAGGATCGATAGCGCTAGAGGTGAAATTTGAATGCCATAGAAAATGCCTACTCAAAAGACTAGTTCACAACTCTCCCACATTATTTGAGTTGAAAAGAATTACAGATATTTGGGAAAATAACGAAGATATAAAGCATATGATCAATGTATGAGCCGGATACAAGCTACCAAAGCAAAGGGTGGAAATACAAGATATTAACATGTTAATAATATTATGTACAGTAGTGTATCATGTGTAGCTAATAAATTATATCATTTGTACAGACCTTTCAATTTTAAAAACGTGAAAAATGCTGAAAATTTGTAGTGGTTCTTCGATGGTCGGGAACTGTATATTAATTAGATGCAGCATTTAAATATTGTACCCACGTTTTCACTTTTTTTTCTCATTTTCGTGTTTCTCGTTGTACATAAAATTATAGCGCGACAAAATAAGAATGCGGTGTCCGAATATTAATGTTACTGTATCTGCTTGTGGAGTTAGGCGTGCAAGCATGGTACACGTATGGTGACTTGCGTTCCCCTCGCAGGAAGTCAAAGCGACTGTGGTCGCGTCGCGCTAATGGAAATCGTAAACATTAATTAGCGGAATGGCTGTGGTCCACGCACCGAGAAATGGGATACTGAACCGCGACTCAGAATCCTGCGACGTAGATCCATCAATCGACAATCACGGATGATCCTGATGTCGCATGCTCTTTGTTCGGAGTCTAATTGCTGGTTGATCTCAGTTCATAACGTGAAATGTACGGTTGATCATGAAAGCGAGCCACGTATTGTTCATTTCGAAATATTTACGGTTTTGCATGTCGGAGTATTGAAAAACATTGGGGAATATTTAACGGTTACACTGGGGTATGAAACGACCCCAACCAATTTAGCTTCAATTTTAGCCACGTTATATCCTGAAAAGCTGAATGAATACCTTTTCTGAAACACCGGTATTTTTTACTATTATTTCCTCAGACTGTTGTATCTCAAGAATGTTCTAAAATTATAGTTCTTTATATTGAAATCAAAAAATGTTTCGAATTTTTCATGTTTTAAATGTTTTAAATTTGCTAAGTGAAAAAATAATCCCATTTAAGAATTGCTAATTTGAAAGTTAATTTATTTCGATAACGAAAAATGTACTTCCCGCGAAATAATAAAAATACTTTTGCCAATATCATCGAAGATTCGAACATGCTTACATATTCACGATATCGGTATAATATTCAGTATTCTCCGGCAGACGACCGACTAATTTTAATCTCAATTACCACGGTTGCATTTCGGTGTAGGAGACGCGAAAGGCTAGATGCAGTTGGGTCATCTCTGAATAATCGATCGCGTCCGAAACCGACCAGAATTTATAACCCGACGATCTCTCTTCGTCTCGATAAACTTGTATAATCGTACAATATGGTTATATCGATTCGCCATAAAACAAACGACTGTTCTGTCCCGGCAAAATACCGCGAAAATAACTCGCTACGTTTCGATAAAATCGCTTATAAAATTCAACTATCTGCCACATTCGTGCAAAAAAAGAAACGAATAAAAAAGAGAAGAAATACAGTTCCAAAAAAGGACGTATACTCTTGTATTAAACATTGGATATAATAATTTCGCAAACATAATTTATGACAGAAAATGTTATTCTTAAATTAGGCTAGTAAAAATTCATTTCAGGAGCATAATTTTATATTGTACACTACTATTTAATCGATTCAACAAAGTATTGTATCAGACTCGCTTGTTATTGGCAGACTCAATACAAGCAACTGAAATTTTTATCAGACGTTTCTAACACAATCTACCTTCGCAAATATCTTATTCGTCACCAGACGGCGAATACACAAAACATTTAAAAAAGACAGTCTGGGAAAGAATGTGTGTATAACCTGGATACTTTAACGTTTTCAACCCGACAGCTATTTCTGAGCACTTTCTAAAATGGCGGGAGAAAAATACCCAACTTATTTAGACTATATCAGAAGTATTTTCTGACGAGTAAAATTTATTGGGAACTCGAAAGAAGCATTGCAAACGTATTTCACATTGTCATTATTTCATCCATTGTTACTTTCTGACGAAGTATTATTATATAGTAATATATTATTAGAAAGTAACAATTTTGTAGAGAATTAAAAATACTTTCTCGCAGAATAAGATTTTTAGAAGAAGAAACACTTAAACGTATAAACGATAAAACACCCGTACATTTAAACAACGAAAAATAGAACGCGTAATTATCATCCAGCATTTCTATGATACGTGGTTTATTTATCTATTCCTAATTACAGTTACGACATCAGCCTTGGTACAGTTTTTACAGTTTCATTCGTCCACATAATAACATGTTACTTTCTAATAATATGTTACTATGCATTCATTTAAATTAACTGTAGGAACTTATAAAGACCTCTACCTGATTTAATACGAATATTAACAAGAAACTGTAGAAAACTTGTGCTGAATTCAGTTAAATGTTCATGTCATGGCTCAGTGTCAAGCGGAAGATCTGCAACTACAACATGGCGTCTAAAACTGTGAAAATGCGTTTGTCCTTGTTCTCCATTCGTAATTTGATCGTGTGATCTTCCATAAAGTAGAATCTTTCGAGTATCTTTACGATGCATTCGAATGCCAGATAGGTTTGAATAGAGTAGTTTCCGGTTGCAGAGGAATCTTGAAAGAACATATGCACGTAACATGTGACGAAGCAAATAGCCTCATTACTCCAGAAACGAGTCACGCAGTTTCGAGATCAGGACGGCAAGAAAATGGCGGACAGCAGCATCGGTATCGTTATTTTCGACTTCGGTTGTGTGGCTCGGTGGTTTAGACAGTGCTAATGTTTTCCCGGTCGGCGTTGTTTTCGCGTTGCAAACAGTTCGCGGTTTCGCGTCGACATTTCGCTAAACGTTTCGTCATTCGACGCGTCGTATTTCCGGGAGAGGATGCTATCTGTCGCGCGTACGTACATTTCGTCACCACCTTCTCGTCGTCCTTTTTTCCCGCCGTCTTTCCTTCTATCTGTTTCTGACACTCTTTTGCTTTTTTCGTAGCCCGATAACACGGTTCGTCGCTCGATAAACCTATCGTCGTTGACGCCCTCCGGACTCGCCGTTTCCCGCCAACGGAGATTCGGCACCGGATGCTGACCATGAAACTAGGAAGTCTGACCATGTTAATGGCGGAGAATGCAACTGGGTTGTTTGAATAAGGTGCATTGTGATTCAATGTGGATCAACTAAATTTACCAGTAAATGACTTGAAATTGAAATAGAAAATGAAAACAATGAAATATAAATTATTGTATACTAAAGAAGTTCGTACCTAATGTCCCCAATACTAAAACTACCAAATAAAATGACCAGTGTGATCAAATCAACTTGTAAAGTAACTTATTTTATATTATAAAATTTGTTAAGACATTTTTCTTGAAACCTGTGTTGATATCGAGACGAAGCCGTTGATGCGTATATTCAACTATACTCATTTTATTTATTTATTTTCTCGCTTTTTTTTAATTTTTAATTATAGATAAATGTATATGTATTATAACCTGGTACGTTTAGATAAGCTGAAACATTTTCAAGTTTTGCTAAAAAGATAGATGCTTTTGACACTAGTACGAGTTAACTGCACATTTGCTTTTAGGTCGACGATAAGGTGATAAAGTGAATATTGAACTGACATATGCAACTATTTTTTTCTTAACATTTACATTTAATCGCTCATCATCCACAATTTGTTACCACGATAATAATTGCTATGTATCCTTATCCTTAGTAATAATTTTGACCGAAGACAATTTTCCATATATGACATAATTGTAGCCATAAAAGAGTAATTTTTGTACATGGTTCTAATTCCATGACCAGGGACTGTACATGATTTCTGCAATAGATATTTGTTCGATCGAGTCTTTACCGAAAGTCGTCATTTTTTCATAAATTCTAAAATTGACATCCTTCATTAATCAAATCTATTGCTATCCGAACTTCGTCTTGACTAAACACATCAAACTTTGACATCAATCTCTCCACATCAAACAAGAAATTCAGAATGAACTCCTTGACCTGTGATTTCATCCACAGGTGCTTAAGCTGACTGAATATTGCAACAATGTTCAGACAAATAAGGAAAATTAGGTATATTTTCGTACGTGGTCCCTCGACAGGGACTGTAGATAACTCTGATGAAAAACTTGTATGTAAGGGGTTAATTCCGCCATTTAACATAATTTCATCTATATTTCTCGAATACTGTGTAAAGAAAATTGAAATGTTAGGTATATTTTTACGTGGTCCTTCGATGGTCAGGGACTATTGATAACTCTGATGAAAATGCTGTATGTGAAGGGTTTAATAAATTTCGGCATTTAAATCATTTCTTCTATATTTATCGAATATCGTGTAAAGAAAATTGCAATGTTAGGTATATTTTTACGTGGTCCTTCGATGGTCAGGGACTATCGATAACTCTGATGAAAATGCTGTATGTGACGGGTTTAATAATTTCCAGCATTTAAAATCATTTCTTCTATATTTATCGAATATCGTGTAAAGAAAATTGCAATGTTAGGTATATTTTTACGTGGTCCTTCGATGGTCAGGGACTATTGATAACTCTGATGAAAATGCTGTATGTGAAGGGTTTAATAATTTCCAGCATTTAAAATCATTTCTTCTATATTTATCGAATATCGTGTTGTTACGTTCCGAACAGAAATATTTTCAAAATTTCCTTTGTAGTTTTCACCGACCGGATGCGTATCGATAATGCACACTGCATTCTGGGAACACCCTAATCGTACGCAGTAACGGTTTTTAATGTTTATTAGATAGACTATCTTCTGGCAACTAAACTGAGATTGTTAATATAGCACATTCCTTCCTTGGAATCAACGTGGTCCCACGGTCCAAATCTTAGATCAATTTACTTCTTCGAACCGCTCAATATAAACAAAGAGTGCGCTCGTGTGGTCCGATAACGCCAAGCGTTCTGGAATGTCTCTCGTGGATCCACGATGCGACAGTAAATTACAATAGAAATTGTTCATAGATCTGCATTGTACTGATATTGTAAGTACTTATACGCCAGTCAGTCCTACAATAGTTAAGGTACCGAGCGCAATTAATCCACATAATTGTAAAGATTATTCAATAATTAATAAGACATCAATCCATGGCTCGAGAGTAAAGGAAGGAATTATATAGAAAGAGAGGAAGATAAGGACTGGACAAGGGAGGAACGCACATGCACCCACCACCACCTAATTAACGAATCACGGTCCCTTACGCATTGGCCTCGCAGCCTAATTCGTTAGGCGCATATCAACGCAATGTAAACAATTTCGGACTAGGCTCTCTGGTCTTCTCCGAGAGGTACAAGTTGCGACACTCTTCGACGTACAATCGCGAGGTGCGTGTCAGGGGTCCGTGAAGTGGATTAGAGACGAGTTTGTCATTAATTTTGTTAAAAATTACAAATTAGGGCAAAGACTCTATCTTCACGAATTTTTCAATTTCAATTTCAATTTATTTTATTTTGCTATTATATTTGTTTCATTCTCATTTCTAGTTCTATAGTTCATTTTGTTTAACTTCATAATAGTTCAGTTTTCTTAAAGGTTTTAACTGGTGAATTGGTTAACTGTGTGTGTGTTTCTTCCTTCAGGAATCGAGGCATTGCAGAATATTCGGGATACATACATATATATATATATAATTTCAAAATTTAACCTAACACATTTATTTGGGTGAGTTATATTTTCCTTTACTCTTCCAGCTAGTTTGTATGAATATTTTCGGCAAGTAGTTTCCAGTAGTTAACAATTAACTGTGGGATTTCCCTAACTGGAAATTCTTAAATTTGTTGTTATTTGAAAATTGTTTATCCTTCCAACTCCGGAATTGCGTAACATTAATGTCAACATCGCCAATATTTTCTTTCGTTTAAAAATTAACCATTTGTGAATAGCAATATATTGTATACACTATCCTTGAAACATTTCTTTTATAAAAATTTAATCTCTTATATGTCCTGAGTTATTTGTTCATTACAACTTTCCCTTTATTGTTTCCTGACTATTCCATAAATTTGCGATCTAATGAAAGGGCCCGTATGGGACTAGCGTATCTCCGAATCCACACAACATAAAGACCCGGTTACAATTGATTTTGTTAGGGCAAATATTTTTCTGGCTTTATACGCGCGCACGCCGCACGTAACAGCCTGAGAAGAATTGGTGTCAGAAGTGGGATACCTTTGAACAAGGTATCTTATAAAAAAAAAAAAATATATATATTTACCTTCTTTTATTCAAAATCGAAATTTGAAATCCTATATTTGGAACCTCAAAGGGTTAAGAGATACTCGTATTCATCAAGATCGCATACAAGTAATTAAATTTTTGGAAGTTGATTTGAGAGACGCAATTGTGTGAATTGTTAATAAACAGGTTGGAGGGAGAAACAAGTTGGTTTCCTTGATAACGTTTGCTATTGGATGGTATTTGCCAGTATCATTTATATTTCTCTATATATAACTTGTATTATTCATATATTCATCTTGCATTATTATTTACGGTTTCATTTATTGTGTGTATCGTATAAATAATTAACCTTTAATAGATCTATTTTAAAATGTCACAACCCTTGCATAGCGCTGGTTCGAGCGCAGATGGGCCTAATACCTCTCGTACCGAACAAATGACTGCGACTTTTGCTGAAAGTTTTGCAATTCAACAAGCCATCGCTAGCATACCGTTTTTTGACGGAAATAATATACCACTTAAAGATTTTCTCATAGATATTCAAAATAGTGCATACTGTCTTCCGCAGGAATCTGAACGATCTTTCATTCGTGCTATTTTAACAAAATTACGCGGGGAAGCAAGAGATAGTATTTGTGATTTACATTTCGATACAATTAATGAACTAATTAAACATTTAAAACGTCGTTTCGCTCCAGGGAAAACTTATGAACATTATCAGCAAGAAATATCAAACATTCGGATGAAAAGGAATGAATCTGTTTACGCTTTTTACGATCGCTTAAGAATTTTAATTAGTGCGCTTCAAAATTCGTTAAAGGACAGTTACGCCGACGACGTAGAAAGCATCCTAAAACCCGTAAAAGCAACAGCAATTAATGCATTTATTAGAGGATTACCGGATGAATTAGCTAGAGCTGTAGATGCGCGAGACCCAGATACATTAGAAAAAGCATTAGAAATCGCAATTAAAGTCGAAAATAGAATGAAAACTGGAATTATACCGTCTTACGAACAAAATAAGCCGTCTATTAATTCAGAATATCGATATGATTATCATCCACGAGAAAATTACAGGACCAATAACTATCGTGAATATTCTAACAATCCATATTCGTCTGCGTATCCATATCAACATCGGGAATTTCCTAATTATCCTATACAAGGTGAAAACCGTTCCAGAACCCCGAGTCCATACCGAACTCCCAAACATACTCAATATCATAATTTTTGTTGCTCTCAAAATTTCCATCCCATACAACATCATTGTCATTGTAGTGCTTCTACCTGTTGTTCACTTCGTTACCATGATCGCAATAATCCCCAAGAATCCAGATTTAGATCGCATTCTCCTTCTGCTACCAAAGTATCCAATGCACCACCTCAAAATCAGCTATCCATTCCAAAATCTCGTTCACCTTCCCCCCATCCAGGCAAAATTAATCCAGGTAGATCGGAATCTTTAAACTCTCAAAATGCTCGTCGAGTGGACGCGACGGCGAGCTTCGCGAAAACACAGCGTCAACCGACAGTAAAATTTCTGGAAGGGAACGAACATCTTTTACCGTAGAGATGAAGCGCGACTCACCAGTAGTTCGAATGCATGCGAAAGAATTACGAACGGGTTCGGCTAGATTCCTTGTGGATACAGGCGCGGAAATAAATATAATAAAATTAAATTCACTGCACCAAGACGCGACGGTTTCAATAGATGATTCGGCTATACTTAGCGGTATAACACCTGAAAAACTAAAAACAATAGGTAGCACAATCGTGACTTTGCAAAATAGACCGGTTAGATTTTATGTCGTAAAATCAACTTTTCCTTTGAAACACGATGGGTTGTTAGGACAGGAATATCTTAGACAAGAACAAGCTGAAATTTCTTTTGCGCATAATACATTAGTTACTCAAAGTGATCCAATTAGACCTATCAGATTCATAGACGAAAATTCGGCGCAACAATACTCACAACGGAGGAATTTAAAACCGCGAATACTTTCGATTAAAGCACGGACACGACAGCCAATAGCAATAGATGTAATAAATACTAATCTGAAAGAAGGGTATTTACCACGTATAGATAACATCGATGGCTTGTACATTGGCGAAGCTGCAGTCTCTGTAAACGACAGTGGCGTGTGTCATGTCTTAGCTATTAACACCTTAGAAAGAGATGTAGAGGTGGAAATACCTGCTCAAAAATTAGTTCCATTCGAATATCATAACTTCCCAGAAGAAAATGAATATTTTGATTCCGATTCAGAAGACAAAATCCCAATCAGTACTTCAGACAGAGTTTCCGAAATTATTAAACGACTACGTTTGGATCATTTAAATACGGAAGAAAGAGAACATGTAATAAGTCTCATAGAAGAGTTCCCTGAAAGATTTCATTTACCTAATGATAAATTGCAGGCAACCACATTCATTAAGCACCACATACCGACTGTAGACGACATTCCAATAAATACGCGACAATACAGATTTCCCCCGATTCATAGACAAGAAATAGAGAGACAGATTTTAAACAAATTATCTGACGGGATTATAAAACCTTCAAACTCACCATATAATTCACCGCTTTGGATTGTCCCGAAGAAACCTGATTCTAAGGGCAACCCAAGGTGGCGAATGGTAATAGACTTTCGGAAATTAAATGAAAAGACAATTGGCGATGCATATCCGTTACCGAACATTTCTGAAATATTGGATCATATCGGTGACGCTCAGTATTTTTCAACCTTTGATTTAACCAGTGGTTTCCAACAAGTAGAAATGGATCCGAATGATGGTCACAAAACAGCTTTTACCACCCCCACAGGTCATTACGAATACGTTCGGATGCCCGAAGGTCTTAAAAATGCACCTGCAACTTTCCAGAGACTAATGAATTTAGTGTTACGTGGTTTACAGGGTATTGAGGTTTTCGTATACCTTGACGATATAATAGTATACGCCAAAAATCTAGAAGAACACAAAAAGAAAATTCGTAGACTATTCATGAGGTTAGCTGACGCGGGATTGACTTTGCAACCAGATAAATGTGAATTTCTAAAAACAGAAGTAGTATATTTAGGACATGTAGTTAGTAGGAACGGAGTAAAACCCGATCCAAAGAAATTAATAGCAGTGAAAAATTTTCCTCGACCAAAGAATCCGAAAAATGTTAGACAATTTTTAGGCTTAGCAGGATATTACAGACGTTTTATTAAAAATTTCGCGGAAAAGGCCAAGCCTCTGACAGATTTACTAAAGAAAAACGCAAAATTCGTTTGGGGTACAGAGCAAAAACAAAGTTTCTTGGAATTACGTAAAGCACTATGCAAAAGCCCTATTTTACAGTATCCAAATTTTGATAAACCTTTTACATTGACAACGGACGCATCGGATTATGCAATAGGTGCAATACTAAGTCAAAATTTTAATGGTCATGATTTACCAGTGGCATATTTATCTAGAACTTTAACAAAACCAGAACAAAATTATTTTACTACCGAAAAAGAATGTTTAGCAGTTTTATTTGCAATTTTGCACTTTCGACCCTACTTGTACGGACGGAAATTTACGTTAGTTAGCGATCATGAACCATTACGTTGGATAAATTCAATAAAAGATCCAGGACAGAGATTGATTCGGTGGCGATTAAAATTACGAGACTACGATTACGATTTTGTTCATAAAGCTGGTAAATTAAATACTAACGCAGATGCTCTATCGCGTAATCCAGTCATCGAACACGAAATAGTATCTTCAGATGAATTTTCCCTATCTTCGTCTGACGAACAGGATAGTTCAAAATTGAATATTATAACACGGAATTTACTTCCAATTTCTGGTTCCGAATCTTCTAAAACTCCGTTACAACCTAGAACACAAACTAACACGACTGAAAAACGGAAAATAGGTAGGCCGTTAGGTTCTAAAACCAAAGCAAAACAACCTATTGTTGATCCAGATGCAATAGCCACAAGGACCAGAACAAAAACACAATCAAGGATACCGATAAATTCTTTACCGACACAACCACAAACATCATATGTCGAACATACCTCTGAAACACTTGACGATAGTTCTGACGATGAATTATCCGAGCCTCCCAAGTTCTGTCGTCGCAGGAGTGTGTTACCTAATCTGGAATTGCATTCAGAACCACGAATGTTGGGTATCCCTAGAGTTCCAGAAAAGGAAATGGCGCCTCCTGTGTTGGGCGAGGTCGAGCGGGGTTCGGAGATGGTACAATCAGGTGGGAATGTGATGATTGAATTACCAGAAGCCTATAGTAGTGATAGCGATGACGAAACTTTACAAAATTTGAATCAAGGCAATCAAGAATTTTCTGACGTTACATCTGATGAAGACACTACGCTTCAACAGACGCAAATTCTAGCGGACGTGGACTCTGACTCAGAAATAAGTGACGGCGATTTACAAAAACGATTAGAGCAATTACAACAAGAAAATGACAACTTGACAATTGACAGACAGTTTCCTTCATCAACACCTTTAGCATTATCCACCCCCATCTCTAATACAAGAGTCAAATGGAATTCTAAGGAGGGAGGAAAAAATGCTGCTGTGTCAAAACCGAAATCTAAATTTACGTATAATCCGGGTTTTTCAGGAATCCAAATTACCGAAAATTTACCGCTAGATTCACGCTGTGAAACTCAGAAGATAATAACTTATTCTCGAGAGAATTTAACATATAGCCATTCAAACTATGTTCATTTCATCGCTTCAGATTGTCAATTGGTTACTCCCATAAGTAAATTACTCTCTGATTTAGGTGTTATAAATGCAGAAGATTTGAAAAATTCTAAACCAAAATTAGGACAGGTGTTGGTCACAAAGCGTGGAAAATATAAAATTTTCAGCGTAGTTATTAAAAAGAACTATTTTGATGAATTATCTAGAGAAATTTTAAAAATTAGTTTACAAAATTTGAAACAAACTCTTTTACGCTTAAATATTGATACTTTTAGAATATCGCAAATTGGCGATTTTACGGATACATTACATCAGGGTACACTAGTAGAAATGCTGGTGAATACTTTTGAGAAAAGTAATATAAAAATAACACTTTGTCATGGTAATATTCAGGTACCAGCCGAAGAACTTCGTTTGAAAATAATTTCAGAATTACATGGAAGCTTAATTGGTGGGCACAAGGGAGTTACTAAAACATATCGTAGAATTCGCGAAAGATTTTATTGGCCCAATTTACGTAACGATGTTCAAAATTTTATTCGCACTTGTAGTAATTGTCAAAATCAGAAATTGGTCCGAGCAAAAACTCGAGAACCAATGCTAATAACCGACACGCCTTTGGAACCATTCGAGAAGGTATCGATAGACACAGTAGGACCCTTACCCGTCACTCCAAATGGAAACAGACACATTCTGACAATACAGGATAATTTAACAAAATATTGCATAGCAGTTCCCGTACCTGACATAAAAGCTGAAACAATAGCTCATGCTTTAGTAACAAGTCTAATATTACATTATGGTACACCCAAAGCAATTTTGACCGATAGGGGCACGAGTTTTCTCAATAAAGTAATTCATTACTTAACTAAGGCTTTCAAAATCCAACATGTAACCACATCTGGATACCGACCACAAACGAATGGTGCGTTAGAAAGAAGTCACATTGTTTTAACTGAATACATTAGTCATTACATAAATAATTTTGACGACTGGGATCGATTAGTGCCTTTTGCGATGTTTTCTTACAACACATCGGTACATGAAGCTACAAATTTTACACCATTTGAGTTAGTATTTGGAAAAGTTGCACGGTGTCCGACTTCATTTACAATAGACGATGAACTACCTACGTATAACTCGTACTTACATGATCTAACAACTCGCCTTTCAGAAATGCAAACAATAGCAGGGAAAAATTTAATCGAAGCAAAGCAAAGATCCAAAACCTATTATGATGCGAAATCACGACCGTTTGTTGGTAAGATAGGGGACATGGCACACGTCATTGTTGAGTCACGGAAAAGTAAATTCAGTAAGCGTTATCATGGACCATATAAAATAGTTGGAATTTTGGAAAAGAATAATGTTATTCTGGAGGATGTGAACGGAAAACGATTCGCGAAACATGTTGATAAACTGAAGTTATTCTAAATTAGGAGGGAAGAATGGCATACGCATGGTTGGCTTTGGTATTTTTTATATTGATCACCCGAGCTCAGGAACCATACCGGTTGACACGCATCGACGCAAATCCTGGATTGTACTACGAAAGACTCCATAATATACGTTTTCAAAGGGCTGATTGGCGTGTAATAGTAGCGATAGACATAAATAGATTAGAACATGAATTTCCAGAGGAATACACAAACCTAAACCTCATTTACAAGCGATGCTTAAAATTTCCAGTTAAGTTAGAATGTAGTTCCGTTTTGCGCATTCATTACCTCAATACGAAAATCGAAGAAGCACTGAAGATACATGCAGAAATTAAGGAATTAATTTTGGAATCCAATACGGAAGAAACGGAAAAAGATGACCCACCGAAAACCTTAACTCGTCGTAATGCTCCTTTCGAATTTGTTGGATCAGTCAGTCGCACACTGTTTGGCACGTTAAATACGGACGACGCAGAGTACTATGATTCACAGATAGATAAATTATATACTGATCAGAAGGAAATAATACAACTTGTAAAAAAATCAAACACATGTAGTCATAAGTGAAGTACATAACATACATAAACTAATAGAGAATCTTACAACCAAAATGAAAGACAATAGGGCAAAAATTAATGAGCTGGTGGCAGTTTTAGACGAGGAGAAACTGTTAAACTATACAATCGCAATGAGTCAATACGCAAGCTCTATCGAACATTCGTTGGACCATTATATTACCTCGGCGCAAAATCTTATAACCATCATACTCTCAGCACAAGAAGGGAAGTTACATCCATCTCTGTTGGACAGATGTAAACTAAGAGCTATTATAACCGAAATCCATAATTCAATCACTCAATACGACTTACCTGTACCGCGAAGTTACGAAAGAATCGAGGAGATTGCCAGAATAAGTCAAGTGTCTTTAGAACACCGATCTGATAAAATAGTTGTAGTTATACGCATACCTTTAGTCAATCGTATGGAATATCACTTATATCAACTACATAGCTTGCCAATATTACAAAATTTAAGCGATGGTTCTAGCATCTGGGCTTCCGTGTCACCACGATACCCATATCTAGGTCTAAGCAACGATCACAGTACATATTTTGGAACAACCGAATCTTTTCTAAATTCTTGTAAAGAGACCTGGTATACACACTTATGCAAACTAGAAGTACCTCTATATGAAACATTAGTATCGGAATCTTGTGAAATATCCTTGTTATTACGACCGCGAAAAGAAAGTTTACGAACTTGCGATATAAAAATAGCATTGTCGCATGAACCCTATTGGCTCCGATTAAAACGTACAGGAGGATGGCTATACTCAATTACAGAACCGGAATCTTTACAATTTTTGTGTGAATATCGCAAGAACAGAATAATCACCATCCGAGGAACAGGAATGGTGGAAATAGACTCAGATTGTATAGCTAAAACGAGGACTACCACCCTGATTGGAATTCAAACCTTCAATAGTGCAGAACAATTTTATTACGATCCAAATTTGCTTTTAAACATTAGTGAAATTTCACCTAATCTAGAGCGGTACCATTTAATCAAGTCTATTGGCGAATTTCTACCAAGTCTTACAGAACCAGCCACCGGAAACACTATGGAATCCTTATACGAAATAGAGACAAAACTAGAAGGATTGGAGACGCACCATCGAGATCGAAGATTTCATTTCGGACTGACCTATGGAACCCTAGTGACTCAGGCACTAGTTATTCTAGGGTTAATAACCGCCTATTATTGGAACCCAATCAAACCATTATCTTGGATACGACAGTTATGCAGAAAGAAGAAACAACCGTCACCTAAATCTAAGGAAGAAACTACAATTCCACTTGAGGAACCTTCCACTGTTTCGGCACAATCAACATCACATACACCGCGAATAATAATAACCTAATAAGGAAAAATATATTATATACCTATATGTACACACAATCTTTAGACTTATTAGTACAAAATTAAGCACGAATATTTGTTTGGCAGATTGTCTCATCTTCATTGTTGCAGTTCTTTTTGATTGACCGATATGGTTATTTTCTTTACTGACCTTATTACTTAAATTATAGGTTAACAATGGCTACGTACAAAGTTAACAAAATATAAAGCAAATCTCTGCCTTCATGTTCATCATCTCCGTAGACATCAATCATTGTTCACATAAAGTCCATCTAAATATGTTATTATAATTAAAGCCAGTATTACCGCAATAACCATAGTTATCACAGATATACATCGTCGAGGACGACGATGATTCTAAGGAGGGAGGACTGTTACGTTCCGAACAGAAATATTTTCAAAATTTCCTTTGTAGTTTTCACCGACCGGATGCGTATCGATAATGCACACTGCATTCTGGGAACACCCTAATCGTACGCAGTAACGGTTTTTAATGTTTATTAGATAGACTATCTTCTGGCAACTAAACTGAGATTGTTAATATAGCACATTCCTTCCTTGGAATCAACGTGGTCCCACGGTCCAAATCTTAGATCAATTTACTTCTTCGAACCGCTCAATATAAACAAAGAGTGCGCTCGTGTGGTCCGATAACGCCAAGCGTTCTGGAATGTCTCTCGTGGATCCACGATGCGACAGTAAATTACAATAGAAATTGTTCATAGATCTGCATTGTACTGATATTGTAAGTACTTATACGCCAGTCAGTCCTACAATAGTTAAGGTACCGAGCGCAATTAATCCACATAATTGTAAAGATTATTCAATAATTAATAAGACATCAATCCATGGCTCGAGAGTAAAGGAAGGAATTATATAGAAAGAGAGGAAGATAAGGACTGGACAAGGGAGGAACGCACATGCACCCACCACCACCTAATTAACGAATCACGGTCCCTTACGCATTGGCCTCGCAGCCTAATTCGTTAGGCGCATATCAACGCAATGTAAACAATTTCGGACTAGGCTCTCTGGTCTTCTCCGAGAGGTACAAGTTGCGACACTCTTCGACGTACAATCGCGAGGTGCGTGTCAGGGGTCCGTGAAGTGGATTAGAGACGAGTTTGTCATTAATTTTGTTAAAAATTACAAATTAGGGCAAAGACTCTATCTTCACGAATTTTTCAATTTCAATTTCAATTTATTTTATTTTGCTATTATATTTGTTTCATTCTCATTTCTAGTTCTATAGTTCATTTTGTTTAACTTCATAATAGTTCAGTTTTCTTAAAGGTTTTAACTGGTGAATTGGTTAACTGTGTGTGTGTTTCTTCCTTCAGGAATCGAGGCATTGCAGAATATTCGGGATACATACATATATATATATATAATTTCAAAATTTAACCTAACACATTTATTTGGGTGAGTTATATTTTCCTTTACTCTTCCAGCTAGTTTGTATGAATATTTTCGGCAAGTAGTTTCCAGTAGTTAACAATTAACTGTGGGATTTCCCTAACTGGAAATTCTTAAATTTGTTGTTATTTGAAAATTGTTTATCCTTCCAACTCCGGAATTGCGTAACATTAATGTCAACATCGCCAATATTTTCTTTCGTTTAAAAATTAACCATTTGTGAATAGCAATATATTGTATACACTATCCTTGAAACATTTCTTTTATAAAAATTTAATCTCTTATATGTCCTGAGTTATTTGTTCATTACAACTTTCCCTTTATTGTTTCCTGACTATTCCATAAATTTGCGATCTAATGAAAGGGCCCGTATGGGACTAGCGTATCTCCGAATCCACACAACATAAAGACCCGGTTACAATTGATTTTGTTAGGGCAAATATTTTTCTGGCTTTATACGCGCGCACGCCGCACGTAACAGTGTAAAGAAAATTGCAATGTTAGGTATATTTTTACGTGGTCCTTCGATGGTCAGGGACTATCGATAACTCTGATGAAAATGCTGTATGTGAAGGGTTTAATAATTTCCAGCATTTAAAATCATTTCATCTATATTTCTCGAATATCGTGTACACAAAATTGAAATGTTAGGTATATTTTTACGTGGTCCTTCGATGGTCAGGGACTATTGATAACTCTGATGAAAATGCTGTATGTGAAGGGTTTAATAATTTCCAGCATTTAAAATCATTTCATCTATATTTCTCGAATATTGTGTGCACAAAATTGAAATGTTAAGTATATTTTTGTACGTGGTTCTTCAACAGGGACTGTAGATAACTCTGATGAAAAACTTGTACGTAAGGGGTTAATTCCGACATTTAAAATCGTTTCTATATTTCTCGAATATTGTGTAGAGAAAGTTAAAGGAAAGGAATGGCAAGACAGAGTTTAACCTAAATTTGGAATAGCGGTAAACGGAAACGTAGCCTTTGGAATTGCAATCGAGTTAGATATCCGGATCAGCGAAAGACCGTTCCTTCCTGCGGTTTAACGCGTCCGCCCGCTCATGAATCCTTGGAACTCCCGCGGGAACACTGAAGATCCGGCTTTTGAGCGGTTTGGACGGACCGTATGCAGGAAAGTAATTATCTCGTGATTATTCGAACGGACGTCGCCACATTCCAACGTGGTTAGCGGCATCGGCAGTTCATTTATCATGCCGTAAATTTTAACGAGAAGGAACTTGCAACATGCCGCAGCGATGGGGACGGACTATCAAATAACTTGAACAAAATCAACGCAATCTGCGCGAAATAAACAGGGACGTTGATTATTGTCGCAGCACGCAATATGGCGGGCATTTTCCTTTTAGATGGCGAGTCTTCTACATTTCTTTCGGTTTCCTATAGGAAATATTTCTTTCAGTTTCGTATTTATAATTATGTTTTTTTCGGTTCTAGAGAGCTTTACTTGGTACCCGTTCTTTTTTCTGCAACTACGTTCGTAGTTCAAAGTCTTCTTTTTGTCAGTACGTGAAATATGCTCTAAAACTACCAAATCGTTCATAGGTCTCTACACAATTTTAGGTAATTTTCTTGAAATCCGAATTTTCATGGAAATAAAGAATGTGTATATTAATTTATGTTTTGTCATTCGTTTATTTATTTTGGAATTTTATCTTCATTTCAAAGTAAGTAATATAGGTTTAGTGTAAAATGATCTTCGATAATTGCCAACGTCTGATAACAAAAACCACAGAAAATATTCATTAGCATTAACTGTTTTCGGGTTTCATTATATTACAAAGTATTGTGCGCTTTCGTCGAAATTTCTGTCACATTTGGTTGCTTCAGAATTTACTGATGTATTTCCCCGTTATTTGCAATTTAATAGTAAGCGTGCACTTAGCGATGGAAGTTCTAGCGTTAACATTAATTGTTTGATTGTGATCGAAAACCAGAAGAAATAATTATTACTTGACTCTTATCTGATCGACGTGATTTAAATTGATTCACGCAGTTCATTCTCCGTTCACTTAATTGTGAATATAATTGTATTCAGCAGGTAATTTATCAACCGGCAGCAAGAATTTGTTGATATTTATGCTAAAGGTGAACTATACTTATTCAAATATGAGAAACACGCGTTAATATTCATATAGTGTAATAGATTTTAATTGCATGTCGATGTTACACGAATAGCCCACCGGGGTAGAGGCTTAAGCGCGACTCAACTCTGTTCACTCTTTATTGTAAGGCGTTTATAATTTTTGTAATTTTCTGAACATTTTTTACTTCAACTTACTTGAAGCTGATTAAATTTTATGTGCAAATATAATTAGAAACCATCATGAAACCCTTAGATTGTCTTGAAAACTTTGGAGGATCATATTAATCATGTTAATCATATTGATCATATTGATCATATGGATCATATTGATCATATTGATCATATTAACACATATTGATCATATTAACACATATTGATCATATTAACACATATTGATCATGTTAATCATATTGATCATGTTAATCATATTGATTATATTAATCGTATTAATCATATCAATCATATCAATCATATCAATCATATCAATCATATCGATCATATTGATTATATTGATCATATTGATCATATTGATCATATTGATCATATTGATCATATTGATCATATTGATCATATTAACACATATTAATCATGTTAATCATATTGATCATATTGATCATATTAACACATATTAATCATGTTAATCATATTGATCATGTTAATCATATTGATTATATTAATCGTATTAATCATATCAATCATATCAATCATATCAATCATATCAATCATATCGATCATATTGATTATATTGATCATATTGATCATATTGATCATATTGATCATATTGATCATGTTGATCATATTAATCATATTGATCATATTGATCAAATTAATCATATTAATCGTATTAATCATATCAATCGTATCAATCATATCAATCATATCAATCATATCAATCATATCAATCATATCAATCATATCAATCATATCAATCATATCAATCATATCAATCATATCAATCATATCAATCATATCAATCATATCAATCATATCAATCATATCAATCATATCAATCATATCAATCATATCAATCATATCAATCATATCAATCATATCAATCATATCAATCATATCAATCATATCAATCATATCAATCATATCAATCATATCAATCATATTAATTATATTAATCATCTGAAGTGTCTATAATCAACCTAACCTTCACAACGCGGAAACAGAGAATCTCGACGAACATATTAATCACAACACTCCCCCAATAAAGCACAAATTCGAAAAAACGTAGAGAATACTGATTTATGAGTATCAAGACGGAATGAAGATAACATAGTGAACCGATGTATTGTAATTTGGTGACCTGAATAAAAAGATAAGTCGTACTATTAGTATCATTAATATCACGGTTTAATGTTAGGTCTTTTAGATCCCCTTAATGATTACTCACAATTCTGTTGGATCATTATTAATATTGGATCTCTGATTCCAAATTCGATTCGTCTTCGAGACTACAAGGCGAGTATAACTATGGGAGAAAGGATTGGTAGAAGATAGAGATCTCCGAGCCATAGATCGCAGAACGAACCGTCCCCTTTGATATCTACGTTCGATGATCGACGGCCACACAGAGAGACAGATTACAGCGGAAACAAACGAGTAGCCGGCGGCATCGATCAAATCACTGATACACCGACGAAAACTTTTGCGTGAAGCTTTGAAAAAGGGTTGAAAAGGTTACACTCGATAAAAAATAAATGCACGTTTAACCTTTCCTAGGTTGTTGTTTCCCGGCAAATATTCTACGTAATACCGCCATTTATTTTGTGGAATGTTTTACCGAATGTTTGTGATAGGAGAAAGTTTATCATGTGGATGATAAGTCTACATGTAACATTACATATATGTATATAACTACATTGTTGAAGTATCGCGATCTTCGTAGGGATATTTGAAAAACAAATTTGGGTATTTGGAAATTTGGGAGTATGCTGGTTAGATAATTAGAGAATTGAATAATTAACAAATTTGACAATTTGGGAATTTTAGAATTTTGGGATTTATGAACTTAGAGATTTAGGGATTTAGGGATTTAGGGGTTTAGGGGTTTAGGGATTTAGGGATTTAGGGATTTAGGGGTTTAGGGATTTAGGAATTTAGGAATTTAGAAATGTAGAGATTTAGGGATTTAGGGATTTAGAAAATTAGAGATTTAGGGATTTAGGGATTTAGAGAGTTAGGAATTTAAGAATGTAGAAACTTAGGGATTTTGGGATTTAGGAATTTAGGTATTTAGAAATTGGGGAAATTGGTAACTTCGAAATTTGAGAATTTGGGAAATTGTTTAGTTGGAAATTTGCAAATTTGGGAAATTGGTGATTTAGAATTGTGAGAATCTGGGAAATTGTTAATTTAAAAATTTGAGAGTTTGGGAAATTGGTGATTTAGAATTGTGAGAATCTGGGAAATTGTTAATTTGGAAATGTGAGAATTTACGAAATTGTTAATTTGGATATTTGACAATTTGTGAAATTGCTAATTTAGAAATTTGAGAATTAGGGAAATTGTTAATTTGGAAATGTGAGAATTTAGGAAATTGTTAATTTGGATATTTGAGGATTTGTGAAATTGTTGATTTAGAAATGTGAGAATTTAGGAAATTGATAATTTAGATATTTGAGAATTTGTGAAATTGTTGATTTAGAAATTTGAAAATTTGGAAAATTCATGACTTACAAAGTTGAAAACTTAGAAATGTGAAGATTTAAATATCTAAAGATTTCGAAATTAAAAATTTTTTAATTTAGAGAATGTATAAACTTGAAAATATGACAATTCATGAAATTTAAGAATTCAGGGCTTTTGGAATTGAAAAATTATCTAATTTCCCAATTTCAAGCTTGAAAATTGCAAAATGTAAATTTTCAAAGCTAGGACTCGACTTAAAAAATGCAAAAAATTGTGAAACTCGGTACTCAAAATATTGTAAATGAAAATTCTTCTGTAATTCCCAAGCGTTGATTTCGCATTCAAGTTGCTGTTACAATATTTAAATGTTTGCTACAAAATTTCAGTACACATCGTTCTGACGTAACCGATGAACGAGTTTAATATCGCAGTCCACTAATTAAGCAATTTAGGCGAAACTCTGTTTCGTTATACAAATTTTGATAATAATACCGGCTCGTTCCGGTCGAAATATAAACATGTCGCGGAAACAATTTACGCGCTGCAAAAACGCCATTACAGAAATTTTATTTGCATGCCACGGAAGATGTTTAATTAAATTTATTAAAACGCTCGCCATTGAGCCAGAATAAATATTCGCTCGTTCCGAAGGTTTCGCAGCTACGCGTCGATTGCAATTAATTCGATTTTTAAAATTTCAGCATTTTCATTTTAATAAATTGCGTTCGAACATATTTCGCAGATTTAATTGCTACAAAGCTTTTTTGCGCGCAGCTTTCAATATTTTCCGATTGGGAGTTAAATTATAAGCGGTAATTGGGAATTTTACTAATTGAATAATCGAATAATTATTATAATTTCGATGTTACTTTTTACGTCGATAACTTTATTTTATATACTGCGAATATTGATGAAGTTGCTTGAAATTTCTTATTACACCAGATCGTTTAAATTATCGATTATTATAATTTGATTATTTGGATTGTTAATTATTTTGTTATGCAGATTATTTGTTATTGTTCGGTTAGTTAAATTACTAATCATTGCTTGGTTATTTTGATTATTAATTAGTGGTATTTGGTTATGTAATTATTATCATTTGGTTGTTTGAATTATTAATTATCATTAATTTGTTAATTTTTACTACTTGTCATTTGTATTATTTATTTTTATTTTGTATAAATTACTGGTTAATTATTGGTACTTGGTTATGTTAGTATTTATTATCATTTGTATTTTGAATTATTAATTATCATTAATTTGTTAATTTTTATTACTTGTCATTTGTATTATTTATTTTTATTTTGTATTCATTATTTTTATTATGGTTTATGTATTTATTAATTATTATTATTTTCATTTCTTTTTACTCTCATTTTGTACAACAAAATTTGTGTAACGTACAGGAAGAGTTAAGTTTTTCTGATTTGACCAAAATTGTAAAAGAGGTCTTTTTACTCTCATTTGTTGTCTGCAAATATTTTTTTTCAACAAAGTTGTGAAAGAGATTTTTTTTATGAAATACAAATTTTGATTTCTGGTGCGATAATTAGAGGAATGCTTAATTATAAAATTAAGCAGAGACAATTATAAGAAATAATTTATAAATATATAAAATTACATTAATCATAATTATTCTTCATACCATAAATAATACAGTAAAATTATTATTAATTGTACCATAAATAATATAATAAAAAACTTAATTTTTGTTTTTAAATGAAAAATGATTTTCGTAGTAAGTATCCAAAATATAGAAAGGTATTACAAAATATTTGGTTTAATACACTTAACGTTAAAAACAGACACTGCTTTTCATTCTCGGTCAGAAATCTATTCTAAGATGTAATCACTTTGTAGTTTGCAGCTATAGGGAATTTAAATTTATCTGCGACACTAGCGTTTGGCACGCGAACTTACAGTAATGGCTGAAACAGGTACACAATTTATCATTGCTTGCACATAGTAGTTAACGTATTTATACAAAATAGAAGAGTTAAAGAGTTTAGCACTACGAAAAATGTAGAATTTTCTCAGCGTCAAAGAATGCTGTGTGAAAAAGAACAGAAATTGTGACGCTGCAATGAACATTAATCTCAATTTAAGTTTTCATGAAGCGTAAAAATATGTATCACGCAAAATTGCAAGAAAAAGTTTATTCGAGACTGTGGAAATTATGAATAAAGTTGAATGATGGCATACATACCTGAATTCTGTAAAGGGATATATTTTTGAATTGTAATAAATAATAATAATGGAAGAATATCAATAGATAAACTGGAAAAATTGATTTTTAATCATTCGATGGATTTAACAATTTTCCACGGAAAATTTCGTAAAATACATTAAGTTATAAAATTACAAAATTGTATAACTTTATAAATTTTATAAATTTTAAAAAATTAAATTTTACAAAATTACCAAATTTTTTAACTTAATTTTATAACAACTTTCTACTTTAAACTTTATAAGAAATTTCTCTTGAATTTTATAACAACTTTCTACTGAAAATTTCAGTGAAATACATCAAGTTATAAAATTACAAAATTTGTTAACTTTATGAGTTCTGGTAAGAAAAAATAGATTCTTAATTAAGCCTGATAAAATTTAAATTTCCATGGATGAAAATAATTCGTGAATATCTATTCTTATAAATAATAGTATTATTTTTTTCTTGGGATTTGGAAAAATGGGTATTTGGAAATATAGGTATTTGGAAATATAGTGACTTGGAAACATAAAAATTTAGGAATATAGATATTTGGAAATTTAGGAATTTGGAAATATGGAAAGTGCAAGTAGGTTATATTTTTCTAAGCATGATAACTTAGCTTCAAAATAAATTCAGAGATTTCCTATAGTAAATATTTTTCATTGTAATTATTTTCATTAGTACATGTTTCTATCTGTAAAACCTCAGACTTTGCAAAGAAAGCAAACGTTTCTTTGACCGATATCTACACTGCAACTGGTTCTAAACTTCAGATACAAGTGGAAAAATGGTGCATCGCATTAGAGGTCCCCGTACACTCGTTACGCAATCTTCACCCCTGATGAACGAATTTATAGAGCGTATCGATCAACAGATCGAAGGTCTCTCAATCTGCCCACGCCTAGCGTTCTCCGTTTCCTTTTCCTCGCTGCGTAAGGGAGCCTAAGTGATCGTAACAACGGAAAAGGATCCGTACGCGTATGTGCAGGCACATGTAACCGAGGACAGCAATATCGAGGGTGGGATTTATGGGGCATGACGGAGATTTACGACGCTTCTCGTGTCCATGGGTTTCATGGATGGCTGAATCGACGGGACCTTGTTCCGCTCGCTTTCGACCGTCTCAGAAGTTCTTTCTACCGATGACCGTCGTGGTGCACTATCGTACTCTTGGCTACACCTGCAATCACGATCGCGTAATCAACAAACGTCAGATGCGGCTGTGACCGAATACGAATCGGGTGCGGACTCGATGGAACGCGTGGGAGAAATTGTGGTGGTACATTCTGGCGCATTGTGGGATTCCTTTGATTGGGGAGGGTAAATCCCATATCGCATATTCGACATTTTCAAATTTTTAGGTTCATTAATTATTTCATTTCTGCATTTTTTAAATTTGGGATCTGTGTGTTTCTGAATTCCTAAAATTTAAAATACATTGCTAACAACCTATATTCTTAAATATTTGTATGCTCAAATCCGTAATTTTCCAGATTCGTATATTTCTAAATTCTTCAATTTCCAAATACCTATATTTGTAAATTTCTATATTTCCAAATTTCTAAATTGCCAATTCCCTATATTCCTAAATTCTTAAGTTCCCAAATCCCTATATTTCCAAATATCTACATTCCCAAATACCTATACTTCTAAATCTCTATATTTTCAAATTTCTAAATTTCCAAATTCTTAAATTTCCAAATCCCTATATTTCTCAATTTCTATAGTTCCAAATTCCTATATTTCCAATTCCCTATATTCCTAAATTCGTAAGTTTCCAAATCCCTATATATCCAAATCTCTACATTCCCAAATACCTATATTTCTAAATCTCTATAGTTCCAAATTCCTAAATTTCCAATTCCCTATATTCCTAAATTCTTAAGTTTTCAAATCCCTATATTTCCAAATCTCTACATTCCCAAATACCTATATTTCTAAATTTCTATAGTTCCAAATTCCTATATTTCCAATTCCCTATATTCCTAAATTCTTAAGTTTCCAAATCCCTATATTTCCAAATCTCTATATTCCCAAATACCTATATTTATAAATTTCCAAATTTCTAAATCCTTAAATTTCCAAATTCCTACATTCCCAAATCTCCATATTTCCAAATTCATAAATTTCCAAATCCCAAGAAAAAAAGTATTTGCAACTAGTTACAATCATCTAGATAATTACAATAATTCCAAATGACATATACAAGGACTTATAAATTTGAAATATGAACCCAGTCAAATAAACCAATAAATCTTACACCAATAAGAACCAATAAAAAAAGAAACCCTTTTTAAGGTTATAATCTAGAATTACAAAAAAAGAATATAAAAGTAGATTTTCTGGTTATCTTGAAGCGATGTCGGTAGTCTAAAAGTTTCTCGATTATAGTATAAATCGAGCTTTATTCGGCAGAAGCCCAGACTGATGAGTTTTTCTTGTAACCAATCGATAATTAATTACTCGTTTTCCCGTGACGAGCGGAATCGGCCACGGTATAAATTAAAATCAGTTTGCCGCGTTTTTCGAGCATAATAAACGGAAATAATGAATCGTTCGCTTTCAGAGCTGGCTCGTTCAAACAAAAAGCGCGTGCCACGTCGCGACTGGACATATTTGGTTCATTAATACGGATGCACCGTATAATCACGTAATTTTTTTGCTTTTCCATTTCATGGATTTTCCCCCCTTTCTTTTGTACATATAATCCGTTGATAATGAAACGATCCTTAATGATCGGTTTTATAATCAGAATAATGTATTTGCTCAGACGGGGGGGGACAATGTGATCATTCAAATAAGTAATAATGATTTTGCATTTTAATCCTGCATGCTGTACTTCAATTATGTATCTGCATGATACATTTTATAAATCATATTCTGTTGCTGAACCAAAAAAAATGTATACTTTAATTGTTGTAGAAATAGAAAGGAAATTTTTAAAACAGACACAGATTGACGTAAACAAAACAATGTGAATTTGAGCACTTTACTGTTTTCAATATTTTAGAATGCTCTTTGCTTCAGCGCCGTAAAATTTCTGAGCGGAGAAACACTTTTAAAGAAGAAAATATCTGAAGGAAAAGAAATTTGTGAAAAGATCCGTGCAAATGTTAATTTCTGGTATTTTAATTAATTTCAGCAATGATTGCCGCTAATTTGTAACCTTCTATTCCATGTTCATGAATTACTGCAACTGTAACATGAAAATATTCAGAACGCTGAACGGAATTGCACGTAACAAACCCAGCTAACTCAATAGTACCACTGAGTATTTGAAGAATGCAATCTCTTCGTTGAACGAGGCTGTCCCATAAATCAAGCGGCAAGCATTTCACGATTCGTTGTCCCATCGCCGCAGAGTATGTTTCGCAAAACCGTCCAATCCAGATTTCCCGGTATTGCAAACGTTCGTTCGCGTGACACGGCCACAATTCCTGTTCACACAATCCGTCATACACCGCGAAGAATCCGTTTCTAATTGTAGTCTTTTTAATTACTTCATGTCGATCGGGCGTGCGTGCTATCAATTGTCTGTTTTCTGAAATGATTGACAGCCCTGCGTACATCATGCTATTGGTTCACTTTTCCATTTTTCTTCCTGCTTTGAATCGAACAAGGTTGCGTCACTCGGTTACTCAATGGAAATATACTGTTAATTCTTCGTCTCTCTTAACGTCTAATACGTTACTTTAATATACAACTACGTCTTTAAACGGATAATCTCGGTAATAGTAACTTAGAATTTAATGTAATCAAATGAGTGAAAGTTAAAAAGAAGTTGAAACAAGAAAGTGGCCTTTTTAGTGCAAATTTTATGTTTCATCCCTTACTCATTTATTTTTCTACATTCTATTCGATTTTAATAGTAAGTTGTCATTGGACGTCCACAGTTGGTATGTTTGTCGATTATTTATGCACGGACACAAAATCCATCAAGTTAGGTTTCATTGATTAAATAAAAATGAGGATTTTCTATTTCAAATCATATACTATTAAACTACAAAGATAACATTACTAGAATATACTGTATAGAGTAGTTAAAACTTCATTTAACAAAAGCATATGATTAGATATTCAATTATAACAAATCAATGAGATTTAGAATTAAAAGAGTAGTTCCTCTGTTTATTTAAATAGTTATGCGCATTGGCACAGGATATTCGAGTCTGCGCAGATAGACGAGCGCATGCGCAGGTCTATAGCGCATACGGAGACAGGGGAGCGCATGCGCAGTCCTGTAAACGCAGGTTGGTACGCGCATGCGTAGAACACGTTTACGCTATGTTTGCGCAGGTAGGTGAACCATGCTGAAAATCAAACGAAATATAAATTTTATAACGTAGCTTCAACTTGAAAACTCTAGTTAAACATGTAAGTTTAATTAGAATTCTGTAGTTTCCTAAATAATTGTGTATTTTATTTAAAAACTTGCACATCGTCATCCGAATGTCCGTAATTATTAGAAACTCAAAACTATTTAAAGAAAAGTATAATTTCTCCCAGTCTGACGCGTGAACCAAACGACTATAATTAAATCATTCGTTTACGGAACTTTCGAAAGATTCTGATAAATATTTCAAGCGACTTATTTAAGCATCAAGTTCAGAGATCCTGTTTCATAAGTACAAGTATCTGTTATAGGGACATATTCGCATGCTGTTAATGTGCATATTTTATTTATTAGTTAATATCGTTACAACAAGTTCAAACAACATATGTCAGTTTATTGTAAGACCACGTTTCGGTATTTAAAGATTAATTACAAGAACTGGTTTCCTGCGTCCTTTTCAACCTGAGCTAAATCCACAGCGTAATCGAAAATCCGAGAAGCTTATCGATTCTCGCTTGAATTTTATCCAGGAGATCGTTCGAGAAGCTGCGATCGAGTAGCAAGGTCGATCGATTCGAAAGTGGCGGCGCGTGTGCGGAGGCAACGCGTCGCGTGTATCTACCCGCGAGGACGGGTTAGACGCGTACCCGTCGATCCAGTATGTAGATTTGTGCAGGTGTCGCAGCGTTTGCTCGGCGTAGTTTTTAATTTTAATCAGCCAAACGAGGGAAAAGAGAGAACTGCCCGGCTGACATGGAGCGAACGCGTGCGCATACAATCCGCTTCGGAACCGCCTAATACCGCTTCTAGCTTCGCTGGAGGAAACTCGAGCGTCGGCTAAATGACATCTGTTCGTGTTGATATCAATCAATACCGACGTACAGAGATATAGAGATAAGCAGTGATAAGGAGGAGATTAATCGGAGTAAGCAGTTCTCCACTTGTCGAATCTTCGTTTTTGTCATTACCTACTGTCGCATCTGTACTTTTTAAATCAAGCAATCTTACTTTTATTCTGTTGCAATTTTAATGTCGTAATTTCTGTTCAGCGCGAATTTTTCCTTAGCTTTTTATGAAATTGATGTGGAAAATTTGAAAAATGTATATTAAATTTGTTTAAATATTTACGAAATTATGGTCGGTTGGGTAATTGACATTGAAGAGCTTTGAAAATTGTATTTATCTCTATTAATTATAATATTACAGGAATCAATATTATAATCATAATAGTATACGAAACTGCAATGTAAAAATATAACTTTTTTTGTAAATACTTAATTTTAAACTTGAAAACTGATTTAGTTAGAAAGCGAAAGAGACTGTGACCAGTATCTTAAAATGTTTGTATGTCAATAAAAAATGGTTATTATTATCTTTTTTTTGGGAGGTATTATTAACTTCAACGAAATATCGAAGAATACGTTAAAGTATACGAACAGCTTGTCCGTCGACGTTGGTGAAGCGACAATTAAAAATTTCTCTGTACACCTGCGAGTACGTTTATTAATAAACGTTACTTCACGTCATGCATAAATTAGTAAGCATGACCATTACTGCACTCATTTACCATATCTTTAAGCCTCGTTCAAATTAGCAAAGTCACTTCGTTTCAAGGTGTTTAAACTAAAGTAATTTAACGCGATTTTATCAACATGAATCTGTTATTTACATAACTTGAGATATCTGTTCAGTTAGAACCTCTCTTCAAATAGTTTTCCAATACCACATATAAAAAGACCATTTTATACGTCCATTTACGACCATTTTATATTATAAGAATAATCTTGTGTAAGGACATTTACTAATGTATCAGGTAATGTTAATTATTTTATAATAAAACTCAATATTATGTAGGAATATTGTTAAAAGTATATGCGAAGTATGACGCCATTTTGTGTATCCGAGTGATGTCCTTTAAATTCAAGCGATTTAAAGCTAAGTAACTTTACTTGTATGACTGCAAACTTGAATTCAAGCAACTTGACTAACCCGAACGAGACTATAAGGCGATTAACTGCATAAATTATAGAGAAACAAGTTCAATCGATTAAAAATGACGAATTGTTTAAATTGCTCGTAGGACGTGACGTTGAGAATCATGTTTCCTTAAATCATTATTTTGCAATAGTATTGCAAATCGAACAGTTCGATTCACTGGAAACAATTTGATGACATCTTTTATATTTCTCAAGTTGAAATTAACATGTTACTTTAAATGGCGATGGGCTACGCAACGTTATGAATTAAATGAGCAAACGAGACGAAGCGAGTATCGTTCATAGAATTGGTAGAATTAAATATGGCAAGACTGGTCGCCCACACGAACGTCCATTAATAGGTTCTTTCGTCAATCGTTATAAATTTTGAATCATGCGATTCTTTATATCATTAACGATCGTTTCATACTTTTACGTTGAATGATATATACCTCATGATATTAAATTTGCTGTATGAACGAGCCTTTAAGTATTTCGCAAAATTATTCGGTAAAACGGGTGGAGTTTCATAAGTTGTATAAATGTAATATAGCGTCAAAGTCGATGTCCATACAGATTGTTGAATTAACTACCAAACGATAGAAGTTCAGGAACATTTGATGCGATACAACTCAAATGGGAATTTTATATCTTCCCCTATAAATATTACATTAACCTCGAACATCTGACTACCGAGCAGATGGCGATACCAAAATTTTCATTAACTGAACATTAAAATTACCTTCTGAAGTATTACCATATAAAAACAGTGTTTTTTATACGGTATTATAAAAACAAAAAATATTTAATTTATTTGCGTATCGTTAATCTTGTACTTTTACTTTTACCTTTAATAACTACATACTATCATAACACATAATAATTTCAACTTTAATTAAAATATATTATCATAACACATGATCATTTTAATTTTGCAGCAATAATTGCGTGCTGCGCGTTCTCAAAATGGCGTCGAAAGAACCTAATACTATCAATTGAAAACTGCTGCAAGTTTATTGAATTTGTTTTAAAAACTATTAAATAGTTCTTAAACAACCGAAGACTTCATTCAAAAATTTTACTTGGATTATTTAAAATTATTTTGTGTAATTCATAGATTACTCTTAAACTCTTTTAAAGTGCGTAGTATAATTCGCTTTGAAAAACCTTTTCGATTTGAACGAAGTATAATTCCACGTAATCAGATTGAACGAAGTCGATCTTGTTTCACACATGGTTGACACAAATATTTTCTTCCATTTGCTTGATCTATTATGACAGCTATTGGAGAAGCATTTGTGTTCTCGTTTAAAAGAAGCCATTCAAGTGAAAATAACATTCAATTGTCTTACGTCTCCGAGCAGTTACGATCGGGAACAAAGCAATACGTTAGACACTACAGTTTTATACACGGTATTTCATTAACGGTGTTGAGGAATGTTAAATAACGTTGTTCGAACAAATTGTAAAAACTTGAGTTTCTATATTAAGAGACGATATTAAAATACTAGTTAAAATATTGTACATTGTGCTATTCAACAATTGGTACATGAAAACTGAAGATGAAATGCAAGAATTGTCAAAAAATTAAAATAACGCGATAAGTACAATCAAGAGTCGATCAAAAAGTAAAAGCAACTATATTGCTGCTAATTCTTGCATTTTCCAAACAACTTGATGATTAAGTACAAGATTCTAGTAAAAATTACTACAATTTAATTTTAGGTTTGTAGTTGTAAATTTGTGTACAAGGCCTTCAGCAATAAATTGAGAAGTTGAACAATAACTTTTCAAACAATATAAATGATGAAATGATTTATACAAGATCCTATTAAAAATGAATAATTTTTTACCGATTCAGTCATTTTTAATTTTTTATCGTTAAAAATGAAAAATTATTACGAGTTAGTTTAAAACTTGCTATCCGAAATTTTTGGTCATCAGCAATAAATTGAGTTAAAAAACAAATATAATCATTTTTCAAACAATATCACTTATGAAATGATCTGACGCAAGTTCCAATTAAACCTTCGGTTCTATAATTGAAAATTCAACTTAATACGAGTTATTACACGAGTTTCAGACTTGCCAGAAATATTTCCAAACAAAAACTTTAGCAACAAATATATATAAACACGATAACTTTCACAGATCATAAAAAATCGGAGAATAAGGTTTATGAATAGTTTCTGTTCAGTGCAATAATAGCGTTTGCATGCTGTAATATAACGTTCAGGAGTCAACGCGAGGAATCAATTAGTCGTCTCATGACAGCAGTGATACTGTTTCAAGTAGAATTAAGTATCGCGAAGCAATTAAGAAACAGGAACGCCGTACGTCATTAACAAGGGCGGTCTGACGATTAACAAATTATCACGCGTGCCGATCTTGACGAGCTCGAACGAGTCTCGTTCTTATTGGACGGTGGAGCATGCGGTATTAAGCATCAACTGCTCGAGATACCAGAGCCTGCTTATGTTAAAATCCTCATTCTATCTTATGCTTCTACTAATGCAAAATATAGAATCTTCCTGATCCCGCAGTCGAATTTCAAAATTTTTCTGAAAACTGCGAAATTTTGTTTTTTACTGAAAATTTTGGTGGTTACAAATAACTAGCAAAATAATTATTTTGACGTTCAAATTCTGTGATGATCGTGTATTTTACATATAATTAACATGTATGTATGTACACATCACTTATGAAATGATCTCATTCAGGGTCTGATTAAATATAATTTTCAAACTTACAACTGGAAATTTACGTACAAAATCTTCAGCAATAAATAATTTTTTTGACGTTTAAATTCTGTGATGTTCGTGTATTTTACATATGATTAACACGTACGTGCATGTCTCTTATGAAATGATCTCATTCAGAGTCTGATTAAATATAATTAATATCAAACTTACAATTGGAAATTTTTGTACAAAATCTTCAGCAATAAATAATTTTTTTGACGTTCAAATTCTGTGATGCTCGTGTATTTTACATATGATTAACACGTACGTGCATGTCACTTATGAAATGATCTCATTCAGGGTCTGATTAAATATAATTAATATCAAACATACAATTGGAAATTTTCGTACGAAATCTTCAGCAATAAATAATTTTTTTGACGTTCAAATTCTGTGATGCTCGTGTATTTTACATATGATTAACACGTACGTGCATGTCTCTTATGAAATGATCTCATTCAGGGTCTGATTAAATATAATTAATATCAAACTTACAATTGGAAATTTTTGTACAAAATCTTCAGCAATAAATAATTTTTTTGACGTTCAAATTCTGTGATGTTCGTGTATTTTACATATGATTAACACGTACGTGCATGTCTCTTATGAAATGATCTCATTCAGAGTCTGATTAAATATAATTAATATCAAACTTACAATTGGAAATTTTTGTACGAAATCTTCAGCAATAAATAATTTTTTTGACGTTTAAATTCTGTGATGATCGTGTATTTTACATATGATTAACACGTACGTGCATGTCACTTATGAAATGATCTCATTCAGGGTCTGATTAAATATAATTAATATCAAACTTGCAATTGGAAATTTTCGTACGAAATCTTCAGCAATTGAGAAAACAAACACGATTATTTTCTAAACAATATCTGAATTGATCTAATACAAGATCTCATTAAAAATGATTACAAGTTGAAACTTGTAGATTTTGCTGCAAAATTTTCAGAAATACAAACTTTTACATATGATTGACATGTATTATAATGTATTATTACATACTTAAACGGTCTATTTTCTAGATAAATTTCACATTGATGTAAACAAGACAAGAACGAAGAATGACTCACACGTAGTGTAATGTATTATTACATAATTAAACGGTCTATTTTCTAGATAAATTCCAATTAAACAAGACAGGAACGAAAAATGAGTCACATGTATTATAATGTATTATTACATACTTAAACGGTCTATTTTCTAGATAAATTTCAAATTGATGTAAACAAGACAAGAACGAAAAATGAGTCACATGTATTATAATGTATTATTACATGAACGGTCTATTTTCTATATAAATTCCAATTAAACAAGACAGGAACGAAAAATCTGTCGACGATTTTACCCTTGCACACATAACCTCAAAAAGCACCAAATTCGACGAAGTATTAAATTCGCCGAAGTATTTTTGACGAAGTATTAAACCAATTCGAAATATAAAAATAAAGTTAAAAGAAATATAACGAAACGAGAAATGAAATATTAGAATTATGTGGTTTCTCGATTAGACCAATACCGTGCACGCCTGGCAGCTGATTGTTAATAACGAACGTTCGCCCGTTAATCTCGTTCATTACAGAACGTAACATTTGTCATCGATAATGACCCATTGTTAAACATAACTATTCGTGATCATCGAGGAATTCTCATTATGCGGTAACTAAGATTCCAACCACTTGCCTGGCAATCAAGTCTTTTCATAGATAGTCATCAGTCTTCCAACCCGAGACAAACAGAACGATCTTTTCTATTCTCATCTATGACGTGATTCGACAGCCATTAGCGAACGTTTAACGAAATGTCAAACATTCTGCATCGTTCTAATTGGTTTAATGACATAATCGTGTACGATGGGCTTTCTTAAACGGTAACTCGATGCATCATGAAAATCCTTTCAGCCGCAAGAATTTTATTCTCCAGGTAAAATACTTCGTATTCATCGTTCATTTAACGAAAAGTTAATTAAGTTGATTAATGTTCTTGCAAAATTCTTACCACCAAGAAAAACTGCAAACGGCATTGAAAGTATAGAAATACATATGCATTGACGCTAAAGTACCGTTCATGAGATGTACTTTCCATTTAAACATGCACATACGGACTTGAGGAAAATTCGTTTCGTTTGAATAACTGAAACCTGCGTTTTTAACTATATTTATTACGAATATTGAGTAACATCGACATCAAAAAGGAAGTTTATTATTAACTACAATTCTGGTTCAGTATCGATTTCTTAAAATTTTAATATTGATTTAGTACGTAATAAAATTTTAAATAATATTGTACAGAATCTTCAGTTGTAAGTTGACCACCTTTTCGTTGAGAAACAAAATTCAATGAACGGAGACAAAATTTGCTTCGTAGACCAACTAAATTCAAGTTACAAACTTGAATATGTGAATCAAATTTCGCCCCGCAAGGTGGAACAGAAAAAAAAAGAGATCCAAATGAACAAATGGAAAAATACATAGTACGTATAGTAAAGAAAAAGTAAATATACGCCGGTAGAGAAGCAGAATATATTGGTAGCGGTTTCGTGCAACCCCTAGGACCGGCGTGGTTGAATAATAAGCTAAAGTCAAGAAACCCTTTCAGGCGCAATAATTCGGAGAACATCAGATGGTGTTGGTAACCGATGTCCAACTGCAATGCTTTTGACATATGCAAACTGCAAGTGAATACTTGCAATTACTGGCATGCGAGCGCACGCGTCTGCGGAAAGAAGCGTGCGACAAGGGTCCACGCGGAAAGCGCGAACACGCCATCGCCGAATGCGCTTACCCCTTTCGCGGATTAATGTCCACCTTTACATCGAAATGTTAGCGTATGACCGGTTCGATGACCCCTGTCAGTTTGACGGAAACCGTAACAGCCCCGGTCAACGAACTCCGGCAACGTCTCTCCCTATGGGATCTCATGGTTACTTCCGTTCCGAAGCACGAGGCAGCGTATTTAAGTGTCGTTACTTACATGATAATTCGATCGTGTCTCCCAACAGACCGTTGCCGAGAATTTTGAATACAAATGTCCGGAAACTTTCAGCGACATTCGGGGAAAAACGATCGTGAAATCATACAAAGCTCGGTGAAATCTATGGAAGCGAAGGTAGCGATGTGAACGAGTAACGGATAAGATCGAATTAATCGCGATTAATCAGCGAAGAACACTGAAGTTTTACTTCGAAGGAACTCATAATTCTGATTCTTTATCTCTTACTAATTTTTGAAGCTTTTACTGATTAAAATACGTCGGACGTAATTATAAGAGATGGGACATAAGCGATGTTGAACAGCTCTGAAGTACAAATTACGTTAACGCTAGATTTACAGAACGATCTTAGATTTCTTATCTTAAATTGCAGAAATTATTAAGGAGCTTTCGTTAAAATGTTAACTTTTGTGGAGATAAAGAATCATTTATAAGATAGTATCATTTAGTTTTCTATTTTGGTCTGTATTTCATAAGTGGTCATTAAAGGTTCGTAAATTCAGTGTTAATGAGCGTGAAACACGCGATGCTTATACTGAATCGCTAAAATTTTGCTTCTCAATTCTTACAGAATGTTTCGTTAATTTCAAAATCGTAACAAAGGACGTATCAGATTTATGACGGAATGATTTATATTTCGCTGTTTGTTCGAGCCCATTGTATGAAAGATGTATTATTTTTAGGTTTTATGTCAAAATCTAAAATGACGGAGTTTCGTTGGTTGGTCTGGTGGATATGTTATTGTTATATTTCAGTGGTTAAACAATATTTAAACGCTGACAGAGCTGGTTCAGGTTTGAATAACGGATGCATTCACAAGGTTTATTAATAGATATTTGTATGAACGAGCAATTAATATTCGAATTCGTATATGTACGATTTCTATTATTCTCAAAATGAACGTTCTCTATTTGCCGGTTGCAGAATAATGAATTGCTGTTTAATTAGACCCACGGTGAATATTAAAAAAATGCAATAATTTAATGAAGTATTTGATGAACGAAAATGAGGAACAAATTGATTTTATAGACGTTTCAGTTAAAACGTTGATTTTTATTTTATTAGTAGTTTTTTTATTGTAGGGTTTAATGTCCCTACAATGCCTTCATTTCTATACATATTGTATATGATATTAATAATTAAATCTGAACTTACATTATATTTTATAATAAAAAATTTCTACTTTAAATATAGTCTTTTTAATTACTGTTTTCATATTTTGTAATTTACGTCCATAAAGACCTTTCAGAATTGAAAATTCAATTTCAAAAGAGTTAAATATTTGTGTCAATTTTAACCTACACAGGTTTTTTCCATATTTCCGAATGTATTAAAATTTCACATATTGGAAATATTGTCTATCCACCAGTAATAGGAGTTAATTAAAAAGAAACTGATTACATTTCTACAATTTTGATCTTTTGTTAAAATTTTGATATTCTTTCCAAGATATCATTTTTGCAATAAATTGTTTCTTAATTATTCTTAACAGTACCTATCCTTCAATTAATTTAAAAAAAAATGTATAAATATGTTTTCACATTCCGTACATTCAACACATTCTTCAAAAATATTAATGTATCTAATAATTCAGAGTAATGTTACAATTCACTATAAATGATCTTTGAAGTATTAAATAATAAATTCAAAGAATTAATAATATTCATTTAAGAGTAGACAGACAACGATGAAATATTCATATTATTTTATAACTTATATATGTACAATTTGCAATTTCATTTCTGATCTTCATCTTTTACTGATATGAATGACAACGTCTTTAATATTTAAGCGATACAATTAACATCTTTAGTGCCGTATGCGTACACGAAACAAATCATAGTCCATAAATTTATAAATACATTTATCAAAAGTATTTATCTTTACGCTTACGCTTTAATTTATCTTTTTGTGCTTCTGTCATAAATAAAAATAGTACTCAGATATAAATGCTTTACGCACAATAGTATCGATATTTTGCGCAACGGTAGATATTATTACTTACGTGCAAGTAGATATTAATGTTTTACGCATAGGATGATATTAATATCTTACGCGGCGTACATATTATTAATGTTTCACGTATTAGTAGATATTAATGTCTTGCGCAGAAGTAGATATTATTAATGACTTACACAGAAGTAGATAATGTTAATGTCTTACGCAGACGTAGATATTATTAATATTTTACTGATAAGTAGACATTAATATTATATGCATAAGCAGATACTTGTGTAGATACAAATGTTACTAATTGTAAGTGATACTAAGTGATACTAAGCAGATACTAATGTTTCACGCACAAATAGATACCACCAATATCTCGTGCAGTACAGTCCCTGGCTATCGAAGGACCACGTACGAAAATTTCACTTTTATGACTATAATTATGTCAGTGCGTCACGAGCGTATCGCGAGTGCGTCATGAGCGTATCTCGAGTGCGTCACAAGTGCGTCACGAGCGTATCGCGAGTGCGTCATGAGCGTATCTCGAGTGCGTCACGAGCGTATCACGAGTGCGTCACGAGGATATCACGAGTGCGTCACGAGCGTATCACGAGTGCGTCACGAGGATATCACGAGTGCGTCACGAGGATATCAAGAGTGCATCATGAGTGCGTCACGAGTGCATAACGAGCGTATGACGAGTGCGTCAGGAGTGCGTCACGAGTCAGACTCGTCAAAATAGTGCAAGTAGTAGACATACGATTCGACAGTCGCATCAGTCAGAGCTAATTATTACTACAATGTTAAGACGAATAAGAAAGATGAAATGTTTTTGGATTTAAAGATCCTTGATTATGCAAATTATTGGTATTAAACTTCAGACTTAATCGAGCTGCTAACATTTGTTGTAACTGAACTGTAATGTGCGTCAAGAGTATGACACGGTATTATAACTCAAACGGTTAGTTTGTATAACGGGGTCTCGCGTACGATTATGTTAACTAAAAATGTCGGACAAGAAGATAAACGAAGTTACAGAAAATTCTACAGTCCCCGGCCATTAGGACCACGTACGAAAGTTTCACTTTTATGGCTATAATTATGTCATATATGGAAAATTGACTTAGGTCAAAATTATTACTAAATACGTTGACAACGATATATACATTAGCAATTACTATCGTGATAAATTGGGTGATGAGCGATTAAGGGCTGTGCGTTTACGTTAGGAGTATCGATAGCGCTAGAGGTGAAATTTGAATGCCATAGAAAATATCTGCCTACTCAAAAGACTAGTTTACAACTCTCCCACATTATCTGAGTTGAAAAGAATTACAGATATTTGGGAAAATAACGAAGATATAAAGCATATGATCAATGTATGAGCATGCCGGATACAAGCTACCAAAGGGTGGAAATACAAGATATTAACATGTATTAATAACGTACAGTAGTGTGTCATGTATAGCTAATAAATTATATCATTAATACAGACCTTTTAATTTTGAAAACGTGAAAAATGCTGAAAATTTATAGTGATTAATGCCAGGGACTCTTTCGTGAAGAAATAAATATTGTCTCGTATATATCGATACCGTCTCAGAAACAATACAAAATATCCAATTTAATTCCAGTAAGAATTCTCCAGTCGCATTGAGCTTAAAGGGTTGCGTTCACAAAGGGCTGGATCTGCAAACTATGGAGGTACTGTGGGATTATTCGAGCAGAGAACAAGCCTTTAAAGGGTTGTGAGTCATTTGCGTGTTCATCGAAACGCATCTTGAAACGGTGCTTCACGTAACTGCGTGGATTTGACGTCGTAACTATTTCTTCGATCCTATTAGGAAGCGAGGACACCCCTAAAAGTAACTATCTCTGTTCCACCACCCCCTGGGGAGTTTGCGCGTGACCGTTTAACGATCCGCGGCCATTTTGGGCACATGGAGTCGGCGTCGGCGTCGCTCGTCACGTCACCCCCGGGATGTGCGGCTTATCCGGAAACTGCGAAGTAACCCCTCGTTCTTATCAGCAATAACAGATGGCAGTGTTGGTTCTTATCCGGTTTTCTCGAAATGTGCTCCTCGATTTGCTTATCAATTTCTTTGTTTGATTTGTAGATAATTCGGAGCCTTTTCCGGTAATCCAACCACGCCTTTTTGTGATATACCGTGTCGAAAATATTCAATCGCGACATTTTCATCGAAGAAAACCCGATAGTTTCACGGTGGAAAGATTTCGTTTACTCACCCTTTCATTTTAACTGCGGAGTGTTAAAAACCGCTCGAAATTAAAATCAAGCGAAGACGTGTATACACGACGCATAGAACAGAGTTTTGAATTGATGTGCATAGTTAACAGCAGTTAAGTAATACGATTTTTTACCACCGATTTTGCCGTCTTTGATTTTACTGTAAGTTAGGAGGTTACAAAATTCTTGCAAGTGTGCACGTTTAAATTTTATCTCGATAAAAATCAATGCAGACTTTAAGAAAAGCATCTTAAATTGTATAACTTTTAGTTCGAAGCTTGCAGAGGTCATTCGATCGTTTCGGTAATTCTAGTGTTAACAAAAATAGTGTATAATAATCTGTACACCTAGTACCTCTGTTCACATATTAAATACTCCATAACAAATTTTCAAAGAAATTAACCTTCCCAAAATTTTACTGATCCACAGATATTATTTAGTAGAGTTACAAAGAAATTTCATAATAAAGCATATTTGTGATAAAAGTACATGAGCGAAGAATATACGAGCCTCTTTAAAACGGTCGGAAAACTGGATCACGTGGAGGGAAGATTTCTTCATTGACAAGGAGAATTTCATTGGGGTAGGTCACTTTCGTAATTACCTTCTCGCACAGAAGAGACTCAACTTCGCCTTCAATGTTGTCGGCCCTTCTCAAGGTCGCTCTTCATCCCCTACAATTAAGCCCTGCCGACAATTAAATCGATAAAGCCGCGGAGGCGCCCTTTACAACCTGGTTGCCGCAACGTTTATGCGTAACACGTAATGAGCTTCACCCTTTTCGACTCAAAACAAACCATTAAAACTCTGCCACGTCGTTAAGATTGCCTCCCGATTCTCTTTAATAACGTTACCGGATTTCTGCGTGTAATTTTCGACCTCGCTGACCAATAAATCGAATTTCATATTACCAATAATTTTGCAGGTACAAGAGATAATTCTGCAGTTACTGAGATGAACTTTGTAGATAATTTCGAAAATGTGTATGTTCGATAATTAACAGGAACCTCGATTTGGAAGTATTTGGGAAAAGATATCGTGTTTGCTACTTTTTTTCTTATGTAGTTCTGTCTGAAATTAACCCCTTGCACTATTTTGACGAGTCTGACTCGTGACGCACTGGTACTTCAGTTGGGATCAATTTTACTCGAATTTTGAATATGCTTCAATTTGGAGTTCAAGTCCAATTATAATTTGCATAATCAACGATTGCATAATACCATGTTGTCATAACATTTCAACATTCTTTGTCTGTTTCAATATTGTAGCTGTGTTTAGTTAGTTCTGACTGACGCACCTGACAAATAGGTCATAGTGCAAGGGGTTGCAAAATACTCCATTAGGTTTCACTAATACAAAATAAATTTTGATGACAATTCCAATTTTCGGTACAAATATAACTTGGATTTGAGACCAGTCTTTGATACAATACAAAACAGATTTCGATAAATATCTGAACATTTCACTTAGAGTTAAACTTAGAGACACAGCTATCTGACATTTCTCAATTTGAAACGAAGTGTCATTAAGACCTAACAATCCCCAAAATAGTTGAATAAACAATTACCGCAAAAAACGAACGTGTACAATGCTAGTGTATTAACACTAAAACTACCAAACTGGTCAAATGAGCAAACTGCCCCACAAGTTGTTAAACTGCTTTCCTCCATATCCATACCGATCATCAAGATAAAGAACGTGTGTAATTCAGATTATGTTTGTTCATTTTGCTACAATCACTTATAAATGAAGTACATAGAGTTAAGAACTCGGTAGAATTACTAGTAAAAAATTCATGGTAGTAAAATCAAAGACGGGAAGAACGGTGGCAAGAAATTCCGCGAGTATTTTAAAAGCCGATGGCGAAAGGGAGAGAAAACGAAATCTTTCCACCGCGAAACTGGCGTGTTTCCTTCGATGGGAAATCCGTAAAAAGTCACGATTGAATTATCCTACTGTGCTGTTACGACAGAGCAGTCGACGCTGAGGGATGGAGGACGAAGAAAAAACGAGGAAACAGCCGGCTGGCTGGCTAACACGGGGTGGAAAGGAAAGCGAGAGAAAATAAAATACATACCCAGCCATTGGTGCGACTTCGTTTCGTACATTTTATTCGAGCCAATTGGATTTATTTATGCGGGTGGTAGCAGACTGTGGTGGGGATTGAAATGTCAAGCTGGGACGCGCAGCCGGTAAAGCAGTTTCGTTTCTTTTTCCACCCCCACCACGCCCTTTCGCTGTCCAGGACCGTGCTCTTTATTGTATATTTAATTCCGCGTTGTTTATCTCCCTCCGAGACTGGGAGCTCCAACTGATATTTCAACCGGGGTTAAGAGGAAGATCTGCAGGGAAGCGACGAAATATTCGTGGCGAAGATGAGGTTGCTGTTCGAAGTCTAACAACAGATTTTTAACGATACAGCAATTGTGACGATCGATTTCGTTTTGTAGAATTGTGGCGTAGTTTTGGTAACTTTTGTTGGGGTTTGTGTAGAGTTATTTTGTGGTGCGTGCTTTTTTCGAAAGATTATGGAATTTGGGATTATAGGCCGTTGTTTCAGTTTTGGACTGTAGAAGTGTGGGGAGAAGTGTACACAAATTTTGATATTGGTAGTTTTTCAAGTTGGAGGATTGCTAAGTTTTCGAATCTGGAAGTTTCAATATTTGAAGAAGTAAATTTTCAAATATTTCAGATAGTAAATTTCAAATTAAAGAATTATAAAATTTTTCGATGTTTAAGAGATTGACAAATTCGGGCTATGGAGATTTTGGAATTTGGGTATTTGGAAATTTTAGAATTCAAAGATTTGAAAATTTGGGAATTTCAAAATTTAGGAATTTAGAAGTATAAGAATTTGGAAATTTCGAAACTTAGAAAACTGGGATTTTAAGATCTCGAAAATTTCGAAATTTAGGGATTTAGAAATTTGCAAATTTCGAAATTTGGGAATCGCAGGATTAGGAAATTTGATAATTTGGTAATATAGAAATTTTTAAATTTTGTAATATAGTAATACAGTAATATAGTAATCTAGTAATTTAGTAATCTAGTAATCTAGTAATCTAGTAATGTAGTAATGTAGTAATCTAGTAACCTAGTAATCTAGTAATCTAGTAATCTAGTAATCTAGTAATATAGTAATCTAGTAATCTAGTGATATAGTAATATAGTAATATAGCAATCTAGTAATATAATAATCTAGTAATATAGTAATCTAATAACCTAGTAATATAGTAATCTAGTAATATAGCAATCTATTAATCTAGTAATCTAGTAATCTAGTAATCTAGTAATCTAGTAATCTAGTAATATAGTAATCTAGTAATATAGTAATTTAGTCATTCCGGAATTTACAAATTTAGGGATTTGGAGGTTTCGAGCCTTGAAAATTTCAAAATTCGGTGATTTCATAATTTCGATAATTTATTAAAATGGGGATTAAGAGATTTGGCGATTCAGAAATTTGTAACCCTGGAAATTTATGAATCTAAAAATTTAACCTATGACAATTGAAAATTGAGGACGTTAGAAATTCTCAGTTTTGAGAATTTAGGGATTTGAGGATTGGTAAATTAGAATTTTTGGGATTGGAGTTATAAGAATTTGCAAACGTGGAAATTTAAGAACTTAACAATTTCGAAATCCAGAAAATTGGAAATTTATATATTTTAAAATTTGTTAAATATCAAATTTATACTTTCTGAAAATTCAAGAAACTAGAAATCGGAAACCTTGAACAGTCCACAACTTTCCTACACTGTTCCTCAATCTTATCACACTTAATTGTACCATTTTCGCACAAGATTTTCGCACAAACCCCATATAAACCACTACAAAATTAATTTAAACACTTATCCCACATATTACATCCATAAATCCAGTAAACCCAGTATAAGTCTCATAATAAACCCAGAGCACACATTCCAAATGACTACTTAACATAATCAAGACACACCCTCGTCAAAGAAAAACAGATTCAAAATAAATCAAGTTTCCGTTCAGTCGACATTTCTAACCGGCAAGAAAAGTCAACGACTATAATTCGACCTCGAGGAAAGAAAGGGCACGTTACGAGAGGGAGAGGATGGGGTGCTGGCTTACTTCCGGTTCGTCTATTCGCGTCACCATACGGCACGAGCTGCATTCTCACGCTCATTTGCATAGCCGGCTACACATCAATATTCAGGGAGGCCGGAAAACGGGCCCGTTTTGCATACTGGACCCCCCGCTCCTGTTATTTCTTCTTTCGCATGGATATCCCGGTGGGGCATCCTGAGAAAAAGAACCGAAACGATGGGACCCAGAGGACCATGGAATTTAATATGCCAATCGATCGAAATTTAAAGACGTCTTCGGTGAACCGAAGATGCGATTCGATTAGGGTCAACCCTTTTCGAGATACCTTTGCATAAATGATTAATCCTTTCCAGACATCTGCCGAATAACTGCAACTTGGGAAACAATTTTTTTTGTATTACAATTTTATTCGAATTCGCTATTTTATTTGGGCATTTCGAAAATTTTGTACCGCTGTCAAGAATGTGTCGAGATAAAAAAGTTTTTGATTCAAAGTTAGAGAATTTGGGGATTTCAGTTCAGAATAGTTCATATGACTAACATGTCACATGTTCACATAAGTGTCACATCTAATTCTGTCAACTACGAAAATTATTAAGAAGCTGTCTGTCAAAGAGGTTAACCATCCAGATGAAGAATCATTGTACCAGCTGGTATTAACCATTGCTCATTTATTACTGTAGCTCAGTTTCTATTTGGACATAAGTGGTTATAAACATTTTGACTGAATAATAAATATAACAAAGTATTATGAACCGATTGGATAAGTTTCGTTAAAAATGAAAATATCCAATCTTGAACTACATCAGTGACATTTACTCACACTGTAACCATAAATCTAAAGAAGCTTTAGAAAAAAATGATTTGTGCACCAAGTGATCGAGACGTAAAAAAAATCCTCTGACTCTTTCCGTAACCTCCCCTTCGAGTTGGGGACAAAAGATCGCGGAAGTTCTCGTTGCACACACGCGCGTCTCCGTAGGAAGGAAGGCGGGTTGCGTAATTTAAATAATTCAGAAATGACCCTGACCCCGGTTAGGCCGCGGGCTGACCTGCAGTCGGCGATTACAATCACAATGCAACGTCGAGTTCTCAGGGTAAGACAGGTAGCACGTCGGACCCGCATACATTAGATCGAAACCATCCACCGTGCGTTCATACACGCAGAAGCGTGCTCTGTGTGACGACGAGTGATTTTATGCACGAGAAACGTGATTTTATGCTTGTCGGTGTTCGCTAGACGAAAGAGCAGCTCTTTTCCAGATCCTAACTGGCGCGCATTTAACCGGACCGAAAGATTAGCATAACGTTTCGTGTGTCTTGCATGAAAATCCCACGGTGACGACGTGGATTTCCTTGCTACCGATCGTCGCGATTCGTAAAGAACCAACGGAGAATGTTTTGTTGCGGAACGGTTGCGAATGGAAATTCGTGAGAAATCCTGCGTCGATGACACTGCTGAGGATAAGTGGTTACTGGGTCAGTATTAGGGTGCCTTCGTGAGAAATCGAGGAAGAAATTAAAGATTTAACCTTGATAAAATTTGGATGATTAATAATATTAATATCTGAAGGATTACATTTGGAAAATTGGACCAAGTGGGTCTATAGACTAGCCTGACAATGTTTATCTCAAATTTAGAATACCTACTATAAAGTGGTTATAGGGTCAGTATTAGGGTGCCTTCATGAGAAATCGAGGATGAAGTTAAAGATTTAACCTTGATAAAATTTGGATGATTAATAATATTAATATTTGAAAGATTACATTTGGAAAATTGGACCAAGTAGGTCTTTAGACTAGCCTCACAATGTTTATCTCAAATTTAGAATACCTACTGTAAAGTGGTTACTGGATCAGTATTAGGGTGCCTTCGTGAGAATTCGAGGATGAAGTTAAAGATTTAACTTTGGTAACATTTGGATGATTAATAATATTAATATCTGAAGGATTACATTTGGAAAATTGGACCAAGTGGGTCTTTAGACTAGCCTCACAATGTTTATCTCAGATTTAGAATACCTACTATAAACATATTGATAGAGCAAAAATGAGATACAGGGATTTTAAACATATAGACCGAGAATGAGATGCAGATATATTAAAGTCGTTCCAAGGGATTACACGTGTTTGAAACTATCGAAAATGATACCAAATAGAATTATTGTTGATTTCACCACGATTGATGTGAGCTGACAGAGTTGAACTTTTAACAACGCAGCTCCTCGTGTCAGTACGATGTATATCTGAAAGAGTACTTTTATTATTATCCCTATGTTAACCCTTCCTATCCCCCTTAAGCTTCTGTTAATATTTACAAAGAAAAATAATCATCCTCAAATGTCTGCCCCAAAAACGTTCAGTTCTCTATGAGGTAACAAAGTTTCTTGAACAAGTGATCATACAGTCTGTTCCACAAGAGCGTGGATGCGATATTTGAGTGCAAGTAAATCTTTTCTGTAAAAAGGTTGTATAGGTCGAAAGTACATTTAAAGAACTAATACGCTTAATAATGTGTCCAGTCACCACCATTAGCGATTATTCCTGGGCATACTTTCAACCATGCAGCGTGTGAGACAGGAAGAGATCTGCATATTTCTCGAATACAAACTAGCGTCTTCAATTTTAAAATACGCTTTCCTCGGAGTTTGTACTTCAGAGACCAAACATTTTCGATTGGATTGGCATCGGGGGACTGAGATGGCCAATCCAACACGTTGACACCATTCGCTGTTTTCCATTCCGTACAATGGCGGCTTCGGTGTTTGGAGTCGTTGTCCTCTCGAAGTATCCAATGGTCTCTGGTTCTTTTAAACCAATGTTACGATACTAAGAGACCCCTTTGGTACAGTTTAATCATCTTCTGAGCATTTAAATTATCCGGAAAGACGCATAAAGAAACCCCGACGCAAGTTCCGTAGCTTGCTTCGAACCCCGATCAGATCATCGACACAATCTGTCTCTTTATAACGTTGCACACACTTATTTACAAATTCGCGAGACTTGAGCAGATATTTTGCTGCATTTCTAACACTCATTCCCTTTCGGTTGTTGGTACAAGAATACTGCTTCGAATCGTTTACCGTATACGGCACTCATCTCGAAATGAACTTCTCAGTGACAGAAATGATACTAAGAGAATTGAAGGGCTATTGCGTATTAGAGAAGACATTGCATGTTTGGACCTACGCAATCTTTGGGTATCAAATTTTATAGATATCGCATCCACGCTCTTGTGGAACAGACTGTATGAGCTTCTCGTCGTTAGTATTTGGCAAAATAAAAAATAGAAGAGTTCTACATTTGATAGAGATGCAGCGAAGGGTTAAATCCGCTTAGAATCGAGCGTAACCGCAGACACAAGAGAAACAACATTAAACGGGTTCTTCGTGCACGATAACGAGCCATCCCCCGGCCCCTTTATCCACGGTTTGCTTCCTGTTTCCTAAGAACAATACGGCGATCAGGATCTCGTGCAGCGGCGGGTTACCGTTTTACGTGATCGATGACAATCGAACATCGGCTGGATCGCGGCGAAATTTGCATCCACAATGCTGGAAACTAAACAGTCAAAGGGTTGAAGGCCGGAATGCAGATGAGCCGACGTAGCCGCCCTCGAAAGCGGATGTTGGCAGTCTGCAGCTACGTAGACAATGGGCCAGTGCCATTATGTCCGTCGAATCCTAAAACCCCATAGAGTCGTTCTTCTCTGTCTATTATTCCGCCGGTGGCAGGCCACATTGTGTATCCGGTCTGCCACGGGACCTCGGCTATTGTCGGCCCACCTAATTATTCGCAAATCTTCCGCTCGTTGCGAATACACACCCCTCCACCCCCTCGGCTGCTTGCTCTCAACATTGCGAAATTCCGTCTTTGGCCAGAGGCTTGTTGTTCGCGTATAATTCGCCTCTGGTTCGAACTGGCTGCCTCTGAGCCGATTGTCTAGCCGGGGATTTGCTCCTGGTTGCACGATTAAATCGTAAGAGACCAGTTTACACGGGTCTCTCATCGATCACTCTTTGGTCTAGTTGAACGCAGAATTTTTGTTTCGATTGCGGTTAATTGTGTCGTGAATTAACACTGAATGAATATTTCATTTATAAACATATATGTTAGTTTATATTTCGGTGTCGATATGCAAGGTTTATAATATGTTTTTCTACTTTTTTATTTGAACTTTAATGTGCCTTATTTGCTATACGTGACTGGAACATGTTCAATTTTAGTAAAATATACTGTACACCATTTAACATGTTCAAAATATTCAATAATGCTATATTCAATATATCAAGATATTCAACAGATCACATATTGAATACACTAAAACAAAATATATTAAATATATTATAATAATGTATTAAATATATTAAATACATGTGTTTATATTGTTGATATGTGACATGCACTATGTTATTTTATTTCTCCTCCCCATCTTTTTTTTCAATTTAAACTGTTTGTCTTATTTGTTCTGAGTAAAAAAAATAAAATTTCATCGTCCTGTTTCTCAATATGAAGAATAAAATGTTAATGTTTTACTAATGTTTTAAAAATTCAATTTAAAGCACCACACATTATTTTGAGGAATAAGTACTTACCTCAGGATCGGATGAGTCAGGTCGTGAAAAAGCGTAGAGGGTTGCAAGTTTGTCGTAGAGGTTGATGCGATCGTGCAATGTTTTGAAAGGATTCTTAGTGCTGAAGAAATCTAGATCGACGTCCAAAATGTAAGGAGTGCTGCGTTCGGGAAGATATTGTCGCAGAGCTGAACTGATAGCAGTAAAATCGTCCTTCTGAAATAATACAATTCGAAATACAACGTTAGAGAGATATTTATTGATAAAACAAAAATTTGATCTCGCTTTAGTGCAGTTACTGGTATTGCTAAAATTCTAAGCGAATGAGTATCTGTTCTATTACTAATTTGGTTGGGTTAGGATAGGTTATATATCTGTTCTAATTTGTTAGTGGTATCTACTCTAATACTAATTTTGTTAGTATTAGAATTTCAAAATTTGGAAGTTCAGGGATTCGGAAATTTGAAAATATGATAATTTGGGAATTTGGGAATTTAGGAATTTGGGAATTTGGGAATTTGGGAATTGGGGAATTGGGGAATTGGGGAATTGGGGAATTGGGGAATTGGGGAATTGGGGAATTTAAGAATTTGGGAATTTGGGAATTTGGGAGTTTGGGAATTGGGGAATTGGGGAATTGGGGAATTGGGGAATTGGGAAATTGGGGAATTGGGGAATTGGGGAATTGGGGAATTGGGGAATTTAAGAATTTGGGAATTTGGGAATTTGGGAGTTTGGGAATTGGGGAATTGGGGAATTGGGGAATTGGGGAATTGGGAAATTGGGGAATTGGGGAATTGGGGAATTGGAGAATTGGGGAATTTGGGAATTTGGAAACTTGGTAATTTGGGAATTTAAGAATTTGGCAATTTGGGAGTTTGGGAATTGGGGAATTGGGGAATTGGGAAATTGGGGAATTGGGGAATTGGAGAATTGGGGAATTTGGGAATTTGGAAACTTGGTAATTTGGGAATTTAAGAATTTGGGAATTTGGGAATTTGGGAATTTGGGAATTTGGGAGTTTGGGAATTGGGGAATTGGGGAATTGGAGAATTGGGGAATTTGGGAATTTGGAAACTTGGTAATTTGGGAATTTAAGAATTTGGGAATTTGGGAGTTTGGGAATTGGGGAATTGGGGAATTGGGGATTTGGAGAATTGGGGAATTGGGGAATTTAGGAATTTGGAAACTTGGTAATTTGGTAATTTGGTAATTTAGGAATTTAGGAATTTAGGAATTTAGGAATTTAGGAATTCAGAAATTCCAAAATTTAGAGATTTGGAAATTTAATAATTCCAGGATTTGGAAATATGGGAATTTGGGTACTTACAAATGATGACTTTCGGAAATTTAAGAATTTGAAAATTTAGGAATTCGGTAATTTAGTGAAATAGGAATTTAGAGATTTGGTGATATAAAAATTTGGAACCTTGAAAATTAAAAAATTTGAAGATTTAACCTCTTGGAAATTAAAAATTTCTGAATTTAGAAATCATCAAGTTTAAGAATTTAGGTATTTGAAGGTTGGTAAATTTCGAAATTTTGAGATTTAAGTTTTCAGAATTTGAAAACGTGGAAGTTTAGGAATTTACCAATTTAGAAATTTAGAAATTTGGAAATTTGTATATTTTAAAATTTCGAAAATTATAATTATATACTTTCTAAAACTTGTATACTTATAAATTCAAAATACTAGAACTCAGAAAATTCTCGACTTAACACCTATAAAATAAAGATATGATACAGCTACTAGTATTATTAATATCCTAACCAAATAAGTATCCATTCTATTACTACTTTAAGTTAGATTAGGTTAGGTATCAATTCCAGTACTAATTTGGTTAGTATTATAATGGATAGATTATCATCAATAAATTAGTATTATAACAGATATTAATTTTGTTACGTTATATATTTATTCTAATACTAATTTGCTTACTATTAGAGTAGGCAGATTATTTTTAATAAATAGGTATTAGAATAATTACTAATTTTGTTATTATTAGAATATTGTATCACTCTCCGTAAGACTATTACCTAATACGATAAGTATTAATTTTGAATAATAGAAATTATTCAAAAACTAGTACCATTATTAAAAAACTTTCAACCCATCATGAGCAAAAGGCCATCAGAAATTGCAGACGACCCCAATTTTTCAACTCATCGAGCGCAATTTGCAATCGTGCCGTTTCTTTCGCAGGGGCGAAGCCGGTCGGAGGATATTGTTCGAAATGAGGCTAAACGCGACATGCAGAGGGGATTTTTTGTGACTGGCAAAAAACAATGACTGCACTCGAATTAATCCTGTTATAATTGATACTCGTCCGGCACCGGAATCGCAACTTGCATGCGTTCACAACAATGAAACGCGAACGGGGTTCGCAGAGGGTTGCATTTGTCGATCGAGGGGGCGGAGATCGGACAGAAAAGCAAAGCCAACGATCACTATGGTCAGCGACTCTCAAACGTTTAATACGAGACCTTCGATGGGCCGGCTGTTGCGTGTTTTCCTTTCTATTGCTGTCTCGAGTGTAGTAGTAATCAAATTTAATTACCAGTTTTTTACCCCTAGCGTTCGATGCGTTTTTGACAACGTTCGAAAAGAATTTCGAGTAGTGACGGAGATATCTCCCGTTCAGTTCAGATTTCGACGTTATTGTTATTTTTTAGATAATATATTTTCTTGTTTGATTTAAAATTTTGTTACTCGGATTTTTAGCGAAATCATTTTTCATTTTATTCTTTGCTTAAGTGATTTTTAAAATACTTTCTAATTTATCTTTCCGAAATATTATTTATAGGATTAATTTTTGCAACAATTTTCATAAAAATACATATATTTACTGCAAAATATTCATACGAGTATTTGTACTAATAAATCAAGCCACGAATCCTGGTTGTTCAGAAGAAAATTAAAAACAATCTTCAAATTTGTTCATTAATCTAAAAATAATCATCTAATTAAAATAATGTTAATAATTGTCTAAAAATAATGTATACAACAAAATAACTACCCGACCATTTTACAGAATACGAACATAACCTATAAACGTTTCACAATTACAATACCGAAGAAAACAGGACGACTCTAAAATATATCATTTACGAGTAAAATATTCCTTTATTAATGCATAGTAAACGATGAAAGCAAGCACTGGTATTTCACAATTCTTAACACAATTTCCCAGATTATTCCGGCAGTTGTTCAAAAATACAAAGTAAAATCAACAAAGAGTAGGAAAGAACGGCTGAAAGTATTCCAAGTGGCGTCTGAGGGAAAAAAATTCGGTCCATTCTTCGTAAAAATTTTTTTGGCAGAACTTGAAGTGTTCCTGGCAAAAATTCGAAAAGCCCGAAACGAAACCTTACAGGGCAAACATTAGAAGCTGCAGAATAGCTTGTTCCGCTGGACGTATTCATTTGCATTCACCTAACATCAGCTTTCTCGTTGCCCTGGGTTCCTTCTTCTTGCAAGCAGAGGGAGAGAACGAGGGAAGCGAAGACGAACAGTGGTTGAAGCGAGATCGATCGAAAGAGGTGCGTTTATTTTTTTTCTTTCTGTTCCCGTGACAAAGCACCGTTCTTTTACGTTAAACTACCAAAGCTCCTTCTGACTGAAACCCGTTTCCCGTTTATATGCGAACCGAACCGGCTACGGTGATCCTGACTGGAATCGAGAAAGGACAAAAGACTTACGAAATACCCCGTTGCACTTGAACCAACAACTCTAGCCAACACACACTCTCTTTCATTTGTAAAAAACACGAACGTCAAATTTTTATTATTCCATACCGTAATTTTGTTTACCGTCGACTGTTAACCTTTGGAATTTTTTCACATTCTGGTTACTAGAAACAACTTTCATATCCGTCATTTCAATTTCAGTTTTTGTTCGAGTATTTTTCTCGTTTACAGGTCGCGGATTTAATGTAACAAAATTATACCGATTACAAATAATTCATGAAACATTAATTTGAGAAATAAATCTCTATTTTAGAAGTAAGTCTTCATTTCAGAACTTAAGGTGTAATTTTAATTTATAAAATCGAGAATTCTTCAATGAGAAATTGTGGAAAATATTTCTCATCCTCCTCGTGTTCAAGTAATAAATTAATTTTATTAAAACTGTAAAGAAATCGGGTTGTTCGATTTTAGTGAGTTCATTCTCTAACCGACTTAGTTTTAATGGAAGAAAATAAATGACTGATAATTCAAAATTAATATTACTTCTTAAATCACTAAACCTTCAAGTTCGAATTCACAGTCAATTTAAATATTTTCCTTCGAGCAATGAATAATTTCCGTACATTAAACCAATAAAGAATTCCACGCAATTAAACACGGCACACAAACAGAAGCTAGAGGTATTTAACAGGTCGATCATCGTCCGAAGATTTTTAAAATATTCATACACGAACAAGACAATTTTCTGTGCTAAGCAATTCAAACATTCCTGTAATTCAGCATGCATCAAAGAAATACTAAAAGTTTTCGCAACAGCTGTGTTTCTAAGACACGTGTCTTGCAACTCGTCTTAATTTCCATTTTGAGCAGCGAAGATGACACCAATGACGTCACGAGCGTACGAGTACCGCGCAAAATGGCGGCGCACGACGATATTTTCGGTTGGAACATATTTCTTTTTTCTTCAAGTGTACATTCGCATGAAAAATTCATTGATTATTTCCTTCGCGATGATGCGACCACGCTCGTGTTGGCATAAATCTAAATACGAATACGTAATCAGTGCTTAACAGCTAGTTTTATGCAAAACGGCTAATGGCAAGTGTTGTCTCGGCAATCAATCGATTATGAAACTGAGAGGTGTCGAACAGGGTGCAGCTTTATTCAATTTTATCAGTCAATAAAATTACCTGTATTGTATTTGAACTTCAGTCGTATCGATTAACTGTTGTACAAACAACATTTTTGCATGTTAAACAAAACCAGTCTGAATAACATTAATTACAAAAGCAAATATGTAATAGAAAAGATGTCGAATATTTTTAAATGAGACAGTGTTTTCTAAAAAAGTTAGTTTTATGTTTTTAACTATAGAATTATTTAAGTGTGATGAGTACAGCTGGTATGTTTGAATTAGTCTTTGGTTAATTGTCTGATACAATGGGTAACGTTTAAATGTTAATTAAAACAATTACAGTTGAGATACGAAAGATGGGCGTCGAATAATTATTAAAGAGTCTTTATTTTAATTAAACATTAATCATGCTACAGGATATCTTTTATCAATGGTCAAATTTAAATATACGTATTAGAAATACTGAAGCGTATAACATACGACTAGTAAACTAAGTCTAACTAGACAGTCCACGAATACATTATTCATGAATCAAGTTATTTAAGACCTCATTGAAAACACAAAATCGTTTAATTTTAAACGAGTATTCTGAATTTCTAATTTCATACGGTACACATTCGAAAATAAAACTTAGATAACATGTTAGTTTATTTTCTTTTTTGATAATGGCTATCCGATCAGTAAATCAAATCAAGCTGCAGATTATAAAATTTAATTGAGAAATGAAAACAAAATACGGAAATTATTTCGTGACACATTTCTTGTGAATATAGTAACCATTAATAGTTGTTATCAATCACTGTTCTTGATAATGTTATTAGCAACTGTATTTATGTAAAACTTACGAGTAAAAATACACATCAGTGTATATGTTACGTTAACTACAATTAACTACTAAATTAAAGTTGTGAGGATAAACAGATATTAGTGATATTAATAACTATATCTACTAATGTGTTTTTATTAATTGTTTATATAAATGTGTATTATTTCTTAAGTGTTTATATATACAAATCTGTAATATTTATAAATTATTCACACTTGCTAATTTGTCATATTTATTCTTAACAAAGAATTTATTATTAACATCATTTTCTGTGTCACACAAATATTTTTCAAATACTTAAAAAATGTACAAATTCAATTTTCTCAAAAATGAAGTCGCATATGAAAATGTATCTCTGATTTATTTTTTCATCTCCTTTCTGATTATGCCATCAAGCAGGAAACAAAACATTAATTTACACTCAATTGAATTTTAAATAAAGTGTCTTTATCAACTGAAAATTATTAATGCTTATAATCAAAAAGTACCAATGAAGTAATTTATGGAATAGTTAGATCAAATATGCTCATGTGCTCATCTAGCCTTTTTAAAGTTACTCTAACAGTGGCATAATTTCTAAAATTAGTCTCTAACAATCGCAACATCTGATTCGAGGAGGTAAATAGCAACAACTGTTCAAGAAACCAATGAGATTTTAGTAATTTACAGAGTAACGAGATCAAACATGATAACGTTTCAGCTTTAGGCTAACATTACATTAAACTTGTTCAAGTCACCCTAACTGACGGTACCATAATTTCCGAATTTGTTATATAATATTTACACCTGATTCAGACAGATAAATGCCAACCATCAGTAATGAGGTAATTTAACAATTTACAGAATAGTAAGAATGATCACGTTCCATTAGACTGACATTAAGTTTGTTAAAGTCATCTGACGACACCATAACGCTCAAAATTTGTTTATAACATTCACATGAACAGGTAAATGCTAACCGTTATGAAATACTATCAAGATTTAGTAAGGTCAAAAATGGTCATACAGCTTTGAATGTTAACCTTATCAAAGTTCCCCTAACTGCCATTATCACAACTTTGCAAATTAGTCCAATTCCAAACGAGACAAATATTAATTACAACATCCGATTTGAACATATTAATTACAATATCCGAAGCATAATCCACGATACAGGATAATTATTTCGAAAATACGGCGCAGCAGACGCGATATCAAGCGTGGCAATCAACGCGTTAATAATTCCCGCTGCAATGCGTGACGCACGATCGTTTTCACCGCGCCAGTAAATGCGTTAATTTCCCTATTTCATAAACGTAAACAAGCCATTATGGCAACCATTTCGGGAATGCTGCGAAGTAGTGGTCCCTTGTGAAAGCGTAGAACGGGGCCAGCGACATCGCGCCACTTCGGGTCAAGACAATGCGTCGATTTGCATGCGGCACCGCTCGGCTTAATTGCGCCCGCGACGCTGCTGTGATGGACGACCGTCTGTTCGGTTAATGCGCATGGAAATGCCTTCGGTCTGGCCTGCCACGTGCTACTCTCGCTTTATACCACGAGCTGGCCGAAAATATCTGTCGAAATCGAACCAACGGATTATCGCGTTATTTCATTTACCGACCGGGTGCAACGCCCTCCCTTGGATTCCTCGCGTGGACCACGTAAAATTAGCCGGGAACGCGACGCACTTTTTTCCGACTATTCGCGCTTTTCGAATTGTTTGACAAACAGAAAAGAATTCGCATTTAGGGAAAACGGTAGCTTCATATAGGACTCTCCATGTCGCCAAGCACGGACCACATATGACTTAACGTAGGGTTTATCGTTCTTGTGTAACATAGCAATTGTAAACACCTAAATGTAAGTGAATATTGCAATATTTTATGATAGCAAGTACCTCGAATATAAGAATTTACGATTAACAGTATTGATGGATACAGCTTCATATAGGACGTAAACTATCCACATATGTCGCCAAGCGCGGACCACGTATAAAGGCCACATATGGATTAACGTAGAGTTTATCGTTTCGTGTAACAGAACAGTAAACAGCTAAATGTAAGTGAATATTGCAATACTTTATGATAGCAAGTACCTCGAATATAAGAATATAAGACAGTATCGATGGATACAGCTTCATATAGGACGTAAACTATTCACATATGTAACCAAGGGAGTGAGGCGCTTACCATAGAGTTAACGTTTCATGTTACATAGTAATTGCAAACAGCTAAATATCGGCGTGTTCCAATATTTTACAGTCGCAAATATCTCAAAGAATATAGGATACGCGATGGACGAACGAATATCGATGGATATAGCTTCATGTAGCACGTAAGCTAACTGTCCACATATGTGATCAAGAGAAGTTAATACAAAGTTTCATGTAACATTACACTTGCAAATAGCTAAATGTCGGTGAGTATTCCAATATTTTCCAATCGCAAATATCTAAAAAAATATAGGGGACGTGATGGACGAACGAATATCGATGGATATAGCTTCATATAGGACGTGTATGTGTTCACATACGTGATGAAGCGTATGAAGGACTTAACATAGAGTTTATCGTTGATGTAACATAGCAACTGCTCAATATCGGTGAGTCCAATATTTTACATCGCAAGTATCTCAGAGAATATAAGGATACATGATTGACGCGAATATCGATGGCTTCGTATAGGACGTAAGCCAACTGTCCACATATGTGACTAACGGAGTAAAGTGCGTAACATAGAGTTCATTTCGTGTGACATAGTAATTGCAAACTAAATATCGGTGTATTCCAATCACGAATATGTGAAGGAATATAGGAATAAGCGATTGATATACAAATATCGATATAGCTTCATATTGGACGTAAACTGTCCACATATGTGATCAAGTGATTAATACAAAGTTTGTCGTTTCATGTAACATTGCACATGCAAACAGCTAAATATCGGTGTGTTTTAATATTTTACAGTCGTAAATATCTCAAAGAATATAAGAATACGTGATTGACACGAAGATGGATGGATGAAGCTTCTAATTGTCCACATATGACTAAGGTAGTGAAGAGGTTAACGTAGAGTTGATCGTTTCGTAACATATTGCAAATAGCTAAATGTCGGTGAGTATTCGAATATTTTACAGTCGTAAATATATCAAAGAATATAAGGATACGTTGACATACGAACATCGATGGGTATAGCTTCATACAGGATCTAAACTGTCCACATATGTGATCAAGTGATTAATACAAAGTTTGTCGTTTCATGTAACATAGCACTTGCAAACAGCTAAATATCGATGTTTTCCAAGGTGTTACAGTCGTAAATATCTCAAAGAATATAAGAACACGTGATTGACATACGAACATTGGACATAGCTTCATATACGACGTAAATAAGCAATCCACATATGTGAGCAAGCAAAGTGGTTAATACAAAGTTTATCGTTGCATGTAACATAGCACTTGCAAACAGCTAAATATCGATGTTTTCCAAGGTGTTACAGTCGTAAATATCTCAAAGAATATAAGAATACGTGATTGACATACGAACGTTGGACATAGCTTCATATAGGACGTAAATAACCAATCCACATATGTGAGCAAGCAAAGTGGTTAATACAAAGTTTATCGTTTCATGTAACATAGCACTTGCAAACAGCTGAATATCGATGTTTTCCAAGGTGTTACAGTCGTAAATATCTCAAAGAATATAAGAACACGTGATTGACATACGAACATTGGACATAGCTTCATATAGGACGTAAATAACCAATCCACATATGTGAGCAAGCAAAGTGGTTAATACAAAGTTTATCGTTTCATGTAACATAGCACTTGCAAACAGCTGAATATCGATGTTTTCCAAGGTGTTACAGTCGTAAATATCTCAAAGAATATAAGAACACGTGATTGACATACGAACATTGGACATAGCTTCATATAGGACGTAAATAACCAATCCACATATGTGAGCAAGCAAAGTGGTTAATACAAAGTTTATCGTTTCATGTAACATAGCACTTGCAAACAGCTGAATATCGATATTCCAATGTTTGACAATCGTAAGTATCTCGAATAATATAAGTTTGAAGTGGCAGCGATCGAAAGACGATTAGCTCACGCAAATTCGTAGTCGACCTTCAGCATTCGGTTCGTAAATTATTTGTCGCGGTCAACAGCCGTTAGCCGCAAATAGAAAACGAGTTTACTTTTATTTGGTACGTCGAAATCATTAAGCGCGCGATTGCGCAACAGCTGTAATCCCCTATCTTTGTCACGCGATTTTTCATTTGCATCGAGCCACTGTTATCTCGCGGGCACGTACGCGTGACGAGCATCGCGGACCACAAAGCCCATTCTGCAAGTACGTAGTATTCGATTCTAATGACTCACCGACGGGTTAAGCAATTCTATACGATGTATCATCGGTACAGGAAACAAAGAAAGAACGGCTTGCATTGGTCGGCCGCGATAGTCGCGCTGATTACGAGAGGAATTTCCATGCTGTCGTGTCCTTTTTCAGGCAACTTCGATAGATTGCCCTACCGGTAACGTCGACAGTCATCGCAGTTCTTTGGAAACGAAATAACGATGCATGAAAATGGCAATCGTTGCTACGACGCACGTTTTTTATTGGATGGAGATTATACGTTGTTAGAGAGATGAATGTCTTGGATGGAAATAAATTTGTACCTCGATTTGTACCTCGAGTAGATGCAATGTTTATGTGAACTTTCATTTCATTTGTCCAGGGAAATATTTAGGTCCTTAAATTCATTCTTGTAATTTTTATTCACGAGTATGTTCACGAAGCGTTCAGTTGGAAAAGTGTAAATATATTTGATTTTTAAAAATGTGGATGAAAATTTGATAAGTCGGGAAGCACCTTTGAGTACTATTTAGAAAATTGTCTTTACGGTTCAATTTTCGTAAATTCTGAATCATATTGTACGAATGTTTTCTGAACGCAAATTTGTTACAGGAATTGTATGTATTTTAGTATGTTGGAACTTAAAAAAATAATCTGATATAGAATTACAACACCTGAAAAGATAGTGAAAGTTACCAACAGACAGATAAATTTGAGATAAGCCTGGAAAGTGTATAAAAGTGAAATAAAATGGAGAAAGAAAAAAATGGCCATTAATCCAGATGAGATAACGAAAAAGAATGACGACAAATTCATGTATCCGTTTAAATGAAAAGAACATTAACAATGTATAATTTTTAAATTTATTTCAACTTATCCTCTACGCTTCACGATTAAAACGAATACATTCTTCACACTTTTCCCTGCATTATCAATTCTGTTGAATTCACAGCAAGATAAACACTCCATATCATCATCCTCGACACCAACATTATTCATATCGCGATATGATCGTTCTTTATAATTTATGTCTGATATTAAACCATGTCGCAAGAATTTGCGTCCGTTCCTGGTCTACCTTCTGCAAAGTAATAACTCTTGCAAATACCACTTGTTTCTGTCACAAATCAATAATTCACATTATCACCACATACCTTTGCTACTGGAAAGCGATTGAACAATATTTTGAATGTCGATTTGGTTTCACATTGCGTTCGATTTCTTCACGTTCGGCAAGTAATTATACCAAGAAAATGTTTACCGATAAATCTGAATCAAATACAAGCATACTTAACAATTATGTAAATATCTTCAAGAAATTCAACTATTTTACAATTTTTGTAAATCAAGATTTCATTTGGTCGATTTCAGTTGGTATCTTTAAAACCTACTTTTGTGGCAAATAAATGTTGACAATATTCTATGTACGAGTCATTTACATAGCAGTTGATAGCACACTCTCTTTATATAGCCGACGAGGCTCTAGAAGTATAAATTTAGCGAAATTAAAATATTCGAAATTAGTAATGTTTGATTCAGGTAAAATGTTTTCTTTTCTTATACGTCAGAATTTTTTTCCTTTTCTTATTAAATTTTTTTCTTCTCTTTATTTTGATGTATTGAATGGCTAATGTACTAATACAGCTCCTGACCATCGAATTAAAACCACGTACAAAAATTTCACTTTTGTGGCTATAATTATGTCAGTGTGTCACGAGCGTGTCACGAGTGTGTCACAAGTGTATTACGAGTGCGTCATGCGTGCGTCATGAGCGTATTACGAGTGCATCACGAGTGCGTCGCAAGTGTATTACGAGTGCGTCACAAGTGTGTCACAAATGTATTACGAGTGCGTCACGAGTGCGTCACAAACGTATTATGAGTGCGTCACGAGTGCGTCACAAGTGTATTGCGAGTGCGTCACGAGTGCGTCACAAGCGTATCACGAGTGCGTCACGAGTGCGTCACAAACGTATTATGAGTGCGTCACGAGTGTGTCACAAGTATAGTACGAGTGCGTCACGAGTGTGTCACAAGTGTATTACGAGTGCGTCACGAGTGTGACACAAGTGTATTACGAGTGCGTCACGGGTGTGTCACAAGTGTATTACGAGTGCGTCACGAGTGTGTCACAAGTATAGTACGAGTGCGTCACGAGTGTGTCACAAGTGTATTACGAGTGCGTCACGAGTGTGTCACAAGTATAGTACGAGTGCGTCACGAGTGTGTCACAAGTGTATTACGAGTGCGTCACGAGTGTGTCACAAGTGTATTACGAGTGCGTCACGAGTGTGTCACAAGTGTATTACGAGTGCGTCACAAACGTATTATGAGTGCGTCATGAGTGCGTCACAAGCGTATCACGAGTGCGTCACGAGTCAGACTTGCCATAATAGTGCAAGTAGTAGACATACGATTCGACAGTTGCATCAGTCAGAGCTAATTATTACTACAATGTTAAGACGAATAAGAAAGATGAAATGTTTTTGGATTTAAAGATCCTTGATTATGCAAATTATTGGTATTAAACTTCAGACTTAATCGAGCTGCGAACATTTGTTGTAACTGAACTATAATGTGCGTCAAGAGTATGCCACTGTATTATAATTCAAACGGTTAGTTTGTATAACGGGGTCTCGCGTACGATTACGTTAACTAAAAATGTCGGACAAGAAGATAAACGAAGTTACAGAAAATTCTACAGTCCCCGGCCATTAGGACCACGTACGAAAATTTCACTTTTATGGCTATAATTATGTCATATATGGAAAATTGTCTTAGGTCAAAATTATTACTAAATACGTTGACAACGATATATACATTAGCAATTACTATCGTGATAAATTGGGTGATGAGCGATTAAGGGCTGTGCGTTTACGTTAGGAGTATCGATAGCGCTAGAGGTGAAATTTGAATGCCATAGAAAATGTCTGCCTACTCAAAAGACTAGTTTACAACTCTCCCACATTATCTGAGTTGAAAAGAATTACAGATATTTGGGAAAATAACGAAGATATAAAGCATACGATCAATGTATGAGCATGTCGGACACAAGCTACCAAAGGGTGGAAATACAAGATATTAACATATGTTAATAATGTTTTGTACATGGGTATCATGTGTAGCTAATAAATTATATCATTTGTACAGACGTATTAATTTTAAAAACGTGAAGAATGCTGAAAATTTACTGCAGTTATTCGATGGTCAGGTATATTTCTACAATGATAGTAATGTTCTACAATGTTGGTAGTATAATATCTACGATAGTGGTAGTGTATTAATATTTTACAACGATAGTAGTGTACTAATATTCTACGATGTACTAATGTTCGACGTATAGTGTACGTGAAAATCCACGTAGAGCTGTCAATATAACGAGTGTCGGTTATTCGCGTATCTTGCGGTGTTATTTACTATTTCACATTGCACGCATCTACCCCATACAGTAATTTCAGCAAATACCTTTGAGAGACGTATTTCCTATCCGCATAAAGATTACGAAGAGAAATTCCTTCGCAGCAATAATCTGTAGGTTCCGAGAAATCAGCAATGCATAATTATGCATCCTAGAAGTGAGAGAAGGTTACAAAAAACTTGCGAACGTGTAAGAGTGCGGTTATGTTCATTTATCACAACTCGTAGTACGGCAAGAACTTGCCGAAGAAACAACTTTACATCTGTTACTATGTAACCATTAATAAGATTCGTACCGAGATTACGATAAAAATGATAACTGCGGGGTTCATTCTTAAACTGTCGATTCTAACGAGCTACGATCTCATCATAAATCTTTCGCGGTTTAGGTATCTGGCTTTTTCAGGTACATGCGAATTTTATTCATCGTTGGTCTTATACGGTACAGAATTTGGGAATATGAGAATTAAGAAATATGGTAATTTAGGAATTTAGAAAATCGAAAATTTCAAAATTTGGAAAAACTGGATAGTTTGCTAATTTACGAAAGTAAATTCAAAAATGTTAAAATTTGAACCTTTCAATATTGAAAATCTTAAGAATTTGAAAATAGTGGAATTTAAAAATTTTCAAATTTACACATCTTTCTTTACACAAAGCAGTCCTACATTAAATTCAGCTACATATTTCTTTAATTACATTTTTTCAAGAAATGAAGTTAAAATTAAGGACAATGATAAAAGAATTTAACCAGCACACACGATTACACCTAAAAAAAGAATAAAATAATTTACGCGCATATAAGTGCCAACAAAATGTTCGTGCGTGCCAGCTGTTACGTAACGTTCGATATCTACTTGAAAAAGATTTATAAAAGATTCGATAATTTATTATACATTAATCATTTGAGATGTTGAGCAATATTGCGATTGAAATGAACGCACGAGTAACCGGAACAGTAACCCCGATAAGTATATAGAAGGAAAGTGCAATTTTGCACAGAAGCAAGTTAACAAGTCTCCGCGTGGATATTTATTAGGGACAAAGATCTAGATCGGCGATTCGCGATTTAGTTCAAAGATCATTCGCGCGTCTTAAATCACAGAGAACATCTGCACGGTGGAATTCGAAGATTGCGCACAACGCTTGAGCTTTTATCGCTTTGTAAACTGGGACGAGGAAGAAAAGAAAAATTAATCACGGCATTTCAAAGAAACGCTCGGTGAGACGCGTGAAATACGCGATGTATTCGAGTCGGGAAAGGATTTGAGTCACCGCGATGTCGGAAAACGGTTTAATAATATTTTGATTAAATATCTCGTGGAACATCGCGAATTATTTCTAAGAAAACAGGAACACGTTCAGGAATCTCATGATTCTTTGAAGAATGGATTTTTTGAGCGATGAAATAATTTTTACGTTTCTTTAAACCGAAATGCGTTTATTTTGCTTATTTGTTGCGCGATATTTTTAATTTCGCAAAATGCATTTGATTAATACTGATCTAATACAGATTTAATACTGATTAATAAATATTTCATCAAATATTGGATGATATTGCAAATATAAGGATACATATTGATGAAATCAAATAATATATCAAATATAAGGAAAATATTTGATTAAATTTTATCAAATATATCGATCAAAAAATGTTAAATATATCAGTAAAAAAATTATTTCTATCAATATAAAAAAAGAAATAATAGGAACAGAAAGATTTATTGTTAAAAGAAAATAAAATAAAAATAATCGATAAAAGAATATCTTCTATTAAGAAATAGAAACAAAATATTTTCTATCAAAAGGAAATAAAATAAAAATAATCGAAAAAAATGTTCCATTCAAAAATAGTAAAAATTATTTTTTTATCAAAAAGAAGTAAAATAAAGTGAATACAAAAGTATCTTTTATTGAAAAAGAAATAAGATAAAAATATTAATGTTTTAACTATTGCGCCAATAAAAAGATCAAGTACATGCATTATATGGTTTATGCTGCGCTTGAAGTTAAGTTCAAAAGCTCGTTAGTGCTCGAATTATGTGCCTACCGTATTTTTGTGCTTTCGGAGAACAGTTGAAGTTTAATGAATCTTATTTACGATAATGTATGTTGCACGAATTCCACAAAGGGATTAATGTTGCAATTGCTGTTAAAAACAGTTGCGAGGTTTCTTGAAGAAGGCATTTTAAGTAGAAGACAGCATCAATCTTGGTTCTTGGAATTCAAGCAAATATTTCGATTCAAATACTTTCCTCGCAGAAAAATTCGAGAATAATTATAAGCCGCCTGTAGAAACTTAGAAGGAGAGAAATAATGCATTTTTGAAATAATTAGCAGAGTAAAATAATTTTGTAGAATGAGCTGATGTTACGTCAATTAAAATTCTTTATGGGATGACTTCACCAAATAATTGCTACACGGCTACTAATAATTCTACGACTGTCTAAATTAATTACGAATTGCAATATTTAAGCTAATAAATACTAAGTACGTAAATAGATAACATAAAATAAATATAGTTCCCGCGAAAGTTAACATTTTCGACAAAAATTGAAATAACCTCAAAACCTCCATTTCGCGTATTAAATCAAAAACCTTGAATTTTTCGAAGAATCACTCGTGTAATAGATATAATTGTAAAAAAAATGTAACAGAGTTTAAAATTTCCCGCGAAAGTTAACATTTTCGACAAAAATTGAAATAACCTCAAAACCTCCATTTCGCGTATTAAATCAAAAACCTTGAATTTCTCGAAGAATCACTTGTGTAATAGATATAATTGTAAAAAAAATGTAACAGAGTTTAACATTTCCCGCGAAAGTTAACATTTTCGACAAAAATTGAAATAACCTCAAAACCTCCATTTCGCGTATTAAATCGAACACCTTGAATTTCTCGAAGAATCACTCGTGTAATAGATATAATTGTAAAAAAAATGTAACAGAGTTTAACATTTCCCGCGAAAGTTAACATTTTCGACAAAAATTGAAATAACCTCAAAACCTCCATTTCGCGTATTAAATCGAAAACCTTGAATTTCTCGAAGAATCACTCGTGTAATAGATATAATTGTAAAAAAAATGTAACAGAGTTTAACATTTCCCGCGAAAGTTAACATTTTCGACAAAAATTGAAATAACCTCAAAACCTCCATTTCGCGTATTAAATCAAAAACCTTAAATTTCTCGAAGAATCACTCGTGTAATAGATATAATTGTAAAAAAAATGTAACAGAGTTTAACATTTCCCGCGAAAGTTAACATTTTCGACAAAAATTGAAATAACCTCAAAACCTCCATTTCGCGTATTAAATCGAAAACCTTGAATTTTTCGAAGAATCACTCGTGTAATAGATATAATTGTAAAAAAAATGTAACAGAGTTTAACATTTCCCGCGAAAGTTAACATTTTCGACAAAAATTGAAATAACCTCAAAACCTCCATTTCGCGTATTAAATCAAAAACCTTAAATTTCTCGAAGAATCACTCGTGTAATAGATATAATTGTAAAAAAAATGTAACAGAGTTTAACATTTCCCGCGAAAGTTAACATTTTCGACAAAAATTGAAATAACCTCAAAACCTCCATTTTGCGTATTAAATCAAAAACCTTGAATTTCTCGAAGAATCACTCGTGTAATAGATATAATTGTAAAAAAAATGTAACAGAGTTTAACATTTCCCGCGAAAGTTAACATTTTCGACAAAAATTGAAATAACCTCAAAACCTCCATTTCGCGTATTAAATCAAAAACCTTGAATTTCTCGAAGAATCACTCGTGTAATAGATATAATTATAAAAAAAATGTAACAGAGTTTAACATTTTCGCCAAAAATTGAAATAACCTCAAAAACCATTGTTCGCGTATTAAATCGAAAACCTTGAATTGCTCGAAGAATTACTCGTGTAATAAATATAATTGTAAAAATATGTAACATATATTTTCGCATGAATTTGAAGAGAAATCGCGATAATATTCGTTCGATTCAAGAATGGCTTGTGACCGAACTAACGAAGCGTTCCCATTTCCGCTGTAAACCAGCCTACCCTTCGAATTTTAATTCACAGGATGGAGTGGTTCTGTAGCTCAAACTGGTCGACAGATTTGTCGTGCTAGACTGTATTTCAACACCCTTTTTAATATTTCTCGACTGTTTCGCGGTCGGCCCAGCCGGCATTCCATTTTCGCAATCAACGGCTGCGAGGCGACCTATCGCGTGGCAGATGCAACGTCGATCGTGACGTATTGTTCTCGCACAAGGCGAATTAGTTCTACGTATGGCAGACCAGAATTCATGGTGTGTTAATTAAAACAATACCGCCTGGTGCGAGTTGAAGTCACGGGAATTCGAATTTCGCGCGCACATGTCACACCTCGGCCTTTTCTTCTTTCTCGCATTGTATGGCCGATTCGGATTAACCCTTTAGCTGATACGTTCATTGCTCTATCTGTTATAAGAACAATTAGTGTGCAATTTTAGTCGGTCGTTTTTTCGCTTGGGATGGTTTAGAAAGATTATGTTTGTGAAGGACGGTAGACAGTGATTAATTATTTGAAAATTGGAGATTTTTGTGTTTGGAAATTTAGAAGGTACAATGTTAGTTCTATATTTGTACAGTCGGGGTTATTTAGTGTCTCATGGTTTTAATTACTGAGTTTCTGGGCTACTGAGATTCTGAGGTATTGGGCTTCTGAGTTTCTGAGTTAAGTTTCTGAATTTTTAAATTATTCAATTCTTCAGTTGCTTAATTTCTCAATTTTTCATTTGCTCACTTCCTCAATTTTTCATTTGCTCGATTTCTCAGTTTTTCATTTGCTCAATTTCTCAATTCTTCAATTTCTCAATTTCTCAATTTCTCAATTTCTTAATTTTTCATTTGCTCAATTTTTCAATTTCTCAATTTCTTAATTTTTCATTTGCTTAATTTCTCAATTTTTCAATTGCTCAACTTCTTAATTTTTTAATTTCCTAATTCCTAATTTCTAAGTTATTAAGTTCCAAAATTTTTTAACTTTTGAGTTACTGAGTTCCTAAATTCCTACCTGTTTACATTTCTAGATTTCTAAATTTACAAAGTTTTAAATTTATGAAGTAGTACATTTCTGAATTTCTACATTTACTAATTCAGAAATTTAAGGTTTAATATTCCCATACCTCAAATTTCTATATTTCCAAATATGAAAACTTGAGAATCTACAAATTTAGGACTTTGGGAATTTTCAAATTTATAAACGTAAACTTCCAAATGAAAAATTGGTAATTCTGAAAATTACAATTTCTTCATATCAAACTTTCTGTACAATCGCTAAATTCAAAATTCATCTAACATTTCAACTTTCACTGTTTATCTTAATATTGCAGCAATTACTGTCAGAAAAATGATAGGTTATTAAGTTATAAAAAATTTAGCAGTATGAATATTTGCTCTGTTGAAATAATTAAAAAAAATCAAACAATCGTAACTTTCAATGCGTTTTAATAGTGTCAGTTCTGTGATTATCATTCTTCATTTCTCGATCATCAAAAAGCAACGCGTTTGAGCGACCAAATGCGAATCCATAACAAATCAGCACGTTTCATAGCTAAACCTAACATTTCATTTTTCTTTGTTTATCTTCATATTGCAGTAATAATTACCTCTGTCATAGAAATAGTAGTTTTTAGGTTATGAAAGACTTCGGAGCATGAATTTTAACTCTATCGAAATCATTAGAAAGATTCAGAAATAGCAATGTGGACAAAAAGCAACACGTGTGGTCAAACGCGTATTCATAACGAACTAGTACGTTTTATAGGTAAATCCAGCATTTCAACTTTCTTTGTTTACTTTATAATGCAGTAATAACCTTCCACAGAAATCGTAGTTTAGGAGGTTAAGCTATGAAGTACATAGGAGTAAGAACATTCACACTTAATCATTAGAAAGATTAAGAAATAATAACGTGTTCTAACAGTGTCTGTCCGAGGATGTATAGCAACCGCTCTGATTGTTCGTTTCAGCATCCGATGATCGAAAAGCAACAAGTTTGATCAAACACGTATTCATAACGAAGTAGTACGTTCTGAAGCTAAATCTAACATTTCAACTTTCTTTGTTTATTTTATAATGCAGTAATAACCTTCCATAGAAATCGTGATTTAGGAGGTTAAGCTATGAAGTACATAGGAGTATGAATATTTGCACTTAATCATTAGAAAGATTAAGAAATAACCTAACAGTGTCTGTCCGAGGATGATTAGCAACCGCTCTGATTGTTCGTTTCAGCATCCGATGATCGAAAAGCAACAAGTTTGATCAAACACGTATTCATAACGAAGTAGTACGTTCTGAAGCTAAATCTAACATTTCAACTTTCTTTGTTTATTTTATAATGCAGTAATAACCTTCCACAGAAATCGTGATTTAGGAGGTTAAGCTATGAAGTACATAGGAGTAAGAACATTCACACGTAATCATTAGAAAGATTAAGAAATAATAACGTGTCCTAACAGTGTCTGTCCGAGGATGATTAGCAACCGCTCTGATTGTTCGTTTCAGCATCCGATGATCGAAAAGCAACAAGTTTGATCAAACACGTATTCATAACGAACTAGTACGTTCTAAAGCTAAATCTGACATTTCAACTTTCTTTGTTTACTGTATAATGCAGTAATAACCATCCATAGAAATCGTAGTTTAGGAGGTTAATCTATGAAGTACATAAGAGTAAGAACATTCACACTTAATCATTAGAAAGATTAGGAAATAACCTAACAGTGTCTGTCCGAGGATGATTAGCAACCGCTCTGATTGTTCGTTTCAGCATCTCGATGATCGAAAAGCAAGACGTTTGATTAAACGCGTGGCCGTGACGAGCCAGCACGTTTCGTAGCTGAACCTTAGAAGCCGGGCCGCTGTTCAGTATGCAAGCTCGGTGTGGGCGCATCCGGTAGACGCCGTAAGCTCAGAAACTCACGTTGCATTATATATCCGGCTGTCGATACGGGCCAGCACGCGTCATCCCAATGATAAGAATAGAATAATAGAATTTTCTATGAGCCTATGACGCGGCACGGGCGTCGGGGAGGCGGTGAAGAGGTGACGTGCCGCAAAACGAAGAAAATATACGGCGGGGGCCTTTTCCGGTCTGATGATCGACGACGATCCGCTACGTGTCTTCTACGTTTTGCGTATATCTTTCCTGTGGATCTTGCCTCGAGCTCGCTCGTCTTTTTTTGTCTGCATGGCGGCTGAAATCCTGATAAAATGGCGTCACTGCAGGATGTGTCGCGTTGACGATCTAGTCTCACCTTCTGCACCAAACGAATGTACGGCTTCCATATGCAATACGCTTCTTACGAATTGCAAACGCCGCTGGTGGTAATCTGGCGATTTCGATCGTTCGGCTATCGATTTATTCAGCGGATAATCGAATTAAACGCAAAGAATCAGTGTTAACACGTCAACTGCCACGCCAATTCTGTGTCTTGCCTCCGGGCGCGTGATAGAAACCTTATTATAAGCGCGTAATGATGAAATGTTGAGCAACGTGTCTAAATAAGATCGTATCCTCGCTATTGCGATTATCTCTAGTCAGCCGTGATTACCGTGGAATGCATTCTAAATATAAACGTTTCTTTGAAAAATACTGCGCGGGAACAAAATTATGGACATTAGCGATGTTTTCGCGTTATACACATGTCGAGTGTTATTATGTGACTTTCGTGTATGTCTTTTTAAGCTAACCGTATCGTTTCGCAGATCAGTAATCGTTTCCGTGTAGACAAAGTTGTAGATGCCAATTAAAAGAATACTTACTTTATTGCTGTTAGATCGACATCGCTACAGGAAGAGAAGATTTATTCAGGGTATAGTAAAAAAGATACATTTCATTCTTATTGTGTTACAGGTTCAAATAATTTATTCAAGATGTAGCTTGTGGAAGGTAGTCTAGTCACGATATACTTGGTGTTAGCCTGCTTGTATAACTATGTGTAATTAGATTTTGTTTCGTCAAACGTCTAAAAATAAAACTAAATGTTTCTGGTAATAGTATTAGCATATATTTGTTGCATTTATTAACATTTATTATCGGTGTATACAAATCGGTGCATATCTGTGTAATACAGTGATAGAAAAAATTATGTCAGCTTCATTTTTAAATAATGTTACTATTATTCAAGAGTAGAATGCCTTAATTTCGTTTACCTACCCTCAATCTACAAAATAGATCAAGAAAGGGGTTCCCAATAAAATTGCAACAGTATGTAACAAATATATCATGTATTACACGTAGTAAATAAATAAAAATATTGAATCAATCTGAATTATTTATAAAATTCAAGAAAACGTGATGTCGAGGCACACTCGACATGCGGGTGCACAGGGTTAATTCATATCCGTCCAGACGCTAAGTGGCAGCCTGTAAGAAGTTAGGCTTCAAGATTATCCTGATTTAGAGGTAGGTGTAATTGCCCAGCGAACATAAAGGAATTCCAGTAATCATATAGAAATGTTCCGCCTTTGGTTGTTTCGCAGCCGATTCAATTTTCTAGGAAAACGTACGTGATAGAATGTCCCGAACAGAATTAGCCGTCGCTTTCAGGTACAACACGATTTTTCGACGAACACTGCCAAGCATACCCGCAATCTCGCGCTTGTTATAACGTCTAATTAACAAGGAATCAATAAAAGACGAGTTTGGAAGAGCTATGGTAGCAGTTTGGTTGGACAAACGCGGGACTGGTTCACAGCAATCGCGCGACCGGTAATCGTCCGGCAATTACCGTGGCGTTGACGTATTTACTTTCCTCCGAGAAGACTTGGCCATTGTTTACTGCCCACCGACAGTACCGTGAGCTTCTAATTACGCGTAACATTCGCGGGAAATTGCTCGTGAGCGATAGCCCCTTTCCAACGAGCCCGTTGTCCTCGGGACCATTTAACTGGCGATCAAATATGGCGGAAAAGTCATGCACAATAAAGGAAATTTGATGTTCTACGGTGTACAATGTACTGATGTCAAACCACAAGTTGGCGCGTGGAGGATGATTCAAGTGTTTGGGAAAGCTACAAATACATTTCTGAATTCTCACATTCACAAATCCCTATAATACTAAATTCCTACAATCCCAAATCGGTACACCCCCAAATTAGTACATCCCCAAATCGTTACATCCCCAAATCGCTATATCCCCAAATCGATATGTTCCCAAATTCCCACATCCCCAAATCGGTATGTCCCCAAATTACTACGTCCCCAAATTATTACATCCCCAAATCGCTACGTCCCCAAATTCGTACGTCCCCAAATCGGTATGTCCCCAAATTGCTACGTCCCCAAATCACTACGTCCCCAAATTCCTACATCCCCAAATCGGTATGTCCCCAAATTCCCACATCCCCAAATCGGTATGTCCCCAAATTGCTACGTCCCCAAATTGCTACGTCTCCAAATTGCTACGTCCCCCAACCACTACGTCTCCAAATTCCTACATCCCTAAATCGGTACGTCCCCAAATTGCTACGTCCACAAATTCTTACATCCCCAAATCGCTACGTCCCCAAATTCGTACGTCCCCAAATCGGTATGTCCCTAAATTGCTACGTCCCCAAATCACTACGTCCTCAAATTCCCACATCCCCAAATCGGTATGTCCCCAAATTGCTACGTCCCAAATTCCTACGTCCCCAAATTGCTACGTCCCAAATTCCTACGTTCCCAAATCGCTACGTTCTCAAATTGCTACGTCCCCAAATTCCTACGTCCCCAAATTCCTACATCCCCAAATCGCTACGTCCCCAAATTCCTACGTCTCCAAATTCCCACATTCCCAAATCGGAATGTCCCCAAATTACTACGTCCCCAAATTCTTACATCCCCAAATCGCTACGTCCCCAAATTCGTACGTCCCCAAATCGGTATGTCCCCGAATTGCTACGTTCCCAAATTACTACGTCCCCAAATCACTACGTCCCCAAATTCCTACATCTCCATATCGGTATGTCCCCAAATCGCTACTTCCCCAAATCACTACGTCCCCAAATTCCTACATCCCCAAATCGGTATGTCCCCAAATTGCTACGTCCCAAATTCCTACGTCCCCAAATTGCTACGTCTCCAAATTGCTACGTCCCCAAATTGCTACGTCCCCAAATTCCTACATCCCCAAATCGGTACGTTCCCAAATCGCTACGTTCTCAAATTGCTACGTCCCCAAATTCTTACATCCCCAAATCGCTACGTCCCCAAATTCTTACATCCCCAAATCGCTACGTCCCCAAATTCGTACGTCCCCAAATCGGTATGTCCCCGAATTGCTACGTTCCCAAATTACTACGTCCCCAAATCACTACGTCCCCAAATTCCTACATCTCCATATCGGTATGTCCCCAAATCGCTACTTCCCCAAATCACTACGTCCCCAAATTCCTACATCCCCAAATCGGTATGTCCCCAAATTGCTACGTCCCAAATTCCTACGTCCCCAAATTGCTACGTCTCCAAATTGCTACGTCCCCAAATTGCTACGTCCCCAAATTCCTACGTCCCCAAATTCCTACATCCCCAAATCGGTACGTTCCCAAATCGCTACGTTCTCAAATTGCTACGTCCCCAAATTCTTACATCCCCAAATCGCTACGTCCCCAAATTCTTACATCCCCAAATCGCTACGTCCCCAAATTCGTACGTCCCCAAATCGGTATGTCCCCGAATTGCTACGTTCCCAAATTACTACGTCCCCAAATCACTACGTCCCCAAATTCCTACATCTCCATATCGGTATGTCCCCAAATCGCTACTTCCCCAAATCACTACGTCTCTAAATTCCTACGTCCCCAAATCGGTACGTCCCCAAATCGCTACGTCCCCAAATTCCTACATCCCCAAATCGCTACGTCCCCAAATCACTCTGACCCCAAATCGATACATTTCCAAATTCACGAGTATTATTCGGAAGAACAATAAATTTATAATTAAATAACAATTATTTTTTCATTAGATTTAATCGAAGTCAGCAAAAGTTTGATTATACAGGGAAAAAGAGTATGAGAGAGTACATTTGCTGAAAGAATATATTGATCTGGTCAGTTGTTTAACGGTGCAAAAGTAGACCGAGCAGGTAAGGAACTTCATTGTGAATACTATGGCACTAACAAGGGACCATCCCGAGTTGATAATTTCCGATTTTGATGAAACTTATGTATAATATAGTTCTCGAAAAAATATTCGACACGTATTTTTTTTTAGCTGCCGACATTCATGTTAAGGGGGTGAAAATAGCCCCCAAAGTGGAGGGTGTGAATCATATTTTGTTGAATATCTCGAGAACCAGAAGAGCTAGAGCAATAGTTTAAATTGCAAGATTTCGTGTTTTTTTATGAGGAATCCAACTACCAAAATAGATTGCAAAAATTCGTATTTGTTTAAATAATATATTAAAAAATGACACTTTTTTGTTAATTTTTCTGCTCAAAAGTTGCTGTATCTTCCTGTAATTGTCGATGTGAAAAGTATACTAGTAGGTACAAAATACGGATAAAATGGAATTTTCATTTTTACATTGTAAATGTAGTTAACGTAGTTGTATTTTTATCGAAATTTGGCGGAATGCAGTCCTCAAATGCATATAATTAAGCATGTAGAAATCTTCTACATCCTTATTGGTGCCTGTATTTTTGTGAAGCTAACAAATTTGTTTCGGGTAGGGTCAAAATTAATGTTGCAAGTATAAGAATCAACCGGCGCGGCGGAGACCGTTCACTTTTCCTTACGATTGCAAGGCTGCCTTATTGAGGGGGGCTCCTGCGCCCGAATTGTTTCAAATTTCTGACAACTGAAACCAAGGCGTTCCACGTTTATAAAAATATGTGTACACTGAAAAAATCTGGCGTTACTGTTAATCTGTGTAGTATTAACTGCAAAGAAAAAAATTTCGGTTTGCCTTTATTGTACATTCCCAGAAAAGAGAGCAACTCCAGGTAAGGCGCTGATTCGGTAAAGCTCTTGGGGTAATGATTGAACATTATGGCAAATTCATAAAAAGTGTCTCATTAGCTCCACTGATAATACTTTTCCATTGCAGAAGACGTAGAAGTTACTTATCAGTTGGATTATATGCATTTGAGGACTGCGTTCCGCCAAATTTCGATAAAAATACAACTACGTTAACTACATTTACAACGTAAAAATGAAAATTCCATTTTATCCGTATTTTGTACCTACTAGTATACTTTTTACATCGACAATTACAGGAAGATACAGCAACTTTTGAGCAGAAAAATTAACAAAAAAGTGTCATTTTTTAATATATTATTTAAACAAATACGAATTTTTGCAATCTATTTTGGTAGTTGGATTCCTCATAAAAAAACACGAAATCTTGCAATTTAAACTATTGCTCTAGCTCTTCTGGTTCTCGAGATATTCAACAAAATATGATTCACACCCTCCACTTTCGGGGCTATTTTCACCCCCTTAACATGAATGTCGGCAGCTAAAAAAAAATACGTGTCGAATATTTTTTCGAGAACTATATTATACATAAGTTTCATCAAAATCGGAAATTATCAACTCGGGATGGTCCCTTGTAAGAATAGAGACGTGTGTTTAATAATTATTTATTTATGCGAACGACGTTCGTGTCACAGACTATGATTGATAACCAATGATTGCTGAGTAAGATATTTGAGATCTCCATAGTACAGGTAGCGACGTGAAGTTTCCGGTTAGAGTATAATCGATCACTTTGGTATACAAACATAACTTAGGTATAATCCTAAATATTTATATTTTGCAAAAAAATGTCTAATTATTAAATTTCAAATTTAAATATCAATTTTCTATTTTGCAAAATCTTGTACTTTTTAATTCGTATACTCTTCAATATCCACATTTGCAAACTGTGTTTCACATGTTTTCTGATCTCATATCTTTATTTTATTAAATAATATTCACATTTTTGTGCCACAAAGTTTTCATATTTTTTATATTTCTTAGACCAACTTTTCTGTTACTAATTATTTCACAATTTCTAAATATCTCTATTCTTCAATTACCTCAACTTTACATATTTTCTAAATCCCTCAATCTTAGAATTTTATATTTTAGACAATATTTAGTTAAATTCTATTACAGCTACCTAAATTAATCTTTATAAATTATCTGACGTTCAAATTTCTATTATTTTCTTTCTTTATTTCTACACTAAACGTATGATGCACATCTAAAATTAAAAATATAACCTAAAAATAAATACACAAACGATCAAATATAGAGTATACACATTAATTCCTTACATCGTTAAAAATGATTACAGATTTCAACAAATTTTATAATTCAAAATAAGAAACTCGTGAACCAGTCTGGTAGTTTCAATGATATCTTTCAGATAAATTCCGTATCAAAGTAATTTTTTCTAATCCACAGTCGTCTCGAAACATTTAATTCCCGATAACAATATTTATCGTTAAATTGAATGACGCAATTAGTGCGACCATATGTCATGAAAAATTGAAGCGTAACTCGTTCACAGATAAATAGAATGACGAAATGATAGGTGCATTAGAATTGTCCTTCACTTAGATCTTCGATCAATGATTCGACAATGACACTGTCATCGTTTCTGCGTAACACTTTCGCAAACATTTGCGGTATTGATAAATAAAAAACTTTCAACGATCCATTGTCTGAACGTTGTATGCATGCATTTGAAATGAAGGATGATTAATTCCCGCTGTATTAATGACTGATTCCCAGCTGTTTCTTCCATTGTTTCATCTTGAAGAACAATGGCATATTCCTGTGAAAATGATTGTGAATTTTTTTTCTGCTGCTGCTTCATTCTTGAACTAAATCATTGTCAAAGTTTACGTTGCGACAACAAAGAATTACAATATGTTTTGTACAAGTACATGAAATGTTTCTGTAATTATTAGAGATGGAAAATAATTCAGAGAAATATCGTAAAATTATTACACATGAAAAAATTTTGACGAACATATTTGTAACCGACAGGTTTCAAGCATCTGTTGAAATTGTAACAAGACAGGTACTGTGTATTATTTGTATTTTTCTTCATCGAAACGTTTCTTGGAATAAAGGATAGTGATTTTTTCCCAATATTTCTCGTAATGCCAAGAGTAATGATAGCCTTGCTACGAGGTTGATCGCTTTTTCTCGAGATTAATGTTTGTTTCGATCGGGAAAGGATTGTTCCTCGAAATGCACTTATCTTTCGCGTATTTTATCGTCTCAGTAAGTGGCCTAAGTCCGTTTGTTAGTTGTTTGTTGTTAACTGTAACATGTAGTACTTGTTAACTGTCATAAAAAGCATTTTGAGGTTATGTATCAGAGTACACGATAATTTTCGCCATATAAATTTTCGCAGTTATTTTGGTAGTTGAAAAATTGACTGAAAGTGGCCTAAGTCCAATCTATTGATAATGAAACTGCGGATTTTCAAATGTCCGAAGGCAGCGATGGTAATTGCAATGAATTATTAATTAGTTAATATAATAATTAATTAGTATTGATACGATATATACCGAAGCATGACTTCTTCAAATCCCTATCGCATACACAAAATGTAGACGAGCAGTAAATTGTTATGTAATTTATATAGTTAGATTTCCTGAATCGCATAAATGGTGTTTTTCAAGTGTTGTAATGAAATATAAAATAAATTGAATATTGTTTTTTCAATTCATTTTAAATTATATCGCATGGACTTGGGCTGTTTCTTCGATGACAAATCCAGTTAATTTTGAAAGTGGCTTAAGTCCATTGGTAAAAAGATTCACTTAATAATGTCTATTATTTTAATAGGAATTGTAAATTTAACTCTTTTAGATACACTTCAGGAGTGTGATACATTGGTATACATTTTTAATTTCATTGAAACTCTTAAATATCTCAATTTGAACATAAATAGACTTAGGTCACATTCGAAATAAACGGCTAGTAAATCGCAGAAATATGAGTGATTAAGGTGGAACAGTTTGCAAAGATGATATTAAACCTGTGAATGAATATTGGTTGATCAGCAGATTAGTTAAACGATGTCAAAGATCAAGAATGAAGATCAGCTGAATGGTAGATGAGCTAATTCCATTTATTGACGCCACTGAGATCCTATCGTTTGTCCAATAAAACATAAGCGGATTATCTTCTGGAGATAATTGAATATGATTGATCGCAGAATGTGTATCTATGTTTGATCAGAGAAAAGAGAAAGTGTAACTAGAAGCGTGCTTAATAGAAACAATCAGCTCCATAATTTCCAGAGGTAAATTGAAGGAAATACTTGACAATCTTAACAGACTTATCAAACTATTAACACTGTGCATATTTAAATTACAATATAAAGTTTAAAGAATTATTTATTATCTCATCTTTCAAATTGCCTTAATACAATTTAAAAAATTCCAACTTGCAACATTTTGTTTAATATTTATTTTCGGGAATAGCTCAATTTCGTGGTTATTGATATAGGCTCTCGTTATATTGCCACAGGTAGAATTATAGCAATATACAATTTTTGGAATTTTTAATATATTGGATTGCTTAAGTTTCCTCTTCTAAGTTTATTGGTTCTTAAAAATAGCTTATTTCTGTGTTTAAGAAAAATGTAAATACCCTCACTCACAAAATCTCAAATTAAATTCATGCACTGCTACTACTGTTATGAGACAAATCATGGGACAATTCAATTAATCAACTGTTACTATTATTATGAGAGAAATTAAATTCATCAACTGCTACTATTATTATGAGACGAAATAAATTCAACAACTGTTACTATAATTATGAGACAAATTAAATTCATGGACTGTTACTATTATTAAGAGACAAATTAAATTTATGGACTGCTAGTATTATTATGAGTAAAATTAAATCCATGTACGACTACTATTATTATGAGACAAATTAAGTCCATCTTCAGCTACTATTATTATGAGGCAACTTAAATTCATGTACTGTTACTATTATTATGAGACAAATTAAATTCATGGATTGCTAGTATTATTATGAGAGAAATTAAATTTATGGACTGCTAGTATTATTATGAGATGAAATAAATTCATGGACTCTTACTATTATTAAGAGACAAATTAAATTCATTAAGTGCTACTATTATTATGAGACGAATTAAGTTCATCAACTGCTACTATTATTATGGGACAAATTAAGTCCATCTTCAGCTACTATTATTATGAGGCAACTTAAATTCATGTACTGTTACTATTATTATGAGACAAATTAAATGCATGGATTGCTAGTATTATTATGAGAGAAATTAAATTCATGGACTGCTAGTATTATTACGAGTAAAATTAAATCCATGAACGACTACTATTATTATGAGACAAATTAAATTCATTAAGTGCTACTATTAGTATGAGACGAATTAAATTCATCAACTGCTACTATTATTATGGGACAAATTAAGTCCATCTTCAGCTACTATTATTATGAGGCAACTTAAATTCATGTACAGTTACTATTATTAAGAGACAAATTAAATTTATGGACTGCTAGTATTATTATGAGTAAAATTAAATCCATGAACGATTACTATTATTATGAGGCAACTTAAATTCATGTACTGTTACTATTATTACGAGACAAATTAAATTCATGGATTGCTAGTATTATTATGAGAGAAATTAAATTTATGGACTGCTAGTATTATTACGAGTAAAATTAAATCCATGAACGACTACTATTATTATGAGACAAATTAAATTCATTAAGTGCTACTATTAGTATGAGACGAATTAAGTTCATCAACTGCTACTATTATTATGGGAAAAATTAAGTCCATCTTCAGCTACTATTATTATGAGGCAACTTAAATTCATGTACTGTTACTATTATTATGAGAGAAATTAAATTTATGGACTGCTAATATTATTATGAGTAAAATTAAATCCATGAACGATTACTATTATTATGAGGCAACTTAAATTCATGTACTGTTACTATTATTACGAGACAAATTAAATTCATGGATTGCTAGTATTATTATGAGAGAAATTAAATTTATGGACTGCTAATATTATTACGAGTAAAATTAAATCCATGAACGACTACTATTATTATGAGACAAATTAAATTCATTAAGTGCTACTATTATTATGAGGCGAATTAAATTCATCAACTGCTACTATTATTATGGGACAAATTAAGTCCATCTTCAGCTACTATTATTATGAGGCAACTTAAATTCATGTACAGTTACTATTATTAAGAGACAAATTAAATTTATGGACTGCTAGTATTATTATGAGTAAAATTAAATCCATGAACGATTACTATTATTATGAGGCAACTTAAATTCATGTACTGTTACTATTATTACGAGACAAATTAAATTCATGGATTGCTAGTATTATTATGAGAGAAATTAAATTTATGGACTGCTAGTATTATTACGAGTAAAATTAAATCCATGAACGACTACTATTATCATGAGACAAATTAAATTCAATTGTTAGTATTATGAAACAGAGGGAGTATTAAAGAGGTTGCATACAATCCTGCCAAATCCCACTCTTCCAAGTAACAACGTAACAACCCACCCAGTATACATTTCCCAAAGTGAACCGAAGCAGAAACGCGTGCACGCATAAGATGAAGCAACAAAGAAGCAGGCAGAAGAAGCATAGCAAAAGAAGAAGGAAAGGGCCATAAAAAAGGACCTCGATAGAGGCACAGATGCCGGCCGATAACGCGTATAAGAGCTGCATCTACATTTAGTTCGGACAGCCACCGCTTTATTCGAGCGGCGAGCGTTAACAAGTGTTTTCCATCGGTTTAAAAGGCGCTAAGGCGCTTTGAGGTCGTGCAACCGGTCCGTGGCAAGCAGCCTCACGAGGTCCAGCCTCAATCGGTGACTCATTGGAAACGCAGCCGGTTTTCGTGCATGCCAAAGATCCAAACCATCGATTTCACTGTATGGTTAAGACGTCCGATACGGCCAGATAGAGTCGTCTTCGGCTTCGCCTCATTCTCGCCTCCGCCTTATTTTCCACTGGCCGGTTGAAAAGCGAGTTTTGTCCAGGGAATATTGACCAGATATTACGAGCGCATTTTAATTGGAACGTTCGACGGCAAGATCGCTTTATTTTCAGTTCAACCGGAAAGAGAACGTCGATGTAATTACGCGAATGTTATATTTTCGCTGTTTAATTGGAACCTTCGGAATGCATCGGGAAGATCCACGTCTTCATTTCGGTTGCTTCGTTGCCTTAATTAGGGACGGTTAACGTTCGATTCCTGGATATTATAGGAGCAAATTATTCCACTACGGAAGAGGACACTGACCGAAAATACGAGGAGCTTAATTGCTTATTCGGTACGAATGTCCGAGAAATTGGTGTGATTCAGGAAGCAACGTTCGATATCAGTGGGAATATAGTAATATATTCACATAGTAATAATATAGTAATATATACAGGGAAAAGTGAAATTAAATATCTTTGATGTAGTGCTATTGCGAAGAAGGAGTATTTATTAACACTTTAATGGCCACACGTCTACGCTGTCAAACATCGCAGCATCCGGTAGTATTTTTTAAGAATTAATTTACAGAAACTTTATGTAAATTTAAACACATATAATACAACAAATTTAATATTTTTTCTTTCTGTGATAATTAAAGTAATCACCTATGTTCCTCAATCGTCACACAAAAGGTACCAAATTCGGCGGTAGCATCACATGTGTGAGCGGCCATTAAAGTGTTAATGTAACCTTTCGTTACAATTCTACATTATTAACATTTCTTTACAGATTATTATGTCTATTACGTAATTCTTTTATTACGTGTTACGTATGTAAACTTGCACAGTATATTTACACATTACGAATTAGTATTCAAGATCTGACCATAATTGCCTACCAAAGGCTCAGATCATTGAAAATATGGTTTGGTAGATTCATGCAATGCAGTGGGTCAACTGTAATCCGTGTCTATGGGATTCGTTTCCCTAGGATTCAATGAATTTCCCGTCTGATATGGGGTTCAAAAGAAATGACAATGTGGACTACTTTCGTTAAAAATTTTTCAAAATTCATTGTATGTGAAGTGTACGTGTGTTAGCTCGTTTTTGAATCTACAAATTGTATGAGACACAATTTCAATTTAACATGAAAATCAATTATATGAACTAACACATTCGCATCGACAAACAAGAATTCTCGTTTTGCACATGTGCGTTTACCTGTTAAATTCTTAGATAAAATGTACCAATTACAATAATAACCATTGGAGTTTTAATACACATCTTAAAATAACACCCCGATTTATATGAAAAGTTTGTGATAAGGTTTAATATTGACTGTCACAGTGAAAATTAATATTTGTGGTGATACTATGAATTAAGAGCTGCTGATCACACCAAAAGTTCAGATCATCGAATATAAGTTTGGAGTTGGCACCTCCCTGGCGGGGTGCGCGTCATATTACGGTACTCCGTGGAGCAAACAAGGATCGCGAAACCCCATCAGTCTAGGAAGTCCGTTGTCCATCCAGTACGATTCAAGATTTCGCGGAACATCGTCGCCACGGTGTTCGACTGGGTTTTATTTATCGCGAAGCATGGGCCACGATCCGTTTTTCCCTGCAGTTCCGGCTGATCCCGGGGCTACCAGAACTACTAGGAAACGGTGTGCGGCCCCACGAACGTTCTACGTGGCTTTCTACCGGTTGAACCCGCCACGGACCGAGCCTTCACCGCGAACTTTACGTTTATATGCGCCCGTACACGACGTTATCCCGATAGCAGGCCGGCCACACGTCACCGAATCGTGATCCTCGAGAGACCGAAGACGATGTTGTGTCCCCCATCAAAGCTAGGAGCACTGTCCGGTTCGTGAGCCGTGCTGCTTCCTGCACGGCCGACCGTAAAATATGAAATACCATTCCCTTGCCGGCTGTATTCTGCTTTTTTCTTTCGCGTGCTGCCCCGCCAAGGGAAGTCGAACAAACGCGACTCACCTCGCCGTTCAACGATATGACGTTCAGACACCGTGCTAGTTGCTCTCGAACGTGTTATGGTACCACGATGTCCCGGCAAAAAATCCAAATGTCCCAGACACGAGCATCGATAGACCGTTTTCGACCTCCCGCTCTGTTTCCTCTGGCACCGCTGATGACCGGATTAGGGAGATGCCACGAAGATATCGGACCCGTTCGTGATACCGCCATTAAAGGCTTCATCGTAGGGTTACTTTTGGTAATACTTATTTGCAGGACTGCCAGCGTGAGATTTCAATCATATTTATGTGCTTCGATGTATTAACACTAGAACCACCAAACATTGACTGGTTAGGTTCAAGTTTCATATTTTATATTACACTTTATTGTCGTGTTTTTGTCGAAATATGTTGTTGAGACAATAGTTGTATATGTTGGTTGATGTCTTAGTACTTATTTATTTTTCCAGCAGTGTGCATTTAACACTGGTAGTTCTAGTGTTAAAATAGAGCTAGTCAGTTTGGTGCAGTGTACAGGGTGTTTTGAGAATGGTAATTATTTTGGGATGCGTCAGTATGATTTGAATAAAAATGCTTATACATGTGTCCATGAGAGAACCGTTTGTAGCAACGTTTCCATTTATATTTTTGTCCTTGAAGATGGATCAAAAAGGAAGCTTACAAAGAGTATCCATACACTGTAGAATTTTTATCGACCGATAGTTTAATAATATCTTTACAGTCCTACTAACAAGATCTACAATTACGTTATGAGATTTATAAATAAAAAATTTGATTTTTATAAATTTGATTTTTGATTTGATTTTTGAGTAAATTTGATTTTTATCAATACAAAGTGATTATAGTTTTATAAGATGCATGCACAATTAACGTATGATATATAATAAAAGTTTTTATACAGTCGAATTATGTTAGACTTCAGTAATTATGAGTGCCATAATCAGCAATATAAAGGAGGACTTGAAAATATAAAAGGTTGAAACGTTGAAAAATAGCGGTAAAATCATTTAAAAGATTAATTACGAATATTAAAATATTTATGAATAATAAAGTTTGTATTGTATAAATTACGTGCTATTCATATGCATAACGCTGACTGAGAATCACTGTTCATTAGGAAGAGATAACACGAATGACGCAAAAGTAACAAAATTCGAATCCGCGTAATAAATTTTGTCTAAAATAGACTGGAAAAAATAGTAATTCAGTGGCAAGAATGTCAGTGAATTAACGGAGATTATGTAGCAAAACAATTCGCGGTTAGTTGACCCTCTTATCAGATCATTACATAAGTAATGTCATCACTTTCTTTTGATAAAGTAATCAAGTAGATACAATATTTAACTTAGACGATAACTGCTGATATTTATACGTAGTCTGCCGCTGAAGTCGCTTGAAATTCTTAGTTGGCAGTAGTAAGCGCAAAAATAAGTGCACCATATCCTGCGTGAACAATTTTGCGAATAACTTATTTCTAGTTATTTCGTACATTTTATTAATCGAAACAATGTTAACTGTGAAATAGTAAGAAACAGAATAAAATTAGATGATACATTTGTTGCCACAGTAGAAATGGCCGTGTATGGTACGACACTATTATAAGAATTATGGATGAAACATATTATCATCTATTTTCCCAATCTAAATTTTCCATTTCGTGGTACACACAGTATTCTATCAAAAATTCTCTTTAATCTCTATTTCTTCTAAATATCGTGTGCTGTTCACGCCGCCATGATAGGTAACCAAAATGGCCGCAAACGTATAACGAAAGAGTAATAGATGTATAAAAAACTTGTCTACAAATCACACTCAGATTCGACATTCTGAAAATTGTAAATAATTTAATACAATTTAATACCATTAACGCTTTTAAAAGAATGTCTAAAATTCCGATGAAGAATAGTTATTATGAACCATCTTTTGCAATACAAATTTTGAAAGTAATAATAACGTACAATCAGAAAGATATGTTACTGTCGAAAAACGTCGACTGAAAATTTGTTACGATGTAACAGTGACGTTAAAGCATATATCATGGTATCGTTAATAACGCATAACAGATCGACAAAGGGAAAAGTGTACAGTCGTTTAAACACCAATTGACACTTTCTACTTTATCCTTAAAAATAAATGCGAGTTCCGATACTTAAATGTCACTTGCCAATCAAGTGACGTTCATAAAACTTGGTCTGAAAGCCACGCGAGTATATCAGTTCGCGGTTTTATAATCACTGATTGCTATCTGCTGTATGTACACAGTGGTTTACATTAATATTCGGACAACACAGTATTTATTGCTCTATATACTCATTTACGATCGCGTTAAACAAGCAATTTGCAGCTCATTTCTTCTGTAATAAAAATTTGACCGACATAAAGATTAATTATCAGAAAGTGATCACTCAAATTTAAAAAATAAAAATTCTGTAAATATAATATCAGTTCTAGTTTTTAATCGCGTAATTTTATTTTGATACATAAGTGCAGTTCTAAAATACATAAAAATTCAGCATACGTTGAAAACTTGTTTTTTCTATAAAAGGAGTGCTCTCAATTATTGAGTTGCAGTGTTTAATTTATGTTGTAAAGAAAAAAATTTTACGGTCTCTTTCAAAATTTTGTGCATTTCATACGTGAAACAGTTATATTACATATTTTATTGTTTCGAGTGCAAATTTAAAAAATCATACTTGTAATAAGAACTATCTCCAAAATCTTACTAGCTGGAAATTGACTTGATTAAATAAATTATGCTGATTCAAAATTTGTTAGAACTCCAAAATTACATGTCAATAGTGACAAACTGGTCATCAATGAAAGTTCTAAAATCAGTTGTCCTGAAAAATAAATTCTCTTTTTTCAACTGATACTAAAAATCTACAATTGTCCGGAACGTTACGCATAAAATAACTTAAAGAAGAAAAAGTGCAGAGAACTCTTGATCTACCCATTCGATATTACTCTTTTATTTGAACAGAAGCGAAACAGAATTGTTTCGGTCATAAATAACGATTGGATATTAAAACCTGCATTGTTCTTTCCGTTCATGCGATTCATATGCACGTTCCACAATCATTTTAATCAAGCGATTCGAATCACTGTGCAGAGAATGTGATAAGAGGAATAAAATTCTGTATAGTTTAAGACAACGCCATACCTAGGAAATTGTTTGCCACTCTCGGAGCCATTTTACCTCGTTGCGGTATTCGCAGAATACCAGTTCGAAACCTTCACTTTCTGCGATCGTAGATAGAGGAACGTTTGAAAACGACACGTCACGAGAATACGAATTATTGTGTTCAGAGGCGGCTTTTCGACCGCGAATGCCACACAGCGTTTCAATTTTTTCTTCGACAGTTCCTATCGTATACGTTTCGGAAAACGATGCTTCTTCTCTGCATTTCACATTTTTAAATTCTATAAAATAACCTTGTGTACGCTCTGCAACAAAATTATAAGACAAAAATATGATAGAGATTTGTATTTCATTATTTTGCTGCTCTCTTGCTAATGTTAGTGATTAGTTAGTAATATTCTGTACAGTTCTATGTAGCTTCGTATAATTATCGGAAGCTGTTCGAAAAATCTCAATAAGAAATGAAAAAGAGCTCATGTAAATACAACATAAACGTCAATAATTTATTAGATAAAGTATTGCGTCCTATGATACGTACTCTTTGGCATTCATGAGTTTATTTATTCACGCACATGTCTGCGCAAGCGTAGCCTGAATATGATCTACGCATGCGCTGATCGCGTATGCGCACAGCGGTCTGCGCATGCGTACTCCGACCTGCGCGTATGCAACCTTAATATAAGTTCCGACTAGGTATCTCCACTTGAACAAATACAAAATCTAATCGAACAAGTAAAAAGTATTTTAATTCTAAATTAAATTTATATCTTATAATCGAGTATCTAACCAAGTCTTGTCAAATGAATTATTAACTATTTTATACAATATTTGTAGTACTATTCACATCTACACAATAGATACATATTATTCTCAATGAGAAGTGTAGATTTAATTTGAATTTTGGAACGTGTCCTCAGTCAAGCTTGTCTGTTATTCATGGAATTCCAGCTATCGAAGTTACGTCTGCACACAATGATTCGCTTTGTACAACTTCTTAGCAAGCAATTGGAATAAAATCTTGGCCGATACTTGCTTGACAATGTAAACGGCGAGTACTTGCAATTCCATGCGACGTACATCGTGGTTCACATGGATTTTAATGATTCTCATTTGTAAACGAAGACATCTCCCATGGAAATCGGCAGCTGTCTACGCGTGCGCGCTCGATCGTGCCCGTCATTCCGTCGATGACAACCAGCGATTTAGATGTCATTCGTGGAGGCACACGCATGCACGTGCTTGTTTTTCAAAACCAAGTTGCAACACTGCTGGAAATATTAGCATTCGCTTCGCCGATCGCAACAAATGTATCTAATCTTCGTTCGGTTCGTAGCAATTATTGTTACGCTTGAGAGTAAAGCCATTACGTACATTTGTTTGTACCTTGAATTTTCAAACATGTCATTTGCGACTGAATGTTGCAACCGGTCAATATGTTCCTGGAATTCTCTGCTATTTTTCAAATACACTTTGTAGGTTCACAATTGTAAAAGTAGCAAGACATTCTTGATCGTGTAAACGCACTGATATTAATATACATATGGACCACTGAAGGGCCCCGGATATTTGGAAATTTAAGAATTCAGAAATTTGGAAATGGGAAAATTGAAAAATTGAAAAATTCAAGAATTGAAGAATTGAAAAATTGAAAAATTCAAGAATTGAAGAATTGAAAAATTGAAAAATTGAAGAATTGAAGAATTGAAGAATTGAAGAATTGAAGAATTGAAAAATTGAAACATTGAAAAATTGAAAAATTGAAGAATTGAAAAATTGAAAAAAATGAGAAATCGAAAAATTGAAAAATCGAAAAATCGAATAATCGAAAAATTGAAAAATTGAAAAATTGAAGAATTGATGATTTGAAGATTTGGTAATAAATATCACCTTGTAAATGAAAAAATTTGGAGATCTGAAAATATGGATGTCTAAAGATTCAGAAATTCACAAATTAGGAGATTTGAAAATATAGAAATTCGGAAGTTTGAAAGAAATTTCAAAGTCCACAAATCCGACAATTTTGAAATTTGAAAATTAGGAAATTTAACAATTAAAAAATCACAATTTAGAAACTTGTTGACATAATTTAGAAACATGAAAATTTCAAGTTTTGAAAATGTGATTTTATCATTTGAGTATCTGGAAATGCAGTACTGCACCTCTATCCGCCTTAACCACAGCATAACGATATCGATGCATCTAATTACGGTTCCGATATCGATATCGATCGATAAGGAGATCGGCAGTCACACCTCTAGTACGATCGTGTCTAAATCGATCTCAAAACGGCGTGTCGTGTTTGCGGCATCCTTGTTCGTTTGAGTTGGAATATATAACATGTCTCCACGAGTCTGTTCTAATACCGTCCCTCACATGTATGTGTGAACAGACTCACATACATATGTGAGCAGAGTCGCATATATACACACTGTCACGGTTTATTTCGTTTTCGTGAACGGTCTAGCGATCGCGGATAGCGCCGCTATGGCTCCAGAATGGAGATCGCAGCCCTGTCCTTTCCTAGCTGCACGGACGCGTCCGTCATTCCTCCGATAACGAGCAGCGACTTAAAGTCTTTACGGTGTCATACGATGTCATCATACGGGCACGGCGACGGGACGTGAGCCAAGATAGCGAAGGCGCTATTTAATTAACGATAATAGCTTGGCTTAACAAGAACTCCGCAGCATTTTCTTTTCATTGTCTTTCCGTGATGCGACACGGACACGATTATACCTCTTCGTTCCACGCTCTCGTTGCACACAAATGTATCGTCGCCAATGCAATTCAGAAACGGGTCTCTAGTTTCCCTTGTTAAATACTTTCCTCCGAGGTGCGTAGTTTCATTTTCATATAACAGCTTGCGTTGCATATACCTTCATATTTTCAATGATCCGAGCTTTTGGTAAGAAATGGTCAGTGTTATATTAATTCGCAGTGTCCCTGGCCATAACCACTATAAATTTTCAGCATTTTTCACGTTCTTAAAATTAAAAGGTCTGTACAAATGATATGATTTATTAGCTAAACGTGATACACTACTGTACATAATATTATTAACACATGTTAGTATCTTGTATTTCCACCCTTTGCTTCGGTAGCTCGTATCCGGCTCATACATTAATCATATGCTTTAGATGATATTTTTCCCAAATATCTGTAATTCTTTTCAAAATCCAAATGTCCAAATATGCAAGTGTCCAAATATCCAAATGTCCAAGTATCCACGTATCCAAATGTCCAGATATTTAACCATCTAAAGTTCTCAATATGGAAATATGTGAATACCTAAAAATATACATATGCAAATACTTAAAGAATTTTTAAATTTCTAAATCTCCATATACCTGCATACTTTACTATCTAAATGTCCCACTATGCGAATATCTAAAAACCTAAATATGTAAGTACCTACATGCCTAAATACCTAAATACCTAAATAACTAAATTGGTATCTCCCAAAATTCCAAAATTCCCGTCTCCTAAAATCGCAAACCCAAACTTCCAAACCTCCAATTCCAAATATGTAAGTACCTACATGCCTAAATACCTAAATACCTAAATAACCAAATTCACATCTCCCAAAATTCCAAAATTCCCGTCTCCCAAAATCGCAAACCCAAACTTCCAACTCCAATTCCAAATATGTAAGTACCTACATACCTAAATACCTAAATACCTAAATACCAAATTCGTATCTCTCCAAATTCGTATCTCTCAAAATTCCAAAATTCCCGTCTCCTAAAATCGCAAACCCAAACTGCCAAACCGCCAATGCCAAATATGTAAGTACCTACATGCCTAAATACCTAAATACCTAAATACCTAAATAACGAAATTCGTAACTCCCAAAATTCCAAAATTCCCGTCTCCCAAAATCGCAAACCCCAACTTCCAAACCTCCAATTCCAAATATGTAAGTACCTACATGCCTAAATACCTAAATACCTAAATAACCAAATTCGTATCTCCCAAAATTCCAAAATTCCCGTCTCCCAAAATCGCAAACCCAAACTTCCAAACCTCCAATGCCAAATATGTAAGTACCTACATGCCTAAATACCTAAATACCTAAATAACCAAATTCGTATCTCCCAAAATTCCCGTCTCCCAAAATCGCAAACCCAAACTTCCAAACCTCCAATTCCAAATACGTAAGTACCTACATGCCTAAATACCTAAATACCTAAATAACCAAATTCGCATCTCCCAAAATTCCAAAATTCCCGTCTCCCAAAATCGCAAACCCCAACTTCCAAACCTCCAATTCCAAATATGTAAGTACCTACATACAAAAATACCTAAATACCTAAATAACCAAATTCGTATCTCCCAAAATTCCCGTCTCCCAAAATCGCAAACCCAAACCTCCAAACCTCCAATTCCAAATATGTAAGTACCTACATGCCTAAATACCTAAATACCTAAATAACCAAATTCGTATCTCCCAAAATTCCAAAATTCCCGTCTCCTAAAATCGCAAACCCAAACTTCCAAACCTCCAATGCCAAATATGTAAGTACCTACATGCCTAAATACCTAAATACCGAAATAACCAAATCCGTATCTCCCAAAATTCCCGTCTCCCAAAATCGCAAACCGAAACTTCCAAACCTCCAATTCCAAATGGGTAATACTTGAAAATTGATTTCACAAATGAGGTGTATCCTCCATCGAAATGTAAGGACGTAGCCGCAGAAACACGTAACGCATAAACAAGGCGAACGCGGTTACGTAAAGAGGAAGCGAGGAAGAAGCTTGATCAACCCTATCCGAGCTCGATTTTCGACGTGGAGCTTCCAGGCGAAGGGCGTCACGGTTCTCGGGAACGAAGGAGCAACGTCGAAGGTGGGAACCTTCGAGGAATCTCTAATAAACACCACCATTGTATGCTAATCCATAAATATGCCCTGACTACGGTGCAAGCTCGCGTACAAACCAGCTGCGGCGTACGTGCGTGCGTACGCGCGTTCTCTCTCGGCCAATCCGCTTCCCCATGCATACCAACAGCAGGTATCTCCTCGCTGTACATAATAATATGATCTTGACGACGACGTTGTCTACGATCCAACATTTTTACGCGAACAATGTTCTTTTTTTTTTCTCCGCCGCCGCTGAAGAAGTTATCCATCTGCCAGAGCTGGTCGAGCCTCTGCCAGCTAACAGACTTACTGCAAGCGTGTGAAGCATTGTTTCATGAAGATTTAGCGATACGTCGAGATCAGCAATATTTGAACCTTGGCATTTCATGATGTGTATTTCGCTCGCTTGTAGATAGACAAGCTATGGGACGTTGAAAATGAAATGGCAGGTTCGTAGAAATTGGTGAGGTGCTCGAGAAAACGTTTGGATGATTGTACTATGACAGGGGTCGGCAACCTTTCTGGAGTTAAGAGCCATTTTATCCCCGATGTGATAAATTGTTTTTTTAAAGAGCCAAATATAAGTACATACATCGGTATGTATTAGAAAAAATAATATATCTGCTGTGAAACATGTATTGATTGCGAAATCAAAACATTCTATTTTGCGTAGTAACAGAACTATAAGTCAACGTATTAAAGAAAACGGAAACACTTTTTGGTTTTGAGTGTGGCGTCGGTGAGTGTGGAGAGCAAGGTTAGCTAAAGCTGGGTTTACATGCATGCGATCTGCCGCGCATTTTGATGTGTGCGCAGGATTATTATATTTGTTTGGCAATTGCAATATTGCAGTTAATTTTTCAATATGTACTATTAAACTACTCAAGAGCCACAAGTGTAATTCTACTGAGCAGGTTGCCAACCCCTGTACTATGAAGTAGTTATGCTATTATACATTAACTAGGGAGAGAACGGAGTATCTCTCGAAATATGGAATGTGCAAACGTACAGTGTGAGATACCTGATGCAGGGTTTGAAATATATATTATACTTCATATTCTAATTTTTTAAATATGTATAAATTAGGATGTCTTCAAATTTTTAGGTCCCAACATTTGACCTAGGATATTTATAGATTCTAAAAATTTTAAGTTCATAGATTGAAATACCTACATTCCAAAATTCTCAAATTTATGAAAAATGAAATGTTCACGTTACTTAATTCAAGTTATTACAATATTTAAATTTCTGAATTTGTAAAATGTGAAATTTTCTAGTACTTAAATTTTTTAACCACAGATCTCAAAATCCATAGATCCTCAAATCTATGAATCAGCAAATCCCAAGTCTGACAAATCCATAGATTTTCAAATCTCTAGATTTCCAAATCCCTGGAACTGTGAATATTTCCAAAGCTAGATTTTGTTACAGTATCGCAATCTCCAATTAGACGTCGTAAATTAACATAATCGTTATTCTTTTGTTTATACTTCGTGAACGACCGCGTAGAAGCGCACATCGCTTCATTGCGAATGAAGATGCTGCAGTAACGAGACATACGTATTGTACCATTAAATAAAACATATATTTAATAAAAATTTGCGCCTGCTAACAGATTCAAATCCTCAAATCTACAAATCCATAAATCACCAAATCTCCGAATCCTCAAATCCCCACATCCTTAGATTCCCAAATTCCTGGAATTCTGAACATCTCGAAAGCCTTAAATTCAAATCCTGAAACTTCCAAATCCACAAATCCCCAAATACTCAAATCCTAAAATCCTCGAATCTCCAAATACCTAGATTTCCAAACCTCTCCAAATGTGAATATCTCCAAAGCCTTAGATTCAAATTTTAATCCCAAATTCCCAAATCCCTAAATTCTCAAATCTCCAAATCCTCAAATCCTCAAACTTCCAAATCCACAAATCCCCAAATACTCAAATCCTAAAATCCTCGAATCTCCAAATACCTAGATTTCCAAACCTCTCGAACTGTGAATATCTCCAAAGCCTTAGATTCAAATCCTAATCCCGAATTCCCAAATCCCTAAATTCTCAAATCTCCAAATCCTCAAATCCTCAAATCCCAAAATCCCTAGATTCCCAAACGTCTCGAACTGTGAATATCTCCAAATCCTTAGATTCAAATCCCCGAATCTCGAAATCTCCAAATCACCAAATCACCAAATTCCCAAATCTCCAAATCTCCAAATCTCCAAATCCCCAAATTCTCAAACCTTGAAATTCCCAAATCTCCAAATCCTGAAATTGCCAAATCCCACAAATTCTTAAATTCTCAAATTTCCAAATTCCCAAATCCACAAATCTCCAAATCTCCAAATCCCCAAACGCTGAAATTGTCAAATCTCCAAATTCTGAAATTCCCAAATCCCTAAATTTCCAAATTTCCAAATTTCCAAATTTCCAAATTTCCAAATTTCCAAATCTCCAAATCTCCAAATCTCTAAATCCCCAAATTCTCAAACCTTGAAATTCCCAAATCCCCAAATCCTGAAATTGCCAAATCCCACAAATTCTTAAATTCTCAAATTTCCAAATTCCCAAATCCACAAATCTCCAAATCTCCAAATCTCCAAATCCCCAAACGCTGAAATTGTCAAATCTCCAAATTCTGAAATTCCCAAATCCCTAAATTTCCAAATTTCCAAATTTCCAAATCTCTAAATCCCCAAATCCCCAAATTCTTAATCTTTGAAATTCCCGAATCCCCAAATCCTGAAATTGCCAAATCTAACAAATTCTTAAATTCTCAAATTTCCAAATTCCCAAATCCCCAAATCCCCAAACCCTGAAATTGCCAAATCTCCAAATTCTGAAATTCCCAAATTACTAAATTCTTAAATTCTCAAATCCCCAAATCCTCAATTTCCCAAATTCTCAAATCCTCAAACCCACTAATTTCCACATATTCAAGGTATCAAATTTCCCAATATTCAAATTTCCAAATTCTCAAGTTTCCAAGTCCCTAAATCCCTAAATCCCTAAATTTCCGACTTCTCAAACTTCCCCGTACCCTAACCTCCAAATCTCCAGGATCTCACAATTCCCCAATATAACGAAACCAGAAGCACCAAAGTGAGAGAAATGTATGAACGTCCGTAACATATGCACATATGTTAATCGCACGAATTTTAAACCATACCAACAGCAAGGTGTAAAAGTATCTCAATAATACGAAGTTTTGCATAAAATTACAACACCGTCCAAAGGTAGAAAAATGTCAGGTGAATAAATTGTTTGTGATCGGATAACAAGTATGTATATACTGACAGGAAACGTACAAAGCAACACGACGGTTCGACAATCGATCGACCAATAAATTAGCAAGAAACCGTTTCACAAGGCATCGAAACCGCGAACGCAGTAGTATTTCCAGGCGTAATTTACATTCCAGCCCGCGGACACGTACGATCCGATCGATTTGCATAATTTAATCAAGTGCGAATGTGGCTCGATGTTTGACTGACCCAGTATACACCTGTTTACGTAAGTTTCCGTAACAATTCAGTTACGGTGGTATTAAGTTCTCGTCACAGTTTCAACTCGTACATGTTCGCAAAATAATTATTTCACCGTGAAACTTGGACAAACTATTCGCCAACTGAAACTGCCTCATTGGGAAAAAATTAGTTTTGATGTTTATCAAGAATAAAATTTATTGTCATTTTCAATCCAGAGTAAAATGTTAAATATTTGATCCTACGTATATTTTCTTCTTTAAAAGTACTGTGAAAAAACTTCTGCTATAAGTTTATTGATAAATGAATAATCGACCTGCAATAATTTTCAGTGACATTTTTGAATCACATATATGTTTAAAAAATTCCAGGCTAAATATAAATTTTAATCCTATACCAACTATGAAACTTTAAAATGAACGTCTAAATTTTGTAAACCGATGCTCTTACATTTATAATAATCGTTCAGCCTTATTTGCTCTCAGATTATTCCAAAATTTCTAGGTTCATGTATTACAACCAGTTATACTGAAACTTTCCTCTTGACTCTTGAAAAAGATGTTACGAGTTTAAACTTAGACAAGATTTATATCGTTTCTGACTCGACTACGCCCACAAGATTTCGTGTAATCGATGTTTAAGAGGACTAAGCCGATCATGGGAACGATCACCCTTTCGCATTCACAATCATCGACATGTTTGTCGCCTACGCTCTTCCTTCTTAATTTTACACATTCGAAGTCATTATACGAGATTTATGGAAATGTGTCTGATAGAGACGTGTACTATGTTAGCTTCGATTAAATATATCCTCGATTTTTATTGCTGGTAAACTTGACGATGTGATAGGAAAATATTTCTCAACAGAAATGAAAATTAATTTGGTACTTCGTCAAACGATGACTAGTTAACAACGGTATTTTCAATTAGGCAACTGTTATCGAGTTAAGGAGATATATGTTCAAAGATAAAAGTAGATTGTATATGATGAATGTATACAATGACGGTATACAATGAATGTAAGTATTACGACATTTGATTTAAACATACTATTCATTAGAGTACAATGTACAATAATAAACTACGAACGTTTCTGTCTTATTTTTCAGAGATGCGTGATACAGTTTTGGGAAATTATTATTTTTGTAGTGTTCTATAGTTGTAGCAAGTTTGAACGAAATCAGTGTTTCAAGGATTGTGTAGCTCTCTTGTCAGATATTAAAGACAAATAAAAAGATCGAAATGTACAAATTTTTATATATGAACTTAAGGCTTAAAGAATGCATCAACTGAAATGTAATTTGTGACAAATAATTTGAGGTAGCGTGTGGAACTATTGAGTTAATATTATAATAAAAAGATAATTTGATAGGTAAAGAAAATTGAAGTTAGAAAATTAGCAACTTGAATGTCGATGTGGATGTAGTTCATAATAAACTTGATATAGTCAGACAAATTATTAATTAAGAAAGATTGAAGATTTAATTAAAATTTGAAAACTTAAATACCAACGTAACTGTAGTTCACGAGAAATTTAAGATAGTGATTTTTACTGTTAAGTTTTAGAAGTAACAAATAATTTGAGGTAGCGTGTGGAACTATTGAGTTAATATTATAATAAAAAGATAATTTTATAGGTAAAGAAAATTGAAGTTTTAGAAAATTGGCAACTTGAATGTAGATGCGGATGTAGCTCATAAAAAACTTGATATAGTGAGGCAAATTATTAATTAAGGAAGATTGAAGATTTAATTAAAATTTGAAAACTTAAATACCAACGTAACTGTAGTTCACGAGAAATTTAAGATAGTGATTTTTACTGTTAAGTTTTAGAAGTAACAAATAATTTGAGGTAGCGTGTGGAACTATTGAGTTAATATTATAATAAAAAGATAATTTTATAGGTAAAGAAAATTGAAGTTAGAAAATTAGCAACTTGAATGTAGATGCGGATGTAGTTCACAATAAACTTGATATAGTGAGGCAAATTATTAATTAAGGAAGATTGAAGATTTAATTAAAATTTGAAAACTTAAATACCAACGTAACTGTAGTTCACGAGAAATTTAAGATAGTGATTTTTACTGTTAAGTTTTAGAAATACCACAGATAACACAACCTATGGACGTATAATGTGGACTTAATCTAAGATGTTGAAAAATAACTGAACAGACAACTAAATATAAAATCGTATTAATTTCCCATCTTGATAAAAATCAACATTTCAAAGCAAAACAGTAAACTAGTAAGCATAAGACCGTGCAAAAATTCTCTATAATAATGACGAGTAAATCTGGAGCGTATAATTCCGTCGCCAAAGATTTTCACCGAACTTCGTCCTGTAAAACGAATAGACGAGGTACGTCAGTGCGTCTCGTGCATATTCGCGGTAGATTTAGTTACAAACGCGATTTAAACCTGGCGACCTGGGCGCAGCGCACGAACGGCATTCGTTGCTGTCGTCGAGGCTGTTTGCACCTTCAGGAAATCACGATGTGGAGCGGTTGCGAAAAACGACGACGGCCGCGTCGGCGTAATGGCTGGCTCGGGCCAATGTCTATTGCAGCCGCAGCGGCGGCAACAACAACAACTGCAGCAACAACGAGCCAGGCGAAAGGAAATCCAAAGGAAAGGGTAGCCGGACTGCGCGCGCCAGCCTATTTACTCTCGTCGCGCACAAAGAGCCGCACATAATGCGCGATTTATGTGCCACGTGTTGCTATGCTTCCACGTCCATTGTGCGTTTGTACTTTATCGACCAACGTTTCGGTGTTCGGTACTTCGAGAAAGAGGAAACGGAAAGGGGAGAAAGGTGAGCAGAAGACTGGGGAAGAAGGCGGGAAAAAACTATGGAAGTTCTAATGATTTCACTTCAAAGTCCTTTACTTAACTTCTTAAACTATATTTTCTGACAGAGGTTATTACTGCAATATGAAGACAAACGAAGAAAGTTGAAATGTTAGGTTTGGTTATGGAACGTACTGATTTTTGGATACACCGATCACCGAACTGATACTCTTAGAATGCATCACTATACTTTAATCTTCCTAATGATTCTGATATAGCAAAAATACTTTCACATCCTTCATAACTTAACCTCTTAAACTATAATTTTGATGACAAAGGTAATTATTACTATAATATGAAGAATAACAAAGAAAAATGAAATGTTAGGTTCTGCTATGAAACGTGCTGATTTGTTATGGATTCGCATTTGGCCGCTCAAATGCGTTGCTTTTTGATGATCGAGAAGTGAAGAATCAGATCAGTGGCTGATGGTCACCGAACCGATAGAACGCATCAAGAGTCACTACACTTTAATCTTTCTAATGAATGATGTAGCAAAAATACTTCTACACCCTTCATAACTTAACCTCTTAAACTATAATTTTGATGACAAGGGTAATTATTACTATAATATGAAGAATAACAAAGAAAAATGAAATGTTAGGTTCTGCTATGAAACGTGCTGATTTGTTATGGATTCGCATTTGGCCGCTCAAATGCGTTGCTTTTTGATGATCGAGAAGTGAAGTATCAGATGAGTAGCTGATGGTCACCGAACCGATAGAACGCATCAAGAGTCACTACACTTTAATCTTTCTAATGAATGATGTAGCAGAAATACTTCTACACCCTTCATAACTTAACCTCTTAAACTATAATTTTGATGACAAGGGTAATTATTACTATAATATGAAGAATAACAAAGAAAAATGAAATGTTAGGTTCTGCTATGAAACGTGCTGATTTGTTATGGATTCGCATTTGGCCGCTCAAATGCGTTGCTTTTTGATGATCGAGAAGTGAAGAATCAGATCAGTGGCTGATGGTCGCCGAACCGATAGGACGCATCAAGAGTCACTACACTTTAATCTTTCTAATGAATGATGTAGCAGAAATACTTCTACACCCTCCATAACTTAACCTCTTAAACTATAATTTTTATGGCAAGGGTAGTTATTACTGCAATATGGAGACAAAGAAAGAAAATTGAAGTACAAGGTTTAGCTATGAAACTGGTTTGTTATGGACACGCGTTTAGCTGCTCAAACGTTGATTGATCATTAAGGAATGTGGTGGCTGACGATAACCGAACCGTTAGAAGACATTAACAGTTACGATTTTTTGGGCTTTCGAATGATTTTGATAGAAGAGTATACTAAGTCCTTTATCACTTAGCGAGAAATACTATAGGAGTGAGGGATGAAGTATATTGCGGTTGAAAGAGAAGGTTAAATAAACGATACAATCTGTGAGGCAATCAAAGGAAAAGAAGTAAGAATAGCAAGGAACAAAGAAAAACAGAAATATATCTAAGATATCTAAAAACTGGAGAAGATGAGACAGTGAAGGTGCAGTAAAGGGAAAAATAAATTATACATACAGAAAAGAAAGCAGAACCATAAGTTTACATGAATCCAACTCGTCACCACTGCCTCGCATGCCTTCATTCAACTCTCCAATACTTTTTACAACTATCCTGAGCCATAAGTTAACGTAACCTAGCCATAAGAAGCTAAAGAACCGAGTTTTTATACAAAGTAGTAAAAGGCAGTAAATAAACAATGAAACAGGAGGAGCCATAAAGGCGTAAGAGAATAGAAGAGATTAGAAGAAAGAACGATCAAGGATCGAGTAAAATCGCGCGTTCGTTAGCCGTTCACGGTGAAACTTCTCGATAACGATTGTTCTGTTCCTAAGGACAGACAAACAATGGTGGTGATTTCGTTCGCCGTTGTAAGTTATTGTTCAACAGGGCTGAACGAACGCGTGCCAATGATGCAACACGTCTTAATGGCGTTACAGCGATGCGTTACGTCTTTATTGCAAGAAGAGGTACGTTCCGTTCGGCTGAGCAGAGTTAGGCAGTGGTGAATGGTTATTTAATCGGGCATCGGTTAAATAAGTTTCGGTATTGTTTACCGTGGATATTTGATATTCCATCAATTCCACTGTGGATTTATTCAATTATGGTAATGCAAAATTAACACGATTGCTATTACTGTATAAAGTGTTATTGGTTCTCGATTTTACAAAAATATTTGTTATTTTAATTTATAGAAGGTGTTTCCGATCTGACGGTACAAGGGTAAACCTATGTAAAAAAATTGGACTATATAGAATAATTTTTGTTCATATGCGGGTTCATTTTTGAGGGAATAAAATTTAATAAATCGTAGACAGATACATTAAATTATAATAATATGCTACACATGCCAGCATATAATATACAATCACTTTGAAATTAAAAAATAAATAAATGGCAAAACATATTACCATACACATTAACAGTAACAAATAACTTAAAAGAAAACTTCTAAAACTTCAAAACAGTCATTTGACCACGTTGATAATTTTAGTATTAAGTATAATTAATCACATCAAGCTAAATTATAATATTCATTTATATATCAAACAAAATATTTAACGTTCTACCAGTATAAACATCTACAATACTTTCATATACGTCTTGTATTCACAGTAGATACGACAAGGTACTGTGCATTACTAAAATTTCTTTCGAGATTTCGTTAACACTAGATTTACGGAACCCGTCAAAATGACGGACCATAGATCTCTTATTTTAAATGACAAAATTTATTAAGAAATTTTTGTAAAAATGTATGTCACCTTTCGTCAAGCTAAAGAATCAATATCGTATGTAGGTCACATATCATCCCCAATTTATTTGCTTTTCTACTTTAGTTCAAATTTAAATATAAGTGACCATCAAACGTCCGTAAACCTAGTGTTAAATAGGACCACATATGAAAAGCTAGTGTCGCTGCGCACGAGGAGATGCGCAATGACACACGTGCAAGAAGCAGGCGCAGCGTAAGTTGGTTTTGCGCGCGCGTCGCAGATACGCCGGTGCTAATTGCAATTTATGTCTCACTGCAGTTGTCGGCGGTGTGCCACGACAAAGGACGTCGAGCCGCAGGCGGCCGTTTCTGCGTTAAAGCGTTTCGAAAGACAACTTGTGCCACCGTGGCTCACAACAGAAACGCCGACTCGCCTGTGCTCTCAAATGTCGCCGTGTTGTCGCTGTCGTCGTTGCTTCCTGCCAAACGATTTCATGCATCTCTCTGCCCAGACATTTAATAATCTCATGATTTCGTACTTTTCAAGTTTGCTCGAGCTTCGGTCACGAATTATTTATTCCTGGAAAAAGAATCATGGTCAGAGACTCATCACCGAGTTCTTTGAGTCAAATTATTTTTCTGAAATAAAAATAGAATCTATGTAACGTAGGTGATGAACCTATACATCCTCGTATGAAATTTACAAACAATAAAATTTAGATACATCACTTATTTAGTATGTCATATGACTGTTAGGATAAATGTAATTTGATGTAGAAGAACCTTATTAACCCCTTCCCGTGCTTTCAGTCGTGACGCACTTACAGCTCAAATGTGACAAACCTTACTCAAATTTTGAATACTCTTCAACTTGAAATTTTGATCCAACTATAAGTTGCATTATCAAGGATCCCCGAATATAAAATACAACATTTTAATTTTCTTTGTTCGTTTTAATTTTATAGCCCTGAATAGTTAGTCTTGACTGACGCATCTGAAAGGGTTAAGCGACACCTACAATTTAATGTACCGTTGTTCTTGTTCATTAGTCCTTCGAACAAAGTCTAAGTATACACGCTAGATAAAGTTTAAATCCTGAAAGCTTGTATGAATTAATAACAAGGATGAGAGGGTTGAGTCTGTGTATCGGAGAGGTGTAAAATCATGATTTCCGCTCTGATCGAAACCCGAAGGCCTGTTGTATGCCAACCTAAACTAATATAGATATCCTACCCAACTATCCAATATCTCCGATGACCTCATCCTTAACTGCGATTCACACTGTCAACAATCAGCCCTACATCATCCTCAACCTTGTCCTATGCGTCATTTTTGAACCCCGTCCTTACAAATTCCAACTCCCTCCACCACTCTTCAATATATATACACTACCGCTCAAAAGTATCCGGACACTTGCTTTTGTTCAATAAAACATAGTTTAACTTTGTACGAAAGGTATTTAGGGCTATTATATCAATTGTAATTATTATTATTATCTTTCTTGAGGTAGCATAACATAATAGAATTAATTTTTAAGTACAAATTATACAATGAGTGTGCGTAAGTCAAATTCCTGCCCAAAAATACGGAATCTAATGGAACGGTTTCGATGCTTAAAAGAGTCTTAATTTCTTTTTGCTTCATTTCTATGGTACAGAACGAATTCAGAGAGTTCTTCGATATGTAACAAGTGTCTGTAAACTGTTGATGAGATGTTTATGTTTTCTCAATGGAGATACGAATGGAGGTAACGCTATGCACTCGACAGCTTCGGTTTAGTTTGTCTGTAGCTTCTTTTCCATCGAGACATGAGTTCCAAACGAGAATTATCAATAGAAAAACGTTCCAGTATTCTGATTCTTGCAGAAGAAGGATATGCAGTTAGGGAAATTGAAAAAATTCCGAAATCAACAGTGCATGACACTATTAAAAAGTATGCAACTAGCAGTGGTTGCTTATATAAAAAGAACAGGACGACCAGTGAAAACAACTAAATCCGAAGACCGATGTATTGAAACACAGCAAACGTAACAGACATCTTAGAGCACCACACAGAAACAATCAGAAAATTTGTAGAAAGATTGCTGAGATTAGTGCAAGCGGTAATATCTAACCGCGGTGGATACATTGATGAATCTCGTATTTAATTGTAGTGTAATGTTGGTAAGTTCCACATACATAATTTCTAATTTCAAACGTTAAATATTTCATAAGCAACAAATAACAATCGATTGTAGTCACTGTTGTAGATACTTAAATAACTTTTATGCAGCGCGAATACATATTTCGCAGGTGTCCGGATACTTTTGAGCGGTAGTGTATATATTCCTTCATTTTTCTAAAACGAGAATATTATTTGTCAGTCAGTCAGTCAAAGCGAACTCTTGTACGTCTGCACGACAAGATATCAGTCAGTCTTACTGTACGCATTAATAAAGACTAGCCTAAATTCCGCTTGGAATCGAAGATTATTTAATATAATAACCCTGATCCCTACGGAATACAACAGGCCATACTCCGTTATACATAACGTTGTCCGCGATTTTCCACGAATCCGCGGTTAAGCAGAAGCATCGTCCATGCGAGAACAGGAACGAGGGTAACGAGAGGAGCGGGCATCGTGTGAAGTCGCTGAAGAGGAGTCCAAAGAAAGCGGCTTCCTCGGAAGCGGCCAGCAAGAAGGAACCGTACGGTATTCCAAGACGAGAGATCCCGAAGAAAAGGGAAGAGCCATCGGGCCAGGCAGCCGTCTCGAATGCCCGTTTTGGTCAGCGTGGCTTCATTCGCATGCAACTTCGTCCGCGGCTCTTACTTGGAAGTACGTGTGACCACGTCGCAACCGGTACCAGTAGCCGGACCAGCCGCAGCAGCCGATCTTTGCTTCTTTATTCATTTCTTACGACGACGACGGGCTTCATTCAACGCTTTCGAGCCGAATCGCGCGTGCCCGCTCGCGATTCGAGAGAAACCGTACCGCAAACCGTGCACGAGTCCGACGTTTTTGATGCGCTACCTCCGAGGGACTTGTTTTTGGTACCACTCGCATTATTGCCTCTCGATGACTTTATAACGACTGGATCGGAAGTTCGTGGGCAACCGTGATTGGAAAATTGCAGCGAGGTTTATTAAAGACAGGTCATGGCGTGTCTGTAGTATGATATGGATCAAACACAAAATACAGTCTGTATAATATTTTTGTACTTGTAACTTTACATCTGGCGTGGAAGGACGTTTAACACTAGGTTTACGGACGTTTGATGGTCACATTTTAATTTGAACTAAAGTAGAAAAATGAATAAATTGGGGATGATGTGTGAACTAGGACATTGATTCTTTAGCTGGACGAAAGTTGACATACACTTTTACAAAAATTTCTTAATAAGTTTTGTCATTTGAAGAGATCCGTCATTTTGATGGGATCTGTAAATCTAGTGTTACACGTTTTGAGATCCGCATTCACAATTGTTGGACAGCAGAGTCCATGTACTCTTCATTTCCTAGAATTCTTGGGATTAAAAGTGGACGAGTTTTGGATCTTTTCTATTTTTAGAAGACCAGTTTTATAAGTGAGTGAAATTTTAGAAATACAACTCTTTGCGATGGTTGGAACCTTAAACAACAATAAGAACTTACACGTTCTTAACACGTTGACATTAAATATGTTTAAATATATTATGTGATAATAATAACTTAAACAAAGAATATTGCTGATCATATAGATTCCTCTAGAGGGTAATTTATCTACATTTATGAGCTGGTTGAATATTTTAAAAATTATTCTATCGATATCTCCGATGCGAAAACCTTTGTACACCGTCACAGTGAAAACTGATGTTTCTGGTCAGACACACTATAATACAGATTATTATCTAGGGTGATTACCGTTTTAATTTTATTTTTCAATCTTTTGCATATCTTCAATTATTTTCGCTTTTTCTAGAAATAATTTAACTGAATAGGCCGATCACATATGACCATGGCAGTTACGTGTTAACGTAAAATAATGAATACGGTGCTTAAAATGAAAAGAACAATTCGAACGTACGAAAGAATACGAGTAGAGGATTAAAAACAGAAGAATACTTTTTTTAATAAGTCATATCTTAAACTGCACGGCTGGAAGCTTATTTAAGAAACGGTCTTTCCTATTCAGGTCTGGAAACAAAAGAATTTTCCAACGCTGAGAACTTCAAGTAAGATTACTAGGTTCTTTCAACAGGAATGTACAAACGTTAAATTGTAAATAACGAATAAAAATGTTTCAAAGATCTTGTTTCACATAATAATTGCATTTAAGTTATTCACTGTATATTCTATTCTCTTAAAACAAGTACAAATACTAATATATTATCCGTTTCTTTATTATCATGTATTTCATTAGCTTTATATATAATTAGTCTTATTACCACGTAATTAGTTCGGTATATAATTAGTTTCTTATTACCGTGTATTTAAGTAGTTCTATATATAATCAGTTCCTTTATTACGATATAATTAGTTCTATATATAATTAATTTCCTATTACCATACACTTAATTACTCCTATACATGATTTATTTTTTATGAAACAAATTTTTCAATATGATCAATTCTTCTTTACCATGTACTTAATTAGTTCTATATATAATCACTTTTTTTATTAACACATAATTGATCAGTTCAATATATAATCAGTTCTTTTTTCACCAGATACTAGATCAGCTCAATATATAATCAGTTCTTTTATTGCCGCATATTTAATCAGTTCTAGATATGATCACTTCTTATTACCATATATTTCAAGTAAATACAAGGTTGCATTTCAAGTCATTAGCAAATGGCCAGAGTCTCTTATATCTAACAGATAAGTAGTCATTTCCCTACATTCTTAATGCATTAAGAACTACATTAGACGTGTTTATCAGCGATAGTAATTTTCTAAAGTACCCACGTGTGATTAACGTAGTTGCAAGCTTTCATTCCTGGTCAATCCAGAACATAATTATTAGTCCTTTAGACAAAGTATGTACATAACAGTAATTTTTTCAGACACATCTGTATAATTAAGAAGTTGAATTCTTATCGATAGCTGAAATAACCGTTCCTTCGAGAATTTACTTTAGGCAAACTGTGATATCGTAATATTCCTGTAATATTTTACATTGCCTGTAGAAGTTTTTACTTACAACATACAGTATTTAATAAACTAGTGTTAAGATTCAACAGTTGTTCATGATATCAATAAACTTCCAAAAAAAAAACAAATATAAAATAAATATCCAGCATAACATAAAATAGATAACAGAAAATTCTTACTTAAACAATTAATAAACTTAATAATTACTCAAACAATTAAACTTCACCTCAACATATTTTTATTTTTTACACAGATCACAGTGTATAATTTTTAGAATATCCTATTATTATAAAAATCCTAAAAATTTGAACGGAATTCAGAGAGTATATCATCATTTCTATTTTTTTAAGTCCTACAAAATACAGCTCTCTTTTCTTCAAAAGGTCCTCTCGCAACGGTACTAAATCATCAGAACAAAATTCAATGAAATTTCATTCCCATCCATTGACTCGTTATCCGTGTACTCCTCAATTTCCGTCGACTGTACGCGAGATAATTTACCGCCTCGGCCTTTTAACCTGACAGCCTTCGAACGCTTCAAGTTTGTCTCTAACGTTGCACGATGCCCTGACCGATCCGGGTTCCCGATATCCCGAAATTATCCAGAGCCCGTGATGTCATCTCTGCTTTCCCTCTAGCCGCGTTTTTCTCGATCCACGCCTGGTTTCTCACGACATTAAGGTCAACCGTGAGAAAGCCAAGGAACAGCAAGGTGGAAAAAAAAAGATTGTTGACGAGCTAGATAAAAGACCCCTCCTATTCCGGCTGATCCTCGGCCGATCGATCATTAATTATTCCAGAAATAGCGTATCGATAATTGGACGAGTTAATAACGCGACTTGAACACGCGTGGGCAAGCAGAGTGCTCGCGAGCGCAGCCACGCTGAATGTCGTTGTAACGGATGTTCGAAATGTCAGCCACGTTCCACGACGAAATTACGCACCGACATTTTTTTCTAACTTTCAAAACCGTTCGACGCCTGCACGGCCGACTTTAAGGTCATCCGAGTAATTATGCGATCGTACGAGTGCCGTCCACTTCGCGCGAATCGATGTGCTTTTGTAATAACAGAGAGAGAGAGAGATCTAATTGTGCAACGTGATCGACTGACAGATACCGTCGCTTCAGCTGTCACGGTTTCGCGTACGGATGAAGAATTTCATGGAACGATTGCGTGATATCCATCGTATAAATCGAAACGATCGTAGCAAAGACCTCGCTGTTCTGCCGTGATATGATCGTGTTTGAACTGGATATCAACAATATCTCACATGTCGAATTAACTTTGTGCAAGCACTTCTTGTGCAAAAGAATGTTGAAACCGAAGGAAACAGGACGCTAAACATCCACGATATCCAACTTGCCCATACGGTTAGAGATCGCCTACCTAATTTCTGTCTAAACTTCGTACGATGTAGTAAGGAGTTCTTTTTTAATAATTACACGAAAAGTTTGAGTAAGATAATTTTTAACAAGATAAAATAATTAAAGTGTCCTGTTAAAGTTACATTCAGTACAATGGAGAACTTGCTTAATAGACAGAAAAGTACTAAAGGATTGTGATTCTGTATCTGAGAGTCTAATGCAAGTCTATTTTTATCTTCCAAGAAAAGAGGAAAAGAGACCGTACACATTTCTTAAATAGAAGAACTTGGCTCTAGAGAACTTGAACTCATACCGATTAATATCAAAATGGTTAATGTCTGAAACTTTGAATTGAAATATAAATAGGCAGGGAAGTAGGCGATAGGTCGTCTGAAAGTAACAAATTCTCATTTCGTGGTTCTACCGCGAAAAATGTGTCCCTCGGCCGCGTGTCCCGAGACGAGCGTGAACGAGGCGTGCCTTAAGGCAACAGGCCAACGGGGCGATGGAATGCAGAGGTGAAATTAGTATCGCTGTCGCCACAAGCGCTCTCTCGTTGGTTACGAGCTGCAATTCTTTTTTTCCTCTGTCTCCCGCTTTGATTTCTTTCAGCGGCTCCGTCGAGGCTGTCCCGGTATCGCCGACGATTTCCAGCGAAGCCGGTTGTGGAACGAAGAGGAACGAGTAGCCGTCGTTGAATTTATTTGCCGGAGAAAGAAAGGGAGCTTCGAGCGTACCGCGTTTCGTACGTAGCATTTTAATTACCGCGCCCCGTCCCATTCCGCCGCTTGCGCGCATGCGCTCTCGCCTCGGAGCAACCGCAAGAATGCGCATGCGCGCTAGCCGGCTCGTTTTCTTGCGCCGACGCACTCGCACAGATCCCACCCTTTCTTGGAAGTTGCCGATGCACCGATACGTACGCCGTGTGATCGACGAACCTCGATAAAGATGATCGATTTTGCTTAACGTCCCATTAACGGACATACAAGAATTTCACTGTTCAAATATCTTGCTGAGATATTAATTACATATTCATTAGAGGACGTTGTCTTTCTAAGTTCCTAAACGCAGAAATTCATTATGATCACTTTGGAATTTTTGTGACAATGAACAGTATTAAATAATGGATCAGTTATAGGTAAACTCTATTTAGTGTAAATGATTATGGTGATGTTATGATTGTTATAAATTAATAAATATAATTAAGAAAAGTATTATTGTTAGTCACTGTTTTGATTTTATTACCTGCAATAATACTATATATTAGTACATCAACAATATCATGAAGAATAGCTAATTTCAACATTGAAAATCAAATTTTTCCAAATAATTATCCTTCTATCATTAATTGTCAATAGTTTTAGCATGATTGAACATCGTGTGTATATAAATTAATAAAATTATGTTTAACACAGTCAGTTAACTTAAAAAATATTTCAAAAGATTAATACGTGCATCTATACGTAACCTAATAAGGATTGTAACTATCTTAAGGAACCCATATTTCAAAACTGTCAACGCATTTCTCGTAAAATTTCACTCGTTAAAAACAAAGGAAAAAATCGAAAGCAGCGAAATTCCTCGGCACGAAGATGACAGGTGTCATTAAAGTCGATCGTGGCGGATTTCAGAAGCTCGTTTGCCGTCTTGCAGCGAGGATGCGTCAATATTGACGTTGCTCTCGAGGAACACGTTCTCCACGGGTGTCCTCTCGAGAACAGAAAGAGCTAGTTGGCTATTAGCGAAAGCTACATATCAATGGAAAGAGAAGAACGAACGCGAGGACAGAAATCTGTGTCGATGCCCGAAAAAACGACACCGGGTCCCCTCGAAGTCACAGGATCGTAGCGCGGTTAAAGTGCAGAGCAAACAGAAGTGGACAAGGGATGATTCCTCGAGGGCGTAACCCAAGGGGGCACGCGACGACTACGTGTTCCTCCGAGTATCCTCGAAAGTGCTGCTTTGAGAATACGAGATCTCGCGGAGTGACACGCAACGTTCAGTCAATTTGCTTTCGATCGTTTGAGTTGCTATGCACAGACGCTGAAACGGTCCGGTTTGCCAGTTTAACCCTTTGGCTACGCGGCTCTACCTTTATCGGCTCGGATAATGTGATTGATACTTGCTATTTCACACTATGTAATTCGTGGTATCTACTGTGCATCGAAAAAGTATCGGCGCACCTAGTTTCATTGTAATAATTGTACTTAACGTGTTACTGTCATAGCGAACATAGACATCCGTAGCGAAGCATGTTGAAAGCAAATTGTTATGGATAGAATTACTGAATTTTTCAATCTGAGCTTTCAACTTGCTATCTCGTTGAAGTATTAAGACCGTTTAGAATTATTTCATTAATCGTGATAGGGGTTAGGTTGTATTAATATACTGTTGGATGAGGGGTTAAATTATATATGAAACATATATGAGGGATCAAATTATATGCATCGGCATATAGATGAGGATTTAAATTGTATTAATCATCATACTGATGAGTGGTCAAACCGAAGTCAACTATCCCAGAAATGAAACTACTAGAATATTTTTGCTCATACATTGAAATAGTTCTACTACATCTTAGAATACAAGTCTATGATTTACAATAGAATTACTTTCAATAAATAAATGTATATATAATGCTTAGTACCTTTCAGAAGATAGTGAAGAAAATTATTTACACACCTCTTTATTTACAGAATTGTTGAACGCGATAGGTTAGATATTAACTTTGTATTCTTAAAGGGGCTTCTCTAAGAGCGGTACAATACTGAAAACCGCAATCAAGGCGTTCTAAAGAATTGTTCAGTGGAAAGCCACAATAGTAGCACGTAGTATCTAAAGGGTTAACGTATGCTACTTATTCCTACGAATCGCAACTGAGAGGGTAATGTGTATTCCGATTGTGCGCGAACGACGATCGTGGACTGCGTCGGGAAATGGGACGAAGAGTAATTGTCGTCTACGTTAATGTGTTGTAAGGTGAATACTTAATTGGATGTTTCTCGATTTGGTGTCGTGTTAGTGGAGGAAGTAGACCATTGGCGATTTCTTGATCGATTACTTCGATTGATGTACACTCGATTTTGCTGTGGAATTATACATTTCGAGAAAACAAAAGAACTACGTTTTTCATAAAAGTTCTCCAACTTCTTCCAGAGTTCCAAAATCTCGTCCCAGTTAATTCTAGTTAAAGGTTCAGTTCGATAGTGAAAATTTTAGTAACGAATTTTAAAGAAATTTAAAGAATATGCAATAATTAAAACGTGTAATAACTGCAGTAATTAAAATGAGTAATGTGTAAGTTAATTTTAAAATATATTTAAACTTTATTCTGCGCGATAGCAAATTAAAAGATATAGCTTTCTACACTTTATATTTAATTTGAAAAAATTTTATTTCCGAGCGACTTGACTAATCCTTTAATTTCTTAAGTAATCATTTCGGGTGGAATATCTCATTGCAAATCGCGGAGTTATTTCGATAACATTGATGATGCATTCGAGCATATTGACGATAGGAATATATCAGTTTATGATACTTGTACAGTGAAATACTTGTATACTTAAAAATAATCTAACACGTTATCGTTATCGCTTTCGGTTTAAATCATACCTTACTTCAACATTTAAGAGGCAGAATTTTTCGTAATTATCCCTAAGACGAGCAACTTTATCGCTTGATAAGGAAAAACAAATAAGATTCATTGAGAACAAGAGATATCTTTATTAGATACAACGCTCATTATCGCGAAAGTATTGATAAGGGTAGCTAGGGGGTCTTAATATCTATAAAATTTGATCAGTTAGATACCCGATGAAACTTTTTTAATTAAAATGATAAACAGGTACCGAGATTTCTTCATAATAATTTTCAGGATTTACTATAATTAGAAACAATATAATAGATGCAACGATTTTAATGTATTATAAAAAGACACGCATACCATTAAAAAATAACTTTCTAGAGTAACCATTTTTCTTATAAAATTATAGAAATAAAATAAAATTAAGAACCTACTAATATTACTCGCCAGTAATATTAAAAAAAAATGAATTTCAGAAGTGTATCTTAATAAATAAAGCGAATGAACGCTATATTATTCGTCGTGCAATAAAACATTATTGTGAATAAAAGTTTAAGCAAACATTTGCACGAATATTTTTGCAGACGGTTCTGTAGAAATTCACAGGTGCTTACATATTTCAAGCCTTCTCCTTATCTGCCAACAGCAAATTTCAATTCACCGATTCAATTCACGCAGCGCAGTAACTGCTATGCATACGCCGTATATGATAAGCCATTATTCGATAAGCATCAGATAAATGTGCAATATGGTTTGCTATTCTGTTACTGGTTTTCCCTCGAATGCCACATGGTAACTTCTACCAAGGACTATGATTATTAAAGTTACCTCAGACTGCCTGCTTACTTCTCTGCAGTACTTATTTTTAATTCAAAGATATCGTAGGCGCTTTTGCATACTGCGTTTTATGCATTGATCTCAATCGGTAAATGTACTGACAGTTTCTCGGTTCATTTCAAAATTTTATATGTGCATAAATATTTAGGTGTTGTATTATGTTTATAATAATATTATAATGTATAATTTGTAATATGATGTATAATATGTAATAATGTATAGTATACATTATGATGTGTATAATTACATACATTACACATATGATGCATATACGTATGAAATGCACATGTATGTAATGTATGCACATTATACACATATTATATGTATACATTAGTATGTATAATATTATTATAATGAATAATATTATTATAGGTATTACATATGTGATATTGTCATGTGCATTGTATGTACATATGATATTATAAGTATTATATATTATTATAAGTGAACACATACATGATATTATATGTAGATATGTACAAAAAATGTTATACATATACATCATGTATATGTATGATATTATGTACGTATTACATGTATATTAACACATAAATCATCAAATTCACAAATTTCCTAGTTTCTGTATTTCCAAATCTCCAAGTTTCCTTTCTAAACTTTCATCTCAGATTTCTAAAGCCTCTTCAGAATTCCACTAACCAATAGAAGATTTCTAGCGACATATTTCATAAGAAAATCATACATTCCCCAAGTAAATAATTTCCTAACATAATCTCTCGCCTATAACCTCTTGAGTATAGTCCCCCACACATGACACATCTCTCTCGAATTTTGAATACACTTCAATTTAGAGTTGTCCAATTATCATAGTCAAGGATCGACAAAATTGACATAAAAACTTCTTTCTCAGTATTTCCTGACGCACCTGACAAATGAATCGTAAGGCAAGGGTCAATTCCCTGACTGTTCAAATGTCACCGCACCGTGAGAATACCAAACGTACTTGCAGATGACTTTATCTCCGTTCAATTGTCGACTCTTTTCAAGAATCGGCGATTATCGTCGTCGTATGAATCGAAGAGTCCACTCGGGTAGTCCATAGGCGAAGCGTTAATCCCCCGTCGCGAGCGCCATATGAATTCGCGTATCCGTCGAATGCCTCCCCCATGGCGTGTGCTTCCACGGGGTGCCGAAAAACGAAGAAAACGTTATCGACGGGGAGCTTCGGGCACCGTTAGAGACAACGTCGAAAGATTAGGTTCGCGTCGGGGCACCGACGGCGACCGTCCGCATCGTGATAAACATCGATATTTTCTCTTCCGCATACCGATTTCGCGGCTGGACGTGACCCGGTGGGCAGAAATTGCGGCGTGCGGTCGATACTCGATACGATAATGGGCAACGACGCAGAGAAATTTCTCCACCATAGATCCCGTAGCTACGAACATGTTCGTCGAATCTCGGTTCCGACCGCTCTCTCCGATTGCCGATTTCCAGATACGAAAATTGGAAAAACTTTTCGAATCATACGTTCCTCCGCCCTCCGACAAAAATACGCTGCGATTATGGTTAACCCTCTGCGCTGTTACGTAAAGGGAACCCTTTAATTTTTATTTCGAGGCGCCATTCATTGTAAATTAAAAGGGTGGATCGATAGGAGGCATTTTTATTGCCAGATATTTAAGCATTTGAACTATGGCGATCTGCTAACCTAATATGGAACTGATTTTAAAAGCTGTGGATGTTTTCTTTTCAATGAAACTCAAGTTGTGAAATTATCAGCCGAACTAATGTTAACATTTTCTCATGGAAACGGTATATGTACACTGAAATATGTGAAATATTAATCACTTGTTGATATGTAGCTGATCGATGGACAAATTGTACGTGGATCATTTGAAGAAAACAGTAGATGTTACAGTATGAAAAATTTATCCTTTCATAAACAAGGACTACCCTTTGGACAAGGTTAATAGGTATTTTGGTTAATGATAAAAAACATTTATTTAAATTTTATGGTTAATTATAATTTCCTTAAAAATTTAAGTGTCTTGCTATGGTGAACAAGTGTCGATAGTGATGAGTTTAGAATTTTCATTTTTTTTTAAAACTTGACCCACCTTCAAAATAGCTAACATGTTCTATATTAATTTGTATCTTACGGATGCATTTATTATTTATTTTGCAACAGTTGATTACACAGTGTGCAATAGTGGACACCGTGCATCATGTTCATATCAATACTCGTTTCAAGGCAAAGCTATGGGTAGCTGAAAATATAATAATATACACGAGTGCATACGAATGCGTACATGAATGAATGCCGATGCCGTAGAGAAAAATATAAACGAAAGGTTACTTGGCAACTTTAAAGAAATCATAAATATGATTAAGGAGTTACATCCTATCATTATATCTCTGGCTTCGACGCAATGTAGGATCGAGTTTGAAATATTGCTCAAAGATATATCATACCAAAGAAAAATACTTGTAAAAATGGCGAAAAATGTTATGAAAACATATCATTAGGTTTATTTACGTTGATAACTTAATTAACCGTGGTCTTTTATAAGACACCCACGTAAATCCAATAAAATTAATCTATCGGTAAATCCAATTATAGTAACTCGGTATAAAATCACATGCAAGCGTTTCTGTAATTGCAAAACGGGGGAGAACGTATGGATATAAGAAATAATTAACTTGTTTTATAATTTCACGCTTAAGTCCTTGACTTTCTCTGGCATATGTTAAATGTTAATTGTTTATATGCCACGAGTTGGAATGTAATGGCATAAAGTTTAATCGTTTAGTCGGTAGTATATAAATTACTATGGAAGTATATAAATACGAATATTTGAAAATTTGTGAATTTGTACATTTGTGATCTTTGAATTAGTGATAAATTTTTCAATTTCACAATTTCTCAATTTTTCAATTTTTCAATTTTTCAATTTTTCAATTTTCAATTTTCAATTTTCAATTTTTCAATTTTTCAATTTTTCAATTTTTCAATTTTTCAATTTTTCAATGTCTCAAATTCTCAATTTTTCAATTTTTCAATTTCTCAACTTCTCAATTTTTCAATTTCTCAATTTCTCAATTTTTCAATTTTTCAATTTTTCAATTTTTCAATTTTTCAATTTTTCAATTTTTCAATTTTTCAATTTTTCAATTTTTCAATTTTTCAATTTTTCAATTTCACAATTTTTCAATTTTTCAATTTCACAATTTCTCAATTTTTCAATTTTTCAATTTTTCAATTTCTCAAATTCTCAAATTCTCAACTTTTCAATTTTTCAATTTCTCAATTTCTCAAGAATGTAAAAACTTCTATTTAAAAAATCTGTAAAATTCCAATAAAAAGTATCCTAACTCCAAATTCGTACCATTCAGTACTCAGCGTATCACAAGCGATACCAAATGAGAAGCACTGGTTTATAGCATTCGTAAATCACACCTTCTAAGAAAGATTGCACCGTAGGCCAGCCCTCTTTCGATATCATACTTTTTGTTAACTCATTCTAGGAAATCGATTTCTCAACACCTATATTTCTGTTATCGCTCGCAACTTAGGAGGTCGATCGTTCAATTAACCACGCTGGAGTGACCACTAAATAATTAATGCCACCAGGGTATTCTCAAAACGTTTCAAGCTAACTGTGGGCCACACACGAACACTTATGTATACGTACGAACAAAGACAGGATTTCGTTTTTCTATCTGCCGGTGCATTGCAAGAAGTGCAATTATAATATATTACTAGTTGTGTATCTGCTTCTGCGCCTGCGTATTCCGAGATGTGCGTGGCCAATCGACGAGCCGTGGATGATCTGTGTTCGACGTTAACCTTGATAGAACTCTACACATTGCTATTGAAAACAGAATTAAAAGATCAGTATCTATGTTCTTTGAGCCGGGTACAAGGATTGCAGTGGAGTAGCATTAACGAGATAGCTGAACACTTGGGCGTTATTTCAAATAATCTTCAGATCCGAGTTCCGAATAATCGAGACCCAAGATATTTGTGAATCTGGTATCATTTATTGTAATTCATTTCTATTCGAAATAAGTTTGTTTAAATATATTAAATTCAGTTATATTTAAAATATTAAATTTTACTTATTTTCAATAAGTCTTTGATTCGAAAATTATTTGTTGCTTTAAAAAAATTGATTTAGGAAAATTATAATCATTATTTATTTCTAACAATTGAAAAATAAAAGCAACATCATTAGGCATTACGAGGATCTTGATCTTTTGAACGTAAAACGTTATTTCCCTCAAAACTTGTTTCACGTATATTTACACTTTCTGAACTGCATAACACATAAAAAGCTAGTAATGCTCAATGAGGTGGAAGCCTCAATCCGCCATTTTGTGCCGCGCGTGACGTCAGGTGGCGGTAAAATTCAAATTGAAGAAAGACGAATTATGCAATAATGAAACAAATGTTTCTACTGATTTCACAAAAATAATATACTTTATATTGTCGAAGATTATTCAATTCCATCTTCTGATTATTGTGTTTAGCATTTTATGTACGTCGTAACAAATTAATTAAGAAAATCGAAATTTTCAAGAACAGAAAGTTTCTAAAGGACGTATGTATATTCTAACCAATATTTCTAAGACTGGAAGAATAAAAGCAACGTCGCATCGGCCATTACGAGGATCTTGATCCTTCGGACGTAAAACATTCTCTTCATAACTTGTTATAGTTATATCTTCTGAAGTATGATAACGTTATAAGAAGCTATTGCTCTATGAAGCGATATCAAAATGTCCGCCATACTGATCTAAGCCGCGCGTGACGTCAGGTGGCGGTAAAATTCAAATCGAAGAAAGACGAATTATGCAATAATGAAACAAATGTTTCTACTGATTTCACATAAATAATTTACCAATTTCTATATATTATGTTCTTGAAGATCATTCGGTTCCTACGATTATTACTTTTAGCATTTTATGCACGTCGTAACAAATTAAAAAAATCAAAATTTTCAAGAACATAGAAAGTTTCGAAAGGACGTATGTATATTTTAACCAATATTTCTAAGACTGGAAGAATAAAAGCCACGTCGCGTCGGCCATTACGAGGATCTTGATCCTTCGGACGTAAAACGTTCTCAGTTCCTTCACAACTTGTTTCCACGTCCATCGTTGGTGATTCCACCGCAGCAAAAAGGTCGCCGCTATTTTCGATGCGGCGCGCTAATCATTAATTAGCTGTTTCTTTAAACAGCGATCGTCCGGTGTGTTTCGACGTTTTCTTGCGTTCACGGGGCACCGTGAAAAAGGGGTACGTCAAGTAGAACGAGGACGTACGACGTGGCGAACGAGGTGGAATGTCGAGGGACAGCCACCCTGAAAAGGGCAGATTAATTTTTCGTGTCGGTGACATCGGTTGTTCGATCGTCCCGGTTTTTCGTTCGATTGGTCAATGAAGATCGACGAAAGACGGATCTTGCTTATGGTGGTCGACGAGGAACGCCGTGTTATGTCGTTAACGGAGATCGATGCTTTCGTAGCCTGACCTCTCATTCTATTTTATTGTTATTGCCTGTCGTTATGTCACGCGTGAGAACATCGGAATCTGTATTCGCCCATTGAAAATTATCTCTTTTTTGTTTGTCGGGTATCGGTAGCTGAATCGTTATGGGATATCGTGTATTTTATTGCTTAGAGAATACTGGACTGTATAAAAACAGGTACAAGCTTTTACTTGTAACTTTTTCTGCTGGTACTCGGTTCTGTATGTACGAACAATTAGCAATTTAATAGAAATGGTTTTTACTGCATTTTCCAGTGAATAAATGTTACACATATAGTTTATATGTACGTGTAATATTTAAAAAAAACTTCAAGTAAATTTGATAAAATTGGTTTTAACTTCTTCTCATGATATGAAAGTTCTGTATTGCAGTATTTTGCAATAATGTTGTGTTTTTAATAAGAGATGACATTTTTATGAGTTACTTCTTATAGAGTTCGTCAGAAAATATGTAATATTTTAATATGCGGTCTTGGAATTTTTCAGATTTTATTTCAGAAGTTTGTATATTAGTAAATAGGAAAAATGGAAGAAAAGATGGAATTTTAAGTTTTCAGTTATTACTGTATCAGTAGATTAGAGGGTTGAAAATTAGCGTAAGATGATCCTATCAAATCAGAGGGTTTGACCACGCCTTATGTCTCTACATTGTAAAATTCTTAAATTTTTATGTTCAGTTTCTACATTTTCAAACTTTCAATCTTATAGTACCAAATTAAAAAATATTTTTTAATTCCTAGGTTTCTACATGTATACACTTAAATTTAAGATCTCGAAATTTCTAAATTTTTAAATCTCCAAATTTCTAAGTGACTAAATAATCACATTTGCAAATATTCAAATTCCTGAATTCCCAAATTTCTATACTTTCAAGTCTCCAAACTTTTAAATCCTCAAATTCACAAATTTCTAACTTTGCAAATTTCCATATCTTTAAGAAATCATATTCTCAAATTCCAAATCTTGCTAATTTACAAAGTGCTATATCCTTAAATCTCCCAATACTTGGATTTGCAAATATTCAAATTCGTAAATGAACAACTTTTCATATCCTAAATCTCCAAATCTACAATTTCCCAAATTCATAAATTTGCACGTTCCTATATTATAAAGCCCCAAAACTTTAAAATCCTCAAATTCACAAATTTCTAATTTTTCAAATTTCAATATCCCTAAATCCCTAAATTCTCAAATTCCAAATTTTGCTAATTTCAAAGTACCTAAATCTCCAAATTCCCAAGTTTGTAAATCTCCAAGTTCCTAAATTTCCAAATTTACAACTTCTGAAATTCCTAAATTTGCAACTTTCTATATCCCTGGAACCCCAAATTCTCAAATGCCAAATTTTGCTAATTTCTAAGTACCTAAATCTCCAAATTCCTATATCAACTTCACAACTCCTGAATTTCCAAATCCACAATTTCTCTAATTCCTAAATTTGGAACTTTCTATATCCCTAAATCCCCAAATTCTTAAATTCCAAATTTTGCTCATTTCTAAGTACCTAAGTCCCCAAATTCCTAAATTTGTAAATCTCCAAATTCCTCAATCAATTTCTCAAATTCCTAAAATTCCAAATCCACAATTTCTCAAATTCCTAAATTTGCAACTATATCCCTAAATCCCCAAATTCTCAAATTCCAAATTTTGCTCATTTGTAAATCCCTAAATCCCCAAATTCTTAAATTTGTAAATCTCCAAATTCCTCAATCAACTTCTCAAATTCCTAAAATTCCAAATCCACAATTTCTCAAATTCCTAAATTTGCAACTATATCCCTAAATCCCCAAATTCTCAAATTCCAAATTTTGCTCATTTGTAAATCCCTAAGTCCCCAAATTCCTAAATTTGTAAATCTTCAAATTCCTCAATCAACTTCTCAAATTCCTAAATTTCCAACTCCACAATTTCTCAAATTCCTAAATTTGCAACTTTCTATATCCCTAAATCCCTAAATTCTCAAATTCCAAATTTTTCTCATTTGTAAATCTCTAAATCCCCAAATTCCTAAATTTCTAAATCTCCAAATTCCTCAAGCAACTTCTCCAATCCTACATTTCCAAATCCACAACTTTACAAATTCCTAAATTTCCAACCCTTCAAATTCTAAATTCGTAAATTCCCAAATTCATAAACTCTCAAATTCCAAATTCCAAATTTTGCTCATTTGTAAATCCCTAAATCCCAAATTCCAAAATTCCTAAATCTCCAAATTCCTCAATCAACTTCTAAATTTCCAAATCCACAACTTCACAAATTCCTAAATTTCCAACCCTTCAAATTCTAAATTCGTAAATTCCCAAATCCACAAACTCTCAAATTCAAATTCCGAAATTCCCAAAATCAAGTTCCCAAACTCTTACTTGCACATGCAGATATCTTGCACTACATTTTTACGCCTCGTAAAAACAATTTGTCTCACAATACCAACAAACGTATTACATATAACACTAAGTCACGATGAGCCTATTTTTCTGTGTACATACTCAAAGGGTTAAAAATACAGTACCGTGATTTATGCACATACGCGCGGTAGAAATTCCTCGTTTCTATCTTCGGTTTCTATCTCCAATCAATACTATCTGCGAATCGACCAGTATACATCGCAGCAGTCATTATTCGGTTTCGTATCACGACCGACTCGAAATCTTTTATCTCTCGATTTACTATTATGGACTGTCACCGCCTCGTCCGCGATGGGTCGTTGAAACACGCGATTCGTGTAATTTCCGTTTCTAAAGATATTTCACGATCAACGTCGTTCGTTTCCGAGATCTGACCGCGTCGTCTCATGGAAACGTGGCTATCTTCGTAGATATCAGTTCGAGCTATAAAGTCGTCTCACAATTACGAGGCGCCTGACAGGTGTATAGTGCGAGGAGAGACGTTGAAAGGTTTGTTGGCGCAGGACAAGAGGCAGAAACGAAAAACGAGCAGCGACCAGAAGAAACGAACGATGGAGCAACGGGAAGAAAATGAGAAACACACGGAACAACGTGCCAATGGGAAATGATCCTACCGGAAAGCTCGTTACTTGCTCTTTATGCGATACATCGAACGATTTCTGATTGAAAAAACCGTACGCGGAGAAACTTGTATATCAGTGCTTTTATATGTTTTTAACACTGATGTTATCAAAGCGGTCAATGATCGTTTTATACATATCTTATCTCAATTTGACTAAAATTTGTTCGTGTTTCTTGAAACTTGTGCTGCTTTTCATGAAGATAAGGAATCAACGTATTTATGTGGAAGAATTCGGTAAGTAGGGAATTTGAGGGTTGGAGATTTTGGAATTTGGAATTTGAGAATTTGAGAATATCGGAATTGGGGGATTTAAAAATTGGAAAATTTCAGTGTTTGCAGGTTTCAAGGTTTAAAAATTTCAGAATATAGGGATTCGATAATTTGAAAATTTCAGAATTTGCGGATGTGAAGGGTTGAAAATTTTGAAATTCAGAAATTCTGAAATTTAGCAATTCAGCAATTCAGAAATTCAGAAATTCAGAAATTCAGAAATTCAGAAATTCAGAAATTCAGAAATTCAGAAATTCAGCAATTCAAAAATTCAGAAATTCAGAAGTTCAGAAATTCAGAAATTCAGAAATTCAGAAATTCAGAAATGCAATAATTTAGCAATTCAGAAATTCAGAAATTCAGAAATACAATAATTTAGCAATTCAGAAATTCAGAAATTCAGAAATGCAATAATTTAGCAATTCAGAAATTCAGAAATTCCGAAATTCAGAAATTCAGAAATTCAGAAATTCAGAAATTCAGAAATTCAGAAATTCAGAAATTCAGAAATTCAGAAATTCAGAAATTCAGAAATTCAGAAATTCAGAAATTCATAAATTCATAAATTCAGAAATTCATAAATTCAGAAATTCAGAAATTCAAAAATTCAGCAATTCAAAAATAAAGAAATTCAGAAGTTCAGAAATTCAGAAATTCAATAATTCAAAAATTCAAAATTTCAGTAATTCAGCAATTCAGCAATGCAATAATTCAAAATTTCAGTAATTCAGCAATTCAGCAATGCAATAATTCAGCAATTCAGCAATTAAGTAATTTAGAAATTCAGCAATTCAGCAATTCAGCAATTCAGAAATTCACGAATTTCAATATTCAAAAGTTCAGGGATATAGAAATTCAGAAATTCTTAAATTTAGCAAGCTGGGAATTTAGAAATGCAGAAATTTATGAATTAAAAAATTTAGAAATTCGTGAGTTTGAGGATTGAAAAAATTTATAAATTTGGGGATCTATTAATTAGGAAATTTTGTTATTTTAAATTGTAGGATATTTTATGTTAATAATTTGGTGAATTAGGAATTTCATGAACTGGATATTTCAGCGTTCGAAAATTCAGAAATTTGGGAATATGGGAACTTTAAAATTTACGAACCTAGTAATCTCAAAAAATTTCGCAAATTTTCAAATTTCCACATTTTCAAACCTCCAAATTCTCAACTTCCCAAATCTCGAAATTCTCAAATTTTTATCGTCCTAAATTTTTATACCCTTAAATCCTCAAATCACCAAATTCTCAAATTCTCATTATCCTAAATTTTGATACCCCTAAATCCTCAAATCACCAAATTCTCAAATGCTCATCGTCCAAAATTTTGATACCCCTAAATCCTCAAATCACCAAATTCTCAACTTACGTTTCAAGCTGTTAACAAAACATTAAAACCCCACCCTTAATATAACATCTTTTCCTTATGTTTCCACATATTGATAATCTCAGACAGTAAACGATACTTACACCCTGTGTATGTACCCAATATGTTCAATATCGTTCCACAAGAAAAAATAATAAAATACAGCATAAGAATAGTGTAGTAACAAAGTATTATTTGAATTACAAATTTTAAAAAATCGTACAATCATTGAAGAGAAGTGGAATAAAAATGTGCAGTGAGAAAAATGAATAGATAGCGTGCAGAGAAGAGGTCAGCGACCCGCTCCGAAATAGGCTCAAAACCTTAGGTAAACGTAACTTTTCCCGCGGGATAGTGGAAGAGGGAGGCAGTTTCGACCCATTCGGCGCGTTTGGAAATCCGCCAAAGAAATCCAGGAATGGCGTATAGTGTCGTGGCGATTTCCCCCGCGGCTCGTCACGACGACGTGCCATGCTTCTCGATCCATTAACACGATTTGCATTGCCAGCTAAGATAATTGGACAGCTTCGAGGAATAATAATGCACGATATGTATCACCAAAGGGGCTATGAAGCTTACGTAAAATGTAACGGTGAAAAACATAAAGATGTGATCGATTTTGTCAAGAGTGACTCGCTATTGAGCACCGATCGATCTTCCGCTCTATTACGAAAATCTCTTCGGGTTCTTCGAGAAACTACCTGTTACAACTTGCAAATTTATTACGACTCCACTGCAAATTACCGATAGATATTATTTTATTGTCTTTGTGCTTTTATTGTATATACTTTTCTTTTATAAATCTGTATACTTTTTCATATTGAAACCTCAAGTTTCACCTGACGCTAAATGTAATTCCAGCTAATGTTTGGTACATGTATGAAATTTTTGTAAATTCTGTTCATATCAAAACCTCAGATTCACCTGACGCTAAATGTACTTCCAGCTAATGTTTGGTACATGTATGAAATTTTTATAAATTCTGTTCATATCAAAACCTCAGATTCACCTGACGGTTACTCCAATTATTTGTATATCAAATATACATTGTATGAAATAACTAATCCAAATACTTTGAAGTATTTTTCCGAGGATGTCCCTCTGAAAAGGTAGGCTTGCAGAAGGCAATGAAAAAGACGATTTTATAAAAATGGTTGTATAATAAGAGATCGTTCGAATTCCAGACGAAATGATCTCGTCCCGGTAGAAATCGCGGCCAAACACGGCGCAGCATCTGCACGTAGCAACGTGGTATCAGGTAGCCCCTTATCTCTCAGTTAGTATCTGGTTGTATGAAGAGATGCAACCCGGCCAATCTACATCGTCCAGGAAGAAATAACTCGGACCGCGAACCGTGTACTACAGAAGTAGAAAGTTTTTCTCGTTCGATGACCCGGTGCCACCTTCTGTCGAGGAGGATCCCCGCTAGCGTGGGGTGGGACGACGCTGTTGCCCGTGTAATATAGAAGTCGAAGAGCAGCCCCAGCCTCTGGTGTTTATTCAGGAAGAGTTCTCCGTTGGTCGTAGATAACCGTGTCCACGGACAGTAACGAAGTCCATACGTTTTGCCACTGGTGCCTTTCGACTCTCGAGCCTCCTCAACTAGCCAACGGACGGGATTTGCATGAACGAGACAAGCCGTTGCGATGGAACCTTCTACAGCCTCGTCAGAGACGTTCGGCGAATCGATAGAGGCTGTATTTGGGTGTCGAATGAATAAATTGTAATCGGTTGTCGCGTAAATGGGACGTGCACAACGTTTATTTGATATTCTGAGCCGTGACAGTTATCGGACGACACGCTTAGTTTCTCGCGGAAATCAGAGAAAGCTTTCGAACCGTTTTACGGTCGATCGTTCGATATCGATACGTATGCCGGGGATATAGATAACTCCTCCATAACATATCTTAGGATTAGGATTTCAGTAGGATTCTTTAAACGTACTTTGATAAACTCCGTACTGCGTCAGATTTCATCGGACGTTTCCTGGAGGAATTCTTCTCCGTTTTATGCTAATTTTACTCGCGCCTATTCCGTCGTGGTGGAAGTGAAAATCAAATGTGTATTTATACCTTCTGGAAAGTGTAATAACGCGTTAGAAAAAGCGATCCTTCGGGAAGCGATAACAAAATGTCCGCCATGTTCATCTGAGGCGGGTGTGACCTCGGCTGACGGTCAAATCTACACGGAGACAAATTATACTAATGCAATAACGAAATAAATATTTTTATCGATTCAACATGTATATTTATGTTTTCTGGACAGCGTAATAACACGTTATGAACGGCTAGCAATCCTCCGGGAAGCGATAACAAAATGTCCGCCATACTGGTTTAAGTCGGGTATGACCTCAGGTGGCGGTAAAATTTAAATTTACTTAGATGAGAACAACCTATAATCGTGCAATAACGAAATAAATATTTTTATCGAATTAACATGTATATTTATACATCCTGAGCAGTGTCGTAACCTGTTAAGGAAAACTGGTGATTTGACAAGCGATAGTAAAATACCTGACTTATCTAAACTGGGTCTAACTTCAGTTAAATTCAATTTTACTTATACGAAATTGTACGTGTAATGATAAAACACTTTTATCGATTTAATACTTATGCGTTCTGTAAAGTGGAATAACACGTTATAAACATCCTATAAGAAGCGATAACAAAATGGCCGCCATGTGATGTAAGTCGAGTGTGATCGCAAGTGGCGGTAAAATTCAAATCTACTTACATGGAGATAAATTACTAATGCAATAACGAAACAAATATTTCTATCGATTTAATCTGTATATTTATATCATCTGAACAGCGTAATAATACGTTATGAGCAGCTAGCAATCTTACAGGAAGCAAAATGTCCGCCACTAAGTCGAGAGGTGGCGGTAAAATTGAAATTTACTGAAGACAAATTATAATTTATTCAAAATTTTGCTTATTTAAAATTAAAATGCCATCTTCGAACGACTATAAAACTAGAATAACTAAATATTTGAAATAATGCAAATTTTCTTTTAGTATTGGCACATAGAATTTTCATGCATAGTCAGCGTTAAAATCCTCAATGTACACGCTTAAAAGTATTTAGCACTTAGACAGAATAAATTACACTTTTAAAACCATGTTTCTCGCACTTGCAGAAGCACAAATATAATGTTGCTAAGTCAATAAAAAGGATTCATTTGAACTTTGCATTTCTAAACATTGTATCAGTTGAGAGTGACTTCATCGTTCTTCGTCGAAAATCTCTTAAACAACTTCATTCGGTGCTTCATCGTGAAGTATAGCTGTTAATTTGTCAACAAGAAAAGGTGCTACATAAATTTGCATTAGCCATGCGCGGAAAATGAATGGCGAAGTAAAACGCAGAATTTCTATCGCGATGAATTTTGTAATGAATTTTCTGTTTGCCACCGCGTTTCGAGGAACGCGAGAGTAGCTTGTGCTCATCTATCATAAACACATACGTTAACTTGTCGTTTATGCAAATATTCACCGCGCAGAAAAGAAGCCCACAAGGCGAATATTGTCGGAGAAATGCAACAACTTCAATCTTGCATCGTTAAGTGCGGTTAGGTATGTTCAAGAGGTACACACGTTTCATTATACGATCGATAATAGATTGAAAATGAAGGGACTTTTACGTGCAATGTGCAAACGTACGGGACATTAGTCCACTGCGCTGGAACGATTTATCCTGCTTGCTGTTGCGAAACTTTTATCCGTTAATAAATACGAAGGGGAAACGAGATTTTTACGCAGAGTTTTCTTTAGAGGACGGAGGTAGAAGTGGGATAGTTAGAAGAGATACAAGATCGTAATGGTGCTATTATTAATATGCTGATTACACTTCTCCGTTCTCTAAGAACCATTCTAAAGGTGATGTTTGTAATTCAGAAGAGAAACTTGTATTTTGTAATGTGGTTTATAAAGTAATAATTTGGGAATACAGTTTTCAAAGCTGTTTAGAAGCTCTTATTTTGTCAGCAACCAGAAAGTAAATATTTCGACCGCCATTTTCTTCTTGCGTCTGAATGTATCTTCAGATTTACAACGTTTGCAATAAATTCAATTGAAACAGCAATTCTTTATGTACATATAATAATTCATTTTATAATATAAATAATTGAGATAAATTTAATTTAGATGTGTTTATTTTGTCTGCAACCAGAAAATAAATACTTTGTTCACCATTTTCTTCATGCGTCTGAAGGTATCCTCATATTTACGTTTGCAATAAATTCGGTTAAAACAACAAATCATTTTGCGTTTCTAATAACTAATTTTACGATATAAATAATTGTGGTAAATTTAATTCAGATGTGTTTATTTTGTCAGGAACCACAAAGTAAATACTTCGTCCGCCATTTTCTTCTTGCGTCTGAAAGCATCTTCAATTTTACAACGTTTGGAATAAATTCAGTTAAAACAGCAATTCTTTATGTACTTGTAACAATTCATTTCATGATGTAAGTTATTAAGGTAAATTTGATTTTGTGATTTTTTAAAATGCACTTTTGTAAATCAGCTTTTGAGTGCAATATTTGAAATTTTACATACATCAATCTGATATTTTTATTAAAAGGAAAAAATAGATAAGTTTCAGCAACCTATATTGCCTCGATTTCTCTATATAAAATTACTTCATTTAAAAAATTCTTGTGTACTCTTTTTTTACAATCGCAGCTGACTAATAATTAATATTCATTAATAGAATCGCCCAAATTAATGAAAAAATATATAAGTAGAGAACTCAGATTAATAAAACAAGATTAATGAACACGTGTAAATTGTAAATAAAACTGCTGATATCAATTCTGCAATAAAACAATGAAAGATGTCGAAATGTACAATGTTGAGTCTATAATTTCACAACGTTGGATTTTTGTATTGAATAATGTCAGTTTGTTACAACTATAATTTACCATAAGGTGTATCCGGTTTTGTGCAACAGGTGTGCAATCGTATTTTAAACTTTCATAAATAATAGTGAGAACTTCTTTCTCGATAATAACAGTGTACCATAATTGCAGCTTAGCGTAAATTCTACTTCACGATCGTTTACTTCTATCAAACATGTCAGTGCGTAAACAATTTATAATCAAATATAATGTTACCGTATAATGTAGTTATTAATATATACTTTGAATAAATTAAAATAATTATATATTAAAATAATCACATATTTTGAGTTATTCTTCAAATTTAAAGTTGCATTTAGAACAGAGGAAAAGTGGCACAACTATATTTTCAAATTTTTAGAGTCACAAATTTCTACATTCTCAAATTCGTATTCTTCTAAATTTCTATATCTCCAAATTCCTAAATCGTCAAATCTCTAGATTCCCAAATTGCTGTCTCCAGAATTCTAAATCTCCAAATCCCAAAGTTTCTAAATTCCCACGACATCAATCGCCTAGATCACTAAATTTCTATGCTGTCAAGTCCTTAAATAACTAAATTCGTATATTTCCAAATTCTCATATTCCTACAACTCCAAAGATTATCAAATCCCCGCATTCCAATATCTAGCGAAATTCCAGAAGTCCTCAATTCCTGACCCAAAACTCTTCAAGAATCCTCAAATCTTCAACTCCTCGCAGGTCACAAACATCATCGGTAACACCTTCGTCACGTTGTTCATATATCAAAAATCGGCAACTATTCGAAGAAAACTTTCCTTTCTATTACCATTACAAACACTTCTGAGCCGTTAGAGGAAACAGCTTACGCCTGGAAACGAACGTCTGAGTACCTGCCACCGAATACCAGTCATACAACATCGGTCCAAGGAAAAAAACAGGGACAGTAGATTTCACAGGAAGGAAGCGGAGAAACAAGGACAGGAGATCTACGAGTTGGATGATCGATGGTTGCCGTGGCAATCGACCGAGCCATCGATCACCTGCGACCTCGAGTCATCCGACTCGTGTGTCGATAGCTGTAACCTCGCTTCCGGTATCTGAAACGGTGAACGGAGATCTGCGATGGACAAAGCGATGACAAAGAGTAGGGATACTAGAAGCGATACTCGACAAGAAAACTCCTTTTTAGAGAGTGAAGATACAAACAATTTAAATGTTCAAACCAAATGAATCGAGGGTGGGAGTACGATTTCGACATATTTCGAAATGCGCATGCGCACAGAGTGCAAGTATGGAGGTCGACAAAGAATGGTTAGGTTAGGTTTTTCTCATTCTTTTACCGACTAATGTTATCAGCATATTCCGTACGTAAACATAAAATATTACATTAGTATAGGCTTTTGAACACTCTATTAAAGAGTTGTAATGAAAGTACAAAGTGACTTTGTTCAATTTTCAAGGCAAATTGAGGGTAGGAGTACGATTTTGATGTATTCCGAAAGGCGCATGCGCATAGTGCATAGCGCAGGGCTGATTCGAAAGCAATCCTTCAGTTGAGTTAATCATCTAGTAATACATTTCTGGACAAAAAGTATGTACGAGTATATACAAGAAGATATAAGACGAGTATACAACTAGAATACTTTTTAGAGAGAGACAGGATACAATTTAAATGCCCAAATCAAATGAAGTATGGGAGTACGATTTCGACGTATTCCTAAATGCGCATGCGCACAGAGTGCAAATATGGCGGTCGGCAAAGAACGGTTTAAACCTGCACATTCACCAGTAATTTGTAATAAATATTTTGTCATTCCTCTGTAACACATGCATCTGTAGTTTCTTCTGATACATAGTCATTTCTTTATAAGTTATTTGTAATAATCATTTCTGTAATATATAGCTTAAAATATTGTGTATTTTAGTATGTCTTTCTTTTTCAACTTTTCAATCTTGTAAAATTGATGTAAATACTTCGCAAGCCAATATTAGTAATACAGAGAAATTTTACGACAAATTCTAATTATTAGAGGTTGACATGAAAGGTTCACTTGATTTGAATTTCCCACTCTGCGCAACTAATTTAAAGGGACATTTTCCGAATATCAAAGGTGCCCGGAGTGTCTCTTGCATCTCTACTCTTTGGCGATGAGGAATTTTCACGTTGCAACGACGGACGCTCGTGAATTTCGTCGTAGAAAGGCGCGGATATTTTAATAGAGTCGTTACTTTAGTTTAACCACGACTCGAGGCGCCAGTTCGTTTCACACGAACATTTCGAGTTAGTGTCCCTTTAAAATGGAGTTCGAGAGCCGACCTGAGGCAGTTCTTTCACGAACGGGAGAAACGTGGACGCGGATCCGTTTCGTAGCTGCTTGTCTTATAATTCACTAGAAACGACACCGATAGGCTCCGAGAAAGCGAGTCGGCCGATGGATTGTTGTATCGGGATGATCAGCGATCGGTATCGGAACCCTCGGGGGCGCGGTGCACGGCCACTTCCGGACAATCACGATTACCTAGTTTTTTATCTTGTACATTTGAAATTTCTAGTTTCTATGTTTTTTCGATGTTTATAGGCTTTTATGCCTCCGAGTTAAGCTTGTAAGTTTGTAAGTCTTTCGTTTCTACGTTTTGCAGTTTCCTAGGTCTTCAAGTTTCTAGGTTTTTAGTTTCTATGTTTATAGGTTTTTATGCCTCCGAAATTCTAAGCTTGTGAATTTGTAAGTCTTTCGTTTCTATGTTTTGCAGTTTCCTAGGTCTTCAAGTTTCTAGGATTTTAGTTTTTATGCCTCCGAATTTCTAAGCTTGTGAGTTTGTAAGTCTTTCGTTTCTACGTTTTGCAGTTTCCTAGGTCTTCAAGTTTCTAGGTTTTTAGGTTTTTACTTTTTCAAGTATCTGAGTTTGCAAGTTTTTAAATTTCTAGGCTTTTAAGTTTTTGAGATTGCAAATTTCCTAGTTCTCAGATTTGTAAGTTTTCAACACTTTAAGGTCTTCAGGTTCTAAGTTTTTGAGTCTCTAAGTTTCATTTGAAGTTTCATCTCTTTAAACACACATTTTAAGGTCCATATAATATGTAAACTTTACAATTTTTGCAGACCTAAATTTCCGACTTAAATATTCACAAGAAACATTTTCACTTTCAACTGTAAAATTCACATCAATGGATACCTGTGATATTTTTTGAGATACCTATGACATATTTTTGTAATAAAAATTCACAAAAAGGTCCTCTCTATTATTTTCCTGATAAATCACATTTGTATCTATGTTCTGACTGTTCAAATTCTGTTCGATGAACTTAAAATAGAAAAATCGAAATACAAATTTGTATCTAACACTAAATGCGTAATTTGTATACCACTAAAATTAGCAAACTAAATCAGCAATTCTCAGGTTCCATTTGAAATTGCATTCTTAAACTAAAGAATTAACATATACGATCTTAAATATTATCATTCAGTTTTCTACACGATTTTCAATTTAAAATAAACGTTGATCGCTGGTAGTGCAAGCAGCTTCTGTCTCGCTTCGATCCACCAAAACAATTTACATGTGAACGATACTCGTAAAATATTCGGTTCTTTCTCCGTTTTACTGAAAACGTGTCGGCCATTTCGCCACTTCTCGCGTGCATACGCGAGCGAATTATTTAAGATACAGGTTTCGCATTATGAGCGGCAGAATATATAAAAATAATGAAACCGGGCAACATATCCGGGAAACGGAGTTGATTAGTTTGACTTCCAAAGAGGCTCGACGACCATTAGCTAATATTCATCCAAATGAACGTAATAAACATTAAACCAAGGATTAATATTTAACGAGTGTTTCATAATTTCCAGCTCGTATCGCTGTGTCTCCAGCAATATTTCTCCTGGATTTGCTCGGTCTCGTGTTGTAAAACAAATTAGGAGAACATATTCCATTATTTTTAGCTATAATAATCCAGTGTAAATTGTGTGCTGGCTAATAGAACATAAGTTATTTACGATATTCGACCAGCCAGTATTTACGAGCAAATGGACCGGATCAGAATATGCTTGGGGATAATTGATAGTCGAATTGCAACGCAACTATTTCGCGTTTCCTCTTGCCAGCAACAGTCATTTATTTCGCTTGTACGTCGAGCGATTAGCTTCGCCTCGCGAGTACTATGCGAGCCATTCTGTACGAGTTACGCCTTTCGTGTCGCTGAAGAATAAACTGGTGAACTCGAGTGACACTTAATCGCCCCATAAAAACTTGCCTGAACGATATTCATGCTCGAATGAAGGGATCATAAGTGACAAGCTATCTTAAAAACTAATACCTAACTGGGAGTAATACCTAAATGGGACGGGGTGTAACACTGCAATATGAGCTGTAAATAAGTCACAAAATCTAGGGACCCTGTCAAATATTTCTATCTTTATTACTCTTTCTTAAATGAGCCTCGTAGGGACTCATTTTGCCAAAACGTTGAATTTTAGATGAACATGAAGTTCCTAATGTGAAACAGGTCCTAAACACCGCAATATATGACGATTAAATAAGTAACATCTATTAGTGACCGTGTAAAATTCTTTATGAAAAGCTATTTTAATACATAGAACCAGAACCCCAATATACGACGATCAGCAATAAGTAACTAATGTCAGTAAGTAATTAGTAAGTGACCATGAGTGACCAAGTAAAATATTTCTTTATGAGAAACTATTATTATTAACATTTGATCTTTAGTTTAATTTATTACTCTTTCGTAGAAGATGGCGCTTGAGCCTCGTAGGGGCTCATTTTGCCAAAACGTTGAATTTTAGATGAACATGAAGTTCCTAATGTGAAACGGGGCTTACACACCGCAATATATGACGGTTAAATAAGTAAAATAATCTATTAGTGACCGTATAAAATTCTTTATGAAAAACTATTTTAATACATAGAACCAGAACCCCAATATACGACGATCAGAAATAAGTAACTAATGTCAGTAAGTGACCATGAGTGACCAAGTAAAATATTTCTTTATGAGAAATTATTATTATTAACATTTCACCTTTAGTTTATCATTCTTTCGTAGAAGTTTGAGCCTCGTAGGGGCTCATTTTGCCAAACCGTGGAACTTTAGGTGAACATGAAGTTCCTAATATGAAACGGGGCTTACACACCGCAATATATGACGATTAAATAAGTAACATCTATTAGTGACCGTGTAAAATTCTTTATGAAAAACTATTTTAACGTTTGAACTTCGGTTGAATATGAAGTTTCTAACATAGAACCAGGACCTAATATCGAACACCACAATATACGACGATCAGCAATAAGTAACTAATGTCAGTAAGTAGTCAGTAAGTGACCATGAGTGACCAAGTAAAATATTTCTTTACGAGAAACTATTATTATTACATTTGATCTTTAGTTTATCACTCTTTCGTAGAAGATTGAGCCTCGTAGGGGCTCATTTTGCCAAACCGTGGAACTGTAGGTGAACATGAAGTTCCTAACATGAACCTAATATGAACACCATACGACGATCAGTAAATAATGCAAAATTAACTTTGCTGTCAACCTAACCTAAAAATTTCAAGTGACGACAAAATTGCGTGGTACAAACAGACAAATGAAGAAATGCTGATGTCCTGAGTACGTCGGTAAAAACAAACGTGAATTAGAAAATGTTAATAGGTAATTTCCCTTAAAATCACGTTGGTTCCGCTGGAATCCCGTGACACGAAGCGGAAACTGATACGCTAGAAGGAAGGTGGTGCAACGTCTGCAGCTGACCCACTTAACCGCGGCGGCGGTGTACGTATCGGCGAAGAAACGAGGTATGCTACCAATGCTAGGGGGACTTTCACTCGGAAGGCTCGTTCCTGGTTCACAGCCAGGACCGGCAAGGCGATCGATTGTTTTCGAAAGGTCGCCGCCCGGTCCTCCATTAACGGGCTCCCATTAGTAGGTTCCTCTGTTTTAGAACGGCCTAAAGGTCACCAGCCGAGCTGGCGGTTTCGTAATTTTGAAAATATCGTCGTTAATTCTGCCTTCACCATCGGGGCTAGACGGCGATATACCGAGGGGAGGGGAACAGACGGATGGAAAATATTTACGTTTCATTACGCGTTCCGCGGAAGCCAATTAGCGCGAGCCGTCAACGCGAAAAACAGGGAAGAGAGCTCTTTGTGTCCTTTTGGCTGACGAACGTAATTTTGAAACAAATCGCACGGTTTGCCAACCTCTCGTCGCGATTTAAACTTGAATAGCTCTGCGTATCTAGCAAGAATAGGGTCTCTTTGAACAAAACAGGAAATTAAAGCGAAATCGTCGTGGACGCTGCTATTAAGTTCCACAGCTTCTTCAAATTTTAACAAAATTATATTCATTAATGTACGATTAACGTAATTGTAACGGCTCATCGATCAATTTTTGTTTGTGTTATATTTAAACCTTTGCACTCCTCAATTTCTTTTACCGACTTAATTTACAAAATAAGAAAGGGTTTCGCATAAAATGTATTGCAACAACGGAGGATGTGACAAATGCATTTACAGAAAATTGTGATGAAATTACCTAATTTTATTAAATTGATGGTATTCATTGATTGTGAATATTCAAGGTTGCCCTTCAAACCCATAAGAACCAACACTTAATAATAAAATCTTGTACATAAAAATCTTTGCATATTAATAAAAATTACGTATGAGTGACGTTGTTATATGTCCACTACATGTATATGACTTTTTCAATTAATAAAAAATAATGATAGAACTACCAACAATTTATCAAATAATTTTCCGAATGTAATCGATCGATCCGCGATACAACTATCCCGTCGTAAACTGTTACAAGAAAAACCGTGTCGAGAGAACGAAGTAAATGGTATCCTTCCGATTTTTGATGAATTACGCAGCAAAAACTTGCCAGCAGCGTACAACGCAAATCGAAAATGGCGTTATTCTTCCCGTCGGCATTTTCGCTGTACCGTTCAGCAAAACAAGGCAACAGCATCGTTCCATAAATCTTGAAGAACGTCCGGTTGCTCGGCAAGAAACGGACACCAGGTCACCAGATATCGTTTAAATGCTCGCGGAGCGCGCTCATACGTCACTTTCCGGTGGAAAAAGCGCAGAAGGTAAGGTTTCGAGGGGGATTGTGAACAAGAATTATGCGAATTCATTAACAGACGTGTCGTGCAATCAAACGGCTATTTACCAATCGATTAATTCAGTGATCGGTGCGATTTACTACCGGCTAACAGACCGGATGATGGAGTTTGCCAGCCATGGACTTTTCTTCTTCGTCCTCTTTCGGTTTCTTCTTCCACCGCTATGCTCTAGGGGGTTGATGTCGGTTATCGTCGCGACGAATCTGCGCGCAAACGTTATTCCTCTGATGCGGATATAATTGTTTAATAACTCATTGTCGACGGGGGATGATCCATCGTGAACGAGCTCGATACCAAAGGGTTTTCGTGATTCTCTCGCGTTAACCACCAGTTTTAAATTGGGGAGGAAAAATTATGCCAGCACTCGCTCGTGAAGCCACTTTATGCTCTGACGTCGCTTTTGTGTGACGAACATGGCGATATGTTGCATAAATATACCTCTAATTTTATTAAGACTAGCACATCAGTCTAAAGAACTTTTACAATGTTATTTTTAAAGTCTTACTGTGTTAGTTCTATGTCATTGCTTCTCTGATGTGACGATTTCTTATATGATCCATGTGTTTGTCAAGATTAATTCTTTTAACCTTCATTGAATGCACATATTTTGCTAATTTTTTAACTTTTTTATAATTCTGTCAAATTGCACTTTGACACAATGAAATTGATTGTATCTAGCATAAATTACAATAAGAATTTTCAAATATGTAAATATTATGTACGTGATATTTATGTAATATTTAAGTACTTGTAAACAATTGTGAAAATTCGACTGTAGCATAATTAGTAAAACTGTTGATAAATATAATGAATTATTGAACTCGTTAATAATTGAATAAATAATTTAATTATTCTTTGTATGTTTGTTGTTAGATATTATTATAATATTATCATTAACGTAACGTGTTATTATTATAACATTATGTAATGTAATTATGAATTTATTTATGTGTATTATATTAAATTTATTAAATATTAAATTATATTAAATTTGTTGATATATACTTAAATATATTTGTAAATGTAATTCAAATCAGAATAATTTTACGATTTTACTGAGTGTGCTAGAGTTGAATTAAGATTAATGCAGCAATCAGTATAAATTTGACAATTTATTTTAAAGAAACATTCGATTATGCAATACCGGAAGAAATTAGATCTAAAATTCTACACGGTAGCATGTGTCATAAAATATAATTTAGTGTAAAATAGGCTCATATTTCTGAGCAGTAGTACAACTACAGGCTCCCTTCGGACTTGAACGAAAGGCGAGGAATTGAATTATTTGCGGATAATGGAGGTTCATAAAACGGGTATTGTTTGGAGTAGAGGAGGAGCATTATTCGAAGTAATGGTATGTTATTACGCCATGTAATTTATTAGTTTTGTCCTGAAATAGCATGGCACTTTGATAGGCAAATAACGTAGAATTCATGGTGTGAATGATTAATGCGAAATTCAAGTAAAAAACAATGTAGAAGGTAGTGATAAAAGTTTGAATTATGATAGCGTGTTGAACGTTTAAACGAGAGAGAAATTGTTAAATTAGTACCTCAGATCGAATCAATAATTTTCAAGAATTAATGTCATATTTGTATCAAATTACAAAATTTTAGATGCAAATATGGCTAACTGAAATGAAGTTAAAAAGTTAAAATAAGTAATTATTAAACCGAAAAATAATAAGAGTATTTCAGTTGTTTCATTTTACTTTAGAAAGTTTATCAACTTTCTTTAATAGGAAATTTCAAGATAATTAAATCGACTCGTGTCTACACATAAATAGTTCCTAAATTAAAAATAACAGAATTATTTATAAACGTCCACCCTAATTTAAATTTAGTTAAACTAAATTCAGTGAATTAAATGAAAATTGTTTAAATCCTCAGTAAATTGTTTAAATTCAAGTATTCTCATAATGCAAGAAACTGTATTCGTATCGTAAGTTTAACGTCCAGCAACAAATCTCTTTAACACGATACCGCGAGCCTGTTATCATGAAACGGTGAATCATGTTTGATTTTTTGTTCCGTCTACCAATTACCTTAATCATGTTCGATTAAGAGAAACGCAGAACTTCCTGTTGCACGGAACGATGGAAAAAGGGAAGAATTAGTAGCACTATTTTACGATCATTTTATGGATTCAGTTATTCCGTACATCCTTATTACTATCCTATTCATGCATCCTACTACATTTTCTGATGATATTGTGTTCAATCCATATCCTTAAATACTTGTTTTATAAACATTCAATTTATTATATTTAATTATAATTTCTCGGTCGAGTGAACGTTCATTGAGACGGAACAGGTACCACGATATTCTCATCGATTTTTGCACAAAGATGAAGTTAAGTATCGATAACTCGAGGTCAAGGAAACTGGTTGCAACAATTGACAACTCCAGTTATCATATTTAAGATTTTAAACGCGAATTTTCCTGCCGAATCAATATCCAGACATCGAAATGAGTTTCTTGAACGGTTCGGTATCGCAACCCAAGGACCATTAACTCTCGATGGTTTCCGGTCAATCGTTTCGTAATATTATCGAGACAAATGTTACAGTTTGCACCCGAACCACTTTTCAGCCTGGAATATTCACTCGACTTTTACGACGTATGTTATTTTCGATTTTACAGTTTTAGCATCGCCGACTAAAATACGTATCCGGAAAACGCATCCATGCATCCAGAAACGGCGAGAAATTGTGTGCGATGTGTGCAAAATTCAGGAACAGAGATTTTACAAGCTTTTATACAGATATAACTCTTAAATCTTCGAATCTGGGAATTTGCATATAATTATCAATTTTAAGATTTTCTAATTTTATGATTGTGAATTGTGAATTATGTTACTCCATGTGTTCACGTCTCTAAACGCTCATATTGTGAAATTTTAAAATTCCTCAACTTTCGAGGCTGCAATAAACTTATGACATTTTAGATTTCAATAATATTCAAATTATCAAATAATCAAACTGTTGAAAATTGTGAAAATTTTGGAATTTTTAATTTCTCAAAACTTATATTCTGAAATTTTGCATATCTTCAAATACTCAAATTTGTTTAATTCTCAAACTCTCAAATGATCAATTTCACAATTTCCTAAATTCTCAAATTCTCAATTTCTCAATTTCCTAAATTCTCAATTTCTCAATTTCACAATTTCTCAATTTCTAAATTTCCTAAATTCTCAATTTCTCAATTTCTCAATTTCCTAAATTCTCAAATTCTCAATTTCTCAATTTCCTAAATTCTCAATTTCTCAATTTCTCAATTTCTCAATTTCTCAATTTCTCAATTTCTCAATTTTTCAATTTCCTAAATTCTCAATTTTTCAATTTTTCAAATTTTCAATTTCTCCATATATCAATTTCCCAAATTCAATATTGGAGGAATAGGAATATCCAAGAAATACAAATCTCCAAGCAAATTTATTATTTATAAAATTTTCTAACCTCAAGATATTCAAATTTCTTAATTTCCAATCTCACATATTCTTAAATTTTCAAACTTTCAAATGTCTGAATTTCCAATGATCAAATCTCTAAATCCTAAAATTCCCAAATGTCCATATTCTCAAGCACTAAAATTCTCAAACGCTCTTTTCAAGTTTCCAATGTTCCAAAAAATTTTCTTTGTTGGTAAATAAAAGTTTAAAAATTAAAAAACTGACCCAACACACAACAGATAATCTCGTCACGAGTTCGTTATATTTCGTGAGAGGATATCGAAAATGAACAGAGTTATCGCACAGATAACTCCATAAAATGTGTTTCACAGAAAAACATGTTTTTACATAGCAAATTGGTTTTCGATCATATAGAAATAAATAAAATTATTTATAATTATACAAAATCTCCTGGCAGTCTTCTTAAAAATTCTTTCAACTCTCGATAATCAAATTTTATCGTGTATCGCAAAAAATTTGCGAACTTTTACTTTTTATTACATATGATGCATGTTGTACTTTTAATTACAAGTTCGTTAATTTCTCGGATATTCTGATAAAATCACCACTAAAAATTCAGCAACATGTACAATTAAATAAACAATAATCGTGAATTTTGTGAAGTTTATAAATGTTTGTACCTTGTTAAGATATCAGTCATTCTGGTCATCATTTTACTCGATCGAATTTCATACTCTTCTATACTTTGCGATAAAATCAACCGTATAGTTTCCTGACACTTCAACGTCATGTTTATATTTCACCTGTACATTTTACGACCGAATTTAAACTTAAAAGGTGTCGAAGTAGGTGATTCAGAAGTTTTCTGATCTCTCGCAGCTGTTATCTTGCTCAATGAAAGATTGGTTAGCACTTCTCGCTTTTAAATAATTTATTTATCATATACGGCAGCGAGCCGCATAAATTTATTACGAGCTACTTTATTACAGACATTTCAGATAAAGCTGCAATACTATAAGCGTTTCACAGCTCAATGGTACCTTTTATGAACATGTAGATTATTATTATTAAGTTCCTCGGTATAACATTAATGCACATTTTCTTGTCGCTGTCTGCGATATACCATGTTACAGTTTTCCATACCCCTTTCATGTTACTTTCTATCTTTCGAAATACTTTTATGTAGCAATCTATCATTAACTCCAGTGTTCAAATTTGTACAAATAAGCTGGAAAATGCTTATTTTGTTCATAAACTGGTATTTTATTTTGAGGTAGGGAAAGAACGCGAAATAAATGATAATCTTGCAACGAACGTAATGAAGAAATAACCCAAGTGCAAAATTGAGGAACTCATTGCAAAATATGCAATGGAAATTTATATGGAAACCAGTCTCTTCTTATTAGACCAAATTGTTGATGGTAGACACAAGAACGTGATTTTATACAGTTGAGTCAAAATTGAATAAATCATTTTAACTTGTAAACGTCACTAATATAATTCATGAAATAATTGACAAAATAAGTGACAAAATAATTGACAATATAATTGACAAAATAATTGACAAAATTTATAAAAGAAGTTACAATATAGTTCATAATATAATTCATGAAATAATTGACAAAATAAGTGACAAAATAATTGACAATATAATTGACAAAATAATTGACAAAATTTATAAAAGAAGTTACAATATAGTTCATAATATAATTCATGAAATAATTGACAAAAATAATTCACAAAATAATTCACAAAGTATTTCACAAAATAATTGAAAAATAATTGAAAAATAATTGAAAAATAATTGACAAAATAATTGACAAAATAATTGAAAAATAATTGAAAAATAATTGAAAAATAATTGAAAAATAATTGACAAAATAATTGACAAAATAATTGACAAAATAATTGACAAAATAATTGACAAAATAATTGAGAAAATAAATTATAAAATAAATTATAAAAGAATTTACAAAATAATTCATAAAATAATTCACAAAAGAATTTACAAAGTAATCCACGAGGTAATTGACAAAATAATAGGCAAAGTAATTGACAAAATAATTTATAAAATAATTTCCAAAATAACTTTACAAAATATACGTAACTGTGAGAATATACCGCGAGTGACGTAATTTAAGGAAGGCTCGTAATTACAAATAACCCAGGAAGACTTTCGAACCGGCTAAATACAAAGAGTAGCTTGAACGTAACGGCATACGTTCCGATATTTTGTCGATGGCCGTTCGTCGATCGGTCGCTAGATGTACAGCATAAATCAAGTCTAATACGTCTGCCACGGGCGAAAGCAGATAAACCCGGGATAAAAAAGGAAAGGTACAAGTTGAAGACACCGCTTGTTCGTTGGCTGTCTGTCCGGAGGTTTCCCGAGTAGCTTGTAGCTCGACGACGCAGTTATCGATACATCGAGCCGCATTCAGTGATGCTCGGCGTTCTTCAGCGTCGTTCAGGGACGCACGATCGGTTCGTACACTCGAGTCGGCGTGTTTAAGATCGATGGAAGGAAGTCAGTCAACTGCTGCAACCGGTTGGCGCCGCTCTGTCGAGCAACATCGAGCTACGAGTCGAGAATCGACTATCGTCGCTTCTCCGCAGGGGGTTCAGGCCACGTTACGCGCATTTACCACACAATGCACGATTACCGTTTTACGACTAGATAATGAAACGATTTTCGCGATACACCAATAATAACTTAGAGACCCAAAAACTCTTTCACTTTCTTCCGTATTGACCCTTCGTAGTACCCAAATTCGCCACCAGAGGGACGACTTCGGTAACTTTCTCGCAAGTGGCAACTAGTAAAACGGTCACCGTTACCTTTAAAATTACTGTCATTCTTAATCGTTTTACTTAAAATAACAAGTAAAGTACGAAGACATTTTACATTTGACACTAATTCATATATGAAAAGCTTCATTTAATTTTTCTTTCTAAGTTTTATAAGAGGCAGTGCGTTGGAAGAGTAAATGAATCTTGCTAACGAAAATAAGATTAATTTCTATCTTTGAAATTACCTACTGTTGAAATCATTACCGAACGATCCTTTCTGCAATTCGTTTTCCGTAAAGCTGGGAAACTTTCGAAATTTCACGCAAGTATTTTTGTCGGTAATTTATGACCAGTCGCGAGAACCTGCCATTTGTGTTATTGTAGTTACAACCGAGAGCTACTAATGGAAACTCCGTGTTTGCTAACGCATCGCGGATTAGACGCGAGATAGACCTCGCGATCGAGGCTTTCCCGTTCACGATAAACCGAAATAGGTGTTCGATGGCGCACCCAAAGCTAGCTCGCACGAACGAACCAGCCAATTCTAATTTTAATGAGTTTTACTTTTTACTCGTTAACAGCCACGTATAGGTGTCGTTCGAATTTTTGTGCGGCCATTTCGCGGAAAGTGGCGCGGCCTGTTCGTTACGCAATTACCATTAAAGGAGAATACGATACTTGGCTGAATATTTTGTTCTATCGCGAACGACCTCCATTGACGTTTTCCATAGGTACTTTTGTTAATAGTATTGTTTATAAAACAAGCTAATTATCCGTCGTTAAAATGAAACCTTTTATTATTTTTTCATAACCTAATTCTGTAAAATTACTGACATCGGAATTGCAATTATTGCTTTCGTCATGAATTATGAAAATAAATATGAATGATCAGTTGTATCGGTGTGATTGAATATGAATTTATGAATATTGTTAAGTATGAATTTAATGAATTTGTCAAAGAATGAATCTATGTTATATGAATGCACATACATGATGATATATCATATCATGGATGGACTATGATATATGATATGTTGAAATATAATTTACAATTATTAATGTTTACATAAATTTTATTATACCAATAGAGTTTACGAATTTTAACCGAAGACAATTTGTTTGCAGTCAACCAAACGTTAGGAACGTTAGAAACATACTTCAGCAATTTATTACGTACATATTAGGCTTCGATAAGATGCAAATGCCGGTTGGCACAGACTATTTTATACGACGCAACTCTACAAGATAATATCACGAAGGCTTATTTGAATGCTGTTCAGCAACGTACCGCTTGGACGATTTCCAAAATTGATCCGACTTTCGAGAGCTGAAGTAACATTACAAAACTACTAAAGCTAACATTTCAGGTACTATGTAAATACGAAGGATATCCATGATTGAAAAATACTGAAGCAATTATTTATTAATACTGTAATGCACAATTTGTGTACAAAATGTTGATCATAAGATGTTGGCCTCCATAGAATATTCATAAAAAATTTTACAAAACACCCCAACCTTTTTGTAGCTATATTTAGAATTAGATAATTGGCAAAGAAAACCGAAAGACTCAATACCTCGGAAGTGTGAAACTTCAAAAATATAAAAATTTGAAAATACACAAATTCACAATATTACACACGTGTCTCTCAAGTCTCTCCATCATACCTGAATAAACATTTACCTTATAAATTTATTTCTCTTCAGTAATTTATATCTAAACTTTCCACTATTCCATATAACCTTGTCCTAAATTCTTGCCATTTCGATAAAGTAAGAAATCTGATTGTTCAGAAGAATAATAACAAGGGGTGGATTAACTGAAGCATTTGAAAATAGATACTAATTTTGTTTTTAACAAATGTTACCCAATATTTTGTTACATTTATTATCCACAGTTTGAAGCAGTTAATACAAGTATTTTCAACTAAATAACCGAACAAATTCTTAATAACATATGTGATAAATTCGTATGATTTGAGCGTCATTTCGCTTCGCTCGTTGCAGGCTCTCCTCCAGACCCTCCGTTAGCCACCTTTCAACACTTTCGACAATTTTTCTAGGAGTTTTGGCTCGTTTCAAAAAAGTTTACTCTCTGACAAAAAGTCGTATCTGGCCTGTATGTTTATGAGGTTTTATAGTATTTTGACGCGGCAGTCAAAGTGTTAAAACGAAGCGCAGGTGAAGATGGCGGCGATCGCAACGTATCTGCCAACTACCGTGACTCGGGCCGAGATATTAAATTTTAATGCTCATACGGGAGCATCGGCGGAGAATCGTAATTCAAAATTCAATTTCCAGCCGCTCTTTTCCATAGGTGCGCCGGTTGCTCATCTCGGTTCATGGTTCCTCTCTCCCCGTTCGTTTTTTCATCAACGATCGTACAAGGTTAATGAGAGATAAGTGCACTACGATCGGTATAATGAAACAGCCGCTGAGATACGAAAATAATAATCCATCGTGGCCGCCGCTGAAGATCGAGAAGCTCGATATTGATAGCCCATAAGGTTTAGACAATTAGGATAATACGGCGCTCCAGCGAATAATTATAGAGTCCATGCTGCCTGTTCATCAAAGCTCCACCCGTAATGGAAAAAGGAAAAAAGGCCGTGGCTACCTGTCGTCAAAGCGGTGTTTAATGATATTTAATAATTTCGCGATTTCGCGGCACAATAAACCTAATGTTCGCTGTAATTACAATGTTGAGGCAGATAAACATGGACGTCCGATCCACTCCTTTTTGCCGTGTCTCTACGGTCATATTACAAGGAAAAAAAGTTGCATCGTAGTTTTGTGCGAGGCTGGAACATTAACCCGAGACAATACTTTTTAGCGAACTTTAATTGCAAACATGTGGAGCACAGATGTTTGAATACCCCTATTTTCTTTAACGTGAACTTTGTAGTCTGTATGGAATTTTGAGGAGAGTATATTCTGTTATGTGTACTTTTAGTACACAGATACATATACGGGTGCGGTATTTGATACTGCAATTCTTGCAGAATTTCAATATTTTGTGTCTATAGCAAAGAGTAGGAATATTAGGAAAGAGAACAAGAAAAGGACACTTGACAAGGAAACTACTTTTTAGAAGACAGAGGACACAATCAATTTAAAATGAATCGCGATGAGATAGGATTTCGACGTATTCCGAAATGCGCATGCGCACAGAGTACAAGTATGGCGGTCGGCAAAGTGTGGTATTTGATATTGCAATTTTTTCAGAATTTCAATATTTTGTGTCTATAGCAAGGAGTAGGAATATTAGAAAAGAGAACAAGAAAAGGACACTTGACAAGTAAACTACTTTCTAGAGGACAGAGGACACAATCAATTTAAAATGAATCGGGATGAGATACGATTTTGACGTATTCCGAAATGCGCATGCGCACAGAGTACAAGTATGGCGGTCGACAAAGTGTGGTATTTGATGCTGCAATTCTTTCAGAATTTCAATATTTTGTGTGTATAGCAAAGAGTAGGAATATTAAGAAAGAGAACAAGAAAAGGACACTTGACAAGGAAACTACTTTCTAGAGGACAGAGGACACAACCAATTTAAAATGAATCGGGATGAGATACGATTTCGACGTATTCCGAAATGCGCATGCGCACAGAGTGCAAGTATGGCGGTCGGCAAAGAATGGTTTAAACCTGTACATTCACCAGTAATTTATAATAAATATTTTGTCATTCCTCTGTAACACGTTCATCTATATTTTCTTCTGATACATAGTCATTTCTTTGTAAGTTATTTGTAATAATTATTTCTGCAATATTAAAATATATTGTGCATTTAGTATGTATGAAATATAATAAATAACACAACATAAACACTGGTTTACCAGCGTACTTATTACTATTCTTTTGCAGAAATTATTAATTCGATCACGGTCATGAACAACCTTTAAAATTGCAACAAGCGAGGAAATTCTCAATTTACGTTTTCAAAAGACTTAAATCAGCTTTAAGACCGGTCTTCGGTACAATAAAGTCAAAGGAACCTGCCTTACACGCAATAACAATTTATAATTAATCGTGTGCTTTGAATAATAATCGCAGATAATAAAATGAAAAGAGCCCATATTCTGTAAATCCAATAACAATTTATAATTAATATGCCTCCAGTAATAATCGCAGATGAATAGCTTCCTGCACTCACGAATAAACATCTCGAGCAGATACGTTTCGAAAGAAAGGGGATTTAAAATGAAATCACAGAATTTGCTACGGGAATCATAAACAACTTGACCACAATTACTATAAGGATCTGTAAATTGTAGTAGTCGACTAGCAAACTGCAGCTGCGGGTTAATAAAGTTTATTTACCATCGTCAGCTCGCAACTGTAATCGCAAACGAATGTACCGTTATTGGTAGTGCAGTATGCATACTGGCAAAGAAATTATACCTTAATCTGGTTGGCCACGGACTATCGTAATATTCGTCACGTAGCTCCAGCGGATCAACTTAGCAAGCGAATTAATGCAGGATTTGGTTGCACGGATCAAGATCTGCATTCTCAGCTTCTATTTATGGCAATTGGTATGTAGCCTTATGCATATACTAGCCATTACGTGTTATTGTAGATAAAGCATAAGCCCCCAACTTGTTATACAAGCGTGTATTGTGTTGAAAGACGCAGATTGATGTTCTTCGTCCTCCACAAGGGACGAAAGCCTCCATTTTTCACATAATTTTCTCTGATTCAATTTCAAATCAAGATTCTTATCTTCTGATCGTACTGTTCAGATTTTTAAATAGTTCTTTCCATTAATTAAACATTTGATAAGTGATCGGCTCTTTATTAATTAAATAATTCTTTGTATTAATTGAGCATTCGATTAGCTCTTTGTTCATTAAATAATTCCTTCTGTTAATTAAACATTTGATTAGCGATGATTAGCACGGGATCTTGTATGAAATATTTATGAAAGTATGGGTGACAATTTGTTAAGTTAATTTTGTGACACCTCGGAAATTTTTTGTAAATATTTTTGGTGACAAATTGTACTTCATTGTAACTGTTTTATATAAAAAATACTGAACTCAAGAAAGAGTGACATAAATAATTTAATCGTTATCTATGTAAGAATAAATGATCACTATCAGCTTGATTTATAAAAAGAAAATAGGTTTTCAATAATTGTTTAAGTGTAAAAGAAAGTCACAAAGTTATATTATCTCGAAGTCAGTAAATATTCAATTACAAATAATATACAAGTACAATAAATTATTAATTAAATTTGCATTGAATTGAGTTTGATAAGTTCATATCCATAATAAATTAACAATGACAACGCGGTAGAAAAACAGCTTAATTACATATTTAAATGTGCAATTATAAAATTGAATTACGGTATAAAATAATTTTGCAATTAGCATTTGTATCGCGAACATATAACAGTGTAATATCGGTGTTAATTGTGATCTCTGCAACCGCGAATAATTAAAATTGAAATTATGGCTTTCAGTCACGAATCGGCCATTACGGCGAAAGGAAACAGTCAATCACTTTAACAATCGTCAAACGTTTTATCACCGAATCAGCTAACAGATTAATTACGGCATTACGACATCGCCACGAGTTCTTTTCCCCGGGTTCCCCCTCGTTCGATGAACCGTGTCACGCAATTAGAAGGAACGTTCGACTGTTTATAAAACACAATGCAATTCTTTTTCTCTTATGTTCTTCCTCCACGGACCAGGCAAATTACAGGCCTCCACGCTCGACGTAACTTCGGTTTACGTTCCTGACTAACCCTGCAATCTCCATTTCTCGGGCTCCCGTTACCAATTTCTACGATTTTGCACGCGCCCGCCAGCATCGACACGGTAATCAGCAAATTCGCTATACGCAATCGAATTTTAAGCCTAAAATAACTAGCATCGAATGTCTATTCGCACAAAGATACTGCAAAATTAATTGAACCTCATCCGGAAGAAACGTGGATGAACTAGTGGAAGACTATACACACCTCATTGATTTCGATGACCTTCAAATATGTTATAAACGACGTTCTCAAGAATTTTTCTCTATATCAGCACTATTCAGCATTGGTTTCAAAGATATTCGCATAAATGTTTTTAGCGAGGTAATTGTTTGCAGAAGAGTACATACTTTATTGATTTCGATGACCTTGAAATATGTTGTTAAGGAGGTCATTATAAACATCTTTTTCCTATATATGTAATTATCATTTGGGTTTAGTTTCGAAGATATTCGCAAAAATATTTTTAGCAAGGTAATTGTTTGCAGAAGAGTACATACTTTATCGATTTTGATGACCTTGGAATATGTTGTTAAAAAGGTCATTCTGAACAACTTTTTCCTATATATGTAATTACCATTTGGCTTTAGTTTCGAAGTTATTCGCAAAAATATTTTTAGCAAGGTAATTGTTTGCAGAAGACTACACACTTCATCGATTTTGATGACCTTGGAATATGTTGTTAAAAAGGTCATTCTGAACAACTTTTTCCTATATATGTAATTACCATTTGGGTTTAGTTTCTAAGATATTCGCAAAAATATTTTTAGCAAGGTAATTGTTTGCAGAAGAGTACACACTTCATCGATTTTGATGACCTTGGAATATGTTGTTAAAAAGGTCATTCTGAACAACTTTTTCCTATATATGTAATTACCATTTGGGTTTAGTTTCTAAGATATTCGCAAAAATAATTTTAGCAAGGTAATTGTTTGCAGGAGACTACACACTTCATCGATTTTGATGACCTTGGAATATGTTGTTAAGAAGGTCATTCTGAACAACTTTTTCCTCTATATGTAATTACCATTTAAGTTTAGTTTTGAAGATATTCGCATAAATGTTTCTAGCAAGGTAATTGTTTGCAGATGAGTACATACTTTATTGATTTCGATGACCTTGAAATATGTCGTTAAAAAGGTCATTCTGAACAACTTTGTCCTATATATGTAATTACCATTTGGCTTTAGGTTCGAAGATATTCGCAAAAATACTTTTAGCAAGGTAATTGTTTGCAGAAGAGTACATACTTTATCGATTTTGATGACCTTGGAATATGTTATTAAGGAGGTCATTCTAAACAACTTTTTCCTATACATGTAATTACAATTTGGGTTTAGTTTCGAAGTTGTTCGCAAAAATATTTTTAGCAAGGTAATTGTTTGCAGAAGAGTACACGCTTTATCGATTTTGATGACCTTGGAATATGTTGTCAAAAAGGTCATTCTGAACAACTTTTTCCTATATATGTAATTACCATTTGAGTTTAGTTTCTAAGATATTCGCAAAAATTGTTTGCAGAAGAGTACACGCTTCATTCGTAATTGTTTGCAGAAGAGTACACGCTTCATCGATTTTGATGACCTTGAAATATGTTGTTAAGGAGGTCATTCTGAACATTTTCAATTAAACATTTGTAAATCTAATATTTATAAATTGAAATATACAATTGATCACTAACTCTTTTGTGATGCATACGTCAACACTAAACCTACCGGCGTATAATTTTAATTTAAAATTAAAAATGAAGTTGAAAAATAAATAGACTAAACATAAAATCATATAAGTATTAAATCTGTATCTTAATGAAAATCAATCGTGTAACTTATAGTTCGAAAGTTGTGAAGCGGTCCTTTGTCCGTTTTAGTAGTTTTAGTGTTAAAGCATTTCAATAAATAGAAGGTTAGTTGAAATATCAGTTGATATCGTCTCACCTTGTATGTTGTATTCGGTTATATTTAACGAACCACCTTCGTCGGCCAACGAACTGGTTTACTACAATGACGTTCATGATTGCCTACGAACCGAAAGAATTCTAAAGACGGTCATTAACATGTCAACAGATATGCTGATCAAAGTTGCATGGTTGCGGTGTGTAATCAAGAAATACGGTGTTGCTAGGTTGGTTCGGTCGATCCTTGGTCCGATGTTGCATCGGGAAAATTTAAATATTCCGAACGTAAATACACAGTGTTTGCAAATTAGACCTGATTTTCGCGTTATTTAACCTCTTGCCTTGCTATGCAGAATCATGTTCGTTGCATAGATAACGATCAAAGTATTATGAACGATGTAGTTGTAACATGTGGGAACATATTAAATATCGTCGTTTACAGGAGAATGAAACAAACAAATCTGGATTTGTGAGCATGCATCTGCCCCGCGTGTTGCGTTGTAAATATCTGATTTTATTTCTTATTTGAATCAGGGCAATCATCGGTCGCGTTATTTACTTGTTTATATCCTGTTTCTTAGGAAAGCGATGTTATACGGTATTACGTGTTAGATCGCAGTATTTTGTATAGCTAGCACCGTAAGTCGAATATTATATTATACAGGGTGTTTCATTTACTGGGATAACTTTGAAAATGTAGGGAGATGATAATAACAGAAAGCAATGATAAGAGTTTTAGGAGAATTATTAAAAAGAAATATTTGTAAGAATTAGAAAGATAGGACGTAAATTGTGTGATGAAAGGACCTTTTTTCTTAAAAGGTGGTGTCATTAAATCAAGGAAAACTTTCCCTCTTTTAATTGACATTTTAATATATTTTTTAACGGAGCATTTAATTACTCCCACGATATTCTTTATACAAAAGTATTTTATGGTGCAAAATTATGGATTTGGAAGATATTTTTATTTCGGTGATATAACATATAATTTTAATGTGGACACGTTGCATCTAAAGTTTGGTTGGTGACTAGGAAATTGTGTGATTGAGACATTTTATAATTAAGAATTTTTTCAGTTTTGAAATTGGAAAATTTAGTAATACAGAAATTTATGAATTATTAGTTAAGGAAGATTGGGACTTGAAAATGTATCAGTTTGGAAATTTCAAGACTAAAAATGGGAATTTTGTGATCGTACCTTGTTAGAAATTTGTGAACATGAGAACTTGAAAATTAAAAAATTTGAAAACTCAAATAGTTAGGATCTTGGAAATACTCGAAATCATAAATATCGGATGTCAGAAATGCAAGAATCTAGAAATTTAACTATAAAACTGTATAATTGAAGATTTAAAAATATAGTGAAGAATTGAAGAATCGAAGAATTGAAGAATTGAAGAATTGAAGAATTGAAGAATTGAAGAATTGAAGAATTGAAGAATTGAAGAATTGAAGAATTGAAAAATTGAAGTATTGAAAAATTGAAAAATTGAAAAAATGAAAAATTGAAAAATTGAAGAATTGAAAAATTGAAAAATTGAAGAATTGAAAAATTGAAAAATTGAAAAATTGAAAAATTGAAAAATTGAAAAATTGAACAAATGAACAATCAAGAAATCAAAAAATCGAAGAATTATGAAATCACGAAGTTGAAAAATCGAAGAATCGAAAAATTAGAAAATGACGAAATTGAAAAATGAAAAGATTGTGAAACCAATTAACTGGAAATATCGAAAACAAAAACTGCAAAATTAAAAAATTCGGAATATTGAAAATTTGTTAACTGAAATATTTGAAAATTTATAATCACGTAATATGGAAACGTTTAAATTGAAGTCCCGTCTACATCTCGGCTCACACAAAATTGCACGCAAAATAGTCCTCGTTACTTGAAATTTGCACCTTTATGACTGTCAGTTTTCTTTTTGCCGAACATGATCTTCGATTTCATGCCGATCGTGTAACGACCACGATGCGGAACGCTTTCCTCCGACTCTTTCGCCGGTTGAACACGACCGATCGAAACGTATCGCACGTATTCCGTGGCTAATTACGGGGCCGGATGCTAATTACGATGTTTTACAGTCGTTATTGCGCAATTAAGTGTCGCTCGAATATTCGCGCCCGACGAGAACGGCCGCTCGATTAATTTAATTAGCGACTCGGTTGCGCTAATTCATTTCTCTTCGTTTCTTTTTGGCAAATAAAAAATAACGAAGGTAAAATTATGAGGGGGTCGAAAATACAGCCCCGATCAATACCTGTACTACGTTTATATATAGCAGTTTAAAAGGAAGTAATTGTTGTTAAGCCTAATTATTTAGCGATAATTAATTCCATTATAAATACGTATCAGACGCGATACGCATCTGAAGGGTTCAGATCTAAATTCAGTGGGTGGCTCGAGTACTTGTAATTTTTTAATCAGGTAATAATTCAATGTACACGGTATTTTTGTTTCAATTCAAAACGATTTCTCGATAAGATTTTTTAAAGAAAAAAAAACTGTCGCACGTTGAACGAAGTATTGTTGCTCTATCAATACGCGATCTAAATTTTTTACTAATCTGAATGTTTTCAGTAATAATTGATTTTTAAATAATTTTCGAACTTTATTTTGAAATATATTCAACGTTCTGCTAAACATATATTTGTATAATATATGTGAATAAATATTAAATTTGCAAACATTTTGCTGACGTATGAATTCCGAATAACTTCTGACGTATTCGCAATATGTGAATAACATGTTAGACCACGAAATTATATGACAAATTAGTTTATACAAAAAAGTTTGCATTATCGTCAAGAAGAACAACTTTATGATAACAAGAAACGAATATGTTAATTTAATTATTATGTTAATTAAGTCAAATATGAAGAATAAGTCACTGAAAAGCAGGAAACGTCGATAATCGAGTGAGTTAAACTAAATTTCTTGCCCCATACGTTTCCATTAATTAATCAACACGTCATTATCAATATACAGTGATACAATTTTACACTTAAAATGTTCGTAATTAATTTATACATTCGACAGATAGATGTGTAAGCGTGTATTAATATCATATTTTCAAGTACGATGACGTTCCTTTAAATCAGTCAATTAGTTTTTGCACGTTCAATTACCATTTCCTCCACATTGACAGACGTGAATTTAAAGTGATCGGCGTAATTAATGTATGCGTTACATACATCCTTTTTGAAGGTAATTGGAAATGGCAATCTGGTTCTACGGATTATTTTCATCCCAGCAATGAACGAGTGCATTCTAATAATAATTTCAAATAAAACTCTTGAAATATTAGCAGGTTCGGTTCGGTGCAAAAATGATGGAATTGTCTAAATCGTCGATAAGTAGGCTAATAAGCGTCGCAGTAGGCTCATTCGTTTCTTCGTGAGTAATGCGGTTATCTTAATTACGCGGAAGCGAAGGAAAGTTGAACGCATTGCGATTCTAGTGCTTGCGAGTGTCCTGTTTTAATCTCGCGGCCAGCTTAGGTTTATCTGCAACCGTTTGACGCCGAACCAATTTAGATACCACTGACAGTAATCGATGTCATTAATTTAGTATGCCGATCTCGGAAGACTCGAAATACACGACGGCGAGCAAACGTTTTTCCTATTTTATAATGATCATTTCGCTGGCCGAACGAGGAGCACGCGAACCCTCCTCGAATAATTGCGAGAAACGATTGTGGAACCGGTTGAATCAATTTGCTTCCATTACCCTTCTATTTTATATTCGCGTTTTTCCTGCGGCATGACGCTAATTAGCCACAACGTGTTCATGTAACCAACATTATACTGCGTTGTATTGCATTAACTGATCTATTTTAAAATAACTTGATAAGAAAAATCTGACGCAAAATGATATATTAACAGCTTAAGTTTTCTCAAATTTTTCATTAATATACAGTTTCATTTTTACATCGTCAAATGGTCTTTGATTAAAATAGAATATGTTATACAGTCCATGGCTATCGAATTGGGACCACTATTTTTCACGTTTTTAAAATTTAAGGTCTGTACAAATGATATAATTTATGATACACTACTGTACATAGCACTATTAACACATGTTAATATCTTGTATTTCCACCCTTTGCTTTGGTAGCTTGTATCCGGCTCATACATTGATCATATGCTTTATATCTTCCTTATTTTCCAAAATATCTGTAATTCTTTTCAACTCAGATAATGTGGGAGAGTTATAAACTAGTCTTTTGAGTAGGCAGACATTTTCTATGGCATTCAAATTTCACCTCTAGCGCTATCGATACTCCTAACGTAAACGCACGGCCCTTAATCGCTCATCACCCAATTTATCACGATAGTCAACGTATTTAGTAATAATTTTGACCTAAGACAATTTTCCATATATGACATAATTACAGCCATAAAAGTGAAATTTTCGTACGTGGTCCTAATGGCCGGGGACTGTAGAATTTTCTGTAACTTCGTTTATCTTCTTGTCCTACATTTTTAGTTAACGCAATCCTACGCGAGACCCCGTTATACAAACTAACCATTTGAATTATAATACCGTGTCATACTCTTGACGCACATTATAGTTCAGTTACAACAAATGTTAGCAGCTCGATCAAGTCTGAAGTTTAATACCAATAATTTGCATAATCAAGGATCTTTAAATCCAAAAACATTTCATCTTTCTTATTTGTCTTAACATTATAGTAATAATTAGTTTTAACTAATGCGACTATCGAATCGTATGTCAACTACTTGCACTATTTTGACGAGTCTGACTCGTGACGCACTCATGACGCTCTCGTGATACGCTTGTGACGCACTCGTGACGCACTCGTAATGCGTTCGTGACGCACTAATGACGCACTCGTAATACGCTCGTGACGCACTCGTGACGCACTTGTGATACGCTCATGACGCACTCACGACGCACTCATGATGCACTCGTGATACGCTCGTGACGCACTCGTGATACGCTAGTGACGCACTCGTAATGCGTTCGTGACGCACTAATGACGCACTCGTGATACGCTCGTGACGCACTCGTGATACGCTTGTGATGCACTCGTGACGCACTCATGACGCACTCACGACGCACTCATGATGCACTCGTGATACGCTCGTGACGCACTCGTGATACGCTTGTGACGCACTCGTAATGCGTTCGTGACGCACTAATGACGCACTCGTGATACGCTCGTGACGCACTCGTGATACGCTTGTGACGCACTCGTGACGCACTCATGATGCACTCTAGACGCACTCGTGACGCACTCGTGATACGCTCGTGACGCACTCGTGACGCACTCATGACGCACTCGTGATACGCTCGTGACGCACCTATAATATCGTTCATTAATCAAATCTGTTGCTGTTCGAACTTCATCTTGGCTAAACACATCAAACAAGAAATTCAGAATGAACTCCTTGAGCAGTGATTTTCTCGACAGGTGCGTCAGTTGAATCTGACTGAATATTGCAACAATTTAGAGCAATTTTAAGATAAATAAGGAAAATTGAAATGTAAGGTATATTTTGAATTTAAGGATCCATGATTATGCAAATTATAATTGGTATTAAACTCCAGACTTAATCGTGTTGCTAATATGATTTCTGTTTGTTGTATCTGAACTGTAATGTGCGTCACAGTGTGACACGATGTTATAAGAGTTAAACAGGAAGTGACTCATAATTTCGCTATCTTATAATATAACACTTTATTTTATTTTTACTCGTAGAATGTGTTAGTATCGTCTGGTAGGATAAAATGAAACGTCCTGTATAATAGCCGGTTTATAGTTGCAGCAAGTATAACAAGGTTTTGATCACATAACAGTACTGCAAAACAGGATCTAAATCGCAGCAATTTGAGAACTACGTTTGATTAATGTGACTGCATAAATATTTTGAAAAGATTGATAATACGAATTATGTAGATAATTCTACGTTGAAGTGGAAAATAATAACTGAGGGTTTGATCCGCAGAATCGGTCGATGAAATGCGTAGCAACTTTAGAGTAGATCAAGTTTTAAATACGAAGAAATAGGCAGTAATCTTTGGAACAGGAATCAGTTATTTTTGAATAACGGTTCTCAACTTTTTCAGAAATAAATACAGCAGGAAACAAGCTTTGATCAGTTAAACCGCGAAGTAAAGTATGCTTTAAACGTTAGTGAGTGTGATAGGTCATTTTGGTTTTTCGTTGGCAAATTTTGAAAGTTGCTGGCGAATTGGAGAATTTAGGAATTTGGAAATTTGGAAATTTGGAAATTTGGCAATTTAGGAATTAATAAATTTGAGAAATTTGGGGACTTTGGAATTTGGGAATTCAGAAATTTCGGAATTTGAGAATTTGGGAATTTGAGAAATTTGAGAACTTTAGAATTTGGGAATTCAGAAATTTTGGAACTTGGTAATTGGGAAATCTTAAAATTTGGGAATTTGGAAATCTCGAAATTTGGGAATCTGGAAATCTTAAAATTTGGGAATTTTTAAATCTTAAAATTTGGGAATTTTTAAATCTCAAAATTTGGGAAATTATGAATTTGAAAACCTAAGAATCTTACAGTTTGTACATTCAGAAATTTGCGAATGTGAACACATAAAAATCTGAAAACTTCGAAATAAGAATTTCAAAATTTGAGAATTAGAAACCAAAAAATTGGAAAATTTGCAAAACCTACCAAAATAGAAACTTAATTAATTTGTCCGTAAATAACGTATACAAAAATTTAAATTCAATCTCATTCTTCTATCGTATTATGAATTTTAAATTACACGTGCATTAAACATCAGTTCACCGTTAACTGCACAGGATCCTAAAGATCTTAATCCGATCCTGCAGAAATCACGTAACACGGTTGTCAATTTATCAAGCAACATCTACCCTGCAATTCCCGAATATTAATCAAGCCGTAAATTAACGTTAGCATCATAGAGACCATTAGTAACTTTCTGTGCCATCAGCACAATTTTATAAACTTTCCGTTTAATAATCGTCCACGTAGAAATCGGATCTCTCCAATTTCGAATTGCAAACTTTCCACGCAATCAAACGGCAATGTTCTCCAAACAGATTTGAATTCGCGCAAGGAAGTAATCTTCGTTGGAAAGTGACGTTCGCGAAACTGGTATTATTTGTCAGTGACATTTCGAGTAAGATTTCAGCCACGATGACCGACGGTAGAAAAAGCAACGGATGACGGAATTTAGGCATCGTTGATGACGATAATCACGTCAACGAAGACGAACGGTTCCGATAGTCGACGAGCCGGCAGCACTTAACGCTGATGGGGAATTGATTGAAATTCTATTTCACTGGCAGCCTATGTACGTCGTAATGGATGTTTCGTTTCTGTCGGTTAGTTCGATCGTTTGTTTTCTAACGGAGAAAGGCGCATCAATGATTTATGCCGCGATTAACGCCATTTCGAGGAGAGTAAAAATTCAAAGCGTCTCTTATACAGTTTGTTGAACGCTCGACCATATGCAATTGAACGCATAGAAACCTGGTAATTTTTGCGTGAACGTCTGTTTTGCGTTGCTTGTCGGGTTTTCTGAGAAAAATCTAAAACACCTTTCTATTGAAAAAGAAGGCACGAGGAGAAACCAGTTTCTTTTAGGGGTTTTTGAGAATTTCAGAATTTCGAGGTGTGGATGTCTAGGGATTTAGGAATTTGGCAATCCAGCGATGGGGATCTAGGAATTTGAGGATTTGGAGATTTAGAGATTGCAAGATTTAGGAATTTGGAAATCTGGGAACTTGGGGATGTCGGGATTTCAGAATTTAGGAATTAGGCAATCTGGGGATTTGGGAGTATAGAGATTTGGGGATGTAGGGATTTGGGGATGTAGGGATTTGGGGATGTAGGGATATGGGGATGTAGAGATTTCATAATTTAAGAAATTTAGAATTTAGCGATTTGGAGGTATAGAGATTTGGGGATGTAGGGATTTCAGTATTTAGGAATTTGGAACCTGACGATTTGGGAATTTAGCTATTTGGAACTATAGAGCTTAGGAGATGTAGGGATTTGGGGATGTAGAGATTTCAGTATTTAGAAATTTGGAGATGTAGAGATTTCAGTGTTTAGGAATTTGGAACCTGACGATTTGGGAATTTAGCACTTTGGAACTATAGAGCTTTGAAGGTGTAGGGACTTGAGAATGTAAGAATATTGGAATGTAGGGATTTTCGTATTTTGGAAAGAAAATTTCTTTCCTTTCTTGCCTTTTTTGTCTAACGATAGATCTGATACAGACAAATCAAAAAATTCGACTATCTACTCTCAAGGTTACTAGTACCAGTTACCGACATAATGTAAACGCTCCCTAAGAAGCCTGACTGCGTTCATCCAAAGGGCGAAAAGTCAGGGACCACTTAAGTACATGACCTTGTCAGTGTGAGCACCATTGGAAGAATATATAATCTTGTCCTATGACTCTGCAAAGATCAGGACCTTTAAGGTCCCAAATCACTGGAAGGTCATAAATTAGTCTGCAAACAATATTCTTGTAAATAATTGAATATATCAGGACAAATGTCAGAACCAACTACCCTCTTTCTCAGAACCATAGAATCCCATCGCACAAAAGAAACTCGTTGAAAGCAGCATCAAAGGAGCGAATCGTTCAAACTATCCATAACAATTTGGCTCTCTAAATTCTTCAAGAACATAGTGAAATCAGAGGACATACAGAAGGTGTTTGCTCAAACTATCCATACCAATTTGACTGTCTAAGCTTTAGGAATCCAGTGAAACCACAGGACAAACAGAATGCATTCGTTTTCATGAAACTCTGAGAAACGAGTCAGTGATGGAGAAGCAGCGTGTAAAATTCAGACGAAACGAGGCTGGTATTCGCGGGATACCGTAAACTTTCCTCTAGCAACGTTTCCCAGTTGGCGTGCTATCGTCGAAGGGACACTCTCCAATTACGATATCTCGTTTTCACGTGCAGCTGCGAACGGGCGAATAGCCAACCGATCGTAATATACGCGTACACGCACGTAACGGCAACACGAGAGAGTCATTACCGGTGGCCGTGTCCGGCTTAATTGTCTGGCAGGAATGCAGTCGTAAGATCGCACAATGGGTCTCCTCGATATTTACAAGGAGCCAGCGAACGATAAGTATGATTGGACGTAGCTACGCTGATGGAGCTTCCTTGCGTTCTAAGGGAAAGCGGACTACCTGCTTCGAGCGTGAAGTCGATGCTTCTTCAACGCGAAAATAATGGGACGTCGTGATTACAACCGCTGCGCTGGTAAACGATGCGAGCATCGGATAAGAACCGGTGTAAAGTGGCCGAGAAACGAAGGATCGCTGAAGGTGGTGAACTGCTGATGTAGATTGTGTCCTTGATAATTTAATGTGATTTCGGAATTATTGCATATTATGGACTTACGTCGATTTCTTTGAAACGGACTACGTACTTCACATTTTACAGTCTGTTCCACAAGAGCGTGGACGCGATAGCTGAGTGCAAGTAAATCTTTTCTGTAAAAAAGTTGTATACACTACCGCTCAAAAGTATCCGGACACCTGCGAAATATGTATTCGCGCTGCATAAAAGTTATTTAAGTATCTACAACAGTGACTACAATCGACTGTTATTTGTTGCTTATGAAATATTTAACGTTTGAAATTAGAAATTATGTATGTGGAACTTACCAACATTACACTACAATTAAATACGAGATTCATCAATGTATCCACCGCGGTTAGATATTACCGCTTGCACTAATCTCAGCAATCTTTCTACAAATTTTCTGATTGTTTCTGTGTGGTGCTCTAAGATGTCTGTTACGTTTGCTTAGTGTTTCAATACATCGGTCTTCGGATTTAGTTGTCTTCACTGGCCATCCTGTCCTTTTTTTATAAGCAACCACTGCTAGTTGCATACTTTTTAATAGTGTCATGCACTGTTGATTTCGGAATTTTTTCAATTTCTCTAACTGCATATCCTTCTTCTGCAAGAATCAGATTACTGGAACGTTTTTCTATTGATAATTCTCGTTTGGAACTCATGTCTCGATGGAAAAGAAGCTACAGACAAACTAAACCGAAGCTGTCGAGTGCATAGCGTTACCTCCATTCGTATCTCCATTGAGAGAACATAAACATCTCATCAACAGTTTACAGACACTTGATACATATCGAAGAACTCTCTGAATTCGTTTTGTACCATAGAAATGAAACAAAAAGAAATTAAGACTCTCTTAAGTATCGAAACCGTTCCATTAGATTCCGTATTTTTGGGCAGGAATTTTACTTACGCACACTCATTGTATAATTTGTACTTAAAAATTAATTCTATTATGTTATGCTACCTCAAGGAAGATAATAATAATAATTACAATTGATATAATAGCCCAAAATAGCTTTCGTACAAAGTTAAACTATGTTTTATAGCACAAAAGCAAGTGTCCGGATACTTTTGAGCGATAGTGTAGGTCGAAAGTGCATTTAAAGAACTAATACACATTTGCTTAATAATGTGTCCAATCACCACCATTAGCTATTATTCCTGGGCAGACTTTCAACCATGCAGCGTGTGAGACAGGAAGAGATCTGCATATTTCTCGAATACAAATTAGCGTCTTCAATTTTAAAATGACACTTCAATTTAGGAATTGAGAAAAGTGGAAATTGAATTTGGAGTTCTTTGTACAAAAATTTCGAAGGTATTTGATCAAATTTTTGAGACATCTGCATTCGAAAGAATTTTAAAAACACTCGAATTTGAAATAATTTTGAAGACATTTGGATTTAACTAAATTATAAAAAACATTTGGATTTGACAAAATTTAAAAAATATTTAGATTTAAAAAAATTTTAAAAATATTTAGATTTGAAAAAATTTCGAAGAGGATTTGAAAAAATTTTTGAGACATCTGCATTCGAAAGAATTTTAAAAACACACGGATTTGAAATAATTTTGAAGACATTTGGATTTGACAAAATTATCAAAAACATTTGTATTTGACAAAATTTAAAAAATATTTAGATTTGGAAAAATTTCGAAGAGGATTTGAAAAAATTTTTGAGACATCTGCATTCGAAAGAATTTTAAAAACACTCGGATTTGAAATAATTTTGAAGACATTTGGATTTGACAAAATTATCAAAAACATTTGTATTTGACAAAATTTAAAAAATATTTAGATTTGAAAAAATTAAAAAAATATTTAGATTTGAAAAAATTTCGAAGAGAATTTGAAAAAATGTCCATCTGTAAGATACATGAACTTTCTGCTGAAGGCATTTACATTTAATGAAAAGAAGACGAAAAAAGAAAAAAAAAAGGAAATTACAGTAGAAACTGAAATGAAATATCTTCAAAGGAATTTAAATTGTTTGATGCTCCTTGCCCCGAGTACTTTCATGGCAAGCATATGAAATTTAAGGAATCTTTAAAGTCGATTGTACGATATTGCAAGTCAGCCAACGTTTTTGAAATTCTTGACAGGCTCAAAGAGAGATTTCGAAATAGTCTGCGGTTGCATGCTTGCACAATCCACTTCCCGATATTTGTGAGGGGTCAATGCTTGATAAATAATGCGCGGTTTGACGCATTTGCAACGACAATATGTATTCAACACCGCTAAAAGAAGCAACATAGCGATGAATATTAAATATCTATTCAAAAGGATTGCCTTTTGTTCACATTGTAACACTTCATTGAAATAAAGTCGCGCACAAATCAAATATTCCAATGGAATTACAATGTTCGACGATCTTGAATGCTTAACTTGGTTGCAATAAAAGAAAAGTAGCAACCTGCACTGCTTAACAAGATGTTCAATGTTTGTTTAGAATAATATGGATGTTTAAGATGCTTCACTCATTTTCATTATTTCCTTTGCATGTTTAACTTAAGAGTTGTATCTTCCTAGCTTTAATAGGTTAATTAATTTAAAGAGGTAATATTACAATATATAATAATTAAGATAATTTTATTAATAATAAAGATAATTTAGTTCATTACAAATATAACAAACTTAAAGTGTTAGAATAACACCAAAATTTTACATTCTTTATCGTATTTAATATTTTCAAACAGTGTAAAAATTAATACAAAAATATTAATATTAATCGTACTGAACCAAATGGTAGGTTCATTTCTTATTTTAATTGCAAAATTTATTAAGGTTTTTATGCAGATAAAGTATTAATGTGTATATTCAATTATTTTTTGTTTTATTTTTCTACTATAACTTTAAAGCATGTGTACATTATACGCTGGTGTGTTATATTATTATTTTATTTTATTGTTTTCAATTATATTTTTTACGTAGATTCACCTTCTATTGTACCATCAGAAACAGCACCTACAAGTCTGATTTCATATTCGTTTTAATTTAAAGATAAAATTCTTAAAAAATATTTGTTATTTTGAAATATAAGATTCTATAGAAACTTTGAAGAAATATCTGCTAATTTTGAATATAAAATTGCACATGAACTTTTATAAATATTTGCTATTTTGAAGTATAATATTGCATAAGAAATATTTTAAATATTTGTTATTTTGAAATATAAGATAGTATAGGAACTTTTCAAAAATATTTGCTAATTTTGAATATAAAATTGCATACGAACTTTTATAAATATAAGGTTACACATATTCTCTATTTTCAAATATAAAATTGAATAACAATTTTTAAAAATACTTGCAACTTTAAAATGTAAGGTTGCATAGAAATTCTTCACAATATTAACTATCTTTATACATAAAATTGCATAAGAATTTCTAAAAATATTAGCTAAAGTATTTCCATAATAAAATACTAATAAAATTGATCTAGTATCTTTCAGCTAAAGTACCCACTCTACAAATTAAATTTCGCGGTATTTGTGTCGACATTGACCTAACCTTGACCAGTTAGTCCAACCAAAAGTAACCACGACACTCTAATATTACGAAGTTCCTCAGAGTACAATCGCCGTGAAATCCCCCGAAAATATATAAAACAGTCGGTAAACCACACCTTTAATACCGGCGACGTGCACCAAAAATGGCGACAGGAAGTAGAGGATCGTAAAGGTTGAATGGTAGGCGAATGGCGCGTTCTGCAGCGAGACGTGTACGTACATTTTATTACCCCACAGTTTTCTGCGGGTTTCTAGGTTCGGTCATATAATACGGATGCTCGGCTACGTTCCCTGCGTAGAAATGCACGTAGACCAGCCTGGTGTACGGTCACGTAACGATCACGGCATCGACGTGGTCGCTAGGAAGGCGTTTCACGATTTTGCGTTAGCCATTCGCGTTGGTCAGAGTTCAAATCGAGGCGGACGAGATAGGAACGGCGACGTCGATAAATTGTCGCGGTGAACCGCGATAAACGTTCGCTGCCTTCGTCTTTCTCTTCTTTTCCACCCTGACCCCCCCACGGTATCGCGCACGTACAGACCGCAGATTTGGTAAACAAATTATTCTCGATGCGAAAGTCCCTGCGAGGCTTCCCGCGAGAAAACGAACGATTACGCTCCGCCTGCGGTTTCCCGGGATAATGATCTCCACGAGATACGATGCAACGATACAGAGAATCACCATTTGAAATTTTAATAAGCCGCGTTTTCACACGCTCCGGTACGCGCGATTTGCGGTCGTCGATGCCAGACACGCTTTTCGTTTGCCTTCGTTTTCGATTCTTCTTCGGAATGATTTATTGCTCGGCTCGATCACACTCGTGGATTTTGATGATCTTTTTTCGGTTACGTTGTGACGTCAGGATCGATCGAAATCGATCGTTGAAACGATAAAATATTGGTATTCGAATTGATATACGTTCCAATGTGATTTTTTCTTGACGTATAAGTGAATTTAACAGCTTTACAGCTAATTTTTCGTGTTTATACTTTTTGGAAGTTCTCAATTTCTGATATAGAATTATTGATATTTTGAGCTCGAAAATTTTGGAATTTTTGAATACTTGAATTCTTAACTTTTCGAATATTGGAGATAAGTTTGAAATTTTCAGATTTGAAGAATTTCAAATTTCTAAATTAATAAATTAATGAATCTTGGCTTTAAAAATCGATTGAATACGAAAAAGATTGATGTGCTGAAATATTCTACAAATCAGATAAGATTCTTAATATAATTTACATAATTTTAATATTAAATGGTGAGTTCAAAAATTAACAAATTTAATAAATTTCAATTTATTAACAAATTTAATAAGTTTATTTTATCTGAATTTCGACTTTAATCTACCTGAGCTTTCTTATGAAACTTCGTTATGATATACTTGTAAACATAAAGTAAAATTTACAAATGAATTAACAAATATTCTACATAGTATACTTTGTAACTTCGACTTTAAAAGATTGGTAGTTTTATAACAAACTTCGACTTTAAAAACTAGAAGGAAATTATTAATTAACAATGTAAACAGCTTTGTAGATATACACAATCGAATAAAAAACTGTTTAAGTATTTTGTGAAATTATGGAAGTTGATTTTGATTTTCGACGGAAACGAGCAGAAATCAGTAGAAGCAGAGCCTTTCACGCTGATTCAGAAACGAGTTCGATTTGTGGAATACGCACGCGTCTTAGTGCTAAGAGGATAAATATTCTATCTAGTTCTGTCACACCGGTATTAACGATACTGCATGAGCAATAAAATGCAATGGTAAAAAAGCAAATCGATTAATGTGCAAAATAGTGGTTACCCCGAGAGCGATCAGCGACTTAGAAGGCAAATCTGAAAAATTAAATGCTGTTGCGAGTACTTGTGATGGCGATAAATTTACAACTGGAAATTAGAGATTTGTTCCTTCAAGATGGGAATTACTTTATAAATACTAATACTTCATTCTTTTTATTTCATTTTTTACCTTTTATTTAGTTTCTTAACCTCTTCACGGCTTTTTGAAGGTTAGGAAACGAAATGATTTCATTTTTGGTGTAATTATATTTTACTCACTTCAAGTCTCTAATAATTGTGTACATAAATTTTGGAAGAATTTATAATATACAAAAACAGTGGTAATATTGACGTACTCTGAGTTTAAAAACAAATATGTCGACATATGTGTAAATATTTCTGAAGAGGGTAAAATAATTGTTGTTTCAAATTTTAGTATTTATAGTATTTTGATTCTACTAAATTTATATTCACGAGAATGTTTAGTTTCAGATTTCATGTACAGTTAAAATAAACCTACCGGTGTGCAATGCACACTTACTCTGAAATTAAAAATGAAGTTGAAAAATAAATAAACAAATGATAAAACATAAATTAATATACACATTCTTTATCTTCATGAAGATTAGCAAAGATTCTAAAGAAATTGTTTTAACAAATTTTGTAAGTTAAAATGAAAAACTTGTAAAAGGGTCATGTGACCTTTTTAGTAGTTTTAGTGTTAGATAATTGACAGTTGATTCACACAGGATTTTTCCTTAAAATTTTTACGGAAATTGGAAATTTAAATACGATATGTAGTCTTAATTTTGTTTAATTTTTATTTATATTATTGGAAAATTATAGCGTGACTCTATCACGTTTCCTGTTTTGTCACATACAGACTAATGATTAATGGTTGATGGCAGAGAAATATAGTAAGAAAATGTAAATTACAGTACCACGCTGCTGGTTTGCATATTTTTTTACTCTTACAAAATCTCGACGGTATATCTAAATTTTAAATCTAACTTGTCATGGTAAATTATACGCATTTAATATTTTATTGTCAGCTAATTTGCGAATATTGTGAATCAGAAATGTAAACGTCTAAGATTGATTCTAGAAAAAAAAAATACGGAAGATTATGTTAGACACGTTGCAAAATGAAAACGCGGTAAAAATAGATGTTCAGTTTCCTGAGTGAATAGTCTATGCACTAATCGATTTCATACATTTAATTTCGTCAAATGATTGAAAATATAGGAGGAAAAAGAATCTATACTAATTCAAAATTGTATGTGCCTTTTGGTAAATCGAAGCCTCAAATAAATTTGATTCCAAGTATCCCAAAAATTGTTGGTTAATATTCTCGGCAGATACAAAGGAAAATTTTACGCGAGTTCCTCACCGACTGCCATCTTGAAAAATTCGCAGGGCGGTGAACGACATATTTTCCAGCGTTTCGCCAAATTTAATGCTCGGTGCCGGCGTGAAAATGACTTTATCATTCATGAGATGCAAAGCGCGCTAAGAAGTACGGAAAAACAGCGAGCAATTAGCCGTAAATCAAAATCGCGCCGCAAGGCGAGTGCATGCACTTAATGCCGCCGCTTGGCCGATTTACACGATCTCCCTGGCGAGTTTTCATGAGATTTACATCCTACGATATTTACGAACATCATATCATAGTAGACGAAAATCAAAAAAATCATTTATAAAAGCCTTCTTCCAAAGTAGGTAGCAGGTACAAAAAACCTTTCCTTAATTAACAATAATTTGGTTCGACTTCCAATTACAGTTACTATGTAACTATTGTTAAAATGTCGAAACATCAATGACTGGTTTCTCTCAAAACGAGAATAATTTTTTGGTGAGGACAGGTGTGTAGCGATGGTACTTTGAGTAAAGCATTTTCTCCCAAATTTAAGTTTTCTTAAAAAAAAAGAATCATTAGCCGATACACCTGGTATTTGCACATTCAAATTCTCCAAATACCGATGATACTTATGTTTGTCCAATTTCCCGAATGCAATGCGTTTAAAATATTTACTTCTGCTACGTTTTATTTGTAATACAATTTATCAGAGGTTGTTCACAACCGATCATTTACTCGAACGATACGAATATTTTCGCCACGTACCGTTGCCAGAAAAACTGGTAAACGGCCATGCTTTTTCGGTCAACAGCGAAGGTAGGTCCGCTAATATGTATATATATTTTAAATTACACGTAATTAGCACGGTGGTATGCAAATTTCTGGATCGATTAAGAGCTCATAACGTAAGAACGTATGGCAATAAACCGCGGTACAACTCGTTCTCGGCGAATGCGAAAGCGTTTTCACGAAGGGCCAATATACGTTTTAACGAACTCGAATTTTTTCAGGGTCGTTCGTTTCACCGTTACATCGGTGGTTGGCATCCAGTCAACCGGTTCCCGGTGTGTCCTTATCACGGATAGAACCATGGGAGACTTATCTTAAACGTTGTTATCGTCCTCTGTGCAGTGGTTCTTCGACAATTTATTAATATCTCCACGAAAAAACGATCAACGAGGTAAATTGCTTCTACCGTATATTTAGTGATTGCAATTCCTAGTAGTAAACTGAGCGTGAAAATTGTCGCTAATTATCGGTGAAAATTCCGATCACATTTTTTAAGCTAATTTTAGAACACTGAAAGATACGACTGGGTGATTCTGTGCAACTAAAGATATTTTACTCGTGGAACGACGGCAGCCATTTTGGTCGACGACGCCATTTTGTCATTATTTAATTCAGCTCTAAACATTGTACAACTTCCTGTGGTGTGTAAATCATTTTTAAATGCGCGAAGAAAAATTGTACATTATAATTTTCTCCGGTTAAACTCCGGTACAAAACCTATCAAACAATAGATGAAGTATAAAATAATAAAATAGCCAAAGTTCCCAAACGACTTGATATATTTCCAACACACGAAATCGAGATACCTCTCGTATCTATTATATGTTATTTATGTACTGAACTGATCAGGTACGTGATCATTAACGGTGCCATTACGTTAATTTCAGAAGCTGGTAAGTGGAAAGTCTTAGATAAAAAAGAGCATAATTTGAATAATGATAATTACAGCGCAACTATATCTAACCGATTTCAGTACGGCATTTCGCGGTGATAAGATTGCGTGATTTATCGTACAATACTACCAAAGTATTTTCCCAAGCAAAGAGGTTGATAGTGAAAAGATAAAGTTCTGCACATGCCGTCTCTTTTCATTAAACAAACCACTTAGCGCCAGTGTTGATAGCGTCGTTAATTGGATTTAGACGACCTCTCGGATGTCATGGAATCGATTCAGCGTGTTGCTTCGAAACCATGCAACGGAACCATATTTTTCACGACTTAATAACCACAACTGCCAATGAACACCTACGAACCAGATACGGGAAGTCCGGACCCGGGCTGTTTGCGGCCCGTGGATCCAACGAGTTGAGCAAGATCTACAGCGTATAGCAGCTGGTGCACCGGTCCCGATAACCGTAAATATCGTCTTTAGTGGCGTGATAAGTTCAGATTTCGCATTAACGTCGACAACGCGAGCCTCGTTTCAGCTGAAGAAAGAAATGCGACTACCGCTTCATGAACTCGCTTCTGAGACGACACGGAAGATCCTTGCATAATGATGGCGTCTTCACCTCGAGCACGTTTCTTCTGGTTACGACCAGCAAACCTGCGTGTGTTCATGAATTAACGAATTTCGTTCTTTTCATTAAGAAACTCATATGTTTATAAATTGCATTTGCTCCTATAGGGTGTTTTAATCGATCCATTAGTGCGTTGCGTATGTATAAACCAACCCCACATATTTTCAATAATTTCAGCTTTTGGTAAGCAATCATCATCTGTATTTCTTAAATGTTTGTAGTATGTAGTTATGCAGAAGTTATTAATGTAAACATTAAGCTGGGTTAAATAAAACTTGATTTTCAGGTGTTGCATGAATACCAACCCCTCATGTATCAATGATTTATGCCTTCGGTAGCAAATTGTGGTTAGCATTCTTTAAGTACGTTCTTTCAGTACTAATTCGTAGTGTGTGAGCAATAAACTGAGTAAAAGAAAATTGACGTATTAACGCAAATATTGAGATGGGTTAAATAAAACTTGATTTTCATGCGTTGCATGAATACCAACCCCTCATGTATCAATGATTTATGCCTTCGGTAGCAAATTGTGGTTAGCATTCTTTAAGTACGTTCTTTCAGTACTAATTCGTAGTGTGTGAGCAATAAACTGAGTAAAAGAAAATTTGACGAATTAACGCAAATATTGAGATGGGTTAAATAAAACTTGATTTTCAGGCGTTGCATGAATACCAACCCCTCATGTATCAATGATTTATGCCTTCGGTAGCAAATTGTGGTTAGCATTCTTTAAGTACGTTCTTTCAGTACTAATTCGTAGTGTGTGAGCAATAAACTGAGTAAAAGAAAATTGACGTATTAACGCAAATATTGAGATGGGTTAAATAAAACTTGATTTTCAGGCGTTGCATGAATACCAACCCCTCATGTATCAATGATTTATACCTTCGGTAGTAAATTGTGGATAGCATTCTTTAAGTACGTTCTTTCAGTACTAATTCGTAGTGTGTGAACAATAAACTGAGTAAAAGAAAATTGACGAATTAACGCAAATATTGAGATGAGTTAAATAAAACTTGATTTTCAGGCGTTGCATGAATGCCAACCCCTCATGTATCAATGATTTATGCCTTCGGTAGCAAATTGTGGTTAGCATTCTTTAAGTACGTTCTTTTAGTACTAATTCGTAGTGTGTGAACAATAAACTGAGTAAAAGAAAATTGACGAATTAACGCAAATATTGAGATGAGTTAAATAAAACTTGATTTTCAGGCGTTGCATGAATATACCGACCCCCCATGTTTTTTATGATCTGGGCTTGTGGTGGCAAATTATGGTTAACATTCTTTAAATATTAACTTGTAGTATGTACAGAGTAAGTTATGTAAAAGGTAAGTGATGCGTTAACGCAAATATTAAGCTGGGTTTCATACAACTCGATTTTCAGCCAACCCCTCGTGTTTTCAATGATCTTTCGTGGTAAATTATGGGTTGCATTCTTTAAATATAAATTCGTAGTGTACAAAGAATAATCTGTGTAAAAGAACATCGACATGTTATCGTAAATATTAAGCTGTGTTACATAAAACCTGCTTTTCAGTCATTTCATAAATATACCAACCTTCTTTATCATATTTATGCACCATTTATACAAAAAATTTAGTAAAACAATTTTTCTTAAAGAGTTCATATATATAGAACGCCTGAAAATTATTTTGTATGCAAATGAACTGAATTTTTATGTCAATACGTCAAATTTTTTGTTTGTTAATAAATAATAAATATTAATGTGTTGCACCTTTTCATAGCTTGTGTAATTACAAAATTTTTACATACTTATTCTATGCATTATATCATCATAAATAAGTTTTTGCTTCTGTTAAATAAATTTGCTGTTCACTTAATACTACTTACTAATTTCGATTTAATATAATTCAGAATACTTTGTCACTTTTTCTCATTGTAATAGAATTTATGCATTTTTGAGTGAAATTCGCAAACAGGTTGCGAGTTAAATCGAGAACCTAACGGCACTAATTGGTGATTCTATAGTTACAATTTATCGTGTAACATATACAATCTAAAAATTTCAAAAATATAAAAAAAAATTCATATATATAATAATATAGGACGGAGCGGAGCATGTACACCTATTACACAGTAAAAAGTAAAGAACAAAGTTGCAATCTCATCTTGAGCGATGCAATAATTTATAATCACTCAACATTCCAATCTTCTTATACCTTTTCGCGATATATGAGTCATATATAATTTACACTGAACTTGAAAGGTGCTTCTTATATACAAGCTATACAAGAGTTATGAGCAACATGGTAGACTTTCCAGAAATTAAAAACTCGATAGAAATTTACCGTATAGGCAATTTATATCAGTTGCCTTTATTTTGAAGGAACTTTGAGCGGTGGCATGTAATATTCAACAGCGAGGACGGTGATAACTCACTGATGTATACAATTTTACTTAATCTTAGTTTTTATCAAATTTATAGGTTCAGAGAATTAATTGCACAGGTTTAAACGCACTATAATAATTCTCTCACATATAATTGGCAATAAATACGGAATAAAATATTCGATGGATTGTCAACCATCTTCACATAATACTAAACAAGTATAAAATAAATTGTTACAATAAATAAATTATTACATTTAACTCAGAAATCTTGAAATTTAAGAACATGGAAATTTCAGAATTTGTAAATCGAGAAATATTTAGAAATTTGTAAATGATTTTAACATTTTCAACTTACATACTTTACATAAAATATGTCGTATTTTTAAAATATTGTATAAAATACATATGTTAACAAAGTTACGCTTTGACGAGACTGAACCGAATATCTATTCGTTTATTTACGATTTTCACATTGTTTGTTATAAACAATGTGATTAATAGACTGCGCATGTTTATACATGTATGATATAAAACGAGCATAAATCATGCAACGATTTATGGACCCATAAAGAGTAGATTATTTATATTTTGCGGACTTCGTGCATAAACACAAGTTTAAGTATTAGCTACTTTCTAGAAAAGCAGGTCAATGAAGGTTTCCTTAATAAAAGAAGTTTAAAACTTTGAACATCTTTGATGATTTACGTTCTTGACTTCCCTCTTTCGATTTTGACTCCTTAAAATTGACAGAGTAACAGTAGAGCAAAAGTAGAAATTTAATTTCACTTTCCACGACGAAACGGAACAATAGCTATTCAGCGATCTGCATCCGCGAATGTCGCAAACGCTTCGAGGCTTTTTCCAGCGACCTATCGAGGAATTCGTTTACGATGAAAAGAAAACGGTGGTATGCGCAGGTGTACTTCGCGAACGTAAATGCGTTTACTCAAGATCTTCCGCCATTAAGTTTCTTTTCTCTGCCCGGTTTTCTCATCGTCCAAACATGTCCCGATGTGAGTGTTGACCTCGTGGTTACTGGGAACCCATTGAGACAAACGTGAACGTCGCTAGAGCTATCTATGGTGCCCGTCCGGACGGTTTTTAAGATCGGAAAGAATTGACGCTTAACCCAGGTTGGGAAAGTTGAGCCATCGTCATCGACTGCAGAAAACATAGTGGACTCCCGCGTGTACTACACTAATGTAATTCGTTTCTTTTCGCGGTCCATGGCCATACCCGTGCGATACACGGCAAGGTAAAGACTTTTTTATGCTTCTTCATAACAGTTCGAACTATTTTCTCGGTATATAAAGCATTTCACTTCGAACTTCTCGTTTTATTGGTAGAAATTCATGCAGACAACTGGCTAATTCTCGTACTCTTCAGCTCGTTTACTTTATTTTTCAAGTAGACAATTTTTGCAATCACTTTTCCCACGTTTTTTAACCAGAGTAGTCAAATTATGGTTTCCTTTTTTAAGTTACAAAAAGTTTCCTTTTTTAAGTTTCTTGTTTTATATTTCGAAAGGCGGTTTCAAGTCTCTGTTCAAATCTCAAGATAAAATTTTCAACGTTAATGTATACATTACTGCTTGCACACAGGTTTAAAATACAGAATGATGATCACTTGCTACCAAAGGCTCAGATCATTGAAAACGTGAGGGGTGGTATATTTATGCAACACACCATAGTGAAGCTATATATTTTATTCACAATATGAAATGTGTTACACCTAGACAAAATTTATATTGATGACAAAATATTCTTTCAAAACAGTGTGTAACAAGTATCAAATAACTTTAGTAAGTCTTGAAACTTATTTGACTTTCTTTTACATAATTTATTGTATCCTACAGGTCAGTATTTTAGAAGTATTGATCATATTCATTATTTTTTAACAGAAGTCATCATTGAAAATATGAGAGGTTGTTGCCTGCAATGCATATTAATGCAATGTATATTTATGTATATACTATAATCCATCGACACAAGGTCCAAAATAGCGAAAAACCTGCTGAATTTTGGGATCAGACTAATAAAATATCGAGTGGCGATAATTCGACCTTTCGTTCCCAAAGATTCGCATGGTGATCGAAAAATAATTCAGTTCATCGCAAGATGATTTTCAAGGTGCAGACGAATACAAATTAGTCCACTGACAGAAGAACCAGTTTCAAAATAGCGAAAAACCTGCTGAATTTTGGGATCAGACTAATAAAATATCGAGTGGCGATAATTCGACCTTTCGTTCCCAAAGATTGGCATGGTGATCGAAAAATAATTCAGTTCATCGCAAGATGATTTTTGAGGTGCAGACGAATACAACTGAGGCCACTGATAGAAGAACCAGTTTCAAAATAGCGAAAAACCTGCTGAATTTTGGGATCAGACTAATAAAATATCGAGTGGCGATAATTCGACCTTTCGTTCCCAAAGATTGGCATGGTGACGGTCGAAAAATAATTCAGTTCATCGCAAGATGATTTTTGAGGTGCAGACGAATACAAATGAGGCCACTGACAGAAGAACCAGTTTCAAAATAGCGAAAAACCTGCTGAATTTTGGGATCAGTCTAATAAAATATCGAGTGGCGATAATTCGACCTTTCATTCCCAAAGATTGGCATGGTGATCGAAAAATAATTCAGTTCATCGCAAGATGATTTTTGAGGTGCAGACGAATACAAATGAGGCCACTGACAGAAGAACCAGTTTCAAAATAGCGAAAAACCTGCTGAATTTTGGGATCAGCCTGAGAAAATATCGAGTGGCGATAATTCGACCTTTCGTTCCCAAAGATTCGCATGGTGATCGAAAAATAATTCAGTTCATCGTAAGATGATTTTCGAGGTGCAGACGAATACAACTGAGGCCACTGACAGAAGAACCAGTTTCAAAATAGCGACAAACCTGCTGAATTTTGGGATTAGCCTAATAAAATATCGAGTGGCGATAATTCGACCTTTCGTTCCCAAAGATTGGCATGGTGACGGTCGAAAAATAATTCAGTTCATCGCAAGATGATTTTCGAGGTGCAGACGAATACAAATGAGGCCTCGTGTTCCATGAAGAGCGTGTGTCGCAAGCGGAACGCCACGGACGATGTCCCGAACGATGATCGGCCAATTCCTAGACACGGCAGCGAGCATAAATTATTCAGGCGATGTAGCAAAAGCGATTAATTTTATTGGCCGACGTCCCGGATATGGCTCGTCTGTACCCGTCACCGTCGCTTTGTTGCAACGTCGTATCCTATGCTCCGTGTTCCTCGATTATGCGCGAGCTCGGCTAACACCTTATTAACGTCGGTGGTTGCACGAGCACCGGCCACAGGAAAATTGCGCAAAGCGGCTCGAGCGTGTTGCTTTTTTCTCAGCGTCGAGTCGGTTCGGTAATGCCGGCCAACGTGTAGGAAACAGGATCCCCTCGTGTCGCGTAATTGCGCCAGGACAATGAGATACAAGGCTCTTCCTTCGCTCGGATTTCCTTCGGCAATTTCAAATTTGAGATACGAGACAGTTTCGAAAATAAAGTTTAAATTGAACCGTGGATAGAACCGTCCGACGTTTGACGAGGTTTCTTATATGCAAAAGTTTATGATAAATGCTCAGATTTGGCATATCTGATTCCGAGATATAAACCTTGACGTGATTCGACAACGTAAACGAGGCAGCATTTATGGTCACGGACATAATTAAATGGACACACCCATAATAAGGATTTCACAGTTCTACAGAACCATTCTCCTATTATTTTCGTTTACACGTGTATAAATAAATTTTATGAAATGACTTGGTGTCTTGGGAATACGAGTAACTAAAAACGTTAGAAGTCGGCTGGTTTCAAAGCTCATAAAAGGTTATTTGTATCTTTGCAATTAGCAGAGAAGATCTAAATCAGTATTGATATTCTCATCACATTATCTTGTTTGCGACTGTCGACTTCAGTTATCAGAAATATCGTTAGAAGTTGTTAAAAAATAACATATTAAAATAGAAATATTGCTTAAAGTTGTTAAAAAGTAACATATTCAAACAGAAATATTGTTAAAAGTATATTTAAAGCAGTGTTGTTCTGTTTCAAATGTTTTAGTACAATCTACGCATGCGCGTACCGATCTGCGCATGCGCTCATCGAACTGCGCAGAAGTAAGGACTGTGAGTACGCATATCGTAATGAAAGAATTGGGGAACGACTTACATATTATTAAAGACCAAGTATAAAACCTTTTTGAAGGTGATTTATATATGCAACAATTTAGCATATAAGTGAAAAGCATCAAGTTAAATGATTTCATTGCAGTTGCCAATAACAAATATAATTAACAGAGCTTTAAACTTAAATAACAATAAAAAAACTTTTCATCCTCAACTGACAAGATGCAAACTTTATTATTAAATGACTGTTATAGAATGCAATGTACCCTAAATATTTTTGTATTAAACTAAAAACATGTCTTGTTTTAAAGAAATGTTGACAAGTACGTTAATACGATCAAAATTGTATTTACAAGAAATATGAACACAACTGACGTTACCATGTTGGGCAGTATCCGAATAGAAATTTAGTTTCTTATGCAAGTTTCTATAAATAACTGAAAATATAAAGACAACAAGAAATATTTTTTGAAAGAAATAAACAAGCATTCGGTTATATCATTGTTTCATATAAATAAACATTTATTCGCACAAAAATGCTTTCCAGACATTATTTAACCGTTCAAGGGTTAAACATTCAAATTTATCGCATTTCTAAAAAGGGAACATGCATACAAACTAGAAACTGTAAAGTTCAGTTTTAAACGTAACCGGTTGCAAGTAACGGGAAGGCAATTTGTGTGCGTGAGTAACAAATAATCTGCACGTATCGGAAAAGGTGTAGACAGGCGTCAATAAAATAAAATATACGGCGTGACAAAATAAAACGGCGAGCATTCGTACATCGAAAATAGCATGAAAGGTAGTAGCTACGCAAATGCAACGAAGCTCGTGGCGAAGGAAGTGTCTTGTACAGGCCACAACCTTTAACCCCGGCTGCAGTATGATATACCACGTGCAGTAGGATTCCTCGCAACGAACTATTAACGTTGACGAGTAACGTCGTTCGGCTCGATCGTGATCGAAGTACGAAAGGCCCGAGACGTGTCTAGCTAAAAAGATCCAACCGGTTATGTGGCTATTTTGCGTGGTAGTTTGAAAATTCTGCTCGATCGTTAACGCGATATTTACGTGGAATAGGTGGCACTCGGGCCACGGGGCGGTCGTAAACATCGCTTCGGTGGCAAATTGAATCTCCACGGCTAAGATAAACCGTGTAGATGGCGCGAAAGTAGAAATAAAGTTTAATTAACGCAACTGCGACGGTGAGAAACACGATAAGAACGGACAAGGAATAATTTTAAGTTACAACGATCTTTTGTTGCAAACGGTTGGTTTTATGACGACGGTAATTCCCTTCGCCAGGCCGTTGCTTTCGAATCGACCGAGTGTTACAAATATCTACCTGTGGCATTTACTACAATCTAATGTCCGCTCCTCGCGTCATCAACGTTAACGGACGTCGCTCGCTTCAAATCGTGAAGCGTGTTATCAAACCTGCAGGGAAACCGGTTTCCCTTATTTTGACACTGACACCGTGTTGCATTAACTTCGAATGCGAAGTCCACTAAATTATCGCTACATCAATCATGGTAATTATAACATTATACGAGTGTAGAAGCAGACACTTAAAAGCTGTGATCCACGAATCGATAGCTAAGTATATAGTTTAAAATAAATGCGGTTCAAGATAAACTGACTTGCAACATTTTATAAGAAACGAGAAAGACACATTGTATATACATTGTAGACACATTGGCTGTTCTATACGAAGTGTACGACATAATAATCCCCTACATTAGTCAAGTATCAAAAATTAAAATAAAAACAAAAATATAAGGTATCTTAGCAAAAGTATCCTGAACAGAATAAATTATTTTTCTTCGATAATAAACAGATTAAATAGATTGCGTGATTCGAATGAAACACCCTGTGTAAGCTTTTGCATTATCATTTTGGTTCTTGTTGCTTAATAAATAAGGAGCGTAATTACAGGCAAAAAGGGGAGAGTTAATGGCGATCAAAGAGTACTGCCAATCAGCTTAGTGTAATATCTCCGGTGCGTATTAAGAAGCTTTTACTAGCGTTGATATTCTAAGATACTTGTTTATTTAATGGCCGTCTAAGACGCTTATTTGTTTTATAGCCATCAAAGTATTTACATACACTCCAATAGGTTTTTGCATTTTTCTCTAGTTTCCACTCATTCCACTGAAGATCAGTTAAATGAAAGTATGCAATTTTTACTATAATTTTTATTTTTATTATAATTCTCTATTATCTCTATGTTAAAATAATTTATAGCCATATGTTGAAAAATGTATTTCAAGTTATTGCAGTAAAGTGAGTTTAATAAAATAATTTTTAACATGAAATATAATACTGATTAAAAATAATAAAATTATTTTTATTCTCCGTACAATTATATCTTTAAGACCTGCATGTAGTAAATGTAGAGATAAATCGAAAATATTAGTTTCCAATCGTGAAATTACAGCTTGACCTAAAAATTCTAATGCTGCAGTAAATTCTTGCATATTTTCAATTAACAACAGCTATTGCAGTTCATAGAATCATTGCACATATATAAAATATCGTTACGAATCAGTCATATACAGAAATGTATGTTCAGTCAATATATTCTCCATTTTTTCAAAGTTCCCGCCCACAGAGCCCCAAACGCACGGAATTATCGGGCGATATAATTCGCTGAAATTCCACCTGAAGACATTTTTAAACATTCCACACGTTCTCCAGTGATACAGGAAGGAAATAAAAAGACGAAAAGGTTGGTGGTCGAAAAATGTATTCAACTTTTTCATTCTCCATTTTTTCAAAGTTCCCGCCCACAGAGCCCCAAACGCACGGAATTATCGGGCGATATAATTCGCTGAAATTCCACGTGAAGACATTTTTAAACATTCCACACGTTCTCCAGTGATACAGGAAGGAAATAAAAAGACGAAAGGGTTGGTGGTCGAAAAATGTATTCAACTTTTTCACAATTCTGTGACGATGCCTGAGGGACCAACGAAGGGTTTTCGTTTAACCTGGCTACTGTAGCTATTACGAACAAATTTAGCCGTTAAAGAGGCAACGTTTAACAGGGTACTCATAAATCATGTGTAAGCGACAAGCAATTATAATAACTATCGCCGACTATAGACGCATAAATAAAATACTTGAACCCCTCGGGTAGGTAATGAGGCGTGCGAACCGGGATGCGAACCAGTTTCTCGACTCGTTAATCGCGACACGGGTAAACAGGGAAAGAGTACTTTCACGAAAAAGGTCGTCGCGATCGTGGAAGATCGCGAACTGTTATTTTCCACTTGAAAAAGTGGATTCCCGATACCATTAACGCTTTGTAATATCGCGTTTGCTCGATCTTAAATGTGGGCTTGAAACGTCGATACAATATTGAGGGTTGTAAAGGGATTGTATCGCAGATTCATGTAACGCTTGACCTTAACTTTTGTTACAGTTATTTTGTTCTTTTACTAAATTCTTATTTATTGGGAGGATAATTATAAAAGTGAAATATGTTTATCATTTATGGTTCCGGGGGTGTAGTATACTGGATTGTAGTGGAGTTAGGAATTAAACAATTTGGAGGTTTGTGATAAATTTGGAATTATGGAAATTTGAGGATTTTTAGGTACTCGACAATTTGAGCACTTGGAAGAAATGGAAATTTGGAAATACCGAGATTTGAGAGTTTGAGTACTTGGGAATCTAGAAATTTGAGAATTTTGGGATTTGGGGATTTGGGAATTTGAAAGTTTAGAAAGTTGAAAATTTAGGAATTTCTAAATTTTGAAATTTAAACGTATAGACACTTAGACAATGACGCACTCAGATATATAGACACTTAAACATTTAGACATTTAGACATTTAGACATTTAGACATTTAGATATTTAGATTTTTAGACTTTAAAATTTTTTTAAATTTAGAAAGTTAGAAATTTAGAAATTAAAAATTTTTTAATTTTTGAAATGCTAAGATTTTGACATTCTGGTATTTTTACATTTAGAAATTTAGAAAGTTCAAAACATAAAGTAAAGAACTTAGAAATTTAGAAATATGGAAACAGATATCTAGAAATCTCAAAATCTCAAAATCTTAAAATCTCAGTCTCAAAATCTCAGTCTCAAAGTCTCAAAATCACAATGTCTCAAAATCTCAAAGTCTAAAAATCTCCAAATCTCAAAGTGTCAAAGTCTCGAAGTCTCAAAATCTTAAAATCTGAAAGTCTCAAAATCTCTAAATCCCCAAAACTCAAAATCTCAAAATCTCTGTCTCCAAATCCCCAAATCCTCAAATCTCCAAATCTCAAATTCTCCAAATCCCCAAATCTCCAAATCTCCAAATCCCCAAATCTCCAACTCTCAAAATTTCAAAATCTCAAAATCTCAAAATCTAGAAATTTCAAAATCTTAATATCTCAGTCTAAAAATCTCAAAATCTCAAAATCTCAGTCTAAAAATCTCAAAGTCTCAAAATCTCTAAATCCCCAAAACTCAAAATCTCAAAATCTCAGTCTCCAAATCCCCAAATCCCCAAATCTCAAAATCTCCAAATCTCCAATTCTCAAAATTTCAAAATCTCAAAATCTCCAAATCTAGAAATTTCAAAATCTTAAAATCTTAAAATCTCAGTCTAAAAATCTCAAAATCTCAGTCTAAAAATCTCAGTCTCAAAATCTCTAAATCCCCAAAACTCGAAATCTCAAAATCTCAGTTTCCAAATCCCCAAATCCCCAAATCTCCAATTCTCAAAATGTCCAAATCTAGAAATCTCAAAATCTCGAACCCTATAAATCTAAAACTCTAAAAATCTATAAATTGAAAAATTGAGAAAAACTTGAAAGTCTTCTAGCAACTATTCGATAATCTAAGCGCATGGAAATGTACAACAGTGTATAAGGAAACTAATGTACAAGGAAGCTAATTATATGGAATATTTACTCGTGAGCCAGTGCAAAACGGATCACTACCCCACAATCTTAGCGTACGCTACGAGATTAACGAGCACGTGTCCGAGTTGCACCACCTAGAGCACACCAGCTGAGTTCTCGGAACGGTGTTCCACGTAGTACTTCGTTCCAGGTAAAAACGCATTAATTAGATTTCCCACGTCGCTGCTCATTCTATGCTGCTATCCAAAGCGAAGCCTTTAAAGCCTCAAGGTCGCGGATACCTCATCGACGCTGGCATTCGAGCCGAGTTTCGAGTTTCGGGGCGGAATTAACGCAAGCAACTGTTTCGAAGAACCGTGTAAAAGGGGTGAATGCAGGGCACTTATGGTTACAACAGTAAGAAAAGGGGAAGAAACATAAATACAGAAGAAATGAAAAGACGACGGTAAAACAACAATTAAAAAAAATAAATACTGATGTGTAATATTACTTCATTTTGCAGTATCACTATAATCATTTTCTAATACAGAAAAATATTACTAGGTTAGGTTAGGTGAGTCTGTATTTACGTAGCTAATAATTATTATAATTTAAATTGAAAATAAATGCATTCTACCTACTGATAATCGAACACAATTATTAGTAACAATGTACCAATGAATACAGTACCCTATTTTTTATCATTTCTTGTAGAACCTCGTCATACACACGAGTGAATTTATTTTCACACATATCATTAATTTCATTCAATTACACTATTAAAAATTTCATATAAAAACCAGAGTCACTCCGTTGAGAAATGATTGGAATAAGAAAAGTTGGTGCATCGTGTTGCCACTAACAGACCGTAACACGGTACAACATAATAAAATACAGATTTATCCTTATTGTACACGAGAATAACACAGGTCTGTATTACCACGGACGTTCCGTACGAAAGAAGACAAGGAATAATAATTAACAACAGAAGCAACAGTTGTAACTCGTACTTCATTCGTGTTGCCAGAAGAAGAAATGAAGGAAGAACGAACAACAAACAGGGCTAACATCGTGGGAGAGGAAAAGAAACAGCGAGAAGAAACAAACAGCTATTGAAGATAAAGCCCGAAGAGCAAGGGAAGAAAATGAAATATAACCCACGACAAGAAAACACAGATGTAGCGGATAAAGCGGGCGGAACCCTCGGCAAAGAGATGCCAAGCGAAGCAAAAGAATCGTGCAAGATAAAGAGCATCAAATTCAAACAAACAAATTAGCCAACGAAAATACGCATAAGAGAAAGGATTACAGTGGCAAGCAGAGAAAGTAGCTTAACGAGCAAAACCACATCGAAGTAAAAGAAACAAAGCCAATGTTTGTACGAAGAGGAAATCGTAGGAGAAAGATTCAAAGAGAGGAGCAAGAATAGAGGCAAGAAATGAAGTCGGATAAGAAACTTCGAAGAGGAACAAGAAGCAGGAGAACAAGATAAGCGAAGGGAAAAAAGCGACATCGGGGATAAGAAAAAGATGAGAAACACAAGAGAACTGTGGCGGCGAGAGAAGGATAATGAACTAGAGAGAATGTAAGAGGAGCCAAAAGTACATCGTGCGGCTCGCGGACCGCCATAACCTTTTATCAGTTATCTAATTAGCCGTTGCATTTAATTAGCGACCCGAGAAGAGGGCCCGGAGATAGCCCGGGCAACGTGCGAGACCGACGTACGGTTCTACATGGTCGTACGTAATTTTAATCGGTGCTCGCGTCAGATAACGAAGGGTCGACGAATGAACCGACATCCCCGTGCTTGCAATTAGCCGTGTTTTTATTTATTCGAGTATCTGCTTGTTATTACGCCGCGGCTAATTTTCGAGGGAAATAAGAACATTCTTTGCGGATTTTCGACTCCCTTTATGATGCACAGAGTGGGACGTTTGAAACGGCTCTAAATAACTCGATGTTGATGATACAACAAAATTTTTTAGGTGAAACTTGCTTGGTTTCATGAGTAGAATCTTATGTCCACTGTTTTTTAGTAGTTCATGTTCCAAATTCGAAGTTTGTTGGATGGTCAAGCACGTAATCTTGTCTAAGCACTACTGAATCATCCTAGCAATCCAAAAACATACTACGCACGTTAAGGACCAAGGTCATCCTCCATCACTAGAATAAGGATACATACATATACAGGGTGTTACACAACTAGTAGAACTCTCGGAAAGGAGTTGCAGCTGAGGTGATTTCATTAATAATTCAAAAGCGAAGCTTCAAACCCCATTTGTGCAAAGAAAAAAGTTGTTCAGAATCACCTTAGCTACAACTCCTTTCCAGGAGTTACACTACATGTGAAACACCTTGTATATTTCCTGAGGACAAGACCCGATCAGAAAAAAGTCCCTAATTGTCCAGGACTTACGTCGCTACATTGCATTAGTTTCGAAGTGATCTGAGGTTGTAATTAATAAATTTTCAAATTCTTAAATGAAGTATTCAAATTTCAAGTTCACTTTTTAGAAAGTATGCCTGCTATGTTGAATTTGTATTCAGCGTACCTCTAGTTTGTACAAAACACCTCCGATGTTAGCTGATGAACGCTGATGTTTCGCCATAATCGAAATTTAAAATAAATATCCAAAACGTGAACCTGGTCCACTAGTGTAAAAGAAAATGGTAAGAAAACTTACCTTTGTCGGATCGTTGATGAAGTTGCCGATGGTCATCACGTGTAGAGTAACCTCACGCGTGTTCTCCAGCTCCTCCAACATGGCGTACAGGCCCTCGCTGACGAAATAGGGCTCGGGGCACGTGAGCCTGCAAAACGATCGGCAAATTAGATAATGAACAGGAATGCGTCAAGTTACATCCATCGATGGCGAAACCGTGCCAGACTGCCACGACTCCGTGTACACCTCGAACGTATTAGATAACGTAATTAGCGCGTTGTGTAAGCTATGGTGTCGAACGAGTTCCTGCTTGTATGCTTCATTAATATGACACCGCCGGAGTACTGTTTGTTGTTCAACGTGCAGTCAAAGAGCGACGATATTGCCTTTCGTGGTTCGATGAAGCCGTGATTTTAATTGAAACGGGGACGGAAACTGAATTCGTCTTTAAACAGTTCATTTAGATAACCAGATGTAATAAGGTACAATTGTAATAAGGTGGCAAGAACTTAGAATATTGTTCAAAGAGTGCATATGACTGCTACTATCAAGTTATAACTAGGAACTCCTACGCACAAATTCGTAGTATTGAGAATTCGCAGTTTTGGAGATTGTTGAATCCCAAATTGCAGAAACGCAAGTTTTCAAGTCTGCCAAATTCTTCAATTTTTACATTTTCAAGTTTATCTATAAATTCCCAAATTTCTATATTCACAGTATTCTAAAATTCCACAGGTTTCTAAATTTTTTAAGCTCTCAGATTCTCAAATCCCTCCGTGCACTTTCAAATTCCCCAAATTCTTCAATTTGCTAATTCGTTCAATATTCAAATCTCTAACGCACCCAAAGCTCAAAAAATTCCGAATTTCTAAGTCCTGTATTTGCAGAAGTTAAATTCACTGAAAGAATTGACTAATCCACACGAAGGCCATTTTGTCCATTATTCGGAACAGTTAAACTGCACGATTGAAATTGCATCCAGCTGGAAGCCGCTTCGTCGCAACTTCAACGCAAACCCCTTGAAATTTCATCGTTTTTTTTTTCCTCTTTCATTGAACACCCACCGATCTTACGAAGATACACCAAGTCATTAATATTCTGTATTATTAAGCTACGGCGCGTGAATGCCATTATCGCAGAGAATGAAAACAAAAGAAGAAAAAGGTAAATGGCGGTGCAGAGGAGGAAGATGGTTCACGCATTCTCCTTATTCAGCTTCGAGCATCAGGAGGTGGTCCTTCGATTACAGAGGCATTCGAAATTTTCGAGGCTCTTCCGACAGCGACGAGAATCACCCTCGAAATTGATGTTGGCCGATCACGCAATCTCTTCGAACCACTCAAGCTGTTCGATATTCCTCGCCTTACCCCTTTTCCATCAATAGAAGATGCAGGTCGAACATATTTAATGGCTGACCCCATAGCGTTTGGTCAAAGAGCAGAGAGATACTCCGGGCACATTTGTTATTCGGAAAATGTCCCTTTAAATTGGTTGCGCAAACGAGCGGGAAATTCAAATCAAGTGAATCTTTCGTGTCAACTTCTAATAATTAGAATTTGTCGTAAATTTTCTCTGTATTACTAATATTGGCTTGCGAAGTATTTACATCAGTTTTACAAGATTGAAAAGTTGAAAAAGAAAGACATACTAAAATACACAATATTTTAAGCTATATATTACAGAAACGATTATTACAAATAACTTATAAAGAAATGACTATGTATCAGAAGAAAATATAGATGAATGTGTTACAGAGAAATGACAAAATATTTATTACAAATTACTGGTGAATGTGCAGGTTTAAACCGTTCTTTGCCGACCGCCATATTTGCACTCTGTGCGCATGCGCATTTAGGAATACGTCGAAATCGTACTCCCATCCTTCATTTGGTTTGGGCATTTAAATTGTTGTATCCTGTCTCTCTCTAAAAAGTATACTAGTTGAATACTCGTCTTATATCTTCTTGTATATACTCGTACATACTTTTTGTCCAGATGTGTATTACTAGATGATTAACTCAACTGAAGGATTGCTTTCGAATCAGCCCTGCGCTATGCACTATGCGCATGCGCATTTCGGAATACATCAAAATCGTACTCCTACCCTCAATTTGCTTTAAAAATTGAACAAAGTCATTTTGTACTTTCACTATAACTCTTTAATAGAGTGTTCAAAAGCCTATACTAATGTAATATTTTATTTTTACGTATGGAATATGCTGATAAAATTAGTTGGTGAAAGAACGAGACACCCTGTATGTCTATATCCACTTCATAATGTATCCCCCATAGCAGTATCTGTGGAATTTAACGACATTAACAATGGACAGCGTCGTTAAGTCGTGTGGAATTAACCTCTAAAACCATAAATCAACAGTGTGACGGGGCGAGAAGAGAGGTCAGCGACAAAACACGCTACACTTTCGCCGTAACGTTTTTAAAATCTGATCACCGTGTTCAATTATCGGCCACGGAGTTACACTTCCGCAAACAAACGTCGCGTTTCCTAGCGGCCGCAGGATCCTTTCCAATTAGAAACCGAGTGTGAAAATTAATCGGCATCGCCGAAACCGGTCCCGTAACGAAAAGCTCCCACGCGCTCTTTAACCGCCACGGTTCCGTGTAATTAACAATTTATTCTAGCCAACTCCGCTAGTGGCCTTTCCTACGGCCGGCTACGTGCAGCCTCGTAACGAATAGATCTTCGAATCGATCAATCGCCCACGTGGTTTACGGTGAAATCAGGATTCTTTAAGTACATACCAGAACCGTAGGAAAAATTATCAGATTGGATTTTTCGAATGGTATTTTTCCAGTCGGGCAGTTTTTTATGGCAGCGAGTTCATGAGAAAATCGGACTCCTCTACGGGAAATATGGTAATGAAAAGGAAACATGTTCCGAATTTTTGCGGATTTCTGGGAATTCAGGAATTTGGGATGGGGTGAAAATTTGGGTACATTAGGATGTGATGGTGTGCGGACTTTGGGGTAGGTAGGGATCTGTGGAAATGGAGATTTGGGGATGTAGGGATTTGGGGATGTAGAAATTTGGGGATGTAGGGATTTGGGGTTGCAGCGATTTTGGAATACTGGGATTTGGAAATATTGGAATTTGGAGATGTAGGAATTTGGCGGTGTAGGAATTTGGGGATGTAGAGATTTGGGGATGTAGCGATTTTGGAATACTGGGATTTGGAAATATTGGAATTTGGGGATGTAGGAATTTGAGAGTGTAGAAATTTGGGGATGTAGGGATTTGGGGGTGTAGGAATTTGGGAATGTAGGAATTTGGGGGTGTAGGAATTTGGGGGTGTAGGAATTTGGGGATGTAGGAATTTGGGGGTGTAGGAATTTGGGGATGTAGAGATTTGGGGATGTAGCGATTTTGGAATACTGGGATTTGGAAATATTGGAATTTGGGGATGTAGGAATTTGGGAGTGTAGAAATTTGGAGATATAGGGATTTGGGGGTGTAGGAATTTGGGAATGTAGGAATTTGGGGGTGTAGGAATTTGGGGATGTAGAGATTTGGGGATGTAGAGATTTGGGGATGTAGCGATTTTGGAATACTGGGATTTGGAAATATTGGAATTTGGGGATGTAGCAATTTGGGGGTGTAGAAATTTGGGGATGTAGGGTTTTGGGGGTGTAGGAATTTGGGGATGTAGAATTTGGGAGTGTAGGAATTTGGGGATGTAGGGATTTGGGGATGTAGCGATTTTGGAATACTGGGATTTGGAAATATTGGAATTTGGGGATGTAGGAATTGGGGGGTGTAGGAATTTGGGGGTGTAGGAATTTGGGGATGTAGGAATTTGGGGGTGTAGGGATTTTAGAATATTGGGATTTGAGAATATTGGAATTTGGGAATATTGGAATTTGAGAATATTGGAATTTGGGGATGTAGGGATTTGGGAATATTGGAATCTGAGAATATATTCCCAATTTATTATATCTATATTCGGTTGCTATAGCAATCATTATATTAACAGTATTTGCGAGTCCTACTTTTAATATGAAATTATCAGCACAGAGCAGCATGTTAATGAACGAGTTAATCATATGCTAGAATATTCGTTCCCGTAGCATGTAATAAATGCCCGAACACTTATCAGTTTTATGACATATTTATTAAGTAAAAAAATGAGTCAAAAACTCTCCGCGGTTTCCTCCGCAGTCTAACGTCTCTTTCTATCGAAGCACCTTGAAACGAAGTTATGGTTTCACGATCTTCAGCAGATTAAAACAGGTTTATAACGGAAACATCACCGATCAGGCTCGAATAAATTGTAATTATTCGAAGCGTTCTCGGCTGCTTCATTAAACGCAATCGTTCGACACGAATGCACGTAATTGAAATTCGTTCGATTATCCTGTTATCCGATCCATCTTATTACCCGCGATAACTGTGTAACCAGAAAACGGAAGGATGATTTAAGCTTCAGGAATTAAAATTTAATTAAGGAAAGAAGATTCTGATCGTAACGCGAGTTGCTTCAACGAAGTCGAGAAAAACGACTCACTCGGTAATTCGTGTTTCTTGAAGTCGATGAAATGATCTCAATTAAGAATCGCTATCCGGCACGTGAACGATCATTCTTTGCGCCGATCATTTCTCGATTCTGTTAAACGTCGCATATTAATCGAACTGTCACCAAATGAATATCGTTTAACCCGCGGTATAATTTCCTGTCGTCTAGTAAACGTTCGCGACAATTAATTTGCAAACAACCTTTGAGACTGTCTCCATTCATCACGATCATGGAAAACGCGATATTAATCATCGCACCTCGAATACTTATTACATAATCTGTTCGCGGCGTTCCCGTGAATCGTCACCTCAGAACCGGGGTTAATCGCTGTTTAATGATTTATAATTAATCTGCAATCGATACATTTTTTGTAATTAGTGTATAACTGATAAGTTTTCTGTAATTAATTTGTAATTTATTTGAAATTAATACCACTTTGTAATTAATACATTTTGTGTACAACTTGTTATTTATTTGAAATTAATACCACTTTGTAATTAATACATTTTGTGTGTAATTTGTAATTTATTTGAAATTAGTACTTTTTTGTAATTAATACATTTTGTGCAATTAATTTGTAATTGGTAATAAATATCTTTGTGTAATTAATTCGAAATTTCCTTTTAATACTTTTTGTAATTGACTTGTATGTAGTTGTGTAATTAATACGTCTGTAATTAATTCATAACTTATTTGCAATCAACACTTCTTCTGTAATTAATTTATAATTTATCTGTAATTAACACATTTTCTCGTAAGTAGTACATTTTTTTAATTAATTTATAATTTATTCGTAATATCTTTGTGTAATTAACTTGAAGTATATTCGTAATTATTACTTTTTTGTAATTAACGAAATTTATGTATAATTAACAAACTTACCGCAGTTAATTTATAAGTCATTGGTAATGAATACCTTTGTGCAATTACTTTGTAATATATTCTAATTAACATTTCTTTCTTAATTAATTTATAATTTGCTTGTAATGAACACTTGTTTTTCTTACAATTTATCTGCAATTAACACATTTTTATAATTAGTTTGTAATTTTGCTGCAATTAATACATTTTCATAATTAACTAATATTTCATGTGTAATTAATACATACTCTAATTAAGTTGTCATTTGTTGTAATACGTTTATGCAATTAATTTATAACTTATTTATGGTTAATTTTAAAAACCACTTTGAAAATTCTTGAAATATTTTTTTAATTTCAAGAATTTTCCAATCTCTAAGTACGTATTCTTAATAATAATATTGTAATAGTATAATGTGATTTTAGTTTTCATTGATGCACATTAATGCACGTTACTTTTATTACTAAGTTACATTATTTGCAAATCTTTGCATTATTTGCATTATTATTTGTATTATTTGTCAAATCTTTCTATATACACGTTTTCAAAAATCAATTACGCAAAGGTATGTACAATTATAAAAATAGCGTTGTGTTATGGTACAATTTTGATCACAATAGTAACATCAAATTATTTGCGAAATTATAGGTTATCTCCATATATCACATAACAGACATTCCAATTACAAAGTTACAAATGTTCATCAGAAAAAAACGATAAATACTGAATAAACAATAAAGATCTCTGTTTATTTTACAATAATAAATTTTAAAGAATATCAAGTATAAAAAAATGAGTACCTGCTTTTAATATTAACTCACTTTTCTTAAATTGCTCGAGTACATTTGTATTCTGATTAACACAATTACAATTCTACAAAACTCTGATTCTCAATGAACGAAAAATAAATTAAATACTCAACATTCTTCAGTATCCAATAACACCACCAAAAATTATCACTAAAAAAACCAATCAAGTTTCAAATAATTATGAACTTAGGTACAAAGAAAAGTATGTCCAAAAAAAAAATCGGAGATAGAAGCAGAGGAACGATCTCGGAAAGTAATCAGAAGTTTTATTTAGAAATTCGAAAACGGTATTCTTAGAAACGTGGATCGCATTCCGATTGCGCAACGCAAGCGGCAAGTGTCGCATAATAAAACGATGGGTGGATCTAACGGCGCCCGTAAAGACGAAAATATTAAAAATAAATTCATAAATCACCGCATGCTAATGCTCTGTGCGTCGTATACGACGTACACACGCATAATTCCCGTGTGCGACACACGTGTAACGGTGGACACCGGTGTCAGCCCTTGGAATCTCGGTCCTCAACGTCCGATTATTATTCCGAGTTATTTCTGTACAAATGCCTCGATCACGAGACATTGCTCTCAGCAATTTGTAATTCTCGGATCTGTCTGGAAATTTCTCCTTTGAGGTTGCTCATTTTTTATTGATTGAATACGTTAACCGTTACGAAAGTTGAATTTGCGAATAAATCAGAGGAACTTACGGTTCAGTAACTTTCGCACGAATGTCCACACGCTATCGCGCTATCGACATCCGTTTTGTTCCGTTCTGAAGAAAGGTATCGAGAAAATTGATTGGAAACGAAGATACTTATGCAAAATGTGGAAACCGTCGGTTCAGACACGATTAAGGAAATGCGTGAAGAATATTTTCTTTTAATCGGACTAACGCGGGTTCACGATCAGACGTACTGTAATGTAACGTTTTCATGTAATATTCATGTATTGCTATTTCTGCATAATTTTCCGTGATTCTCAATGAAATTAACATTTTGCTTGAAAATTGTTAGGTATTATATTTTTATTTCGTACATAATTTATTTGCAAATCTGTCTTTAATCGAATTTTGATATAAATATTGACTGAAATTTAGTTTAAATTATTCTTCCATAATTGTGTTATAATTATTAATTTATAATTTATTATATCGTCATTTATCGTCCCTTATTCTTCAATTTTATTTATTGCACATTTAAAATTTTTAAATTAATTTTAATTGAATTTTATTATTGTATATACTGTTTACTTTTAAATGTAATGTATATGTCCATTCATTGTGTATTTTTCAAATTAAATTTATTATACTTCGACTTGGTACATTTTATTCTTGATTTGTTATACTTTGAGTAGGTATCCTTATTTTTAAATATAATTCACGTTGATTTATTACGTGATATTTTGAAATTTAATTTAACGTTTTTCATTTCGAAATTTAATTCATAATATTTTCATTTAGTAGTTCATTACATTTTGATTATTTCTTATAGAAATAAGATTATACTTAGAAAAGTATAATGTATTATATGTTAATTTATTATCAACGATTATTAAATGTAATTTATTATATTTGTATTCAGTATTTTTTTTTTTGCTAAATTAAATTTATTATGTTCTATTTTTACACAGTGTTTTACATTTTAATTAGATATCTTTTTTCAAACTCAACTTGTTATATTTTATCTTTAAATACAGTTTGTCACATGTTGACTAAACATACTTTTTAAATATCAGTACTGTGATTCATCATTTCCTATTAAATTAATTATTCCTTATCACATCACCTTACGTTTTTACTTGTCCAGATTCATCATATTCTTATTTCGTATTCTGAGATAAATATAATCCAGTATTTATTAAAAATTCAACCACACGATTTGCGGAAAATATTTTCCACCTGTTCCTGAAGTAATTAAAATGAGCAATGAACTAGTAAGCTCAGTTTAATGAAGTAATTCAATACCGTTGATATATACTTCCTCCAACACTGCCAGAACTCCTTTCGATTTAGAAAAACCTAGAAAACGAGGTCGATTTATAGCAATCCCTGTATCTAAAAAACGCTTGTTAACATTTCATGGCTCGATTTTCCACGCGTTTCCTTGTACACGGAGAAAACGTATCTCGAAACACGTTCGACCGCGTGCAAAAATTTTAATCGATTCTAACTGCTCGCAGGATAATTTGTAATAAATTCCACGCGAAAACCAGCGGGGCACCCACATGTGTGTGCCCGCACACACGCGTGCACGAGCGAACTGGTTTCTCCGGTGACAACGTAAAATTTTGTGAATCTCGAGAATAGCAGCCTGTTCACCGGATCCTTGAGGCTTTTCGCGAGAAACATAGACCGTTATTCGAAAAGAATATTGATATTTCAAACGTGTAAATGAAAACGTGTAAATTACGCCAAATATCGGAGTATACGCTATCGAAAAGAAACCGGTTACGAACGAATGTCCGACATCGGTTTTAAACCTTAATACTTAACCATAACGTAGTTAGTAATTTAATGCTGATTGGTTTATTTGAATTAATATGATCTAATAGGTTTTTCTTATTTTTATTTAATCGTAACTTACTGGGTAATCGCGCGACTTAATATTTTACGTTTAATTAGGAATCGTATATTTGGGTTTCATCTTGCTAAATATGTAACAGCGACATTTGTTTATTGAGAAATTATTGATTATTAATATTGCAACATCGGTGTTATTCGTGTTTTGTAGTAATGTCTGCCGAGAACCTGAAATAAGAATTGCACTTTGCAATGTCTGTAATTTATTGTAGTAATTCATTGTAGTAATTTATTGTAGTAATTTATTGTAGTAATTTATTGCAATAATTTATTGTAGTAATTTATTGTAGTAATTTATTGTAGTAATTTATTGTAGTAATTTATTGCAATAATTTATTGTAGTAATTTATTGTAGTAATTTATTATAGTAATTTATTGTAGTAATTATTGTACTAATTTATTGTAGAAATTATTGTAGCAATTTATTGCACTAATTTATTGTAATAATTTATTGTAGTAATTTATTATAGTAATTTATTGTAGTAATTATTATACTAATTTATTGTAGAAATTATTGTAGCAATTTATTGCACTAATTTATTTTACTAATTTATTGTAGAAATTATTGTAAAAATTATTGTAGTAATTTATTGCAGTAATTTATTGTAGAAAATATTATACTAATTTATTGTAATAATTTATTGCATTAATTTATTGTAGAAAATATTATACTAATTTATTGTAATAATTTAGTGTAGTAATTATTGTATTAATTTTGTTACTACACTAACATTAGTAGGATCTATAAATAAAATTCACTAATTTATTCACTTAATTTAGGTATTTATTTTTGAACCTGTTATATACATTCATGTACATGATATCAAGTATAAATTCAAGTTCTTAATTAATCTTTTATAATTCATGCAATTGGTAAAAGTGTAATTCGCTTTTCAGGTTATGCTTTCTGGTAGTTCACGGCTTTGTGACTTTGTAAATTAATAATTATATTTTAATTATAGATACAGTTTTAAACTAGTCATTATACAGTTTTCAGATATTTTTCTCGTGTGTGTAGGCAAAGGTATATAGATTTGGACATTATAGTTCCTCCAGTTTAGGATTTGAAACGAGGTAAAAGTTCCACAAACAACTTTACACAATTTTCTAATATTTTTCCTTTTTTATGACTAAACGGACACAGGTTTGGACATTATATTTTCTCTATTTTATACGTAGTTTTAGAAATGAAGTCGTAAAAATTCTTGAGGTGACCGCAAAAGGTACATCCACCCTATCTGAAAAGTCACGCCCATGCAAACACAGCTGTTTCCTCGGCGTCTTGACACGACCGTCGAATATTTTCTTAATCATATCGACGATCGTTACCAAATACAGATATCAAAACGGCGCGTACGTGACTCAGCAGGGCGTGCAACTTGCACGCACCGTCGCTCCGAATCGAACGAACTTTTGCCCGCTGCGTACCGGTTATCATTAATCTTCGGTTTCTTGCCGAGGAAGAATGGCCCGTGTTCCTCTGATAATTCGTTAATCGTCACTTAATTACTCTGTCGATCGGTTTAGCGATTCACGCGTGCGGAACCTTTCGAACAAACGCAACGTCAGTTAATTACGAAATCGCAACAGTCCATTTCTGTATCGGCTTCATCTCTTCACCTTCGATGATCTTCGCGCGCTATCAAAATCGTTCTGACGATCGTTCTGCCCCTCATACGTTAGAAAATTATCAAAAACCTACGGTATAATTATACTATAATTTATCTGATATTAACACATTTACAATGACAATTACTTGAAAATTTTCTTTTCACCGTTCCCGAACAGATGATTCAATCTAATTTGCACGAAGAGCAAATTTTTTTAACGCCTTGCACTATGATTTGCTCAGGTGCGTCAGCCTGAATCACAGCTACAATATTAAAACAGACAAAGAAATGTAAACATTTTTGTATGAACATGATTGTGTATCTTTTATTTTGAACACTGTATGAATGTGACGTGTGAGCATGATCGTATATCGATTGGGTATCGATGCGGTTCTTTTGGGTGAGCGTTGATGTAACAATTATGTGAGTTGTTTGCGAGGACATTTGTTATAAATAAGTATTCATTCATGATTGTGAGTTCGTCACACATCAATGCATTTTTAAAATCATTAAATTCTGGCATTATTTAAATAGTTAAATCCTCTTACTTTTCATTTACATCTTACAGAAAGTTGAAATGTTATGTCAATTCGGAATTGTGCAATCGTTGACTATGGGAATTACAATTGCACTTGAACCCCAAATTGAACCGTATTAAAAATTCGAGTAAAATTGATCACTGTTGAAGTACGAGTGCGTCACAAATGCGCCACGAGTGCGTCACGAATGCTTCACAAGTGCGTCACGAGCGTTTCGCGAGTGCGTCACGAACGTGTCACGAATGCATCACGAGTGCGTCGCAAGTGCGTCACGAGCGTTTCGCGAGTGCGACACGAGCGTATCAAGAGTGCGTTACGAATGCGTCATGAGTGCGTCACAAGCGTATCACGAGTGCGTCACAAGTGCGTCATGAGCATATCATGAGTGTGTCATGAGTGCGTCACGAGCGTATCACGAGTGCGTTATGAGTGCGCCACGAACGTATTACGAATGCGTCATGAGTGCGTCACGAACGAATTACGAGTGCGTCATGAGTCCGTCACGAGTGCGTTACGAACGTATCACGAGTGCGTCATAAGTGCGTCACAAGTGCGTCACAAACGTATCACAAGAGCGTCATGAGTGCGTCACGAGTCAGACTCCTCAAAATAGTTCAAGTAGTTGACATACGATTCGACAGTCGCATCAGTCAGAGCTAATTATTACTGCAATGTTAAGACAAATAAGAAAGATGAAATGTTTTTGGATTTAAAGATCCTTGATTATACAAATTATTGGTATTAAACTTCAGACTTAATCGAGCTGCGAGCATTTGTTGTAACTGAACTATAATGTGCGTCAAGAGTATGACACGGTATTATAATTCAAACGGTTAGTTTGTATAACGGGGTCTCGCGTACGATTACGTTAACTAAAAATGTCTGACAAGAAGATAAACGAAGTTACAGAAAATTCTACAGTTTCCGGCCATTACGACCACGTACGAAAATTTTACTTTTATGGCTATAATTATGTCATATATGGAAAATTGTCTTAGGTCAAAATTATTACTAAATACGTTGATAACGATATATACATAGCAATTACTATCGTGATAAATTGGGTGATGAGTGATTATGGGCGGTGCGTTTACGTTAGGAGTATCGATAGCGCTAGAGGTGAAATTTAAATGCCATAGAAAATGTCTGCCTACTCAAAAGACTAGTTTACAACTCTCCCACATTATCTGAGTTGAAAAGAATTATAGATATTTGGGAAAATAATGAAGATATAAAGCATATGATCAATGTATAAGCATGCTGGGTACAAGCTACCAAAGGGTGGAAATACAAGATATTAACATGTGTTAATAATGTTACGTACAGTAGTGTATCATGTGTAGCTAATAAATTATATCATTTGTACAGACGTTTTAATTTTAAAAACGTGAAAAGTGCTGAAAACTGATAGCGGTTGTTCGATGGCCAGGGACTGTACATTAAAGACAGATGACATCCACTGTCTTCGTTTCACAAATTTCACGAGCATTAAACCCTAACACGCCCTTCCAATCATCCCCGTATCTCGTCACTTTTTCGTAGTAGAAATTTATCTGATCGTTTCCCGACATGCGTGCGTCCATAACCCGCCATTTAAATCATCACGCCAGAAGCCACGATGCGGACTGCATTATGGAATCAATTTGCTAAATGGACACGGAGAAGAGGGCGAACGGCGGACGAGGACGCGGCTATGGGCAGAAACGAGCGGAAAAACGGGATGACGTGGGAAAGACGCGAAGAAACGCAAAATAGACACGACACGAAAGGGCCAAAGGAAGGAAAGGGGAGGAAACACGCGTAGCCGCACCCTGATTTCACGCATGCGACGACTCGTGCAGAGGAGGAAACCGAACGTGTGGAGTTTCTGGCTCCTCTGACCACGCACGCACGTGAAACGTTGCGGCTATGTGGTCAAGACTGATTCATAGGCTTTCCTGTGTCACCCCGACCTCCTCGAACTGCGTTTTATTAACGCGACGACGAGCCTCCTTAACGCGTATCGTCATTCGAGGAAAATGCCGCTTCTGGAGGCTCGAATCTTCAGCATTTTATGCTACGGACATTCACTTTCAAATTCGTAAATCTACCGATGTAAACTTGCGCACACAGTTTGAAAATCACCCTTTGTCATAATTGAACGTGTGTGACGCACTCAGGTGTAATAAATATGAGTCGTGACGCACTAAAATGTGTCATGACGCATCCAAACGTAGTAAATGTAATTCGAATTTTTAGTGAACTTCAATTTGAAACTCAAATCTAATTATAAATTTGCATAGTCAAGAATTGGTGAACAAAAGGGACATAACAGTTTAAATTTCTTTGTTTTAATAGTGTAGCAGATTTGTGCTGCATTTGACATATTTGTACGGTAAGGGATTGAAGTTGAAAAATAAATAGACCAACTATAAAACGTTAATTAATGTACATATTCAAAATTAAAGTCGATACAGATTTCAACGAAAGCACTTCAATAAATTTTGCAAATTTTCAAATTCTTAAATACCATATCGAAATTTTCAGATATTTAACTTCAAAAATCTCTACATACCCAAATTCCCAAATTTTTTGTTTTAATTATAAATTGTAAAAAAAAATCATGGTCTATTGTCGCATATTTAATATACAGAAGTCTGTAAAAATCTCTTAACTAAGAAAATAAAAAAGATTTATCGAACAGTTATTGAAAATGTACGATCTTGGATATGAGGACATGTACGATTTTGTACATGTCATCATATATGTTCATATTGTATCAAATATTTGTTAATACTTCAGCAAACATTAACTGAACATAAGTTTGGTTTCCGTTTCACATGCAAGCAATTAATCATACACAAGGAATATTACTACATCCGTTACACAACCATCATGTTTATACAGTCAATTTTTAGCCGAGATTAAAATACGATTTGTGGTGTAAGATTTTAACTGTGACTCACTGTATATACAATAAAGTATCCCGTTTCTAGTGTCATAACTGTAGAGACATCATAAGTCGAATTTTGAATAATATACAATCGAACGTTGAAAACTTGTTGCTCACAAGCTATAATGTTTGAATTACAGAGATTTTTACTTATGGAAATTTCTGAATAATAAAAGTTTAATGATCGAAAATTTATTGTCTAGAAACTTTATACGGCAGTTAATTTTCCAAACGTAACTACTTAAGAAAACACAAATTGAACAAAAATTAATAAGATGTCAAATTTTATAATACACAAGATAGTCATAGATACAAAGAAGTTATTCCACATGAAAAAATAAATTGAAGACACGGAAATAAAATTTTTTATATAACACTAGATTTTCGAGAAAATTGAATTCGAGTACTTGTCCAAATATTTATAAGAAAATTTATTTAGAAAGATGCCAATTTCAAGCTTCGTTGTGTTTACAATTGTTGTCATAAATCAATAAATGTAATCATTAATAATAACAATGTAATTATTAAAATGAATTAGTTATTATTCTTTCCAATACTAAAGATATCAATGTTTCCAGAAATATGTTCATATGTTCAGAATTTCGAATTAAAAATTTTAAATCTTGAAATTGTAGAATTTAGTAGAATACAATTGAAAAGCGATGCATTATACAACTCGACATGTACGAATTATTTTATCAAGGTTTTATGAAAGTGTATCAATTATTACCGTATAGAGAAAATTGTGTGCTCTTCTCGGTCGAACTAGAAAATGGCGTAATTGACCTAACCTTGTTGACCAATTCGGCACCGCAGCGCCATCTTCCACAACTAGCAGATCTTCCATAAATAGCAGAGCAGAAACAAATGTAATGCCATGATAAAGTGTTTCTTTTTAACGTTATAATAAATATCCTATTTCGCGATGGAAAAAAAATTTTTAATTCCTTACAAAACGATTAATGTTACTTCCGCTCTGACGGGTCAAAAAGTACAGTGACATGAAATTTGCACATGAAATTGAAAAAATATCATAGCTCTTTGACTACTTATTATTGACAAGCTGTCATACAACAGACCGACCAACACTTTCTTATGACAGTTCTTCCATATTCAATGAAAGATGTCCATGACATCAAAATCAACAATTATCCTAAATGTAAAAAATATTACTTTAACAGTTCTTCCCTATATAAGACGTTTACAATGTTTAGTATCGCCTATCTCGACAAGACATAATCGTTTTCGAAATAAACGACATGTTAGACACTTTTGTGACAGTCGCAACACCGATTAAAAAATGCAACACGCATGATGGGTCCGCAATACAAATCGGCCGATTAGCGAGAGACGTCTCATCGATTCGCGTCAGCCATAGTCAACGTTAATTGCTAAACGAATATATTCGAATCCACACGTTCGTATTGTTTCGTCGATGCCGTTATTTCCTGACACATTTTCTAAACCGCTTTCATTCTTGGTCGATTTCCCGTCTCCCCGGAACTATCAACGTTCTCGTTAAACAAACATGACGCACGTTAAGCTGCGAATTAGCATTTTGATGATGCCTCGAGGCTTCCCGTTGGCCTTTATTAGTCATCCACCAAGTGCATCCCGTTATCCTTGAACAAACTTTATGTATTTAAGAAAAAAACTACGCAGAAAAGGAGGAAAAACAATGATGGAGGAGTGAAAGCGTAATATGGCGACAGATGGCTAAAAGCAAACATTCGAGTACCTTTGAATTATATAAAAGACAAACAGGAAAACGTGCAGCAATTAATAAAACATTTTTTTATATCTTACAAGTATTAATTATCTTCTTGTCTATGAAGGTATTCTAATTTTCATCATCACAATATTTCATGTTTGTTTTTACATTTTATGATCTGAAAGATGTTTGTCTAATTCTCTTAGAACTGAACAAAATTAAAATTGCAGGAGTTTGTACAAATGGGGAACTTTTTAGGAAATTGCAGTGCGCAGGGGTTTTAGTAAAAATTTGTACAAACATATCACGTATCATTGATATGTGATTATCAGTATGGCGCAGCAGGATGATTCCACTGCATGGGAATTAAAAAATTTTTTATTTGTAAATTTCTAAGCCCTCAAATTACCAAATTATCGAATTGCTAAGTTCCTAAATTTCTGAATCCATGAATTTCCAAATTTCTAAGACTTCAAATTTCCATATCTACAATTTTGAATTGTGCAAACCCCCAAATCTTCAATTTTTACATGTATAAATCTCCAAATCTTCAAATTTCTAAACCTCCAATTTTTAATTGTGCAAATCTCGAAATTTTCAAATTGCCAAATCTCCAATTTGTTAATGAATAGATCTCCAAATGTTGAAATTTCCATATCTCCAATTTCTAAATGTACCAATCTCCAAATCTCCAAATTTGCAAACTATCAATTTTCAAATGTATAGATCTCCAAATCATGAAATTTCCAAATCACCAATTTTTAAATGTACCAATCTCCAAATCTCCAAATTTGCAAACTACCAATTTTCAAATGTATAGATCTCCAAATCTTGAAATTTCCAAATCACCAATTTTTAAATAAATATATCTCCAAATCTTCAAATTTGGAAACTACCAATTTTCAAATGTATAAATCTCCAAATCTTGAAATTTCCAAATCACCAATTTTTAAATGTACCAATCTCCAAATCTCCAAATTTGCAAACTACCAATTTTCAAATGTATAAATCTCCAAATCTTGCAATTCCCAAATCTCCAATTTTTGAATGTACAAATCTCCAAATTTGCAAACTACCAATTTTCAAATGTATAAATCTCCAAATCATGAAATTTCCAAATCACCAATTTCTAAATGTACAAATCTCCAAATTTCGAAATTTGCAAATTACCAATTTTCAAATGCATAAATCTCCAAATCTTGAAATTTCCAAATCACCAATTTTTAAATGTACCAACCTCCAAATCTCCAAATTTGCAAACTACCAATTTTCAAATGTATAAATCTCCAAATCTTGAAATTTCCAAATCACCAATTTTTAAATAAATATATCTCCAAATCTTCAAATTTGGAAACTACCAATTTTCAAATGTATAAATCTCCAAATCTTGCAATTCCCAAATCTCCAATTTTTGAATGTACACATCTCCAAATTTGCAAACTACCAATTTTCAGATGTATAAATCTCAAAACCATGAAATTTCCAAATCACCAATTTTTAAATGTACAAATCTCCAAATTTCGAAATTAGCAAATTACCAATTTTCAAACGAACAAATCTTCAAATTTCAAAATTTGCAATTTACCAATTTTTAAATGCACATATCTCCAAATCTCGAAATTTTCAAATCTCCAATTTCTAAATGTACAAATCTCCAAATCTCCAAATTTGCAAACTACCAATTTTCAAATGTATAAATCTCCAAATCTTGAAATTTCCAAATCACCAATTTTTAAATGTAAAAATCTCCAAATCTTCCAATTTTTCAATCCCCAATTTTTAAATGTACAAATCTTCAAATCTCGCAATTCCCAAATCTCCAATTTTTAAATGTACAAACCCCCAAATTCCGAAATTTCCAAACCACCAATTCTTAAATATGCAAATCTCCAAACTCAAAAATTTCGAAAGAAGGTCCATTTGAAAATACCAAATCTCGAAACCTTGTATCTGCGATACCTCATAAGTACCGATGGTCGTAAGGTGGTCACTTATCGCCCATCATTGACAAACTTAAGATCTTGTCCGATGCAGCAACCGTCCTCTATGAACTCGTCCTATTACATTCCTTAGATAGTAATGTTTCTGACATTTTCTACTACGCAGTATCCGCAATGAAGTAATGTTCGCTAAAAAATACTTCTCAAATTACAATTCACCTTCATTTGAATCTAAAGCCCAGTCAGTAAATTACTTATCAGAATGCTACACGTATCAGTTTGCATCAATTAGTGTTTAAAAATTTTTATCCTCCTTTCCAAATGTTTGCGCACAACAAACATATCCTACCGTGGACACTGTATACATCCAACTACGCTAATTAAAAAACCAACAAATTTGCCGTTTAACCATGGCGGTTGGTTTTCAGTGAAATGCAAATTCCTAAATCGCTATCTTCGCAAGGAAGAGGAATTCCTTATTGGCTTGTGCGACTAGCAACCGTGCCATTAACGGTTACAAATTAACTTGCAAATTGTTAGCCGTTCGATAAAGAGCTTCGAAAACTCTTGGCCGACCGTAACTTTCGTCGGTTCGCGACGACTTTCAGATAATTACGTTCCGTCCACTGGAAAACTTGTTATTCGAAGGAAAAAACGAGCCCACTATCCTCATCTTAGTTGTGGATGTCCTGCAATTAACGCGAAACAAGTAGGAAATATTTCGGTGTCGCTTTTATCGTGGAAAGAATGTTTTTACAATTAGCTGCTACAGATATTTCTGCATCAGAATTGTGTCATTAATTCCATTAATTTGACAGTTAATTTGTAAATACGTTGTGTGAGTATTCTGTCTGGATTTGTAGTTCTAGTCTCCTTTTCTTGTGTGATATGTAATTTACAATGTATGTTATATACAATTTACAGTCATAGGTTATTAATTTATAGAATTGGAACCTGTCCAGGGTTGGGAAAATAATGAAAAAAAAATATAAGGGTAAATATATAATCATATTTTGCTTATTTTTATATTGATGCACCCTAATAATATATAATATTGTCATATATTATAATTAATATTTATGAATGATATGGAAAGAAAGATATAGGAGAAAATTTTAATTAACGATGAAGAGGAATCGCAATATTATAAAATATAGCAACAGTAAAATATATGTAATAAATAATAACAATAGTAAAATTAATCTCAAATTAATATTTATCTATTACACATGCTCACAAATTTTTTAAAAGAACACTATAAAACAAAAATACAGAAACAGAGATGATATATTGTGAGGAATATTAATTCTGAAAAACCAGTATAACTTCAGAAACAAAAATATCAAGAATTACTGGAGAATTTTTAGTGTTGAGAATATAAAAACATGCGACATCAACGGCTGGCGCGTGAACTAATCAAAATGGCCGCCGCAAGAACTTATGGCATTCAAATCAAACTTCTACTTTTATTAGATACCTAATAACGTTCTTTTTGTTAAAAGATTTTCAAACTATCAAACTATGGATATTTCAAAATTAAAAGCAGCAACCGAGGAAAAACACAAAAGATGTTTAGCTATAGTTAAATAAGTTTAAATATGTATTTTGATCTACTTTGTTGATCTCATTAAATTTTGTAGATGAAAATGGAAAGAACCTCGATTTTATTATAAATATAATACAAGTGCTATGATAACATCATATAAAATTGTAACTGTACTTTCTTGATAAAATTTCGAATTAATGTTAAAGGTACCATCGCCATGTTTGCTTAATACATTTCTAGTTCCTCCATTTTCTTCTCAAACATTAATTATACATTCTTCTGTTTTGCGAGAAACAAATTAGTTTATCTTTTATCATTATGATGTTAAACTTAGTGTCGGGTTAAATATGTTAATTTCTTATACACCTTTACAATTTTTTAGAACTACAGCAACGTTTAGAAATTATATATAGAGGTAAGTATACTCTTTTTATTTGATAGATCAGGTTATTATCTTGTCTGTAACTAATCTTGAAAGTCATAATAGGAAACAAGTTAGCTTGTTCCATTTATAGCGGGTCGAGGAATATATAATACTGTGAATAATGATGGATAATAAATACGTAATTACTTCCTAGAACTGTAATCGGTAAGTTATAAAGAAGAAACGAGATAACGATAATGACACGCGGCTCGACAGATTAAAGGTTGTCGATTTTAAATAACTATAATTAAAATGGTATATCCAAATAAAAATATTTAAATATTATGAATAAAACTAGCAACTGAGAGGTTAAGATCCAGTTTAATCGCTACACCTAGTATTTACGTGGCAGTAAATTGTAACTTTATAATCGTAACACAAAATTTCATTATTTTTGTCTTTTTCAAAATTACGAGTCACGAAATTGGATTTCGTGTTGTAACTTTAATCTCTCAAAGTCACATCGTTTAGATTAGGGAGATTTATAATGCGGTGCCACATAGCGTTCGTGATGGAAATGTAGTGTTGCATTATTATACATTTTATGCGTGATTTATGATTTATAACTGTATGAAATTATACTTTAGTTTTAAAAATATGGACACAGTAAAATATGAGAGCAGTTCGATATGATAAAATGAATTAATGCGTGGAATAAAGACATTTGAAGATAAATCATTTTAAAATGGGGAAGAAATTTAATTTATATAAAATAGAAATTGGTAACGTTACAACTGTTCAAAAATATGTTAGAAATATTCGTGAAACTTGTGATGCAAAATAATTGCAAATAAGGAACATATTTAAGTTTTGAAGCTTCTGAAGTTACTTTCGGTAACCAAGAGTAACTAGATTTCAATCACAAAGTTACGAATCTAGTAACCAGGTTTCAGTTACAATTTATGAGTCGATTAACTGCAAAATTACGCATCGAGTAACCAGGTTTCAATCACAAAATAACCAGATGTCAATAAATCGAATAGCCACCAGATTTCAGTCCTACGAGTCGAGTAACCATAATTCAATCGCAATTTACGCATCAACCAGATTTCGAAAATTGCGAATCCAGAGAAAGAAAAATTGTGTAACAAGATTTCAAGTATAAATCGATTTAATTTTTCCCAAAACCACACATATTTTAGAGCTGCAATCGGTGGACATAATGCATAAATAGTGGAAAGATTAGCATTATGGAGTAAACAAGTTCTCCAGCGAAGAAAGGGCAGCAGTTCTGCAAAAGATAACCAGGTATCCGTGTCAATGGACACGACATTTCCTGAAAAACACGCCATTAGGTTAGAGCAAAGGTTGTTGTTCGCCTCGGGCACCCGTTATAACACAATCTCGAGCTAATGTCAAAGTCGATCGAGGCGTTAGCCGCAGTGTTCACAGTTCATGCCAGAACCGGGCGCGAATTGTTGTTGCACGCGCAACACTTTCCCCCTCGTTCATTCGATCCGTGCTTTTTAACAAGCGCAATTTATACGACCGTTCATTATCGTTATTTAATAATTGATGGTTCACGTTCTGCCGGATTCCGCAGCTGAGCTCGACAAAGTGCGAGCGAACTTAATTGCGCCAAGTCAGCAATCGAGCGTATGAACCGGAAATGATTTTTTTCCGCCCAACTTCTGACGCAACCAAATTATCGACGGATATGATTTTCAGATACCGATCTATTGCGTTAATCCCCGTAATCTATGTGGGCATATTTTCTTCTTAACACTTCGACGATTATGTGTTTTATGGGATTGGGTTTTGTAATTTTAGATCTCTTTACACGTTTAAAATGGAGATTAAAGGGAAGAATTATGTTGTAAATGGGGACTTTCATTACCTGAATATAGTTGTCACTTTTTACGGAGTGGCACATGGGACGATGAATATAAATTAATGGGGAGATTGCTGTATTTGTTGATTATCTTATGACCCAAATCTTTTATGACGCAAAGGTATTTATGAAACGGGAGTATATTGGTTGGAATTATCTCGGGAACATTCGAATAATTGAAATTAGGTACAATTCAGAATTACAGTAATTAGTCGAACATATGTGCACATTCTTTTTTCGGTACCTAATATATGAAGCAGTGTGTATAAGTCCACACTTATAAAACTTTGCATTATTATAATTTTTTAACTTGACCCAATAAAATATCTTCTTAATTTCTTATGAAGTGGTAATAATATTCTGGTACATGACCTGCTCGACGAATAGTGTACATCAAAATTTTTGGCACATGTACCTAAAAAGGTTCACCGTCCCATATGATGTAATTCTTTCGAAACCCAAGTGCCGCAACCCTGTGAACATGGTTGAGTTTCCCGTAACGTTCACACCACGACGTTATAATTCAATCTGAGCGGCACTAATGTAAAATGCATCATCTCTTCATGTTCCACTTGGCCGTCGTGTTACACGTGAGATCGCGATTGCCTTGGTGCTTTCTTGCGACCCGGTCATCGGTAATGTAACAAGTGTCATTAAAGGTCTCGTGAAGCAACATACCACTCTCAATTTGCGGTCCACATGCGGCGAAATAGAGAAACTGCGATCCTTGTCTCTCCTGCATTGCTCTGTAGCGGGGAGACAAGAACAGCAATCACCGATGCAACATTTTCAAACAGTATTTCGCAATTACTTTTTGAAAACATTCTTTATGTAATTATGCAGGTCGATGCCGAGTTCGATTTTGCAGTACTCCCGAAATTTTATTAAAAACGAAAATATATTTTTGTAACGTTTTAAGAGCGAATTGCAAAACTCTGTAACGAGCTGCGTAATTATGCGAAGAATAATTTGGAAAAGATAGTGGCAGAAAATATTGCTTCTTCGCTTGGAAGTATCACGTCGGCAAAATTGCTGTCCTTTTTCGTTAGAGAGAGGATAGTTGCAGCTTCTTAGTTTCGCCACCAGATATTCATAATTTGGTATTAATTCTTTGACTGTGGCGCACTTTCGCACGGAACTATCAGTATGTGGATACTGAAACGTGCTTTCAGATCTCAGTATGGAATTATTGAAAACCGTAATTGCTTGTATTCTTGTTCCACTACGGTTTCGTTCAAATAAATCTCATACATCCGAGAACCATTCAACGAAGTTTAACCAGTTTGTAGGTTATTTGAGTTTCGTACGGGGTGTTCCTTTTAAGTCAAACATTTATGCTTCACGATGAAAAACGACCTTCAAACGATATTCAAAATGAGCTTGCGAAGAATTTATCGTTACCGAAACCATACTCTCAGTTACTTTGTCCTTTCAAGAGCAATGAAAATGATTTTAATGCTCGATTTAAATGAAACTCGATATATCTGAGATAACTAAGGTATTGCTTTTTGAGATATTTCTATACTTTTTTATTTAGTTTAATAATATGATTGTAAATTGAAAAGATGTTGAAGCTAATATTAAAACTACCAGACTATTTTTCTGCCAACATGTGTGCTTTTGTGGAAATAAATCGTATATGCTAGTTTATGTTGCATCCCTTATTTATCTACTTCATTTCAGTTTGTAAGTAAATGTACCACAAAACGTTTGTAGTTTTAAAGAGAACGGTTAAAAACGATTATTTTTACATCAATCTAATAGTATATTAAATCTTAGGTCTAAACCTTAATGAAGCTTGAAGATTCTTTTTTACATTAGAATATGTATTTTTTTTAACACCAGTGCTACCAAATCAGTTGAAACTCTCTTCAGATGATTTATTTTCAATTACCGAATCTAATAGGTGCTTTGGTGGAACAGAAAATGCTACAAAATAGAAAATTGTTCATTCTCCAACAGATACGACGTCCTCATCCTTTTTGCAGTAGAGACAAGGATCGCCACAGTTTCAGATGTTTCAAATTTGGTTAAAAATCCTCCAGCGACGTTCACATAATTCAATTATTATCGTACCACAGTATTCTCGCCCTGTAAGATTTCTTCGTGTTGGTGCCCGTTCGCGTTCCGCAATCATGATTAGAGTCGCGGACTGACTAATGCGGCGAGGAATTATTCTATTAGAGCGGAGGCGCATTAGAGGGCCGCTAGAAGACTTTTCTAGGTACACCAACGACTAATAGGATGGCCATTAGCCACGTGGAATAGGCAGCCATAAACAAGCCTACGAGGCAAGGAAAAGATAATGTTCATGAGGGTGTTACGCGGCCAACGCTAATTCGTGTTTCGAGCTCAGCACCGTGCGATCCCTTGTTAACCCTTTCGCTGGTACAGGGTGTGGATGTCTGCTCGTTTAACGACCATATCGTCTTTTTGACGTGCTAGCTGCGAAAATGGAGGTTAAACAGGTTGTACAGTTCACGCTACTTATCGCGTAATGATGATGTAAAGTTGAGAGATTATTGGATCATCTTGAAAGTTGCTCCACGTGTTTTCCAGGATTAATCTAAGTGTTATGCAACATTATTTAGGGTAGGAGAGCGTATTTAAGGTAGGAGAGAGTATCTAATGATACATAGTTTGTAAATTATACAGACTTTTTCAAATGTTTCTTAGAATGATTTGTTCATGAATGTATGATTATTTGTGGATTTCTTTTTAATTTGGAGGGAGGTGGAAGAGGTAGGAATTTGGGATTTGGGGATTTGGAGATTTGGGGATTTGGGATTTGGGAATTTGGGAATTTGGGAATTTGGGAATTTGGGAATTTGGAGATTTCGGGATTTGGGTATTTGGGGATTTGGAAATTTGGGAATTTTTAAATTTGGAAATTTGAAAGTTTGAGGAATAGGGTATTTGGAGATTTAGGAGTTTAGGAACTTGGAAATATGGAAATTTGAGAATTTGGAAATTTGGAAATTTAGAAATTTGAGAATTTGGGGATTTGGGGATTTGGGGATTTGGAGATTTGGGAAATTAGGAAATTGGGAATTTGGGCATTTGGGCATTTGTGAAATTGGAAAATTCGAGATTTAAGAATTTGGGAATTTGGAAATTTGAGAAATTGGGAATTTGGAAATTTGGAAATTTGGAAATTTGGAAATTCGGTAATTTCGGAAATTGGATATTTGCTCTTCAAAAATTTAAGAATTTGGAAATTTTAATATCACAAAATTTGAGAATTTGGAAATTTGGGAATTTAGGAACTTGGGAACTCGGTAATTCTAGAATTTGGGATACGGAAAGTAGAAAATTTGGAAATTCTAGAACTTGAGTATCAAAAACTCAAGAACAAATATTTATTTTATAAATGTCCAGAACTTTGATCTTCACACATATCCTTCAAAATCCAAAGTATTTGATTCTCAACTTAACCTAAAATTAATAGTTCCACATGTGCCCCAATTTACCCAACAGCATGCAAAGTATGCTCCACATAAATACTACCGATATTCTCCAAGTAGTCAAGAGTATGAACGTTTTATAACCAATAATTTGTTGGTATGTCAAGACTATAAGCTATAATAATTGCTAAATGTACACGTTTAAAGTTCCCGCGAACGTTTCTTCGTGCGTAAATACACATCCCTAACGTTCAAGAGCCGATACTAATATAAGGTTCGCTAAACGTACTCCGCGTCATAGAAACCAAATAAAGCAAGAAACCTCAAGAGCGAGTACGGAATAATAAAAAAAATAATGTTCTTCGGCAAAAACGGCAACCGTAAACGAAGGCATAAATTAATACCAACTGTTTCAGCTTTTTCTCCGCGATGTTCCTCATCATCATCGAGAGCGCACCAAGAACACGGAATACGTGCCGCGTTTCTGCCACGATACGTAAACAGTTTCTCGGATCTGGCTTAGCTAATGGTTAAAGTAATGCAACGTAATTGGCCGTTTCACGGAACATTACGTGGAAAAACGCACGTTGCGACCGAGCGAAATCACGCAAATGACACGCGTACGTGCACGGATTCAGGTACGGAGCAGACGAAGCGGAGGCTGCGTTGTTGCCGGTAAATGGCTTCGAGGATGCGGAAAACGCGAATTTCTCGAATTGGCGAAGAAAAAACAACGCGGGACGGCGGTAGGAAAAAGTGGTAATTGAAAAGTCTGTTGTACAGTCACTAGCAAATCTGACTTACCTATGAAAAATCTGAGAGTGGAGAAGGGGATTTTGTCCCATTGACTTTTAGGGATTTTAGAGGATTTGAAATTTTCAAATTTTCACCCTTTACGCCCCTCATTGAGAAAAACGCAAAAAAAGAATTTGTTTAAATTTTCCGACATTTTATAACAAATTGACAAAGTTAAAAAAAATATTTTAAAATAGCCCAATCCTTCATGAATAAAATAAAAAAAATTTAGCTAAATCGGTTGAGTAGTTTCTGAGAAAAAAATTCGTAAGTGAAGCCTATTTTCGCCAAAATAGCCAGAAATTGTAAACTTTGAAGGCTTGTTGTTCCTTAACAAATTCGAAACCGGAAAAATGATGACTTAAACCCCCCCTAATTTCACATGGACTACAACATATTTCGATTAGAGCAAAATCGCAGATGGTGACTTCCAAAAGTGATCGATTTGGCGTGGAATGACCCAGGAATTTTTGGGTGTAGCATTTGGGGTTTTGAGGAATATAGGAATTTGAGTGTTAGGGATTTGGGATTCTGCATGGAGATCTAGAAATTTGGATATCAAGGAAGTTGAAATTCAAAGGTCGTTGGGTGATTCATGGATTTAGAGATATAGGGATTTGTTAGTATACTGATCTAGAGATATAGGGATTTAGAGATCTAGGAGTTTGGGATTTTGGAATTTGCGATCCATGGAATTTGAAGGATTATTTTGAAAATATAAGAAATTTGGGGACTTTGGGATTCCGGATTTTGAGGACATTGGGGCCTAGTCATTTTGGACATCTAGAGATATTGGATTCTAGGGATTTTAGGTTCAAGGTATTTGGGAATGTAAGAATTTGGAGATTTAGAGATTCGATGATCCGGGGTTTTGGTAATCTAGGGATTCGGTGGTATAGAAACTCAGTTATCTGAGGATTTGGTTGTTTAGGGATTCAGTGATCTAGGAATTTGATGATCCAGGTATTTGGTTATTTAGGGTTTTGGTGATTTATGGATGTGGTGATCTAGGAATTCGATAAACAAGACACAGGACTAGGGATTTAATAACCTAGGAATCTAGGAATCTAGGGATTTGAGTCTAAGGATTGAAATTTAGGGATTGGTAGATTTAATATTTAGAAATCCATAAATTTGAGGACTGAAAGAATTTAAGCAATTTGAAAAATTGGGAAATTGAGAATTTCGAGATGTGGCCATTTCTAAAAGAAATTAAAAAATTTGTAAATGTAACAGTATAAAATTTATACTCATAGAAATTCCGTATGTTAAGTCACGTGTTTGGAAATTTAGAAATTTACAAAGCTTGAATACATAAAAACTAGCAAATATAAGTTTTGGTAGTTAATAATTGTCAAATTTACACGTATGTCCTTACGCAAAAGAGGTCTACGTTGCACTCGAGTGTACACATGGCACGGCGTTTAAAATTCGGAAGAAATTGAGGAAAAAGCGTTTAAGCAAACGGCCATTTTAAAAGGGTCATAAGAACGCGACGGAACGTTGCAAGGACAATTCAATCTCTCCACTAGTACTTCCAAAACGGAAGGTTCATTTTCACCCCGTTTACGTTCCCCATATTCCTGTTTTGCTTCAAAAAGAGAGAAAAACATTTTCCCAAGTCATTTCCACGCGTTATTTTACCCAAGAAACACGTACCGGAAGCAATACATGGCACAAGCTGCAAAAATTATTTATTTTGTAGTCATACGAGGAGAATTCATATGTATGAACTATATGTTTGTTAACGTCTTAGGCACGGCTGAACTTTTCACCTTGCTTTTCTATACGGAGGAACTTGACGCGAATTACGCGTAGACAACACTACAATGTGTGACAATGCTGTTCTCCTAGCGATTGGAATGAAGTTTTTGATGATTAAATTATAATTTTCTCAAAGATATGATGCATATACATTAACTTTGATAATTTACTTTTCGAAAATTCACAAAATATGTAATTTCCAAATGTTTCCAATGTCGTGTATTAGTGCAAGGTGCTCCCATGGTGCCTAAACTTGGCGTTACCTTTTATTTGCATGTAATGTACTTTTGTGGGATTTGTTAATACTCTTATAAAACGTGAAGGCAAAAAAGTGCGAATCAAAACATATGAAAACGATCGTTCAATTGAAACGGTGAGCGAGTAGAGTGAGCTATGACGCTAATCTACGATGACATTCGCGAAAGCCACTATAGTGGACCGTCGTACAGAGAGATGGTATCCGCGAAAGCCACTGTAGTGGCGCATCGTGCCTAAGAGGTTAACCCTTTACCCTACAATAGCGTGACACACTCGTGACGCACACTACAGTTCATATGTGACAAACCAGACACGTATTTCCATCGCAACTGAATTTTGGATTCACTTCTGATTATAATCTTCGCAATCAAGGATCGTCGATTGTGAAACGTTCCTAACTTTTCAATTTTCTTTATTTGTCTTCATATTGTAGCAATAATTAGTGAGCTGTGAATGACGCAACTGCCTAGAAAATTGTAGGTTAAGGGGTTAAATGTAGAATAGTTTGATTCAGACTGAAGAGTGATGAGGTTTGGTTAGGTTATATTTATTTTTGAGGATGTGGTGATTGCATCCTGCATATACGTTAATATGGTGATTCTTATGTGGTAATGACATGATCACCTTGGCGCATATTGCGAAGAATGTTTTAATTATTGCTCGTTTGTTAAAAAGTTATTGATAATAGGTCATGATTCTGAACTTTGTATTAATATTAATACTCTGAAACTAAGGTTATTGCAATGAAGCTCGTAATATTTGATTATTAATTAATATGAATATTAATTTCATGAAACCAATATTTCAACGAAACATATGTCGTAATATTATTCATCGAAATACATGTTAGAAACTTTAACGTGTAGGGTACACTGCATCTCAGTCCGAAATACACCTAACCTAAAACTTCATCATACTTTAAGCAAGACCAAAATATCCTACATTTAATAAACCGACAGTACTATACATAATTAATAAATCTATTCTACTGTTTTAACCTTATTCTCGATATAAAATTTGATTTAAATAATACAATTTCCCATATTAACCTTTCTGTTGATCAAACCTAAAGTTTTGAATTGAAAGTCATAGCACAGTAGTATCAAGTGATTAATATGATCATTACTTATAATGACTGCCCATTATAAGTAATGACTAAAATGATGGGGCAATTTAATAAATATTGATTCATTTACTAAATCGATCGGACATCATGAATAATAACTACCCATAACATGAACGGAGAATAACCTATAATGAGCAACAATGCTACGACTTTGTTTATATCATTTTCTTGTGTTTCTATACAGAGTTTCATACACAAGGTTAACATCTTGATTAATTCTATAATTAAATGGCGACGAGCTTGACGTTCATAAATCTCGCTAAGGGACGTTCAGAGTGACCTTGCGATGAATTTATTTATTTTTATTAATATACGCTATGAAATCATGTAAATTCCTGTCAGCTATTTTACTTTTTCTGTAATAGCCGGAAAAGCAATTTAAATGTTTGATTTATGTGGGACATTTATAATTATAGTTTTAGCCATACAAGGGACATACCACTTATGCATTATATTCTCAGAGGGAACGTGAAGCATAGATTACCATGATCCAGAAATTTTTATATTTGGAAAATTTTTGATTTTGTAATTTGGGAATTGAGGATATAATAATATAGGAATTTAGAGATTTGGAGATTTAGCACTACAGGAATTTATAATTTTGGGGATTTAATAATACAAATTTAAAAATATGGAAATTTAAGAATTCGTGACTCGTTCTTTTCAATGATAAAAAGTTCGAAATTTGGACATCAAATGTAATTTTACAATCACCCAGAAATTCGTAGACTCAACACGAAAATTTGAATGAAATTCAAAACCTTATTAATTAATGTCATAAAAACTTCCAATTTTCTTCAGCAATCATTTTAATTAGAACTGCGTTATCTATGAAGCAATTTTTCGTAGCATAGAGTTGTCGTAAAACAGATCCATAGGAGCGTACGCACTCATCTCGTAGGTCAAGGAACTTATCCAGCAAGATTAATCCTCCCGGTAATTTCTGCTAAACGCTCGACACCGAGCAAAAAACGAACGACTTTAATAACTCAATTTACACCTGGCGTGGCTTGAAGGCCTAGGCCAGACAGCGTGAAGAAGCTCATAGCGAGGCGGCCATCCTAAAAACGCAAGCAACGACGAAGCCTTCCTCGACCCAAAGGGAAGGAAACACGCGACGCGGCATCGAGCAAATTGCGGTAATCACGGGCTCAGATACCTGGAAGTGTACGAACAAGCAAGAAGAGAAAACTCGTGGAGAGAACAGAGCCTAGAAATAGCGTCGATAAGGTGGAGGGGAAGAAAAATTCGGCCTCGGGGCAAGCTGAAAGGAGGCAGCAGAAAACGCTCAGGATGATCGAAATGGTTGCAAAAGACCTGAAGGCAGCCGAGCTCGGATCATAGGGATTAGTATGTCGCTGCCACACGAATGGGTAATCTTTCGTTAATAGCGAACATTTCCTTCGCCCGTAAACGATATCGTGATACCGTAAAACATAAACATGCAATATCGACTGCGGATCTTACAACTCTTCTTTCAAATGTTACAGTTGTTCGGATACAACGGTCTGACGGACCGATACAAGAACAAAGTAATATTAATAACAGAGCGGGATTTTATGGGTCAAGATAATGTGTACGGAATGTTGCGTAAATGATACACTTCGGGTTTGATGCTCATTCGATGCGAGATAGTGCGCGAAAAAGTTGACGTGTAATTCTTATCTTGAAGGTCGAAAAAACCTTGGAATTAAGGAAACGAATGCGGATCTTGAGTAGCATGTATTTGATTAGTTTAGGTCATTTTATCGGGGTACATTGATTTTTGGAACAAAAATTATTTGTTTCAGAACACACCTTGGAGGTTATGTTACTCTTATTCAGTTTATTATTTACCAATTTAACTGTATATGTATCACAATTGTATAATTATATGTTGTACAGTTGTTACATAATTATATATTGTGCAGTTGTTATACAATTATATGTTGTACAATCGTTATGTAATGTTATACATTTTTTTAATTCTTCAACAAAATTTAAAACTCGTATGTTATAATTAAAAGTGTAAATACCTTTAATGCTTCTATTGCACCTGAAATGCAGTTACTTAAATTTTGAAACAATTAACCTTAAGGTCCAAAGGTCATGTACAGGACAAAGTTATTCAGAATGACCTTGACAAAATATTTCAAAGTCATCGAAATCGTAGGTGGCTCTCTTATCTTGCATATTTATCGTCAATTATTATACAGCACATTATTGCATAGCAATGAAAAGGAAATATCTGATGAGTCGATGTTTCGTCTGAATGATTACCGCGTGAATCACATACAGGTAATTGTCATTCTAATCGCAATCGCTGTTAATCTAACCATGAGACGGTACAAGGTTGTTTCTACGAACTGCACAAATTGACATGTTAAAACTATAAAGTGGAAAGTCTCGATGCGCGATGATATCGTGTCCTGTAAATTGTAGCGCTCTATCCTTAGCGATTAATCGACTTACGGGATCAGCTGTCTGGTCCCAACAGATCCGATCGTTTAATAATATATTTTAGCATTAAATTACCATTTTTATGTGTTTTAACGTTATCGATCACTTGCTCTCTAATTTAATTCTTCCTGGTTTAGGTGTAATTAGGAGCCGCAGGGCTGATTCAAAAGCAATCCTTCCGTTGAGTTAATCATCTAGTAATACACATCTGGACAAAAAGTATGTACGAGTATATACAAGAATATAAGACGAGTATTCAACTAGAATACTTTTTAGAGAGAGACAGGATACAACAATTTAAATGCCCAAACCAAATGAAGGATGGGAGTACGATTTCGACGTATTCCTAAATGCGCATGCGCACAGAGTGCAAATATGGCGGTCGGCAAAGAATGGTTTAAACCTGCACATTCACCAGTAATTTGTAATAAATATTTTGTCATTTCTCTGTAACACATTCATCTGTATTTTCTTCTGATACATAGTCATTTCTTTATAAGTTATTTGTAATAATCATTTCTGTAATATATAGCTTAAAATATTGCGTATTTTAGTATGTCTTTCTTTTTCAACTTTTCAATCTTGTAAAATAGATGTAAATACTTCGCAAGCCAATATTAGTAATACAGAGAAAATTTACGACAAATTCTAATTATTAGAGGTTGACACGAAAGATTCACTTGATTTGAATTTCCCGCTCGTTTGTGCAACCAATTTAAAGGGACATTTTTCCAATGTCAAAGATTCCCGGAGTCTCTTGTATCCTTACTCTTTGAAAAAGAACAAGAATTTTCTTGTATTTTCAAACGGAAACGATCCGAAGAATTCCAGAGACGATGTTTGATGTTTACCTCGTAGTGACTGATTTGCGGTTTTAGCGGATGTTCGCTTGCCAAAAATATTGATATTTAGAGGTCGGCGTAGACGCAAACACGTTCACTGATAAATCCACGTAAATATTTGACTCTTAAATGTTATTGTGAAAAAGGAATTCTCTGCAAAATATTTGTGACATTCCGCGCGCTTAAAGATTAACATGCTACCGGAAAACGGTCGGAATTTTTATTTCACGCAGCTTTGTTTATCGTATGTATTATTCAGGTGAGTGAGAAAATGTTAAACCTCTGTTTTCAAAAATAATATAGTCTTGCTTAATAATGAATAATGCAGTTAATGCGTATCAAGAGTCTTACAAAACATCATTGCTTATTCTGTACCTAAGCGCCAGACTAAACCAAGTCCATTTTCGGTATTATTCAAGAAAATAAGATAATTTACACTTTTCTCGTGTTAAAGTTGAGAAGAAAGAAAAATTGAATTTGGGATATACTTTCTTTTATAGAATTGTCATTACCTTTCGAAAGATTATTTGAAAATTAAACATTACGATTAATAATCACGTTTTAAAATAACTTTTATTAAGTCTTGAAAAGCACAATGTGAGTTCAGATCTTCTGAAACATCCTCAAAATTCGAGAAAAATACAAGTTTCGAGTAACTTGCAAATTATTTATTAAAAAGAAAGTTTTGCAACAAGAAGTTCCATGATTTCCACATCACATGAAACAAACAGCAATTGCATTGTGACTTCTTAATCGAAATATGATCTTCGGTTCTTTGAATAATTATGTTACTCAGCCTGTATACACTTATTCATCAACACGTCGCGATAAGATGCAACAAAACGAGCAGAAGGATACGTAGGAGAAAACTTGAGGTATTAAAGTTGGCAAACTTGCCAGCCAACGTATCCAGCTTTTACTCAGCCTTTTCGCGTATCTTTCTATGGTGCATCCCTTGTTACCGCACCCCCTTTTCGCCACGTCCTCGGTCCTTCTAGCCTCGACAGGATATTGCGATAAAAGAATTACTCGTTTTTCACTCTCTGCATGAACGTCTCACTGAACGAGTGTGAAAGAAAACTCGTGATATTAAACTGAATCCCGAGGCTGTCTTTTCTGCCCGCCTGAAGCCTGAGTCTCCGGCAATACCGTTTTCAAAGAATGCTTCCGCACGGGTTTGTCTTTTCTTTTCACAAAAATATAGCCAGTATTTTCAGTTAAAAGTCTTTACTCTTCAACGTAATCGTATATTTAGTAATTTCAGAAGGTGAAATCTGCGATAATGGAAACTGGGTGCTGTTCAGATAATTCTTTATCTTTGAAGTTAAACTAAAAATATACTCTATTGCACAAAAATGAAAGTCAATATTTTTTCCTGCTTTACGGTTGAATGAAAGAAGTTGAATCGCAGTTAAGGTAATTTTGCTCAACTTTGCAATGCGACGTCAAATATTGTAATAGTAATGTAAATAAAACGCGAACTTCAGGGATATCAATGAAGCAAAAAAATAAAGTGTCTTATCTCAGTCGGTATCAGTTAAAAACTTAATCAACAAAGTGAATACGTACAATAAAAAATACGTGAAATTTACAGCGAGACTACACGAACGATAAAAAAATACATCAGGAAGACTATATGAACGATAAAAAGCACGTGAAATTAGCAGAGTAAAACTATGTAACCTCCGCTGACTGCGCATCTGTCACTAGATTAAATAAGAGCCATAAGCGAAAGTCTCAATTGGAAGCAGAACGTTCAGGCCAGAGTTTCTAAACCGACATGGATCACCGTGAACACGGAATCGTGCTTTCAAAAACGAAACAAACGAGCATCCCGTTCGTTCGCTGTCCAGGTTGCGTCTCGGCGCACGCAACAACGGCAGAAACGTAAGAAGAAACAAGACAAAGCGAGAGGGGTAAGAAAGAGTACTCGCGGCATCAGAGAGGAGCAACGGCGAAGTGGAAGACGGAAAGAGGCCGAGGGTCCACCGCTCAAAGGGCTATAAAAGGCTTAATCCTGGCAGCAGGAGTTATATACGCTTAGAAGGGACGTAGATAGAATTGCGGTGGTTTATAGACGCCGTTCCCTCAGGTATATTGCAATGTGGTTAGCGTCCTCATCCTCCTTCGTCCTCCGTGGCCGCTGCTCCTCTTCTTCTCGTTCGTGGGGTGCGCCGACAATGTGACATGCAATATGGTAATCACCATGAAACGCTCCGGGGCCCTATGTGGATGCTGGACGTCGTGGCGCAGCCTCTGAATAGACTTCCCGGGGCTCACAGGAAAGGAAGTACGACAGGCCAACGACATACGTCCCCTTCTTGCATCCTTCTCCTTCTCCTCGTGGCGCACGCGGCCTATGAATCAGTGGTCATTTTTTCGGACATTGCTTTCTTTCGCTGCTGTCAGAAATCGACGGTTTGGGCTTCCGAATACTGATCCCATACACTATACACTGAATGGTCGTAGGGTTTCCGGCCAGAAGTTAGTAGTAAGGCTGCACCTTTCGGGGAAATTGCTGCCTTTCTTGCGTACTCTTGTAACAAAAATTTGCACAGTATTCCACTGGAAGATACTTATACAGGCGTGCAAAGTTTAATGCATATATGTTATTTAAAACTGTTGGAACCTTACTTGTACCTTTGTACATATTACTGAGGTCAAATAGATGAAGAAAGTTCATATAAACTTATGTCCGAAAATGTTTTATTGGGAAGATATGAGCATGTATAAGTTCTAATAAGCAATATGTATAATATACTAAGTTTGAGGACGAAACGTGTTACTGGTTCTACGGAATCGTATATTATAATTCTCAATGACACTTATCGGTTACATGTCCTAATTTACTATGATTTACTATTATTTCCAATAGCATTGAAATATTTGAAGGATCATTCGCCGAATAAAAGTCTGTATTCTTGCAGGAGGAATTTTTGAACTTTTGGCCGTCATGATAAATAGCTATGTTTAAAATCATATATCTTTTCAATCAAACTTTTTTGTACTTGACCTCAGTAATGCGTAGTATGTTTGGTCTCAAATTTTTTAAACACCCTATATCTGTATACAAAGTAAGGCAAGATAATTGTTTCTGCGAGTTAAGACTTTTGAAAGAATAACTCCTTCGAAGGTCATTTAAAGGTGAACATATACATGCTCAACTCAGTGTTTTCAATAACTACTATATTACGTTAAGCAAAATATACCTTGAATTACCGGAAGTTTGATGTTCGGAAGAAAATGTAATAATATAAATTTTTAATTTACGTTTTCACATTTTATACTTAACTTATTCTTGAGCATCAATTTGGTCAGCAAATTAAAGAAAAAGTAGTCCTTATGAATATCATTCGAAGATCATCATTTCACCGTGAAATGTTTGACTTAAGAGGAACACCCCTGAAACTATAACCTACAAACTTGGTTAAACGGTTCCCAGGTATACAAGATTTATTCGAACGAAGTGGAACAAAGAATACAAGCAATTACGATTTTATTCGACGTAAGAAACAAGCAGTCGCCGCGAGATTTCGCAACAAGGTGAAACACAAAGGACACGCCCGCGCATGTCGCCGCGCAACGGCCGCCATTCCGCGCTCGGTTGCCTAATACGAAACCTCCATTTGCTTCAGAAATGGAAGTAGCAGATGCTAACGATGTAAATTTCCCATATTGATCAGCGACCGGTGGCCGCTAAAACGAGTCCGAGCTGTGGCTTTCGTGCGTCGCGTTTTCATGCGGACCGCAAAGGACGACAAGCGGTATCGGCGATCACCATTTGTCCTTTTACAGTACAATCGCGCGAGCCGCGGAAATTGAAAGGAAGTCTCTTAATCCGTGTACCGCAATTTTTCGTGGCGGGGCCAAGCTCGTAAAACAAACAATCGCGTATCCGGGATCTAAGAACGCCGCGACAATGGAAGGCATTCCAGGAAAGCCACGGAAAGCAAGCACGCGACAGAGCCTAACAACGCGTACACGCCGCGACACCGCGTGTACGTTCTTGCTACACGTGGCGCATGAATCACGGGACATTTGTAGCCGCCAGCGTGTTATGCAGGTTTCTAGAGCCGCGACGACACCACGGGAATCTAGGAATGTAGGTCCCTCCACGGAGGAGTGACGCGTCGCTCTGACAAGCACCGCGGTGCCTGTTTCCCGGTCCACCATGTGTTTGCTTTGTTTCCTTCGTACTTTTTTTTTCTTTCAAATAGACACATTCGTTGTGCCACGTGATTATCGTCCTCGTATTTGTTTTTGCGTCGTCTTAACAACTGAAAAATATGAGCATGTCAGGATATGAGCTCTAGGAACTACTTTCCTAGTTTCTCAGTTTGTCTGATATGTGCGACCACTGTAAATGCAAATGCGTGTTTGCACGTGCCATGTACGGAATACGTTTTTGGTCATGATCGACGGTCGTTTTCTTTTTTGTATACTTCCTTTTTGTGCAAACTGTATTTCTTGGTGTCGCTTGCAAATAGAAACTGAAACCCTGACATTTTTATAGGCCTGTCGAGTGACTTGACTATCCACACACTTGTGTTGAGTGTGTAAGTATTTTGTGAGCGTGTTTTTTTAAGGTAGAAGTTTGTGAAATCTGTCCTGTTAATACCGAAAATTGAACAGTCATTATTCATGGTGGCCATAGGGTTATTCACACTCTTCTTACAGTTAATATTGTTATTTGCAATTATTTTTTTTAACGGGTTGTAGTGCACCTGGTGTTCAAGACTGTAAGTTCACTTCATTGTTAGTTTACTATTATGGGCAATGCTATTTCCTTTGCAAAAAGAAAAACATGACGTGGTACCACAATTTTTACATATGCAACGAATTATTGCATTTTTTTATAGAAAATTCTATTTGTAAGTTTGACAAAACTACGAGTTATTTAAAAGTCACTTATTCAGTAAGTACAACAGAAATTGTTTTTAATAATTGCTACTCCTTTATATTAATTATATTTGATTTTCTTGCAACAGGGTTTTCAAATAAATTATTTGAATTGCATGCTCTTAACAGTTTCGATTTTTTATAAATCCTTTCCTACATTCTGGGGATCTACATTTCCTAATATTAATGTTTATACGATTATAATTAGACAGCGAATGTTTATGCATTTACGATGTAACCATTTAATCCATGGATCATGGATCTCATAGATGTGGATCTTTCATTATTTACAGTTTACAGATCTCGTCATAAACGCACAAACATCCGCAATCCATCTATAATCATCAAAATGACTGTCATCCACAAAAATCACAGTGCCTCACCGCTTAATATCTTTTAATATGAAGTCTCTTGCAAGTCTCTTTAGCTCCTTTATAGCGGTAATGAACGATTTCTTCCTATCTATTTCAACATGATAGCCTTCGGCTCTAAATACTTCTCGTTTCCTGCACTATCGAGTGTTGATCAAATCAGAGGCAAAACCTCAAATTACAGAAATGTGAACGTTTATCACAATTACAATGAAATCTAAAGTAGTTGAAAAAGACTAAACGTTAAAATCATAATTATCAGGTTAAAATGTTGCTATGTTAATATAAATTGTTATGTACATATAAACTTGTTACATGCTCAGTTTCCTGATGTCAAAATGTACTACTATATTTACTTTTGTTAAAAAAAATAAATGTAATGCTTTCGTAGAGGATCTTCATAACTGAATGTATACGTTTACCATCGTAACAAGCTTTTAATAATTTTGTAAATGAAACAGATTATATTATAAAATGTTTTCAGAGTAAACATTGAAAGTACAATATCAAAAATATATTTTCACATGTATCATATATTGACTATGTGGAATATTCAAATGCTACAATTCGATTCACATTGAAACTTCGTGTGTCATACACGTCTCTGATTATATCAGTGGAGTTCAGTGTTAAGATAAACAGATTGCGGCATTCCGTTGATAAGAAAAGAAGGCTCGAATTTCTCATCATCAATGCAATTGTTTGCATTGCAGAACATCTAACGGCGAATCATTTGCAGCAGATTGCGGCATCGGGTGCAACATGGATTTGCCTCATCCAGCTGCACGACATTTAGATCGAAAGCCCATCGAATGATCTCGTCTGAAAAGATTAATTCGACTCATTACCGGTGAGTAATAACTATTATTATCCACGTGTTCGGTGTGCCACCACTTATTCACCCACGAATGCCAACCGACGAACGTAATAGCGAGGAACGGACATCGAGCAGTTTTTGCGAAACTGATTAGAAGAAACTCGCCTTTCACGGGAATATATTTCTGACAGATGAGCTGATCGAGTGCACGCATGATTTCTATAGGAATGTACTTACAGTCCGACGATGACGATTCTTTAGAACGGGCCTGAACGATGAATCTGTGCGTTTCGTAATAGCCTTTCGAGACCTGTCACACTCAGCTCGTCGTGGATTTATTTGCTTCTGTTCGACGTACATTGTGTAGAAACAAATGATTGTTATTAGAAGCGTAGGATTACCTTATTGTCCGTGGAAAGAGAAAAACATTTGGTTCGTACGATTGATGGGCTTGGATTTTATTTGTACTTTTTTCGATTGCTACTATGTTATGGATTAACTTGCGTAACCTGGAATTGGCATTATCAAATGTCTATGTTAAGTTCAGAAGCTTCTTCACAGTGCACTTATATTAGAAATCATCTTCAGAACACCGATTGGTTACTGAACAATCTTGGAGAACTTATTATTCTGTGAAATTCATAAGGTGGAACAATTGCACCCAAATTAATTCAGTTAACTATTTATTTTGAATCAAATGTGGTATCTGGTGGGTGTGTTCAGAATTGATATACATCAAACTATAATGATAAATTAGATTAAGAAAGTCCTAAATGATAGAAGATAGAAGGGAAACTCATGTGGATCCTAAGTTTTCAAATTTCTAAACATCCAAATCTCTACCCCTACCTACATCCCCAAATCTCAAATTCGTAGTCCCCAAAAATCCGCCAAAACGAATGAGTGATGAGCATCTTGGCACGTGGTTATGTTCTCTGCGAAAGCACTATTTGATCGCACCTATACGTCTGTAGTAATGTGATAATGTGGTCTAGCTGTCCGACGAATCACAAGTTTATCAGGCATGTTATGCATATTGGATCGAAATTTTCTGTCCAACAACGAAATTCCCTAACCGTCCGTGTGACGTAGAAGTCCCGTTGCAGTGGAAGGAGCGCTTAAGTCATTGAGGCGTAGTTAGAATAACAGAGCGCAAGGGTCAGAAGCACTTAGGGGAGCGTGACTGGAGATGAATTTATAATAACCTTCTGACATGGTACAAGAGGCATCGCTTCCGCAGAAATTCATGAGACATTATCCAAGAGCCGTGCCGAACGCAACAAGATCAAACAACAACCAGGAGGGTCAACAGGAACGTTCACCATCCGCGGAATCGTTCAGGTTGAATCCAGATGAATTCTCGGTGGTCGTGAATACTCCCGCGGATCCCGGAGAAAAATCGTCGGACGATCGAATCGCGCGAGTCATCCAACCGTTGCATCGTCGACGAACGACAACAATAACCAACTCGGGGAATGCGATCGAAGATGAATTTATAATGACCCTGGATCCTCGCAGATACGTACGACCATATGGCTGGTTCCCTGGCGAAGAGAAATCGTTCCCGAGGGAGAGAATGCATCGCGATGATCCCGAGACGGCGATCACCTTCTGGTATCCTCTTAGCTACCTGAGCTCCTAGCTTGCCTCCACGATCAGATCCATACAAATGCAATCACGACGGTGCGGTAGATGAGGCCTCGATGCTCTCGTGTTAGCCATTGCTGACTGATCGTGTGCATTTTTTTAGCTACTCGCACCGAACGAGATCCAATCGCGTATTAATGTCGACACGACCGGGACACCAGCGGATGCTCGATGCACCCGCTTTGCTCCAACGATTATCCGTGCAGCCTTTTACGAATATACAGCAGAGAAGACGATCAAAGCGCGGCCGCTTTCGATCTGGAGGCAGACCGCTGCCATCCATCGAGACGCTGCCTCTTACTAACCTAACTTAACTTGTTACCATAACGTAACTGTTATACTTACTCCTGAATCGAGACTTCTTATGCTAACCTAACTTAATCTGGTATCCTTAGATAACCTTATTTAGTCTGTTATCAAACAATTCTTATAGATACTCTTGATCCAATGAGACGTTGAATTATGCTAACTAAACTTAGCCTGATATCAAAGAGTAACTGTTATACTTATTCTTGATGTAATGAGACGTCTTATGCTAACCTAACTCAGTCTGTCATCAAACAATGACTTATAGTTACTCTTGATCCAATGAGACGTTGAATTATGCTAACTAAACTTAGCCTGATATCAAAGAGTAACTGTTATACTTATTCTTGATGTAATGAGACGTCTTATGCTAACCTAACTCAGTCTGTCATCAAACAATGACTGATAGTTACTCTTGATCCAATGAGACGTTGAATTATGCTAACCGAACTTAGCCTGATATCAAAGAGTAACTGTTATACTTATTCTTGATGTAATGAGACGTCTTATGCTAACCTAACTCAGTCTGTCATCAAACAATGACTTATAGTTACTCTTGATCCAATGAGACATTGAATTATGCTAACATAACTTAGTCTCCTATCAAAGAGTAACTGTTATACTTATTCTTGATGTAATGAGACGTCTTATGCTAACCTAACTTAATCTGGTATCCTTAGATAACCTTATTTAGTCTGTTATCAAACAATTCTTATAGATACTCTTGATCTAATGAGACGTTGAATTATGCTAACCGAACTTAGCCTGATATCAAAGAGTTACTGTTATACGTATTCTTGATGTAATGAGACGTCTTATGCTAACCTAACTCAGTCTGTCATCAAACAATGACTTATAGTTACTTTTGATCCAATGAGACGTTGAATTATGCTAACCGAACTTAGCCTGATATCAAAGAGTTACTGTTATACGTATTCTTGATGTAATGAGACGTCTTATGTTAACCTAACTCAGTCTCTCATCAAACAATGACTTATAGTTACTCTTGATCCAATGAGACGTTGAATTATGCTAACTAAACTTAGCCTGATATCAAAGAGTAACTGTTATACTTATTCTTGATGTAATGAGACGTCTTATGCTAACCTAACTCAGTCTGTCATCAAACAATGACTGATAGTTACTCTTGATCCAATGAGACGTTGAATTATGCTAACCGAACTTAGCCTGATATCAAAGAGTAACTGTTATACTTATTCTTGATGTAATGAGACGTCTTATGCTAACCTAACTCAGTCTGTCATCAAACAATGACTTATAGTTACTCTTGATCCAATGAGACGTTGAATTATGCTAACCGAACTTAGCCTGATATCAAAGAGTAACTGTTATACTTATTCTTGATGTAATGAGACGTCTTATGCTAACCTAACTCAGTCTGTCATCAAACAATGACTTATAGTTACTCTTGATCCAATGAGACGCTGACTTATGCTAACCAAACTTAGCTTGATATCGAAGAGTAACTGTTATACTTATTCTTGATGTAATGAGACGTCTTATGCTAACCTAACTCAGTCTGTCATCAAACAATGACTTATAGTTACTCTTGATCCAATGAGATGTTGAATTATGCTAACCGAACTTAGCCTGATATCAAAGAGTAACTGTTATACTTATTCTTGATGTAATGAGACGTCTTATGCTAACCTAACTCAGTCTGTCATCAAACAATGACTTATAGTTACTCTTGATCCAATGAGACGCTGACTTATGCTAACATAACTTAGCCTGATATCAAAGAGTAACTGTTATACGTATACTTGATGTAATGAGACGTTGTCTTATACTAACCTAACTTAATTCATTACAGAGTTATACTTACTTTTGATCTAACGAGATTATGTTAAACATGATTTGTCATCAAATAACAAGTGTAATACTCTAAGAATGCTAAAGAATATTGAAAACCTTATTTATAATAAAACTACGAATGTGATAATGTATCTATGTAATTATACACGTGTAGACACGTGTATCAACATATGCTGCAAAGAACCTAATAAAGCCGTAAGAAATTAATGACTGCAGTTGCACTCATTAACGTTGATAGTTCCATCAACTCGTCAGAAGTTAACTTCAGCGAACTTCTACGATTACCGAGTTTCACAATCAATCTTGAAATCCAACAAACGGAATATCCTATTATCTGATGTTTCGAGAGCTCGGAAGATATTTAGAACGTCTACCATCCACCATCGGCAATTTTCTGCTTCAAATAATGACCGGCTGCTTTTTACTCAACAGGCTATCGCGGTCATCGGTAATCACGTTGTTCCCGTCTTTGTGCATTAATCAGAAGTTGATTAATCTTGAGTGACGTCAACGACGCAGAACGACTGTTTCCTCCATTGATCAGCCATTTGACAAATCATTAATTTTCTCCGTCGGTATGCACTGTAATTATGAACGAAAATGTCGGTAACAGGGTATTCTTTCTTATTTATATTTGACTTTGATTTTTATACTTTTTAATACCTAAACATATGTTACTTTAAGTTTACGTGGGACGAATACTTCCGATTAATAAAATGTACCTTTAATGTATTTTTTGTTTCATGAACTAGATTATTCATTCACTTTGCTAGAATGACACATGTAGAAAATTATAAAATTGATTAAGAATAATTCCCTAATTTCCTAATTTCCCAATTCCCCGATTTCCCAATTTCGCAATTTCTCAATTTTCTAATTCTCCAATTACCTAATTTCCCAATTACTAATTTCCTAATTTCCTAATTCCCGAATTTCCTAATTTCCTAATTTCCTAATTTCCTAATTTCCTAATTTCCCAATTTTTCGATTTCCCAATTTCCCAATTTCTAAATTTCCTAATTTCCTAATTCGCCAATTTCTCGATTTCCCAATTTCCTAATTTTTCAATTTCCTAATTTCCTAATTTCCCAATTTCTCAATTCCCCAATTTCCCAATTTCTCAATTTCCTAATTTCCTAATTCCCCAATTTCCCGATTTCACAATTTCCCAATTTCTCAATTTCCTAATTCCCCAATTTCCCGATTTCACAATTTCCCAATTTCTCAATTTCCTAATTTCCTAATTTCCTAATTTCCTAATTTTCCAATTTTTCGATTTCTCAATTTCCTAATTTCCTAATTTCCTAATTTTCCAATTTTTCGATTTCCCAATTTCCTAATTTCTAAATTTCCTAATTTCCTAATTCGCCAATTTCTCGATTTCCCAATTTCCTAATTTTTCAATTTCCTAATTTCCTAATTTCTCAATTTCTCAATTTCCCAATTTCCCAATTTCTCAATTTCCTAATTTCCTAATTTCCTAATTCCCCAATTTCCCAATTTCTCAGTTTCCTAATTCCCTAATTTCCTAATTTCCTAATTCCCGAATTTCCCAATTAAAAAATTTTGGGATTAAAATTTAGTACAAAATTTTTATATTAAAATTCATGCTAAAATTTTTAATATAAAACGAAAGTGACAAAAATTAATCTATTTAATAACAATTATCACAATCCCGAGTAGAACTATTTAATTTTCAGTTTAATAATGAACAGTATCTTAAATCCTTGAAGTGACAAAAGTCACTTAAATCGTGAAAGAGAATTTTATATTTGGTAAATAATTAAATAATAGTGTTATACCATAACATAAAAATGTACTCTCCCCACTATATCAGCAAAGCAATGATTTGTGAATTATTGTCCCACATTTTGTGTTATGTAACAAGATTATGTAAGAAGGTTCTTACCATATGCCAACTGGAATCTTTGCACTAATATGACCATTACAAGAATTTATAAGAACCGAAAGTGACAATTTTCCGTAATTGCTGCTTAATGTAGCGCATCATCCTAACAGATGATGCAAGTAAATTTTCACAGTTTAATAACACTGGATCCACCTAACGATTCAACGAAAATTGGTCGTGTTAACGCACACGGTGTTCTTCGAAAAGAAATGTGAAAAAATCGATGGAAACATCTTGTCACACGTCGTATTTTGTACACAATGTGATCATAAATCATTAGCTTCAAATTAACATGCCACAAGTGCTATTTTGCGGTACTTTCACGTCATCAAATCATGTTAGACCTGATAGCTTTCGAGATCGGTCATTATTTGACGTAACTGGCAATCAGCCATTGTATTACATTGTATTACAACGTGGTCTGGCATTATGAAAATGTCATAACGTGTCGTAGTTGTTACCTTTCGCGACCACGATACGATGTGAAACAAATTGCTGCCAATTTTTTGAAAAGGTAACGACGAATAATTACTTTGTGGATATACTTTTTTTGTTTATAAAATGTTAATAGAAAAAGGTAAATGGTATAAATATTATAAATATTTTTATTTTTTTTTTATAGTAATTTCATGTATTTGCAAATGGATTTGCCAGTTTTTGATAACACATTTTTTTCGACAAAAGAATGTAATACTTTTTTTAGATTAAAATTTCCATTTCTCCCGATTTTCTAGTTTTCCAGTTTTCTAATTTCCAAGTTTCCATTTTTCCTAATTTTCTAGTTTTCTAATTTCCTAATATCCTAATTTTCTAATTTCCTAATTTCCCAATTTCCCAATTTCCCAATTGCCCAATTGCCCAATTTCCCAATTTCCCAATTTCCCAATTTCCTAATTTTCTAATTTCCCAATTTCCCAATTTCCTAATTTTCCAATTTTCTAATTTCCCAACTTCTCAATTTCCTAATTTCCAAATTTACCAATTTCCTAATTTCCCAATTTCCCAATTTTCCAATTTCCCACTTTCCCGATTTCCTACTTTTCCCATTTTCCAATTTCCCAATTTTGTAATTTCCCAATTTTCCAATTTTCTAATTTCCAAATTTACCAATTTCCTAATTTCCTTTCTAATTTCCTAATTTCCTAATTTCTCCATTTCCCAATATTCCAATTTTACAATTTCCCAATTACCTATTATATAATTTCTCAATTTTCCAAATTTTCCAAATTTTCCAATTTTACAATTTCTTAATTTCTCAATTTCTTAATTTCCTAATTTCGCAATTTCAAAATTTCTTCATTTCCTAGTTTACTAATTTCCAAAATTCCTAGCTTCCTAATTTACTAACTTCTAAATTCCAAAATTACTAACTTTCATATCTATTAATTACAAAATTTCTAAATCTCTTAATCTCCAAATTCCCAAATTCCCAAATCACCAAAATTTCAAACCTCTTAACCTAAAATTTCGAAATTCCCAAATCTCCAAAATTTCAAATCTCCGAATCCCCAAATTTCCACATCCCTACATTACCAAATTTCTCAAATCTCCAAATCTCTTAATCCCCAAATTCCTAAATTCCCAAAATTTCAAATCACTTAATTCCCAAATTTTTCTGCCCAAATCTCTTAATCCCCAAATTTCAAGTACAAAAGTAAATTACACTTAAATGCAATTCGTTATAAATAATACTTTTTCACCAAAACTATGCTTTACAAATATTATTCGTCAACCAACTATTTATTTTTAAATTACTTTTTAACTACTTATTAACCAAAACCGTTCGTTGCGTTCAAATCGAACATCTATCAAACGAAAATACAATGTACAACAATGAGTGTTACAAAAGCATATCTCCACAATCTACACAAGATATTCTCCACAATATTTCATTTCCTATCACTGTCAAAGCAACAGCATACAGAAAACCTTGGTATTTCATATTTTTAGCCTATCTCGTACCCGCACGTTCTCTAGCTCTATACACATTTAAATTGAGAGTCTCATGGCGCAATCGCTTCAAAGCTCCACGAATGGCTTGTATAATTGTCGGAGTCGAGAAAAAGGAGCTTTCTCTCGTTTAACCTTCGTCACATTGCCGTATCCAATAACTACGAATCTGCTCCGAAAGGTCGTTCCCGAATAAAATTTAGTTTCATGCAGATTTTCGCCCACATGGTACCTTGAGTCAACTTAATAACTGTTTCAACGAATAACAATAATTTATCCACTGAGTTAGTTTCACGGATTTGTTTTTTTTTTTCTTAAAGGTCCAGATCATGAAAATTCATAACCGCTTCCATCGTCATAATTTGACACAACTCGACGCAATGTCACCGCTCATTTCGCCTCGCTGTCCGCTCGTTATCATCGCTCCTTTATTCGAGTCTGTCAGTCAGCTGACTCGAAACAACGTTTTCGTTGAATCTATGAACCTGGTTGATCCGTAAAACGTCCTCCCTCGTGTTTATATCGCTGCTATTCCTTTGAATTCCATGAAAGTGGAGAAACACTGCAATATTTGTTTCGAACAAATGATTGGGGATGAATGAAGAATTCGAGTGCAAAATTTGAGGGGGTGTTTCTTGTTTTGTGAGTACAAGGAACTGTAGCCGTTCGTAATTAATCGATATTTGGATGTTAATGACCGGTTAACAGGTTTCTTATTTTAAATTATAAAATTTTTAGTTAAAGTCGAATTAAATTATTAAATGACTTATTAAGTTAAACTATTAAGTTAAATTATTAAATTGAATTATTGTATTGAATTATGAAGTTAAATTATTAAATTGAATTATTGAATTGAATTATTATATTGAATTATTAAATTGAACTATTGAATTGAATTCTTAAATTGCATTATTGTATTGAATTATTAAGTTGAATTATTAAGTTGAATTATTAAATTGAATTATTGTATTGAATTATCAAGTTAAATTATTAAATTGAATTATTGGACTGAAATGTCAAATTGAATTATTGAATTGAATTATTAAATTGAATTATTGAATTGAATTATTGAATTGAATTATTGAATTGAATTATTGAATTGAATTATTGAATTGAATTATTGAATTGAATTATTGAATTGAATTATTGAATTGAATTGTCAAGTTGAATTATTGAATTGAATTATTATATTGAATTATCAAATTGAACTATTGAATTGAATTCTTAAATTGCATTATTGTATTGAATTATTAAGTTGAATTATTAAATTGAACTATTGTATTGAATTATCAAGTTAAATTATTAAATTGAATTATTGGATTGAAATGTCAAGTTGAATTATTGAATTGAATTATTAAATTGAATTATTGAATTGAATTATTGAATTGAATTATTGAATTGAATTATTGAATTGAATTATTGAATTGAATTATTGAATTGAATTATTGAATTGAATTATTGAATTGAATTATTGAATTGAATTATTGAATTGAATTATTGAATTGAATTATTGAATTGAATTATTGAATTGAATTATTGAGTTGAATTATTGAATTGAATTATTGAATTGAATTATTGAATTGAATTATTGAATTGAATTCTTAAATTGCATTATTGAATTGAATTATTAACTTGAATTTTTGAATTGAATTATCAAGTTGAATTATCAAATTGAATTATTGAATTGAATTATTACCTTGAATTATTAAATTGAATTATTGAATTGAATTATTAAATTAAATTACTAAATTGAATTATTAAATTATATTATTAAATTAAGTTATTAAGTTAAATTACTGTATTGAGTTATTAAATATGATTTTATCATATCTCATTGCAACGATCAGGTTAAATATATATAAGTTAAATATAATAGTAATCTACATAAGTATATAATAATCTATTTGTTGCTATGTGTTTTTAAATTATATGAGAATATGTGTTTGTTGTATCATATATAAAATGTCTGTTACGTTTTAAACAACAATTTTATGAACACCAAAATGCTAACCGCTTAATTTACTACGACTGCGTACATTTTAATAATTACCCATATTACGCGTCATTAACTAAGGCAAATGTAATTATTGTGCATAAATAAACATTAGTATGAGTCATGATACCATAGCAATTGAATTACAGTTTGCCTCATGGCGATGCATCGAACCAATCACTGTGCAATTCTGATTTCGACTACAATTGCTTTATTCACAAAATAGATACTCATGGTCAGTTTCTGTTATTAATACATTTCCATCTGTAATTTCAATGTTGATGTATTTCCATCGAAACGTTTCGAAATTATATGAAAATAAACTGTATAATGCTTCTCATAGTATCGATAACAGTCAACACACCAACCATCCATAACGTTGGAAAAAATTCCTTAAAAAAAAAAAAGAAACGATCAACGGCAGAACTAATGTGATTTAATTGGATGTGTGGATTTGATTTAAAAAAATTTTATAATACACTCATTAAAATGTCCGAAGTTTTCTACTACTCTTACACAAAATAAGATTCTTTGTTTCTAAATTACTCCACATTTTGCATCAAGGTCAGAAACTAAACGTATTTTCGAATGACACATCTTTCATATATCAAATATTTTCTTGTCACACATCAAACATACCCAAAATCTTTTCAACCGAATAATTTTTGCTTCTACGCTCCACATTTTAACACTAAACCTATGTGTCTTTAATTTAAAATTAAAAATGAAGTTGAAAAATAAATAAACGACCAAACATAAAATGGTACACATTCATCTTGAAATTGAGTAACATAATTTGAAATACGTGGAGCGGTTATTTGACCATTTTGGTAGTTTAATCGCGCCAACCACAATGTCCACAAACAAATATAAAAACTAAAACGTGAAAGAATGTCCTGTACCTACTGGAATAAGAAGCCGAGTATTAACTGACCTAAATGTCGAAACGAGCATAATCCACGGTAAATATTCATCAACGTCTCTATCATTCATTACGAGTCACGTTCCAATCGTTCACACACCGTACTCAGACCTTACAGGGCTTATAAGCAGGATTAACTCGTAAATTTCGCCGCTTTGTTGCAACACACAACAGTTTTCCTGTGAAGAGGAATGCAATGGAAACAGCATTGTCTCGTTTTTGTGAACGGCTACGATTCCTGCGCTATCCCGAAGAGAACGAGTCGAGCAGCAATGAATGCAAATGAGTCTTTGTTGCAAATTACCTGATTTTAAACCTGGTGCGATCGCAAGTGGAATACAATCAGCAGTGAGGCAATGGAGAGTACCATCTCGTTGCAAAATTTTCTACTTCGATGCAGGTAGTGGCGATTTTTCACTTCCTTTCGAACGAGAGCAATTGCGATGCTATTGCACAGAAATTGGTACTACATTGCTATGTTTGTGATAACTGGCAAGCGAGTCGACCAAATCGATCTATTTTCGTTCGATTATTCTAAGTAGCAGTAGGCAATTTAAATGCATTTGTGGTTGCGATGATAAATTGATGGTGTCAGTGTAAGTTTAATGTTGGATGGTCTAAGTCACGGGGTCGGCAACCTGCGGCTCGCATGTGGCTCAGTAGAATCATACTTGTGGCTCTTAAGTAGTTTAATAGTACATATTGAAAAATTAACTGCAATATTGCAATTGCCATACAAATATAATAATCCTGCACACACATCAAAATGCGCGGCAGATCGCATGCATGTAAACCTAGCTTTAGCTAACCTTGCTCTCCACATTCACCGACGCCACACTCAAAACCGAAAAGTGTTTCCGTTTTCTTTAATACGTTGACTTATATGTTCTGTTACTACGCAAAATAGAATGTTTTGATTTCGCAATCAATACATGTTTCACAGCAGATATTATATTATTTTTTCTAATACATACCGATGTATGTACTTATATTAAAAAAATATCACATCGGGAAAAAATGGCTCTTAACTCCAGAAAGGTTGCCGACCCCTGGTCTAAGTGAAAGTGGGTCTAATGGTTAATAGTTGAATAGTGTGGCTTTGATGGTTAGACGGTGAAAGTATAAGTTGGATGTTGTTGGATGTAAGTGAAAATGGGTCTACTAATGGTGGTTGAATGGTGTGGGTTTGATAGTTGGATGATGTAACTAAAAGTTGGATGTTGGATGGTCTAAGTGAAAGTCTACTGGCTTAATAGTTGAATGGTGTGCCTTTGATGGTTATATGGTGAAAGTGTAAGTTGGATGTTATTGAATGGTCTAAGTGAAAGGTCTAATGGTTCGGTGGTTGAATGGTATGGGTTTGCTAGTTGGATCATGCAAGTCAAAGTTTGATGTTGTTGGATGGTCTAAGTGAAAGTCTACTGGCTTAATAGTTGAATGGTGTGGCCTTGATAGTTAGCTGGTGAAAATATAAGTTGGATGTTGTATGGTCTAACTAAGTTTGGTCTAATGGTTTGGTGATTTAATGATGTGAAATTGATAGTTGGGTGGTGTCAGAAAAACTAAGATGTTGGATGGTCTAAATAAGTGAAAATAAGTCAGGTTTGGTGATTGCATAATGTGAACTTGGTGGTTGGATGCTGTAAGGAAAAGTTTGATGGCTGGTAAGTATAATTGGATCCAACGTATTGGTAGCTGAATAATTCTCTTCTTAACCCCTTGCACTATTTTGACGAGTCTGACTCGTGACGCACTGGTACTTCAGTTGGGATCAATTTTACTCGAATTTTGAATATGCTTCAATTTAGAGTTCAAGTCCAATTATAATTTGCATAGTCAACGATTGCATAATACCATGTTATCATAACATTTCAACATTCTTTATCTGTTTTAATATTGTAGCTATGTTTAGTTAGTTCTGACTGACGCACCTGACAAATAGGTCATAGTGCAAGGGGTTAATAGTTGGATGGTGTAAGTAAAAGTGGGTCCAATCTATTTCTATCTGAATAGTTGTCCCTTTCATGACTGAATGATGTAAATGATAGTAAGTCCAATGTGTTGGTCACTGAATGGTTATCCTTTTGATCATTAGATTGTGCAAATAAAGGTGTACCTACGTGTTTGTGTCTGCATGACATGGGTTTGATAGTAAGTAAAACTAAGTAAATGCTTTTGATTGAAAAATTGTGTTGGTCTTTAATGCGTTGGTAACTGGTCTAACGTATTGATGACTCAATACAGTGGGTTTGATGGTTGTATATAAATAAATAAAAATAATTACATGCCTTTGATTGAAAAATTGTGTTGGTCTCCAAAACGTTGGTAACTGGTCTAATGTATTGATGACTCAATACAGTGGGTTTGATGGTTGCATATAAATAAATAAAAATAATTGAATGCCTTCGATTGCAAAATAAGAAAGAAAATTAATCTTTCGAAATATAAATTTGCGATCAAATTTCATTGAAAATGAATGGAGGTGGATTTGTTAGCGAAAATTGTGGCGAATATTTTGACACCCTGTACAGTGATTCTTTGCATACCTTCGTGAATCGTACGCTAAATTCGTGTGGGTCGAAGTTTCGTTGTGTGTGGTCCAACCGCATAGTATAATTCGTATGGGCCACTCCACCAGGTGTGGAGAATGGCGCGCCGCGATGGCAATTACATCGGCAAATAAACCATGAGGTGTATATACTGTGAAGTTGGCTGCGGATTGTGCACTGAATAAGCCAGACATATCGGGCAAATATTTAAAGGTCGAATATTTGGGAAACTACGTCTAACGAAACTTAATTTTGACCTTATAATATCGTAGGAATTTGGAAACGTAAACATTTGGAGACGTAGATATTTACACGCTTGGAAATTTGAAGATTAAGAGACACAGGAATTTTGAGATTTTGGAAACTTTAGATTTTCAAAATCTATGATTATGAGAATCTTACTTAGGAATTAGACTTAGAAATTTTAGGCACATAATTTGAGGCTATAGGAATTTGCAGACGTAGAAATTTAGAGACATATTTTAGAACGAATGAATGTGAAGAGGTAGAAAGAGAACATATGAATTTGGAAATGTAAATATTTAAAGATCTTGGGATTTAGAAATTCAGAAAGTGGATTAAAGAATATGGGAACCTTGAGACTTGGGGACATCAAAATTTGGGAATCTAAGTATTTCATTGAGAATCTAGGAATTTGGGGGTACAGAAATTTATAGTATAATATTTTGTAGGTCTCAAGGATTTAGTGATGTAGAACTCTAAAGTATAGGAATTTGTCGGTCAATGCAGTTCGTAATTCTGAAATTTGGGGTATAGGAATGTGTCAATCTACGGACTTGGGAATGTAGAAATTTGGGTGATAAGAATTTTTGCATCTAGGAACTTGGGGACGTAGAAATTTGGGATATAGGAATCTGTGGATTTACGGACTTGGAGATGTAAAAATTTAGGGTATAGGAATTTGTGGATCTGGGAATTTGAAAATGTAGAAATTTGGGGTAAAGGAATTTTTGGACCTAAGAACTTGGAGATGCAGAAATTTGAGGTATAGAAATTTATGGACTTTAGATCTTGGAAATGTAAAAATTTGGAGTATAGGAATTTGTGGACCTGAGAATTTTAAAATGTACAAATTTGGGGTATAGGAATTTGTGGATCTGAGAATTTGAAAATGTAGAAATTCGGGGTATAGGAATTTGTGGACCTAAGGACTTGGAGATGTAGAAATTTAGGATATATAAATTTAGGGACATAAGGTCTTGGAAATGTAGAAATTTGGGATATAGAAATTTGTGGACCTGAGAATTTGAAAATGTACAAATTTGGGGTATAGGAATTGTGGACCTAAGAACTTGGAGATACAGATATTTGAGATATTGAAATTTATGGACTTAAGATCTTGGAAATGTAAAAATTTGGAGTATACGAATTTGTCGATCTAGGGACTTAGAAATATAGAAATTTAGTTATATAGGAGGAGATCTATGGACTTGAGAATGTAGTAATTAGAGAAATACAAATATGTGCATCCAGAATCTATGTGAAAATTTATATTATAGCAATTTATGGATTTAACATGTGGACGTAGAAACGTGATAAATTAAAAACTTGTAATTCAAAACTACAAAAATTGCACAATGTAAAACTTGTCAAGTTACGTAGTTTAACAGAAGCCTCCGTTGCAGCCGAGTGCACATATTCCGGTAGTCAGCGAAGATTCATGAAATTCATTCACGCTTAACTCGTTTCTTTTCTCACACAAATGTTTCTTGACCGTTGATTCGCGGTTGGCTCGCTCGTTTAACGGTAGAATCCCCTTTGCCATTCTGACGAACCGTGCTCGCCTCATAAAATTCTGTGATCGAGACGGGACAAGGGCCAAGAGCCGGGACAATCGTTTCGTACCAGCTATTCTCACGGCGTGGCGAAAGCTTGTGACGCGGATATTGTACGTGTGCCTGTGTCATGGAACTATTCGCCGGCTGTGTGGACTCTTGAGTGTCGACTAATGAACACAAAACATGTCAACAGCCGTGGGAAGTTGGTACAGCGGTTTCGGTCACTGTTTGCGCTTTAATCGAGGAAGCTAATGCGGAGGCTGAAGGAACGCGTTATCCTCCTCTCATATTGCAGTACTACGTGATTTACTTACTCTAACAGCCATTTTAAATTTCTTTATTATTTATTAAATTATTACATACGATTACATTAACTTATTGTATACTATATGATCGAATTTAATAATGTAGAAGTAAAGCAGCACTTATGATAGCTTGAAGCTAGTTTCAAGCTTCAGATATGAATTTTTCGACAATATTTTTAATATAAAATAACCGATTTCTAATTATAGTAATTGACCGATTTTTAAGTCCCACACAAATAAGAGTACATTGCTAAATAATTTTTAATGGAATTAAACGTTGGTCCTTATTTTGTATAAAACAGCAAATGTCCTCCAAAAAATGTGAATCCATATGAAGTGTCCTCTGTATAAAATATGTCTGTAATGTGAACATGTCCTCTACGAAAAATGTGAATACGTCTGCATGAGACTGGCTGATACAAACTTGTGCGACATATGAATCAGTCTTTTGTTTTCTAAACCACCTTCGATTTAAATTGTTCGCAATCTATGATTTACGATTATCCTCGCTTCGATTGCTTCGTCATTGCGCAATATTTTAGCAAGAAACGGTGAACGCGTTATCTTAAGCCAGCGTCGTTTTCCTTAAGCGACTCGATGAAAAAAAAATCATAAACGCGTTATTCAAATCGTACGACACACAATGTACTGCAACTTAGGATCTAGGATCTAGAGTAGGCAACCGCACAAATGTCGCAACGATTCCACGCGGGCAGGCGCGCATATTCACACGTCGTAAATTCAAAGAATAGTGGCCTGCGCATATTCCAAGTGCAACCGGTCATCTGGAAGTTCGTAAGTCACTTCAATCAACCAGTATCGCCGGACATATCGCAAAGGCAGCTTCGTTAAGCACAATGCATATGAATGCAAGGAATATCAACCACTGTAGCCCGCTGGTGTTCAGTCATGCGATAAATTATGAGCGGGACCGAGTATCGCGAGGGATTGTAAGAGTGCTCGAGACATTTCTTGAAACCGAACGATTTTCATCGATATGGAGGCAATTGCAGAAAATTTCATTAACAACAATTTGTATTATGAAAATTTCGAACAGTAATCAAAATTTCTGTTTAATCATCAAAATTCCGTGGATATACCAGAAACCGTCATAATCTTCCTTGCTCTATCTGAGCTACCGGTTTAGCCAGGAGATATAGACATTAAATATAAGTATAGGCATTGAAAATAAGTCGTCGTGCACGCAGCCAGAGAAAGATTATATAGTCGAAGCGCGCAATAAAATAGCTTCACACACGGATACGCACCAAGTTCCACGTATGCTAGATAACAGCTTCCGGGTCATCGGTCGACGAGGACAAGATGAACCTCTCTGGAAGGGGTCCTCGAGGAAAAGCAATGGTTCATCGGGAATGCGAGGTGGAGAGGAAAACGTAATAAGCGGCTGGCGGACGTACGTTACACGTTCGTGTTCATCATCCTGGAAGGTGAACAGTGCTGTTTGACTTCTTCCATCAACGAAGGACCATTTGCGCGACGAGCAGTCTTCGTCATTCTTCGAATGGAGTGCGAAACGCTCCCGTACCGTGTTTATTATACCTTCTAGACCGTGATAAGTTGTATTTTCAGGGGGTGCTTTGACAATGATTTGTGTATTTTTGGCACGCTTCGTTTGGTCACGACTTTTGGGTGACTGACAGATTCTTACATTAGATCTGTTGGACTCCAGGAAATTTTTTGACAGGTCACTATGTGCTATTATTATTACTCTGTATTTACTACTGTAAATCTCTATTTGTTTTCTCCAATTTTCCCTAAATTCTGTTTCACAGTTTTATGATAGAGCTTCATATTTACAAACATTTACATTCGATAAATTTTGCCTATCACACTCTCTAGATTTTCAGAGCACATTTCCAAATAATTATATTATTAAATATCCACATCCCTAACTGTATTTCCAAATTTCTGTAATTGTCAGCTGCTATATTTCTACACATCTCAAAATTTTTATACTCACAAACCTCTATATTTTAAGAACATATTTCCACATTTTTATAATCTCAACTGCTATGATACTACATGTAATCTTGTAATTTCTATGTTTCAAAGTTTTGTATCTTTAGAGCTTTATATTTACAAACATTTACATTCGATAATTTTTCATTTTTGCCTATATATCCCAGTCTCTAGATTTTCAGAGCACATTTCCAAATAATTATATTATTAAATATCCACATCCCTAACTGTATTTCCAAATGTCTGTAATTGTCAGCTTCTATATTTCTACACATCTCAAAATTTTTATACTCACTCTATATTTTAAGAACATACTTCCATATTTTTATAATGGAACTGCTATGACACTACATGTGATCTTAAAATTTCTATGTTTTAAGAAATCTATATTTTTCCATATTTCTATATTTATCAGTGTTTTCCTAAATGTTTATATCCCTATTTGTACGTCAAAATCTGGATACTTTCTACATGACTATGTCCACATTTTATTCACAAATCTCTATATTTCAAGAACTTCATATTTCCTCATCTTTGTATTTTTCTCCACATTTATCTTTCCAGATTTTTATCCTTACAATTTTCAAATCTCTGTTTCCAAAAGAAATTTATTTCTCTATCCAGTTTCCAAATCTCTCCATTATATAGAAACTCTCTAACAGAGATTCAAATCAAACATGGAAAAATTCCCAAATTTTAATATGCACCCAACATGCGCTACGGACGTAAGATTATCTTCGGGAGTATAAAATTCCCGCGAAAAAACGAACACGACCACATAAAGAGCAAAAGAACTGTTAAAAGCTTGGAGGTGGCAACGGTAAAGTCTCCCAAAAAAAAGTAACCGATTGCTATTGAATGAAGAAGCAGAACGTTGGCAGCTGCACATCGATCGACGTTTCCCGCCTTATAACCCGTTGACCATCGATGTCCCGTTAAACAGCGGCTACCTATGCAATAATTGCCCCTAATTGCGTTTCCTCGCGTGCCCGCGGATTCTATCCGGACAACAAACATCGTTCGGCGTTTCTATATCGCTGGATTGCTGACGAACGATAGCCAAGCACGGTATTCAATAATCTAGCAGAGAAGCTCCGTTGATGATCGGCCGGGTCCAAGATTAAAGTAGACGATGATTTTACGTCTCTATGAAGCGTCGATAAATCCGTAGCAGGGAGGCAAACAGCGAGGGTGCACCACGATGAAGAAACACCTACGAGGAGGAAGAAGAAGCTTCATTCAGTTCCCTTCAGGCTCGATTATCCCCGCAATCGAGATGACCCGCGGTGCCTCGACGACGACCGTAACGATCAACCTGGATACGCTTCCTGCAACCTCGGTAGGTGGAAGGTTCACGGTGAGAGATAACTGATTGCTTTTGCCTCGCGGATGGGACCTAACGGGACGGACAATCTACCTTAGAAGGGTACCTGGAAAGGTGAAGCCGTTTCACGAAAAAAATCGCCCCGGGTTGCGTGGCCAACCGGCTACGTTCCGTTCGATGCAGCCGAAACGAAGCCGGTGTATCGAAGCCTGGCGTGAAAATTAGAAGCTCTGCATCGCGCGTGTCGGTGGATATCGTTGACAAGCCGTAATTTCAGGGAAATTAGCGGACGTACGAGACGTTGAAAAGCTGCGACCGATGTTGAGCGACGAACGAACGACTCCGGCCGAGAGCCACGTAATTACGGGACAAGGAAGCGGGCTGAAAGGAATTTATTTGGTGGGACCCGCGAGAGGATTTCGATGAAACTGTTACACGCGAGTTGTGTACGCGAATTGTTTTCTCGGAAATTTACAACGATAATGATAATCATTTCGTCGGTGTACGAGCAGCGAGGAATTGCAATCTTTTGACAGGCAGTTTCGAGAAATTATGGGAGGATTTCGGTGAAATTTTTGCACACGGGTGCAGAGTGATTACCAGGGCTGGAGGTGGTGCAGCGGATACACGGCCATCCAGCCTCGGGCTGCACGGCAGCCCCGGAAAAAAGGAATAAATAAATAAACGAAGAGAAGGAGAACATTTAAATATGTATTCATTTATTCATTTTCTTTGCTACTGCTATTTTTAATGTTGTAAAATGTATTTTGTATCGTTGAGAATGTATCTGGGGCCAAATATTTCTTGCACACTGATTCCTTCATGGGCGAAACCGGTCCTGAATGTTACGAGCTGGTTTTATGAAATGTAATAAAGATAGCGATCAAATTCTTTTCCTTCGGGGTATTGGAGTTATTGATCTCTTCTATATTTTAATTATAAGTCGTATCTTTCTTATTCTTATTATTGTTATAACTAGCTTGTTGTTGTTATTATTATCATGGTTATGACTTACTATTATTATTATTATCATGATCATCATCGTTTTTATTATTATTATTATTATTATTGTTGTTGTTATTATTGCTGTTATTGTTGTTGTAATTGCTGTTGTTATTGTTGTTGTTGTCGCTATTGTTGTTATTACAGTTATTGATGTTGCTATTTCTGTCGTTGCTGTTGTTGCTTTTGTTGTTGTTATTGCTGTTTTTATTGCTGTTGTTGCTTTTGTTGTTGTTATTGCTGTTTTTATTGCTGTTGTTGCTGTTGTTGCTATGGTTGTTGTTTTTGTTGTTATTGTTGTTATTGTTGTTGCTATTGTTGTTATTAAAGTTATTGCTGTTGTTATTTCTGTCGTTGCTGTTGTTGCTTTTGTTGTTGTTATTGCTATTTTTATTGCTGTTGTTGCTGTTGTTGCTATGGTTGTTGTTTTTGTTGTTATTGTTGTTATTGTTGTTGTTATTGCTGCTGCTATTTCTGTTGTTGCTGTTGTTGCTATTGTTGCTGTTATTGGTGTTGTTATTGTTCTTGTTGTTATTGTTGTTATTAAAGTTATTGCTATTGTTATTTCTGTCGTTGCTTTTGTTGTTGTTATTGCTGTTTTTATTGCTGTTGTTGCTGTTGTTGCTATGGTTGTTGTTTTTGTTGTTATTGTTGTTATTGTTGTTGTTATTGCTGCTGCTATTTCTGTCGTTGCTGTTGTTGCTATTGTTGTTGTTACTGTTGTTGTTATTGCTGTTATTGCTATTGTTGTTATAACTTACTTATCGTCCTTCTTCTTTTTATTATTATTCTTGCTGTTATAAAAATTATATAGACATATTTTTATCATATTATAAAGTTAGACATATTATAAAGACATAAATTATCTGACATATTTTTTGAAACTCTAACTTCTACTCATTAGTGGTTTCCAATTAACACACAAATGTATCTTAAAATAGCATTTCTATTGAATCAATTCGAAATTCAAAGTTTGATAACAGCGATCGTACAAATATTTCGTTTTGGAGCAGAAGGTATCTGATTATCAGTTGCAGCAAACAATAGTGGCGATGTGGAATTCGCGTAATGTTCCCGTTCGCGGATTTCAATTAGAACATCCCATAACGATGGCTAATGGTAATGTAATACAATATTTGCAGAACATATAGCTAATGAACGTACGATATCATGTTAATTTACCAAATTTCAGTCAGGAGATACGAAACTTCAAATATGAACCGTATGATTTAGTTAGGTAATTAATTATTATAAATTAAAGCGTACGATTTTAAACAGGCCATGGTTTGTGTAGTATTTTTGGAGGACGTTTTGATGTATGAATACTCGTATTGAAATTTTTAGGTATAAATCAATACTCTATTTAATTATTTGCAAATACACATTTGATACTTGTAACATATTAATTACGAAATTATTTTATATGCATCAATATTTGGAAGCACAGCTTTTGCGGAAAAACATATCCCATTTTATTTTGTATCTTTAAGTAATTTTTCCTGGAGGAAACATTTGGTTCTTAGAATCTCAGAATCCCTAGAATTTGCTGTAGAAATTTCAGAAGAGAATAAAATTTCGAATTAATTATTTCAATAAATGGGGTTTTGGTATTTGGGGATGTAAGAATATGGCAATCTAGGGATTTGAGGATTTAAGAATATGGAAATCTCAGAATTTGGTGGTCTGGAAATTGGGGAATCTAAGAATTTAGGGAACTAAGAATTCAAAGGTGGGTTTTGATATTGAGAAGTGTAGGAATTTGGGGACCACGTGAATTTGTGAATCTAAGCATATAAGAATTTAGAAATTTGGAGATGGGAAAATTTTTTAATTTTAATACTTAGAATCTAGGAATTTGGAGGTACAATGTTGGTATTTTAGGATTCAAGAACATGGAAATCTAGAGGTTTGGAGGTATAAGAACAAAGGGGGTACAAGGGGGTATATAAGAAATTGAAGATGGATTTGAAGATGCAGTTTGGAAATTTTAATATTTAGAAGTCTAAAAATTTGAAGATCTCGTGGATCTCAAAATATGGATATCACCTTAAGATTTGTATAATTATGGATTTCAGAATTTGGAAACTAAAAAAAGTCAAGGATACACAAGTTTATTTTTAAAGGAGGCCTACGTTGTACTCGAGCGAAGAATGTCACGGAGTACCGTGTATGTACACAGGCTATCGTATATTCTGGCCTCGACGTTTTTACGCAGTCTGGGGCCGGAATCCCTAGGAGGCTCACGCGTGTTTACACGGCCCCTGAATGCGCTCCTATATGCGGTTTTAGACACCCCGATAAGAGCGCAAACGGCGTATCGACTATCGAACCACGTTGCGAAACACCTGGGTGTTGCAATGCACCTTCGTCTCGTAATGCCGTTGCCTGGCCTCTCGGGACAACACGAGCATGAACTCGCGCGTGTTTGCATCGCTGCTACGCTTCGCATGCGGGTGCACAAACGGCCACAAACGCCCAGATAAATATGTACGCTGGAGACACTGCGAATATTTCACACACTCGCCAACAGAGGGACGTCCGTGACAACTTTCTCGCAAGTACTCGTTCAACCGTTCGTAATTACACAGCGCGCTCGTACTTGCTGAAACTAATCGGCTTCTGTTCTCGAGTACATATGCAGTCAAAATTATGCGATTACGATATGGAGGACGGTAACGCTAGTTAATTTTAAATTGAGACTGAAGTAAAATTGAAGTATTAAAATATATGAAATAAGTAAAATGTAAAATATAATTCTACCACAAAATGGAATTGATAAATCTATCAAATTAAAATAGAGTACATATACATTGGATATCTCTTGAAAATCAAACCAGAAACTAGGAGTAAAAAATTTATGTCCTCGAGTTCATAAGTATAAATTCAGAAGGTTACCATCGACGAATGAATATCAGGTTTATGTCATATTGTGTGTCAAAAATCCGAATGAAGCTGTCTTGTACGCATAGTCACCTTCCTTTCGCATAACTGTTTTAGGTGTACAACATACAACGGGAGTGCAGCTTAGGAGCAGGAATAAATATTCCAACCCGTTGTGTCGGTTGTTGTTAACCTCTCGTGTTGTACAGTTGAGAAATTAATTCAGGGCACTGGTGAAGGATGATTGACGCAGGCTGCAATTCCTCCCCAATCTTACCAGAACGGATTGCAAGTCGTGCAAACAATGTAGGGTACCATTAGCCTGGAGAACGTTGCAAACAATTGCAACATTCTACAATACAGATTTTGTCGAGCATTTAATTATAATACACTGTCGAAACGAGAATTTGCAAACGTGATGACTCAACTGACTTATGAACATTTGCACTATTATTTTACTTTGAACTTTTGCAACAAATTGTTTGACGGACATTTCTATATTTTTGTATATCTGAATTTTAGTATTTAGTTTTATGTTTCTGTATTGGTATGTTGGTATATTGGTGTATTGGTATATTGGCATATTGGTATATTGGTATATTAGTATATTGGTATATTGGTACATTGGTATATTGACATATTGGTATATTGACATACTGATAGATTGATATATTGGTATATTGATATATTAGTATATTGGTATATTAGTATATTGGTATATTGGTATATTGGTATATTGGTATATTGGTATATTGGTATATTGGTATATTGGTATATTGGTATGTTGACATATTGGTATATTAGTATGATGACATATTGGTATGTTGACATATTGGTATATTAGTATGACGACATATTGGTATGTTGAAATACTGGTATGATGACATACTGGTATATTGACATATTGGTATAATGATATGTTAGTATATTGGTACATCGGTATGTTGACATATTGGTATATTAGTATGATGACATATTGATATGTTGCAAAACTGGTATGTTGACATATTGGTATAATGATATGTTAGTATATTGGTATATCGGTATGTTGACACATTGGTATGCTGTTACATTGGTATGTTGGTATGTTGATATATTAGTATGTTGATAGATTGATATATTGTTATACACCTATGTTCCTACATTCCGATTTTCGAATATTCCTGGATTTCTACACGTTCAATTTCCACATCATAATTTCCATAGCACAAATAATTAAATTTCCAAATGTCTCAATTAAAAATTTGAATATGAAAAATTGTTAAGTTCAAAACTCTTATACCCCGAAGGCAACAAATTTCCAAAGTTCCAAATCTATAAATTAAATTTGGAGAATGAACGAGAAATCACTTTCTCACATGTCTCTAAATCCTAAATTCCAAGTTTAAATTTCTATTGCAACTAATTTATATCCAAATGCATATATAACAATTTCTAAATTTCGAAATGTGAAATGTGATAAATTGCAAGACAAATTAGTCGTCGTTCTCTGTCCGACACTTAATCTCTGTGCACACAGATGCCCGCGAGCTGTAAGATCGGTGCTCGATCTGCCCATGGCTGGTCATTCAGCAGGCAATTGCAACGATATCGACCGACGACGATCGGGGAAAGTTCGCTAACGATGCAATGATGTCGCAAATATTTGAGGGAAAGTACCGGGGATTAACCTTTCTTGATCGATAAATTCATTTCTTATTAACATCGATTACAGCCGTCCGTGATGTAGACGCTAATGGATGAACAACGTCAGGATCTTTCGCCAGCCAGATACGATCTTTCTTTCCGCCAGAAACGCGTGTAAGTTGCTGGTCGCTATCTTGATCTCGCCTCGTAGCAGGCGCCGCCGATAGAGTCATTAGAAGATGCTTAATAAATAGACGAAAGACGGCTAGTAAATTCCTGTTGCGTGGACTCTAAGCGAAGAATCGCGTGGAGACGCTCGAGAGTCTTCTGGAGGGCTACTGGAAGACGAGTCCGCCATAAAGATTACACGCTCGACTCGTCCCAGGCTTTTTACTCCGTCGATGTTATTGAATTTGATATTAAGAGAAGCGACGGAGGGCCTCATGCGGTCAAATACCAAAAGCAGCCTTGTCTCTTTCACATTTCTTCGCAGCGAAGAGAACAGCCGATGCAACATCAACCGACGATTTTGCTCTCTCTTTTTTAAAATATAATTTATGCAGGTCCGACTTTCGAAATTTTATGCAAATATATTTTTGTAACGGTTTAAGAATTGCAACCTCTGTAACGAGCTGCGTAATTAAGAATTCTTTAGGAAAGAATTGCTACTTCGCTTGAAAACCTCTCGTCGGTGACCTTGTCTTTTGCAAGAGATCCGGCTTCGTCATCGGATCTAATTCGGTACACGAAATTATTTACGGATTCCGGAATTCGGGATTTTGTGAGAATCCAGTCAAGAACCCTTATCTGTCGTGATTCCGCGGGCCAATTAACTTTACGATGAATAATGTCAAATAAAGAACCGAGCGTGCCGACCAACACCGTTGGAAGCTATTACGCCGGTGTCCGTTGGGTTGCTTGCCGTTTTACCACCGCCGCTCAAATTTATGCGCATAATTACGCTACGGTAATGGTTTAGATTACACCACTTATTGCCCGATTAATAACACTATAACGTTAACGTGCCCCGGGGAACGATTACGTTCGAACCGCTTGAACGACACAGCTTTTCACCCAATTATAGTCTCAAGGTGAGTTTAAAAGGACATATCGAAGCTTCTCTTGTACACCCTCTGGAAAGAAACTATAACACTGTCAGGGATTTTAACTTCTGACGGGTTTTATGTAAACGCTGCATATCTAAGACTGTGAATTCCTGTACTTTGAATTTTGGAAGATTCATCAAACATTCTCTAATTTATTCTCTAACTTATTTATTTATTTTATATGAACTTCTTCCACTTTTTCCTTACAATATACAGGGTGTTTCCTGTGAAGCTACTCACGATTTTTCTCCCGCTTGCAACCACATTACAAAAACAAGTTTAGAGTAATATTTGCAGGGTATGAAGTGCACAATAGATATTAGTAAAGCAAATTTCGAAAACAGTCCGTTTAGTTGCCAAAGTCAAAGTCACCTTAGGTTTTTAAACAAGAACATACATTTTTTTCAAGAAAGCAAACTGTTTTCGAAATTTGCTTTACTAATACCTTTGTGCACTTCATACCCTGCAAATATTGTTCTAAACTTTTTTTTGTAAGGTGGCTGCAAGTGGGAGAAAAATCATGAGTAGCGTTATAGGTAGCCTGTATAAAAGTCCAAAAGTTGGCAATGAACTCCAAAGAGTATATATTTTTTAAATAATCAGAGGTCATAAGAATTAAATAGTGCAAAATATATTAAGTGTGTTGAACAATCTTCTGAAAGTCTTTTTTTTCTACAGTCCGTTGAACCCTTTCCAACGGAAAATACCTGAGCAAAGAATGTCAAACCTAAGAGAACCTGGAACAGTAAGGTTCGAGAAGAGAAGAGAAAGATGTTACGAAGTAAAGGAAGAATAAAGTTGGTAAGAATTGCTAACACATCGTACTAAAAAGGTTAAGCATCGCGATAGGGGTTGCGGCTTTTAAAGGCAGCGCTTCAGAAATTTATCGTCGGTCAGGTGCAGAAACGGCGTCAAAGTCTTTCAGGGCGTGTGGATATACGTAACCATCTACACATACATCAGCATACGTTGAAAACAAAACTACCGTGCACCCTCCCACGACTCCCCCTCTTCCTGCTTATTTCAACGTCCTCCGCTTGCCTCGTTCGCGGCCATCTGCAATTGCTACACGTGTGCATTATACGCGTGATGCACCGTGGAGAGAAAGGGAGAGGATCGTATCTCATCTGCTTCCCCTACGGCCCTCTCCGCTCCATAGATATCGTCCTCATACATTTTCATTCGGTCTTAGCGCTGGTAGGAAGAAGAAGAAGGTGGAGAACAGGTAGAACGAAGACGGAAACGGTGAATAAGGAAGAACGCGAACAAGGACGAAGAGGAGTCAAGCGTTCAGCCCGAGGATGAGAAGGGCACAGCCCAGCGTCTACGAGTTTCGCCTAATAAGGGGCTCTTATCGCCGCTGCTAATCGACCTAACCTTACTAGGACACGAAATAGACTCTCCGAAAGCTGGCCTTTTCTCTATCATTCAATTTGTTACGGGAAACGAACACCGAGCTTGAGAACTTTGTCGCCGGTGAAACGTGCGCACCTGAGGAATGAGCTCGACAGGGTTTAGACGCTATTGAAACCTTTGTAAAACCTGGCTGATTAGCAGAATCACTGAGACATGTCACATAAATATTTCAACTCGTGCTTCCGATTTCAGCTTTTAGGGAATTATGAACAATATCTCGCAAATACTAATTTGTAGCGTGTAAAAAATAAATTGTGCAAAAGATTGACGTATTAATATACATATTCAAATGTGGGTGAATTGAACCTTGCAATGGACACATGGAACATACAGGAAAGTGTAATAAATCATCGGTAGTAAAATTTTCGATGTAATTATATGTTACATATCTTTCATGATATAGTATATTATATACCTTGCATGAATATATGTTCATATATTACATACCTTTCATAATGCAACATATTTTTATACGTCTACACACATGTCCAGAACATTAAACAGTCTATAAAAGCCTGCAAATTATTTTATTATTTACCACACTGCAGGAAAATGAGTTGAACAATAATAGTTAATCAGCAATTAATTGAAGCAATTCAAGTAATATTCTTGGCTACAACGCTTCTAGTCAAATGTTCCTACACGCTGTGATGTTTGAGACCATGTACCCGCATAACTTGTCTATCCGACAGTTGACATACGTGACATACATTCGAAAATAAGCAATAACCAGAAAGATGTGGAAAACGAAGGAAGCAATAATAATAAAGAAAAAAGAAGAAAGGAGCAAACCGATAACGTGCGCAACTCGTTGAGACCGCGTAGGCTTGTTATAACTGATTTATGTTTAATATAATTGCGCCAGCATTCTCGGAACTTGTCGACCGTACCAAAAAGTGTCGGGTAATGAATGATGTTGGATGTGGACGAGCCCCCAAGAAGATGACGACGTTCAAGTATGAAAAGGAGAGGACGGATGAATCCGAGGATCCGTTAAGACGGTTACAGGCTTATCGCAGTAACGCGCATACTCGGCTGTAATGAAGCCTTTCATGAGGACCAATATGTACGAAGAATGTTTAATTTATGGATTTGCGAGCTTTTCATTTTTTACATTTTCTGAAATTCTGTAAATTCTTGAATTTCTAAGATGTCACATGTTATAAATTCTCAAATCCCCAAGTCTTCTTTCCAAATTCCTAAATCTCCAAATTCTTAAGTTTGTCTGAGATCTCTAAATTTCTTTTACAAAACCCCACACTCTTAAATTTCCAAAATTCTAAATTTGTCAAACCCTTAAGCACTTTTTCTTCATCTCTAAATTCCTATATTTAAAATTTCTAAATTTCCAAACTCCCTATTATCGAAATTTTCGAATTCTCACGATTCCATTTCTTGAATTACCTAAATTCGCAATGTTCCAAATTCCTAAATTTACAGAACCCCACACTCTGAAATTTACAAAATTCAAAATTTGTCAAACCCTTAAGCACTTTTTCTTCATCTCTAAATTCCTATATTTAAAATTTCGAAATTTCCAAACTCCTTGTTATCGAAATTCTCGAATTCTCACGATACCATTTCCTGAATTACCTAAATTCCCAATGTTCCAAATTCCTAAATTTACAAAACCCCACACTCTGAAATTTACAAAATTCTAAATTTGTCAAACACTTAAGCACTTTTTCTTCATCTCTAAATTCCTATATTTAAAATTTCTAAATTTCCAAACTCCTTGTTATCGAAATTCTCGAATTCTCACGATACCATTTCCGGAATTACCTAAATTCCCAATGTTCCAAATGCCTAAATTTCAAAATCTCTCCCCAGATTTTAAAATCCTTAAATATGCATACATCCTTACATACTCCTTGAGTTCCACATTTGCAAATCGAAATAAAAATCAATATCTACGAAACACCTACTCCTTTTCATATTTTATGGAGTGGACTTGCTCTCGACAGTACAGGATGTTGAAGACGGTTGTCAAGGTGGTTTGAAAATTTCAGAGGGGCAGAATATCACAGATAAAGCCATGGAACCGGTATAACGTATACAGTCCAGACATAATCGTAATAAATCATGGCGACCGAGTTGGTCGCCTTTTCCGCAAACATTCTTATCAGAATGGTCGCCTATAGAACGACCGAGCCGGTGCAAACAGAGGATCAGAAGTTTGGCAGCGTTCTGAGCTTCTGCTGATATCAAGACAGCCTTGAATCGATCAACGATGACAAATTACTGCGTTAATCTTCGTATGAACTCTATAGTTTGAGAGATGTTTACTTTCAAAAGTGGACATTGACGTGTTCCGTTAGTCGAACTTTATAAGATGGCAAAGTTTCGTTAACATATTGTTAGTGGACAAGCTTAGTAAATTTAGTAGCAGAAGCTACTTCTTATGACTCACTATTATTTCGTAACTGAGTATTGTATTTTTTTTGTTGTAATTATTGTCTTTTTTAATACAACATGATCTTCACCCTTGGAACTCTAAATGCAATCAATCATTCCACTTTTCACTCGTTTCCTTGCCAGTTATTCAAAACCGCTACTCCTGCTGGTAATATATTCATAGTTTGCAGTATTCATATTTTGCTACATTCGTGCTTTGCCACGCACATATTTTGTCATATTCATTCATTGCCACGTACATACTTTGCCGCATGCATACTTTATTACCATCATAGTTCGCCATACTCGTAGTTTGCTACGCCACATTCATGATTTGCCACAATCGTAGCTTATCGTATTCGTAGTTTGCCACACTCATACTTTGTCATATTCATATTTTACCATACTTATACTTTGTCATCTTTATACTTTGTCACATTCGTAGTTTACACACTTGTAGTTTGCCACACTCATACTTTGCCATATTCCTATTTTACCACACTTATACTTTGCCACATTTATACTCTGTCACATGCATACTTCGTCACCTGCATACTTTGTCACACTTGTAGTTTACACACTCATACTTTGCCACCTTTATACTTTGCCAGATTCATAGATTGTCACACTCGTAGTTTACACACTCATACATTGCCACACTCATACTTCGCTACATTTATACTTTGTCCCATTCATAGTTTGTCAGACTCGTAATTTTTGCATACTCATACTTTGCCACGTTCATACTTTGCTACATTCATACTTTGTCACAATCATAGTCTGTCACACTCATAGTTTGCACACTCATACTGTGTCCCATTCATACTACATTCATAATTTGCCATACTCATACAGTGTCACACTCGTACTTTGCTACATTTATACCTTGCTACACTCACACTTTGTCACATTCATATTTAACCATGTTCATAGTTCGCCACATTTGTGCTTTGTCACATTCATACTCTGTCACGTTATACTTTGCTATGTCCATACATAGCCACTCTTATACCTTGCTCCACTCATACTTTGTCACATTCGTACTTTGTCATTCATACTTTGCCACATTCATACTTTGTCACTCATACTTTACCATGCTTATAGTTTGCCACATTCATATTATACTTTGTCAAATTCATACTCTGTCACGTTATACTTTGCTATGTCCATACATAGCCACTCTTATACCTTGCTCCACTCATACTTTGTCACATTCGTTCTTTGTCATTCATACTTTGCCACTCATACTTTACCATGCTTATAGTTTGCCACATTCATATTATACTTTGTCACATTCATACTCTGTCACGTTATACTTTGCTATGTCCATACATAGCCACACTTATACCTTGCTACTTTTATACATTGCTCTACTCATACTTTGTCATATTCATACTTTGTCACATTATACTTTGCTATGTCCATACATAGCCACACTTATACCTTGCCGCATTTATACCTTACTGCACTCATACTTTGTCACATTCATGCTCTGTCACGTTATACTTTGCTATGTCCATACATAGCCACACTTATACCTTGCTACTTTTATACATTGCTCCACTCATACTTTGTCACTCATACTGTACCATGCTCATAGTTTGCTACATTCAAACTTTGTCACACTCATAGTTGGTCACATCCATACGTTGTCACATCCATAACACTATGTCACATTCATTCAACTGCGACGTTGTCACTCATACTTTCCTACACACACACTTTTCCCCATTTATACATTGTCACTCTCATAATTTAGACATTTCAACTATGCCTCGCTCCTAGTTCACCATATTCAGTATTACAACCGCGTTCTTGCACTTACCCTGACACGTGCAAAATTTTAATAAAAAGTAACGTGCTGTGCCGCCACACCGGCCGATGACGCAATAGATTCGTTCCCGCGCAACGCGAAAGCTGGAAAGTGAGCTCGGCATCGTTCCATTTTGCGCTAATTGACCATATTATGAAAAGCAGCAGGGTCAAGTACTCGCGTGACCCCTGATGTCATCGCCGGGTTGCAACGACGCCGTCTGACACACGCAACCCGGGAAAGGAGGATCGTTAAAGTCGTCTCTCTCGAAGTTTATTGCATTTGTTTGCAGAGAAAAGAGTGACGGGCAGCACGATGCCGCGCCGTTGATGTATAGATGATCATAAAGTTGAATTTAATACGCAGCGTACGCGGAGGTCATCGAGTAACGCAAGCCGAACTAGTCACGAATGCAATAAACGCGTATTGTTGCAAGAAAAGCGGCGCAAACCTGGCGGTAGAAATTTATTTCACGATTTCATGGAAACGCGAAATGCTGGAACACCGGTTCAGATTTGCATCTCGGAATCCGGTGGAACGCGTACTGCCGAGTTTACGTGGACGCTGTGAATGAGTTACAGTCGCGGATCAAAAACGGGACGAAAATAACTGGTTTTAACTGTTATATCGACACCTGATGCGGTCGTTACTAGTTTGTATTTGTTATGTAACTGGTTTATTGTTGTTATATTGTAACTGGTTTATTGCTGTTATATTGTAACTAGTTTATTGCCGTTACATTGTAACTAGTTTGTAACAACGCTTGGTAACAGCAGTATGTAGATTATGGTTCAAGTTTTTGGAACAATTTCTGGCGAAATGGAAATTAATTTCTTTGACACGGATGGTAAAGTTGTAATATAATTTTACATATTAATTATATTATAATTTTACCATGTAACCGTGTGATTTAACGTAGCAATAATATATTACATTTTTCCATTATGTTATGGTGGAGGAAATGAAATTACTGTATAAATGAATTAATGTATATATTAATCAACGATTGTTTATTTATTTTTTTTATTTGTAATTTTAAGTTAAGTTAGAGTTAAGTTTTTAGGGTTAGAGTTAAAATGAAATGCACACTGATGGAACACCCTGTACATGCACATGTTTTTTCTTCTTATGTCTGGTCGTTGTCATCGGGGCGGCCTTCTGATAAGAATTATCATTGTTGGCAAAACGTAGACGAAGATAAAAAGTTTGTTTGGTGCAATCGGTGAGCACCACCTTCTCACACCATTCTGGTGCGTATCATACTTTAATACTTTTTACAAAGTATTTTTTACAAATTGTACAGAAAACTATGCATTTTATACATATTTTATACTTTTATTTAATGTATAGTTGTATTTCTATAGAACTAAATGGGTCAAATGTTTTACATTGGAAAAATGTAAAATGGCAGTTAAGTTAAAAGAAATTTGGAAGTGATATTAAAGTATGTAAGTTTCAGTGTGAAAAAAGGATGAAATTATACAAATTTTCTAATAAATAGGAAGAAGTTTTTATGTTTGAAGTTGGGTTTTTTAGATTGAATTATTCTGTATTTATTCGTATCACCCATTTTGAACTTTTATATCTGTACAAAGTTTCAAGACATATTATTTAACTTTATGTAGTACTTAATGTATGGAATGAATAATTCGAAATTTCTAAATTTTTAAATATTCAAATTTCTATTTATATAAAATTTTTAGTCTGCAAATTTACAAATCATTAAATTTTTATATTTCTGGAATTAAAATTCTTGAACTTCAAAATTCCTGAATTCCCAAATTATCAAGGTATTTAAATATTGAAATTCTTATGTCTCTAAATTTCCAAATTTGCAAATTCACCAATTCCTAAATTTCTAAATCCCTAAATACCCAAATTCACAAATTCTCAAATTATCAAGGTATTTAGATATTAAAATTCTCACGACCCTAAGTTCCTAAATTCCTAAATTCCTAAATTTCCAAATTTCTAAATTCCTAAATTCCTAAATTCCTAAATTCCTGAATCCCTAAATCCCTAAATTTCCAAATTTCCAAGTCACTAAATTCCTAAATTTCTAAATTCCTAAATTCTTAAATTCCTAAATCCCTAAATCCCTAAATCCCTAAATTTCCAAATTTCCAAGTCACTAAATTCCTAAATTCCTAAATCCCTAAATCCCTAAATTCCTAAATCCCTAAATCCCTAAATCCCTAAATTCCTAAATCCCTAAATCCCTAAATTTCCAAGTCACTAAATTCCTAAATTCCTAAATTCCTAAATTCCTAAATTCTTAAATTCCTAAATCCCTAGATCCCTAAATCCCTAAATTCCTAAATCCCTAAATCCCTAAATTTCCAAATTTCCAAGTCACTAAATTCCTAAATTCCTAAATCCCTAAATCCCTAAATCCCTAAATTCCTAAATCCCTAAATCCCTAAATTCCCAAATTGTCAAAGTTTCATTTATAATTTTATCTGAAAACTTTTACATCATCTCAAGAAAACACAAATGAATTCACGAATAATTAACAGTATTTAATTATTGAATAGCTATATGTTAATTAACAATACCTTAAAACTAACTAATGTATGTAATAAAATATACATAAAATAAAAATGCTGTATTTAAATAATAACTTTTCCATATCTTTCATATTAATATTCGAAGAACTTAGGCTGATTTATTAATAGCAGTCACGTGTGGCGAATGCATCTATTTATCATACCACACTATCAACACAGCTGTCGCGTTATTATCATCGCGATACATAAACACGCACCAATCGCAGACATTTTTGGGCGTGACCTCCTGAATTCCATGGATTTTATTCCAATGAACTTCGTATATAATTCACGACCAATAAATACATGTGTACGCATCGTGTATTTACATATCTGCTTCAGGTCGTATGCTAAACTTGTTATTCTTGCTTTCAATCACGATTCATTTACATTATTTGTCCTGTAACGTTACATCAATATAATTTCGAGGTCAAAATGAAAAACGATGGCACTTTTATGGAAAGATAGAAAATTATTTTTTGTAATAAGGTAATTAATATATTGTCTACAAACACCTACAGAGAACATGAATTTAATAAAATAATGAAGGGACAGAGAGGAATTTTGAATGAAATTAATAATTTGTTAGGAATACAAAGTGAAAAATTGAAGATTTAGGTTGAACAATAACGTTAGAAATTTTTTATATACGTGAATTTGAAATGGTACTTAAAATAAAGTTTAATTTCAAATAAGGACATTAGAACATAAGAGCATAAGAAGACATTAAACTAAAAATTTGAAATAAGAAAGGAACTTTGAAGTAAAATTTTAGATAAGAAAGAAACATTAAAATAAAATTTTACATAAGAAATAAATGTTAAAGTAAAATATAACATAAGAAAGAAACTTTAGAATAAAATTTTAAACAGGAAAGAAAGGTTACATTAAAATTAGAAATAAGAAAGAAGCATTGAAGTAAAATTTAAAATAAGAAAGAAGCATAAAAATAAAATTTAAAATAAGAAAGAGACATTAAAATAAAATTTAAAATAAGAAAGAGACATTTAATTAAAATTTAAAATAAGGAAGAAACTCTAAAATAAAATTTCAAATACACCAAAGCTATTCGAGGAATAACAAACGATGCTTTAATAAAATTTAAATAAAGTTTTCGAATAAAATGAAGTTATTGTTAAACGTTTATTGTTAAACTTAAGATCCACCATTTATATGCCACACGTACCATTTTATGGTGCTTTCGTACCATCAAACAAAATGTTATGGACAGTAATTTCAAACTTTACGTTTGTGTGCGTTTTTATAGTTCTAATAATAAAACAACATCAAATGTAGAAACTACACTAAAGTTTATTACATCTACCATGTTCAAAACATGCCTTCAAAATTTAACAACTATTTTCTCCATAACATAAGTTACGAGAATGGCGTATTCTCGTATTTACAAAAATTCTTTAAAGTTAAATGACAATAACTGCGGACTTCAATAATTATCTTTAATTAAAATTAAATAATGAAATATAAAAACTTAATGTACCTCAGAATCTTCGATATTTGCTATTATTATAAATTCTACGAATTTTCTGAATAATCTAATTTTCACGGTTTAATGCATAATGCTTAAACGAACGAGATTCCTTCATTACATTCATTCCGGCACAATTTATTGCAAAATAATTTTCATTGCGGTAATTAACACATTAGTTAAATATATCTGACATTTAGATCGTGTTATCATCCGGTTTACTTGTAACGACTTTCAAATTCTAATTAACTACATATCAAATTTTCTGTGTGATTGACGTCTATCGATATTGCAATCGAGTGTTTCAGTAAATACAGACCACTTATAAATATGTTCTCTCCTGAATCTATACAGAACTAATAAACTTCTAATATACTTTACACCCGTTACAATAAGAACTCTGGGAATTTTTCAAAGTGAGCAAGTCCACATTTCATGTTTTTTCATCTGATTAATTTGATAATTAATTCCAGTTCCATTCGAAAATACGAGTGAAATTAGAGTACATTTTCTACTTCACCTAATCGTATTTTTTCAGTATACTGTCACATCTCATCTTATGGCTGGTGGTAATTGCTGTCAAAGCAGGACTCATTAACTAATTAACCCTTTGACTGCGAAAGACGTATACATACGCACCCTCAATTGTTCTTACACACATTTACTGTCTTACTAAATACAACTTACTGTTTAGAACGTTTCATTTTTTACCAAATTTTCAAGCGAAATTCTCGCACTTTATTTTTCAAAGCAATTTTACAAAATAAATCATCTGAAGAGAGTTTTGGCTGATTTGGTAGCATTGGTGTAAAAAAGAATCTTCAGGCTTCATTAAGGTTTAGACCTAAGATTTAATATACTATTAGATTGATGTAAAAATAATCGTTTTTAACCGTTCTCTTTAAAACTACAAACGTTTTGTGGTACATTTACGTATAAACTGAAGTGCAGTAGATAAATAAGGGATGGAACGTAAACTATCATGTACAATTTTTTATTTCCACAAAAGCACACACGTTGGCAAAAATAGTCTGGTAGTTTTAATATTAGCTTCAACATCTTTTTTTCAATTTACAATAATATTATTAAACTAAATAAAAAAGTATACAAATATCTCAAAAAGCAATACCTCAGTTATCTCAGATATATCGAGTTTCATTTAAATCGAGCATTAAAATCATTTTCATTGCTCTTGAAAGGACAAAATATCTGAGAGTATGGTTTCGGTAACGATAAATTCTTCGCAAGCTCATTTTGAATATCATTTGAAGGTCGTCTTTCATCGTGAAGCATAAATGTTTGACTTAAAAGGAACACCCCGTACGAAACTCAAATAACCTACAAACTGGTTAAACTTCGTTGAATGGTTCTCAGATGTATGAGATTTATTTGAACGAAACCGTAGTGGAACAAGAATACAAGCAATTACGGTTTTCAATAATTCCATACTGAGATCTGAAAGCACGTTTCAGTATCCATATACTGATAGTTCCGTGCGAAAGTGCGCCACAGTCAAAGAATTAATACCAAATTATGAATATCTGGTGGCGAAACTAAGAAGCTGCAACTATCCTCTCTCTTGCGAAAAGGGACAGCAATTTTACCGACGTGATACTTCCAAGCGAAGAAGCAATATTTTCTGCCACTATCTTTTCCAAATTATTCTTCGCATAATTACGCAGCTCGTTACAGAGTTTTGCAATTCGCTCTTAAAACGTTACAAAAATATATTTTCGTTTTTAATAAAATTTCGGGAGTACTGCAAAATCGAACTCGGCATCGACCTGCATAATTACATAAAGAATGTTTTCAAAAAGTAATTGCGAAATACTGTTTGAAAATGTTGCATCGGTGATTGCTGTTCTTGTCTCCCCGCTGCAGAGCAATGCAGGAGAGACAAGGATCGCAGTTTCTCTATTTCGCCGCATGTGGATCGCAAATTGAGAGTGGTATGTTGCTTCACGAGACCTTTAATGACACTCGTTACCAATGGCCGGGTCGATTCAGAGATCCTATTATTCAACGAAAACAAAACTCTGTTTGGAGTGACCATCTCTTCCCTTTTATTCTTTAATTCTAACGCATCTGCAGTGCCTGTCTCCTTTCGTGAAATCAGTAGGATTTACGAATCGACGAACGAGCCTGGCATGCAATTGGTAACCGTCGCGCCATCTCGATGATCGTCTGCTTCGAATAATAATCGGAAATCGACGGTAACCAAGCCAGACACGGTCCTGGTATATTCTGACACGGGGTCGTATCGCGTCGCTGGTGGATATTACGACTGATTGTGAGCACAATGGTGGTAATATCTCGTGATTTAGTGGCGGGTGCGGCTAGATAGCCAAGACTGGCGTTCCATTACGCGGCTGTGAGTCCTCTTTCCTCGAAACCTCTCCTCGTTCGTTGCTTCTCTATTTTTTTTTTTTTTTTTGTTTCGAACGGAAGGTGAGGCACTCGTAATAAAACGAACGTGTCTTAGACGAGTGCCGCGTAAATTTGTGATTCCAGCACCTGGAGAACTTGGAGAGGGCACTCTGACCTTTGGTACTGCGCGCCTCGATCGGTTGACTTCTTGTTCCAAAAGTAACACTTCTGGAACCTTGCAATTTTTGGTAGATGGATTTTGTTTCATGAATTTGGGAAAGTTATATTATTTTGTATACAATTTTAATTTAATCAGTTTTTCAATTCTTAGATTTTGGAATAAACAAATTTTCAAATACCTAGATTCATGAATGAACAAATTTAAAAATTTTTAAATTCCTTGTTTCATAAATAAAGGAAATAAGTTCCTAGATTTATAAATAAATAAACTTTCTTACTCGCAAATTGCTGGATTTGTAAAATTATAAATTCCAAAATTCACAAATTTTCAAATGTCAAAATTCTTAAATTTACAAATGTACAGATCATTAAATTCTCAAATACCCAAATTCCTAAATTCACAAATCTACAAATCCCCAAAATTCTCAAACGTCCAAATTCAAAAAATTACAAATTTATAGATCCCCAATTTCTCAAATATCCAAATTCCTAAATTTACAAATCTGCAGATCCCCATATTCTCAAATTACCAGTCTTCAGATTAAAAAATTTTCGAATTCCTAAATTCTCAATTCTAAAATTTTGAAGTACCCACTTGACCAACCCTAAAACTTCCAATTTTTACTTTTCCAAATTTTCAAATTTAAGATTCCCATAGTTTCTCACATTCCTAGATTCTCTAGTCTCTAAACCTCCAATTGTAGTTTCTGTTATTATACAAGCTCAGAATGATTTCAACAAAAATTACAACTATAATGCATCAGGAAGTAAACCTGAGAAGTAATAATCAGGAAATAAAAATGCTTCTCTGTGTAATAACGTCACTCCAATAAAATCCTCATTTCCAAGGAATTTCATTATTATTATTATGTTTATAGAAACAAGACCCTCGAGAATTGATAATAAAAGAATCTTGCAGTTAGTATCATGGCAACAACTTGGACTAAAATGATTAAAAACAATTACTTGAACAACTGAAATATTATGTGTTTAATCAACAATTACAATGATTCATAACCTTAAAAGTGAGGCAAGTGCTTTATCTGTTTTAGTCAGCAAACACTATTGGATAATAAGCATACATTAACATCAGAAAGTACAAAAAATGTATCTAATTAGTATTTACAAATATTTTTGGATTTATTAAAATGCAAATTCCTAAAAATCTTGTAATGGAGAAAAATGGACTGGCACCACTTTCAAAATGTCTCACTCGGAAATCGACAACGATCGCACCGATAAAATAACTAAAAGTATTTGCGTTACAACACGGAAATAATTTCACCAGTGTATTGTCGTAGATTTATCAACAAGCTTCTGATGTTAGTAGGTTTATCAGGATCCATTACTTTCGCGTCGTTTTTTTATCGTGTCGGCCAGGTGCTTCTGGCTGTGCGTGGGTGTCCATGGAATTTTCGGTAGCACGTGCGGCTACCGAACATGACATAAATAACTTTTGATAAGCCCAGCTGAACCAGCTTTCGCTACCAATCTTGCCTGCATTTTGCAAAAATGCTGGTATTAGCGAAATATTCCTTGGCTATTAATCATCTGGTGCGGAAAAATGGATCCAGTTTGAGTTCCTTTCTGGAACTCACAAATTTCTAAAACCTCACATTACCAAATTACTAGACATTTAGATTTCTACGTTCTTAAATTTCTGCAGGTTCAAGTACATTCACAAAACGTTCTTTAATCCTCACATATTCAAATTCATAAATTAGTGCATTTTTATGTTCTTAGATCTCCACATTCTTAAACTTTTACATTCTCAAGTCGTACCATTTCCAGAACTCCACGTTCCACAATCACAACATTTGTAAAATCCCAAATTACTAGATCACGATATACTCAGATCTCCACGTTCCTAAACTCTTAGATACACAGGTCCTCCTATTCCCAAAACTTCACGTATCTGCATCACGACATTTCCAAATCCCCATATTCCCAAATTCCCACATTTGCAAATCCCCAAATTTTAAAATCCTAACAGCCCCAAATCCACAAATTGACAAATCCTCACAATTCCAATATCCACATTCCCAACTCCTCACATTTCCAAATCCCAAAATTCCCAAATCCTCACAGTCCCAAATCCCCAAATTCCTAAATTTTCACATTTCCCAATTCCCACATTTCCCAATTCCTACATTCTCCAATTTCCAAATTCCCAAATTCCTACATTCTCAAATTCCCACATTCCCAAAATCCTACATTCCCCAATTTCCACATTCCCCAATTCCCAAATTCCCCAATTTCCACATTCCCCAATTCCTATATTCCCCAATTCCCGCACTTCCCAATTCCTACATTCCCCAATTCCCAAATTCCCAAATTCCCAAATTCCTACATCCTCCAATTCCCACATTCCCAAAATCCTACATTCCCCAATTCTCACATTCCCCAATTCCCACATTCCACAATTCCCAAAGTCCCCAATTTCCACATTCCCCAATTCCTATATACCCCAACTCCTACATTCCCTAATTTCTACATCCTCCAATTCCCACATTTCCCAATTCCACGATTTCCCAATTCCTACATTTCCGAATTCCCAAATTCCTACATCCTCCAATTCCCACATTCCCCAATCTCTACATTTCCCAATTCCTGCATTCTCCAATTCCTACATTCTCCAATTCCTACATTCCCCAATTCCTATATTCCCCAATTCCTACATTCCCTAATTTCTACATCCTTCAATTCCCACATTCCCCAATTCCCAAATTCCCCAATTTCCACATTCCCCAATTCCTACATTCCCTAATTTCTACATCCTCCAGTTCCCACATTTCCCAATTCCATGATTTCCCAATTCCTACATTTCCGAATTCCCAAATTCCTACATCCCCCAATTTCCACATTCCCCGATCTGTACATTTCCCATTTCCTACATTCCCCAATTCCTACATTCCCTTATTTCTACATCCTTCAATTCCCACATTCCCCAATTCCTATATTCCCCCATTAATACATTGCCTAATTTCTACATCCTCCAATTCTCACATTCCCCAATTCCCAAATTCCCAAAATCCTACATTCCCCAATTCCCACATTCCGCAATTCCCACATTCCCCAATTCCTACATCCTCCAGTTCCCTCATTCCCAAATTCCAACATTCCCCAATTCCGACATTTCTCAATTCCCACATTCCTAAATCCCCACAGTCCCAAATCCCCACATTTCCAAGTCCCCATATTTCCAACTCGCCCCTTTCTCAAATCCCCACATTCGCAATCTCGACATTCCCAAATCCCTCCTTTCCCAATCTCCCAAATTCCCAAAATGTTAAACTCCCAAATACCCAAATGACCACATCTCCAGGTTATCAAATTCTCAGATCACTTCTAACTCCCCGAACCCCCAAATGCCCAATTCTCAATTCCCCAAATTGCATCGCAAATTAGAATTGTAAAAATTCTACATTTTTAAACACTTCACTGTAGGATTAGTTTGCTAGTGTACCTTCACAAATAACAAAACAATCGAAGATGTCAGGGATAGGTAGGCCGCATAGCGAAGCGAAACGATGAATGGCATTACTTATGAACAGACTTGATATTTAAGCAAAGGTGTTACCGACGCACGCCAGCTATTCGAGAACGAAGGTGAGCAATCAGAGCATTTTCATTCCGATTCCACGTCCACAACGATGACTTTACTTTTGTGCTTCGCGTTGGTTGCATCAACCCGTTGTTCCGCCTACGCGGCGAGGTAATTTGCACGTACGCTGGCTGCTCGCCGATACGACCGGTGAATACAAGCGATGCCCTATTTGCAAATGTCAAATTGTCCATACGCATTACGCCCGTTTCTGCCATGTACCGAAGTGGCTCCGCTAGGTAGCCAACGCGAGCTTCTTTGCATGTAATTATCGCTCGAACATCGAATCCTCTGTTCGATCGAACGATTGGGGTCGTTGTCGTTTGCGACTCTTGCTTAAGAACTTCCACGGAATCTTTAATGCCCCGGGAATGGGAGAAAGTTGCTGTCCCACCAAATTCTGAAACTGTCTATCATTTTTACGAGTAGAAATTCGTTGCGAAACCCTTCTGGGAGCAAACTTTAATGGACGGTGAGTCACTGCGATGTCGGCACCGATTATCGCGACGGAAATTAGTGTCGCTCTTGAAGAGAAAGAGTGAACCGAGGGTTGTGTCGATTCTAATGCACTGTTAATGATGACATATTAATGGCTCGTTAATGCCACCGTATCGATGTCCGATTCGTAGACGGCGCGGCAGGTTTGCAAATGTCAGATATCGCGTGCATTCCAATGCTTTCTTGTTTCTTAACGAGTGGCTCATTAACGGTACATGCGGATGTACACGGAATAACTTATTTCGCAGGCTAAAAGTGCACGTATCCGCCAAACGAACGAACTATGAGAAAAAACGGGGGAACAAGATGGCGGACGTAATCAAGAAAGCGCGCGGAACTCCATTATCCCCTTGCGATCGAAATCAACGCTCTGATGTACTTGAAATTAAAACATTTTAAATTTTGTGGCGTTATAAACATTATTGCTTTTCAATTGAAAATGGATGAATAAATAAAGGATGACACATCCATCTTGGTAAAAGGTTTTACTGACAAAACTTTGCAATTTTGAAAATATTAAACTAATCACTTTTGAAACATTCAGTGTTAATTTCACTTTATAGTATAGTGAGGGTAAAGCAGTATACACTGTCTAAAAACAGTGAGATAAAAAGGTTAAAATTTGTTAACATGCATAGTGTTGCAAAACATTCAATAACTCTTGAAGAATAGAAGTAAAATTTAATATTACCAGCGTATAATGCAAAAATAGAAAATAGAAAAATAAGTAAACAAACATAATAATTAAAATATGAGACGAATAAATGAAAGACGAGTAAATGTCATGTTAACAAATGAAAAACGTTATTAAACATCGTAAAATATTTGCCATAAGTTTGAATGAACTTGAGTACTCCATTAAATACTTTAATGGAAGAGAAATATCAACCTTGTATTTTCTTAAACAAATTTAAATAAATTAAATTCTGGAATGTGTGTATGAGAATGTTGTATCATTGTCTAAAAATCATCCGTGCTTTGGGACGCATTCGTCGAAAAAGAATCCCATAAATGGCCGCCCCCCAACGGCGATGGCAGACATCGTTCTCCAATCGTGCCGTACATTATATTTTCTTACAGAACATTAACACGTTCGAACTTGGAGGATTTTTACCAGTTACCTCTGCTTATTTAAAACGTCAAACGAATCAACATAACGAGGTTGTAAATTAAAGCACTCAGGACCGCATACTGGGTTTTGTTTTAGGATTCTCTTTCAGTATATCGCATAAAGTACATTGATGCTGTGGAACATTTCACGGCGTGGTATTTCAAATCTTACGTAATTCTAAGGTTTTTATTTGGAGATGCAGATTTATCTTCTTAATGTTATTAAGAATTGTTACAATTGAGTTGTGTATGTATAGAAAAATAATTTTATATTTTCCCTGAAGTCAGTATAAGAGTAATATTTTGGGAGATTTATCTTGGAGCTTACTGATTATTATCTCTGAAATTTTTAAATACTTAAATCTTTGTGAATTCTAATTTCAAGCTGCCAAATTTTTTAAATCTTGAATTTTTAAATTTTCAATTTGGAAATTTTTTAATTTTCAAATGTCTCAAATTTTCATTCTGAAATTTACAAATTTTCACGTTTCAATTTCTCCATTTTCATATGTTTAAATTTCCCAATTTTCAATTCTTAAATTTGCATATTTCCAAATCTCTGAATTTCTTTAATTTTTAGTTCTTAAATTTTCATATTTCCAAATCTCCACATTTCTCAAATTTTAATCTATAAATCTCCAAATTTCCCAGTTATGGTAATTAATTTAGCAACAAGGCTAGAATATTTCGAAAAAGATCCTTCAGGAAATTGCTTGCATACGAATCTGACAAATATACGAAAATAAAAAATATTCCAACAGTTGTTAATTAAATATAACATAAATGAAAAGAACTAAATATTGATCTCTGTCGAAACATTAAATCTTAAATTGTTTTTAATTCATTTTCTATTATTTGTAAACCACGTAACAAATCTCGACCTTTCATATAACTTTTCAAATTTGCAACTTACAAACTTTTCCCAAATTTCAAACATTTTTATTAACAATCTACATTCGTCAGAAAGTATCCTAAGTGTTATTGAAATAATTTTGCATGAATCCTGTTGAAAACTGATGAAATTTTCGATGGAATTGCATTCAGGTGAAAGGGAAAGTGAAAGAAATACAAGTAACGATAACATAACGATATTTTAGTATGTCCTACTGAACACGTAATAATTACAGAACTTAAAAATCTGATTATGACATAATTATATGTTTATTGTTACATGATTATGACATAATGGTAAAATATTACGATTTAACTACAGTGTGCAATCACACAAAGTAATATAATCTAACATAACATACGTTAATAACTACACGATCTCTCTGCTACACAAGATATTAAGTTATATAATATTTCTTCTAAACCCGTCAATGTTTAATCGCCGAAATGGAATTATTTTTCACTGTTCAGATATTGCCACTTGAATTTATCAGATATATTATATCACTTATTAAAATGAATTCCAAGTAGAAATCGTGTAACAACTTCGCAAACGAGATTTCAGTAACAATTACGGGAAAGTGTATCGATAAAAATCAATTGTTTTTATCAATAACATGCACTACATATGTTCCTCTCATGAAACTTTCGTATAAGAGTTCTGCAAAGTATATTTTACTAATTGTACAAGTTGGAACCACCCTGTACATTATGGCACAAAGATGTACTCTATTAATTTTAAATAACAGAACAATAAATATATCATATACATATAACTGATGCTTAAAACAACTTTAGAACAAATAAAGTGATTTGAGTCTGTATATGAATTTCATTATGTAATTAGCTAATGTTCATAGTTTCTATAGTTATGGAAGTTTTGAAGGTTAGAAATGAACCTGTCAGAAACAGAATCGAAACCTGGAGAAGAACATTGCGAAACGATCCAGCCAATAAAAACAGAAAACTGTTAAACGCCGACTGGAATTTAGAAATAGCCTCTGCTATCTTGTTAATCGTCCTTGCGATATCGCTCGCCGATGAGTCCAAATAAGAGCACGATTACCTCGACACAATTAAATATTCATAGCCAAGTGGGCAGAAGTTATTCGCCTAGTTGCTCATCGAATTAATTGCAGGTATGCTCGGCGTAGCAAGGAGAGCCGATGTTTTCGCCCAGCGTTATTAGAAATGTTCTCTGTGCAAAGCTCCCTTTTCCAATGGCTTCTTAATGAAAACCCGCCTTATCAACTGCGTCCGTAGCGGCATCAGGAGTCTCTCTCGCGAGGAAATCTCGCAGAAAAGAGCTTCCATGGTAGGATGGCGAGGCGTCGTCGTCGCGGGGCGAAGCAAATTTATTGTACTCGGACTTATATTGTGCCCCGTAAGAACAAAGAGCCAACAGACAAAGAGGATCGTCCTATGGGACGGACAAGAGAGACCGAATAGACGGGGACAAAGGAGGAATATATTATTATACCGTGGCAGGTATCATCGGTGTCGCTGCCGCGAAGAAATTAGGCGAGAGCTACGAGCTGCATCCGAATGCACCAGTTCCGCTTCGAAGAACATTCTTTGGTGGATCGCGTGAACGGAGATCCAAAGGAAACGGCCATTTTCTAATAACGGTTGCTGTCACGAGGGTACATAACTTCATAACAAAACCACTGCAATAGGAATGCACTAATAACTGTAAGAATGAATATGAATGTGGGTGAACACGAATTAGCAAACAATCATTTGTGAATATGAAATGTGAAACAATTTGATGAATTATCGTAAAGTAGCACTTCAAGCTTGATGTTTATTGAAAATATCCAAACCTGTGGTAATGTACTTGATATATAATTGTTAATCATTAGATCTTGCTGCGCAATATATTAATCACTGAGACGATTATCGGAGAACCACTCAATTCATACTAAAAAAGATTATGTTTTACATAATCATTTGCAGCAAACTTTAAAGTTCAAACTAGTAGGAGAGTATTAGCACCATAGGTACTAATTTTAGCTTCAAATTAATGTACCATAGGTGCTAATTTAAGTTCAAAATTAATATATCATATGTGATAATTTAAGCTTAAAATTAATATATCATATGTGATAATTTAAGTTTCAAATTAATGTATCATAGGTGCTGATTTAAGCTTCAAATTAATATATCATATATGCTAATTTAAGTTTAAAATTAATATATCATATATGCTAATTTAAGTTTAAAATTAATATATCATAAGTGCTAATTTCAGCTTCAAATTAATATATCATATATGCTAATTTAAGTTTAAAATAAATGTATCATAAGTGCTAATTGAAACTTGAAATGTATGTACCATAAGTACTAATTCAAGCTTGAAATTAATGTGTCGTATCTGCTAATTTAAGCTTCAAATTAATATATCATATATGCAAATTTATGTTTAAAATAAATGTATCATAAGTGCTAATTGAAGCTTGAAATGTATGTACCATAAGTACTAATTCAAGCTTGAAATTAATGTGTCATATATGCTAATTTAAGCTTGAAATTAATTTATCATACGTACCAATTCAAGCTTCAAATTAATATATCATATGTGATAATTTAAGTTTCAAATTAATGTATCATACATGCTAATTTATGCTTCAAATTAATGTATCATTGGTGCTAATTTAAGCTTGAAATTAATATATCATAAGTACTAATTTAAGCTTGAAGTTAATATATCATAAGTGCTAATTCAAGCTTGAAATTAATGTATCATAGGTGCTAATTTAAGCTTCAAATGAATATGTCGTAGGTGCTATTTTAAGTTTAAATTAATGTATCATAAGTACTAATTTAAGCTTGAAATTAATATATCATAAGTACTAATTTAAGCTTGAAGTTAATATATCATAAGTACTAATTTAAGCTTGAAATTAATATATCATAAGTGCTAATTTAAGCTTCAAATTAATGTATCACCACTCTTATGTCATCAAATGCCAGGTTTTGTGCTAGATTGTTAATGCAACTAAAAATGAAGACTAGTACATTAATCTTGTGTCTACATTGCATAAATATATTCTGAGAAATTTTATTTTGGAAATGAGTCCTTCAAATTCAAACATATAAAAGAGATACTGGAACTTGTTTGCGTGAACATTTCTGAAAAGTGTGAAACTAAAGTTACGTGAGAAGATACGAATACTTGTATGTGTCACAGAAATAATTTGTCGTCCGAAATGAAAAGTGTGGCGGTTTTTACTACTAGAATACTATGGTTCGGATATTCCATACACCGGTGTACGTTCTTTGCTGGTCGAAATAAAACTCTGCTGCCTGAGAGAAAACTAATACCGGTTGCACAAGCCGATCGCTCGTTACGACCGCAACGAAATCCTGTTGCACGCTATTCAGATGAATAATTACGACACATCGCGCGACCTTAATTCCATTATAATTGGAGTACGCAAAGTCTGCGGTTACTCGCCAACGCGAACGACCTCGACAGCGAGCTCGTCTCTGACGCCACGATGTCTGTTCAGCTACATTGCTCTTGGCTATCGCCTTATAATCATGACTCAAAATTAAGCCACTCTACATAAGCTATTCGTTCATTCCTCAAAATAAATTTCCAGGGTTCATTCTCAAATTGCCAAACTAAGTTTCGTAATTGCTAAATCTAAAATTGCAATCGTCGCAAAAAAAACTCAGTTCAAAATTCTAAATTGGAGTGTTTGTTAAGTTTTGAGTTGAATGAAAGTGAAGTACTGAATGAAAGTTTATAAAGGAAACAATAGTTACACTTATAATCGACTGCAAAGAGGTGTTTTCTCGATTCATCAAGCAATCAAACAACACGAAGATAAGGCAGAACAAGGTAATAATACGGTGTACCCTGATTCCATGGATTTATAGGCACGATTTCAGATTCGAAATAATTGATAGAAGGAAGCCGCAGCGGAACGAAACGAAACGGAATGGAATGGAACATCAGTGGCCATTTCACAGAGCGAGAAAAGGGCGCAGAGGGGTTATTCGATTAGTTCCCGCCTTGCTGAATGCCTTGGTCTACGATTTACGGTCTGAAAACGTCAGCCGGCCCATTATAAGGTCTACCAAATACCGATACCTGGTTAGCCACTCGAAACGATAATTGCCAGTCAATCTTGCGATTACGCTAAGTCATGGCTTTATGTTGTTTCCGCGTGCACTTCCGTTCACAATGATACGTCTCTCGTACACGAGATATTTCTGGAGGAATAGTCAATTCCTTCAGTAACGACATGGATGGAGTTTTAATTTTTATGTAAACATGTATTCGATTATGTGTTATATGACCAAACTAGTTAGGACTATATGACTTTACGTTCATTGGCTACTGAGATCAAATTTTTATGGAAACATGTATCTGATTATCAGTGTGTTAGGGCTATATGACCAATCGTTCATTGGCTACTGAGATCAAATTTTTATATAAGCTTGTACTCTATTAGCAATGTGTTAGGACTATATGACTAAACGTTCATTGGCTACTGAGATCAAATTTTTATATAAGCTTGTACTCTATTATCACTGTGTTAGGGCTATATGACTAAACGTTCATTGGCTACTGAGATCAAATTTTTATATAAGCTTGTACTCTATTAGCAATGTGTTAGGACTATATGACTAAACGTTCATTAGCTGATGACATCAAATTTTTATATAAGCTTGTACTCTATTATCAATGTGTTAGGACTATATAACCAAACGTTCATTGGCTACTGAGATCAAATTTTTATATAAGCTTGTACTCTATTATCAATGTGTTAGGACTATATGACCAAACATTCATTGTCAACTGAAATCAATCAGCACTGAGCTTCACAATCACAGCCTTGAGTAGGGTTGGATGAAAAGCAAAGTTTATGAGGTAAAAATAAACATGAAACGAATTGGCCACTTGTGTTATGAACTAAATTCATAAAAGAACGCAAAGATGACCTTGAAAGAGCTTCAGAAATTATTGCGAAGTGAGTTAACCCTTGGTTAATAATATCGAGGCAGAATCTATCCTAATTTAATGCTGGTACCTTTTTTCACCCTCTTGCTCACATGATAGCTACAATTTACTTTCCAAAAACGAAGGTAGATGTTAGTTACACTTCCCCCTATTTTCTCATCCAAAGTGTCCACCACAGGCAAGTAATATGTGAGCTCATCATCTTAAATAACCAACTATCTTATTTGCAATCTATCCTAATTCAATTGCTGCTACCCTCTTCCAGTGTTATAGGGCAGCTACAATTTACTTTGCATAAGTATTCATCCAAAAACAAAGGTAGATGATAGACTTCTCCCTATTTTCTCATCCAAAGTGTCCACCACAGGCAAGTAATATGTGAGCTCGTCATCTTAAATAACCAACTATCTTATTTGCAATCTATCCTAATTCAATTGCTGCTACCCTCTTCCAGTGTTATAGGACAGCTACAATTTACTTTGCATAAGTATTCATCCAAAAACAAAGGTAGATGATAGACTTCTCCCTATTTTCTCATCCAAAGTGTCCATCACAGGCAAGTAATACATATGTGAGCTCATTATTTGAAATAACCAACGATCTTATTTGCAATCTATCCTAATTCAACTGCTGGTACCTTCTTCCAGTGTTGCGCACGGGATAGCTGCGGTTCAAATACACGCGGCGTGGCCGCGATCGGTCGCGTTCATTTTTGCGGTCTTGGCTCACGTCAATCAGTCGACGATCCACGTGAAACCGCACGCAATCTCCATCCGTGTAGGCCCAGCATCTGGCCGACTTACACATTCGTAGCTCGTGTGAATAACAGCACGCGGAATGTGCTGTTTGATGGTAGGCGTGTGTGGACACCCTGGCTGGGCATATGTGAACCAGCGGTACCTGTCCATTCGAATCCGTTCGATTGGTCGTTCCTTTTTTTATCCTCGCCTGGTTTCTCTGCTTCTTGCGCGGCATTGGGTAAGAAATTGCGAGGAGACTAGGTTTATGACACGATGGAAACTAACTGGTTACCGTGCCGGGCTACTTATACCCTAGCGGCGTGATTGTTCAGCCGGACCACAAGAAAAAGAATACAGATTGAGTTATAGATGCACTTGCCAATAGTGGCTGGGAATCGTGATGGAGTGTTACTTTGAAACGATGTTAACACACAGTGGCCGAATTACCGTCTCATAAGTTCCTTATTTTAATTCGGAAGTCATATTTTTGTAGAAATAAATTTCTATTTTAATTTGTTGACGTGGTTTCATATTTGTGTACCCTTGAATAATTTTTCTAGGGTAGGTTTAGTTTTGAAAGACTTCGGAGGAAGTTAAAGAACTCTGAGAATGATGCATGTTCAGTGATAGAGAATTTAGCAATTTCACAATTCAGTCAGAGAAATTTTCAAGTCTGCTAAAAATTTTAGATACTGATTGATTGTTTTAAATTGTGAACGACTACTGTGATTATTAGTCAATTGTAGTAAAGAAAAAATTTATTAGTACAGTCTAAGCTATATACTTTATGTATTGAAAACTGAGTACATTTTTTTTATTATATATTGTTAAAAATGGTAACTAATTAGTTTTAGTAACTTGTTATAGAACACCGTGTAGAATAAAAAAGAAATCTGGAATACATTCTTTCCTAATCTTTCTCTTTTTCCACATAAGTGTTCCTCTTTAACATACCATCCATTATTTTCCTCCAACTCCCGTAATCTCAATGACACTAAGGTAACAGCAATCACTGTACCACTTAGCCACTCTAATCTTAGACTAAGAGCACTCACTGAACACATCCTGTCGTTTAAGCTGTCAGTTTCTCGCAAGAATTCCAACGAATATTATGTCGAAGCAATAGCATCCGGCAATCTTAGTGGAAAAATTCGTAGGAATGTAGGGTTAGACAATGTCGCCGGAAATGTGGTTGCAGGAAATCGATGATTCGTATTTCAGCAGAAATAAATACTTCAGAAAATTGCAATAGAAACTATTTCTAGCAGAAACTTTTATATAAACTAGTTTATTGTTTCATTTATATTAACAAGTTCATTGTTTAATTTATATAAACTAGTTCATTGTTTAATTTATATAAACTAGTTCATTTAGTTTATACAAACTAGTCCATTGTTTAATACTTCATATAAACTATTTCGTTATTTCACGAGCTTATAAATTCGATAATTCTGAAATTTCTAATTTCTAAACTTTCAAATCTTAAAATTTCTAAATTTTCAAGTCTCCAATTGTATAAAATTTTTGAAATAATTTTCAACTTTTCAAACTTTGAGATTGTCCAATTTTCAAATTACCAAATAATTGAATTATTAAATTACCAAATTACCAACTTACAGAATCACAAAATTATAGAATTACGAAATTACTAAATTGTCGGATTCTCAAATTTTTAGATCCATAAGTGCAATAATTTTCAAAATTTATAAATCTCTACATTTCCAAATTGTCAAGCTTTTAAATTTCTCAAACCTCCAAATCTCCAAACATCCATGCTTCCAAATTTCCCAAATACCCAAATTTCCAAATTTGCCATATTTGCCAATTTTTAAACTTTTAAAATTCTGAATTTCCAAACTAAATTTTCCAAATACTAAAATGACCAAATTTTCAATTTTTTAAATTTCCCAAATCCCCATACTTCCACGCTTCTAACTTTTACAGATTCCCAACTTTCCAAATTTCCAGACTTCTAAATTACCTAAATCCCCAAGTTTCCATATCGAAAGTTCTAAATGTAAAATCGTGCAAATAAGAGAATGAAACAAAAATCAAAAGTCCAAAAAGAAGTTGTCACAACGCGTTAATCAGTTTCTCGTCTATCTGGAGAGAAAGCAGACGAAAAGCATCGGCGAGCGAGGCTGATAACCGTTGATAAAGGAATTCGTAAATACAGTCCCTGGTCATCGAACCACTATAAATTTTCAGCATTGCTCACGTTTTTAAAATTGAAAGATCTGTACAAATGATATAATTTATTAGTTACACATGATACACTACTGTACATAACATTATTAACACATGTTAATATCTTGTATTTCCACCCTTTGCATAGGTAGCTTGTATCCGGCTCATACATTGATCATATGCTTTATATTTTCGTTATTTTCCCAAATATCTGTAATTCTTTTCAACTCAGATAATGTGGGAGAGTTGTAAACTAGTCTTTTGAGTAGGCATTTTCTATGGCATTCAAATTTCACCTCTAGCGCTATCGATACTCCTAACGTAAACGCACAGCCCTTAATCGCTCATCACCCAATTTATCACGATAGTAATTGCTATGTATATATCGTTATCAACGTATTTAGTAATAATTTTGACCTAAGACAATTTTCCATATATGACATAATTATAGCCATAAAAGTGAAATTTTCGTACGTGGTCCTAATGGCCGGGGACTGTAGAATTTTCTGTAACTTCGTTTATCTTGTCCGACATTTTTAGTTAATGTAATCGTACGCGAGACCCCGTTATACAAACTAACCGTTTGAATTATAATACTGTGTCATACTCTTGACGCACATTATAGTTCAGTTACAACAAATGTTAGCAGCTCGATTAAGTCTGAAGTTTAATACCAATAATTTGCATAATCAAGGATCTTTAAATCCAAAAACATTTCATCTTTCATATTTGTCTTAACATTGTAGTAATAATTAGTTCTGACTGATGTAATTGTCGAATCATATGTCATACTTGCATTATTTTGACGAGTCTAACTCGTGACGCACTCGTGACGCATTCGTGGTACGCTCGTGACGCACTCGTAACAATTTTTCGTATATGACATAATGTTATAGCCATAAAAATTGAAATTTTCGTACGTGGTCCTAACTCGATGGGACTGTAAATTATGCTCGTAGACGATGTGAATGCGCCCTTACCTCCTCACTGTGACGTCGTTTACAGCCACCCACTCGTACAACCCGATTGCGGTAGCCTTGAAGTTTGTAACATGGAGAACCAAGGTCGCTATTTACAGCGGTCTGCGCGAGGGAACACAATCACTTTCGAATTGAGCGTATTCCGCTCGTAGCATGTACAGGGTGGCGGGAAAAATGTTAATCCTCTGCATCGAGCTACAAACTGCTTCTGACCATTTGTTTGTTTTGTTAACGCAGGCTGTTTCAGAATAAATACATATTCAGTGTTTTGTCCTTTTTTAAGAAGATATTCAATTATTAGACCGTGCGTGTTTGTTCAGTTATGATATATCGAAGTCCGCAAGATGACCATAAATTATTTAACCCATAGATTGTAAATCTTATAGATCATATGATTTTTTTCTGTTATACAATTAATACATCGTATAACAAGATGACTGTTGAATATATTAGAATTGATAAACGACCGATGTTTTTGTATTTATGATACATCGAGAGTTTGCAAGGTAAACGTAAATTATTGAACCTATAGATAGTGAATCTCATAGATCATATGATTTTTTCTGTTATACAATTAATACGTTGTATAACAAGATTTGTACGTGTTAAGTTTGTAATCGATAGACTGCGGATGTTATTGTATTTATGATATATCGAAGTCTGCAATTATACAACCCATACATTGTAAATCTCACAGATTATACGAGTTCTCTACATTTTGTAGCCTTCGATATATCATAAGTGCGTAAACATGCACTTTCGATTACAAATCTAACATATGTAATTGAAATTTTGTTATATTAATTGATTCTTCAAGGTATGAAAACAATTATTATTGATCGAGATCTTTACTTGATATATTGTTCGAATGTCGCTCTCTACCCTAATTCGCGAACTATGATTTCGTTTTAAGCTCTGATATTTTTACGTAAATATTTTAATAAAAATAAAGAACATAATTTTTGGGCTGATAACAGACGACACAAGCTTCATTTTTGGGTATAAGAATCTGAGGATTTGGAAATTTGGAAATTGGAGAATCTATAAATTTGTAGGTTAGGAATATGAGAATTTTTAATGGCAGTTATTTGGGAATCTAGAAGTTCGAAAATTGATGCAGAAATTAGACAAATTGGAAGTTTAAGAATTTAATAAGAAGTTTAATATGAGAAATTGTGACAAATAGGAATTTGCAGATTTGGAAATTTAAGATTTTGAAAATTTTGAACTTTAGGGATGGGTAAATTTGAGTATTTTGAAATTTGGAACTTTAAGAATTGGGTAATTTGAGAATTTGAGGATTTGAGAATTGGAGAATTGGAGAATTTGAGAATTTGAGGATTTGAGAATTTGAGAATTTGAGAATTGGAGACTTAGAGAATTTGTGAATTTGAGAAATTAATAATTTGAGAATTTGAAAATTAGAGAAATTGAGAATTTGAGAAATTAATAATTTGAGAATCTGAGAATTTGAGAATTTTGGAATTTGAGAATTTGAGAAATTAATAATTTGAGAATCTGAGAATTTGAGAATTTGAGAATTTGAGAATTTGAGAAATTAATAATTTGAGAATCTGAGAATTTGAGAATTTGAAAATTTGAGAATTTGAGAATTTGAGAATTTCAGAATTTGAGAATCTGAGAATTTGACAATCTAAGAATCTGAAAATTTGGAGCTTCGAATATTAAAAAATTTCAGAATTAAAAAACTAAAAAATGTGCAAACAAAAATTGAGAAATCTATAAATTAAAAATGTTGATTAATTTGAATCAGCAAACCTAATATCGTGAGAAATATTCATGTCCACTTAACATTAATTTCTTAAACATATACCTAAAGAATATGTTTCGGTATTATCTCAATCAGAAATTTAATCGAGTACAATAAAGTATCTCCAAATGACAAAGAATAAAATTGCACACCAAATTCGCAAAAAAAAAATCTTTTATAGACAGACCAAAGATTATTAAGATGAAATGACGTAATTACACTTTTTCCTCTGCGTTCCTGATAAATTGCACCATATAGTTAGTCGCCTGGTATTCGCACGATCGTTTATCACGCGATTGCGGTTTGTCGTACGTTGCAGCGTCGAGTATTTTAGCAAATTGCTGCAATTGGCTTACAACATTGCTCTCCAATAAAGTCATTTACTTATCGGCCTATCCCGTCTACCTTTCTGTTTGCCCGCTTTTACCACGTGTTCCGAAACCAGACGTATTTTATTGAAGCGCTTAAAGCTGTATACACGTCTAGACACGATTTACTAACCACTTTTACATATACCACTTATTCTAACGGCCGTAGTAATTACTAACGTATAAGAAAAGTTTAATTGCGTTGTTGCCCTGAATGTGATGGAATTGCTTCATTATTAACGCTTTCAACAGGTTCTTGTTAGAAATTTTCCCTCTAAATCTTCGTTTAGGATTAATATGTAATTTGATACTTTGCAATTCAATGCATTCGAAATAATATTATTTTTTTTTTTCAAATTATAGATAATTCTGCGAACAATTCGGGAGAAAATGTTACTTGATCTTTCTGACACAAATTAGTTGGAATTCGGACAAGTTTATAGTGAGTATTAAATAGAAATTTAATAAAATGTATTTTATAAATCTTTGTAATGTATAATTTTATACTTTGCTATTACAATTTAACTTTGGTAAGATCTGTGGGTTTCAATTTTAATTACAAATTATTCTGAAAAATTTTGAAGGAAACTTGACCTAACTGGTAAAAGTTATATGGAATTTGGAAAATTTCATAATTATAGCTGAAAATAACAGTGAAATTTTATACAGAGTATATTTTAAGGTGTAATAAAAGACTGACATTACAATTTAATAAATTTAAAAAACTATACATAATAATTTAGAAGTTGTGAAAAATTGTGAATGTAGCTTGATAACGAATCTCCTCAAAAAATACGAAATAAAAATACAAGGATTAATGGCTCAATTCTAACCTAAGTTGGAAGAATATATTACCCTAGTGCAGGGGTTGGCAACCAGCGACTCAGTAGAATCATACTTGTGGCTCTTAAGTAGTTTAATAGTACATATTGAAAAATTAACTGCAATATTGCAATTGCCAAACAAATATAATAATCCTGCGCACACATCAAAATGCGCGGCAGATCGCATGCATGTAAACCTAGCTTTAGCTAACCTTGCTCTCCACACTCACCGACGCCACACTCAAAACCAAAAAGTGTTTCCGTTTTCTTTAATACGTTGACTTATATGTTCTGTTACTACACAAAATAGAATGTTTTGATTTCGCAATCAATACATGTTTCACAGCAGATATTATATTATTTTTTCTAATACATACCGATGTATGTACTTATATTTGGCTCTTTAAAGAAATAATTTATCACATAGGGGAAAAAATGGCTCTTAACTCCAGAAAGGTTGGCGACCCCTGCCCTAGTGGGTAAAATTCTTCACAAAAATTGTTACCCTGAATGTTTCAAACTGGGAAAAATTGTACGCACCACCCTGTACATGCTCATCGTTTTTCGTTTAATGGAACACGGTTCTAATATGAACGCACGTGTGAGTGCACGTTTGTTTCAACAGCTGTCCCAGACAGTTTCGGCTCGTCCGTTGTCTCGATAAATTACAGGTTTGAGTTAGCTTCGTGATTTGTTGCTAACGTTGCACGCCGGACATTTTCCACAAATTGGGAACAAAATGATTATTTTCAATATCGTGATAAATTATTAAGTTATATTCTAATACAATTTAATAACTCTATCACTAATATAATAACGTTTATCGTTAAATATTCAATTTTTATTTTTAATTGCTAGAATAGATTTTTATAGAAATACACATTTTTATGAAGTATCTTCTCTGTGCAATTTTGAATAACTGAAAATATTACCTTGATTAACTATTTTTGCGCATTTTACAAATTTTTAGAAATTTATACAATTTGTGCAAGGTAATATTCAAATTTAAATTATTATAGAAGATGAAGATTAATGATAAACAATTATAAGGAGTAATACATTCTGTAATAATAAATAATAAAAATGTTAGAAATAAAACTTTAAACAAAACTATATTTAATATAATGTAAATGATACACGACAAATTTATTTTCTTCAAAATTCCTACAAAACTCCTAATTTTCAAATTCCTAAATTCCCAAATTACCAAATTCCTAAAATTTCATATTCCCAAATTTTTAAACTTCCAAATTCTCAATATTCCAAAATTTCTAAATTCCCAAATTCCCAAATTCCTACATTTCCAAATTCTCAAAATTCAAAAATTTGCAAATTCTAAAATTGTCAAATTTTAAGATTTCCACATTCGTAAATTTCTGAATTCCCAAAATTTCTAAATCTCTGAATTCTCAAATTTTTAAATTTCGAAATTTCGAAATTTCGAAATTCTCAAAATTCCAAATTTCTAGATTTTTAGATTTCTAAATTCGTGGACTTCTGTGTTCCCAAATTTCCAAATGTTCAATATTCCTAAATTCCTGAATTCCTGAATTCCCAAATTTTTTTTCTTTAAAATTCATTTGTCCATCGATGCAGTCACTCTTTATCTTTCACATATCGAGTCATATTTCAAATCTCAAACCTCACTCCCAAATAAAAAACAATCAATAATTAATATTAAATAACAATTCAGACTGAAAGACCATGCATTACACGTTTACATACATCACGAAACATTGTGAAACTAGAAAAATACGAAAATAAACGATCGCAAGATGTTTGAACGGTTTTATCTTGCACGCAGAGTATCTTTGCATTTCCATTATCGTCGTTTAATCACGCGATATCGGCGATCATAATTTCCAAGCCAAGCCACAGGAGCAGAAGGAGAGCAGTGTATTGCGTGCACGTGCGTACACGCACCGTTTCTCGTGCATTGTGTTAATATCTCGCTGTCAACAATGACTGGCTATACTGATATACTGCTGACACACCCGTTACATTGCGACACAACAATAGATACAACCCACAAAATCGTGTCTGCAAACGTATTTCAGATACGCTTCGCAACAATTTTTTAATCATATCTGAAACGAGTGAGGACTCGCAAATGACAAGGTTTTTGTAGAATTCATAAGTTCATTGTATTTATTTGTTAAGATAACGTGATATTACAATACAATGATAATGTTTTATACAATATAATATAAATACTACATTGACTGCCGCACTGACGCAATTGAAAATTGCATCCATGTGTTTCAATTTTTAATTTTTACCAAATATTTTCACAATATCTTGTTACATTTATTTTCCATAGATCCGTGTAATTAAAGCGAGAATTTTCGATTAGGATAGTGAACAAATTTTTAATAATACACATGTCGGATCAATATGGAAACTTAAGTGTCACCCATATTTGGGTGACGTGACAGTCAACGTGGTACAATATAATAATTATAATATTCTCAAATTTTTCCACATTCGTAAATTTCTGAATTCTCCAATTTCTAAATCTTATATATAATTACGGCCAAGTAGAATAATTGTGCCATACAATGAATCATAAAATTCCTGACATTGCAGAAATTATTCCAATATCTTTAAAAATTTCTTCTTTTCCTCTTTCGCTTGTATTGATTTGTAAAATTAAATTTTTGAAAAATTCATGATGACCAGAAAATAAACTTTAACAGAGGATTGCATCGAAAAATGAATTTCAGTTTCGATCAAATGAAAGTAATTGCGTCAAAACTAGTTCAGACAATAGTAAAATATTAGTAAAATAAAGAAATTGGTCGTAGTAATTAAGATTCATAAAAGGAATATTTATTCTATATGATTTACCAAATTTTTTGTCATTGAAATTGTTATAATAAAATTTGTACAGCAATAGCTTATTGTGCTTATAAGTAATCTAGCACTTATGAAACATCCAACAATTAACCTAACCTAACAATCAACAGGAAACAGAACTATTAAACTTAATAGTTCACCTACAATGTGCCAACGTGATTAGAGTTCAAATTCGAATTTTCATCGCAATCAAATTTTGCTCGATACCAATATATTAGTATTTTTTTATAATTTGCAGAATGGAAGATTCCTAAATGCAAAATGTGCCTAACATTCTACCCTCTCATATTTGTCTCAAAATTGTAAATAATGAATAATACAATTATAAAACTGTGAATGACACAATTGCCTAAAAATTGTAGGTTATGCCACTGAAATATAAAATCTAGCTTGATACCAATATATCAATACTAATTATAATTTGCAGAATGTAAGATTTCTAAATGCAAAATGTGCCTAACATTCTAACCTCTCATATTTGTCTCAAAATTGTAAATAATGAATAATACAATTATAAAACTGTGAATGACACAATTGCCTAAAAATTGTAGGTTATGCCACTGAAATATAAAATCTAGCTTAATACCAATATATCAATACTAATTATAATTTGCAGAATGGAAGATTCCTAAATGTAAAATGTGCCTAAAATTCTAACCTCCTATTTGTCTCAAAATTGTAAATAATGAATGATACAATTATAAAACTGTGAATGACACAATTGGCTAAAAATTGTAGGTTATGCCACTGAAATATAAAATCTAGCTATAATATAAATCTACAAATATAAAACCTCCACATGAACATAAAACAGTAAACATTTTAATACTTGTACTATCAAATGTACTGCTAATTTAAAAATAACAACAAGCAGTTGTCCTAGCAATGGAGAGAATTTCATCTTATTTGCACCGGATGTCAACACACTTTCAAAACAATCAAGCATGCGTCCTCTCATTTCGATCGTACTTCCAGTAGCACATTATCTCCGCTTTCGCTCCTCTCTTCTCACCGTTGCACGCATCAACAATGTCCTGCAGGCTATCATAAATTACAAACGATTTTCTCCCATTCCTCCACCTCCTCCATCGCGTATCATTCTCCTTTATGGCCCAACATTTCTCTTCTATACCATTTACAATTCGATATCTTCGTAGACTCGCTCCTTCCGTTCGCTCTCATTTTAATAATTTAATTCGTGGCGAGTTTAATGACACAACTCATGACAGTAGTTCAATGTACAGGTAACCCTCCTACAACACGGCATCTTATAACACGGTTTCGCTATAATACGATTCATAAATTGCGGGAACCCTCCTACAACACGGCATCCTATAACACGGTTTCGCTCTGTCACGACAAAAAATTTGCAAAAACCTTTGTACAACACTGTAGTTCTACAGCCGCGGCGAGGCTTGCCGTCTTAAAGATACAGTGTTGCGGAAAGTATTTCTTTTCATCTCCGTGGCCTGAAGACAGAAATGTCTCACGCTGCTGATCGACAGTCTGCGTCGAGCCACTGTGTGTTAAAAAATAATTTTTTCGTCTTTAAGACATTAAGTTTCAGTCCCAAGCCATGTCCGATAAAGATAAAAAAACAACGTTTAAGAGAAAATTTATTTCTTTAAAAGTAAAGATACAAATCTTGGATCGTCTTTTGAAAAGAGATATTAATACAAATTTATGTAGAATTAAAAAGATATTTGTTTTTAATAAGTTTTCGGAACGTAACCCCCCTTTTTGTACTGGCTCTGAGTCTCATACAACACGGTTTCACACAACACGGCATTTCCTAGGAACCTATCTACCGTGTTATAGGAGGGTTACCTGTATTTAGATTATTTACTACATCTTTAGTAGTTAATAGTTTAATAGTTTGATAATTAGATTAAAAGGCAATTTGATAATTACAGAAAAATAACTCACCGATTTCAGTGACCTTGAAGTATGTCAGAGACAACTGATAGTCCGATTTTTCAGAGATATTTGCAAGAATCGATTAAATTTCCATTTTCATTGTCATGTTCTACTATTATAGAGAATTTACACATTCGACGATTTTTTATCATGTGAAAAAAATACCAGGTATACCGGTTAATAATATACGTAATAGACGATAATAGTATATATTGTATATATTGTATATATTATATATATAGTGTAGATTGTACAGATTGTATATACTGTATATGTTGTACTATGTTGTATAATATAATTGTCCACAAGTTGCAAAATTCACCTAAGCACTTGGTGCACAGTAATAATTAAAACGCTGTAAATTCCGTCGAAACTAAAGGTTTAAAACAATATCGAGAAGATCACAATGATGTGCTTTTTTATATTTATCAGATGTTAAGATTAGACAGATTTTGTGAAAAAATCGTTTTAAAAAATTTGGAAATTTCGAAATACGAGAATTTGGGAATTTGACGGATTGGAAATTTGGAGATTTAGGGATTTGGGAATTTGGAAGTTTGAAGATTTAGGGATTTGGAAATTTAGGAATTTGGGGATTTGGGGTTTAGGGATTTAGGGATTTAGGGATTTTAGGAATTTAGAACTGTAGGATTTTGTAAATGTAGGAATTTGGGGATTTGGGGATTTAGGGATTTAGGGATTTAGGGATTTTAGGAATTTAGAACTGTAGGATTTTGGAAATTTAGGAATTTAGAACTATAGGGTTTTGTAAATTTAGGAATTTGGGGATTTGGGGATTTAGGGATTTAGGGATTTAGGGATTTTAGGAATTTAGAACTGTAGGATTTTGTAAATTTAGGAATTTGGGGATTTGGAGATTTAGGGATTTAGGGGTTTTAGGAATTTAGAACTGTAGGATCTTGGAAATTTATAAATTTTTGAATTTGAGTATTTGGAAATTTGGGAGTTGGGAATTTGCAAATTTGAGAATTTGGGAATTTGCAAATTTGAGAATTTGGGAATTTGGGAATTTGCAAATTTGAGTATTTGGAATTTGGGAATTTGGAAATTTCATCATTTTAAACGTTATAAAATAATGCAACACGAAATAATCGATAAGCTGATATTCATCAGATTGCTAGATCAGTCGACGTATAATTACCGATACAAGGAATTCCATCGGTATAATTTAGCACAAAGTCTGCCTACCATCTCAATATTCGAAGATTGCTCGTCAGTAAGATGACAGTAGGCTGGCTGTGAAACACGTACATAATCGACGGTGTAACGTGTCGAGCATGTTTGCCTGCCGTTAAATCGTCGTCATGCTGTAAGGGTAGCGAAGACGTGAAACGACAAGCTGTTAATTATTAAGAAAATCGATATGCGGCCCGTCACGATCCCTGGCCGGTTGACGGCCCACGTATAGAAAAAAAAAGAAGCGAAAGGTACACAGTGAAATCGTGCAAAAGGGCCGAGTTGGATGGACGTGACGCGAGAGCAATCAATCATTCCCCGGCGATTTAAAGACTATCGACCCCGTCCTGGTGGTACGAAAAGGCGAGCAGAGAAGTAAATGGACGTGCGTGGCTGCTAAGAAATTTTCGATGATGAAATGCTTGCATGAAAGAGGCAACGGACCAGACACTCGGATGACTCTACGATTACGAGAACGAACGGTACACGCTTGATGGGAATGATATAGCGAGCTTGTAAATTAGACAGTCGAGTGACGTTGATGTCTAGCAACGCGAAACTTTATACAGTAGCTTGTCATTCAGTCATTTGCTTGAAGAGCTGGAATATTCTGCCCGCCATGATTGACAATGAGTGTTTAATAATCCATAAATGTCGGTTAGTTAATATCTTAACACTCCGGGAGCTGATCACATTCGCCATTTCGAGCGAGGTGCATATCTGAATCAACATTTAGATTTTATATTATATCGTATGCGTAGATTATAGTCTGCGTCAGAATTTTATCACTATTTTTCATTCGTTTGTACCATGTTTGCTGGATTACTATAAAGTTTCATAACGAAGATTTTTGGAGGAAGATTCAGATCGAGTTTTTGGTGATGGAGCAATTAGTGGAAAGTTTCATTTTTTTTAATTTTGATTTAGGTTATTTTTAGATTCAATGAATCTTCATTAATTATATTGTATTATGGAATCTTTAAAAAATATAAAAACCTCAATTCATAATGAAGTTAATTATGTAGGTGAAGATGTAGGTCAGATTTCTGTTAATAATGCCATTATAAGTGGAAAATTTAATTATTCTAAAATTTTTATCTGGACTATTTTCATGATCAATGGTACATGATCTTGATTACGATATAGTACAGTACATATAACAGAATCATTTTTACCGAATTTTCTAAGAATAGCCTCGATGACGAAATCATGCAATATAATTCGTCTTTAGGAATGTTTCGTCTGATAATAATATTATTATTTGTTAACGTAAATGATAATATGAATAATGATATTATCCGCTAATATAAATGACAATATAAATAATAGTAATATTATTCGTTAATAGAAATGATAATACGAATAATAATATTATCGTTAGTATAAGTGATGAGCTAAATAGCCGAGGGGCTGTTTATGTAATTTAGATGGTTAATGAAAATTCATTAGAATAGACTGCAAATTAATACATGATTTTACAGTACAAAAATTCTCAGGGCTATTCGAAAAATTATTTATGATGATAATATATTTAATGATATTTATGATGACGTAAATCTATATCGTTTTATAAAACAGTAAAATACTGTGGAACCATATTTCAACATATTTAACAACCAATTTTTATTATTATCCAAAATACTTAAAATCTTGAACTTTAATAAAACAATACTGCACATACTCGTGTTTTCCATGTTCAAAAATATGAGATTGAACGGAACATAAATATCTCACTTCATACTCTATAAGATGAGGGGCGTACCTAACGGGTATTTATCAAGCGTGTATCTATCAGGACAACAGTTAACAAGTTTCAGTACCTAACAGCTTTCGTTAATACTTATTTATAATACATTTGAACGTACAAACTCTGCTCAAATATATTAAAAAAATTTTAAATACCATGTTCATATTTAAAAATGAGATGAGATGAGGGGCGTACCTAACGGGTATTTATCAAACGTGTATCTATCAGGACAACAGTTAACAAGTCTCAGTACCAAACAGCTTTCGTTAATACTTATAATACATTTGATCGTACAAACTCTGCTCAAATATATTAAAAAAATTTTAAATACCATGTTCATATTTAAAAATGAGATGAGATGAGGGGCGTCCCTAATGGGTATTTATCAAGCGTGTATCTATCAGGACAACAGTTAACAAGTCTCAGTACCAAACAGCTTCCGTTAATACTTATAATACATTTGATCGTACAAACTCAAATATATTAAAAAAATTTGTTAAATACCGTGTTCATACTTAAAAATAAAAATCGCTTAAAACGTTTTAAATTCAAGCAAACGAGCGAATACGAAAAACCGTGCAATGTCAAATCCTCGTAATATTTCGCCGATTAAAGAATAAAATTCGTAAAAACACTCGAATCGCGTCGTGAAATCGAACGTTTTCCGTAAGAGGGAAATGGAAGGAAAAAATTGGTCGGAAAACACGGTTCTCGGCCCATTACCGGCCACTCGACGTTCATTTCACGAGCCGTTTTCACTTGCTCGTAATGGGCCGATGATAATTATCGCGGAACGGTGGCGGCAACGTTTGTTTTTACAAACGGGAACTACGTAATTATAATGGTCGACTTCCAGCTTTAGACGGCTCTCCTACCTTGGCCGAATTCCATCGAACGTCTACTTCCTGTCGAGCCCCTGAAATACAATCTACCGTGAGTTGCGTGACGATAAGTTTTCTCTCGCTATTTCGCTTTGTCCCGTTCCCTCTTTCCTTCTGTCATTAGCGACTGTCCCTTTTTAAACGAGCGAACCTGCTGCACGCGGACCTTTGAAATGCAACAGAACCTTTCACGCGTATCGTCGATCGGTTGCACGTGCACGGGAATACCGACAGATTTTTCGGAATTTAGAAGAAACTACCTATGTACTTGCTTCAACAGCTATGTAACACTGTTCGACGAGTTTACTTGCGAAAGTGTACGCTCGGGTGCTATAGGGGATTCTGTTGGATAGAAACAAGGCATACTTGATCATTTTGTACTTCTAGATTTGTACATTTTGAAATTTTCGAATTTTTTGAATTTTTTATGCTCTCAAAGTTTTCAAATATTGTTCTATGTTAGGTCATATACAAATTATCAATTTTCTGAATTTCTTAATTTCTGAATTTCTAAATTTCTAAATTTCTAAATTTCTAAATTTCTAAATTTCTAAATTTCTAAATTTCTAAATTTCTAAATTTCTAAACTTTTAAATTCGAAAATTTTCAACTTGTAAAATACCGAATCGCAAAATTCTCGAATCCTAAATTTCTAGATTTCTGAATTTACAATTCCAAAATTCCAAAATTCCAAAATTCCAAAATTCCAAAATTCTAAAATTCTAATATTCCAATATTCCAAAATTTCTAAATTCCTAAATCCCCAAATTCCAATATTTCTAAATCCCTAAATCCCTAAATCTCTAAATTCCAAAGTTCAAAAATTCCAAAATTCCAACATTCAAAAATCTCTAAATCCCTAAATCCCTAAATCCCTAAATCCCTAAATCTCTAAATTCCAAAGTTCCAAAATTCCAAAAATTCCAAAATTCCAAAATTCCAAAATTCCAAAATTCCAAAATTCCAAAATTCCAAAATTTCAAAACTCCAAAATTCCAACATTCAAAAATCTCTAAATCCCTAAATCCCTAAATCCCTAAATCTCTAAATTCCAAAGTTCCAAAATTCTAAAATTCAAAAATTTCAAATCTCCAAAATTCCAAAATTCAAAAATTCAAAAATTCAAAAATCTCTAAATCCCTAAATCTCTAAATTCAAAAGTTCAAAAATTCCAAAGTTCCAAAATTCAAAAATTCCAAAATTCCAAAATTCCAAAATTCCAAAATTCTAAAATTCTAATATTCCAATATTCCAAAATTTCTAAATTCCTAAATCCCCAAATTCCAATATTTCTAAATCCCTAAATCCCTAAATCTCTAAATTCCAAAGTTCCAAAGTTCCAAAGTTCAAAAATTCCAAAATTCCAACATTCAAAAATCTCTAAATCCCTAAATCCCTAAATCCCTAAATCCCTAAATCTCTAAATTCCAAAGTTCCAAAATTCCAAAAATTCCAAAATTCCAAAATTCCAAAATTCCAAAATTCCAAAATTCCAAAATTCCAAAATTCCAAAATTCCAAAATTTCAAAACTCCAAAATTCCAACATTCAAAAATCTCTAAATCCCTAAATCCCTAAATCCCTAAATCTCTAAATTCCAAAGTTCCAAAATTCTAAAATTCAAAAATTTCAAATCTCCAAAATTCCAAAATTCAAAAATTCAAAAATTCAAAAATCTCTAAATCCCTAAATCTCTAAATTCAAAAGTTCAAAAATTCCAAAATTAAAAAATTCCAAAATTCCAAAACTCCAAAATTCCAAAATTCAGAAATCTCTAAATCCCTAAATCTCTAAATTCCAAAGTTCCAAAATTCCAAAGTTCCAAAATTCAAAAATTCAAAAATTCAAAAATTCAAAAATTCAAAAATTCAAAAATTCAAAAATTCAAAAATTCAAAAATTCAAAAATCCCTAAATCTCTAAATCCCTAAATCCCTATATCCCTAAATCCCTAAATCCCAAAATCCCTAACTTCCAAAATTCCAGAATTCCCAGATTCCAAAATTCAAAAATTCCTAAAATAAAATGTAAATGTAACTCGTGTAAAATATAAAATTAAACATACATATAACTTACAAAAAATCCTAAATATAATATAAATATAACTCATTGTATATTCAAATTAAAACTGCCTTGATATAAAAAAATAAAAAAATGAAAAATGATATTAAAATTGCAAAGAATATCCGTAGATACCCTCCCGACCCAACATTTCAATAATTCAGCAAATAACAGCCAGGAAAACAACAGCTCATCGTCGGAATTACCTGATCGTTTTATTTCTATCAAATTGGAAGAACGAGTCACAAGTTGCCTGATGTCCCTTTAGAGGAGAAGGAAGAAATGGCGAAGGAGGGGCAACGGGGAGTTGAAGGAAGAGGAGGCCGTCGAGAAACGTTTCTTCCCACGACGTGGCCCCAGACATTTGGTCCAATAATAACATTAATTTCGTCTACGGAGGAAACCTATTGTTCGGTTGATGCGTCCTACAGCGGATGCAGCCCTTTTATTCTATGTTGCACACTATGATGCAGGTATACCGACAACAAGAATGTGTGAAACGCACGTTGATTCCACGGACTTCACCTGTTTCGTTTCAAAGTTTCTTCTCCACCCCGCTTCTTTTTACAATCCAACTATTTTTTCACTCTATAGAAGATTGATCGTTTTCCATTTGTTCTTTTTCTTTCATTTCTTATTCTATTTTATTCGTCCTTGATCATTTTTGTGATAGGATGAATGAACTATAAATATTATTTGGGATGATTGCATGAATTAAATATTAATTAGCATGATTTTATGAATTATAAATATTATTTAGGATGATTTCATGAATTGTAAATATTATTTATTATGATTACATGAATTGTAAATATTATTTATTATGATCACATGAATTATAAATATTATTTATTATGATTACATGAAATATAAATATTATTTATTAATAATAATATTGCAAATTTGACAAGAACTAGTTTTATAGTAAATAGTAATATTTTATTGTAGAAGATTATACGTGTCAATTGACGAAACAGCTTTGCACGATTGTCATCGACGAAATAAAATTTTGCACAATCATCATTGATAAGATAAAATTTTTAATTGACGTATATACACGTCGAATGCAATTTGCTGATCAATATCCATCATTTCTGTAGCACATGCGTATTTTTAATTGGATAAAAAAAATTGCTAGTTATATGAAATTATATGACATTGTCGATTACGTAAATTACATAAAATCGTTAATTATATGAAATTAAATGACACTGCTGGTTACCCAAAGTTATGTGACATTGTTAATTATGTAAAATTTCATGAAAGTGGTAATTATGTGAAATTATAAAAAATTGTCAATTATATGAACTTATATGGAATTATATGAAATTACATGAAATTATATAAAATTGTTAATTATGCAAAATTATATGAAAGTGCCAATTACATGATATTATATGATTATATGAAATAAATGATTCTTATATGAAATTGTTAATTATATGAAATGTCATGAAATTGTTAATTATATGAAATGTCATGAAATTGTTAATTATATGAAATGTCATGAAATTGTTAATTATATGAAATTACATGAAATTATATGAAGTTATTAAAATACATAAAATTACATAAAATTATTAATTATGTAAATTTACATGAAAGTAATAATTATATGAACTTATATGAAATTGTCAGTTGTATGAAACTATATAAAATTGTAAATTATATGAAATTATATAAAATTGTCGATCATACGAAATTCCTTTGCTATTAAATAAATCACCATAAATAAACAGTAAAAACCAGATCTGCACAAAAATAAAAATGAACAATTATTTGCGACATCCACCCATAATGTTTACATTTTATGCGCCATTAAGATCTTGACCCATATATGGGTGACACTTAATCTTCCATACGAATCTGTCATCTATATTATTAAGAATTTTTCCACTAACTTAATTTGAAATGTTCGCATTAATTATTTGAAACTATCCATAATAAAGATAACACAATGTTGTGGGAATATTTGGCAAAATTTGTTAGAAACAAAAATACTATCTAATATAATTTTCAACTGCTTCTGTGTGGCAGTCAACGTTAAAGTAAGTTTAGTGATTGCATAACGAGTTTTTAGTTAAAAATAGCAATCGCTCGATCGCATTAATTATCAAACAACTCGATTGCTACAAAGTAGTTCCAAGAAATGTAACACCTACAACACGGGCACCGAAATCATAAAACCGCTGGAAACGTCGGAAAACAAGAAAAGAAGTAGCAACGAACCGTGTTACGATTTCGAAATCAGTCGAAATACCGACAATAAATCCCCGGAGCGTTTCTACGAGGAACGATTGCACAACGTGCCAGTTCAACGACTCGCGAACCACGATCTCTCTCTTTCTACACCCTAATCCATTCTCTCAGGAAAGTATCCCTCGCCTTGGATCAAGATAACGACAAACAAGACGACGAAAATGGGAGGAACGGGTTCGCGCGAAAAACCTGAAGCGTTATCCTCTCCGACATCTGGCTGCGCCTTAATTATTTTCCCGAATGAGATTCCGGTCGTCGAGAAACACCGGAAGCGACGTTACGTGTATCCGCATCGAAACAGCCATTTCATTTTGTCACCGGCATTCCATTTTGTCGTCAAAACAACGGAATGCACTTCGGGAACGATCATCTGCGTGCTACGAGTTCAGTTATGGGGTTATGGACTTTGTTTACTACATTTGAAATCTAAAATGCATGCGCAATTTTCTATCGCGATATAAAATAAATTATGCAGGTACGAGTATAAATACTTCTCAAGGCCTTTATTCTACGCAACGGTATGTTAACACTAAAACCACCAAACCAATGACCGTCTATAAGTTTCTTATAAGTTACACACTTAAAGTGCTTTTCTTGAAATCTGCATTGGTTTTCAACAAGACAAAGAATGTGTACTAATTTATGTTTTGTCATTTGTTTATTTATTTTTTAACAGTTTTCATTTTAAGTTAAGCACATGTACGACGGTAGGTTTAGTGTTAAGTTGCTTCAATTAGGTGAAACAAAATGGCGCTTGGTGTTTACCGCGAGATCTTTTCAAGGGCAGTTATTTTAGATACACTAGAATTCATATTTTTAATTGTAATACGAGAACGTTTTGAATTTTTGGAAAAAACTGAGGAATCATGAGTTGGAGGAAAATAAAGATTAATTATGGTTTTAAATAAATATGAAACTGATCTTTTCAGTAGCATCTAATGATCCAGTGTAGACTTGTTTAGGACAGAAAACAGAAATTTCCTTTTCATATGACACTTACTAGTTTTTATTGTATAATATTTACATTATACCTTTTTCCTTAGTAATTCAAAAACGAAGCTTCAAACCCCATTTTCGCAAAGGGCAATCTTATTCAGAATCACGTCAGCTACCCCGCATTTCAGGGACCTACACTAATTGCGAGACATCTTGTATAATATTTATTATATAATTTAGGTCAATCTATTGATTTTTGTAAAAATTATGAGCGTGTTTATGAAGATTACCAAGCTCGAAAGACACTAGTTTTGATGATACTCGAATAATTTTCAAATAACATGATATTGACTTGAAATAAGTAAAGTACTCAAAGTACTTGTACTAAAGTACAAGAACATAAAATTAGCAGAAGATTCTTCAGTTAATAATTAAATACAAGTTATGGCCGTTTCATAATTTATTTCTTCGTTTAAAATAAATATTCATCACCCAAAATAAAACTGAGGAATCGAATAATATAAAAATAACATAATTATTTATAAATCATCTTTAGATTCTTTCGAATAACTCATACGATTTCATGGTTTCTTCAGAAAATTTAAAACTGCATGCTTGCGTTATAATTAAAAATGTATCGTGCGTGGCTTGTACGTTGTCCTGTGAATCAATAGAATCTTGACTGGCAACTTACCAGACACGCATTGCACTTCAAGCAAATGCATTTTCTCTGCTGTACATGTTAAATGCTGTTTTCAATGCGCTTAATTGCAGTTTCGAATGCAGATTCTAAGTATAGTTTGGTTAATCGTTTACGGTTAATTTTGTTTGTTTATTTGAATTAATTTATGATTAATTTGTTTATTTTACTAGCACTGTTATTGCGTATATTCATTAAAATTAAAACGAAATTTCTCAGTAAATTCTTAATGTTTCTTAACAAAGGATGTTACCAAATTTTCAACCCTTAAATCTTCAAGTTTCTAAACTTTCAAACCTTCAACTTTTCAAGTTTCAAAACTTCCAACTCCTAAATCCTCAAGTTTTCAAATTTTCTATCCCTAAATTATTCAAGTTCTCAAATTTTCTGTCTAAATTTTCAACCCTTAAATCTTCAAATTTCTAAACTTTAAAATCTTCGACTTTTCAAGTCTCCAAACTTCCAACTCCTACATCCTCAAGGTTTCAAATTTTCTATCCCTAAATTATTCAAGTTCTCAAATTTTCTGTCCTTAAATTTTCAAGTGACCAAATTTTCAACCCTTAAATCTTCAAATTTTAAAACTTTGAAACCTTCAACTTTATAAAGTTTTGAAACTTCCAACTCTTAAATCTTCAAGTTTTCAAATTTTCTGTCCCTAAATTTTCAAGTGACCAAATTTTCTGTCCCTAAATTTTCAAGTGACCAAATTTTCTGTCCCTAAATTTTCAAGTAACCAAATTTTCAATCCTTAAATCTTCAAGTTTCTAAACTTTGAAACCTTCGACTTTTCAAGTTTCAAAACTTCCAACTCCTAAATCTTCAAGGTTTCAAATTTTCTATCCCTAAATTATTCAAGTTCTCAAATTTTCTGTCCTTAAATTTTCAAGTGACCAAATTTTCAACCCTTAAATCTTCAAATTTCTATACTTTCAAACCTTCAACTTTTCAAGTTTCGAAACTTCCATCTCCTAAATCCTCAAGTTTTCAAATTTTCAACCCTTAAATCTTCAAGCTTCAAATTTCCACATTTTCAAATTTAAAAATCTCCGAAATCCCACATTACCAAATAACCATCAGTTAACTTTATAAACTTGATAATTCTAAAATTTCTTATTTCATAATTTAATTTTTAAAATTCAGTAAATGATAAAGTTTGTTCTGTGAAATCTTGCATAGTTAGCAAAAATATGAGGAAGCTCTGGAAATAACAAAATGATGTGTTTCTAGTAATACGAGTTGCTACACTCATAGAATGTTAACTACAGTGTGAACCAACCTTTACTCTCTCGTTTACCATCATTATCTCCCAAGAATTTATAGATAAGAGGGTTCTTTGATATTAGATTCGTATCTAAATGGATTCTTAACCACTAATTGATGGTTTTAGACGTAAACGATGAAGAATTTATTATCTTCTCTATTTATCCACTATCTACTATCTATAATTGTAAGAAATATAAGAAATTGAACATTACACGGTTAGTAAGGATTATTTTTATTACATTATGAACGCTACAGATGGTTATACTATTTCAATCATTGAAAGATGAAAGATAAAATTCCGTTTTTCACTTCTTTCTTATTTTCTTTTCTGTTTTCAAACTTGAGATACTGTGATTTCTGAGATATTCCAGAGTGAATTTTGAACACATCTGAAAATTTGAAATTTAGAATTTGATAATTCGGGATTTTAGTAATTTTGAAATTTGGAAAATTTAAGGACAAAAGTTTGGAAATTTGAAAATTTAAGGATTCACAGTTTGAAAGTGTAAAAACAAAAATAATATAGTGCAGATAATTATTGATCAAATATAATCAATTTTTGTAATTAAAATTCGTTTTCCTTATCTTCATAAGATATTCTAGCTAAAATTGATGTATTCTTGAAACATTTGAGAATTTTTTATAAGAAACTGTAAAAATGAAAATAGTACAGCGGAGAAATAAGTTACAGAAAAGATTCTCTGTAGGAAATCATTTCTCAAAAATTTCAACTTCCTTTTCGTTTTTCTTTTTAAAACCATGTGTTCTAAGACATTTCGACTGAATGAGTATATTCTAAAAGCATTTGACAATTTTTGGTACGAAAGTGTAAAAAATATTACATATTACAGAGTTTATCAAAAACTTCAACTTCTTTTCATTACTTCCTGTTAAGATCTTATTTTCCTTCCACTTATGCGTTAAATTTTCAAGATTGACTGAAGCAACGTATCCTAGAAACATTTAACAATTTTTTACACGACAGTGTACAAACAAATACATGTTATCGTTTCATCAATATATCAATCTGTCATACAAAATCTCTACTAATCTAAAATGAAGTGCCATTTATAAAGTAACATTTCGTTAATAATTATCTTAAAAATTGCCGAAGCTGTGAATCGATAAAAAGGCAGTAATGTATGTCATTTCTGGCAAGTTTAAAATCGATTCGAAATTCATTTGCAGCGAAACAGGCACAAAATCCTCGGCATTAAGCGAAATCAGAGGACAGAAAAAGACGGTGCCCGTAAAACGGCAACACCCCTCTCGCATTCCATCGGATTCTTTTCTCTTTATCTTCGTTCAGCTCGGGCAATTTGAACGAATTTTTCTGTCGGTGCACATAATCAAGTCCGAAGAATCCGCGCGTTACATTAAAAATCCGAGAAAAACGATAGTCAGGTAACGGCGGCAAATCGAATCTCGCAGGTAATAGCGCGAAGGGTTAACAGGCAACTCGAAATCATTTCTTAGCAGTGAAACGCGCTTTCGAATCACAGAGTAGCACTCGAATTACAGATTCCATATACGACCACCGCAATCGAGTTTTTCGCTGAAACGCGTTTATCGTCGGTTGCAAAAACACGAAAACAGTGGCACAGGGATCCTGTGAACGGCCAGCGAAATCATAGCCTAATGACTACCTGCATCAGGCCTCCCCGTAACATGAATGTTACGTCCTAAGCCCGTCCGCACAAGTCCCGTTTTAATATTCGCATCCGTTCCTTAAACAGACCTCGATAGAATCTGCGTGAACCAGCTTTTTGCGTCAATGCGCATTTCCAGCACGCACACGATTTCTCAGCCGCTTCCGGTACCCGACTTCTTTGCTACTTTATGATAGACCCTGTTCGAATAATGTCGATCGAGAATGTGCATGCTATAATTTACACGATGCTTCTGTACATTCTACTGCTGTGTGGCCTTTATTTACAGGGCGACACAAATTTTATTGCAACCTTTAAGCTTTTAATTATTTTTTATTTGATTTATTTTTGATAGCTGGACTGTGGATGTTGATGTGTTTTGGATATATGAAGGTTGCCGTGTGAATATATGAATATGTGAACGTTTTGTAAATTGTACTGCTGTGTGGCCTTTATTTACAGGATGACACAAATTTTAATGCAACCTTTAAGGTTTTAATTATTTGAAATTTCTAATTATTTTTAATTTGAGTTATTTTTGATCGCTGGACTGTGGATGTTGATGTGATGTGGATATATGAAGGTTGCGATTTTAATATATGAATATGTGAACGTTTTGTAAATTGTACTGCTGTGTGGCCTTTATTTACAGGATGACACAAATTTTAATGCAATCTTTAAGGTTTTAATTATTTTTAATTTTAATTATTTTTAATTTGAGTTATTTTTGATCGCTGGACTGTGGATGTTGATGTGTTTTGGATATATGAAGGTTGCGATTTTAATATATGAATATGTGAACGTGTTTTTGTAAATTCTACTACTGTGTGACCTTTATCTACAACGTGTCAAATTTTACTCTAAATTTGAAATTTCTAATTATTCTTAATTTGAGTTATTTTTGATCGCTGGACTGTGGATGTTGATGTGATGTGGATATATGAAGGTTGCGATTTTAATATATGAATATGTGAACGTTTTGTAAATTGTACTGCTGTGTGGCCTTTATTTACAGGGCGACACCAATTTTATTGCAACCTTTAAGGTTTTAATTATTTTTAATTTCAATTATTTTTAATTTGAGTTATTTTTGATCGCTGGACTGTGGATGTTGATGTGATTTGGATATATGAAGGTTGCGATTTTAATATATGAATATGTGAACGTGTTTTTGTAAATTCTACTACTGTGTGACCTTTATCTACAACGTGTCAAATTTTACTCTAAATTTGAAATTTCTAGTTATTTTTAATTTGAGTTATTTTTGATCGCTGGACTGTGGATGTTGATGTGATGTGGATATATGAAGGTTGCGATTTTAATATATGAATATGTGAACGTTTTGTAAATTGTACTGCTGTGTGATCTTCATTTACAGGATGACTCGAATTTTATTGCAAGCTTTAAAGTTTTAATTATTTTTAATTTGAGTTATTTTTGATCGCTGGACTGTGGATGTTGATGTGATTTGGACATATGAAAATTGCGATTTTAATATATGAATATGTGAACGTGTTTTTGTAAATTCTGCTACTGTGTGACCTTTATCTACACGGTGTCACAAATTTGACTCTAAATTTGAAATTTCTAATTATTTTTTATTTGAGTTATTTTTAATCGGTGGACTGTGGATGTTGATGCGATGTGGATATATGAAGGTTGCGGTTTGAATATATTAATATATGAAGGTGCTTCTGTAAATTCTACTACTGTGTGACTTTTATCTACAGGGTGTCACGAATTTTACTCTAAATTTGAAATTTCTAATTATTTTTAATTTGTATTATTTTCAATTATTTTTCTAAATTCCCAAATTTTCATATTTTTTAAAAAGTAAGCAAATACTTAAATTTCTCAATGTCCCTGATATTTAGGATTGTATGCAATACAAGATAACTGTGCATAACACAAACGTGGACTGCAACAATAAGTACTCTTATGCTCCTCCGCAATCAATTTTCAAATTCTTCAAATCCATAGAAACCATTGAAATTTCGACATTCATCCTCAAACACAGTTCATAAGATACTTAACCCAAATAAACTTTCAACACCCGAAGTGGCGATTTAATTGGCTCCCAGAGTTTGTTACAGCTCCATTTACCTAATATCAACAATAAAACCTTGCCGAGATAAGATAAGATATCCGCTAGAAGTTCTAGCCGTAGCGAACGAAGAAAAAGCCCCATATCCTTCCTTTTGCAAATTTTATTCACCTATAAACGTCACGTAGGTGAAACGACACGAGTTTTTCATTCGATTTACATTCACTGACCATTACAATGCCTATAAAGCGTTCGAATACATAAAAATTCGGCAAATAGTCCCAGTTCCGTTTTACGACTTCTGGCGAAACGTCGTAATCCGTCGTAAGCGGCATAAAGCGTTTCTTTCGGTGCTTACGCGTCGCTCGAGACGTTATTACGCGCGATTTTTCGCTAAGAACACGCCTTAGGGATACCGGTATCTCTCCTCTCGGCTCCTATGTTTTACCCTTTATCGCGCTTGCAAGCATCGCCACGCGTATTTCGCTTTGGTCCCGGCTTCTTACGCTCGCGATTATCCTGCCAATTTATTCGCCGTAACGGACGCGCGTAATCGTTCATTCAATTACCATCGCCTATCGTCTTTATGCTTTTTCCATGAAGTTTCGTTCCCCTTGATGGGAAACTACTACTTTCTGGCTTCTGTTTCCTCTTATGTTCGGTCAAGCGAGCAACGATCGCTAGGAGCTGTACGGATCGATCGAATGTACAAGGTGACCGTTGTTAGATATGATGCGATTTGAACAGTGATTCATTTGAGAATTTGGAGATTTTGGGATGTGCGAATTTGGGGATTTGGTGGACTGCAAAATCGGGAGTTTAGGCACTGGGGGATTAGGGGGTGTAGAAACTTAAAAACTGACGAATTTGTAGATTCTGGAATTTGGGAATTTGGGGATTAGGGACTGTGAGGATTTGCGAATTTGGGAATTTGGGAATTTGGGGATTTAGGAATATGGGGATTTGGGAATGTGGGGATTTGGGAATCTGGGGATTTGGAAATGTGGGGATTTAAAAATATGGGGATTTGGGAATGTAGGGATTTGGGAGTGTGGGGATTTGGGAATGTGGGGATTTAGGAATATGGGGAATTGGGAGTGAGAGGATTTGGGAATGTGGGAAATTGGGTGTGTGGGGATTTGGGAATGTAGGGATTTGGAAATGTAAGAATTTGGGAATTTGGGATTTGTGAATTTGGGGATTAGGGAATGTGGAGATTTGGGAGTGTGGGGATTTGGGAATATGGGGATTTAGGAATGTAGGGAATTAGGAATGTGGGGATTTGGGAGTGTGGGGATTTGGAAATGTGGGGATTTGGGAATATGGGGATTTAGGAATATGGGGATTTAGGAATGTAGGGAATTGGGAATGTAGGGACTTGGGAATGTGGGGATTTGAAAGTGTAGAGATTTGAGAATTTGGGGATTTGGAAATATGAAGGTTTGGGAATGTGGGAATTTTGGACTGTGGAGATTTGGGAATGTGGGAATATAAGAATTTTTGAATTTACGAATTTATGAATTTGGGAATTTAGAAATGAAAAAATTTAGGAACTTGTAGATTCTGGAATTTGAGAATTTCACGATTTGCAAATTTAGGTATTTGGGAATTTGGAAATTTGAGAATATGAGAATTAGAGGATTCGAGTATTTGTAAATTTACTAATTTGGACATTTGATGGGCTGCAAAGTTGAGAGTTTGAGTAGTGTGGGATTAGGGAATTTAGAAACTTAAAAATTGTGAAATTTTGGAATTTCACCATTTGGGAATTGGGAATGTAGGAAATTTGATTATTTGTAAATTTGCAAACTAGTAAGTTTGGAAATTTGATGAGGTGCAAAAATTGGGGAATTTGTAAATTCTGAAATTTCACGATTTGAGAGTTTAAGAATTTAGGAATTTGGGAATTTAGGAATTTGTGTATTTGTAAATTAGCAAATTAACAAAGGAAACTTAATGAATTGTAAAGTTGGGAGTGTGAGCATTTAGATATTACAGAACTTATGGATTTGAAAGTGGTAATGCACATTTCATTTATTATGTTTCAAATTAATAAAAATCTTCATTTTCGTAACATAATACTGTCACTGCATTTATACAATCAAGTTTTAGAACTTAAAATGAACAAGAAACCTAACGTTACCATTTCTACCTTTTACACAATTCGATATGAATTGCTTCAATAAACCAATAAATCAATATCATTACTTTTCCATAATAATTTACCGAATACTGATGACAGAATAAAATATTTAATTAAACAGCACTATTAATAATAAAAAAGAACCTAATATTATTATTTACATATAATACTCTACAAAAATTAATATCAGAATAAATTCTTTGAATCAGCCTCCATTTAGAAATCAGAAGATGACTCAGAAAGCAAAACGTTACCATTTTTGTACAATAACTTTCATGTTTCCATATGTTTCATAGACTGCCACGTTTCATCGGAATACACGTCAGAAACGCAGGTGTACGTTCTCGTGAACGAAGAAAAATCTGTCGATCGATAGGTCGTATCGATAGAAGATCGCGTACGAGAAAGGAAACGTGATCGAAGAGGTTCACGATCATAAGACACGATATACGAGCGAGCCTCTGGCTCTGCCTTCTCTTTGTTTCTTCGTCTATCATTGTCCGATACAGCATTTCACCCTTTATCTTCGATCTTCGATCGCGATGTAGCCTTAATAAATATAATAGTAACCCCGCCGTTCAACGTCCACTATACTGTCATCTTCTTGAGTAATTTCTTCCTGTCGATCGCAGATAACGATTGCGATCGTTTTGTTGAGGACCGGCAGGTTGACTGTCATGTTTTGATCGAGTTTATAGCTACCGATTAGTCCTATCAAAACGAATCGTCTCATCCTATAGAAATATTTCTCATATTTACATATTGATGGGTTCATATGTTTCGAAATGGAATTAGAAACAGAAGTACGTGGGTTTTCAATTAGAAGTTTGATTAACATCTCGATGACTTTTTGTACCATTTCTACACCGTTCTTTCAGCTACGTCATTCATACAAAAAATAATTTCCGTCACATTTTAGCTGTTAATTTTTTTGGGTCAAATAACACTTCCTTATGGAATTCTGGTTTCTGTATTATTAAAAGATGATTGGAAGCTAAATGTTACTTTTGTTCCAGATCTCTGCACAGGTGTACACTTTTGCAATTTATAATTACGTGTAGGTACACAGTTCAACACATTACACAGCTACACAATTACACAGTAACAGTTATACACTGTACATACTTATATAATTACATGTGCAGCTGCCTTTAACATCAGATCCTATAATCCACACTTTGAAAATGAACTTCAAAAGTATGCACACTATCTTGATGAACACATATTAACACCTTAAACTTGAAACAAGAGACTCATAGAGGTTTTAATAAATTTCTCGTAATGGAGCATAACAGAAGACCGCAATGTGACCTTATATGACCTCAACGCGAAAATGTCCTCGCAGCAAAAGAAGAAAAATGGTGTCGTGACAGCGTGAAACTCTTTCGTATCCTATTCCAATTTCGTTCGTATCTCATTATCGTTGATTCCCGCAGATGCTATCGCGAAACGTGAATGGTAGAATAGGTAGGCATATCCAAGCAAAACAAGATCGTGGCCTCTCCCTGTCTTCGTCCTTTTTGAGCCCGTGAACGCGTCCACGCATTAATGTCGTTGCACACGCACGTGTCCTACGTGGCTGCATAGAATCCTGGCAGGCGGTGTGTCCATTTCCTGCTAATTAAATTAGTGTATCGACCACTGTCCAGTGTCGTGCGCGGACCATGAGTCGCGAACCATTCTCTCTTTTTCTTTCCTCCTGTTTACCTCTCTTTCCGAGCTCTGCTCGCGAGTTTAACGACCCCTTTCGCCTGCCTCTTCTTTCCTGCCACTGTTGCCTCCATCTTCATCAGTCGTAGTCGCCGATTCCCAGGAGCCTCGTATCGGACACGGCTGTTGTTCTCATTAGGATAAAACATAGGAGTCGAAGCCGTTAACCGGATTACCGGACACGAGGATGGCTGAATGCTCGGACATCTGGACGGCCAAAGGGCGAGGCTCGTCAAATGCACACCGGACAAGATTACTGTACATCTTCCAACGTTTCGTTGCACGAACTCGCATCTCACGATGTAGCAAGGTTTTAGTTGTACACAGTATGTCTGAAAAGTAACGGAACTTTTTAAATAAAAAAAAAGTATTAGTTATTTTGCCAAAATTAATTTTTTTTATTCAAAATACATCCCTTCCGCATCAATACACCGCTGCGCACGCTCAGGCAATGTTAACATAGATTTTTTTATGTCGTTTTGCGGAATCGCTTCAATCACCCTTGTCACAGCTGCTTGGACTTGTGTAACAGTATCATAAAACGTTCCTTTCATGGCTAATTTCAATTTTGGAAAAAGGAAATAATCGCATGGAGATAAGTCGGGCGAATATGGAGGATGTTGGAGCACACAGACTTGTTTTTTCGCCAAAAATTCACGAACTGCGACAGTTCTGTGACATGGTGCATTATCATGCAACAGAAACCAACTCCCTTGCGCTCGATATTCGGGCCTCACACGAACGATTCTTTTCCACAAACGTTCCATAACACCCAGATAATATTCGCCATTAACGTTTTGTCCCTATGAAACGAATTCCCGAAGTATAATACCTTTAGAATCGTTTAGAATTTAGAAAAACCCAAAACCTGGCTTTGGGTCGTCTTCCAAAGTATCACGACCATCCTGGAATCGCTTATACCACTCGAACACACGTGTACGGGATAAACAATCGTCGCCATAAACATTTTTCATTAATTCAAATGTTTCCGTAAAAGTTTTACCGAGCTTTACCGAGCAGAATTTAATATTCGCTCTTTGCTCCATCGTGATTTTGTGACACGGGGACGAAAGGTTCTGTCGCTTTAAACACTATAAGTTTACAATTCGTTGCTCGATTCCGATTGGTTTGTTTTGTAGGGGAGGAATACTGTTTTCAAATAGCATATTGTTTTTATAGATGTCGCTAATAGTGTTCCTTAAATTTAAAAAGTTCCGTTACTTTTCAGACATACTGTGTAAACCAAGGACAATTTATTTTTCACTCTTTATTTTCTTGATTGATCAGGGACACGGTGGAGCTGAATTGGTCATTCGGGTCATTCAAGTACGTTCCTGTTCCTCTTCTGACTTTATTGCTAATTTCGCTAATGTTTTAAGGTTTTGCTAATATTCATAGTTAAACTGTTAATAAGTCTGAGTTTTTTTAGGACAACTTGTATATGAATATATGATTTTCGTATATGAAATATATGAATATATGATTTTCATATATGAACATATGATCCCATATATGAAATAGATAAAAAGGACAAATGAATCGAGGATATAGTTATAAAAATGATGTGACAACTATGTATAAAAATGCAGAAAATTGAAGTGAATTCAGTAGAGAGATTAAATGGCAAAGATGATGCTGTTTTTAGCTATTAGTAACTACACAAATAGAAAATTCGTCACTTTACAATTATTTTGAAGGATAGTATAGTAGTATATCACACTGATTATCGCACGAATGCAAAAGTTTCAACGATTTTTGCTATAGGACAATTATATTTCAACAGTTGACATTTAAAAGATAAGCATACTAAATGATCAATCATTTTAGAGGATCACTCGTTAATTTACCGATGTCTTATTTTGTATTACAAAATGTCGAATAGTATACTTTTCAATGTGAAATGATAACACAAAAGTTACAAGTATCATGGAATGATTGATCATCTTGTATTATTATCTTGTAAATGTTAACTAGTCGAAACAGATTAATGTTTTGTATAATTTTAGATAGAGCTTGTTCGCGTTTGAAGCTCACGTTGAATGCACTTTTTTATAAGTCTGCAGGGTCATTACACACAAATAGATAACATATTCCGCACAAACACATAATTCTACTTATTACACTTTATGCAAATTTTGTAAATTTTTACAAAACCATGTTTAATATTTTTAAATTATTGAAAATTTAGAAATAAGTTCTTTTTAGAAAATTATAACTTGAATATCATGGATATCGACATAAGTGGCAATTTATAATATACAAAATTTTATTATTTAATTTAAAAAATTACACGTGCACTTGCTAAACTCTTACATGTTTTATATTTACTGTGTTCAGAATTATATTTAGTGCAGTTTCTTATTCTAAAAAATTTTGTTCAGTGTAAAGAACTGATACATCTTTAATTGTGTAACCTTCAACAAATTGAATTTCATTTAATTTATGTGTACCATGTTAATTTAATAAAACTGAAATTAGCAAGTGTTCACTTATGAACGAAGGTGTACTTCAGAGCGTAAAACAGAAACAAATCATGTAATTTTTTCTTATTTCGAAAGGAGCTCAATAATTTCTATAATTTATAATAAAAAAATTCCGTGATCCATCATTTTGACAGGTTTAAATATTCGAATGTGGATCGAAGGAGGGAAAAAAGTGAGCTCTACGTGACTTACATTGTGAAGAACGGGTCATAATATAGCTATCGCGTGACGATGCAGCGAAAAAAAGTATGAGAGTGAAAATAAAATCGGAAACGAGCAGTTAATCGGATTACTGGACGTGTTACGGCGACCACGTCGCCGGAGGTCAGGAGTTCTGAGTAAAAGGCTTCGTTAGCGTGAAATGAAGCACACCAGGAAAGTTCGACAGCATTAACTCTCGGTGGAATCGCATCACGGCCATATTTAACTGAAAACGAACAACCATTTCCCGAAGAATGGCTCCGCCGCGTCAAAACATTGAATATGTTCTAAGTACTCGTGCTCGGGAATTATTTGATTACCCGAAGAGTTAATAAATTAACCACACTGCATTTTCTGCCGTGCACAGTGAGTCGTAAACGTGTTAGTACCCTCTCAATTAACACGTTGCGTGCCGCGTCAACTTCGTGTGACTTTCCATTCTTGATCACAGACTGCGGATGATTCACGTTTTTGTATTCGTTATATCTTTATTAATATATGGGGTGTCTCTAACGCACGATTTTTTTATTGTAGCCATCTGACGGAAAAAAAAATTTTAGGATATGGTGTGTAAATATCGGTAAAAGAAATTTTGAATCAGCTTGTTTTCTTGATGAAAACGAATAAAATTATATTTAACCGTTATTTTATTTTAATGTAACGTAACTGTTATTTTTATTAGATTTATCGTATTGATGTTATTTAACATTATAGAAAAATATTATTTACTTTAGCATAGTTATTTTGAACTTTGTACTTTGTATACCTTGTACTTTGTAATTTATACTATATTTACTTTGACACAATTCTTCATTTATTTTGAGTCATAAATAATTTAGATTGTTTGAAATGATCCATCTGTTCTAAAACAGTAGTTGATAACTATTAGAAAACCTACTTTGCAAATTCTGTGACATTCATTATAATTTTTAAAATGATACTAATAATGAATGATTTTTAAAACTGATGATCGAGCAATGCAATGCAACCATGTAATAGCAACAGTTTTCGCTGTTCAGTTTTAAGCAGAAATGTTCTCTTTCTAGAAATTATGCAACACTCAGTCCTCAAACTGTCAATCACTATAATGTACACAGATATTGACCCCTATGCAATGATTGGCACTTTTTCTACAAAAAGTAGAAAATATGTAATGCTTGTCTAACGTAATGAAATATAAGTATAATTCGATGACTCATTTTGTTTCTAAAAAGTAGAAAATACAATGTCTTTTTTAACGTAATCAAATATAATTATATTTCGTTGACACAGATATTTTTGTTCTGAATGCAATTTGATTATGATCCACATGTAAATATATATTTATTGTATAAACTGAAAATATTACAATACTTTTAGTCTTATTCATACGTGATTTCAAGTGTGATGAAAATAATATTTAATTAAATGTAAAGTAATTAAGTATTTAAAATATTTTTTTAAATATACGACGAAGAGAACCAACAACAAAAGAGCTGCAAGATTAAAAAATATTTTGCAAACCAAAAATTATTAGAAAGAATCAGAAAGAAAAAAGTAGAAACTGATGAAAAAAATGAATCAAAAGGAAAATAAAGTTAATTTTAGTTAAAAATAATACGATTTAGCTAAAAAGAATAAAATTAGGTAATCTAACAATGATAATGATATTCATTTAATGATAGTCATTATTTTCAATGATATTAGTGATAATGATATAACCATTTATATTATATTTTTTTTTTATTATAAATCACAAGAATTACCATTTTAACATTTCTGAAAAATATAATGTATACTTGTAATATTAAACATTTTGTTATACTAATCAAAAATTTTGCATGAGTTCCCAGTTATAGATAAACAATTTTATATGTGTGAAGCAGTTAATAGGCTTAACAGGGTCCACAACTACAGAATCTTACTATTAAAAATTTCATCAATTATAATATTAAAATCTTACTAACTAATATTTTTCGTGTACAACTGCATGTTAACTATTTTATTATTGTCAAACATTTTTACGCGACAAGTGTTCGATTTAAGTGATAACATTTACATAAAATAATCATATTCGTCCTTGAGCTAACCTTAAACTATATCTTTAAACTATCCTCAAACTATTCTCAAACTATCCTTAAACAATCCCCAAACTACCCACCGCCGTATTACCCTATCCAATGTTCCCACATCAAAAGAGGTCAGCATTCCGTAAAGCAACGCAAGAGAATTTATTATCCGATCTAATATAAGCTGACACATTATACCCCCACTGAAAAAGCGTCACGTTCTAAGTGAAACAGGTGATTAGGCTGATCGGTCAACAATGTGTGAAGAGTTTCCAGAATTACAATATAAACAAGATTGTTTATGCAGGCAGAATAAGAAACGACGTTACGTGCTGGCTGACCTGGCACAATTTTCCTGCATAACACGAAATTCTACGCGTAAAATGTAAAGTAGAAAAAGCATGCATTCGTAATACATATATCCCGTTCGCGTCCAAAACGGACAGCGTCCCTTCCTTTTTTCTCGAGCACGATCGAGGCGGTCGCATCGCGCCGTTTCAGTTACCGCGGCCCCTAAGTGGAACGACATTATCAGGGGTCACGATCGGCACGAATTAAATTTGCAGAGCACCACTGACAGCCCTGTTAGGAAGGACAGGAGTTCGTCGGCTACACCGGAAGTTGCCAAGTAGGGAAAACTCGGTGCACCGGCCGAATATAATGCGACGAGTCGGTGACAAGTATGGTAATGCGACGCGGGTATAATACGTGCCTGGATTTCAATGCTGCGGACGTGCAAGCTGCACCGGCATTCTTCTACCGTTTGAATTTCCAAAAAACTTAATTGGATGATTACTTACTTCGGACTCGAGCCGCGTTACGTACCGTACACCCGTGTTTATCAGCCGTTGCATAATTGCATGACCCGTGTAAACGACCGCGAGAATGTGCCCGACGTTTTTCAATAATCGAAGATCGTTCATGATAGACACGTTGCACCGGTCGTGAAAGAAATATCCTTTCAACGCTTGTAATTAGCCGTTTATGAAATGAACGACTATGATGAAGGTGGAGGCTTTCTTGCTGAATGCCGGTTGTCAGAATAGCAATTAACAATTTTTCGAGAACTCGAAAAAGTATAACCGGTCAGAGTGTTCGATTGCTAACCTTCGGCATACTAACCGAAGACTGAATTGATCCGAATCAACTTATTTGGGAAACTCAGTTTATGTACAAAGTTTGAGGCGGATGTTTCATGAACATTTATTGCGAAACTAAAAATTATTTAATGCAGGTAATGTAAAAAAATAATATTAGAATATAAAGAAAAATATCAATAACAATATCTATATACTGGCGAAGTTCTAAATAGGTTAACCTTCTAACAGGATGAAAATGGTTTCATTTAAAATTCTACTTTAAATTCACTTTGAACTAATAATGATAAAGATATGTCTAATAACTAGCTATAGTCGATGACAAAAATTGTTCATTTATTACGTATAATATTCTTATTGTGAACTTAGTGAATTAGCGCGTCAGAATTTTGCACGAGATCGCGTCAGACAAAATGGCCGTCGAGGCGTAGAAGTCACTAATGTCTGCGAACTAATTCAATTTCTTCAGTAGAATAAAATAGTATATGGAGTAAAATATAGAAGAAAAGCATTATGCTTCACATTTCCGTACTCTACCATGTCTGAAACGGCAACGGATTCTGCAATGAGTAATATGCATTTAATACATGGGCTTGCTTAATGCAATGCAGTTACTCAGCTCATTCCTCAAATTTAAATTCATAGAAGTTTTACTTATACGGGCATTTGAAGTCCATTGTATACGGCTGTTGAAAACGTAGAGATACTTTATTATAAAATTGTACAAGGTTTTTAACGAGTAATATTGAAAATTGAGAGAGTAACAAGATTTTTTTATCTAGTTTGTATAACTCAAGTGTGGGCTTTGATTATTATTAATACACTATTTATTGTGGTAATCGACCAAATAACTAGAGAGTAATATATTTAAAAAATGATCAAGACTATGTTATTTCGCTATAACTTTAAATATTAGACTAAAAATTTATTTTGAATGATTCACGTATTACTCGCGATATTAAACATGTAATTTCTACTGCAGCATGCAATTAATCATCCCTCTGTCAACACTGAACAAAATCTAACCTCACATTTCAAACTACATCTCCAAAATATTAATTGTATTCAATGCACAGAGTAACTGAATAAGTCGGTATCGCATTTTTGAACGTAAAGCTGAAGTTAATAAGTATCCCATGACTTACGAAGAAAAGTGTACACGGAAAACTACAAGCATCAAACATCGTTCAGCATATTCAGCGCTACAAGACGTAATTTACGATCAGACCTATCAGTCTTTGAACAAAGAACAAAAAATGGAGAACCAACTGCAAGCAACACCTCACTGTACACGTTTCTCGTTTACACGTCGATTTTTCTAGCGACTTATTACGCCTGAAAGTGTGCATTACCAGTTCAATGCAAACGATAATTAGCATGACAATGGCGGACGCAAAGAAACCGTGTTTCACACCCACCGATAAAAGAAGCCGGAACGTTTGACACCAGAAGATAGATCTCCCGGTGCCGGTAGGTTGCTTATCGCCAGATCCGTGTTGCAAGAATTCAAATAAATCTTTTTCTTTTCGCGATAAAACGCGACTGGCCCCCGTCCACCCGACACGGATTTATTCGAATTCATAGAGACCCGTTTGCCGCTAATGATATTCAAACCCACGCCCCGACACACGTTAATTACACGCTCGTGACGCTCGTGAACAATGTAAAGCACAAATTGGCCGGCTAATACTGCCCGCTGCGTATAGCACGTGTAAAGCACCACGAAAAATCGAACCGCTAACATTGCATATTAGTCAATTTTTGTCGTGATATTACGAACTTCTCGGATGTGTACGCAAGTCTCGAAATTGCATATGCTACATAATTTATAGAATTATCTCTATTCACATATTGTCTGGCCATGTGTCAAAGAGTGTAAGCATAAATAGAATTTGCTAGAAATCCATTTCTAAATGAAATGGTATCTTGAGGTCAGAAATGGTATCTGGAGATACACTTTTACCTTATACTTCTTCAAAATTAATTTAATTAATTTAATTCAGTATATGTCAAATATTCCTGTCGACCTTTATATCTTCTTGTATAACTCTTTTTTACTATTCAACAGATTTCCCAGAATGCACTCATTGTTTGAATTTTAGAAAGTGTACTGATCTGTGTACGAGTTGAGTACGAAAAAGACCGTGGAGCAAATTTGAGTTTAGGTGGTCGCAATGGCGAGTTTGTGAGAGGAAACAGATCGAAGGGCCGGCGAAGTAAGTCGTCGAAATTCGCGGCACGAGATTTATGAGGCTGCATCCCGAGTCAGGGCATAATATGCACGCGTTCTCCGTAGATGACGCGCGTCTCCCTTCGTTATTATCTCTCGTGCACCTCGTTTTTCTCCTCCTGCTGTCCATTCATCCCTCCCGGGGGCTGGCTACCTCTTTTTGTCCCGTTCTCACGTCACCGTTCGCGATAATTCGCATCAGCAAGCCCAGATGCGGTTTGTGTCGGGCGTAATACGTGTGCCCCGGTGCATACGCGGGCATTAGTCGATCGTGGATTATTGATGGCTTCATCCAGTGCCTCTTGGTGCCACCAGGTGGTCAGATTCCGGTCTGTTTCTAACGGACGAAGGAGTATCGGCAATCGAATTCGAGATAGGGTGAACGATCTCTAACGCTGCGAGAGAGAAACCGGTCGAATACGCGGAAACAGAGGGAGAAAGATGCGTTTGCTTTACGGCGTGGCGATGTTTGACTAATGCCACGCAATTTTGCCTTTTGTTGCTCGACGTTGATCGCCTGCTGAGATCGACCAAATAGGGAAGAGGATGGTTAACCAACCCTCCAGCTTCGAGGCCTCATACGTAACCACCCTTATCGACGACCCGCTGAGAGACGAGTTTAGAACGTTAAAGGGTTCGATGTATTTTTGTGGATGTCAGTTGATTTTTGTCGTGTAATATCCGCCGCTTTTTAATCGATTTAGCAGGTAAATATGTACCTTTGGACATAATCGCTTTTGAAAATTCGTATTTTAATTTATATTTCGTTGATAAACATAGAGATATGTTAGTACTGAGTTAGATTGACATAGAGATGTGTTAGTAGGTAGCAATTTTTAATATTAACAACATAACACATTTACACATGTGCGATGTAGAAATTTATTTGTTAGAATTTTTAATAAAATCCATTGATGCAGATGTGCATCACATTAAATATTAATTATAAAACGTTTATTTTAGCAGAAACTACTAGTAGTAGTGTAAACTGTAATCTATTATCTATTAATAGAATTTAAATTCACAGTTAGTTAATTAACCATTATGAATATATGTATATTGACTGTTTTAGATTTTCCACAGAATTTAGTAGTTATAATAATTATTTTTTAATATATAAACCAATTTCAAGGTTCGGCAGTTTTGAAATATTATTATTTCAAAGTTCACAAATTCAGAAGTCTCAAAGTACAAAAATTTCAGTCTTAACCCCTTGGCTTATGATTAATTTGTCAGGTGCGTCAGTCAGAACTAATTAATACAGCCATAATATAAAAACAGATTAAGAAAGTTGAAATGTTATGTTAATTTGGTATTATGCAATCGTTGACTATGCAAATTATAATTGGACTTGAATTCCAAACTGCAGGGTATTGAAAATTCGAGTAAAATTGTTCACGACTGAAGTTCGAGTGCGTCACGAGCCAGACTCGTGGAAATAGTGCAAGGGGTTAAAGACCAACAGTTTCAAATTTTCTAAATTCTAATATACTTTTTAGAGATATACTTTTAGATGTACTTTTAGATATACTTTTTAGAGAATCTTAAAGGTCAAAAATTAAAAAATTGTTAAGTATCGAAGTTCCAAAGGCTCGAAGCTCGAGAATTCTAAAACTCTGAAATTTCAAAGTTCGAAAGTGTTGAAGCTTCAATATTCCAAAGTCTCCAAATTCCAAAGTCCCAGTTGTAAAGTCCCAAAATTAAAAAGTTCCAAAATATCACCAAACTTCCAAAATCCTAAAATTCAAAACTTTTAAAGTCCCAAAATCCCAAACATCCAAAACTCGAACACTCGAAAGTTCCGAAGTCAAGACCACAAAGTTCCAAAACTAAAGAGCCAAACATACAAGATCCAAAAACTCTAAAACCTTGATCCCAAAAACGTGAAGCTGCCAAACCACATCTCCACAATTCCGAAGCCAAAACGCAAGATCTGTAGAAGAATAGGATACATTCAAACATCTAAATATGCAACACGGTGCATCTGAAATCGTGAGGCAGTAGCAAGACGGACTTTGGCAATCTCGGAGCATTGTTTGTACCCAGTTTCTGCGAAACGTTACCGATAAAGCGTTCAAACGAAGTGTCGGTCGAAGCTTATGCAACGATCCAATACGATATTGCCCTAACAGGTTGGCCCGGTGCTGATTGCTGGTCCACGGGATCATCACGAGCGGAGGCATAGAAGCGTGACGATCGGCAGTATCCCTCGCGGAGCGAAGAGGAAACGGCAAGATCGCGAAATAAAGCAAGCGTACGAGGAGAGAAGGAAGAAAGACGGGGAGCGGACAATCACCGGATGCCGGAGGGCCGCGCGAACGCGAGTGCGAGCGCAGGTGTGCCCTCGCTTATACGGCGAGCGCCACGACAACGGTATTAACGTGCCACTATATCGATATCGTTATAATATGCAAATGCACACGGGCCTCGCCGCAGAAGTTAAGAGCAACACGTGTTGCTCTTGCCTGAGGAGGTACCCGGAAAGGAGATCATCGATCGCGGTCCGTCCCAACACCACCGACTTCTGTTTCCAATCGAAGATCTCTATTCAACGGGAGATCGCGTTATTTTCCTCGCGTGCCGCGGTGTGTCTTCATTTCCGGCGGCACGCGTCCTCCCTTCGCAGTGCTGTACGACCACGTCGACAAAATAGATATCGCTTCAGAAACTCGTTCACACTTCTCAAACTTGGCGATCAATCAACCATCTTATAAACCAAATGCGAATTCCTGAACACAGATATTTCCATATTTATCCCGACCCTGTTTTTAGGCAATTTAGGCAGCGCCTCTGATTCTATTTCAGATGCTTATCTGGTGCATTTCCCTAATCACCTCCCTTCTAAAAATGTCACTTGGTGAGGCGTTTCTTTTATATCACTACACACTGCATAACTTTCGACAACTCTGTCAGAGTTCGGGGTCTTACAGTCTGTTCCACAAGAGTGTGGACGCGATATGTGAGTGCAAGTAAATCTTTTCTGTAAAAAGGTATAGGTCGAAAGTACATTTCACTAATACGCATTTTATGGTCATTTATATTTGAATTTGAATTGAAAGTAGAAGTTGGGGATGATATGTGAACTGCCTAAGACATTCTTTAGCTTGACGAAAGTTGACATACATTTTTACAAAAATTTCTTAATAAGTTTTGTCAATTGAATTAAAAGACGTATGACCCGTCAAAATGACGGGTTCCGTAAATCTAGTGTTAATAACGTGTCCAATCACCACCATTAGCGATTATTCCTGGGCTGTATATCAGAGATCTTCATTGGAGGAGGTTCGCATCATTAGGAGAATCTTTATATCATTAAGCCTTCATGTCATACTTTATCGTATTATTTGTGATTTAGCACTTTTAACCCCTTGGATAATGACGTCAATTCAGACTCGTGGCGATACAGTTCAAATGTGACAAATGGTATTTGCATGAAGATCGAGTTCGATACCAATTGTAGATTGCTAAATGCAAAATATACCTAACACTTCAACATTATCTTAACACCGCAGTAATAATTAGGTAGCTCTAAACTTGTACGTTAAGCTGTCTCTTATTGATTAAGGAACAATACAGCAGAATCATCGATAAGTTGTAACTTTATATACTTTATGGAACTGTAAATTATGCATACAGAATATGATCAGAAAATTACAAAAGTCTTGAGTATTATTTTTTCTGAAAATTTATCGAACAGAGTGATTAAATCGCGTTGATTGGTCGTGGACGTGTCCAGGTGACAAGATTCTCAGAACGCACGTGGCTGCGAGCCGCTGGCAGCAAGTCAGCGTGGAATTCTCTTTTTCTTTTCTCAGGCAACAGGACGCGAGTATTATTAAATATGCTGTAACGACTCGGTTGAATTATGAGATACAAGCCGCGAATTGGAAGCGTGTGATCTATCGACGGTAAATAAAGAGGTATTCGATTCGAAGGAGGCTGAACAACGGCTGATATCGCGATCGATGATCTGCTATCCAGGTGCCTCGGCTAACCAGAACGGCCTGCGTTTCTTTTAAATATCAGCCGCTGTTCACAACGCTGGTGTAAGCGCGTTTGCGCATTGTTACCTGCCTTCTGGGCCTGTGTTTACCACCGGTAACTGGACGTTTAATGAACACTTAAGATAACGATTGAAATAAAGATACCGTGGGAGCGGGACCACGTTACCACGTACAACGATCCCGGTTTGTGTTCGTGTGGACGTTTGCCGATATCACTTCTTTGCTCGGTTACGGGGCTGTTCGCCGAAGATACGACTCTAGATTTTCAGCAGAGAATAGTACGAGTAATGATGTTAACGAGTCACGGTTGCGGAGATACTTTTCCGAGCTGTTCGAGATGCTGCGCTTTGAGGATTCGTGCAGATCTCTATGGTAATTCGGATCTGATATTTTACGAAACAAGGTAACTGTTACTCTACATTTTACGGAACTCGAGCTTTTCAATTCGATCGACATCTTCCAAGATTTCAAGGTTTATTAACCCTTAACGGTCACATTTCATCAGAATAACCTGGGACGTTATTCACCTTAAAATCTTTCTTACAAGCAAACTGCGCATTAACCTGAAAAAAATGATTAATGTTTAAAAATTCTTTTAATATTATTCATATTCCACAGCTGACTTCAGTAAATATAGTACGCTTTTGCGCCATACTAAGTTTTCGGTATACCTAATACGTAACTATCAAAGAGTATAAAATATCACTTACAGAAAGTGTGTAAATGCAAACTCCCTTGTATTAGGTATACAAGGCACATAAAGAACGTTATTAAAAAAAACAGTGCGATGCGATTTCTAAATTAAATTTACTATTACCTTGTTACAGAAAAGTCATAAATTTCAGAAGCTAATTTCAAGAGTAACTTCAAGAATAATTTCAAAATCTATTCAACCAACTATTCGCTTAAAGCGTCAATTGTGTAATAAGACAAATTTCGTATAAAAATTGATTTAAAATTTAAAAATTTAAACGTAAATAGCGTTTCGAAATGAAATGCAAGCCAGAGTTGCATATAGTTCCAAACCTAATCTAGATATATGGATTCTTGAATTAGGATTTGAATCCGAAACCTTCCATTTGGTATACCACTGTTCTAATCCAGCTACTCAAGCGTCTGTGTACTAACGCTAATTCTGTGGCTGCTCTTGCCATTACAGGGTTTCCATCGTTATTACGAAACCACTGTTCCCGCAAATTCTATAGCTAACCGTCGATCCATTCAAACAGATCTATTCAAATTCCCTGAAACATTTGAAACTGACACCTGCTACATACAGTCTTTACAAACGAGATTACAGGTAAACATTCGGTACAACAGACGTTTTGGTTTTTGTTTCAATTCATCTATTATTTTGATTGTAATCTTTTGTGGTCACTTTGAATGATTGTCAAAGTGAAATTTGTAGCTACCCTACTTTGAAGCACTCAAAGGTATACGCTATTCTGTGCAACACACAGTTTCTTCTTATGTAGAAGATAGTTGACGCAAGATTAACAAGTATGGAAAAATAAACAAGGTAGCAATTGTAAAATGGGACTTGTTAAACATTTTATTTGTTAAAATTGAATAATAAAATTAATATGGAATACATGAATTAAATAATATTGTAGTTATACTTTAGCTCTGGTAAATATTTTATGTCATATGAATAAAGGAGATCATATTAATATGTTAATCATATAAGAAGGGTCCTCAGTTATTGGACAATGGACATGTTCCAATTTATATTATAATCAAAATACACTACTCTGCCATTATCCTTTGCAGAAAAAAATGTTATTAGCACTGTAACACAAATATAATCTAAATTTTATAATACTGTAACCTACTCTCCTAAAATTTATTCCTTATCCTCAAAATACGAATATAACGTTAATTTTATTATAGCAATAAATTTTACAAAATCAAATACTCCAAATCAATCCCATTTTATGTTAACCACATACACTACCGCTCAAAAGTATCCGGACACTTGCTTTTGTTCTATAAAACATAGTTTAACTTTGTACGAAAGCTATTTAGGGCTATTATATCAATTGTAATTATTATTATTATCTTTCTTGAGGTAGCATAACATAATAGAATTAATTTTTAAGTACAAATTATACAATGAATGTGCGTAAGTAAAATTCCTGCCCAAAAATACGGAATCTAATGGAACAGTTTCGATGCTTAAAAGAGTCTTAATTTCTTTTTGTTTCATTTCTATGATACAGAACGAATTCAGAGAGTTCTTCGATATGTATCAAGTGTCTGTAAACTGTTGATGAGATGTTTATGTTCTCTCAATGGAGATACGAATAGAGGTAACGCTATGCACTCGACAGCTTCGGTTTAGTTTGTCTGTAGCTTCTTTTCCATCGAGACATGAGTTCCAAACGAGAATTATCAATAGAAAAACGTTCCAGTAATCTGATTCTTGCAGAAGAAGGATATGCAGTTAGGGAAATTGAAAAAATTCCGAAATCAACAGTGCATGACACTATTAAAAAGTATGCAACTAGCAGTGGTTGCTTATAAAAAAAGGACAGGATAACCAGTGAAGACAACTAAATCCGAAGACCGATGTATTGAAACACTAAGCAAACGTAAAAAACATCTTAGAGCACCACACAGAAACAATCAGAAAATTTGTAGAAAGATTGCTGAGATTAGTGCAAGCGGTAATATCTAACCGCGGTGGATACATTGATGAATCTTGTATTTAATTATAGTGTAATGTTGGTAAGTTCCACATACATAATTTCTAATTTCAAACGTTAAATATTTCATAAGCAACAAATAACAATCGATTGTAGTCACTGTTGTAGATACTTAAATAACTTTTATGCAGCGCGAATACATATTTCGCAGGTGTCCGGATACTTTTGAGCGGTAGTGTATGTAATAACAATACATAATAGTTACACTTATAGCTAAACACAAATAACTAAAAGTACACATGTTATGCTGCGAACAAATATTACCGAAGGTGGTTATTCAAATGAATGCGTTTCATTTGTGCATGCTTTTACCAAATCAGAAACGTATTATTAAAATTAACGCTTGAAATTAGTAGGAAACACGCAACATATTTCATATACTTGGAACGTATAATCGAAATTAGTGAGGTGCGTACCGCGCACAATTGCCGAAAGTGCAATTTGGATTCAGAGCGTGCATCATCGATCAAGCAATCGAAATGCATTGAGAAAATGAAAAACGTTTCTCGTTTTGTCGCCACACTTTGTCGGCGGCTCGACCTTTGCTCAACATCGTGATAAATATATTAAACCGAGTTCGTGAGCGACGATGACTCAGTTGGAGCGCAGCATTGTCGAGCTCGAGGAATTTTTCCTTCGCGAAGAAAACGGGCTGCCTACCACCGGACTTACATACATTCGCTTTCAAGCAACACGTGTTGTTTCTGGCCGAGAACCCAGGTCGATCGTGATTCATCTTGTCGGTACTAATCGACTTCCGTTAAATCAAACGTCCCTATGTTCGCGATTTAGCCGCGGTATTGGCTAATACCTCGTTGTCCCCTTCGTATCTCGCGCCCTTTCCAACGAACGTGTTCTAACCTCGAGTTCCGTGTCCCGTGAAATTTCACTTCGAAATTTCATTTCATGGGAAATACTTTTAAATTTAATTTAAAGCGAAAACCATTTATTTCAAATTTATTCAAGTTATTTAACTTCTTTAAATAAGTTATTCTTTCAGATTCAATTTATTTAACTTGTTTAAATAAGTAATTCTTTAAGATTAAGTATTCAACTTAACTTATTTAACTTCTGAATTTATTCAAGTGAAATTAAGCTTTTTGTGCAAAATGTTTTGAAATCGAAATCCGAAAATATTAGTGTTTAGATTTACAGATGTTTAATGATATTTGATAAACATAAATAAATAATGGATAATACGTAAATTAGCTTGTACAACGATTCTCTCGATGGAGGTTAATATATGTTCTGGCGAAAGCTTCTTAATTTTTGTAATTGAAAATAAAGGATCTAAGACAAATTGGTGTCATTGAGATATGTTGTCTAGGACGTCATTTTAAACAATTTTTTTAGATATTCGCATATTTCTGTTTATAAAAGATCGTAGCACCGATGACCTTGAAATAAATCATCAAGGACATTAATCTGAATAAATTTTGTTTTTATACCCATCACTGGACCTCAATTTTCAAGATATTTACAAAAATATATTCCGTAATATAGATATTAAGCATGAAATATTCAACCTCCATGGAGAAACAAAATAAAAATTTATTAAATATTAAAAGATTTTTCAGTAGAAAAAATATTGCGATAATTTAAGCATTTTTTATACCCATTACTCGACCTCAATTTTCAAGATATTTACAAAAATATATTCCATAACATAGACATTCAGCATGAAATATTCAACCTCCATGGAGAAACAAAATAAAAATTTATTAAATATTAAAAGATTTTTCAGTAGAAAAAATATTGCGATAATTTAAGCATTTTTTATACCCATCACTCGACCTCAATTTTCAAGATATTTACAAAAATATATTCTGTAATATACATATCAACCTCCATGAAGAGACAAAATAAAAATTTATTAAATATTAAGATCTCTTTTAGCAAAAGAAAACATTACGATAATTTGAGCATTTTTTATACCCATCACTCGACCTCAATTTTCAAGATATTTACAAAAATATATTCTGTAATATACATATCAACCTCCATGAAGAGACAAAATAAAAATTTATTAAATATTAAGATCTCTTTTAGCAAAAGAAAACATTACGATAATTTGAGCATTTTTTATACCCATCACTCGACCTCAATTTTCAAGATATTTACAAAAATATATTCTGTTAGTACAGAATATACACATTAAGCATGAAATATTCAACCTTCATAGAGACAAAATAAAAATTTATTAAATATTAAAAGATTTTTCAGTAAAAAAAATATTACGATAATTTAAGCATTCCAGATTAAAACAAAAGAAAAGAGAACTTAATCCCTTGGTCTACAACATCGAGTCAGACTCGTGACGCACGCTACAGTTCAAATTCGACAAAACTAAATCGTATTTGCATAAAAATCGAGATTTGAGTATGAAACCAATTGCAGTTTGTATAATTAAAGATGGCTAAATCCAAAATATACCTAACATTTCAATATTCTTTATTTACTTTAACACTGCAGTAATAATTAGGCAGTTCTGACCGACGCACCTGACGAAAACCTTGTAGGCCAAGAGGTTAATTTACGGAACAATTTCTGGGATGCGTACATTAATTAATATTAAATAAACAGGAAAAAATTCGAGTGTCCAATGTATTCTATTACCTGCACGAACGAAGCTTTAAATTTATCGCAGAGCTACTAGTTTCGTCCACGTTGACCCGTGTACATCGGAAAAATCACATCACCGTTGAAAAAAGCTGAATTCACTTAATTCCCTCTATCTTCGTTAGCTAATCACCAATTTCCGGGCGGGAACGAATTTGCCAGGGGGATCAAGGGGGGATGTGTTTTCCCAACGTTCTGTTCCATTAGCGTTTTTAAATAATTGAACCAGCTCGAAAGATCGCAGAAGCGGCGGCGTGGACATTTGCATACTTCGAGGCCGTCGCGTGTACCCTCCGTTAATTAATTAATACTAATTAATCATGGATGACGATGGGTCGACGATAAAGCGGACGTCACGGAACATTCGCGAGCGGCGGCGTGTCGCGAGGCCAGATCCTCGTCCCGTTTCCTCCTTCTGCCCCCCATTTTGCCCTCCTTTATTCCCCCCTTTCTTTCTCCGTGGGCTGTGCAAAGCTAATTACCCGGTCGTCTCATCGGCATAGCGTGGCGAGCGGTGAAAGACGACCAACGAGGAACGGACGAATGACTAATTACCCGCGGATCCATACACCGACGGGATTACGTTACCGAACGCGCGTTTACGCGGATTATTAACGCGGAAATTTCGTTTCCGCTGGCGTTTTGTTGGGGCACACGTACAGGTGTACGGAAACCCGCTTCCGAGACGACGCGACGCCTCGTGCGCTAATTAGCGCCACCAATTAACGAACAGATCTCTCTCCGACCGTTGTCTTTCTCGCTCGTTCGCTTTTGTCTCCTTGTTTTTCGGCTCGTTTCCTCGTCGGTTTACCTTTTTTTCTCTCTCTCCCGTGACCACCACCTATTTTTCCGTTCGTCCACTTTCATTTCCCGGATTTTAATTTCCACCTTTTTCCATTCGAATGAAATGAAAGGGATCGCGTTTTCCTTCGCTTCTTTGTTCCCTCACTTCGACGGATCGCTATCGATATCTGGTAATCTGCTTCGTGTATCCTGTGTACAAGTTTTACTCGTTTTCTCTTCGCTGTCTTCTCGTTTTTCGATTTTGAGTGGACCAAAGACGAGAACATATATCAATTTAATTGAAATGGAAAACAGCGTAACGCGGTAGAGAGGAAGATTAATTTTTTAATTTATTCTGCTGAGTGATGAAATTGCTTGTCAGGAAATTGTGAACGAGCTGGTTTAGGATGAAAGGGCATACAGTGGGTGGCCGAATTATTGTACTCGAACAGAAAATTACATGTTAAAATATCAAAAAATACGTAAGGTATTTTTAATTGTATTAAATAGTAGAACTAGTATATTGTATAGTACTATTAGTCAATTATTTATTAAGTAATAGCGAATATTATTAAACAACAGTAAATGTTACTAACAAATAATAATGGTAAATATTTGATTTTTATAATATATGTGTATTATTTTCAAAACATGATATATTGTATATCTTGTTGCAATGCATTGCTTTTTAACAGTAATACATGCAATTAAAAGTAAAAATCAAACATAAACATTTTTTTACATTTTGGGCCATTTTTAAATATTTCTTAACATTTTTGACTATTTTTAAATATTTGTTAACATTTCTGACCATTTTCAAATGTTTTTTAACATTTTTTATTATTTTTAAATGTTTTTTAACATTTTTGACCGTTTCTAAATATTTTTTAACATTTCTGACCGTTTTTAAATATTTTTTAACATTTTTGACCATTTTTATATATTGTTTAACATTTTTGACAATTTTAAAATGTTTTTTAACATTTTTTATCATTTTTAAATATTTTTTAACATTTTTGACCATTAGAAAATTTGTGAATTTTGGTTATTTAGAAATATAGAAAATTGAAAAAATGGAACTAATTCTTTCAAAAATTTGGAATTTGAGAAATTTGAGTATTTAAAATTTATTTAAAATTTGAGAACTTAAATAAATTGAGTATTTTTAAATTTGATGATATGGAAATTTTGTAACTAGAAATTGGAGAAATATAGTAAGAGGTTAATAACAAAGGAATTTCGGAATTTGAAGAATTAGAAATTTGAAAATTTGTAAATTTAAAATGTGGAAAATATAGAAATTGGATAAGTTGAAACCTGGAAAATGTAGAAATAGGATAATTTTAAAATTGAAGAATGTAGAAGTTCGAAAGCTAGCAAATTCGAAAATTTGAAAATTTCTTGAACGTATGATAATTGGAGATTTATTTCTATCATGTATATCAATTATATACAATCAAATTAACTCATAATAAAGAATTATACAAAATTCAAGTAGTCAGACAAACACAGAAGAGAAATACACTTTTGATCAGAAATAATCAAACAAGGGTCATAAATATCGAAGAAAAATGTTACGAATAAAATTGATTATTTATTGAAAACACTACCATAAAATCATTTCTCTCATAATCCTACCTCTTTTAAGAGCTATTGATTTACAACATCGTTCTGTCACTTCAAAAGGTTTAAAATAATTGTCTGTCACTTTAAACGCCATTCTAATAAATCAACCCTTTGAAAACAGATTTTACATTACATACCCCAAACCTTCAGAGCCCTTTTTCTAAATATTTCTCATGAAACACTTTATCTTGCAACCCTCATCAATTCATAGTTCCACTATTCCACCATCAGACATTCAAAGACACATGTGACAATGTGACATGTAAGCACATACAAACATCGCACTAAAAAATGACGAGAGAATAGTTAAATTCCTTCATTAATATTATCAGTGGATAAAAATAAGGAAGCAAACACGGAGGCAAGATAAAATAAAGAGAGCAGCTGGGAGAAGAGTGAAAACGTCGTGAAAACCAGAAGGCGTTCCACGGCCGCATTTAAACGTAATTTCCATTAAGCTTGCTCCGTATAATTACGCCATTAGGACCTCTTTAGAGTCCATTTAAAGTCATAATCACTCAACAAGTCGGCCCCGTAGCGGCGTGCTTTCTCGCGGCGATTTCACCACGGGCCCCCTAGTCGTCCTCTTCGTCTTCCTCTTCTTCGTCCTCTTCCTGCTTCGTTCCTCCTCCTGGTTCCACGACGGAGCCGCGAGGACAACGTTGCCAGAAATCTTCGCACGATAATAGGACGGGCGTAAATCATCGGACAATGGCGGAGTAGGCAGCAGGTCTCCCTTTTCCTCGTCCCTTTATCCTGTCGTTCGAGCCGCGCGAACGCTCGCATAAACACGTGGCATAAATCAAACGCTGGGGTATCATGGGACACCGCTGAGAGAGGATTCAAGGCTCTTCCGTTTCCTTCTCAGCTGCTAAGATCGAGAACAGAAATTGTCCTTTCCGCTGGCTAATTAGTTCAAATCTTCACTTGTCTACTTTACAACACTGTACAACTGTGATCAAAATATGGTAACTCTGGCTTAGAGCCACTTAACACTTAGGCTTTATTCAAGTTTGTAACAATTCATATCGGTTTGTGTCACAATTTATATCAGCTTACATCACAATTTACGTCATTTGCATCTAATCCCATGTTGGATTGTTTCAAAATAATTTTGTATGCTTTATGTGCGAAGGTGTTGAGAAACACTGAATATTCATTGTGAAGTAATTAATAAAATAAGAGATACATTGTAACTTTGAATACAGCACCTTTCATTTTTTAAGAGCAATCAAATACGCTGAATTTATGTGTTCATTGGTGTCATTCATTTATGTTGTTACAGTTCTTCCATGTCTAAAACGATTTTAGCTTGAACAAATTTTCATTTAATTTTCAACCATATACAATATCCTACTTTATTTCACCAATACCCTCCTATAGCAATAGACTTATGTCGACGGTTCTAGTTCTCAAAACATTTCTTGTAGTCAATCATTAAAATGGCATTCAGAAACGAGAAAATGGCGTTTACAACGAGATGAAATTTTTGTGATGGAAATTAGAAAAAGTCATGCATATGGTACTCTGAATACCATATTCATATTCCACATTGGTGAATATTGTTGGTGAATATGGTACTTCAGTGAATATTGTTGGTGGATATGGTACTTCAGTGAATATTGTTAGTGGATATGGTACTTCAGTGAATATTGCTGGTGATTATGGTACTTGTTGAAGGCTTAGCTGAAGGGATATAGGAATTCGGGGATGTAGCGATTTGAGGATGTAAGAATTTGGGGACGTAGGGATTTGGGGATATAGCTATTTGGGGACGTAGCGATTTCGGGATGTACCGATTTGGGGATACAGGTATTTGGGATACAGCGATTTGAGGACGTACTAATTTGGGGACGTAGGAATTTAGGGATATAGCAATTTGGGGACGTACCGATTTGGGGTTGTAGCGATTTCGGGATGTACCGATTTGGAGATGTAGGAATTTGGGGACGTACCGATTTGGGGATGTAGGAATTTGGGGACGTACCGATTTGGGGATGTAGGAATTTGGGGATATAGCGATTTGGGGACGTATCGATTTGGGGTTGTAGCGATTTCGGGATGTACCGATTTTGGGGATGTAGGAATTTGGGGATATAGCGATTTGGGGACGTACCGATTTGGGGTCGTAACGATTTCGGGATGTACCGATTTGGGGATGTAGGAATTTGAGGACGTACCGATTTGGAGATGTAGGAATTTGGGGATGTAGGAATTTGGGGATATAGCGATTTGGGGACGTACCGATTTGGGGTCGTAGCGATTTCGGGATGTACCGATTTGGGGATGTAGGAATTTGGGGACGTACCGATTTGGGGATGTAGGAATTTGGGGACGTACCGATGTGGGGATGTAGGAATTTGGGGATATAGCGATTTGGGGACGTATCGATTTGGGGTTGTAGCGATTTCGGGATGTACCGATTTTGGGGATGTAGGAATTTGGGGATATAGCGATTTGGGGACGTACCGATTTGGGGTCGTAGCGATTTCGGGATGTACCGATTTGGGGATGTAGGAATTTGGGGATATAGCGATTTGGGGACGTACCGATTTGGGGTCGTAACGATTTCGGGATGTACCGATTTGGGGATGTAGGAATTTGAGGACGTACCGATTTGGAGATGTAGGAATTTGGGGATGTAGGAATTTGGGGATATAGCGATTTGGGGACGTACCGATTTGGGGTCGTAGCGATTTCGGGATGTACCGATTTGGGGATGTAGGAATTTGGGGACGTACCGATTTGGGGATGTAGGAATTTGGGGACGTACCGATGTGGGGATGTAGGAATTTGGGGATATAGCGATTTGGGGACGTATCGATTTGGGGTTGTAGCGATTTCGGGATGTACCGATTTTGGGGATGTAGGAATTTGGGGATATAGCGATTTGGGGACGTACCGATTTGGGGTCGTAGCGATTTCGGGATGTACCGATTTGGGGATGTAGGAATTTGGGGACGTACCGATTTGGAGATGTAGGAATTTGGGGATATAGCGATTTGGGGACGTACCGATTTGGGGTCGTAGCGATTTCGGGATGTACCGATTTGGGGATGTAGGAATTTGGGGACGTACCGATTTGGAGATGTAGGAATTTGGGGATATAGCGATTTGGGGACGTACCGATTTGGGGTCGTAGCGATTTCGGGATGTACCGATTTGGGGATGTAGGAATTTGGGGACGTACCGATTTGGAGATGTAGGAATTTGGGGATATAGCGATTTGGGAATGTAGGAATTTGGGGACGTAACGATTTGAGAATGTAGGAATTTGGGGACGTAGTAATTTGGGGACTTAACGATTTGGGACTATAGCAATTTGAGTATGCCAGAATTTGGGAATATAGGAATTTAGGAATGTAGGGATTCGGCAATGTAGAGATTTGGAAATGTAGGTATTCGAAAATGTAAGGATTCGGAAATATGACTCGGGAATATAGGTATTCAAGGATATAAAAATTTGGAGATAGGAACTCAAGAATCTATAAACTCGGCGATATAGGAATTCGGAAATATAGTGATTTAGGAATAGTTTACATTTCCATATGTGCTCTCCTAAACACCTGGGTCACTCTTCACTCGCCAACTCGTGGGTTGACATCAGTAGGTAAATTACAGCTATTGTATATCTTTAAATAAGGGTGGAATTAAATATCACGAGTACTATAGCCACTATAATTCATATTTCTAGATCAGTGAAGATTTGTCAAATAAAAATGTTCCAAAATTGACTTTTACTTTCACCATGAAGTTCAAGGTAAACATAAACTGTCTCAAAGGGGTCATCGGTTGACGCTGTTTCATTGAAAAGTGATTGAAGTTTTATTACTGATAACTAGTGAATGTTTTTAATATACATCTATCACAAAATCTATAGATTATGAATCTCATAGATTACGTGATTTATTCATTTGCAAACTTCGATGTGCCATAAATGCATAAACACAGTTTTCCAGTAACTCCATAGTAAAAATCATAATTCAACGCATTCAAAAGAACGATGATTCTATGTGAAAAAAGGATGCCAAAAATTTCGTGTGAAGTTTTAGAAAATTTGTTTTTTGAAAAAATTCGTCAAATACAATATCATTTTCAAATGCATTTTACAATATGTTTCCACAAAATCAATAACTCAATTTTAAAATACAAGTCTCAGTTTGATCAGTGCGTGTTGCACCGTATTTGACGATACAGTTCGTTCGAAAAGTATGAAAATTATGGAAGAGTGGACAATTCACCACATCCTCCATATCGAAACGTCTACAACCCAAATTTTAACCTGGATAGTTTATCGTTACTGGTCTCATCTTGCAGCTCATTCTTCCTGCGCAGAGCAAGAAACAAGGTACGAAACGTGCATCGCGTATAACGTTTCGCGTTAACCTTTTGGTGTATCGTTCTTGCCCGAGGGACCCTTTGTTTCTTGCTGTTGTTCGTTCAAGCAATTTTTAGCAAGCAGAGAACCAGGGTAAGAGGAGAAGAGTGAAATACGCGGAGAGAACTGAATTTGAAGCGAATGTAGGCGCGTTTCAAGCGAACACGAGAATTGAACCCAGAAAACGTTTCGAAGGTAGTGGTCCTTTGTTACAACTTATCACGAAGCTTTTACTTTTGTGGAGGATTTTCATTGTTACTACGTTCGAGTGGCATTTTAAAAAACTACAATTCTGGACAATGTTGCGTGGGTGGACAAAATAATGATAGATGTGTGGGATATAGCCGAGTGGGATATGTGATCAAAGGTGCTATTATCAGGGTTGGTATCGTGCTATTAGGTGTTATTAACTAGATTTTTCAATTTCGAACTTTAAAAATATAAAACAATAACTTAGTGATGTAGTGAAGTAAAAACGTTAAAAGCATCGGCAACCAAAAAGTGAAGAGCGGGAACAAAATGGCGTGATAAAAGTAATTCGCTGACCTTAATTTCAAAGTTTAGGAAACACAAATATTCAAATCCTGCAATTTTTACCTATTTTCAGGAAACCTTATTATTTTGTCGAACTGAATTTTTTGCTTCATTTGTAAAATACTTTTCTTCTCATTATTTGACAAACAGAAAATTATGTATATTGTTATTCAGTAGAAGTTCGTACGTAAATATTAATCCGAAAAAGTAGCACTGAAAAATTACACGGGAACGAGGAAAAGGTACGTACAAAAATGAAGAAAAAATATGTGCAGAAATGAGAAAAATGTATGTAAAAAAAGAAAATAGAGACGGAAGCAAAACAACGGTGAACACAGAAAGTAATCGAAAGATGTGTTGTATTTAGCACGAATGAGCCAAGACAAGGTAGAAGGAGGGGCAAAAAAGGAAAATATGAAAGAAAATAAATACGCAGAAAGAGAAATGTAGGTGGGAGAGGAAAGAGCGTCGGTGGTATTGGAATTTTATTTTTCTTCTCTCGGAACTGCGCATTTAACCATGTTGTTTCAGCAGTACTCTGTTTACACTGCATTTCCGTCTTAATTCCGCGAGCCAACAAAATATATGCACCTTCGATACGAATGCATGAAAAACAATGTGAACTTTCAAGAAACGTCGATTGACGCATGAATTGCACGTGACCACTGCGTTATTAATTTCATCCAAGTAAAAACATACAGTTTCATATTCTGTTAGCAGGAATATACGAGAGTGATCATTTTCAAACTGTCAATCAATTTTTTAATTTGAAATTTTTATATTAATTAGTTTCTAGATTTTCAAAATTAAATTAAATGAATTTCTGAATTCTTTAATTTTTAAGTTTTTAAGTTTTTACGTTTATAAGCTTCCAAATTTCTACACTTCTAAATTTTTTAATTTCTGAATTTCTAAATTTCCAAATTTTCAAATTTTCAAATTTCGAAAGTTTCAGATTAGCAAATTAACCAAAATTCCAACTTTTAAATTTCCAAATTTTCAAATTTCTAAATTACCAAATTCCAAAATTCCAAAATTCCAAAATTTCTAAATTTCAAAATTTCAAAATTCCAAATTTCGAAATTTCCCGATTTTAAAATTTCCAAATCTCCAAATTCCCAAATTTCCAAATTTCCAAATTCCCAAATCTCCAAATTTCCAAATCTCCAAATTCCCAAATTAACAAATTAACTAAATCTCCAAGCCTCCAAATTTCTATATTTCTAAATTTCTACATTTTCAAATTTCTAAATTCTTAATATCTACATTTTTGAAATGCTAAATTCCTAAATTCCGAAATTACCAAATTAACCAAATCTAAATTCCTAATTTCTAATTTTCTAAATTTCTAAATTTCATACCAATTCTTAAATTTCATATTGATCTTAAAATTTAAAATTTTGTAAATTACAAATCTGTAATTTTTCATCTTAATTATTTAAGGCAGACGTTAATAACGCCTATAATAATGTACCAACGATTAATTCTGTACATATAAAATTGTAGACGTATAACGTAACGTATTACGAAATATCGTAATAATTTTATTTGTGTCCTACTTGATAATATGATTAGATGTCTTTCGAATCCCATAACAGTGAGTATGCGTCATGGTGAACGGAGATTACAGGGCCTCCTCCTAAGGTCGAGGGAAACGAAGGACACGGGAAATTGAAGAAGGCTGTCCTGAAAGGTTAATGGAAGCAAAGAATCATTCTTCGTGCGATTGCTATTGACTTACAGCCATTCTCTTCCATATATTTCACTTTCTATCAAGGGTTCCACCTTGGACTCTGAGAATAATTACGACCGTGAACTAATAGCGAATGAGGTTATACTGCATCCTCTTTTCATTCGGAGAAAAAGCAAAGAGAAATGTACACGAATAAAATTTGTAAGAAGAAATATGAAATATTTTTATGAGTGGAATTATCGACGAATTTTTATTGCTTGACAAATTTTTATAAATTTAATAAAAACCACAATTGACAGTATGCAACTTCTGTGTATGTTATAATTTGTAATTAGAAAGAAATGTAATAATTTAAAAGGTATTAAAATTACAAAACTAGTAGAAGGTACTAATTTTTGTACGTTACTTAAGAAACTGCCATTTTGTATATCGTGACTCTTTTTGCTTGATGATAAATATTTACAGATAATATAAGATTTCTTTGACTGAAACTAAATATTGAACTTCAAAATACTGTGATGAATTTCAAATGTCTACATTTAATAATTTAAATATTTCTGCATTGGAAGTTTTAAAGTTCCATTTGAAAATTCGTTCTGTGTACGGCGGTCCATTATAGTGGCTTTCGCGAATGTCATGGTGGATTACATAGCGCCATAGTGGCTCTCTCTACTGGCTCACTTGCTCAACAACGAGCAACAACTAAAACATTTTAATGCTGCCGAAGAAAGTGTTCTTCGCAATATACGTCAAGGTCATCACGGAATTACTACATACGTATCACCATATTAACGTGTATGTAGGATGCAATCGCTACATCCTTATCCAAAATAAATATAACCTAACCTCATCACTCTTCAGTCTAAATCAAACTATCCTACATTTAACTCCTTAACCTACAATTTTCTAGGCAGTCGCGTCATTCACAGCTCACTAATTATTGCTACAATATGAAGACAAATAAAGAAAATTGATAAGTTAGGAACGTTTCACAATGGACGATCCTTGATTGCGAAGATTATAATCAGAAGTGAATCCAAAATTCAGTTGCGATGAAAATACGTGTCTGGTTTGTCACATATGAACAGCAGTGTGCGTCATGAGTGTGACACGCTATTGTAGGGTAAAGGGTTAACCTTTTAGGCACGACGCGCCACTACAGTGGCTTTCGCGGATACCATCTCTCTGTACGACGGTCCACTATAGTGGCTTTCGCGAATGTCATCGTAGATTAGCGTCATGGCTCACTCTACTCGCTCACCGTTTCAATTGAACGATCGTTTTCATATGTTTTGATTCGCACTTTTTTGCCTTCACGTTTTATAAGAGTATTAACAAATCCCACAAAAGTACATTACATGTAAATAAAAGGTAACGCCAAGTTTAGGCAGCATGGGAGCACCTTGCACTAATACACGACATTGGAAACATTTGGAAATGACATATTTTGTGAATTTTCGAAAAGTAAATTATCAAAGTTAAAGTATATGTATCATATCTTTGAGAAAATTATAATTTAATCATCAAAAACTTCATTCCAATCGCTAGGAGAACAGCATTGTCACACATTGTAGTGCTGTTTACGCGTAATTCGTGTCGAACTGTGTCGTACAGAGAATCAGAAAAGAGGTTAAATATCGACGGTCAAACCAGATAGAGTAACAGAAATGTACACACGTCTACGATGGTAAACGTCCTTCGCATAACTTCGTGATCATCACGGATAGTGATGGATCACTAGCGATACACGGACGTGGGTCACGGTTCGTTACGATTTCTCGCGGCATTTTCTCCAGCGGAAAGCAGCTCCAGCAGAAAATATAATTAGAGAAAGAGAAGGATACAGAAACATTTGAATGATCCGATGCATAATGCAATTCGATCGCGTTGACTCTCTCGACCGGCACGTATATACATCTTCTTAATGTCACTGTGACGTAAACCCGTTGTGTTTCCAATGCATTCGTTTCACACGATTGTTCGTGAAAGTCGTAATTAGATGGGGAACCTTGCTGCCGGATCTCACGGTTATCGAAAACGCTTTCGACACAAAACGATCCGGCTTAGAACAAGACGTTTGGAACGGGAAACATGGACACGAGATATTGCACAGATCGTTACTTCGCGAGTGAAACGTTGTGACACGATGTCTGCGATCCGTGAAATTCTTTCTATTTTTTTCGATCGAGATTGTTGTTAATGTTTGAAGATATTGTTATCGAAATGTCTCTACGGAAATCGTCCAAATAGGGCGAGGTTGACAGATCAAGGGCGCTTAAACATGTTTTATATAGGATGATAATGAAATATTTTGAAAATGGGAGGAGAGAGAAAACAGATGTGGATCGAAAATGATTTTTGAGTTATTGAAGTCTTAAATAGAACTATTGGTTTAATTTGCAGAAATTAGCCTTTCTAAAATAGCAGAATAGTAAAGGTAAAATGGATGAAATAGTGAAGTAGTAAAATAGAGAAACAGTGACATAGCAAAGCGGCAAGACAAAGTAGCAAACGACAAGGTAACAAAGTAGCTGGGCAGCGAGATAGTAATCTAACCAAGTAGCAAAGTAAGAAAGTAATAAAATAGCAAACTAGTAAAGTAGCAAATTAGCACATTAGCAAATTAGCAAATTAGTAAAATAGAAATATAGTACAATAACGAAGCAGCAAATTGGTAAAGCGATAAAATAGCAAAATAGTAAATTAAAAACACAGCAAAGTAATAAAACAGCAGAACAGTAAAGCGACAAAATAGTAAAACATCGAAATAACAAAATAACAAAATATCAAAATAATAAATTAGCAAAATATTATAATAGTAAAATATTAAAATATCAAATTAGCAAAACAGCAAAATGGTAAAATATTACAAAAAAAATATTTGTATAAGAATATCTCTTCCCACACGCGTACACACTGTTTACTTTTACCTCTACCTAGATATATCGTAAATATAGCTATCGAGAAAAAAATGGTGATATCTGAATTCTATATTTATCTTATTATCAAATCAGTGCAATGCAATCATTTGTGATAAATAAGCATTATCCACGCGCAAAAAACGTATCTCTCGCTCTAAATCTCAATATTTTTTACAAAATGAGATAAAAGACTTCTTTAAATAAATCTACCTCACTAAACTTGTACATCATTTTAAGCTACATAAATAAAAAAATATGTATATTCCAATACAACTAAAATAAAATTGAAATTTCAAACAAAATATTTCTCCAACGAGACACCAGAAATAAATTCGTCAAAATAGTAGATAAATTAATTTAAATTATAAAAATGATCAAAAAGATGTTTCTGTCGAAGTGTACCTTGATTTTCATCGACGTAAAAAATAATTACGCACGTTAATTTATTCTCCACACGTTGTATACTTATTTCGCGAATTTATTTTCGATTTAAAAGTAGATAACAACGTTTTCGCATATTACGAGCAATTAATTGCTTCATTAGAGACGCTTATTACCGCAAATTTGCCAGGATCGATCGAATCGCGATGATTTTACGTTCGAAAAATGAGAATCACGCGACAAAGAGGCGAATTCGCGCTTTGCTGCGTCGCCTATTACAATTGAATTTTTCATGCAACAATGCGAAATAATTTCATGGGATAGCGTAATGAAATAACGCCGGGGGCGCACATGTTTCGCAGTTCACGGGAATCCAGCACGTGGAAATTTTAATTGAACCGTCGCCCCTGGAAAACTTGCAAATGACGAAATAATGAGTCCGTCATTCGCAATCCGGCTTCTTTTTACAACGAACAAATAATGGGCTATTGGAACCAGGGAATTATTATACAATCTGTTTCTAAAACAATGTGCAATAGCCATTCAATACGAAAAGGGACGTAAATTCGACATCGAATAATATCAAAGAGAATACCTATAGAATTTACCCACAGTTTTCCTGTCATTCCTCTGATTAATCTAACCTAACTCAGAACTCAGTAGAAGTTCTGAACATAACCTCTAATATCCACTTAACAATTGCAAGTCCCCTTGAAAATTTTGTTTCACTGGTTTCTGAGGATGTTAAATGAGAAATTTAGTCGAGAATGTTTAAATATGGCATTTATTATAAATTGTATACATTTTTGCAAATGGACTAAAAATGACCGGAAAGAGTGTCTCTAGCGTTAAAAATGCGGACTTAACTTATTTAATAAACTGTTTAAAGACACTATTGTTAATCAGAATTAAACATATAATTTTCACATATGAACTTCACATGACAACTTCACGACAAGTTTGAAATTATTTAAAACGTTTCTAAATTTTTGTAATCTAGCAAAGCTAGCTTTCGTAGAGCTCCTCTTTATATTCACCATATGTTTTAAGTACACTTTAGAAATTATAATTTATTTTTTTTAATAATGAGACAAATATCTCATATGCTGTAATACCGCTGAAAGATTTCAATACAGAATAAATTTAAAAAATTACTAATTTTATCTTATTCGATTTATTTATTAGTATATTTGATCACTTGTTTAGCAAAATTCTTCTCATTTTGCATAAAATATCTTTGAATTGTCATTGATGAATGAATTTTGTGAGGATGCTTAAATGAATTATGTATGAAGTGATATTTAATAAGTTCAGCAGATTATAGGACGAATTGGCCACGATAAATCAGTTGCATCTAATGAGATGTGTGTAACAGAATACAACACATGCTTAGAGAATAGTACATTGCCGAACAGATGTGCAATAATCAAATGTCATAGATCACGTAACTAGAACCTTATCAGATATCTGTGTATTGTATTGTCATAATGATAAGAATCTTTAACTGACAGAAGATACATCGAATATTGCATGCATTCATTACTCATCTTCACTATGATGAGAAGGCGCGATGCTTGATTTAAAATTAATCAAATGATGTATCTGTGGGGAAATTGTTTCGAATTAATTGTCAAACATTTGTGTAATCGACGCTGGTTTTGAAAAAATTTGTAGAAATTGATAATTAATGCACTCTATAGTATTCGATATTCATTTAGTAAGGTTAAACTAAACAGAATTATTTACTCTAAAATTATTGAATTTACTAATAATTTATTATTACACAAATTAAATTAGGTTAATCATAAATATTAAATTATAAATAAACGATTTCTTGAAAAATAAATAAACTTGTTATTAAAATTAAATAAACTTCTATTATAATTAATTTGGAAATTTGAAAAATATGTTTGAAAATAAGTAAAAAATTAAGTTTGAAAAATATGCTTTACTTACTTTTTACTTAAAATAATTATTAAAATGTTTAATAGAAATCCATAAATACAGTTTAATATTGTTTTTCCAGACACCGTATTTTTAACATTTATTTTCCCTAAAAGAGCAATGAAATATTAATGTTTCATCGCGTGTCCACGAAATGAAGCAGCAAAATGGGACGTGGAACCACGCTGATTAAGCTGTCCATCTACTGAACCATAAAGACCATTAATTTTTATTGTTTCACGCAACTATTAAATCCAATAATTTCATCCAATTCTTAACCATAAATAAACACAATTCGTGTCATTTCAAAATTATTCGATTAGAACAATTCTGATAATCGCGTTAAATGTACTTTGAATGTATCTTAAGTGCATCTTAAATGTATCTTAAATATATCTTAAATGTATTTCAAATGTATCTTAACTAGATATACGAATATTTGCTGACCACTCGTTAACTAGAATTGAAAGTAAAAGAATAAACAAGTGATATCTCTACTAGCTTACATGCATAAAAGTTGCTGTACATTGTGTCAAAAGCTTTTTAACGATTCCCGCCATTTAAAGTCAGAAATCGATCAATTTTTATGGGTTACGTGAATCTCGTATTAACCCCATATGACATGGAGTCAACCTCGTGATTACAGTTATGACAAATCTAATTATTTACATAAAGATGGAGTTTCGAGTACCACCTGTAACTTATATAACCGAAGATCGCTAAATCCAAAATATACCTAACATTTCAACGTTCACAGCAATAATTACGTAGCTCGGACGCAATTGCCGATTATAGGTTAAGTAACTGTAAATATTGGGTCTATAACCTTATTCCGGAAGAAAGTGATAAAAATTGGTCAAGTACACGCGAAAGCGACTCATATTCAAATGGTTTGTCCCGAAAGACCCCAGTCCGATTCCCGATGAAGATAGAAACTCTTTCGCGAGATGTATGATAATCATGAATCCCACAGCAGCGGCTATGCAGCGTGGATCTTATCTGATGTCTTATATTGTGTTCTTACAGCGGCGATAACCTTTCGCGAGCGTACACGCGTGTTTGCTGTTTATTTTTAGCGGGAGGGCCGATTCATAACGGCGAGTAATAAAGTTCTTGCCCCTTATCTGACAGTTAGCGTCGCTGTCGAGGCGACCATTTCATTGTTCGCTTTTCACCAACGAAATGGCTCTTGCTGGTGGCGCTCTTGTCGTGTTACACGTCACTTTGCACTCTCAAGAAACATCACTGCACCTGTAAATAGTGTTACAGCCTGTCAACCGCGGCTCCTCGCGCTCTGTTTATCTTAATGTTCACGGGCTGACGTCAATTAACAGTTATTCTACGGGCTATACGCACAAATGCGAGCAAAAGATTTTACTAGTGATTTACTATTTAAATGCTGGTTTCTAAGATCAACTTCTCCAAGAGAAGAATAGTAGTACTTCATTAAAATCATTCAATTTTTCAGGAAGTATTTCGAGTACATTTAATATGAGCTTCCAGTAAATTGTATTTTAGGTCATCTCAAGATGTTACTGAAAGTTTACAAATAATTATGAATATTTAACGACTTAAAATTTCGAATCGTTCACTAATTTTGCTGGTTTGTTTTCTTTCGTTTTGAAAATGTACACGCGTGATTAATTATTTGTGAACGCTGTCGAAACAAAAATGAACTAAATGCACTAAAATTGAAACAAATTGTACTAAAATGACAAATTTTCCTCGCTTCATTCTCTCAATTATTTTTATTATTTTAAGGTTAATTAACATTGTACATAAAATTCGAACAAAAGAATTAATATTTGGACTGAATAAAACAATTAATTTGTCGTGAACAAAACAACGAATCAATATTTGGAGTTACAGATATTTTTATATTGAATTAAAAATTGTATTTGTTTTCAGAGAAAAGAGATGTACGTTTTAAATAAAAGCTGCACTTAATGCTGTTTCACATGTCGAGTAAAAATATTTCAATTATTTTTGTTTACTCAGTTGCATATGAAATGATCGATTTCGAAACATCAAAAATCTGATGTAATTTATTGCCATAATGTACTACGAAACAATATTTATGATAAATCAATTAGAAGCTTAGAGTTTGCTTAAAATGATTATGTAAACTTTTCACAAGTGTCTGTTATACAAATTGGCTGATTGTCAGAAAATCAATGGTCCTACATAATGCGCAGTACGACTTCATCGATTATTTTATATAAGAGGAAAGAGGTAATAATTAAGAATTTTAATAAATAATGAAAGGTTTTCTTTACCAAACAAGCTTTAAATTGATATACGTGTTATATTTAAATTGTAACAAATGCTACTTTACAATAATTCATCAGATTGTGTCAGATCTTAGAAATTCTGAAATTAGTCACTGTTTACTATAATTCACCATTTTGTTCTCAGTATATTAATAAAAAATTTATCTAGTTATTTTCACTGAAGTCAAAGCTTTAAATTGATATACGTGTTATATTTAAATTGTAACAAATGCTATTTTACAATAATTCATCAGATTGTATCAGATCTTAGAAATTCTGAAATTAGTCACTGTTTACTACAATTCACCATTTTGTTCTCAGCATATTAATAAAAAATTTATCTAGTTATTTTCACTGAAGTCAAAGCTTTAAATTGATATACGTGTTATACTTAAATTGTAACAAATGCTATTTTACAATAATTCATCAGATTGTATCAGATCTTAGAAATTCTGAAATTAGTCACTGTTTACTACAATTCACCATTTTGTTCTCAGCATATTAATAAAAAATTTATCTAGTTATTTTCACTGAAGTCAAAGCTTTAAATTGATATACGTGTTATACTTAAATTGTAACAAATGCTATTTTACAATAATTCATCAGATTGTATCAGATCTTAGAAATTCTGAAATTAGTCACTGTTTACTACAATTCACCATTTTGTTCTCAGCATATTAATAAAAAATTTATCTAGTTATTTTCACTGAAGTCAAAGCTTTAAATTGATATACGTGTTATCTTATAATGTGTTTATGTTATATGTCTAACATTTTACTTTCGAAACCTATCATTTCATAAGCTTGATATTAACTTTTATTTACTTAATTATTACCCACTTTGCCTTTTATTCACTGACATTTAATTGTACTAGAATATTTCAAAATTACATAAACAGCCAAAGTATTTATATTGCTGGAGCCAGTTCAAATTTTCCCGCCAAAATTCATTCTACAAAGCACATATTGCCAATTAGTGAAATTAGAAATGCATTTTATGATAATTCGTTATCAAAAATGACCCATAAGGGTTAATTTTTCGCCGACATCCTCAGGGAGCAGAAACGGAGGCGAACGAAGACGGGGGATGAAATTGTCGCTGTCAATCTCGCGCCACGATGTATCGTCGCCATGAGACGCGTATCGTTCATCGATTTCAGAAACGATGGTGTGTACCATACTCGTAAAGCGTTGCGTGCCGGCACGGTATCAAATGTGTGAGCTGAAATACTGAAAGCTCGCAGCAATCGGCAACGAGATCTCTGACAATCGGTGACTTTGCGCCGGGCAATTCATTTCGACTTATCTGATATTCCATGTTCTCTCTTTCTTCGTTCGTTCACCCCTTTCTCTCTGCCTCCTTTCTCTCTTTCCCTTGGCCGTTGTACTTGAGTTCACTGTGCTATTTGCTAACTGCGTTTCGAGCAGATAACTCTCGGCGTGCAATCGTTTTTTCCAGCAATTTATGGCTGTGCAAAAGCTCCGTGGCGATACTCAATAAAGTCCACGGTGGATCAACATGAATACGCACAGACGTCCGGTCGTTCCTGTTACCTTTTCCCTCCTTTTTTTTATTACTTATGCCACGCGGAAATTTATCGGCCGTCCGGCGCACGAGCTGACGAGAAATAGAATTATTGCCCTAGGGGGGTGTATAAGGCGATTGTTCGCCGAGGCTCGTGCGTGCCTTCGCGCTCTTCGTTAGAACGATAGCTGATGTTTGTTAATGATCCGTAGATAAGATTAAATAGAATTCTCGGTGGATCGATTTGAACACCGGCTGGCGATTTTCCTGACCGTAATTTACAATGGTAATTGTTTACGCCGAATCGATTCGGTTCAATTGATACGATATTTGTAATTGTTCAATGTGTCAGTAACTGTTAATATCAACGGTACATTAATGCTTGTTCCTGAACTAGTTTTTATACCTCTAGTAATACTTGTTGCTATAACTAGTAATACTAGTTTTTATAAGAATTACTAGTAATACCGGTTCCTATATTTTAATCGTATGTTAATTTAATCAATGTAATCCATCATCTTAGAGCCTGATATTTATTTTGCTAATATATTTTCGCCGGACATATCTGTTGCGAGACAAACATTAAAAGTCAGAGTATGGAAATTGTAATTAAACGATTTTTGGTACAAATTACCGTTATAAACGATTGAATATTTTTAATTGCCAATATTTATTTATAACGCAATTAGCAATAATTAATTTTATTTTGATTATAACTATCATCGTATTCAATTTTGATTACCGGTAATCGATACAAAATTTGGCTGCCGATGACCCGAATTTCGTTCATAATTATTATCGAGGAAAGTGATTAAAATAATCGGAACACGCGATGCAATTTTCCAACGATGTATAATTAAACAATTCTGCCTGCACATGTTCCCTTTCGTGTTATTACATAATTGATACAGTGCTCAGGTGTCACCTTGATATTAAACAAATTTAAGGTTGGGCCTTGAATGACGCAGCATCCGTCTAGGGTTAAATAGTGACACCAGAATAGAAAGCAATTTACGTTCACTCTCACATCCGTCGAGTATTATCAAACGCATAGCAATGTTTTTGAAAGCAATAACAAATGATATTCAACAGAACAAAAACTGTCTGACAAACGACGTGAAGTTGTACGAACATAAGTTTGCACGGATTACGATACGTTTCAATGGAATTGCCTGTCAGAATGAAGATAAAAGAACAGGCATTTGTTATAATGCTTGATTGGTTCGACCTATCGTATACGTCAATGGGGGCTACATGCTCGAAATAACATCGTAGGAATGTTTATTATTTGCTTAAAAGGGGGTAATCATAATTTGATGAACATCATGCTCTCTAATGTTCAAAAAGAAATTTCAAATTATCTCGGTTTTTGTCGATAAGTTTTACGAATATCGTGCATTAAGTCAATGTAAGATTAAACGTGGATTATGTCAATTTAAATGAGACGTGAATTTAAAATGAAACTTGCCTTACGTGAATTTAAAATGAAACGCGGATTATGTCAATTTAAAATTAACGTGCGCCGGTAGGTTTAGTGTTAATAGGTAGACTAGCTGATTGCACGACCCCGATAACAAGCTATTGCAAAGATACCGCGATTAAACTGAATCATTGAATAAATCCACAGAACGAGATGCATTTTTCGCTGACAATTAGATCGATGTTGCACGCGTTGCTGCGTTCCACCAATTAGAACACGCTGCCATTAACTTCCACTTTTGCGGTATTCCATCCACGGCAACTGGTTAATTTACCTGACAGGATATCCTGTCGATCGACATCCGGCGGTTATTCGATCGACCAATCTTCGACAGAAATCAAATGACGAGGCGAAAGCTAGTCGCAGTACACGATGCCATAAAACACGTCCTGCTAATTAACGATTAACCATGACCAGCGCTGGCTGGATATCTGCTGGAACTCGTACTACGCGAATTAAACCCGGAATCAGTGCATGGTGATTAGAACGTTTATGGAATTACTGATGTTGACTGTCCTCCTTCTGACGTATCATTCACTGATTCATAGATTAGGCTTGATTATACGGTATAACATCGATGTTTACCAATTTCATCCTTTGCTTAATCATTTCTATGGAAAACGTACACTAGTTTGTTAACGTGAACACGGTGGTCGATAGTTTGCAAACTGAGGGACAAGGCTTGTCTTTGATTAAGCGGTTTATTTTGAAAGTGTTTTAATAAATTGAAATTTTAAAATAAATGAAATTTTCAATTTAATTTTAAATTATATTTTAATAAATTTTAAAATATTGGTAAGTACTGATAAACAAATTTATGCATTGTGATAGACAAATTTGTACAAATCTGCTACAAGAATGAAGAAAGTTGTACTATATAAATGAAGAAGTATTATGTCAATTTTAGAAAATCAAAGATCAGTGATAAAATCAATAAAAAACCTATTAGATTTCTAAAAAATATTACAAAAAGTTTGAAACATTTCGAGAGGTACATATCGATTTTTAAAAATATTACAATCTAATATTTTTTAACGTTGAATATTCATAGGAATCGATTTATGTAAAAAGAATATACAGGCCAGCATAAAAAGAGCGTATTTGCATTCTCTTTTTTTAACAAAATTGCACGTCAGTTGTAACATGGATTTGAAATATGCTGTTCAGGAATATATTATATTAAAATGGTAAAAATAAAATTTCTCCTGTAATTATTAAATAATTTTGATATGGAAAGGGTTTAAGTGAGAAACGAACGATCAAATTTTAAATTATAATTCAATGTCGGACCACACTCGGTCGTTTTCACTGCGACGTTCAAGGCATTAATCCTCGCAATGAAGCACTAAAAATAACTTATTGAACATATTATATTTCAGTGTACTTAAATATTTAATAATATTTCAAGTCATCACAATAGTACATTACTATTTAAATATAATACTTGAATACAATATTTACACTCAAAAATATATTTTTTGTGGACATAATGCAATTTTCAAATTTGTGTATAATTATGTATTATTTTATTATCTAATTTCAAACTTATATAATTATGTTTCAATTATCTTAACTGCATTTCAGGAATTATTGAAATTTAAGAAAAGAGCCAATCTTTCAAAACGAAAATAATAATTTATAACGTTAAGCACCCATTTAATTTGAACAACTATTTTCATAATTTTAAATACTTTTGCATGTCTCATCGCACTTACCTCTGTTCATTGTTACAATTACAACTACAGAAGAATTAAATTGGTAAACCTAACATTGTACCCATATTAAAACGCTAAAACTAACTTCAACTTCTCTACTAACAAATTAAGTGTGATCGCAAGATTGTATCCATCGATTAAGCAAAAATTTTTTTAATAAATATTTCTGTGTTTACAGATGTGATTACAGACTTGAGAATCTCTAAACACTTAGTTTCTCCAACCGCCATTTAGGTTTACCGACCATTCATTTTGACCCATAATCAAGTAACATTAATTGAATACTGATTATGAATTACGAAGCACGATGAACTATAATTATTGACAGATTCCGTGTTTCAGGTGTTCTGATATCGTAAATATAGAGGGATTGGAAAACTTCGATGTAGTTGTGGGATTAGCTCCTTAACCCTTTCGCTCTTGTGAACAACCATAGTCACTCGTCATGAAATGGTCACTGGAAACAACTATAATCATGTACCGATCAGTCAGTCTATAATTATCCATCGATTCGGTGAGATTTCGTTGCCAAAATTGATTACAATCAGTTTGGAAAATTATGAGAAAGGAATATGTACTTCAATTTGTAAATGATTATATGTGAAGCTGTTTAAGATGGTTGTATCACAAACACGCTTTGTTACGAAAGTTCTTTAAGATTCAACTGATTGTAGGTAATATCTGTGTAATAATAAAATTTCATCTGATTGTGAGCAATAATATTTGTATACTAGTCAAATTTAAACTGTAAATAATATCTGTGTAATAAAATTGCAACCAATTGTAAATAATAATATTTACTAGTTAAATTTAGACTGTAAATAATATCTATACATATACTAGTCAAATTTCAACTAATTGTGAATAATAATATTTGTATACTAGTCAAATTCCAACTGACTGTAACTAATATCTCTGTATTAATAAAATATTATCTAGTTATAAATAATATCTGTCTACTAATAAAATTTCGAAACGTTGAATCGTACAAGTATAAAGTCTAATCAGAATTCGATGAAATGAACGTATGATAATTAATCAAAACAATTACGAATTTCACTGAAGTAACGGTTGTTCAATTCCAACGCATCTTCAAGGTCAATTATCTTCAAAACGTGAAAATCGAACGAGCATAATTATTGAATTCAATGAGGTGATTTTTCGAGCGACTAATTAATTCATCACCGTTGAGGTACCCATTAACGAAAAACACTGTTTCGCAGCAGTAATTAATTTTTCGTCGTTGTATAGATGTTTCGTTATGTTCGTAACCCGATTTCGAAATGACGATGAACGGAAAATGATCGAGTTGCGAAATTAAAAACCGGCAACTGGCGAAGGGACTATCGCACCTGCATCGTCGAACTGGTACCAGTCGAAACGGTCGACGTGCCGAATGGTTGGTAGTCCTGTTTTGACAGATCATAATTTATCGCATGCTCATAAAACCGATTCCACGAGTTCCTTTCTCTGTTTCTCTTTCACTAGGATTTGCTTGGTGCTGAGCATACGCGGAGTCTGGTAAAACGCCAAGGGAAGTTTTTGTCAAGACCTGCATCCTAGACTTTAAGCAATAACTAAAATCTGGGCCAGTAAATAAACTGTTGGTTTTATGGAACAAAAAATATGTACACAAAATTATCGATTTCTGCTCGATGCTGTTGTACTCTTAGGCACGGTGGAACTTTACGCTGCTTTTCTGTACGACACAGTTCGACGCGAATTACGCGTAAACAGCACTGCAATGTGTGACAATGCTGTTCTCCTAGCGATTGGAATGAAGTTTTTGATGATTAAATTATAATTTTCTCAAAGATATGATACATATACTTTAACTTTGATAATTTACTTTTCGAAAATTCACAAAATATGTAATTTCCAAATGTTTCCAATGTCGTGTATTAGTGCAAGGTGCTCCCATGGTGCCTAAACTTGGCGTTACCTTTTATTTGCATGTAATGTACTTTTGTGGGATTTGTTAATACTCTTATAAAACGTGAAGGCAAAAAAGTGCGAATCAAAACATACGAAAACGATCGTTCAATTGAAACGGTGAGCGAGTAGAGTGAGCCATGACGCTAATCTACGATGACATTCGCGAAAGCCACTATAGTGGACCGTCGTACAGAGAGATGGTATCCGCGAAAACCACTGTAGTGGCTCGTCGTGCCTAAAAGGTTAACCCTTTACCCTACAATAGCGTGACACACTCGTGACGCACACTACAGTTCATATGTGACAAACCAGACACGTATTTTCATCGCAACTGAATTTTGGATTCACTTCTAATTATAATCTTCGCAATCAAGGATCGTCGATTGTGAAACGTTCCTAACTTTTCAATTTTCTTTATTTGTCTTCATATTGTAGCAATAATTAGTGAGCTGTGAATGACACGGCTATCTAGAAAATTGTAGGTTAAGGAGTTAAATGTAGAGTAGTTTGATTTAGACTGAAGAGTGATGAGGTTAGGTTATATTTATTTTGGATAAGGACGTAGTGTTTGCTTCGTACATACTCGTTAATATTGAACTGTCACTGAAATAATTAAATGGATAAACATTAATAAATGACTTTATAATGTGACAGTAATCTATAATTAAAAGAAGTGATTTTGATTTTCAATTTGACGTTCAATGTCAATTATCAATTTTAATTTGATGTTCATTGACGTCAGCAATGTTACATAAATATGATAGCGTAATGTCCATTACAATTTTTTACAAAATTTACGTTGCATAATTGTTTAATATAACACGCAAATAACATAAAGAGGATTTTATCTTACGAGGTCGTAAAACAAGTGATTGCTTGTGATTTTTTGCTCATAAACAGTTCGACAGACTAATTAAAAACTTAGCAGGCTCTTTTATAGTATCGTTAACTGTTGCAGTGAATTTTTATGTGCCGATAAAAAAGGAAGTATTGTTCACATTGATGCAATACGTCTGAATTATCTGAAACTTAAAATTCAACAATTTTTATATTTTCAAGTTCTCTTGGAAATTAAAAATTTTTAAATGTCCCAGTTTTTTGGAATTTCAAATTCACAAATTTGTAAATTTTCAAATCCTAAAATTCGCAAATTTGTAAATACTCAAATTCGTAAATTTTCCAAACCTTACACTTGTAAATTTCCAAAAGCTTTGGAATTTTCAAACTTTAAGTTTGCAAATCTCTACATTCCAATTTTTCCAATTTTGTAATTTAGGCAGCTGAAAATTTCTCAATTCCCCAAATCTCAAAAATTCCCAAGTTCTCAAATTTTGAAATAATCAATTTTCGATATTTAAAAAATACCCAACTTTCTAAATTTATAAATTATCAATTTTAAAAGATTCTAAAATTCCAAAATTCCTAGATTTCGAAATTATCAATTGTCCAAGTTTCCAAAATCCTCAGATTCCTAGGTTTCGAAGCTATCAATTCGGAATTCCTAAATTTTGAAATTATTAATTTCTGAAATCTCCAAAAGTCCCAAATTCTCAAATTTTAAAATAATCAATATTGTAAATTTGAAGAATTCCCAAGATCCCAAATTCAGAAATTATGAATTGTCCAAGATCCTAAAATCTTTGAAATTTCTAGATTTCAAAATTACCAATTTCCCAAATTTCCAAAATCCTCAAATTCCTAACTTAAAAAATTTCTAAATCATTAATTTGTCAAATTTCAAAATTTCTAAATTACCAATTTTCCAAGTTTTCCAAGTTAACAATACTCTCAAGTTCCTAACTTAAAAAATTTCTAAATCATCAATTTGTCAAACTTCGAAATGATCAATTTGTCAAATTCCGAAATTTCGAAATTACCACTATCTCAACTATCCAAACGTTGCCATACTGAATTTGAAAATGGTTTTGATTAATCATTTTAATTCAATCAAATCTTACTAAATATTTTCCCAATATTTTCTTACATTTATTATACAGTTCCAAGTAATTTACCCTTTGCACTCTTAGGTATTTTTGCAGTTGTCAAGCAGCAACCATAAAATTTCGAAAGATTTGACAAACTCTATTGACTGCTATTATTATCCAGTTCACTATGTTTATCACATATATTACACTCTAGATCCAGTTAGAATTGACTCATTTCAAGCTATCAAGTATCAAATCACCTTTCCATCATAAGGGGTGAATACCAATATTTCCACCAGATACATGAACAACTTCTAAATAACATATGTGATTCATATGGAAAGTGTCACATGGTGACATGGTTAAAGTTTGAACTCGGAAGAAAGCTGAGGCGTTAAAGGAGATTAATTATGTACGATTTAAAGTGGTTCCTTCAGGTATTGATACAAAGGGTAGCGTAATCAAAAGGTTTATTAATGGGTACAGAAAACGTTTCAACCGTAATCGTAGCAAGCGCCGTTGTCACGGTTTGTTGAATTTCGGAAGCGTTCGTAAAGTGTCCGCCTTTTAGCCTTAATTTAAACCAGGAGAGCAGAAAATACTCTGCTGAAGCCAAGTCTGAAGAACAGGGAGGGTGATACAACACCGCGATTCCTTTTTTGCTGAAGAATTCTTGTCCGATGGCTCAAGAGTATGCTGTAAGATACCGATATAAATATGTTCACGGATAATAAAACGAAACTAAAACGACGGCAAATTGTTCACATCCGGTAAATTATTGGAGAATATCGCACATGAATATTCGTGTTTCAGAACATTCAAAATATTTTGGGGAAACTTGAGAAATTTGTAATTTAGAAATTTCGGAATTTTACAAATTGATGATTTCGAAATTTAGGAATTCGTCGAACTGATAATTTCGAAATATAGATATTTAGAAATGTAATTTGGGAAATTGATGATTTCGAAGGTAAGAAATATAGAAATTTTGAAGTTTGACAAATTGATGATTTCGGAATTTAGGAATTGGTCGAACCTTTCGAAATTTTTAATGTAGAAAGTTTGAAAATTTGTGAAACTTCGAAGGTCAGAAATTTCGAAATTTTTAAAATTAGGGAAGCCCACGAAGATCAAAATTTTGAGAATTTTGTTCTAACGTAAAAGAAGTGTAAAATATTTTTCTAGAGATGTAACGAGTTGAGCTCCGAACGGATTGCAGAATACTTAAACGCAATAAACAGATAATATAGAGATTTCTTTCGCACTTAAGATTTAATGGTGTTGTAAAGAAGATTTTTCAATGTTACCGATTAAGTTGTAAACGAGACGTGTGCTGTTATACTTGGCGTAGCTTTTATATTTTTGATTTACGAAGCTTCCTTCCGCGAGAGAAATCCATTTCGCTAGATGCAATGAAATACGAGCTTCGTAAAAAGCAGAATTGCCAAGCGAGCATGATTTATGCGATGGACACTTCACAATAGAAGGGACCATTTGCAATTAGGATGTCTGTGCCACGTATTTTCGTTAATGCATTGTAGCGCTGAAAAATAATCGTCTTTTGTGAATTATATAAATTGATACGGAGTAAAATCTTGACTCACATTTTGTCTTCGAGGAATACTCAAAAAATGAATATCTCAATGTTTGTATTTACACGATATACACTGATAAATTAGAAGTATGTTGAATTAAAATACATTATTCTTACGTGGAAAGTTAATAAATCTTCACGTATAAATAATAAGAAAAATAAAGACTATTAATTTATTTTGACAAACAGAGATTTTCAGAGTTCATTGAACAAAGTTTATAAATTTGATAAATAATTACAGATATCTCAAGTAGGTACAGGTTTCCAAACATCTCAACGCACTAATTCCTGGACCTCAATAACCCTAGATCCCAAAAATCTGATATTCCTAAATACTTCGACCCCAAAATTCCTATACACGCGAGTACCTACATCAGGGGTCAGCAACCTGCGACTCAGTAGAATCACACTTGTGGCTCTTGAGTAGTTTAATAGTACATATTGAAAAATTAACTGCAATATTGCAATTGCCAAACAAATATAATAATCCTGCGCACACGTCAAAATGCGCGGCAGATCGCATGCATGTAAACCTAGCTTTAGCTAACCTTGCTCTCCACACTCACCGACGTCACACTCAAAACCAAAAAGTGTTTCCGTTTTCTTTAATACGTTGACTTATATGTTCTGTTACTACGCAAAATAGAATGTTTTGATTTCGCAATCAATACATGTTTCATAGCAGATATTATATTATTTTTTCTAATACATACCGATGTATGTGCTTATATTTGGCTCTTTAAAAAAATAATTTATCACATCGGGTAAAAAATGGCTCTTAACACCAGAAAGGTTGCCGACCCCTGACCTAGATCTTGAAAATCCTATATCGAAGTATGTCGAGCCACATATTACCATACACCCAAATACCTAGATCCGAAAAATCCTATGTTTACAAATATGTCAGCTCACAAATTTCTAAACCCTAAATCCCAAAAATCTTACGTTCTCAAATATCTCGACCCCCAAATTCCTATACACCCGAGTATCTAGATTCTGAAAATCCTATATCCCGAAATATGTCGAGCCACATATTACCATACACCCAAATACCTACATCCAGAAAATCCTATGTTTCCAAATATCTCAACTCACAAATTTCTAAACCTCCACATCCCTAAAACCCACAAATCACATATTCCCAAATATGTCGACTCCCAAGTACTTTTACCCCCAAATACCTCGTCCCCCAAATTCCTCAACCCCCAAATTTTCTCATCCAAATCTCAATATCGCCATATCCCTAAATTCTGACCCCCAAAATTTTACTCCTCAAATTTGTGAATGTTAAAGAATTGGTAAGAAGCAACGTGTGAAGGACCTTTTCGTCATATTTATTGCAGGGAAGCCTTTGCTGTCGACTGTACGTGGTCTATCGTTGAACGAGACAAAACAGCGTCGTACCAGGGTGCAGTGTCCGATGTCCAGGCGTCACTGGATCGACAGCACAGCTTTCACATGTACACGACCGGGATCATCGGCCGAGTGGAAGTCAGTTTGCGCCCCAGACACCTCCTCCTTGGCGCTGGTCGTTCACCGTGCCGCAAAAAACTCAGGCCATCCATCTCGAGTCCAGACAGCGCCCTTACGAATTCCAGGGACGTACGTGCCGTATAATTAGAACGTAAAAATTTACATTGCCTGCGAGAAATCACGGCCAGATTCGCTTCTGTTGAACGTCCAAATAAGAAGAAAAGATGCAGGAAGAAGGGAAAATAACGTTCGATCTAGAGGGATGGTGAACGGCGTACGTTCGACAAAAAGAACAGGCATGTGCACTCTGTGACGCAGAATCGCGTAATCGTTGAAAAAAAGAAGCCGCGATCGATGAGGTTCCTGTTGCACCTTCGAAATTCGTGTTAGTAACGTGAAAGCTTGTAGGGTTTAGTTACTTTTTTGTTGGATCTGTTCTGTTTTGTGCGAGGTGGTTTATTCTGGGTTGATTTAAGCAGGGTTGCTGAGAGTTGTAACAAGTTTGATACTAAAATAATTTGGTACAATGTAGACTTGTTGCGACAGAATAATTTGAAACTTTTTCTTTGATTATTCTGTGTGTTGAATTTAGTATCGAATAAATTATGTTTATTTTTGAACTTCGTAATAAGAACAGTGTAATACAGTTGATGTAGTTTAACAGATTACACTAATTTATACTAGTTTATACGAGTCTATATTACGTTATACTAATTTATATTAATTTATATACTGATACAAATTGTAAACTGTTAAAATAGTTTATATCTGTTTATATTAGTTTATATTAATTTGTATTAATTTATGCTCACAAAACTTACGTTCTCAAAATTCACAAAATTCTCATACTTCTCGTAATTCTCCCAATTCCCTAAATTTCCAAAATTACCTGAATTCCCAAAATTCCCCAAACTCACAAAATTACCAAATTCCTCGATTCCCCAAATTTCTAAAATTTCCCAAACTCCAAAAATTTCAAAAATTATAAAATTCCCCAAATTTACAAACTTCTCAGAATCCTAAAAATTCCCAAGAATCCCAAAATTTCAAAAATTACAAAATTCCCCAAATTTACATACTTTTCAGAATCTTTAAAATTCCCCAAACTTCCAAAATTTCAAATGTTACAAAATTCCCCAAATTTACAAACTTCTCAGAATCCTCAAAATTCCTAAAACTGCACAAATTCCCCAAACTCCCAAAATTTCAAAAATTACCAAATTCCCCAAATTTACGAACTTCTCAGAATCCTCAAAATTCCCCAAACTCCTAAAATTTCAAATATTACCAAATTCCCCAAATTTACGAACTTCTCAGAATCCTCAAAATTCCCCAAACTCCTAAAATTTCAAATATTACCAAATTCCCCAAATTTACAAACTTCTCAGAATCCTCAAAATTCCAAAAACTGCAAAAATTCCCCAAACTCCCAAAATTTTAAAAATTACCAATTTCCCCAAATTTACAAACTTCTAAGAATCCTAAAAATTCCCAAAATTCCCAAAACTCCCAAAAGTCCCAAATTCCGAAATTCTCAAATTTTCAAATAAAAAATCCCCAAATTTTCAAATCCACATTCTCAAACTCATTATTAATTATATTGTCATATAATACTGTAAACTTTAGTATATTCAATAAATTTTTAGTATTATTGAATTATTAAATATTAATAAATATTAAAAACCCACAAGTACAGAAAATGTATGAATTTTTTGAGACCCTCGATTTCTAAAAGATTATTTCCTTGCTCTAGTTTACGTAACGAGCATACCTTCGTCCAGGGTCAATCACTATACGCTATCTCTGTTCGACTTTAAACCATAAAGAAAAAAAAAAACGAAAAATCAACTTCCGTATCGACTATGCAATCCTACAAAAGGCACGTTCATAAAAGTGTGTATTCTTTCAGAAGAAACTATGCGGTACAGCAAGTGAAAGGAATCCAGTCACGATGAACGATCGATTTCTGAAAACGAGCATCGTAACGGTGTGTCAATTTTTGTTGCACGGCTCGAACGTAGGGCGTTATCAAGAGCCGCGAACACTTAACATTATCGAAAAGGCAATATCGCGACGGCTACGATATTTAGTGGACAAGCGGGCCGATTAAACCGTAAAGTGTTCCATGATCGTTCAGGTCCGTTCGGTCTGGCGAGCGAAGTTGACGGTGCGTGCGAACGTGGCCCGATCCTTGATCCTGGCCGACGTCAGTTTCGATACCTCGCTGCTGACTAATATCCCACGTATTTTACGTGGCTCAACGTGACACGACCGCCGTGTTTATGCGAACCACACCCAGGGTTTCTAAACGCCCGTAAATATCCGTCGTCGTGGCGAGACTATCTCTCGGAAATCCGAAGGAACCGACCACCTCCATCACCATCAGCAACGGCAGCAGTACCGGGTCCCGTGGAACCGTTACCGCAGGACGATCGGACCACCAACGCTCGCAAAAACTTAATCGTCCTGGCTTCGACGCGGGAACGGCCGCGATACGGCATCCCGGTGCGATAAACTTTAAGGCGGCCGTGATTTATCGCGCGTATGCCCTTATAATGCTAAGATATTCCCGATGCGCTAAACCGAACTGGTGGAAAAAGGAAGAATGGCCCCGAAAAGAAAAAAAAAGAATGGACACAACACCGCCACGAACGATTTATAGCGGGCACGATCGAGATTAGTAACAACATTGCCGGATGCAATGGCGTCCACCGATGCCAGCGGTTATTACGTTCATTGCCGGGGACAAACGAGACACCGGAATTTATGGAACGCGACTTTTGACGTTTCCTTTCGAACTCCTTGCTGAATGCCTACGATGTCCTCTGATAACAGTGCACGCCATCGAGTGCGTTCACGTCCGTATGTTTTATCGCCACTTCGCTGTCTGCGTCATCGACAGGGTGGATATCGAGAACCGCGGCTTTTCGTTCGGGAAAAGACGCCAGAGGGAAATGGCGTTTGGTGTGAAACGTTGTGACGTTCGGTGAGTTAAGACTGGTGGTTTATTCAGCAAGGCTGTCGGATTACTTATATGTTAGCAAGCAGTGACGTCACATATAACTCTATGTATCATTCTATACGTATACACGTGTATGCATGTGTTAAATGTACACATGCACACGTTCAAATGCATATGTACACATGTGTGTGTGTGTGTATAATACGTACAATCATAATTTTATATGAACATGTATAATTTGTAAAACTGTAATTGTACATGTTCATATATAAAATGTAAAATTGTAACTGTATATGTATGTGTGTAAAAAGTAAATCTGTAATTATATATGCATATGTATAATACGTGAAATTGTAATTGTAGTTGTATATGTGTATGTATATGTGCGATTATAATTTCATATGAATGTGTAAAATATGTAAAATTGCAATTTTACATATTATATTTTATTTTATATTATAATTTTATATGAACATGTATAATTTGTAAAACTGTAATTGTACATGTTCATATATAAAATGTAAAATTGTAACTGTATATGTACATGTGTAAAAAGTATATCCGTAATTATATATGCATATGTATAATACGTGAAATTGTAATTGTAGTTGTATATGTATATGTATATGTGCGATTATAATTTCATATGAATGTGTAAAATATGTATAACTGCAATTGTACATGTTCATATATAAAAGGCAAAATTGTAACTGTATATGTACATGTGTGAAAAGTAGAACTGTAATTGTATATGCATATGTATCATACGTAAAATTGTAATTGTAATTGTATATGTATATGTACGATTATAATTTTACATGAATGTGTATAATAAGTAAAACTGTAATTGTACATATACATGTATTAAATGTAAAATTATAATTCTATATGTACATATAAAATAAGTAAAACTGTAGTTGTACATGTACATGTATAATGAGTAAAACTGCTATTGTACATGTTCTACAAATTAAAAATTTGAAAAATTTAAACCTCATTAGAAATTCAGAAACTTGAGAATCTGAGAAGTTATAAATTCGGAAATTCAGAAGACTACAAATTTAAAAATTAAAAAAAAAATATTTGAATTTAAAAGCTTCAAAATTTGAAAATTTATTAATAATACAAAAATTGGGGAATCAGAAAAATTATAGATTTGTAAATTAACTTGAAAACTTTTTAATTTCAACGCTTAAAAATTAAGTGCGAAAATTTAAAGATGTACTTGAAAAATGTGGAGACTGAAATATGCGATAATTCAGAAACTTGACAATGAGATGTTTTAATTCACACATTCAATTGTTCAAAATGGCGGATAAGTAGTTGGAAGGTTCTTCCTACACTTGTTCTTGGCTGAAGGAAGCCAACACTGCACTCGAGGTTCACGGCACGCAAAAAGCATCGGTCGGAAATATCTAACGCGTGGGGCACACGGGGCAACACGCCTCCTGACAATAATTATTGATATTTATTGCGTGACCGTAAACTGCCACATGGAGTTATTTATGAAGAGTCTGCGGCAGATACTAAAATATGTTTTACTGTCGCAACGCGTCGACACTGTGTTCAGATCGTGTGGGCGTCACAACACACACGTATGCATTACATTCGGAAAAGGGGTAGTATTTTAAATCTGATTTAAGTTAGTAAATCAATTAGAATTGCATGAATTTTTCAATGAATATTTCGAAAGCTAGGATTCTAGACATTAGATGAAACAGTAAAGTATAGTGAACCGCATTGCATCAAATTAGAAAGTTATTTATTTTAGTAAAATGTAACTTGTGTAAAAAATTATTATTGCGACAGATATTTAGCGGATAAAGAATTATGTGCAGTCTGTAAAGTGAGATTGGATACAAAATCAATTTGTCAAACTTGATAACAAATGTGTGATAAATGTGTCTGAAGTATTATCTCCAAATAAAGGAAATTATATATTTTGTTGATAAATTTACAAATTTTGTTGACAAAGTTTTCTTACTTTAATTAAAAGTTAAATTTCTGTTATTAAATTTAATTAAAAATATTTACTGTCCTTACTCAGTACTTTGAATTATAAAAGTGAATTTTTAGGACTATAAAAATAAAATATTATTATTAAATTTTTATGGTGGCGTAAAATATTTCTACAGAAGAAATATTAAATTTTTCAGATTTTTATTTTAAACAAATGTTAAATGTTTCTAATACCTATTTCAAACAAGTATTTAATATTTTCTATAAAAATTAAAATCCTGTTTACATTGATAAAAATTGTTTTAAATTATATAAAGTAGTACATTAATAAAATAAACGGTTTGTAATATAAATATTAATTGAAACTCACGTTTTAAAGCATATAAAATAATAGATAATACACGAGATAAAAAGGAACACCGTACAGCAAGGTTTTTTCCATCCAAAGAAGCCATCACTCGATGACAGGCTTGATTGTCAAAGAAATATTTGTAGCATCTTGAAATTGCAGCTCATAAATATATAAGCAACTGGCTGCAATTATTATGATCGTAAAGTTGTTCGTACACAATATTATTATCAAATTGCAGAGTACACGATGATTTCGAATTTTTCTGCTATCGATTCAGCGTTGATGTGAATGCCGTTAGGGAAATGGCGGCGCCACCCTCTCATGAAATTCAATGACCTCTAATTATAATGATTCAATAAACGATTGCGTTGTTAACGAGGACATTTCGGAAGTAGCTTCCTTAACTCACACTTTCAAGTTATTTAAAAATTACCACGTTGACAATGATCGTAGAAACTTTCTTATTCGAGAAACTTTAAATTAAACTTTACTTTTCATTCAGTGAAAAGTTATTGAATGTAACATATTAATAATAAAACGTAAAAACATATAATAATTTAAAAGGAAGGGGTTAAATATTTTGTTGTAAAGGTACATTACCAAGCGTAATTAAAGGTTATTCTTAATTTTATTTTTAAGAAAATTTGAATTTGGAAAAAAAAATGCTATATTCAAAGTACCATCCCTAGCTATATATTTTTCTCAACTATACTTCAAATGCCTTCCCCAAGAAATTATTCACATTATGAGAGAAACCAGTCATCGATTTTTCGACGTCCTCACAACTGTTGTTCCTGGAAAAGTACGTGAGCCATTGATGAAAACAAGTGGTCCGAAAGGGCCAAGTCTGATGAGTATGGCAGGAGGGACAAGAGTATCAACCAAGTGCAGAAATTGTGCCTTTAACCGTTTTCTGTGTGTGATGCGACGTTATGTTACAAAATCACTTTTCCGTGTCTTCTAGCCCAATCTGGACGCTTTTCGATCAATGCATGGTTCAAAGTGATTATTCGTTGACGGTAGCGATCGGTATTAACTGTCCTCACGTGGTTTCAGCTCATGATGACACCTGATCCCACCAAATAGCATTGTCTTCCAAAGTGATTCTTGCGGTCGATGTTGTGTCAACCCATGACTTTCTGCGTTTTAGGTACCAGAGTAGAATCAAAACAAGTATCGCGTTAGGACATAGTCATCGTAAGTTTCCACAAGACATCTTACATTCGCTTTCTTTCGACCGAACACGAAAACGTGCTGTAACTCATTTGGTTTGAAACTAGACATACCACAAAAATAAAATATGACGCGAAATCGTCGAACATCAACGGCGTTTTGTGAGTTATTGTCATAGCAAGAAAGTAACATAAGAGTTTAGACTGTGAATTTGCCATTGCGTCTAGAAATTCAGAATTATTAACCAGTAGCGGGTATTTAATAAAAATACGAAACAGGTACGTGCTCAGTTGAACGTAATTTGATTGGAAACTGCATGAAGCCATAATAATTGTAACGCCAAAGAGCTAGTTCTGTAATAATAATTTAAGAATGTAGAAGATGATCAAAGTAGCATGCTACACACAAGATAATCAGAATCCACAACAGTAATAAGAGATGACGATCAAAGCTTGCAACATTCTACGAAAAAAATGAAAATTTGCAACAGCAACGTTCTACTTAAAAATCTACTAGATGAAAGTCCACTTATAGACTGTGTTCTCAGAATCCACAGTTCAGTAGTAAGATAAAAAACTGATCGTGAGACACCCAGTATACCGCTGATACGAAAGGAATGTTACAATTTCATTTAATCATACACATTTCCTTGGGTTCCAATGGCAGTGTATCATAATTGCTCTCCAAAGCGAATACTTCTTTCAAATAAAACGATCGCAAAAATGAGAAGGCGAGGCCAATACTTTGTCATTCCCGCGTATTTCGTCTCGGAACGCATAATTTTCGATACACAAAGCGTACTGAAACACACGGAAGAATTAAAGGACGTTCCCGGGCCAGTGTGTCTCGGTCAATTTAGGATAATACTGATAAATTACGTCGATGATGGTTCTGAGTCCACTCCGTGGCAGCAGGAATCACGAGCAATTCGTCGATACCGGTTTAGCCGCGTGCGAGCAACACGTAAGCGAAATCTTCGTGATCTCGCGACACTTTTCAAAGCCCGATGAAATCGGCCGTAATTGCATGTAGGAAGCAGGTGATCCGCAAAAAAGGGGGACATCAGAAGCGTCCAATTTGCGCTCGCATCTGCCTAACGACAGCCGGCGTTGACGAAATGTAAATTGCAACTAAAGCTGTCCGTGATCGAACTCATCTCAGGGCTAGACAACGTTCGATCACGAGATCTATTTCGTCAACAAATTCGAAACGATTTCATTTCGGGATTTAACCCCTTGGCTTATTCGATTAGTTCCCGCCTTGTTGAGTGCCTTGGTCTATCATTTACGGTATCAAAACGTCAATCTGACGATTATAGGGTCTACCAAATAATGATACTAGCAAATTAGCCAGTCGGAACGATGATTGCCAGTCTTGCGATTACGCTATGTCACGGCTTTGTCTGTGTTGCGTGCATCCACTTCTGTCCGTGATGAAAATTTGAGAATGTTGGGGATTAGAAATTTGGAGAAAATTTGGAGATCTGATGATTGGACAATTTGGGAAATTTGAACATTTCGAAATTTGAATACACGCGAATTTGGAGGTAACGAAATTTTGAAATTTGAAGGATGGAGAAATTGGAAGTTGGACAATTTGGAGATTTGGAAATTTGGGAACAGAAATTTGGCGATATTGAGATTTGGAAATTTGGGGACAGAAATTTGGCGATATGGAGAATTGGAAATATGGAGATTTGGAGATTTGGAGACTTGGAGACTTGGAAACTTGGAGATTTAGAGATTTGAAAATTTGGGGATTTGGGGATTTGGGGATTTGCAGATTTGGAGATTTGGAAATTCGGAGATTCGGAGATTTGGAGATGTGGAGATTCGGAGATTTGGAGATTTGGAGATTTGGAGATTTGGAGATTTGGAGATTTGGAGATTTGGAGATTTGGAGATTTGGAGATTTGGAGATTTGGAGATTTGGAGATTTGGAGATTTGGAGATTTGGAGATTTGAAAATTTGGGAATTTAGAAATTTGGCAATATGGAGATTTGGAGATTTGAAGATTGAGAGATTTAGAGATTTGGAGATTTGGAGATTTGGAGATTTGGAGATTTGGAAATTTAGAGATTTAGAGATTTGGAGATTTAGAGATTTGGAGATTTGGAGATTTGGAGATTTGGGAATTTAGAAATTTGGCAATATGGAGATTTGGAGATTTGGAAATTTAGAAATTTGGCAATATGGAGATTTGGAGATTTGGAGATTTGGAAATTTGGAAATTTAGAAATTTGGCAATATGGAGATTTGGATATTTGAAAATTTGGGAATTTAGAAATTTGGCAATATGGAGATCTGGATATTTGGAGACTTGGAAATTTGGAGATTTGAAAATTTGGGAATTTGGGGATTTGAAGATTTGGAGATTTGAAAATTTGGAGTTTGAGAGAATTAGAGATTGAGAAAAATAGAGATTTGAAGATTTGAAGATTTGGAGATTTGGAGATTTGGAGATTTGGAGATTTGGAGATCTGACAATCTGGTAATTTGGTAATTTAGTGATTTGACAATTTAGAAATTTTGTAATTTGTAGATTTGGAGATCTGGTAATTTGGTGATTTTGTAATTTGGAGATTTGAAAATTTGAAGAGTAGGAGATTTGAAACTTTGGAGATTCGAAGATTTGGAAATTTGGTAATTTGGGTAATTTGGAATGTTGCAAAATTGGCAATTTGATAATCTGAAAATTTAGTAACTTACTAATTTTTTAATCCGGCAATTTGGAAATTTGGTGATTCAAAAAATTTGACAATTTAGAAACTTAGACATTTTGCAATTAAAAAATGTGGATATGTGAAAATGTAGGAATTTGAAGATTCAGAAATGTGGAAACTTGAGAATTCATGAAGTGGTTACAAAATTCAAAGAATAACCTGTAATAATAATTATGTTATTACCGACATACATTACCAAACATTCTCAAATTTTTAGCATTTTTGCATTTTCAGAGTCATAAGACAATCGCTATGGACCATTAAATTGATTTTAATCTCGACTATTACAAGGATACAATTAAATAACCCCATGAATTAACTTGAAATTTTGAAAAATTTCTCTCACCCCTTCGACATTTTCATAATTAAAAATAGTAGAAACAACCTATATAAACATACCAAAGAATGAATATACCAAAAGTGTCATTTTACGATATTTTTATATTATCCAATCACGTCAGACTTCGAATATTTGGAAGACTGTAATTTGATACGCGACAACTTAATAAATTCAGCCATCTGGAACGAAAGTATCCGTGCAATATACCGTCCAAATAAAATGTAATGTGAATGTGATACAAAGTAAGATAAATAAAGCAGATATTATACATTTATCGAAGCTACAACACCTGCTACTTTCCGACTATCTGGATGCAACCCAACGTCGAACAGCAATTTCGTATCTCTTCAAGTTCGATATCGTCCAAGCACCCACGAAGCTTCCGCGAATGTTAAAAAGCTACTTTACGATGCATAAAGTCCGACAAAGCCGTGACTGTATCAGTTAATTTCAGCGTGCGAATTAATTTATAGGCATCGATTCCAATTTTTCCCTGATTTTATTGCGGACCACTAAGTGGTTTAATTAGCCCGGAACGAGGAACCTCACGGTCTCCTCTTGATCAAGATCTACATAACGCGATTCCAAATATTCAAAAACCCTCGTTTACTTTAAAAAGTTGCGTTATATTCTTTGTTGCACTCGGTAAAAACCACGCAGCATTTTTATTTTCAATAAAGATAATCTTGTTACTTGCGATGATGCTTATAATCCAAGTTTTGATCGCTTTTGGTGTGATACTTAATGTGCTACGTAATTTATTCAATTTTGCACGAAAGTGGTGAAGGTTCAGTAAAATTAAAATTGAGGATTATTTAGGAACCTTGAAAATGTTAGTAAGATATCTTTATTCTCAGAAATAATAGATTTAATTTATTTTACCAAAGTCATTTAAATATGTTCTTAAAAGTGGCGCTAATGTACTAGTTTGTCAACTATTAAAGTAATTGGTAGATGTTGAATAATGGGTCGATAGAGTTACTAATTAAATAATAGACCGGTCTGACAGTTAAGTAATGGATTCGATAATACTCGACTTAGCTGTAAGACACGTGTCTTCAGTTTTCAGGTAACTCGAGAAATACCACCAACGGCGAACTTTCTTTCCGTGAAGATTTTCTGCGTCAAGAGTCTGTCAGCGGACCGAATCTATTATTACGCCTGTCTTCGTTGTAATTAATTATGATTGCGGCGTGTGCCTTCGAGTGCTCCTAGGGCATTCTGTCGACATCGCAGCTCCTACGCACTCTCGTTCTTTTCCTTCTGTTGGTAAAGTATGAACTTTGTATCACTCATTGTTTCTTTTCAACGAAACCCAACACGTTTGAGTTTTCATCAATGCAGAATTATCGTAAATTAGAGGAAGTAATTTTATTATTTAACCTCTTTGTATTTTTAATAGTTTCTACGTTTTGTTATGATTTGGTTTGAACTGGTTTATCTGTGTGAGTTAGATTTATGTGGGTTAAGGATTATTTAGGTTACAGATTAATATGAATGAGGGTGAGGTATGTTCCTTAAAAATGTTACTCAAAAACTTGTTATTATACATTCCCAATTTAACCTAAAGATTTAAACTTTGTTAACCTAACTTATAATTCTAAATTCTGCTTCTAACTTAACCTAAAATTTTAAACTTTGCTCCTAACTCAACTTAAAATTCTAAATTCTGTTTCTAACTTAACCTACAATTTTACTTTGCTACTAACTCAACCTGAAATTCTAAATTCTGTTCCTAACTTAACCTAAAATTTAAAACGTTACTCCTAACCCAACCTAAAATTCTAAATGTTGTTCGTAACCTAACCTAAAATTGAATTTAAATGTTATCAAGGTTTAGAAAAAATTATATCATATTTCACGTCTGAAGTTTGTTATTCTGTAAATCATGGTGGTAATTAATTTTGTGTAAGCAATCGTTTTGTGCCAAAAATTGACATTGTATTATATTTGTAACGTTTCGAATACAGTGCGAAAACAATATATTATACTATTAATACTCAGATTAATAGATTAATACAAACATACAGAATTTGATATTATATTTTATGTGAATGAGATGTGTTAAATATATGTTACACACAGCAACTTATTTTTTTTTAATATATTGAAGTAGTTTTAAAGCAAATGTCACTTTCTTCCCACTTTTGCAAAAGTGAACACAGTCTATAAGAGAAAATTATAATAAACGAGGAAAAAAATAAGATATTAATGCAGGAGTTTAAAATATACTGAAAACAAAGAGCCGAATATCAAGAAGAAAATGAAGATGAAATCGTTTCGACACAAAATAATAAGAGGGGAGAGATTAATCCCAACAAATTGAAAATACGCGATATCTTGTAACTTTTATGAAGTTTAATAATTTTTAATTAATTATCCGTTGATATTGTCAATTTTTCTCATTTTCTCATGTAATAAGTACAGATTGAATTAATTTGCGTAGAATGGCTTGCTTTTCACTTCCTTTGATGCAACCAATTTGACTTCACTCTTGTCTGAACAGTTTCAGGTACTTTAATATCATATTTCTAAAAAGTGTTCTAAGAAAAAGCTCTGAGAAAGCTAGTTCTGAGGAGAGAAAAGAGAAATTCAAGATGACACTGTGACAATAGACGCATTCATTCACTTCAAATACTAATTCAATTAGTATGACATTTAGGCTACGCTTAACCTACATGAAATTTTATAGGTTAATTTATAGGTTATTTTATAGGTTTTTATAGGTTATTTTATAGGTTACCATTAAATAATAGTATATTATAACACAAGGTATTCTACTATGTGAATCAACACATTCATCAACTTCACATATCACTAACTCAACCATGATACTTACACTACGTTTAACCTACATGAAATTTTATAGATTATTACTACTAAATAAAAGTATATTACAACACAGGGTATTCTACTATGTGAATCAACACATTCATCAACTCCACATATGACTAACTCAACCATGATACTTACGCTACGCTTAACCTACATGAAATTTTATAGATTATTACCACTAAATAAAAGTATATTACAACACAGGGTATTGTACTATCTGAATCAACACATTCATCAACTCCACATATGACTAACTCAGTCATGATATTTAAGCTACATTTAACCTACATGAAATTTTATAGATTATTACTGCTAAATACTATATTACAACACAAGGTATTGTACTATGTGAATCAACACATTCATCAACTTCACATATCACTAACTGAACCATGATACTTAAACTACGTTTAACCTACATGAAATTTTATAGATTATTACTACTAAATAGTATATTACAACACGAGGTATTCTATTATGTGAATCAACACATTCATCAACTTCTCATATCACTAACTCAGCCATGATACTTAAGCTACGTTTAACCTACATGAAATTTTATAGATTATTACTACTAAATAGCCTATTACAACACAGGGTATTGTACTATGTGAATCAACACATTCATCAACTTCACATATCACTAACTCAGCCATGATACTTACACTACGTTTAACCTACATGAAATTTTATAGATTATTACCACTAAATAATAGTATATTACAGCACAGGGTGTTGTACTATGTGAATCAACACATTCATCAACTTCACATATCACTAACTCAGCCATGATACTTAAGCCACGTTTAACCTACTAAAAATTATGTAGGTTATTACTACCGAATAGTATATTACAACACAGAGTATTGTGACAGTCAACGTATACATCAGCTTGACATACCATTAGCATGATAATTAAACTATGCCCGCACAATAAAAAACACGAGTAGGCAGTCGAAGTCTTATTCCAAGAATAATCTTTCTCAAAGCTATCTAACAACGGATCTAACATCGTCTAAAGCAGTCTAAACAATTAGCAACGAATCGAATGTCGCCATTGCAAGTGGTAGTGGCCCTGTAGTCAAAGGTGCAGGGTACTCGAGTAGCATTTTCAAGTGGGTTCCTGGAATTAGTTCTCTCGTCTTATAGGTGTGGGACACGGACGTTTCTCCTACGGGCATATAAGTATATACGGCTGGCAACAATGGCGGATTCCAAGTGGCCCTTGAAACGGCTCTAATAATTTATATGCTTAAAAGGGCCTGGGCTGCCTACGTGAAATGTAGACGCCATGAGACAAGGGGTCTACCAAGAGAGGAGCGAGTCGTGCTCAAGGGTGGCTCAGCTTTGAGATCCGTGGACGAGAGGACTCTTCAGCAAGGAGAATTGCTGCTGTTGCTGCCGCCTGGGGTCCTGTCTGTCGTTTGTCGTTCGACATCGACCAAAACCCGTTTATTATTATATTATCTCGTATTAATAATAATGAGCAGTTCTTACACGTGACAGTTCTTATACTTTTCGCTTAGTTGCACCGCATGTGACCGAGTTAACGCATTGCCACATACGGTGAATGTCCCAATTAACACTTTCAGCACCGCGTATATTGGCGCTTAAATTTTCATACGCTTTTATAGCCGATATTATTAAGAACTTGTTCGCTAATTGGAAACATACTTGGAACTATAAATAGCGTCATTGTGAAAATAGTCTTTGCTAATAAAAATAGTAGGTAATAAAATATTTAATTACTTAACTGTCATTTGTCGATTCTGTAAGATGTGGTTTATGGGTGAGTGAAAATAAGATAAAAAAATGTGATTATAGAAATCTATATAAGTGTTATATAAATTGAAGCAGTGAAAGCAATTAGAAAAGTAAACAAAATTAGAATAGTACTATGTAAACATGAAACTTTATGTATCTATTATTCTTTATTGATTAACGAGCAGGTTTTCAATAAGATGAAGTGGCTGTTGTAAAGAAAGTTCTGTGAAACTTGTTTCTCTGTCAATTGCGCAACTTTTAAATGAAGTAACACTTCCTGAGAAGGAATCGACGTTATCTGCGTATACATTAGCTAAGCTCATAATCCTATTTAATGGATCTCGAGATTTGTAACCTACTCTAATTGGAAATGCAAAAACTTCTGTTTCTAATACGCCTGGGCAGCGTATAGAGGTTAAGTTGTTCTAAGAGATCCGGCCAGTTAATCACATTATTAACACGTCGAATGATGTAGTGGTCACCGGTGACTGGCGCCACAAGTCTAATCGAATAACAGAAACAAAAGAAATTTGAGAAAATTCTAAATGGCATTCGTATTGCACCGTGTAACCCATTTTTCTGTGTTTAATTTAATTATTCTGCATTATTTGATATTAGATTATGTCAAGGTTGAAATACAGATAAATTATTTTTAGTTAGACTAAATTAAAAAATTGTCGATTAAATTAGACCAAATTGATAAATTACTTTTAATGAGACTATATTGCATGATTTATGTTTAATCAATTTACGAGGTTGATTTATATTTATTTTGTATTTATACATTTGTATGTATCGTAAATGCTAAAATATTTCCAATCTATTAATTATTATTCATTTTAAGCGTGAACAGGAAATTACAATTCTTCCACAAATATCTGAATTTGATCCACAAGAGTAATTGCGGTACATAAACAAGAAATTTATAAAATATTTTACCTTTATTAAAAGAATTCTCTGCATATTTTTCGCATGTAATTTGTGAAATATGATGAAATCGCTGTGTATTTTATGCGAAGTTTAATTAATACGTGTGTAATAAATCTCCCACGAATATTCAATCACGCAAATTCATAAATCGGACGTTTTTAATTGACACGTTCATAAAATTAAGCTTGAAGTATAATTATCGACATGTTTATTATTTTGGTACGAAGTTGCGACAAAGAGTTGTTCGTCGTATATTTAATATACCATAATTACATTCATGAATTCAACATAAAATGATAGATTACATCATTCGATATTATAGATCGCATCATAAATCATATGATATAAATTACGAAACTTCCATCGTATAATTTTTATGACTGTTATGAAACATGCGGACAGAGATTTATCTAATTTAATTAAACACGAATGACATGTTCTAGATTCATATCGATGATCATAATATGAAAGCTTTTAAACTATTCCTTCTATATTACGCACGACTACTTTTTGCATGTGTGTGTGCGCAGGTAGATCGAGTTTCTGTGGGATTTTTTATAAATGTATGTGGTGAGATACCTGTAACTGATACTATGATTGGTACTATTATTACTGTGTCTTATTTCCACAGTCCTCTTATTGTTAATTTAATTGTAAAAGTTGCACAGATTGTCATTTTATCAAGTTTTCCTATGCCACTTTCGCGTTTAAACATAAATTAAATGTAGATATTAAATAATAAACAGACTTTTCCTCTTCCAGACAATATACATTAATTTCTACTTTTGTACTCTTTATCGTTGATATACATAACATATTAACACTGACTGTAATTCTAATATTTTTATTATTCTCGGGTGCAACGTAGATCTGTTTTGAAGGAGAATTTACATTGACATATTTGGCAATTTTTCATTTGTGATTTCTCAAGCTGATACAACTGTACATACTTACATTTTCAAACTCTTAAATTCCTAAATTTCTTCAATATTATTACAAGATTACAAAACTCTTCAACAAATTGTTAAATTCTTTAATAGATTACAAAACCTCTTTTCCAAATCTATAAATAGCCTTTGAATCCCTATGTCCTCGAATTCCTATATTCACGAATCTCTGTATCCTCAAATTCACGTTTCCTTACATCCACGAATCACTAGGTCCCCAAATTTTTAAATCTACCGAAATCCTGCATCCCCGAATTTATATATCCCCAAATTCCCGGGTCCTCGAATCACAAGATTATCGAATTCCTATTCCCAGAATTTCTATATTCTCGAATGCCTTCAACCTCGAATCCCTATATCACTGAATCTCTATATCACCGAATTTCAATACTCAGAATCCCTTTATTCCCAAGTTCCTATATCACCGAATCCCTATATTTCCGAATCGTTATGTTTGCAAACCCCTACATCCCCAAATCTCTACATTCCCAAATCTCTACATCGCCAAATCTCTACATACCCAAATCCTTACATCCCCAAATCCCTACATTCCACAATTCTCACATACCCCAATTCCCACATTCCCCAATTCTCAAATTCCCCAATTCCCACATTCCCCGATTCCCGCATTCCCCAACTTTCACATTCCCAAATTCTCACTTTTCCCAATTCCCAAATTCCTCCATTCCCACATCCCCCAATTCCCGCATTCCCCAACTCTCACATTCCCAAATTCTCACTTTTCCCAATTCCCACATTCCCCAATTCTCCAATTCCCACATTCCCCAACTCCCACATTTCCCAATTCCGACATACCCCAATTTCCACATTCCCCAATTCCCACATTCCCCAATTCCCACATTCCCCAATTCTCACATTCCCCAATTCCCACATTCCCCAATTCCCACATTCCCCAATTTCCACATTCCCCAAATCCCTACATCCCGAATTCCTAGATCCTCGAATTTCTAAATCTACCGAATCTCTGCATCCCCGAATTTATATACCCCAGAAACCCTACATCCCGGAATTCCTAGGTCCCCGAATCTCAAGATTACTGAATCCCTATACCCAGAATGTCTATATCTTCGAATTCCTATATCCCGAAATCTCTATATTCCCGAATTCCTACATTCCCGAATCCCTAGGACCCCAAATACTTAGGTCTCCAAATCCCTACATCCCAAAATCCCAAGATTATCAAATCCCTATACCCCAAATTTCTATATTCCCGAATCGGTATATCCCTGAATCTCTACACCGAATTTCTATACTCAGAATCCCTATATTCCCAAGTTCCTATATCCCCAAATCCCTATATTCCCAAGTTCCTATATCCCCAAATCCCTATATTCCCAAGTTCCTACATCCCCAAATCCCTCTATTCCCCTAATCGTTACGTCACCAAATCCCTATGTCCCAAATCGCTACATTCCCGAATCCCTATAGCCTCAAACCCCCACATCCCGGATTCTCCAGGTGCCAAAACTCCTATATCCCTGAATCTCCAAATCCCTAAATTCCTAACTCCCCATATCCTTGTATCCCCTAATCTTCACATCTCCATCTCTCTGCACATCCAAATTCCCGAATACCTACACCTCGAAATTAGCATATTTCCAAATGTCGAAACACCACAAGCAATATGTACATCCCAATTCGTCCTCATCGTGAATCGATTCTTCGAAAGTATCAAAGATGCGATGGCTTCGTCGACGGTGTTGTCGAGTTTATCGGTTGGATCGTGTTTCGACGTGGCACGAATCCCGAATTACACGGTCCACCGTCGTCCAAGTGAATTTCCGGCATTTTTACGATGATCGCGGGCCGAAAGCGTGCACGGACGGATAGACGGGAGGGCATAGGCTAGGGTCGATAGGAATGTTTTATGCAAATCAAATTGTTTGGCGAGCCGGAGCGCGCGATCCTCCTCGCCCGATGTATTCCAGTCATTAAAACGTCGATCCAATCTTCCACGCACACACAGCATCGCATAACAGCTCGAACAACACGAACGACTGGATGGTCAGCGAGAGTTCATTCGACGGCCACGTATTTTTACCGGGCTCTGCTGCGATCATTACACTTGTTAATTAATTAATATTGCCCGGTCGTGCTATTTATCGAGCGGACAGTGAATAACCGGGATACAATTCCAATGGACCCTTCGAGAGATTGCAAATGGATGAAAACTGACGGAGACGGTAGCAAAAAGAATTCACTTTTGTATCGTTTATGGAGGTTCTGTAATAATATAGGAGAATTTGTTGGTACGTTTATTGGTGTGTGTTGTTATTCGACGACTTTGAGTTACTGGTGTTAGGTTAGGTTAGGTTTGTTCATTGATGTGTGTTGTTATGCGACGACTTCGAGTTACTGTTGAATTGTTGGGCGCAGATTTTGTGAAGTTATGCGTTTTTGGGATATGCATATTTGAAAATTTAGAAATTTGTGTAATAGAGAACTTGGGAATTCGGGCAATAGGAGTTTGAGAATTTAGGAATTTGAAAACGTGGGAAGTAGGAACTTTGGGAATTTGAAAATTTAGGAATTTGAGAATTTGGGAATTTGGGAATTTGGGAATTTGGGAATTTGGGAATTTGGGAATTTGGGAATTTGGGAATTTAGGAATTTGGGAGTTTGATAATTTGACGATTTGGTGATTTGGTGATTTGAAAATTTGGAAATTTGGAAATGTGAAATTTGAAAATTTGGAAATTTGTAGATTTGGAGATTTGGAATTTTGCAATTTGGAAATTTGGAAATTTGAAAATTTGGAGATTTGGAAAGCTGGAAAGTTGGAAAGTTGGAGATTTGGAAATTTGGAATTTTTGAATTTTTGAATTTTTGAATTTTGGAAATTTGGAATTTTGGAATTTTGGAATTTTGGAAATTTGGAAATTTACAAACTGAAGAATTCGAAGATATAGTAGTTAGGAAATTTTGGAATTTGGGAACTTGAAAATTAAAAAATCTAAGAAGTCGAAAGACAGTGAATTTTTAGAAGAATGAAAATTGAACTCGAGTATTCTTATACTAACCATTTTCAAACATAAAGATTTAAGAATTGTCAAGTTAATACAAGACAAAAGACTTCTCCGCCACACTCATCCTTATCCAAAGAAAAACAATTTCGCACCCATCTACACATCTGACCCAAGAAGAAAATAGTGAATTAAAAAATAATGAAGTTGTAGTATGATAACAAAAATTAAACAATAAAAGTAATTTCCTCGCTGCAAAAATGATCTTATTTTCGATAGACTGAAAGAGTCGACATAAACTGTCGTTCGTCCAAAACGCCAGTTACAGAAACGTCCGTTTCTTAATAACAACATAACGGCACTCTTCAACGTAATGTTTCAAGTATTTTGGACAAGAGAAGATACGAGTTTCATGAACAAAAACAGGCCAGCATTCATTAGGGAGTTCTCGTTACCAAAAGGGTCTTCTCCCATTTCCTTGATCTTACGAGCTCGTAAGTCGAATTTTTGTTCGCGGGACGAATTATGTCAGACCCTGGTACAGTGAAGTCTTGGTATAAGCTACACGATGCAGTATCAATGCAAATATAACATTTTTTTATTTTTTTTTTTTATTCTATCGAACTTCCATCGGCAGATTTTTGACACTTTTCTAATTAATACGATATTCGCTTGCTACGCGATATCGATGGAGATATACGCCTTCCATTTTGGGACTGGGCTCCCTCAACGTTACACCTTCGAGCAACAACTTGTACGGGATCTTGATGAAACAAACCGTTTAGTAACTCTTTTTGCACAGTTTAGCAAACCAGATTGGTTAACGTGGAACATTTGGAGAAATATTTTCTGATTCGTGGAACGTTGTTGGCCTCGGGTGATTGCGTTTAAAGTAACTGATATTTGGGGCTGAGAGGTTATATTAAATGAAAAACATGGGATGGTCAATGATATATATTTATGTAGACAATTGTTCGGATAGCTTAGGATGATTTGTAGTAGTTCAGAAATATTTTGATGCTGGTATTCGGTGATAAAAGTTTGATTAAAAATTCTACCCTAGTTTAAAAGTGGAAAGGGGAATGTAATATGCGAACTTGAAATGTTTCAATTTTTTCATTTCCAAATTATTGAACTGTGAAGTTTGCAAATTACCAAGTCAACAAGCTTAAATTACCAAATAAGGTTCAAAATTTTCAGATTACCTAACATCCGAATGTCCAAATGTCCAAACTTCCAAGCTGCTAAATCTTCAGTTTCCCAAATTCTCAAACTCCCAAGCATCGAAATACCCAAATTTTGAGATCGCACGCAAACTTCCCAATCCCTGAATCTTCAAATACCATCACACTAATCTCTCTCGGTTCATGTGTTACCAATAAATCTTCCCACTTTCCTGATTAAGATGAGACCAAACACGATATAATTCGAAAGATATTTACTTGTAACAACTTAGTGTAAAGTCTCGACATAAGCTATACCCTTGAAATTACAAACAAATATATTACAAAATACGTCGTGTCTCATTTTAATCAGAAAAATGTCGCAAAGTCGGTAAATGTTTCATAAGAAAAGAGTAAAAAATAAAGTTTAATTCTTGCATTAAGATTGTTCTACCAATATGATACTGTCACACGTTCGGACGTATTCTTTTCTCGTTTTTCTACATTCTGCTAACCTCAAGCAATGAACTATAAACGAAAGTTTAGACCCGAAAGATTCGGTTGTCTCGAGACTTCACTGTACATGCGTCGCCGCTCCAATTCGCTTGAAACCTACCGCCCATGAATCTTCGCGTATGCACATTACGCTCATAAATTGCCATTAAGCGATCGCGATCTGGCCGGACAAACATGAACCGCAAGAAACCGCTGGCCCAGCCGGTTGCAATCAAACAGCAACGTGCACGGAAGTGGACATTAAAAAACGTACCACGTAAACGCGAATTAGAGCGAATTGCGAGCTGTTCCTTTGGTAAAATGTTTTCGTGAGGGAAATAAGAGTCAACATGGCAAACGACTCTTTTGATTAAGTGTTGCGATCTTTGCGAGTTTGCGCACGGTGTTCCGGTTACGTTAAAATGCGAGGAAATGTGCCTTTGAAACAAGTCGGATCTCTTTTAGTACGTTGTTTTATTCATGGTAATACATTTTTTGGGGAAAAGATATTTTTTCTTAGGTTTTTTTATTTTTGGGGGAACATATGTTCTTCCTTAGTATATTTTGCAAAGGAATGTTTATTCGTTGTTTTGTGTACACATATGCTCCATGAAATTCATATACTGTATTTTATAAAATACACATTGAATAATAAATTTTATAATTATTACGATTGTTGAATACCTTCTATATCTTCAGAAATTATTGTTGGGGTTCCCTCTCAGAATATTGAAAACTTGAAATGTTTATTCGTTGTATTGTGTACACATATGCTCCATGAAATTCATATACTGTATTTTATAAAATACACATTGAATAATAAATTTTATAACTATTACGATTGTTGAAAACCTTCTATATTTTCAGAAATTATTGTTGGGGTTCCTTCTCAAAATATTGAAAACTTGAAATGTTTATTCGTTGTATTGTGTACACATATGCTCCATGAAATTCATATACTGTATTTTATAAAATACACATTGAATAATAAATTTTATAATTATTACGATTGTTGAAAATCTTCTATATCTTCAGAAATTATTGTTAGGGTTCCTTCTCAGAATATTGAAAACTTGAAATGTTTATTCGTTGTATTGTGTACACATATGCTCCATGAAATTCATATACTGTATTTTATAAAATACACATTGAATAATAAATTTTATAATTATTACGACTGTTGAAAACCTTTTATATCTTCAGAAATTATTGTTAGGGTTCCTTCTCAGAATATTGAAAACTTGAAATGTTTATTCGTTGTATTGTGTACACATATGCTCCATGAAATTCATATACTGTATTTTATAAAATACATATTGAATAATAAATTTTATAATTATTACGATTGTTGAAAACCTTCTATATCTTCAGAAATTATTGTTGGGGTTCCCTCTCAGAATATTGAAAACTTGAAATGTTTATTCGTTGTATTGTGTACATATATGTTCCATGAAATTCATATATTGTGAGACTTCTGTATTTTGTGAAATACACATTGAATAATAAATTGTATAATTATTACGACTGTTGAAAACCTTTTATATCTTCAGAAATTATTGTTAGGGTTCCTTCTCAGAATATTGAAAACTTGAAATGTTTATTCGTTGTATTGTGTACACATATGCTCCATGAAATTCATATACTGTATTTTATAAAATACATATTGAATAATAAATTTTATAATTATTACGATTGTTGAAAACCTTCTATATCTTCAGAAATTATTGTTGGGGTTCCCTCTCAGAATATTGAAAACTTGAAATGTTTATTCGTTGTATTGTATACACATATGCTCCATGAAATTCATACACTGTATTTTATAAAATACACATTGAATAATAAATTTTATAATTATTACGATTGTTGAAAACCTTCTATATCTTCAGAAATTATTGTTGGGGTTCCCTCTCAGGATATTGAAAACTTGAAATGTTTATTTGTTGTATTGTGTACACATATGCTCCATGAAATTCATATACTGTATTTTATAAAATACACATTGAATAATAAATTTTATAATTATTACGATTGTTGAAAACCTTCTATATCTTCAGAAATTATTGTTGGGGTTCCTTCTCAAAATATTGAAAACTTGAAATGTATATTCGTTGTATTGTGTACACATATGCTCCATGAAATTCATATACTGTAAGACTTCTCTTTTGTAAAATACACATTGAATAATAAATTTTATAATTAACATGATTATTAAAAATATTTTTTACCCTTAGAAATGATGGATTATTGTCCTTTCTTGAAATATTCATTTGTCGCATTCCGCACATATGCTACATAAAATTAATGTACTACAAAAATTCTTATATTTCGTCAAATAGAAGATACGTAAAAAGATTGATAATTAACAGGACTTGTAACAAAAATTGAGTTGAGAGACACTGTATATTTATTTAAACAGAGTAACAGTTAAAATGATGCATACACTGCGTCTTTCTTCTGAGTCAATTAATAAATAAAATTTCTTTAAAATTAATTCAAAGTTTTATTTAATTATAACCCATTTCCAATATACAGAATTCGAAAAATTGTTCGATACAAAAAATACAACGAAAACCGTTACAAACGTACGAAATTGTAAAAAATAAAGCAACATATATCCACATTTCTGTGGACCCCTGTTTCGGTGCATGAATTTAAAAAATGAGCATCTTCAATAAGCAAGCAACAGTTTCTCGCCTGACTTCCTTGAAAAATGAATGAGAAATGAAGGGCAAACGGTTTAAGGCGGTTCATATGTAGGCCATCAATAACGATTGAAGCGTAACACGTGAAATGGTTCGTTTCAACAGCATGGTTCATAAGACACGGCATTTTGGGAGCGTACGGATTTCGTTAAAGACAACGAGCTCTGTTTCGCTGGTGATACGTGCAACGAGATACTGTTTATTAAGACAAACGATGCAGGGCGTGATAAAAGAAGTCTTAGGGCGTCAAAGAAGGGTGTCCTGACAATATTTCGAATCCGGTTATTAATCCACTCGCTAAAATCCCGATGTTGCTGGTGAAATAGTATGTTTGTTAATGAATCATTGGTAGCGTCAGTGATTCTCATTTGTCTAATTTCAATAAGCAAAAATAATTCTTGGATAAATAATGTGGTTGCTGTTGTAATTTATTTGCCATGTGAGTGAAAACAGAGAAAAGTAATTTTTTAATATAAAATATATGAAATATATTATATATTATATTAAATATATTTTAATAAAAGTAATTTTTAAATATTAAAAAATATTTTAACTTGTGTTAATTCAGTTCTTTTCAATGAGAATCTTTGGTGTACAAATATTTATTGGTATTTATATTTTTATTAGATTAATTAACTTATATTAATTTTCCTATATTTTACATTACTTAATTAATTAGTGTTATTTTGTCGATTTTTTTTTTTTTTTTAGTTTGTGAAATCTTCACTCTGTCTATAATTAAGTTTAACTTCTTTGTATAGTGTGATCCATAAAACAGAATTTTGAATTTAGTATTTTCGAGCGATGACAATAAATTAATGTTATTTAAGGTTATCCGAATTGTCAATTTTTGAAATTTGAGAATTTCCGAAATCCTCAAATTTACGTTTCACTAGTTGTCAAATTTCAAAGTCTGTAAATTTATACATACATAAAGTTCAAGATATTTAAATTTCCAAATTCCTGAATTTCAAAACATTACAAAATTCAAAATTCCCAAAACCCATTTTTCAAAATTCTCAAGTCCTATTTCCAAAAATTCCCAAATCACATTTTCTAGAATTCTCACATTTGCAAATTTCAGGATACCAAATCGTCAAATTTGCATATTTCAAGATACCAAATCCTCAAATTTGCAAACTATTAGATTTATAAATTCACAAAGCCCTAGACATTTAAATTTCCGAATTCGAAACATCGAAATTCCCAATTTCCGGAATTTTCAAATTCCCAAACCTCAATTTCTAAAATTCTCAAATCCCAAAATCCCAAATTTTCAATTTTCCAAAGTCCTAAATTTCTAAAAGTAGAAATTCTCAAATTTCCAAATTCAAAAACCATCAAATATTCTTAAAATATAGAAAACACCGAAAGAAAGATAACTAGTCATATCCTTGTAGAAAAACAACTGTGCCATAAAATGTTGAGGAACGCATTTTTTCTGCCATATAGCACGACTTTCCCATACATCATCATACAGCACTTCAACACTCACGTTATAACAATTCAACACCCTCCTTAAAAAGATTCCACTAGAATCTTTCTATCTTACCAATTTTTTTTTAGTAAACTTTGATATCAGTGAATATCGGTTTATCGATTTCTGAGTCGAAAATTATTTACCTCGTTCACGTAATTGAGTCAGCATAAATAGTAAAGTACAAGAATACACAATAGTAAAGTACAAGGTACCACACAAAGTGGCATTGAAAATTTACCTCAAAGTCAAATGCTGAGGACATGAATACTGTACGTTAGAACAATTGGAAGATTGTCAGAGATAAATTATTCTATACACAAAACCAGTCGAAGTAATCCTTGAAGAGAAAACAGAATCCTTCTCCGAAAGAGGATCCTGCAGATTCTTCAGAAATCCTGAATTTCATTCTCCGTATCGAAAACATTCGCTGGCTGACGCACGAGGGAGAGTGAATTTGATTCGAACCCTGGACCGGGGGTTATATAAGCAAACAGACAATGGTTGTTATTGTTTGAACGGGATAAAAAGGACGGACGGGACAGCTGTGAACGTGGATATACACGGCATGCCCGTGACTGACTGCAGGGACCGTATTTCTGGAGCAAAAAACACGCGTTCGAAGGAGCTGGCCACATCTGCATTCGCATGCATACGCTCAGCTAACGCTTCGATGTGCGTAGGACCCGAGATGAACCAGCACAATGACAGCTTTCACGAGGACCGACGTCTGCTGATGCGATCGAAGCGACAGCCACTCGGTTACCTCGTTAAAACTGATGTTTTACTTAGACTACGTGGTACACTTACTGTTAGCAAATTTATTACGTACACTTACTATTAACATATGCATTAGGTACACTCACTGTTAACTAGGTTGGCACATTTACTGTTAACACTACCAAAAGACACCTTTCACATTTTAACTTAAAATTATCCTCTGAGTCGAATCATTTCTCCACAATTAATTTTTTGACTTTTCTTACGATAGTTCTTAAATTAACCCTTTGCACGAGTCTGACTCGTAACACACTCGAACTTATGATTAATTTTAATCGAATTTTCAATACGCCTCAGTTTGAAGTTCAAGTCCAATTATAATTTACATAGTCAACGATTGCATAGTACTAAATTGACATAACATTTCAACTTTCTTTGTCTGTTTTTATATTATGGCTGTTCTGACTGACGCACCTGACAATTTAATCATAGGTCAAAGGGTTAATTCAGCGGTATCATTTTCTTCTCACCCTAGATTTAAAAATATGCATATGGTACACTTATTTCTACCATGAGGTGTCTTTTGATACCTTAAGAACTTGACAATGGCTAATTGTAAACCATTTTACATATAAATGTCAACAGCATTTTGCAGCATCATATTATAATCAGAGAATCCCGATTTCAGTTGTAACGGTAAATACAGGAGTTGTGGCATAATTTTGATATTTGCTTATTTGTTACAGTTACACCCGAATGTACACAACCAGATTAAAAACAAGAATTTTTATAATAATAAGAAAGAGCATATGCTTTCAACTATCAGTCGATAAAAAATGTACAGAATACAAGTTATTCTCGTAGATGACCTCCTAAGGATCAATAATAAGAGTAAGATATTTACAACAGCATCAAAAATAATTTCTGATTGCTTCATTTTATGCGTCAGCCACGAAAGACTATCTCGACCCGACACATGGCGAATGAAAGGAGCCGCAAATAACAGGAGATGATTTTTAAAGCAGGTTAAACTTTTGTTTTCGCGACCTTTTCATACCGTATTGTGATATTAACCTGTTAGCCGGGGAGTTCGTCTATCGAAAGCGCACCCTATGCGTGCCATTACAAACTTGCGCAGAGAAGTTGGCTACACTGCCTGCGGCGAATGTGAAATGCCGTAACTTGTGTTATACAATTGTACAACAATACGGCGGAACCCGGTTATTATAACCACATTGGAACTCTCGATTTTTAATCAAAATAACAGATGAATAACACCAGACAATGAATAACGTTCATTATTGAACTCAATTTATTATAAACAGTTGGCACGTTTGCATTATTCTTGATATTATAGATGGACATTGTATTACTATTATACATGAATATTAAATGGTAAAGTAATTTATGAATTATTCTGTATTTTGTATTATAATATTTCATGGATATTTTACTAGACTAGATACTTTCACATTTTATGAATATTAGATTAAATACTCAGAAATGTACTCTGTATTATTATTACACGTCAACACTCATGTAATAACGTGTTAAATGAGAAAGTAACTTTTACCCTATATTTTGCATACATTTTATGAACATTTCAGTAGACTAGATTGTAGATGAACATTGTATTATTATACATGAACATTTATGTGATAATTAAATAGAGAAGTAATTTATGGATTGTATTTTATATTTTGTACATATTTCATGAACATTTTACTAGATTAGATATTTTAACATTTTATGAACATTTTATTAGATTAAATACTCAAAGGTGCACTCTGTATATGAACATTCATGTAAAAACGTTGAATAAGAAATTATTTTATTTAACGCGTTAAATAAGTGACTTATATAATTTATTATAACTTACTAAATATCACTGCATTTCGAATAAAATTACCCAGAATATTTATAACGCGATACAAGTGCAATCGGTGCGATGTTTTATTCCACATAATTGCCGAAAGTTTCTTGCGGCTGAAGCGCAGAACATTTTCAGTGCCATATGACGCATAATCTGTCGAGAAAGTGGCTCTGGTGTATCTTTTTAATTTAAATTTCAGTCAAGCTCGCGAACGCGTAAAGTGTTTCGGAAAAGCGTATTACGTTGCGTTCCATTAATAAATATGATATATCGTCGGTGTGCCTTCAGGCATTAACGATGAATCGCTCATCCGTATTTATCGTGAAGACGCGTTACGCCTTGAATTCCAATAAGCCTCTATCCCCGTCGTGGAAACAATATAACACGGTATTATCATTCGTTACTGATTTCCTAGCTTTCGCAGAGGAACAGGTCGATTTTACTATTCGTATGATTAATTTATTCCAGATGAAAATTAATCGCCCACGCTCGGAAACTTTGAAGATTTCGCAACTATTAGATGATTCTACAAGTTTATTTTTATTGTTCAAAATATATTATTTTCAGAAGCTTGATAAGTTTCACTAGATTTGTAGATGATCATTTTAAATCGAGTTTTGTTTTAAACATGAAGAAAGAAATATAAGAATATTATAATAAGAAATAAATGAATAAAGGATTCTTTATCCATATAAAAGTTAACATCTGAAAATTTGACAAAAGTTTGATAGTAAATTTTGTCACAATTCGAAACACCTTCAAATCATATATCTTGATAGTATGTAATTAATAGTAGTTACACATAAACTTGCACGCAAAAAGCATGAAGACATTTTAACAACAAAACTACTGCAACAGATAATATAAGAGATCCTGTGTCACAAATTGAATTTCGCGCTCCGGGACTTGCAAAATGGCGGCCCGATCCAGATCGAACTCCGAGACGCAGAACAATGACCCAAGCTATCTCGACGATCACGTCACTAAGCAGAATCGCAAGGGGTCGCACTGACGGGGTGTATAAAGGAGAAAAAAAATTGTACGACTCGTAACACGGATTTCGGCCATTCTCTCGGTGGCCCTTGCAGAGAAGTCACCCCTTTTCCCGCAAAAAAAGGGGGTGCCGTCGCGTATACGTGCGCGCCCTTGATAGCCGGTGAGATTGAAAATAATAACGGTCGCAAAAAGCACACGCCGCCAGAGGAGAAGGAAAAAAAGCCGCTTGGCCGTACTTTTTAATCCGCACGGGGAACACTCGCGGCCGTGATATGCAGATTTCACGAGCTACCCCGTCTCCATGGCCCCCTCTTTCTTTTTCTTTTTTTCCGTTCTTCCCGTTGCCACCGTTCGCCCGCTTTTTTTCCACTCTGCACCGGGTCCCGCCGCAACGATCACTTTAGTTCCGCCACTAAATCAATCGACCGTTAACCGGGATCCGGGACAGCGAAATATCGCTGAAAAATCGGGGATCTTCTGGTGACCTTACTGGATGCAATCTGTTCGATCCGTTATTGATCAGAATCTTAACATTGTGGTCTTGCGAATGACGATCCTGAACCCCTTGCCCCACAATTTATTCGTCGGATGTGTCACTCAAAACATATAGCTATAATATTAAAACAAATAAAATGAAAGTGTGAGTAAACTACAAGTGGAAGAGGTTACCAAACCTGAAAATCTTCCTACTTCGAAATGACAAGAATTCTATCATCCACAATTTTCACAGCTTTCACAACAAAAATCGACAAGTAGCGTACTGATGGGTGCAAACCTTGTTCTTAGACAGTTGCTACTACAACGTCAACTGAAGAAAATTAAATTATAAGCCACTAAAGAAAATTATTAAGTAAATTTTGCCACGAACTACAGATTATAATTAGAATTGAACCAAAAATGCAGTGAAACGAGTCACATTCCAACTGTAGTGTTACGAGTGTGACACGATATTACAATTTTTTTGAAAAAAGTGAAAGGACGAAAATAGTTCGTAAGTTTATCAGCGAGAATTAACAGGAAGATAGAATCCTATCTACTACTGTTCGATCGTTTCGAAGTGGATTCTCACAACGAGGAGATGACTTCGAGAGGAGTAGCATCGTCCTAGGGTCGTTACATTAAGATAAAACGGCGAACGCGGCTTTATCCCGATTAAGGATAATCGTCGATAAAAGGTCTCCTTTTCTCTCTGTCTCTCTGGTAGTTGTGCAGATGTAGAAGGATAATAAACCGCGGGTGCTCGTACGAGGATCTCTCACGCCTCGAACGGGCCGTTTTTTCACGCTTTGCTCCTGACCGACGATCTTCCGTGCACTTTCTCTCGACGTTGCACGAAAGCTGCACAAAGTGCAGGTTACTGCAAATACGCGATCCCCTGACCGAACGATCCCGGCCCGATTGCACAGCTGTTTGCTCTTTATTCCGGCAGCGCGATACAAACGGAGGCGAAACGCCGCGTCACGCGAACTTATGCACCTCGTGGTTTATGATCGTGCAACGCGGCTCATTAATATGAGGGATACCCGGTAAACTTTCCGCGGATACGTGTGAAACTGCGCCTAATGAAACGGTAATCTTCATTGGTACGCTCGTGAGTGGCTTCTCTGGAAAATGAACGGCTAACAAGGAAGAACCGACATTGCATGTGTTGATTCTTAGGGATTGCTGTTTCGCTTTATAGGGAAATTTGAGGATTTTGTATTTTGGGGATCTTGGAATGTGAGGTAGGAAATTGGTCTAGTGATTTGGGAAGGTGGACAGTTGGTTTGTTGATTTTGGGATTTATGAATTTAGGAATATAGGTATTTGTGCACTCGAGGATTTGGGTATCAAGGTGTATGGGAATTCTGGAATTTGGAGGTTTAGGAATTTGAGGACATAGGTACTTGGGGATTTAGGGATTTGGAGGTCTAGGAATTAGAGGACATAGGTACTTAGGGATTTAGGTATTTGAAAGCATAGAAATTTGAGGATATATTTGGGATTCTAGATGTTCGATGATTTCTACATTTGAAAACATAGGTATTTGGGGATTTAGAAATTTGGGAATGTAAGACTATGGAAATATAGGAAATCGGAGGAATAAAAATTGGGTAATATAGGAGTTTGGGACCACAGGAACAAATTCAAGAATATAGGAATTTCAGAATATAAAAATCTGGGGACATAGATATTATATAATTTAGAAATTTAGCTACCTAGAAATTTGGAGACATAGGAGCTTGGTAACATAGGAATTTGAGGACATAGATATTTGGGGATTTAGAGATTTAATTACCTAAAAATGTGGAGACATAGGAGTTTAGTAATATAGTAATTTGGGAATATAGAAATTTGAAAATATTGGAATTTAGGGACATAAGAATTTATAAATCTAGGTATGTGAAAGTTTAGGAATTTGGGAATTGGCAATTTTGATACAGAGAAATTTGGTGAGTCGAATATTTAAAAATATATGATTTGATGATTTAAAATTTTTAAATTTTGGAAGTTGAGAATTGAAGAAATTCAAGAATGTTTAAATTGGAAATTTCCAACGTCGACAATTTGATAATTTAGAAAAGTTTGTTAAAACTTTCTAGTTTATCTGGAAAACCTGAAAGTTTGTTTGAAATATGCGAAAGTTTGAAAATTAAAAAATTGTCAAGTTTGCATTTTTATTTTTATCGAAAATATAGTTGAAGAAGAGAAAGCAGTAGACCATCGTACAAATTCACATTTTTAATATTATATCCTAATACATCCTTTTCACCAAAAATATTGTTATTATTATTAATGTTTATTAATTGTATCATAGATAAATGGAAAAGAATAAACAAAATATAGCATCTATTTCCATAAAAAATAAAAGAATTTATAATTCTGGAATATTAATAAGAAATGAACATTCATTTATTTATAAATAGACAATTTAAAAAAAAATGTTTCATAATGTACAATGAAATCATTGTACATCTTCGTAATTCACATTTACAAATTTTAATTAATCAAAATATTTTTTGTTTACGAAAGTGATATGTACATGTGATATGTATTTTTAATAAATATTTTGTTTACAAAAATGATATACGAAACGTAGATGTACTTGGAGAATTTCAAGTTATAAGATAAGAATGTATTTAGGGTAAAATCGTAAAATATGTAAAACACAATTAAGAATAAAAAATAATTTATAGATATCGAATGAATTGCCTCTTTCTAAGTTATGTACGGTAACATAATACCATCAGAGAAATGAAAATAAATTTCTTTCATACGATGAAGTAAGCAAATGCTGGCGGATACAAGCAAAAGTTTCTAAAGTACTCTTCAGTAGAATTCTCACGGCACCACCTGCATGATTTCGTGCACTGTACTCATTCTTCATCCTCTAAATCGGAAAAAAATAGACTACCAGAGGAGGAACACGTAGAGTCTCATTTTTATCTTCATTAATCCACGAGGGAACGCTATCAAGAGCTTAAATCATTTTTAACGCAAACCCATTACCGCGATAATATACAACCCTACAATCTGATAAAGCATCGCGTCTTATAAATTTAAAGTCCACCTTACGAAACGAAGCAATTCTACTTTTTTTATTCTAATTTTTCTTATTCTTAATGAACCTCAGTACTAAGATCAATTATATCAAATATCAAATTATAGTGAATTATAGTGAATTATCAATAATTATAATTAATTATTCAATTATACAATTTTCCGATTACTGTGATTTAATAGCACTTTATAGAAAAATCAGAAACCATTTTATAAGATAAATAAAAATCAGTATAAGTATAAATTAAAATTAGTACATTTACAAGTACAAATAAAATATATATAATAATATAATAATATACAATCGTTTATTTATACAACAATGTAATGATATATAGATATTTGTTCGTATAATAAAATAATATATAGTCATTTATATAATAATATACAGACGTTTATGTACATGACAACACAATAATATATACTTACATATTCATATAAAAATATGACACATATTCCCATATTTATATAGCCATATAAATAATAAATAATAAAAAAGAAATAATATCACAGCACGTAACATGTCATCTGTTAAAAGTCCACATATGCATAACGTCACAATATGTTAAAGCAGTCACTAGTGTACATTTAAAAGTAAATATCGAAACATTACACTCGCACGATTAACGTACCATGAAACGGACAAATCAAGACCAATCGATATTTCCGATGGTAAAAACTGTGGACTTGTGAAGTCGGCTAGGTGTCTCTTTCAAAAATTAGGCGACCCTCTGTTGTGCATATTTAAACCGACGCGACGCGTCAACGAACTCTTTGACCGCTTGCAATTTTTACGCACATTGTACACCAGACTAAACAAACGTATTGGACAGCAGTCGCTAATATAGTGTGTTCGAAAAAAATTGTGTCACATTTTATGAATATACCGAGTATGTAAAAACTTTTCCATAACAGAATAAAACGATTATATAATTCAAATTTCATTTTTGCATAATAATGGGACCTAGAAATTTGGGGACTTAGGGACATTAGGATGTTTGGGAATGTACGTATTTGGGAGTTTAGGGATTTGGAAATTTTAGGATTTGAGGGCAAATTTGGGAATATAGGAATTTGGAGATTCTGAGATTTTAGAATTTATGAATTTGGGGGTCTAGAAATTTGGGAATTTAGGGACTTGGAAATGTACGTATTTGGGAGTTTAGGGATTTGGAAATTTTAGGATTTGAGGGCAAATTTGGGAATATAGGAATTTGGGGATTCTGAGATTTCAGAATTTATGGATTTGGGGGCTAGAGATTTGGGGATTTAGGGACTTGGAAATGTACGTATTTGGGAGTTTAGGGATTTGGAAATTTTAGGATTTGAGGGCAAATTTGGGAATATAGGAATTTGGGGATTCTGAGATTTGAGAATTTATGGATTTGGGGGTCTACAAATTAAGGGATTTAGGGACTTCGAAACATAAGTATTTGAGAGTTTAGGGACTTGGAAATTTTAGAATTTGATGGCAAACAAATTTGGGAATATAGGAATTTGGGGATTCTGAGATTTGAGAATTTATAGATTTGGGGGTCTAGAAATTTAGGGATTTAGGGACTTGGAAACATAATTATTTGGGAGATTAGGGATTTGGATGCATTGGAATTTGAGAATATAGGAATTGAGGGATTTAAGAATTTGGGAATTTAGGAATTTCAGAATTAAGAGATTTGGAGGCTAAAAAATTTGGAAATACAAAAATTTGCCCCTCTAAGAATTTGAGATCAAATTTTGGAACATATGAATTTGGAAATTTAGACATTTGGGAACATATGAATTTGAAGATTTAGACTCTTGGGAATATAGGCACTTGGAGATTTAGGGATCTGGGAATATAGATCTTTGAGATTTACAAACTTGGGAATTTAGGAATACAGGGACTTATAAATTTGGGGATTTAGGGATGTAGTAGCTTAGAAATTTGAAAACATAGATATGTGAGAATTTAAAAATTTGAGAATATAGGTATATGAAGACTTATAATTTTGGGAATTTAAAGATTTGAGAATGTAGGGGTGTACAAATTTGAAGACATACCAATTTAGGAACATACATATTTGAAGAATTAAAGTTTACTTAAAAAAAACTAGAAGTGCACTAAATTCACATAAATCCTTCCAGTGTTCCCTCATTATCATGTTCCTTTCAGATGTCTTCTCATCGAACACTAACTTAAAACTTCACTCAACCATATTTGAAATAACAAGAGCTCGGATCATCTATTTAAGAACATACTGTAATAATGCAAATAGAGTTTTACTTGACCGTAAAATTGACTATAACTTTTTTGAACACCCCGTATAAATTTGCTGGTCTCCCGAACTACACGTGTGCACGCATCCGGCAATGTCGAGAGAGGCAGGCAATAATCCATCATTTATATTAATTGCGCCCCGCGGTACGTCGAGCCTCTGCATAAATGATATCATTGTGTTTATACGGGTGGGTCGCTCTAGCCCGGTCGCATTCTCTTCATAAATTCTAATTAAGTTCGCGCGATCGAGTCGCGGAATCATGTGTGCCCGCTGCTTTTCCGAACGATGCATGCCGTTTAGAGAATTAAAGGGATTCGAATGGATCATTTATTGACTATAATTTTGAACTAGTCTAATTCGCGATTATACAGTAGTTTAACCATTTCTGTGTCGCGCAATATTTCTGTTTGTCGGAGGAATCGGGAGTTTTATATCACCACGTGGTAGATCGCCACGTGGTTACGAGTTACACTGCAAGATTACTTAGCCACGTGTTAATAATATATGATACAATATACAAAATAGTATAAATAATATAGTACAGTATGAAAGAGGACCGACACAACTGACAAAGTATTAGTAGTTTAACAATTTAACGCTAAACCTATCGGTGTGTAACGCACGTTCTCTGAAATTAAAAATGAAGTTGAAAAATAAATAAACAAATGATACAACATAAATTAATATACACATTCTTCATCTTCATAAAGATTAGCGAAGATTCTAAAGAAATTGTTTTAACAAATTTTGTAAGTTAAAATGAAAAACTTGTAAAAGGGTCATTTGACCTTTTTGGTAGTTTTAGTGTTAATTTAACTATAGTACATAATAAAAAACAGTATATATTTGTGATTAATGAATCGGAAGTCACGACGCAACAGATAAAGCAAAAGAAGAAAGAAAAAAACACCGATATATACTAGCACATATGTACTAATAGCAAATACTGAAAGTCCCACAGTGGCCAGAAAAGCAAATCCCTTCATAATATAATGTAGCAATAGATAATGTAAGAGCGTTATATCATTATGTGTTTGATCGCTACGTATTGCAGCGCCCGATAGATAGCAGCTTGATAAATATCCGTTAGGTTGCATTAGGCTCTCCTCTCACAAGCACTAGTAACAGGTGGACTATCCTGACACCTTGATGAGTGGTGAACGGAATACAGCTTAGGTTCTATTAAGTGATTCAATACTTAAGTGTAATAAAAAAAACTATTGCAAATATTATAATTTTTATATTCCTAATTTCTAAGTCTATGATTTTTATATTCGTAAATATTTGTATATCCAAATTCCTATAATCTCATCCCTATATTTGCAAATTTTTATATTCCTAAATTATTACACCCCCAAATTTCTATATTTCCAAATTATTATATTCCTAAATTGCTACATCCCCAAATTTCTATAATCCCAAATCCCTATATTTCCAAGTCATGTTCCTAGATATTACACCCCCAAATTTCTATAATCCCATATCTCAAATATTCCCAATTCAATTATATTTTAAAATTATTACACCCCCAAATTTCTATATTTCCAAATCATTATATTCCTAAATTGCTACACCCCCAAATTTCTATAATCCCAAATTCCTATATTTCTAAATCATATTCGTAGATTATTACACCCCCAAATTTCTATAATCCTAAATCCCAAATATTCCCAATTCAATTATATTCCTAAATTATTACACCCCCAAATTTCTATGACCCCAAATTCCTATTATTTCCAAATCATTATATTCCAAAATTGCTACATCTCCAAATTTCAGTAATCCCAAATCCCTATATTTCCAAATCATATTCGTAGATTATTACACTCCCAAATTTCTATAATCCGAAATCCCAAATATTCCCAATTCAATTATATTCCTAAATTATTACACCCCCAAATTTCTATGACCCCAAATTCCTATTATTTCCAAATCATTATATTCCAAAATTGCTACATCTCCAAATTTCAGTAATCCCAAATCCCTATATTTCCAAATCATATTCGTAGATTATTACACTCCCAAATTTCTATAATCCGAAATCCCAAATATTCCCAATTCAATTATATTCCTAAATTATTACACCCCCAAAATTTCTATAATCCCAAATCCCCATATTTCCAAATCATTATATTCCTAAATTGCTACACCCCCAAATATCTATAATCCCAAATACCTATATTTCTAAATCATATTCGTAGATTATTACACCCCCAAATTTCTATAATCCTAAATCCCAAATATTCCCAATTCAATTATATTCCTAAATTATTACACCCCCAAATTTCTATGACCCCAAATTCCTATTATTTCCAAATCATTATATTCCAAAATTGCTACATCTCCAAATTTCAGTAATCCCAAATCCCTATATTTCCAAATCATATTCGTAGATTATTACACCCCCAAATTTCTATAATCCTAAATCCCAAATATTCCCAATTCAATTATATTCCTAAATTATTACACCCCCAAATTTCTATAATCCCAAATCCCTATTATTTCCAAATCATTATATTCCAAAATTGCTACATCCCCAAATATCTATAATCCCAAATACCTATATTTCTAAATCATATTCGTAGATTATTACACCCCCAAATTTCTATAATCCCAAATCCCAAATATTCCCAATTCAATTATATTCCTAAATTATTATACCCCCAAATTTCTATGACCCCAAATTCCTATATTTCCAAATCATTATATTCCTAAATTGCTACACCCCCAAATTTCTATAACCCCAAATTCCTATATTCCCAAATCATTATATTCCTAAATTATTACATCCCCAAATTTCTACAATCCCAAATGCCTATATTCCCAAATCATTATATTCTGAAATTGGTGCACCCCCAAATTCCTAAATTTCTGATTTTCTATATTCATTATACTGCATTCCCCAATAACTATGTATATTCTTAAATATTTGCATTCCTAAATTTCTATATTTCCAAGCCATTACTTTCCCAAATTCTTCATCAAATTTTACATCCCCTAATATTTCATAAATTCCTCTAACTATAAATTTCCATACATCTCAACTTCAATACCTTTAAGTGCATTCTGCTATTTACTTTAACTGCTTCTGCTATTAAAAAATGTTTCTACATGTTTTCATTCGTTTCAAAAAACTTTTAAATTGCAAAATCCGGCTAGATACGACTCTTAAGTATAGTCTAAAGAATATCTCTGAAAAAGAAGTACAACAAAATATTTTTAGCTTCAAACTACTAGAATTACGAAAACACATTTTGCACACTTTTGAAAAGCACGTCCTTATCTCTCCTGACCAAAAGATAAACAAGGACCATATCAATTTTCTGCCATGGGTCCTAAAAATCAGTCTAAACTTTGTCACCAGAAGTCTCCAAATTTCCCCTTCATCTTCCCAATACCGTTTCGCACTCGTTAAAATCACCCGCCGTAATTTCCGATACGATCTATAATTACCATGCAATCGAAACGTTGTATCGGAAGGCAAACGTTGGCCCGGGCACGACGTCACTTCCAGGCAAAAATGTTAACCCGAAGAAATGAAGGCATGGGCACGAAAGTGCAGGCGCACTGGAAGTTCGCAATTTAGTCATTACGGTTCCCGATGCCTTCAGTGTGATGTATAGCTTCCCTTCCACCTATGCAGGTTCTAAACGGCCCCTCCTATCCGTGATCGCCTTATCAGCTTCTATATCGGCTTAATAAAGAGGACGTCGTTTAGTCCCCGGGGTAAATCGATCGGTAATTATTTCTATTCTTTTAGATCGATTTCTGATACGTGCTTCGAGAATGAGCGCGCGTTAACACTTGCAAATTTTACCTAGACCTGATCTACATACTCTGAACGCTTAGGCTTACGGAACGCGATGCATATTCGATTTGTTTTCAATTACATAGCTATATCGGATGAAGAATGATTGAAAATTTTCCCCTTAGCCCCGCAATATTGTGACGCACTCGTGACGCACTATAGTTCATACGTGATAAGACTCGTATTTTCATCGGGAGTGAATTTTGGGTTCATTTCCAATTATCATCTTCACCATCAAGGATCATTGTAAGTACCCAATTTTTTAACTTCTTTTATTCGTCTTCATGTTATAGCAATAATTAGGTATTTGTACATGACGCAACTGCCTAACACAGGGGTCGGCAACCTGCGGATCAGTGGAATCATACTTGTGGCTCTTGAGTAGTTTAACAGTACATATTGAAAAATTAAGCCAATTCCTACATCCGAATATACGTGTGAGGCGTCCATTTTTCTATTCTGACTAATTGGAGTCGTAGCTATTTGGGGATATAGTGATTTGGGAACATAGCGATTTGGGTATGTAGGAATTTGGGAATATAGCGATTTGGAGACGTAACGATTTAGGGATGTAGAAATTTGAGGATATAGCGATTTGGGGACATAGCGATTTGGGTATGTAGGAATTTGGGGATATAGCGATTTGGGGACGTAGCGATTTGGGGATGTAGGAATTTGGGAATATAGCGATTTGGAGACGTAACGATTTAGGGATGTAGAAATTTGAGGATATAGCGATTTGGGGACATAGCGATTTGGGTATGTAGGAATTTGGGGATATAGCGATTTGGGGACGTAGCGATTTGGGGATGTAGGAATTTGGGAATATAGCGATTTGGAGACGTAACGATTTAGGGATGTAGAAATTTGAGGATATAGCGATTTGGGGACATAGCGATTTGGGTATGTAGGAATTTGGGGAAATAGCGATTTGGGGACGTAGCGATTTGGGGATGTAGGAATTTGGGAATATAGCGATTTGGGGACGTAGCGATTTAGAAACGCAGCAATTTGGGGATGTACAAATTTGGGGATGTCGAAATTTGGAGATATAGCAATTTGGGGCTGCAGCGATTTGGGGATGTAGAAATTTAGGAATATAGCAATTTACAAACTTTGCAATTTGGGGATATAGCGATTTGGGGACGTAGCGATTTGGGGACGTAGCAATTTGAGGATGTGCCGATTTGTGTATGTAAGAATTTGGGAATATAGGAATTTGGGAATGTAGGGATTCGAGAATGTAGAGGTTCGGAAATGTAGAAATTCGGGAATATAGAGATTCGAGAACGTAGAGATTCGGAAATGTAGGTATTCGGAAATGTAAGGACTTAGGAATATAGGTATTCGAAGACCTAGAACAGGGTTGACAACCTGCGGCTCAGTAGAATCATACTTGTGGGTCTTGAGTAGTTTAATAGTACATATTGAAAAATTAACTGCAATATTGCAATTGCTAAACAAATATAATAACCCTGCGCACACGTCAAAATGCGCGGCAGATCGCATGCATGTAAACCTAGCTTTAGCTAACCTTGCTCTCCACACTCAGCGACGCCACACTCAAAACCAAAAAGTGTTTCCGTTTTCTTTAATACGTTGACTTATATGTTCTGTTACTACGCAAAATAGAATGTTTTAATTTCGCAATCAATACATGTTTCACAGCAGATATTATATTATTTTTTCTAATACATACCGATGTATGTACTTTTGGCTCTTTAAGAAAATAATTTATCACATCGGGGAAAAAATGGCTCTTAACTCCAGGAAGGTTGCCAACACCTGGACTAGAATATTGTTAAGGGGGTAATTTCTTCATCCCTTGTATATTCATCGTTGTTTATTTTTAATCTGAAGGTAACTGCACATCAAACTAGTGCCAACAAACGTGTAGAAATATTTAAAAAGATTTAAAAATGTGTAGAAATATATTTCAATGCAGATCAATGAGATTGATTGCAGAATTTGCAGCGTAGTATCTACAATACGACTACAATACCATTGAAAAACAGTGAAATAAAAAGAAATGAATTTCCTATCATTTAGCGAAAAATTGAAAAATAAGTCATTCGGCTTACTTGTAAAAATGATTTACTATGTGTCGTACATATTGTGTAAGTTACTGTGCCATATTTTTGTTACAAACCACCTTGTTGTTCGACACGTTTAAATTCATACATGTGACAATTAAACAAAGTTATCGAATATAAAATTGTTATTTAAAATTCTGATTCATTCTCTATCGTTCACTCGACAAGAAATTCTTCGGACTGGTCACGAATGATCCCCCTGGCAATCGCCATATGCCTGATGCAAGATTCAAAGTTTGAATTTTTGTCACGTATGTGAAGCCCATCATTATAAGTCGTATCAGTAATCGCGTTCCTCGGTATCGATACACACAGAGATAATTTGGTGCTTCGTACCAGGACGATTTATCAAGTTCGTGAACGGGGTTGTCGCTAAATGAATGATTAAGCGACGACAATTAGTAACATAAGACAGTCGGGCACGCGATTAATGAGTGCTGAATAAAAATAAATAAATATATGTAAATACTAATTGATGGCCATCAACAGGTTACGGATGCAGGAATGATAATGACGGTTCGATAAAATGGTTGTATGACATATGTCTATATTCATGTCACTGATTCATATGTACTTGATATGTTACTTCAGATATATTTATAATTAATTACCCACTTATAATATTTGCGATAACATACACCATTGAATAATGTTAATTATTTTTCGTACGCACCACACAAGAAGTTTCGATAGAGCACGGTTCTTTAATTTCGTGCCAGTCTAATTAGTTTAATTAGTACTCGATTAAAATTTCAGTGACAAATCAGCACCCTCTTCTCAGACACAGTATTAATGTAGAAGATATTTGTTAATTTTTTTCATACTTTGCAACCATAAACTGGGAGCTATTGAAAAATAATTGTTACAATTCGAATGTACATTGAAGAACAACAAAGTTTAAATTTATATTAAAATCTATAAATAATTGTAATACAACTTTCATCCACATTTATCAAATCCGCTTCCAAATTCGAGGACTAAGTCGATAAATGTCTTGAATCTGTTAAATCTATAGTTTAAGTTAGTTCACACGAATAACTTAAAAAAATAATTAAAATACCCAATTTTCTCTATCTTTCACATACAACGTTGTGCAGCTTTGTTTTCTAAATCTCGAAGCGTTACGATGCATAACCTCAATTTTCAACGTAGAAATGAACTGTTCAGAGCGCAAACAAGAATGATGTTAGTAATTTATCGTGAACATGAAATATTCTATATCGAATCAGTGTCTCCACGACCCTTTCGAATCCTTTCAATGTTGCTTAAATACAATGTTTTCCGCTCTTGTAACGCAAGACCGCATTAACTCGACACTTGAGCAACAGATGTTACGGATGTTGTCTGCCATGTTTCAGAAGAGCACGAGTGGCATTTGCGACTCGCAATGTATGTATACTTTGAATCATATATCCTATCCCGTATACCTTTCAACGGCCGTCTTAGCTGTTATTAAACTCTTTTCAGTGTCCCTTTAACGTACGTTTTTCATGTACGGGAAGCATAAGTCGAGGCTAGACGGATGTTCCTCATGAAAGACAGAAGAACCGTGAACGGTGTCATCGAAAGCGGGAAAAAAGAAACCGGCAAAAGAAAGGAACGTATACTTCAACTGAAGACTACATTAGTTGATGCTTTCTTACTGTACATACGGTTTCATACGAGATGGTATTAACTTAGCGGGCTTTTAACTGTACGGGAAGTTAAAATGACGATCTGTGAATCTAACATTTATGATAGACATATTGACCGTTATTTAATATTTAGAAATTAGGAATCATATTATAATGTTGGAATTTGGGGACTTTGAGATTTGAGAATTTATGGATTTGAGGGTTTAGAAATTTAGGGTTTTGGGGAGTTGGAAACATAAGTATTTGGAAGATTAGGGATTTGGGGGTTTAGAAATTTAGGGATTTAGGGACTTGGAAATGTAGGTATTTGGGAGTTTAGGGATTTGGAAATTTTAGGATTTGAGGGCAAATTTGGGAATATAGGAATTTGGGGATTCTGAGATTTGAGAATTTATGGATTTGGGGGTTTAGAAATTTGGGGATTTAGGGACTTGGAAATGTAGGTATTTGGAAATTTTAGGATTTGAAGGCAAAGTTGGGAATATAGGAATTTGGGGATTCTGAGATTTGAGAATTTATGAATTTGGGGGTTTAAAAATTTAGGGACTTAGGTATTTAGGAATGTAGGTATTTGGGAGTTTAGGAATTTGGAAATTTTAGGATTTGAGGGCAAATTTGGGAATATAGGAATTTGGGGATTCTGAGATTTGAGAATTTATGGATTTGGGGGTTTAGAAATTTGAGGATTTAGGGACTTGGAAATGTAGGTATTTGGGAGTTTAGGGATTTGGAAATTGTAGGATTTGAAGGTAAATTTGGAAATATAGGAATTTGGGGATTCTGAGATTTGAGAATTTATGGATTTGGGGGTTTAGAAATTTGGGGATTTAGGGATTTGGGAATGTAGGTATTTGGGAGTTTAGGGATTTGGAAATTGTAGGATTTGAAGGTAAATTTGGGAATATAGGAATTTGGGGATTCTGAGATTTCAGAATTTATGGATTTGGGGGTTTAGAAATTTGGGGATTTAGGGATTTGGGAATGTAGGTATTTGGGAGTTTAGGGATTTGGAAATTGTAGGATTTGAAGGTAAATTTGGGAATATAGGAATTTGGGGATTCTGAGATTTCAGAATTTATGGATTTGGGGGTTTAGAAATTTGGGGATTTAGGGATTTGGGAATGTAGGTATTTGGGAGTTTAGGGATTTGGAAATTGTAGGATTTGAAGGTAAATTTGGGAATATAGGAATTTGGGGATTCTGAGATTTGAGAATTTATGGATTTGGGGGTCTAGAAATTTAGGGATTTAGGGACTTGGAAACATAATTATTTGGGAGATTAGGGATTTGGATGCATAGGAACTTGAGAATATAGGAATTGAGGGATTTAAGAATTTTGGAATATGGGTATTTGGGAATTTAGGAATTTCAGAATTAAGAGATTTGGGGGCTAAAAAATTTGGAAATAAAAAAATTTGGCACTCTGAGAATATGAGGACTTAGGGATTTGGGGATGTAAATTTTTGGAACATATGAATTTGGAGATTTAGACATTTGGGAATATATGTACTTGGGAATTGAGGGATTTGGGAATATAGATATTTGGGGGTTTAGGAATAAATTTAGGAATTTATTGACTTAAAAATTTGGAGATTTAGTGATGTGGTAGCTTAGAAATTTGAAAACATAGAAATGTGGAAATTAAAAAAATTGAAAATATAGGTATATGTATAATTTTGGGAATTTAAGAATTTGAGACTTCAACTGAAACTACATTAGTTGCGTTGATGCTTTCGTACTATAATACATTCGGCTTTATACGAGATGGAATTAACTTGGCTTTTAACTGTACGGGAAGTTAAAATGACGATGTGTAATTATAACATTTATGATAAACAAATTGAACGTTATTTAATATTTATAAATTAGGAATCATATTATGATGACTGATAAAATATGGTAATAATTGTTTTATTAATCTTTTAGTAATATTGTTTAATAATTTCACTTTTCAACCGTGGCTTTTCGCTCCTTAATATTCACATTTTCTCTAGTTGTTTTTAGTAATTTCTATTAAAATTGTGTCATTTAATAGAAATTATATAGATAATCTTTATATTTGGATCACTAATTTTAGATGAAATAAAAGTTACTGACAAAAATGTTCAAACACGTTAATAGAAATATATTAATAAAAATGATCGATATATTAATTCTTTTTGTGCGGAATTTTGAAAATGAAAGATGATTTTGTACGAAAAGTACTTAAACTGGAAGAAATCTTCCGTATTTTTAATTCAGTTGAAAGATTATTATATTTATACACAATTTATAATGTAATGTACTAGAATTTATAATATTACATACAGCATATATTATATTATAATATAGTACATATAATGTACTTCAATATATAATATAATATATTGCAATATAATATAATGCGTTTTAAAATATCATAATTTATATTATATTTCTTTCATTATATAAAATTACACAATCACACAATATTGCAATGTTCTCAATTATACAATTCACTATAATATAATTTAAAATACATAATATACAAAATAATGAAAATTTGCATAACAGTATTTAAATTTAACATATTATTTTTCATCTTGAAAGAAAATCAAACAGATTTGAACTTCAAATAGACAACTTTATTCGAAATTTATAGACCAGTTCATCCTTATTTGAAATAATATCTTTTTCTTTGGAATAAAAGAAAACAGTTGGCTAATAATACACCGGTACAAGGATCCGTGAAAAATAAAAGCTGTCGATACTGGAAAACGAAAGCCATGATTTCCCCCGTTATGGCCGGAAATCTTAGTACTTATTTCTACGATTCCGCTTATTACTGCTTCTGAAGTACCTTATAGTAATAAAACTGATTTTACCGAAGTCGATGGTTGCAGCTCTTCAGAAGCAGCAATCAATACGTGTGCAGATGCCTCATCAATTGCATGATTTATACTTTATGAACTGGATTGTAGCAGCAACAGCTTTATGAGAGTAAAATGGCGATCTTGAACGCAATCGGTACTCGAAGGTTTGCACTTGTGTAATAAAAAATCTTTAAAAAGATTCCATTTCACTTAGCTATATAACTCTTGTTAATATGTTTCTGTATAGACTTTTATATGTTGTACGATTTTTAAAAAGATGAAACTGTGAATTATAAGACATCACTTATATATTGTATTTAATATTTTTAATCATTATTTATAATTTCGATTATTTGTAATCATGTGATTTATTGTATTTTTATTTTACTGTAACGCTCACTTATAACACAGTATTATTTATAAATACATTTAATTGCGATAATAATGGGCTTGTAAAATTTATAGTAAACTTAAAATTTTTGTGTTAAATATTCTGGTTGTTAAATCTCTCTTTTCTAAATTTCCGTATTTCTAAATTTTAAATTCAACAATTTTTAAATCCTCAAATTTCTAGATATTCAAATTTCACAAATTCTTAAATAAGCCCACTTGCAAATTCTCAGACTCTCAAATTTCTAAGTTCTTACATTTCTTGACTTCAAATCCCTAGAGTTTTATACATATAGCCACATTTCTATATTTCATAGTCAACAAACTGTTCTCAAATCCCTAGGTTTCTAAATGCTTAGGTTCCTATGGACCACTAAATTCCTAGATTTCCATATTCCTCGACACTTTAGTTTCCATGCCACCAAAATTCCTAGATCCAAAAATTTCTATCTTATCGAATTTCTAGATACTTCTAGATACGTACCTAAAAATTCCCAAATTTCTATATTTTAAAATTCTCAAATCCCCAAAATCCCAAATTTCGAAGTCCCCAAATTTCCAAAATTCAGTCCCTAAGTCCCTAAATTCCCAAGTTCCAAGTTCTCCAATTTCCAAATTTCCAAATCCACAAAAACTCAAGTTCCCAAATTTCCAAATCCACGAATCCACAAGATCACAAGCCCCCAAATTCCCAAATCCCGATATCCCCAAATTTCCAAATCTACAAATCTCCAAATTCCCTAATCGACAAGTCTACACGCCTCCAAATTCCTACATTCCCAAATTCCCAAGACCCCAAATTCTTAATTCCCCAAATCCACAGATCCTCAAATTCCCAAGTACCCAAATTCCTAAATCATCAAATCCACTGATCCTCAAATTCCCAAGTCTCCAAGTCTCCAAATTTCCAAATTCCCAAATTCCCAAATTCCCAAATCTTCAAATTTCCAAATCCCAAAATTCCCAAATTTCCAAATCTCGAAATTCCCAAATTCCCAAATTTCCAAATCCCGAAATTCCCAAATTCCCAAATTCTCAAATCCCGAAATTCCCAAATTTCCAAATCCCAAAATTCCCACATTCACAAATCCCGAAATTCCAAATCCCAAAATTCACAAATTCACAAATCCCGAAATTCCCAAATTTCCAAATCTCAAAATTCCCAAATTCCTAAATTTCCAAATTCCCTAATTCACAAATCCCGAAATTCCCAAATTCCCAAATTCTCAATTTCCCAAATTTCCAAGTCTTGAAATTCCCAAATTCTCAAATTTCCAAATCCCGAAATTCCCAAATTCCGAAAGTCCTAAATACCCAAATTCCCAAGTCCCCAAATTCCTGAATCCCCAGATCCACAAATCCACAAATTCCTAAATCCCCAAATCCTCAGATCCACAAATCCACAAATTCCTAAATCCTCAGATCCACAAATCCATAAATCCTCAAATTCCCAAGTTACTAAATTCCCAAATCTCAAAACTCTCTAAATCCTCAAAGTCCTAAAATCCCTAAATTCCCAAATCTCAAGACTCTCTAAATCCTCAAAGTCCTAAAATCCCCAAAAGCCCCTCCAAAACGTAGAAATCCTCTTTCCCTTCGATTATATTTCCCCTAGGGATGACCGTGCAGAATCACAACTGTCACAAAGTTGTCAGCACTCAAAGTCCACAAGAGAGTATTCACTCCAGTAAATATGAACATAGGCGTAACCCTTTCGAAGATCGGGGTTCAGGATGTGTCGGGCGAGTGAACTTGAGAGTCGCTGCGATTGCGTCGGCGAGCGAGTCACAATGCTGAGAAAAATAAAGGGAAGAAGGAGGAGAGAAGGTGGAAGAGGTTAGAAGGAAGAGAAAAAGTGTCGCGTACACCGCAATTCCCACGGGGCAAGGACCGATTTAAACTACACACCTCGTGAACGTAACCGGTGAAACCACGGGCACGGGCCTTCTTAATCCCTTCTCCCTTGTAATTTGGCCGTAAAAAAAGGAAGGCCTGGTTGCCCTCGAAGGCCCCGGGGGTCGTTGCACGATCGCTCGGCCTCATTATGATAAAACACGCCATAGAAAATAGTTGTGTCCTGTTAGGTGGCTGCGAAATGATCGATGGCGTGGCGAGCTGCGCCAACGGCTCTTGTTGCCTCTTTAATTAGCTAATGTATTGTTGTTGGATTACGTAAACGACACCGTAAGAACTAGATTGTCCGAATAAAAATAGAGGCCGAAGATTACATTGGCTGATCCACGGAACTGGAACCAGTTATGCATCCTTCTCTGCGATTCAAAAACGAATGTTTTGAGTAGATATTAAAACAGGAAAATTGGAAGATGAGTGGATAAGGTATCATATGTTTATTATAAGTGTAACGATGCACACTTTGTAGTTGTTTCTTTTAAATGGAAATTTCTGTAGAGGAAGTAATTATGGTATGAGGAGGTTTCTGCTTAAAAAAACAGATGTAACAGAAAATCTGTTTATAACAGTTTTGGAGAAAATTGAGTATTTTTGAAAATTGGAAATATTATCATTTTAATACTATTTTGTTATGTTAATTATAAGATAATAATTATGGATATTAATTGTAATATCCAGAATATTACAATTAATGGATTTGTTAATTAATTTAGTAATTTAATTTAGTAATTAAATATTAATTACTAAATTAAACAAAAATAAAATTACTAAAAATTTAAATTTTTAGTAATTAATTTAATAATTAATTATGAAATTGTAAAATCCATAATATTACAATTAATATTAATATTAATAATTAATGTAATGAATATTAAGATATCAATATTAAGATATTAATTATGAGATAATAAATAACATTATTTTTTATGAGGAAGATAGTTTCAATACTATTTTCATTAACTCAACAGTTAATAGATGTCATAGGATAATAAATATAATTAATATTGATGTATTATTACAAGTATGTTATGCGAAGTATGTATTATAAATATACATATAATGTATATTATTAATTGCTATTCTTCGTGACATTGCTAGTTACAGGTATCACATTTATATTTAGTTCCCTCTACATAAATATAATTATTGACAGTTACAACTTCATGTAAAAATGAAACAGAAATTTTCACGTTAAGATTGATAAATATTGTGTTATTACCGCAAGATATGAGGCGGCGATATCTATAGGGAAAAGTGATTCAGAATGTTGCCCTTGACAATGTAGTTCAAGGTTATTGAAACATGTATCATTTTCTATATAAATACCGATTCTATTCGTAACAATCTAACAAATTTTAATTTCAAACAGTCAAACTGAGAGGTTTTGTTCACTTATTAACCAATAAGATAATTTTTTTTTGGTGATTATTTTACAATTAATTGAAGTATTTTTCAGCAAATACGCGAGTCATTTTGATCAATTTTTGCGAAAGACGTCTCATTGCGCATTGTAAACAACGTTGTTATTAACGTGAACAACTCCAAGAAGAGCAAATATTTAATTGAAAACCTAGCAGAACGATGAACCAATTTTCAAATCGATTTTGTAGAGAAACTACCCCCTTGCTCTGTCATGAAAAGACAAGAACAGAAATTTCCTCTATATTTCAATGGAAGCATTTTCCCACTTTCTTCTTCAAAATCACCTTCATATAATTATGCAGGTCGGTACTTTGCAATTCTCAAAATTTTATCTAAAATTCATACATCTATAAACTAAATCCTCTGTAAACGTAATTATGCAAAGAATACTGTGAAAAAGAAAGCGCGAAAATGTTTCTTCAGCGAAATTGCTGTCCTCTTTTCTAGCAGGAGAGACAAAGATCGTCGGAGCTTCTGAACATCGCCAGCAGATGTCCATAATTCGGTGTACTAGATTCTTAACAAAGGCGGAGAGAAGATCGACTGAGAACCACTATAATACTCGCGCTAGAAGGCAACGAGCGAGTCTACGCCAGGTTGTTTACTACAAAGAAGGCGAGGCGTGTCGTTGAACCTGGCCAGGCATGCTTCTCCGCTCGTCTTTGCTATCTCGCTCGCTTTCAACGATCCGTTCCTCGCCTCCTTCTCTTCTTGAGCCCTTCCTTTCTTGCCACAACAGCATCCAGGAACCCCCGTTCCCATCTTTCATTGCCAAAGCTGCTGGCCAGATTTCTGCTTGTTAATATCGGCCGAACCGATAAAGTGATCGCGATTATTCGCTCGCTACGCGATATCGATGGAGATATACGCCTTCCATTTTGGGACTCGGCTCCCTCAACGTTGCACCTTCGAGCAACAACTTGTACGGGATCTTGATGAAACAAACCGTTTAGTAACTCTTTTTGCACAGTTTAGCAAACCAGATTGGTTAACGTAGAACATTTGGAGAAATATTTTCTGATTCGTGGAACGCTGTTGGCCTCGGGTGATTGCGTTTAAAGTAACTGATATTTGGGGCTGAGAGGTTATATTAAATGAAAAACATGGGATGGTCAATGATATATATTTATGTAGACAATTGTTCGGATGGTTTAGGATGATTTGTGGTAGTTCAGAAATATTTTGATGCTGGTATTCGATGATAAAAGTTTGATTAAAAATTCTACGCTAGTTTAAAAGTGGAAAGGGGAATGTAATATGCGAACTTGAAATGTTTCAATTTTTTCATTTCCAAATTATTGAACTGTGAAGTTTGCAAATTACCAAGTCAACAAGCTTAAATTACCAAATAAGGTTCAAAATTTTCAGATTACCTAACATCCGAATGTCCAAATGTCCAAACTTCCAAGCTGCTAAATCTTCAATTTCCCAAATTCTCAAACTCCCAAGCATCGAAGTACCCAAATCTTGAGATCCCACGCAAACTTCCCAATCCCTCAATCTTCAAGTACCCTCACACTAATCTCTCTCGGTACATGCGTTACCAATAAATCTTCCCACTTTCCTGATTAAAATGAGACCATACACGACATAATTCGAAAGATATTTACTTGTAACAACTTGGTGTAAAGTCTCGAAATAAGCTATACCCTTGAAATTACAAACAAATATATTACAAAATACGGCGTGTCTCATTTAAATCAGAAAAATGTCACAAAGTCGGTAAATGTTTCATAAGAAAAAAATAAAAAATAAAGTTTTGTTCTTGTATTAAGATTGTTCCACCGATATGTTACTGTTTCACGTTCGGACATATTCTCCGCTCGGTTTTCTACATTCTGCTAACTTCACGCAATGTTGGATGTAAGGGAAAGTTCAGACCCGAAAGATTCGGTTGTGTCAAGTCTTGAGTGTATTTGAACCGTAGGCGACCGGTGTGAAAAGTTGAAACCGAACGTAGGGAATCGAGGATGGAATTTTACTAGACGTCTCCGTCGCAACAAGTGCAACGTTCATGCAGATGGGCTGACTGGCAAGTTTCCAGGCCGTTTTCGTGCACCGACCGTGATATCGTTGCCATAATTTTGGCCATCCTCCACGAGTGTCGGCCCGCTCTTGCGTCCGCATTCGAACGTACGATTTGTTCAAAAGCGACGCTCGTTCCCCTGCTAAATTTACATTTGGAACAAACTTTATGGCTTTTTGGCCAATGAGAACGACCCTTCTTGGTTGGTCCCATGATAACGAATGAAGAGGAACGCTGACGGTAATTGGTGATCCCATTGAATCGAACGGACTAGCAGCACATAATTAATTCGCGCGAACATTTAGACGCGGCCAACCGATTGTTCAGTGAATATAACCGCTGTCGAGACTCTACATTGTCTACCAAACATTTTCGCTGAAATATGCATGAAATGATAACAAGAATAGCTCCTCGAACAACTACATTTCGATTGTTAGATCCTCTTGCACAGGTCTTTGACTGATAATATTGGTAGTTTTGAGTTTTATTTTAAATCGGTTAATAATTCTTAATTTCTGCTGGACTGCGAAAGGGCATAAACTCTTATTTTCTTGCTATGACAATACATTTCAAATCGATGTTCAACGATATCGAGTTGACGTCATATTTGATTTTTGTGGTATGTCTAGTTTCAAACCAAATGAGTTACAGCGCGTTTTCGTGTTCGGTCAAAAGAAAGCGAATGTAAGATGTCTTGTGGAAACTTACGATGACTATGTCCTAACGCGATACTTGTTTTGATTCTACTCTGGTACCTAAAACGCAGAAAGTCATGGGTTGACACAATATCGACCGCAAGAATCACTTCGGAAGACAATGCTATTTGGTGGGATCAGGTGTCATCATGAGCTGAAACCACGTGAAAACAGTTAATACCGATCGCTACCGTCAACGAATAATCAGTTTGAACCATGCATTGATCGAAAAGCGTCCAGATTGGGCTAGAAGACACGGAAAAGTGATTTTGTAACACAACGCCGCATCGCACACAGAAAACGGTTAAAGGCACAATTTCTGCACTTGGTTGATACTCTTGTCCCTCCTGCCATACTCATCAGACTTAGCCCTTTCGGACCACTTGTTTTCATCAATGGCTCACGTACTTTTCCAGGAACAACAGTTGTGAGGACGTCGAAAAATCGATGACAGGTTTCTCTCAAAATGTAAATAATTTCTTGGGGAAGGCATTTGAAGTATAGATGAGAAAAATGTATAGCTAGCGATGGTACTTTGAAATTTTCTTAAAAATAAAAATTAAGAATTAACCGGTGCACTTGGTATAATGGGTATACGTGAGATTTAATCGTAGAAACGGAGTTGAACGAATAAGAAAATTGTTGCTTTTATATTAGTTATACTCGAGTTAATTCAAGGTGCAACTCTTTTCGTCGCAAAAAGGGTTAAATTCGTTTAATTCCAGTTAGCTTGGCACGACTATCTCTGCTTGCTAAAGTCATCAAAAGGTCCCAAAAACAGACAGGCCAGGAAGTAAATTTATTCCTTATCTCCGCTGCCCTGTCTCTTCCCGGCAAAACAGAGAACTTACAAGACACGCACATGTCGCGCACGAATCAGTGAGTTCATGACGTGCAATTACTCTTCTCCCATTTGCCTTCTTTCTCAGATCCACGAACTTTACGCACACGCGTTCACTCGGCAAGCAGCTCGCCGTAATCGCCGATGATTGCCCTTTATTACAGCAACGGTCAAAGCACCGCCCGGAATCCGGTCCACTCGGTCCGTTCACAACGAAACGATGGATTCGTCGATCCACGAGGATGCGCCGCGAAACTCATGGCGGTCTGACCGTTACCTGGCCATGCGTGCGCCACAACGCACGCGTTTCGCCGAAATCGGCCAAAGACACGCGAACCACTCGTTCCCGGCTCGCGATCAATTGTTTCCACGAAAATTCGACCGATCCGAGGAGATGCTGCTCGTCGATGATAAACGGAATCTCGATTAATCGCTTCAACTCTTCCGCCATCATGGAACCCGTGAGATCAGGCGAATCCGTGTGATACAACACGCATTTTTGTGTTTTGACATTTATACACTTATGTTTACGTACAGTTCATGTACGTTCTATGTTCTTTCACATTTTATGCACATTGTACATTTTTTCACATTTTATGTACATTGTATGTTGCCCCACATTTTATGTACATTGTACGTTTTTCCACATTTTATATGTATTTTATGTTATTTTACATTTTGTGTAAATTGTATGTTCCCCCACATTTTATGTACATTATACGTTTTTCGACATTTTATATGCATTTTATGTACGTTGTAGGTTCCTCCACATTTTATGTACATTGTACGTTTTTCCACATTTTAAATACATTTGATGTTATTCTACATACTTATGTACATTGTATGTTCCTCCACATCTTATGTACATGGTATGTTCATAATACATACAGGTTTTAAACGTTTCAACTCTTCGACAATATATGTGCTCACAGAATTTATGAACCAATCATTAAACTGTAACTGATAAATTACACAGTTGTAATTATGTAAAGTTCGTATATGTATATGAATACCTGATTTAGTTTCTGGTTTTTACAATATATTATAAGGAGGTGAGTAATTATGGTAATTCTGTGGGTAATTTTGGTACACTTACACAGGGGTGGTCGCGAAGTCGGTTTCTACAGGAAGATGATCGACGAGAAGTTGAACGAACATAAATGTTAGGTGGTTTTGGTGACATTTTTCTGTAAATGTATGGTATCAAAAGTAACGGAGTTACCTGTTAATAAATTTCAGAGAAATACTGAAGTCTGAGTGATTTTTATTGTCGAATACTTGTTGAAGCACAATTTTGTGCTTATTTTAATTATTGTGTGTAAAAGGTATAATTTTTTAAAAAGTAGGTACATGTATGTGTGTTCGTAGAATTTATGTAGCATTAATCTTCAACTTGTAAATTATAGACTTGTAATTATTTAAAATTCATATATGTACACGATTATTTAATTTGGTTTCTGGAATTACATTATAAGAAGATATGTAATTATGGTCATTATGTAGGAAATTTTGGTATATCTACATGATTGTATAATTATTTTTCAAATTTAAGACCATGTGTCAACGAAATAAAAAAGTTTAGTTATGATACTTATCAATTTAAAGATAAATTACTAATTGAGTATGATAAGAATGAAAAATCTAATATTTAAGTTCTGATTTCTGTTATATACAATGTAAATAATTATTAAGAAGAAATGTATAAAACAGGGATAAATATGTCACCATCATCTAGATTCAAGTGTATAAATATCAAGGAAGAAAATATTTATAGTGAATAACAGTAAACCAATTTTGCGTCAATAAGCAATATTTAACATATGTAAATCAAAACTATACTCGATTACTGAATATTTCAATGTATAATCATCTTACATATCATGTTAATAAATTTCATTTATAACCTGGTTCATTCATTAACGTCATGAATACCTCTTAGCAATTTAAATATGAGGATAAAATTGGCATTTCTAGCAAAAATACAATTTATATTTAAATTTCGATTTAAATTTAGATCCCTTCGAAAATTTGTATGCAAATTCAATGCATAATAAATAATTAAGCCGTGAAAGGATGAGTTAAATACTCACTCTTCTTCCGCATAAAATCAGTCAATATTTGGTGATACCTGTACACTTATTTGTAATAATTTAACAAAATTAAATTTGAGGCAATTATTTTATTTAACTTCTCCAAACCGCATCTATTAATTAACTTATGTACACATTACGGTTTTCATGTAGGGAAGAAAAAACATATGAAATATACACAGTGATATTAATATTCACACATTATAGTATTCTATCAATTACTGTATATTTATATACAATATCTGTATATTTGTACATAATTAAATTAACATACTTTCATTTTTTATAAGAATTCAAATAATTTGCAAATAATTTGTAAAAGAAAATTTCCAGCAAGGAATTAATCAAAATGAAGTAAAGAGAGTCCGATTACTTCTGGATATTTTTCATGAAATATCAAAGTACTGAAAATTCCATACTTCAGGCATGATAACGAAGTGGCAAAATACGAATGAAAGGAGTAACCATGTTTGATGTATTTTTCTTCAGGGAGCCTTCGCGTGGAATTGTCAGTTGCCAAAGGACTGATCATCCCTCTCGTCCTCAGCCCTATAATTTGCCGAAGCACTGATTGATTCGCGTCAATACCGATTTCAATCATGCTCGAATTTTGTTACAAGAATTTTTTAATCACCTGGCAGCACGCAACGATGTAGCTCGTGTATCCGGTACCTTCATTAAAACGTGCCAAAAGGAACGTTAAAAGTATTCGTATATTCTTTCTCCTGTTTTATCAAGAAACGATTTCTCGAACGTCCATTGCTGTGCTTATGCAAAACTGATCTTATCATGGAGCCTCGTAAATCGAACAACTGTCTCGTCAGATTTACGACCTACAAATTCATTAAATTTCGTAAACATTGAACTTAACGATGAACGCGCTTAAACGTTATTACGCGATACGGAGATGACTTTCAGCGATTGTAATTTAAAATCACTATAATTTAAGGGTTCAAGATAAATGAACGCGAGGAAAATGCCTTGATTACGTAATTGAAATATATAAAATTCAATCGCACGCCACTCGATGAGCCGTTCGCATGCATTGTATAAATCTTTTGCCAAGAAGGTTAAATTACCAGATACGTACTCACGAGATTCAGAAAATCCATTAAAATTCGCTTAAGAGCGAAGGAATCTGCTTTGGCAGGAAAATTGCTGAACGAATATCCTGTGGATTATGCTTTTGATTATAGTTCACAAATTGTTCAGAATTGTACGAAATCAACGGTCGAATGCACAAACTTTTTACTGAAACAATTACACTTTTTATTGAAATCAGTAAAGCAATGATTTTACTTATATATTACATACTGTAGCATAAACATATAGATTTATATAAAAATATAAAATAAGATTTTTGGTGATTTCTCTAATTTTTAAATGGGTACGGTCTGAATCACGCTGTATACTTATAGGTTAGTTTAGTTTAATACCACAGGTTATAACAACCAAAATAATAGGTTTACGTCAAAAGTGTATACGACCTTTTCTGTAGAGAATTTTAAGAGCTGCATTTTTTGTTTGAAACTTTTTTTGCTAGAATTAATATTTTCGGAGATATACAGTAACGTTTCAAACTTTGAAAGGTAGTGCAAACAATTTTTGATCTTATCGCCAAAAATCCTTTTAGGGACTTTCTTATCTAATCAGTTGTTAAAATTTCAGCGCAATCGGGCATTACACTATTTCCGAATCCATGAAGAATGCTACATCAATACGTAAAAATTTGAATGGAGGCGACAAAACCCTGTATTCGCTACGGATTGAACTATAGCAAGGTTAATAAAAAATAATATCCATTCACTATAGTCTACGTTTCCCAAACACGAAATCATTACCTCGAATGATCGAACTATTTAAACACCCAGTTCAATCATACTTTCCGCCGAAAGATCATTCTCTTCCAAACATCGTTCGATATGAAAGCATCGGTGATTCAACAACGGCGACCAGCGGCTCATTCATCCCCGATCAAAACAAATACGAGCAGCCGCTCTCATCCGAGCAGACGATCGGCTCGTTGCTCCTGGCGGGATCATTTATGCATCGGGTATCGTCCTGTACACTCTGTAATTACCCCGAATAACGTAATACCAGACAAATGTAAACATTCGCGTGCGTTCTATGTATTCGCAATTAGGGAAATAAAATGCACGCATCGTTAATTATACCGCTGTGTACATAGCATCGTAGAGAGGGTTAGGAATGAAAGGCAATATAGGTGGGGATGTACACTCGGGTGCAACGCAAACTTCTTTGCGCAAGGACGCGCATGGAAACTTAAATTTTTTCCAAATTTTTAACAGACAAATTTCGAAATTTTCGAAGATATTTAAAATTTGTCTTCAAACTCGAGAGTTTTGGAGACAATGCATATAATTTGCAGTTCGTAATATAAGGACAAGTGGGTCTAAGGACAATGACTTTTATTTTAATGTGCGTATCAGTTACTTATGTGTGAATATGAGTTAATATGTATATGATAATATGATCATGGTAATATGAATGAATAAAAACTTTGAATGCAAAGGGTTAATTTTATGAATTTTGGAAATTGGGTAATTCTGAATTCTTTGGATCCCGAAGTTTATACATATATACCGAAATATATATGTTACGAAATTTCTGTGTTCCGAAATACTTATAACTCGAAATTTGTATGTCTCGAAATTTGTGTGTCACGATTCTTATGACCTAAAATTCCTACGTTTCGAAATTTATATATTCTACAATTCCTACAGCCTGAAACTATATCTCGAAATCTCTATGACTCGGAATTCCTATATCTCGAAATCTCTATGACTCGGAATTCCTATATCTCAAAATTCCTACGTTCTGAAATTTTTGTATAACAAAATCCATACGTGCCGAAATGTCTATATCCCGAAAATTCTTTATCCTAAAATTCCTATATTCCAATATTTCTATATCCTGAAATTCCTATGACCCAAAGTTTCTACGTACCGAAATACTTATAACTCGAAATTTGTATGTCTCGAAATTTCTGTGTCATGATTCTTATGACCTAAAATTCCTACGTTCCGAAATTCTTACATCCAAAAATCTCAACATCCCAAAAACTTTATGTCTTGAAATTCCAATGTCCCAAAATTTCCACATCACGAAATCCCTATATCTCGAAATTTCTACATCTCGAAATCCCTATGTCCCAAAATTCTATCGTTCTGAAATTCCCATGTCCCAATTCCCACATCTCAAAATTCCTATATTCCGAAATTCCTACGTCCCGAAATCACTATATCCTGAAATTCCTTCGTTTCAAATCCCTACATCCTAAAATTGCAAATATCCCGAAATCTCAAAAATTCTGAAATCCCAAGATTTTGTAAATACGTGTAAGGACACGTAGGACACGTCCAATTAGGGAATTGTCCTGTCTAGACCTCTAAATTTCCAAAATTTCTAGATCTCTCCGTACATTCCTAAATATATTTATCCCTAAATTCCTATATCTCCAAATCGTCTCTAAAGTCCCATATCCAAATCCCAAATCCCAAAGTCCCCAAGATCATACCTCCTAAGTTCACGCAAATTTGCAAATTTATAAAATTTATAAAAGCCAACAAAGGAAGACTTTCTTCGTGTGAGAATTGTTGAAAACAGCTGGTCTTTGCCGGTGACTGTACGCATGCACCGCGAGTGAACCTGTCAACGATGCACGTCGATCCTGTCACCGTCTCTTCGAAGATCGTCAATTTTCACAAGGCTGATATGCTTTTACCGCGTTCTGCCGCGCCTACCAGGCCGATATTAAATGTTTGCAGGCAATTTCAACGTAATCGGTACCCGCGATCCCGTTTTGCTGTTATTACAGCCGCCTGGAGCTGACGTGTCCCGTGTTCCATCGTGGATATCGAGCGTTATTAAAGCGCCTCTCTGTGCCTTTGTGAAACGGACGCTTCCGTTCAAGCAGCGCAGAAACGACTGCGATCATGCATCGCTCTTCCTTGCCACAGATCAAGGGCTACCGTTCAAGTGAAACGAGAACCACTGATGTGGTAAACTGACAAGAAAACATATCGTGGCTTCCATTTTGATGAAACTTTTTACCAAACCGTAAAGCGTTGCATTTTTCGACATGGTGTTACATTGTTCGAATGGCTTGTATTCGCCATTTTTCCAGTGATTTTATCGCTCAGGATTAAAACTACTAAATCAACTTCCACAAGTTTCTTATTTTAAATAATATCTTATAATTCCTTAACTTTGTCACGTCCTTAACGTACTATGACGAGTTGACTAATTTGATATTTTTGAAGAAATAATTTCTGACAATTATTCAATAAAATTTTGTGAGTATAACAGCTTCCAGAAAGAGGAGCTTCCTAAATAAACGGTAATCGTTGAAGATCTCTCCGAATTGACTAACGTAAAAAACTTGATATTTTTGAAGAAATAATTTCTGACAATTATTCAATAAAATTTTGTGTGTATAACAGCTTCCAGAAAGAGGAGCTTCCTAAATAAGCGATAATCGTTGAAGATCTCTCTGAGTTGACTAACGTAAAAAACTTGATATTTTTGAAGAAATAATTTCTCACAATTGTTGAATAAAATTTTGTGTGTATAACAGCTTCCAGAAAGAGGAGCTTCCTAAATAAGCGATAATCGTTGAAGATCTCTCTGAGTTGACTAACGTAAAAAACTTTATATTTTTGAAGAAATAATTTCTAACAATTGTTCAATAAAATTTTGTGTGTATAACAGCTTCCAGAAAGAGGAGCTTCCTAAATAATCGGTAATCGTTGAAGATCTCTCCGAGTTGACTAACGTTAAAAACTTGATATTATAGAAGAAATAATTTCTAACAATTATTCAATAAAATTTTGTGTGTATAACTTCCAAAAAGAGTATCTTCCTAGATAAATGGTAATCGTTGAAGATCTCTCCGAGTTGACTAACGTTAAAAAGTTGATATTATAGAAGAAATAATTTCTCACAATTATTCAATAAAATTTTGTGTGTATAACAGCTTCCAAAAAGAGGAGTTTCCTAAATAAACGATAATCGTTGAAGATCTCTCCGAGTTGACTAACGTAAAAAACTTGATATTTTTGAAGAAATAATTTCTCACAATTATTCAATAAAATTTTGTGTGTATAACAGCTTCCAAAAAGAGGAGCTTCCTAAATAAACGATAATCGTTGAAGATCTCTCCGAGTTGACTAACGTAAAAAACTTGATATTTTTGAAGAAATAATTTCTTACAATTATTCAATAAAATTTTGTGTGTATAACTTCCAAAAAGAGGAGCTTCCTAAATAAACGATAATCGTTGAAGATCTCTCCGAGTTGACTAACGTAAAAAACTTGATATTATAGAAGAAATAATTTCTCACAATTATTCAATAAAATTTTGTGTGTATAACTTCCAAAAAGAGGATCTTCCTAAATAAACGATAATCGTTGAAGATCTCTCTGAGTTGACTAACGTAAAAAACTTGATATTTTTGAAGAAATAATTTCTCACAATTATTCAATAAAATTTTGTGTGTATAACAGCTTCCAAAAAGAGGACCTTCCTAAATAAACGGTAATCGTTGAAGATCTCTCCGAGTTGACTAACGTAAAAAACTTGATATTATAGAAGAAATAATTTCTAACAATTGTTCAATAAAATTTTGTGTGTATAACAGCTTCCAAAAAGAGGACCTTCCTAAATAAACGGTAATCGTTGAAGATCTCTCCGAGTTGACTAACGTAAAAAACTTGATATTTTTGAAGAAATAATTTCTAACAATTATTCAATAAAATTTTGTGTGTATAACTTCAAAAAAGAGGAGCTTCCTAAATAATCGGTAATCGTTGATCTCTCCGAGGAAAAATTCGCACGACATTCTAACTGCTCAAGGGGCAATTTCGAAATATAAGTATAACCGTAATAAAGCATTAACCTGTACATGTTCTCGAGGCAGAAAAATTGGCCGACAAATGGCTACACGTTGAATATTTTGACGCGTAACAGACATGCGACATCCTGTGGTAGCGGCGCTTATATTACGCGTTGAACATCAATAAACTCGGTTCAAAACACTCTCCTTCCGATCATAATTTCTACGGGTCCAGGTTCGTCCATAAATTACGTTCCTAAGCTTATCCGAGGCGAGGCTTCTAACGAGCTCCACCAAAACGGCCTACATCCTCCATCGATCACGACCAAGTCAAACACAACCGGGAAAAGGGACATTTTCGTAAACAGCCAGCGCTCGCTTAGTTAATACGAGCAATCAAAAGGAAGCATGCCACGTCTATTCGCGAACGGGTAATTACGCGAAACGGTGAAACATTTTCGTAACGAAATTAACAGGCTACCGTTCGAACATCCGTTCTGAACGGCGATAAACGTCCGGCTGTACTTAACACGATGAAATATCAGCAATGGAAGATCATTACGCGTGATCCTCGTGAAAGCGTAATCTCTCCGCCTAGGAGATATAACGATCGACAAGATTTACATTGAGCCGACTCGAAACCGTGTTATTTATCGAGTAACTAGATTTTACGGAATTAGAATTCTTCGCGCGAAATCGAAGATGGTGAACTGTTAGAGAAATTGGAGCGGATTGTTACATTTTAGGATTGTGATAGAAACTGAATGTCTATGTATGTACGGAAGTGAAAATGAAAGTAATATTTTTGTCATTTGGCTTATTTGTTCAAAGTTGTTTAGGAGATCACAAGTTTTTAAATTTCTAAATTCCTGAAATCACAAGCTTGTAAATTTCTTCAGTTCACGTATTCTCAAATTTTCAAATTACTAAATTTATATGGTCCTAAGATCTCAAGTTTTCAAACTTTCGGATCTCCAAATTTCCAAATTGCTAAATTCTTAAATTCTTAAATTCCTGAATTACGAAAATTTCAAGTTCTTAAATTTCACAATTTTTAAATTCCCAAAGTCTCTCATTTCCATATTCCTAGAATGCCAAGTTCCCAAGTAACTAGGTTCTAAAATGCCTGTCTTCACATTTCAAAATTGTCGTTTTGAAACTTTTAAATTTCTAAATTTCTAAATTCCTAAATTCCTAAATTCTCAAATTTTTAATTTCGCAAATTTTCTAATTTCCAAATTTCCAAATTTTCAGATTTCTAAATTCCTAAATTCCTAAACTACTAAATTCTTAAAATTCCTAAATTCCCAAATTCCTAAAATTTCTGAAATTCCCAAAGTTTCCAAAATTCCTAAAATTCCTAAAATTTCTAAATTTTCTAAAATTACCAAAATTCCTAAAATTCCAGAACTTCCTAAAATCCATAAGATTCTTAAAATTCCTAGAATTCCTAAAATTCCTGAACTTCCTAAACTTCCTAAAATTCCTAAAATCCCTAAAATTCCTCAAATTCCTCAAATTCCTGAACTTCCTAAAATCCCTAAAATTCCTAAAATTTCAAAACTTCCTAAACTTCCTAATATTTCTAAGATTCAAAAAATTCGAAAAATTCCTAAAATTCCTAAATTTTATACAATTCCCAAAATTTGAAAAATTCCTGAACTTCCTGAACTTCCTAAAATTCCTAAAATTCCTGAACTTCCTAAAATCCCTAAAATTTCCAAAAATTTCTAAGATTCCTAAAATTTCTGAAATATCTAAAATTTCCAAAATTCTAAAAATTTCTAAAATTGCAAGTTCGTAATTTTTCTAAATTTTAAATTGCCAGATTCCCCCATATCCAAATTCCTAAAATTCCAAGTTCCCAAGTTTTAATATTTCCAAATTCTCATATCTCAAAATTTTCAAATTTCGCAATTTCTTATCTTTCCAAAGTTATTGAACATTTACGTGTGCCTTAAGATGTATTTCCAACAAAACCAATCAGAATTCTCTAATATTTAAAATGTATATCAAAATCGACAAAAATTAATTTTCCAATATTTAAAATAACTGTATCATATTTCCATCTTCGCTAATCGTTTAGCCGGTGCACCATAACGTTTCTCGGCGGTTAATGTTCCTTTTAGCGAAGTCCAGCAATGGGAATAAACGTTTCTCAGCCGATCGAGCTTCCATGAAGCGGCTTTCCTGGGAATATTTGCGCGCTGCTATCCTGGAACCGCATATAAATACACATCGGCCAGTGTACATAAATATCGCGAGATAAACGCGCTTGGAAAAATTCGACGCCGATGCGAGCGCGCTGAAAATTTGTTGCTCGAACGCGCACTGACCGTTAATTTATGCGCGAAAAACGCGCCGGCCAATCGACGTGTAATTTTTCCACCGAAAGATGGCTGATTAAACAGTTCTGCTTCCTGATACGCGTTGAATATGCGAGCCTTGATTCTGGTTTAGAGAGGGTACTTCATAATTCTGATACGCGCTGAGTGTTTCATGGCCCATGCCGGACATAGTTGCTATTCAGTTGGAATTATCGCCGGAGTTTATGACTAAAATGGGGATAAATTAGTCGAGGATATCGTCTTTGCTTCCCGTGGCTAATGAAAATTTGTGTTTCGTTCTGATGGACGATAAGCTCGTTCAAGATTACGCGTAAAATACAGGGAATTTGGTCGTGTTGGAAATTACATATTCAAAATTCTTGCGGTGAATTCAATTTTTTTGCACGATCGTATTTAGATTCGAAAGGGTTTTTATGTGCAAACGGTATCTAATGGAAGCGAAATTTTTATGATACTCTTTTTTTATTTCAAGATTTTTAAGTCGATGTAGGGAGCTCGAACTAGTGTAAGAGAAGAGGGGAGATAGGCGGGACGATTCTGAACAACTTGTGGGACACCCTGTATAGCGATTGGGTTAATGTCATTCTCTAATGAAATCTCTATCACCCGGAATTCCTATAGCTCTAAATCTCTATGACTCCAAATTCCTATATCTCAAAATTCCTACGTTCCGAAATTCTTGCATAATAAAATCGCTACGTGTCAAAATATCTCTATCCCGAAAATTCTTATATTCCAATATTTCTATATCCCAAAATTCCTATAACCCAAAGTTCCTACGTACCGAAATTCTTATGATCCGAAATTTCCATATCTCGAAATTCCTACGTTTCGAAATTTCGATATCCCAAAATTTCAACATTCAAAAATTGTATGTCTTGAAATTTCTGCCCCAAAATTTCTATATCACGAAATTCCTATATTTCGAAATTTCAACATCTCGAATTCTCTATGTACCAAAATTCTAACGTTCTGAAATTCTCATGTCCCAAAATTCCTACATCTCAAAATTCCTATATTTCAAAATTTGTACGTCCCGACATCACATAAAATATAAAATAAAATATCTCTCATAAAATATACAAATGATATATTTAAAGTGATAAAATATATAAAGTTTCAGGTCAATAATCTGCGTCAGTACTAAAATGTAATAGTCAATTTGTCTTTGTCTCGTTGAATATTTCTTATTTTCTCCTCTCGGAACATATATTCGGGATTTGAGAAAAGGCGCGCTTAAAATAAACGGGCAAACACCGGAAAGCAAATATTAAACTCCGTGTGTATTCAACACCAATTTTTGGGAATTTATAAACCAGAAAAAAAGAAGAGTGCTAATCCGCTGTTCATCAAGATTTGCGAAGCTGATCTCTGTTTATTGTGTGACTTACTGCTACTGTGGCAGAATATTTAGTGAAATATTTCTATTAAATACCGTTCTTTTTTTTAGTAATCCGTAAATATTTGAAATTTTAAATAAAAATATCATAACCTACTTTAGAATTTACTTAATTTAATAAATTACAACTTTTTTTCTTTTTTGGATCGTACTTTGCAGTGTATTTTGTTTACTCACCAAATAGTTCATCAAACTTGATGCCATCGTATTCCACTTACCTACAACATACAAAATTATTATTAAAAATGCTTGTAGACTAATTGATATAAAATGTAATCGTTAAGTTTCATTTAACGATAATATCAGTATAGTCGTTTACTTTAGCAGACATTGTATTACGGATAATATTTATTGCAAAATGTTTTAAGAACGTCCAGTAAAATAATAAATAATACATGGCAGAAACGTTACGATTAATAAATTGAACGTAAATCACTTTCTTCAGGGAAATCACCCCACAGAGATATTTTAACATCTTCGTGTATTCATCATATACCTTAGGTCAGGTGTCGGCAATCTTTCTGGAGTTAAGAGCCATTTTTTTCCGGATGTGATAAATTATTTTTTTAAACAGCCAAATATAAGTATATACATGGGAATGTATTAAAAAAAATAATATAATATCTGCTGTGAAACATGTATTGATTGTGAAATCAAAACATTCTATTTTGCGTAGTAACAGAACATATAAGTCAACGTATTAAAGAAAATGGAAACACTTTTTGGTTTTGAGTGTGGCGTCGGTGACTGTGGAGAGCAAGGTTAGCTAAAGCTAGGTTTACATGCATGCGATCTGCCGCGCATTTTGACGTGTGCGCAGGATTATTATATTTGTTTGACAATTGCAATATTGCAGTTAATTTTTCAATATGTACTATTAAACTACTTAAAAGCCACAAGTATGATTCTACTGAGTCGTAAGTTGTCGACCCTGTTCTAGGTCTTTGAATACCTATATTCCTGAGTCCTTTCATTTCCGAATACCTACATTTCCAAATCCCTATATTCTCGAATCGCTACATTCCCGAATTTCTACATTTCCGAATCTCTACATTCTCGAATCCCTACATTCCCAAATTCTTACATACACAAATCGGTACATCCTCAAATTGCTACATCCCCAAATCGGTATATCTTCAAATCGTTATGTCCCCAAATCGCTACGTCCCCAAATCGCTATATCCTCAAATTTCGACATTCCCAAATTTGTACATCCCTAAATCGCTACGTCCCCAAATCGCTATATTCCCAAATTTCTACATCCCCAAATCGCTATATTCCCAAATTTCTACATCCCCAAATTGCAAAGTTTCTAAATTGCTATATTCCCAAATTTCTACATCCCCAAATTGCAAAGTTTCTAAATTGCTATATTCCTAAATTCCTACATCCCCAAATCGCTGCAGCCCCAAATTGCTATATCCCCAAATTTCGACATTCCCAAATTTGTACATCCCCAAATTGCTGCGTTTCTAAATCGCTATATTCCCAAATTCCTACATCCCCAAATCGCTATATCCCTAAATTCGTACATACCCAAATCGCTATGTTCCCAAACCACTATATCCCCAAATAGCTACGACTCCAATTCGTCAAAATAGAAAAATGGACGCCACACACGTATTTTCGGAGGTAGAAATTGCCTTAATTTTTCAATATGTACTATTAAACTACTCAAGAGCCCCAAGTATAATTCTACTGAGCAGGTTGCCGACCTCTGCCTCAGTAACTTAATCAAATCCCTATCTTCATAATCTCCCTGCGACATGTACCCGCAGTCGTTCAGTTTGGAACATCGTTAAAAGTAAGTAATATAAGAAATATCGGTGCTATACAATTCATCCTACACTTATAAATATTGAAACTTCAAACGATATAAAGTTCCTCGCGTTCCTCGCTAGATATTGCCAACTCACAGAGTGCATTAGCAAAATGCACGCATCTCCGTGGATCGATAACAAGGATCGCATACTGATCTGTCATCGGTCGAGATTTATAGGAGTCCTCGGTAGTTTACGGGGAAGCTGATTTTCCAGGAATACGATCGCCATACCGCTCCCACACCCCTCTTGAGCAGTCCCGGTGACCAGTACACGGTCGATGTCTTTGTGCGAGAAGTAGAAGGCGTTTACTCACTTCTGGCCTTGTCCTCGCTACGCTTTTGTGTCCCGCTAACGCGATTAATTATTGATAACGCGTTATGAATCGTGGGAAACGCGAACCTCGTGCTTTCTAGACAACCGTCGCGTCGCCACGAATAATTCATGCTTCGCGCTTCTGCGTTTCGTCTCGCACATTCTCCTTGGCTGCCTGACAGCATGGCGCACGTTTTGCTTTCGTTTTTTCCCGCTTTCGTTCGCAGATTCTTCGACGAACGATAGATTCGAATCCTGAAACGTCCACAACCAGTGCGTTCTTGCGACTCCTTGCTGACTCAGGTTTTTCTATTGTTGCATAAATCCTCTGCTTTTATTCATCCGAGCTTTCGGCTGAAAATTATGGTCAATGTGTGTAAACAAATTATATTAACCCTTTTCCGTGCCATTTATTTATCAGATGCGTCAGTCAAGACTAACTCAGGGCTATAAAATTAAAACGAACAAAGAAAATTACAATGTTGTGAGTATTTTATATTCAGGGGTAATATAACTTATAGTTGGACCTAAATTTCAAGTTGAAGAGTATTCAAAATTTCAGTAAGGTTTGTCACATTTGAGCTGTAAGTGCGTCACGAGTGAGACTCGCCAAAGCACGGGAAGGGGTTAAAAGAAGTATTAACCCTTCACTCCATGATATTTTTCCTGTTGGCAGCAACTTTGAAATTTACTAGTTTATAAGTTTGATGAATTCTTTTGAAGTTATTTCTTTATTATTAATTTCTAATATTGTCTGTTTTACTATGATACACCACTTAGTTAATACTTATTTCAAGTTATTGTATTAAATCGAATGTCACCCTTCGCAAAGTATTAAATATTTGTCTGACTCGTATGAAAACTAATTTTCAAATATGAAAATTTTATTTTGTTTTATGTACAAAACTTAATAATTTAATCTATTCCCACCGCCATACATTACATAAAAAATTCGACTTCTTCACAAATGTACGATTCGTTTGAATAAAAACCGACACAAGATTTTTCAAGATGTTTTTTCGTAATAAAACGAACAAACATATTTTTTGTTCCCGTTGAAGATTGTTTAACGTATCTCGTCAAATCTTGCAGTTAAATCTCCGTACGCATGGAACTATTTGACTTTAATGAAAATCCACTCAGCACTCTCTCAGTACGGAAACAGCTGGTAAGAAGCCATGAGTGAAAAGCAAATGAAATGTCGTCGACTGGCTCAAGAGTATTCGCGAAGGACGATGGAGTTAATGCGCCGTTGTTTCGCGGAGTGATTCAATTAAGAGAACGTTAATTAATTAATGCGAGGAGACAGACGGGTTAGGAGTTTACTTAAGCCTTAGACCCCTCGAGTCGACTCGTCAGTCGAGAGGGATAAAAAGATGAAAGCATAAAACGTACTTCGTTTCGTACAATGAAAAGTTTAATACAACGATGAAAAGGATTAATAAAATGTTAAAACCGGATGGTAGAACAGCGTTTCAATATTTACTGTAATTTTTAGGATGTAGCTACTGAATTTTAAACTTGGATTTATTCGAGCTTCATACTTCTTCGGTTCACTTGAGAAGGATAAAGGAATAATTCGTTTTATTGTGACAAATAATGGTCAAGGTATATTTATAATACTGCATTATTTGAATATTGCAGTTTTAAATTCTCAACGTGGATGGTCAAAAAAATAGTAACACATTGCAAAAATTGAAATTTATTATATTTGATTGTATTACTTCAATTAAAAATAAAATAAAAATTATTAGTCGTTGATGTGAATGTGTAAAATATTTTTTATTTTACCTTATTTCCTATTACCAATGACTATCATCACACGTACGTTCATTCACCTTACACTATTCCAAATCGCAAATTAGTTGGTAAAAAATAAATTTCCATTTAAGAAGTGCGATAACGTAAAAGAGAAAGGAATGTCAATTTTTGTGTACGCAAAAGAAATGAGTTCACAGTTTTAAGTACATATTGAACTTGCACGCGAACGTTTTCAGGCGATTCTTTTGATTTTATCCAGCAGAAAATCCCCTCGATTCTGGAAGACCAAGAGGCTTGGCCAAGCCGCATCAGCTTCCTCCGCAATTACGTGAATTAATTTTAGCAGTTTTAATCCCTCTTCGCGAAGTTTCCACCGCTTAATCCTCGAAAACTCTACTCGGTCTGTAACGCAGCTTTCGTAAAAGCCTTTCGAACTTTTTGTGTCTACGGAAAAAGAACCGGGACCTGAGGAGATCGAGGAAGTCGCGAAACCTACAGGTAGATCGATCAGAAGTTGAACATTTTTTAAAAACAGTGACTTTTTCGAACATCACGGTAATCAGTTGCTGCTCTGTCCATCTATTTTTATTTTAAATTCATTTATTTTATAGCCATCGTGTATTTTTCTTAACGGTATTCAAATAGTTCTACAGAAAATAATATATTAGGACAAATATTCTCACGTCACAAAAATATTTGAACATTTTTCTATTTTATAAACAAGATTCTCTTAACACTTGGCCGCTCACACATGTGTGATGGCCGGGCCAACCGTTAGCGTCCGCTCACACATGTGTGTGATGATTGAACATAGGTGATTGCTTTAATAACTGTTATACAAACATAAAATATTAAATTCTGTTATTTTTGTTTGTTTTATGTGAATGTACATGTTGAATTATTTCGTGAATGTACATAAAGTTTCTTTAAATAAATTGTTCACAAATACAGCCAGCCCCTCGCGACATTTGACTGCGTAGACGTGCGGCCATTAAAGTGTTAACATGGAATTAGAGGCCATAACAAATTTTTCATACCCGCATAAACGGTACTTTATCAGTTTTACAATGGAGAATCTTATGAAATAAAAGGCCACAAGAAATTTTGCTAATTTGAAAGTGTGAACGATAATTCTGCAATTTAACGCCCAAGATTACCTTCGGATAACTGGCGTTGCCCAAGACACCAATTGTAATAACATCATTTGCAGGCAATCCATTAATAAATTACACATTCCGACAGCAGCCTCTCGCGAATTATAATCCGAACGTAACCCGATCCTCGTCGGCCAACAGGTGCAACGGAACGCGAACTGCGACCGATGGACTCTCCATGGCTGCACCAGCACATGTTCCGCACACAAATTCCAATCTCTCTAAACGTTTTTCCCTTTGATGCACAGATATACATTTGCAACCGCCGCTAATCGTGCTATGAGATACGTGTGACCTTTCTCCATACCGCGAGACGTATATTTACCTGAATGGGCCATTAAACGAAGGTAATTACAGCGTTTAGCGTACGGTAGTTCGCAATCGTAACGAATCGTTTCTCGCGATTTCAAAGATACAAGCCGAGTTGCACGGATCCTTATCGGTGGGATCCAAAGCAACGATGTCCACGTGAACGTTATCTCGATCACGAATCCAAGACATTCAACGAAATTCAAGCGAATCCGTGCACCGTTAAGGTTATCGTTGTCTCCGCTATCTTACCGGCACTTAATCACGTTCTAATTGCACGATGTTGAAGACGTATTACGACCTCCTCGTTAGTTGCACTGTTGCTTTTTCGCCGACTTTTGTCGTGGAGCTCCTTTGAACGCCAGATTTTAGAACCCGCTGGATTTTACGAGTTCGTTATTCCACCGAGATATCTTTGAACGCGTTTACCTCTCTTTTTCTTGGTGGTAAAATATTTTTAACGATTTATGGGGAATGTTAATTGTGAGTTAGAATACTGGGAAAATTCCTGGCTCTAATTTTTGTTAAATTCACTATGGATGAATAAATGAATATTGTACTTCTAAATCTGGAGTCTTTTTTTTAAATGTTGCAAGAGTTTTGAAATGTTCAATTTTGTCATATTGTAAACATTATTTTTAGACCAATAGATTGAAATTATGAGAGAAGTTAAATAAAAAAGATTTCTGAATTTTCAAATTTCCAAATTTGCAGCAATTATCCGAAAGAGCTGGTCACCAAAATAAACAATGAACGAATAAATTTACAGCTCAGTATTTTTAGATTGTCAAGAACCACCCCTCCGGTATGTAGAATATGTACGAAGAGCTAAAATATTATCTGTAGGAGATGCTAAACTTCAGATTGATATATGATAAGTGCAATTTTGTCGTACTTCTACGTCCTTAAATCACGTCCGACTTTACGTTCTTCAAAATTAATTATAGTTAGTTGTAACTGGAAGCCAGCCATTTTATATTAAGATTATTAATGTAGAATTCTACAGTTGCAGACGCATTCATGCAACATTAAATTCTAAATTGATACGTCTCAGCTGCTGTCTTCCAGTACTTAATTATCCAATTATGGCGGATTCTCCACATTTCGAAATTCTCCTAACTTAGAATACACAATGTAGACATGGGGAGATCAAAAGCGGCAAGAGTATTTTATAATTTATAAAAACATACAGCTATCGCTTAGCTTATATTTCAACTTTTAATAATTTTAATTAAACTTTGCGTAACAACAGTACAAACTACTTAATTTTCTTTTTAAATTATAATCTAAATATTTCATCGACATTTGTTTGTAATCTATCGAAGATTCTGTACTTGCACCAACGCCAGCCATATTGGCGGCAAATTTAAATTGTTTAAATGTACTCTAAACGTGTTGCGGTATTATACACATATTATAAATTTAATTTATTATACTTAAATTTTACATATTGCACACGAACACTTCTGTCCATATTAGACCAGTTACTAGTTTCAGCTTTATGTTTGTTCAATAATATCTCAAAAATCAGAGTAATGATTGAATCAGATGAATCAGATTCTTACACTGGCCCGAATTTTTAAATACTGAAGTATATTTCTTTAAATGTATAATACATCAAATTTTCTTAGTAATTAGAGCAGATCATCGTTGTCAATTTTATGATTTTTATAATTTTGTGCATAAATTTTATACATGAAATTTTTAATTGTCTATTTTGTAGGTACATACGTATATATTTAAACAAAACTCAGAAGTTTGACATATAAAATGGACATCTATAATATTATTCAAATTATTTTTTATGCAAAAACCGGCTCCAAATTTTTAATGTTCACAGCTAGAATAATTTTAACAACAAAATATCAGTATTTAATTCTCGAACCGAGTTGCACAAGTAAATGAAAAATAAATTCGTCGGAACTTATGGACGTATAATTTATGAGGTTATAAAGAAGAGCGAAGGGTCATTAAAACCATTCTTCCGAAAGAACCGTCCTACGACAGGTCCATTGTAACATAGATTTGCGGAAAAACCGCGTACGTTATGGCATCCATTGTAAGGTTGCTCCATTGTATTATTGTAATACTAATTTCCTGAAAGGACGCATACAGTGCGTCAGCGTGACCCCCACGATGCGTGGTGCATCTCGAACGCGTTAATTAGCAAACCAACAAAAACTTAAGTACCGTTTATGAACTCGACGACCCTCGACCCTCCGCAGCAACTATGAGAAATTTCGCGCAAAGAGCATAAGCGAAGGAGGAAGACTCAGTGATTATTATTGGCGCGAGCAACGGACAAGAGAAGTAAGAAAAGCATGGAGGAAGAGAGGGCAAAACGACGTTGGGACACGAGAAGTAGAATGATGAATTGCAAGGCGCGGCAATGAATCAGAGCCCAGCGACAGGCGGTACACCTACAAACAATGCGGGGCCCCTGTTCTTCAGGGCCCACCAAGGTTGTTCTCGAACACCTTTCTCCGTGTACGTTCAAAGCTCTGCTTGAACAATCGCCGACTATTTCCTGCTTTTGCAATTTCCTACAGTTATCGTGACTGTGTCGGCAACGAGCTGTGCAACTGAGAACAAAACTTTTTTTTACAATATTTGCTGAACGCTAGGCTTTTGGGACGATTCGATCTGCATTTGTTCATTTATCTGTACCACGCCATAGGCTGTGATTTTGGCTCTTTTTCCTTGAAATTTTGAGGTTAGTTCGTGAGACACCCTAAATTTGTCGTATAGATTTTGGCAGCGATCTGAAAACAGTAATTTGTCGACATTAATCGTCATCGAACTGAAACCGTGTTTTGGTATCGTTTTCGATAATTTTTGACACGTGGAATTGACTGAAAACACGTAACTTATTGTTGAATACTTGGTCGTCATTAAACCCTTGCACTATGATTTATTTGTAAGGTGCGTCAGTCAGAACTAACCAATCGCAGCTACAATATTAAAACAGACAAAGAAAGTTGAAATGTTATGTCAGTCCTGTATACAGCAATTCTTGACTATGCAAATTATAACTGGACTTGAACACCAGATTGAAGTGTATTCAAAATTCTAGTAAGATTTGTCACAATTGAAGTGCGAGTGCGTCACGAGTCAGACTCGTCAAAATAGGGCAAAGGGTTAACTTGTGTGAAATCTACAATAATCGAGTTTGGTTTTCGATACTTTCAGACACGTTTAATCGTTTAGAACATAATCATCTGGAATTAAAAATCTCTCATTCTTGCTCTACCTATAGGTACTCGAAATTTTTTATACACGTTCGAATTCGTGTATGTGAAAATTTTAAGCGATATTTGTTCCAGTGTTACATGTCTTTTATACGTTCTCCATTTAGCACCATTGGTGGTCAAAACAAGTTATTACATACTGTATCATTTCTCGCTACACGTGAACAAATACAAATTGATATGTCATGATAACCATCGGAACAATAAATTCCTTCTGAAACACGATATTTATGTTTGAACTACTCCAGAATTATTAATGGTTTGTTCCATGTACTATGAAAGTTATAATAGGTTGTAAATATTATAAAATACTCGATGCAGTAGAAATAACAAATTGATTATCTATATACGTGATGCTGAAAAAAAATTTGAAAATTTATTTTGACACTTCTATTACAAAATTTCTTTTTCTTTTTTAGTATAATTTTAAATATAATAAAAATATATTTTAAACCTGCTGAAACTGTAAATATGTTACAGTTTATAAATGTAATTTGTAAATATGATATCAAAATATATTAGAATAATACTGTATTTTTCTTTGTATTTTTATTTTAAAAATGTGATATTTATAATAATAAATTTTCAAGGTTTCAAACATAGCCAAAATTATGGGTGATCCAAAATGGTACAAAATAAATTCTTTAGTATTTACAAATACACTAATTACTAATCTTTTATACAATAGCAAGTTGAATTTTCAACTTTTTAAAATATCTATGAAAACTCGTTAGTAACTTTTGTTATTGTAATATCTTCTGACAGAAAACATAATTAAAAATAATCTACAAATACCCAGTAATTTTACAATTTTTTCAAATATAATGCAGTGATTTTTTAATAATTTTAACTCTGTATATTTAACAACATACCAAATAATTTTTCAATTTTAAAAAATATTGTAATGCATAACTTTTCAATAATTTTAAATCCGCGTATCTTACAACAAATACTAAATAATTGTTCAATTTTAAAAATATTGTAATACATAACTTTTTAATAATTTTAATTTTGCGTATCATACAACATATACCAAATAATTGTTCAATTTTAAAAAATATTGTAATGCATAACTTTTTAATAATTTTAAATCTGCGTATCTTACAACAAATACCAAATAATTTCTCAACTTTAAAAATATTGTAATGCATAATTTTTTAATAATTTTATCTCTGTATATTTTACAAGTACCAAAAATAATTGTTCAATTTAAAAAATATCGTAACGCGTAACTTAATAATTTTACCTCTGTACAACAAAACTGACACAATTTGATACCTTATCGTGATGATTGAACCATTTTGTCAAAATAACAATAGTAGATCGATGGGAACGAAATATCGGTTTACTGTGGTTTTCCTTTCCGCGTGCACCAAAGATTCCAGCGCGTTCATAATGTGTAAATTACGTACTATCGATAACCATAATTGCACGGTGGTCATTTTGTGGCAACCGTTTGCGTCATCGTTTTCAGCATAACAGTGGTTTCCTGTTAATTGCACAAATTACACCACTTCCGTTCCTCGATTGAGAACGAACGTCGCAAAGCACCGTTTTCCGCTTTCTCTTTCTTTCTTTTCTCGTTCGCCAACGATCTCGGCCGAGATGGGACCAGTTTCCATTCAATTTTAAACCGAACTTCCATCTGTCCTTGTGGTTATGGCCGTCAAATGACGCAGATGCAAAGTGAAGGTCGAATTTTTCAGTAACTGCATCATCCTGTTGACACTCGACGATGCCTAAGGATTACGGTGATAATACGAGGATCGCATTGAATTCTGAAACGGTTCACTCCAATGTATTTTATCGTTTCGACTCATTTCTGTTATCGTTTTCGCGTTTTGAGTAATCTTTCAATCGTAGATGAAAGATGACTCAATTTAAGGTTTCAATATTTCAGTTTAGTTTTTGTTAAATTTCAGACGCAGACATAGATTAAGATTTGAACATTTTTGTTCAAAATTTGACTCAGAAAAATATTGAACTCAAGGTGTTTGACTCGAGATTCAGGTTCGATGTTCAGAAAATTGAAAGATTTTTGATAGTTGAGAGTATTGTTGATTAAAAAGCAGTGAATGAAAAGATGCGAAGTTTTAGGATATTTAATTTGTTGATATATTATTCAACACATTAGTTCATAATCAAATTCATAATCATTATAACAATTATTCATGAACATAATTATTCAAATATCATGTTCAGTACAATCCATAATCGTTTAAATATCATGTTCAGTACAATCCATAATCATTTAAATATCATGTTTAGTAAAAACCATAATCATTTAAAAATCATGTCCAGTACAGTACATAATCGTTTAAAAATGATATTTAGTAGAATTCATAATCATTATCATAATCATTACTCATAATCATAATCACTTAAAAATCATGTTCCGTAAAATCCACAATCATACAAAAATCATGTTCAGTAAAATCTATAATCATTTAAAAATGATATTTAGTAGAATTCATAATCATTACTCATAATCATAATCACTTAAAAATTATGTTCAATTCAATGCATAATCATTCAAAAATCATGTTCAGTAAAATCCATAATTATTTAAAAATCATGTCCAGTACAGTATATAATCGTTTAAAAATGATATTTAGTAGAATTCATAATCATTATCATAATCATTACTCATAATCATAATCACTTAAAAATTATGTTCAATTCAATGCATAATCATTCAAAAATCATGTTCAGTAAAAACCATAATCATTTAAAAATCATGTCCAGTACAGTACATAATCATTTAAAAATGATATTCAGTAGAATTCATAATCATTATCATAATCACTTAAAAATTATGTTAAGTACAATGCATAATTATTTAAAAATCATGTTCAGTAAAATCCGTAATCATTAAAAATCATGTCGAATACAATGCATAATCATTCAAAAATCATATTCAGTACAGTCCATAATAATTTAAAAATCATGGTTAAATGAATTCAAAATCATTATCATAATCATTACTCATAACAATAATCATTCAAAAATCATGTTCAATAAAATCCATAATAATTCAAAAATCATGTTCAGTACAATCCACAATCATTAAAAAATCATATTCAGTAGAGTCCATAATCATTAAAAAATCATATTCAGTAGAGTCCATAATCATTAAAAAATCATATTCAGTAGAGTCCATAATCATTAAAAAATCATATTCAGTAGAGTCCATGATAATTAAAAGATCGTGTTCAGTAAAATCCACGAATGTTGAAGAATGACTATTAAATGATCCCATTCTTCGACGTCCAATAACAGCATCGTTAACCTGATTCCCTGGCATAATTCAATTCGCAGATACCGATCGTCGATCCTCGCCCCTTATTATTTAGCGAGTGGCGATCGAGCAAACGCTCCGCGCACGAACAATCGATCCATCGCAATCGGCAGCGGTAACGTGGTCGACTAATCGTAAACCGCACAACAGGTGCCGAGGATGCGCTTTATCGTCGCAGGGCCGAGGCGGGCGATTCGAGCGGGTGGGAGCCGGGCAAATGGAACAAGACGAAAGGTAGAGGAGAAGAAGAAGCAGGAGCAAAAAGACGTAGCCGGTTGGCGTACAGCCACGAGAGGAACGTAAACTGATCGCGCAATCTGCCGGTGCGCGAGGCAAGTCAACTCCAGCCACGAAGAATTTCAATCAGTAATAATATCGCCTTGCTTTCTATCTTCCCTGCCCTCCCCCGCGTGATCACCGTCCACCCTTTCGCTCCTCCCATCCGCCGCTCGTTTCCTCGGGGCTCCTTTTTGCCCCCGTCTCGCTTCCTCCTTGCCCACGAGTCTTCTCTAGCCGGTCCTCATGCCGGTTACAAATGGCATCATTATTCCTTAATAATTCGAGATACCGAGCGACCCGACATTTATTGTCCGCCGTGTGTACCGGCCACGGTTGAAACGGCGATAGCTCTCAGCGGTCAGCAGCTTTTTCCAATGTGCCCGGGCCTATTGGCGCGTATTTATTAGCGACCGTCCGAGCCGAGAAACGAGCGATTTACGAGCAACGGAATAGACATCCTCCAAGGGCTTCTGTGCTAGGGTTCAGGGTTTAAGGGAGTGTTTACATTATGCCGGTAAGTAGCCTTGGCAGGTAGTCGAATTTTTGGGTTTCTTGCTTACTTGTACCAGTTGTTGGAGAAAGAAGGTAAGGAAGGAAAGTATTTTCTTTTAGGGTCTTTTGAGAAGTTGGGAATTTGCAGGTGTGGAAATTTAGGGATTTGGGGATTTAGGAAGCTGGTACTCCAGCAATTTGGGGGTTTAGCGATCTGGGGGTCTAGGGAGTTGAAGATTTGGAGATTTCAGGATTTAGGAATTTGGGAATATTGGTATTTGGAGATGTAGGAATTTCAGGATTTACTAATTTGGGAATTTAGCGATTTGGGGGGCTGGAGATTGCAGAATGTAAGGATTTAGGGATGTACGAACTTGGGGATGTAGGGATTTGGGAATGTAGGGAATTAGAAACGCAGGAATTGGGAAATGTAGAGATTTGGGAATGTAGGAATGTAAGGACTTAGGAATTTGAAAATTTAGTGATTGGGGGATGTAGGAATTTGGAAATGTGAGAATTTAGGAATGTGAGAATTTAGGAATACAGAAAGTTGACGATGTAGGAATTTAGGGATATAGGAAATTGAGGATGTAGGGATTTGGGGACGTAGGAATTTGGGAATGTAGGGATTTGTGGGTGTATGGATTTGAGGATGTAGGAATTTGTGGATTTAAGAATTTGGAAATTTAGCGATTTGAGTGTCTGGAGATTTGCGGATATATGAATTTAGGAATGTAGGGATTTGTGAATGTAGGAATTTCAGAACTTAATAATTTGAGATCCTAGGAATTTGAAAATTAAGTGATTTAGTTTAGAGATTTGAGTATTCAGGGATTTGAACATTTTAGAAAGAAAATGGTTTTCTTTTCCGACAGTTGTGAACCACTGGTCATTCACACATGACTGGTTAAAATAACACTCGTGTGCAGTCTTTAATTTCTCTATGAAAAATACACACTTTCCAAATTGTAACAAATTATGTAGTGGAGCATTTGAAACGGGTCACCATTACAAAATATCAAACATGAAAATAAATCTGATCGAAAAGTAATATACGGCTTCACGATTTGATCTGGTCCTAAAAGACCGGCTTCGATAGAAAAATCGAGCGCCGTGGAAGCAAGAAAAGTGTCACAATGTGTTGCAATTACCTTCCTTGACACGAATGTGTTTTGGAGCGGTAAACAGGGCCGTTGGTGGGCGTCGCGAACGGAAAACTTCTTATTGTTCGGTATTATTATTCACGGCACACTCGAAAGATCAGATAGAGAGCAAACGAGTTTCCCGAGTGTGAATCAATAAGAAATCATCGAAGCGTGTGAGACCGAGATCACGTGACAGACCGGCGCCAAAGACAGGATTTTATTTCAGATGCTAACGAGATTAGTCTACTTGATCCATTAAGCATCACTGACTGCGATACTGACTCATTAATTTCATACGATTGTTATGCACTTAGAGTACCGATGTCTATCTACGAGTTGGCGCGTGAAGACCCAGGAGTTCAGAAGAGCATGTATCGAAGAAGTTATACTATTTCTATATATTTCCGAATTTCAATATCCCCTTTTCATATTATTGAAGTACCATATCTCTAAATTTCTAGGTCACCCGTCGGTAACCTTTCTGGAGTTAAGAGCCATTTTTTCCCGATGTGATAAATTATTTTTTTAAAGAGCCAAATATAAGTACATACATCGGTATGTATTAGAAAAAATAATATATCTGCTGTGAAACATGTATTGATTGTGAAATCAAACCATTCTATTTTGCGTAGTAACAGAACATATAAGTCAACGTATTAAAGAAAACGGAAACACTTTTTGGTTTTGAGTGTGGCGTCGGTGAGTGTGGAGAGCACGGTTAGCTAAAGCTAGGTTTACATGCGTGTGATCTACCGCGCATTTTGACGTGTGCGCAGGATTATTATATTTGTTTGGCTATTGCAATATTGCAATTAATTTTTCAATATGAACTATTAAACTACTTAAGAGCCACAAGTATGATTCTACTGAGCCGTAGGTTGCGGACCCTGTTCTAGGTCTTCGAATACCTATATTCCTGAGTCCTTTCATTTCCGAATACCTACATTTCTAAATCCCTATATTCTCGAATCTCTACATTCCCGAATTTCTACATTTCCAAATCCCTACATTTCCGAATCTCTATATTCTCGAATCGCTAAATTCCCAAATTCCTATATTCCTAAATTCTTACATACACAAGTCGCTATATCCCCAAATTCCTACATCCCCAAGTCGGTAAATCCCCATATTGCTACGTCCCCAAATTCCTACATCCTCAAATCGCTATATCCCCAAATTCCTACATCCCCAAATCGGTAAATCCCCATATTGCTACGTCCCCAAATTCCTACATCCCCAAATCGGTACATCCCCAAATCGCTATGTTCCCAAATCACTATATCTCCAAATAGCTACGACTCCAATTGGTCACAACAGAAAAATGGACGCCTCACACGTATTTTCGGAGGTAGGAATTGACTCAACTGATCGCGCACCAATCTTCTTTTAAATTCATTGATTTTAATTATTCCAGGAATAACTTTAACAGGAAGTCATAATTAGTAATTAAATAATAAATATTATAATACTTCCTTTCATTTTTTAACTACCATCTTTAAAACAGAAATAATTTTTAGTAATTTGACGATATTTTTATTTCAGATATCAATGTGTAGATTATACTTTATATACTTTGTCCCAAATTATATACAAGAATTAAAAAATTAAAAAATCGAGAATTTTACCTGTATGTTCCTTTTCTCTTCTCTCTTCCCAGAGACGGATTCTGGTTCGTGTTTGCGCACGTTCACGTCATAATCGTTGACTTTTGACGAAAATATTTGCGGAGCGATGTTTGTACGTTTAGGGGACCGTTTCGTAGACGCGTTAATGAGTTAATATTGGACATTTCGTTTCCTCTGAAACGTGTTTGAGTAACGAAATTCGAGGTATCTTTTGTGTGAAAAGGTTTCAGTGACGAAAGTTATGAACTGTTCTTTGGAAATGATTTTTAACTCATAATTCAGTGAGTTATTTACATAAAGTATAAAATTTAGTATGTTGAATAATAAATCAGTTTTAACTAGTTTAAAAATCCAATTCTTCTTAGACATTAAAATATCTTGCATTTCAAACTTTGTAAAAGATTTATTTATTTTACACAGAAATAAATATCTTTTTATGATTGTACATTCAACAGATTAATATTTTCAAAATCTAATATCTGATTATACATGTATAGCAGGATTTAGAAATGGTGTTTACACTTGCATTTTCAATTTTTGTAGCAATATATCTTGTAAAAGCTTCATTGTGTTTAATCGTGATTGATTTGTTACAAAAAAATTAATATTTTGGATAAAAGAGAGACGTACATATCAACCATACGTATTGTGATGAAGAATTTTTCAGTGAATTATAAGATGCTGTATCTGGCTGCTATACAGTTCATCACACTAAAATAATTAAATAAAAATATTAATGTAATTTTTTTTTTCTTGAGTGTTGAAACTCACATCCACCTTGTAGGTTATTAGTGACTACGGTTGGGTTACCTAGTAGAGACAATCATTCTAGAGTGAATGGTATAGACCAATATCTATTAAGAAACATAGAACTTTTTTACAGGAGTCTATTTCTCCTAAGACAGTCAGTGAATTTGGTAAATTATGTTGTATTCTCTTCATATTATATTTAGGACAAGTTACCAATGTGTGTTCTATAGTATTTTGTGTCTCACAGATGTCACAGATATTTGGTTGTGTTCTTGTAATTAATGTAATTGTATTTTCACAAAAAGAGCTTAAAATTTCAACTGTAGCTGCTTGAGCCAACTTTTGCCGAGAGGTAATTAATTTATTCGATCATTTAACAAATAAAGCACCAATCTTTACACTCATGATGAGAAACTTGATAACATATGTGAAGGTCAATGACATCAGTTCCATTATTTTAAACAACCAAGAATTTATATTAGACAAGAGTCCTTAAAATTCTATCCGCTTTGTGAATCTATTTTAGTGGATCCTTTGCCTGCGTACACCATATATTAAAGCGTAAATGTTGAACGTGGATCTTCAACGGGAGAACAATAAAAAAAGTGGACAACGAATAAACCGAATGAGACAAGTAGAAGACATGACCGAAGGGAGAAAGAGGCGTTGAGGATTCAGTAACGGGGAGAAGAAACGGAAGACGAATCCTTACCGAGGACGAGCAAACGGTATAAATTCACGATTTTACAACTTCGCGGACTGACATTTATGGTTACGGGACGGCTGCATCTCGTTGGATCATTGATTAATATCGATCGACCGGCAATAAGAATCTCTTTTCAATCTGGCACCTGTTACGCACTTCCTTTCGCCTCCTTCTTTATCCGTGGATACTTGTTTTTCCCCTCATTTCGTAATGCACCCTGATAATTCACTACAGCCGTTGAACGATGCTGCTTTACGAGTGCTGATTATTATTCGAAATAATTGGAAGAGATACTGGGGATTTCTTACACTCCGGCAATAAAAGGTCTCGGATAAACAGTATGGACGACGCGGTTTCCGGTTTCAGTAGTGTTCCATACTTTTGTGGGGAACTCCGTACTTTATAATTTTTGCTGTTTCACAATTACATGTTAAATTTAAATACGAACACTTTTTTCTTCTTTCTTATTTTCAGTGACAAAGAGACGACTGGATAGTATGTACATTTTGATCAAAAATTAATTTTTTTAGTATATTCTGATTTAGTAATTCTTATTAAGATGCATTAGGACAGGGGATTTTTTGAACAAGTTTTAAGAATTAAATTTTTAAGCCAAATTTAGAAATTGAATTTCTTAATCAATTGTCCAAATTAAATTTCTAAACTAATTTTATAAATTGGATCTCCAGACAAATTGTATAAATGAATTGTATAAACCAATTTTAAGAATTAAATCATTAAACCAATTTTTGAAATTAATTTTTTAAGGCATATTTAGAAATTAAATTGTTAAATCAATTTTATTAATTAATTTTATAAATTGAATCTCCAGACAAATTGTATAAATGAAATGTCTAAACCAATTTTAAGAATTAAATCTCTAAACCAATTTTAAAAATTCAATTTTTAAACTAAACTTTGAAATTCAATTTTTAAGCAAATTATAAAAATTATATCTCTAAACAAATTTTAGAACTTGAATCTCTAAACCAATTTTAGAAATTAAATTTTTAAGATAATTTTAGAAATTAAATTTTTAATCAAATTTTAGAAATTAAATCCCTAAAACAATTTTAGAACTTGAATCTCTAAATCAATTTTAGAAATTAAATCCCTAAAACATTTTAGAACTCGAATGTCTAAACCAATTTTACAAAATAAATCCCTAAAACAATTTCAGAACTTGAATCTCTAAACCAATTGTGAAAATTAATCTCCAAAACAATTTTATAAATTAAATTTGTAAACCAATTTTAGAGATTAAATTTCTAGATAAATCTTCGAAATTATATTGTCAAGAAATGTTTAGAAACTGATTCTTCAGTATTACTTAAAATGAGAGAAAGTTTCGGTATTCGCGGACGTAACCTAAATACTGGCCAAAACATTTGTAAGATTGCAGACAATTTAATCATAACAATCTAACATGATCGACACATACCCGAGCACTGAAATTCCTCTTTTACCATTTCGACGAAACAAATCCTTTCAACTTTCTAGTCGAATGAAACTCCATTCTCGTGTCATCGATAAATTCCATTCGAACGTTTCCTTCCGTCGGATAATCCGAACTTTATTTCCCAGCTTCTCGCGAAGAAAAGTTTACAAGTAAAAAAAAAAAAATGGCGGAAAACGTCGCGATGATAAATATCCCGACGTTTCATTTCCTCCCCGTAATGGGTCCTTCTCTCGCAAAAATCACGAAAGATCTTTCAACGAAGAAACAACCCGAGTATCTTGACGTTGGAAGACCCGTGAGAAATAGTTTGGTGAATCCGTGTTCTACAAAAACGTCGAGCTAATTACATTCCTCGTAGCAGCTTGTGGTTGTAGAAGACCCTAGAGAAAGGATATAGGCAACCCTAAAGGGATCCCCGTTCGATTGGCGTTCAAAGTCGACCGGCATAAAAAACTCTGGTTTACCGTTTTAGATCAGAGGTTTTCAGTCTTCTCTTTTGTAATCCTATTTAGAACATTAGATCTGCAGCCATGAAGTTATCGTTTCCACGTACGATCGACATGCAAAGATTTGTCAAACAGATGTCAAACGAGCGTCGATATCTAAACCTTTTCGATCTGGCCAATGTCAGCTTGAAAACCCGTTCCAAGAGAATATCCTGTTCGAGCCTGGGAACAGGTGGCGAGCCTAAATTTGAATCGTTAGATTAGAATACTAATCGAACGTCAGTTATCTCGTTTCTAGCATGCAATATAGCTGGGGTGAAGAAAAAGAACGAAACGAATTAGCGGACAGGGTAATCGACGATCGGTGATTGACGATCGGTTCACTCCTTTCTATATACCTCTCTCTAGCTCGGAATGAAAGGTAATGATAGTGCCACATAAAGAATCAACATTTAACTTCAACTGGCTGATGAATATTAATGAATAGAGGGAGCCTGACACCTTCTCGCGCGAACGTGCTGCGAAGTTAGCAGGAAAAGTTTCCCGGGTTCTTTCTCTGATGATTTATTTATTGCTGCGTGATTAAGGTATAACTAGTGTTGATCAATGTAGTCTATATCGTTTCATGTAACCTTCAACCATGTTAGAGGTAAGTTACATGCTGGTATCGTAATAAATTTATTAATAAATTATTTGCGCTTTTTTGAAATCGAATGTTGCGCGGTGAATATTTCATTAACCTAAGTAAATAGTGATTTGTGGGATATGGTTATGTACGGTGAGAAAATATTTGAAAAAGTGCGTGAAATATGGCGTGGGACGGGTGAGATGGTTAATTGGTTTTGCTTCTTCGTTGATATAATAATTTCTTGTTATGTGTGTTTTATTACTCTTAATGGTTCTTAAGGTGTTGCCAATTAACTTGAAGTTACTTAATAATTTTAGCTGTCGTAAATTATTGAATTTATATTTTCTCTTTTAATAATATGCATTCAATGAGATTAGGTGTTCGTTTGAAGTTCTTTCAAATCAAATTGACATTCTAAAATAAATAATTTTCAACGCGATTCTAAATAGTTGACAAGATGAGTTTTCATAACAGTAGCCAAGAATGACGAAATTTAAGAATTAAATTTAAGGACCTAACACAATTATGTCTTTTAAAGAAATTTGAAGTGACGTTAGAATTTAAATGTCGTTTCTACAATTTTATGTGCATGTTCGTTTGAATCGTGTAATAAATTCAATTATATTTGTTTATATTTGTTTATTCTTCTGCATTTTTTATTCTTCTGCAGTTTCTTCTTCAGTTTTAATTACGTATGCATTATTTGTACGTTTAGTGTTAAAACAAAGGAAAAGAATATTATATAATTCTGTTGTGAAAACCGTAAGACAGCTAACCTGATTCAAGATTCATTCAGAAATGAATTATGTTTAATGCGTTGTTTAAATTTCTGCTTTAAAATACAAAGCTCATCGGTCTGAAGCTAACTAACCAATCAATACCCGACTACCTCGAGGTAACTGAAAGCCTAATTGCTCATAAGACTGATTAATCGATCTTGAGGCGACTATACAATGCTTGACTGCCTTTGAAGCGCTCGACGTTTTGCTGATGACCGATAACTGGCATCCAATTCACTGGATGATTCGACTCATTGTCAATCTGTTAAAGTTCATTGCGATCTTCTGCTGCTAATTAAATTGTATACTTCTGTTAAATATGTACTAATTACTAAACAACCTACTGCTACTTTCACAACGAGAGACACGTCTCAGAACAACAGATACATTCTGTAGACGCCATATTTTTCTTCGGGAATGAAATTAATTCTTTGTAGACGTTCACAAATTTCAGTTTTAACATTTTTTGGATCTTCAACATAAGATTTTTTTATATTATCTCGTGAAAATCCGATTTTATATTTTATCTAGAAATATGTCTAATGTTATCAATTTTTAAGCTCACTTAAATATTTACTTAATACTAGTTTTGATGTTTTACTTTTAGGTTAGAAATAAAGCACAGCAATGAGTGAACAAGAAAGAAGACATTAAAACAAAATTTATACAATTATTATTTATATACATCTTAAAAGATCAGGATTGAAAATTTAAGTAAAGCTTGTATATAACTAAATAAAAATGCAATAAAAATTTGAAATTCTTCATTTCAAAGAATGTTCACCATGTTCGAAGTTTTAAAGCATCGAAGACGCAGCATCTTTTGTTCGTTTTCTCGCACACGCTAGTAGAACTCGTCTGTTAGGGACTTTTATTTCGACCAGCATAGGAATTTTTTCTTTTCTATCTTTCTCGTATTCGCGCCTAACAGCTTCGTTGGATGGAATCGAAGGTGTACCTACGCCCTCGCGATTCAGGATCCTACACGCGAGCGGAACCTTCGATGTACAGTCAACAGCAAATCTGGCTTTCCTATTTATTGGAATAGGGAAATAAGGAATTAAAATTGTAGGAATTCAGGTATTCAAAATTGCGGGAATTTAGATATCTAAAATTATAGGAACTTGGGTGTTAAAATTGTCGAAATTCGAATATTTAGAATTCTAGGAATTCGGATAAGTAAAATTCTACAAACTTGTATAATCGAAATTCTAAGAATTTGAATATTTAAAACTCCATGAATCTGGATACTTAAAATTGCAGGAATTTGGATATCTAAAATTTTGGGAATTTGGATACTTAAAAATCTGGAATTTTTGACATATGAAATTCTACGAATTTGAGTATCTGCTTAAAAATTTGTAAAAATTTTGAAACGAGAAACTTGAAAACTTGAAAATTTGAAAAGTCAGAAACTTCGAAACCTGAAAATTAAGAAATTTGAAAGTTTCAAGAGCTTAAAAGCTGGATCAACAAATTTTAAATTTGAACATTTAAAAACTTGCAAACTTAAAAATTTGAAAATGTAGAAACTTAAAAGCTTGAATATACAAGAATTAAAAAATGTTTAAACTTGAAAGCTTGGTAATTTGAGGTCTAGAAAATGGTCCAATTTGCAAATAGGAAAAATTGCGAATTTCAAAATTCGTTTTGAAAGTCAAGTTTTCATTTTTCATCCGTTTTTATTTGACGAAAGTGTACGTTGCAGCCGAGTGTACAGGTGCTATCTTCTCGCACTATCCAGCCGCTTGAATCCATGGCAAGTACACCACGACAGTAACCGTGTATCGACGATTTTATCGGAACCGGAAACTGGCAGATTTTCAATAGCCAGCCTCGAGTATACCGTTCCGCCTGCAACAGGTTTAACCAATTCCTCCGACGCACCCATTGCTACCTGTGTGGATGTTATGATACTGCTTACGAGTTCTTGAGATTTTCTGACAAGAGAACACTGCGAATACTTTCTCACAGATTTGAATAGCTCTGTGGATTTATAGAATGATCCGTGATAAGCATAACGGTATGCTTCGCATCCGGCCACCCTTTTAGAACGTAATCTCAAAATCAAATTAGTACTTCCACTTATTATCGTATAATTAAAACGAGCAGAACAATTTTGGGAACAAACGTTTAATGGCACAATCAACCTACATACTTTATGCGTTCTTAAATATACAGGGGTCATTTTTCAAGTCATTTTAATTCAGTTGATTTATATCGTATTTAGATTGCTGATAAGTCCATAAACCTCGATTGTGGGGTTAGTTAACATTGACTTTTAAGCATTTCAATTATTTAAGTACCTGGGAAGATGGTATAAACATTAAACGTACATGTGCATTATTGTAGACTTATAAGTCATAGTCACAATTAAAATACGGAGTGTTAGAGGTGATGTATTTGAGCCCATTGACTATAACGTGTGACCAATTAACGTCATTGTATGGTTCTTGCACACCAATATTTTATAGTCTGAATTTGAAAACGAAGAATTAGTTATACTGTCAGATAACAGTTGAATTATAGAAATACATAAATAATTGATTATACGTAAACCAGGTCATACATTTTGACAAAGGCTTTCTAATCATTTTTATAATTAAAAATACGAAATCTAACAACCGTCATTTTGTCTAATTAAAGACTGATTTCATAGACTTCTTAATATTTTACAAACAACTAAATGTCTATTCTAAAAAGGAACTTATATTTAAAATATAAATTTTTAAGCTCACATTGTGAGAGAATCTTGTTTACATCATATGCTAAATTTTTAGAATGTGAGAGCGAAAAGAAAAATTTGTTATGAACCACTTTAGGATAAGAATTTATATTTAAAATGTAAATTTTTCAGCTCACACTCTGAGAGAATTTGTTTACACCATATGCTAAATTTTTGAAAGGTGAAAACTAAACAAAAATTGATTTGAACCACTGTAGGAATTTGTATTTAAAATATAAATTTTTCAGCCCACACTTCACAGAATATTTTTATACCATATAATTTTTAGAATGTGATATTTTATATTTTATTTGCATATTTTACGAAATACTCATTCTTCAGCGGTTGTTGGCCCAATTAACACACCTACATAAGCTACATCTCTCGCACATTTGATGCATCTAAATTTCAAGCAAACTGACTCAAACTTTAATAATAATGAACATCAAAAAATCTCTGCATCCGAGTTCTTCCAATGAATTTTTGAATTGTATGTGCGTCGCAGCCTCAGCAGTGACGATTAAACGACGTGGAATCACTAGGATCCCCAATAAGTGAATATAAGTGGATTTAAGAAATGAATTTGACTTCGGACTAGAGTTTGTTTTGCTATGTACTTGATGACTCGAGAGTGTCACTTCGAAGAATTTTTACGATTCACAAAAGCTCGGAGTGGGCGTATTTTTGCGACATTGGAAAACAGTTTCTAATTTTCTATTGGTTTAGCTAAAATTCGGGTGGAGATGGAAATACAAATGACGTATGAAGTGGGTCTTTTCCCCAAAGTGACCGTAGCAAATAAAACCAAGCAATACCTCGACATGTATAGAAAACTGCAAGCAAGACTGCTGCTAAGGTTAAGGGACAACCGGATGTACTAAATAAAAAAATACTCGCTGGACTCCCCGGGTCTTTTGCTGCTACGGGTAAAATTTGACAGTACAAAGGAAGAAAAAGCTATTGTATCTAAAAATTTGAAGTCCTCTCGTAATAAGCACTCTAACAATCACGAAGCAGATCGTCGAACGTGTTCTATTTGCATTCCTCTTGCGTTACTGCGAACACGCGTGCGTCCGCGAGGAATGACGGTGCGATAATCGCAACGCGGATTCATGGGTTCGCGAATTCTTCGCTTTGAACTTTCGATTGAGCCGGAAACGCGAGTCGTCTGCTATTCCCGTTTGACGTCTATCACGCGTTTATTGCGTACTAGTGCGAATCGCACGTGACAGCGTGAGCCGTGCCAACGGAAATTCGACTCGTCACGGCTGAAGTGTCATTCTTCCGAGACTTTAAGGCGGTTTGAAGAAACAGAACGGGGGAGGAAATTCGTTACTGAAACGTCAAGACACGGTTAAGCGTGTACGAAGTTAACGTACTTCTACTGAAACGAAGTTAAGAAACTTCCAAGATTTTGTGCGCTTTGATACACTTCCGAGCTACGGTTCTCTACCTTTTCGTAAATTTGTAAATGTAAGTGTGCATATGTGTAACATATGTGTATGATTCTTACACCGTTTATCACATTACAGAATTGTTATTGATTATTGCACAAAAATTATTATTGTACGTTACCAATCGCACAGAAGTCACTTGTGTCATCGATTCAAAGTCACCTTGTCACAAAGGTCAGAGGTCACCAATTCTAGGTAAAATTGTACCTTGCATTTTATTTTTGGAATGTATTAATGTGCATATGTGTAACATATGTGTATGATTCTAACACTGTTTATCAAATTACAGAATTGTTGTTAATTATTGCACAAAAATTATTATTGTACGTTATCAATCGCACAGAAGTCACTTGTGTCATTGATTCAAAGTCACCTTGTCACAAAGGTCACAGGTCACCAATTCTAGGTAGAATTGTACCTTGCATTTTATTTTTGGAATGTATTAATGTGCATATGTGTAACATATGTGTATGATTCTAACACTGTTTATCAAATTACAGAATTGTTATTGATTATTGCACAAAAATTATTATTGTACGTTACCAATCGCACAGAAGTCACTTGTGTCATCGATTCAAAGTCACCTTGTCACAAAGGTCAGAGGTCACCAATTCTAGGTAAAATTGTACCTTGCATTTTATTTTTGGAATGTATTAATGTGCATATGTGTAACATATGTGTATGATTTTTACACTGTTTATCAAATTACAGAATTGTTATTGATTATTGCACAAAAATTATTATTGTACATTACCAATCGCACAGAAGTCACTTGTGTCATCGATTCAAAGTCACCTTGTCACAAAGGTCACAGGTCACCAATTCTAGGTAAAATTGTACCTTGCATTTTATTTTTGGAATGTATTAATGTGCATATGTGTAACATATGTGTATGATTCTAACACTGTTTATCAAATTACAGAATTGTTGTTAATTATTGCACAAAAATTATTATTGTACGTTATCAATCGCACAGAAGTCACTTGTGTCATTGATTCAAAGTCACCTTGTCACAAAGGTCACAGGTCACCAATTCTAGGTAGAATTGTACCTTGCATTTTATTTTTGGAATGTATTAATGTGCATATGTGTAACATATGTGTATGATTCTAACACTGTTTATCAAATTACAGAATTGTTATTGATTATTGCAGAAAAATTATTATTGTACGTTACCAATCGTACAGAAGTTACTTGCGTCATCGATTCAAAGTCACCTTGTCACAAAGGTCACAGGTCACCAATTTTAGGTAGAATTGTACCTTTGCATTTTATTTTTGGAATGTATTAATGTGCATATGTGTAACATATGTGTATGATTCTTACACTGTTTATCACATTACAGAATTGTTATTGATTATTGCACAAAAATTATTATTGTACGTTATCAATCGCACAGAAGTCACTTGTGTCATTGATTCAAAGTCACCTTGTCACAAAGGTCAGAGGTCACCAATTTTAGGTAGAATTGTACCTTTGCATTTTATTTTTGGAATGTATTAATGTGCATATGTGTAACATATGTGTATGATTCTTACACTGTTTATCAAATTACAGAATTGTTATTGATTATTGCACAAAAATTATTATTGTACGTTACCAATCGCACAGAAGTCACTTGTGTCATCGATTCAAAGTCACCTTGTCACAAAGGTCAGAGGTCACCAATTCTAGGTAAAATTGTACCTTGCATTTTATTTTTGCAATGTATTAATGTGCATATGTGTAACATATGTGTATGATTCTTACACTGTTTATCAAATTACAGAATTGTTATTGATTATTGCACAAATTTATTATTCTACGTTACCAATCGCACAAAAGTCACTTATGTCATCGGTTCAAAGTCACCTTGTCACAAAGGTCACAGGTCACCAATTCTAGCTCTAAAATTGTACCTTGCATTTTATTTTTGCAATGTATTACATAGTTATAGTATTTTAACCACTATGACTTATTTGTCAGGAGCGTCAGTCAGAGCTAACTAAACACAGCTACAATATTAAAACAGACAAAGAATGTTGAAATGTTATGACAACATGGTATTATGCAATCGTTGACTATGGAAATTATAATTGGACTTGAACTCCAAATTGAAGCATATTCAAAATTCGAGTAAAATTGATCCCAACTGAAGTACCAGTGCGTCACGAGTCAGATTCGTCAAAATAGTGCAAGGGGTTAATTATGACAACCATTTCTTGTTATACAGAGTTGTGTACAGGGTGGTTTATTGTGTCAGGTAACTCCATTACCAGTGCTGATACAGAAAAACGAATGAATTGAACCAAGTTTTCAGGAGTACACAGGTGTTTCAGTTTTCTGGTGTGCTAGTTTCAGTCTAAAATATCCGAGGTGCATTTTAACAATTAAATCGTCCAACTGTAAGCGAACAGAGGCTCTCTATTTCGATGAAGTTTCAAGCACCAAAATTCCATGGATAGCGAGGGCGAACGAGCTATAAGTCAAGGCGTTAACAAGACGATACCACAGAGTGGTTTCCGCGGTTATTTGCATCGTGTTCCTCTTGTGTGCCTCGGCCACGTTTCTCGTTTTTTCCCTCGCGTGTGCGCGCCTTTATGACGCGTCAGATGCTCTTAACGAAGTGAGACCCGACCGCTTTTAATTAATAGGCAGCCCACTGATCGAACGTTTTCAAGCTACTTGCTCTGTTTATCGAACAAACGAGCTTATTCACTGCAACAGAACCAGGCGAATATCTCTACCATGTGTTAGCTGGCCTGCTTGTTAATGCAAGTATTATGTCTAGTAGAACAATGCGTTCTGTATGAGACGTCTAATTTATACAAGCAAGAAACAGTTCCCTTTGAATCTCTAGTTCAGAGATAGTACACCGTCGTTTCTAGCGTTTCGTGGTAGTGGAACGGGATAATTCTTGTATGAACAAGAAATGCAATAAAATCTGAATAAGTTCCACGTTTCTTGGGGTCTTGATGTTGATGGACTGCTTCAAGAACTTGATTTGTATCCAGAAAGTAGAGAACGTTGTTACAAAATTGGGTGTATTAAACAAAGATTATTTGACTGGAGTTTAGTTTGGGGGTTTAGGGGTGACTTGTGGTTTCTTTTTTATATTTTAAACATAAACGAAAATTACAAGAATCTGGGCAGGGGTGACACAGCTCGTGCTTTTTCCTTGGCAAAAGTGATTCATATAAAAATTGCATAACAGTTTGATGCAATAGGTTTGCATAAGAATAGCATGAAGTATAAATTTAATTATAAAGGCGAGAAAATTACAAGAATCTGGGCAAGGGTGACACAGTTCTTTTTTCTTTACAAAAGTGGTTACATAAAAATTGCAGAAAGGTTTGATAGAATAAAAATAGCTTTGCTTAAAAATAGCATGAATTTAATTATAAACGCAAGAAAATTACAAAGACCTATAAAGTGACACTACTCATGGTTTCCTCTTTATAAAAATGGTGATTTACACCTACACAAAAATAGTATAAATAGTAAATATAAACATAAGCAAAATAAAATTACAAAGATCTGCAAGTAACGTTTAAACAGTACACTTCTTCAGATAAATAATTCAACCATTTAAAAGAGTAATTCCTTAAAACTATTGATCAAAACTATTCATCAAAAAGATCACATTAAAAGCAACTAAGCCATTGAAAAGATCAATTTAAGTTCTGGTCACCGAAGTTCAATGTCCGCTTCATAAAAGATAAATAAAAGCTTGGTCAAAAATGTTCTGACGGCAGTGTACTTTTGCGTTACAAATTAACCCCCAATCGCGAGCACCGTGAAATTCGCGTTTCAAATATTTTGTAATATTTTTGGAGCCACGTTATTATCGCGTCGACTCTAATTTTTTAAAAAGGAATCTCATAAAAGGTGCTCCGTTGCAAAAATGTGAATATAGAAAGAAAATAAGGGGACGCGAACATGGTGCTAAGATTGCAATGTTGGTTTATGTGAAAAAAAACTTGCTTCACACGCAAAAATATCTTTCATTATTGTTTTATTAAATAGTCACATATTCTGCAGGTATAACAACATACCTATGAAATCTTTTGTAATTTAAAAAATTTTATATTTTTTATATTTGTTCCTCCCTTTTGTATTTAATATTTGATATCCTCTTTATATTTTCAATATTTGATAATCTTTTTATATATTTAATATTTGATACCCTTTTCATATTTTTGATATTTATTCCTCTTTTTTATATTTAATATTTGTTCCTCTTTTCATATATTTAATATTTGATAACCTTTTTATATCCTTAATATTTGATATCCTTTTTATAACCTCAATATTTGTTTTTCTTTTCAATAAAATTCGTGGAACGTGTAGCCCATGATTTCCAAACCATCAAAAACTGCTACACGGTTATTAAAAATTGCAGAAACGATAGAAAATAGAGGAACGATCGAACAAAGGTAAAACACGGCTAGAATAATCGAGATTCAGAATGGAGACTTCTAGCTTCCGGCACGAGTACCTGTTGCCACGATCCATACCGTGGACGTGTCTGAGAAACGATACGTCGACGTTACGTGACGATTATTTCTGCGTGTCCTGACAACGATTTCCTGACGGTGACACGGAATGCAAATCCCTGGCTGGCTCAACGAACGCCATCAATTAATATTGACGACGACCAAGATAGCCGAGTCACGATTTCACCTGCCATTAAACGATCTAATCCAGCTCGCGACGATCTAACCTTTTGGGATCACGTGTCGCGAACTGACGTCCACGTCGTTTCTGCCACGTGAAACGTGTTGTGTATCTGAATTAATCGTCTGACCGCTTAAACGTCGTCGAATCAGGATTTTCGTTTAATGCGAAGATAATCAGACGGTTTGTTACGCATTATCTATCGAGGCCAATAATCTGCATACTTTGCAGAATAGTTTCGATGGCATTTTTAATTTTTCTTTATTCAAAAAGGTGGGTGACTACTATCGTCAGATCTGTATTAAACGTGAAGTTGCTTCCATGGAAGATGGCGGAATAGTCAAGGCATTTTACAGCTCTATTTTACCAAACAAAAATAGCACAATTTTGGATGATACACTATTTTCATAGCACGTCAACAATTTATACATGTGCAAATAATGGCCAGCTTTCTTAACCGCCATATTTATTAAAACGTTTCTCAATAGCCTATATATTCTGTCAAATAAGCTTAACATATGACCTTAAACTTTTACACTAGTAAATTAGTCTTCTTCATTTGCAATAAAACATCTTTCAAAAGCTTTAGTAATATGTTTCTTCAAATGATGTTCAAAGTAACCTAATTATTCCTTAAAATTTTGCACTAGTAAATTACATTCTTTCTCATTTCCAATAAAATGTTTTTCAATAGCTTTAATCCATGTTGTTTTCAGTAAAATATCTCTCAACAGAGTTGATGCAGTTTTTCAAACGATACTTAACCCCACCTCAAGTTTCTGTCCATCTTATTTCCAATAAAATATCTTTCAACAGTTTCGACGAAACATTTTCTCAATATGAACTTTAAGATTAGCTTGTTCCAAAACCTGGACATTACCATCGATTACAGAATTCATCCATAATTATTAACAAACTTACGGCTAGATTACGCGGTTCGCCGTCGAAAATTCACCTATTAGTTCCACGCTGGGTTTATCGGGCAGATATTAATTACGCGACGGGATTAATAGCCGTGCAGTCAGAAAGTTATAATCCAGGATTCTCGCTCCTAAACGGACGATGGATACCGGTGGAGAGCTTAAAAGTTTCAACCTTCATAGAACTTTCCTCATATCCGAGTTGGCTGGCGATAAAGAGTGCAGCTCCGCGGGGTGGGCCTTCTTAATTGTTGCGCGAAGAATCTTTGTATTAAAAGAACCAGATCGTTCCGTGTACTTGGCGCGTTATAAAGTTACGCGAAAACGACATGGCGCCTGTAAAGGACACCATAAACGTCGACATTGGTGTCTTTGCTACGTGATCATAAACTTTCGAGCTGCACGAACTTCGTGCCGTGATAATTTCATGCAAAATATCGTCATGGTATTGCATAAAGATCTTCCTTGTTTTATCCTTTAGTATTATTCTGTTACTCGGATGAGTTGAACAGCAAGTGGCAAATTTCGAGACACCGTTATGTCGTAAAATAATATTTATGGCATTTTAAGTTGAAGTTTAATATGTTGTTTGATATGTGATCGGGTAAATTATTTGAGACGTTGACTTTGATTAACTATAAAATGATTGATTTTCAAATGTAAAGTTTGGTCATGTTTGCGGATTTTGATTTATTGTATAATTGATATTGAAATATAAAGTTCAATTCATTTTGATTTACAGTAAATAGTGATTGATCTTTATTTTTACATGATTCGATGATATAAAAATAGTGTAGAATAATGTTTGATATTTGAAGCTTAAAAATGAATACATAAATATTTTACTGATATTTTTATAGGAATTTGGAAATTTCAAAATTTGGGAATTTAATTGTTGAGGAATTAGGGAATTTTGAAATTGAGTGTGAACATTTGGAAATGTTAAAATTTGAAAATTGAGGTACTGGTGAATTTGAGAATCGAATTAAAATCGAATTTATAATTGTGAAATTAGAGAATTCGAATATTTGGAAATTCGAAAATTTAAAGAACTGAAAATTTGGACCAATGTTTATTGAAAATTCTGACATAAATATTACAATTAATGTCGTAGCATAATATTATTATAACATAAAAAAATGAAGTTTAACATAACCTATTTTCTAAACAGTATATTAACTTTCTTTTACTACATCAAAAAAGTAAATGTTATTTTAACAAAAATACAAATTTCGTCTCACGAGAATTCATTTGCTAATGAAATTCCTAACTGCATATATTAACTAGATACCGCTAGAAATTATTTAATCAATTAATGCTAACAACAAAAATGAAATCGTTAACGCTGCTATCAGTGTCGTTTTACTGCAATTATTTTATTAATTTGAATAGGGAAGTGCGGAGTACAACCGAGTATACGATTCCCACCGGATATCATCGGTTCTCGAAGATCAGGGCTAACAGATATCTACCTGTTTGCTATAAATACATATTATGGCCATGTACAGGGTGTCTCAAAAGCGACGCACGATTTTTCACTCACTTTTATTTGACAAGAAACATTTAGAACAAGAGTTTTGAAGTGTACAAAAGTTACCGAATTTTTTATTTTTTATGTGAAATTGAAATTAGTGAAATCACTGATTTTACAAATAGGAACAATATTTTATTGTAGAGGACATGGAGACTATAACACATACATTATTTGATATTTTTATTAACGTATTTTTAATATGTTAATATTACTAATACATATTACTTATACTAATATGATTCCATATTATTAATATGTTAATATGTTATGTCGCAGAAGAACGGAATACACATGGTCCAATATTTAATTTAATTTAATGTAATCTAATTAAAACGCATTTTTCTTACGTTCACGTGGTTGCATTCAATCTTCAGTTTCAAATATTTACACTCTTTTAAAGTCAAATACGCTACTGTAAATCGAGTAGTATGTAATATGTGAAAATATCATGTAACATTTTGAATTTTTAATGACTGTAATCTCGATATTCAGTATGATAAAAATATGTATAAATCCCAAATTTTGCCATGGACACAAATGTTCGAATTGTTCCTTTACAGGTATCTATAGTACATATACCCTGTCTTGTTGTAAATTTTTCTTTATCAGATAGCAGCATTGGGTGCATCGATTTAAAAGCAACACCCTGTATATAAAATTCACGGTCGTTCATCAAGCGATTTTTCACCGAGTCCCGTAAGAAAATGATCCCCAAATAAAAATAAATCATGAAATAAAAGAAGTTCTGTCAACGAGGGTTAGTTGCATTTTTACGCAACATAAAGCAGCCAGAAATGATCGATGAAATTAAGCGAACGTCAACAGGTTCTTTGCAAACAAGCCAAATCGAAGAGAAACGACGTCGCGGATTCTAGCGTCCGACTGTTCAAGGATTTCTAACATTCTCGAGTATGATGGGAATAGGATATTTTCAACAACGTATCCTTATCGAAGTCATGATCTTCAACCTAGGAATCCTTCGACTTCTTTTATTGGCATATTGACAACTCATTGGGCCGGACAGGAGGCACAGAGAGAACTTAACGACCAATAAAAGCCAGGATACGGCTGTCTGTAAAGTCTCCGAAGGAATTCCAAGTGCTGTTCGAGCCTTGCAGAAACTCTCGAACAAGTACACCCTTGCTGGTTCGCACGGCCTAGCCCATCGATGGGAATGGCAATTATTATTAAAGCCGGACAAATCTTTTATAGCACCTGGGAACCATACCGCGATTATCGACGGAATCGATAACTTGCATGCAATACGAAATATTTCTGGAAAAGCACGACTGAGTAGCAATTCATCCACGTGATACTGAAGTTTATTAATAACAAATGTGTTTATGAGTTTTGAGAATTAATATAAGAAAATTAAACTAGACCATGATAAATCGTTTCGATAACGCAAGGTATATAGAAAATTGAAATACGAAATATTCCTAAAAAAATAAATAACACAAATGATACTCAATTTCGTGTAATTGGTTCAATCACATATCACCATTTGTAGATGAAGTTGTATAATTTTTTAATTTTGAAAAAGAGGACATTATAAAAAAATTATAATTGCCAGAATTCCTTGAGCAAATATTTATTCGGTCAAACTATTCACTGTTACAATGACGACTAAAATTAGAATGTCATACTAGTTTTGCATTTAGTGCAAGTATCGTTAAGAAAAATGCATATTTTGTGTTAGTAAAAGTCAACAAATGATTTACATACAAATACACAGAGTAGTAATAGAATACTGCAATATGTTATTGTAACTATACAAGATTTAATACAATTAAATTGAAATTGAACATTTACCCTAAAAATATCAGACAGTCTCACATAAACTGCGAGCGCGTTAGTAATTGATTCGCAGAATAGAGCTGATTGATATACCAAGAACTTTGATAAACAGTCTCGTTTCCGCGCGGATCTGTCCAATCAGATCGAGCGTTCGTTTCGTAGCAAATGCTCCGTGAAACGCGCGTGCACCGAGGTCTGCAAATTAAACAGTGAAATATGTTAATGGAGTTCACGAAGAGGAGGACGCGGCCGGATGGTATCTTGATTGAGGTGTCTGCTAGACGTTAGTCACTCCAGACGACCACCGGTAGGACCGCGAAAATCTAATTATCACCGGTTTACAGCCGAAAAAACCGGCCGAACGCCCCATCCTCAATCTTTCATGGCTCGCCAGGAACGCGTCGCGATATCGCGAGGGTAACCATCTTTGTGTTCGTGCCCGAGGAAAGGAGTGGTGCCCGATGATGAAAGCCCCACCGTCGGAGAAACGCTCGAGCGACGCTAATGCGGCGTGCAGTTGGAAGCACGATGGATCAACTGGCAGTATCATGACGCAGATTAACGCCTGGCCGTCTGTTTGCTCGGGAGGATCTGTTAGCTAGCCACTTTCCACAGGACGACTCCAAAATCCTATCTATAGCAAGTTTAATTGTACCAGGTCAGAATTTCCATATACACAGTATGTCTGAAAAGTAACGGAACCTTTTAAATATAAGGAACACTATTAGCGACATTTATAAAAACAATATGCTATTTGAAAACAGTATTCCTCCCCTACAAAACAAACCAATCGGAATTGAGCAACGAATTGTAAACTTATAGCGTTTAAAGCGACAGAACCTTTCGTCATCGTGTCACAAAATCACGATGGAGCAAAGAGCGAATATTAAATTCTGCTCGGTAAAGCTCGGTAAAACTTTTACAGAATCATTTGAATTAATGAAAAATGTTTATGGCGACGATTGTTTATCCCGTACACGTGTGTTCGAGTGGTATAAGCGATTCCAGGATAGTCGTGATACTTTGGAAGACGACCCAAAGCCAGGTTTTGGGTTTTTCTAAATTCTAAACGATTCTAAAGGTATTATACTTCGGGAATTCGTTCCACAGGGACAAAATGTTAATGGCGAATATTATCTGGGTGTTATGGAACGTTTGTGGAAAAGAATCGTTCGTGTGAGGCCCGAATATCGAGCGCCAGGGAGTTGGTTTCTGTTGCATGATAATGCACCATGTCACAGAACTGTCGCAATTCGTGAATTTTTGGCGAAAAAACAAGTCTGTGTGCTCCAACATCCTCCATATTCGCCCGACTTATCTCCATGCGATTACTTCCTTTTTCCAAAATTGAAATTAGCCATGAAAGGAACGTTTTATGACACTGTTACGCAAGTCCAAGCAGCTGTGACAAGGGTGATTGAAGCGATTCCGCAAAACGACATAAAAAAATCTATGTTAATATTGCCTGAGCGTGCCCAGCGGTGTATTGATGCGGAAGGGATGTATTTTGAATAAAAAAAATTAATTTTGGCAAAATAACTAATACTTTTTTTTTATTTAAAAATTTCCGTTACGTTTCAAACATACTGTGTATGGCAAGGTTGGGATATTTATATCTAATACAGAAAAATTTCTCCTTTCAAATTAAGCAACAGTTTAAGCACTTGCTGTATCACCAGATCTACTCTTTAATAATTCTTAATTTCCGCTTGCTGAATTTCATTGCACTAGCAATATTTAGTCTAAATTCATATATTAGTTTGTTGCTGTAACAATACTGTCAAAACGAGATGGAGTACTTTGAATAAAGGACTTTTTCCCAAATTTAAATTTCCTTAAAAAGAAATGAATTATTAACCGATACACCTGGTGAAAGCAAAGGTCCAGTTTTGATCCTGCGATCGTAGGAATTCGCTGATTCCGTTAATACTTCGTTTGTATCAAACGACACGAGATTCTTGCACCCTTTTGTACGCCACCGTGTGACGTGCCGAAGCATTTTCAATTAGCGAGCGATAACGAAGAGTATCTCTAATACGTTGCCAATTAGCAGGCAGGTAGCGAACACCGCTTCGAAGGACAAATTGCCTTCAGTGCTTCACGATATATCCCATCCACGTATAATTGTACGGATCGAAGAAACGTAGGCCATTTACGGTTCAATTAAAATGCCATCGGTTTCTGTCTGCGGTATAAAATCATATCCGCCGATATGAGAATATGAGCGTGTACGCACAATGTGCCGGAGAAACGGCGGTACAGAAAATCGAGCGTACGATTTTGCATGGGGAAAAACTTGCGCGTTCCCACGGTTGAAACCAATTAAATGTCTGATAATTTCCTATATACTTGGACTGGTTGAGAGAATGTTTGAAAATTTGCCAAACGTTTCTACACTGATCTTGCTACTCTAAGCTAGGAGTATTTATTTGCCTGACACGTGTCTTACTATCTTGCTATTCTATTATAGCCACGTCTTATTGTCTTGCTATTGTCTCGTACGTCTTACTATTATTCTATGTTTATATTGTCACGTCTTGCTATTGTATCCCTACGTGTTAACTGTCACACGTTATATCCTGCGTGTTTCTACCAGATAACTACGCGTTGTATTTCTACACGTCAAACAATTCTCAAGGTTTTGAGAATTTGGAACACCATATTTTGAAGAATAACGAAGAATAAAGACCATCATATTTTACCACATCCATTTTGAAATAAAGGAAAGCTTTTATAATCCTTACATAATCGATCTCACATTTTCCGTAACTTTACAATGAATATAATTCGCAATGATTTTTCGTAAATCCGAAAACCAACAACATTATACCGGAACAGGAGTTTCTGGAGCGAATTACCCCTAACGTATTCAACCCTCTGACCACAAGCGACCGCACACGGTAATCGACAGACCAAGAGCAAAGCCTTTAAGCCAAGAAGAGCTTAACTCATCAGTGGCATGCAGCTGCCTGCTAAAGGAGAATTTCTGAATGTCACATAGGTTGACGCATCTTAAGGCGAAGCGCTAAAGTATATAACCCCGCGAACGTTTGCCAAGTTGCCGCACTTGATGGAGTTACGAGGTTATATAGCTTCTCCTTCCAGCTCGTTCTCCAGCTTCACCAGAGGAAAGCCAAATGTGAACCCAGATGTTTAATATGATGTACTTTACACTTGGCTGCTGAGTTACGACACTCCGATGTCCGAGTGAAAAGCACTGACTGAGAGACAGCGTTTAGATCAAATAGAATTGTTTCCGTGTTGTCAACGCTCCCGGAATATCCATTGTCTATCATTTCCTAATGTCTTTACTGCTGCTGATGAAAGAGATGACAAATCGGTAATATTTTCATTACTATATGAGTTCGTTGCTTTTGAGATACGAATTTTGTGCTTTGGGATCTTGAACTAATTTTGTAAATTATCGTAAAATATGTATTTGCATTTCAACTAGACAGACTGGTAGAGAGGTTCAATTATATTCACTTTGAGCTAAAATTCAAAGATGAACTAAATTCAGTTTTTAAGAGTTGAATTTAAGGTTGAATTAAAAAGAGCTATAGGATGTATTTTGATAATTATACAAAATGATAACAGTGAATGAGAAAATATTTTCAAAAGTTTGATAACGTGGTATCTGATCATTAAATGAATCACACTACTGTAATGTGGGATGTAATGTGCTGTATTCAAATCTGAATTCAAACTATTAGTCGCCAAAGTAACGAAGTTAATATTGGACAGAATGATCTGTTTTTATAAACAATGAACATTTATAAATTGATAGTATTTCACACATAAAACTTTCAACAATGGTACAAAATTCGAGCATGTAAATTTCGTGATAGATCAAAGCGATCAAGATGCAGACACGAGAGCGGCAAATGACGGTGTAAATTATGTTTTATGGGTACGGTAAATTGTAGTTTATCGCTGGGAATAAACATGGAAGCGAGATCAATGAAATTTTTTAATTGTCCGTGTAATCTGCAAATCATTAATTATTGCTTATCACGGCCGGATCAAATTTATGGATCGCGTCGAGACTGCAAATTCGTTGCAGCCCGTAACTTATTTTCTGCGGCTACGACCGATTCGATTTCTTCGAGGGAATTGTAACAAGTGTTCGACTCTGCGAGAAGCGTATAATTTCGAAATTTTGCCCTTTCGAACGTCATGTCTTATTTGTTGAAGACATATTTACTATAGTTGCCTTCCGAACTCTGAATTAATACAAGGTCTAATATCAAGACCTCTCTTAATACGAAATCTTCTTTAGCGAGCTTTTGGATGCTGTTTTATTTCATAATTATGTTTGTACACTTTTTGTAATTTTTAAAAAACGATTATTTTTTTCATCACTTTACCTGATAGTAAAATCCCTAAATAAATTCTAATGAACTAAAAATTTTACTCCTTCACTTTTTCCAATTTCACTCTGATATCACTTTTCATAAAATGACTATGTTTAGTGTAAAAGTATAAATAATACAAAATCGTCAGGTAAAGACAAAGGTAACATACAAACATACAATCACTCGTTTAATAATAATTAATGAAAATATACATCTAATTCCAACAACAGAGAAATCGATTCTATTTCAGCATTCATAACCACCAGCTTCCCAATGCACAAAATATCGCTTAGAACGAAGCCAATACCAATTAGTATCAATTAAAATCGCACCGATTCTGTTACAATTATCACTAGCAATTAAATTCGATATCAATTAAAAGTTCTAACGATTCAGCAATCACTATTTCAAATCAAATACCATTATTGACGGTTGCGATATCACTGTTTAATTAAAATAAATAAAAACAAGGACTCTAATAAAGATCTGCGAACAATTAAAGCAGGATTTAATTTTGCATATCTAAAAAATTAAGATAATTTACTGCATAATTTCCAAAATAAAGTCAAACCAAGATATTAATTCTTTACTTCAGGGTATATTTCACTTACTTCGCATTAAAATTATATTTTATATTAAACATCAAATTATAAATATAATACCGCCATACTAAAAATTACGTGTAGTATATGAAACATAAAATTATGTATATTATATTGAACATATTACGTGAAATATTAAATTCTGAATACTATTATATTAAAAATAATACCTGTGACGAATTCGTGACTAAAATAGCTTCGTCCACTATTATCAGTGTTGGAACTTTTGAATATGACTGTCGCGACCATTTTAAAGAGCCAAGAAAAACGTGTACGTTGAGAAATAAATCGCGAACGGTTTCCTTCGTGTAGTTTGCAATTCAATTAGCATCGAGTATTTTGCTCCGAGAGCGAAACGCATAATAAAGCCCCCCGCCCTGTCCACGGCATTCGACAAATCTGTTCTGCTCAAAGCGGCCGCGGAACCCTGTTAAGCTCTGATTTACAAACCAAAATTTAGTGCGTCCTAAATTAAAGCGGCAAAACAACAGTATTTATCGTGTCATCGTTTCCATCAATGTCAGAGAGCCACTTCGTCCGCCAACTGGATTTACTAAATCTTTGTGACAGTGAGTTACAAAGGAGACAGACAAGAGGACGCTTTTCAAAAGCATTCTATCGCGCGTATAAAATCAACAGCGGAAATCGATGTTCCTTTAACTCCTTTTATTTCTCGAATTTTCTACTTTATTTGTAAACAGTTTTTCCAACATTCTTAATTTTCATATTTTATTTCTTCATATTTAGATATGTATTTAACACGCATTATTATGGCTTATTTGAAATATTCTCTGATTTTAAATATTCATATATTTTAAACATTTTCTTATATTTAACGTGCATACATTTAACATACATTAAATGTAATAAAGACATTTTGCATGTGGAACGTTGACAATTAAAATTGATGAAACTGGTTCGAAAAATGTAATAGGTTATGTTACGTATAATATGTACACGACTATGTCGAACATTTTTTAACAGCTACAATCGTTGGTTGTCTTATTTAGTGAAATGTTTATTTGTCATTTATTGTCATAAAATTCATTATAATATTATTTTTTAGTTGAAAAATGTGTGAAATTGCTATAAGAAGTGGAGGATTGAACGACAGTAAATTATTCACAACACCACCTTTTTAATTAAATTTTTAAGGTTGCCTCAGTTAAAAACGTCGAATAATAACTGTTTTAGTGCCAAATAAAAACACTTGCAAAATACAATCATCATCCATTCTCCCCTTCTTTCGTAATAAATAAATAATCACATTCCTCTTTGAATTTAATAAATATTCTGACTATTCACGATTCTTCCCCCCTTTATATTCTTTACCTTTCTCAACTAAATTTGTCCAGTTTCTTTTACGTAGTCTTTCGATCGTTAAAAAGGTTAAGAAACGCTGAGCCTTTGCGATGTTAATACCGAAGATTTCACAGAAAGTTGAAAGGAATTTTGTAACGGTTTATCCTGATATTTTATGCATTCAATTAGTAAATATTCCGCGGAGACTTCGCAGGTATTGCAAAATGGTGGCTGGGTTATTAGGTGCTAACTGTGTCTAGTTGTTGCTTTGGAATCACGCGGTTCACGTGTCTTCTTTATCCTCGTCGCAATCGCTTGCGTTAATTCCAGCGGGACATCAAGAAGGGACGAGGGGGCATAAAGTGGACCGACTGCGTAACTCGTCGCCAAGAGCTAATTGAGGGGAAATTACGAGCTGACTTATTATGAGGGAACTATTCGGCGCGCTTCGATGCGAGCCATTTCGCACTCTCTGTCAGACAAAATTATTCAGGCCACCATGCCTGGACGTTCTTGGTGCGTTCATCGTTTCCAGCCTATGCGGCGGTGAGTTTCGTGTCGGGTATCTCCTAGACAGGAAATTGATGGTATCTTGAAACTGCGTAACGCCGGGTAGCCCGATCTTGACGAGCGGATAATCTCGTCGGGGCTGTTGACCCTTATCTTAAATGAAAACCACGCGTCCGACGGTTCGATCTGCTTGATTGCAGATTCCACGCGATACCCTGCAATCCACTTACGAGATACCAGTTGGCTCCAGGGCCTCGTTAATGTTACACGTCGCTCGTAATTGATCGTTTTGTATTATATTGTTTTGTGGGTTTTATTGCGAAGGTGTTATACAGCGCGGATGAATCGTTTTATCGTTGCGTGTATACAACGGTTTAATGTGCTACAGACGAATGTGCGCGTACTCGGTTGGCTTTGTTCGGTAGCCAGCTTGGATGTAGATACGATGGTTTAAGATTGTATCTGGTAGCCTGTTTCAACGCATCTTTGTAAAGCTGACAAAATGATACTTGTTTCTGTAAGGGCGCGTCTACATTAGGGACCGTACACATTATGGTAGTAACTGACGCCAGTAGCCTTGCGGGAAGATGAATTTTTAGTTTCTTGCTTTGGCTGTGCCAGGTGTATATGGAATAAGAAGGCAAGAAGGGGAAGAAACCATTTTCTTTTAGGGATTTTTCAGGATTTTGGAATTTGGAGGTGTGAAAACGCAGAGATTTAGGGATTTAGAAATTTTTGAATTTAGCTAGTTGAGGGTTTAGACATTTGGGAATGTAGGGATTTCAAGGTTTGGAAATTTGGGAATTTCACTATTTAGGGGTCAAGAAATTTGGGGATTTAGGGATTTAGAAACGTAGCGATTTGGGGATTTAGGAACTTCAGAATTTAGAAATTTGGAAACCCAGGAATTTGGGAATTTAGCTATTTGGGATCCTCAAGATTTGGGGATGCAGTGATTTGAAGATATAGGGATTTGGGGATGTAGGTATTTGGAGATGTAGAAATTTCAAGATTTAGGGATTTAGGGCCCTCGAAATTTGGGAATTTAGCTATTTGGGGATCTAGGGATTTGGGAATGTAGAGATTTGGGGATATAGGGATTTGGGGATGTAGGGATTTGGGAATGCAGATACTTGGGGATGCAGGAATTTCAGGATTTAGGAATCTGCGATGTAGGGATTTGGGGATGTAAGTATTTGGGGTGTAGGAATTTTAGAATTTAGGAATGTGGAATGTAGGGACTTGCGGATGTAGAGATTTCAGGATTTAAGAATGTGGAATGTAGGGATTTGGGGATGCAGGTACTTGGGATGTAGGGATTTGGAGATGTAGGTATTTGGAATGTAGGGATTTGGAGATGTAGGTATTTGGAGATGTAGAAATTTCAAAATTTAGGAATTTAGGACCCTCGAAATTTGGGAATTTAGCTATTTGGAGCTGTAGGGATATGGGGATGTATGATTTTGAGTTTGTAGGGATTTGGTGATGTAGAGATTTCAGTGTTTAGTCATTTGCAGAGAATATAGGGATTTAGAGATTTTTGAATTTAGCTAGTTGAGGGTTTAGACATTTGGGAATGTAGGGATTTCAAGGTTTAGAAATTTGGAAATTTCACTATTTAGGGGTCAAGAAATTTGGGGATTTAGGAATTTAGAAACGTAGCGATTTGGGGATTTAGGAACTTCAGAATTTAGAAATTTGGGAACCCAGGAATTTAAGAATTTAGCTATTTGGGGTCCTCAAGATTTGGGAATGTAGTGATTTGGAGATGTAGGGATTTGGGGATGTAGAGATTTCAATATTTAGGAATTTGGAAACAACGATACTGGCACAATCAAATCAAGAAACGCAAAAATTCGACTATCACGGCTAGTAAGGCTAGTGGTGCTAGTAACTTGCATAATCTGGACGTGCCCTAAGACAACTTAAGGGAAAATTGGGGTACATTTGGACGTTGTATATTTGAACAGTCAGATTTTGCCGCGTAAATATGTTCTATATTCCTGTAATACCATCCTTGGAGTCCTTGTACTTATAAATGAATGGTTATAAATGAAGTAAATAGTATAATTAGTTTGTAGTTTGTAGTTTGTAATTTGTAATTTAAGTAAAGTTCCTATTTAAAGTTTTGTATTTCTGCTATGCAAGGTTAATTTAATTAAAATTATTAAAAGTTGGAATATAAGCTGAGCAGTTGATGTATATTTTCATGAATTATATATTTAAATTCTAAATTAGTTTAATATGAAATTTTAATGAATTAATGAAATGAATTGGAATGAATTATATATTTCATGATAGACTCAATTAAATATATTCAACATTAGGGGCACACTTGGACAATTCAATTATTGCCCCATGATTTGATCATTTGCAAATTTATTAATTTTTAAGTTAGAAATTTGTATTATTTGAGAACAGTAAAATTCCAAATTTTCAAATGTAAAATATATACATTCTTTAAATTGTGTTTTTCTTTCTTTCCCCAATTAAGATTTAGTCAGAAAGAGTATAAAATTCCATATAAAGCTTCAAGTTTAATTAAATTTATTAATAGTTTGGATTATAAATTATTGATGATTTATAAATCATGAACATTGATTTCTACATCAATAATGGATACCACTTCATCTTTCTTATAAATAATATTTTATAAACAATTCACAATCATTTATAATTCTAGTACATAATTCTGAATGATCAATAATACTTGCAAGTAATTCTTAATAATTTGTAGTTCTTGCAAATAATTCCTAACAACGCGTAATTCTTGCAAATAATTCATCATTTGTATATCTCCCAAATAATTTATAATTCCTGCAAGTAATTCTTAATAATTTATAATTCGTGCAAGTAATTCTTAATAATATATAATTCCTGCAAATAACTCTTAATAATTTATAATTCTTGCAAATAGTTCTTAATCATTTGTATTTCTTACAAGTCATTCTTAATAATTCAAAGCTTTAACAAATAACCAGCTTATGATTCCACTAAATAATTCTAACTGCGATACAACAAATAATTAATAACCCATCTAATAAAAGCTCCTACCAAGAATACCGCATAATCGACGAAGAATTAACTGGACGCCATTGATATATTCGCCGCGTCGAATCGTGCACGGAAAGTGTCGCAGGCATTTTTCCAGACCGTCCGTCGCTATTGAAGTGAGAAAACGTATCTGGGCCGTATTAATCGCGCTGTTCAAGCGCATTAATTTTAAAACGTCCGTGCCCGATGCAACCCGGTCTCGCGATTATTTGTACACGTCCAATCGGCCACGTGATCAGCATTTTTGAAATGGTCGTTTTGCCGAAAAGGCTGGTCGGCTGCCAAGTAGCCGCTATTGGGACGGGTTCAACAGCCCCCGCTGCTCGTCCGGACCCGTCTGATTTGGCCTCATTTACGACGAGGCACAAAAATTCTTGTAAATTGGCCGTAATTTAGCGTACAATGGGACGAGTTGCGCCAGTGGTTAAACGCTCGGCCCTTCTCCTCCACGCTCGGTCTCCGCGCCGCGTTTGCAACGAGAAATTTTAGGCTGACGTACAACACGACATTCATAACGTTCAATGCTGGCTCCTTCCATCCTGCGAATCGTAATCTTCGCATTCGAAATCAACGATTTTACTCGCCAACGCTTCGTCGATTTTTATCGCGACATAAATCGCCCGCGATGAAGACGCATAAAATTATAATAGGGGTTGTTTGAAAGACGGTGTAACCCTTTCCTATGTCGAGTGTGACTCGACGTTTCTTTTGAAACTTATAATTCAGATAAATAGATTGGTTGAATATTTATTACTTATAATAAATGAGAAATGTATCGCACTGTTGCAATACATTCTGTCGAGAACTTTCTTGATCTATTTTGTAAATTAAAGAGGTAGGTGAAAGGAATTAAGGGTTAACACTAAATTTACAATTTTTGAAATGTTTCAGCGGCGATTGAAATCGTTTTACCTTGTTTGAAAAAGATTAGCACTTTTATCATTTTTTCAGTTTTTCTATATTATTTGTGTTATCTAGTTTTATCATTTTAAATAAATACAAGTAGTGGGTACAAATAACTTGAACGACGTTGAAGACACCTTTAAATTGAGAGTAAAGTGGAAATAAGTGAATATTGTAAGATTGAATATAGAACTTTTTATTTTATCTAAATATTTTGACAAAAGTATGCCAACACATTTTTTCAATATCATCTGCATTCCAATGTTATTTATTGATCAATTTCCGATATCCCTATATTCCGATATTTCTGCATACCAATATTTGTACGTCTCGATATCTGTGTATTGAGGTATTGGGTTAACCGATATCCCTACATTTCAATATTTCTACATCCCAATATTCCTATATACCGATATCCCTACATTCCGAAATCTCTACATATCAATATTCCTATATCACGATATCCCTATATTTCGATATATTTACACTCCGATATCTCTACATACCGATATCACTACATACCGATATCTCTACATTCTAATATCTCTATATTCCAGTATCTCTATATCCCGATATCCCTACCTTCCGAACCCCTACATCCCCATATTCCAATATTCTGATATTACTACATACCGATATCTCAACATCCCGATATATCTACAATCCGATATTCCTATATCCCAGTATCCTTATATCCCAGTATCCCTATATCCCAGTATCCCTATATCCCAGTATCCCTATATCCCAGTATCCCTATATCCCAGTATCCCTATATCCCAGTATCCCTATATCCCAGTATCCCTATATCCCAGTATCCCTATATCCCAGTATCCCTATATCCCAGTATCCCTATATCCCAGTATCCCTATATCCCAGTATCCCTATATCCCAGTATCCCTATATCCCAGTATCCCTATATCCCAGTATCCCTATATCCCAGTATCCCTATATCCCAGTATCCCTATATCCCAGTATCCCTATATCCCAGTATCCCTATATCCCAGTATCCCTATATCCCAGTATCCCTATATCCCAGTATCCCTATATCCCAGTATCCCTATATCCCAGTATCCCTATATCCCAGTATCCCTATATCCCAGTATCCCTATATCCCAGTATCCCTATATCCCAGTATCCCTATATCCCAGTATCCCTATATCCCAGTATCCCTATATCCCAGTATCCCTATATCCCAGTATCCCTATATCCCAGTATCCCTATATCCCAGTATCCCTATATCCCAGTATCCCTATATCCCAGTATCCCTATATCCCAGTATCCCTATATCCCAGTATCCCTATATCCCAGTATCCCTATATCTCAATATCTCTATACGTTGATATCTCTGTGTCCCTAAATCCCTACATTCCTACTCCCCTACATCCCTACACCCCTACACCTCTATGCCTCTACATCCCTACATCCCTACATCCTTATAATTTATAATAATTCGCGTTATAAAATGGTCTGCAATATTGTGTCAAGTATTGTACTTTCTCCAATATTATAACCCAATTAAATTTGATCCTTTAGTACCCCCATTTAACATTTAACACACTACCAATTTTACACAGTAAATCAAACCTTGTGTCATTATCGAGTGACATACGTGCATTCTGCTCTAACATTATCCCCATAAATAACATCTATATGTTCTAGATATTTGGTCATATCTATACACAACTAATTTTACGGATTCTTTTAACGGTCACGCGATTGTTCTACATTTTTTTGGTTCGATTAGGTACGTAATCAAACAAGTAACACTGACAACTTTCTACCGGTAATGTTGCAGTCTAACAATGAATATACTGCGATATCTCAATTTATTGTTTATGTATCTCAGGACGTAGAAAGGAACGATTGCTATAAATCATAACATTGTTATACGCCAGTGCGATTAATCATTTGCATATCTAATCGGATATGCGCGAAAAATGTGGACGTGTAGGTGCAAAAATTCGAAGGAAATGCGAAGATATTGTTGATAACTCGTGTGTTAGTCTTTTTAGGGATACGCATAAAATATGTGAGAAATATTTACGTAATATGTATGGAGAATGAGATGTGTGAAATATTGTGCGAAACAGAAAATGAAGATTACTGGTAGTAATTACTACTAGCAAAATACAGATTATAAATGATCTATTTTATCGTGATACACGATTTATTTGAATGGTTCCTCGATTAAAATCCAATCTGAAAATTATGTTATGTTATAAAATTAAATTATAAAATTAATTTTGAAACTGCAGACATAAATGTAGTTCTAGCTTCAAAAATCTTTAAGGATCTTCAGTGTACTTTTGTGTACAAATGGAGAGCAACTTAACTCAAATAGGAAATATTAACTGTCAGTAACAATACTTGTATATTGCAAACTAATTGCGACATTTCGAGTCTCCTAATTGTTGCGATTTAATCTCCATTATTTCATAATCAGAAGAGTCATTATGTCGTTTTTAACCTGATACGAATGATTCTTCTATGAAGAGTAGATAGATATAAAAACGGATAAACACGAGTAGATACAACAATATAAAGTAATTAAATGTAATTACAATGTGAAATTCTTTATAGACATGTACCAATTAAGTATACCATTACCCGTTCCAATTTAATTAACCGAATGAACTAACTCGTCATGCTCGGTTAATAGGTCAATTACCTGTTTGATTTAATTCACACACCGAAATCAACGGTGTAATTTCGTTCGAGAATATTGTTTAACAGGTACCATCGCTCATTTTAAGAAAACAGACAAGTAGAGCGGGAAATTACAGTTTTCCATAGGAAAATAGAGATGCCAGAGAAGCAACGATAATTAATAGCGACAAAATGTAACGGGTTCACGAGCGATTACCTGGATACACGATAATCCAGGATGATCGAGCGAAAATTCATGGTTCGCGTGCGAAACGAAGAACAAACGGTCGTTGTTACGGTGAAAGCGTCGTGATTACTATTAATTAAGAAATTAATAAGCTACGTAGGTAACGGGTTGGGAACACGAAAAGATATTCCCGACAGACTCTGATGTTAGACACGCCTGAGCAGCATATCTAACGCGGATTAACTACGTGCATTCGTCTGCGTCTTGCCTTCCTCTTCCGGCTTGACCCAAATAATTTTCTCATTGGATTTTTCAATTGTTTTCTTAATAACGCAATTCTGGTCGACATAATCACTCGTTCACGGAGAAATGTGTGTTCTGCTGGAATACTGTTTATTTTTAGGGAACTATTTGTTTGGTTCTAGGGATTTTTTGACAAATATTTTTTCAAATTTTGTTTAGTATAAATCAAGATTTAGGCAAGTTAGGGGTAAGAAATTATTACTGGAAATTACTATTGGTAATTACTATTAATAGTGTACTATAATTGGTATTACTACTAGTAATTACTAGTACAAATTATTAATAGTAATTAATACTAGTAAATTATGACTACTACTACTAATAAAACTAGTAAACTTACTTTTAGTAATCACTAGCCAAACTTATTAGTAGCAATTACTTGTAGTAAATTATAATTACTTTTTACTACTAGTAAACTAGTAAACTTACTGCTAGTAATCACTAGTCAAACTTATTAGTAGCAATTACTTGTAGTAAATTATAATTACTATTATCACTAGGAAACTAGTAAATTTACTACTAGTAAATTATAACTACTATTATTACTAGTAAATTAGTAAATTTACTACTAGTAATCATTAGTAAAATTTATTAGTAGCAATTACTTCTAGTAAATTATAATTACTATTATTACTAGCAAACTAGTAAACTGACTATTAGTAGTAATTACTACTAGTAATTACTAGTAAAAATAATTACTAATAATTACTACTAGTAATACTAGAAATTATTACTAGGTACAAGAAATTACTTGCAAGAGTAATTATTATTATAACAAAACTAGTATAATTATACTAATAATCACTCTATTATAAGACAAAATTATATAATAATTGGAGCAAGGATGCAAAAAATCACTGCACAATTACTTTCTTGATTTTGTCATATTTTAACACGATTTCATTGCAAAGAAAATATATCTCCATTTTTGATAGATTTTAAAAATCCCATGTCACGTATTAGGTGTAGTAACCGTACACATAATAGTAGCAGTTATTAAGGTTCCTTCTTCAAAACATTCTTCTGTATTAAATTTGAGTTGAATCATAAATTTTGACCAAAATGGCCACCAAAAAATCACTTCACAATTATCCTCTTAATTTTATCATATTTGTAAATGACTTCAGTGCTAAGAACATATATATCCATTTTGGACAAGGTTTACAAATGATGTGTCACATATTAGGTGTAGCAATCATAAATAATATTCTATACAATCATATAAATAATTCAGTAATATTTTAACACGATTTAATTGCAAAGAAAATACATCTCCACTTTCGGAACTTTTAAAAATGCATTCTTTCCCATTAGGTACAGTCACCGCTTCGATAGCACTTTGAAAGCGCGAAATGTAAACACCATTTGGCAGGCTCGTTGATCCTAATATTAACCAAAAGATTTATCTTCCGTGGCACGCAGCGATCGTAACAGCTCGAACATCACGAAACTTCCAACAAATTCCCCGAACGCATTTCACGGGACAGAGGCCCCCATGACCGTGCAAACGATTCACGCCATTCAATGGAACGGTTCCACGATTTAATTGCACAACGAACGCGAGCCACTCGCGGGGAACGATTACGACGAAGCCATGGCGAGGGGTCGAGGGTGCCGGCAGCATTTCGGCAGCGACAAATTGAAAACACGTGTAAACGGACGGTGGCGCAAACAAGAGACACGTGTTCCACGCTGGCGTAGAAAGACGGCGGTGACAGCAGCGAGAGTTTTGTTAATCGACGCGGAGTAAGTAGCGCGTCGCCGCGCCGTCGAGATAATAAGCAACCGGGACCGAAGGACGAACAAGACCAAAGGTACCCGCCATAAGGACCAGACACGAATCGCGAACGCTAATTGGAAACGAGCTAATTTCGCTTTCCGACATAACGAACCCAACGTCGTCCGACGTTCTTAGTTCACTGTTGCACCCTGCACTCAACCGACGTAATCTTTTGTTAACCCCTTCGTCTATGATTTATCTGTGCGTCAGTCAGAACTAATCACAGCTACAATATGAAGACAAAGAAAGTTGAAATGTTATGTCAATTATATTGTTGGATTCCGGTAGTATTTAAGGAAACTCGTACAGCTTGTATTGGGTCTAAGTACCAGACTCTTTGTACATTCTTCAATGTTACAAAGTTTTACTGTTGCTGGAGATATAGTCTGTTCCACAAAAGCGTGGCCGCGATATCTGAGTGCAAGTAAATCTTTTCTGTAAAAAGGTTGTATAGGTCGAAAGTACATTTAAAGAACTAATACGCGTTTGCTTAATAATGTGTCGTATCACCACCATTAGCGATTATTCCTGGGCATACTTTCAACCATGCAGCGTGTGAGACAGGAAGAGATCTGCATATTTCTCGAATACAAACTAGCGTCTTCAATTTTAAAATACGCTTTCCTCGGAGTTTGTACTTCAGAGACCAAACATTTTCGATTGGATTGGCATCGGGGGACTGAGATGGCCAATCGAACACGTTGACACCATTCGCTGTTTTCCATTCCGTACAAAGACGGCTTCGGTGTTTGGAGTCGTCCTCTCGAAGTATCCAATGGTCTCTGGTTCTTTTAAACCAATGTTACGATACTAAGAGACCCCTTTGGTACAGTTTAATCATCTTCTGAGCATTTAAATTATCCGGAAAGACGCATAAAGAAACCCCGACGCAAGTTCCGTAGCTTGCTTCGAACCCCGATCAGATCATCGACACAATTTGTCTCTTTATAACGTTGCACACACTTATTTACAAATTCGCGAGACTTGTGCAGATAGTTTGCTGCATTTCTAACACTCATTCCCTTTCGGGTGTTGGCACAAAAATACTGCTTCGAATCGTTTACGGTATACGGTACTCATCTCGAAATGACTTGAACTTCTCAGTGAAATGATACTAAGGGAACTGAAGGGCAATTGCGTATTACAGAAGACATTGTATGTTTGTACTGACGCAATCTTTGCTGTATTGGCAAATTTCATAAATATCACGTCCACACTCTTGTGGAACAGACTGTAGGTAGAGGTAAGGGACAGTGTGACTCAGGATGGATGTGAGGTCCAGGATGAGTAAGGATTAGTAATCGTGATTAGTGTGTTTGTATGGGGATGAGCAATGTTTGTGATGTGATTTGTATGGTCGCGTTGGTCATACAACAATATATTACTAGTAGTATGCAAACCGCAAGTTTATTCAAATGCTGATAAATATATATTTATATTCTCGCGGTAATAACATATTAAAACAACTATTATTCCCATGTTTTTTCTACTTTTCTACAAAATAGAATAATTAATTATTCATAGTTATATAATTTGAAATATATTTCAAATAATTAACAATAGCAGGAAATAATATGCAATATGAGTCAAAATTAATGAATCCTCAAGATTTTTGATATTTGTAATAGTGATTGGTACGAGTTCAACTATTTTTTAATAACTATTACAGTCATAATTGTTTATACAAACGTATCACGTTATTAGTGTAACTCATACCACATGCAGTCACGTAACTCTTAGCATGTTTGCAAAATATGTTATTTCTAATTCTTACCTGTTGAGTTTCATTTAAAAATTTTTAATTCTTATTTTAAATTTCTATTGTTATTTTATTGTAAATTTTTATTACCTTAAATTTCACTTAAAATTGTTAACATTCATCTTTTCCCATAAAAAATTTTTAACTCTCATTTTACATTTGATTGAAAATTGTAAACTCCCATCTTAATTTTCACTTTTTTTCCATAAAAAATGGTTAATTTTATTGTAATTCTCATTTGACGCTCAATTTCGATTTCAATTTACACTTCACTTTCTATCATAATTAATGTTACTCTTCAATTCGCGACAAGAAAATATATTTGCACATTAATTATAAATATTACTACCATAAATAAGAAACATTTCATTACTCAAAAACCAGTCAAACTCCTCGCATAAACGTTACTTTATCAAGGACATTAAGAACGTTCTGTCCTCACGAAACGTCTTCATCATCGCATAAACGAAACTTCAAATGCGCCATTCTATCTGGCGTCTTCACGTGATCGTAAACCGTGCACAGGAGACAGGGAAATACAAAACTGTTAATGATTATCCGTAACACCTGTAGCATCGCATTCGTTACTCTGAAATGGCTCGCATAATTTTTCGTATCAGCACGGATTCGCGTGATTCCGTGTCATAAAAGATGATGCTGGCTCCTCCGCGTTGCAGTGTCTGCAAACCGGAAGACGGCCGATCGCGTGGAAGTATGTATCTCGTAATCGTGCGTCCTTGAAGCCAAGAAATGCACGCGGAAGTTTCTTCATGGTTCATAGGATAGGTAGCAATCGCCTCTTTAACGCGCGATTTTCGATCGCATGAAAAACTAAACTGACGGTTTCAGTTCGTTGCCTGGAAATTAATACCTGATCGTGAATATCGTTTAATTTGCGGGTATAATCGGGTTTTGCAGTTAGGTGTAACACGTGTCTGGAACGAAGAAAATATCGAGGTTTTGGTTGTGAACATTCATTTTTAATAGATTAACAAATTACCTAATTACAAAATTTCGAATTTTTATATGAACAAGTTTTGAAATTGCAGAATTTTTAAATTTGAAATTTTTAATGTATTGAATTGGTAAATTCTATTGTTTCTAAATTTTCAAGTTTCCAAGATAACAAATTATAAAATAAATAAATTACTAAAGTAATACATTGCGATATTACCAAGGTATCAAATTACTAAATTACTAATTCCTAAAATTACCAACTTCGAATATTACCAAATTATCAGATTTTTAAATTTGAAAATTTTTGTTCTACCAAATTGCAAATTCTATCATTTCTGTATTTCCAAAATATCAGATTATAAAATAACCAAATTACGAAGTCACTAAATTCCGAAATTACTAACTTCCTATATTACCAAATTTTTAATTATGAAAATTTTACTTTACTAAATTGACACATTATATTGTTTCTAAATTTGAAAATTTGCAAAATACTAAATTATAAAATAACCAAATTACCAAATTACCAAATATATTTTTGTCAATGAAATTTAAAAATATAGAATATTGGAAATTTGCATCTGCAAAATTCAGAAATCTGAAAATTTGATATATTCAGAATTTGGGCGTTTGGGAATTAGAAAATTAAAAGATGTAGGAATTTGGAATTCAAGAATGAAGGAATTTAGGAATTTAGGAATTTAGGAATTTAGAAATTTAGAAATATGGAAATTTGAAAATTTGGAAATTTAGAAAAGAAATGTATGAATGTAAAAATGCACAAATTCAGGAATTTATCAATTTAAGAATTTAAAAAATTAAAAATTCAGAAATTTGAAAATTTGTGGACTTGGGAAGTGAAAAATGTAAAAATTTGGAATCCTGAACTGTTGAAAGTTAAAAATTTTCAGCATTGTACAATTTAATAATTTGTAAATCTGTAAACTTCAGAATTTAGCTAACCAAATTTGATATATAACAATTATAAAACATGGAAACCTAAAAATTTAGAAAATTCAGAAGATGAAAATTTAGAAATTCAGGTACCCACTACTGTATTTGCAAATAACACTTAAATCACAACTTCAAAACAATATTCAAACATTCACAATTCTCAATTCCCTAGATCCTATAAACCTACATATCCATTTTAAAAATACCAGCACATTAAAAAACTAGTGATAAAAATTCTCTCGATTATTTCCCAAGTGATTCACAGCAGGCTAAAACTCCTGCGTGAAAATTGTTCCGAAACGAGATAATACTGGCGCCAAGTGAGCTCCCTCGTTCTTTTTCTCTTTCAACCGGCGTAGCAGCTTTAGACTTCGCCGTCTTCCCTTTTCTTCTTCTTCTTCTTCATCTCGTTCGTGCGTGCAATGGCATAGCGACACGCATTCGTCGCATATAATTGTCCGCGGTGCACATTGTCTCGTTCCTTCACCCTCCGCTGTTCTTCCCTCCATTCGTTTCGGATTCTACCTCGGGCTGCGAACTCGTTCGGAGAATGCCCGCTCGCTCGCTAGTGATATTTTCGGCCACGCTATTTATACCGGGAGACTGTCGGTCCTCGGGTCTTGTATGTAGGTGCCACGAGGTACGGGTCAGAGGACACGCTCCGGGAATTGCGAAAAAAGGAAGTGGAAACGAAATAAAACGTGGATTTTGACGTGCCTAGGTCAGCCTGTCTTCGTTAGGCGGCTGTCGGCTTGTGTAAACATTCGACCGACGAACTTGATGAACTACTTGCACGAGTGGAATTAATTGAGTGGGCTGCTGCTTCCTCCTGGGCGCCACCGAAGAACGCCACTGCTTTCTACTCGTCTGATTGCTTCTGATAAAACGTACGACTTCTCTTTTCTGACGCGGCATCCGACTTAACACTGACGTATCAACTTTCTCTCTTACCTGAGGCACAACTAGGATTATGCAGGAAAATTAAACGATTGATTTAGAAAGCAGTGATATTTAGTAATTTCACTGTCATTTCACACCTTTCGATCTTTAAGAGGGGCAATACATTTAGATAGATGAAAATAAGCTGATATTTGTGAATTTTTTTGTATAGGATATCTTTGTCTTGTATTTTCGAAATTTCAGATATAATTTATTATAACTATTGTCTACTACAACATATTTTCTTTTTTTAAAAATATTTAAAAATGACGGAATTATGATAGTCTTTCCTGGAAGTGTTTCGGCGCGTCTCGTGAAACGGCGTGTCTTCTAGCTTTAGTTACATTGGTCTGAAACAAGTTTGCAAACGATGTTTCGATTATTAACATTCGCAGTTAGTAGATGAACCTAAGAAATATGAAAAATATGGAAAATTGAAGAGATGGCGCCCTTTTAAAGAAAGACTTTGAATTTTACTGAAAATTTTCGCAATATTTTGCGATAAAAAAGGATTTTAATGTTAAATTTATTTCGTACATTTAGGTTCATATGTTAGATAGTATTATCATGGATATGTGCAAAAAATTTGAGCGCGATTGATAAACTAGTTTTTGAGTTATCAGTCACGCCAATTTTAAAAATGTAGTTTTGAGAAAAGTGCGTTTAAAGTTTCGATAAGTAAAACCTGAATAATTTTAATGATTTACCAACTAATCTGCGATTCCTGCGCTATATAATAATCTTTCGACTTACTCGTAAAGTTGATTTTTCTCCATAAGCTCATTCTCCGTAAAAATACAAAATTTCAAACACAGCAATGGCATGATAATAACAAATCTGCTACATAGCCCTTCGCACCGAGCGCGTGAATATCTGCGGCGCTATTCCAGACATGAGTCACGATAATCGGCCATAACATCAAAAGGGCTCCGTATTACGCTTAAAAATTTTGAGACTATATTTTTGAGATGTTGCACTAACATTTTATAGAAAAAAAAATTTTGCAATTTTTTAAGATTCTAAAGGTATTGCCTCTCTTAACACGAGATTTACCCGTCAAAATGATTTCTTTTACATTACGAAAATTTTTAAGCTCTTGTCGAAATTTTGTTAATCTGAGAATCGTTAACAAGTTAACGCTGAAAATTATTGTATAAGGCAGTTTACGTATCATTATTTATTTAATTTTATAGTTTACTTTCAGTTGAAAATGTGGTCATTAAACGTCCGTAAATCTAGGGTTAATTAACGTTACACAGAATAAATACCTAAATTAATTTGAAAATTACTAATATGATGGTAAATTAATTTGTGAAATGTATGATTAAGATAAACATTTATCCCATGTGTTCGTTGTGTGGATAATGCACAAAAAATAAATACTCAATTGAAATAAATTTATTAAACAATAAATTGATTTAGGAATCAATTAATGCAATTAATACCAGTTTTTTCATGACAGTAAATTAATTGCATTTGTAAAAAGCACGGGAAATAAATACCTTGATTGATTTAAGAGTGACTAGCTCTTCGATCAATATATTATAAACCGATATCAGGTCTTACCTGATGTTAAATTAATTGTATCTGTAAAATACAACGATTAAGATAATACACAAAGAAGATCTTGATTGATTTATAAATTGTTAAGAAATATACCAAATCTTCATTTGATATTCAATTAATTCTATTTGTGAATTATTTACGTATTTTTCCTTTTATTTTTAATTTGCAATTCAAATTGTTCATTTTGTGTTTTGCATAAATTATTACATTAGATATTGTTTCTTATGTGTAATTTTTGTTTCCTTTTCGTGGCATTACTGTTACGACCAACGTTATTTTCTTATGGAATTGTTATTTTTGTTCATAAATTTTATTGCAATTTTAGTGCTTATTATAATGCAATAATAATACATGGACAGTGTATGAACAATATTTCAATTTTGAGAAAATTGAATTTGTACATCTTTCAAATACCTGTAAAGCTATTTATGATAAAAAATACCACATGCTTTTTGTTAATTTAAGAATTAATGAATGATAATAAGTGAATAAATATCCTTAATTTCTTGGACCGTCAAATTCCTAGATTCTCACGTTCATAAATTCTTAAATCTTTAAATCTTCAAATATCTAGATCCTCAAATGGTTAGATCCCCAAATTAAAAGTTCCCAATTACTAGGATCCACCTATGTCTCAAATTCCCCTAGATCTCCAAGTCCCCTAGATTCCTAGATTTCCCTTAGATTTCTATATTCACAGATCCTCAAATCTCTAAATTCTAAAATTTCTGAATCCAAAATTCCAAATTAACAATTCCCAATTACCAGTATCCCCAAATATCTACATCTCCAATTTTTCATACCACCAAATTCCTAGATTGATACTCATAAATCTCTGCATTTCTACATTACAAAGTTTCCAATTACCAAGGTCCCTAAATACGTAGATCAACAAACTTCAAAGTTCCTGATTACTAAGCTCCCTAAATACCTACATGTATAAATTACAAAGTTTCCAATTACCACCACCCCCAGGTCTAAATCCCAAAGACCCTTAAATCCCTATACCTTTAAACTAAAAGTATTACCAATATCCTCAAATACTTGTTTTCAATTCATACCCAATTCCTAGATTTTCATACTCATAAATTCCTATATACCCAAACTTCTCAATTACCCCATGTTTCTATATCCCCAACTTTTTAACCCACTGACAGTTTATCCCATGACAACCTCAGACGCATTAAAAATTTTCCACTTTACCTTTACGGAGAAATAAATATAGACTTTCTGTACTTAGTGGGGTATGTTGATTAGAAATATAGTTTTTGACAGTATTTTATAATGTAATTAAACTTTTATATTTAACCCATTCACAGTTTATTCCGCGACAGTCACAAGCAGGGTAAGGCGTTCAAACTTAGTCGACCAAAGATATCTAACTCTATGGCTAAATTCTTTGTTTCCTCTATTTTCTAAAGATTATTCTGACGAATGATCCTAATCTGTATCCAGATTACCTAAGAACTAGATATTTTTTGGACCAGAATTTTACCACACTGTTAATCATCCCCAAATCTCCAGATCCTCAAAAGTCCATAAAATTCAATAGAAGATTTTCCCCTGATTTCCATTATTTCCGTAGGTTCTGCCGTTGATCGCGCGTTGAAAGCGGGTTAGAACGTCCAAATAGCCCAGGGGTCTCCTAGTGGCACCGTGCTGAACGCTAATAACTTCCTAGAAAATTTACGATTATGATGGAAGGCTGGTTTTCGCGGCCCCGCGCTAGAAAGGCTGGCTACCGGCTTCATCCACGGTACCGGTAACGCTTATTATTCGTTTCAGCAAATGCGTATCTAGGAATAGCCTTAATGGTATGGCGCGTACGCGCGTGAAGAATCTCGATACTTTATGGCAGTGATTATCGTTTAGCCCGTCCGTCGCGGAGAAATCGCACTACCGGCTGCGAACCGTCGCTTATTTTCGTCATTAAGCTGTGACTAATCTGCCATATTACCGTGACAGAACCGGTGGCCAACAGCCGGGACCCTCGACAAAGTGACAGAACTAGCGAGAGCTGGAAAAACTCTCGTTACACGGCCAATGACGAATTCGGGGTGCGAACATCTTCATGGTACGTTGCTCGAAGAGCTCCGCACCGCTTGGCCAGGCTGACAGAAAAGCTTTATTCTCTCGACGCGGACATTTGTACGTCGCGAACACCGAACCGGGAGACGGACAACTCGAGACGACGATTTTGAACCAGCTGCACCTTCGTCTCGCGTCTTTCTTCTTTGAGACACCGTGATTTCCTGGCTCGAGGGACGCTCAACCGAATATATGCGAAAGTTTATGGGCCACGAGTTTGTTTTATCGATGTTGATGAAAACGTTGCTTTTAGCCCGCTCTCTGAAGTATGGTTAGCGCGATATATGTCCCTCTAGATTGCGCTAATTAATTTGAAAGAAACGGACGACGAGTATCTACGACTTCCTTTATGCGATGATATATCAAACAAGGGGAAATCTTCGAGATTGAGTACTTTCTACGTCCGTCACTTTATTGAATGCGTATTTAAACTGTACGTGCAAGTCGAGTGAAATGTCTATTATAATAAAAATTTTTGTTAACGTACCCTTGCCGTACTTTGAGTCTGAGGCACTTGTTCAAATGTAACTTTTCTTATATTTTTCTCTTGAATTTTTAAACTGAGTCTAATCACAATTCGCGTCTTCAAAGATACAAAGTATTATGTCTGACGCATCTGCCGAATTGTAGTGCAAGAAGTTAAACTTTGCCACATTTTATAACTTCAACTGTAACAGTATAACAAGAGTCAATTCGATACCCATCACTGATCTAACATGAAGTAAAACGAAAAATAATCTTGTGAAGACACAGAAATCCCTGATTGAACCATAGAATTCACCATGAAAATGTCATCATGAGAATATACGCAATTCTACATATTTATCTGAGAAGTACACGGATGATCTCAATCATAACTTCATTCAAGTACACGGCGTCTTCTGGTTTGAATAGCGAGTCGCTGGTTAACGAGCAACGAAGTCGATGGAAAGGGTTGATGTAAACGATCCAAGAAAATGAAGAGCGATCGCGACAGCAGCCACTCGTGATTGGAGAGTGAATACAAGCAACGACAACGTCACTTCGAAGGAAATAAAAAGAGAAACGTGTTACAACGGCTGCTGCACGTGTTTGTGCTTGGCGAACGAACGAGCCTGTCCTGTTGAAGAAGGAAGGGTCGAGAAAAAGGGGTAACGAGAAAACGAAAACGTGTCGGTAGACTGCGTAACGACTTTTGCTTCTGGACGTTTTGCCCGGTATAACGGGCACGAACTTCCTTCATGGTTGCGGGGATCTTCATCATACGCTGGAATGTAAACACGGCAGGAAGCCCGGCAAACGAAGACTAATCACCCGGCCTTCCGCCATTTCGCTTCATTTTTCTTCCAGCTCCGAGTCGTCGTTTCGTTGAAAACTATGATTTGATAGTAATTGAATTAATTGCCGACGGCTTCCCGGAGTGGATCTTTAAATTAATCATCCAACTCGTTGATCCTCCTTGATATTCTTGTTTGCCTCGTCTGCTTTCGTGATACAGGGATCATCTCTGCTGTAATTTACTTCGAACGATTCGCGAAGATCTGCCTTTAATGGGACGGACTTCTTTGAATTCTTCGATAACAGTCTCTAAATATACATCGGCGGAGGAAATGCGATAAATCTCGACGATTATACACGTTATCGTCTATTAGCCACTGCAACGGTTCTCGCTTCTGTTTTGACGTGTCTCTTAGTTCTTGAGAAATGTTTGCTCCTGGTAATTTAATGTAAATTGTTATTTATGTGCTGATTTCTCATACCTTCGCTAGTGGGGAATTCTATCGATAGTTTTTTATCGAATAATAGGAATCGAGGGTTTGCATGTAGTGAGGGAATAAATAGCGTAAAATGACTAGAATTATCGAGATAACCTGTCTTGAGCTAAATTAATCTTCTTGCAAACATATAAGATATGTAGATTACGTGAAATTTGTGTTTGAAGATATTGTCATTTGTTTAACTATTTTTTGTAGTGGACTAATTGAAATTTTTGGTATAAGCAGATTCATTAAAATAACTTTCTATTATAGGGACCAGTACCAAACTACTTTCAGGATAAAAATTTTAGATACCAATTATTGCTAAATACTCTCATTATATTATTATAAAAGAAAATTTATTAGAATCATTTTTCACTATCACCATCTAACAAAAACTCAGCTAAATAATTAAACATAACAACCCTAAAATGAGTATCAAAATTAAATAGAAGAATATAAAGAAAAAAGAATCGAATTAGAACTAAATTATTATTAAAACATGTTCAACTGATTATTGTTGCAGATATCTATAAAGGAAGTAACACAAAGCAAAATGTTACGTTTCGGTAGCATTATCATGATTTCGGTATTAAATTACACCTTGTATCACTGATACTAAGTTTCACGATTAGGAAGTTGTCGCAAAGTGTCACGACTCTAGAGGAATTAGTATCGAGTTTCTACAATTGCAGTGTCGTTGGTGTTGGATTTTACGACCCCGGAGTCGTTGATATCGAATTTCACAATTTCAAGGTCGTTCGTGTCAAATTTCATGACTACAAAGTCACCGGTGTCGAGTGTCGTGATTTTAGGTTCCTCGTACGTTTACGATTTCAGACTTTTACAATCTCAGTGCGATCACGTTTTACAATTTCAAGGTCATTAACCCTTCGCGCTAAATATTTCTCATCCTAATTTATTTCTGTTTCTTCAACTGTCACATTCTTCTATTTGTCTTATAAAATAGGTTATGGAACTCTTCAACACTATTTATATTTAACATATACTTATGACAATAAAAAATAGAAAATTAAAATATAATAGAAAATTATATTTTAATAGAATAGAAAATTAAAAATATAGCAGACAAATAAATAAACGATAAGTTAGTGTATACATTAATTCTCTATCTCCATAAAAATCAACACAGATTTATACCACCCAAATTTTGTAACTTAAAATAAGACTTATAAAGCGGTCATCTGACCGGTCTAGTAATTTTAGTGTTAAACCTCAATCAATCTATAATAATTATTAATCTGCAATATTATCAATAATTCGTTACAAATCTGTAAGAAGAAATTTACTGTCATCCAAAAATAATTTCAAAATACTTAAATTTGAATTTTTCAAAGTGCCTCAAAAAAACAGTATCTTAATTATGTAGGTAGTATATTAGAAAATTTTGTAGAAACAAATTTTATAAGGAGAGTTATTAGCTCGAAATGTGAAAATATTTTTGAATGAGATTGTACATGTTCGTTTTGAACCCCATTTACTGGAAACAATACGTTCCTTGCGCTTAATGGAGTGATTCCAACCATTTTACTTCCTGCTGTTCTATTTCATTCGTGTCTCTTCTATAGAAAGAGGCGTTACTAAAATAGTCGTATTACGATGCCAAAATAATTTCTTAACCCTTTCGGCTGTTCACCTCGTACCAACACGAGAGAATTCTCACGAAATTCCAATGATCTTTAGATCGTTTCGACAATGAGAAATGTCAGCACGTGTGTGTGGTTTATACTAGACAATTGTCGTCTTTTAGCAAACATTCCTTGACCAATTGTCGACTTTTTGTTAAACACTTTTGAACCTGAATGATCGTTTTTCGTTATTTGTTAACCTATATTATCGACTTTCGTCAAACATTCTTTAATTTATTTAATCTTTTGTCGAATATTTTTTAACCTACCATCTTTTGTCAGACATTTAACCTAAATCATCGTCTTTGGTCATACATTCTTTGTCTTAATTATTTTTCGTTAAGTATTTTTTAACCTATATTGTGGTCTTTTGTCAAACATTCTTTAACACTAAAACTACCAAAACAGTCAAATGACTGATTCACAAATTTCATATCATAAGTTACACAATGTGTTTAGGTAAGTTTCTTGAAATATTAATTTTCATTGAAAGAATTAATTTGTATCTTAATTTATTTTCCAATTTCATTACAAATTTCGAATTAATAACAAGCTGAAAACTGACTAACTCAAACTGAAATCTTACGAAGTCGACGATCTACTGTTTTATGAATTTCTTTTTAACTTTTTTTAAAATACATAAAATTCGCAATAAAAAATAAAAATAATTGAAGAAGCAATGAAAGATATTTTTAATCGAAACATCAAAATTTGTGTACGATTCACTTTTCAGCAACAACAAAAATAATAAACAGCTCTAAGTACTCGATTTTAAAAAATTGTTAAAATGATACATTACCGTAATCGTTAATCGATGAATCATCGATCGATAATTCCCACAATCTATGAATCGCTACAATCACATTCTGTACACTAATTTTTCAATAGAAACAATTATCAGATAACGTCAATCAATCGTTAGCAATTCATCAATCCAGATATATGGTCATGAAACCGGTCATATATCACAACATCTCATAGACACAGTATGTACCAGTGTAATACTAGTTAGAGAATGTAAAGTTTATAAATACCTCGGGTCGAGTTACACATTTCTCATTCCGGGATACAGATGCCAATAAATCTAAATTATCCTATATTTATACCTTTTCAACGTCATCCGCAAAAGGATCCCGACGTGTCACGCTACTTTCCCTACACATGTTACGAATAACGGAACCGAAGATATCTGGCATTCTGCCTAATTGCTGACACATCGACTCGCAACGAATTACCTGACCGATTTTATGAATACCTATTTGACATTGTGTAATTCTTTGTAAAGATGTCAATCCACGAGTTGGCGCGTGATGGACCCAAAGTAAAAGAAGCTCCATGCCCATCGTGAACACTTCCAGCGTTACATAGAGACAAATAAGAATGAGTCATAGCTATTTGGGGATGTAACGATTTGGGGACGTAGCGATTTAGGGACGCAGCGATTTGGGGACATAGCGATTTGGGGATGTGCTGATTTGGGAATGTAGAAATTTGGGGATATAGCAATTTGGGGCTTTAGCGATTTGGGGATGAAGGAATTTGGGAATATAGCGATTTGGGGACGTAGCAATTCAGAAACGCAGCAATTTGGGGATGTACAAATTTGGGAATGTCGAAATTTGGGGATATAGCAATTTGGGGATGAAGGAATTTGGAAATATAGCGATTTAAAAACTTAGCAATTTGGGGATATAGCGATTTGGGGATGTAGAAATTTGGGAATATAGCGATTTGGGGATGTACCGATTTGGGGATGTGGGAATTTGGGGATATAGCGATTTGGGAATGTACCAATTCGGGGATGTACCGATTAAGGAATGTAGGAATTTGGTGATGTAGCAATTTCGGGATGTACCGATTTGGGGATGTAGCGATTTAGGAATGTACCAACTTGGGGATGTAGGAATTTGGGAATATAGAGCTTTGGGAATGTAGGTATTCGGGATTGTAGAAACTCGGAAATATAGAGATTCAAGAATGTAGGGATTTGGAAATGTATGAATTGGGAATTGCAAGGACTCAGGAATATAGGTATTCGAAGATCTAGGACAGGGGTCGCAACCTGCGGCTCAGTAGAACCATACTTGTGGCTCTTAAGTAGTTTAATAGTACATATTGAAAAATTAACTGCAATATTGCAATTGCCAAACAAATATAATAATCCTGCGCACACGTCAAAATGCGCGGCAGATCGCATGCATGTAAACCTAGCTTTAGCTAACCTTGCTCTCCACACTCACCGACGCCACACTCGAAACCAAAAAGTGTTTCCGTTTTCTTTAATACGTTGACTTATATGTTCTGTTACTACGCAAAATAGAATGTTTTGATTTCGCAATCAATACATGTTTCACAGCAGATATTATATTATTTTTTCTAATACATACCGATGTATGTACTTATATTTGGCTCTTTAAAAAAATAATTTATCACATCGGGGAAAAAATGGCTCTTAACTGCAGAAAGGTTGTCGACCTCTGACCTAAAAATTTAGAGATATGGTACCTCAAGAATATAAAAAGGGGATATTGGAATTCGGGAATATAGGGATTTAGGAATAGTATAACGATTTCGATACTCTTCTGAACACCTGGGTCACTCTTCGCGCGCCAACTCGTGGGTTGACATCTGTACACGAACAGAAGCGCGTTCGAGCGAGCTACGTTCGCAGGAAAGATCGCTTGGTATGCTGGAAACGTTAAATGTGAATTTAACCATGACACGAATCGAATCGCTAAATAGTATCTAATATCTAAAAATATGCTCGGTTTAATATTCCTGTTATCTAATACTTGGGAACAGGTTGTGGATGGGTAAATAACAACGGGTTGGTTTCTACTTTCAAAACGTTCATTGAACATTTTCAGGTATATTAACAAATTTTACGAATGTAATATGTGGGACGATTATTATAATCATATTGATCGTTGAGAAAGTTAAATTATTGCTGTGCACAAATTTCAGGGGCATGTAGCTGTTTAAAATGTGGATTTAGTGATCATTATAAATTTCCGTGTTACTAAATTTTCGAAGTTTTATATTATCAGAATTTGAAATACCGAGTTTTCAAATTTGTAGCGTAGTGAAATTCGAAACCATGTAATCTTAAAATTTCAATATTTTTAAATTTGAAATTTCTGTACTGTTAAATTTGAAAATCTTCAAATCTTCAAATTTTCAAATTATCAAATTATCAAATTAACCAAACACCAAATTCATATATTCCCGAATTTTCCATATTCTCATAATTCCAGTTTCCAAATTTCCAAACTTTACAATTACCAAATCACCAAGTTTAAAAATGACCAAATCCCTAAATCTCCAAATTCCCAAATTTTCAATATTCTCATAATTCAAGTTTCCAAATTTCCAAACTCTGTAATGACCAAATCGGCAAATTTAAAAATAACCAAATCCCAAAATCTCTAAATTGCCAAATTAAAAATTCTCCAAATATCCAAAATCCCAAATTTTCAACTGTCCAAACCACCAAATTCATAAACACCCAAATCCACATTCTCACGCTTCAAGTTTCCGAGTATCCTCACTCTGAAGTCACCGAATGTCCAAATTCCCAAGCCTCGAAATTCCTAAATTCCTAAACCTCACACTCGAGAAAAATTTATTCCACCTCATATACATTCTGCCCGCAACACATGTATATTCAAACAGCTGCTGTTTCAATCCCCCCTCACTTGACCCTCCTCCATCCATTTTCATGGATCGAAATCAACGATTCCCAGCATTTCATTTGTCCCTAGCGACATTGGAATATTGTTGATTCTGTCGGATCTATGAAGAGATCTATAGCGGTCGTCGCGTCCGCTCTCGGTTGACATTCTAATGCAGCACAGATAAATTGGATTGACATCTCGGATAGGCGGGATTGGCCTGGCTCCAGCATCGTATACCTTGATTAATATGCCGGTAATTAGTTAGCGGTGCAACCGCGAGTTACAGATATTATTATGCTAATTACGCCGCCGACGTTGAGTAATAGGCTGCACGTGAAGCAAACGGAGACGAGTGGACCACGTTTCTGTCGACGTGCAGTTCAACGTTCTCGAACGAATGGAAAAAAACGACGATTTTGAAAGAAGAATCGATACGTCTGTACAGTCACGAGCAAATCCGATTACCATAGAAAATATATGGTAACTGAGAACAGAGAGATTAATCTTAGGGTTAATCTTGGAGAGGTTAATTTCAAGGCTATTTTAGGATGTGAGACTTTGGAGATGAGGTGACAATTCGGGGTATAGGAATTTGAGGAGCTTGAGATTTGACGGTTTAGGGATTTTGAGACTTGGGAATTTGTGGATTTAGGAACTTAGGAGTGTAGGAATTTAGGAACATGGAAATTTGTGGGTTCAGAAATTTTGGGACGATTTCGGGAGATTTAGGGACGTGGCGATTTGGGGATGTAGGAATTAGGGAATATAGTGATTTTGGGATGTAACGATTTGGGGACGTACCGATTTGGGGATATAGCAATTTGGGGACGTAGTGATTTCGGGATGTACAGTTTTGGGGATGTAAGAATTTGGGGACGTACCGAATTGGGGATGTAAGAATTTGGGGATATAGCGATTTGGGCATGAAAGAATTTGGGAATATAGTGATTTGGGGACGTAGCGATTTGGGGACGTACCGGTATGGGGATGTAGGAATTTGGGAATATAGCAATTTGGGGACGTAGCAATTTCGGGATGTACCGATTTGGGGGTGTAGGAATTTGGGAATATAGCGATTTGGGGATGAAAGAATTTGGGAATATAGTGATTTGGGGACGTAACGATTTGGGGATGTGGCGATTTCGGGATGTACCGATTTGGGGATGTAGGAATTTAGGAATATAGCGATTTGGGGATGAGAGAATTTGGGAATATAGAGATTTGGAGACGAAACGATTTTGGGATGTAAGAATTTGGGGACGTACCGATTTGAGGATGTAGGAATTTGGGAATATAGCGATTTGGCGATGAAAGAATTTTGGAATATAGGGATTTGGGGACGAAACGATTTCGGGATGTACCGATTTGGGGACGTACTGATTTGGGGACGTACCGAATTAGGGATGTAGGAATTTGGGAATATAGCGATTTGGGGATGTAAGAATTTGGGAATATAGTGATTTGGGGACGTAACGATTTCGGGATGTACCGATTTGGGGATGAAGGAATTTGGGGATATCGAGATTTGGTGATGTAAGAGTTTGGGAATATAGGGAATTTTATTTAGCGATTTGGGAACGTAGCGATTCGGGGATGAAGGAATTTGGGGATATCGAGATTTGGAGATGTAAGAGTTTGGGAATATAGGGATTTGTACTTAGCGATTTGGGGATGTACCGATTTGATGATTGACCGATTTCGGTATGTAGCGATTTCGGTATGTAACAATTTGGAAATAGAGGGATATGTGAATGTTGGGATTCGGGAATGTCGCGGTTAAGAAATGGAGAAAGTTGGTAATATATGTATTTGAAAATGTATCTATTCGGAAATGTATGGATTCTGGAATATCACATATGAATCCATATGACATGGATTCGAGAATATAGGTAATCGAGGATATAGAAATTTACATACGGTGCCTCAAGATTACAAAAATTCAAGAATATTGGAATTCAGAAATATAGGGATTTATGAATAGAATAACGATTTCGATACGTGCTCTTGTAAGCCTGTTCACGCGCCAACTGGTGGGTTGACATCGGTACATATCGCAAACTCGGTTCGATTAACCGTTTTGTTCGTACGTTAGCACGGGACAGGGTCGGTGAAATCGTCGGTAGCCAACGTTAAAAATCAATCGCTACAAACCTGTCGCAGAAGAAGCCGGACCCAATCGTTCGAACGTTCTGAACGCAAAACAACGAATCGTCCGCGTCCGCAGAGACCCGGTAGGGCCAACGGGCCGTGGAACGGCTCTCGCGAACGGGGCAGGGGGCAACGAAGGAGGGCAACAAAAATGAGCGGAGTCGGAGGGACCGCGAGGCTCGAACTTCTTACTCGAGTTCCCGCCAGTATTTACGATCGCGTCGACGAGGCATCGTCGAGAGGCGGCGTGGAAACGAACAAACAGCGAGAACGAACGAGCAGCGAGCAACAGGGTAAAAAAGGGAGGAACACGAGGTGACGGCTTCGAATATCGAATGGACAGCGAGGAAGCGCGAAGATTTCACCGAGTCGAGGAACGGACCAGGACAAGATTAAAGAGGAAGAACGAAAGAGGAACGAAAGGAGGAAAGGCGATGCAAAAAGGCAACGCAGCGATCGATGAACGGGGGCTGCTTCACGAAAATTCTGGATTGTAACCGCGAGATCGAATTCCATCGGATGGGTCCCGGTGAGATTCAGCGGTAATCATCGACCGCAGCCCTCGTTTCTTGTCCCTTGCGCCGCCTCTGATCGAATTTCGAGCTTCTTAGAAACTTCGCACGAGTATTTTCACCCGTGGTGCTCGGACGCGGACACGGAACGCATGCGCTCCTTCACCTAACCGCTAATCAAACGGTAATCACGTGATTTTCATTGAGAAATTATGAGAACTATTGGGTTACTGTCACGAGTCACTGTGTACTGATTTTTAGCGATATTCATTTGCTAGAAATCGTAAATTGATTTGATAGTTATGAAAAATTTACTGATAAGTGGTAACACTTTGGGTTGATGTGTGGTTAGCTTGGGATACGTGGAATACTTGCAGTACTTGAAATATTTGAAATATTTTAAGTATTTCAATTAATGGAAATAGTGGAATACTTGGAATACTTGAAATTACTAGGGATACCATAGACACTTGGAATACTTGGAATATGTTGAATACTTGAAATACTTGAAATACTTGAAATACTTGAAATACTTGAAATACTTGAAATACTTGAAATACTTGAAATACTTGAAATACTTGAAATACTTGAAATACTTGAAATACTTGAAATACATGGTATATTTAAGAAATCTTAATAGTTTTCACATGAGAATATCAGAATTTTGGAACTTGAAAATTTGGAAATTTGGGAATTTAAGAATTTAGAAATTTGGGAATGAAGAAATTTGATAATTTGGAAATGTGGAAATTTAAGAATCAGGAAATTTGGAAATTTGGAAAAATAACACAAAATAATAAAATAATAAAAACACACAAAAAGTGTTAAGTACAAACATGTAATTTTTGATATAATACACTTGTCTAAAATTCTCCTATATGATAATACAAAAATATAATTTTTGATTGAATGTAGTTTTCTATAATTCACGAGTACATTTCCCTTCCTTCAACCAGTTCTGAAAGAGTTAAACGACCTTTACGCGTAGCAGCGTTGAAAATATCGGCCACATCGAAGAAAACACACAAGACCGGTATTCACCGCTGCAGGCCGGGGATGTTCAATTAATACTTCTCAAGAATTAATATCATGTACCTATACCACTTTTGTCACACTTCATTGCTTGACGCATTTATAGAACCATTTCTACGATAAATCGTCCTCCAGTAAATGCTACTCGTTGCATAATTCATGCATTTGTAACTTCCTGGAAGTAACGATCACTAGTACTCGACTTAACTCGATTGCTCTTAGATACAATTACGATATCGATGATGATATTAGCTGATGAATAAATCGACACCACCGGGTACTTCACACTCCAATGGACTAACGACATTTATAAAGATATTGGTAATATACGAAATAAGCTGCGTGTAATATTTACGGATATTCGAAAATATTGTAAATAATATGTGCTGGGTTAAGTCGCTTGATATCTCGTTTCTTTGAAACCTTAGATTATGAGTGTTGGGAGTACAGAAAGTTGGGGAGGTGACATTTAGAGATATACCAATTGGGGAATATGGAGATTTCAGAATATGGAAGTTTGGAAATATAGAGATTTGAGAAAATGGAGATTTAGGGGTTGTAAAAATTCGGGGAGTATATTTTCAGAATATATACATTCTGAGATATAGAAATTTGGGAATATAGAAGTTTGTAAACATAGAGATTTGAGAGAGTCGAAATTTGAGAAAATGGCGATTTGGGGGTTGTAAAAATTCGGGGAGTATATTTTTAGAATATACACATTTCGCGATATAGAAATTTAGGAATATGGAAATTTGAGAATATAGAAGTGTAAACATAGAGATTTGAGAGAGTCGAAATTTGAGAAAATGGGGATTTGGGGGTTGTAAAAATTCCAGCAGTATATTTTTAGAATATAGACATTTCGAGATATATAAATTGAGAAATATAGAGATTTGAATGAAGAGACTTTAGGAATTGTAAAAATTGTGTGAGTACATTTCCAAAGTATGGACAAAGATGTAGTCACATAGAGATTTAGAAATACAAATATATGGAGAACATATAAATTAAAAAGTGAATGAAGAGAAGAAATCAGATTCACAAAGTACACCAGCATAATACTTTTTACCCCCAAAAATCGATCGAAAACAAGATAAGAATTATTTGTAAGATTACATAATATTAAGATTGATCTTTTAAGTCCGATCGTTTGAACATTCCCCTCGATCGGGAAGAAGAATCGGATGGACGTGAAGAATCGCTGTCTCTTCAGGAACGTCACGTCCTCGTTGGCAATTCATTCGGATGCTTTTCTCGCGTCTGCTGCTTTCTTGTTCCGTTTAGTGTTCCGTCTTGGAGCTGTTCGTCGGCGGCCAAGACAGGCACACGTGCAAGTTTTGCGCGATCCCACGGATCAACAAGAAAAGCACCGAAGTTATCTTCGAGGTGATCGAGGCAGACATGCCGACACGTACGAACGACATTTTTCGTTGTTGCGCGTTCGCCTGGTTCCCGATTGCCTCCTTTCATCTTTTGGCGGATTTTCTGCACGTGTAAACGCGTCGCCGAACACAAAAATTGCCCTCGATTGCTTTCACGGCTCTATGACTGATTTTTCTTTTTTAAATTCGTATTAGAGTACCTAATGAAGACTATTTTTGAAAACAATCTCATAAAATAGTAATAGTAAAGCTATTTTTTAAAAAACTCTCATAAAAGTCGTAGTAAAAATATTTCTGAAAATAGTATCATGAAATAGTCGTAGTAAGATTATTTTTAAAAATCATCACATAAAATAGTCGTAATAAGACTATTTTTGAAAATAGTCTCATAAAATAGTCGTAATAAGATTATTTTTTAAAATAGTCTCATAAAATAATCTCAGGAAACAGTAGTAGTAAGACTATTTTCGAAAACAGTCTCACAAAATAGTAATAGTAAGACTATTTTTCAAAAGAGTCTCATAAAAGTCGTAATAGAACTATTTTTCGAAATAGTATCATAAAATAGTCGTAGTAAAATTATTTTTAAAAATCGTCACATGAAATAGTCGTAAGAAGATTATTTTTGAAATTGGCCTCATAAAATAATCGTAGTAGAACTATTTTTAAAAATACATTGAAAACCACGTTACTGAAAAAGAAAATGACTGAAACTAGAGGGACACAAAATAAATATGGTGCAAGAGTGTTATCAACTATCAATTTATTAAAAAATATTAAAATTTAAAGAACAAAATAAAAAAATTTAAAGAGCAATTCAAATGTTATATAATATAATTGTAAACAGTTTTAATAAATTTATTACCATAATCAAGTATGTTTGTTATACCAAAGGTAATGTCAGCCATTTTAGTTGACACGCTGACCGTTAGTGTCGCATGTGAAATTAGTCCTGATAGGAATAGTGTTAAAATCTATGACATAAGTACACATAAAATACAATGCACATATTATGTAACATACATACATAATGTAACATACATATAACATACATATAATGTACATATGTATGTACATACTGCAACAAGTTCATGTGTACAAGATACACACACGTATATGTACATGTATGCGAAGAATAATCCCAAACGGTAAAAGTTAGAAAAAGAATTAAGAACATACTCGAGTTACCACATTTAATACCATCGATCCAGAACACCTCACCTATATGGTAATTTAATTTATATTTATCTACCAGTCTATTCCATATTCCCTGTTTCTTTTCTTCCAAACACGTTTCACATTATCTAAAATTAGCCGTCCGCAAATAATTCAAAGCTTCGGCCGGTAGATAATATTGGAATGTTTCCTGAAATAAACGACGAAAGAGTTATAGACTCAGAATATGCAATTTCGAGGTAAACAGGATGCGATAACGTTATTTTTCGAAACTGTCGCCTGCTGAGGACGTTCGTAAAACTTGACGCGATACGGCATCGGTAATTGACCTCAAATCGGTCCCAATAATTGCATACTGAAATAAGTTCCGCAAGAATGAAGCAATAAGCTGGCTTGATATTTATTTGCGATTAGCATCTTCCCCGTTCCCATCACCATCAACACCACCAACAATATTATGTTCAACATCGTCATCATCGTTCGCGTGATCATCGTCATTATCAGAATTCCCTCGTCTGATATTCTTCCGCTCTTTTTTCGAACGAAATTGCATCGTACTCGAAAGCCACGACAAATTATTTGTACCAACGTAATAATTTCGCCTAATCACGAGAACAAAGGCGGGTGCAATCCACATTCGAATCCATTAAGTCTAACAGTTCTTTCTCTGAACACATTTCATTACTTAAGTAATTAATAATTATTAAAATAACTTCCTTCATTTTTATCATACATCACTTGTATACGTTATCGTATACTCTCATTCTTACATTACTTATCTATGTATTCATCATTTTTGTGTCCACTGCCAGAAGATTACACCGAAAAGCTTGATATATATAGGATTATTATTATTATTTAATAGTTTTATATTTTCCACCTAACAAACAAGAATCGGAGTATAGTATGTTCATAGACGTCTTATGATTGTTAATATTTAATTTTGTGGTCAAAAACAGATCCACACAGAAATGGGACAATTTTCATATTATCCGTAAAAAATTATTATTTTTAAACACATACGAGAATGACTTTCTACTAAAGTATCAATAAAGAATGACTAGTGTTATTTAGTATTACTACCTTAGTTACTACCTAGTATTAGTAATTCTTACTGAAGGTAACAAATGACTATTTTTAAGATACCGGTAAAAAGTGACTATTTCTAAATGAACACCATCTTGCTAGAGTATGAACGCAAGCAGTGTAGTTGTGTTGTAAGTTAATAATCATTTTGAAGATAAGTGTAAATCGATTAAACCGTAATACATCGCGAAATGAAGCGAGGACAGCAGGACCAACAAGTAGTAATGCTCGAAGAGTAGCCAGCTCTTCGTGAACGTGTTCCGGGAGCAGAGAAACCGATGATGCTGACTTCTCTGAACAATCAGAAACCTGTTTCCAGAGTGGTACCTCCGGCTGAATCCTCTTTCTCTCCATCCCTTCGTTTCGCTCGTCTTTTTCAGCCTCTATCCTCCTTTCTCCTCGGGAAGAGGTTAGATGAGGATCGCCGTACGTTCATCAATCATCCATTGAAACGTAACCCATGGCGTTCCATAATTAACGACTCCGCCACAATCCTCGAAAAGGTCCCACGCCCAAACGAAACTCGGCCTCTTCTGTGTATCCACCATTTTGATACGCGTATGGACAATAAGTTCATGAACCCTTCTATCGTTAGCTTTCATCTCGGCACGAAACTGAGATGTAAACTTGGAACGTAGGTAGATCATAAATTAAACTATAAACTGTCGCTATGGCGCTGGTCTTCATTCACCGAGTGAGCGATGGTCTATTTGTTTGGAACAGTTGTGAAATGGAGATGTAAACTTAATTTTAGATTCTCTTTCGTGTTCATCTTGTACGATTCCTTCAAATATTATTTTTCTCGTTTTTGTTTTGAAACTGCGAAATTACCAAAGAGGTAAAATGACGGTGTACAAGTTTTTTGTCATGAATCATATACTATTTTATGATGTTCTTCTTGAAATTTACTTTAGAATCTTTTTCACTTAACTGTTTAAACCATAATAGAACATAGTACAACTCTATTCATATTTTCACAATTATACTAATTTTCACGCATAATTATAGTGCTCCAATCTACTCATGAAGATCATCGCCATATTTTGCCAATTTCAAGAATTTTTCACTGCTAAAATTTCGTCTATAATATAATTTATGAGATCATACATTTATGAAATATTCTTCAGGGTATTTTATGTTTAAATGAAGCTGCATCTTAATACAACTACCCTATTAACAACTTAAACAGTTAATTAGATTTAGCAAAACTTAACTTCGATTTAATATAGCTTAAACAAAATTTATACTGAAATTTATGCTTAAACAAACTGAACACAATTTTTCCATCGATTAAATGTGGTATAATTCACGCCCATTTCAAAATGCGTTTGAGTAGATTTTGCTATGCATTGTTTTCAGCAGTGTAATTTATCTAGGTACGTTTGATTGACTAGGTATGATTTCCAGTGACCAGAATAGAATGTTGTAGTTGATGAAGGTTAACCGATGGATTGATGGTTGGATGATTGCCTGCATAGGTGATCTCTTTAACAGAGCATCCTACACAACAAGATGGATGATTGTAGCTTTTGCATATTTTACAAAATACTCGTTCTTCACCGGTTGTTGGCTCAATTAACACACCTACATAAGCTACATCTCTCGCACGTTCGATGTATATAAATTTCAAGCAAACTGACTCAAACTTTAATAATAATGAACATCAAAAAATCTTTACATCCGAGTTCTTCCAACGAATTTTTGAATTGTATGTGCGTCGCAGCCTCAGCAGTGACGATTAAACGACGCGGAATCACTAGGATTCCCAATAAGTGAATATAAGTGGATTTAAGAAATGAATTTGACTTCGGACTAGAGTTTGTTTTGCTATGTACTTGATGACTCGAGAGTGTCTCTTCGAAGAATTTTTACGTTTTACAAAAGCTCGGAGTGGGCGTATTTTTGCGACATTGGAAAACAGTTTCTAATTTTCTATTGGTTTAGCTAAAATTCGGGTGGAGATGGAAATACAAATGACGTATGAAGTGGGTCTTTTCCCCAAAGAGACCGTAGCAAATAAAACCAAGCAATACCTCGACATGTATAGAAAACTGCAAGCAAGACTGCTGCTAAGGTTAAGGGACAACCGGATGTGACTAAATAAAAAAATACTCGCTAGACTCCTCGGGTCTTTTGCTCTCTCTGTAAAATGCATTCAACGACCTAACATGGATATTTACGGTAATTAAATGTCGTTGAGTAACTGAATATCGAGACCCGTTGAAAATTGTATTAATAAGCAAAGCAGTGTGGATACTAAGTAGTGAGAAAACTGGTTAAATCGTGCTGTTTTTTGGCAGAAATGCGATGACAGTGAAATAACGTCGACAATATCCTGTACGATAAGCGAGCCCAAAGATCGGAAAGAAATCGAATGATCGCCGTTTCAGAACTCGTGGAATTTCTTAATTAAGCCCGATTCAACTTTGGGACCGCCTAATCAGATCGGTCGATAAAAGAATTTTAATGGAACTTGCCGGTCATGTTTTCTGGGATTGGAACAATTAACGCGTGTAACTTGCGTTTTTAGTTGGCTGATCTTTGGCAAACTCGATTTATTAAGCCGATTTAAAGAAAGGTCTTACTGAAATATATGTAGTGGTACAAGTAACTCAGCTTCCCGTTGCTAAGTCCTTCATATTTTAATTCATTTAAATTACTGGGACCGTATTTATGGTTATTGAATATTGCAGCTGCAGGATTGTTTGAAAATAAAAAAAAAGTAAAAAAATTATTGGATGACTTTGATGTGTTCAAATTTTGTAATTATAAAAAATTGCAAATTTCGGAAAGAATTTCGAAATCTTTAAATATTAAAACTTTTAGGGTTGTAAATTTCTACATTCCCAAATCTTCTAAATTTTCAAATTCTTGAAGAATTGAAGAATTGAAGAATTGAAGAATTGAAGAATTGAAGAAATGAAACTATAACACTTGAAAACTTCAAAACTTGAAGTCATAAAAATATGAAGACTTTAGAGCTTGAAAACTTGAAATTTGAAATTTGAAAATTGAAAACTTGAAAATTGGAAAATCTGATATCAGTTTTGGAAAATTTAAAAATTTTGGAAATCTGAAAATCTGAAAATCTAAGTGTAAAAATTTAAAAATCTAAAAATTCAAATATCAAAAAACTAAAAATCCGGAAATTTCCAATTTTCTAGAAGCTGTTCTTGCTTTCACATTTAATACTTTATTAAGTAATAATCCGTACGGTATTTTTCGTACTAATTACCCGTGATTACCGAGCAACATATAATTACAAAAGGAAAAATTACTCCAGTTTCATCGTGCATCAGACTGTAAAATGATCAGACATTAGGTATCATACGACGGTTGTACGATGAGTTTTATGAAATTAACGCAAGAACTAAAAAGAACCGTGAATAACTTGGCTATGAATCGTAAATGAACTCGTTGCAAATAAATACGCCTCGGGTGAGAAGATTGCAAATATCTCGTTTACGATGAAACTTATCATAAATAAATCCCGCGAATAGACTTGCTACAACTCAAAGCAAACAACAAAAATGATAATTGCTCGTATACGGATTACAAGCACAGTTTATAGTTAATTACATATAGTGCAAATGAAGCACACGCGAATGTGCCCGGAACACGAACCAAATTACTCTAGATCGAACAATTATAAGTGCAATTATTCCAACATGAGCGATCGCGGATGAAATAAATTCAAATGGAGTTATAACGTATGAAATAATTACAAACGACACGATTTTAAATGGAATCTAATTTCATACGGAAATATTGCAGATTAGATGCGTCCAAGTTATTACGACTAGCATAATTGTAAGTTAATTTAATTACTTACTTAAAACGAAGCTATTGCAGATTGCAAATTACAGGGGTCCCGATTTAAACAGAAGTAGTACGTATAGATATTTTTCAATTTTTAAACTTTTAGATTTTTGGATTTTCAGACTTCGAGATTTTCAGATTTCCAAAACTGATATCAGATTTTCCAATTTTCAAATTTTAAGTTCCAAGCTTCAAGTTTCAAATTTCAAGTTTTCAAATTTTACAGTTTTTAAGTCTTTATGTCTTCAAATTTTCAAGTTTTCAAGTGTTATGGTTTCAATTCTTCAATTCTTCAATTCTTCAATTCTTCAATTCTTCAATTCTTCAATTCTTCAATTCTTCAATTCTTCAATTCTTCAATTCTTCAATTCTTCAATTCTTCAATTCTTCAATTCTTCAATTCTTCAATTCTTCAATTCTTCAATTCTTCAATTCTTCAATTCTTCAATTCTTCAATTCTTCAATTCTTCAATTCTTCAATTCTTCAATTCTTCAATTCTTCAATTCTTCAATTCTTCAATTCTTCAATTCTTCAATTCTCCAATTCTTCAATTCTTCAATTCTCCAATTCTTCAATTCTTCAATTCTTCAATTCTTCAATTCTTCAATTCTTCAATTCTTCAACTTCAATTCTTCAATTCTTCAATTCTTTAATTATTCAATAATACGAATAGAAATATTTCGAATGAAACTATTGCGAATAGAAGAATATTAAGGGTCTGATTACAAACTCAGGATTTTTGGGACCTCTGGAAAATTGATATATAATGGTACTTGTTTATCTTATGTCGTTTTGGTCAGGAGAGACAAGGACATGTTAGGTTTGTAAAATTGTGCAAAATGCGATTTCGTAATTCTAGTAGTTCGAAGCCAAAAATAAAAAACGAATCATAAAACGATTATAAATAACTTCGAATCCTTTCGGGAAATGTCTTGCAGGTAGAATGAGTTCTAATCGATAGTCATGAAAATAAATGTCGCCGATCAGGGTGCTATTAAGGAGAATAAATATAGTTATTAGTGGAATTCTTGCGTACAAAGTATTTTTATCGTTTGACATTAATCGAGTGACTAAAAATGAAGTTGCTGAACTATTATAAGTAAAATTGTTGCAAACACGAGGAAAATTTTTGCTACTAAAACAACTACCGTGTATGAAATTATCATGTGTAGTTACGGCATGTTGATGCTAATATTACTCTTAATTGAGATAGTACCGCAATGTTATTCTGTCGAATTATTCATGAATCGAAATCCGTATAATTAGAGACGTGTTGCAGATATAAATAAAATTGAAATTCTTAAAAATGTACGGCTGATAACAGTTATTTACAGAACTTCGTTTATGAATTGCTTAATTATACGTGAGACAGGACATTCTTATCATAATTTCACGTGACTTAAGTTCTGTGTAATTATTACCATACGAATGTTAATTTTGTTGAGAGCATTTACATTAACAGGGTTGAGCATTATTTCAAATAATCCTGTGAAGATTTTCGAGATAAATCAACAATCGAATAAAATATCTGAAGAGGAAGAATAATTTTTTATTCGACAAATCTTAGAATATCAATCAAAGTATCGGAAAAATAGACTTTTAATTCAAATGCACAATTCGAAGTAAAATTTTATTTTACCCATCATTTTCGAATAATTTGCTTTAATTATTCCTACAAGATTCCATTCGAGATAAAAATTTATTCCCGTAAATAATCATTTATCTCTAATTCATGAGTACCTTCATTCGAAATGTAGATGGGAAGATTAGTAGAATTAATTACTTTGACTTATATCCCCATTTATGGTCGTCGTTAGAGTACCCGAATCCCGAGGCAGCCGTTTCCAGGTTTTAATGTTTTCAATATAGCAGCATTTAACTTATAACTACTGACGATGAAAATAAAACTATCAAAGAAATTCAATAAATCATCAAATTTCTTCGTTGACTAAAATGCTCATATATTAATCGTCAGTATCTTAATAAAACACACGCAACAAAATTAACCCTTCGCACTCGATAGGTGACTCATTGTTCAATTTAATACAAGAATTTGAAATAAACATTTTTTTACCGAATCTATAGTATTACATATAGTGTATAAATATAGTAAAGCAGACAATAGTGGCAATTAATAACAGAGAAATAATTTTAATTCAGCAAACTTTTTAAGGTTAACCTCAATGTTAACCTTAAAATGTTTTGAGCTTAGCCTCAAAAATAATGTTAACTTTAAAATGTTTTGAGGTTAACCTTAAAAATAATGTTAACCTTAAAATGTTTTGAAGTTAATCTCAAAAATAATGTTAACCTTGAAATGTTTTGAGGTTAACCTTAAAAATAACGTTAACCTTAAAATGTTTTAAGGTTAACCCTAAAAATAACGTTAACCTTAAAATGTTTTGAAGTTAATCTCAAAAATAATGTTAACCTTAAAATGTTTCGAGGTTAACCCTAAAAATAACGTTAACCTTAAAATGTTTTGAAGTTAATCTCAAAAATAATGTTAACCCTAAAATGTTTTGAGGTTAACCTCAAAAATAACGTTCACCTTAAAATGTTTTGAGGTTAACCTCAAAAATAACGTTCACCTTAAAATGTTTGTAGGTTAACCTCAAAAATAATGTTAACCTTAAAATGTTTCGAGGTTAATCTCAAAAATAATGTTAACCTTAAAATGTTTCGAGGTTAATCTCAAAAATAATGTTAACCTTAAAATGTTTGTAGGTTAACCTCAAAAATAAGGTTAACCTTGAAATGTTTGTAGGTTAACCTCAAAAATAATGTTAACCTTAAAATGTCTTGAGGTTAATCTTAAAAATAATGTTAACCCTAAAATGTTTTGAGGTTAACCTCAAAAATAACGTTCACCTTAAAATGTTTTGAGGTTAACCTCAAAAATAACGTTCACCTTAAAATGTTTGTAGGTTAACCTCAAAAATAATGTTAACCTTAAAATGTTTCGAGGTTAATCTCAAAAATAATGTTAACCTTAAAATGTTTCGAGGTTAATCTCAAAAATAATGTTAACCTTAAAATGTTTGTAGGTTAACCTCAAAAATAAGGTTAACCTTGAAATGTTTGTAGGTTAACCTCAAAAATAATGTTAACCTTAAAATGTCTTGAGGTTAATCTTAAAAATAATGTTAACCTTAAAATGTTTTGAGGTTAACCTGAAAAATAACGTTCACCTTAAAATGTTTTGAAGTTAATCTCAAAAATAATGTTAACCTTAAAATGTTTTGAAGTTAATCTCAAAAATAATGTTAACCTCAAACTGTTTCGAGGTTAACCTTAAAAATAATGTTAACCTTAAAAGTAACGTTAACCTTAAAATGTTTTAAGGTTAATATACAACAGCAAAAATTGTAGTGGTCAATGAGAAAACAAGACAGTGATTAATATACAGTCTCATTAACGAAATAGTGGAATATTATTCAAATTCCGTGTTAGCTAGACATAGCACACTAATTACGCGAGCTACCCTATAAACGAGACGATCGCAGAACTGGAATTCCGCGAATCAGGAAAAGCGTCCTAGGAAATAAACCATTTGGAGAAATAGTTGCGCGATTAAAGGTTCCTGCACCTTGCATACTGATCTCCCTGATTGAAGATACTGGGAAATGGAAGATAATCCCGATAGCGTCGTGTGTATACTTTCTCCGATATAGGATGCGTTGCCCCGATCTCCCTCGCTGCTTTTCTTCTTTCTTTTTTCTTTCTGTGTTAGCTGCGATCTGTTAAACATTATCATCGTATACGGAACTCGGTGGGAAGGGGCGGCATATATTACGAAACCGGTAACAGACTAATGTCATGAAAACTGGCCAAACGGGTTAAAAACCGGCCGGTTGACCGTCCGGGACTAAACCGGCGCCAAACTGGGCCCCGAACTCGTTGTTCTTGGAAAACGAAGTCTCATCGGCATCGAATTAAAAATTCCTTTAGCGCCCTCGCAGCCTGGACATCTTCTTTAGTCGACTTTTTGCGCTACACCCTTATGAATATTGCCTTCGGTGAAAAAAATTCGAGATATGTGATCCGATTTCTTTTGGAAGATTCTCGTGCTTAATTGGTCCTTTTGAAGTTTGTATTAATACGAGATTTACGGAACCCGTCAAAATAACGGATCATAGATCTCTTATTTTTATATTATCTTAACATATAAATTTATATTATGCTCTAATGTATATTATAAATTTACGATATCTTTACATTAAATAATTTTATATTTACATCATATTGTCTTTCAAGGGCCAAAAATTATATTACACCTGCACTACGAAAAACTAATAATTCATCGATGCGAAAAAATGTGTGATACTGTAATAATAATAAGAATCCGTAATTCAGCACACGTAATACTACTAAAATCGGAAAGAAAAGGATTAATTTTGACTTCGAGACGCTCTTAAAAGACAGTAGAATTTAATTGAAAGAATATTAAGTCTTGTTCTGCTCATTTTAATTCGAGATCAATTTACTTATTCAAATTAGAGTTTCTTCCTTATAAACAGAACATTACAGAAGAACTCATAAAATATCGCACACTTAACCTTCTGGCGCACTAAAGATATAATTGGACCAGCTGAAACCTTAATTTATGATACAGATGTTTCAGATAGAACGACTTCTGTTTCTCTGATTTACGAAGTTACTCAATAACCAGTTTCCGATCATCTGTTTATCAGCCGGTGGTACACTTGGCGAATCGAATTATATCGGGCATTTCTGAAAAATTATGCGACAGGAAATACAGCGTCCGTATTTATATTAACTCTGAAGTTTTCTATGGACGTCAATTTTGTTCCTCTGCGATTTACAAGAATACGTGTATATACCTTTTTAACTCGCTGCTTCAATTTACATACAGTCTGTTCCACAAGAGCGTGGACGCGACATCTGAGTGCAAGTAAATCTTTTCTGGAAAAAGATTATATAGGTCGAAAGTACATTTAAAGAAACTCTTGTGGAACAGACTGTATATTACGAATTTTACCTCGTGGATAAGTTCCACACCCCTGTTGATTAACACTAGATTTACGAAACCCGTCAAAATGATGGATCATAGATCTCTTCTTTTAAATGATAAAATTTATTAAGAAATTTTTGTAAAAATATATGTCAACTTTCGTCAAGTTAAAGAATCAATGTCTTATGCAGTTCACATATCGTCCCCAATTTATTTATTTTCAATTTTTTTAAATTTCGTAATTTCTGAATGACCAAATCCTCATATTCTCTACTTCTGCGAAATAGGGACCTGAAAAGGACGTAAACGTCAATCTATCACGTTAAGAAGGCAAAGTTTTGTCGAATTCAATGAAAATATTTACAGTGATTGTTTCAAATAAAGAAAATAAATATACACTTCGAATATTCAAATTGCACAACTAATTCAAATTAATGAATTCAATCTTCTAAATTAATAAACTGATAACACCGATTGATAATACAGAAAATACTTGTACATTGAATGCTATTTTCGATTTATAGGGTGCAATTTACGATTCACTGTCACTTTAAAAATTTACCTTGTCCAGTAGTTTCTTTGGGTCAATTATATCAGTTATCGAAAGTTCATAATTTTGCAATAATGAGTACACTTTGAAAATGATCACTAACATGGGTCTTATTAACACTAAATCTACGAGCGTATACTTTACACTTAATTTGAAATTAACACTAGATTTACGGAACCCGTCAAAATGACGGATCATAGATCTCTTATTTTAAATGACAAAATTTATTAAGAAATTTTTGTAAAAATGTATGTCAACTTTCGTCAAGTTAGAGAATCAATGTCTTAGGCAGTTCACGTATCATCCCCAATTTATTTATTTTTCTACTTTAGTTCAAATTTAAATATAAGTGACCATCAAACGTCCGTAAACCTAGTACTTCTACTTTTATTTTAATAATCCGGATTGTCGTGTTAAATATTTTTTTCTTAGCTGACATATTGTCAGTACACGAATAGAGTGTATTATATGCAATGAAATATAAATTACTGAAAAAGATAAGTTACTAAGGTTAAGTGTATGAAAATATAAAGTTGCTCGAAGACATATAAAAAATAATAAAGGAACAAATGAATTAAAACCGTTCCTCTTACAAAAAGTAAAAAGATACTTTTCTTATGTAGCTATTTCAGTTGTTCGATAATGAAAAAAATCTACAGTAGATGAATTCTCACTAGGTTCACAATTTGTTTGAACTTTCGATTTGACAAAGGAATTATCTCCATGACATTACAGATCATCCCCAGAATCTTTGACTTTAATCCTGTATCCTCGAGACAAACACGAAAAGATCGTATCTCTAACCCTCAAAGCTTTATAACGTCGATGGAATCGGAGAAAGAAGGCACTTGTGGCTTGAAGAGGTCGAGAAAAATCAGGCTTTCGGATGAACTACACCCATTGTAGTCCCTTCGCCCCATACTAACCCATGGAACTGACCGATATTTGGCTGAGCCTCTCTAATAGGGCGGATTAATGGTCCAGGATGTGGAACGAAGGGTAAACGACACGCTGGACCTGCTGGAACACGCAGGTGGCTGGAAAGAAGAAAAAAGGAAAATCGGGTTCCACTCGACGAAAGGATTGGGGAAGAGAAGAGCTTCTCGAAAGCATCGTCCATTTCGAATGACAATGGTTCAACTGATATCAGGAGGGCTCTTTGTGTACAGGGTGAGACATTTAAAATATGAATGACTTGATTTTTGTTGGTGATCGAAATAAATGGAAACTTGCTTAAATCAAAACTTGTTTGGTTTCGACGATGGCGTAATCTTATGTTCATTTTTCGTGGGTGAACGGTACGAATGTCACTCCGTTTCCTTCAAAGTGAATTTTATATTTTACAACGTGCTATCTGTTGTATAGGGTGGCCATAAGAAATGTACTATTTTGGCTGTTACACATATGTACTTAAGCTATGATAGATTTTAGCTATTGCACATATATTTGACACATACATGTGAAACTATGTATGTATATATTTTACTTATAGTTATTTTAATATATGTGCAACATGTGTATGTAGTGGCTTTTGCGACCATCTCTCTGTACGACAGTCCACTATAGTGGCTTTCGCGAATGTCATTAGCGTCATCAAGTAACGTAAAGTAACGTAAAGTTCAGCCAAAGAGGTTAAAGGAGAAAAATGAAATTCGATCGAAATAGATCGGCACACCCGGTATGCAATGAACCGGATACAAGTATCAGAGAAGCCAAAGCCCGCGAGGTATTATTCCGCAAATCGTTTGTAAGATGTTTGAAGAAACGATTGTTTCGAATCGATCCTTCGCCGGAGGTTCGAGTGTCGAAATGAAACTCTCGACGTCTGATCGAGTCTCCGTCGAGAAGCACCACCTCATCGGTACTTCCAAGTCTCTCCACAATAGTATAATAGAGCCCATTCAAGTTAAAAAGGTTCTTCACTATTCTTACGCGATTCCGCTTTAAGTCTTACCCGGCTCGGTTTGAATACTTACTCGTCGTGTCTCTTTCGCCCGACAATTCCAAGGAAAAAGAAGAAAACGTTTCTTGCGTCCGCCTCGATACAACGAATTCACTGAATAAATAAATATCGAATTCGCGACAAAAGATTTGATGCTCCCTTTTCTGTCGTTTGTAAATTTTAATCGGACAACGGTGTCAAATGGTTCGTGTCGAAATTATCCGACGCGAAAAGAACACTGGTTTTTCGAACTTACTTTAAATTATAAATTACGGTGTTACTTTAGCGAAATGTAAATTAATTTTTGGTAGCAAGGTTCAGTATCAAATTAGGTATTAAATAGCAGCTGCCTTGCATACCAAATGGAGAGTTTTGAAACATAGGAAGATATAAGTTAGTGACATAATAACATGTGTGACATATCACTATCAAAATCACAGTTTGTTAATATGTTACACAGAATTTTTCGTGTCTGACTTTTTATATTTCGAAATTATTTGACCTAATATGCTCACACATTTTCGAATTCAACGAACAAAGATTATTTCGATTTTATCGGACGTGTTTGATCATGAAATCGAACTGATCGGTTAACAAAAATTTCGCGAGTTTTCCCTTGAGCGGCGTAATATTATCGAGGACTGCGACAAAAATTGAAACATGGTTCCAATTTGTTCGTATAGTCCCGTCGAGGACTGTTTCAACGATGAACATTTTCGTCCGATCGAAATTCATCGAATCCAATCAACACGTTACTACCGACAAGAGAATGTCGATGTTACCGATATTCAATGTTTGTAATTAAACATTCGCAGCTCCTAGTTTCAAAATTTTAGTACTCATCACAATCCTGTGATCTTCATACATTGAAACAATAGACATCAGACATATTCTCGTTTAAATTTCAAGTGAACAAGATTTAAATAAAATTAAAGACAGAAAAAATAAAAGTTTTTATATAGACTCGAATAATCAAGTTGGGTCAAATTTTTTTCATTTAAATGATCCAATTGTACGTTAACTGTCTGTAGGTTCTCAATGTGGTTACATATTTTTACTAAAAAAAGAAATTTCAAAAAATTCTAAATTGTGAAAAGGTAAAAAAGTGCAGAAAAATGTACAAAATGGTAAATTGCAAAAGTAGCGAAAAGTATAAAAAATTATGAAAAGTTCTTTGATACAAAAATACAAAAGAAATATTTTTTAACTAAATTCTTCATTTGTCAAATCAGACCGCCAGTCTCGAGTTTGATACTCATTTTAAAAAGCTCTCAATGCTTTTCGATTTTGCGTATTTGTTTGCTGGAAATGAGCCTTTTCCAGCGGTGTCATAAGCCTTCAAGGATCAACGAAAGGATCAATGAAATTCAACAATAGGCCAAAAGATGTTGCTTGGAATAATATGAATCGTTGTCGAGACACAATCGTTCCTTGACGCGTTACCTGCTGTATGCGAACCCATCGACGACCTCCTCTCCATTGTCGCTGCAAGGGAGAGGCAAAGGGGCTCACAATGGGGTCCCATTGATACGCCATCGATACCTGTGGAGCACTGATTCACGTTCTCGTGCTCGTGCGTCGTTTACGAGTATCTATAGATCGAATGGGTACGAGAAAATAGAATCAAACTGACATCGATGACTGTTAACCACTTAGGGGAGAGTTTCCCAAATCGGATTTAGCATAGTTTATTTTCCATAATAATACAGGGTACTAATATTGCTGCTTCACATTTGACATTTATTATAATATATAACAAATAATATTACAATATTTAATAATAAAGAATATCAATATCTTGTATATTGGTAATAGTAGTATTTTGCATATGTTATATTATGTATACAATAATAAATAATAGTAATATTTTAGGTAATAGAAATAATATTTAGTAAATAGTAAATAAGATTTATTAAAAATAAAAAATTAATACTTTTAGCATAGCAGTCATTTTCTACTTAATATCAAATAGAATTAAATTTGAGAATATTATTTGAGAATAAATTACGAACCTCTTAAATTAGAATATTTGAGCTGAAACTTTCAAAGAATTTTTTGGACACCACTTTTCAGAGGGTGAGAGAAAGAAACAAATTTTTTCGAGGCACCCTAACATATCTCACCCCAAATAAAAATAATACGTCACGAATAAACGTGTATATCGAGCAATAATTATCGAAATATTGTTACGCGAATATCAATGCGGTCCACCGCAGTATTTCGCTTAACGAAAACATTCGATCGAATAATTACCATCCCCTTTTCACGTGGAGCACACGTAAATGAATATTTCAGCCCCAATCCGTGATTACATTTCAAACGGCCTCGCCTCGATTCGCGTACAAGTGTCTCGCGTGCTGGCCGCGTTAAAAAATGCGTTTCCTGCCCTCCGCGATTTCCTATTGCGAGAAACGTCCATTAAAACGAGGCTATTGTATCAAACAAAGCGCGTTCCCGTTCGTACGTCCGCCAAACACGCACAAACAGCGACGAGTGGCCGCAAACAACCCCCCTGCTCGTCGAACGCGGGCAGGTATCATCGAAGTCGAAAAGAGAGGGAACAGCATCGAACGGGGAAGAAGAGTGGAGTTGTTCGATACACGGGACCCTTCCTGATCGATTAATATCAATGCAATAAATGTCAGTATCCGTCGAAGGGGAGGATTCGACCCGTGATCAGGTGTAGAAAAAATACACACCTCTTTATCCTGTGAAAACATGCGACATCTCCCTGTTACCTCGTGGCCGACATCGATGGTTAGGTATTCTTTGTGTACCAGAGGGGTTCGCGTTATATATTGATCTTTTTTGCAGTTTTATTTCTTTGCCGGTTACTTTTTTGTGTGCTCTCGGATTACTCAATTTGGATTTACAAGTACATGAATTTCTCGTTTTGCGAATTTTAGATTCAATAATTTCTATGCTTGCAATTTTTCAAATATCGAATTCACGAGTCGGAAGAGTGGACGTTTGGAAATGTATGATTAGAGAATTTAAAAATTTGAAAATTTGAGAATTTGGGTGTTTAGACATTTGAGCGTTTAAGCATTGCAGCATTTGAATAGTTGAGAAATGGAGAACTGGAGAATTGAAGAATTGAAGAATTGAAGAATTGGAAACTGAGTATTTGAGCATATCAGCAATTGAGAAATAGAGAATTGAAGAATTTAAGGATGGAAAAATTGAAGAACTGAAGAATTGAAGACTTGAAGACTTGAAGACTTGAAGACTTGAAGACTTGAAGAATTGAAGAATCGAAGAATCGAAGAATAGAAGAATTGTAGAATTGCAGAATTGAAGAACTGAAGAACTGAAGAATTGAAGAATTGAAGAATTGAAGAATTGAAGAATTGAAGAATTGAAGAATTGAAGAATTGAAGAATTGAAGAATTGAAGAATTGAAGAATTGAAGAATTGAAGAATTGAAGAATTGAAGAATTGAAGAATTGAAGAATTGAAGAATTGAAGAATTGAAGAATTGAAGAATTGAAGAATTGAAGAATTGAAGAATTGAAGAATTGAAGAATTGAAGAATTGAAGAATTGAAGAATTGAAGAATTGAAGAATTGAAGAATTGAAGAATTGAAGAATTGAAGAATTGAAGAATTGAAGAATTGAAGAATTGAAGAATTGAAGAATTGAAGAATTGAAAACCTGAGGAATTGAAGAATTGAAAACCTGAGGAATTGAAGAATTGAAGAATTGACAAATTAAAGACTCAGCATTTCAGAACTTGAGAACTTAAGAATTGGAGAATTGGAGAATTTAGGAAGTTGGGAATTTGAGCATTTGAGTATTGTAGAATTGTAGAGAATTGTAAAATTGTAGAATTTAAGCACTTGAGAGTTTGAGAATTTGAGAAATTGTAAATTTGGGAATTTGAAGGTTTAAAAATTTGAGAATTTGAGAATTACAGGATTTGAAAGTTCGAGAATTTGAGAATTGAAGAATTTGAAAATCTGAAAAAAGAAATTTCCCATAAATGAATGCAGTGATAGTCAGTGTGTTGAATCTCAAATTAAAATGTATTTAATTTAATAAGTAACAAACTTCAAAGGCCAGTACTTAATGATACCTAGCTTGGTTTTCTATAATTCTATTTCACTGAACAATAAGTACACAAACTAAATTAGAATTACTGACAGTCAATATATTCATCTAATCAAATTAAATTATACATATTAGATTATAATATTTGATGACTATCACAGTGAATATCTTGATTTTCAATATAACACTCATTTATAACGAAAGTATTAGTTTTCATAATTTTCAAAAATTTCTGCTATTTCATAGTATATCGTTCGCACCATATGAACATTAACCCCTTGCACTACAACATCGTGTCACACTCGTGACGCACCCTACAGTTGGAATGTGATGAACCAGACTCATATTTTCACTGTATTTGAATTTTTTATTCAATTCCAATTATAACCTGTATAATCAAGGATCATTACAGCCAAAATGTACTTTACACTTTAATTTTCTTTAATTGCCTTAACGTTGTAGCAATATTAGCTAGCTGTAAATGACGCAACTGTTAAAAAAGTTGTAGGTTAAAGGATTAATCACATCATTTCTATGTTCACCATAACATTGATGCATAGAAACTTAATTTGTTAAATTAATGATTTTTTTCGTTGGGATAGTACAGAAGACTGATGTGATCCATGTACAGCATTTGTCACGACTGAATAATTCAGTTCGTGAAAACGTTTAGGAAACGTAGGAGTGCTTTTATCGTGAATTAATACCGAAGCAATCGTCCGCTTGAAACGTAAGGGTTCAATATCTTTATTGTCAGCTCGAAAGCTTCTCGAGCGGATGTATTAAACGGGTCTCTACGGAATGAAGTACGATAAAAGGGCATAAAAAGACGAAGGACATGGAGGTCTGATACGTTTGAAAGGCATTAAACGTTCGATGCTACATTCAACCGTAATGTATTCTTAAATGCGTTCAGATAAAATAGATTTCAGTCACGTGCATATTAAATTTACTTTGTACAACGAACAAGTAGCGAAAAAATCAGTTTATAGGAACCTTCTATTTCTTTCTTCAACAATAAATGACGAGGGCTTAATCGTACAAAGAAATTAATTCCACAGGGTTGACATGAAATAATATAAACACAGAAATAAAAATAATAAACTTGGTGAATTTGACATTATGTATGTTTATACACTGTACAAAATATTTAATACACATGTTGAAAATATATTAAACGCAAAAGTGATGACATTGATGGCGGCCATTTTGAACCACTCGTTTGTGATTTCTAAATAAATATCAGCTTAATAGTTAATATCGACTTAAACTGTTGATATTATTATTTTAGTGATTTTAGTTATTTAATTGTATAATAATAAAGTAGCTTTACATTTCATGAAGACACTGTATTCAAGAAAATACAGTGTCATGTACTAGATTCGAGAAAACTTTAAAGGACACTTTAGTAACAGATAATTTTTCAATTAAATACAGAAATATTGTAAAACTAATTTAATTTATTTTTATTTTATTTTTAATTTAACTCTTGAGTCTTTTGTCCTTTAATATCAAGGTTCTCTATTTAAGTTCAAATTAATTTCCTCCAAAAATAGAATAAAATATTTAGCAAAACAGAGTGTAACGAAATAATAACGTTTACACGAAAAATAAAGCAATAATCTCCATAAAACGCAGGATCAATACTGGGTTGATAAAAAATTAAATAAGCGAAGTTAACTGAAAATTCAGCGATACAAAATGAAAGAACAGAACATTTTAATTTGCCATTAATCTCTTACCCGGTAGCGCCATTAAATAGTAACGCAGTTACTTTATTTTACGAGCGAGTTGCAGTTTTCATTTTGCAGTCGGCCGTTCAATCGAAAAACAACATTCACGAAAAATAAATTATTGCCAGGTGCGTAATATACGATTCGGTTTTTACGCACCGCCGTTATTTACGACATAAATTTGTCCGTCGAGTCGGTTCAATTAAGATGGGTACACGCGACAGTGTAGTTTACAGTGCGCTGTAATTGACAAAGTTTGTTAGGGAATTCGACGGAAGCCAAATCCAACGTATCGGTGACAAATCGTGGGTCCCCGGGTCAGAACGTTGTCCTCCGTGATTGGAAAACGTGTATTTGCCAGTGGAAATTCTATATTCGATCAAAGCCTACCAGCCGTGAGACAGGTGTTCGAGAAATTCGATTAAAAGGTGATCGAATTAACGTTGCTCTCCCTCCTTCTCTTTCTATCGGACGATTAAAAATCTATGACAGAAGTAGGCTGATTCAAACGTGGATTAAGCGAATCGATTTTATTTATCTTTTGCCTTCGTGAATTTTTATGTACCAAACATGGATGGCTTTTGAAATATAAATGACGACATAGGAGATTTCACCTTTCAAAATTTAGTGCCGGTGTTAAACCACAGTTGGCGCGTGAAGAGGCTGACCCAGGTGTTTAGAAGAGATACGGCTCTGATTGGCTCATGTTATTCTTTAATTGTCAACTTTTAACTGTCAACTTTTAGCTCCAGTGGTTAATCTTAACTCTTAGATTTAACTTTGACTCAGAACCTATATTTCTAGCCTTAACTTTCAACCTTAAATTTTAACCTTAACTTTTAACTTCAACTCTTAACCTTGATTTCTTACCTTAACTTTTAACCTTAACTTTTATCTTTAACTCCTAACTTGAATTATTAACCTTAACTTCTAACTTTATGTATTAACCTTAATTTCGAACCTTAAATTTGAACCTTAAATTTGAACCTTAACTTTTAACTTTAATTCTTAACCTTAATTTCTAACCTTAACTCTTATCTTCAAAATACTTACTTGAACTATTAACTTTAACTTTTAACCTTAATATTTAATCTTAACTCATAACCTCAACTTCTAACTCTATCTATTAACCTTAATTTCTAACCTTAACTTTTAACCTCAAATTTTAACTTTAACCTCTAACATTAAATATTAACCTCAAATTTTAACTTTAACTTCTAATATTAACTTTAACTTTTAACCTTAATATTTAATTTTAACTCATAACCTCAACTTCTAACTCTATCTATTAACCTTAATTTCTGACCTTAACTTTTAACCTCAAATTTTATCTTTAACCTCTAACATTAAATATTAACCTCAAATTTTAACTTTAACTTCTAATATTAACTTTAACTTTTAACCTTAACATTTAATCTTAACTTTTAACTTTAACTTCTAACTCTATCTATTAACCTTAATTTCTAACCTTAACTTTTAACCTCAAATTTTAACTTTAACCTCTAACATTAAATTTTACACTCAAATTTTAACTTTAACCTCTAGCATTAAATTTTAACCTCAAATTTTAACTTTAACCTCTAACCTTAATTTCTAACCTTAACTTTTAACCTCAAATTTTAACCTTAACTTCTAGCCTTAAATTTTAACGTTAACTTTTAACTTGAACTCTAAAACATTATAGCACACAAAAAATTGTAACACAAGTTTTCTTCACCAGTGTACATTCTCCATTTTGTGTCCGTTAGACCAGAAATAACTTTTGTAACTTTGTGATCAGATGTTATCAGGATTCCTTAATTGAACTTCATTAAGAAACCGTGTAAAATATATTTACAAATTCGCGTTGGACTGTTTTTGTATAGCACTTTGAAGATCATTTAAAAAATTCTTAATTAAAGTTGCAATTCAGTGTTTGTAGTAACTGTCACATTAATTTCAGCTCTCCATTTTGTTGCAACGGTCAGTGTTATCTACCGACTTGGAATCCAGCGTTTCAGTCCATAAACTGTTATCTAAATTACGATATTTAAATACGTATATATGAGAGAATGAAGTCTACACACGATATCCATGTTTATTTTCGAGACGTTGATAAGATTTTAGTGGGCGAGCTGATCAATTAAAAACCCGGAAGAAGACTTACTCTAAATGGATATGATATGCTAATTGGTAACACGGTTGATGTGATAACGGTTCTGTATTTTTCTGTGGCTTTTTTATATTGTTAAGGAAAATCATCCTATCATTTGAATTTCACGGTTTAGGAATTGAAGAATAAAGAAACTTGGGGATGTAGAAATTTGGGGTTAAACGAATTTAGAGATAAGGGTTTTGGTGATAAGGCAATTTGGGGATAAGGGAATTTGGGGATAAGAGAATTTGGAGATATAGAAATTGGGGATATAGAAATTGGGGATAAGAGAATTTGGAGATATAGAAACTGGGGATAAGGGAATTTGGGGATATAGAAATTGGAGATAAGGGAATTTGGAGATCTAGGAATTGGGGTATATAGAAATTTGGGGATAAGGGAATTTGGACATAAGGAAATTGGGGGATATAGAAATTAGGGGATCTAGGAATTTGGACATAAGAGAATTGGGGGATAAGGGAATTTGGAGATATAGAAATTGGGGATAAGGGAATTTGGGGATATAGAAATTGGGGATAAGAGAATTTGGAGATATAGAAATTGGGGATAAGGGAATTTAGGGATATAGAAATTGGGGATAAGAGAATTTGGAGATCTAGGAATTAGGGTATATAGAAATTTGGGGATAAGGGAATTTGGACATAAGGAAATTGGGGGATAAAGGAATTTGGAGATCTAGGAATTGGAGGATATAGAAATTTGGGGATAAGGGAATTTGGAGATATAGAAATTGGGGATAAGGGAATTTGGAGATATAGAAATTGGGGATAAGGGAATTTGGAGATATAGAAATTGGGGATAAGGGAATTTGGAAATCTAGGAATTGGGGGATAAGGGAATTTGGAGATCTAGGAATTGGGGGATATAGAAATTTGGAGATAAGGGAATTTGGATATAAGGAAATTGGGGGATCTAGGAATTTGGACATAAGAGAATTTGATGATGTAGAAATTTAAGAACAGAAAGGTGAGCACTACTACAGAAATGTGATCATTTAGAAATTAAAAGATCACCAAAATTAAGTATGTATCTCTGTCCAAAGAAAACGTTGCATCTAAGACTACTTCACAGTTCATCCCCTGTTCCTTAGGATAAGTCATTCCATCACATAATCCAGATTTATATCGAATATACAAACGTATACGTAATATGTGAGCAAGACCGGGTATCTACCTAACCGGAAAATACCGAACTTCAACAAATAGAATATCAATGTCAAATGTCATACATCATTTGAAACACCATCCCATCCTTAAATGCTCTTCCGAAAATGGAGTTACATGATCGTCAATGTTCGACTAACCTTAACAGTAGTACAAAGGTCAAATAAATCAAGATCAACATCCGGTCCCACGTAACGGCGTTTCTAACACGGTCATAAAGCAGCAACTTCGTCGTTCGACCGACGCAATTAATGTGCTTACCTTTAATTATCGTCTTCTCGTTTGTGTGAACGTAGGCGGGAAAGGAGGGAACAGAGCGAGAAACAGCGCGAGGAGGGAAGAAAAGCTGGTCTGGCAGAGACGTGTAAATAAAGAGGTTTATTTATACGCATGCAATTAACCGGTGAACAGATCGGCAGTTGCAGATGCAACTCGGCTCGAAGTGCATCAAGTAGCTACTTATCCTGGCTGCAACTGCGCCACCGATATCGCCTAATAGCGGCGCGAGTATAGCATAATAAAGGCCGTTAATACGACGTTATCCAGAAAATAGGGCGGTCAACTTATCGTGCCGGCGTTTTGCCACGTTTCGGTTTGTTTTATCGGAGAGTATAAAATGCGATCGGAAAGTAATGTCGTCTTGGTTTCGCGAAATCTTTGAAAGGGGATGCGTGTTACGGTGCCGTGCCGTTCGGGTTTGTTGATAACTGAAGCACGGTTTTTTGGTGAAATATGTTGATGCGTTCAGGGAGAAGGCTTCCTGGTGATACTAAGGCAGGTGAGCGGTATTACCTGCAGGATCCTCGGGATGAGTTTGGGGATCGTGCGCGAACTGGTTAACCATCTCGAAGGACAACTTTGTGGACTTCGTGCATCAACAAATTTTATATCGAACTACTGATGCGATCTTTCTAACTCTTTGACTGTGGAACCATTTTAATTCCTTGTACTATTTCCATGAGTTTTGACGCACTTTAGCTGTGATCAATTTTACTCGAATTTTTAATACGTTTCAATTTGGAGTTCATGACCAATTATTTGTATGGTCAACGATTGATATTAAATTGGCATAGCATTTCAACTTTCTTTGACTGTTTATTGTAGCTGTGATTAGGTCTGACGCACCTGACAAATAGTGCAAGGGGTTAATTTGACTGCCACCCTCATATGGAACCATCAGTCTATAGAGTGGTAAACGAGATGCACGATTTTTCAACCACTTGCGGCTGATAACAAAAGTTTAGACCAAGAGTTGTAGGATATAGTGTATGATAGATGTCGGTAAAGAAGTAATTTGTGAACAGTTTGTTTTCATCACATCTTGGTTTTCCAAATAGGGATACTTTTCTTCTTATCATATTTCGAGACGAATTCTGAACATACATACGCATACTCAATAACTCATCACTTAATTAATGACCTATAATGAACAACTCATTACCTAAACATTATACATACATACAATATATATGTATATGATCGTATATTACCTGACATCTTATCTAAATGAATAAACACCTTCGTTAAAGTTAAATATACAGTTAGTTAAATATGAATACACTGTTTTTGGGACATCTAGTATATGTGAAGTTAAAAATTAGTAATTAAACCTTCGGTGTATTCCTGTAATTTTGCAAAATTTTTGAATTTTTACAATTATTAGAGTCAATGTTCGTATTTTTAAAATCCTTCCCCATTTTAGGAGAGGGTGGTGACTATTTTATGTCTGCATGTTACCAGCGTAAATGTAATATTTATGCTACAATAAATTCTAAAATATTTTAGTTTTCCTGTAAGCTGTTAATTTCTATTTTTGCTTAATTTTAACTGTTTGCACTCGAAAGGTAACTCACGTGCCATTTGGTTTACTACAGTAATTTGAAATAAATATTACTAATAAATTAATAGAACTAAATCTATATTATGTAACAATTGAATATAGTAAAACAGACAACAATAGTAATGAGTAATAATACTGTTTAATGTTAATAGTAAAAGATTTATGAAACTTTTCAAATAGGAAGGTTTAAGATTTGCTAGTCAAAAAAATTTTTAAATCCATTACTGTAAACCTTTCCTTTTCACACATACTAAAAATATAAAATTCGAATAAATCACTATAAATATTTATACGATGGACAATAAATACCTCGCGTTTCTATAAGGCTTGATATTGCCATCGTTAAAAATTAATTTTATTTCATTTCTGTGACGACTAAATTGATAAATTAACACCGTCGTATATTTTAATAACGTCATCGATTAGCAAGTAGAGGTTAGATCGTTAATTTCGTATCCAAGGAAATCACTCTTTTCGCCACCTTCGTATTCATACGTGTACCACTCGCTGAAGAAGCGTTGATCATAACAGAAAACATGTTTAAATGCGATTAGACGTCGTGTTCAATTAAAATTAATGTGATGGGCTCATTATCCATGGAAAAAGTTTACTGCTTCTCCGGTGAATGCTAAGTAGCGTTTATGAATACGTAATTATAGTGATTGAAGCAGACACCGTTGGCATGTTTCAATTAACAAACAGGCGTTAATCATTATTATTTGTAATGACGAAACATTAACACGTTGATCGGGCTCGTTCGCAAATTTTTTCCAACGTACAAAATGGGTTATATGAAAATTTCCTACAAGAAAAGTAAAAATTACATCGTTTAACTAATTTCGCAAGCTACAAAATTTTATAAAGTCTTTTTTTTAAATTTACGATGAATTTCATCGAGATATACAGTTAATACGTAATTATCGTTTGTTTATTTTTCGATTTTATCTTTAATAAAACTACCAGATCAGTCTTTTAAAAATTTCTTATTATAAGTTTCAAAATTTGATCTTCTTGAAATTCGTGTTGATTTTCATCAAGATACTTAATGTCTATATTAACTTATGTTTTGTCGTTTGTTTATTTTACAACTTCATTAATTTCAAAATAACATAGCCCAGTGGTTTTAGTGTTAATTTCAAAGTGAATGTGCATTGTGCATTATAGTTCAGTAGGTTTAGTGTTAATTTCAAAGTGAATGTGCATTGTGCATTATAGTTCAGTAGGTTTAATGTTAATTTGAAAGTGAGTGTACATCATAGCCCAGTAGGTATAGTGTTCATTTCAAAATAAATGTGCATTATACACTCACAATAGCTTTAGTGTTAATTTGAAAGTGAGTGTGCATTATAGTCCAGTAGGTGTAGTATTAATTTCAAAATAAATGTGCATTATACACTCACGATAGCTTTAGTGTTAATTTGAAAGTGAGTGTGTAGTCCAATATTGTTAATCTAAAAATAAATGTGCATTACTCTCCGGAATGTCTAGTGTTAACTTCAAAATAACAGTGCATTATAAATCGACAGATTGAATGCCAAAGCAAGTGTCCATTACAAATTACAAAATTTATCGTGAAGCGTATCCTCAGTTGTTCATCCCAACGATTTGAAAAACAGTAGTCGCAAAAAAAAGCATCAGCAGCAAGATGCAACGGGATCCCATCGATGTGCCGTGACATCGGCAGCTTCACGCTTTCATTGACCAGTTTACCTCGCCTTTCAACCGCGAGACAGGTGGTAAAACGGTCGCGTAACAAGAGGAAAATAGTATCCGTTATCGATTACACCTGGAGCTGGAGGGCTTCGATTTTCCCAAACGGGCGACGCACGATTTCACGGGCGTTAACTCGAATCGAATCGAAGCCGAACCGTCGATGGCCGCTCGATCGCAACAAGATAAATGACCGTGTGTCCGGTCGACCAGCAAACCGGCACTATTCTCCCAATTATGTGGGGTCTCCATCGACCCCGGTGTCCACCTGTCGCCGGGAACAACGTGATTGATGGACCACACGCGAGCGGTACGTGCCTGCCGTACGTTCCTCTTCGATTCTTCCTCTCCTATCCTCTTCGCTGTCACCGGCTTGAAATTTCGCGATGTCCGAGCCGCGTGACGCTTTAATTGTCTTAATGTCCTGTGGCCTTTGATCGCGCGGCTACTTTCAAGCACCTGCCTTTCATCGACCTTCCGCGAATCGCCGGATTCTGGCGAACTTCTCTTCTCGCGAAGCCTTTTGCGATTTCACCGCCTGCCGTGTTCCAGCATTCTGATCCTGCGACTTGCATGCAATGCATTTTATTCCGCGGAATTACGTGTGATGGATATCAACAAGATTACGACTAAGATATTATGATACTTTCGCATTTTGATCTAACAGATGAGATACTTTTCAAATACTTATGATCTTCAAATATTTATGAAATTCATCTTGTGGAGAACATCTAAACGTTCATATACATCATCCACAGAAAAGATTTATTGTTTAAAAGATACTAGCAACTAAAGGTTACTCTTTAAAGTAGGTATATCACACTGACATACGACAAAATAACCTATTTGTTCCCACGAGCATTTTTTTGGAAAAAGGGACAATGATACCTCAGATATTCAATACAACTTTATTGAGCAAATAAAACCCTTTGTTATAACAAAAATAATAATACGTCTCTTCATGTTACAAACTATAGCAGTCATATGAGTACACTGGGAACACATGTGTACAATTCATGTTTCATGAAAGTCAATGAATGCAGTGAGTAATCTGGGACAAAATGGGTTAACAGTATTATTTTCAATATGAAAAATCTCTTCATATTACAAACTTTAGTACTGAACTCATATGAGTACACTGGGAACACATGTGTACATTTCATGTTTCATGAAAGTCAATGAATGCAGTGAGTAATCTGGGACAAAATGAGTCAAAAGTATTATTCTCAATATGAAAAGATCTCTTCATAATGCAAACTTTAGTACTGTACTCATATGAGTACACTGGGAACACATATGTACATTTCATGTTTCATGAAAGTCCATGAATGCAGTGAGTAATCTGGGACAAAATGGGTTAAAAGTATTATTCTCAATATGAAAAAATCTCTTCATAATGCAAACTTTAGTACTGTACTCATATGAGTACACTGGGAACACATATGTACATTTCATGTTTCATGAAAGTCAATCAATGCAGTGAGTACACTGGGACAAAATGAGTCAAAAGTATTATTCTCAATATGTAAACATCTCTTCGTATTGCAAACTTTAGTACTGTACTCATATGAGTACACTGAAAACACATGTGTACATTTCATGTTTTATGAAAGTCAATATGTGTACTCAAATTACACTGGGTAAAATGGGTTAAAAGTATTATTCTCAATATGAAAAGATCTCTTCATATTGCAAACTTTAGTACTGTACTCATATGAGTACACTGGGAACACATATGTACATTTCATGTTTTATGAAAGTTAATATGTGTACTCAAATTATACTGGAGAAAAATGGGTTAGAAGTATTATTATCAATATGAAAAGATGTACATTTGTTCCGCACAAAATCATTGGTGTCTATTTCCCCATTTTCTAACAAAGAACCCTGACGAACGTTCATATTAAAGAATCTCTGACAAGCCTCGCATATGATGAAATGTACCTTTTTCATTTTTGTTCGCTGAACCATTGCTATACTGTTAAGCTTAGTACTTTTCCTGATAAACTAAACTGCCACGATGAATCGACTGTTCTCACGCCATTCGTTATCTCTAGTGACACGGGACAAATGTCCATCTGCGAGAACATCCCGTCGCATTTACTGCTAATAGCCAGAAACTATTCCCTTCAAGATTTAATACTTTGACCACTACGGTAAAAATCTTAATGGAGTCCTCTGACGATAAATGTACGGTAATTGCTGCATATTTGCGACGTAAAAATCTACCCTAACATATTCGTCGCGTCACAAATAATGAGAAAACGTGTTGGGACATTCTTAGACAAACACTAATTTCCATATTTTGACTCAAAGGAGACAAACATTAATTTGGAAACATTCTTCAGAATTGCAGCCATGAAAAGTTTGTGAAATCACTTAATTTGTATATTAATTCTGTAGTTCCACGTTTTAGGTCCCCGTTCCAAATTCGAAATATCGATTAATATAATTCGAAATATTGCAATCGAAGTTCTGTTTCATAATACCTAATATCAAAAAAAGGAACAATAAATTGACAGCGTGAAACATGAAATCTGGATATACTATAAGTACCAATCACGACTTCAGAAATAGCACCTGTAATTACTGCGCAGAAATGGTAAGAATCTCAGAATTTATGTTAAAAGTTTTTTAATTTATATTCAATGCTGACATAGGAAACAAGTTCCTGAAAGAAGTCTTACATGAATGATTATTATTCCGTGCTCGCGACTTATCTTGTTATCACCGATTACATGGTATCCCGTATATCTAACCAACCCAGAAAGTTTACCCGTTTCTAATTAAAGAAAGAAAAAACACGAATTACACCGAGCAAGCTAGCTTGGCCAACAGGAAACACGATAAATTACGTAGATCGGTACAAACCGTTATCTGTTAAAAATCAAAGATCTAAACGAACCAATCGCAGACACGGACATACTTCCAGCAATTATCAGCTCGATCGTACGAAGAAATGCGACACGTGGAAGACGAGACCGGCATGGTTGTTCAATTAATTAGCTGGCCTGTTAAGGCTGAAACGTCTGATGGTAGCCGGGTGTGCAATATTTCCCTTTGTTTACGATTTTCTGCCAGGTTCATGGGGTATACAGGGTGGTTCACGCAATCTAGTTTTATTAAGTTTTAGTCTATCAGGTTTTAGGCTGTCAAGTTTTAACTCAAAGTGCAGTTACAAACAAATGTAAAAGATGAATGATCCGAAGATATTGTTTATAAAATAAAAACGTTTGGATTCCTTTCGCTGTTCCACGTAAAGTGTGCAATAATAAAAAATTATTAGTTTTAAGAAAATTTATGGAAGATAAACTCCATTACAGTGGTCACATTTCAGATAACGCTTTGCAATTTTTTTTATAACCAAGACTTTAATATTGCATACTGTACATGGTCTGTCCAGAAAGTAATGCAATTAGGTACGTAAAAAAAAATGTATTTATGTTATTGATATAAATCTTTAAAATTCTTCAAAGTACTTCCCTTGGGCTTCAACACACTTTTGCCAGCGACTTTTCCACGCACGGTACGCATCCTGGAAGGCGTTAATGGGGACCTCGTTTAATGCCTTCGTCACGGCGGTTTGAATCACTTCTATGGTTCCAAAATGGAATCCTTTGAGGGCAGACTTGATCTTCGGGAACAGGAAAAAATCTGCTGGAGCCATGTCAGGACTGTAAGGGAACTGTGGTAACGTTGTGCCAAGCTGTGCTTGGCTAGAAATTCTTGAACGCGCAGAGCGGTATTGCTGGGAGCGTTGTCGTGGTGCAGCTGCCACGTAATGGCGATCTCTTTTGGAGTACAATGTTCTGCACAGTTATTTTCGATATGTTGAGAGTCTCTGCGATCATTCGAACACTCAGTCGTCGATCACTCTTAAGAAGTTCATGGACACGGGAAACATTTTCGTCAATAGTGATGCTTGTCGGCCGTCCAGAGCAGAAGTCATCCTCCACGTTTTCCCGACCGTTTTTGAACAAATTTAACCATCTGGAAACTTGAGAATAGGAAAGAGCAGAGTCCCCGTATGCCGCCTTAATCATTTGGTTGGTTTCGGCGAGACTTTTATTCAGCTTAGCGCAGAATTTAATCGCATAACGTTGTTCGATATTTTTCTCCATTACGCGTCGTGACACGGGCACAAATAATAGGTTTACGTTTACTACGATTCTGACGATTTCGGAGCGCGGATCAGGTTGAGGTTGCAAAGATATGAAAATAAGAGTCCCCTCCACATATTCCAACAAGTCCGAACATGTTCGGACCAGGAAAAATGGCGGAAATGAATAAATTGTATTATTTTCTGGACAGACCATGTATTACGTTCTTTTAGATTCTCTACAGAATTTATAAGATTTGAATAAATCTTATCTTTTAAATAACCCCATGAATGGGGTGGCCAAGCCAATGAATTTATTCTTATACTTACTTTTTAAATATTGTACGACCACTCGTGAATTGTCGGTGGAATCTTGTTGGAAGAATTCCAAACGAAGCTCGAGCATGTTCGTTAACGATATTTTCGTAAAATACTTTGATAATTCTTGTACTAATGTACTCCAGTACTTTTTTACGTAAAATAGCAAGAGCTGCCTAATTATGGATTTCTGTTTACAAAGATGATTAAATTGTCGAATGCACTGAATTTCTAAAAGAAACTTGGTTCCATGAAGATAGTACCATTTGAACCTTCTTCCTCTTCTGCGTTCATAAAGTTGCACGACCCACCCGGTATAGTGAGGTGAAAAAATATGGCATCGTAAGGTAGCAACGAAACTAGGCTATTTTTGGGACAGGTCGAATGAAGAGCCCGTAGCGTAAGATGGGTCTCAGCGTGAGGTGATTTCTTTTTGGTCGGTGACACTAGATGCCGTCTAGGGGAGGTCCTCTTCGACGACGAGCGTAAAAGAAGATCGGGACCGCGGTTAAAAAAAACAAGAAGATTCGGCGAGAAAATAAAATGAGGAGGACGTGGTTCACACCGGGTGTTGGATTACCACGGATCTACGGGCGCTGTTCCTTGAAAAGTGCAATCGAGGCCCGCGGGATTCGACGCTCTTTCCTCCCTAATTATTTGGTAACGAGAATTCGGCAACCACGGCTCGGTCGTCGGCATGAAAGGAAATTGCTGAGAATCGTTTACTCTGGAACGGTGTTGGAGTTGGACCTTTGTTCCATTATGAAAGAACTTTGTTAATTAAGGTATTAACTCCGTGAACGTGGATCAATTTTGTCTAGGAGAGTTTCAAAGATTTTTGCGAAGTTATCAAGAAAATTCGATTTTCCTTTGGAAAAAATGTTGATATGGTAGATTTTGGATATGGACACGTTTCATCATATTTGGAATACTTGCATAATGTAATTAAGTAATTATTATTTAAATAGTATGTTTGATTAGCTATTATTTGAATAACATATGCAAATAATACAGCTAAATTATTAGAAAAATTCATTTGAATAATTGTTTGATTAATATACTTGAATGACAATTATTTGAATAACACATTTTCATGATAATTATTTTATAATATTTTTTAATCATGATTATATGACTGATGCGTTTGAATAATATATTTAATTAACATCTACTTCATCAATATATTTAAATATATAATCAATTTTAATTTTAATTAATATTGCTATCAGATTAATTTATTTTTGAAAAGGACACTGTTATCAAAATTAATTCCATGTTCAATTACGAAAAGAATCAGAATAATAGCTAAATTAAAGGAACGAATAACATTAGCTTTGTATTAATGATTAAAAAAAAATAAATTACTATAAAATCAATAGCAAAAACGAATATTGTTTCGTTATACAGATTGTCCCAAGCTTTACAAACTTTATCTTCCATAATTAGAAAGAGAAAAATGTATAAACCCTAAGCAATTTTATTTATTTTTATTTACACCTGAAAAATGCGACTGCATTATATTCTCCTACGCCTGTGAATAAACCTGAACGTTAAGAATCACGCACCTCTGAACATATGTGATTCACTTGATCTCTATAAAATAGTACTAGGGTACTCAACTCACTAGCAACAAAATGTAATCGACTTTCAGCAATTTCCTTAATTAAAATCGCAAACGAAATAGGACGTTAATCGTACGTACCACGGTCCACGGAAACGAGATGAGGTGTCATAACGAGGCTTCGATGATCGTTGGTAGCCAGACTGTTTACACACGTGCGACTAGAGCGATGCGTTGAAATATAGCAAGCAGGGGGTTAAAATAATGTTTACGCAGAAAGGAAAAAAAAGAAAGCGGCCACCGATGACCACGAACAGGAGAGAGTACGTTTTTAGCTGACGTAATGCACCGTGGAAGGTGCGGGATTATTTTTGTAAGTGGTACGTGTGGTTGGTGAGTGCCAAGGAAGCTGGTTCTCGTAAGTTGCTTTTCTTTCCCGTGAGACGCTGTTGAAGGTTTCAGCTTGTAGTTACCGGTTAATGACAGCGTTATGTAAATCCCGCGTTTGACTTGTCGACAAATAATTTGGTACCATCGCTGTTAGCGAGTGTATGATTTTGTGAGAATTGACCATTTGTTTGCTTAGTTGCTTGTATATCGAACAAGACAACTGGAGTGAAAGGTGCATTAGGGAGCGTCTACATTGTGCCAGTAACTGGTGCCAGTAGCCTTGACAGTAGGCGAAGTTTTGCGTTTCCTGATCTGCATGCACCAGATATGTTGGGAAAAGAAGATAAGGGTAACCATTTTCTTTTGGGAATTTTTGAGAATTTCAGAATTTGGAGTGGAAATCGAGGGATTTGGGGAAGGCAGTTAGCAATCTAGTAATTTGGGGATTTCGAGATTTGGGAGTGTGGGGTTTGAGGGTTTGGAGATTTGGGGATTTCTGGATTTAAGAATGAGGGAACTGGGGAATTTGGGAATTTAGAGATTTGGGGATCTAGGGATTTGGGGATGTAAGGATTTTAGAATTTAGAAATGTGGAATGTAGGGATTTAGGTATGTAGGTACGTGGGATATAGGGATTTGGGGATGTAGGTATTTGGAATGTAGGGATTTGGGGATGTAGGTACTTGGAGATGTAGAAATTTCAAGGTTTAGGGATTTAGGGCCCTCGAAATTTGGGAATTTAGCTATTTGGGGAACTAGGGATTTGGGAATGTAGAGATTTGGGGATATAGGGATTTGGGGATGTAAGGATTTTAGAATTTAGAAATGTGGAATGTAGGGATTTAGGTATGTAGGTACGTGGGATATAGGGATTTGGGGATGTAGGTACTTGGAGATGTAGAAATTTCAAGGTTTAGGGATTTAGAGCCCTCGAAATTTGGGAATTTAGTTATTTGGGGATCTAGGGATTTGGAAATGTAGAGATTTGAGGATATAGGGATTTGGGGATGTAGGGATTTGGGAATGCAGATACTTGGGGATGCAGGAATTTCAGGATTTAGGAATTTGGGATGCAAGTATTTGGGGATGTAGGAATTTTAAAATTTAGGAATGTGGAATATAGGGACTTGCGGATGTAGAGATTTCAGGATTTAGGAATGTGGAATGTAGGGATTTGGGAATGCAGGTACTTGGGATGTAGGGATTTGGGGATGTAGGTATTTGGAATGTAGGGATTTGGGGATGTAGGTATTTGGAGATGTAGAAATTTCAAAATTTAGGAATTTAGAGCCCTCGAAATTTGGGAATTTAGCTATTTAGAGCTGTAGGGATATGGGGATGTATGAATTTGGAGTTGTAGGTATTTGGGGATGTAGAGATCTCAGGATTTAGGTATTAGTAAACCTAGGAATGTGAGAATTTAGCTATTTGAGGTGATGTGGGGATTTGAGGATGTATGGATTTGGGAATGTAGGTATTTGGAGATGTAGAAATTTCAAAATTTAGGAATTTAGGGCCCTCGAAATTTGGGAATTTAGCTATTTGGAGCTGTAGGGATATGGGGATGTATGAATTTGGGGTTGTAGGTATTTGTAGATGTAGAGACCTCAGGATTTAGAAATTTGGGAACCCAGGAATTTGGGAATTTAGCTAGTTGGAGCTGTAGAGATTTGGGGATGCATGAATTTGGGGTTGTAGGTAATTGGGGATGTAGAGATCTCAGGATTTAGGTATTAGTGAACATAGAAATTTAGGAATTTAACTATTTGAGGTGATGTGGGGATTTGAGGATGTGTGGATTTGAGGTTGTAGGTATTTGTGTTGTATTCCTCAGGATTTAGGAATTTGGGAACTTGAGAATTTGGGAATTTAGCTATTTGGAGCTGTAGAGATTTGGGGATGTATGAATTTGGGGTTGTAGGTATTTGGAGATGTAGAGACCTCAGGATTTAGGTATTAGTGAACATAGAAATTTGGGAATTTAACTATTTGAGGTGATGTGCGGATTTGAGGATGTATGGATTTGGGGTTGTAGGTATTTGTAGATGTAGAGACCTCAGGATTGAGGAATTTGGGAACTTGGGAATTTAGCTGTTTGGAGCTGTAGGGATCTAGGGTTCTAGAAATTTCAGGATTTAAGAATTAGGGACCCTGAGAATTTGGGATTTAGCTACTCGAGGAGATATGGCGATTTGAGGTTGTAGTGATTTGGGTATCTAGGGATCTACCGATTTTGCAAAGAAAACTGTTTATTTTCTTTCTTACCTTTTTGCAACGACAGACATAATACAAGTTAAGCGATATTAAATATAAAATTCGACTACCTACTGACAAGGCTACATCAGTTACTGGCACAATATGAACGCTCCCTTAGACCAGTGAGCAACTGGTAGAATACGACACATTAATAATTAAGTGACGTACGGTTGCTCGCGGAAAGTTAGTTATACTAACTACCTCTCACTACACAATTCACCTTCGAAAATTCTAAAAGATGTTTAAAAAAAAAAGAAACACTAAAAATCGTTCTATTACAATAAACTCAAGATCTAAATTTCAAGAATTCTAAAATTTCAAGTCAAAAATGTTTATATCTGTTAAGAAAATCTCAACTATTCTACATCGAAAATCAGATCTCAACGTACAAAATGATTGCAATTTCGTTTTCAAATTTCATCTATGTCTTCAGAGATATTCTCTTATCGGAGACATCTTCGGCAGTCATCGGCTCGAACATTTCCGTCGGCAAGGATTTTACACAGGATCGACGATATTTTTCTCGATTTCCTCGTCTACGTGTTCTCCGTTTATCGTCCCGATAAGAGTACCCAGAGGAGATAGTGATCTTCCCGAGCAAGAAAGTATTCCTCCGCTTCAAGAAGCAGCTAGCATTCCTTCTTCCGTATCGGTTTCAAAGAACAATGATCCAGCAGTGTCTTTGTGCGATCCGCAATGGAGTGGTCGGATTGTCGTTGATTACTGGCAAGAAACGCGGGTGAAAAGCAATGGCGAGGGAGAATACAGGGGGTTGGGGTTGGACGGGGGCGCTATCAATCACAGGGTGGATGAAAGCCACGTGTTCGGGCTCTGTGACATGCCGTTCATTGCGAAATACCAGCCGAAATTCGAATCGGTCGAAATTTTGGAATTTTAATTTAACGACGCAAAAAATCGTTGTATCCGTTGAATTGCGCTGCCTGTTGTCCATCCTGCGTCGTAATGGAATGGAAGGTATTATTTGTCCATCGTATCAAGTATCGATTACATGCGCAATAAAAACATGTAAAACCTGACGGTCGAAGGATTTTATTGCTACACATTCAAATTACAATTAGCTATTTCGTTGTTATTGCTTTGTGCAGTGATTGATGGAAAACGATGTTTTTATTGAATATTTCTTTTTATATCTTCTATATTTTTATTGAGACATGCACTCGAAGGGTGACTCATTTAATATAATTTGAAATCAGTAATATGGTGTTATATGTCGGGTGTGTAAAAATAGTGAAACAGAAGTGGACTGATGGTTGATCTCTGTGTTTGAATGCGTTGATTTATGTTTGAAGAATTATTCGTTCTATGAGGAATATTTCAGTATATGAAATTTAAGAATGTAGAGATTTGGGGATGTAGCGATTTAAACATGTAGGTGTTTGGGGACGTAGAGATTTCAGGATTTGGGAATTTGGGATGTAGAGATTTGGGGATGTAGGTATTTGGGGATGTGGAGATTTTAGGATTTAGGAATGTGGAATGTAGGGATTTGGGGATGTAGAGATTTCAGAATTTAGGAATTTGGGAATTTAGCTATTTGGGGGTTATAGATTTGGGGATGTAGGGATTTGAAGATGTAGGTATTTAGGGACGTAGAGATTTCAAGATTTAGGAATTTGGGATGTAGGTATTTGGGATGTAGGGATTTGGGGATGTAGGTATTTGGGGATGTAGAAATTTTAGGATTTAAGAACATGGAATATAGGGATTTGGGGATATAGAGATTTCAGAATTTAGGAATTTGGGATGTAGGGATTAGGGGATGTAGGTATTTGAGATGGAGAGATTTGAAGATGTAGGTATTTTGGGACGTGAAGATTTCAAGATTTAGGAATTTGGGATGTAGGGATTTGGGGATGTAGGTATTTGAGATGGAGGGATTTGAAGATGTAGGTATTTGGGGATGTGGAGATTTTAGGATTTAAGAACGTGGAATATAGGGATTTGGGGATGTAATGATTTCAGAATTTAGGAATTTGGGAATTTAGCTATTTGGGGGTTATTGATTTGGGGATGTAGGGATTTAAACATGTAGGTATTTGGGGACGTAGAGATTTCAAGATTTAGGAATTTGGGATGTAGGGATTTGGGGATGTAGGAATTTGAAGATGTAGGTATTTGGGGATGTAGAGATTTTAGGATTTAGGAATGTGGAATGTAGGGATTTGGGGATGTAGGTATTTGGGATGTAGGGATTTGGTGATGTAGAGATTTCAGAATTTAGGAATTTGGGAATTTAGCTATATGGAGGTTTATAGATTTGGGGATGTAGAGATTTAAACATGTAGGTATTTAGGGACGTAGAGATTTCAAGATTTAGGAATTTGGGATGTAGGGATTTGTGGTTGTAGGTATTTGGGATGTAGGGATTTGAAGATGTAGGTATTTGGGGATGTAGGAATTTCAGGATTTAGAAATGTGGAATGTAGGGATTTGGAGATGTACGAATTTCAGAATGTAGGTATTTAGAGCCCTCGAAATTTGGGAATTTAGCTATTTGGAGTTGTAGGGATTTGGGGTTGTAGGTATTTGTGGATGTAGAGACCTCAGGATTTAGGAAATAGGGAACTTCGAAATTTGGGAACGTAGCTATTTGAGGTGATGTGGGGATTTGAGGTTATAGGGATTTGGAGTTGTAGGTATTTGAGGATGTACAGATCTCAGGATTTAGTTTGGGAACATGGGAATTTGAGAATTGAGCTATTTGCAGATGTAGGGACGTGGGGATGCATGGACTTGGGATTGTAGGTATTTGCGGATGTACACATCTCAGGATTTAGGAATTAGGGAACTTAGGAATTTAAAAATTCAGCTATTTGGGGATGTAAAAATTTGGAAATATACAGGGTGTCTCTCAACTGGTGTCCCTGAAATCGGGGGTAGCTGACTTGATTCTGAATAGTATTTTCAAAAATGGGGTTCCGATCCGTGTTTTTCATTAATAATTCAAAAACGAAGCTTCAAACCCCATTTTCACAAAGGGAAATCTTATTCATAATCACGTCAGCTACCCCCCATTTCAGGGTCTTACACTGGTTGTGAGACAGCCTGTATAAACTTCAAACAAAAAAATTTGAAAACAGTATGTTGAAATATTATAATTTGTATGTGAAAGAATCCTGCGATCTCGCATAGCTACCACATTTCTCGACTCATCTTTGACAGGTGGTTCATAACATTTTTTTCGAAATCTCATCAGCACCTAGTCACGAAGGTATCTAATACCGGCTGCTAGATTTTCACGTGGATACAATGGAGCCACGTTAGAGAACACGTGCAGCCGAATATTATTTTACCTGGACGTCGAGGTGGGAAACGAATTAGATGTCCTGGGGCGAACAGCGACCGGTTTCCGGTTACATATGGACCTCCTGAGGCTGTCGTGGTTAATAAAACATTGGTATCTACGACAGTAGTCCCTTTACTACGAGCTGTCCTGTCGAGGACTTAGAAAATTAAAAAAGGAAAACAGACGCTCATAAATTGTCACATATGGTATTTCCAGTGTGTGGGGACGCTTCGTTTTGAATTTATTATCATTATTCAACCTTCAGCCGATACCGTCCCTTTTTATTCATAGCTTCTTCGTTATAGATGCTTCAATTTTAATTTTTTAACAGTTTATATTCAATTATTAATGCATATATTTAATTACATATATCCTACCTATATTCAATAATTTATGCAATTTGCAATAGTGTCTGTGACTGGAAACGCGACTGCTTTCTTTATAGACACATCAAAATTAATTCATTATGAGAAGCACTAAATTAATAATATAAACAATATTAATCATCGAATCATTTTACTGCAAGTATAATTACGACGATAAAAGAGAGTACAAGAAAAAATTATGCAAATTTGCACGATCAAAACACCGTCCAATTATTCGACGGACGTGAGGACATTTATGAGTGAAATGAAATTTTCAATGTATCGATAAAAAAGACTATTTAATGTTCTTTCGTTAAGTTTATAACCACCAATTAATACAGTTTTAATTGTTCGGTCCGTTTAACGACTTCCTTATTTACATGTGAATAGATCCGGATCATTAAAAGAGCTACAACTGAAAACTGCTCGAAATGGAGATAAGGGAGGCGAGATACGAGGGTGTCGAGATCGAGAACAATTTATACTGACTCATGGTAGTCGATCGATCGATAGTTCACCACCGATCGAACCCTTTTCACCGGTGAGAGCAGAAATAATTGAGCTGTAGGTGCGAACATCCGAATGGAACGATATAACTATCTCAAATCAGAAGTTAATAAATGAGAAAGCAAGATTATTTGTGGAATCGTCACGGGTGTTATTAGCAGACGGTATCTGCAATACGAGAGATTAATAGGAATGCAATTTTATCAAGGGGTGTGGAATTGTACCCGATGAAACGTGATGTGTAGATATGTGATGTGCACTTATGGGCATTGGATAGTTAATTTTGTAACTTGAAAAATTTTTATTCGGATAATTGCAAAATTGTAATTTGGGAATTTGTAAAGTGAGCTTGTTAATTTGGGAATTTGTGAATTTATGAAATTATGAATTTTTCAATTTCTTAATCTCCAACCTTATAAAATTTGAAATTGCCAAATTTTTCGTTTCTGAACTTCTGAATTTTATAATTTCTAAATTTAAAAATTCTCAACTGTTTTAATCCTCGAAAAACTCAAATTCTCAATTTCTCAAAACCCCGAATTCGCAAATTGTCAAATTCTGAAACTTTTAAATTCTCAAGTTCTCAAACTCTCAAGCTCTTAAATTCTCAAATATTTAAACCTTGAAATTTTCAAATTCTTAAATTCTCATATTCCCAAATTCTCAAATTCTACAATTCCACAATTCCATAATTCTACAATTCCACATTTCCACAATTCCACAATTCCACAATTCCACAATGCCATAATTTCACAATTCCACAATTCCACAATTCCACAATTCTACAGTTCCACAATTCCACAGTTCCACAATTCCACAATTCTAAAATTCTACAATTCTACAATGCTCAAATGCTCAAACTCAAATTCTCAAATCCCCAAATTCTCAAATTCTCAAATTCTCAAATTCTCAAATTCTCAAATTCTCAAATTCTCAAATTCTCAAATTCTCAAATACTCAAAATCGCAAATTCTCAAATATCCAAGTTTTCGAATTTATAAATTCTCTAATTTTCCAATTCCAACCCTCTTACTTTAAATTCTTAAATACGAAAGTTTTCAGATTTATAAAATTCCCAAATTTCCAAACTTGCAAAATCTTCAACCGTTAAATTTCCAAATCATTTAAAACTTCCACATCCCCTTTCCAAATTTAAAAATTACAAAATACTTACTCTCCCAAACTAGAATTTCTAATTCTTTGCTATTATAATATAATATTCAATATTTCAAAAACCAATTTTTACCCTCAAGATGACAAAAAGCGCATCAAAATTAAGTTTCAAATTAACAACACATAATTTCAACACATATCGACTGATCAATTTACATTTCTAATTAACATTTAATTTTAACGTTTTTTAATTCAAACATGGGACACTCTACTACTAATTACCTGTAGTTATTTACTATTTTTATGAATTATTTTTTTTTCATGTATTATTTCAATTTCATTGTTACTCATTATTTTTCAGTTTCAATTTTTATTGTTATAGATTGTTTCTCAACTTCAATCTGCATTGAATTTAACATTTTTTAATTCAAACATCAAACACTACTACTAATTACCTGTCTTCATTTACTATTTTTGTGAATTATTTTTCTTGATGAATTATCAATTATTTCAATTTCATTGTTACTCATTGTTTTTCAATTTCAATCTTCATTGAATTTAACGTTTTTTAATTTAAACATCAGACACTACTACTAATTACCTGTCTTCATTTATTATTTTTATGAATTATCAGTTATTTCAATTTCATTGTTACTCGTTGTTTCTCAACATCAATCTGCATTGAATTTAACGTTTTTTAATTCAAACATCAGACACTACTACTAATTACCTGTCTTCATTTACTATTTTTATGAATTATTTTTTTTTTTTTATGAATTATCAGTTATTTCAATTTCATTGTTACTCATTGTTTTTCAATTTCCATCTGCACTGTTGTAGATTGTTTCTCAACTTCAATCTCCATTTTTCATTTTCAACCATTGTTATTAACAATATCTCGCGTATACGTTATTGAAACCACAACAGAAATTGCATTCGATAAAATCTGTTATTCCTCCCTGTACTCTCTTTCTTTTCAAGTTTTGAGGATACGTTTCATCGTATGAATCGACGATTGCAGTCGATATCCATGACGATCCCATGACTCCTTATAATCTAAAACTTACACGCTATTATACGAGAGATAAATAGATGCATTCAGTGAAGTCCATGATGCTGACGATATTCGCGATGATCTTTAAATCTCGTGACTCCATCGACATTGCACGGCTCCGCGTCAATTCAAATCCAAGGTTATCCGCCGCCTATTTCATTCGATGACTCGCGTACACATCATGCAATGAAATTCATTGTAGTTTACAATGTATTCGAAGCGTCGCTCCTAACAATCATCTGCCAAGGGAAATTTATCACGCGTCTCATCTGCTGCCTTTTCGAACGTGTTTTTATCAAAATATTATAAAACCCCGACCACTCGTGTAGCCAACCCAGAATGAAGTTCTGGCCTCAATTGGTCAGAATAGAAAAATGGATACCTACACGTACAGATGTCTACCCACGAGGTTATGGGTGTTAACACTAAAGCTATCTGATGGAATATGGGGCGGTTATAATATTAACCCCTTACACTATTTTGACGAGTCTAACTCGTGACACACTGGTACTTCAGTTAGGATCAATTTTACTCGAATTTTGAATATGCTTCAATTTGGAGTTCAAGTCCAGTTATAATTTGCATAGTCAACGAATGCATAATACCATGTTGTCATAACATTTCAACATTCTTTGTCTGTTTTAATATTGTAGCTGTGTTTAGTTAGTTCTGACTGACGCACCTGACAAATAGATCATAGTGCAAGGGGTTAAAAATAAAACAAAGACACAGTAACTTCAAAAAGACTAAATGAATTTATTGTTTAAGGAAAACGACTTGTAAGGACCTCTTTAAAATATCTTAATTAAACTTGATGTATGAACATCTAAATAACACAATATATTTTAATACGCGTGAAAAATTATTAACCGGAAAACAATTACGAAGAAATATATAGATTTTATTTTTTTTTATAACACACGAAAGTTTGATCAAAATCGAGCGGTATCTCACAAGTAATTGATCGACGCACAAATTCGATTATCGACTTTTCAATACATACATTTATTTTTGCTAATTTAATTGAAATGAAAATTCAACAGTATCAAAGCAGGCAAATGTTCACAATTTTCTTATTATAATTATAGCAATTTGTCAAGGTGACTTTCTTGAAATGTGTGCTGATTCTCATCGAACAAAGGAATTAATGTGTACGTTAATTTATGCTCTGTCGTTTGTTTGTTTCCTTTGCAATTTCATTATTAACACTAGGTTTACGGACGTTTGATGGTCACTTATATTTAAATATGAACTAAAGTAGAAAAATAAATAAATTGGGGATGATATGTGAACTGCATAAGATATTGATTCTTCAGCTTGACGAAAGTTGACATACATTTTTACAAAAATTTCTTAATAAATTTTGTCATTTAAAATAAGAGATCTATGATCCGTCATTTTGAAATCTAGTGTTAATGTCAAATTAAGTGTAAAGTATACGCTGGTAGATTTAGTGTTAATAAGACCCATATCAGTGATCATTTTCAAAGTGTACTCATTATTGCAAAATTATGAACTTTCGATAACTGATATAATTGACCCAAAGGAACTACTGGACAAGGTAAATTTTTAAAGTGACAGTGAATCGTAAATTGCACCCTATAAGTCGAAAATAGCATTCAATGTACAAGTATTTTCGGTATCATCAATCGGTGTTATCAATTTAATAAGTTAGAAGATTGAATTCATTAACTTGAATTAGTTGTGTAATTTGAATATTCGAAGTGTATATTCATTTTCTTTATTTGAAACAATCACTGTAAATATTTTCATTGAATTCGACAAAACTTTGCCTTCTTAACGTGATAGATTGACGTTTACGTCCTTTTCAGGTCCCTATTTCGCAGAAGTAGAGAATATGAGGATTTGGTCACTCAGAAATTACGAAATTTGAAAAAATTGAAAATTTGGAGATTCGAAAATTCGAAAATATAGACACTTAGAAAATTGGAAGGTAGAAAAATTAGAAAAATGGAAAATTTGAAAGCAGGGAAGCAGGAATATGAAAAATTGAAGAATTGAAGAATTGAAGAATTGAAGAATTGAAGAATTGAAGAATTGAAGAATTGAAGAATTGAAGAATTGAAGAATTGAAGAATTGGGTAAATGGAAAATTGGAAATTAAGAAGGTGAGCAATTTTTAAGCTTTAGAAATATGAAAACTTTGAAACTTGAAAATTTAGAAAAATGAAAACTCTGAAACTTGAAAATTTAAAAATATGAAAACTTTGAAACTTGAAAATCTGGGTATTAAGAGATTTAGAACATTTAGAAATCTCAGAAAATTAGAAAACTGAGAAATTTGCAATATTAATAAGCCGAAAGTGAGAAATAAGAAAACTGCGAAATTGAGTAATTGAAAAGTTGAGAAACTGAGAAATGGAGCAACTGATAAGTTTGGAAATTTAAGCACTTGTACGGTTTAAAATTTGAAAAGTCAAATTTTACAATTGAAAATTTGTGAAATTAGACAGTTGGAAAATTGGGAAATCGGAAGATTGGAAATAGAAAAAATTGATAAATTGGAAAATCGATGAATTGCAAGCTGAGAAATTGCAAAGTTAAAAATTGAAAAATTTGGTAATTTACTAACTTCAAAATTCACGAATTTGCTTCTAAATGCAACAAATCATCTCAAAATTGCACAATCCGAAGATTCAAAGTTTCCAAACTTTGCGAACATCAAAATATACAGATTTGAAAATTACAAATTTTCCCAATTTATTGACACTTTAAATAACTTATTAATCCGAGTACGCTCAAGACTCCTCTCGGAATCACGTCCAAAGCAGTTCCATTTCAACAACGATCTCCTCGGTGAACATTCTTGATGCGCGTTAAAATCGTCGATCCATCGTCAATCTTGACTGTTACCAGAACACCTCCAGCCACAAGATTTCCAAGCGCATCGCGACGATGGCAACAATTGAAAAACGGTTTCATTTCTCAGTCGGTTGTCTGAAACACCAGCATTAGACGAGCCCGTAAAACCTTCTTGAACGATTTACGAGGCAGCCCTCGTTCCACGTCTCCGTTTGCCCTGCCTTTTGGCGTGTACGTGCATCCAGGTACAGTTATTTCCATCGGCGCTTTTGTGCGGCGAGCTGCAACTTCATCTTCGAGGACGAAGCCTGCCAGCCAGAAGAAACCGTGTATTTTAATTGTTTACAGACACACGGGGTCTCGTTGTTTCTTCGTTCGGCCAACCAGTCTCGTACGATTTTGCGTGGATGCGTTTCGGTGCCCTAGAATTAGCCCGGCGAAAGATTGCAGGGTAGAAAAGAACATCGATGGAACAAAACGGGGAAGAGAAACGGCCGCTGGTTACAAAGTGTGGGAAAGGCGAGGCTGGCCCACATGACGCGAGAAAAGTAGTCCTCCGGTTTCTTTTATTTCACAAATATTATCGAGACTGGCCCATCCGGTGATTTTGCCAACTGCTACATTTTCTTGTCAACCATTTAACATTCTTGACATCTTTGACACTCTTGCGAGGCTGTCATTTTATCATTTTTTCAATAAAGCACATGGTAAGTGGTCAATTCAGATACTTGCAATTTTTTTTATATCTAGACAGTAGAAAATTATAATCAAATGTGTAGGAAAATTTAGACTTTCGGATAGAATAATAATTCATTTGTGGAAGTTTTAATTTAATTAAAATTTGATGTTCATATGATAATGGATATGAGACACTCTCATGTGAGCAATATACTCACCATGTGTGACAAATTTGAAGAAGACATTTATTTGACTATTTTATTAAAATAAACGTTTCTTCAGCTTCCTTCCCAAGTTAAAATTTGATGATGGCATAGGTATGTTCTTATTATTAATTATTGCCCCTAATAGTAACAGAGGCAAATGGGTATGATACACTCACATGTGCTCAGCAGATGTGACAAATTTAAAGAAGACAATTTGACTCTTTTAGTGAAATAAATATTCATCTGTCATAATAAACATTTCTTCAGTTTTCTTCCCAAGTTAAAATTTGATGATGGCATAGGTATGTCCTTATCATTAATCATTATTGCATCTAATAGTAACAGAGGCAAATGGGTATGATACACTCACATATGCTCAACATATGTGACAAATTTAAAGATGTTTATTGACTATTTTATTAAAATAAATATTCTGTCATATATGTTTCTTTAGTTTTCTTTCCAAATTAAAATTTGATGGCGTAGGTATGTGCTCATCATTAATTATTGTCTCTAATAATAACAGAGGCAAATGGGTATGATACACTCACATGTGCTCAACATATGTGACAAATTTAAAGACGTTTATTAAAATAAATATTCATCTAATAAACGTTTTAGTTTTCTTCCCAAATTAAAGTTCGAAGATGTTCATATGGTCTAGATATGTCCCAAACATGAATTATTACTGTCTAATAATAATAGAAAAAAAATGAGTATGGTACATTCACGTGTGAGCAATATGTAACATGTGACAAAAAAGAAGACTTGCCTCTTTCATTAAAATATTTCATAATAAACTTAATATTCATCTTCCTCACTTTTCTTCTCAAATATTATACAAAGCAAAGTGTTTAATGAAATATGTAAATGCTAGCATTTACACATGCATCAAAACTGACAAAAATGGTCAAATATGGTTTGACATATTTTTGCCCCAGGATGGCTAAAAGATGTTTTACGAACATTGATAAAATGACTGTCCCCTTATGGCTGATGGCTGGATATCGTGAGATACACTCTTTCGAACGTTTGCATAACACGAAATTATCGGCGAAAAGTGACCACGCTTTCTCGCGGTCACACGGACATGACCCAGTTTCGGTTACGCGTGAAAAAGAAGAACAAGAGAGGGTGAAACGCTCGTCAATAGCCCATCATCTTTATCCCAATGACGATTTCACTTCCATCAGCAATTATTGAGAGGTTGCGGTAAATCTCGCGTGACTGCTACCGTTTGTCGACGTCGTGGTTTGCGCGTTTTGATTAATGAAACGTGTTAGGGATTTTTCAATCGTTTCTGCCATTCTTTTTCGGCTGGTCGCGGCACCCTTGCGAAAATTATCAACGACACCCTCATGATGAATCGTGAGATTAATTGTAAGGGTAAAAATACATTAGAATAAAATTACAATAACATAAATAGGATAAAGAAATAAAAATTACAGTAAAATAAATATTACAATAGTATAAACAGTGGGGTAAACATTATAATAGTGACAATAGGATGAAGATTAAAATAGGATAAATATGGCAAGCAATACGATAGTAATAATAGGATAAACAGTACTGTAAATATTATTATAAGAGAAATAATAGCATGAACATTGCAATAGAATAAATAATTGAACAAATATTACAAGAGTAACAATGGGATAAAAAATAGAATAAACAGCATTATAAATATTACCATAAGATAAATAATAGGATGAACATTAAAATAGGATAAAAAGTAGGACAAACATTCCAATAGGATAAATAATAGCATGAACATTGAAATAGAATAAATAATTGAACAAATATTACAAGAGTAACAATGGGATGATTAATAGCATAAAGAGCACAATAAATATTACAATAAGATAAATAATACAATAAAAATTATAATAGGATAAATAACCCGAAAGATACGAAAGAAAATGAACAGTTTGTTTTTCAGGAAAAAATTGTTTGGAAGTATTAACCTGTTGGATTCCGATTTATTGATCAGTTTCCTTTACAACAAGCACTTAAGATCTAGTATCTCGCTGCGATTCCACTTCTGTCTACTCTTACGTATTAGAATGATTATACTCAAAAGGCTGTTCTGGGGAGCTTCGGAGGTTCTTTTAAGGATTTGGGTTTTGGTTTTGGAGGTAGTGGGAGTGAAGAGAAGGACCAATAGGGATTGTCGGATATCAAGGAGTCAAGCGTATTATTCAGAGTCAGTGAGTAAGGGTTCAAGGGTCGTGTGACTAATTGTGTACGGAAAGATGACAGGATTTGGATTTAGTTCGGAACATAAAAATATTGACTATCCTAGAGTGTTACAAATACTGACTAATCTAAAGAAATAAAGATATTGACTAACCTAAAGCGATATCCAACACCTCCCTCCTCAAGATTGGAGGGTAACCGACAATAACTAGTCTAACATAGATACATAATTATTCTAAACCGATAATAATGAATACATAATTTTCTAACGCAAAACGGATAATACATATACAATTACAAAAGAAAAATTTTTTTCCTTAACGCAGTAATTAATCTTTCTTTTTTTTTTTTTATATATATATACACATATACATATAATATTATACTTAATTTCTAATTGTAATATATAGTTCTTAATTAATCATTATACAATGGAATTATGTTTTTTTTCACAACGGGGTTGTACTTTTACGTACTCTTGATCTTGTTAAATACCTAATTGGTTGTGGTGATTCTTCATTTTCAGTGATTGCTGATGTGGCACTTGTTGTTGGTTGAGTTCTTGAACAAGCGTTGAAAGTTACGGTTTCTGTTGGTGTCATCGATTGACCAAAGTTACAATTCACAAAATTCTTTATGATTGGTGGTAGCGTTTGTCCTGTCGTAGGATGAGTAGTGGAACAGCATAATCGTCGGATCCAATGAAGACATCTGGAACAATTCTTCAGTATGATGAGTAGTAAAATTGCACCAATTACTCCAAGGACGATGGTATACCACTTAGTGTGTGTTATTATGAAAGGTTCGTTTATTTGTTTCGTAAGGATATCTTCGAATTCATTAAGCTTTTTATTAGCATATTTTAAATCAGAGAGATCCATGTTGGTCAGATGAATAGTCCTTAACTCCGGAGATTTTATTTTTTCCAAATGTGGAGTTAAAATGCAGCAGTCGTCGTTTATGATATTAATATTTGGAATGTAATAAGTAATATTACTATTAATTTTATAAGTTGTTTCGAGTGCAAAAAGGTTTGTATAACCCTTGCAGTTGCTTTGTAACCGAAAAATTCCGGTTTTCTCCAATATGACGTCTTCCATATGATTTTCGTTACAAATTATCGTTAGCGTTGTTGGATTTTGGAGGACGTAGATCCATTGGTTATTCGTGATGTATTTCCAGGTTTCGATTGTGGCTTTTATAGTTTTGGTTTCGCAATCATCTGGAATCTCCTTGACGTGTGGTGACAACATACTGACTTCACAAACTTGTTGCGTTGTCGTTTGAGTCGTGTGGAGATCGTAACAGATGTAGAGCTGATCTAGATACTCGATGCATTCAGACAATTCCTTTAGGAAAGTGACTTGTGTTTTGGACTGAGATATAAGGATGTAATTGTTTCGAGGAACTATGTAGGAATAAAAAGATGAGTCATTATGTTGGATTGGGAGTGGAATGAGCTCATAGATATCAAAAACCATTTTTCTCACAAGAGGGATATTAAGAACAAAAATAACTATATCAGTAGATGTAATCATTTGAAGCTGAATTAATTTATAAAATGATCGAATGTGCTGTGGTTCTGGTTTCATGATTAAATTTAATTCTCCTTTATAGTTTTTTAATTCTTCATATAAGATTTCAGGGGTTATAATCAATGGTGAGATGATATTGTGCTCGGCCAGATTAATTGCTTCAATATACTGATTGTATTCACGAGTGATACGATTTGAAAGCGCAAGAAGCGAAGTAATTTGTTGAGTAACTACTGTTTCCATCGTTAATCGTGTTATGTATGAGTTTGTTTGAATAGTGAATTCATTAATTTTTTGAACATTCTCATTCATAACTGCTTCTTGGTATTTCAAGGAAGAAATAGAATTATTAAAATTTCTAATTGTACTGGCTATCACTTGTACCTGAGACTTGAGCAATGTCTGCGTTTGCTGATTATTGTTTAATAGAGCCTTGATACTATCTTCATAGTATTGGGCATCAGCGGCGTCAGGTACACCGAAGATCCATTTAAGCGCATATGACACACCATTAATAAGTCCTCGCCTTTTCCTAAGTGAAGACTGTCGACTCAGTTGTTGTAAAATATTATGTTTTTTTGCTATTTCATCTAATTCATTTTCAATCAATTTGAGAGTTCGCTCACAGTGATAACTGACATGATTATTATGAGAAGGATCTTTAACAACTGACGTACAAATGCTTTGTGTTTTTATAAAATATTCATTTAACATACGAGTAGCATCATTTATATAAGTGACATTGATATGAGCTAATAATGTTAATTTAGAATTAGTAATTTGGGCGATACCTTTTTTATTATAAAAAATTCCGCTTGAATTAATAAGTGGTTGGTTATGATAGTAATGACTCGTTATCAGGAGAGGTAATAGGAGGAGGAATGGAATCGTCAGATTCATCTGGAAAAAACATATTGAGAAGGTTAGTATGGTATTTCTCTTTCTTTTTGCCGATTAGAAGTTCTACTGTACTATTTGGAAATACTCGAGTGATTCGATAAGGTCCATTAGCTTTTGGAGAAAGTTTCTTTGATAATCCTAATTTAATTTGAACATTTTTAATTTTTACGAGATCATTAACTTTAAATTTTACTGGTTCAGAGCTACGATCGTAATATTTTTTACTTGCTTTCTTTGCTTCAATGATATTTTCTCGCGCGTGTTTAAAGCCTGTATTTAATTTATATTGGAGAGATCTAATATAATCGTCATAAGTATAATGGAATTTAGGATCCCGCGTGATTGAAGAAGGTAAATAAGCTTTCCTACCATAGAGTATTTCATAGGGTGAAAATTTAGTGGACTTATGAATTGAGGTGTTGTAACTAAACATTGCGAATGGTACAAATTCGTCCCAATCTTGTTGTTTATTATTAACATAATGTGTAAGATAATCCTTCAAAGTTAAATGGGATCGTTCAAGGGCACCATTGGTTTGAGGGTGATAGGGAGTAGAGGACAGATGTTTTGTTTGAAATAGTTTATTAAATTCCTTAATTAACTTCGACATGAAATCAGAACCTTGATCAGATAAAAGTGTTTGGGGAATTCTAAAATTAAGGAATATTGATAATAAGGATTCTGCTACTGTTTTAGCCTCGTGATCCGGCACAGGAAATGCAAATGAGAATTTCGATAAATCATCTTGCGCGGTGATAATAAAACGATTCCCTTTTTCCGTCAACGGAAGGGGACCTACTACATCGATGGCAAGCTTCTCAAATGGAGTTTCAGAAGTTGTTGTGATTTCCATTGGTTGCTTTGTTGGTTTAAAATTTGTCTTATTTAATTGGCAAGAACGGCATTTCTTTATATAATTTCTAATATCTTGCTTCATTGTGGACCAATAATAACGTTCTTTTACTTTAGAATATGTTTTATTGAAGCCAAAATGTCCTGCTAACTTGCTATCATGACATTCTCTTAATATAGAGTTTACTTCATCTTGATCTTTTGGAACTAATTTAGTGGTATTCAAAAATTTTATTTTATTACGAGGAAAAATAAAGGTTATCATTTCATTTAACATATGTGGTTTGATACTATTTCCTTTCTCTGGTGGGACAAGAACAAACGATTTTTCTTTTATTAAATTCTTTAGTTTTATTAGACATTCAAAAATATTTTTATATTCAATCCTATCGTGATGTAGACTTTTAGCGAAGAGAATATACAACGTTTGTTTTTCATTTTTTAATTCATTTAAGCCATTAGTAGCTGGTTTTAATTCATTAACATCGAAATTTGACTGGACATAATCAGAGTAGGGGTTACTCTCATCTAGATCTTCAGACCAAAATATTACAATTGAATCATTTACTTTTTGTAAGGGCGTGTTTTCTGATTGGAACTCAAATATCTCTTGATTGGTATAATGAAATTTAACAAAATCTTGATATGTTTTATTAGATTTCGGAATTATATTAATGTTAACGGGTGCTTCACATAATTTCTTAATTGACAATTTTTCTTCTTCATTGAGATGATTAAGGCGAAGATTTTCATTTAATAAATTGATTCGATTCGACTTCTCATTTATCTTTTCTTCTGATACTTCGAAAATTTGAACCTTTTTGGGTAATGGTTCGATTTTAATAGAAGGTTTAACAAAGGATAGTTTTTCCACTGATCTATTTACAATTGTAATAAGAGCTTCATTATTAGTTGTGATTTTAACTATAGCATTAGGAATTAATAATGTCTTTTCTTCGTTTAAAGCGGTAGCATGAATTACACCTTCTTTAAGTTTACATGGATTACATATTTTAATTTTCGCAACCATTTCTGATCTTGACCCAATAGTAATTAATTCTTCCGATTTTTGAGCCGTATTAAAATTTAAAGGAATAGGAAATGGGATACAATTGATATTAATGCAATTATTCTTATAAGATATTTCGGCATTTGTTGTATTGAAAAAATCATTGCCTAATAAACCATCAAAGGGTATGTTTGATTCATCATTGTCATCAATTAATTGAAGATCGACTAAAAATTTATTTTGGTGAATACTTAATTCTATTTGGATTTCTCCAGAAGTTTGAATAGGTGCATTTTTCTTTATGCCCGTTAAAATTATGGTTTTATCATTGGAAATACGATAATCACTAAGACTTTTCTTTTTTATTAAGGAGACTGAGGCCCCTGTGTCTATAAGAAATTTTAGAACCTTATCAGGAGAGTTGGCAGAAGAACATTCGACTAATATGTATGTTAGATCATTATTATTAAGATTGACATGAGAAAAATTTGAGAATTCACTTATGATAGATTGTTCTGTTTGTTTTATATCACGTTGAGGAACGAAAGACTCATTTTCTTTATGAAAATTGATATGGTGAGAATCTGAATTTTGTCTTTGCAAATTTTCGACCGTGTTATTAGTTTGAGAAGTACAAGCGAATTGGCAATTGGATGTTTGCATCTCCGTTTCATGGAAATTAATTGATTGCTGATTGTGAGAATTGGAACTAGTTTGACCATTCCTGTTTCTTTTAACGTTTGACAAGAATCTTTTAACACACTCTTCAATCGAATGACCTGATTTTTTACAATAGGCACACACAGTGATCTGTCTGTTAGGTTGTCTACTACCTGACTGTGCACTAAATCTATGATTTTGTTCTGGTCGTTTAATGTAAATATTTGAATTTTGTGAGTATGAGGGTCTGTAATTGGGTTGTCTTTGAGTAAAATGAATTGATCTGGAATGATTTATAGGTTTAGGATTATTGAAGCTACTTGAATAATTTTGTGAATGTTCATATCGTATTTTAAGAGCTTTCTCTTCGGCAATTGCAGCAGTAAAAGCATGATTAATAGTATTAAATTGTCTATAACGAAGCATTTGAGATATTTGTGGATGAGAATGATAGATAAAACGATTTAATGTCATATCAGTTACCATTGCAATACGCCCTGCAAGTGTATTTTCTTCTAATTCAGAACTATGGATAGTTGCTAATATTCTAGACGACAAATCTTCTAATCTTTGGAAAAATTGAGAGATATTTTCGGTTCTGCCCTGTCTCATTGAGTTAAGATCTTCAAGAAGCTGATCAAGTGATTTTTTATCTTGGTACAAATTTAATAATAATTCCGAAATTTCTTCCCATGTCGTTAAATTACAATGTATATCGATTTGTTCCCTGGCTTTTCCCGTGATTTTACTCTTTACGTACAGCAATAAAAGAGATTTTTGTGATTCATGAGCGTTTTCAAATACTGCATCTACTTGTTTAATGAAACTTCGAATTTTAAATCTATCACCATCAAATGTATCGGGAATTAATTTAGTGAGAAATTCAAGACTAGCACGTGGTGCGTCTACAACTTGATTATGAGCCATAATTATAAAATTATTAGGGTAAGAGAAAATAACAGAAGGAAGGAATCGTGAAAACAAACGAATATCTAGAGAACTGTGTCACTCACGATGATGGAAAATTCTTTGCTGTTGGGGCTGGAGTTGCTAATTCCAGTTATATTCTCCCAGGTTGCAGTGCCTTTCCGTATCAGTTGTCGTGGTTCCTTGTGCCTTGTTTCCTTCGTTGTCCAGTTCCGCAAAACCGCCACTTGAATTCCAGGAGTGAAGTTGCTAAGTTCACTTTTTATCCACTGGTAATTAAAGTACTGGACATCCCATCCTCGTCGCCAAATTTTATGTTGGATTCCGATTTATTGATCAGTTTCCTTTACAACAAGCACTTAAGATCTAGTATCTCGCTGCGATTCCACTTCTGTCTACTCTTACGTATTAGAATGATTATACTCAAAAGGCTGTTCTGGGGAGCTTCGGAGGTTCTTTTAAGGATTTGGGTTTTGGTTTTGGAGGTAGTGGGAGTGAAGAGAAGGACCAATAGGGATTGTCGGATATCAAGGAGTCAAGCGTATTATTCAGAGTCAGTGAGTAAGGGTTCAAGGGTCGTGTGACTAATTGTGTACGGAAAGATGACAGGATTTGGATTTAGTTCGGAACATAAAAATATTGACTATCCTAGAGTGTTACAAATACTGACTAATCTAAAGAAATAAAGATATTGACTAACCTAAAGCGATATCCAACAAACCCTAGGAAGGTAGATACGACTGAAACATTATTAAATGCAGGTTTGAAGGCTGAATTCTGCATCGTACGTGTCTGGTAAGTTGACATGCGAGCGACTAAAAAAAATGAGCGACATGGTCCTTTTGATTTAATACACCAAAGGTAATTTGCATACTAATTATGAGCGAGTTAAAAATCTCATCAAGTCCTTATTCATTTTTTCAAGCGGTTGTTTTTACCGAGTGCCTTTCAGAAATTTAATAATTTAATCATTTTTAATTGTGGAAACATGGAAATGTAAGAATATGTACAAATATAGAAACATGTAGAGATACAGATATTTTATCATTTTAAAATATAGGACTGTAAAAATAAGGTGCAAATTACAAAAATTGGAAATTTCAAACTTACAAACCCATAAATTTTCAAGCTTGATAATCTGTGAATATTTGGATATTTAGAAATATGGTAAATTTAGATTTTCAGAGATGAATCTTCATACTTTTAAATCTTCAAATTCGGAAATTAAGAAATTTCGTAATTTGGCAGAATGGCAATTTAGATATTTAGAATTTGGATTTGTAGAAATTTAGAATATTAGAAATTTAGAATATTAAAAATTTAGAATATTAGAAATTTAGAATATTAGGAATTTAGAATATTAGAAATTTAGAAACTGAGAAATTGAAAAATGTGGAATATTAGAAATTTAGAAATTTAATATATTAGAAGTTTAGAAATTTAGAAATTGAGAAATTTAAAATTTTAGAATTTCAGAAATTTTGAAATTTAGAAGCTAAGAAATTGAGAAGTGCATAATATTAATAATTCGGAAATTTAGAAGCTGAGAAATTGAAAAATGTGGAATATTAGAAATTTAGAAATTTACAATATTAGAAAGTTGTAAACTTATAAATTTAAAAACTTACAAACCTTCAAACTTACACATTTACAAACCTACCCTCCAAACTCGCAAATTTCCAAATGTAGAACGTGAGAGATTTAGAAACATAGTGATATAGAAACGGCAGTTTGAAAAATTGATCGTCCATCAGCAAGCAATAAAACCGTTAACACGTCCATAGTCCGCGGTCTCGCGGGCTCAATTGGCCATCACTGTTCAGAATCATCATGAACAAACAACAAATCCTGATTCAACCTGTGACGAGTGATTCCCACTGACGATACGGGTAATAGTCGATCCATAACGCGAGCACCGCAGTTTCCTGAATGCAGCAACGGGTCCTGGTGACAAATGGCCGCGATCAGGGTCGCCAGCGATAAATTCCAAGCGGTATCGTTGCTCGGCCACGACGTGCAACCGGTTCGACCGATTCCGGATCACGATGGTCTACGGTTTACCCGATCGCGGAAGATCGATCGATATTAGCTGATAAATCCCATTATTAATGCGGTCCCGGCAAAAAGCTGATAAATTGCCGACGAAGGGCGAACGCTGAGCCGCGTCGGTCTCGCGTTACAAAACGATCCTTCAGCCTCTCCTCGAGCAGAAATTTATCTCCCGCAATTGTCCACGATTTTCACCATTCTAACGATACATGATCTTTGCCCTCGAGAACATGAAACTATCAGAAAAAGCTAGATTCATACATTGTCTCTTTATACTTAATCACCAGGTGCGATCCTATAAATATATCAACCTGATTTGAGCTTTCGGTTATAATTAATATTCTTGAAATATTACAGACTCGATACATCAAGAACAAATTTCAAGGATTCACTTCTCGTTTACATGACTACATATGGAATTAACCACATCAATTCATTCTTCAAACAGCAAAGGATGCATCGTTCAGCACGTTTAACCGCACTCCTCCCACTCATTCAACCTCCCCTTTCAACATCCGATCGAAAGAATTCCGAAGCGAAAGGGCTGCACGCAACCCTTAGCGTCGCCGCGTGTTCCGAGCAACAACGTTCGAGGCACACGTGTCAACAAGACAGAATCGACGGTACACCGTTATTACCTACCGCCCTGAACGGCTATAGTTTCCCCTCTAAAACACCTTTCTCCCTTCTTTCGAAACGGAGACTTGACCTGAATCGCGGCATATCGCATCTATCACGTCGAGGAATCGCGACGAGACACGGTACGTACACGTGTGGCGCACGCACACGGCCATTTTGTGTCGTCGGTGTGTTGGCCGTTGTGTGTTCTCGTTGGCGTGCCAGTGTTGTTATTGCATGGCGCAAGTCGAAGCTGCAGCCGGCTGCAGGTGCACCGCTTCTCCACGCTCGATCCGGAGACGTTTCGGTGTGCATTGTGATCGAATGATATAATAAAGGCTGAAGCCCGTGGGAAACGGAGAACAGAACCACCTGACGCACCGTCGCCACCGACGTAGAAAGCCATCTACAACGATAGTCCATGTGACTGGAACTGCTGCTGTAATAACTCCTTTTAGACAACGTTTGGAAAAGTGCTTCAGGAGAACGGACAGTTTGGAAGTTAGCGTGCGAGAAACCTTGCTTTCATTAGCTGCTTCCATATTAATAATACATTTGTAGAAATTCAAGCAGATCTAAATTCACAATAAAATTGAACGTTTCATAATTTATGATACATACATTATTTTTGAACTCGAAAGGAGCTAACATATATTTGGACGAGAGCTTAATTTCTATTTCTTAAGCCGTTTTGATGCGTTAATTCTTTCAGGTATTTGAAAAAATTCTTTTCAATGACAACTTTATTTGTCACAAATATTTTTACACCTGGATAAACTGTGAATACGAATTTTTACGGTAAAGAAATCGATTAGTTCTATTTTAATTTGTTAATAGGAAGAGTGTACTGTTATCTGACAATGACCAGTGTTTCCTTGTTTTGTTAGAAAAAATAAAAAAATATGATAAGATGTATTTCCACATTTCTTTCTTATAGCCCAAAAAATAGTGCCTTTCTAGTTCTTTTTCTATGACAAATTTCTAGCAAATGAATATTTTGAAAACAGTGACGAAATTAAACTGACTGAAAAATTGAAATTCATTTTTTTAAATAAAATACAAATTGTTTAGATTAATAGAATGTACGCAAAAAAACACTAGAGAAAAGTTTAAAAAATAGTGGTTACTTTACTACAAATTGTATTTCTTCTGTTTAAATGTTTTACTTTGCACAAATCTAATACCTTGATGGCTACACAATTATTTTTACGAACTTTTCTCTGAGAATCGTAATTATTTGGTAAAGAAACTTAAAAATCTATTCATTTTAAAAAGTAATACCATCAAAAAGCCGTACGTACATAATTAGGAATTAAAATTTAAAAAAATAAAAGAAAATAGGTACAAGATACAATATGGCGTCCATCGTGATCGCTGCGCGGGAAATTTAAATCGATATATAAATTTAAATTTATATCTGTACTCTGGATAGTACAGATATATCGAAATTTTCTTTTAATTATTCTCTCTGCTTAATAAACCACGATAAAGATAATTATACATCCAAAAGAAAAAATAATGTTATATTAAAAGGTTCTATTTCATTAATGGAGTACCGTAATATGCAACAACATAATATTATCCATAATGTCTATTTAATGATTTGACTCTGATTGGAATAATAATTACTTCATTTCATCGGGTTCTTGTTCTTAGCCGTTCAATTTTATGGGAAGTTATGTTAAATTTATGTTGTTCGTTTTCGTGCGATGTTTCGAGCAAACAGGCTGGTCCCCTTGAAGCTTTTATTATAGTAATTATTGGATTACATCATTACGTCGGATGTGGTAATATATTCATGTGTGTGCTCTTTTTAAGGTCTTGTTTCTGGTAATTATAGATTCAGAAATGAGTCCGTATCACGTACACACGCATGTCGCGGATGGTAATTATAATTTATAAAGGAATTCAAATTTAATTACCATAACCATCGTATATTATGTGACAATTTTTATATTATACGTTCAAAAAAGCGCATATGCGAATATAATACCTACTTTATCCGGTGTAATAATGTGATCGAATAATTAGGGTAATAAAAAGACTGAAGAGCATATGTAATCGAAATGACGCACGATAACGAACAATTAAATTTCTTTTCCACCTTCAACGTAACTGTTCATAAAATTTAATAGAACAGAATAAAAACGCAATGAAATGAGGTCATTTACTTTATTATCAATTTAAGGTAATTCCGATGGAGATGAATGCAATAATAATTTATAAAATATACACACTCGTAATATTTTTAAATGTTAACGTGGGGCAAAGAGAAAAAATATGTTTGATTAAATTGAGTTGAATTGTTTCTATTCAAAAAATGAACGATGTGTGTGCTTCGGAGCAATTATATTTTTTTGTTCACAATGTTTCTACAAAAATTAATATTTTTTCATTTCTGGTACGAATAACAATTTTTGCTGCATCGCTATAGTTAATTTTCTTTTGCACATTGTGACCACATATTATAGCAAATTATAAAAGGATGAAATAAAAATTATTTACTGCTTTCCAAATGATATTAATTATTGTAGTGTCATGGAGGGCTACAAATAAATACCTGTAAACTTGTTTATTTTTATCATTTGCTTTAAACTCACAAAATTTAGGTCAGAGAAAGTTTAACAAACAAAAATGATGTCTGAAGAACATTTTGCCTCGTCGAATATAAATTTGATGAATTTTCATGGAAACGCCATGAAACAAAAATGAAAAGCACACGTGTCACATGACTGAATGATATTAACAGACAGATGACACTCGTCCCTCGCTGCATTATAAATTAGAGATATTATTTTCAGAGGGGGTGAAGGAAGATTACGGGTATAGACCCAGAAATTAAGGCCACGTCCATTGTTATTTTTATTCGATGAAGTACATAATTGAACTCATAACTGAATATTACCATGACCATAATGACATGGAAACAGATTGCGAGGACCACCGTAGTTGTGCACCGGAAAATGTGCTCTAACTAAATATAATTAAATAATATTATTTAACCTCCTGTCATATACAATTTATAAGAGACATCCTGCTCGTAAAAGTGATCAATTTTAGGGATGATTTTTTGGATGCAAAGGATTCCCTTAAACTAAGAAAATATTCTCAGATCTAATGAACAAGTTTCATCAAAATCTCTTTGTAAATCACTGTTATCTAATACGGTCAAATCAATATTATCTAACTCGTGTCTAACAATAAAATGTTAGCACACAATCGTTAAGAAAAACAAATACACTCGAAATCGTCAAACAGTCCCAGCTTCGGTCAACAAGAGATCCATATTTTCATGTAAATATGCTTGAAGCAACGTGCATGAATTTTTGTCACCTCCCACGATCGATATACGAGGAAAGCAGCGGTATAATCTCGCGAGTCAAAACCTTCAGGAGTTATTCGAACCGTTTGCTCGCAACGGGATATCGAGGTGGTATCCTGCGGGGCACTGCGTGGTGCCGTTGCGCTATCATCCGGAGCTTTCACCATCGTCATCATCATCGTCATCTGGCAGCTCCTATTCTTACGGCCGCTGCTCTTAATGGGTCGATTCGTCATAAGTCGTTTCAACACCTTAACCGACCCGAGTATCGATTCGGACGAGATACCATTTTCGCCGAACAGGAGTTGTGACCTTCACACTTGCCATCCGAAATAGTGTTTCTTTCTAGCTATATCTGTCTAGTATCTACCAGTCAGCATATAATTCATGCTGATAGGATAATTATGCAGTGTGACTTTTCTCAATTTGATATGGTAACAATTTTCCCAAAATTTCTGATTATGACCCCAACACCTTGTACTACTCTAGGATGAGACATCAGTGCTTTCTCCTGTACTTAGAAAACAAGGCTTACTATATACATTGGTTCCAATATCTGAGCAGAATTATTAGTTCATCTAACAGCATTCTAAAAAATGAAGACAAATAGAAACAGAATATCCCATAGTATTTCAACTCCGTAGCATCGACTGGTTCCCCCAGAAGGTCCACTTTCCCGGATTAGACATCATCGAGATTGCCGGCGATTTCCACGGAGCGTGTGAGATAGCCAGTGTGTTTCCTCAGCCAGAAGAATGGCCGAGTGGCACAATAGCCCCGGTAATTTCTACGAGTAAACCGCGTTTACATATGCATACAAAGCCGTGGCCGCGGTGCGACAATGCCGGCACACAGGCAGGGCATCGATTTGAGAAAATAAAAGCTCTCTGTCGGAGGACGAGCAGCAGGAACGACGACTATGACACAGCGCAGCGTGCACGTCCATAGAAATGTCGCGTCCTCGGGGCGGATAGCAGCGGCCGTTTGTGTAGCCGCTTCGGGGCCGGATTAATAGCCCTTGTACTTCTCCTTTAGGCCGAGATACCGTTCCTTGCACCTCACGTTTGCCGCGTAATCGAACCTCGTATCCCGTTCCTGTACGCGAACGCTGACAATTTGCAACGCCAAATAGGGCCGCTCATTTAACGAGCCCGCCTCGATTTATTTGCTATTTCAACGCCGCGTCGATACTGACGATCGATTCACCGAGAGCTCGGGGATTAATCACCTCGCCGTATGGTTAAAATGGAAATTATTAACTTTTGTAAGGTATTTTTATTTATTGGGGATGTATGGGGTGTTTCAGTTTTATCCCTCTGAATGAGCTTTTACTATGGTTGCAAAGGAGAAGAAAATATACAGGGTTGTAACGACTTACAAGGTTATAACAGGATTAGAAATGGGGTTGTCGAAAGAGAATATACAGGGTGTTTCATTTTCATCCCCCTGGATGATGTGATGAGTTTTTACTATGGTTGAAAAGGAGAAGAAAATGGGATATATAGGGTCGTAACAGCTTTGTTGCAAGGTTATAACAGGATTAGAAATGGGATTGTTGAAAGAGAATATACAGGGTGTTTCATTTTTATCCCCCTGGATGATGTGATGAGTTTTTACTATGGTTGAAAAGGAGAAGAAAATGGTATATGTAGGGTCGTAACAGCTTTGTTGCAAGGTTATAACAGGATTAGAAATGGGATTGTTGAAAGAGAATATACAGGGTGTTTCATCTTTATCCCCATGGATGATGTGATGAGTTTTTACTATGGTTGAAATGGAGAAGAAAATGGGATATATAGGGTCGTAACAGCTTTGTTGCAAGGTTATAACAGAATTATAAATGAGATTGTTGAAATAGAATATACAGGGTGTTTCATTTTTATCGCCCTGGATGATGTGATGAGTTTTTACTATGGTTGAAAAGGAGAGGAAAATGGGATATATAGGGTCATAACTCCTTTGTTGCAAGGTTATAACAGGATTAGAAATGGGATTGTTGAAAGAGAATATACAGGGTGATTCATTTTTATCCCCCTGGATGATGTGATGAGTTTTTACTATGGTTGAAAAGGAGAAGAAAGTGGTATATGTAGGGTCGTAACTGCTTTGTTGCAAGGTTATAACAGGATCACAAATGGGATTGTTGAAAGAGAACATACAGGGTGATTCATTTTTATCCCCCTGGATGATGAGTTTTTGTTAAAGTTGAAAAGGAAAAGAAAATATACAGGGTTGTAACGACTTACAGAAGTTATAACAGGGTTAGAAATAGGGTTTTCGAAAGAGGATATACAGGGTGTTACATTTCATCTGTAAAGATTATTAGATATTATAAATAAAAATAAGAACGAAATGTTATATAAACGGGTGGTTATGAACATTTTGTTACAAAGATATGACAAAATTAAAAGTAGGAAAACTTGAAGAGAATATGCGAATATATAGACCGAATAAGAACCCAGTTATTTGTAATTTTAGTATTTTTGTTATAACTTTCTGACAAAACATGTACGGTACTATATTTATATTGTTAATCAAGAAGAAACGTCTTGTACATTTTTACTATCTACTATCTGGATAATGGACACTATCTGGATATATGACCGCCTGATGTATCCACTTACATGACCGCGGGCTGTTAGAGAGATTTATAATGCAGCGCCGCGTAGCGGTTGTGATGGCAATTATAGTGTTGTATTGTCATACATTTCATTTGTAATTTGTGACTCCATGAAGGGGACATTTGTTCTGCTTTATTTAGAACAGCATAGAACATGAGAGTAGTAAATTTGTATTAACTCGAAATACTTGTCTTCCTGAAATGAAGATTACTTAAATATTAAAGATGTATTAGTTCAAAATAGAGGAAAGATTTGTTTTATTGAAAAAGGGAATTGATTACTCTTTAAAAAGAAAGAGAATATATTTGTGAAACTTGCAATACAAAATTATTATAATACAATTTAAAGATCTAAGACGAAAATTTGGTAGTTTATAGATTAAGGAAATTATTTTGACAATTTGCTAATTTACAAATTAAGGAAATTATGATTCTGATAATTTAGAAGTTTGAAAATTTAAAGACTTGTAGGGATGGAAATTTGAAAATATTAGAAGTTGAAGATTGGACATTTCAGATAGACAATTTAGGGATTTGGAAACCAGATTTGATGATTTGAGGATTTGAAGACTTAGAAATTTTGAGAATTTTGGAATTCAGAAATTCAATTTAGTGATTTAGTGATTTAGTGATTTAGTGATTTAGTGATTTAGTGATTTAGTGATTTAGTGATTTAGTGATTTAGTGATTTAGTGATTTAGTGATTTAGTGATTTAGTGATTTAGTGATTTAGTGATTTAGTGATTTAGTGATTTAGTGATTTAGTGATTTAGTGATTTAGTGATTTAGTGATTTAGTGATTTAGTGATTTAGTGATTTAGTGATTTAGTGATTTAGTGATTTAGTGGTTTAGTGATTTAGTGATTTACTGATTTACTGATTTAGTGATTTACTGATTTAGTGATTTAGGGATTTATGAATTTGCGGATATAAATTACTATAGATTAGAAATTTGATGACTAGGAAGTTTGGAAACTTGAGAATCCAATAATTAGAAAATTAAAAAATTGTAAAACTTCGGTATTGTAAAGTTTGCGGACTTGGAGATTTGAAAATTACACTACCGCTCAAAAGTATCCGGACACTTGCTTTTGTTCAATAAAACATAGTTTAACTTTGTACGAAAGTTATTCAGGGCTATTATATCAATTGTAATTATTATTATTATCTTTCTTGAGGTAGCATAACATAATAGAATTAATTTTTAAGTACAAATTATACAATGAGTGTGCGTAAATCAAATTCCTGCCCAAAAATACGGAATCTAACGGAACGGTTTCGACGCTTAAAAGAGTCTTAATTTCTTTTTGTTTCATTTCTATGGTACAGAACAAATTCAGAGAGTTCTTCGATATGTATTAAGTGTCTGTAAACTGTTGATGAGATGTTTATGTTCTCTCAATGGAGATACAAATGGAGGTAACGCTATGCACTGGACAGCTTCGGTTTAGTTTGTCTGTAGCTTCTTTTCCATCGAGACATGAGTTCCAAATGAGAATTATCAATAGAAAAACGTTCCAGTATTCTGATTCTTGCAGAAGAAGGATATGCAGTTAGGGAAATTGAAAAAATTCCGAAATCAACAGTGCATGACACTATTAAAAAGTATGCAACTAGCAGTGGTTGCTTATAAAAAAAGGACAGGACGACCAGTGAAGACAACTAAATTCGAAGACTAATGTATTGAAACACTAAGCAAACGTAAAAAACATCTTAGAGCACCACACAGAGACAATCAGAAAATTTGTAGAAAGATGCCTGAGATTAGTGCAAGCGGTAATATCTAACCGCGGTGGATACATTGATGAATCTCGTTATTTGTTGATTGTTGTAAGTTTCACATACATAATTTTTAATTTCAAACGTTAAATATTTCATAAGCAACAAATAACAATCGACAATTAACAAATAACGAGATTCATCAATGTATCCACCGCGGTTAGATATTACCGCTTGCACTAATCTCAGCCATCTTTCTACAAATTTTCTGATTGTCTCTGTGTGGTGCTCTAAGATGTTTTTTACGTTTGCTTAGTGTTTCAATACATTAGTCTTCGAATTTAGTTGTCTTCACTGGTCGTCCTGTCCTTTTTTTATAAGCAACCACTGCTAGTTGCATACTTTTTAATAGTGTCATGCACTGTTGATTTCGGAATTTTTTCAATTTCCCTAACTGCATATCCTTCTTCTGCAAGAATCAGAATACTGGAACGTTTTTCTATTGATAATTCTCATTTGGAACTCATGTCTCGATGGAAAAGAAGCTACAGACAAACTAAACCGAAGCTGTCCAGTGCATAGCGTTACCTCCATTTGTATCTCCATTGAGAGAACATAAACATCTCATCAACAGTTTACAGACACTTAATACATATCGAAGAACTCTCTGAATTTGTTCTGTACCATAGAAATGAAACAAAAAGAAATTAAGACTCTTTTAAGCGTCGAAACCGTTCCGTTAGATTCCGTATTTTTGGGCAGGAATTTGATTTACGCACACTCATTGTATAATTTGTACTTAAAAATTAATTCTATTATGTTATGCTACCTCAAGAAAGATAATAATAATAATTACAATTGATATAATAGCCCTGAATAACTTTCGTACAAAGTTAAACTATGTTTTATTGAACAAAAGCAAGTGTCCGGATACTTTTGAGCGGTAGTGTACATAGTTTTTACAAATCCTGTAAACATAGAAACTTCGAAAACCTAGGAAATGTGGAAATTTGAAAAGTACACTTAAGTTCGTAATTCATCGCATCTTCCATGAGATAATTTATAATCATAATCGCAGAACAAAAACAGACATAAAAATATATTTGAACATTCAACGCTAAATTATCGTCACATTATATTAAATAATTTTCATTTCACACCCCCTTTTTCTAAAAGATACTTCATCTCCCCTCAACTCATCACATCGCAAACTATATTTTCCCAAAAAGTACCTAGTCCTAACTAAACAAACTAATCCAGCAAATCATCCAAACTAGTTCAGCAAATTACAAAAGAATATTCCGTCGTGACGAAAACAAGAAACAATTTCGTTAGCCCAACCCCATTGTCCAGCAACTGTTTACACGTGCGTTAGCGAAAAGCAATTTACAGTTGTAGATTTAAACACGCCAATTACGGATCTCTTTCACATGCAGCGAACATTCGTTATTCCAAGTATGCACAAGGCGGCGCGACCTTATGTATCGTTCCCAAGTTGGCAGCGACAATTCGCAACGCCAAATATGGCCGGTTGTTTAATGCTCGTCGGGCTTGTTTATTCGATCCGTGGCGTACAATTGAATTGCGGCCATTAAATCGAGCCGGTAGGACAGCGAGATTTCCACGCAGTGGCGAAGCAAAGGGCCGCGAACGTGAAAATTCAATATTTTACAGGAGCCGATAATCTGCTCGGATACGAGGCTCTTTATTTTCCCTCCGAGCGGAATGCTGTTCGTTCTGCGTGTACCATTAGCCCATTACCAAGCCCACGAAGACGTATGACTCTATTTTCCAGGCTGAAACTGAAGGCACAATTTGCCCTGTCAATGAAACTTATTATACGGCCGGTGCTGAAGAACGTTGCCCACGATTTAGCGGGAATTACTGACGAATTATTATTGTTTGGAGAACCAATGATCCTGACTGTTGAAAGCGGAGCTAATCGAAACTGTATGGGTTGCATGTGTCAGAATAAACTGATGGGAGTGTGAAGGATGAGTGCAGTGAATCTTTTGGGGATTTTTCTGGAAAGTAGTGAGAGGTGTACTGTTCTGGGTTTCTTCGGGGTCTGGAAACTTTGAGATTATGAAATTTGAACATTTGTGAAATTCATAATTTCGAAGTTTTGACATAATGATGGGAGTGTGAAGGATGAGTGCAGTAAATCTTTTGGGGATTTTTCTGGAAAGTAGTGAGAGGTATACTGTTCTGGGTTTCTTCGGGGTCTGGAAATTTTGAGATTATGAAATTTGAAAATTCGTGAAATTCATAATTTCGAAGTTTAGACATAATGATGGGAGTGTGAAGGATGAGTGCAGTGAATCTTTTGGGAATTTTTCTGGAAAATAGTGAGAGGTATACTGTTCTGGGTTTCTTCGGGGTCTGGAAACTTTGAGATTATGAAATTTGAAAATTTGTGAAATTCATAATTTCGAAGTTTAGACATAATGATGGGAGTGTGAAGGATGAGTGCAGTAAATCTTTTGGGGATTTTTCTGGAAAGTAGTGAGAGGTATACTGTTCTGTGTTTCTTCGGGGTCTGGAAACTTTGAGATTATGAAATTTGTACATTTGTAAAATTCATAATTCCTAAGTTTTGACATGTACAAGTTTCATAATTGCTAAATATAAAAGATTAAGGATGATGGTTTGGAAATCTAAAAAATTTTTAATTTTAATATTTGAGATTTCAGATACTTGGAAATTTAAGAATACATAAATAGAGCTATTTAGAAACATAGGAAGTTAGGTAAATTTTACCTAAGGGATTTTAGGTTCATAAAATTGCAAATGAGGAATTTAGAGGTTTTGAAATTGAAGAAAATTTGAGAATTTTTAAATTTGGTAATTTAAATATTTATAAATATATTAATATCCAAATTGAGAGGATTGAAAATTTCATAATTACAAATTTTTTTATTTCTACAATTTCAAATTGTCAAATTCATAAGAATTCATAAGAATTTATAAGAATTTATAAGAATTCATAGGAGTTCATAGGAATTCATAAGAATTCATAAGAATTCATAGAAACTCATAAGAATTCATAAGAATTCATAAGAATTTAGAAGAATTCATAACAATTCATAAAAATTCACAAAAACATCAAGAGAATGTTGAAAAATTTTGAAAAATTCATATAACTCATAAAAGTCATAATCATAAGAATAACAAAAATATAATTATAAAAATGATACAATCACAATCACAAAAATCACAAAATCGCAATCGTAGAATCACAATCATAAAAATCATAAAAACTGTAAAATTTAAATCATAAAAATCATACAATCATAATCACAAAAATTATAAAAATCATAATCATAGAATCACAATCATAAAAATCATAAAAATCGTAAAATTGAAATCATAAAAATCATACAATCATAATCACAAAAATCATAAAAATCCTAATCATAGAATCACAATCATAAAAATCATAAAAATCGTAAAATTGCAATCATAAAAATAATACAATCATAATCACAAAAATCATAAAAATCACAAATATCATTAAATCATAATCACAAAAATGATAAAATCGCAGTCCTAATAATCATTACAAAAAAATAACCCGCGATAAATTTCGTCAGTCAGCACATTAAAAGCACTAACAGATCCATAAAGAAATAAAAAAGAAGGGATGTATCGAAGCTCGAATAAATCCATCATAAATGTATTCTCGCGTCTTATGGGATATCAATTACACCCTGTATTGCCGTTGGCGCGAAAATATCATTAGAATCAATAACAGCAAACCACCCTGCCCGAGGGCATCCCTCTTAGCTCGCGTACTCGCGATTCAACCCCCTAATATTTCCCTTCGAGGAGTTTCTGTGATGGCGCTGTCACTCAATGCCATTGTGCTCTCTGTTTGGACGTGCAACGAAACTTTTTCTTGTCCTCTTTCCGCCGTTTGCTTCCCTTCGCTAACGGAAAGGAATACGGGCAAAGATCTACCCCAGGAATTTTACACACTCGGGGACAAGCTTTTCATTAACAGTCAGGGGTTTTAATTTCGAAGAAATGAATGTATGATTAGTCTAGATGAAAAGGTTGTCCTCTTATGAACTGCTAAAAGATTGATACTTCTTCCTTTAGGAATTTAGGGGATGCTAGTTTCTTTTTTAATAGTGCAGTAATATTTTTTGTAGGCAAGGAAAATGTATAGGATGGAAGAAATTCGAATTTTGAGAGTGTAGATTTATAAATTTACGAGGTATGAATTATAGTGACGGATGAATTATTATAAATAATTATTACGAATTATAGTTAATTGGAAAAATTGAGAAATTCGATGAGTTCGAAATTTAGGGTTTTGCAAATGTAAATTGTTGGGAATGTAGAATTTTGGAAGTAGAAAATTTCAGATTTCGAAGTTTAGAAATTTGGAATTCAGAGTTTGGAAGATCAGAGATTTGATAAGGAACATAACAAATTTTGAGAACTGAAATTTAATGTAGAAACATGAACATCTCAAGATTTAAAAACCTGGAAAGAGAACCTTGAAATTTGAATACTTGCAAATTAAGAAACTTGAAAACTTGAAAACACAAATTGAAAAACTTGAGAATGAAATTTAGAAAGAACTGGAAATTTAGCGATTAAACTGAGAAACCTAGAAATGTAAAAATTTCAAAGAATAGCAATTCACAAATTGACGAGTCAAAAGATTTCGAATTTCATTACACTCGATACTAAAATATAAACGCGAAGACAGCTGTATTCACCCCCATTCCCTTTTCCCTCAAGACGCAGATCTTCATCCCTTTATTTCACTCTCATCACTCAGCCATAAAGCAGAAGCTCATATTTTCCATATCTGTCGTCGATTTCAGAGTAATATTTTTTCCCGTTGCAATGACCCTCAGGACTTCTCGGTCTTGTCAAGTCGTTGGAAGAAAACGTGAAATCCAACGACATGGTCGCATCCGAGGATTCAGTCCAGGAAGGGTGGAACGAGAAATTGGAGACGTGTATACGAGAAAAATATACGTGGCCTGAAGGTCCAAGGGGCTGCGATGTTGTCTTCTGCAAGGAGGATTTGCCTTCGAGGAGGTTATGGTGGCCAGAAGGGGGAAGAAACCACCCAGCTAAGCCCTCATGATTCCACGAGATAAACCCCCATATTATGTCGCCCGAGATAATACGAAAAACCCACTGTCAGATGTGCTTCCTTGTGTACGTACATAAATGTCTACGTATACTGGGTGTCATTAAATAAAGGAGTAATCGTTTCCATTTAATTTAACAATATGTCAACTTTGATTAACGAGTCTTAATTTTAGACAGACATTCGAAATGATATTTTTGATGATTTTGATGTTATAAATATTTTATGATTATTGTTATTACAAATATTTTATAGTAAATATATATGTTTATATTTATATATACAGCAAATATTATAATAATAGATATTTTTATTTTACCATAACTTAAGGTAATTGGAAGATACTCTTTTCAAGGTGTCGACTCTTTGATATTAAAATATTAACAATATTGCATTTGTTATGAATATTAATTATGAAAACCTTAAAATATTGATGATACGTTTCAATCGTTCGAAACTTTTATTTTTAGTATGATGCTGATTGATTTTGATGAATTTAGAAAACACAGGATATTTAAATTGAAACAAATTATAAATATTGAACATCAATTTGTATATCGATCAAATGTCACGTGATATAAACATACTATTTTTCAGATATGAAAAATAATTTTTAGAAATTGTTCCGTTATTTATAAAATACTAATGTATTATAATACTTTTGTAATATTTAATATGTAGAGAATGAAATAAAAATTGCAATAGACATGTAGAAGCTTAAAAATACAGACGTAAATAGTATTTACAAAATTAAGGTAAATAATAATTTATAATAGATAGACTATAGATTGTCCTAATTTAATTGCATAAATCACTCTCCTAGCATAATTAAAAAAAATACATTCTATAAAATGATTTGGGATATTGGGATATTGGGAAATTGGGATATTCGGATATTGGGATATTGGGAAACTGGGAAATTGGGAAATTAGGAAATTAGGAAAATAGGAAAATAGGAAAATAGGAAAATAGGAAAATAGGAAATTAGGAAATTGGGAAATTTTAAAATTTGGAAATTAGGAAATTGGAAAATTGGGATGTTTAGACATTGGAATAATGGGATATTAGGAAATTAGGAAATTAAGAAATTGGGATATTGGGATATTGGGATATTGGGAAACTGGGAAATTGGGAAATTAGGAAATTGGGAAATTAGGAAAATAGGAAAATAGGAAAATAGGAAATTAGGAAATTGGGAAATTTTAAAATTTGGAAATTAGGAAATTGGAAAATTGGGATGTTTAGACATTGGAATAATGGGATATTAGGAAATTAGGAAATTAAGAAATTGGGAAATTGGGAAATTGGGAAATTGGAATATTGGAATATTGGAATATTGGGATATTGGGGAATTAGGAAAATAGGAAAATAGGAAATTAGGAAATTGGGAAATTTAGAAATTTTGAAATTAGGAAATTGAGAAATTGGGATGTTTAGACATTGGAATAATGGGATATTAGGAAATTAGGAAATTAAGAAATTGGGAAATTGGGAAATTGGGAAATTGGGAAATTGGGAAATTGGAATATTGGGATATTGGGGAATTAGGAAAATAGGAAAATAGGAAAATAGGAAATTAGGAAATTGGGAAATTTAGAAATTTTGAAATTAGGAAATTGAGAAATTGGGATGTTTAGACATTGGAATATTGGGATATTAGGAAATTAAGAAATTGGGAAATTGGAATATTGGAATATTGGGATATTGGGAAATTAGGAAATTAGGAAATTAGGAAAATAGGAAAATAGGAAATTAGGAAATGGGGAAATTTTGAAATTTTGAAATTTTGAAATTAGGAAACTGGAAAATTGGGATGTTTAGACATTGGGATATTAGAAAATTAGGAAATTAGATTTTAAACAAGTCAACTATTTAATAATAATTCATCAAAACGGTTCTTAATCATATGAGAAACATTTTTTATGCCATATATGAAGAATAATAATATATCATCTAAACCGAATACAAGATGTAGTGCAATAGTAATTAATTTTAACTTAACAATTTCATAACAATTGAACTTAATAAAACATTCAAATAAAAATCCTTCCGAATCATATAAAATATAATCAATAACATTCACGTGACATTTATAAGTATTCAAATTTGTCATCCCCTCGTACATTTGTAGAATAAAAAAAAACGCTCGAGCAATTTGAAGAAATGAGGCAAACATCGAGCGAAAAGAAAAGGGTGCATTTTAAGCAATGAACTTCAATTTTTTAGAGTATCACGCACATCAGTATATTACAACAGCTCTTGAAAGCACCCTTCAACAAAAAGCTACGCGTCTTACCCCATCTAGTCCTTTTGTTTCCGAACACCCTGTGCGTATACATGTACATGCACAAAGATTTCACGGATGGTATGTTCAGGATAAAAATCTACGGAAAGAAAAGACCCGTCTCGACAAACAAAAATAATGAACAAACATAATCGCACTCTATTCCTGTTCAACGTGTCTCCCAAAATAATTTCCGTTTTATCACAGACATATTTCACGGACATATATTTTATCAGACTTGTATTTCACTGGTGTTTGTTTTTTCAGGGACTTATTCTTTATAGATTTCTATTTTGTCGGAGATTTATATTATTCGGATGGAAAATTGTTAAACTTGTTCTTCAGAGACATTCATTTTGTTACAGATTTATATTTTAAAGTTGTTTGTTTTATCAGAGACTTATATTTTACAATCGTTCATTTTATCATGGATTTATATTATACAGTCGTCCGTTTTGTCATAGATTTATATTGTACAGTCATCCATTTTGTCACAGATTTATATTTTACAGTCGTCCATTTTGTCACAGGTTTATATTTTATAAACGTCCATTTTGTCACGGACTTATTCTTCATAGACGTCCATCTTATTACAGACTTATATGTTACAGACGTTGATGTTATGTAGAAAATTATAATTTTATGAAATAATGAAAATACAACCCTCTTAGAATAGTGTTTAATCAAAATTCGTAATATATTATTATTTTCAGACTTTTAATAAAAGAGTTCCTTTTTCTCAATTTTAACTATAAAAACTTTCTTTCTATGAATCATATAATAGTCACACTATAAAATAATTTATTCCATTTATCTATCTCAACATTTCGCGATAAAATAAAAATTGCGAATTTTAAATAAGAATTTAAAATTCAGAAGTTTAGAAATTTAGGAATATGGGGATTAGGAAATTGGGAATTTGGGAAATTGGGAAATTGGGAAATTGGGAATTTGGGAAATTAGGAAATTGGAAATATGGGAAATTAGGAAATTCAAAAATTAGGAAATTAGGAAGTTGGGAAATTAGGAAATTGGGAAATTAGGAAATTGGGAAATTGGGAAATTGGGAAATTAGGAAATTGGGAACATGGGAAATTGGGAATTTGGGAAATTAGGAAATTGGGAATATGGGAAATTAGGAAATTGGGAAATTAGGAAATTGGGAAATTAAGAAATTGGGAAAATGGGAATTTAGGATATTAGGAAATTGGAAAATTAAGAAATTGGGAAATTAGGAAATTGGTAAAATGGGAAATTGGGAAGTTGGGAAATTGGGAAGTTGGGAAGTTGGGAAGTTGGGAAATTGGGAAGTTGGGAAATTAGGAATTTGGAAAATTAAGAAATTGGGAAATTAGGAAATTGGGAAAATGGGAAATTGAGAAATTGGGAAATTGGGAAATTAGGAAGTTGGGAAATTGGGAAGTTGGGAAGTTGGGAAATTAGAAAATTAGGAAGTTAGGAAGTTAGGAAATTAGGAAATTACGAAATTGAGAAACTAAAAAATTAGGAAATTTGGTAATTCGGAAATTCGGAAATTCGGAAATTGGGAAATTGGGATATTGGGAAATTAGGAAATTAGCATATTAGGAAATTTAAAAATAAATATGTAAAATTCAGCGTATTCAAAACATTTCAGAATAAAGTTCAGAATAAATTTTTATAGTCAAACAAAAGTCCTTACACTAAACGTCAACTTAGCGACGTGACACCTGATATTGAGAAGAGTATAATTTTCAGAACGTATATATACGTGGTTTATAAATAGCTATCCGTCTTTAGAAGTGCCTCAGCTTTAGCAAAGGGGTAGAATATAAGATTACTGCTCAATAAAAATTTCAGTTGGTTTAACGTGCCACTCAACGTGCTAAATTTACATTGCAAAAAAAAGGGCGAAATAAATGATGGACATAAAATGAAAACAAGAAATACAAATAACGCGATCGCAGGACCACTCGAATTTACGACGGAACGTTAATCAGCACGAACGATTCGCGCGAGCTGCGTTAATCGAAAAATAATTTTGCGTGCAATTTCGCCGAATTAGTAATTTATTTTATAGTCGTCTGGGAGACACGCGGGACCTCGTAAAATGGCCGCAATAAAAATCGGGCGCGAACCCACGCGAAAACAAGGAGCGACATAAGCGGATTGGGACGAAGTCACCTAATCGTTGCTTTCGGCGATAAAATTTCGAGCTTAGAGACATCGATCTTGATCTGGATCTTAAAACAGATTCCACGATATTAATCTGAAAAAATTATAGCTACGATATTTTGATCCTCCTTCTTTAACAAGAATTTTATTTCAAAAATTTGGAGCATGTCAGCATTTTTTAAAGAGATTTATGATTTTTGAGTTTGTACGATATTTCGTGTGAACGACTTGTAAATGTTATGAAGCTGATGAGATTTCCTTTTGTTTCAATTAACGACTTCATTTTGAAAATACGTTAATACGGTTCTTTGTATTTATTAAGCTAATAGATTTAGTGTGATGTTTATTTGAAACTTGAGAACTTGGGAATTTGGTGATACGACAATTTGGAAATTTAGGAAGTTGGAGATATAAAAACTTGGAAATTTAGGAATTTGGAGATATAGAAATTTGGAAAGTTGCAAATACAGAAATTTGGACATTTGGTAAAATGGAGGTATAGGAACTTTTAAATTTAAGAGTTTGGAGACATGGGAGATTGAAATTTTAGAATTTAGGAAACTCTACATTTGGAAATTTGGAAATTTGAAAATTAGGAAATTGGGAAATTGGGAAATTGGGAAATTAGAAAATTGGGAACATGAAAAATTTGAAAATGTACTAACATATAATTACTATCCAGTGTTTCACTTGTAAATTACAAATATTTGAAAAGTATGTACAAATTAAGTTTTACTTCTATCAATAACCATCCTGATATATTGCAAAATTCTCCATATTTGCGCTATTCTTGAGGAAATAAAAATACTCTAAACATGACATTAAAAAATCAGCACCCCTTAATGCACATATATCAATTTTGTTCATAAATCACCTATTTTACTTAAACTTAAAAACGACTGATCATACTGCGATAATATTAGATCTCAACATGCAATACCATAGTGAGAGGATTGAACCTAGTTCCAAATTTCTATCGATATAATACATATACCGTTCTTAGTTCCTCCGTACAATTTATATAAACAAATTCATGCATTCTTTCATGTAAAATTCCTGAATAAAAAATATGGTTTTATGACGAAATAAAACACGATGACCTTGAAATAACCTCAAAGACGCCCATCCATTAAAAACTTAGTAACACCATTTGACTCCCCACTCGGAATACTAGAGGACACGTGTCTATTTTTCTTAAATCATGTCTTCGAGATTTTTTACAATGTCAATTTAAATGAGACACACTGTACACACCGTCGTTCAGTTTGGAACATCGTTAAAAATAAGTAAAACATATCGGTGCTCCACAATTATTCTAAAGTCCACTTACAAATATTAACACTAGATTTACGGAACCCGTCAAAATGACGGGTCATGTCTTTTAATTTAAATGACAAAACGTATTAAGAAATTTTTGTAAAAATGCATGTCAACTTTCGTCAAGCTAAAGAATCAATGTCTTAGGCAGTTCACATATCATCCCCAATTTATTTGTTTTTCTACTTTCAATTCAAATTTAAATATAAATGACCATAAACGTCCGTAAACCTAGTGTTAAGACCTCAATATAGAGTTGCTCGCGTTTAATCGTCGCCAAAAATTATTGACGCTGCGATACAGTCAATAGAACGTGTTCGACAACCGCGGGTCCAAGAACCTCCGAATCTCCACCGACAAGACTAAATAAACGACAAAGAAATAAAATTGTAAAAGCTGGCCATAAGAGCGCAATTATTGGCGCGAAAGCCATATTCACGAGGTAGGAACGCGAAAAGTCGGACGTTACGGTCGCGATACAACAGACGACGATTTTGATTGTCGCGTTAATGATAGCCTCACGTGAGAATAAGGGCCAATGAAACGCGGGACGTTAAAGTTTAAGCGTGCTGACACGGGGCCAAGCGAAGAAAGGGCCGTGAACGAGTGATCCCCGAGGACCACCGTGATCACGACCCTGTTTACGAGGTTCTTCGGTCATTAACAAGCAGGGCGAGAGGGGGCAGGATCGCGAGGGTGGTTGTCGAGATAAAAACGGGCCGTTCCACCGGAAAGGAAAGGGAAACGATGGGGCAGAAAGAGGGGAGGAGAGCAAAAATCGTAACGAGGAACAAGCTGGTGGGCAGCGGTGCAATCGGCTGGTCCCGTTGAAATTCAACTCGCCTTTTTATCCTTTCCCGACGCGACTGATATAGTTTAGGGCCGCAATAAAGGTGGGACCGGGCCGCATCGATTTACGGCTTAATTAAACGCACCACGTCCGACGAAAAATCGTCGAAACGCCGCTGTTTCCTTAAAGTTCCTTAAATACGAGCCACCCATCGCCGACCATGGGAACGTTTATGGCTATGAGCCGGTCCCTTTTTTCCCGTTCGCCACCGATAAAAATTTCTTTACTTCTGGCTACCCGATCCCGGAAAAGATTCTTCTCTTCGCTGATTGTTCGGGTATTCTGCAATAATTGCGGATGCTTGGATATTTTTGAATCGTAAAATTAATTGTATAGTTACAGTTTGCCAATATTTCGCTTTTTTTACATTGTTAGCTCAAATATTTTTGGGAAATATTTCGGGTATTCTGCAATAATTATTGGATATTTTTGAATCGTAAAATTAATTGTATAGTTACAGTTTGTCAATATTTCGCTACTTTTTACATTGTTAGCTCAAATATTTTTGGGAAATATTTCGGGTATTCTGCAATAATTATTGGATATTTTTGAATCGTAAAGTTAATTGTTTAGTTACAGTTTGTCAATATTTCGCTACTTTTTACATTGCTAGCTCAAATATTTTTGGGAAATATTTCGGGTATTCTGCAATAATTATTGGATATTTTTGAATCGTAAAATTAATTGTATAGTTACAGTTTGCCAATATTTCGCTTTTTTTTACATTGTTAGCTCAAATATTTTTGGGAAATATTTCGGGTATTCTGCAAGAATTATTGGATATTTTTGAATCGTAAAGTTAATTGTTTAGTTACAGTTTGTCAATATTTCGCTTTTTTTTACATTGTTAGTCCAAATATTTTTGGGAAATATTTCGGGTATTCTGCAATAATTATTGGATATTTTTGAATCGTAAAATTAATTGTTTAGTTACAGTTTGTCCATATTTCGCTACTTTTTACATTGTTAGCTCAAATATTTTTGGGAAATATTTCGGGTATTCTGCAAAAATTATTGGATATTTTTGAATCGTAAAATTAATTGTATAGTTACAGTTTGTCCACATTTCGCTTTTTTTACATTGTTAGCTCAAATATATTTGGGAAATATTTCGGGTATTCTGCAATAATTATTGGATATTTTTGAATCGTAAAGTTAATTGTTTAGTTACAGTTTGTCAATATTTCGTTTTTATGTTTTACATTGTTAGCTCAGATATTTCTGGGAGCTTCAGAAATAGCGTAATTTATATTTTGTTAATTTTGAGATTAATATTTTTAATTTGTGTTTTAGATTTTCATATAAGTTTTGCTGTTTTTGTGTTAGTGATTGACTCCGTGCAATTTTTACTACTTTTGTGTTAATAACTGTTATAATTTGTGTTGTTTTTATGTTGATAATTAACTAGCACCCCTAGAAAAATATTATATAGCATAAAATATATTAATTCATTAACTCAATATGTAATATAGAATATAATTAATTTTTGTCGTTTTTATCTTTCCAAATATTGAACAAAATAAATATATTCATAAACGAAAGAATTAATCATTCCACTAAACATGAATTTAAATAAAACCCTATCCGAATAATGAAAGTAGTAAATAATTAAGATTTGTAATTATTCGAAGACAGGTAAATTCAAATTTTATTCCAAACAGGCTTCCTTATTCCACCGAATTAAAAATCCCTGCTTCCCAAAATTCCTTCGAAAACGTAATAAATTTTCATTCGAAGAAAAAGTTACTCCCACTTCCAAAATATCGTTCCGTCCGAAATTTATATGCAAAGATTATTCGAAATAATATCGAAGCCAGGTACCCGCCATCGATTACGCAAAAGCAAAACAAGCATCCACCCACTTGGCTTCCGCAAAAGTAACCAGTTTTCTCTCGGTCTCGAAACACGTTTACCATCTTCCTTATAAACGGTGCCGCGGAAGCGAACGGAGAAACGAGCGAAAACATAAAGGAGGAGGGTTGGCCGGAGGGGGAGGGCATAAAAAGCGAGTCGCAGAGATGCAGGTCGCATCCGGCCCAGCTCGTCGCCTTCCACTCCCATTTGAATAAAAGCAACGATAAGCACATTCTTAGAGTCACTCGCAGTTCTGAATTGTTTCCGCTTCTTAAATCCCCGACAAATTTATTATAATAACTACCCTTAGCCGACGGATCTCGCGGCTCTCCGCCCCCTCGCCGCTCCGGTAGCAGCTCGTTCTCCGCTTTCGTCTTCGCGAGAGATACACTTCCGTCTTCGTTCCGCTTCCCACCGTCCCGGTAATCCTCTCCTCCTCTTCTTTTTTCGTTTCTTTTTCTTCTCGTTGCCGAGAGAACTCCCTTTTCTTCGTGGCCGCGAGGCGAAAGGAAGGATCGTTTCCACGAATAATGCGTTCGTTCTCCGCCACGCGGCGGAGAAACTCGGGGATAACGGGCCGAGGCGGAGAAGGGAAGGGCATCACTTGCAATATTCCCGGTGAAAACATTACGACAACGAGTTTCGGCCTTTTTACGCGGGGCTATTCTAACGGCGCGGTGTTCAGCGGCGCCGGGAACGACGCTCTCTGTTTTCCGCAAAGACGCCCGGTTTTTTGTCGCGGATTACGCTCGCACTTCGCGGGAAACGCGAACGACCCGCTTTGCGAAGCACTCGTCGACGCGTTAATAGAGTCCCGCACGCTTTTTAGACAGCGATCGTTTGCGGAGAGGAAGCGTGGAATAGCGATGCTTGGATTCACGTTTCGCTTTTTGACACTGAAAGAAAGACTTTGCGGTGCGCGCTCGTTTAACGCGCTAGCAGTTTTAGATGACTGAACTCGTATGGATAGTATTGAATACATCTGTTATTTATTGTATCTTAATATAACCTATTAGTCATATACTCTATTAATTGTATTCAGATAATATAGTCTATAACTAATATAGTTGATAATTGATATAGTTAATAGATAGAGATGATAGTTGATACAGTTGATGGCTGATATAATTGATAGCTGATATAGTTAATATCAGAGATGATAGTTGATACAGTTGATGGCTGATATAATTGATAGCTGATATAGTTGATGATTGATACAATTAACAGTTGGCACAGTGATAGTCGATACAGTTGATTGTTAGTTGATACTTAATATAACTAATAGTTAGTATAGTTAGTAGATAATACAGTTGATAGTTGGTATAGTTGATATCAGAGATGATAGTTGATACAGTTGATGGCTGATATAATTGATAGCTGATATAGTTAATATCAGAGATGATAGTTGATACAGTTGATGGCTGATATAATTGATAGCTGATATAGTTGATGATTGATACAATTAATAGTTGACACAGTGATAGTCGATACAGTTGATTGTTGACACAGTAGATAGTTGATACAGTTGATAGTTAGTTGATACTTAATATAACTAATAGTTAGTATAGTTAGTAGATAATACAGTTGATAATTGATATAGTTAATATCAGAGATGATAGTTGATACAGTTGATGGCTGATATAATTGATAGCTGATATAGTTGATGATTGATACAATTAATAGTTGACACAGTGATAGTCGATACAGTTGATTGTTGACACAGTAGATAGTTGATACAGTTGATAGTTAGTTGATACTTAATATAACTAATAGTTAGTATAGTTAGTAGATAGTACAGTTGATAGTTGGTATAGTTGATAGTTAATATAATTACAGTTAATGGTTGCTACAGTTAATAGTCAATATAGCCAACAGACAAAATAGTTAACATTTAACATAACCAAAGGTCAATGTAGTCGATAGTCAATACGGTCAACATTTAATATAACCTATGGTTAATATAGTCAGTAATCAATATAGCCAATAATTAATACAGCCAATAATCAATACAGCTAATAATCAATATCGCCAAAAGTCAATTATTGGCTATATTGATTATTGACTATATTGACTATTGACTATATAGCCAATACTCAATATAGTCAATAGTTAATACAACTAACAATCAATATAGCTAATAGTAAATACAGTCAATAATCAATATAGCCAATAGTTAATATAGTCAGTAATCAATACAGTTAATAGTCAATATAACCAATAGTTAATACAATCAGTAGTCAGTATAGTCAACAGTCAATATAACCAATAGTCAATATAGCCAACAACCAATATAACTAATAGTCAATATAGTTAATAGTCAATATAACCAATAGTCCATATAGTCAATAGCCAATATAACCAATAGTCAATACAGCCAATAGTCAATATAGTCAATAGTCAATATAACCAATATTCCATATAGTCAATAACCAATATAAACAATAGTCAATACAGTCAATAGTCAATATAGACAATAGTCAACAGATCCCATAGTTTATTAGCTATATTTAATACAGCTAATACCTAATATCCTCAATAGTTAATATACTCAAATTTTTAGTATACTCAATAGTTATCATAGTGAATAGTTAATGTAGTCATAATATATTACGTTAAGCATTTAGCTTGAAAATATCATATTTTTAAAAATTAATAATGCAACTGTGGAATATTTAAACCGTGAATATACAAAACGTATTCATTGATCATTACTCATTCATGTAACATAAAAATTTAAAAGAATAATGACAAATAACTAAAAAGAAATATAACTAACAAAATTAGCATCGTATTTAATTCCAGAATGATGTTACAGTGTTACTCGGTATTTGACCGATAGAACTGTCTCATAAAATCTTTTAATTCTACCTCTTTTATTCTGTTCTATCCACTTCCGTTCCCCTTAAAATACGCTCGTAATTCGCGCGTAAAATATTCCCTAAAATTTTCCCTCGAGAAGGGAACGTCCCGCCGGAAAATGAGGACGCTTCCGCGAAAAATAACGAGCCAGCCTCTTTTCAGTTTACGCTTGTCGACCAAGAAAAAACCAGCGTTTAAAGCACCCCGTTCAACAATGTTCCATTTGCGTCCTGAAAGATCGGTCGAAAAAGAAGTTAAATAATCCACACGACAATCGTGAACGTTGAGATGCAGAAAAGTTGGTCGACAACAACAACGGTCAACGGGGAACTGCGCGTTTCAACAACCGCGATAACTCCTTACGAGATACTTAATGTAAAACTTTGCGCAGTTTATTCTTAATATTTTGTTCACTTTTAATATTCCCATTTCCTTTTCATTCATTTTCTTTAATATTCTATAAATGTTTAACGCGTTGGTTAAAAGCTTCATCATTTGTAACGTTAATGTTTGAATATGCAATATTAAGCTAATAGTAAATATTTTAGAAAATTTGAAAAATAATACTTTAGGAAATTCGACAAAGTTCAGTAAGATTTGAACAGTAATATTTTAGATTTGATAAAGTTAGTAGCTAATATTTCATGAGATAAAGTTGCTTCAAATAGTGGATCCAATATTATTACATTATAAATAATGTCGTATACAAGTTGAATAGATGAGTTTAATATGACGACATTATAAAGCCATATGTGTTAAATAAATTAATGAGGACACTTTAAGATCATCTGTGTTTAGAAAGTTGATATGAGGACATCTCAAGGTCATCTGTGTTTAGAAAATTAATAACACTTCAAGATCATCTGTGTTTAGAAAGTTGATATGAGGACATCTCAAGGTCATCTATGTTTAGAAAATTAATATGACACTTCAAGATCATCTGTGTTTAGAAAGTTGATATGAGGACATCTCAAGGTCATCTATGTTTAGAAAATTAATATGAGGACACTTCAAGGTAATCAAGTTTAAAGAAACGGTGAATGAAATTGTGTTGTGCAAAAACTGCGTGAATAAAATCGTGTCGGACAAAGTGTTATAAGATTCAGTTCGTTTCATGGTTGCATCAATGTATTACAAAATATAATTAATTCTCAGATACAATCTTGTTTGCTATATTAATTCTATATGTTACAATAAAAGTCCAAGTATGATTTACTCTCTCCGAACCATTCCCAAATATTTATTTAAACTTTCGACTGCGAATGTATATACACGCCTTCACATATCTATTAATACGTGCTAATTCGCATATATCTTGAAAACGAAGCTGCAAATTACAGAATGTTCAACATATCTTTTGATACAACAAACATAGTAGTTTTCATTCTATTTAGTATATTACGTCGTGTACCCATATATTGATTTCGTGCGCAGTCAAAGGGTTAAAGACATCCGACCAAATCCCCGTTCCGGGAAGATCCTAAAAACGAAGCGAAGCACGTCTGTCTCGTTAGTCCCCGTAAGAAAAAATCCCCCAGAAGACAAGAAGAAGCAACGTATCGAATCAATTGGTGGACGAGGAAAGAAGGAGAAGGCGCGAAGGAAACAAAGCAGGAACGGGATTACGCGGGAAGAAACGCAAGAAGGTGGCGCCGAGAGATGGAGGTCGTGGCTGGAGGGTTCGGGGGCCTCCGACGTGGTATTTACGACGTCATTTCCTCGCTGACTGTCAATAATTTCCCTGGGGGATGTGGAAGACACCGGGTCTCTCTCGTGTGCCGGGACCGGCTTGCTTTCTTTCTTACCCGGCTTCCTCCTGCTGACGTCGCCGCATCCCCTTTCCGCCATCAGAAGCTTCCACCTCCTTCTCACGCAAATTGAAAAGCCACACCGGCTAAAGCCGAGACGTTCTCGAGATACTGTTTCGCGGAAAAGTAATATCGCGCAGATGGAATGAGATTGCGACGGATGCTCCGCGATACATACATTTTTGATAATTTGTCGTCATACATTGTTACATTGCCACGATACTTAGGCTTACAGACATTTTCAGTTTATTAAATGTGAAGGAGCATTAATTACTTTATATAATTACTCTTCGTTTCGACAGAAATGCAAGTCATCGATTTAACCCTTGACAGCTGGGACTCGTGACGCACTCACAGTTCGCATGCGATCAATTTTAATCAAATTTTGAATACGTTGCAACTTGAAGTTTAAGTCCAATTATAGTCTACGTCGCTGATTACAAAATTAACGTAACACTTTAACTTTATAGACATAAATCTTTGTGAACCTTATGTTTTAATATTGTACTGTTGAATACTGTGTGACGCACCCGACAAATCATATGTCAAAGGGTTAAAACAAATAGTATTATGCGCGTCACATAGCGAAACAAATTGCAGCAAAATAATTTTAACCTTTTGCACTCCTTCATCTTTTTTACCTACCAACTCCTTCTTTTACAAAATAGATCAAGTTCTCAATAAAATGCATTCCAATAATGCATTATTATAAATAATAAATAAATTCAAAATATATATATTTAACCAATTTATTTACCTGAATTATTTATGAGATCCAAGAGAAATGTGATGTCGAACCACATCGGAGTGCAAAGGGTTAAAACTTACCAAAACTAATCAAATTTTTCAAGTAGATAATGTCAGAATTACCCGTTTAAATGCCAAGTACAATTAACATTTTCAGAATTAATTTCAATTTCTTAACATCTATAATTTGGAAAGAAGAAAGTGGTGTTTTCCGAAGTTAAAATTGAAGAAAGCAGCTGATCCTAATGAGGCATCTCCTTTAACTAATTTACAATCAGCGCCCTCGTGGCCGACTCGCGAGGGTCGAAGGAGAACAGAAGCACCTAAGTTTCCGCACTTTCGCTGTCCCGAGGGTTGGTTTCATGACCCAGAACTCTTTAATTTCTCCGTCCCTTGCTACGGCGGTATCCCCTTTAACTCATTAGACTCAATCAATTATACGAGCGTACGGTTACAGTAGCCTCTTTTCCTTTTCTCCTTCGTAGCTCCGTCTCTTTCGTGCTGATTCCAGCAGCCCTCTGTCGTCTCGCTCAACAACCCTGTCTTAATCCCTCGACCGAGACCCCGACTGGTATCCCGAGATACCAGGGTTTACCAAGGTAAACCTCTTAGCGTCGCGACGCCTGCGAGTCAAGGTCACGAGCACCGCGAACAGAGAAGTTGGCGAACTCGATGAATGGCCCAGATCGATCATACGAATCTTACCTGCAACAGAAAATCCTCGAGTTAAGGGGTGGAATTTTGCTCGTTATTTGGAAAATTAACGTAGAGTTGAATAAGGGTAGTAAATTGATATATTGCTTTCGATAAAATGTGTTTTGTTAGCAGATATTTATTCAATTTATGTGTTATTTGAACAGAGACCGCTAATATTCTTCCTTTATTTTCACGTTGTAGTAATAACCAGTTCTGATTATGATCGATGTAACCGCAGCTCAGGATACCTAACTATAAACTCACTTACCTACATTAAAGTATAAACGTGTATAAGATTCTGAGCGGTGGTTAATCAGTAAAAAGAACGTTTCTTAGGCTCCTCAAAATCAATTACAACCGGTGGTGATCATGTAATTGATTTCGAGGACAAGCGCTTACGGAGGGATTTCGATCACTTACTGCGACCTGTATTCGTTTAGGTCGAAAAAAGAAACAATCGAATAAGAAGGAAACGGGGGTTAGAAGAACATGCGACGAGCCAGCGGAGTCTTACAACCTTCGTTATCCTAATCTACCATAAGCACACACGTACACGCACACCTATACGCACAAGTGCAGACTGGCACAGAGGAACGAAAGGGGGACGCATTATGGCAGGGTGGGCCATTCGTTTTCTCCACGACCAGGTTCGTAATGTCGGCCGATAAGGCCCCGATAATCCACGGTCGCGTAGTGTGTTAGCCGGCAGTTAAAACGTTATCGTCCTGCATCTCGTGTTATTCGTCAGGGCGTGACGAGTGGGTGGAATTTTACGTCCGGAGGTCTCCTCTCGGTCTCCACCGTTCTATGCTGAAATAAACTCGATAATGTGAGCTTATAACGCTGGATATCCGTCCCCGATCGGCATTACGATCGACTTAATGAATCGAACGCGTGTCATGGCTCGCGACCATCGTAATTATACGTAACACACGGACAAATTAATTTGCCTGGACGCTGATCACACAATGCGATACGACGGAAACGTGATACTGGATAACGAGGGTGCGATTCCGTTGTGTGAGTTAGCATTTGCATCGAAAAACGTGTGCTGCTTGGCCAAATTGTTGGAATAAGATCGTCGGTCTTGTTCAATGGATATTAATTGTTTGGAACGGTTGCTCCCGTTTTAGTCGTTCTGACCATAATTCAGTGTAAATTTACTTTGTACATTAACTCTTAACACTAGATATACATAGAGCATATACTGTGTAACTTTTGGATTTACGTTATTTATGCAGTAACTGTAAAAATGTGTCTAAATTGAAAATATAGTGGAAATATAAATAAATGAAGCAATTCATGTATACAACCATTCAAAATATGGCAGATATGTCGACAAAATTTTGTAATATAAAATGTGAAATTTGAAACCAGCCATTTTGACTGGTACTTCTAGTGTTAATATACGGACACGATTCAATTACTCTGTATATTTACAGAATTAAAATAACACTTTTTTATTATCATAAAATATGTATTCTTCATAACGCTTGAATATTGATCTTTTATATAACAGTTACTAAGAAAATACAATGTACGTAAATGTTAATATCATAATCCTTTTTTAGTTGTAACATTAAACCACTAATTTCAATCGTTTTTCACTCATTAAAGTTTTCAATCATTTTTTAATATCACAAACCTTTAAATCGTATCTTAAACATTGAACTACTAACTCTAATCTCTTTTCACTTACTAAAACCATAATTTTTAATTAATTTTTAGTGTCATAATTTTCTTTTGCAACAACTTACTAGTCCCTTTATGTTAAAATTGAAATTTCCAGTAATCTATTATTCATTCAAGACAATTTATAGTGATATTCGTGACATGCTACCAACGAAATACCGAATTCCAACAAATCTCGTTCAGGTTTGTACTATTCAATTTCAACGCGGAATATCTTAATCTCGTGCGGCTGCACGTGAGCGTATTCGTTTTCGTAGTAAAAAATTAGGGGCCGTGTTATCGGCTTGTTAATTCCGATAAGCGTTCCTCTTCTTTATCGTCCGCCATTATGGAGAACGATAGCGACGCGACGAGGTTAGTGGCGGGAACGAAGAACCAAGGGTGAAAGATTAACGAAATAAATATGACATCGTCCTGAGGCTTGAGCCGCACGCGTTGTTTCACGCTCGACGCGATAACAAGGCGTTCGCCATTAATTACCGTGCTCTGAAATTATTTAACGACCTTCCTGAACCGACGTCGGCACGCAAACCACCGACACCGCTATGAATTGATCGAACTAATTCGTCGACGATCTGTCTGTTTATGAAACTTCCGTGTATTCCGACGGAAGTTTTAATGGAAACTGCACCGCTTTTTCACGCTAACAATTTTGTTCCCTCTTGATTCGATGTGTGTAATACGGGATGTTTCAAAAATTGAGGCACAAGAGATGGTTATTTTATAGGTTAAGTACCAAATTTTTATATTACTAAATTTTTCTACTATTCAGTCCATTCAAATGGATAAATATTCATTTCAAAGTTCTGCATTTATTAAATATCTAAATTTTTTTGTGACTATAACTTAGAGTTCTGTATTTCCAAATCAAGGATACAACAAAATTAACATTTTCAAATTTTTATATTCTGAAATTTTTATATCCTTCAATTTTTACATTACATTTTTTACATTCTTGAACTTATACATTTGAAATATCTGTATAGTGTTTTAAAAATTATGGTACAAATGTGGTGATTTTAGTTGTGGAATGTAGAGATTTGGGAAACTTGAGAAAATTCAAATTTAGAGATTCAAAATTTTGAAATATTAATTATTTATGCTATTGATTTAGAAATATAAAGCTCTAAAAATACAGAAATTTTGGGAATGTAAAAATTTGAATAGATGGCAAGTTGGGCATTTTAAAATTGCAGTATAAGTTTAGAGATATAGTAATCTAGAAATATAGGAAATTAAAAATATAGAAATATGGAAATATAAAAAGTTATTAATTAAAGCTACAAATGAAGAAACTGAACATCTCAAGCAAAACATTACATCTCAAATTACCTTTGATCCATTTTGCATCATTCTTAATAATATTAATTAAGAACGAATCGTAATAAAGAATGAGATGAACGAATCAAAAATTAATAAATTAAAATTCACTAGTACATTAACACTATTCCTACCACGACCGGTCAAATGACCGTTTTTAAAATTTCGATTAGAATTTCTTGTATACAACGTAATTGAAATGCCTTTAAACTTCATGACCTTTCCTGAAATATGCATATAATACCTTTTTCAATATTGACTTCTTTTTTTATTGTTTATTTTCTGAGAAAAATTTGTAGTTTGTCTTACCTACCACGACCGGTCATTTGACCGATAAAACGATTTACACCTTTTTGTAATAGTATTCTCTCAGAGACTCAATTCCAAACCTATAAAAATGTTACAAACGAAAGATAATGCAGTTATAGCATGATGTTATCCAAAAAATGCCTTCCAGGGACTGCTTTATAGCACTTCCAAGTGTCTACAATTTTAGCGCGCTTATTGGGCTCGCGGTATTTATTTGCCTGATTGGTACCCGAAGCAGTCCAGGACCTCGAGCTTTCTTACACCGTCTTACCTACTATGACTGTGAAATAAATAATATTATAGGATTCTGAATAAGAGAAACTATATTTTTATACTGTCTAATTGGCTATTATATTCATTCTATATTAAAAAATATAAGTTCTGCCAAAGACCGGTCATTTGACCGGTCGCGGTAGGAATAGGTATATATGAAGTGTCGGTAGGAATAGTGTTAATTTAATTAAACGATTGAAAAAACATCACGTGAAATGGCACAGCCGAGAAACGTTGCTCAGAATTTCGAATTCTAACGTCGTCACTTGAACGGAAGAAACGGCAAGAAGAAGAAGAGCTGAAAGGGAAGCAGAGGGACTGTCAAGTCTTCAGGAACGCGGCTAGTGATATTATGCAGGATAGGCAGACAGGAAACGGTGTAACGTTGGTCGTAGACCCTGTATACGAGGGTGGAATATGCTTAACGTTAATTTGTACGATAAAGGAATTATTGATTTTTACTTAGGTGGCTCAGTCAAGGGTGAGAGAGGTCGGAGGGGGTGATGAAACGCCGCTTTAAAGCAGAGGTACTAATGAGATGTCTTCAACGCGACGTTCACTTCTTCCTTTCACTCATTTTCATCTCCATAATTCTTTAAACGAAACATCTTCTCGTAAATATATTGTTTTACAATACTCTAAGCTATTACAAACTGTATGCAATAGAAGCATTCTTAATTATTAATTTTTTGTTGTTATTTTAAGATTACAGCAGCAAAAGTTTAACATTTTCTGTTTTATAATAAATAAAATATTCTCGTTTGCGATGAGTTTATTTATTACCAAATATCTTCTAGTCAAGATTATATTTCTTGCAAAATATATTAATAAAACTGCTTCTATGAATTATGTTGAAATCGTAGAAATTATGTAGAAATTGCAGTTTTTTAGTGATTCAGATTTTTGAAATGTTTTCAACGTATTTTTTAATGTTAATGTTTCTGCAATATATCGTTTTGATCTTCTTTCAGTAAAGAATTACTAATGACCTAATATTATCTGTATTCTCTCTATACTCTGTCAAACGTAATTCAATTACTAAAGAAATTATGTAATGGAAATTTGTACACAGGTTATAAGATGTTAACGATGTACTAAAATATCTAGAATTATTTACTTTTTATTGTACCTAACCTAACACTTTAATATTTAGTAAAAGTAACTAAATATTTTCAGAGCAATCGACTGGGATCGGTGGAAATAAAATTACTATTACCTAGGATTTTTATTTTTACAAATGGGCATTCACAGTGTTAAAATTGCTATAGTTCGTGGCTGATCATAATTTATTGTTACTAGTAGAAGCACATCTATATTTGAAACCCCGTGTTTTCTTTGACAATTATATTATTCATTATAATATAATAAAATTTAACAAATCTGCAAAAAATGATCAGAATTCAAAATTTACCATTAGTTCTAAATCAATTCAACTCTTAAATATCTCGAAACAGGAACAAACTTGTACCACCTTAAAAAACAGCTCAAATTATCAAATTTTCTAACAATTTTCTTATTACAAAGTAATAAAATTTAATAAAAAATTACCCGAATTAAACTCTCCCGATATTTTTCAATCAATTCAAATTCTTAAATATCTCCAAACGATCTACGCCGCTTAAAAAACAGCTGACGCGCAAAATAAAGGAAAACTTGATTTATGTCACATGGACTGCACGCGGTAAGGGTTTAACCGGGCAGCAAATATGTGCATGTTCCTAATAAATTCAATTTTTCCCTGGGCGATAAAGCGTACGGGTTCAGTGCACTCTTGGCCAGCGTGTTCACCGATGAAAAGAAATTTCCTTCGCGATACGACCGCAAGCAGCCCGGTAAACCACCCTCGTAACACGGCCGGGCAAACTTTCGCCACGCGCACAGTGGCGTTGCCCGCGTGTGAGTGTGGTTCGCGCTCGCTGGCTTTGCCGCGGCTGGAAATTCGGAGTAATAGGAAAACTCCGTGAGCGGAAAAGAAGTTCAATCTAGCCGGCCGAGGGGGAAGCCTGGAAAAGCTCTTTTGACTCCTTTGATTCCGACTCGACCACCCCAACCACCTTCTAAATCTTTCCACCCTCTTCGCCGGCGTCGCCAGCGACGTCGACTCGCGCTTTACTCCAGAACGTTTCCCAACGATGCCAAGAGGATTCCAAAAGTTGCTTTGCCAATCTACCCTGCGGCCGTGAACGACGGGGCCAGTCTCGAAAAATCTCGCTACACCAACCCCTTTTCAACCACTTCTGAGGCGGCCGCCCAAAGACTACATTTTCTGCTCGCGGTGTTTTGACGCCATCCTGATGCACCTTCTGCTCCTTTAGGGTTGCAAATGATGGACGGGGTACGGGACAGTGTCGAACGTTTGAACAACTTCTAAGTTCGTGTTTTCAGTCTGGGGAAAGTTGTCAAAATCGTACTACTTAAAAGGTCGTAATCGTACTACGTACTACGCAAAAGGTATAGTAAGCAATAATTGCCTGTTTGTTTCGATTTGAAGTACAAATATATTGCCTTAAAACGGGATTCGTACATTAAGTACTTGCTGTGAGAGGTTAAAAATAAGAATAATTTGATACTGGTCTCTAAATTTGATTAATTTTAATTTTGAATATGTATGAGTTTGTACTTAGACATCTCGCTGTCAGTGATATACCAAAGATATGTTAATAAAATTAATTATTAATAAAACTTGAATGGCTGTCTACGCAAATGTCGTCAGGGCCCGGCAATATTTTTGAAGAAGTAATTTGAAAGAACTTTATGTGAATTCACGAAATAATTCAACATGAACAAACGAAAACAATTGTGACATATTTAACTTTAATGGCTGCCTACGCAAATGTCGTCAGGGCCCGGCAATATTTTTGAAGAAGTAATTTGAAAGAACTTTATGTGAATTCACGAAATAATTCAACATGAACAAACGAAAACAATTGCGACATATTTAACAGAACATATTTAATATTTTCCTGTGTGTGATAATTATTAAAGCAACCTACGTTCATCAATCGCCACGTGTGTGAGCGGCCATTAAATTGATAATAGAGAATTTGATATGAAGCTCAACTGTAACCTTTTTTCATGAAAGTAGTACATCTTTTTCAATAGAACGATAGGGTCATAGATCACACGCAGATTACCATGATGATAAAAACAATCAAGTAGCGTAGCAGAAATATCCCCCTTTATCGAGAACGTTTCGAAGAGCCTTTCAATACGCGTGAAAAGAAAACACACGGCCGACTTCCGCCATTTTCCGAACGGCAATCTTTCCGCGACGCGAAGCGTATCCTTCCTCTTCCTTTCTTTGGTCCAGTGACGTTCACCTCATTATTTTTCCTTCATTTGTTATGCCTCATTGCCAGTAGGTCAGCGAAATACTAACCAACTTCCCGGTTATCCTTGAAAGGTCACGCGGAGAGGGTGAAAGCAGGGGTGGTGGGTGGCTAGAAACGAGAATGGTAGGGTGAACGAAGTCGATGGCAAAGAAATAATGAAACTCCGTGCCAGGAAAGTGCTCGCTTTATTGACAAGAGGGCCCCGGAGAACGGCCAGGAGGTGCGACGAGGGAAAATATAGTGCTTCCATATCCGTGCGGGGCTGTCTATCGATTCTCGACGAGTATAAAGTACTGCGATTCCGTCCGACGCCATCGCCTACTCGACGGAATAAATTTGCGATCGCCCGGGTAAAACGGGATGAGAGAGTCGCGAGGAAACCCGTGGGGAAGGGGTCGAACGGGACGCGGTGCAGGGGAAAAAAGGAAAAGAGGGAGTAGGAGGAAATGGAAGAGGCGTCGAGAAAGACGTGTACGCTGCCGCCTACGATCGAGATGAAATTTTCGAAATCCCTGCTCTTTCGTCGACGTTCAAACGTTTTACGATAATTTATGCAAATTGTTTAATCGGCTCGTTTATTCTGAAAGTGGGGCAAGTACACCTTTTATTGTCGACATATTTCAGAGATTGCATTTCAATAAATTTAAGTCTTGGTAGAGAGAAAAATAACAGATAGAATTATTATACATATAGTGAATTATTCTGCAGAGTGAATTACACGTACTATAAATTTACCATTTTTATATTTTATGTACTGGAAACGTATAAAAATGATATAACACAGTGGAGGAACCTTCGTGTATAAGAATTTCGATTTAATGAAAAACTGTTCGTTATACAGTGATATTTTCAATGATCTGAACTTGAAATTATAGTCACCATTCCTTAAATATTAATTCGTAGTATATAAATAAATTGCGTACAAAGAATTCATTTTTATCCAAATCAACTAAATATTTATTAATATGCCAAACTTTCTTATATAACACGAATTATATTTAAAGAATATTCGGCATAATTTTCAGCCGAAAACTCAGATTAATAAAAACAAAGAGATGAGTATAATTATGCATATAGAACACATCATCGTATTAAAAAAAAACTGTTATCCCCAATATTCATTAACTGCAATAATTTGCAAGTTGAAATTAATACAAAGCGGTTTCATGTAAATAAATACTGCGTCCATATAAAAACGAGAAGAATAAAGAATGAAAACGAAAGAAGAATGAAACAAAAAGAAAAGTGATTTTCCACGCGTGGAACGAAAAGACGGCGGAAAAACCCTTTCCCTCTTTATTCCCTGTAGATCGTTTCTGGACGAGTACCACGAGGAGGATCTCTTCTTTGACGGGGATCATTACGGGAGCTGATTGGCGGGAATCTTGTTAGAGGTTTCGTTTGAATAATCGCCGCTCGAACCGGCGATTTTCATGACTCGATCATCGCGTAACGACGCGTGGAAATCCGTCACGACGACGCCCCTATCGTTTCTTTCTGTTCGACGAACAATAATTTCGAGGGTCGATTTCTTGTAAGCATCATTGTCGACCATGCTTCTTCCTCGTTACATCGGAAATTCAATTTTACGTTAAATATCCTTAAACGCAAACTGTCTGACTACGTTTCCGTGCGATTGCAATCTTTAAATATGATTTTTATGTTTCTTATTGTTTTCATTGCTTTAACGGAATATTAATTGCTATTAATTTATGCTAATAATTGTACTATATTATTCTACATTTAATCTGCATATTTTTATATATTATTCTATAATATAATTGTATTATGTTTTACATATATTGAATTCATAACGAAGTTAACTCTTATGTAGTTAAAGGAGATTCAACTGTTCATTTGAGGGTTGGTTCAGTTGAAGGTCAAGTTCTTTCCAAATTTTGACTTAGGACACTCTTATAATAGCCATATTCATAATAACAAAATTCCAGATAAATAATACCATATATTAAATCATCAATTTATTTGACAGACTTTTCCAACAGGTTACTTGAAACAAAAAACCATAAAAGTCTTAAATTATTAACACTAGAACTGCCACAGAGGTGCAAATGAGTTTCAGGTTAACAATATTTTTTCCTTTTATGTAACTATATACCGACTTTTGCAACGATGAATAACTTAATGTTTCACTTTATATTCATTAATTTTTCTATTTTATTTTCAACTTAAAAATAAGTGTACGCTGAACGTCCGTAGTTCCAGCGATAATATACGCCATTAAATTATACTCCGCCAGCACATATTAAAAATGACAGTATCAAGATATACACGCAATTCGTTTCCACCCTCTTTCCATTGAAATACATGAGATGGAGGGTTGGTTGATTGTCCTCGCAAGTATCCACGAAAAAGAAAAATACGGCGGCGAGCAGCACCTCAAGAAAAACGACGATCTCTTGAGGAACCCTAAAGAAGCTCCACGAAAGGAGGATATTACAAATACGTTTAAGAGGACCCACAGGTGCGCCGGTTTACACGATCATCCGGGTTCCTTTCCAAACAGCTTCCTCCCTTCTCTGCATCCCGAAACGCCGGCGGGAAAGGTATACAGAGAAAAACCAGGAGGAGGAACGAATAAAACGCGTATCGGAGGTACGCGGCCGGCAGATCAATCTTCGCTTCTTTCCCCGGTGTGTTTGTCCGTGTTTGTGCGTGCGCGTGTGTGTGTGTGTGGCCCCACCCCCGTACGTTTTCCGATCCAGCCATCCAGCTTCTTCTTCTGGCCACGTAGACGCAGCCTAGCACACGTACAGAACACGCACGCGTGCACGTCGTCCGTAGGAAAAATATATCCGGCGTGGTCCCTCCTACGGGATGCTCGCGAGTAGCAGCCACGTTTCCGGATTTATCGAGCGTGGCCCGTGCCATTATTTCAGGGATTACCACGGGCGGTGCCGGCACAAATTTTTCACCGGCTCGTACATCGTTCTTCGACGTCGCGGAGGCAAGGAAAAATGCGCGAAGAAGGGTCGCGACGCGGACTGCGAGAGCAGATCCGAGGATCAACCCTCGGGGAGAGACGAAATTTCGAGTCCATCGCTCCTACGGATCCTAATCGGCTTTACTTTCGAGTCAATCTCTTCTCGCTTCTTTCTCTTTTCGCTTTCCATCCTTGTCCGCGTGCTCCTTCGAGCGTGAGCATACGAAATTCCGGCGGGACTCCTTAACGAGCCGCGTGGACCGGGCTGATAAGATTGTTTGCGGAACGGACGTTCGTTCCGTGGTACGAACACCAGATTTCGTAATTATTCGGCAGAAGGTGTAGATGTAGCCACGTTATCGCCGCCCAGGGTGCGCTACGTGCTCGATCGCTACGTCGTTATATCGAGGATAAACGGTAATGGTTTCGGTGCCAGCTTCGAGTCCGCTGGTTCCTACTACGGTTGTTGAGGCAGGGTATTAATAAATAATGAATTATATAAAAACTTTAAAAAAAAAACATGTTTAAACTCTTATAAATTGAAAAGGAAGGGTGCTATTGGAAATAGTTGAAAAATTTTTTAAAGACTTTACGGGCACAAGGACGACTTCTTTGAAAACTGAATTAAATGTGAGAAGTGTTAGGTTAGGTTAAGTTGGCGCTCAGACTGCAACGTGTTTATAATACGTATTTATTATCGTTTTGAATTCCTCAAAAACTTTTGTGACCAATGACATATGTGTAATAGTTTAATTATCATGAAAGTTTTTGAAAAATTCAGAACAATAAATATGTTGCAGTTTGGGTTTTTTTCAACGCACTTTCTAACCTAACCTAACATTCCTCATATTTAATTTAGTTTACCAATAACAGTTGAGCAATGACATATGTGTAATATCATTACACATGTATATAAACTATTACACATATGTATAATGAAACTAATACACATATGTCATTATACTGTTTTGCATTAAAATCAATTATACGAAGGTTAAATCATACAATATTGTCGACGCATATACATGTCACATACATATATGTGACATCGTCCACTTCTCATATGAGATACTAATGTATGTTAGATAACAAATGAAAATCAAATTCTACTGTATAGTCTTAAAAATAGTACGATGCGAATTTATAATGTAAATTATATTATTTTATAATAAAATTATAATTCATGACAGACGAATTAGGTAGGCTATTTACTTAGTAGATTAGGTTCACCAAAAAGTTATATCTTTTTTACTAGTAGAACACTTTTTTGTCCTAATACAAATGCATATACAATGTATATACAATGCATATACAAATGTATAATCTCGAAGTACATCTTTCAAAATATTTTATTAAAAAACAATGTTAAGCATAATGCAATTCTTATTAATAAATAAATTTCATGCCTTATTAATAAAAAATGCAGAGAGTAATTTTAATAATATATTATATAATTTTCATGAAAACAAAAATATTTAAACTTGAAAGAGTATAGTACATAGAGAGGTCACACTAAATAATTATAAATGTCAATTTTGATTCACAAAATTTTGCATTGGAAATGTACCTGCGGTTTAATGATCCAAGTTCTAAAAAAACATATCTGCTGATTCATGATTAAAAAAGGATCTTGAAGGACAATATTTCTCCTAATACATTCGAAAAATACTTAATACATTGTATAGTAAGATTGCATTTACATATGTCGAATTAAATATAATGACTCCTGTGTCAAATATCATCTGTCAAAATACATGTTCCTTTCGTAGTCCTAACTAGTTTACGTTTCATCCCTTATTTATCAAGTTATATGTTTCAGGTCTTATTTATCTTCCCATTGTATATTCACAAGTAAATTGCAAAAATTGTAGTTCACAAATCACCACCTAATACAACTAATTCTGGAGTAAATAATTAAAAACCCCAATAATTTCCGGAGCTCCAAAGTCTACTCAAGTGACCGAGTCTTATGTATCAGTCTCCAGGATAATCGGCAGGCGTGGTCACGAAATTCCTTGAAATATTTCTGTAGCGTTGCACGAGAAGGATTCGAAACGAAAAGAGCAAGTGAACGAAGTAGGAGGCCAGAAGCCGACGGAGAAGACGAAGGAGTGCTCGAATGGGAAAAAGAACGAGCTGCATCGAGGGGGTGGGATGGATCGAGAGAAGGGTGGTTCGGTGTGTTCCCGGGGGCGAAAGTGGTGCGGCGTCCTAATGCGATTCCGATATCGGCCCGGACATCTCGTGAGCCGACTACAGCTCCTGTTTCCCCACCCCTCGCCGAGCATCCCCTGAACGACGAACTCACCCCGCCGGCTCGTGGACGAGAGCAGATCGGGCTGTGGGTGGCGGAAAGGGGGTGGGCCGTGAAAGCGAAGAGGGCTTCCGTAAGGGCGGGGTGGCTCGTAGAATGGGCCGATATGTATGCCGTGGGCGCACTGCTGCCACTCGGCCGCCATCTTGGAATCGATGTCGATCAAGCGGAAGGAAGGAACTTCTGCGCAGCCCGGGGCACCCGGGGGTGCACCCAACCTACCCCTCTCTACGTGTGTGCGCGCTTCCACGCACGTATTCCACCCCCTTGGCAATTCTAGCCGAGAGACCTCCTCTTTCTCACCCCCGCGCCGTAAGCAAGCTCGATTGCCGCGTGCGTGAGAGCACGTACGTCGTCACGGCTCCTGCGTACATTTCTTTTCGTCCCTTCGAAAAAATGGCGTCTTTACTCTGACGGAGAGGAAAGAAATTTTATCGGATACTACCGTTAGCGGATCTGGAGCGAAACTGAGTTCGTTGGAAGACGGGGGAGAAGTTTGGAATTTTTTTCGTTTAGAGATTAGGGAAATTGGGACTTGAGATTTGAGGATTTTGGGGATTTGGAGATTTGTAAGGTCTTTGGGAATTCGGAAATTTGGAGATTTGGGGATTTAGGAATTCGGTGATTTGAGATGTGGTGTTTGAGAATTTGAGGATTTGGGAATTTGGAGATTTGAGATGTGGTATTTGTGAATTTAGGGATTTGGGAATTTGGAAATCTGTAAGTGGGGGTGTTTGGAGATTTGGGAATTTAGAAATTTCGGGATTTGGGAATTCGGAAACTTGAAAGTCGGAGTATTTGGGAATTTGTGAATTTGAGAATTTTCGTGAATTGAGAATTTGCAAGTCCAAGAATTTGGGGACTTAGGAATTTTGGAGATTTAACAGGGGAGGTATTTGGAAATTTTGGGATTTCAGAATGTGAAAAGTTGAGAATTTAGGAATTTGGGAACTTTGGAATTTGAGATTTTGAAAACGTAGAGAATTGAGAATTTGGAAATTTGGGAATTTGATAATGTGGATATTATTGCACAGTAAATTTGTAAACCATCACTATTTAATAATAGTAAATTCATGTCTATAAAAATTCATGGGGACTTGAAAATTTGAATTATATGACTCTCAGATTTATGAGAAGCCTAGTGCATGGATTCATTACCACAAGAATGGGTAATAATTTCAAAAATACAAAGTGTAATAAAGTTTTATCAAATATCCTTATTACATATTTATAATAAATGTGTATCATTATGTCAAATATTTTATACTCTGCAATTATCATATAATATGATAAATTAACTATCATATAATTTACATGATCAAAATAGTTATAAATGTATATAATATTGTACATTGCAAATTATACAATTAGCTTTGTTTACCAATATAGCAGTCGATCAAATCAAATTAGTTACAGCAGTCTCCTCACATGGGGTGTAAATTAAGCCACCGTGTCATTAATAAAGATTACACTAAAATCGTAACCTAAATAGACCCAAACAATTGCAGCAAATAAAGTTGTTCGTTCGTAACAACCCCTTGGTATCCTAAACATTTGAAGCTTTCCTTAAAAAATCTCCACCGTTCCCAGATTCAAGAAATATCGTCGTCTACCACGTTATTTCTGTAAAACGAAAAAAAGTAGCACGGGGATAACCTGGATCGTCCACGAAGAATCGACCAGGTTACAAAAGCTGAAGAGAGAAGACGAAGAAGAAGAAGAAGGGGTGGCTGATTTATGGGATTGCAGGTTGCCGGTATAAGCGAAAATGGCGTCTCTGCAAATCGATCGTAAAAAGGATGTCGCTTGGCTGTACAATGGCCAGCTTCTCGTTCGTTAGCTCGGCTAGCGAATAAATAAAAACGGAATCGAGAGACGTTCACGGGGGTTGCTGTTATCGACTACCAAGGGGAAGCGCTGGCTGGTGCTCTCCTCCATAACCCATAAAGGATCGAGGTGATTTATAGATTATGGCGGCCGTGCATGCGATCCTCCATGACAATGGCGAAAAAGAGACGAATGACGAACAGACCGTCTTTTCTTCGTCATGGTTAATGTCACTGGAACAGGAAATGCGACGTTTGCATACCATCGGTGATTGAAGTTTTTCTTTCGCTTTGTAAATATTGGGGCAAAATAGTTGTTGTTCATGTAAGCACAGTTCATATCGAAATTGTGCTGTAATTGATGAAGAGTATTAGAAATTTTATGTAATTGGTAATTGAACAATTATAAGGTAGTCCATTTTGATTGCAGAGTTTATGTTATCTCTGATAGCTGTATTCGTAATTTTGATATATAATTTGTTTCGTCCGTTTTGGTTATTTATGTTTATTTTGTTATGTACTTAATATTTATTTACCGTGTACTTTATTATAAACTCTAATTTGAAAAGTGTTGATTTAATGGGCATTACGAAAATCCATAAACGTCATTCGCTATAATTGTTACTAACATTTTTACTAGATTAGTCAATTACGGAATATATTGAAACGATAAAAGATTATATAAGCACCACATAAATCAGGGTGCCTACTTGAAGGAATTTACATATTACACACATGTAAATACTTATACACCTCGAAATCAGAATTTTCAGAAAGGATCTGAAAATATCAGTATAATTAATATAATAAGTACAACAAATTTTAGAAAACCCAGGGTCCACTAATATCAATAATGATGGTATACAAAGTATTTAATATACAATTTAAATGACAAGAACTCTAAAGAATATTTCAGTATCAAGGTCATATGTTTCATACAAGACACATTCACATTAATTTTAATTCCGGAAGAGGTCACTTCAAGGTCACCTACATCTTCAAATATACTTGAACTTATGTGATAACTACAACTGCATATAAACAAAATATCAACAACTTTAAGAACCCTGAAAAGTAACCTCGACACAAAAATATTCTTTGCAAAGTCAAAAACCACAAAAATACAAATATAAATCATTTTATTTTCATCATCGTCAAAAGAGATTTAATCGACTACTACAGGGGTTTAGATAGACTCTGTATCACTAATTAAAAATAATGATATTTCATGTAGAAACATTTTGTAGAGGTAAGAGAAAGGAGGTCGCGTAACGAAGGAGCAACGGCAGTAAAGTGGCGAGAAATAATCGAAACTCGGAAGCAGGGCTTAAGATTAAATTCGGTCAGTGTGCCCCGTGGGCTGAGGAATACGGAGAGTTGAATGGCTCGTGACCTTGGCCTCGAGGCTGCTAGTCTGGGGTTGGCAAGGTAATTAAATGCCATGGATGGGGTTGGTCGCTATAACCGGCAGGATAGAACGAAGGGTATCCAGGGGGATGAGGCTAATTGCCGATGCAAGGAGAACCATCCCCCTCGGTGGCACGGCAGGATCTTTCAAGGTGCTCATCCTTTGGATTATACCGGCACCTTATTAACGATCCTTCCTATCCAATAACATTCCATTGTCGAATAAAAATTCCTATCACGTGAAATTTCTACAATGACACTCTTCTATCGAGTCATTGTAATCATTACTTTTTACGCTGAAGCATAGATCTGGCAAAAATGAAACTGCTAAAAATTCAATATTAAAAAGGTTAATAATTCTACACTGGTACATGGGTGTAGGAAAAATTAAAGTAATAATTCAGTATTAACAATTGAAGTATAAGAAAGCTATCGACAATGTAAACATAGGTATGTGAAATTGGAAGAATATGATTTAATTTTGCAATATTTGAAGCAAGAAGAAACTTGCAGAGGGTGAAAAGGTGTAATATTGAAATAGTTAATAAAAATTAATAAAAGTGTGCTGAGGGTATCAAATTTGCAAATCGTCGGCGAGGACCGGATATTTTGGAACGATGAGCGGATAAAGTTTCGCGTGACGGGGAACCACTGTTCCGGAAGTAGCCCAGTTACAAATTAGCATCCAAGGATTGCCCTTGGCGTCGTCCTCTCTCTCTCTTTCGCCGTTCACGAGTCTCTCTCTCTCTCCGGCGATCTTCTTCAGTTGTCGTTCCTTCTTCGTCGCTCGAAACAGACCGCTGCCGGGGTCGTTCTCTTTCTTTCTGGGTTATTAAAGAAAGCCGCCTTCGGGGTCAGGTCGGGTTAGGTCAGGGCGGCAGGGAATAATGAGCGGGGAAAAGTTAAACGAGAGTATTTTTTACCGAGAGGAAAATTACGCTCGCCTCTCTTCTCCTCTCGTTTTCTTTCTCTCTCCATCGTAGTAAAAGCGACTGGAGGAGGATGGCGGATCGCGACCGAGCGATGTGGACGGAGACGGCATCAGGAAAAGGGAACCGGAAGAGCGACGGAGAAGCACGTTCGGAGAGGAAAAGGGGGCAGGGAAGAGAACTGAACGAGAAATCTAGGGGTTGAAGGTCTCCGGGTGGTTGGAGGGGATGTCTTCCATTCATTACCGCCGGTTACCCCTTAATGGAATCTTCGTGTCCTCATCTTTCCACTGTCCTTCCTTGCCGCCGCGCCGTGGTAATTTCTGTTTTGCCGAACAACAAGAAGTCGTTTGTACACCCGACAGGGGTGGCGACTGCCATTCAACAACACCGACGACGACTTGTACCCGCATTGTCCTTAATTTGCCCTATTTTACTCCCTCTACCAACCCTAACGCAGTTATCCTGCTCGATAATTTAGAAAGCGATGCTCGCGACAGAATTTTCTTTCCCTCTCCTCTTTTTTCAGAAGCAGGATGAAAATACTTTGCTTGAGATTCTAAGTGGTCCTTTTTTAATCGAATGAAATTCGTATGAAATTCTGTTGTATAAATTGTTTTTATTAGTTGTTTAATTTGTTCGCGACGTTAAATATCAACAGAATATATTGCGATATTTTGGGGTTTGATGCAAGAAGAATCAATGTTGAAGTACCATGAATTTGAGGCGTTGGTACTTAAAGATATGGCTAAACAATTGTGTTATATTATCACGTATTATCATATATTATTTTTAACGTCGAAATTCTTATTTCAAATTATTTCCTAAAACAGAAATAAAAAAATACTGTTATTTTCTAAGAAGGACCTTGAATTATTAGTCTTTAAAGTATTTTGACTTATCGAGTGTTTTTCAACTTGGGTATTGCAAAAAATATATTTTATCACAAATTTTGGCATTTATAAAGGACATCGCTTCAAAGATATGGAGACATTTGAAGAAAAGTGCAGCAACAAAATTCTGTAATATAAACTGTGAAACCAATCATGTTAATTTGTAGTTCTACAATTAAAAAAATATTATAAAATGTGTAATAAATCTGTCATATTCATCCAACTTTCATAAACTATTAAGAAGTCATACAATTTTCATGACGAGAAAGTGTAATAAAATGATAATTTTAAGACGAGGAAGAGGTTAGGTGCGAAAAAACGACGTTGCGCGAAAAACGAAAGGAAACGCGACGGAGAGGGGCGTTGTTATACCTACTCTTTGAAGCACAGGATATCAAATTATTCTGCATAAAGGATGACACAGGTCGATGGTAATAAACTGACTCGGGAAATAATGGCATAACGAGCATAAAGTGGGGTCCGCTCGTGCAGCCGGCGAGCAAAGAGGCGGAAAAGGGGTTGTAGGACCAGGTAGGCCCATTATCCCTAGTGTGTTCGTGTACACAACAGAGTGTCTATAAATGTTTCAGGGACTCTCGATTCTCGCCGTGGTAATTTATTCGGAAAGTCACTCGCCACCTGAGTAACGTGAGAACCGACCGAGATGCATCTGCATGCAGATGTCGCGCTCAGTTGGCACCCAAACGTTGTCGATTCAATTCTAATTTTTTCCATCCACTTTTTTTGTGTATATGATAATTAAGTATTAGATGTATCGTATTGCCATGACGTACTTTTGTAATTTTTACAATTTTTGACTCTCAAATTTTTATACGTTCATTTCTAGTTTACACACATTCAAGTATATTTCAAAAATAGTTTACTCACGTTCCTTATATTTTAAAAATTGCTAGCAGCCTTGGTAGTTCTGACAGTTACAAATTACTTCGACTAATTTGTGAATTATTGATATGCTGAAGGGTAGTGACTGAAGGGTAGTATTTAGGTACTATTTTCATTTCAAACAAATCTTGTCAAATATTTTGTTGTATTTTATCCTTGATAATCCCAGTATTACCAATCAGAGTAAATTCTGAATAACACAGAGAATAATAAAATATAGTCTAATAATACAAGTGAACAAGTTCCTAATAATTCCGTATCGGAATTCGTGTCGCCTGCTAATTTCCATTGATCTTAAACGCGTTCCACCAGAACAATCCGAGAGATGTCTAACGTTCAAAGAGAGAGTTCCACGAAACGAAAGATCAGATTTTGATGGTGACAGGTAACAAGGAACGATATCAGCTGGCCAAAATCTCTGACTGAAAATAAACGTTTGAACATTTGAATATCGCGTGACTAACGTTCTCTCGGAATTTCCCGTCTGCAGGGTGAGGAGATTAGGTTTCTTCGGATGGATAGGCTGCCTGGTGTCCGCGAGATAGGGACATGGGAAAGCACTCCTCCTTTTCGTATGTAGATTTTATGGAATGCCCGAGGGACACGAGGGATCTCGAGAGCAAAAGGGAGCGAAAGGGTTGAGGGAGAGGCTGGATACGGATAAGGGTTAAGATATACGCGTGGGAAGACAGTCGTCTGGAATTTTCGAGTCATGCCACGTGTTCTTTCAAACCCTGGATTGATCTGAAATAGCTTTTTTTTCTGTCGTTGTCGTCGTCGTCATTTCCGCTTGCGTTTATTCTTTGCTGCGGAATCGAATTGGAGACGATGATATTCAAGAATTTCTTTTAATCTTTTAGGATGTTAATCAAGGGTGTAATTGCTTCTTTGATACTGGGTATACACACCTTTAATTGCTTATTTGGCACATACTGTACACACCATTGCTTATTTGATGCATACAGGGTGAACACCCCATTTGATGCACACAGGGTGTGCCAAAAATCGTTCTGTTTTTAATATACATTTTTTTATACGTACAAAATGCACTGTACACAGCAAATGTTTAATTTCATAAAAGAGGGTAGTAGATATCAGAATATTTAGAAAAATTAATAAAGTTATTAAAATTGTAAAAACGTGCTTAGCAAGCAATGTATGTTTACTAATAAATAATTAAATTATTTAAAGTACTATATGAAAGACTATTACAAGAAGATGTTTTGAACAGCTACCTATAGTTATTAAAATAATTTAAAGATTTACACACAAAAATTATTAATATGTAACACTCGATATTTGACATGTAACATATAACATCTAAAACACGTAACACAGGAAATCTATCGCTAAAATAACTTGTTTATTCGTTATACGATATTCTTATAGAATTATCTAATAACTCAGCTAAATAAAACGTTTTTCGTACGGTGTCACATTACATTCGACCGTCAGAAAATTAATAATTCGATACCGACCGAAACGAAGACGAGCAGATACGCTGTTTGGTCATCGGACAACAGTTTCATGGCGGGTTGCGACTGTTTGACGGTCGTGTTTGCTGAAGGTCCGTTTACATGCGACGTAACGTCGTTAGAAAATGTGACAAGGTACACACGAACACGCTGCGAGCCCTTCCTCTTCCAGGACAAATTTACATGGGTACTTAAAACTTCGGGCTAAACACGAAACAAAATTGAGAGACGCGTACTATGATAGCTGTTGTTTAAACACTGTATCTCTTCAAATATTAATTGCTACAGTTTCAGAGTTATGTTATGAAAATGTGGTTTAATCTTGTTCGTGGAAAGAGAAGGAATTTATGTCGTGATTTGTTTGGGGAAATCTGTTAGAATGGGAATAAATTAAGTTGTGAGGGTTATGGATGGAGAAATAATTTGAGAAAATATATAAAAACATAAAATGTATAAAATGTATAAAATGTACAAAATGCACAAAATGCACAAAATGCACAAAATGTACAAAATGTACAAAATGTACAAAATGTACAAAATTCACAAAATTCACAAAATACACAAAATACACAAAATACACAAAATGTACAATATGCACAAAATTCACAAAATACACAAAATGTACAATATGCACAAAATATACAAAATGTACAAAACTCACAAAATATACAAAATGTACAAAATTCACAAAATTCACAGAATACACAAAATGTACAATATGCACAAAATTCACAAAATACACAAAATGTACAAAATGTACAGAATGTACAAAATTCACAAAATATACAAAATGTACAAAATGTACAAAATGTACAGAATGTACAAAATGTACAAAATGTACAAAATGTACAAAATGTACAAAATGTACAAAATGTACAAAATGCACAAAATATACAAAATGTACAAAATTCACAAAATATACAAAATGTGCAAAATGTACAGAATGTACAAAATGTATAAAATGTATGTAGAACTGTAACGAAATTTCCGTTCATATTTAATGACATCAGCCTACACATAAACATCCCTTTTATACACAGACAGAAATTTAGAACAGTAAGTACTTACAGCCCATTGTACTTCCATTCTTTAATTTTGTCCTTTTTTTATTATATACTTATGCAATCAATTATGTGAAAAAATATGTTAACACTTTATGTCCTACATCAAAATGATAAATCTATAAATGAGCTTTCAATAATAAAAGTGGTATAGGTCCATCTTGTTTTCAATTTAATTTTGTATATATTTCAGTTATTTTATGTTTCATGTAATTAAGAAATATAACAATTTGAAATTTCGTTTTCATACATTGAAAATGTAAAATATTATCGTTTCGTTTCAAACAAAATTCTATATAAAAAATTTCTCAATATTTTTTAAAATAAAAGGAAGTTATGCAACAAGCGATTGAATATTTTGATGACTCGTATCTTCATCATTTATACTTTTGATTGTTATGTCGGTAAAGTGCTCTTGTTTTCACAGGTGGTCCTTGACCTTGAAGAAAAGTGGTGGAAACAGTTTGCCAGTGTGAAGAACGACCTCCGCTGGTGCAAGCAGGATATGCGGGAATTAAACTTGATGACTCAATATATGGTTCAAATGGGAATTAACCCACTCATGTTCACGACCGGTGGAAATTAGGTTTAACCCTTCGCGGTCAGAAGTCGGGACATTCACAGTTGAGCACTTTTACTGTTTAGGTTATACGTCAAGAGATATTCAGCACGATCGTCGTCAATTCGTTTAATTCAGACACCGACACTTCATGCTCGAATACGCTGTTTTTCTCGTAAAAGAAAATTTGCAGTTTTACCATTTTTTATCAGAAGCCTTAGTTTAATTGAAAATCATAAGAAAATGTGCAAGTATACTTTACACACTTTATGTTTGTATTTAAATAAAAATTGTTTCAGTCTATAATTTAAACACTTATATTAAACTAATGGTTAAGTTGGCGAAATTTAATTGTATGGATTTCATTAATTTTTAATATTACTTTCATAATGAAACTTGTAAAATTTATTATTAAAATTCAACAAATAATTTTTGCAAATACGAATCATATTTTAATTAGAAGTGAAATTGATGATAAAATTTTAATTAGAAGTATTAATTAAATTAATCAAATTTCAATTACAAATACTAATCAAATCAAATTAATTATTTCCGATTTTTGCATAAGAAACTCATGATAAAAATTAGACAATTTTATTATAATTTAAGTAGGTGCATCCTAGCTCCATAAAACTATCAATTCAACAAAATCTTTGTTCATCTAATTTTTTTTTAGTAATTACGAAAAATATTTTCAATCGTGTATCGTAAAAAGATTGTAGTTTCTTAAAATTTGTTTGATTTAAAATAAAGTTATTTAAGGTGATACAATTTTTGAATAGTAGCAACGTGGATATTAAAAATCGTGAGAAATAATCGAATAGGAGACTTCATTCTAATAATTTCAGAGCTCCTCTTGTCTCGAAGCAAGATCGAGATAAGCCATTATCCTTTAAGGAGCTTGCTCCTGACCCCATCTCGATTCAACTTCGATAAATCCGTGATGTAACGTAATAGCGAGAGATTATTGAACACCCTATCATTCCTGTTTCCCGTGTTGGAGGTCAGTCTTTAGTAATCACTATTCCTCCCAGTCACTTGACCCTTGAATATTAAAGCTATTATGTACAATCCTCTGTTTATAAAGCCATGCTGAGTCCGTGAGCAGTCCTTAGAAATGGATGAATGGAGAATAGATGAGTAAACAGAGATCAAGATGCCCGAGGAAGAAAGGTAAGATGAATTGTAATCCAAGGTGATTGTAGCAACTCATTGATTTCGTGTTTTAATTTCGAGCGAAGGAACGTCAGATGCAGAAGACTGTTGGACAAAAGATATATGAAGGCTGTTATTATTTAATAGGGTGTTATTTTTCAATTCGTTATTTGATAATTTGGGGATTCAGAAAGTTAGAAATATGCAGATTTGGGGATTTGGTGGTTCGGTAATTTGGAAATTTGTAAATTTGAAAATGAGAGTATGTGGACATGTGAACTCGTGGAAGTGTGAACACTTGGGAAATAAGAGATTTCAAAATATGGGAGAGTGAGGACTTAAAAATTCAGAAATTTAGAAACTCGAGAATTTGTAAATATGGCAAGGTAAAAATTTAGAAATATGGAAATTTGAGGATTTGGCAATTCAGTAATATAGAAATTTGGAAATTTGAAAATGAGAGTATGTGGACATATGAACTCGTGGAAGTGTGAACACTTGGGAATTAAGAGCTTTTAAAATATGGGAGCTTGAGGATTTAAAAATTCAGAAATTTAGAAACTTGAGAATTTATAAATATGGCAAGGTAAAAATTTAGAAATATGGTGATTTGAGGATTTGGCAATTCAGTAATATAGAAATTTGGAAATTTGAAAATGAGAGTATGTGGACATGTGAACTCGTGGAAGTGTGAACACTTGGGAAATAAGAGATTTCCAAATATGGGAGTTTGAGGACTTAAAAATTCAGAAATTTTTAAACTTGAGAATTTGTAAATATGGCAAGGTAAAAATTTAGAAATATGGTAATTTTAGGATTTGGCAATTCAGTAATATAGAAATTTGGAAATTTGAAAATGAGAGTATGTGGACATGTGAACTCGTGGAAGTGTGAACACTTGGAAATTAAGAGATTTCAAAATATGGGAGCTTGAGGACTTAAAAATTCAGAAATTTTTAAACTTGAGAATTTGTAAATATGGCAAGGTAAAAATTTAGAAATATGGTAATTTTAGGATTTGGCAATTCAGTAATATAGAAATTTGGAAATTTGAAAATGAGAGTATGTGGACATGTGAACTCGTAGAAGTGTGAACACTTGGAAATTAAGAGATTTCAAAATATGGGAGCTTGAGGACTTAAAAATTCAGAAATTTTTAAACTTGAGAATTTGTAAATATGGCAAGGTAAAAATTTAGAAATATAGAGATTTGAGGATTTGGCAATTCAGTAATATAGAAATTTGGAAATTTGAAAATGAGAGTATGTGGACATGTGAACTCGTGGAAGTGTGAACACTTGGGAATTAAGAGCTTTCAAAATATGGGAGCTTGAGGATTTAAAAATTCAGAAATTTAGAAACTTGAGAATTTATAAATATGGCAAGGTAAAAATTTAGAAATATGGTGATTTGAGGATTTGGCAATTCAGTAATATAGAAATTTGAGAATGAAAGAATGTTTCACATGTAAACTCCCAAAAATGTGAAAATTGTGAAAATCAGAAAATTATAAAACTTTGTAACATAGGAACGTAAAAAGTTAGAAATGTGCTTCAACTCTAAATTCCAAAGTGTCACTTTTAAATTCTAAAAGTTAATATCCGCTGCAGCCCAATTATCTCACATATCCTGCAGTGAAGGAGCACCTGATCCCCGCAGCTTGATCGGTTTAAACTGATTAACGATAATCAGCGCAAGAATCACCCTTATACGCAACAGATCGAAATCAATTGCACAAACAGAAACGAAAGAAGAAAACCGTCCGATCAAGAAGCCAACTGTTCCAACTAAACCAGTCGTCCAGCTTTCCGACTGGTTCGCGTTTGATCAGCGAGTACGAATTATCGAGGTTCGCCGAAAACGGCGTATTTCAACGTTATCACGATCTCTCGGCTCGACCTCTCGGCATCACCGATATCACGAAGATGTACGGAGACACCTGAAACATACGACGAGAGACAGCACACGTTAATGAGCACCAAGTTGAACGGTTTATCGTCAGCCCGATGCTCGTTAGCCTTATCGGCGCGGCCTAATCGAGAAACCGTAGAAAAGTCCTGAAGGAATTCACGGGGCTACGTTGATGGCCAAGCCTCGATATGAAAACGTTGCCGAACAGACGATTCTGACGTGACAGCGTGCCACAGGTCAGATAGAGTCAGCGGGAGGTCTTCTAGTCACACTTTACGACCAGATAAATCTTACCGTCTCTTCCTTCCTTTAGCTCAAAATATTTCGACAAATATTTTACGTACATTCTCATTTGACAATTTCCAATTACCTACACATACATTAGACAACTTGATCTTTCTTTAATGCGTTGACTGAAGCTGCTGAAAATTTGATTCACCTATAATTTAATAGGTAACTAATTACTGCAATATTAAGATAAATGAAAAAAGTTGAAATAGTATATTTTGCATTTAGCAAGTTGTGAAGTATGTAGTGGGTAGTGGACTCAAAATTTAGTCCTTGTGCAAAGAGTTTGCTACATTGGAACCGTCGAATTATGAGCCAAGGGGTTAAGCATTTTTATTTTTAACAAGTATTGGGTTGGCAAATAACATTTTCTAGAGTTTCATGAAACACTTGATATACAAATATTCTAATGAATAATACGACTATTCAATCTTATTTCATCTCAAATCTTAGTGATCTGAGTGTGGACAGAGTCAAACTTCGATATTGCTATGTGGATTAAAGCTTGAATTAAAATAAATAAGTCCAAAGAATTTAACAATCTATTTCAAATCGACAGTGGAATGATTTCCGCTGGTGTGATTCGAAATGTGAATGGTGTGATTTGAACTTCGTTGCAACCTCGTTACCTTAAAGAATACAGCACGATAGGTAAAATTATACACCTACTTCTCGTTAGGTTGGTCGATTATGACAGACTCTGACGAGCCACGTGTTTGCCTTTCAACGTGGTAACTTGTAATTACAGAGTACCCAGTACATGTTCTTCTACACAGAGGCTAGCTAAAAGCTGATGCTCTCGGTTTATATCCGACGTGCTAATTGCAAAAGATACATACTCCAGATAGAAGTATCGCCGGGAGAAGTTGGAGGGTAAACGAGTTCTCGAACGCTTTGATTCCCTCTTTCCAGCTTTTCCTCTCAGAACCGAGTCGAACAGCGATTCAGAATTAACTTAACGATCCTTTATCAGCCGGTGGCTATAATTTCTGCCGTTTCTCCGGTTCCCGGGACCGACTATGCTGTTCGTCTTCCTGAAATTGATCACTGAACTCGAAAACCAGTGTCTGAAGTTTCGCTTTAATACCGTGTCGCTCGAACAGGTGTAGGAACATAATCGCCTTTTCTCCTTCTATTCTTCTACCTTTTCGTAGACAGGAATAATCGAAGTCTAAACGCTTATTACCTCGATTTTACAACCTTGCTTCTGACCGTTGCGTGCCGTCAGTTTAAGAAACTTCGACTTACGTGTTTTATCGTTAAGACTCTTTATTGATTTTAATGGATTCAATTTCCATTCAATGAAATGGGATTCCGGAATTAATAAGATGATATGTTCTTTTGACGAATAGATCTTATATTTCACATTCTTCTTGTTTTGGTTACACTATATTTCATTTCTTATCTAACGAAGGATAAGTTTATAGGGTAGGTGTCATGGCTGACGCAGTAGGATAATCTTATTTTAATGTAACGTTAGTGCATCAAAATAAAATTAAGTAAATTAAATATTTATATTTGTATTTGGAAATTTTTACTGTTCTTTTTATATAAATCAGTTAGTGTACTCTTTACAAATTCATCGGTGTATTGCAGTAAATAATTGTGATGCACAGTTGCCACTTTAGGTCCTTTCGATGTTGAGGAGGAATTTCATTACTGTAATGCATCGACTATTTTTCACCGTTACTATAATACATTATGATACCTCAACCATACTTCCTCTTGTGCATCCCGTTATCGGACATTATGTGTAAATATATTGTAATCTTATGGTATGAAACACACGTAAAAATGATTTTTATCACAGAGATCGATGTTGTGACTACAGAGGCAATTAGCACCGAATACGGAAAAACAAAATCTAAAACTGAATATAGAATAATTACAATTGTACATAGCATAGCAATAATTGTACATAGAATAATAGCAATAACGCACTACAAAATTTGTAAAGAATAGACGTTTTCATAACAAAGAAAATAAATTTGCAAAAGAACAAGTGATATTTTGTAAAAAAAATATTTTTTTCCAAAAACCTTTCATATAGGTTTGAAAGTTTAAAGAAACAATATAACTTTTGTTTCGAACATTTTTTAATATCTCGTCGTTTACCATTTATAAGTTATACAGAAGAGTCGACTCGTATAGAAGGGTTGATTTTTCCTTGAACACGTTGACCTCCACATATGGTCGATGCTGTGATTCGGGTAAATTAATTATGTATAGAAACAGCAAACAAGAGGAAGTTTTAAGGGCTCCTAATTTTGAGAATAGATTAACAGATTAAATGAAGCAAGATTAAGTACCCTTGTTAGTCTACATTTACTAAAGAGCTGTTCGTGCAAATCACGAAATCCTTTAAGTCGATGTACGATACTTCCATGACAATTTCGCCATTTTGACAGTATATAGCAAATCGACCCCGGGGAAGAGCGTGGTAATTCAGATTTTTTTATCTGTGGAGTATGCTCATGGAGCAAAACTAGTAATCTGTATTATGTGATTACAAACGTTCGTTTTCACTGCAGCGGTCAACGTGGTGAAGTAAAACACAGACACAAACGAATTACTATTATGTTTCTAGGTGTAATGTGTAAAGTTTCATCAAAATAATGTATTAGTCACCGGGATTCCCTTGTAAAGATGAAATTCGATAGGTGATAAACACGTTACATCCCGTTTATGTATCCAGCAAGATGTACCTAATGCCACGTACGGGTTGTTTCGATTCCCTGACGAACGAAGGACAAAAGAGCAAAAAGCGTTCTAAGGAACGGTAAAGACAGAAAGAGAAGACACGCGAGAGAAGGTAAGACTAGAAAGAGAAGGCAAGGAAGGCGCCCTTGAGAGAAATCCCAGGTTCTATGCGCGGGCCAAGCGTGAAAGAAGAAAGAAGCCAGTGCAGAGAAGAGGGCATGATGAAAAGAACGATGGTAGATTGTAGAGAGAAGCTGGTAGCTGGCTGGCTGGGTTGCTCTCGATGTACGTGCACCGTTGGTGGTGGTAAGGACAGTGGTGGTAGTAGCTCAGAGGGAAAAAGAAGAGGGAAAGAGGGTGGAGGTTGTGGAAGCAAGGGTGGTAGCGAAGGAGTAAGGGGTGGAGGAGAGACTGTACTAAGAAAAGCCGACACACGGGGTGGCTGGGAGCAGTGCAGATCAATGCCAGCCAGCCAGCCAGCCAGCCAACCGACCCAACCCTTCCGAGTCTACTGCTCTTCAGTTCCCTAACCCTTTACCCCCTTTTTTCCACCCCGACTTCGGCGGACTCACCCGGAGATAAAACACGAACAGCTCCACGAGCCACCCCCGCCTATCCTATCCTTTCCTCCTCCAGCTCGTTGCTTCTCTACCTCTTTTGCCTGTCCTCCCTTTCGCTCGCTCGTTCTTCTCTTTTCCTATCTGCCCCTTTTTCCTCGCCCTCCCACATTTCGTGAGCCCTCTTTCGACCGTTTCGTCGTACACACACACGCGTTGCGGACGCGTACCAACACCGATGAAAAATAATAGCTGCGGCTGTTCCACCCAAGGCGGAAAGGCCGAGGGTGGAAGAGGAGGACGAGGAGGAGGAGATGCATCGGCGTAAACGCACTCGAGACGGAATTGCTGTGCAGCCTGTGCAGCCTCTGCCTTCCCTTTGACGCTTTGAATGCCGTGCATTTCAACGAGTTGCCTTCCTCCCGATTTGTTCCAGGGAAACGATTTTTTCGGGGCAACGACGCCCCACGAATGTATATTCCGACGTGCTTCGGGAGCATCCTTTGACTTGGATGATTCCGTTCCTCGAAATCCAAGGAAAACTTTTGTCGCATGGGGAAGCGAACCTACCCATAGTAATTGTTTTTTTTTTTAGGTTTTATAGCGATGTACGTTAGGGAGTGCTGTTAGGTCAACTATAAGTAACGCGAATGCTTTTGGTGTGTATATCAAGTTCGAATCAGTTGCAGTCTTATTATTGATACTTAAGTAATTCTTATTGTTAATTAATGGACGACGATATATAGTTGCGAAATAGACATTGCCAGGGGCATTAGGGAATGGAGGTCATCTTAGATGGTCCAACTACAAAATCTTTTGGATTTTCAAATTTTTAAATTAACAAGTTTCAGAATTTCGAAACGTAAAATCTTCTGGACATTTTGGAATAGTTAAATTTTTCGAAGTTTTAGGTACTTAGGTTTAGACACCGTAATACTCGTTTTCAAATTTGTAAATTATCTAATTTTATAATTTTCTAGTTTTCTAGTTTTCTAGTTTTCTGGTATTCTAGTTTTTTAGTTTTCTAGTTTTCTAGTTTTTTAGTTTTTTAGTTTTCTAGGTTTCTAGTTTTCTAGTTTTCTAGTTTTTTAATTTCCTAGTTTTCTAGTTTTCTAATTTCCTAGTTTTCTAGTTTTCTAGTTTTCTATTTTTTTAGTTTTGTATTTCCCTAATTTCTTAATTTCCCTATTTCCTAATTTCCCTATTTCCCTATTTCCCTATTTCCTAATTTCCCAATTTTCCAATTTCCTAATTTCTTAATTTCCCCATTTTCTAATTTCCCCATTTCCGAATTTCCTAATTTTCTAATTTCTCAGTTGTCAAATTTCCTGATTTTTCAATTTTTCAGTCTTTAAATTCTTCAAATTCTTCAATTCTCCAATTCTCTAACTATTGAACTCTTCAATTCTCCAATTGTCCAATTCCACAATTTTTCAATTCTTCAATTCTTTAATCCTTCAATTCTTCAATTGTTTAATTCCCTAATTTCTCTATTTCCCTAATTTCTCAATTTCCCTATTTCCCTATTTCCTAATTTCTTAATTTCTTAATTTCTTAATTTCCAAATTTCCCCATTTTCTAATTTCCCAATTTCCCAATTTCTTAATTTTCTAATTTCTCAGTTTTCGAATTTCCTGATTTATCAATTTTTCAGTCTTTAAATTCTTCAAATTCTTCAATTCTCCAATTCTCTAACTATTGAACTCTTCAATTCTTAAATTCTCCAATTCTTCAATTCTTCAATTCTTCAATTCTTCAATTCTTCAATTCTTCAATTCTTCAATTCTTCAATTCTTCAATTCTTCAATTCTTCAATTCTTCAATTCTTCAATTCTTCAATTCTTCAATTCTTCAATTCTTCAATTCTTCAATTCTTCAATTCTTCAATTCTTCAATTCTTCAATTCTTCAATTCTTCAATTCTTCAATTCTTCAATTCTTCAATTCTTCAATTCTTCAATTCTTCAATTCTTCAATTCTTCAATTCTTCAATATTTCAATTTTTAGCAATCTAGTTTTCTAAAATTCCAATTTTTCAAATATCCAAATGTCCAGTTTTCAACTTTACAAACCCCAAAATCTTTTAATTCCCAAATCTCCGAACTATCAAGATTAAAAATTCGAAAATCGAGTTTCTCATCTCTTAAGCGCAAAAAAATAGAAACGAATTCTATCATTTTTATTTACGCAAATAAAACAAATTACAGTTACACAGGATAAAAATGTATGCACAATCGAGCGCGTCAATTTCAGAATACTGCGTTTGACGCGTTGATCTTACTCGAAAAGGGATGAGCATCGTCGAGAGGGCCAGAGGTGGTGGGCAGCTCATGAAACGCCTCTCACAATCTGCCAGAAGTTACTTTCATGTTTCTACAGAGTGGTGGTGGCGTGGTCGCATATAAAACAAATTAATCTCGTTAGGGGGAGCGTCTACCTTTCAAAAAGCACCCCTTACTCACCCCGGTGACTCGCCACCCCGACTATTTGCCGGCGAATCCACCGACTTTGCTTCTTTTTTATCTTAATTCGTCGTCTAAATGAGAACGAAGTCACGGTTATCGTGGTTTCGGAGGAAAAGAGAGAGCAGAATCGGGCAGAGCTTAAAAATCTTGTTCACTGGCCCACTTGGTTGCGTTTCACTTTTCTTCGCCACCTTTTTCCCCCGTTTTCCCTTTTTCTTTCGAGATGTAGCCACTTCCCGCTTAAGCCGACATCGAGCTTTTAAATGAACACGGTGTAAGAAGTTTACTCGTGATGAAATTAGTAGCGAAATTTGCATAAAGCTCTTAGCCGTTCAAGTCTTGTCTGTACAATGGGACAACCCGTTTTTGCTGGTATCTATCTTTATAGTACTACTACAGTTTTATTTTAATGAATTTGTTGAAACTTCTTTCAAATTTTAAGTGACTGATTACAGAATAGTTTTGACGTCTACATTTTGGATTATTTTTGGGAATTTATTGAAACTGTTTTTCAAATTTTTCATTTACTTTTATTGATTATAAAATAGTTTTGGAAGCAATTTTCACTTAGATTATCTCTTGAAATTTCTTGAAAATATTAAAAAATGTTTGATGTATGTAGTCATTTATTACGAAACTATTTTGAGACTAATACTCATACGATTATTTCTTAGAATTTGAGACTACTTTTAAATTACAGCTACGTGTTAATGTTAATTTTATGGTCTTAGTTATGTTTTTATGGGAATATTTCAGTCTTCAAATCAAGTCCCCAGGTCTCCAAATCCCTTGTCTCATAAATTCCCGGATCCTCTAATTTGTTGTTCTTCAAATCTCTAAATCATTAAATCCCTTGTTTTCTGAATCCATGTATTAACTAATTCGTTGTCTTTCCAAAACCCCAAATTTCTATTCCTCCAAATTACTAAATCCCTAAATTTCTCATTTTTCGAATCCCTCAGTCACCTCCTTGTCTTTCAAATCCCCAAATTCTTTAACTTTCGAATTCCTGGCTCTCCAAATTTCTAAATCCTTATCTTCCTTATCTTCCAAATTCCTTGACCTTCGAATTCTTAAATCTCCAAATTCCTGGTTCTCCTAATTTCTAAATCTTCATCTTCCTCGTCTCCAAATCCCTAAATCCCCAAATTCCTAAATTTCCAAATTCCTTCTCTTCCAAATCCATAAATCTGCAAATTCCTCCCCTTTCGAAACCATAACTCCCCAAATTCCTAGTTCTCTAAATCCTTAAATCTCCAAATTCCACCTGAAGTCCTCAAAGAATCCAAGAATAAAAATCAATGAGTGTCGCTCTTCTCCACCACATTTTTCGCAAAGAAAAATCTGTTCTCAGCTACATCATAACCTCGTATAAAGAATATTTCCCGCAAGATACCACAGCAAAAGAGTTAATCACGAAGCTCCAAAAACTCCGGTGAGAATACCGCAAGAAAGCTGTGCAACATCCGCAACCGCGGGCAGAAGAAGCAGCCTACATCCTTAGCAAAGAAATTAGAAGTACATTTGGTAAGAAACCGCTTCTGCAGACCGGGGTAAGGCATCCGCTAGGAAAAACGTCTACTCTCCCGGTTGGTCTCGCTGTCATCCTCAGTGAGTTCGCCTTAACGAAAAACAGCCGGGCAGAGATGAAAAACCGGGAAAAGCGATGGGCGGGGAGATGTCCGCGCCGCGAAGAAAACTGCGAGGAGCACACGAGCGTGCACCTCGGCCGTGTGGGTGCGTGTGGGTGCGCACGCGAGGGTGGCTGAGGACACCGTGTGCGCATGCGCGTATGTGGGCGTCAATACGAACCGCACACGCTACCCTTTCTCTGTCCTTTGTCACACGTACACGCGAACACACGCATGAGTGTACCGGTACACGTGCACCCACACACCGGCAAGCGTGCGCACGTGTTCACCGACGAAAAGAAAATACGTGCCGGGCTTTTACGGGCGTAGCGAGCAACGCGAGCGGTTTTACTGCTCGAATAAACAGCGGTTCGATGCCCGTGCTGGGTAACACCACGGAAATTCGGCAACGGCCCGTTCGATAAACGCCCGATCATCAGCGAAACGATCAAATTACCGTTTTACTAAATAGTGGAAATCATTTGCAAGTTTTTTATTTTAAGTTATGAAGTTGAGGGTACTTAGAGTGGTTTTGGTGTAGTCTGCGTTGATTTTCAAGAGAACGAATTAATTTATGTACTGGTTTATTTTTTAACTTTGTTTTTAACACTGATACTACCAAAATGGTCAAATGATCGTTTTACAGGTTACTTTAAATTTATTTAAGAGCTTTTCTTGTAATCAGGGTTGACCTTCACAAAGATAATACATCGGTTGGTGTTCTATCGTTTCATTATTAATTTTCCCGTTTTATTTATAATTTGTGTGCGATGTACGACGACAGGTTTAGTATTATCCCTTTAAATACCGTGAGATTGTAGTAATCGCTGCAGGTACTCGAGTCATCGTAAAAGTTATTGAAATTGACTTTATACAGTATATTTTTATATGTCAAATGACAAGCTCATAAAATTGTGCTTTTATGTAGAATATTCTAATATTTTAATTCCGTCCAGGAATTGAAATCCGTACTTAAACGGTTACCGGACAGTGAAACATCGTATAACTAATTTAAATGACCTATAGTAGGGATATTAAAATGTATAGGGTCACTTCACGCTTACCACCTGAATAATTTCTACATTTTTACGACAGGAAAAATGTTTGAGACATTATTTCATTTCGATGAACCCATTATGTGATGTGCAAAACATTTCTTCAAATCTATATTCTTAGGAAGTTTAAATTTCACCTTTTTTAATAGGACATACTTTTGAGCACTTATAATAATTGTTCCAAAATAATTTCAATGAATAGTCATTCATGGTTATTCCAGATCATTCAAGATCATTTAAGGTCATTCAAGGTCATTCAAAGTTATAAAGAAAAATTCAAATTAGAAATTCATTGGAGATTCTAAAAAAACGAAGTTAACCTCTTACGCCTCATAAAATATTTACCACACATGTACACCTCATAAAATATTTAGTACACATATCCAAACAATTGTCGTCTCAAATATTTCCTAAAAAATACAGAAATTAAAGGCCTGTATAATGGCAAGCAACATTTCGCATACAAAAAGATATAATATTGGTATATAAATACACGGAGTATTAATAATCAAAGATGAAGTTCACGTACGAAGCGAAGCTACCCCATCGCTATAAAATTTCCCATAAAATCATCTTTAATAATCGCCATACGCATCAACAACGATCTTCCATTTAATTATCAGAGGAGCGTCATAAAATCTTAATACCCAACATCGAAATTATCGTATAAATACATCATGATCCACGTTCTCGAACCCAACCGCCGTTCTTCCCGCTCCACAATCAAAACATAAAGCGTTTTTTAATCAAAAGCAACGGGAACTTCTCCTGCGGGAGCACGCAAACATTAATGCCATAACCGTGCAATCTGGCAGGACGCGGCCTCGCCTTAAATATAAATGGTCGAAGCACATCCAGGCCGTCCCACTTTCGTATTCATGCGAAAGTTTGCAGGGTCGTCTCGTTAACTTTACATGGGACCACGAGGATTCGGTTCGAACCCGCTCTCGGCTGCACACGCGTGTGCTGTCGCGAACACCCTCGTTTCAACTACGGTCATTTGCGAACTGCCCAACTTCCAGGTAATTCGAACCATTTCGTGGAACAGTTTGAACGAGTTCAACGAAGAATCGCACGGATAACAGCTTAGCGTACCACGGTCAAGGTCAAGCGGATCGAACAAGAAATTTAACCTCGGAGCTCTCGAAAGACGTAGACCGTTTAATTACTGTGTCAACTTTTAAGGAAACATGTCTCTTGTATTTTTCTGAAGTTCTCTGCTCTTCATTGGAAATTCGAATAATTTAGGGAGACTTCGAAATTTAATAAAAAGGAACTGTGCATAATTGTTTTAACGTCATTTGAAATGGGTCTAGTAAGTCATCCAAAAGAGTAAAACATACATAAGAAGTAATAGCAAAATTAAAATAATATTTAACAGTGAAATTAAACTTGATATATGATCTTTATTTTAAATTACAAGATTTTACATGAGTACATTTTTGTGATGATAAGGAAATTAACGTATACACTATTTTATTTATTCTTTTTTGTTTCATACTCGCTTTAAAATCTGCATTATATGCTGATTTAGTGTTAAGCTAAATGATCTTATTACCGGTCATATAAGAATACGATCATTTAATAATCGTTCTTTATTAACGTATCAAGATTTTTATTAATGCATTTACCGTGATTGTATACGACTGAGTAATTCTGTAATTCTGATCTTATAATTAACGTTGGTTAATTCATCCACTTATTTACTCTATCAGCCATATACTGTAATTAAAATTAATTTCCAGATTTATACTTTTCCTTTTTTAAAAATTTCAAAAGAAAAATTACTTGTTTTCAGGAAAATTGTGCAACACGTGAAATATTTAATACATGCAGCACATTGCATATAGAATTTCTTCATGTTCGATTTTTCTACCCATCACTACATTGATACATTAAGTATGTAGTGCATATGCAGTACATTGCAGATATGATTTTTCCGTGTTCAATTTTTCTACCCATCACTAGACTGATACATTAAGTGTGCAATGCATATGCAGCACATTGCAGATATAATTTTTCCTTGTCCGATTTTTCTACCCATCACTAGACTGATACATTAAGTATTTAATGCATATGCAGCACGTAACAGATATAATTTTTCCGTGTTCAATTTTTCTACCCATCACTAGACTGATACATTAAGTATGTAATGCATATGCAGCACGTAACAGATATAATTTTTCCGTGTTCAATTTTTCTACCCATCACTAGACTGATACATTAAGTATTTAATGCATATGCAGCACATTGCATATAGAATTTTTCTATCCATCACTATGCTGATACTACACGATTGCCTAGATCAAAATAATAAAAAGGGTATCCCATGTTCGTACCTGCTTCTCTATTATGGTGGGCGCGTTTAACATGGGTCGACGTACGTATGAATTATTGGTTTCATCGCGGTTACATGGGGTGTAATACACGCGAATGTAACGAGATGGTAATTAATATCGGAGTAGATTCGCCGGGGTAGTTGATATTACGTGCAATTGGTGGATAGTGATTGTGCCCAAATGATTTAAGCGAAGTTGTAAATATTTGAGGAGGTTTAACAGAGGCGAGATTGAATTTGATTGATTATGGTTAAAGTAGTATTCTATTGATATGTCCAAGGCGGTTATATCGATAATGAAATTTGATAGGTATATTGTTCATGTTCACAACTTGAATACAGTGGATATAGTTGTAAATATAGTCCAAAATCCCTAGACCACTTTCGTACATCTAAAAATAGCTAAAATCCTTACATTACAAATCTCCAGATTACAAAATGGCCGCACATCCACTGATCTCAGAATTCACATATCAAGAAATCTTCATTCATAAAAATTCCTTTAAGCTTCCTTTAATCCGACCACCTTTTTTTTAAAAATTCCTAAAACTCAATAAAAATTTTAAATCTCTAAATCCCTATATGACTCGAATCACAAAGTTTCATAATTACCTAAATTCTGAATCCATTCTGAAGTTTTCAAATGAAATTTCAAGTAAAAGTTTCTGTTTGTCAAATTTTCCCTAGGGAAGGCAGATTTGCCGTTGAGTATACGTTCCTCTCGAGCCTGCCTTTCATTTCATGAGCATTTTAAACGCACGCTTCATCGCTTAACCTCAACCCTCAACGATTTGTGTCCGACCCTAAACGGTTAAGCGATCAGCGCGAGGAAACCGCTCGGTGCTCGATGAATTGGAACCTTCTCGTTGTATCCGCGTGACATATGCTCGGCGAGCGTGAAAATCGTACACGTACACGTGTACATACGGGTGCACGCGTCGAGTGCAGCCCTTTAACGAGGCAACAAGAAAAAGACGCGTTTCGAATCGTCGAACTCGATAATTGCTCCAGAAAGCAATTAGTCTATCTTCCCGATTGATTCTCGAAATGTTCGTCTCTTCTACGCGACAAGTTTCCAATTTTCTGGGAAGCTTGTAATTATGCGGGGACGGAAGAGCGGTTTGGAATTTGTTTGCGAAACATGTAAAAATAATGATATATTTTATTTTTGAGCTTTTTGTTATGAAACTTTTAGTTATAGATTTTTTACGTTTTTCTGGTTGGAAATGATTCAAGTGGAATGTTTTTTGGATTATTTGACGATAATTGAGATTTATACGATTTTGTAATTTTTTAGAATGCTCTAAGTTTTCGAAATTCAGAATTTCGAAACTCTAAAATTTCGAAGTTCCTAACTGGGGAATCCTGAAATTCCTAAATTCTTAACTCATTAACTCATTAAATCCCTAACTTCATAAATTCTTAATTTTCCAAATCCCAAATTCCTTAATTTACAAATTGCCGAATTCTCAAATTTCATTTTCAAATTTTCCAACTTCTGACACCTTCAGTTTTTTAAACTTCCATATTTTCAGAACCTCAAATTCTCAACTTCCAAAATATAAAAATTTTCAAATTTCTAATTTTGTATACTTTCAAATTTATAAGTATCGAATTTTCCAGATTACCACATTTGCAAATCTCCAAATTCCTAAATTTTTAAGCCGTAAAATTTTCAAATTTTCCAATCTCTAAATTTTCAAATTACCAAAGTGCAAAATGGACAAATATTTCAATCTCTAAATTTGAAAATGGCCGAATTTACAAATCTCCAGATCCCTAAATTTTTAAACTGTCAAATTTACAAATTTTCCAATCTCTAAATTTTCAAATTACCAAAGTGCCAAATGGACAAATATTTCAATCTCTAAATTTGAAATTTACCGAATTTACAAATCTCCAAATCCCTAAATTTTTAAGCTGTAAAATTTTCAAATTTTCCAATCTCTAAATTTTTAAATCACCAAATTGCCAAATGGACTCTAAATTTGAAAATTGCCGAATTTACAAATCTCCAAATCTCTAAATTCTTAAGCTGCCAAATCTCTAAATTCTCAAACTACTAAATCTATAAATCTCCAAATCCCTAAGCTTTCAAATTCGTAAATACTCAAATTTCTAAAAACTCAAGTCCCTAAACTGCCAAATCTCCAAAACTAAATCCCGAAATCTCTAAACCTCAAACTTCACAATAATCTTAAAAATTACTAAATCTACATAAATTACCATTTTCCCAAAAAATCTCTACCATATTCCTAGGAATACCTGTTGATACCCAGACTTGTCGCATTAAATTTATCACACAAATTCTGTTGTCCAAACGAACAAAAACACGTGACACCTCAAAAACTGTCCATCTCACAAAACCTAAATAAACGAAAACATAAAAGCAAATAAAAATACGCTATTTTGTCACTAGTTTTTCATTATTACGAGTGTCGTCAATGGGCTGATTCCCGTTGCATCTCTTTCCAATAAGCGTGCAAAGATCTCGAAAGAATAACGGTGAAGCGAAACATGTCGGACGTTAATTACCCCGAGGATTTATACATTCTCATTGTTAGCAGGACTTATTCTTTCCAGCCGAGAAAAACAGGCAAATTTAAGACGGTTGTATGCGTTAATGGGCCAACAGCGAACGCCGCTTGATTAATGTAAATCTTTATCGAGCAATTCCGTCATAACAGAAACAAAAGGAGCACAGGAAGCTCTCCGCACTCTTCCTTGTCCTTTCGTTTACCTTTGTACTCGGCAAGCGCGAATAAATCCCAGCTAACTTGGAACAATGGCTAGTAGGTGTATTTTTACCGGTGCATTACCATAAGTCGATGGTGTCCTTCTTTCTCAATAGGAAGCACGTGGCACGGAGAAAGAGGAAAGTGATGATCAGAAACTGCCTGCCTATTATTCGAAACCGATACGTGGGCATAGGAAAAATTTTTAATCAATTTCACCGTCTTCCGAGAACAATGGCAGACATTTTCTGTTGATATCAACCCCTATCGACCAATAGGCGAGCTGCGTGGTAAGTGGACCGAACGTGAGATATGTACCCCGCAGTATTACCATAAGGAAGTGTTGAAATATGTATTATGGCTAGAGAACTACTGGAACACGTGGCGATGTCTACACCAGGTTGCAGTTCGTGAAACAATCGTAGAAGCTTAAGATGAACAATCGTACTGCTAATACAATGGTCGTTCGATAATTCCCCGCTTTCGAGGGGCAACTCTTTCACAGAAATTTTCAGCGTCAATGACAATGCATTGTTTGGTTAAATGAGACATAATCGTACATTCATCGTGTACACGGAGCAATGCGTGAAACGAGGCGATTCTAACAGGAAATTATATAGCGAGGAATTATGGCTACTTTGTTACGGTAAAACCTCGATAGTTCCTTCTTAGATACTGGTAGATAACGTGTCCACGTGTGTGCTTAAGTCCGGATTAGTAGAACGATGTTCAAGAGATAATGTAAATAGTCAATGTTAATGGAAAATTTCCTGCTGCAGTATCTCGGAGTTTTAATGCATTTCGCAGAATTTAAAATGAAATATCTTCGAAGCTGTTTTTAGTTTAGTTTACCGTTTTATGTAAAATATTTGCACGGAAAAATGTGTGTAATGTGGTTTTGATTGCTGCTGGGTTTCACAGACCCCCGGGCGCAGGAAAATATCGAGACTAAATTTTTAAAAGTAGTCGAAACTTGATTTTTAGAAGAAACACTCCGTTTGATTTTTAACAAAAGTAATCCAAATCGTTATTTTTATCAGGACTCCAAATTTGTTTTTTCTCAAAAGTAGTCCAAATTCGATTTATATTGAAAGTGATCAAAATCTAATTTTTATGAAAAGTAGTCGAAACTTGATTTTTATAAGAAACACTCCAAGTTTGATTTTTAACAAAAGTAGTCCAAATCTTTATTTTTATCAAGACTCCATATTTGTTTTTTCTCAAAAGTAGTCCAAATTCGATTAATATTGAAAGTAATCAAAATCTAATTTTTATGAAAAGTAGTCGAAACTTGATTTTTATAAGAAACACTCCAAGTTTGATTTTTAACAAAAGTAATCCAAATCGTTATTTTTATCAGGACTCCAAATTTGGTTTTTCTCAAAAGTAGTCCAAATTCGATTTATATTGAAAGTGATCAAAATCTGATTTTTATGAAAAGTAGTTCAAACTTGATTTTCAAAAATAGTCCAAGTAGCATTAAAAAATAAAATGGCGGATACTGTAAACTTCTTCCCTATAAGCAAAATAAAATATTGATTAAAAAACTGCATTTAGTCTGCGAATTTTTCGAATTCCAAACTGCAAGTTTACTAACTTGGGAGTTCGCGTGTTAGACTCGTGCGAAGCAAAATCAACGAAGAGAAAGTGGAAGGCAAGAGCGATAGAAGAGAAAAAAGAAGAAAGAGGAAGCAAGACGGAACACGGCGGTGCAGCCAGAAACTTTTTAAGCAAATTAATCAATATCAACGAGAACGGAAGTTTACGCAGGCTACGGTAGAAGAAAAAAAGGATTCCGCGAGGGAACATCCGGGCGGACCTCGCTAATTTCTTTAAAGTAGTTTGGCAATTTATTATTTTCCAATTTTCCGCAAACTTCCGGCTCTACGCCTTTATTCTATTTCGCTCCTCTATTTTCTTCGCCGACAACGGCGATAGAAAAATCTGTTTCTGTGACAACGAAATTTTCGAATATACTCTGCGAATCTAATCTTTATTTTAAAACTTGATATCTTATAGTAAATAAGTTTCTTTAATTAATATATTCACTTTTCAGATTTATTTATTTTTGTTTGAATTCCATTGGTAATGGAATTTAATTTGAAATAGAAATAATTATATTGTAATGATACAATTACTGTAAATTAGTATAAAATAATTAGCCTAAGTTGAAGTACTCTTGCAAGAGTTAAATAATGAAATCAAATTTAATTTAATTTAAATCTAACCTAAAATTAAATTAATTCTACATGGGATTTAAATTTAGTTAAGCAAATCTTATAACTTACATAATTTCAACTAATAACCTAATTTTAACTTTACACAATATAAACTAATAATCAAATATAATCTAAATTAATAGATTTATATGATACAATTTAGTTAAAGATAATTTATATAATAATAACTGTTTTCCAATGTGTATGTTATCAAAGTACCTATTTTCCGAGTATTTAAACTTTCAAATTTACAAATTACTTATTAATTCCTCAAATTTATAAATTTTTGAAGACCTCAAATTTTTCAAATTTCTAAATTTCTAGATTTCCAAATTATCAAATTATGTAATTTCCAAATTTTCATTTCTCATTTCCTATATTTCCAAATGATCAAATCTTCAAATTTTCTGATGGACAAATACGGAATTTTCTATTTTTCGAAGATGAAAATCAAGTTCCTGAATTATTAAATTTCTAAAATCAAAATTTTCAAGATCGCAAATATTCAAATTCTTAAATCTTGAAATTCAAGAATTATAAAATGACTAAATAGCCATTATCTCTAATTATTAAGCAGCCTAATCTTCAAATTTATTAATTCTCAAATTTCCATATCATCAAACTCTAAAATTCAAAGTCTCAAAACCTAAAAATTTCTAAATTCTCAAACTTCTCAACTCTTCCGTTCATCAATAAGAAATATCAAGTATCCAGACCCCTTAAACACTTCCAACCTTAAATTACCAAATATCCACTCCCAGAATCCCAAAATCCTTCAAAACACCAGAAACCAACTCCGTCCGAGTGCACCGATAATAGACATCATCCCCTCGTGTCAAACATACGAAAAATCCCAAAATGCGTTATATTTGGAAGTTCTGAATACGTATGAACGAGACCCGCCAAAATTTCGCCCGGTTCCGTTGACTGTGACTCGGTACGGGCCAGGAACTTCCATTCCCAGCGAGTTTTTAACGACCGACGATGTTTGAGCGGGTAAAAGGCAACGCGGGATCGCGCAGACGAGGCAAGTTTCGGCTAACAAGGGGCTCCCTGAAAGAGTAGGCACCACGGCTAGGTATGTAAATCTCGTTTCACCGAGGTCGCACCGCCTCAACCTCTTCCTCGTTCGCCTGTCTCCCCACCTCCTTCGCCAGTCCACCCCTGAGTCAGGTTCTTTCGCGGACCTACGCCGGCACAGGGGTGGATTTTAACCCTTTTTCCAGCTATCGATTTTCAGCTCGAGACGGATGAGAGGAGGGCTCGGCCGTGTGCCTTCGGCCACTCTGCTTCCACACTCGACGCCACTCGACTGCTTCAACGGCGAGACTTCTACCTGGCCACTTGTACCCTCGCTTTTTTCCTCCTTTTCGCCTACCCCGGACCGGCTCGAGTGCTTGCCCCCAGGTGAGATGGCGACTTTGTGCTCGCGAAAACGACCGTCTTCGATTGAGCCACTCGGGGAAACGCTTGCCCAAGCGGTTCTGCCACCCCAAATACCTGTTCGTCCCGTTATATCAGTGCGTTGCATTAATATACCCTTTCATTTTTAATCTCACTTTTTCTGGACAATCTAATCCGTAGACATTTACACAGTATGTCTAAAAAGTAACGGAACTTTTTAAATAAAAAAAAAAGTATTAGTTACTTTGCCAAAATTAATTTTTTTTTTGTTCAAAATACATCCCTTCCGCATCAATACACCGCTTGGCACGCTCAGGCAATGTAAACATAGATTTTTTTATGTCGTTTTGCGGAATCGCTTCAATCACCCTTGTCACAGCTGCTTGGACTCGTGTAACAGTGTCATAAAACGTTCCTTTCATGGCTAATTTCAATTTTGGAAAAAGGAAGTAATCGCATGGAGATAAGTCGGGCGAATATGAAGGATGTTGGAGCACACAGACTTGTTTTTCCGCCAAAAATTCACGAACTGCGACAGTTCTGTGACATGGTGCATTATCATGCAACAGAAACCAACTCCCTGGCGCTCGATATTCGGGCCTCACACGAACGATTCTTTTCCACAAACGTTCCATAACACCCAGATAATATTCGCCATTAACATTTTGTCCCTGTGGAACGAATTCCCGAAGTATAATACCTTTAGAATCGTTTAGAATTTAGAAAAACCCAAAACCTGGTTTTGGGTCGTCTTCCAAAGTATCACGACCATCCTGGAATCGCTTATACCACTCGAACACACGTGTACGGGATAAACAATCGTCGCCATAAACATTCTTCATTAATTCAAATGTTTCTGTAAAAGTTTTACCGAGCTCTACCGAGCAGAATTTAATATTCGCTCTTTGCTCCATCGTGATTTTGTGACACGGTGACGAAAGGTTCTGTCGCTTTAAACACTATAAGCTTACAATTCGTTGCTCGATTCCAATAACGATTGGTTTGTTTTGTAGGTGAGGAATACTGTTTTTAAATAGCATATTGTTTTTATAGATGTCGCTAATTCCTTAAATTTAAAAAGTTCCGTTACTTTTCAGACATACTGTGTATATAGAAAATTTGGCTGTTTGTGTGAAGACTAATTTTTAGGCGTTCCATAATCACGTCTGTCACATACCAGTAGTCGAAGAAAAACTGCTTTCTATGTACAAAAATATGAAACGTTTATCGTGTTCTCATAGTCAGGAATTATATCCAAAGTCCAACTTGGTATACTACCAAGAAGATTTTTACTATATTTTCTCTCACGTCAAAGTCAGTTGCTACTACCTTATAGCATATGCTATTACAAGTTTTAGTTCATCTACATTTGAATATAATTATTTGGAAAATAGTTCATATTGATATTTGGAAAATAGTTCATATTGATATTCTTACAAAATTTTCTATGCGAACGTCGGTAGAGCTTGCAGTCTAAGAGGAATATTATTTTCGGAAAATCTGCATGAAAATTAAATTTTCGTTGCGGTGTTCTGTTCAATAGGATATTAAATCATTTTTCAATGTATCATTATATTACTGTTAATTGTATGGTACATAAATGAAGGTCACGATAAATAACAATTTTTCTATAAAAATTTTGCTTATTTTGTTAAACTATAAATAATTTTGCTTATTTGTTTAAATTTTTCAAAATGTATTAGTTTTACATAGATATGTCTTCATAATTCAATCCTTGTATTATGCAAACGTACCATTGTTATTGTACAATAATATTTTTACAAATAATATTTGTACAATCCAAACTTTGTTTAAAACCACACTCCAAAATGTTGATAAACTAGTAATTAATTAATGTCATATAATTATCCAAATAGTAAACTTGATTTACTAAACAATAATTCAAATTAATCTCACTTCTTATTAATTTCGTTTAAATATTGAAATGACGTACTGTTTTTCCAGTAGTACATTAAAATACGATACAGATCAGTCATTAAACGAAGCTGAGACGAGATTTCACGTGGGACAAGTAATCGCCCTGTGATTTTTCCTCGGGTCATTTAATCCGAAAGATGTAGAGGGATTTTTGGGGTAGCGAAGTGTTTGCTGTGGAAAGACTGTTTTGTTGTCGAGTTAAGAAGGTCGAGGGATGAAATGATCCTTGTTAGGTCGCGGCTATTGTGCTATGCAGCGTTTGCATGCGAAATTCGAAGAAAGGTTTTCCTTCAACCCTTTGGTTCCTATGTCAAATCTTCAAATCCTATATCAAAATTTTTGTGCTATCAAATATAGTTTCCCAAAGTTTAAGATACTTTTCTTAAAAGTTGTGTTGACGTAGTATTAACTGTGATATTATAAACTGTGATATTAACCGTGTTATCTTTTATCGAGATAACTAATGTGCGTATACAATTATATTTAATTTAATTACTTCTAAACTATATTTTTAATTCCAAATTACGCATTATACGTTCAGCGTAAAATATCCCGAACCTCATCGAGAATTATAAGCTGTTCATTCAGGTGTACGTAACCTTCACGTACCCTTATGTAGCCCAATCTCAATTTCCCGAGTAAGGACCTCGATCGGAGTTCAACAACCCGAACGATATCATAACCATAATAACCGAAGAGGTTCGCAACTTATCCAGGATTCTTGAAAATTCGCCGAGGTTCGCAGAATACTGCAGATAATCGCGATCAGTCATGCCACACCGTCTCGACGGCCGAATTTTCTTTCTTCCATCGCGCCACCCGCCGCCTCGCCAACCCCCATCGAGATTTATCTTTCGACGATAGAACGTCGCTTCGGTTGGCTGTGCCGGTCGAAGTATCCCGTAGAGGAGCAAGGGGGATTTGATTGATTGCCAGGGTGGAGTCTAACACACGAGGGTGGTTGACTTGCGCAGATTACACACGTACGACTTCCACCCACCCTTTTACTCGCGTACGAAGATTTCGCGAAGAAAAAGAACTCTTCCCCCGCGTTTCTACGGCTTCGCGAAATGGTTTCTCGAGAAGGAGATTGCCGACGAACCCCGGTGATACACGCCGATTTTGATGAAACTTTCATTACACTTGTCTATGAATTTAATTGTTGTAGTACTTTAATTTTATCACGATGTTACAGAGAAAGGGGATGTTTGTCACACACATACAGATTATTAAGAACTACTTATTCTTACTATCTAATATTAATAGTCTTAATAGTCTAGGAATTTTGGAAGACTACTTAATCTTTCAATTTCATCCCTTAATTCTTTAGTGTATATCATTTACATATTAACCTTCCAAAGTTCGTAAATACTTTTTTTTTCTCGTCACTGCAGCGTTTAAACTTGATTTTCTCGAAAATATGCGGTTTATTATAATATTAACCCTTCGCTTTTAATTTTGTTACCTATCAAATTAATTTATAAAATAGATCAAAAAGGTGTTTCAATAAAATTGCAACAGAGTGACCAATATATCTTTCATTTGCATTGTAAGATAATAAATAAAAATATTTATCCAAGTTACACAAATTATATAATTTTGTTTGTTCAATATGTTCAACAATTTGAGTAATGTTCCTCTTCATAATTATTAGTAATTATGATTTTATTATTAAAATAGAATTTGAGATTAATAACAAATCAATTTTTCTGAAAGAATTTAATTTCGATTGGAACACCATTTTTTTACGTGAAAAAATGAAACGAGTCTACTTTTGTTTTACTAACCCCTACAAATAACTGTAGTCCTGTTACACTAATAATAGCACAATATAAAACTGCATAGAACTTTATTGTAGTCATGTTACATAGTCAGACTTCATCATTCAAATTGATGTCATGTTTGAAAGAAACATCAGATTTGAACATCCTGAATTTTACAAATTGCATTGCATAATCTAACTCGTAGAAAATGCGATGTCAATACACAGGAGTAATAAATGTTCATTATTATAAGAAAATATTCGTATCCAATTAGAGGATAGATCGTACTTAAAACGTAGATAATTACGCGACAACGCCTCTGAGCCAAAAGGTTTATACCCTGAAGAATTTCGTGTCTCAAGCAAGACACGGGAAACCATACAAACTTTATGGCACACGTATCGCGACGGGGTGCGCGTGCACCCTCACATGTTCAGCCGGCATATCGAGGGGGTGCACGAGGGGGTGGGTGGGCAAAGACCAATCGGAAGCAAGCATTCTTTATCCGACCAAGTATCTTGAACGCATGCCTCACGTACGAGGCGTGGTTTGGGGCTACCCTTGCTCGAACGTCGCCGACTTCTCTCTTCTTTTTCTCCTCGGGTGTTGCATTTTGCTTCTCGCACCGCCACCGCCATACTAATGCCATGAATTTGCACCACGATGTGGACTCGTACACCTTGCTACGAATACGGATTGCCGAGTTGGCTAAAAGTTACGTGCGGAAGTTACTTTTATAAAACCGAGGTGAAATGTTCTTCTTGAAACCATCTTTTTTGATTTCGGAGTATTCAAACGATTCGATCTTTTTTATGGTGGACACTGTCTTCGAGGATCTTCAATTTCTACTTTCGATAAACTACACAAAATTAATGAACTTACCTCGTAACATGTACACATAAATTATAGAAAGTTGAGATAAAATCAAGCTAACGTATTCAAAAGCAAAACTGGATTACGTTATGTAGATCTTATTACCTGAATGTGATATCAGAAACAAAATTTCATCATTTATGCAAATGTTTCTCTATTCAATTGCGCTTGTCGAGACGGGAGATGTACGATTCTGTCAATATGATAAATTATAGGATTCACACTTATCAGCCCGTTCGCGGTTGACATTTCAGCATGTACTTCGCACTATTAAGTGTTATTTGCACAGGTGTTCAAGCGGTTTACATGTGTGTGTTCCGCCGTCTCTTGCATATTTTTCCAAACTTGAATGATGTATCACCGACTGCGTCGAATTCTGGTATTTTAAAGCTCATAACTACCGAACGTTGAATTTGATTTATCTTCGACAATTTCAAGTTATTTCTATAACAAATGATTAGCTGATTCGGAAATTCTCAAATTTAATTTCAAAGATACCAAATTCCTAAATTCTCAAACCAAATTCGAAATCTTCCATTTTTTTAACGATGTAACGAATCAGGGTTTGCCGGTTTAATGAGCCAGTAAAATTGACCGATTTAATGAGTCAGTAAAAACCGATTGCAAGTGCCAAGGAAATTTAACGCTTCGAGTCGGTGAAATTCAAAGATTTTCTTTGAAGAGTACCGCGTAATTTTCCAATAATTTCAAGAGAAAATTCTTATCGAAGTAGCGTTTATCTCCGAGGACGATTTGCTAAGAGTTTAAATTGCAAAAAGAAGCGCGATCAGTGTGTGGTTCGCAACGGAACGCGTGAATTCCAACGATGTTGTTAAGGGCACACACGGTTGCACGCACATGCCGCCGCCAAATTGCCGGCCGTTCCTTTTTGCACGGTTGGAAAAATTGGCAAAGGCAGTCGGTACGCCTCGTCCTGCAATATGTAAAATAATGACGGCCGCCTGAAAGGAATGCATAATGAGAGATATCTCTCAACTCGCGCACCCGGTTCGAGGCGCCTCCAACCCTTCGTCACCCACGTGTCTATCAGCATACGAGCATGCATTATCGCTGTCCACGCTACCACCAAGAAATTTCATGGAAATTTAGAACACCATCTTCGTCACGTTCGTCTTATGCACAATTTCGCTTCTGAACCTCGTATTTTAGCGCCCATTTTGCGGTCATAATTTAAAATCATGTAGTTCTAATTTAAGTTGAAACTTTTTAGATCAAGAATTAAATTAAAATCAAAATCCAACCTGTTGTCACCCATATCAGCATATATGCATTATTAAAAAATTTTAAATATCACCTACCAAAATTACATTCCTGCAAATAAAATGGCTGTACTAATATTCTACTGAGAACAGCTTTAATAAAATATTCAATTTATTACCCAAGAAAAAATAGGGAAAGTAAACGTTTCCCTATTTATCTAAAAATTTGGAAGTTTTGGAAATTTTGAAAATAGGAATTTTACTTATCGAATAAATTAACCACGTGTAATGACCTGAAACTGACCTAAAAACTTCAGAATATTAATGTTCAGCAAAACTCAATTCACTGAAATTAATTTGAACACGAAATAAAAATACCCAAGAAATTTTATTTAATTGTTCCACCGAAGCACATGTATAACAGTTAAGTAATTAACGCAGCGTGCACGATGAAATTAAGCGGCGCTCATTAATAATCGCCAAGAGAAGGCTACTTCTTTTCCATGACAACGCGATTTCGTACCGCATGCGACAACACTTTTGCAAAGAACATTCCACGGCAGATAGCTTGATTGATAATTAACCGGCAGACGTAGCAAATGATAGGATGTCGAAGAAACGACAAGATCGTTAAGTTGTCTGGGTATCGGCAAACGAACGAGAATTATGGTCGTGTCGTCGCTGCAGTTTCTGTACCGTGCCATGTGTAATTATTTCCACCGTTTGCTCGACTGGTATTCATTGTTTTTAATTACCACAAAATGAGGAGGTGATTCGAGCCAGATAGGCACCTTGTTAGACGGAAGAGCTATTTTTTTCGCTTCTTGATGCGTAGACTGTCGTTTTTCGACATTTCGTTTTTTTACTGAATCCTGAAGATTGACTTATTATTTGATCAATCGGTATTTCTTCTTCTTAGGAAGCGGTGCTTCAAATTTTTAATATCTTCATTTCTTCTGCGTTATTTTCAGTTAAAATAAAATATAAAATTAAACGATTTTATGAACAGTATATTTGAAAGTTTATAGAAACTTGTTGGAACAGATTATCAGATGGATAGATACTGTATTAGATACATAAACACTATATTAACATAGCCACCTTCATGTGGATATTCACACACACTAGTGGCACCATCCCTCAACATAAAATGAAATTTCAGCAATCTATCAGAAAAATTGAATATTCTTAATACTTACTGTTTTCGACATTGTTAATGAATTGGAAAAAAAGTAGTAACACTTAACAAGAACTTAATGTACTTAATAATAGTGCACATGTAACATATAATAATAACCTAACATGAAATAACATATGTCACAAAATCTGATCAACTGTTATTATAATTTATTAATTTCGTTATATGACATCATCAATACTATAAAACAGAACCGTACAAAATTGCTAACTACAAAATTAACAATATCTGAGAATATTCTCCGGAAAGTATAAAGTGAATAACTTCTAAGGGAAAAAATCTGCAGGCCAATTTCTCAGAACTCGTCAAGTCGAAACACGTGTACCGAGAAAATAATTGTCAGTCCACGAAAGAGGCAAGTAGAAATTTGCAACGCATCACCGCCAAGATCCTACAAGCGACACAATGGAAAACGGAAGAAAGGGAGGAAGAAGAGTCGAAAAAAGCGAGCAGTTCCGAGCGCAATCGTGCTCTCGAGCCAAAAAGCGTCGGCTGGTTAACGATTTCCCGATAGCTAGTCCGCTCGAAACGCATCGATTATACACAAAGGGCGAGCTCGAAGAAATCGTTCGAGGCGAGGCAGCCACCTGTACATGCACGTAAGCCAGATAAATCTCGGGGCGAATCTCGATGCAGGAAGGAGGGAGGGTTGTAACAGGCCGCCCTATATGTATGGTAATATCGACAGGGAGGTCCCAGCGATCCAATAGCTAGCTATCGTACCCGTATTATGCGGTGACGCCGAAAAAAAAGAACGAGCGGAGAAACGGAAGCGGAGGAAGAAGAGAGACCACGTCACGGGAGAACTCCGAGACAAACGGGAGAGGAGAAGAAGAAGAGAAATCAACCATGAAGGAAAGAGACGACGCGATCCATTTCTTTTCTGCTTCCGTTCGTGCGTGACACGTCATTGAACTCCGAGGTGAATTATAGAAACCAGCGGTCACCAAACTGTGCTCTTCCAAAGATTTTAATCCAACCTATGTATCAGTCGCTTATAAAGTACACTTTTGTAAAAAGGTAATGCTAACAATAGATGAAATTTAATATGAGATTTTTATCTGTAAGCAATTCATAGTGAAAATAATTCAAGGCCCTAATATTTGGATGTTGGAGGTTTGGGCGATTAATGGTATTGCAACGATGTTTATTTCGAAAGTGCAATCTTAGGTTGAAATTAATTTTATTATGGTACACTGTAGCTCCAGTAAATTTTGGTAATACTGTGACTAACTACAAATTGTATAATATTGAAGGTTAGATAACATGAGTGGGGATGTGCTATAGATCTGTCTATTGCTTCTATTATTAACTTTCAAGTTCTAGTTCAGTTTTTAATAAATTCTCAACAGAGTCGACACGGTTCTTGTTTTGGTGCACAGTTTAACAATTTCATTGCTATTTGAAAATTAATTACAAATTGTAATTTGTTTTATCGGAAAAATACCTCAGAATGATTTCAACGAATATTACATGTTATGCATCCTTTATTAATTTATCTATCTCCCTTACTTTTAGTTTCAAATGAATTGTACATTGTACTTCTGCACGTTTAGTGTAAAATATCTTAAGATATTTTAAATATAATTAAATATCTCAAACATGTAAGATAACATCTTAAATTTAATTATATATATTAAACATGTAAGAAATATCCCAAATATTTTAAGTAAGATATCTTACATATTTAAAACTAAGTCTATCAGTAAGTCGAAGGTATAAAACCAAACACATCTTTAACCCCTTGCACTATTTTGACGAGTCCGACTCGTGACGCACTCGCACTTCAATTGTGACAATTCTTACTCGAATTTTGAATACACTTCAATCTGGTGTTCAAGTCCAGTTATAATTTGCATAGTCAAGAATTGCTGTATACAGGACTGACATAACATTTCAACTTTCTTTGTCTGTTTTAATATTGTAGCTGCGATTGGTTAGTTCTGACTGACGCACCTTACAAATAAATCATAGTGCAAGGGGTTAAATATTTTAACGACTAAACTGTATAACCTCTCCACATCAAACCCGAAAAGAACGTACCTGAATAATAACAATCGCTTAAAATTCGAGCCGAACGTAAACCTTACTCGAATTAAATCGTTCCTTAAATAAGAACGAATTACCCTTCCTCCACCCCATTCATTCCGCAGCCCCTATCGAGGCAGCATCGTTCGAATCCATCCGAACGCAGGAGCGTTTCAGCAAGACAAACGTCCGTCTAACCAGCCAGCCAAAACACATCGGCCTGCAGGATGTCTGAAAGGCGTCGCGCGATCGAAGGAAAGGACAAAAAGAAGAAAACAAAGAAAGTCGTCGAGAAAGAAAAATAGAAGAAGAATTCCATCGGCGGTGCCGGAGCAACAGCCGCGTTTAGAGGAAAGAAGGAGGTTGTCGAGAAACAGCAAGGGATGGCGGGACAGGGGTTGGTACGCGGTTACCGTGGCTTTATCCTCATTCCGGCAGTGGCGTAAAAATAACGAACGAACTGTCTAGGTGAGCGCTTTCGCGGGTGCGGCCCCGGGGGCTATGGGAATCGGTTGTGCAGCCCGACCGCCCCGACTCAGCCCACCCCCTTGAAGCCGTGTACGCGGCCCGGCATGAATATTGCCAATTTACGGGTGGAGGAACGTACGGTTCTCACCTAACCTCCTCGCTTCGTTCTCCGTTCGAAGCTACGTTAGCGGGGTAGCTCTTCTCTCGTCCCCATCGCAGCCCGGCCAGCTTCGCCCCCAGCCTCTCCTTCTGCATCCCCTTTTTCTCGTTTCGTGCCTTTCGCTGCATTCTCTCTTTCTCCCGGCGAGAAAAGAGCGAACGAGCGAGACCACGAGATGCGAGAGATGAAACGAGGCGAGACCAGTCCAGACCAGACCAAACCAGACGAGACGAGACGAGACGAGAGCCGGAGAAGGAGAAGGAGGAGACGCGAGCGAGCGAACGCTTGACGCGATATTGGAAAATGGCGTCGATGTGTGCGCGGAGAGTAGTAGGTGGAGGGTGGTGGTTCTCCCCCAAACGTTCTTTCCGTCCTTCTTTCTCCCTTTTTCCGCGTCTCGTGCCCTCCAATCCAACCCCCGTGCCGCGGGAGAGTGGGGAAAAATAAAATAAATTGCTCAACATATCCAATAAGGTGGCAGAGCCGTTGCCCGGGCGACGCCGACTCACTACTCTCCTCTATGCTTTCCAGAGAACCGAGAGATGTTCTTTCCCTCCCCCATACACCCTCACCCCTTTCCCGTGCACCGCTCTCTACTCTTTACCCTCTTTCTTTTTCTTTCGAACACCGCTCCCGACTTTACCTATTCAACCCCCATATCTGTTTCTTCTTCGCTCTCTTATGGTATACGTGTCCATCTGATGGCTCTAGACGATGATTGCTCGCGAGAGTACTGCCAAATTGAGAGTTCGAGAGTACTCCCAAATTCGGAGTTACAGAGTAATCCCAAATTGGGCGTTCTAGAGTACACCCAAATTACGAGTTCGAGGGTGCTTCACAAATTGTCTACTTTCGTTGACAATCTTCACCTCTTCTGTCTTCTCTTTTGAACTCTTTGGTACTTGAAAGGATCCTTAGGTCGTTCCAGTTTTCTGCATATGCCTCTCTGACGAATTTTAGTTCAAAGGATAGTCTCACCAGAAGACTGCTACATTTGTTACCATACATTATATTCATTAATTAAATAGAAAGCTAGTCCATTTGTTTATCATAGTTGAGGGTAGTTTCAAATTATGGGTCTGCCCTGGAAATTTTTCAGCTTTCATAGGAAACATCATAGGACATCATATTAAAAAGGAAAAAGCATAAAATTCTTAATGCTTAATTCTTACATAAAATTGCATTAAATCTACATTTTTTCTTCAACTCATCTTATTTAACTGTTAATTTTACCTAAGTTTATATCTTATGTTGATACTTCACGAGCGGGTTCAGAACGTTATTTACCATAAAAGGCCATAAGAAAAATAGTTTCAGAAGGCTACCTGTTGCACGAAATAAACACACACACAACTATTTAATTAACTATGTTATCCGCAACTTGCTTCAATAATTAAAAACTTTGTACCGCGACATATCTATTTTGAAATTAATACAGAGGTATAAAACCTGTGGAATTTGGAAACAAATTTCAATACGAACTTTCGACATATTTTCCTTTGCCACGAAAAAAAATTCATTTTACGTTCATGTTTAAATTCAACCGGTCTATACGGCGAAGCTTTAAATTAGTCTCGCTCACAGTTCTCAACTTCGTCGTAGCGGAATTAACAGACGTCCGTAACAAAGGTGATCATTACATGATCAGTACAAAAGGGAAGCGGGTTTTCGGTAAGCCTTCAATTAATGCAAACTTCCTTCGGTAAAAATCGCTTTAAAATTACTTGGCACCATCGTGCTCGAGTTGTAGCACCCCCTGCCGCGACCTCGTCACCCTGCCACCCTCCGCTGAGCCCCGGGAGCGAAGAAGCTGAGGGCGGCTTTAGAAGTTCGAGCGGTATTCCAACTTTTAAAATATGTCAAATTATTTTCCTTTCAGAATCGCCTGTCGTCTAAATACATTTTCATCTTTGCCGATGTATTTAAATACACGGGGCTCGAACCGCGTCCCGGTGAATACGCCCGTACGTAAAACCCCCGAACCGCTGTCGAAGCGAAATTATTTGAAATTATTTCGTGACTGACAATCGACCGCGAATGCCCGGAAAACATCGGAGATCGCTGATTTTCCTGCGCGTTCGAACGAAAAATTTCGATGAATCTGAACTTTTTAAGGGGTTGCGGCGCAACCAAATGGGGGTGAATACTGAGCTTACTGTTTAATAAAAATGTTTTTTTTATTTATATATGTTTATCATATTATAGGTTATATTTAACACAATGTATATTGTGTTTATTATATTATATTGTACATTGCATTTTATTTACGTTTGCATTTATTATGTTTTCATTGTCTTTTTATGCAATTTTCTGTAATTGCGTGAACATTAAAAAATAAGTAAATTAAGAATAAACGTCAAAAATAAATAACAGAAAATTTCCCGATTTTTCTTTTAGATAAAAATATATTTCAGTCAAAACTCCATGATAATTCCTTTGATTTAAAATTTGAAAGATTTTGAAAGTCCGTTATTTGAATAAGTTTGGTCATTCTACTGTTCAAAAATTAAAATTGCAATATTGAGAATACTGCTCGATACCGAAACACAATTTGATGTACCACAACTACGGAGTATATAAGATACAATCAATCATTTTAATATTGGTGATGTAAGTTAGCCGATAAAATGAAACCACTCAGCAATCTAGAGTTTCAGTTTGTTATCAAATTGGAAATATTTCATCAAAGCAGATAAAATAGCTGATTTAATTTCGAAACTCTCGTTGTAACTTCGTTCAAGAATAATATTTAATGTTTATAATGTAGCAGATGAAGTTGACGATTACTGCATAAATATCAATTCTCATATACGGTAATTAATATTAGTATTTTTGCAACAATATCAAATTGTTCAAAAATATCATTTTTTATATAATCACTGATCTAGAAATGTGAATTATAGTAGCTATAGTATTCGTCATATTTCTATACTTAATTCCACACTTATTTTAAAGATATACAATAGCCGCAATTTACCTAACGATGTCAACCCACGAGTTGGCGTGTGAAGAGGCTGACTCAGGTGTTTAGAAGAGAACATATGAAAGTCTACTACACCTAAATCCCTATATTTCCGAATTTCTATATCCCCGAGTTTTCATATTCTTGAATTCCTGTATCTTCAAATTTTTATATCCTCGAATATATTCCTGAGTCATATTCCCAAATCCATAAATTTCCGATTACCTATATTCCCAAATCTCTACGTTACCGAATTCTTACAATCTCGAATCCCCATATATCTGAATCCTTACATTTCTAAATCCCTATATTCCCAAATTTTTACATACTCAAATCGCTACAGCCCCAAATCGCTACGTTCCCAAATTCCTACATCCCCAAATTGCTACGTCCTCAAATCGGTACGCCCCTTATTGCTACGTCCCCAAATTGCTACGTCCTCAAATTCCTACATTTCAAAATTGATACGTTCCCAAATTCCTACAGTCCCAAATCGCTACGTCCCTAAATTGCTACTTCCCCAAATTGCTACGTCCCCAAATTCCTACATTCCCAAATCGGTACATCCCCAAATTCCTACATTTCCAAATCACTACGTCCCCAAATCGCTACATCCCCAAATTCCTACATTTCCAAATCACTACGTCCCCAAATCGCTACATCCCCAAATCGCTATGTCCCCAAATCGCTATATCCCCAAATTCCTACATCCCCATATCGCTACGTCCCCAAATCACTACGTCCCCAAATTCCTACATTCTCAAATCGCTACGTCCCCAAATTGCTACGTCCCCGAATCGCTACGTCCTGAAATCACTACGTCCCCAAATTCCTACATTTCCAAATCGGTACATCCTCAAATCGCTAAGTCCCCAAATCGTTACGTCCCCAAATCGCTACGTCCCCAAATTCCTACATTTCCAAATCACTATGTCCCCAAATCGCTACATCCCCATATCGCTACGTCCCCAAATCACTACGTCCCCAAATTCCTACATTCCCAAATCGCTACGTCCCCAAATTGCTACGTTCCCAAATCGCTACGTCCTGAAATCACTACGTCCCCAAATTCCTACATTCCCAAATCGCTACGTCCCTAAATTTCTACATTCCCAAATCGCTACGTCCCTAAATGCCTACTTCCCCAAATCGCTACGTCCCTAAATTCCTACATTCCCAAATTGGTACATCCCCAAATCGCTACGTCCCCAAATCGTTACGTCCCCAAATCGCTACGTCCCCAAATTCCTACATTTCCGAATCACTATGTCCCCAAATCGCTACATCCCCATATCGCTACGTCTCTAAATCACTACGTCCCCAAATTCCTACATTCCCAAATCGCTACGTCCCCAAATTGCTACGTCCCCAAATCACTACGTCCCCAAATTCCTACGTCCCCAAATCACTGCGTCACCAAATTCCTACGACTCCAATTGGTCAGAATAGAAAAATGTACGCCCAGACGGTCACGCATATAGGCCAAAAACAATGACAGTCAAACGTCTCTCAAGTGAGTAAGATAGTGCTACTTGCGTTCAGCAGTTATTATCATTATAATTCTTATTTGCCTGTATGTATCGCTAGAAGTGTTCACAGTGGGGATAGAGCTTTACTTTGGGTCAATCACACGCCAACTCGTGGGTTGACATCAGTACGCAATTATGTATGAAATGAAAACTCTTCGTGCAACGTTAGATATCAAAGCTCGACACGCACACTTTACCGCTCTAAGAATCTCTCTCTATATAGCCAAGAGTCGTATCTTGCTTTCCGTCACTCTATATCCACCACTGTTCCGGCGCTGAAAGTAGCCTCCACCTCTACACTTTTTCTTTCCTCTCTTCGACAGATCCTTCCGTCGTTTTCCAACGAGATGAGAGAAAGACAATTTCTCCCGGCGCCTTTCTTCTCCCTTTCGATCTCCGTTTTATGCGAAAGACGGAAAGAGAAGCGTCGCTGGCTGCGTGCACGGCTTCAGGCCACGATAATAAATTGTTCGAGAACAGAACTAACTGTCTCTTTGTAATGCGAGTAGTTTTTATAGGGAACGCTGCTTTTTAAATATAAGGTAGGAAATATTGAATGTTCGTACAGGTGTTGAGTTATTAACAAAACGTTTTGTTGAGAGATAGGCTAGGTCTGTCTGCCTCAGTTAAATGAAGATCCTTCGGCGAGTGTATTTGATTATTGTAATTTGATGAAGGTTCTGATTATTTCTGGTGAGGGACATTGTGATTACTATTACAATTACAATATTAGTGATTACTGTGGTTTGGAGCATTGTTGGGTTAAGTCAAATTAAGTTAGGTTTATGTTTGCACTTTTCTGTTCGGTTACAATATTATTAATTATTATTTTATATTTTGTTACAACTACAATATTATTGATTAAGATTTGAACATTATAGAATAGGTTAGATTAGGTTTGCGCTTGTTTACTTTTCTGGGGGGTGGTACTGTAATTACTATTACATTTAGAATATTATTGATTACTACGATTTGGAACATTGTAGGGTTTTGTAATATAATTTGAACGATTACTTAGATAACTTAAATTCGAACAAGAGTTGAAAGTTACTTTTATCGTTAATGAGAAGGTGATGTAAAGTATGATTATTATGCAAGTATATACTTTTCAAATTAAAAAAAAATGATATTGCAGTGTGCGTATTTTTAACAATAAGAACGAAGGTAACTTAAAATGAATATCAATATACATACAATATTCACAAACTTTGCATATTGCGTACGTTCAAAAATATCGAAAACATTGCAAAATAAAAATAGATAATTTTGCAAGTTCGATACAAATTTCTTTCGCTCAAACTTAATTTAATTACAACAATCTGAAGCCTTCGAAGTAGACAAAAACGCAGTTATATAAATTACAACGAAGAAAATTGAATGTTCCAGATTTAATTCATAAGTGCAGGTTCCCACATTTCATATAAGGAATCGCGTTATACGAGAACAGCGATAACCTCGGCGCGTTATACGAGAGCGTATTCCGAAAAAGAAAAACAGTAACGAAAATACAGAGGGAAAGGAAAAAGGATCGTCGGAAGGAGTCGAGGCGAAGAAAAAGGGGGAGAAAATCAGCGCCCCGTAACATCGAGAGGAGCCCATACGCGAGAGAAGCAGTTAGCTTTATTGCAGCGAGCGCGCGCGGCAGTTTTTAATATCGCTTTGGCGCGGCCGCGTCTGCCAACTGACAAAAGGAGGAAAAAAGAAAGAAGAGGCGTTAATGGAGAACGTTTTCGCTCTAACGACCATGGAGAAAGAGAAGGGGGTGAAACGGGCCAAGACTACACCGGTCGAGGCTGCGGAAAGGGGTGGACCCTGGCGCCTACTCGCTGCCCACCAGACATGCTCGCCAGACCGTATGGTTTTTGTGCGAACAGAAGCGGAAGAAGGAGGTGCAATAAGAATGCAGGGAACTTGCTCGTCTCGAGGAAGTTTGGCAGAGGGCGAGGACATAGTCGTTTATCGTTCCTCTAGAAAGAAAATGCTACGGTGAGTCACGACATCGTTCGACTACTCGCTCCTTATGGGTCACCGAGCAAACTTGTGATTCTTTTATTTCCTCGCCCAAGACGTTAATGTACGGTTCAGGATTGATTTAAAATTTGGTATAGGTATTGGATACCAAGAAAATTGTATTGAAGATGTTAATGGGTTCGAGATTGATTTAGAACTTGGTGTAGGCATCAGTTACTGCAATAGAGCTAAGAATGTGGTGCTGAAGACGTTAATGAACGGTTCAGAATTGATTTAGAATTTAGTGTAGGTATCAGTTATTACAATAGAGCTAAGAATGTGGTGTTGAAAACGTTAGTGAACGGTTCAGAACTGATTTAGAATTTAGTGTAGGTATCAGTTACTGCAATGGAGATAAGATGTGGTGCTGACGTTAATGAACGGTTCAGAACTGATTTCGAATATATTGTAGGTATCAGTTACTGCAATAGAGCTAAGAATGTGGTGTTGAGGACGTTAATGAATGGTTCAGAACTGATTCAAAATTTGGTGTAGGTATTGCATACTGCGATAAAGGAAAGAACGTGGTATGGAAGACGTTAATGGGCGGTTTAAGATTAATTTAGAATTTTGTTAGACTGTGATAAAGCAAAGAATGTGAGAATGAAGACATTCATGAGCGATTTAAGATTGATTTAGAATTTTTTGTAGACATTGGATATCGCGACAAAGCAAAGAATATGGTATTGAAGATGTTAATGGGTTCGAGATTAATTTAGAATTTGGTGTAGGCATCAGTTACTGCAATAGAGGTAAGAATGTGGTGCTGACGTTAATGAACGGTTCAGAACTGATTTAGAATATATTGTAGGTATCAGTTACTGCAATAGAGCTAAGAATGTGGTGTTGAGGATGTTAATGAATGGTTCAGAACTGATTCAAAATTTGGTGTAGGTATTGCATACTGCGATAAAGGAAAGAACGTGGTATGGAAGACGTTAATGGGCGGTTTAAGATTAATTTAGAATTTTGTTAGACTGTGATAAAGCAAAGAATGTGGGATTGAAGACATTCATGAGCGATTTAAGATTAATTTAGAATTTTTTGTAGACATTGGATATCGCGACAAAGCAAAGAATATGGTATTGAAGATGTTAATGGGTTCGAGATTGATTTAGAATTTGGTGTAGGCATCAGTTACTGCAATAGAGCTAAGAATGTGGTGCTGAAAACGTTAATGAACGGTTCAGAACTGATTTAGAATTTAGTGTAGGTATCAGTTACTGCAATGGAGATAAGAATGTGGTGCTGACGTTAATGAACGGTTCAGAACTGATTTCGAATATATTGTAGGTATCAGTTACTGCAATAGAGCTAAGAATGTTAATGAATGGTTCAGAACTGATTTAGAATTTGGTGCAGGCATTGGTTACTGCAATACAACAAAGAATGTAGTGTTGAGGACGTTAATGAATGGTTCAGAACAGATTTACAATTTGGTGTAGGCATTGGTTACTGCAATACGACAATGAACGTAGTATTGAAGTCTTTAATGAACACTTTAAGGTTCATTTAGAATTTGGTGGAGTGACTGGTTACTGCTCTGGAGCAAAGAATGGGGAGTAATGGGGACTCACTCACTGATTCCGAAATGTGTACGTGTATAATAATAAATTTGTAAATTTTTAGATTCCTAAATTTTTAGATTATGAAATTAAGAAATTTGTAAATTTTACATTTTCATATTTGTGAAGTTCTGAGTTTCGAAGTTAGATGATTGTTCAATTGTCAAGTTCTGAAAGTTCCAAATTTTTAAACTTGATAATTTGAAATCCATATAGACTACTGATCTTTAAATTTTTCAGTTTTTAGATGTGTAGATAGCTAAATATTCAAATTGTCAAATTTATCAAATCTCCAAATAAAAAAAGTTCGTACTTTTGAAGTTTCCAAATTTTTAATTTTTTAAATATCTAAATATCTAAATTTTAAACCTCACATAAAATAATACAAAATTATCATAAAATTCAAGTAAAACTTCAACATTCAGTAAGAGTTTTATAAATTTTAATGAATTCTCTGTTAATAAACTTTCTCTTGTGTCGTGCATCATTACTGATATTAATCAATCACTGTAACTTCTTACACTTCGAAATAAATATCCATTAATCATGAATGCTTAGCCATCTGTTCTTACGTGCACATAGTTCATTGATCTTAAAACTGATCGATCTAATATCGGTATATAAATTCAATTATTAATTATCGATACGTAATTTTTGATAGTTTCGATAGCTTTTTGATAATTGAAAAACTAGAATCATTTAAAGAATGTAAAAGCTTCTAGGTTGAAAAATGATCAAATTTACTAAGTATTATTAAAAATAATTTACATAGATTTATAGTTCTATATTAATTACTGCTACTTTTATAGTTTTATTTCAATTATTCATATAATTATAATTTTATTTTAATTATTTATTCATTATCGTAGAGGAGGGTTGTTTTAATTGATAAGTAAAATTACCTAATTATATTTGGCTCATTTGAAAAACACATTTTTGTTTCAGATATTTGTCAGATATGAATACTGATATGATATGTTATAATATGTATTTTTATATTTTTATGTTCAGAAACATTTCGTTACAAGGCGACAAACAATGTATAAGTGTTCAAAATGCATACGTGTTCATTAGATTGCACATGTGTTCACAGAAAAATAGATTACACAAGAATGTTATTGTTCTTAATTAATTGTTGCAGATTGTATCTCTTGTACAATAGTGTCAGTACTGTATAATAGTGTTATATAATAATAACTACTTTTACATTATAAATATAACATGTAATATTATTACAAATATAAATAAAACTACAATTATAGTGTTACACAATAGTGTCAATAATTTTTCAGTCGCAGTCATGCATCCAATTTAAAGTATAGTTACGATGCATCTTGCAAGATCTCCAAGAAATATACGGAATATCGTGTCCCTTTGTCAGCGTAAGTCATCGTCCTCGAGATCAAAGAAATGATAAATGGGTTCTGTGCTCTTTTGAACAAGAAATTTCTTGCATTATCGTTCGATCTTCTTTCATTCCATTTTATAGAAAGACCGTGCGTTCGAGCGAAATGTGTGCTGAACGTTGAAGGACGTCCGTGCACCCTTTGATCTTTGATCAAATATTAAGAATTAATATCCTGTTCCCGTTCGAGCATTGAATTTAAATCGACAGAATTTCAGTTTCGAATATAGCTCACGATTAATTGCAGGTGTCGATGTAGTCTATTATCAGTTACATAAAGACGAAGAATACTTCCAATTAAGTTGCAAATGAATTTAGCTCTGAAAGTGCTGATTATACGAAAATATTCAGTAAATAAGGATTAACAAGAACTTGTTTATCTATCGAAAAGATGAGATTCGGTTTGGAAACTGATCTTATTAAAATAACTGCGCTATAAGGGTCTATATTTTCATTATACTTATACTTTTTAATGGAAGTCTGAATTATTATAATTCATGAAATAGTTGCACAACGATCTTGTATTCTTTATTTCGTCAAATAACTAAAACATCTCATATGTAATCAGAAAACTAATATGGTGTGTTGCGCAGAAGTGCATTGCGCATGCTACGTAAATTGCCGCGAATTTTAAAAGACTGTTTCATTTAAATCGTACATCTAAATTATTTAAACAAAAATAATTGAAGGAAACATATGATTTCACAATTTTTCATCTCCACCAAATATTCCAAAACCATACAAGCGTCCAATTTCCCCATTTTTAATAGCAATGTATAAAATGTCTATATTAAATGAGTTATAACTCAAACGAGTCACCTTATGGCGTGCGACATTACTGAGAGAGAAATATTTTCTAACCTAAAATTTTTCGTTATAAGTTTAAGTATCACTTTTGCATAGAGAATAACGTATTTTAAATGATAAATTAAAAACTACAAAATTTCATTTGAAAAACGAGGTTAATCTTCATATCCTCTTATGAGTATTTAAAGATGAAAGGTACTTTTGCCTAATAATTAATCTCTAAAATCTTTAACCTAGTAATCCCTATTTATTTAAAATATTTTACAATAATATTTTCAATATTTCAGTGGGTCGACTTAAGCGGTGCACCCAGTATAAATCTCGTCGATAATCGAGTGCGTGCATCTTTGCTTGTCGGATCTTTAGGATTCTTATATCTCGAAGGGATGAGGTCTACAGGGGTCGTCGAAGGCTTTAAATCCAATCCCGCCACGCGGATTAATAAAAAGGATTCACGGAGTTTAGGCCGCTCTTATTACTTCGGCTTTCCTGGGCCTGCTCTTGCAAAGAACGTTCGTTTCACCCCCTCGCCATGTCTTTATCCGTCAATATTAGTAACAGTGCTGTGTACCGTATTTAAGGTCGTGTTTACAAAACCTTCGAGCTTGTCCTTCTGCTGAACAAAGCCGGAAGTTACATTATTAAAGCGATATTAGCCGCGGATATTGGACAAGAGGTTACGGCAGGAATTCAACTGTATTTTCGATAATAAAAACTGCATTCCTGGAGAACTTTTTAATTACGCGACCCCACGGTTCTCTGGTTTATTTTCCCTTCTCGTGAGGACGGGATTCTTCACCTCGGAATATTCATTTTTATAAGGAATTTCGCGTTATTTTGCCGGTTATGTAAGAGGATGGATAAATTTTAGCAGAATATGTTATTGGTCAATAAATATCGTTGAAAATATAGAACTCTTCAGAATGAAAATATTTGGCATTGATTTTACAAGAACGTATATGAAATTTGATTTATTAATTTAAAATAGGATTTAATATTTTATTGTTCGGTGAATAACATTTAAAACATAGAATACCTTAAAATAAAAGTATTTGGCATTTGTGTACAAGAATGTATTATGAAATTCGTTTTATTAATAATTTTCAAATGGAATTTAATATATTATTCTTTAATCAGCATTCAAAATATCTTCAATAAAAATATTTGCCATTAGATTCTGTATAAGAATATATTATAAAACTTGTTTTGACAATTTTTAACAGAATTTTAATATTCTGTTTTACAATAATTGTACATTCAATTTTTCAGCAACAAATTAAAACAGAATTTAATATATTACTATTCATTGTTTAAAATATAGTATTTTACTCAGGACCTTGAATAGAAATATGTAACATTAGTTTGTGTACAACGATACATTGTAAAATTCTTTTTTGCAATAATTTAATATAGTATTTCAAATAAATAATGAATTGATCAAAATTATGCAAACGGAGTTTAAACTTCTCTTTGAAAAATCTGTTCTTAACCTCCTTAATGATAATTACACATATGTGGACGTTTAATTTGTTTTTACATTCATCAACCAAAGGACACATATGTGTACTATTGTTTTTGTATATTATAAAATCTTTTAGGATTTATTTATATAATTGCTAGAAGTTTTGTAATCGTTACAGATTATTTATATAATTGTTTCAGATTTCCTAATCGTTACAGGTTATTTATATAACTGTTACATAATCGTTACAAACTATTTGTAGAACTGTTACAGATTATTTATAAAGATATTACCAGATTATATAATTACAAAACATCGAACCATTCAACTACAAAATATAACTTTCCTAACCTCAAAAAACTGAAGAGGTTAAAAACATAACCGAAAGACACCTTTCCCCTATAAATGAACGACCAATAAAAAAATCTCGATCGCGACGAATCTAACTTTCCCCAAACCTTGTGGCAGTATTCGGCGAATCGATTAAGGACCGATTAAATTCAATTTAGCCGCGTTACGAAAACGGAGTGAAAAGGCTCGCTTAACGGTCGATCGACCGTGCGATTCCCTCGAATCGATTAAACGTTCACGGTGCACCGTGAACGGAATACTTGCGAGCAATTAGCCATAGCGTTAAATGCCTCCTAGTTAATCCAACAGTCGCAAGAAATCGACGTCGTCGTCGAGGAAGTAGGAAAAGAACGAGGAGGCTCCTGTTAATGGCTGTTGCCCTGTCACTACCGGTATCCGAGCGAATGAAATTCGTTCTTTATACGCGTCGCATTCTCACGATCGATCGAACAACCCTTCCTTTCGAGACATCGATCGATCGCCAGATTAAATTCTGGTAACTGTACTTACTCGATCGTTCGAGCGAATTATTTCGCGAATTAGTTCGGGAGTTTTAGAATTTGCTGATTGAAAGAATTTGGAATTTGGAATATGGAGATTTTTGGGAAGATGAAGGTTTTAAAATTTGAGAAGAGGGAGTGTTTGGGTATTCCAAAATTTGTGAGAATTTGGAAATTAGGGGAAAGTTTATGAGAATTTGGAAATTAGGGGAGATGGGTATTTTGAAGATTTGGAATATAGGAATTTGAGAATTTGGATATTTGGAAATTTGAGGGTTTGAGAATTTAGGAATTTGTGAATTTGGGTATTTGAATAGGTGGAGACTTAAAAATTTGGGATTCTGAGAATTTGGGGATTTGGATATTTAGGAATTTGGAAATTTAGAGATTTAAGTATTGTAAGATTTGAGCATTTGGAGATTTCAGAATTTGGAGATTTGGGAACTTGGGAGTTTGAGGATTTAGGGACTTGGAAATTTGAGGATTTGAGGATTTAGGGACTTAGAAATTTGGGGATTTAGGGATTTAGGGATTTAGTAACTTGAAAATTTGAGAATTTGAGAATTTAGAAATTTGAGAATTTAGGAATTTACGAATTTGGGTATTTGAATAGTTGGGGAATTTGGAATTTGGGGATTTGAGAATTTGGGTATTTGAATAGTTGGGGAATTTGGAATTTGGGGATTTGGGTATTTAGATATTTGGATATTTGGTATTTGAGTATTTGAACATTTGGTCATTTGGACATTTGGATATTTGGACATTTAGACATTTAGACATTTAGACATTTGGACATTTCGAAAATCTGGAAAATTGAAAATTTGAGAATTTACAAGTACAAAAACTTGATAACTAGAAAATGTTCACCTTCCCAAATCTCTTTACCTAATCCTCAAAATCAAAACTAAATGTTAAAAATGACAAAACTTCATTGTGCTATATTCACTATTATATCTGATATTCGAATATCCAATACATAAAATTAACTAAAATTCACCTATTAAATCTCTTTAAATACAACACAATTCATTGAAAAAATTGTTCTTATAAAATCAACAGTTAAACACTTATTTCAGACAATAGGTCTTATTGATCCTAATCACCACTTCATTTTCCAACTCCATATAAACAATTTTCATATTAATACCAACAAAGTATGAAAGAAAGCGCGACAGTTTCCCCTTTATAACTTGCAACGGAATTATCCTCAGATTTCGCGATGTCGAGGGTAACCTAAAGATCATTTGGGTCGGGAGATGAACCTGCATAAACCTCGATGAATATTATCCAGACGTGGCAGGTCGAAATTTCGTTAATAAGTAGCAAGAAGAGAAAGAAAGAAACCATCGAAGCATTTTGGTCGCAGCAGAATCCGTTTATTCGGCCACACGCTCGGAACTCTCTAAACACGCAGCCGGACTGGGCCGCGATATTCACCTTGTAATTCGCCCGGTCAGATTTACTTCGTACCCTTTACTTCGGCTTTCGTTTACATCTCGTTATACGTGCCTGAGAATATTTATTTACTCGTTCCTTCTTCGACCAACGTTTCGTCCTCCGTTTCCTGACGTTTCTCGGAAATGCTCGCATTGCAGCCTGGTACCCTCTCGTACGGCCGACACGAAGAAGCTTCTCCCTCGAACTCTGCCTCTTTCCACCTTCATTACTGTTATCCACCGGAGACCGCAGAACTTCGAATGAAAATTTTCGCCTCGGACCAAGCTGCTTCCGGCACGAACCGATACCATGCTAAAAAGTACCGCAGCCGTGACCTTTCCCACAGAACGGACCGCTTTCAAGCTTTTCGATAAACGCTGCTGACCCGCCAACATTTTGCTAATGGCGCCGATGAGTTCTCGGAACTGCTTACTCGGCAGTTGTAACCTTAACACTTTTAGAATAACTACATTGCTGGCAACACTTGCGAAATTTATAGTCTGCTATCGAATTAGGACCACTATAAATTTACAGCATTTCTCACGTTTTTAAAATTAAATGGTACAAATGAGATAATTTATTAGCTATATATGATACATTACTACTATAACATTATTAACATATGTTAATATCTTGTATTTCCGCCCTTTGCTTTGGTAGCTTGTATCCGGCTCATACATTGATCATATGCTTTATATCTTCATTATTTTCCCAAATATCTGTAATTCTTTTCAACTCAGATCATGTGGGAGAGTTGTAAACTAGTCTTTTGAGTAGGCAAACATTTTCTATGGCATTCAAATTTCATCTCTAGCGCTATCGATACTCCTAACGTAAACGCACAGCCCTTAATCGCTCATCACCCAATTTATCACGATAGTAATTGCTATGTACATATCGTTATCAACGTATTTAGTAATAATTTTGACCTAAGACAATTTTCCATATATGACATAATTATAGCCATAAAAGTGAAATTTTCGTACGTGGTCCTAATGGCCGGGGACTGTAGAATTTTCTGTAACTTCGTTTATCTTCTTGTCCGACATTTTTAGTTGACGTAATCGTACGCGAGACCCCGTTATACAAACTAACCGTTTGACTTATAATACCGTGTCATACTCTTGACGCACATTACAGTTCAGTTACAATAAATGTTCGCAGCTCAATTAAGTCTAAAGTTTAATACCAATAATTTGCGTAATCAAGGATCTCCAACGCCAAAAACATTTTATCTTTCTTATTTGTCTTAACATTGTAGTAATAATTAGCTCTGACTAATGCAACTGTCGAATCATATGTCAACTACTTGCACTATTTTGACGAGCTGACTCTTGACGCACTCCAGATACGCTTGTGACGCACTCGTCATACGCTCTTGACGCACTCGCGACGCACTCGTGATACGTTCGTGACGCACTCGTGACGCACACGTGATAACGCTTGTGACGCACTCGTGATACGCTCTTGACGCACTCGTGACGCACTCGTGATATGCTTGTGACGCAGTCACGACGCACCAGTGATACGCTCGTGACGCACTCATGACGCACTCGTGATACGCTTGTGACGCAGTCACGACGCACCAGTGATACGCTCGTGACGCACTCGTGACACACTTGTGACGCACTCGTGACGCCCTCGTGACGCACTTGTGACGCACTCGTGACACACTCGTGACACACTTGTGACGCACTCGTACTTAATTTATCACGATAGTAACAAATTGCTATGTATACTATATCGTTATCAACGTATTTAGTAATAATTTTGCATAACCTAAGACAATTTTTGCGTATATAACATAATGTTGTAGCCATAAAAGTAAAATTTTCGTACGTGGTCCTTCAATGGACAGGGACTGTATACATATTTTGTGATATGTTCCATTTTAAACTCTGAATAAGTATATGTCCACATGTCATCCAAATATAGTTGACCTGGTGATCAGTGATAATAACACTAAATTGACCTTTCAATGCTGAATAACTATATATCATTACTAGTAATAATTATGAAATATAATTGATATCTGTTTATTTCGTAACGTGTTCCATTTTGGATTTTGTACAAATATTCACACGTCACATAAATTCTATGTCTGTTAAAACATCCATCACAAATCACATTACCTTTATCATGAAACCACATTATTTTTCGTGTCATTACTAGCAATACCAATATTAGAAACAACATTCGCTCACATTCGCTCTCAATAACTTCTGCAAGTTCAAACGAAGTTCATTGAATTTCAATTAATCGTTAGATTCTCTCATCCCCGTTCCGTGCAATAAACAATCCGATAATTGACAGACGATAATTATTAAGGTCTATCGAGGGCGTGTTAGAAATGGCCACGAGACGGAAACATTAATCTGCATCGCGGGTTTCACAAGACAGTTGCCAAAGGACAAAACCAGCCCTGGCGATCATTAGAATTTCCACATCGTCGCTGATGCAAATAATTGACAGCGAGATAATTACGGTTCCTGGTCGCGGCATAATGCGTACGAACAAAAGGGCGAGGACAATTTATTGCACACTTATCGCGTTCGCTTACGGGCGCCTACCCGATCGATTCGGAAAAATAAGGCCTGGCCTGTTATGTAAACTGTTATCCGAACGAATATGATTTATGGCGTCGGTGTGCTGATATAAAGCGATTGTCGCGTCCGTACGGTAATCTTATCGCGATCAATTTCGATCCCGGTATACTGTACCTTCGTAATTATGAGAGAATCAATATATTTATTCTGACCGCGACCGATTCGAGCGAACGATCCTGACTTAATGCAGCAATTTCGATCGTACTTTATGGGCGGTGGTAACACGGTTCATGTAGACGATTGAAAATTGTTGATAATCGTTTTATCCTACTTGTACGCCTCTCAAGCAGGTGCGCGAAAATACGAACACTGTTGTTATGTTGCCCTGCGGTATTAATATCTCTTAATGTGATCTGTTTCACAAAAATTGCTCATCGATTATTGTCTCGGCAAACTCCCACTCCAAAATGTTTCGTCAGATGTTAGTAAATGGAAAGTCAGAAATTTTTGAAATGTTTCTGCAAATAACTTTTGCTATGTTTAATGACAACAAATTGTTCGATTTGCTTTATAATATTTTATAGTTAGATTATATTGGAAATTATTAGTGAGTCGTATTTAAAAATCATTCATAAGTCATGTTCCAATTAAATTTGTACAATTTGAAATTATAAGATTAACTTTTTCAACTGTAATTCATCAATTCTGCCATAAGATTTGTAAATTTCTAACTGTTCGAGGTATTAAATTCTCAAACTTTCTAAATTCTTAAATTTCTAATTTTCTCGAATTCTGAAATTTCTAGGTTTCTAAATTTTAAGATTGCTAAGTTTACAAATCCTTAAATTTTTTAACGTTTGAATGGAAAAATGTACAAAATTACAAACCCACGAATTTTCAAATTAGCAAATGTTTGAAGTGACAAATTGTCAAATATACAAATTAACAAATTTTCAAATTTACAAAATCTCAAAATTTACAAATCTCTAAATCTGTAAAATCCTTAAATTTACATACTTACTTTACAAATCCCCAAATTCAGAACGCCTTAAATTTTGAAATTATTAAATTTAACTATATATTCATAAATCTAAAAGTTCTTCAATTATATGATTACACATTTGAAAATCCTGAAATGTATAACTCTCTAAATTCGAAAATCTCTAAACTGAGATATACACAAATTTAAAAATTCCTAAATAATATATACTCAAATTTACAAATCCACAAACTTATAAATTCTGACAGTTAGAAATCCCAAATGTCTAAAACCCAAAATTACAAATCTCCAAATTAAAGAATTCCTAAATTAAAAAATCCCCAAATTTACAAATCCCTAAACTTACTATTCCACAAATTTCCAAACCCCTAAACTTACTACTCCACAAATTTACAAATTCCTAATCTACAAATTCCCAAATTTCCAAACCCCAATCCTAGAAATCCACAAATTCACAAATCCCCAAATGTACAAATCTCCAAATCTACAAATCCTCAAATCCCCAAATCTACAAATCTACAAATGCACAAATCTACAAGTCCCAAAATCTAAAAATCACCAAATCTACGAAACCCCAAATCTACAAATCCCCAAAACTACAAATCCGCAAGTCTACAAATCCCCAAATCTGCAAATCCCCAAATTTATAAATCCTCAAATCTACAAATCCCCAAGCCTACAAACCCCCAAAATCTGCAGATCCCCAAATCTACAAATCCCTAAATTTACAAATCCCCAAATCTACTAGTCCCCAAATCTACAAATCCCCAAATCCCCAAATCCCCAAATCCCCAAATCTACAAATCCCCAAATCTACAAATCCCCAAATCTACAAATGTACAAATCTACAAGTCCCCAAATCTAAAAATTACCAAATCTACGAAACCCCAAATCTACAAATCCCCAATACTACAAATCCGCAAGTCTACAAATCCCCAAATCTGCAAATCCCCAAATTTATACATCCCCAAATCTACAAATCCCCAAACCTACAAATCCCCAAATCTGCAAATCCCCAAATCTACAAATCCCTAAATTTACAAATCCCCAAATCTACTAGTCCCCAAATCTACAAATCCCCAAATCCCCAAATCCCCAAACCTACAAATCCCCAAATCTGCAAATCCCCAAATTTACAAATCCCCAAATCTACTAGTCCCCAAATCTACAAATCCCCAAATCCCCAAATCCCCAAATCCCCAAATCTACAAATCCCCAAATCTACAAATCCCCAAATCTACAAATGTACAAATCTACAAGTCCCCAAATCTAAAAATTACCAAATCTACGAAACCCCAAATCTACAAATCCCCAATACTACAAATCCGCAAGTCTACAAATCCCCAAATCTGCAAATCCCCAAATTTATACATCCCCAAATCTACAAATCCCCAAACCTACAAATCCCCAAATCTGCAAATCCCCAAATCTACAAATCCCTAAATTTACAAATCCCCAAATCTACTAGTCCCCAAATCTACAAATCCCCAAATCCCCAAATCCCCAAACCTACAAATCCCCAAATCTGCAAATCCCCAAATTTACAAATCCCCAAATCTACTAGTCCCCAAATCTACAAATCCCCAAATCCCCAAATCCCCAAACCTACAAATCCCCAAATCTGCAAATCCCCAAATTTACAAATCCCCAAATCTACTAGTCCCCAAATCTACAAATCCCCAAATCCCCAAATCCCCAAATCCCCAAATCTACAAATCCCCAAATCTACAAATCCCCAAATCTACAAATGTACAAATCTACAAGTCCCCAAATCTAAAAATTACCAAATCTACGAAACCCCAAATCTACAAATCCCCAATACTACAAATCCGCAAGTCTACAAATCCCCAAATCTGCAAATCCCCAAATTTATACATCCCCAAATCTACAAATCCCCAAACCTACAAATCCCCAAATCTGCAAATCCCCAAATCTACAAATCCCTAAATTTACAAATCCCCAAATCTACTAGTCCCCAAATCTACAAATCCCCAAATCCCCAAATCCCCAAACCTACAAATCCCCAAATCTGCAAATCCCCAAATTTACAAATCCCCAAATCTACTAGTCCCCAAATCTACAAATCCCCAAATCCCCAAATCCCCAAACCTACAAATCCCCAAATCTGCAAATCCCCAAATTTACAAATCCCCAAATCTACTAGTCCCCAAATCTACAAATCCCCAAATCCCCAAATCCCCAAATCTACAAATGTACAAATCTACAAGTCCCCAAATCTAAAAATCACCAAATCTACGAAACCCCAAATCTACAAATCCTCAAAACTACAAATCCGCAAGTCTACAAATCCCCAAATCTGCAAATCCCTAAATTTATAAATCCCCAAATCTACAAATCCCCAAACCTACAAATCCCCAAATCTGCAAATCCCCAAATCTACAAATCCCTAAATTTACAAATCCCCAAATCTACAAACCCCCAAACCCACAAATCCGCAAACTTACAAATCCCAATCCTACAAATTGAAATCCCCATTTTCCAAATCTCCCAATGCAGAAAAAACTCCCCGAATTTCAAAATAAAAAAGAAAGCCTTGAACGTTTGAAGATTTACCAAGGTACCGGACGCACGTTAAACGCTGAAACGAAGCGAGCATTATATTCTCGCGACAGAAAGTTCCTTTTAACGCGGCTCGGTAGAAAGTAAAACGATTCCGCAACTTCTTGGCGAAGGAAATAGTCGAGGCAGCCGTTACGACAAAAAGCATTTGCGACCCCGTGGATACGTGCGGCATGAAGGAAAAAGAGACAGCGTCGTAGACGTTCGAGGAACGATGAAGGATGGAGCGAGGGCCATTTGTATTCATATGAAAATATTATCTCGCCGCGCGTCCTGCCTCTTCAGGATCGCTATTGGGTTTGCATAGATACTTATGCATGAAGGTAACATTGCCCGGCATTGTTATGCAACCCGCTGTAGATCCTCAATATAGATCCCCGGCTCGCGGTTCCATTCGGATTTCAAGAGCTTCGTCCTTCGGAGGATTCATCGTCCGGGACGAACTTCTAAATCGAAACTCTCTTTCCGTGCAACGCGTTGCTCCACAGATTTACATCCTCCTTTTTTCCTTTTACGGCAACCGTGAGCGCGACTTTAAGAGCACCGCCGGATGTTGTGATGGTAATTGCGATTGGATGTACAATCGCGTTCGGAGGAAGACATTTTACGGCTACGGAATATGAACGCGTATTACGCTCAGATTGTTTCGTTGAAAGAAGTGATGTAGATACTGCTCAACTATTGCGTTTGGTGCTCTTTTTGGTTGGAGTATAGTTGTGGTTTTGAAGGTACGGTATGAGAAGTAGGCTTCTGAGAAAGATGTTATAGGTTGTAGTGAAGTTTTTTGGAATTTGGAGAGAGATTGGGAAGGTGGGGATTTTGGGACTTGGAACGCTGGAAGTTGGGAATTTGGGGATTTGTGAGTTAGGGAATATGGAAGGTTGGGAATTTTGAAATCTCCAGATTTAGAAGTTTAGCAATTTTGGAGTTTAGGAGTTTAGGGATTTGGGGATTAAAGTAATTTAGGAGTTAGGAATTTAGATATTTAGACATTTTTTAATTTAGAAATTTATGGATTTATGAATTTAGGAATTTAGGAATTAAGAAATTTAAGGAGTTAGGAATCTAGGAATTTAGAATTTAGAAATTTAGGGATTTAGGGATTTAGGGATTTAGGAATTTAGGAATTTAGGAATTTTGGAATTTCGAAATTTATAAGTTTAGAGATTTAGAGATTTAGAGATTTAGAGATTTAGAGATTTAGAGATTTAGAGATTTACAGATTTAGAGATTTAGAGATTTAGAGATTTAGAGATTTAGAGACTTAGAGATTTAGAGATTTACAAATTTACAAATTTACAAATTTGATAATTTAGAGACCTAGAGACTTGTATGTTTAGCAATTTAGAAATTTCAATTTCTAAAACTTAAAAAAATTGAGAATTTGTAGACTTGAAAATTTGGGAATTCAAAAGTTTTTAGGAATTTTGGAATTAGGAAACTGAGCATTCTGGAAATTTGATAAATAGAAAATTTACAAATTTATAAATCTAAAAATTTTGACACTTTGGAAACCTAAAAATTTGAGAACTTGTAAATCTGTAAATTTAAGTACTGCATTTTGGAATTTGGAAATTTGAGAATTAAAGACAATAAGAATTGATAAATTTGTAAATTTGTATTATTATGTTTCCTATCATTATAATTTGTCCAACGTGGACATTCCATAAACTGAACTAACAAATTATCTGTTGTTAATATCACTAATGAGTACCTCTAATGATGTACCCTCATTAGAAAGTATGCATTCAGTATTACATTAATATTGTAAGGTACCAAATCTAAAAGCTTAAATCTAAAAAATAACTGATGTCATCTTAAATAATTAACCTTAAAATGTGTTACCATATGTGTTTAATTCTTCTGATACAATTAACGTGTTAATATTCGATTTATTGTTTAATATTTTTAAAATGAATATCAAATTTAATAATAATTAATTGAATCCTATCTTTTTTTTTAAATAAAGAGTCTTAATGTATATATCATTAATATCTCTGAAATTATTCATACATTATTTACATTTTCATATTTAACTTAAATTTAACCCAAATATAGTACATTTGTATTTTTTCCAAGAAGTATAGATATAAATAATATGATTCATTCTAGACGAAACTAATAATTTTCTTATTTTAAAATTAAAAAATTTTTTAATTTAAATTTAGAAAATGTTTAAATCTCAAAAATAATTAGTTTTCATGCAACTTTTATTGCACAAATTCCAAAATGTTTCTTCCACGAGATTTTTAACCGTACCAGCGTATAATTCACGCATAAAACAAAAACATTGAAAGGAAATTGAAACTTCAGCACACTATATTACAACAATTTTTACTCCAAGGTCACCTTTTGTCGCACCGATGTCTTATTTCCAAGCCAATCGCCACTACAATCACATCGATATCCTGTGGCACAACTCTCATGATCACCTCGTTCCCATAAAAAACAAGTGGAAAGAATGTAATTTCAAAGGGAGCATAATTTCTTTCATTCAGAAAAATTCTCCATAATGTATGTCCTGTTCCAGTAAATGTCTTACTTTCAATCTAATTGTACACCCCATCGCAATTACAATCACATCAACATTCTCTGGCAATTTTAAAATCGAGCTCTTACCACCATTCTTACGGAAAAAAAGAAAGAAGAAGAAGACTAAATCTTGACCAACGTGTTATTGATTCTTTTTATTCGAACAATTTTTCCGTAATACGTACTCGTGTTCTGTTCCATTAAGTGTTCTACTACGAATGTGATTGTACATTATAATACCGCGTGGTACTTTGAAAATCCTAACCTTCAATAGGGAAAATGGCGGCTTTACTACTTGCAAGGATCAAACTGTTATTTTCTATTTATATAAAAATTTGAACAGAATTTACACGTTTCGTTTAAAAAAAATTAAAGATATATTGTTTTTAAATATTATTTTTGGGTACTAAATATTAAAACTGCCAAAACGGTCATTTGTTGACAAGTTTCTTATTTTAAATTATAAAACTGTTTTAAGATACTTTTCTTGAAATCTATGTTGTTTTTTAGTTTGATAAATTAATTATATTTGGTTGTTACTTAAATGTACTTCATTATACTTCATTGTTTCTTTATCTACTTTTGTATATTTTTATTTTTAAATTATGTGTGTATTATACGTCCATTGGATTAAGGTCAATCTATTAATCTTTCTAAGTGAGAAAATGATGCATTAAAAAAACCTTAAAACTACTAGTTGAAATTCCTAAATTCCCAAATTCTCAAATTCTCAAATTTTCAAATTCCCTAATTCACAAATTCACAAATTCCCAAGTGCCCAAATTGTACTCTAAAACTCCTACACTCTGAAATTATAAATTCCTAAATATCTACACCCCAAAATTTCTTAATTTCCAAATTCCCTAATTCCTGAATTCCTAAATTTCTAAATTCTTAAATTTCAAATTTCCAAATTTTCAAGTTTTCAAATTCCCAAACTTCCAAATTTATAAATTCCTAAACTTCCAAATTCCCAAATTTCTGAACTTCGAAATTCCGAAATTCCTAAATTCCCAAATTCCCAAATTCCCAAATTTCTAAATTCCTAAATTCCTAAATTCTCAAATTCCCAAATTCCCAAATTTCTGAACTTCAAAATTCATAAATTCCCAAATTCCCAAATTCCCAAATTCCCAAATTCCCAAATTCCCAAATTTCTAAATTCCCAAATTCCTAAATTCCTAAATTCCTAAATTCCTAAATTCCTAAATTCCTAAATTCCTAAATTCTCAAATTCCCAAATTCCCAAGTTCCTAAATTTATAAACTCTTGTACTCCAAAGCTCCTAAACTCTTAAATTCCCAAATTCCTAAATACCTACACCCATAAATTACTAGATCCCTCAATTCCTTAATTTCCAAATTCCTAAATTCCCAAATTCCCAATTTCCAAGTTTCCAAATTTGTAAACTCTTGTACTCCAAAACTCCTAAACTCTTAAATTCCCAAATTCCTAAATACCTACACCCATAAATTACTAGATCCCTCAATTCCTAAATTCCCAAATTCCCAAATTCCCAAATTCCCAAGTTCCTAAATTTATAAACTCTTGTACTCCAAAACTCCTAAACTCTTAAATTCCCAAATTCCTGAATACCTACACCCATAAATTACTAGATCCCTCAATTCCTTAATTTCCAAATTCCTAAATTCCCAAATTCCCAAATTTCCAAGTTTCCAAATTTATAAACTCTTGTACTCCAAAACTCCTAAACTCTTAAATTCCCAAATTCCTAAATACCCACACCCCTAAATTACTTAATTTCCAAATTCCCAAATTCCCAAATTCCCAAATTCCCAAGTTCCTAAATTTATAAACTCTTGTACTCCAAAACTCCTAAACTCTTAAATTCCCAAATTCCTGAATACCTACACCCATAAATTACTAGATCCCTCAATTCCTTAATTTCCAAATTCCTAAATTCCCAAATTCCCAAATTTCCAAGTTTCCAAATTTATAAACTCTTGTACTCCAAAACTCCTAAACTCTTAAATTCCCAAATTCCTAAATACCCACACCCCTAAATTACTTAATTTCCAAATTCCCAAATTCCCAAATTCCCAAATTCCCAAGTTCCTAAATTTATAAACTCTTGTACTCCAAAACTCCTAAACTCTTAAATTCCCAAATTCCTGAATACCTACACCCATAAATTACTAGATCCCTCAATTCCTTAATTTCCAAATTCCTAAATTCCCAAATTCCCAATTTCCAAGTTTCCAAATTTATAAACTCTTGTACTCCAAAACTCCTAAACTCTTAAATTCCCAAATTCCTAAATACCCACACCCCTAAATTACTTAATTTCCAAATTCCTAAATTCCTAAATTCCCAAATTCCCAAGTTCCCAAATTTATAAACTCTTGTACTCCAAAACTCCTAAACTCTTAAATTCCCAAATTCCTAAATACCTACACCCCTGAATTACTAGATCCCTAAATTCCTAAATTCCTAAATCCCAAATTTCCTATATCTCAATTTCCTAATCTATGTTCTGTCGTTGCTTTATTTATTTTTGTACTTTATACTTAATTTCAAATCAATGACGTATTATACAGGGTGGTCCGCGCAACGTGTGCACCTTTTATAACTTCCAAAATATGCGTTGCACGAAAAAATGTTACATACAAAAGTTACATGGCTTAAAAGGGTACACTATATATTGCATTAATTTTGTTTACAGGTGGCATTTCGGAGATCTGAAGGACAACTTTGTTTTTTTAAATAGAATACTATATTTTTTATACCAAAATATCATAGAGTATCGAATTCTGAATAAAAAAGTATTGACCTTTATTAGCCCTAAACCTAATAGGTAACGAGTAATTTCACTTTATTACTTAAAAATTTTCGTCACGTATCAAGTTGGAGATTCAACCTTATTACAGATTTCCGCAGAACAGCGACATTTACGTGACATTGTAGATTTATATCTACTATTGTTTACAATAATGATCAACATCGATAAATGTAAATTATTTATCGAATAACCAATTCCTCGACGTGTATCACCAAGCATCAAAACCGGCAGGTTTTTCCGAAAAGAGGCGGAGAAAGTGAGCCACGGAAGTTCGGAACCGATCGGTAACCGGTTTAACAACACGGAAATCTTTGTCGCCGCGAATGAAACGATTCGCGAAGCGGACATTAACGCGAATAACCGTCGATCGCACCTCATCGCTCCGCATTATCGTGCTATCTTGCGTAAGTTCTTAATATAGACCGTTGCAAGCCGAGGGTCAGCTTCGAGGACCGTGGAACGTTCGTCTTTGAAGAGTCCGTTCGCCAGAAGAATGTCGAACGAACACGGGACACACTTTTTGCTCTTGTTGCCGTACTCACGGGCAAGGTGTGATCGAATTTCCAGTTGTCGGAACGCAGAATTCCACTTTGATTCTTCAACGTGACGTCGACTTAATCGCGTGCACGGACCCGGCTTGGCTCCTGATGGAAGCGCACCCTGTTACCTTGCAGACGGATACTGCCTCGTCAGACACTTATTGCGATTTTCTAATACACTGCCCATTTGGTTTGTTTTCATTTTTGTAACGAAGGAATTTTTTTGTTTTATTTTTGGTGTGTGAGGTACAGTGGAGAGGTGGATGGGGTTATTTGAAGGAGAATTTAATAGTTAGCACGCGATAGGGCACTTGTTATATTTGCAAGTTTTGGAAGTTGAGAATTTTGGTACTTGGGAGGTTTGGAATTTGAGAATTTGGGTACTTGGGAGGTTTGGAATTTGAGATTTTTAGAATTTGGAAATTAAAGAAATTGATGAATTGATGAATTGATGAATTGATGAATTGATGAATTGATCAAATTGAGGAAATTGAGGAAATTGAGGAAATTGAGAAAATTGAGGAAATTGAGAAATTTGAAAATTATGAAAATAAGAAATTTGTTTTGAGATTTTGGGTACTTGAGAGCTTGTGAATTTTTTAATTTGGAATTTTCAGAATTTGCAAATTAGAGAAATTGAGAACTTGATGAATTGATGAATTGAGAAATTAAGGAAATTGAAGTAATTGAGGTAATTGAGTTAATGGAGAAAATTGATGAAAATTGAGGAAATTGAAAAAATTGCAAATTATGAAACTAAGAAATTTGATTTTACATTTTGGATACTTGAGAGCTTGTGAATTTTTTAATTTGGAATTTTCAGAATTTGCAAATTAGAGAAGTTGAGAACTTGATGAATTGATGAATTGAGAAATTAAGGAAATTGAGGTAATTGAGTTAATGGAGAAAATTGATGAAAATTGAGGAAATTGAGAAAATTGCAAATTATGAAACTAAGAAATTTGATTTTACATTTTGGGTACTTGAGAGCTTGTGAATTTTTTAATTTAGAATTTCCAAAATTTGCAAATTAGAGAAATTGAGAACTCGATGGATGAATTGAGAAATTAAGGAAATTGAGGAAATTGAGGAAATTGAGGAAATTGAGAAATTTGAAAATTATGAAAATAAGAAATTTGTTTTGAGATTTTGGGTACTTGAGAGCTTGTGAATTTTTTAATTTGGAATTTTCAGAATTTGCAAATTAGAGAAATTGAGAACTTGATGAATTGAGAAATTAAGGAAATTGAAGAAATTGAGGAAATTGAGGAAATTGAGGAAATTGAGGAAATTCAGAAATTTGAAAATAAAATATTTGTTTTGAGAATTTGGGTACTTGAGAACTTCGGAATTTTGGAATTTGAAATGTTCAGAATTTGGAAATTAGAGAAATTGAGAAATTAGACAATTATGAAAATAAGAAATTGGTTTAAAGATTTTAGGTATTTGAGAATTTGGGAACTTTGGAACTTCGATTTTCTCAATTTGGAAATTAAGAAATTGACAAATTGAGAAAATTGGGAAATTGGAAAATTGAATTGGAGAAACTGAAAAATTCGGGAATAGGGAAATTTGTAAATTAAGAAATTCAGAAAATGAGAATTTATAAATTTCGAATTTGAATATAAGTTAGAATATTTAAATATTTAGAGATTTTTACATCTGGAAATTCAGGGATAATACATTTAGAAATGTGGGAAATTTGATACCGCAGACCATAATAATTATAATATTTTCAAGTTAAAAAACTGTTTCTAAGAAAGATCCGAAATTTACAAATCTTTCAAACTACAAATCCTCAAATCTACAAACCTCCATATTCACAAATCCTCAAATTTACAAATCCCCAAATTCACAAATCCCAAAATTTACACAACCCCCAAACTATGGATCTAAAAACCTACCAATCCTCAAATCTACAAACCTCAAAATTTTGCAAATTTATAACTTACTAATTCTTAAATTCTCAAATTGTCAAATTCATAAATCCCCATATTTACAAATCTCCATTTTACAAATCCCCCAAGCTACGAAACCCCAAATCCCCAAATCCCCAAATCTCCAAATCTCCAAATCTCTAAATCCGCATATACCCAAATTCTCAAATTTCGACAATTCCCTAATTCCCAAATTTCCAAACTCCCATATTCCGAAATTCCTTAATTCCCAAATTTTTAATTTCCCAAATCCCCAAATTCCCAAATCCCCAGATCCCCAAATACCCAAAAATCCAAATACCCAAATTCTCAAATCCCCAAATCCCCAAATCCATAAATTTCTAAATCTACGAATTCAAAAATTCCTAAACTTCCAAACTCCCAAATTTTAAAATCTCTAATTTGTCAAATATCCTAATTTCCAAACTCCCATAGTCTGAAATTCCCAAATTGGCAAATTTCCAATTCCCTAAATCCCCAAATCCGCAAATCCCCAAATCCCCAAATCCCCAAATCCCAAAATCCCCAAATCCTCAAATCCCAAAATCTCCAAATACCCAAATTCTCATATCCCCAAATTCACAAATCCCCAAATCCCCAAATCTCCAAATCCCAAATTCACAAATTTGTCAGACAATCCAAACCTTCTCCCGAGCGTTCCATTTATCTTATCACCATTTGAAAGAAAATGTTTCTTTCCCCGCAATTTTCCACCCTTTCCTTTTTCACGTCCAGCTGCGTATTCCATTCCGCTGCAAGAGTCCGCGCGATCAATCAACCTCGGCTAACAGTCAGCTTCGTTTCTACATCCGTTGTACAACAATAGACAAGCAGGCTGCATTCGCGAGCATAGGGATGAGACTCAGGTACGAATAATCTCGTGTGTGTCTGTATACACGCGATCTCCCGTGTATGGGTGTGTCTGTGAGAGACGGCAACATTTATTGGACCCCCGTATGCTACTATGCAATCAATAATTACGTGGAGCTGGATTAATGCACAGGCTCCGACGAAAGCACTTGTCGGTGTTTGCGATATGAATACGGTGGTATGATTTAGTTCGCTCCCCGGGACGTTTCTAGTGGTCGAATCAATAAATGACTGTGCTGTGCTGTTGGAAAAGGATAATTAGAAGTTCGAATAACCAGGGAATAATGAATTCAATTGGTCCATGGCTGCGAATTATGTACAGTACATTGAACTTTTCAAAAGGGTGGATTCGTCTCGTGACAATGACTTTACTTTGCGCGTATTTTTGCCGAGCGATGCTGATTAAATTCGATAATGATCCGAATCGTGACGCTGTCGGAAAGGGATAATTAGAAGTTTGAGTAATTACGGAATAATGAGTCCGTTCATCCCTGCTAATTATGTGGAGTACGCTGAATTTTTAAAAGGGGTTAATTCGTCTCGCGATAATAACCTTCGTTGCAGATGGTATTTCTGTTCCCCTGAGGACGATTGATAAAATTGTTCAATTGATGTATGTTGTTATTTAGAAATAATTATAACAAGGAAACATTTCGATTTGATGAAATAGAGCACTTACAGTTTCAAATTACATAAACAAATTATTTTAATATAAATAGCAGTTGCGATAAGTAGTGATTAAACAGCTTGCAGTTAATGAATTCTTCCGTAAAGATTTTGTAAAATTAATCAGCATCGCAGTAAGTTAAAAAACCGATTAGATCCAAACACGACTGACGGAGAAGCAGCAGAAAGGGGATGAAAGGAGGTAAAAGGCGAACGAATATAGAGCAAGAATGGGAAGATGTTACAGTCGAGGTGGAAGAAACGAGAAAGATTCGACCGAAGTATGAGATTACATTACACCCGTGTGGTCTGCGAAAGAAATTCAAGCCGGCAATTTCGATTAAATTTAATCTTGCGCAGGTTTCGAATCAGACGCAGTGGCGCAATGAAACCGGAGGGCAGTCTCTGGTATTCCCCCATGTAAGTTACCTCATGGGCCTCGTGGACCTCGGCTGAAGTTACCTACGATCATCTTAAAAGGGCGGCCCCTCTCCGAAATCTACGGTTTCACATGGAACTTCCGATTAAAATTCTGCCCGTCGAGGTAACGTGTCATTCCGATTTCTGTTAAACGTTCGCTCAGGAAGCTGTTCCTTTTTCGGTTCACTAGAGCTGGCAAGGTTGTTGCGTTCGAAATTCAAATATTGTACTGGGTGCTCCACAAATAGATGCACTGACACCACAATCGATGCATGATAATTAGAAGAATTTTCAGAAAAACTATGTTTACTTTCTTCGATATATTTGTAACAATCTCGACAGCATTTTCATTTTTAATTAATTGCACAGAACTGGTTTAGTAAGAATTAATCTGATCTAATAAGTTGAGCTAATAAGTTTCACTAGTCTTGTCAGTTTCACTGATCTAACCTAATAAGTTCCATTATTATTATTAAATTTCATAATTTAGTCTCATTAAGTTTCATTAATCTACTCCATCAAGTGTCATTGATCAAATACTTAATGAATGTTATTAGTCCATAAATGTAAATATTAGTATAATGTTAAAATGTGTTGTGAATCATTTTTATTCGTGTTGCAATATTAATCTGCAACTTGACAGACTTAATTTAAATTTAGATAAATACGCGAATAAAGGTATAATTATACTGTGTAATAATGTAGCTGTAATTTCATAATACTGCACTAATGATTGTATGCATTAATTTATAACATTCAATAGTTACTGACCCAAAGAATTATTACAGTTACTATCATTATTGTACATTTTTCGAGGTAAACTTTTCAAACTATAAGGGATGCAACCCCAACATTATGCAAACGATCACATTCCCACGCGTCCAACAATGATCATCTCTCATTAGATGGTTAAACCACAACCTCAGTTTCCATGAACCAAAAAAATTCGTTCGAAACAAAATCGTTGAATCCAAACGGAAGTCATACGTCATGTAAGATTCTGAGGACAAACTTACAAAAAAGTTGAAAGAATCTGATACAAGAAATTCGCGATGCGTGGAGTTGAGGCGCGTATCGATTTAACTGGATGCCAATAAATTCTGGTCGACCAGCGACAAGATACGTAATCACCTGGGCGCAAATGAATCGCGTACGAGAGAAGAAAAGGGAAAAAAAAATGAAATAGTTGGCTCGAGTGTAACCCGCGCTATTCATTAGCCATCTGTTCGCTGGTAAATCCATAATGACAGGATAAACTAGCTGTTTACAGGTGATTACGCCAATTATCGACGATGCCGAGCGTCCGTGGTTGTTTACATTTCGCGCAGAGTTCTACGTACGCGCCGCGTGTGCACGCACAAACCGCCCGTGCGTCTCGCATAATGGCAAATGTGTGCGCGGCGCAATGTGCATCCTGGTGCAGACTGACCGCGTGTTCGTGGCAATTTATTGCTAGCACGATACACTAATCGGGAGACAGAAGGGAGATAGCTTTGACAGCAGGGAGACCAAAGACACGACCGGATGTGTCATGGGGGCCTGCTTCGCAGTGGATCTCCAGTCCCGCTTCGAAGGTCGCTGAACAGACGCTAATGAAATGCTAACTCGGCCTCAAATCTCACTGGATCGCGACAAACGATGTTATTAACCCTCTTGGGACCGTACTGTAAAACCTCCAATGCGTCTGCGCATGCTATGTAAATGAAAATAACCAAATGTGGAATGGTATACTTGATGTGGAACAGTGCTACTCTTTCAAATCTGATAGACGAGGTAAATGACCTGCCTGCGGACAATCAGTTGCATATACAGACTGCTATTTTTAACCTAACGATTTTTTACATCTCGCTTATCTTTAATATTCCCGATATTAGCACCAGGTGTTTTTGTTGCACATTTAACCACTTATGAGGCAATATTTTTCAACCGAATAAGGGATGTAAACATTAAAAATATCTTTTTTCTTCAATAAATACCTGCTTAACATTTTTTAACCACGTGAAATAGCTGTTATGTGTATTATATGGGCTAACTCTAAAGGTTGTAAAATAAACAGAGAGAAGAATATAGTATAAAATAAAATTGATCGTGTCACAGTTGTACTGGATCATTATATCGATTGTATCGTTAGTAATTTTGATTGAAGTATACAGACCGTTAATTTCAAGTGTGGCGAACGCGTTAAAGCAAATATCAGGTCCCGTTCAAATTGCAAAATTGGCGTCCATAAAGTACGTCAAGAGTAAAAAGAACGAGTGAAGCAAGATTGCGGAAGCGAGAAGACAAGCGGCATTCACTCACGTCGCGGCTAAATTATAATACGGTAATTATTATATTTCACGGAGGCGCGTTATTAACGCTACTGTACGATCCATGTTACAGTCGCAGTACATGCGAAGGCGTGGCATCGTTTCAAATTATACTCGATTCCCTTATCGCCAGAAAGAATGATCAGGAACAGTCAACCTTGCATTTTACGAGACACTGATGTTCTTGGTCCTTTGGGTTAATGACTCGTTATCGATAATCGCCTGCTCCTGTATATTGACGCGATTGAAAGTTTAAGGAAACTTCCGTATTTAACTTATCAACGATTAAGCGGTAAATTTGATTAATATGCTCTATACAGAGTGACTAATTAATTCTAGTGCGGAATTTATCTAGGGATAGATTCAACGTTGCGAAAAATGTTGAGCTTTTAAACTAATAAATTAAATTCCAATTATCGTGAAATTATTTGGAGTTTAAGAAAATTCATGTTTAGGTGCAGAAGATTCAATTGAGACACAAATTCAAGTCTTTCATTATGTTTAATTAATAATTGAATTCCTATTTTTAGTAAGATTTAATGAACGTTAGAAAGTCATTAATGCACAAGATCTTTATTAATATTCTTAATTTTTAATTTGAGAAGGTTGCATTGAAAATTAACTGATTTTTTATCAGAAAATTGGTTACTTAACAATATTAAAGGAATTTCAATTGCAAAATTATTTTGATTAAGGGGATTATAAGTTGAATGTTGAGTATTATTTAGCTATAAATGTAACTGTATACAGAGCTCCTATTTTGAATAATTAATTAATTTTGAAGTAAAAGTTAGGAAATGCTTAAATAAATATTTCATCATAAAAACGTTTTTGAAGACATTTATTTACGTTCATAGAAAATGGAGTACAAAAGTATCAATCATAAAGGATTCTACGCAATAAATAAACTGAATATGTGACTATGTGAATATCTTCACGTGTGACATCGTTTTCGAAAAATTAAAATTTAGAAACTTGTCAAAATATTTCTAAGATTACATAAAATGATAATTTTATCAAGTGTTAATAGCTACTGTAAACCAATGAATGTAATGCATTAATTAGTGCTTTAAAATATATTATCATTTTATTCTTCTTCAATTTGCAGGTAAAATAGTGAATTCAGTCGAAAAGTATATAAGTATATAAATATAATAACATATAAGTGTATCATAGAACTCTACCACAAAACCTAAACACAATAATAATAATTTTTGCCATACTAATTTTTGTATTTATTAATTAATCATTATTGATGATTAGTAATTGCCAAATTAATGAAATTAACGATATAACCAAATTTTCTTACAATTATTCAAATATCAAAAATCAATTTAATCAAGAAAATTGCATATGAAAAATTATAATCAAAATTTTCGATCAGTTACCAACAAATACTTGAACACCCCGTGTATCAATTTAATAGCATCATTTTCCGCCATGCATGTTTATAACGAAAAACCTGCGTATATATTCACTAAAGAAACCTTAACAGATGGCGACGTTAACGCGAACAGCGGTTATCGCGAACTTAATTAACTTACCGCAAAAGAACTTTATATCGTTCTACTTTGATCACGTTCATGACTGTTTGAAGATTACTCGCGCGACAACGCCAAATTGCGCCAGTATCCGTTACCTGTACAACATACTTCTTTTTGCAATTTTATAACTCCTCTTAACGGACCTGCAAATTAATAACCGTTCAAGTTTTCCTGAAAAAATGGACTGGCAATTACTGTCCATTCCGTGGCCGAGGAAACTCGTAAAAGATTAATTAATTGCGCTGGGTGGATGACAGGTTCTTGAACATCTTCGTTTCATTTACGCAAATTAGGGCAGCTTGATAAAATTCGATTGATAAATCGGTAGTAACCGAATCGATCACTAATTTTTTTTTTCATATAACCCCAAGTATGATCCATGCAATTTGTTCTTTAGGACATTAGGCAGGTCGTTGTAGGGGTAGAATGTGGGTGCTATTCTCAGTGAAATGACACTGTTACACTAAACTTCGGAAACGAGAAAGTACAAAATTTAATCGTTTCTTTGTAGTAAATATTCGTGATATCAATCCATGTGAGGAAGTAACTATTTCTTTATAACTAGTCACAATCATAAAACTTGTGCAAAAATTTAATTATAAGTTATAATGTTTATTGGTCTCGCGATAAACAAGGTAAATAATAGATTTTAAAACGTAGTACACATATTAATTATACGCATATTGTATTAGTACATAAAACCATTTATTTCAAAATAATTATCATTAAGGAAGTGTAATGGAAATGTCTCATCAAGATAGTGTAACACTAGTATAATAATATTATTAATATTAATATTATATTAGTAGCACTAATATAATGTGCACAAAAAACTTATTAGAATTATTAAAAATATTAAACTTATTAAAATTACTAAAATAACTATTAAGATCATTCTCATGTAACATAACTTTTTATTTCTTTAAGAAAGTAGCAAGTCTACAACATTTTTCCCTGACAGAAAAATGGTTCCTCGGCCGTTAAACAATCGCCCCGGCGCGTGAAACGTTTTGTATGCAAAGGTCTTTCCCCGGTCATCGTAGATGGACACGCGAGTTAGCCAGAAGATAGTCAGACAGTTTCATGGCAAAATATAAGAGGACGCGCCTTCATTGGTTTTAATGGGACGGTAAATAGGCGGGCAGGAAATTTGCGCTTTCGAGGCGCCTTCGAGCGCGCGAGATACACAGGAAAGCATGCAGGAAATTCTAAGCAAAATGGCCGGACCGGACGAGATCCGCTGATTCAATAGAAACTATTTACACTGCCATTAGACGGTCCCAGCTCGCGTTACTTTGGCGCCTGTAAACACATCAGAAGAGTTCGCGAAACAGAAAAAAAGGACGTTGCTTTAACGGGCTACCTCGAAACATCCAAAATAAAGTTTGCACATTTTTACAAAAATGAATATCCTTATCTCGACGAAGTCGACAAAGTTTCTCAACAATTTCTGTCATTTGAAAGGGTTAAGGTGAAGGTCATTCTAATGAGTTTTTGATACAATATATCATTTATCCACCATTCCAATACTCGCACCCTTAACCAAATAAAACTCCCTGTATTTGCAATAAAAATATTTTTCCACACCATGTAGCTTTCAGTCGACAGTGTTCATTCGACAAGGCGTAAAAGTCATTTATAATTTGAAAATTCGCAATACGCAAGGCAAACAGCTACTGTCCAAACAGCGTCCCAAACCAATCACTCGGTTTCACTATCACAATATTCCGTAGGAAACAGAAAAGTTCTCAAAGAAGGCGTATCTTGTTCGACATTAGCTCACGGATGTAACGAGCTGTTAAGCAGCGAGTTCTTTATTCTCACGAGAGCGACACACGAAGAATGTGAGTTTTTTTTCCAATGGTAGACAAAGGACCGCCGCCGTTGGCCAGCCTCGAAGTTTGCATAATTTATTCTCATAAACTCGGAAGCTTGCTTGTGTGGCCTTTTAAACGAAATAAAGACATCGCCGGTGTCTTTTTAGCCACGACCGTATGCACACGTTCGTGTTCACTCGCGTACGCGCATAAAGCTGCACGAGCATTGCCGCGTGCCATTTATTAGCAATTGTAATGAAATGCCTGTTGCGACGATAATTTAGAGTTTCTCTCGCAACACCGACAACCATTAACCTCTTGAGGGATACTGGCATGTACCTTTGCTTTTTCTTTAATTCTATTCTCACTTGGCAAAAAGATTGCTGATCACAACTTTGCTTTTTTATTCGGGTTGTAATGAGTTCTTAGGTTATGTACAGTTCATGGTTTACGCAATCATTCATAAAGTAGTGTAGTTCATTTTTTTAATCCTGTTCTCGCTTGGTGAAAAAAGGTAGTCAACATTGTTTTTTATGGATGTAATAGTGATTAGGTTATGGTTCATTGTTTATGTGGTGTTTCGTAAAATGTGTACTTTTTGTTCTTTTAATCTTATTCTCATACAAGCGATAAAGGGGTAATTTTATTTTTTTTTAGTGGGAAGGGGTAATTTTGTAATTTGTGGAATTTGGGAATTTGGGAATTTGGGAATTTGGGATTTGGGAATTTGAGAATTTGGGAACTTGGGAATTTGGCAATTTTATAATTTTGTAATTTGGGATTTTGGGAATTTCGGAATTAGGGAATTTGGTAATTTTGTAATTTGGGAACTTGATAATTTTGTAATTTGGAAATTTTTGAATTAGAGAATTTGGGAATTTTTGTAATTTGGTAATTTTGTAATTTGCTAATTCGTAATTTGGTAATTTGGTAATTTAGCAATTTGGTAATTTGGTAAATTGGTAATTTGGTAATTTGGGAATTTGGGAATTTTGTAATTTGGGAATTTTATAATTTTCTAATTTTCTAATATAGGAATTTGGTAATTTGGGAATTTTGGAATTAGGGAATTTGGTAATTTGGTAATTTGGTAATTTGGTAATTTGGTAATTTGGTAAATTTGTAATTTAGTAATTTTGTAATTTGGTAATTTGGTAATTTGGTAATTTGGGAATTTGGGAATTTTGTAATTTGGGAATTTTATAATTTTGTAATTTTATAATATAGGAATTTGGTAATTTGGGAATTTCGGAATTAGGGAATTTGGTAATTTGGTAAATTTGTAATTTAGTAATTTTGTAATTTGGTAATTTGGTAATTTGGTAATTTGGTAATTTGGTAATTTGGTAATTTGGCAGTTTGGTAATTTGGTAATTTGATAATATGGCAGTTTAATAATTTGGTAATTTGGCACTATGGTAATTTTGTAATTTGGTAATTTGGCAGTTTAATAATTTGGTAATTTGGCAGTTTAATAATTTGGTAATTTGGCACTATGGTAATTTTGTAATTTGGTAATTTGGTAATTTCTTAATTTGGCAGTTTGTTAATTTTGTAATTTGATAATTTAATAATTTTATAATTTAGTAATTCGGTCATTTGCTAATTTGGTAAATTGGTAATCTGGCAGTTTAGTAATTTGGTAATTGGTAATTTAGTAATTTGACAGTTTGGTTATTTGGTAGTTTGGTAATTTATCAGTTTGGTAATTTGCTAATTCGTCATTTGGTAATTTGCTAATTCGTAATATAGTAATTTGGTAATTTGGTAATTTTGTAATTTGGAAGTACAAATGACAAGTATAATCCGCGATACCTGATTAAACCCAGTAATATTTTTCCGACATAGTCTCCCTAACCTCAAATTAACGAATCTTTCTAAAACAACCAATCTCTAATAAAACCGTACATACTTGTGCTACAAATTCGTTTAGTAAAAAAAGTATTGGCGTTCCATGGAAAAAGATACAAATATTCCAGCATCACTATCTCATTTTTGAACCAGATACATGATACAAATCCCTTCTCATATAAATTTTACACCCACAAAATTCACATCGTAAAAAGTCAAAATTGTCAAATATCTCAGAAAGCGTCAATGAAGGTTTAAAATCACATCGAAAGAAATAAAACAGCGTTTGAAAAGAGTTCTAAGCTAACACTGCACCCAAATAAATATATGAATGGACGTTTATGATACGTATACACGCCATTTTCCTTTCATTCTATATTTCGTACATTCTCGCATGACGTGCAGTGTAAATGTTCCCATTTATCTCAACAATTTTAACTTTATCTAGTTTGAGTGTACGACCGCAGTCTGAATCAGGTTTTAGTTAGCTAGTAACTCACCAACGGACGCATGCATGTAAAATGACACGCGGAACAGCGATATATAGAGGGTGAGACCATCGATGAATAATTTCTGTCCGACTTGGACGCTCCGAGCTGCCGCGTTGATAAATTAAGGAACAAATTTATGAATGTTGATGGCCAAGGTTTTGCGCTGTTCCAGCTCGCTCGAGAGACATCAAGGATAGCTTCGAGGGATACGTCAGTTGACTGATGGTCATTGGGTGGTTCACGTGGAAGATTTGGAGAAATTACTATGTACATAATATGCTAACTGAAATATGTACACATATTTTCTACGTTTCTTGCTGTTATTTAATTATTTAGATCGTTAACGTGTTTTGGGGCCAAATCTTGATTTTCCATTGACTTTTTAAGGGTTGAAAATTAATAGATTTTATGGTACTATTTTCATGGGCATATTGTTGTAAAAAGGTTTTAGTGATACGCAAATTAATAATTAATCAATACTGTATTAATAGATTAGTAATAGTATTAATGTACAGGGTGTTTCATTATTCCTTAAAGGGTTTATGTCCTAAAATATTTTAGAAAAAATATACACTGTCGAATAATAGTCTAAGTACACGTCACGTTGGATACACGTCATAGAAAAATATATTTATTATGAATATACAAGGTGTTTCATTTTTATCTTCTCAAAAAGTAGTATGTTCGATAACAAAATAGAGAAAATGTTATATAAATATCTCAAAGTTATAAAAAAATACCACCAAGAACATATTCATATACAGGGTGGTTGTAACCTCCCAAATATCTGCCTGGATAATTACACAAACATTAATACATATAATTAGAAAATTTTCGTACAATTCAACAAAAACATACACGAAATATAAAAAATACAATTAATGAAAGAAATGGTATAATACAACGCATTGTAAAATTTTACACAAATTTTAACAAGCTTTAAAATATAAAATAAATCATTTCAAAAGGTCTTAATGAAACAAGTTTAAAATATTTTAAAACTTGTTAAATTCATAGCATGTTGAAACGAATTGTTTTATTTAGAGCTACCTTCCAAACAGCGAAAAATGCACTTTGAGCTAAAATTCGGAAAAACTGAAATGTCAGTATTGAATAAAACACTGCATCTGAATATTAACTGTATGTCATCGGATACCTAACATAAAATTACCTCGCATTTCCTTATTCATATCCACATCTATTGGTACAGGGAGCATAGAATTTATATTTGTTCTACTAAATCGTCAACCTAATAGCCAGATCCAAATGATGCACGTGTACATCCGTACACACGCATGTACATGAATTGTATTCAAGGTTCGAACGATCATCGATGTGTTGGTGAATGCGTAGTGTACGGTTTGATGCATGCGAATGCGTATCCGGATCATGGGTAAATTAGCGCGAGAATTAGTGTGAGAATTAGTGCGGTACGCGCACCGACGAATACGTATGCAAGTAGATAGCAGCCGGGTCGTTGCATAACGTTAACCCCGCGTGTCGTGACTTGTAAATGCAGTGTAAAGACTGACGTGAATGTACGCACTAATGGAGGCGTTGCGGGAGTTCGTAATGGAGAGACCGCGCTGGATTAATGAATTAAAGAAGATAAGGGACGCGTGTTTCCGCGCAGAACGCATAAATACGTGCGGAATGATGCTGTTCGAGAAGCCGTCCCACAGGATTGATCTCCTTTCGATAATCGGTTACATGAAAATGAATTCTACGTTAATTCAGGGTGAATTCTATCGAGGTAGGGTAAGGTTGCTTAAACCGTTGTATAATATGCACTCAACTTGAAAAGTTGAAAAATACAAATGACAATTAGTACACATATTAATTCTTTATCTTGATGAAAACCGATGCAGATTTCGAGAAAAGTACTTTATTGTGTAATTTATAATAGGAAATTTGTGGAGCGGTAATTTGACCGGTTTGGAGACCTGACACCCTAATGTCACTGAAGTGACATTAACTATTGACTAAGTTTATGTTACTGAAACTTGAACATTTCCATAGGGATGTTGTTTTATTTTCAACTATAATCAACATTTTTCTTGTTTTATTTTATTTTTTGTTATAACCATTTTCTTGTTGTTTTATTTTGTGATCACTATGAATGTTTGACATCGTACTCGCTTGTCTTCGTTACAAAATTTTTAAAACTTTGCACACCAGAGGTGACACCATTCAGTTTAATTCAAATATTTGAAGGAAATATTTTTAAACTAAATCTACAGTATTATACATATACATGTGGTTTTAACTAAGAAATTTTAAGGTTGACATTTGACAACAGCAAAAATACCTTCGAGTGCTATGGGGATGTTTTTGTGATCAATATGAATATTTTGTGACCAACTATGACTGACACTAGCTTATCTCCATTACCGAACTTTTGCATGTTTGCACAGATTTACTTTGTGAGTAACTAGTTGTTTTTTTTTCTGTGATTGACTATGACCAGCTATTTTGTCGTAGCTTCATTTTGTGAACAACCATGATTTTGTGATCCATTGTGTTCAATATCATACTGAGTCTAAAATTAATTAATACTGAAACTACCAACTTAGTCATTTCTTTAAATTATATTTATTACGATTTGTTGAATCTGTGTTGATTTTTATATAGAGATGAATGTGTACGTTAGGTTATTTTATCGTCTGTTTATTTTTCTACTTTATTTTAAGCAATGAGTACATTATCATTGAACATCTTGAACAGGAATATATTTGTGAAGTGCATCGCAGGTTTTAGAAGGGTTAAATTATAAATGTTTTACAAATGCTAAGTGGTAACCTGTAAATGACTGATTTTTAGGATAAAATATACAAGAATTATTCGTTTAATAATATTAAGTAGATCTTGACATTATGTACCGGATATTTATTGACAAATAATATAAGACATGAATACATTAGTCTTCGTTTATTATTCGTGAGAATTACATATCGTAGTATGGAAAGTGTACACATTATTTGACTAATGAAGTATTTCAAGCTTTAAAGAATCAAGTACGATATCATTAAATTATAGATAATTTAGATATTGTACATATGATTAGATAGAACACGTGTTTGCTGATGTGTTATTTATGGTAATCAGTTGCAAAATTATATGTCTGGAATTTGATTAGCGAGTTTCTAAACGTTCTTATGAAATTTAATACATTCTATCAAACAGGTATTTCAGACATTAAATCGCCGCTTCAATTATAACTCGGTAAAGTATTATTTAAATACAGATTTATTTCTTAGATTATATAGAAATTGAAGTAAGTCCGATTTTAAGTATGAATGAATTCAACAATTTTACACGGATGATGAACTTGCTGCAAGTATGATTGCGGAGTAAATACCAGAAGAGAATCATTTATCAATGTACGATAATATTTTTCAAATGTGTAATAGAATTACTTAAAATTTATTGAAACAGCTATAATGTAGAAAATACTTGAATAAATGAGAAACTATGAGTAATAAACTGGATAAAAATGGTGACCAAAAACTGGAAATATACTTATGTATTTTCTGTGAAGAATAATATAATAGAATAAAATTTCTTAATGAGTTCACAATGATTCTACTCGAGAGTTCTCTAATAAAAATTGTTTATATGCTGTGAAATAATATTTAAAAATATATTCATTTTTATTACATTTTCGTACCATAAGTGCCAAAATCATTCGTACCAATAATTTTGATACAAAATGATGTCTTATATATTGAATTCTCTTACTACTTATATCTATATAGGAACTGCATTTATATTAAATAATATTTATGTCGAAACTTCATAATAAAAAATATATTTACGTTTGATCTACATTCATACTAAATAAAATTATTTACGCCAGAAAATACATAAAAATATCGAATGTTCACGTTAAGTAAAAATGATAGTTATGTCGAAGAATTTTACAAACAAGCTAGAACGTATAAAATTGCTTCATTAAAAACACGAAGTGATTTCAAATTCAATACGCTACGTTTGTAGCGCGTTTTTTAAAATCCACACGTATTACCATACACGAGTTATTTAATCGTTATGTTATAATTTTTATTATCCACAGAATTGATTGTCGATAATATCGTTCGCACGTTATTACCGCGGCTTATAAATCGCTCGCAACCCGCGCGGCACTTAGCCGCTCGTTTGAACATGTTTAGCAGATCCGCTTGCTTAATATGCAAAGTAAAGTGAAATTTATGGAATGAGAGCAAAATGAAAGGAAAAACAGTATTCAAGCTTTACGTAGGAGTGACTATAATACAATATACGTTATTACACGAAAGTAGTTGCCCATCTGCACTTTTTCATTCTTGTAATACACTTGTATACCTCTGATGTTTTTCTGCAACACTCAAAGTCTGAACCTTATTAACAAGATATGAAAATCGTGGCAAATGAAGTAATCGAATTATTTATATAATTTTAAGCAGTCATAACTACCAGAGTGTCACTTACACTTGTTTCAAAATGAAGTTGAAAAGTAAATAATTAAAACATAAATTAATATACATATTCTTTATCTTTATGAAGATCAACAGAGATTTCAAAGAAATCACCTTAACAAATTTTTGAACTTAAAATAAAAAACTTGTAGAACGGTCATGTGACTGCTTTGGTAGTTTCAGTGTTAAATGTAATATTTATTAAAAAAGAAAAGTTGTAATAAATTGATGTAACGTCATGTAACCTAACTTAACTAATTCCATGTATCATCAGATTTCATTTGTATGAGAAACATAACAGTACAAGGTTCTATCTATTGATAAAAATTAAACATATCTTAAAAATAAAAAAATTTCGTTGTTAAATGTAATAGTTATTAATTACGAAAAGTTCTGTTTAAAATTATATCAGTGTAATCTCATATATCAAATCATGTGAGGTATAAAGTATTAATAGTACGAGGTTTTATCAATCGATATGAATTACAGACTACTTGAAAGTAAGAAAACGACGTCGTGACGTTGTTCAATATATTTATTGATTAGAAACAAAATCATGATTAAAATAAATTGTCTAGGAATTTAATGAAGGGATTTGAGAGTGGATAAATTTGGAAATTTGCATAATTAGAGATATAGGAATTTGAAAATTTGAATTTGGGAATTTGGGAATTTTGGAATTTGGGAACTTGGAAATTTGAGTATTTAAAGATTTGGAAATTTAGGGATTTATGAATTTGGGAATTTGAGTATTTAAGGATTTAGAAATTTAGGGATTTATGAATTTGAGAATTTGAGAATTTTTAAATTTGGGAATTTGGGAATTTAGCAATTTTGCGATTTAGCCATTTAGCAATTTAAAGAATTAAGAAATAGGGAATTTGGGAATTTGAGTGTTTAGATACATGGATGTTTGGGGATTTAGGAATTTTAGAATTTGGGAATATGGGAATTTTGAACATTTAGATATTTTGGAATTTGTATTTTAGAGTTAGGCAATTTGAGAAATTGAGAAATAGGAAATTTGGGAATTTTAATATTTAGAAGTTTGGGAATTTAGGAATTTGAGAACTTGAGAATATGAAAATATGAGAATTTGAGAATTTAGTATTTCTATACATCACATTCCATCTATTACATAGACCTTTGTTATTTCAATTGCTCCTAGGTCAACTTCAGGCGCCAACTCGCGGGTTAACATCGGTAGAAATATTTCCAAGCAACACCCGTGGTACACGCGGGTGGACGTATCTGCGTGTCATGCATAAATGATATATGCATACCATCGCGAATAACTGTGTTCCCAACACCCAAACGAAGATGTTCAATCCCTCTGTCCTCGTTTCACGACTCCCTGTTTCGTGTCATTCTTTGCTCGCGTAATTAATAACTTCTGTTGAGCCGAGTATCATTCGGCTCCCCCATAGGACGAGTAAGTATTAATTTCGCCACGTGACACGGCCGTCTAAACTGCTTAAACGAGGTCAGCTATAAATCATTCCCGTAAATTATTCCACGGTTCATTAGGAGATGTATGGAAAAGAAATCGACCAGTCGGAGATACTCGGATCGAGACGAAAATAATTAGCGTGAAGAGGGCTGCGAGCGGATACGCCGCGCGTGCTACTATCGCGAAGGGTGCTTCGGTATTTCTGTGTCGCGCATAAATAGCCAGCGAAAACGCCTCCGTTTGTTTGTCATTTGTACCGGTACAAACGAGCGCACGCGTGTATACAAATTGATCTACCGGCGATTTTTCGTGAAGGCATCCGGACGAGAATACTCGCGTCCGACGATACCTGTCGACCGGAATGTTTAAGCGAGCGGATGATTAATGGAGCCGTGTATATGCCACTATCCTCTTCGTTTTTAACCGGACCCAAACTAGCGGAGCAGTTTAAACGACTGCCTGGTAAATGGTAATTTATAACGATGCGTTTTCTTACGTTTCGGATACTTCTTATTGCGATACTGCGTATATCGCAGATTGAAAAGTCTACGTTATTTGATCGCAGAAAAATATACGGGGTGTACCGAATTGATCCAAGGTAAACATACACAGTATGTCTGAAAAGTAACGGAACTTTTTAAATTCAAGGAAAACTACTAGCACCATCTATTAAAACAATATGCTATCTGAAAACAGTATTCCTCCCCTACAAAACAAAACAATCGTTATTGGAATCGAGCAACGAATTGTAAACTTATAACGTTTAAAGCGACAGAACCTTTCGTCACCGTGTCACAAAATCACGATGGAGCAAAGAGCGAATATTAAATTCTGCTCGGTAAAGCTCGGTAAAACTTTTACAGAAACATTTGAATTAATGAAAAATGTTTATGGCGACGATTGTTTATCCCGTACACGTGTGTTCGAGTGGTATAAGCGATTCCAGGATGGTCGTGATACTTTGGAAGACGACCCAAAGCAAGGTTTTGGGTTTTTCTAAATTCTAAACGATTCTAAAGGTATTATACTTCGGGAATTCGTTCCACAGGGACAAAATGTTAATGGCGAATATTATCTGGGTGTTATGGAACATTTGTGGAAAAGAATCGTTCGTGTGAGGCCCGAATATCGAGCGCCAGGGAGTTGGTTTCTGTTGCATGATAATGCACCAAGTCACAGAACTGTCGCAGTTCGTGAATTTTTGGCGAAAAAACAAGTCTCTGTGCTCTAACATCCTCCATATTCGCCTGACTTATCTCCGTGCGATTACTTCCTTTTTCCAAAACTGAAATTAATTATGAAAGTAACGTTTTATGACACCGTTACACAAGTCCAAGCAGCTGTGACAAGGGTGATTGAAGCGATTCCGCAAAACGGCATAAAAAAATCTATGTTAACATTGCCCGAGCGTGCCAAGCGGTATATTGACGCGGAAGGGATGTATTTTGAACAAAAAAAAATTAATTTTGGCAAAGTAACTAATACTTTTTTTTTTATTTAAAAAGTTCCGTTACTTTTCAGACATACTGTGTATATGAAATAGCTACTTAAAGTCTGTGAACATTTTTGAGGACACTTTTAGATCCTTACATATACACATATTATATGTCTCTATATGGAATTTGGTGATAGTGATATAAACATATCTCACAAATTTTTTTCTAATAAAGTTTTTTTGTTATAAATAACTTGTCTACTGGGAATAACTGCATCGAATAGTGCATTAAAAGATACGTAATTTAATTTAATTTTAAAGACCAAGGTTGACTCCCTTACATGTTTTTAGAAATGTTACTGTTACCAGATAATTCTTCTTTGGAAATTATCTATCTTTTACTCAGAGAATTTTTTATTTGAACATTTTCCAGGTATTCAAGTAGATCAATTTAAATGAGATTTGTAATATATAGCAATCTTTTGTATTGCAACATCGAATATCAATTTGAAGCTTACAATAATACTAACACATCCTGGGTTTCAAATAATCAACTTCTTAATTTAATCAAAATCACCAATAATAATTAAATATTTTTAACAAAACATCCTTTAATTAAGAACTCGATTATAACTGTTTATCTAATGATTTTCTAATCGAAAATTAAAGTTTAATTTTTAATTTTCCCCTGTCAGATTAATATCTCAAATCATAATTAACTTTGAATCGTAACGAAAAACATAAACACTTTCTCAATTAGTTGTGCGATTTTGTTCAAGTGGAACAATGGATACAAGAATATTGGAGTGATTAAATCAACGAGTGGTTTCTTATAATTGTTCGTTAATTGTTGAATTAAACGGATATATAATGTGCTAACATATTTTCAAAATAGTCATTATCGTTCCATTTAGCTATATCAACGAAACCGTGGAAAACCACTCTCAGAATTAATGTACATCTTCCCTATACGAGTCGTTAATTGCTTTATTTATATCTAATTTATGTAAGTCTTGTATACTGTTCTTTATACGATTTTAAACCATATTATTTACGTAATTAGAATTATAGAAGCCACGTTGCTGCGTAGCAGGATTAAAATTCTATCGCGTACAGAAATATCAGAATTCATATAGTAAATTCAATTTATAATCTCAACTCTTTCAAAAATCAAAATAAGTACTGTTAGATAGAGTATCAAGACACTGCTATATTATAATGTTATTTATGTTATTTATACAGATATTATTATTTATGTTATTTACACAGATATTATTATTTATATATAACATATACTAGATACTATATACTATATTATTTATAAATCGTAAATAAGACGTACGTAAGAATTCCATATTCAAATTTAATTCCTGGTGAAATAATTCGATGGTCACCCTTGATCGAAGAAAGTTGAGTTGCAACTTTGACATAACCTCACCTGAAATCAAAGGTAGAGTTAATGTACAACATATCGGCGAACAAGAAGTCAAAATATATAACACAAAAAATTAATTCTAAGATTGTGAAACAAACTTTATAACATGAATAACAATTCTTCACAGATAGGTAACTTTACATGTAACAATAAACTGACAATGTTGAATCATAGTTTTTTATGATTTGAGGGCATTGAAACTTGATGGTTTAAGAATTTGAGGACCTATGGTTTGAGAATGTGAGGATTTTTTATTTGAGAACTTTGGGATTTGGGAGATTAAAAATTAGGGGATATAAGAATTAGGGAACGTAATCACGGAAGCTTGGAATTTGGGGACTCGGATTTTGGAATTTATAGGTATATGAATTTAGGGATTTGATGATTTGAAAATTTGGAAACATAGAGATTTGATGGCGTAAAAATTTTGAGACCTAGGACTTAAGAGACATATTTAAAAAGTTTAGAATTTGAAGATTCTATGATTTGGAGAACTACGGATCTCCAAGATAGGCACGGAAATCTAAAGATTTGATGGCCTAGGAATTTAGAGTTGATTTGGTACGTCAGTGGACACAAAAATTAAAGCACGTATTTGACGAAATAAGGATTTGGAAACTTTAGGATTTGAGAATTGAAATTTGGGGATTCTAAGTTTTTAGGAAGGTCTAGAAATTTAGGGACACAGAAATTTGGAAAACTAGAGGTATGAGGACATTTGGATTCACTGATCTTCACATATGAGAATCTCGAAATTTAACGCTGTTGCTAGAAAAGAAACAGATAATTAACAATCTAGCGATTCGAAAATAGAGAAATAGAAATCTATAAATTGATAAATGTATGAATTGAAACAGTGAAGTTTGCATACAGATGTTATCCAAGCTCACGTTGCAATGTACGACTATCACGGTTTCAGTTGGACAAGGTTAGTATACACGTGATAGAGCAACGGTACGTAGAGTCATGTAGATAGCGTAAGCGTAATTATCGTACGTAGACAAGGGAGAAGGCAAGTCACGATCGCACCTGCTGCTCGCACTGACAGCAGGCATCCTATTGGAGGAAGCACCGGTCAGAGAACGAACAGACGGACGCACATCGATTATTGTTCTGTCTGCGGCCAGGACATGTTTTGCCCTATTGACTTCGCTAACACTCGATATCTATCGAAAGGTGTTTCCTGCACGGACTCGATCACTGTCACGCACCACATCCCTGTCATTCGATCTGTCATCGTTAAGTCGAAAGGCCGGGACGCAATTGTTAATAAGATTTAAATTAGCGTGAACGATAACGACGACATTGTAGACGAGTACATCGATGACTTGTCGATTTTCGTTATTAACTACGATGATTCGAAAGGGAGATTTATTATCATTCGAAAGGAAATGTATTACACGGTTTTGCGCCACCTGCTGCACCTCCGAACAGAGGTCTGAGAGATTTTGTGGCATTACGGTCGGCTGAAATTTATGCCAAGTTAATTTCAGGATTAATACGGTATCGACTGAAAATTCAACATTAGCGCACTGGTTTATCGATACTTTTTACCGTTGTTTACTTTACTAATATGGAGACTTTAATTTGGAAAGCTTGGGACAGAACTTTTAGGGAGATTTGTGGATTTGGGTTTTTGCATATGAATCTGATGCTATAATTTAGGGATTTAACTATTTGGAAAGTTTGGAATGTGACTTCTGGATTTAGAGGTCTTCAGATATGGAGATCTGTGGAATTAGGTTTTGACGGATGTCCACAGATGGATTTGACATTCTAAGAAGCTAGACACTTAGGAACCCAGGTAGTTGAAGATTTAGGGATTCAACATCCTAGAAGTTTGGAAAATTTGGAATGTGGGGACTGCTGAATTTAGGGGACTTCGAATATGGATATTTATGGATTTGATGTTCTACAATAATTTGCGAAGCTAGATATTAAAGAACCTAGGTATTTGAAGACCTAAGAATTTAACATCCTAGAAATTTGTCAAGCTTAGGATATGGAAACGTCTGCATTTTGTGGTCTTCAAACATGGCAATCAATGGATTTGACGTTCTAATTTGCGAAGTTAGAAGTTTAGGAGCACAGGTATTTGAAGATTTAGGGATTCAACATCCTAGAAGTTTGAAGAATTTGGAATGTGGGGACTACTGAATTTAGGGGTCTTCGAATGTGGATGTCTATGGATTTGATGTTTTACAATAATTTTCGAAGCTAGATATTTAGGAACCCAAGTGTCTGAAGATCTAGAGATTCCTAGAAATTTGTCAAGCTTGTGATATGACGATTTCTTGATTATGTGGTCTTCACATGTGGATATCTATGGATTTGACGTTCTACAATAATTTTCGAAGCTAGATATTTAGGAACCCAAGTGTCTGAAGATCTAGAGATTCAACGTCCTAGAAATTTGTCAAGCTTGTGATATGACGATTTCTTGATTATGTGGTCTTCACATGTGGATATCTATGGATTTGACGTTCTACAATAATTTTCGAAGCTAGATTTTTAGGAACCCAAGTATCTGAAGATCTAGAGATTCAACGACCTAAAAATTTGTCAAGCTTGTGATATGAAGATTTCTGGATTATGTGGTCTTCAAATGTGGATATCTATGGATTTGATGTTCTACAATAATTTTCGAAGCTAGATATTTAGGAACCCAAGTATCCGAAGATCTAGAGATTCAACGTCCTAAAAATTTGTTAAGCTTGGCATGTGAGGACTTTTGGATTATGAGGTCTTCACATGTGGATATCTATGGATTTGATGTTCTACAATAATTTCCGAAGCTAGATATTTAGGAACCCAAGTATCTGAAGACCTAGAGATTCAACGTCCTAAAAATTTGTCAAGCTTTGCATGTGAGAACTTTTGGATTATCAGGTCTTCACATGTGGATATCTATGGATTTGACGTTCTACAATAATTTTCGAAGCTAGATATTTAGGAACTCCAGTATCTGAAGATCTGGAGATTCAACGTTCTAGAAATTTGTTAAGCTTGGCATGTAAGGACTTTTGGATTATGAGGTCTTCAAATGTGGATATCTATGGATTTGACGTTCTACAATAATTTTCAAAGCTAGATATTTAGGAACCCAAGTATCCGAAGATCTAGAGATTCAACGTCCTAAAAATTTGTCAAGCTTGGCATGTGAGGACTTTTGGATTATCAGGTCTTCACATGTGGATATCTATGGATTTGATGTTTTACAATAATTTTCGAAGCTAGATATTTAGGAACCCAAGTATCTGAAGATCTAGAGATTCAACGTCCTAAAAATTTGTCAAGCTTGGCACATGAGGACTTTTGGATTATCAGGTCTTCACATGTGGATATCTATGGATTTGATGTTTTACAATAATTTTCGAAGCTAGATATTTAGGAACCCAAATATCCGAAGATCTAGAAATTCAACGTCCTAAAAATTTGTCAAGCTTGGCACATGAGGACTTTTGGATTATGAGGTCTTCACATGTGGATATCTATGGATTTGATGTTCTACAATAATTTTCGAAGCTAGATTTTTAGGAACCCAAGTATCTGAAGATCTAGAGATTCAACGTCCTAAAAATCTGTCAAGCTTGGCATGTGAGGAGTTTTGGATTATGAGGTCCTCACATGTGGATATCTATGGATTTGATGTTTTACAATAATTTTCGAAGCTAGATATTTAGGAACCAAAGTATCTGAAGATCTAGAGATTCAACGTCCTAAAAATTTGTCAAGCTTGGCATGTGAGGACTTTTGGATTATGAGGTCTTCACATGTGGATATCTATGGATTTGATGTTTTACAATAATTTTCGAAGCTAGATATTTAGGAACCAAAGTATCTGAAGATCTAGGGAATCAACGTCCTAAAAATTTGTCAAGCTTGGCATGTGAGGACTTTTGGATTATGAGGTCTTCACATGTGGATATCTATGGATTTGACGTTCTACAATAATTTTCGAAGCTAGATATTTAGGAACTCAAGTATCTGAAGATCTAAAGATTTAACGTCCTACAAATTTGTCAAGCTTGTGATATGAGGATTTCTGGATTATGTGGTCTTCACATGTGTATATCTATGAATTTGACGTTCTACAATAATTTTCGAAGCTAGATATTTAGGAACCCAAGTATCTGAAGATCTGGAGATTCAACGTTCTAGAAATTTGTCAAGCTTGGCATGTGAGGACTTTTGGATTATGAGGTCTTCACATGTGGATATCTATGGATTTGATGTTTTACAATAATTTTCGAAGCTAGATATTTAGGAACCCAAGTATCTGAAGATCTAGAGATTCAACGTCCTAAAAATTTGTCAAGCTTGGCATGTGAGGACTTTTGGATTATCAGGTCTTCACATGTGGATATCTATGGATTTGATGTTTTACAATAATTTTCGAAGCTAGATATTTCGGAACCCAAGTATCTGAAGATCTAGAGATTCAACGTCCTAAAAATTTGTCAAGCTTGGCATGTGAGGACTTTTGGATTATGAGGTCTTCACATGTAGATATCTATGGATTTGACGTTCTACAATAATTTTCGAAGCTAGATTTTTAGGAACCCAAGTATCTGAAGACCTAGAGATTCAACGTCCTAAAAATTTGTCAAGCTTGGCATGTGGGTACTTCTGAATTTTGAAGTCCTCACATGGCAATCTATACATATAACGTTCTAATTTGCGAAGTGCAGCAATTTAGGAGCCCCAGTATCTGAAGATCCATAGATTCAACAACCTAGAAATTTGTCAAGCTTATGTGAGGACTTTAGGATATTTTGATGTAAGGATTTGATTGTCTAATGTTACAGTCAAGTTAATTACGAAAGTAATTAAAATTCGTAACGCGTGTGTCCTGCGTGACGGCGAACGTGTTAATGGGCATCGCTCGACGTCTCGAGATCCTCTTTCTTTCCGACAGCAGCAGCAGAGCGGAAAACAAATTGAGCTAGCGGTCGTAAAGTGTTTTCGCGATACAGAAATAGAGACGCGAGTGGTTGGTGGAACTTGATTGCGGATTTATATGCGTAGCTGTAAATACGAGCACGAACGAAACGGGTTACGACGATCGACACAGGCTTCTTATACCCGACAGACACCAGGATCAAAGAAAATATAGACAGGAGTGTCGTGTTATCCACTCGAGCGTACCGATCCTCGCCTTAATTCACAGTTTAATCGATAGCGTCGTACTTGTACGCTGTACTTTAATGACGCCATTAGAGAATTGTCGTGATTTTTTCTCCTTCTTTCGTTTTTTTTTTTGGTTCGGTCTTTTTATTCTGTTTCTCCTTCCATTGCTATTATTGGAGTTGACCATTCTGGTTAGAGCGTCTGTCGAGAGCCATGCATCGGTAACATGCGAGAATAGCCATGGGGATCGTGTTTTTCCTTGGCCGGTTTAGTATCGAGGGAGCACGTTTCGTTTTCATGACAAAAAACTCGAACATGTGACGTTCAGCTTTGTTTCTTTATAGAAGACTGAGCAACTACTTTCTCTAGGAGACTGTGTATTGTTCAACGTGATCGATGTTATTAAATTAATTTAGTGAATTGTATCGATAGAGATTCTTATTAATTATTTTTTGGATATTACGTTGGTGTTAATATAGGTAAAGGTACATATAACATTGTATAAGTAGAGTGTTAGTATTTATGCATTTATTATATCTCTGCAAGGTATAAATTATGCAATTTGGGAACCATATGAATATTATGGCTTATAGGTTTATTTATGGTTTGCAAACTTTGATATAAAGTAAATGTCTGCAGTGTAATTATAAGTGATGAAGATGAACATATTTTGGGGATATTATTAATTACAATTTTATAATTTTTGCTCATGAATTTATAACTAGTTCATAATTTTTACTTATGAATGAATAATAATTTTATCATTTTTGTTCGTGAATGAATAATAATTTTATCATTTTTGTTCATGAATAAATAATAATTTTATCATTTTTGCTGGTGAATGAATAATAATTTTATAACTTTTGTTAATAAATTAATAACAATTTTATAATTCTTGCTGATGAGTGAATAATAATTTTATCATTTTTTCTGGTCAATGAATAATAATTTTATAACCTTTGTTAATAAATTAATAACAATTTTATAATTCTTGCTGACGAGTGAATAATAATTTTATCATTTTTGCTGGTGAATGAATAATAATTTTATAACTTTTGTTAATAAATTGATAACAATTTTATAATTCTTGCTAACGAATGAATAATATTTTATAATTTTGGTAATGAATGAATAATAATTTTACGATTAATGATAATGGATTAATAACAATTTTATAATTTTGGCCGACGAATGAATAATAATTTTACAATCTTACTAAATCAAATATGGTAGCCGAGAATACATCATCATGTGTACGACTGGGTGATGTAGTACATGATAATGCATGTTTACCATTGCAACATGGTCCAAATCATACGATGCAAATTACACATTGTAGCACAGTAGCAAACACGATAGGCTTCCCTGGGGAAAATGACGAAATAGGGAAATCTAAACAGTTCGTTGTGATACTCAAGAGTTATTGTGTATTAGGTAATTTACTGGAGACATTTTAATATTTAGGAATTAATTTAAAGACGCAAATTATACAATTTTTGGTTATTAAACATTGTGAAACATTTTGAAGCATTATTATACATTATAGAATTTTATATAGTATGCAAATAATAAACACTAATAGTAGGATAAATATTAAATCATTTTTTTTGTGTGTAAATGTTTAGGCGTGGATGGTGAGGTTCCCCTTTGCTTATATTGCCGTTATTGCTGGGCAACGTGGATTATTTAGAAATTTAGGGATTTATGAATTTGGGAATTTGAGAATTTGGCAATTTGGGAAATTGAGAAATAGGGAATTTGGGAATGTGAGTATTTAGAAATATGGATATTTGGGGATTTAGAAATTTGAGAATTTGGAAATTTGGGAAATTGAGCATTTTGGTAATTTGAGAAATTCAGAAATAGGGAATTTGAAAATATGGATATTTGGGGATTTAGAAATTCGAGAATTTGGAAATTTGGGTATTTGAGAATTTGGAAATTTGGGTATTTGAGAATTTGGAAATTTGGGTATTTGAGAATTTGAAAATTTGGGAAATTGAGCATTTGGTAATTTGGGAAATTCAGAAATAGGGAATTTGAAAATATGGATATTTGGGGATTTAGACATTTGAGAATTTGGAAATTTGGGAATTTGGGAATTTGGGAATTTGGGAAATGGGGAATTTGAGAATTTGGCATTTTGGTAATTTGAGAAATTCAGAAATAGGGAATTTGAAAATATGGATATTTGGTAATTTGGGAAATTCAGAAATAGAGAATTTGAAAATATGGATATTTGGGGATTTAGACATTTGAGAATTTGGAAATTTGGGAATTTTGGAATTTGGGAATTTGGGAATTTGGGCATTTGAGAATTTGGAAATTTGGGAATTTGAGAATTTGGGCTTTTTGTAATTTGGGAAATTCAGAAATAGGGAATTTGAAAATATAGATATTTGGGGATTTAGACATTTGAGAATTTGGGAATTTGGGAATTTGGGAATTTGGAAAATTGGGAATTTGAGAATTTGGCATTTTGGTAATTTGAGAAATTCAGAAATAGGGAATTTGAAAATATGGATATTTGGTAATTTGGGAAATTCAGAAATAGGGAATTTGAAAATATGGATATTTGGGGATTTAGACATTTGAGAATTTGGAAATTTGGGAATTTGAGAATTTGGAAATTTGGGAATTTGAGAATTTGGGCTTTTGGTAATTTGGGAAATTCAGAAATAGGGAATTTGGGAATGTGAAAATTTAGAGATATGGACATTGGGGGATTTAGAAATTTGAGAATTTGGAAATTTGGGAATTTGGGAATTTGGGAATTTGGGAATTTGGGGATTTGGGAATTTGAAAACGTTGGAAATTGAAAAATAAGTAATTTAGGAATTTGTGAATTTGAGTATTTAAAAATTTATAAATTTGGAGACATAGAAATTTGAAGATTTGGGGATTTAGGAATTTGGAAATTGAGAAATTTAGAAATTTGGTAATTTTGAAATTTACGAATTTGAGAATTCAGAAATTTGGGAGTTTGAGGAATTTAGAAATTGAGAAATTTCAAAATTGTGAAGTTGTATCACCAAGAAATTGAGAAATTGAGAAACTCATCGCCATTATTGCTGTCCAACATGCAAATTCTATTTCAGCTTCGTTTTGTCTCAAAAAGACCTACAATTTACAGGATGTCACAAAGACTTACAGTTCTAAAACATATCTAGAAAAGTATTAAAGCAGATAATGTAATCAGAAAGTAAAGGTATCTCAAAATGTAAGCGTACCTTCAACTTTTATTTTCCAAAAAACATCGACAGCTTCTTACGCTTGAAATTCTAAGCTATAAAATACATCCAGGTACGTTAATTCATAAAAGAAACTAAACTGTCTTAAACTCGACCATAATTCCTACCGATATACAATTAACTGAAATCAGGTTTCGTTTATCGCATAGTATATCACGATTATTTTCCTAATACCGAAAGACTGGTGCTCAAAATAAATCTCAAAAGACCTCACATTAATACGATAGGAATTAATCACCGCGTGTCCGTTGAAATTAATAGAACAAGGTTGCACTCGAATTTCACATCGCAATAAAATGAACGTCCGTGCATAAAATATCACACGAATATAAGAATTGGTTTCAACGTCTCGCATCTTTCAATTTCTGCCTATATAAATACATCATAATTGCCCACATCGGCGCACCATTATCAAGTTACAGCCACTCCCATTGGCTATTTATTCCAAAGCAATTTCCGTTCAAATCTTTACCGGCGCATACTTGCCGGCCATTTTCTTCCATGCGAAGATTTACACCGGATTCACTTTCAGGATACGGTCGAACGTTAGATGTTAGGTCCACGCAGTATTTCAGGTGCTGTCCTTGATATCCGTTAACCAAGCTAATAATTTCGTGGTTAATTTATTGTTGATCCGCGAGCTGCATACAAAACGTCAGAAGGGGCGGTTCAGCGACAACCTTGCGAGAATACAACCTTGCTCGCTCATTTGCAACGAAACTGGTTCGAGAACGGGAATCGATACGTTGCAATAACGGCAGGATATTTGAACGTAATTAAAGGATCGATTAATGTTAATGAGTAACTTCCACCGTTTCGAGAGAAAATATTAAAGAAAAGAAACACCGCGTCATCCCGATTTCTTGCGCCATCTTCTCGAATCTCTGACGAATAAGGAATACGTACATATATGGCCGTTCGAGTCGTTAGTCAATTCGCTGACGGATGTTATAGTCATTAACGTCGATAAGTACTACTTCATTTTTTTTCAGTATAGGCATTTTTCTTTTTTCGGTTTCTTTTACCTTGAACGAACAAGGGATATATTAAATAGCAATCCATCATGCGATAATAATAACCGAGGCAGTACAGATTTAAGAGTGGAAAGAAAAATATCTAGGAAATTATACCTTTACCTGATAGCCTTTTATTGGACGAGCGTTAATTGGAGGCAATTATACTGATTAAAAATCGCGGATTTCATTAACGACTTTTTTGTCCTGCTCGATTTTTGAAAACGGTATTCGAATTTAATCTTCGGCGGAACTTTCAGAGAACGATATTACTATTATTAGCACTCAATTACATGGTAAATAAAATCAACTTGAATTTTTGTGAATAAAATCCATTTTTGCAAATGAGATGAAAATTCGTTAAACATTATTGCTAAATAATATTGTTATTAGCACTGAATTACGTGGTAAATGAAATCAACTTGAATTTTTGTGAATAAAATCGATTTTTGCAAATGAGATGGAAATTCGTTGAACATTATTGCTAAATATTATTGTTATTAGCACTCAATTACATGGTAAATAAAATCAACTTGAATTTTTGTGAATAAAATCCATTTTTGCAAATGAGATGAAAATTCGTTAAACATTATTATTAATTACAGTGAAGAATATTAGCATTCATAAAACATAAAGCTTATTGGACTTCAAATTAATTGCTCAATAAGATAGTAATTTTTATATAACAAAATATACATATAAATAACACATATAGAGTGGACAAATGTTATCACCTCATTTACATTAAAGTTAGAAGTCCAAAAAAAATTATTAACATTAAATGTTCGACTTAAATGATGCCATATTATTTTTTGTAAAATAAATCTTTCTGACAAGAAGGTTCTGATAACATATATTCGTATAAATTGAAGACAAATAACTGTAAAAATCGATTGGGGTAAATTTTCTTAACGTTAAAGGATTAGATAGTTAGATAGTTAGGTAGTTAGGTAGTTAGGTAGTTAGGTAGATAGCTAGTTAGATAGTTACCTACTGGGATACTTAGCTAGTTACTTAGTTAGATTGTTAACTAGTTACCTGGTTAGATAGTTAGCTAGTTACCTAGTTAGATAGCTAGCTAGTTACCTAGTTAGATAGTTAGATAGTTACCTACGGGGATAGATAGCTAGTTACGTAGTTAGCTAGTTACGTAGTTAGCTAGTTACGTAGTTAGCTAGTTACCTAGTTAGATAATTAGATAGTTAGCTAGTTAGCAAGTTAGCTAGTTACCTAGTTAAATAGTTAGCTGGTTAGCTAGTTAGCTAGTTGGCTAGTTAGGTAGTTAGATAAATAGATAGTTAAATACCTAGATAGCTAGTCAGATAATTAGATAGTTAGATACTTATATAGAGAGCTAAATAATTAGATAGATAGATAGTCATATAATTAGATGGTTAGACAGTTAGATAAGAAATTATATAGATAGATAGTTAAACAGACAGGTTTCTCGTCTTCAAAAATGATTAATTCGCTCTGTTTCATATGAACATATATCTGACATATGAACATGTACAAATCGTCCAGAATGAATCTTCCCAAAGATAAGAAATTATACAAACAATCAAATTCTTTCATCTTCTACGACTTGTCTAGTTTCACCCAGGTCGGTTCATTTTAAAAATAAACACGAACAGACAAAAATAGCTTACTAAATTTTCGATAAGAGAATTTATCAGCGATTCAGGCAAATTTGAAAGAAAAAAAATGAAGCAACCAGGAGAACTCTTCTCGGCAACGCTTTTCTGATCTCCTCGATCAGATAAGGGACAGACTCGTTAGCGATTCGTCGTGCAGAATTACGCCGGTCAACCGAGGAAAAAGGAAGCCTCCGACAAGGTAATTATCGCCCCGTCTAGGGCCACCTTGCGATCATTGCATCCTTGCACCCAGTCGCGCAGCTAACAACGACCGCTACAAATTACAGTTTTCGAGCTGGAACGGACGATCACCGGCTTTGCATAAAAAATTACACGCCGTTTCGGAAGTGGGCCACTTCCGTTCACCTTCACGAACTGTCGCGTTTACATGGACCTGCCTTTACGCTTGCACGACAACAACCTTTATCTCTCGTTAACGCATTGGGCGCAGAGCTCTTCTGACGCGCACTAATGATATCAACTCTGCTGATCTACGCGAATATTCATCTGCTTCTTTTATTCCTCTGAACTCGGGTCACCTTGGTCGAATTAAACGCACACGTTTCGATGAACAATTTTATGAACAAACGTTCTTTTATGAATTCGATATATTCGTAAAAGTCGCTGAAGTGTCCGAACATAAACTGTACATCGGTTTTTATAAAAATATTTTCTGTGGAGCTACTTTGCAGATCATTAATTTTTGTAGAACGTTCTATTCACATGATCAGAAAAGTTTTGTACGACTGTAGACGCATCTTTTTCGATTCTAGTATTCAGACAACAAAATAAGAATCCACGGAACTTAATATTCCGTAATTTACGAACTCGTAGTCTGGTGCCAAGTTAAATCGCTCTGCACATGGATGTATGAGTATAGTTACACGTTTATGGTTCCCTTCATCTCTCTTTAGGACGACAAACGATGATTCACGATCATCTAAAATCTAGCCTACGGAGAATCGGGAACGGTTTCGTATATTCTGCAGGTGGACCAAGTGGTTCGCCTAACAGGAATAGATCAAAGCGTCTTCAACGAGACCAAATTGCTGCTCGCAGATGTACGTGCGATCTCAGCTACCGTTCGCCTATATTTATTGCAACGCGGTAGACTTGTTGTCGCCTGCATTTAACGGCGGAAACAGTGGAAACTGGGACGTTTGTCATATTCGTGGTATTTGTGGATTTCATACATCGATTTCGAACGTCTAACATGTTAATCGAATGAGAGGATTATGAACGAGTTCAAATGATATGAATTTGAAGATGACTTATTATCGTTTATAATAATCTTTATAAACGTTATAAATTACCAAGAACTTACTGAACAACTGAAATGGCATTTACCATACGGGGTAACATTTGATCTTTGGGTTAAACAATAAAGTGACTTATGGTGCAAAGTTCAGACATATGTGACACATATGTACATGTGTAGATGAAAGAAATGTTTTCTATGTCAATACAGTATACACATGCAAAAATATTTTATAAATGTTTATATATTTTTTAATATTTGAGAGGCTATGTGACTGATGTGTTAAACGAAGAGCGTCTCTCTGACTTATAAACAACGTTATAATAATTAGGTATAAAATTTGAAATATATTATGTGCAGCTATGGAGGTGTTAAACATAATAAATTATAGGTATATAGGAATTAATATGTATGTTTATAACATGTATGATTTTTGCTAATATGTGATTTATATGTTAGCAGAGGTTTATTAATATGTATGACTACATCAACTGAGGTGTGTTAACATATATGATTATATGTTAATTGTGGTTTATTAATATGTATGATTAATATAGAGTATAAGATGTATTAATACAATACTTAAATAAGATGTATGTATATAATTAATATACTAGTTTTCTTTTTATAAATAATATAAGCACTGAAAACTTAGCCCTGGAAGATGCACAATGAATATTCGACTATATATAAAAAATGACATAGTATCTATCTCCATTGTTGTTTATGTTAATTCTTTAATGATTGTGCTATAAAAAACATACAAATTATGCTACAGAATTTACAAATTATTTAACCATGTACAAGTCTTAATTTAAACAAACAAAAATTAAAAATATTTGACAGCAGTAAAAAAATTAGAGAACAAACGAGTTTTTTTTTTATAAAAGATTGAGTATCTTTGTAAATAATTATGAATCATTTTGAGAACGATACAAAGAAACACATGGCGAATAGAAATCTCGAATCGATGTCAGCACGAAAACTGGAGTGCAATCAATTGATATGTTCGTACATACACCTTTTTCTGTCCGAGCAAAACAACTGTCTCCCGCTAAAAATTCAATTAATCACAGAACCGTCGATATTTCATCTGCAACAAGATGGACAGGCACAATTTGTACGTATCAGGAGCGATAAATTACTAGCCAGATACTGAATCACGACTGCAATCGTAAGCTTTGTTCTCTGTGTGTCAAAAATGAAAAAAAGGTAGCACTTTCGAACATAACTGAACTACTTCATAAGTTCTCTAATGAGCGATGCTTATTAAACATCGTATGTGCAAGTTGAAATTTTCTGCAATGTGATTAACAGATATTCCGTTATTCACATGTAAATTGCCATAATTTTCCGAATAATTATTAATTAGCGTGATAATTTCGAAAGTTGTAATTAAAATGTAGTGCTACGATTTTCCTACTCATAATTAATATTGTACAATTATACAGCGTAACGATTTTTCCAGTCATAATTAAATTAATCATTATTTAGTTTAACGATTTCTTTTTCATATTAATTAGAATAATTATCACTTAGCATGCCAAATTTGTAGACATAAATAACATAATTATTTACTCATTGTTAAAATCATAATTATTACATAGCGATTTTTCTAATCATATACAAAATAATACTTGAATTTTGTATGACGAGTTTCTGAATAATTTTAAGAAATAAGATTTATATAGCGTAAGCAAAGGGTGTCGTGTATGTCCACATTAGATTAATAGAATTAAATCTTTAATTGATACATAATTTTAATGAATAATATTACCAAGTGACATTATTTTTGACACAATTTCTATTTTATTTTCAATACGAATTTGCATCACAAAAAATCTATGAAGCATAATAGTGTATATAGAAAATAATTAAATACGTACATACATGTATGTTACATACGTATACAGCAGAGTACCATCACAATTTACAATATCTATAACCACAGCATCATTTTAATTTACAAACAAAATTTTTAAGCTTTTAATTTTAAGTAATGATCGAAACACATATAAGGAATATTTGTTTGATAGCGAAAATATATGTTCATTAATGTAATTACCTTCATTAATATAAACGATTCAAACAAACACTAGTAAAGACAATGCGGACTAAAATTATTCAACGAAATTAAGAAACAGAATAACTAAACAGCTGAAATATATCCGTTTAACGATTACAATAATCAATTAATTTTGAAAGAGAGGAAATCCATTTGGGTATAATAAAATCATTTTTCTAGCTCTCTTGGATAATAAACATTATCAAACATCAGAAAATATAATTTGTCTATAAATTGCCAATATTTTTAAATTTATTGAGGCACAAACTCTTAAATATCTCACAGTAACAAAAGGTGAGCTCGTACTTTCAAAATAAACAGCTCAAGTATATGTTAAGTATATTTTTGACGACCCTATTTTGAGGAACACACGACATATCACGACAGCATATACATTTCCTCGAAAATGTACCAGGAGTCGTAACGTTTTACAGAAACAACTTCAAAATTGCTCCGGTCTTAATAACAATGGCGGACATACTCGAATTCGTAGGTGAACGAACGGAACGTGAATCGCACGAAACGAGTTTTCTCTGACGGCCGCGAATTTGTCGCGATCGCGATGCCGATAAAATTGCCTACTCGGCAGAAAACGGTGCTTTATCGCTGCCCGGAAGAGCGTCCCGAGGATAAACCCGCGAAGTTTCGCTGAAACACGCGACAGGTGGAGACGAAACGCGACAAAAAGGGACGAGAGAAGAAGAAAACGGTTATCTGGTGACGCGAGTCACGAGGAGGGAAATAAATGAAGCTGCTCGGAAGGAAAGTATTTTTGTCCAAGGCGACGATCTATTTTAAATTTCGCGCCATAATAAATCCCGGAATCACCGCTCGCTTAATCCCTTTGGCCGATTCGTCCGCGATAATTTCGCTATCTTTCTCCCGGCCGACGACGGGAAGACGCGATCGGAGCAGAGCAAATTAATATTTTATTCGCCGCGTGTGCGTCGATCGCGTACACGCGTTGGGCGTTCACGAACGGCAACCGAGCGAACACGTTCCAGGATAAATTCAACGCACCGAGCAGAACGATTATTTACGACGTGGGTCGAGTCGACTTAATTAATTTTATGGAAAAATATGTTTCCTCGCGATCCGACAACCACGGTACAACGCTCGCTCGATCGAAACGGCACATTCGGCTAGAGAAAAACGTCTTTGATTAAGTATTATCCGGTGAACGCACCTGCCGACGCGACACACGCCTTTCGAACCGGCTGAATGTGCCACTACTTGCTTTTCGAACAAAGATCTATATTCTTTACAAGAAATTAGTCGGAATATTGTTTAAAACATCTCTCATAGCATACGTAATTAACTACGATTTATTCATGTTCTGACATGTGCGTCAGACTATTATCTGTCACAATATCAAATTGATACTGAAAATTAAAATTCCACACCGGTACTCTAGTAATGCTGAACTATGCAAATTATAATTACACCCGAGCTGAAATTCATGTATTAAAAATATGAGAAGAGTTTGCCATATTTAAACCAAGTGCGTGATCATAGTCACATGGGTCAAGATGTGACATAATTCATTGCTGTTATTTTTAGCTGAATGATATATTGTGTTTTAGCAATGGATCAAATCACGTCTATATCTCATCCGTTTCGTCATCGACCCAACCGAGGTAATAACCTCCGAAAAAGGCACGGAAAGTATGGAAATGGGCCTGGCAATAATGCAGAAGGCTGTTCGATAATTTCAATTAATAACCCACGTAAAATCGATAACCACAGGCTGTTAAATAGCGTGACGTATGCGTGATAAGGTTCGTCACGCTGCTTAAGATATTTCTGAGAGAATAACCGTTTAACCGTTGCTTTCTGAACGGACGTCGTTTACAAAACGTTGCAAGCGTGCGCGAGTTTTATTAACGTTTAACGCCCCAGTGTTCCTTTCTATTGATTCTTTACGACGACTTTTATCGACGATTAAGTATTCCTGGCGACTCGGTGATTTCACAGGATATACCCGTTAGCCAGGCCTTGGAGTGCTTTTTTCCCCTTCTGTTCCTTTTGCGTTTAACACTCAACAAGGAAACAGCCGAGTCAAGAATTGTGTCCCGTTACCTGGGTGTTGTTTCGTTCCTTTCGTAATGGTTTAATTGATTTCCTGAAGGAGTTTCAGTCTTAATTGATAGCGCCGAGGCACACTGATCTCATCGCTGTTTTAGAATATCGTATCCAATCAATTACATTGGCTTAATTTATTGTTCCTACGACGTTTCGTTGCTGTGATTAATTTTCTACGGTCCGACTGATCGGTTCCACTGGTTAAACAAGTATTTATTTTAATATTAAATATGCGGGTTGCTCATACAGTAATTCCATTACATCTGCAATTTCATCTACAGTAATCGTAATTGTGTGTGCACTTTTATTAGGACACCGATGTGTGTAATGTAAATAAACAAATTACAGATAAAAAATGAATTGCGTGGAACAAAAATAGCTCCATATTATTCCTTGTGACGTTAACCCGATTTGATAAAAAGAAACCGCCTGACACGTGTGTGCATGCGCCCTACGGCACGCATGTCAGCGAAGAAGCGAGCAGGGGTTGGTCGAAAAGAAAGGGGATCTTGCGTAAAGACTTTTCCTTGAACGGGAATGCGTGAAAAGCTGGAAAAGAAATCCACGAGTCGCAGGCTGATTTCAGGAAGCTATCTCGCCACACCCAGACCCACCCCCTCCGCATCCATCAAGTCGGAATCGTGATTTCCAAATCCACCCTCTCGCGACTGGTTGCCTTTCCGCTCTCGTCCGGACGTTTCTTCTCTTTCAGAATGCCACCACTCGCGTGACCTGCCGTCTAAACGGGCTAGCTTCTGCCATGGATGCGAAAGTCACGTTTTGCGTTTACTGATTGCCAGATGGAATTCGGTTGCTTGGGAATGCTCCTTCGCCCGTAACGTGGACAGATTCGGTTGATCACTTTCGTTGCTGTTTTATTAGCAAAAACTCAGATCGAGATATCTACTGCAGTATTGTAAATAGAAATATCCGTAGATCAAAATTTTTGTTGCTGCTTTATTAGCAGAAATGTCCATGGATCCAGATTTTAGTTGCTCAGAAGCGTCCACAGATCGAGATGTTTCCAACAATTTTAAATAGAAGTATTCATAAATCAAGACTTCTGTTGTTGCCGTTTTATTATCAGAAGCATCCGTAACGTTTGTTGCTATTTTATTAGCAGAAGTGTCTATAGATCGAGATTCATGTTACAGTTTTATTCACAGAAGTATCCATAAATCAATTTTGTTGCAGTTTTATTAGCAGAAACATTCATAGATCGAGATATTTGTTGTACGTTTATTAGTAGAAGCGTCGGTCGATCGAGATTTATGGTGTAGTTTTATTAACAGAAGCGTTCATAGATCAAGATTTTTGTTGGAGTTTAATTAGCAAAATCACTTAGCATTGCTCAAGTCATTCATAAAGGTGTGATAAATAAATCTAGAATTGCGAATCTTGCAACAGGAAGGATACAACTCCATTTTTAACTGATGGATATAATATAAATCAAGAGCAGTTAAGACTTCCGAGAGTCAAATAAAAAAATTATGAAATTAATAATATAATTTTCTACTAAGAAGAAGACATCCCTGACTATGTGTGACGTAGAGTTCATTGGTCTGTAACAGTACATGTGATTCTAATAAAGAGCAATTATTAAGGATGAAGAATAGATATTGCAAAGAGTACTTATTTTAAGGATAAATTTAAAAAACATTATATGAAATATTATTTGTTACATTATATTCATATTTGAATCTGCAAAGGTGTACGAAAGATGGCATATCAGATGTAAGATTTCTGAAGTTATCGCATGAGATAAAATTATTTGAAGATATCATATAAAATAGTTAATTCTTGACTTAATAAAAAGGCTTAATTAGATATTTAATTATAAGGTACATATTAACGAAATTTAGAAGTAAAATAATTTATACTGAGCTTGCTTAGATGGGATTGCGCAGTCGCAAATAATGTTGAGATCTGCGCAGATCAGTGAGCGCATGCGCAGATCAGACCGAAGCTGCGTTTGCGCATTAAACATGATTATTAATCAATTAATCTTTATTGCGGTATTCATAAACAATTTATGTAACCTGTAATCATACATAAGTAATAAGTAATCATAAAGTAAAAAATTAGTTTATATTTTACGTTTTAGAATCAGCAGTAATATTATATTTGTTCGATTCCTTATATAATAATGATAAATGCACTGACGTGACACAAATCGGAATGTTCGAAATGGCAGTTATGTTAATTTAATCATAATGAAAACAATAACCACTTCATGATTAATGATAAGTTTCGATTGAGTAATTGATTATTCTCCTCATTCATTAATCATGGATTACTGATTATTCAGTAGCCACTAATCATCGAGTGTTGACTGGATTTCACTTAATAATAATCTCTAATCATTAATTTTTGCTCGTTTCCGTCATTAGAAAGATCGAGTTGAACTCGGACGTGTATAATGACCTCGAAATTAACGATTAAAACGGAAGTTCACAAAGAACAAGTCATATAACAAAATAAACAGTGTAAAATTTATTTTTAATTGTTCTCCACCAATGCACTCGTCTAGTAACTGAAGTCATTTAATTCTAATAATGCAACACGATAATATCACACAATTATCCATAGTTATATCAACTTTTATAAAATGTCCAATCCCTACGCATCATCAGATTCTACGTTCTCTTGGAAACTTTCGAAATGAGACAACGCTCAGTCATGTCCCGAGGCAAGTAAATCGACCTAAAATGGAACTGTACAAAGTACCATTTCATAAATCTTGCCCGGAAAAGCGTGCACCGTGGAGAGAGCACGGAGGGAAAAGAAAACTGTTGATAGATGAGGAGGACGAAGAGCGAGATCGAGGAGGGTGTGCCAGAACCATGGTTTGGTAGAAACATTATTTCAGACTCGGTGTATGATATTATAAACCGAGAAGGGATACGTCTGAAGATCTCTCAACGCTTTGTGCGTCAAATTTCAAACCTGAGTATCGCTAAAAATATTTCTGTTACTTACATATCAAATTTGATACCTAAATTTGATATTTAAATTCGATACCTAAATTTATATAGTACTCCTACATTTCTATATTCCATCTATATTTCTATATTTCTTCCACATACAAATTAACAAGTTCATTTGCGAATTTGAAGATTCGATTCAGTTTTAGTTTTCATATCACACTGTCCACCCTCAGAATTTGACCACGATCTAAAAGTACCTTCGCACGGAATTAAAAAACTGTTGGTACGTGAACTACGTCATAATTTTAACAGTGTTTACCCACAGATGAGAACAGTTATTCGAGAACGCACATTCCGCGCAGTGGATGGATAATGCAAGCAATGGGAGTTAGAAACAGAAAAAGTAAAGAAAACTAGGGATGAGCAAGCAATATATCAACGTGGGTTGGCAGAAAGACGAAGCCTTCTCCGAAGAACTACCGAGGCACGTCGTCTTCGTTCCTTTTTACCCTACAGCCAAGAAAAATCCCGAATAATCCGGCTGTAAGGATTATCCTGCTTCTCACCGATCTTCCCTTGTTTTATTATAACTCGTCGGATACCGTGAACCCCGCGTCGCGTCTCAGCTTCGATTCAATTCGACCCCTGACACGAAATTTCGATGATGTTCGGAATTCTTTATTTTGTGAAAATAGATTAAACACGATACGATTTTGTACTTTAGTGAATGTTGTAAAAATCGAATAACAAAGTTTAACACGAGTTTGTAGAATTTTATAGGAAACGAGAAGTATATAATATTTAATGTACCAATATAAACTAAAAGAATATTTAATACACGTACCAATATTAACTAGAACTCATTCGTTGCACGATAAATTAACGATTCAAACTTAAAAATTCCACATCATACACTTTCAGAATGTCAGTTCCATAAATATTTCCTGAAATAAATATGAAAATTTTATTTTAAAATTGATATCTATGCTCCTGCAGTTACGTAGCCGGTATAATAAACAAGGCAGCAACATTTATTTGTCGCGATAAAAGCAAAATTACTCGCATAAAGATCCGATACTCGAGATAATAGAGATTCTACAGTATTTTGTCGCACTTGGATCAGAATTTATAGCCCGAGTACGGCTCGTCGACATAAGGTAGAAGATTAAAAACGATCGAGGTATCAAATCACCGTGCAGTAACATTCGTGACAAAGTTTAAACCTTCCTATTCGTTTCGTCATCGCGCAGTCATATTCATCACGAGAAATGGTCAGATAGGCAATAAACTCCGAGTCGCTATAAACCGTTCGCGCAATCGTTGCAGAACGAAGAAATCCGGATTGTAAAATCTAAACATAGAATAGAGACAATCTTGAATTCCCGTTGGCGTTCGCTAAGCGGATTATATGGATTTGGTTGTTCGTTCTTTCAGCAGACCGACTTTGGCGCGTTTTATTACGTTACGTGGTAGGGATCGATAGCTCGCCGGAAATGTGGAATTTTTGCGTTAATAAAAGCAGTCTGGATATGTAACGCGTTCGATGGTTGAGAAAGGAATTATGTGAGGACTGTTTAATGAGAGAGGAATTTTTACCCCGGTACTCTTAATTAATTCTCCGTTGAAAGAAAGTCAATTTCCTTGGTACCGTTGCTTTGTGTAACGGTGAAATATCAGATTATTGCGTATTAGTTGACTGATTTCGAAATGTTAAAAATCAGACAAGGTGATTATCGGTATGCAAGAATGTGATCGTTTGAAAATTATCGTATTTCTTGCTTAAGATAGAATGTTCATTTCTAAGTAGATCAGCTTTTTTTATTGAGGAAAAATGCGGGGATTTTTTAACGATCACATTCTTGTATGATAGATAGAGGTCATTTACTTTGTCAAATTTTCAATGTTTCGAAAACAATTGATATTTTTTTTTAGAAAAAAAAGAAGTAACTCAGGAAATTTGATAATATGGAAAATTGGGAATTTGGGAAGTTGGAAATTTGAGAATTTAGGAATTGGGGAGTTTGGGAGTTTGGAAATTTTAGAATTTGGGGATCTTGGGAATTTGGAAATTTGGGAAATTGGAAATTTAAGAATTTGGGGATTTGGGCATTTAGGAATTTGAGAATTAAGAGAGATGAGAATTTGGCAATTTTGTAATTTGGAAATTGGGGAATTTGAGAATTTGAGAATTTGGGTTTTTGGATATTTGAAAATTTGGTAATTTAGGCCTTTGGAAATTTCAGAATTTGGGGATTTTGGGAATTTGGGAAATTGGAAATTTCAAAATTTGGGGATTCGGGAATTTAGGAATTTGAGAATTAAGGGAGATGAGAATTTGGCAATTTGGTAATTTGAGAATTTGAGAATTTGGGTTTTTGGATATTTGGAAATTTGGTAATTTAGGCCTTTGGAAATTTGAGAATTTGGAAATTTGAGAATTTGTGTATTTTCGATATTTGGGAATTTAGTAATTTAGCAATTGGGGAAATGAAGAAATAGGGAATTTGGGAATTTGAGTATTTAGGGTTTTAGGAATTTAAGAATTTGGGAATATGGAAATTTGAGCATTTAGAAATTTGGGAATTTGAATTTGAGAATTTGCCAATTTAGAAAATTGAGAAATAGGGAATTTGAATTTGAGAATTTGGCAATTTAAACAATTGAGAAATAGGGAATTTGGGGATTTGAGAATTTGAGTATTTGAGTATTTGAAAATATAGAAGTTTGGGAATTTGATAAATTGTAAAGCTTTGGGAATTTGTGATATTAGAAATCTACGAATTAAGGAATTTCGAAATTTCGAAATTTAAAGATTTGAGATGACTTAAGAATTTGGAAATTTACGGATTAGCGAAAATGGGGATGTCAGCAAAATAATTTGAAAATTTAAAGATTCCATAAGTTAATAATTTAGAATCCAGAAGTCTGGTGAACTCCACATTTTGAAATTTTCAAACATAAAAATTGTTAAATATCTCAAACACGTGGTAGAATCCTAGTCCCAAAAACCATAAAAATTCTCTCAATTCACCTTGACATTAATTATACTGTTACGTGCGGCGTGCGCGCGTATAAAGCCAGAAAAATATTTGCCCTAACAAAATCAATTGTAACCGGGTCTTTATGTTGTGTGGATTCGGAGATACGCTAGTCCCATACGGGCCCTTTCATTAGATCGCAAATTTATGGAATAGTCAGGAAACAATAAAGGAAAAGTTGTAATGAACAAATAACTCAGGACATATAAGAGATTAAATTTTTATAAAAGAAATGTTTCAAGGATAGTGTATACAATATATTGCTATTCACAAATGGTTAATTTTTAAACGAAAGAAAATATTGGCGATGTTGACATTAATGTTACGCAATTCCGGAGTTGGAAGGATAAACAATTTTCAAATAACAACAAATTTAAGAATTTCCAGTTAGGGAAATCCCACAGTTAATTGTTAACTACTGGAAACTACTTGCCGAAAATATTCATACAAACTAGCTGGAAGAGTAAAGGAAAATATAACTCACCCAAATAAATGTGTTAGGTTAAATTTTGAAATTATATATATATATTTGTATATATGTATATATGTATGTATCCCGAATATTCTGCAATGCCTCGATTCCTGAAGGAAGACACACACACACAGTTAACCAATTCACCAGTTAAAACCTTTAAGAAAACTGAACTATTATGAAGTTAAACAAAATGAACTATAGAACTAGAAATGAAAATGAAACAAATATAATAGCAAAGTAAAATAAATTGAAATTGAAAAATTCGTGAAGATAGAGTCTTTGCCCTAACTTGTAATTTTTAACAAAATTAATGACAAACTCGTCTCTAATCCACTTCACGGACCCCTGACACGCACCTCGCGATTGTACGTCGAAGAGTGTCGCAACTTGTACCTCTCGGAGAAGACCAGAGAGCCTAGTCCGAAATTGTTTACATTGCGTTGATATGCGCCTAACGAATTAGGCTGCGAAGCCAATGCGTAAGGGACCGTGATTCGTTAATTAGGTGGTGGTGGGTGCATGTGCGTTCCTCCCTTGTCCAGTCCTTATCTTCCTCTCTTTCTATATAATTCCTTCCTTTACTCTCGAGCCATGGATTGATGTCTTATTAATTATTGAATAATCTTTACAATTATGTGGATTAATTGCGCTCGGTACCTTAACTATTGTAGGACTGACTGGCGTATAAGTACTTACAATATCAGTACAATGCAGATCTATGAACAATTTCTATTGTAATTTACTGTCGCATCGTGGATCCACGAGAGACATTCCAGAACGCTTGGCGTTATCGGACCACACGAGCGCACTCTTTGTTTATATTGAGCGGTTCGAAGAAGTAAATTGATCTAAGATTTGGACCGTGGGACCACGTTGATTCCAAGGAAGGAATGTGCTATATTAACAATCTCAGTTTAGTTGCCAGAAGATAGGCTATCTAATAAACATTAAAAACCATTACTGCGTACGATTAGGGTGTTCCCAGAATGCAGTGTGCATTATCGATACGCATCCGGTCGGTAAAAACTACAAAGGAAATTTTGAAAATATTTCTGTTCGGAACGTAACAGTCCTCCCTCCTTAGAATCATCGTCGTCCTCGACGATGTATATCTGTGATAACTATGGTTATTGCGGTATATGTGATGTTGATTGTGCCGAAACAGTGGAAAGTTCCTCAAGTGGAATTGTAGTTTCTTCCTTAGATTTAGGTGACGGTTGTTTCTTCTTCCTGCATAACTGTCGTATCCAAGATAATGGTTTGATTGGGTTCCAATAATAGGCGGTTATTATCCCTAGAATAACTAGTGCCTGAGTCACTAGGGTTCCATAGGTCAGCCCGAAATGAAATCTTCGATCTCGATGGTGCGTCTCCAATCCTTCTAGTTTTGTCTCTATTTCGTATAAGGATTCCATAGTGTTTCCGGTGGCTGGTTCTGTAAGACTTGGTAGAAATTCGCCAATAGACTTGATTAAATGGTACCGCTCTAGATTAGGTGAAATTTCACTAATGTTTAAAAGCAAATTTGGATCGTAATAAAATTGTTCTGCACTATTGAAAGTTTGAATTCCAATCAGGGTGGTAGTCCTCGTTTTAGCTATACAATCTGAGTCTATTTCCACCATTCCTGTTCCTCGGATGGTGATTACTCTGTTCTTGCGATATTCACACAAAAATTGTAAAGATTCCGGTTCTGTAATTGAGTATAGCCATCCTCCTGTACGTTTTAATCGGAGCCAATAGGGTTCATGCGACAATGCTATTTTTATATCGCAAGTTCGTAAACTTTCTTTTCGCGGTCGTAATAACAAGGATATTTCACAAGATTCCGATACTGATGTTTCATATAGAGGTACTTCTAATTTGCATAAGTGTGTATACCAGGTCTCTTTACAAGAATTTAGAAAAGATTCGGTTGTTCCAAAATATGTACTGTGATCGTTGCTTAGACCTAGATATGGGTATCGTGGTGACACGGAAGCCCAGATGCTAGAACCATCGCTTAAATTTTGTAATATTGGCAAGCTATGTAGTTGATATAAGTGATATTCCATACGATTGACTAAAGGTATGCGTATAACTACAACTATTTTATCAGATCGGCGTTCTAAAGACACTTGACTTATTCTGGCAATCTCCTCGATTCTTTCGTAACTTCGCGGTACAGGTAAGTCGTATTGAGTGATTGAATTATGGATTTCGGTTATAATAGCTCTTAGTTTACATCTGTCCAACAGAGATGGATGTAACTTCCCTTCTTGTGCTGAGAGTATGATGGTTATAAGATTTTGCGCCGAGGTAATATAATGGTCCAACGAATGTTCGATAGAGCTTGCGTATTGACTCATTGCGATTGTATAGTTTAACAGTTTCTCCTCGTCTAAAATTGCTACCAGCTCATTAATTTTTGCCCTATTGTCTTTCATTTTGGTTGTAAGATTCTCTATTAGTTTATGTATGTTATGTACTTCACTTATGACTACATGTGTTTGATTTTTTACAAGTTGTATTATTTCCTTCTGATCAGTATATAATTTATCTATCTGTGAATCATAGTACTCTGCGTCGTCCGTATTTAACGTGCCAAACAGTGTGCGACTGACTGATCCAACAAATTCGAAAGGAGCATTACGACGAGTTAAGGTTTTCGGTGGGTCATCTTTTTCCGTTTCTTCCGTATTGGATTCCAAAATTAATTCCTTAATTTCTGCATGTATCTTCAGTGCTTCTTCGATTTTCGTATTGAGGTAATGAATGCGCAAAACGGAACTACATTCTAACTTAACTGGAAATTTTAAGCATCGCTTGTAAATGAGGTTTAGGTTTGTGTATTCCTCTGGAAATTCATGTTCTAATCTATTTATGTCTATCGCTACTATTACACGCCAATCAGCCCTTTGAAAACGTATATTATGGAGTCTTTCGTAGTACAATCCAGGATTTGCGTCGATGCGTGTCAACCGGTATGGTTCCTGAGCTCGGGTGATCAATATAAAAAATACCAAAGCCAACCATGCGTATGCCATTCTTCCCTCCTAATTTAGAATAACTTCAGTTTATCAACATGTTTCGCGAATCGTTTTCCGTTCACATCCTCCAGAATAACATTATTCTTTTCCAAAATTCCAACTATTTTATATGGTCCATGATAACGCTTACTGAATTTACTTTTCCGTGACTCAACAATGACGTGTGCCATGTCCCCTATCTTACCAACAAACGGTCGTGATTTTGCATCATAATAGGTTTTGGATCTTTGCTTTGCTTCGATTAAATTTTTCCCTGCTATTGTTTGCATTTCTGAAAGGCGAGTTGTTAGATCATGTAAGTACGAGTTATACGTAGGTAGTTCATCGTCTATTGTAAATGAAGTCGGACACCGTGCAACTTTTCCAAATACTAACTCAAATGGTGTAAAATTTGTAGCTTCATGTACCGATGTGTTGTAAGAAAACATCGCAAAAGGCACTAATCGATCCCAGTCGTCAAAATTATTTATGTAATGACTAATGTATTCAGTTAAAACAATGTGACTTCTTTCTAACGCACCATTCGTTTGTGGTCGGTATCCAGATGTGGTTACATGTTGGATTTTGAAAGCCTTAGTTAAGTAATGAATTACTTTATTGAGAAAACTCGTGCCTCTATCGGTCAAAATTGCTTTGGGTGTACCATAATGTAATATTAGACTTGTTACTAAAGCATGAGCTATTGTTTCAGCTTTTATGTCAGGTACGGGAACTGCTATGCAATATTTTGTTAAATTATCCTGTATTGTCAGAATGTGTCTGTTTCCATTTGGAGTGACGGGTAAGGGTCCTACTGTGTCTATCGATACCTTCTCGAATGGTTCCAAAGGCGTGTCGGTTATTAGCATTGGTTCTCGAGTTTTTGCTCGGACCAATTTCTGATTTTGACAACTACTACAAGTGCGAATAAAATTTTGAACATCGTTACGTAAATTGGGCCAATAAAATCTTTCGCGAATTCTACGATATGTTTTAGTAACTCCCTTGTGTCCACCAATTAAGCTTCCATGTAATTCTGAAATTATTTTCAAACGAAGTTCTTCGGCTGGTACCTGAATATTACCATGACAAAGTGTTATTTTTATATTACTTTTCTCAAAAGTATTCACCAGCATTTCTACTAGTGTACCCTGATGTAATGTATCCGTAAAATCGCCAATTTGCGATATTCTAAAAGTATCAATATTTAAGCGTAAAAGAGTTTGTTTCAAATTTTGTAAACTAATTTTTAAAATTTCTCTAGATAATTCATCAAAATAGTTCTTTTTAATAACTACGCTGAAAATTTTATATTTTCCACGCTTTGTGACCAACACCTGTCCTAATTTTGGTTTAGAATTTTTCAAATCTTCTGCATTTATAACACCTAAATCAGAGAGTAATTTACTTATGGGAGTAACCAATTGACAATCTGAAGCGATGAAATGAACATAGTTTGAATGGCTATATGTTAAATTCTCTCGAGAATAAGTTATTATCTTCTGAGTTTCACAGCGTGAATCTAGCGGTAAATTTTCGGTAATTTGGATTCCTGAAAAACCCGGATTATACGTAAATTTAGATTTCGGTTTTGACACAGCAGCATTCTTTCCTCCCTCCTTAGAATTCCATTTGACTCTTGTATTAGAGATGGGGGTGGATAATGCTAAAGGTGTTGATGAAGGAAACTGTCTGTCAATTGTCAAGTTGTCATTTTCTTGTTGTAATTGCTCTAATCGTTTTTGTAAATCGCCGTCACTTATTTCTGAGTCAGAGTCCACGTCCACTAGAATTTGCGTCTGTTGAAGCGTAGTGTCTTCATCAGATGTAACGTCAGAAAATTCTTGATTGCCTTGATTCAAATTTTGTAAAGTTTCGTCATCGCTATCACTACTATAGGCTTCTGGTAATTCAATCATCACATTCCCACCTGATTGTACCATCTCCGAACCCCGCTCGACCTCGCCCAACACAGGAGGCGCCAGTTTCTTTTCTGGAACTCTAGGGATACCCAACATTCGTGGTTCTGAATGCAATTCCAGATTAGGTAACACACTCCTGCGACGACAGAACTTGGGAGGCTCGGATAATTCATCGTCAGAACTATCGTCAAGTGTTTCAGAGGTATGTTCGACATATGATGTTTGTGGTTGTGTCGGTAAAGAATTTATCGGTATCCTTGATTGTGTTTTTGTTCTGGTCCTTGTGGCTATTGCATCTGGATCAACAATAGGTTGTTTTGCTTTGGTTTTAGAACCTAACGGCCTACCTATTTTCCGTTTTTCAGTCGTGTCAGTTTGTGTTCTAGGTTGTAACGAAGTTTTAGAAGATTCGGAACCAGAAATTGGAAGTAAATTCCGTGTTATAATATTCAATTTTGAACTATCCTGTTCGTCAGACGAAGATAAGGAAAATTCATCTGAAGATACTATTTCGTGTTCGATGACTGGATTACGCGATAGGGCATCTGCGTTAGTATTTAATTTACCAGCTTTATGAACAAAATCGTAATCGTAGTCTCGTAATTTTAATCGCCACCGAATCAATCTCTGTCCTGGATCTTTTATTGAATTTATCCAACGTAATGGTTCATGATCGCTAACTAACGTAAATTTCCGTCCGTACAAGTAGGGTCGAAAGTGCAAAATTGCAAATAAAACTGCTAAACATTCTTTTTCGGTAGTAAAATAATTTTGTTCTGGTTTTGTTAAAGTTCTAGATAAATATGCCACTGGTAAATCATGACCATTAAAATTTTGACTTAGTATTGCACCTATTGCATAATCCGATGCGTCCGTTGTCAATGTAAAAGGTTTATCAAAATTTGGATACTGTAAAATAGGGCTTTTGCATAGTGCTTTACGTAATTCCAAGAAACTTTGTTTTTGCTCTGTACCCCAAACGAATTTTGCGTTTTTCTTTAGTAAATCTGTCAGAGGCTTGGCCTTTTCCGCGAAATTTTTAATAAAACGTCTGTAATATCCTGCTAAGCCTAAAAATTGTCTAACATTTTTCGGATTCTTTGGTCGAGGAAAATTTTTCACTGCTATTAATTTCTTTGGATCGGGTTTTACTCCGTTCCTACTAACTACATGTCCTAAATATACTACTTCTGTTTTTAGAAATTCACATTTATCTGGTTGCAAAGTCAATCCCGCGTCAGCTAACCTCATGAATAGTCTACGAATTTTCTTTTTGTGTTCTTCTAGATTTTTGGCGTATACTATTATATCGTCAAGGTATACGAAAACCTCAATACCCTGTAAACCACGTAACACTAAATTCATTAGTCTCTGGAAAGTTGCAGGTGCATTTTTAAGACCTTCGGGCATCCGAACGTATTCGTAATGACCTGTGGGGGTGGTAAAAGCTGTTTTGTGACCATCATTCGGATCCATTTCTACTTGTTGGAAACCACTGGTTAAATCAAAGGTTGAAAAATACTGAGCGTCACCGATATGATCCAATATTTCAGAAATGTTCGGTAACGGATATGCATCGCCAATTGTCTTTTCATTTAATTTCCGAAAGTCTATTACCATTCGCCACCTTGGGTTGCCCTTAGAATCAGGTTTCTTCGGGACAATCCAAAGCGGTGAATTATATGGTGAGTTTGAAGGTTTTATAATCCCGTCGGATAATTTGTTTAAAATCTGTCTCTCTATTTCTTGTCTATGAATCGGGGGAAATCTGTATTGTCGCGTATTTATTGGAATGTCGTCTACAGTCGGTATGTGGTGCTTAATGAATGTGGTTGCCTGCAATTTATCATTAGGTAAATGAAATCTTTCAGGGAACTCTTCTATGAGACTTATTACATGTTCTCTTTCTTCCGTATTTAAATGATCCAAACGTAGTCGTTTAATAATTTCGGAAACTCTGTCTGAAGTACTGATTGGGATTTTGTCTTCTGAATCGGAATCAAAATATTCATTTTCTTCTGGGAAGTTATGATATTCGAATGGAACTAATTCTTGAGCAGGTATTTCCACCTCTACATCTCTTTCTAAGGTGTTAATAGCTAAGACATGACACACGCCACCGTCGTTTACAGAGACTGCAGCTTCGCCAATGTACAAGCCATCGATGTTATCTATACGTGGTAAATACCCTTCTTTCAGATTAGTATTTATTACATCTATTGCTATTGGCTGTCGTGTCCGTGCTTTAATCGAAAGTATTCGCGGTTTTAAATTCCTCCGTTGTGAGTATTGTTGCGCTGAATTTTCGTCTATGAATCTGATAGGTCTAATTGGATCACTTTGAGTAACTAATGTATTATGCGCAAAAGAAATTTCAGCTTGTTCTTGTCTAAGATATTCCTGTCCTAACAACCCATCGTGTTTCAAAGGAAAAGTTGATTTTACGACATAAAATCTAACCGGTCTATTTTGCAAAGTCACGATTGTGCTACCTATTGTTTTTAGTTTTTCAGGTGTTATACCGCTAAGTATAGCCGAATCATCTACTGAAACCGTCGCGTCTTGGTGCAGTGAATTTAATTTTATTATATTTATTTCCGCGCCTGTATCCACAAGTAATCTAGCCGAACCCGTTCGTAATTCTTTCGCATGCATTCGAACTACTGGTGAGTCGCGCTTCATCTCTACGGTAAAAGATGTTCGTTCCCTTCCAGAAATTTTACTGTCGGTTGACGCTGTGTTTTCGCGAAGCTCGCCGTCGCGTCCACTCGACGAGCATTTTGAGAGTTTAAAGATTCCGATCTACCTGGATTAATTTTGCCTGGATGGGGGGAAGGTGAACGAGATTTTGGAATGGATAGCTGATTTTGAGGTGGTGCATTGGATACTTTGGTAGCAGAAGGAGAATGCGATCTAAATCTGGATTCTTGGGGATTATTGCGATCATGGTAACGAAGTGAACAACAGGTAGAAGCACTACAATGACAATGATGTTGTATGGGATGGAAATTTTGAGAGCAACAAAAATTATGATATTGAGTATGTTTGGGAGTTCGGTATGGACTCGGGGTTCTGGAACGGTTTTCACCTTGTATAGGATAATTAGGAAATTCCCGATGTTGATATGGATACGCAGACGAATATGGATTGTTAGAATATTCACGATAGTTATTGGTCCTGTAATTTTCTCGTGGATGATAATCATATCGATATTCTGAATTAATAGACGGCTTATTTTGTTCGTAAGACGGTATAATTCCAGTTCTCATTCTATTTTCGACTTTAATTGCGATTTCTAATGCTTTTTCTAATGTATCTGGGTCTCGCGCATCTACAGCTCTAGCTAATTCATCCGGTAATCCTCTAATAAATGCATTAATTGCTGTTGCTTTTACGGGTTTTAGGATGCTTTCTACGTCGTCGGCGTAACTGTCCTTTAACGAATTTTGAAGCGCACTGATTAAAATTCTTAAGCGATCGTAAAAAGCGTAAACAGATTCATTCCTTTTCATCCGAATGTTTGATATTTCTTGCTGATAATGTTCATAAGTTTTCCCTGGAGCGAAACGACGTTTTAAATGTTTAATTAGTTCATTAATTGTATCGAAATGTAAATCACAAATACTATCTCTTGCTTCCCCGCGTAATTTTGTTAAAATAGCACGAATGAAAGATCGTTCAGATTCCTGCGGAAGACAGTATGCACTATTTTGAATATCTATGAGAAAATCTTTAAGTGGTATATTATTTCCGTCAAAAAACGGTATGCTAGCGATGGCTTGTTGAATTGCAAAACTTTCAGCAAAAGTCGCAGTCATTTGTTCGGTACGAGAGGTATTAGGCCCATCTGCGCTCGAACCAGCGCTATGCAAGGGTTGTGACATTTTAAAATAGATCTATTAAAGGTTAATTATTTATACGATACACACAATAAATGAAACCGTAAATAATAATGCAAGATGAATATATGAATAATACAAGTTATATATAAAGAAATATAAATGATACTGGCAAATACCATCCAATAGCAAACGTTATCAAGGAAACCAACTTGTTTCTCCCTCCAACCTGTTTATTAACAATTCACACAATTGCGTCTCTCAAATCAACTTCTAAAAATTTAATTACTTGTATGCGATCTTGATGAATACGAGTATCTCTTAACCCTTTGAGGTTCCAAATATAGGATTTCAAATTTCGATTTTGAATAAAAGAAGGTAAATATATATATATTTTTTTTTTTTTTTTTTTTTTTTATAAGATACCTTGTTCAGAGGTATCCCACTTCTGACACCAATTCTTCTCAGGCTGTTACGTGCGGCGTGCGCGCGTATAAAGCCAGAAAAATATTTGCCCTAACAAAATCAATTGTAACCGGGTCTTTATGTTGTGTGGATTCGGAGATACGCTAGTCCCATACGGGCCCTTTCATTAGATCGCAAATTTATGGAATAGTCAGGAAACAATAAAGGAAAAGTTGTAATGAACAAATAACTCAGGACATATAAGAGATTAAATTTTTATAAAAGAAATGTTTCAAGGATAGTGTATACAATATATTGCTATTCACAAATGGTTAATTTTTAAACGAAAGAAAATATTGGCGATGTTGACATTAATGTTACGCAATTCCGGAGTTGGAAGGATAAACAATTTTCAAATAACAACAAATTTAAGAATTTCCAGTTAGGGAAATCCCACAGTTAATTGTTAACTACTGGAAACTACTTGCCGAAAATATTCATACAAACTAGCTGGAAGAGTAAAGGAAAATATAACTCACCCAAATAAATGTGTTAGGTTAAATTTTGAAATTATATATATATATTTGTATATATGTATATATGTATGTATCCCGAATATTCTGCAATGCCTCGATTCCTGAAGGAAGACACACACACACAGTTAACCAATTCACCAGTTAAAACCTTTAAGAAAACTGAACTATTATGAAGTTAAACAAAATGAACTATAGAACTAGAAATGAAAATGAAACAAATATAATAGCAAAGTAAAATAAATTGAAATTGAAAAATTCGTGAAGATAGAGTCTTTGCCCTAACTTGTAATTTTTAACAAAATTAATGACAAACTCGTCTCTAATCCACTTCACGGACCCCTGACACGCACCTCGCGATTGTACGTCGAAGAGTGTCGCAACTTGTACCTCTCGGAGAAGACCAGAGAGCCTAGTCCGAAATTGTTTACATTGCGTTGATATGCGCCTAACGAATTAGGCTGCGAAGCCAATGCGTAAGGGACCGTGATTCGTTAATTAGGTGGTGGTGGGTGCATGTGCGTTCCTCCCTTGTCCAGTCCTTATCTTCCTCTCTTTCTATATAATTCCTTCCTTTACTCTCGAGCCATGGATTGATGTCTTATTAATTATTGAATAATCTTTACAATTATGTGGATTAATTGCGCTCGGTACCTTAACTATTGTAGGACTGACTGGCGTATAAGTACTTACAATATCAGTACAATGCAGATCTATGAACAATTTCTATTGTAATTTACTGTCGCATCGTGGATCCACGAGAGACATTCCAGAACGCTTGGCGTTATCGGACCACACGAGCGCACTCTTTGTTTATATTGAGCGGTTCGAAGAAGTAAATTGATCTAAGATTTGGACCGTGGGACCACGTTGATTCCAAGGAAGGAATGTGCTATATTAACAATCTCAGTTTAGTTGCCAGAAGATAGGCTATCTAATAAACATTAAAAACCATTACTGCGTACGATTAGGGTGTTCCCAGAATGCAGTGTGCATTATCGATACGCATCCGGTCGGTAAAAACTACAAAGGAAATTTTGAAAATATTTCTGTTCGGAACGTAACAATACCCTCGAATCCCACCAGCAGTCAACCTATCCATAGCGCAATTATCCCCACCCCAAACGTAGCTCTGTTGCAAGAGGATTAGGAAAGTACGTCTCTTCCCGAATGAAGGACATCCGAAGAATCCGGGAACAATATCAAGGTATCCGAGAAAGCTAAATGAATTCGCGCGACTCAATTGTCCTTTCCGAAGCGACTAAGCGCGATCGAAACAAAAGTTTCTCCCATTCCCGATTGTTTCCTCGTCGTCCACGAGCATTTCTTACTTCACGTTTACCCGCTTAAGGCGCTCGTTTAGGGCAAGGGCCACCCTTGTGTTCCTTCTTCCCCATTCTCATGCCGACACTCCCTTTATCGATCCCACTCCAGCGTGCCTCTCCCTCACGCTCTGCCATCCCTCCATACTCCCTCGCTCTTCTTCGCCCCTTTTCTTTCTTCCCCACGGTTTTTCTCTACCTTTCTCCGTCTACCTTATCCTTCTCCGTCCCTCTTCACCACCTAGTTACCCCGGGGAAAACCTAGAACCGGTTCCATCACCCTCCTCCTTCGCAGACGCCGCCACCATCGCAGCCACTGCCACTCGCCTCTATAAACCCGACCAACCAGGAAGCACGTATCTGCCCTTTCGAATTATCCGGCTGGCTTGCCGCCCTTTGTTGCACGCGGAATTTCGTTTAATTAAAATGAGACTGTAGGGCCGAGCAGCGAGAGGTTGGGAACGTCTTCGATTGTCGGAGCGGAGACGGTTAAATGTCTGACGATGAATATGCTCTAGAAAGTTGGTCAATTCTGCCGATTCCTAAATTTTACCCTCTCTGTTACGTGCACGTCTCAGGCGTTTAAAGTATGACGGAAAATTTTTTAATATATTTTAACCCCTTAACTTGTGATTTTCTCAGCGAGTGCGTCAGACAGGGTTAATTATTGTTGTAAAAAGAATGTTCAAATGTTAGGGGCATTTTGTACATGGCGATCGTTGGTGGAGGAGTAGGAATTGAAATTGAACGCGAAATTTAATCGTGGTGAAAATGTGAGATTCGTCGTATTTTAGTTACGTGCGTCACGTGCGGGAGAGGATATTGTACGGCAAGGGGTTAATTTTTATGTATATCATATATTATGGTGGAAATTTATCGTAAGGTAAATTTGTATTTGAAGAAAATTTTATTACCGTATTTAACTTCCTTTGATATCCATATTTGACGATTTAGACCGAAAGATAGTAAAATTTTTTGAAAATGAGGTCGTTTCATTGTTAACGATTTTTGGGTACGAAAGATATGTCGAATAAAGAAGAATTTGAAAGTGACTGAATTTTATTATGATTTTTAAAGGAACATCTGAAGAGTCCATATGGATACAGTTTTAGAGTTAAATAGTTTCTTCTCTTGTAAAATATTACAAAATAGACAACTTTTCAATTACTATCACTTTTTCCAGATCCTTTTCCTCATGTGGCAAATTTTTATACATAACATTTTTATCCTTTCTTAGAATGCATTAGCCTAAGGGTGGTTTTTTTCGATCAAATAAATTGTGTTTTTCCTTCCATATTGTGTATTTGACAAAGTTATTATTTGTAAAATAAATATAATAAAGAAATGTGTCAATTTCAATTTGATGTCATATGTCATGCTTAAGGTTTCAAATAACCGAGACCCTAATTGTAAACAGGTTTCGTCGATAAGAGATTAAATCTCCACGTCGCTCTAATAGATGAATATTCGACAGCTAAAGCAACATAGTAAACCGAAGCAAAAAGTGAACAACGATGAAAAAATAATTGCACGATCAACGCCGTTTTCTCTCCCTCCCTCTTTTGATCGTGGCAGAAATTCTCATGTGACCACGCGGAAATTAGCTCCGATTACGATCTTGGGAGGTGTAAACTGGCAAAATGGCGGTGCTGCAAGAAGGAAATACATTGTTCGGGGCGGAGCAAAGCCACTGGAAAGGGCAGACCGGTGTTAATCACGTTATCAAGGTGAGGGATCAACTAATTAACACCGAGTTAATCGTTCGCCTTGCTACCCGAACCTACCGACGTTCGATCACGTTCGCTGCTCTTCAAATTTTGTAAAAAAATACTTTTCATACGTTACAGAACGTGCAAATAGATATTTTCAACAAAATTGAAAATTTGAGTAATATTTTTTCTACCGAAATATTCGATTGTGTGAAAAGCATTTGCGCAGTTTATTTCTGATACTTATGCAATTATTCACAAATTTTATGAATATTTTTGGGGCATTTTTAAGTATTTCTTTGTGGCCCTTAGGGTTTTGTGTTTAACATATTTTTATGAAAGAAATTTTTGGTTCTTTAATTGAAAACAGTTGGTTTAAATATAATAAAATAGTATTACTATGATAGTACATACTAAAATAGTTTATGTTGCTTTATATTATTTTCAACTGATATTCGAAATGTAAGGCAATAATTATTAGTAATTTAATAATTTAGATAAAATAAGTAACTGGATTAATGAATATAAAATAAATTAATTGGATTAGAGAGCAGCGAAATCGTAATTGAAACAGCATCGGTATATGAAATTGAACAATCAACAAATTGTGATAACAAAGGCTAAAATATAAAATTATGAATTACAAGAATTCGCGTACAAAATGTATGAAATCTACAGATAATTCAATTCCTTATATGACAACGCATGAGTTGTTTCATCAAAAGATAAAGGTGATCTATAATTAGCATGGCATATACTTATTTTTATTTTGAAATATTGTACCAATATAGTTAACAGATTAACTATTCAAAATTAACGTTCAATGGGAAGTATCATATTGTGGAACATTTAACTTTAAAAATTTGACCTAAATTGTTGATTTTTTAATTTTAACCTGAAGAAATTACTTGTTGTGATCTTCAAAGTATTCGAAATATTAATCTATGGACTATAAACGTGAAAAGCTACGTTAAAACTGTAATTTAAGCTTTTCACTTACTACCTTTTAAAATGAATATATTATTAATGCTAATTAAAATTTAACTCAACTTTTTTTAATTATTCGAATATAAATACGTGGTGGCGGTTAGCGGTAAATCTCGAATATAATATTGAATATATTGTTACATGTTATATAATAACAGATCAGGTAATCGAATATCGAGAATTATTTACATGTTTTTTTTATATGTTTTCAGTACCTTATCATATCGTTTCTTTTATACAATACGTTTATTAATTTAAACTTCTCCGTTAACATCTCGAATAATTGATATATTTTTACTCAACAAGATTATTGTTTTTTAATTATTTAGATACATTTTTGTGGCACTAATAATGATGACTCAAAATATTAATAATGGTGGACCTCAGTTAACATATTGACAAGTGCATTCAGTATTAATTATGCAAATTATTAAGGGATAATTAATCATTCATATGTTTTAATAATTAAAGTAATTAACATCTCATCCACTCTAACGTATTCGTCAGATCTTCGTTGCTTAGAACGCATTAGAATTTGCTTTATCCTTCAATTTGGCACTCTAACATAAACAAAAATAAGCAATAATAAAATAATTGACATATTAATTAAATATAATTAACAAGATAAATCATTTGTTTACAAATAGTACAACTAAATAAATTTTCTTCAAAAATAAATATCTCCGTTTGAAACTATACAAACCACACTTTATAGCATGTAGAAATAGAAAATATTTATAAAACTTTATAAAATACTTTACAAACAGCAGTGATAATTACAGTTTTTCAATAACATAGCGTATTTTATGCTCCAGCCGAAAGCTGGAGAAAGAAAATTTTCCTTATCCGAAGAAAACGTGGATAAACACAGAAATATTGCTTACTAAATTCTGAATTCAGCCTCAGTTACGCAAATATTGCACCGCACAAACGCTGACTGATCGGTGAGAGCACAAACGAAAAGCATGATCAAGATGCAAAAATAACAACATCATAAGCGATACCGTTCGATTCGCTAATCGATACGGCTCACCGCGACCAAGTATGATCTTCTGAACGGCAACAACAAAGCTCACAAATATCCAAGCGTGTCTAGCAGAAATGTTTGAAAAGGTGGACCAAACCAGCATCCTCTCGTTCGCTCGCGCATGAACGCATTGTTCAGAGCTGGAAAGATGGCTCGCCGTCTAGAGGGGGTGCTTTGTTCACCAGTATCCGGCAAGTTACACGAATTCATTATCGACAAATGACGAATGCATGAGCTCCATTCTCATAAAACCGACAAGAACCGCATGTGATCCACGAGCTCCGCAGCGCATCGAGCCGAAAAGAAATCGAAACAAATACGACCCGTTCACTGTCACGGCCAAGTATCACCGTTACGCATTAAGGTACGTTCACACTTCACCGTGCTCGTGAAACTCTCCCTCCACGTGTATTAACCAGCCTCTCTAACCGATTGATCCATTATGCCTGGTGCACACTCGACGCTCTCACTCTCGGACACGCGTCCAGGACCAATTAAACTAACCGGCTTGTTTCGTTTCTCAGGGCCAAATCCTGAGGAACGAAAGCGAACGACGATGCTCAGAGGACAAGAACGATAACGAGAACAACGAAGACGACGAGGAGGAGAACGACGACGACGAGCTGAAGAGGAAAGACACAGAGGAGAGGATTGCAAGGCGTCGCGGCGCTGGTCGGTACTAGACTTGGCGTTGGTTCGTTCGTTAGCTGGACCCTCTTGCTCGCCCGTATTAATTTGCTTCCTCCTCCTCTACCCCCGCCGACACCGCTCTCCCCCTTAACGGTCCCTTCCTCGGTCATCCCCCCACCTCCCCCCTGAAACGAAAAGGGGGACTTCGGGTCGCCCCTGGTCTTAGCTGCTGGCTGCTGCCAACTGCGAGAATCGAGCCATCGCGCATGCGGACTACGCTAATCACCCTTCGTCCTCTACCCCCCTTGGACTACCCCTAACGTCCTAACCCGCACCCCGAACCACCACGTTGCGCTTTCCACAGCGGCCCCGGCTCGATGAAGGTGAGCCACCAGAAAATTAACTGGAACTACCGGCTGTCTTTGTCGACCTTGCTGGATACCGTTCGCCTGGCCCGTGTTACAGACCTACTTCGACCTCGTTTCTCGCGACCGTGACCTCCATCCGTTCCAAGGGATGAAGGAGATGGAAATGCCGGATGAATTGTTCCTCTTAAACGGTTCGCTGCGTTCGATTGCTCAGAATTTGGGACGCGAGCAGCGCTGTTGTATATTTTTGGTCATTGTATGCGAGTAGAATAGGAAGGATATTAGTGATGATTGGGTACTAATTGTAGTGAATGGTGTTTCTGAACGATCATGGATTAAGCGTTTCATGAATATTCTTCTCGAATGCAATTTTTTGGGATGTTACGTTACATTTTCAGGACAACGATCTACGTGTTATGTGTGGTCGAGGGTAAATAGCTAGGTTTACTAGAGTACTCTATGAGAAATATCGCAAACGACAATGAAGCTTACCACCAGTGCATTTTTAGGGATTTTTCAGAATGTGAATTTGGGGATACGGAGATTTGGAGATATAACGATTTGGGGATATAGAGATTTGAGGATATAGGAATTTGGGGATATGGAGATTTGGAGATATGACGATTTGGGAATGTAGGGATTTGGGGATATAGAGAGTTGAGGATAGAGAGATTTGGGAGTTACAGAGATTTGGAGATATGACGATTTGGGAATATAGGGATTTGGGGATATAGAGATTTGAAGATAGAGGGATTTGAAAATTACAGAGATTAGGAGATATAACGATTTAGAGATACAGCAATTTGGGAATATAGGGATTTGGGGATATAGAGATTTGGGAGTTACAGAGATTTGGAGATATGACGATTTGGGAATATAGGGATTTGGGGATATAGAGATTTGAGGATAGAGGGATTTGAAAATTACAGAGATTAGGAGATATAACGATTTAGAGATACAACAATTTGGGGATATAGAGATTTGAGGATATAGGAATTTGGGGATATGGAGATTTGGAGATATGACGATTTGGGAATATAGGGATTTGGGGATATAGAGATTTGGGAGTTACAGAGATTTGGAGATATGACGATTTGGGAATATAGGGATTTGGGGATATAGAAATTTGAGGATAGAGGGATTTGGGAATATAGAGATTAGGAGATATAACGACTTAAAGATATAACAATTTGGGAATATAGAGATTTGGGGATATAGAAATTTGAGGATAGAGGGATTTGGGAATACAGAGATTAGGAGATATGGAAATTTGGAGACATAACGATTTAGAGATATAACAATTTGGGAATATAGGGATTTGGGAATATAAAGATTTGAAGACATAGGGATTTGGGAATACAGAGATTAGGAGATATGGAGATTTGGAGATATAACGATTTAGAGATATAACAATTTGGGAATATAGGGATTTGGGGATATAGAGATTTGAGGATACAGGGACTTGAGAATATAGAGATTTAGGATATAACGATTAGGGGATTATTTTGGGAATATAGGGATTTGGGGATATAAGAATTTGAGAATGTGATTTTGAGATTTAGAGATTTTAAAACCAAGACATTTGAGAATCTATGGATTTGGGAGTTTACAAATTTGAAAATTTTGATATACAGAAATGTTGGAATTCTTCGAAATTCGAAAATCTGAAAAATTAAAAATTTGAATTCGTAAAACTTCGAAAATTCAACAATAAAAATTACAAAATTTGGAAATACAAAAATTGATGAATTCAAAAGCTTTCCATGAACTATTATATTTTTAGTAATTATTATATTTGGGTAATACCCATTAGAATGAAAAAGTCATACTACAAAGGAACCAATATTATATGCTATCAATAAATAATCGCAACAAATATTACAGTAGTCACACCTGAACAGTACAAGATCTCTATAGTACAAGATCTTCGTTACTAATATGACTCAAGTGCTAAATAACTCAGAAATCCCAGTACCAAAATTACGTAAAATAGAAAAGGAAAAATTTAGTCAAAATTAAGAATTGACGAAAGTTGTCTATTTGGATAATGAAATAAAGAGTGCGATTTAATTTTTCCTACACAATGTATGAACGAAAAATCGGCCTAAACGCTGCAAGGACTACAAATCTCTGCATTTTCATCTTGCCAAGCGGATATCTCGCAAGAAAATATTTCACTCGGAGCAACGGTATATAGACGTCGTGTCAGCGATTGAAGGGTCGATGACGTGATGAGACTGGCGAAGAGGGTCTGGCAGGAAACGTGGGATGGAAGCAGTACGGTAGTAAACGAGTTATTGGAAAATCGTGTGAGGGGTGTAGCGAGCTAGGTGACTCGCAACGAACTGGGAAAGAAAGGAGAGGTCAGTAATTTTTCGCCTCATTGCTCGTAAAAAGGAGACGCTTTATCGTTCCGCCGTTGAACACCGATCACGTAACCGTACGACGGACTTACGACCTTCGACTGGGAAGTTTGAAGGTGGCCCGGAGGGCATTAACACCGCACCGGCTCGTTGTAGATGTTGATCAGGGCCAATTTGCCGGGGATGAAGCTCGCGTGACATTCGCCCGCTGCTACGTTCGACCTGATAAAATATCACCTGCTTCGAAAGCTACGAAAATTCACGATTACCTTCGATACATTCTTTTGTGGACACGCTTTTCATATTTGAGTTCAGTTTGCAACTCTACTGTTCAGTTTGATATTTTTTTTAGTTTGATGTTATCGACTTACGTTCGATAATTATTCTTAAAACTGAGGTAAAACGGGAGGGTAAAGCTTATATTATGGTTAACATATTATGGTAAGTTTATGTGATCTCGACAAAGAGTTTTGATAAATTTTTAACAATTTCTGTAGTTTAAAATGAGAAATACAAAATTTGTTATGTGGAGTCGTGTATGTACCATGACATAGTAAATTTATGGTCCTTCATTTCGACAAAGGTTAACGTTTTGACAAAGGTTCATAAACAATTTTTGTAATTTAACCCAACAGATCTGAAGTCTGTCGTTATATAGAGCTGTGTAAATCTACTAGTAAGGGTGTAGCAGTACTATGTAGAAATTGCTATAACATAGCAAAACTAGTTTATAGTAAACCTAATTTATGGTCCTTCATTTCAACAAAAGTTAACGTGCGTTCTGACAAAGGTTCCTCAACAATTTCTATAATTTAAAATAACAAATCTAAAGTTTATCGTTATGTGGAGTTGTGAACATCTATGAGGATGTAACACTATTATATCGACGTTGCTATAATATAACGAAACAAGTTTATAGTAAAACTAGTTTATAGTCCTTTATTCCAACAAAAGTTAACGTGCGTTCTGACAAAGGTTCCTCAACAATTTCTATAATTTAAAATAACAAATCTAAAGTTTATCATTATGTGGAGTTGTGAACATCTATGAGGATGTAACACTATTATATCGACGTTGCTATAATATAACGAAACAAGTTTATAGTAAAACTAGTTTATGGTCCTTCATTTCAATAAAAGTTAACGTACGTTCTGACAAAGGTTCCTCAACAATTTCTATAATTTAAAATAACAAATCTAAAGTTTATCGTTATGTGGAGTTGTGAACATCTATGAGGATGTAACACTATTATATCGACGTTGCTATAATATAACGAAACAAGTTTATAGTAAAACTAGTTTATAGTCCTTTATTCCAACAAAAGTTAACGTGCGTTCCGACAAAGGTTCCTCAACAATTTCTATAATTTAAAATAACAAATCTAAAGTTTATCGTTATGTGGAGTTGTGAACATCTATGAGGATGTAACACTATTATATCGACGTTGCTATAATATAACGAAACAAGTTTATAGTAAAACTAGTTTATAGTCCTTTATTCCAACAAAAGTTAACGTGCGTTCCGACAAAGGTTCCTCAACAATTTCTATAATTTAAAATAACAAATCTAAAGTTTATCGTTATGTGGAGTTGTGAACATCTATGAGGATGTAACACTATTATATCGACGTTGCTATAATATAACGAAACAAGTTTATAGTAAAACTAGTTTATAGTCCTTTATTCCAACAAAAGTTAACGTGCGTTCTGACAAAGGTTCCTCAACAATTTCTATAATTTAAAATAACAAATCTAAAGTTTATCATTATGTGGAGTTGTGAACATCTTTGAGGATGTAACACTATTATATCGACGTTGCTATAATATAACGAAACAAGTTTATAGTAAAACTAGTTTATAGTCCTTTATTCCAACAAAAGTTAACGTGCGTTCTGACAAAGGTTCCTCAACAATTTCTATAATTTAAAATAACAAATCTAAAGTTTATCGTTATGTGGAGTTGTGAACATCTATGAGGATGTAACACTATTATATCGACGTTGCTATAATATAACGAAACAAGTTTATAGTAAAACTAGTTTATGGTTCTCCATTTCGACAAAACTTAATGTACATTTTGACGACAGTTCCTCAAGAATTTCTACGATTATAAGAAATCTAAAATTTGTCGTTATGTGGAGTTGTGTAAATCTACTAGTGAGGATGTAGCAATATCACATTTGTATTACCATAACATAACAAAACTAGTTTATACTAAAACTAGTTTATGGTCCTTTATTCCAACAAAAGTTAACGTACGTTCTGACAAAGGTTCCTCGTCAATTTCTACAATTATAAGAAATCTAAAATTTGTGGTTATATGGAGTTGTATAAATCTACTAGTGAGGATGTAGCAGTATCACACTTACATTGCTATAACATAACAAAACTAGTTTATACTAAAACTAGTTTATGGTCCTTTATTACAACAAAAGTTAACGTGTATTCTGATAAAGGTTCCTCAACAATTTCTACAATTATAAGAAATCTAAAATTTGTGGCTATGTGGAGTTGTATAAATCTACTATTGAGCATATTGCTATAATTCACAGGGTCCAAAAAATTGAGACACGTTACCACACCCTTTTAAGCCTGTTCCATCTTCCAGAATCGCCCTGTGCAAGAAATATACATGAAAATTGGGCCTTGCCGTAATCAGCTAAGGCTTACTGAGCAAGTTAAAGTGGATTAAACCTAAAGCCACGGTTCACACTAATATTTGCAAGGTCTATCGTTTACGACTTGCAGTACTTACATCACTGGATTAATGATCGTAAATTCATAAGAGGCTAATCATTTGATGAGTTTATTGATGCTGAACGTATAATCGGAGTAGTTACAGCTGGCAATCAAATGACGAAATGTGCCATAAACTCGAATTATTGACGACCCTTTTGACTCATGTTCGGGAGAAACGATTGCTAGTATACATTTTTCCGTTGCTTAGAATGTTCCTAATCGCAAAATGTGTTTCCGGGCTGTAAATAAAGAAAGTATTCCAGTATGCTCGTAATTAATGTCGACTGCTAAAAATAGTTGTAATAATATTTGTATTAAATAAACCCTAATGTTTCCGGTATAATATGAAACTGTCTGTCGATATTTGTGAAAATTATGCAAATATTCTCCTATACAAGCTGAATTTGAAAATTATGTGCAAATACAGTTAAAATACAGAATAGAATATAGTATTTAAGGTATAGGTAAAATGCAAAATACGAAAAATAAAGTATTCAACTAAATAAAATTTGAACAAAAATTGTGTGCAAACACAGTTAAAATACGGAATGCAATATGTAGTATTAAGGTATAGGTAAAATGCAAAATACGAAAAATAAAGTATTCAACTAAATAAAATTTGAACAAAAATTGTGTGCAAACACAGTGAAAATACAGAATGCAATATGTAGTATTAAGGTATAGGTAAAATGCAAAATACGAAAAATAAAGTATTCAACTAAATAAATAATATTTGAACAAAAATTGTGTGCAAACACAGTTAAAATACAGAGAGCAATATGTAGTATTAAGGTATAGGTAAAATGCAAAATACGAAAAATAAAGTATTCAACTAAATAAATAATATTTGAACAAAAATTGTGTGCAAATACAGTTAAAATACAGAATGCAATATGTAGTATTAAGGTATAGGTAAAATGCAAAATACGAAAAATAAAGTATTCAATTAAATAAATAATATTTGAACAAAAATTGTGTGCAAATACAGTTAAAATACAGAATAGAATATAGTATGTAAGGTATAGATAAAATGCAAAATACGAAAAATAAAGTATTCAACTAAATAAAATTTGAACAAAAATGGTGTACAAATACAGAATAGAGTACGTAAAATACGAAAGATATAATTAAAGCACAGAATAAGGTGCAGTTAAAGTACAGAAGCGAGTAGGAAGAAGAAAAGGTGCACAAAGAATCGAGAGAGGTCGAAGATTCAGAAGTGTAGCGTGTTCGCGAGTATAAAACAGCGAAACGCTTAGCATAGTAACATCGCGGAGCGGGGGCGTCATTACTGTATTGATCGTGGGGGAGGTTCCTCTCACCCCTTCCCTCCACTCTTCTCATCCCTCTCGCTCCTTCTTCATCCCGTTATGATTCGAGGATCACGAGGGTAAGGGCCGAGTAGAGAGATTCCGAGGCACAACGTTCGGAGAGGGTTGAAAGTAGGACAACGAACTTGCCGGAGTAACGAGTCTCAGATCAAAGGACCCGACGTGAACGATCCGATAATTTGGAATCGTACGCCATTACGCCTCTATCGATCGCTATTACCTCCAAATGATTCCAGAGTTGCGCGTTCCACGATGACGCACTGTGTACCAGACATGCACGACTTTTCATTTTTAATTTATTTTGCGTTCGTTGTAATTTAGTGTTTATGATACATTGAGGTCTACAGGGTGGAAGTGATTTATGATAAGTAATCCATGTGAGTAATCTATGATAAGCAATCTATGTATATAATCTGTGTAAATAATCTATGTACCATAAATAATTTATGTATACAACATTTAAGTTATCTATGAGATGTTCCATAAATAATTTATGTAGACAACATTTAAGTTATCTATGAGATTAATATAACCTGTGAATTAAAAAGGTCTACGTGATGTAAATAATCTATGTAAATAATCAATGAAAATAATCTATGGAAATAATTTATGTATCATCAATAATTTATTTAAACAACATTTAAGTTATCTATGAGATTCATAACCTGTGGATTAAAGAGGTCTACGCGATGTAAATAATCCATGTAAATAATCCATGTAAATAATCAATGAAAATAATCTATGGAAATAATGTATAGAAATAATTTATGTATCATAAATAATTTATTTAAACAACATTTAAGTTATCTATGAGATTCGTAACCTACGGATTAAATACTTCATCTTCATTTCGCAGACTCTGATGTATCATAAATGCATAAATATTTACAGTCTAGTTATATACATAAAACAAGTGAAGAGTCCAAGGGAAAACGATCATATTTCATACAAAACAAATATATTAATTGAAAAAACAATGAACATTCCCATTTTATATTAAGTCAACGCCATGTTGTCTGAAGAGGGCCTAAGAAAATGGCCGCTACTAATTCTAACGCAACAAATGTTCTCGACCTTACGGAGAAATAATTATTTTACAATTGTATATTTTTTAATTATATACCTTTTGAATGTCTATTATTCATCTTTGATGTCGTAACACTAAACCTATCGGTGTGTAATGCACACTTCCTCTGAAATTAAAAATGAAATGGAAACATAAATTAATATACGCATTAATTCTTTATCTTCGTGAAGATTAGCGAAGATTCTAAAGAAAATGGCTTAACAAATTTTGCAAGTTATAATGAAAAACTTGTAAAAAGGTCATTCGACCTTTTTGGTAGTTTTAGCGTTAAATATAAATATTTCACGTCCAGTGACTATAATCACCCGTATTTCGATTATTTATTATATTATAATCGTTCACAGCGGCAAAAAATTGATTTCGACGCTAAGCCGACGCAACTTAATTTCGAATTAGAAGAAAAATCTGCATGACATAAATTTTTTACCTCTAAAAAGTCGACACAGATTTCAAGAAAAACTTCTTAATAAATTTTGTAATTGAGCATTTTGACCGGTATCGCAGTATTAAACATTTGATTGGTGCAGATGATGTTGACCTCCAACGTGACGTCAAAGTTCGAAGATACTTTTTTCTTTGCTTGCCGTAACTCGCTCCTTTACATCCTCGCCGATGGTCCAGGACCCGTTGCAGGACCGGTTTGGTAAGAATCAACCGATCACGAAGGCAAGAAGCAACTGAATCACTGTGGCTTCGACCCTTGGATCGAGGCACGAGTTGCTTCGTCAGGACGTGGAATATTCAAAGAATTCGAGGGGAACAATGTGCGCAAACAATCACCGAGAGTGCATTCATTGTCGTTTAATCGGCAACAATTATGAAACTTGCACAGCAGACATTCTGAACCTGACTGAATATATCTGAACCTGACAGTAAGACTAATCGACATTTTGTTCTCTTTTTTATTTTAATAATTTTTATACAAGAAATATGCAAGTGTTTTCCTTTTTTACTTTTCTGCGAAGATAACGGATTGGATCTCGGGTATAAATATTTGAACATTTTGATAATATTTTTTAATAGGAAGAGGGATAGTTGATCAATATTGGTTTTTTGTTGATGTAGTTCATTAATGCTATAGGGAATACTAATTGGACCTATTTTAGAATGTGGAGATATAATTTGGTCTATAGATTTGCAAATCTACAAATACTCTAACTTCCTAACTTGTAATTTTCTAATTTTTAAATTCTCAAGTTCTAAAATTCCCAAGTTCTCCAGTTTCCAAATAAATCACCAAATTTCCAAATTACCAAATCCCCAAATCGTCAAATCCCAATTCCTCAAATCACCAAATTTAGACGTCTCTAAATCCTTAAACCCTCAACTTCCCAAATTCGTAATATCGTACTATCCCAATTTTTTAAATTCCCAAACCCAGAAATTTTCAAATTCTCAAGTTTCCATATCCTAAAATTCTTAAATCGTCAATTCTCAAATTTCCAAGTTACTAAATCCTCAAATTTCCATTTTACAAATCCGCCAAGCTACAAATCCCCAAATCCTCAAATTTCTAAATCCACAAATTCCCAAATTTCCAATTCCCTAAATCTCTAAATCCCTAAATCCCTAAATCCTCAAATTTCCAAAATCCCTAAATCCCCAAGTCCCAACTCCCCAAATACTCAAATTCTCAAATCCCTAAATCCATAAATCTCTAAATCCACAAATTTTAAATTTCCCACATTCTCAAATTCCCAAATTTCTAATTCCCCAAATTCCCAAATTCCCAAATCCCCAAATTCCCAAATATCCAAATTCTCAAATCCGCAAATCCACAAATCCACAAATTCTCAAATTTCCAAATTTCCAAATTCCCAAATTCGCAATTCCCTAAATCCCTAAATCCATAAATCCATAAATCCCTAAATCCCTAAAACCTTAAATCCCTAAATCCCCAAAATCCCTAAATCCCCAAATACCCAAATCCCCAGATCCATAAATCTCTATATCCACAAATCTACAAATTCCAGTTCCCAAATTCTCAAATTCTCTAATTCCCCAATTCCCAAATTTCTAATCTCCCAAATCCCCAAATCCCCAAATCCATAAATCTCTAAATCTACAAATTCCATAATTTCCAAATTCCCATAGTCCAAAATTCCTAAATTCCCAAATTTCCAAATCCCTAAATCGTCAAACTCCCAAGTTCACAAATTTCCAAATTTTCAAATCCCCAAACGCTCAAATCTTACAATACCTAAATCTCTAAATTTCCAAATTTCCAAATATCCTAATACCCAACTTTCCAAACATCCAAATGTCAGAACTTTCCTCTCCAGCTACAAATCCACCTATTCCCAACAAACTGCTCCCAACACGTCCCCCGTTTTTCAAACTAAACAACCTTCCTCTTTCGCCTCGCAATCTAAATCACCGCTTCTCTACCACGCATCTCCGCAAGAAAGAAAATCAAACCCACTAAAAGAAGCATCGACGAACGTTTCAGAATTCAAGAACGAAGTCCGATAAGATTGTATAATGCATCGATGAAAGAAACGCACAGAAGAAGCAGAATAATTCGAGGAGCCCGATCGATATCGAACTCGCATGGCCCGGATAAAGAAATAAAAATGTGCTCGGTAACTTCGTGTGTGGCAGTTATACGGCACATCGACGATCGGTTTACCGGGACACAATGAGCACGAACACTCGGGACCTGTACCAAACAGGTTGCAAAGCAGTGGGTTACGTGAATCACGGTTGTGTCGCGTGCAATGCAACCGGAGCACCGGATCCACACACAGGGACACAAATGGTTGCACACGATCGCGTTCACCATGTGTGGACACCCTGACAGCTAACACGCTCGAGGATCACGGTTAATCGGATACAGGAGACATCTGGATTTAGAGACATCTACTTTGTGCTTTATTAGTCTTCCTTAGAGTAATTTGGCTGTTTCACTTTGCATCGCTTCTCTTTGCTTCTGCATTCTTTAGTTCTTTATGTACTTCGTATTCTTCGGCGCTTTCTTATTCTTTATGTACCTGCTTGAATTCTTCACGTAGTACTTTTTTAATCTTCTCATTAATTTGTATTTTTTCCAACTGGAAACATTTCGTTTTTCAAATTATTGTTTGAATTAGACATGTTTCAAATTGTTTCAACGTTTAAAAGTAAAGTTTATTTGGAAGAAATACAGTGTAATCATTCAGCGTAATTTGACGGACACGAATAAACTTTTGTTTCAGATATTTTCTACCTTCCCTCGTTTACAATTTAGGCAGTTATGTAAGTGAACCACTTCGGTGCTTTTTTAACCCCTTGCACTATGACCTATTTGTCAGGTGCGTCAGTCAGAACTAACTAAACACAGCTACAATATTAAAACAGACAAAGAATGTTGAAATGTTATGACAACATGGTATTATGCAATCGTTGACTATGCAAATTATAATTGGATTTGAACTCCAAATTGAAGCATATTCAAAATTCGAGTAAAATTGATCCCAACTGAAGTACCAGTGAGTCAGACTCGTCAAAATAGTGCAAGGGGTTAATTGTCAGTTCCTAATATTCCTTGGTGAAGTGCAATGTTAGTATGATTTATCGTCATTGAATCTTCATACAGAATGTGTCTTGTACAAACTTATTTCTAGCTAGATACAGCATACGTTAATACAGTCCACTTGGATTATTATAATCAATTTTCTCGAATCCTCTTGATTCACATCGTCAATGCTGATCAAAAGATTACTATAATTCGTCAATTACGTAAACAGTCGAAAGTACTATTCGATACAAAATGAAAGACCATGAAAATTTCGAAATTCCATCGGTAATGAGCAAGTTAATAGAAACTAAATAATAGTCTACAATCAATGAAATTGCCTTTCAATCATCAATCACGATAGGATAGTTGTTAAAACGAGATAAATAAAGAAAGTGAAGTTAGGTTTCGTAGCAGAAATTTTAGGTTTACCTAATGTGACATGGGAATGGACGAAAGAAATGACCACGATTGTTAGCATAATAAGAGCAACAAGTAGAACTGGAATGATTTAATGTAGCACATGATTACACAGGAAATTTGCAATTTCCATACCGTACAAAAGAAAGTAAATTACTATACGGGCACACATCTTGTACGCTCGCGTTTTTTTCCTCTCTCCCTCGCTCTCGTTACGAAGGAATAGGATCGTCAGAAAATGTTACAGTCGTCGTTTCGATCCGAAATTTCCATAGGGCGAAACGACGTAGCAATTTTACGAAGAAGGCAAAAGAGAAAGAAGGGCTGATAATGCAATTACAACGAAACGCTGCACTGCGTATGACGAATGCGATGTAAATTATCGTTTCCCGTGATTATACGGGAACTCTATAATATCTCGGTAATTTTCGTTTCTCGTTCAACTGGAAGAAATTATAGACATGTATAAATCAACAGGCATGCCGACCAGGGGGAAACAGGTACGAACACGCGTAATTATTATCTTCATAGCGGGAAACAATAAGCTGGAACCGAACGCACGGAACGTGAACATCTCTGGTGACCGATGTTTCGTTTCCAGTTTTCGAAATTACTCGTTTTACCTACAAAAACATCGTTTTTAAATCGAAATTTCAGCCAGGTGTCGACTTTCTTCGAACTTCACTTTTTCGATCAAACATCTGTATTTTTGTTGACACTTTTTAAAAGGATTTCAAGGTTAAGGTTAATTTTACATTTTTCTTTTAGAGATTTGATGTGTTCTGATATAAGTTGATAGAGTGATTAAAAGAATTAACTTGAGGTTAAGTTTTCGTTTAGCTAACCCATCTCGAATAATGTTACTCATAATTATAGTTTAATATAATTAGTTTGGCTTATAGCTTAGCTCTGTATTTTTTTTTTAATCGTTTGTCCCAAAGAATATCTAAAAGAGATAATTTGTACCAACATTTGAAAGAAGGTTACTCTACAGGACATTAAAATAACATACTAAATATAAAAATTAAGACAAAATTTGCTTATGTTATATTTCACTTGAATGTTAAAGTAATATTAAAATTTGACATTGTCTTATTTAATACGTAATATTAAATATTAAACATATTACATATGTTTTGAAGTTACTTTGGAATTCAAGAAGTTTCACACTTTGGGAATGAAATTTATATACAGTGCCTAAATATTATAGACATAGTGTATGATAAACAATTTCCTAAAGAGCTTAAATATGCCTACCCACTTACATTCTTTGACCATTATAAATAAAATTACAGCGCAATAAGCTAAAAACGTGACCGTATTCTCAAACACCCTGTACGAAGCTGAGAAGGCTACAAATGACACACTGGAACAAATCAGCCATCTCACGAAATTTCTCGTAATAAGAACGATAAACTGTAGACGAAGTAACATTTTCGCAGCTTGACAGATCTGCAATATCGTCGTCGTGGAAAAAGGAGCAACGGAGCACTCAGAATCGTACTTGCAACGAACCAAAGACTCATCTCAGAATGCTAAGAATGCGCGTCATTGTTCTCCAAAGAGGAGAGCGTCATTCCTATCGAACGGCGAGTACCATTACCGAAGACGTTCGATAAACGAGTCGCAAGAAACGTCCCTATCGTCGGACGTGCTTCGAGCTCGTAGCTAGAATCAAATCGTTAGACATTCCTCCGCGTGGTCCTCGTGAACGAACGATTGAGACGTTGAACGCGACGACGACGAAGAGGACGACTCGTGTGGCGCATACAAGGGCAGTCCTTGTTACCGAGCCCTCCACGGCTACGGTATGCTCTTGCATTGCTAACCTTTCCTCGAGAACCACCATGCAAAAAGTAGCAGCCATTTAACCTGTTAGAGAGTTCATCTACCAAAAGAGCACCCTGTTCCTGATGCTGCAGCGAGTAACGAATACAGAATTGTGGATCTCTGATGGAGTTAAATAACCAGTTATAGCAACATTAGGGGTTCAACATTGATGGGTAAATAAGAGTAGAACTGACCAGTGACAATTAGTTTCACATTATACAATTTTATTGCTTCTGTTGAAATATCTGAAATATCTATTTTATTGTATCACTTATCACTTTATTTTCAATGTTGAATAATTTTTGTTCGTCAGTATAATATAAAAGAAGTCATTTTTTTAATTAAAGTGAGTTAAGGATGAGACTATAGGAACCTTTGCGTTTACAGAATTAGAGATTAAAATGAAAATAGACAAGAATATTTAATTTTAAATTGAACAGACGAAAATATTTCATTTTTAATGAAGATTGAGAAGACAAAAATATTTAATTTCGGATAAAGACAGAAGTATTTAATTTTGCATAAAGAGTGAACAGAATATTTAATTTTGCATAAAGATTGCCCAGACAAAAATACTTAATTTTGGATAAAACTTGGACAGACAAAAATACTTAATTTTGTATAAAGATTGGTCAAACAAAAATACTCAATTTTGCACAAAGATGGAAAAGACAAAAATACTGAATTGTGCACAGAGATTGAAAAGACAAAGTAACACCTCTATCTGCATCTTACAAACACTAAATTTTTATAACTATGATCGTTTCGTTCTTGAAATCGATTTTTGTGAACTTCGCAAAGGTTTGCCCTCCGGTAAGAACAAATCTCCGTACATTTCTCGCGTTTTCATCCTCTACCTTTCTCGTGTACTTCATCGTTTTTCTGGACACGGTGGCAGACACGCGAAAGAACGTATCACAATGCCTAACGAGTACCCTGGTGCTTGATGCACCTCGCGCCTAGAGTACAGCATGTTTCTAAAGATATCCGGTGCTTGTTGTGCAAAGTACTTCTCTATTTTACCGTTTCTCCCTTTGTGCTGGTACTTTGAGCCTTGAACGTTCGCTCGGGTTCCTTTTGTATTCGTTTTATAAGATTAAAGTAAAATTGTTCCCTGCTCAACGTGCGCCATTAGCGACACATCGCTACAACCAGCGCAGCTTTTGCGTTCTCGCTCTCTTAATTCTTTAATTGTCACGGTGAAAATGATTGTATCTGCTATGATATATTTTGCGGCAACCATTTTTAACCCCACGTTGCGTTGTGTTGCAAATATCATAGTACGTACGTATGTTACGTATTTTATTAAACGTAAATAATCTTAATTTAATTTTTAACACAGTGAGTTCAATGATTTGTAAATAAATTAATAGAAAATATTCGTTTATTTTTTCATTATCCTTGAGAATTGAAAAATGAATTTCTTGAAAATGGATAAAATCATATAAGATAAAAAATATTTACGACAAATGAGAAATAGAACAACCCGATACAAATGCAAGTGTCTATAAGTTCTTTTTCACAAAATAACTTGGCACGTATCGAACCATAAAGATTGAGTTTATACCTCGTCGTGTAAAGAGCTTTCAACATTTCATAATGTTGTAACAGGATGCGTTTTAAGAAAAATGCGAGATATAAAACGAAACCAGTTGCTATTAATTCAATAAAGGAAAGGAGGAAGAAAGAGTACGGGATACCTACAGGCTTGATATCAAGTAGCCAGACTGTTAAATCAAGATTTGAATCGAGATGCGTTAACCACTTAGCTATCCAGGCCATTGAATTCTTTCGTCCTAAGCCTTCGAAATGGCTGTCGCCCACGTAATAAACCAAGTAGCAAGAGAGTTCGTGTTACGTGGTTTAACACGTAGGCGATAGCATGTTTCGACATTAGCATGGGCAAACCGCTTGGTTCCTAGTAGATCTAAAACGCAACCTTCTGGATTTAATTACGTTAGTAGGTAATTCGAAATATGATACCGGGGAATTTTTAATCTCTGTCATTTTTTAATTAGCTTTCAAACTGAATGAACTATATTGCGTAATGTTGTATATTAAACAGGTTTGATGATTGACAAAAAAGACACTCTGGGTACACAGTTTTAATACAAAACAACTGCGTTGGGACAATTTACAGATTATTATACTGTTATTAACGATGTTTCAATTTTAGTATACACGACTTGTTATTCCATTAAGAATTTTTAATTTTCTGGTTATGTTCATGATAAAGTTTTCGGGTTATGCTTTTGATTAATGTATTGCTTCGTCATTTTTTCGTTTCACTCTTCTGTGAATCGATAGTACAAATATCATTGTCTTCGTATGCAATAATTTTGCGCATGTATCGCTATTTTCTTGTTTATACTACTGCATCCTGCATTCTATGTTTGATTCTTCAGATGTTTACAAAAACTAAACTTAAGTTAATAAAATACAACCAAATAATAACGTAAACTTAGAATTAAATAAATTACAGTAGAATTATTGAAATTATAATTCTTCTCATCAACAACTTCTACAGATATATTAAAAATTTGCTCAAATTCAAATTCTTTGCAAATGAAGCATACAGAAAAATCTTATTCTTCTTTTCTTAACATAAAATCACCTAGTAGTACCACTATTTTTGATACTACCTTTCAACCATTATTTATTAAGCTTACCCTTACTTATCATTAAGCTACGGATGTTCATTGACAGGTCAGATGTCTACATCTGATCTAGTCAACAAAGTAAACAGATCACTCAATTCACCGTCGAGAATCTCACTGATTGACTTATTTCGCAGACCTCAAAATAAATGTTTACAGTCCACAATGAAATCAGGATGAACCCTCTAGAGCAATTAAATGTTTAAGAATCGTTCCATTGACGGAGCAAAAGGTAAAAAATGTTGAGAACCGGTGCAAAGAAATTCGAAACGCAGCACGCATCCCACGTTCACGGTCAGTAACAAGTGAGTACATCGGTGCCGTGGCAAAATTTCACCGCAAAAACATCTCGCGGGAAAACTGACTCATCGGAGCGTGGAAGTCAAGGAACCACGGTTGCCTGCGAACGAAACCACGCCAGGGAAATGATATTTCTCGGCTATGAGAGCGAACGAAATGCTCGCACAACGAACGGTGCACCATAAAGATATCTAAGATTTCCATGAAACAGAGTTCCTCGTTATCTCCGACAAGGCCGCCTCCGGCCATCTCTCGATCTCGCGTGATAAATTGCGCACAAATGTACGCGCGCGGAATGCACGCTTCAGAGTCACCCACGCAAATCGTGCTGCAATGATCCCGCTAAAAAAACGATCGAAACTATCCGTGTCGACAGCACGGCCAACTCTCTAATTAAATATCGAAGTTACTACGAGTCGTGTCGAGTGCCTCGCCGAACGAGGACATCAAAGTCGATCTGCTCTCTTTGCCTCGGAGCATTGTGGAGGTGTACTTTCGTCACTTTCTTAGGGTAGTCACACGCGGATGACTCTATTTGTCGGACGTTGAGTCTGTACGCTGACATTCATCTTACTGGACACTAAATTACCTGCTCCTTCATTCATCGCAGTGGAACATGTGCCGGAACTTGCGAAAATAACGGCGTCGGGGGTTATTTTATTGCTTTTTTAAGAAAGAGGGTTTGACGTGTACGACTTCTTTATGGACTGTTCACTAACAAGCCTAGTTTCATGAAACTTTGCATAGTTGTTCATTAGATTCTGTTGAGATTTGTCAACGCATGACACATGTGTGTGTGGAACGCAAAGTTTCCCTCATAAATATACCCATCTTTTGTCTTCGGCTCTTCGCTGTTTCTAATGTTCTGTGCGCCACGTGGTTTTTACTATGTTATAATAATATGAGTAGATTAGTGAATATCTATTTATCCCATAATTTTAAGAAGATCCAAGTAATACGTTGGTGCCTTTACCTCAACATCGTCACATGTATGTGGACAGACTATAATACAGATTAAGAACAGTGTAATCTCTGAATTTCATCTTTTAACCCGTATATCATTGTTCCAACATTAGCTTTCAAAAGAACTCGTTTGCTTTTTCTGTAAATAATTAATTTAGCTGAGTTGCAACATCATATATGCAGGGTCGATTAAAATTAACCCTTTTATCCAAATTGGCTCGTTTATGTATCTGTCTACAAATCGTTAACGACGTAAAGTATTAAAAGATGTTTAAAACAAAAGTTATACTGTTTAGACCTGCAAAGTTTAAAAGGTTGGATAAAATTATTTTACTAGCTGAGTATTTATAAATCTGTAGATCGAAGTTCTACAATTCTTAGATTACACCATTTTACTTTGCACCTTTCTTGCAATTAAAAGTATTCTATAGTTTTATCTTAGATCATTTTATATCTTGAGTTACATCTTACTCTGTAGCACCCTTCAATCACTATAATTAAAAATGTCGTTCTACTTAGATTGCGCGATTTTATATCTTCAGTAACATCTTAGTCTGTATAATTTGCACCCTTCAATCACTAGAATTAAAAATGTTAGCTCCATCTTAGATTGCTTTAAATTGCCCTAATTTGCACTGTTCAATCATTCACGAATTTCGATATGATCGATTCTATTTTGCTGATAAATTCCTACAATAACTGCGTCTTGTCAATATGATAAAATATGCTAAGGTATTTTGTGTATCATCCTGTCTCATTCTTCACTCCGTAACGGAACTTGCCCTTTTCCGCTCGGCTTCATCTTGCATCTTCATAATTCATACGTTCCGCCTAATGGAGATTTAATTTCGCCCAGTTATCGTTGCCCAAGGCACTGTTTTCATGGACGTTTTTCAATTCCTTTCTTCGAGGATTTTAATAACTTCTGAACTGCTCAAACTTACTCGTACCGTGTGAAATACTTCATTCTATTTTAACTGATCGTTTATGAACACACTATTTTTTAAAGGAATTTATTTCATACAGCAATCTTTCAAAACAGTTCAGATAATTAAAGTTATCGATTATCCCCCACTTATTCCTCAATTAACGTCAGCTGCAAGACATTCTAAATTCTTAAAGTCTACAAAGTCGTCAATAACTCGTTTGATCTTACCTGTAAACGTTTAAAAAATGTTACAATGTTCTAAATCACTGTACAGTAGTCTTAAATCAAATCTTTATTGCTCGCTGGGTAATCATTGCAATATGGAGCCTAGTATTATCACGATTGAAACAACATTCCATTCCTATTCGCTAAACTGGATTGTTTGGTTTCTTACATTCCTGAATACCCATAACACATTTAGCTCGTTAACTATTAAAATAATTACACTTTCCAAGAAATTTTTATAGAGACTCCATATTGTAATTTTTTAAAAATTCACGTGATTCATTGTTTCCTTTTCAGGAAAGTAAGGTACAAAATCACGGTGGTTAAAAAAAATTAAAATGTTTTCGTATAGCTTATATGGCTGTATAAGGTTCATGACTTATGAGCATTTTAATAAGGAATGTGTATATATTCAACATTTTCATGTGTAAATATTAAAAATAACATGTATCTATTTTACCGAAGTTCAAAAATTTTGCAAGTTAACAAAAGGCGTCGCCATTTACCAAACTCACACTATTACAACAGATATTTACTAAACATACGCGTAATCGACAGCAAATAGCTGAATATCGGGAAACGTTCCAATATTTTGCAATCGCAAGCATACATTGATGGTTCCGTGCGAAAGTGCACCGCAGTCAAAGGGTTAAACTCGTTTCTGTTCAATTACAGCCGCGCCAGGTTTATATTTTCTCTTCATTTTCAAGAATCGACTGGCGTCCATTGAATTACGATTCACGGAACACCTCTTCCGCGTTCGAACCGAGAGAGAGAAGTGTTCTTATACAACGTCCACGAGTCGCCATGCTCGACCAACTTGATCCTGGCGTTCAGTTAGTAACTCAATCCTCACCGAGTAAGGCTTTTTCCGGTGAGGCTGACTCGGTTTATTTGCTTAGGAGCTCGTTAAGGCTAATCCACGTCTATTTACGCCGATCGATAAGCGATCGAACGGTAACTACCGGTGTCGGCGATACCTCGAACACCTCTCGACGACGAGAACAGCAGTTGCTTCTCCGTACAGCGATTGAATGGGAGCGGGACTTCTTTCGAAACCGACTCGGCTACAGTAGAATCTCGTTATATTGCCGTTCTGCCTTTACGTTCGTTATCTCATAAATTGTTCTCGCGAAAACAATAATGTACCCCCTTGCATTATCACTGACCTTCTGGTAGAAAATTATGGACACTAAATACTAATTCATAGTGTGTAAATAAAATGACGTATTAACGTAAATATTAAACTGGGTTAAAACGCTGAATTTCAAACGTTACATAAATATACCAAGCTTGTACAATTTTGTATAAACATGTTCTCTTCATGTTACCCAAAATGGAGCTTCAAGAGTAAATTCATTTTTACCTTTATTTTTTTTTCATTTTATATTTGTATTATAGTAAATACTATAATAAAAGATATAGTAAAAGATTATAGTAAAGAACATTCAGAAAAAACGCCATGATTAATGCTTTTAATATTGAAGGTTATGTTACACAACACAGGTTCAGAAAGAACTAATGCAGGTTATGTTAGTAAAATCATGATGAGAATTATTGATTGTGTATTTGTCTATTGCCTACATCGAAGAAAGAAACAGCCACAGCCTTAGACTAATTTTTGTACACAACTAACAGAGTTTCACAAAAACAGTTGAAGAATATATTGTTCTACTGCTTCTAATGTTAAAGAAAAAATTAACCAGACATATTGTGAACATCGAGAACTTAGCCACACCCTGTCAGCGACAATATATCAAGAGCCTACTGTATATGCGAGCACACTATGATTTCCAAGAAAAAAATGGCGACGGAGGCATACAGTTACGCCAATCGACTGTAACTTGAATTCAAAATTGTTACCTCGGTCCTTTGTATTTTATTGTGGATAATATAACATTGTAATATAGGACTCCTGTTGACTACCGGTTTGAAAACCTGTTCCTCGTCACGATGAAGAACCGAAGGGTAGAATCTACATTCCATTTTATCGCGCTGCAAAGTGCATATTTAGGGTACGTTTTCACGTGACGGTAAATTGCGACACTTAATACCGTGATACTAACGATAATCGTCACGATTTTTGTTAGCGTGAAAGGAATGCTACGGTTTGGGTAATGGATTTGGTATCGTGATACTGGTATCGGGATAACAAATCTTTTTGATTACGGTGACGTTTAGTGATAGTGTCGATAGTACGTTGTTGTGGCAAAAAATGTGTTGTGTTGTTGCAAATTTGTCATTCGTTTGGTACAAATTTGTTGTCTGTATTACAGTACATTTTTCATTCGTATCGTTGTAAATTTGTCGTTCAGTATTTTTGTAAATTTTTCATTTGTATCGTTATAAATTTGTCGTTCAGCATTTTTGTAAATTTATCATTCGTATTGTTGTAAATTTGTCATTCAGTATTATTGTAAATTCGTCATTCGTATTGCTGTAAATTTGTCATTTGTATTCTTGTCAATTTTTCATTCGTATTGTTGTTAATTTGTCGTTCAGTATTTTTGTAAATTTTTCATCTGTATCGTTATAAATTTGTCGTTCAGTATTTTTGTAAATTTATCATTCGTATTGTTGTAAATTTGTCATTCAGTATTTTTGTAAATTTTTCATTCGTATTGCTGTAAATTTGTCATTTGTATTCTTGTCGATTTTTCATTCGTATTGTTGTTAATTTGTCGTTCAGTATTTTTGTAAATTTTTCAGTTGTATTGTTATAAATTTGTCGTTCAGTATTTTTGTAAATTTATCATTCGTATTGTTGTAAATTTGTCATTCAGTATTTTTGTAAATTTTTCATTCGTATTGCTGTAAATTTGTCATTTGTATTCTTGTCGATTTTACATTCGTATTGTTGTTAATTTGTCGTTCAGTATTTTTGTAAATTTTTCAGTTGTATTGTTATAAATTTGTCGTTCAGTATTTTTGTAAATTTATCATTCGTATTGTTGTAAATTTGTCATTCAGTATTTTTGTAAATTTTTCATTCGTATTGCTGTAAATTTGTCATTTGTATTCTTGTCGATTTTACATTCGTATTGTTGTTAATTTGTCGTTCAGTATTTTTGTAAATTTTTCAGTTGTATTGTTATAAATTTGTCGTTCAGTATTTTTGTAAGTTTATCATTCGTATTGTTGTAAATTTGTCATTCAGTATTTTTGTAAATTTTTCATTCGTATTGCTGTAAATTTGTCATTTGTATTCTTGTCGATTTTTCATTCGTATTGTTGTTAATTTGTCGTTCAGTATTTTTGTAAATTTTTCAGTTGTATTGTTATAAATTTGTCGTTCAGTATTTTTGTAAATTTATCATTCGTATTGTTGTTAATTTGTCGTTCAGTATTTTTGTAAATTTTTCAGTTGTATTGTTATAAATTTGTCGTTCAGTATTTTTGTAAATTTATCATTCGTATTGTTATAAATTTGTCGTTCAGTATTTTTGTAAATTTATCATTCGTATTGTTGTTAATTTGTCGTTCAGTATTTTTGTAAATTTTTCATCTGTATCGTTATAAATTTGTCGTTCAGTATTTTTGTAAATTTATCATTCGTATTGTTGTAAATTTGTCATTCAGTATTTTTGTAAATTTTTCATTCGTATTGCTGTAAATTTGTCATTTGTATTCTTGTCGATTTTTCATTCGTATTGTTGTTAATTTGTCGTTCAGTATTTTTGTAAATTTTTCAGTTGTATTGTTATAAATTTGTCGTTCAGTATTTTTGTAAATTTATCATTCGTATTGTTGTAAATTTGTCATTCAGTATTTTTGTAAATTTTTCATTCGTATTGCTGTAAATTTGTCATTTGTATTCTTGTCGATTTTACATTCGTATTGTTGTTAATTTGTCGTTCAGTATTTTTGTAAATTTTTCAGTTGTATTGTTATAAATTTGTCGTTCAGTATTTTTGTAAATTTATCATTCGTATTGTTGTAAATTTGTCATTCAGTATTTTTGTAAATTTTTCATTCGTATTGCTGTAAATTTGTCATTTGTATTCTTGTCGATTTTACATTCGTATTGTTGTTAATTTGTCGTTCAGTATTTTTGTAAATTTTTCAGTTGTATTGTTATAAATTTGTCGTTCAGTATTTTTGTAAGTTTATCATTCGTATTGTTGTAAATTTGTCATTCAGTATTTTTGTAAATTTTTCATTCGTATTGCTGTAAATTTGTCATTTGTATTCTTGTCGATTTTTCATTCGTATTGTTGTTAATTTGTCGTTCAGTATTTTTGTAAATTTTTCAGTTGTATTGTTATAAATTTGTCGTTCAGTATTTTTGTAAATTTATCATTCGTATTGTTGTTAATTTGTCGTTCAGTATTTTTGTAAATTTTTCAGTTGTATTGTTATAAATTTGTCGTTCAGTATTTTTGTAAATTTATCATTCGTATTGTTATAAATTTGTCGTTCAGTATTTTTGTAAATTTATCATTCGTATTGTTGTTAATTTGTCGTTCAGTATTTTTGTAAATTTGTCATTCGTATTGCTGTAAATTTGTCGTTTGTATTCTTGTCAATTTTTCATTCGTATTGTTGTAAATTTGTCATTCAATATTTTTGAAAATTCGTTGTTCGTATCACTGTAAATTTGTCATTTGCATTATTGTAAATTTGTCTGCACTCTTTCCCCTTGAATTTATAATACATTTCTTACTTCACAGACATTTTAGAATTATGATGAGGTTAGGTTATGAAACAACGCTTTCCAGTGATGCAAAACAACCCTCATTAAATAAAGTTTATAGGTATATATACACATGTAAATGAAATAAATATTCCAGAATAAACAAAAATATTTTGAACTGTATGTTTAGTGTCATTCACGAAGATTAATTGATCCAATAAATTAAATTATGCAATAAACACGTAGATTGCAAAGATTCTATTAATAACAGAAAAATGTTGGAAAAATAGAAAAATCATCTAACAGGCAACAATCAATTGTTAATACTTTTAAAATAATAATATTTACAGCTTACTTACACATCTTGTACTTAAGGAAATCCTTTGACCGTAGTAATTAAATCTCCAGAAAGGATCCATGATACTTCAAAACTGTATTTAAAATTTCATTTAAAACAACACTGAACGGAATATCACGTTAACATTAGCCTACTAACGAATAGATCTCTTCTTAATCTATTTGTTAATTATTCAATAATTTCTCTGAATTAGTGAACTTATTTCACTTGAATATTTTATATTGAATTAATTTTCCGTGCCACTGAAACATTAACAATAAACTTAAGTTTTCACTGATTTCAATTCTTATTTTCTAAATATTATTCTTTAATGTAGCAAAACTTTCGTTAAAAAGGTCGTATGCTTCATTTTATACACTTGATGATTTACAGATCAAATACACATTACTAATAATTTATTAATTTATTTACTGATAACAATTTATTAATCCATTGACTGATACCAATTCGTTAATTGATTTACTGATAATAATTTATTAACCAATTAACTGATAATTTATTAATCGATGACCGATTAACAATTTCACAAATGCATATCTACATTGCGTACTTATAACACATATGCACAATTTTTATTATGAGTATTATAGTTATGTGCTCTACGAATTTCTAGGACTTTGAATGGATTTAAGACAAATATTTCTAGTTTTTACTCTAACAAAAATTAACAAAACATTTAAAGAAAAGGACAAACAGTAGAGTTAAAAAGGATTGTAACCGCCATTTTCTTAAAAAAGTATTTTTTGTTCATAAAGAGATGTTTATACGAAAGCTAAAATCAATAAATACGAAAATGTCACAATTGTTTATATCTTTCATAAGCAAGTTGTAATATATTTTACCAATACCTTTATAAACAAAACAATTGCCTTTTAAGTTCTGACACCCTAATTACATTTCTTAAACTTCAGAAATTATTCTTTAGAACGAATAAATTCCTTCACAACTAAAGTGAAATTACATAAATTACTATCACAAGATGGGAAATGAAAACTGAATTAAAAGCTCCTCAGGCAAAAGGTTACCAAAATCGAATCTCACCAAACAGAAAAAACGCACTTCAGAATAAACTAATATTTTAAATATGCAGACGTAAATTTGATAAAGATCATAGTCAATACTTGAACTTCTAATATTAAGTTAACTAAAAAATGAGAAACACAAATCACAGGGATAGAAACCGCAACTAGTCGATTCGCGGAGAGCGAAACACAAGGAGATTCGCACCAGTGTGACCGAAAACTGATCGAGTGGTCGATCTTCGAGTCAGCCTTCCACCTGGACAACCTGAGAAGGGGTTGCAAGAAACCCGCCCTTTGGGTTTAACGAGCCCCCCTGTTCGTACACGCCAGTAGAACCTGCGCCATGGCCCCCCTTTTCTAAATCGAAACCAAGCCGAGATCCTATTCACCCTGTCCCAGTGCTCTCGATCGGTGATCTATTGATCCCCACTCGACCTCTACACGCGTAATCGTATATTTTTCATTTGCCAACTATAAGAGCGGCTCTGTTTGCTCAAAGGGACGATTGTCGTCGTAAGTCACATTGTCGAGGAGCGGCTTCACGCAGAGTGAAGCGGGTAGGGGAACCTGAAGGAACATGTGATATCGACGATCGAAATCAAGAATCTTTCAAAACTTGTAATTTGTGTAGTTATGATACTCAATTAGGAATGATCTGTTTGATAGGAATTTGGTATCTGATAATGACTTCATTTGTTAAGTTACTTGCGTTAATTTGAGGAATTTTGGATTCTATTTGTCATATGGACTTGCTCTAATACTTGTTAAGTTACTTGCGTTAATTTGATAAATTTTGAGTTCTATTTGATATATGGACTTGTTCTAGTACTTGTTATTTGCGTTAATTTTATGAATTTGGGGTTGTATCTGGTATATGGACTTGTCCTAATACTTATTAAGTTAGATGCATTCATTTGATGAACTTTAGGTTCTACATTGTATGCAGACTTGTCCTAATACAACTCTGTAACTTCACCATATCGTCTCAAGATTAGATTTTACGGTGTGAAACTCCTACATCTCATAATCCCAATACCTTCAAATCTTTACATCCCAAAATTCACATGTCTCCAAATTCCTAGATATCCAAATTCCTAAGTTCCCAAATCCTTATACCTCCAAATGTCTATGCCCCCAAATTTTTATATCCCCAAATACCTATATCTCCAAATCTTTATACACCACTTTCATATATCCCAAAATCTATACATCCCAAAATGTATATCTCCAAATCTCTACACTCTCAAATTCCTATATCTCCAAATCTTTATACCCCAATTTCATATATCCCAAAATCTCTACATCCCAAAATGTATATCTCCAAATCTCTACACCTCCAAATTCCTATATCCCAAAATTTCTATATCTCCAATTCTCTTCATTCCAAAATCTATGTATCTCCAAATTCCTATATCCCCAAGTCCTTATATCTCCAAATCCCTATATCTCCAAATTCCTATATCCCCATATCCTTATATGACCAAATATCTGTACCCCTAAATTCCAATATCTCAAAATCTCTATATCCAAAAATATATTATATATCTTCAAATTCCTATATCTCCAAATATCTACACCTCCAAATTCCTATATCTCAAAATTTCTATATCTCCAAATCTCTACATTCAACTCTGTAACTTCACCATACCGTCTCAAGATTAGATTTTACGGTGCGATCGCACAGGTTAAGCTAGGTTATAGGTTAGTTTACCCATAATGCTCTAGCTTACATAACCTATAATAGGTCGTAACCTAACCTGTACGATTTCACCGTAAAACCTAATCCTGTGAAGATAGAGTGAAGTTACCGTGCTTTCAAAAATAGAGATACTATTATAACCTATAGGGTTATGTAACCTATAATAGCTTATTTTATCTATTTATAAGGCTATCTATCTATCTCTTCATAACACACCATACTTTTTCCTCTTTTCTAACTTTGTTTTAAAAGAAACACACCTTTTGCAGACTTCTCTGTAAGATACACACGAGAATGGATTTACAGGCTTGGTGGCGATCTAATGATCCATGATCGATTACCAGACATCGATCGTGGTAATAGGTATAATGACGAAGCGATATTACGGTGTAACGATAGTAATCGGCGATCTTCAAAAATCTACTGGCCAACGGTAAACATGCGGTTCTACCCGATGTAATCGTATACTTGTATCTACGTTGACATGAGGTAGAATGAATCTGTCTGATACGTAAATTGTTTCGCAATATACAGTAGACTCTCGTTATATCGTCACAGAGATGCTTAAACTCTATTTTCTCCTCGGACAGTATGTGAGTCAACTAATTTCTTATTTTAATATTCATATGATCTCAGAAAATATATATGAGAATCACTTATTAACATTCTGTAACTTCAGGTAAAGTGAAATGAAAATTACAGCTGAAGAATAGATTAGACTTCTACCTTTCAGGTAGATCCGTAAATCTTTTACATAGGTCTTAAATCTTTAACATGTACATTTTTTTTTTTAGATCTCTTAGATTTTTTTACATAGAATTCATACAACTTTCACATAATTCTCATAGATTCTTTAAATAGGTTTCATAAATTTTTCACATAAATCTCACAGATTTTTCATACCAATCTCATACATTGTTTACGTATACATAGATTTTTTACACAGATTTCATAGACACTGTGCATGGATCTCACAGATTTTTTACATGCATCTCATAAATGTACATAGATTTAAATCGATTCTTTGAAACATCGATCTTGAATAAGAACGTTTCTACTGTATATGCATAATGGAAATTTATTTCACACCGAAGCCACTATATCAGGGGTCGGCAACCTTTCTGGAGTTAAGAGCCATTTTTCCCGATGTGATAAATTATTTTCTTAAAGAGCCAAATATAAGTACATACATCGGTATGTATTAGAAAAAATAATATAATATCTGCTGTGAAACATGTATTGATTGCGAAATCAAAACATTCTATTTTGCGTAGTAACAGAACATATAAGTCAACGTATTAAAGAAAACGGAAACACTTTTTGGTTTTGAGTGTGGCGTCGGTGAGTGTGGAGAGCAAGGTTAGCTAAAGCTAGGTTTACATGCATGCGATCTGCCGCGCATTTTGATGTGTGCGCAGGATTATTATATTTGTTTGGCAATTGCAATATTGCAGTTAATTTTTCAATATGTACTATTAAACTACTTAAGAGCCACAAGTATGATTCTACTGAGCCGCAGGTTGCCGACCCCTGCACTATATCATACTAGCTAAATAGAAGAAAACGTCCAAATATGGAACAGTATACTTAATACGAAATAATGTATCCAATATATAGCAGTGTCATTATTAAGAATCTGTCGTGTGACTCCCGTAACATCATTTTACTGTACAGTATAATAAATAATGGCTACATTTTCAAAGGCAACTAATGGCAAAACAGATGTCCGTTTAAGTTCTTCATTTCAAGCTGTACAGGTAGCAAACATGTTCTTCAGCGTTGGTCAAAAGTACTGCTTCAATCGAACATAAAACGAAACTGCGACTTCATCGCAACTCATAAACCGAACATAACGGTCTACCATATGACGATGATTAATATGGCGAACAAACGAGAGAACGTACTGATAATTCTTGCACCGTTATGGAAGCACAATATGCCATTTTCATTCATTTTACGATCGTACACTTCGCCTTTCTCGTTCCACAAATCACAGTGATTCAGCGAATTTACAAATCGCGAAACGAGCATCGCCTTTTCATTCCCTTGCACCGTTATCTCGGGATTATCTCCACGAAACGAAATTAACTCGTTAAAAAATACTTGGCGATTTACGATCACTGATATTCTTAGAAATGTATATCTGTCAATCTCGAACAATTAAGTTTTATTGTGGATGTGTCCTTAGATTTTATTTTGAATGTTTAATATTTTTCAGTTCTGATGTCTAATACCTTCACATTTTCTTACACACATTCTGAAATAAAATTATAAAGTCATATGTAAGAATATAAGATTGATAATGTTGTATATAAATTATAAAATTGTATGTGAAGTTGCAAATGAATGTATACAAAGCTCCATATAAAATTATAAAATTAATGAAGTCACAATTACAATTATGAAATTATGTACCAAATTTAGTTGCATATTAAGTTCCATATAAATTATAAAATTGTATGTGAAGTTGCAAATGAAATTATAAAATTATAAAACTATATATGAAGTCACAATTACAATTATGAAATTGTGTATAAAATTATACCTACAATTATAAAATCATAAAATCACATCTATAATTATAAAATTATATATAAAATTGCATATACAATTATAACTTCAACAAAAAGTTATTCCCTTAAAAAAAAATTGTAAAAAATAAAATTACAAAATAAATTAAAAATGAGAATAGAACTATAAGCGTAAAAAATGTTGAACATGTAAAATTATAAAATACTTATTTGAAAGAAAGTTTTGTTCCAAGCAAAATTGTATGTATATAAATAAGAATTATCTGCTAATGTTAATAAACCTAAGCTTATGGTTACTAATGTTTCATTCAGTGGTAGAAGATCATGGTAATATACCGTAAAACACCTTCCCCGTGTACAGCTTTTATGGAGCTTAATGGGTATCTCATGTTGATGTCTAACATCTAACAAGAGTGGTGTTCACAAACACGACCTAGCTTCGTAGAGACACAGAGTGATTTATTTGTGAATACCTTAATAATTGTTAACTGTAGTCCCTATTTGTGTAATAATAATTTTTAGTGCACATATTAGTACAATTTTAGGTATTGTTCAACATAGGCTAAATAAACTAATAATAGCATTATTTATATGGTTTAAATAAACTAATAACAGCGTTGTTTGAATACTGGAATTCCACGTAAAATACAATTATTATCTCAGTATTGTTTCTACAACAACAATGATAAATTACTGATCATTTCTTTCATTCTACAGTTTCATTTACCAGATTCTTAAGTTAAAAGAAGGTGCAGAAGAAAATTTCAAAAATGAAATGCAACTTTCAAATATAAATTTGAACAAGAGGTGTAATTTCAAGCTGAAAACTACTAGAAATGGTGCAATTTTGAACTACAAAGAAGAAAAAGACACACCTTCAAACTAAGAACATGAAAAAAGGTGCAACATCACTAAAAATTAAAAAAAAATGTGCAAATAGCAACTAAAAATTAAAAGAAAATTTGCAAATAGCAACTAAATATGAAAAGAAAAATCTGAACATGTGTCATTGAACAACCGAAATAATTTACAAACAATATCTCCAGCCGAATAACATTAATAGAAACGCATTTAACCCGAACCGATCCAAAGGGTTCCCCCGTTGAATTTTTTCGTGTGCCCAGCTGCAGAAAAACGCGAGACGAGCCTGAGAAAGTGTGGCTGCCGAAAGAAGTTCGACTCCGCGCATACGTTGCACCGTCACTCGACATGCAAATTAGAGGAAGGGTGTCGCGAGAGCTCGGGGTGTCTCCTTTGCGACCAAGTCGAAAGATCGGGTGTAGAAAAAAAAAGTTATTGCGTAACCCCCGAGAGAGAAAGACCCTCGACGGTGCATAAAAAAAGCGACGCTAATTATGCGAGAACATATACCTGGGCCGTGAGACATTAATGCTAAAGTTAGCGGCATTATGCGCGTGACAGGCCGGTACACGTTAGGGACAATGTTCGGGGAGGTGGGTCACACGCGTACCTGAAGTTGCGGGAATGTCACAGACAATGCCGAGCGTTAGAATATACAGAGAAAATTCTGTTTCCGCCTGTCAGCCATCAACGTCGTTATGGTTCGTTAGTTCCTGCATTTATATTAATCACGAGCCGTCCGACGGGGTTGTGCGTCCCTGGCCGCGAAGAGCAACGCGCTCTCTGCCCGCTTTGCCCCGAGCCATTCCGATTTACTTGCAACTCGCTTATCTAAACATCTCCGAACGTCGATCCACCTGAAAATTTATAATCTCTCGACGTCCCGTAAACCTCTAGAGATACCTCGTCGTGATCTTTTTAATATTGCTGTTCTCCGTTAACACGTTAATTGCCATGGGGATCCTGCTGCCTCCGAGTGTATACTGGGTGTATCGTCTGCAGTTATCCCTAACACTCGAATGCAATACACAGTATGTCTGAAAAGTAATGGAACTTTTTAAATTTAAGGAACACTATTAGCGACATCTATAAAAACAATATTCTATTTGAAAATAGTATTCCTTCCCTACAAAACAAACCAATCGTTATTGGAATTGAGCAACGAATTGTAAACTTATAGTGTTTAAAGTAACAGAACTCGTCACCGTGTCACAAAATCTCGATGGAGCAAAGAATGAATATTAAATTCTGCTCGGTGAAGCTCGGTAAAACTTTTACAGAAACATTTGAATTAATGAAAAATGTTTATGGCGACGATTGTTTATCTCGTACACGTGTGTTCGTGTGGTATAAGCGATTCCAGGACGGTCGTGATACTTTGGAAGACGACCTAAAGCCAGGTTTTGGGTTTTTCTAAATTCTAAACGATTCTAAAGGTATTATACTTCGGGAATTCGTTCCACAGGGACAAAATGTTAATGGCGAATATTATCTGGGTGTTATGGAACGTTTGTGGAAAAGAATCGTTCGTGTGAGGCCCGAATATCGAGCGCCAGGGAGTTGGTTTCTGTTGCGTGATAATGCACCAAGTCGCAGAACTGTCGCTGTTCGTGAATTTTTGGCGAAAAAACAAATCTGTATGTTCCAACATCCTCCATATTCGCCCGACTTATCTCCATGCGATTACTTCCTTTTTCCAAAATTGAAATTAGCCATGAAAGGAACGTTTTATGACACTGTTACGCAAGTCCAAGCAGCCGTGACAAGGGTGACTGAAGCGATTCCGCAAAACGACATAAAAAAATCTATGTTAACATTGCCTGAGCGTGCCCAGCGGTGTATTGATGCGGAAGAGATGTATTTTGAATAAAAAAAATTAATTTTGGCAAAATAACTAATACTTTTCTCTTTATTTAAAAAGTTCCGTTACTTTTAGGACATACTGTGTAACTACCTTTATACACTCGCACAATAATCAAGTATCAATTTCCAATTTTCGTCATTTCTAAATGATTCGGGTTTAGACTTTTGTAAGTTTAAAATATTCAACTGTACAAATTTCCAAGTTATCAAGATTCCAAATTTACAAGTTATGAAGATTCCAAATTTGACAATTTTTTAATTTGCAAGTTTTCAAATTTAAAAATTGCTAAACTCCCAGACTAATAATATACGAATTTCTAAATTACCCATCTGCGAATCCCTAGATTATATTCGTGGGTTATCATATACCTAGGTCCACATATGTACATATTTGTAGATTCCAATATTCCTGCATCCTTAAATACAGTACCTCCAAATCTCTATAGGAAGTCCCTATATCTCCAAATTTCTATATCCTCAAATCTCTATATCTTCAAATTTCTTTACCATCGAATTTCTACATCCTCAAACCTCTATATCCCAAAATCCATACATCTCCAAATTCTTAGATACCCAAAATCCTATATCCCTAATCTCTACATCCCAAAATTCATATATCTCCAAATTTCAAGATACCGAAAATCCTACATCTCCAAATCTTTACATCCCAAAATTCACGTGTCTCCAAATTCCTAGATACCCAAATTCCTAAGTTCTCAAATCCTTATATCTCCAAATTTTTATATCTCCAAACCTTTATACCCCGAATTCCTATATCTCAAAATCTCTACACCCCAAAATGTATATATCTCCAAATTTTTATGCCTCCAAATTTCTACACCCCCAAATTCCTATATCCTAAAATTTCTATATCTCCAATTCTCTATACTCTCCAATTTCTATATTTCCAAATTCCTATATGTCCAAATCCTTAAACCCCGAATTCCTATATCTCAAAATCTCTACATCCCAAAATGTATATCTCCAAATTTCTACACCCCCAAATTTCTATATCCCAAAATTTCTATATCTCCAAATCTCTATACCCCCCAATTTCTATATCCCCAAATTCCTATATTCCAAAATCTCCACATGCCAAAATATATATATCTCCAAATCCCTATGTCTCCAAATCTCTATACCCCCAAATCCCTATATCTCCAAATCTCTATGTCCCAAAATCTATATACCCCTAAATTCCTATATCCCCAAATTTCTACATCCCAAAATCCATATCTCTCCAAGTTCCAAGATACCAAAATTCTTATGTCCCCAAATGCCTATATCCCAAAATCTATACACCTCTAAATTTCTATATCCCCAAACTTCTACATCCCCAAATCCATATCTCTCCAAGTTCCAAGATATCGAAACTCCTATGTCTCCAAATCCCTAAATCCCTAAATCTCTACATCTAAAAATCTATATCACCAAATTCCTAGATACCTAAAGAATTACATTTCGAAAAAGCAATCGAATTACAAAACTCGACTGATTCTACAAAAGCTAATCTACAGGTCATCAAGCACTCCCTATATAAATTTAATTTCCCTAATTGTCGTAATAACAAGAACTTATTAAAGCAGAAATTATATGCGCAATTCCGCATTATACAGCACGGTTAGTATTTTCTTCGATTTAATGAGATGCTGCGTGTAATTACGATCGACTCGTGGACTAGTATCATGCGAATAATGAAGTCATGGCATTCACCTGTCACTTCATAACAGTCATTTGATGCAGCTTCCACTTCCACGAAATAGTTCGTGAATCGGTATGCGACAATCTCGATGATAGCCGTATTCGACCCGTAAACAGAAGATTAAACCGGTTCTCTACTACGTTTGGTTTCGAAGCTTATTTTTCGTTTTTCAGTTCAGACGTTTATTAACGTGGAGTTAATAGATGTTTCTGCTGATTTCAATGGCTGCTACTATGTGAAAGAAGCTGTCGTTATACTTTTCTTCCTTTTTTGAGACAGTGACAGAATTCTTATCTGACTATGAAATCTAGGTTTTCTTTTCCTCAATTCTCAGATACCCAAATTTGTAAACCTTCGAGATTTATTTGAGATTTAAAAATTTTGAGATTTCTAGGTTTTTGCAGTTACAATTTTTAGTATTTTGAGATTTTGAGATTTGTGAATTTTCACTTTTTGGGATTTTGGAATTTTAAATACTAAGATTTGCAAATTTCCAAATTACCAAGGTACCAAATTTTCAAATGTACCAGTGTCCAATTTCTCAAGTTCCTCTAAATTCTCAAATTCCTAAATTTCCAATTCTGAAATTCATAAATTCCAAAATTCCAAAAATTCATAAACTATGAAATTCCTGAAATCGTAAATTCCCGAATTCTCAAATTTCCAAATTCCCAAACTTACCTAAATTTTCCAAATGACAACCAATAAAATTTCCAGATTTCCAAATCCCCAAATTCTATATCTCATTATTCCCAAATTGCCAAATTTTCTTAAAGTTTCATAGTATCAACCACACAAACTCCCAGATTCCCAAATCCCTAAATCTCCAAATGCAACTCCCCAATTTCCATAATCTTCCGAAACCACCAAACTATCTCAAGCATCAATCTCCTCTGAAATTATAAAATCACCCTGTATATCCGTACGAAATAAAAAATCACAGCTTGCTTCTGAAGCACCGTTCGACAAGGAGTTCTCTTTCCCTGCAAAAAGAACGTTCCCTTTCTCATGCAAACTCTCCTTGATGGTTCGAGCGGAGGCACGAAAGGAGGAGCACTTTTCAGTTTTAAATCGAGACCGTACGTAGCCTAACGTGCGATTTGCATCACACTGGGTCAAAATGCGAGTACGGTTCCTGGTGCACGAACACATCGCCGGTTAGGTTTCAAGTATGTTCATTGTTACGAGAAAAGGGCTACCTGCACCAACATTAACTCTACACGGAAACTCGAAAATAGCTCTGTTACGTCAATTTCTTAGAAAATGGTTTATTTTTATTTAGATTTAAAACTTCACATGCTCAGAAATCTAGACATATTGAAATTTTGAACATTTACAAATTCCATGTTGTGTATATTCAGAAATTCAACAAAGTTAAAATTTGGCAAATACGAAAATTTGAAATCGAGTTTACAAATTGAAAAATTAGTTATATATCGCTCACAAATATCACTTTGCAGGCGCAATAAATACTGTCTATACAGATAAAATCTATGAATAGACTTTCTAAACGGAATATATGAAAACATATATCGAAATCTGCAATATGTAAATAAATCATGTAATCTGTGAGATCCACAATCCACGGATGATTTACGTTTACTTTACAGATTTTTGTACATAGAAATTGCCTAACTACCAGTGTTCTTCCTACAAATCCCTGCAAATAATTTTACTCGACTTGCCATCCCTACTTAGGTTATGATTTTGTGTGTTTGATTTCTATGCATTATAAGAATGTACTTTATCATTAATTGTCACATACAGTAGACTCTCGTTATATTACCACGATCGACATACGAATAAAAAATGTAGTAAGCGAGTGTTACTGGTGTGCACAAAAATAAATATGAAGAATTCAGCCGGTAATTTAAATACCGGAAATATCTTAAGATCGTTGTACGAATAGTATTCTGCCGATGTCAACCCACGAGTTGGCGCGCGAAGAGACTGACACAGGTGTTTACAAAACCATGTATCGAAATTGATATACTATTCTTAAATTCCTATACTTTTGAATTCCAATATCATCGAGTTTTCATATTCTTGAGGTATAATATCTCCAAATTTCTATATGCTCGAATACCTATATTCCCGAGTCCTTACATTCCCTGATCCCTGTATTTGCGAGTACCTACATTTCCAAATCCCTATATTACCAAATCTCTACATTCCCGAATTTCTACAATCCCAAGTGCCTGCATTTTCAAATCCTTACATTCTCAAATCCCTTCATTTCTTAATCTTTAGATTCCCAAATCCTTACATACCCAAATCGCTAATATCCCAAAATTCCTATATTCCCAAATCGGTATATACCCAAATCGGTACATACTCGAATCGCTACGTCTCCAAATCGTTATGTCCACAAATTCCTACATCCCCAAATCGGTACATACCTAAATCGCTACATTCATAAATTGCTATATTCCCAAATTCCTACATCCCCACATCGGTACATCCCCAAATCCCTACATCTCCAAATCGCTATACCCCCAAATCGATACATCCCCAAATCGCTGCGTTCCCAAATCGCTATATTCCCAAATTCCTACATCCCCAAATCCCTACGTCCCCAAATCGCAATACCCCCAAATCGATACATCCCCAATTCGCTACGTCACCCAATTCGCAATATCCCCAAATTCCTATGTCCCCAAATCGCTACGTCCCCAAATTGCTACGTCCGTAAATCGATACATCCCCAAATTGCTACGTCCCCTAATCGCTGCGTTTCCAAATCGCTATATTCCCAAATTCCTACATCCCCAAATCCCTACGTCTCCAAATCGCTACGTCCCCAAATCGCTATACCCCCAAATCGGTAGATCCCCAATTCGCTACGTCACCCAATTCGCAATATCCCCAAATTCCTATGTCCCCAAATCGCTACGTCCCCAAATTGCTACGTCCGTAAATCGATACATCCCCAAATTGCTACGTCCCCTAATCGCTGCGTTTCCAAATCGCTACGTCCCCAAATTGCTACGTCCTCAAATCGATACATCCCCAAATTGCTACGTCCCCTAATCGCTACGTTTCCAAATCGCTATATTCCCAAATTCCTACATCCCCAAATCAGTACATCCCCTAATCCCTACGTCTCCAAATCGCTATACCCCCAAAACGGTAGATCCCCAAATCGGTATGTCACCCAATTTGAAATATCCTCAAATTCCTACATCCCCAAATCCCTACGTCTCCAAATCGCTACGTCCCCAAATCGCTATACCCCCAAATCGATACATCCCCAAATCGCTACGTTACCCAATTCGCAATATCCCCAAATTCCTACATCCCCAAATCGCACGTCTCCAAATCGCTACGTCCCCAAATCGCGATACCCCCAAATCGATACATCCCCAAATCGCTACGTCACCCAATTCGAAATATCCCCAAATTCCTACATCCCCAAATTGCTACGTCCCCAAATTGCTACGTCCCCAAATCGGTACATCCCCAAATTTCTACATCCACAAATCGCTATATCCCAAAATTCGTGCATCCCCAAATCGCTACGTCCCCAAATCGTTACATCCCCAAATCGCCACGTCCTCAAATTCGTCCCCAAATTGCAATATCCCCAAATTCCTAAAGGTTCTTCTACTTTGGTTCAATCACGCGCCAACTGGTGGATTGACATCTGTACCTTATACAGCTACCCTCCGTAATTAAACCAATCCCGACTACCATCCCCCCAATAAAATTAATATATAATTCAGTCCACATTTAGTCCATAAAAACCAGCAATTGGTAATTCAACTTGTGCGATGAAAAATCGTCGATAAGCGAAATTTTTACGAAAACACTCCACGACCGGTTAATTATCGATCTTGGCGATAAATGTTGGTTTACATCGCGATCGCGTTTAATGAATTTTCGCTGTAAAACGCTTCTACCGGGACTGTTAAAAAAAAGAAGATGAAACGGTAATGAAGAGCAATTATAACGACGCTCGCTTATAATGCCCGGCGATGCTAAAACACGTACACGTGTACACATTCTCGCGCGCAGTAATTGCATTTCTTTCCATGCATTAATTCGCGATTCGCGTACGCACGCGTGTGACTGAAATTTCATTTAAAAAGCTCATTGTCTGTAACACGCACAGACTCACAGACACGTTGTAACGTTGCCAACAATGATCATGAAATGCTTTCCAATTAACTGCCCATAACGAACCGGACCGATGCGATACTTTCTCATGATTTTCAAGCCTTTCGATAATCGCACGCTCACGTGAAAGATAACGTATTTGCATATGAACAGCTATGAAACGTGCGAGCACAACTTTCGACGTTGATGGTCTGCGGATTATAGAAATAAATTTAGGTATTTTCATGGTTATGAGTCCCAAAATTTTCAAGTTTAATTATTTATACAGTTTTTATTTAGTTATACAAGTTTTTTCAAGTTCTTTTTCTTTTTCCGTCATATATTTCTAAATCTCCAAATATTGAGATTGTCAACTTTTTCAATTTCTGAAATTTTCCAAATGATCGATTACTAAATTTTCAGTTATTACAAATTTTGGTTATTATTACAAATTTTCAAATTTTAGTTATTACTAGATTTCTGAACTTTTAGCTCGCATGTAATTAAAAATGCTTCATAATATAATCAAACGTTAACCATAGTTCTTTTTCGCTGCTGTTTTGACGGGGGTTGAAAATTTCATCTCCCTTGTTCGCTCATATCCCTTCACTCTCATTATTAATTTTTTATTTTTAATTATTATTAGAATTATTTTTCTTTACTTTTACACTGAAACTACCGAACCGGCTAAAGGACCAATTCTTATTTTAAATTATATTATGTTAATTAAATTTCTTACTTTAAATTACAAAAGATGCTATTCATGATATTTACTGAGATGTCATTAAAATGTATGTTAAGAAAGAATTAATATAATTAATGTATGTTTTATCATTCGTTTATTTCTTTTTAATTGCAAACTAAATGTCCATTACACGCCGAGGTTTACTGTTAACAACCCTCAAGTAACCATTTCTATTAAGGAATACTAATTAAAATTTTTAAAATCTAAAAATTTGCACATATTCTTCTATCCACTGTATCCATCACTTTGTTTACCAATTTTTGATACAAAAATAATAACTTTTAATAATAACTTTTCTAAAATCTAATAACTTTTTAAAATCCTAAGAAATTCTAACAACATGTAAAAAAAAATAACCTTGCCAAATTATATATAAATACATTAATAAAATAAAAAATGTAACGCCTAAATTTTTGAATCTTAATTTTAATTTATACCCATTAATTAATTACTCGTTTACTTCATGATTTAATAGAGCTTCAGTATTTTCTTTAAGGTGTAAGTTCGTACACCAAATCGCTCGTATTTCATTATCTACAACTTCTTTTGCAGATTATAACTTGATTACACAGTGCAGTGAATCTTATATGGAAATTTGCTACATCATGGTGAAGTTGCGTGCACGATGTATGCAATTTCACCAAATATAACCTTTCACTACTTTTGTTATAGCGTAATAAGAAATCACTTGTTGCGACTACTAATTCATTTCATGCTTTACACTAGTTAATCTTCATTAAAATCTTCACATTAATTAATACCATCAGTTAACATTAAAGAGAAACTCTAACCCTTGCAATTTCCAATAATTCTACTTTAATCTTGTAATAGCACTCAAAATAACTTAAATAACTATATAATATCACTCTTTAAATAGCGTTTGCATTACATGATGTATACATTAAGGTGGCTCAAAGAAATATTTTTTTCGCTCTAAAAAATATGGTGCAAAAATATCCCAAATTTTGTGCTCAAAAAAATTATTTTCATTCTCACCCTCTAAAAAATTAGTACACAATGTGAAAAAAATCCCTTCAAATTTTGAGCTCAAAGAAGTTTACTTTCACTCCCACACTCTAAAAAATTAGTATATAATGAGAAAAAAAATTCTTTCAAATTTTGAGCTCAAAGAAATTATTTTCACTCTCACCCTCTAAAAAATTAGTATATAATGAGAAAAAAAATTCTTTCAAATTTTGAACTCAAAGAAATTATTTTCACTCCCACCCTCTAAAAAATTAGTACATGGTGTAAAAGACTCCTCTCAAACTTTGAGCTCAGAAGTATTTCTGTTCTCTCTCACCCCCTAATAAATTAGTATAAAATGAGAAAAAAATATTAGTATATAATATAAAAAAAATCCTCTCAAATTTTGAGCTCAAAGAAATTATTTTCATTCTCACCCTCTAAAAACTTAGTACATGGTGTAAGAAAGTTCTCTCAAACTTTGAGCTCGAAAGAATTTGTTTTCGTTCTCACCCTCTAAGAAATTAGTATAGTGCAAAAAATGCTCCCATTGAACTAAAAAATTTCAATTTCAATTTGAATGCAAAATAAATCATTTTCGAGCATGATTTATATAAAATTCCCAACTTCCCAAGTATCTAAATTCTCAAATCTCTTAAAATTCTCAAGTCCAAAAATTTTCAGAAAGTTCCAAAATCCCAATTATCGCACCATTATTATTAGTTCGTGGAAAAATAGAGGTTACATTACTCTTCCTAATGATCAAAGATAAAAATCATTCAGTACCATTACCCTGCACACGTCGTTCACTAGGATGATGAATGTCACGATATCTCCATTTTTCTCAATTATTCGTACACAGAGATCGTAATGATTATCCAGATCATTCTTTCCCTCAAGCTCTCCTGTTGTATGACCTTTTCGCTGACTGTTTCTCTCCTCGTTCGTCCAACACCGACCGGCTTAATTACATTATTCAAGTGAATCGTTACTTGCAATGCAATCAGTTTTGTTTGCGTGCAGCGAACGTATTAATTTCCGCGCATTCAGAACGAGGCGGGGACACCTGCTTCCGCAATAATTCGTCTCTGCATAGGCACAGGAGTGCAGATGACGTCGAATTATAGAAATTCGTTTCAAAGATTCCCGGTCTAAACGCAGATGTGTCCGCCCTACGTTTAACAAAGTCAACTCGTGGAACGATTTCTTCGAAACGGGGAGAAAGATCGAACAAAATTTACGATTATTGCTAACTGGTCAGATTCCTGGTCACTCGGTATCGTACAGGTGCATCATTTTTGTATACAGTGTGACACTTCTCAATTATTTTACAAATTAATGGTAACATAAAAGAAACTCAAAATGAAATTTCAATGACAATAGACTTGATGTATAAACGATGTAGATTTTAATACAAATTGATGTTTTAATGTATTGATTTAATTTAATTAGGTATATTGCGAGGTTCCAATGTTTTCGTTTTTTATATACCCAAAGAAAATTTGCAAATTTTTGAATTCTTAGGACTCGATAGTTCTAAATCTATGAATTTTCAGATCTCTACATTTCTGAATTCCCAAATTTTCAAATCTCTAAATGTATAAATCCCTAAATTTTCAAATCTGTAATATCAAAATCTTCACCTTTTCTAAATCGCTACATTCCCAAATTTCTAAGTTTACGAATCTCTCATTTCCAACTTTCTACTTTTCCAGATTCCTAAATTCTCAAATCTCTATATTCCCAAATCCCTGAATTATCAAATCTCTAAATTTCCAAATCGTTACTTTTACTAAATCTCAAAATTTCCAAATCCCTAAATTTTCAAATCTTTAAATTTCCAAATCCTTACTTTTCTCAAATCCCTAAATTCCCAAATCCCTAAATTATCAAATCCCTAAATTCAAGAATCCCCAAATTCCCAAATCTCTAAATTCCTAAATCTCTAAATTTCCACATCCCTAAATTTTCAAATCTTTAAATTTCCAAATCCTTAAATTCCCAAATCTCTAAATTACCAAATTCTAAAATTATCAAATTCCTAAATTACCAAATCCCTAAATTTCCAAATTCCTAAATTTTCAAATCTTTAAATTTCCAAATCCTTAAATTCCCAAATCCCTAAATTACCAAATCCCTAAATTACTAAATTCCAAAATTACCAAATCCCTAAATTCCCTAGTTCCTAATTTCCCAAGTCCCTAAATTCCCTAAATCCCTAAATTCACAAATCTCTAAATTTCCAAAATCCCCAAATTCCTAAATTCCCTAAATACCCTAAATTCCCAAATTCCCAAATCCCTAAGTTCTCTATTCCCTATATTCCCAAATCCCTAAATTCCCAAATCCCTATATTCCCAAATTCCTAAATTCCCAAATCCCTAAATTCCCAAATCCCTAAATTCCCAAATCCCTAAATTCCCAAATCCCTAAATTCCAAAATCCTTAAAATTCCAAATCCTTACTTTTCTCAAATCCCTAAATTATCAAATCTCTAAATTCCCAAATCCCTAAATTCCCAAATTCCTAAATTCCCAAATCTCTAAATTCCAAATCCTTACTTTACCTTAAAAATAGTAACTAAATGTTTAAAAACCAAAGATCCACACCGTCATTTATATATAACAATTGTATCTAAAAAATTACAAATTATCCACTAAAATGTGGTGCAATTTAAATCAATTTGCCAATATAGCATCACTGCATTATTATTTGTAGCGTTACGTTGTACTTACGTTATTTCCACACGACGTAATGACACAATTGATTTACCTGAAACCAATAAGCATTATGAGAAATGATTGTAGAATAGTTTCCATGAATTCCGGAAACAAGAGATATTAATACAGAATTGCAAATTCTATTTCATCCGCAAAGACAGCGCAAACTTCCGATCTACCTAATGGGTTGGAAACCAAGTGATTTCATACTTGGTAATGATCGAACTTCTTGGTTTGATGTATGACCGCGACGATGAGACATTACACATTCCTGTATCTTTATTACGATACTATTTCGTGGAATAGTGACGTGTCATCGCGTAAGCTCGCAATAAAATAGTCGTTGAAATAAAGGTATATTTCATGAATATCTAGATTTCAACGGTAGATACATGATCTTTGGAAAAACGAATACCACTGTATGTCTAATACAGGGGTCGGCAACCTTTCTGGAGTTAAGAGCCATTTTTTTCCCGATGTGATAAATTATTTTTTTAAAGAGCCAAATATAAGTACATACATCGGTATGTATTAGAAAAAATAATATAATATTTGCCGTGAAACATGTATTGATTGCGAAATCAAAACATTCTATTTTGCGTAGTAACAGAACATATAAGTCAACGTATTAAAGAAAACGGAAACAGTTTTTGGTTTTGAGTGTGGCGTCGGTGAGTGTGGAGAGCAAGGTTAGCTAAAGCTAGGTTTACATGCATGCGATCTGCCGCGCATTTTGACGTGTGCGCAGGATTATTATATTTGTTTGGCAATTGCAATATTGCAGTTCATTTTTCAATATGTACTATTAAACTACTCAAGAGCCACAAGTATTCTACTGAGCCGCAGGTTGCCCTGGTCTAATACCACGTGGTATGTCGAATACCACGTCTAGTATGTTATACATATAATAGGATTAAATTGAATTTTGGTTAAAAATAATGTGGAAAACTGTTTCAAGTTATACAAATTTCTAGTTAAAAATAATACGAGCGATGTGGCAAAAAGATAATAGGCTAATAACAGCTGCATAACTGTATAATGGGTTTAGCCTAACCTTTCTTACATTTTTAATTTAACCTAGCCTTTCAGACATGTTCAAAATGCATCAATTGTATAAAGTACAAAAAATAGTATGAACAATCTAACATCAACTATGTGTCATTCTGTATGTTTAATTTATCCTAACCTTTCTCACTGCAACCATAACCTAATTATTCTGATGGCTCCAAAAATACATTAATTGCACGAAGTAAAAACTAGTAGAATGATAGTTCAAACAGTTTAATACTAGCTACATACGTGACATGTATGCTTAGTTTAACCTAACTTTTCTTACTGCACCTTTAACCTAACCTTGCTGACACGTTCCAAATCAGTCGCATAAAATAAAAAGATAGGAAAAATAATAGAAAAGTTACCATAATACAAATTACACGTCACTGTGTATAATTAGTTTAATCTAATCCTTTTCTTACATTAACCTAACCTTGTTGACACGTGGCAAATGCATCAATTGCATACTAAATAAAAAATAGTCACAATAATAGCAGAGTCAACCTAATACCAGCTACATAGCAGACTCTGTGATCAGTTTAATCTAATGTTTCTTACTTTAACCTAACCTAAATTGACACGTTCTAAATGCATTGATTGCATGAAGTAAAAAAAAAGTAAAGAAATAGTAGAGTCTAACCTAACAGAAACTACACATCACTGTGGATAATTAGTTTAACCTAATCCTTCCTATTTTCTTACTTTAACCTAACCTTGTTGACACGTTGCAAATGCATGAATTGCATACAATAAAAACTAGTAGAGTCAGCTTAATACCAGCCACATGGCACTCTGTATGCTTACTTTAACCTAACTTTTCTTATACACATGTAACTTAGTAAAAAAATAGTAGACTCAGCACAGTGTCAGCTACATGAGACACTGTATGCTTACTTTAACCTAACTTTTCTTACTACACCTTTAACCTAACCTTGACATGTTCCAAATACATCAGTTGCTTAAAATAAAGAAATAGTAAAAGAATAGCAGAGTCAGCACAATGTCAGCTACATGGCACTTGATATTCCTAGTTTAACCTAACTCCTTACTACGCCTTTAACCTAACCTTCTTGACACGTTTCAAATACATTACATGTAATAAAGAAATATTAGAGGCTGCACTGGTTACATAACACTGTTAACCTAACCTTTCGTGCTTTCTTACCTTAATCTGATCTTTTCTTACTTGAACCTAACCTTCGTGACCGACCGCATAATCGCGGAAATCAAAAACATTCCAAACAACTGCAATAACGCAAAGAACGAAGTATTAAAAAATATAATTGAAATGAACGTATCGTTGCGAAGCGCATCGATCAAATATCAATTTCCTGCATCGATTTCTCGTTTTCCACACACGTTCTTTGTACGTTGAGCGAACGAATCACCTGTGATCTACCCCTCGCCTCATTGTTACACAGAACAACACACAATCGACATCTTAATCAGGCATCAGCCTAATTACAATGCCATCTTGCACGGCAGCGACGCGCGTAATTTTCCGTCCGCCAATGATAAGCAACTCGCGTCTTTCCCTACGAAATGCAAATGATTACACCCAGCAGTTAGAGGGCTCGTCCGGCTACTCTCGAGATAGCGCGGTACGATTAAATTGCTATTGTAACGTAATCGATATCTCGATCGGAAATCGTAATTACAGTACCACCCCGTTGGCTACTTGTTTCTCGATGAACCGTCTATGCACGCGCGTTACACGCTTCGCTGTCCGTCGAAACTGCAAATCACTTATACCAACACACGATACTCGGACAACGTGTTCACGATTAAAATGCTGGAACCGATAGTCTTCTTGCTGTTTCTTGAAAATTCAAAAAATCGAAAGCGAACGTGAGTGGATAGATAAGGTGGATATGTTATGAGTAGATATGGGAGAGACAGAAATTATTTTCTAAACCAGCGATGAGTAGATTAGGGACATGAACGTATGAGGAAGTGCATCTTTTTTTTATTTTTGATTTTTAAATTTGAGGATGTTATATAGTGATTTTGAATTTGTAGGTTTAGAAATTTGGGGATTTAGGTGGGTAGAGATTTAGGGCTTTTGAAATTTTCATACAAATTTTCGAAATCATGGAGTTGGTTTGGATGTTTGGTAATTTAGACTACTGAAAGTTTGGATACTTTCGAGTTTAGGAAATTGTAGATTTGAATGAATTTAAATTTGGAGAATTTGGATATTTTCAAATTTAGAGAATTAAAAATTTAGAAATATAGCAACTTATTTTTCGAATTTTTGAATTTGGTAAATTGACAAATTAGTATTAGTAAATTTAAGAATATGGAAATTAGAAAAATTGAGAAATTTTAAATATACACAATTTAGAATTATGGAATTTAAAAATTTAATAAACTTAATTTTCAAATTTAAAAATATGGTAACAGTCATTTTTGAATTAGAATTTTAGTCATTTTTGAATTAGAATTTTAATCATTTGGAAAAGAAATTTATAATTATATAAATTTCATATATTCTTATGTGGATAAATTAACCATTTCGAAATTTACAGATATAGCAATTAAGAAATTAAAAAATTTTAGAACTTTCGAAACGTTATCAAATTCTCAAATTCCCCAATTTTCATATCTCTCAATTTTTAAATCCCTAAATTCTCAAATCTCTAATTTTCCAAATCTCTACTTTTTCTAAATCCCTAAATTCCCAACATTCTAAGTTTCCAAATCATCAAATTCCCAACTTTTCAAGTTCCAAAATCCCTAAATTCTCAAATCTTCAAATTTCCAAATTCCTAATTTTCCTAAATCCCTAAATTCCTCTTACTTTCTAAGTTTCCAAATCACTAAATTCCCTACTTTCTCAGTTCCCAAATCCCTAAATTGCAACTTTCTAAGTTTCCGAATCCCTAACTTCCCAAATCTCTGAATTTCCAAATCTTTAAATTCCCAAATTCTTAAATTTCTAAATCCCTACACTCATATATCCTTCTCAAATTCTCAAATTTTCAAATTCCTAAATCCCCAAATTTTTAAGGTTCTAAATTTCTACATCCCCAAAGACCCAAATTCACAAATTCCTAAATCTCCAAATTTTCAATATTCTAAATTTCGACATCCTCAAATTTTCAATGTTCCAAATTTCTACACCCCCAAGTTTCTAAATTCCAAATTTTCAATGTTCCAAATTTCTACACCCCCAAATTCCTCAATCCCCAAATTTCCAATGCTCTAAATTTTTACACCCCCAAATTCCTTAATTCCCAAATGTCCAATGTTCCAAATTTCTACACCCCCAAATTCCTAAATTCCCAAATTTTCAATATTCCAAATTTCTACACCCCCAAATTTCTAACTCCCCAAATTTTCAATGCTCTAAATTTTTACACCCCCAAATTCCTAAATTTCCAAATTTCCAATGCTCCAAATTTCTACACCCCCAAATTTTCAATGTTCTAAATTTCTACACCCCCAAATTTTCAATGTTCCAAATTTCTACACCCCCAAATTTTCAATGTTCCAAATTCCTAAATTCCGAATATCTAAATTTCTAACTTCATAAGTCCTCAAATTTTCAAGCTTCTAAATTTCTATATCTCCAAATAACAAAATTCCCAATTTCCCAAGTTTCTATAAATCCCAAAAGAATCCAAATGTGCTCTCGCCTATACAATATGTCTAGCTCTGTCATTCCGTGAGATTACGTTCTTTCTATTTACCAGACTAGGTCGTTTAGTTCTCAAAGCAAGTCTTAAGCCTGAACCGGTTAAGTGATTCGAATAAAGATTCGCCGCGATGATTTGACTGGGTGGAAACAGTTCTCGATAAATGATCCCTTTCTTATCTGGCAATATGCATCGCATGATTTTCTTCAGACGCAACTCTTGTTTCGCGTTGGGTCAAGTCGTATCTTCAATGTTTATCCACTGTTTCTTGCGAGAGATATCACGCCACAATATCCACTACTCATTTTCTCCACGAAACGCACATGCATTTGAAACAGGCTGATATATATACCTTTCATCTTGAACAAAGAAAAATTATGATACCGTGGTTGAATCAGATTAGAATAAACTGAACGTAGCACGCACGAGGAACTGCTGTTACGATCTCTATGAACACTGTTTAAATACTTTTATAATTCATCATACTTTTTATTGCACCTTACGGAATGTTTCTTCACTCTTAAGTATTTCAATATTGGAATTATACAATTTTTTAATTTTTAATTTTATAGAACTTTGGAATTTCGGTGGTTTTGTACTTTGAGAGGTTAGATTTGTAGAATATTGGAATTTTGGTATTTTTTAATTTTAGAAGCAAATTATGGAAATTCGAGGATAGATTATCATATTGCAAATGTGGGATTTTGAATTTATAGGATTGGAGGACTAGAAAATCATTAAGTCACAAAATTGTTAAATTACAAGGTTATTGAATTATGGAACTGTGGTATTATGGGACTATGGATTTGCGAAATTCAGAAATTGTAGCATTGTGAAACTGGAAAACTACAGAATTGTGAAATTGTAGATTTGGAAAATTGTAGAATTGTAATATTGTCGATTCGTGATGTAGAATTGCGAAATTGTAGATTCATGACATTTTAGAATTGTGCAATTGTAGAATTGTGAAATTGTAGTTTTGTAAAATTGCAGAATTGTGAAATTTTAGGATTGTAATTTTGTCGATTTGTAATATTGTAGATTTGTGACATTTGAGAATTGTGATGTTGTGGAATTGTGAAATTGTCAAGTTGAGGAATTGAGAAATTAAGAAATTAAGAAATTAAGAAATTAAGAAATTAAGAAATTAAGAAATTAAGAAATTGAGAAATTGAGAAACCGAGAAATTAAGAAATTAAGAAATTAAGAAATTGAGAAATTGAGAAACCGAGAAATTAAGAAATTGATAAACTGAAAAATTGTGGAATTACGAAATTGTAGATTTGTGATATTTGAGAATTATGAAATTATAGAATTGTGATGTTGTGGAATTGTGAAATTGTCAAGTTGAGAAATTGAGAAATTCAAAAACTGAGAAACTGAGAAACTGAGAAATTAAGAAATTGAGAAACTGAGAAGCTGAGAAATTAAGAAACTGAGAAACTGAGAAATTAAGAAATTAAAAAATTGAGAAACTGAGAAATTAAGAAATTGAGAAATTGAGAAATTGTGAAATTGTGAAATTTTTGAATTTTGAAATTTTTGAATTATGGAATTTTAAAATTTTGGAATTTTGGAATTTTGGAATTTTAGAATTTTGGAATTGTAGGCATATGAAATAGTGGAATTGTAAAACTGTAAAATTGTAAAATTGAGAAATTGTGAAATTTCGGTCTTGTAATCTTGTGAACTTATGAAGTTGTGAACTCGTTGACTTTTGAAATAGTAAAACTGTGGAATTGTAGAATTTTGTGACTGTGGAATTGCAGAATTTCGAAGTTGTGGAATTGCAGAATTCTGGAGTTCTAAAGTTGTGAAGTTATGAATTTGTGAAATTATTAAATCCTAAAATTGTGAAGTCATAAACGCATAAAATTATCATGGAATTCCGGAAATGTGAACTGGTAAACTACTAAAATTACACAATTGTGGAACCATAAAATTCCCTAACTACCAAAATCCACCTCTACAGTGACAAAATTTCAATATTTAACCTCAACCTTCAAAACCTCTTCCACTTCTAAATTTTCAACCCTACTTCACAAGTTCCAAATCTCACCACATCCAAAAGTGAAGCTCAAAATGCATGACCATCAAAATGCACCTCAGTAACAATCCAAGAAACCCTTATCAACCCTAATCAAGAACTCCGAACCTTTCCACCAAACAAACCTTCAACCCAACCGGAAAACCGGAATCTCGATCATTTTCGATGATTCTTCCAGCAAACAGGAAGCGACGAAATACGAAGAAGCGGAGAGAAGTATCAGCAACAGTGTCGGCAGAAGAAGAAGCATCGTCGCGAGGAGTGGCGGACTAAATTACCCGGACGTGCCCGGGCAGATAAGGCTCCCTGTGTACGCGCATAATGCGCTACGTAATGTGTAGTCCACAGTGAGCCAGCACCCTCCTCCTCATCCCTCAGCTTCTATGTTGCTCATCCTCCTCCTCATCCCTCAGGTTCTATGTTGCTCATCCTCTTCCGCCAACACCGCTATCACGCCCGGAGGAAGAGGCAGGAACCTATGTACCTACGTATGCAGTCTGTGTGCTCAGAGGCTGGGCACATATTGACCGATACGTACTGCCGGTAGCAAGATAAACAGTCCTCTCTCCATCTGTTCTCCTCGTTTCTCTATCCTCTTCTTCTATGCCCACTTTTATCCTCCTCTCTTCGCGACGTGAATCGTGTGGATGTTCGCCCGGTTCTTACCGATTTTCTTTAGTCATTCGTTCACCAAGTGTGTATTCAAAGGGTCAAAACGATATTTTTGTACTTTTCATAGGTATTAGTTTAAATTGATATTGGCATTTGTTAGAATTAGAATTACAATATCTAATGTTTTGGACGCTGTTAATTCTTACCGATTTTCTTTAGTCACTCTTCCATGAAGTGTATTTTATACTGGTTATTTGGTCAAAGCGATATTTTTGTACTTTTTATAGTATTAGTATAAATTGATATTGGCATTTGTTAGAATTAGAATTACAATATCTAATGTTTTGTACGCTGTTAATTCTTACCGATTTTCTTTAGTCACTCTTCCATGAAGTGTATTTTATACTGTTTATTTGGTCAAAGCGATATTTTTGTACTTTTTATAGTACTAGCATAAATTAATATTGGTATTTGTTAGAATTAGAATTACAATATCTAATGTTCTAGACAACGTTGCTTCTTACCGATTTTCTTTAGTCACTCTTCCATAAACTTTATTCTATACTGTTTATTTGGTCAAAGCGATATTATTGTACTTTTTATAGTATTAGTATAAATTGATATTGGTATTTGTTAGAATTAGAATTACAATATCAAATATTTTGGACACTGTTGCTTCTTACCGATTTTCTTTAGTCACTCTTCCATGAAGTGTATTTTATACTGGTTATTTGGTCAAAGCGATATTTTTGTACTTTTTATAGTATTAATATAAATTAATATTGGTATTTGTTAGAATTAGAATTATAATATTAAATATTTTGGACAACGTTGCTTCTTACCGATTTTCTTTAGTCACTCTTCCATAAACTTTATTCTATACTGTTTATTTGGTCAAAGCGATATTTTTATACTTTTTATAGTATTAGTATAAATTGATATTGGCATTTGTTAGAATTAGAATTACAATATCTAATGTTTTGGACACCGTTGCTTCTTACCCATTTTCTTTGGTCACTCATCTATGAACTTTATTCTATACTGTTTATTTGGTCAAAGCGATATTTTTGTACTTTTTATAGTATTAGTATAAATTGATAGTGGTATTTGTTAGAATTAGAATTACAATATCAAATATTTTGGACACTGTTGCTTCTTACCGATTTTCTTTAGTCACTCTTCCATAAACTTTATTCTATACTGTTTATTTGGTCAAAGCGATATTTTTGTCCTTTTTATAGTATTAGTTTAAATTGATATTGGTATTTGTTAGAATTAGAATTATAATATAAAATATTTTGGACACCGTCGCTTCTTAGCGATTTTCTTTAGTCACTCATCTATGAACTTTATTCTATATTGTTTATTTGGTCAAAAATTTGTGTACTTTTTATAAGTAGTATCAATTAACCCATTAACTGCCAAACTGTTATTTTAATTTTACCAGATGGGTTTTTGTACAAGATATTTTTATAAGTTAGGCAATATTAAAACAAAAATAACTTTTAAGACTAGAATGTGATTACCGAATACACATTTTATTTAATATAATTCTAAGTGATAAAAAATATATACATATATTCAAATCCCCATTTGGAGATCCCAGTAGCAAATGGGTTAATATTGGTGTTTGTTAAATGTGTAATTATATCAAATATTTTGCTTCATTTGCTTCTTACAGAAATAGATTCTTATATCAAAAGAATAAAAATACTCGTATTAACTATTCGAAACTAGGAATAATATAAAAAAATATTGTGCAAATAAGTTTTGACAATAAACAGTCTTAATAAAACACTAACTGCTTCACCGAACGTGTTAAAACCGTAAGTACGTGTAATTATCTCGCGACGCGCAACCATAAAAATAAAATTTAACAAGAAAAAAGTAACGTTCCAGGGAAATTATTCAGTATTCAGGCCACCAACGCGGCTTTCTCAAGACTATGTACGCTTTCGAGGCGAATAAGGAACGCGATCCCACAGGGTTAGGAAGCAGCACAGGATACTAGTGTTACATGCTCGGTAATTCTAAACTAAACTAAACGTGGATTCCCTGCAGCGACTAGATACCCTTGGCTGGAAAGGAAAAAAAATCGGAGTGAAACAAAACGAGAAGAAAACCACCGAGGATCGCATAAATTGACAATGGCGGGTGTCCGTGAGAATCGCAGTTTTCGTCGAATCGACGATGGCAATTCACGTTGGAGAGCGATCGTTAAGCGGAAGCGGCCTCAGGCTCGATGTTTCAGTATCCGCTTTAAGTGGCATGGCGGACTGACCGCCGCGAGTTTACCCTCCGTTTACAATCGACGATTTTATTCGCGTGTCGCTCGATTTTATGTGGATGTTCGCGCTTCGAGCGAACGTGGATTCTTCCGAATCGATCGTTTCTGCACGTGACGCCCGATTTCGATGTCATTGAATGTATCCCTCTTCGGAGAAACGCAACCGACAATTTCAGAAAGAACAGGTTGATGGGTGCACATTTCGATGGAACAGGTATACTTGATGATGATGGATCGGTTAAAACATTTCGACCTGGATGTTACAGCGCTTTTTGATGGAGAGGATCGCTCACCATGAGATCCATCTTGTTCTTAGGTAAATATTACTTGACAGTTTTCGCTGGAATTTGGAGCGCAAGAAACCGTAAAAATTAATTTGTAGATTCGGTATTTTTTGGAATAAAAATGGGATTCGGTGACCAAAGTAGCATGTTATGGTAATTTCAAGGTTGAAGTTCGAAAATGATTGAACAAATTTTACGATAATTTTATGCCATCTATATCAAATTTTAGGGGTTATTGGTACAATTGGAAACCAATCACTGTCTTCAAAATGTTAATACAACTATAATTATTGTTATTTTATACGAATCTTATAGTTCATATGTTATATTAATAATAATTATAGTATCATTAATATTTTTAGAACAAAATTAATAGGGTAACAGTAAAATAGGAAAAAACTAACCCAAAATCATATAACTCGTAAATACCTTTAAACTCAAATCATATTTCGACTTTTATTATTCTATTTCCCATAATTTGACATGATCAAACTTCCATAGTAATTAATTAAAAAATGTATGCAAGTTTCGCGTGTTTCTAGAGTACAAATGATCAGTAATCTAGTAGATTTGTATCAAAATAAGATGACATTACCTCGAAATAATTATATGCAGGTAACAGCAAACCGCTCTGTAATAACAACCGTAACAGAAACGGGCAATAAAGCTTTGGAACCCAAAGAAAATTGAGAAATACGCGATGTTATCCTGTATTCCGACGAACGAGTGGTTCATATGTGGACACGAACGTACCAGCGGAAACGCATGATAAGCATATGCGCGTTAATGGTTCCGCAGTTTGCATTGCGAAGACAATGATAACGACACGCTTGGTCGGACGAGACACACATACGAAAGACAATCGCACACAAGTTGAAAGTAATCTCTACGAGCTCCAATTAGCCTCTTCAACATTTATTATTTCCTTAAAAACCCGTAATCACAATCAAATTTCTTGATACATTCATTTGCTAGTCTCTATTTTATACCTACGTATTTAAATACACATACACATGTATGTATGTTTCATATATTCACATATTCCGTTTGACATATTTCATATAAGCTTTAATGCATGGAAAATTTAAGTTTTGCTGAAGAGGTGTTTGCATGTTTATAATATTTATGATATGAATGTTTATATGTTAATATGTTTATAATATAATATAGTCGTTTAGAATCATTACATTACATATCATTTGTAACAATTATTATATTTCATTTATAATAATTATATAGTCAGTATTGGCTATCAATGTTAACAATCGTTCAGAATGAAGTTCTAAATTATAATTGAAACGTTTGAAAGAGATTTTTTTAGACCCTCGAACCAAGTTCCACAAATGTAGTTTCTAAAAATGCCAATGTTCATAAAGTATGATTTTGCACAAAATAAATCTGGTGTCCTAGTACTTGTGGGTGTACAGCCATTTTGTGAATAAATTAACACACGTCTGACTAAAACACAAAGAACTCTAATTACCGATATTTATAATATATATCGAAATGCAACTTATCTAAGAAATGGAGCACTTTGAACGGCTGATCGAACATAATTCGAACGATAGCGTTTGATCGAAAGGGTTTTTTCCCCCGACAGAAAATGACGCGGAATGGATGCTCGAAAATCAGACAGGAAAGTAACGGAGGGACGCAGAGAGAAGAAAAGGGAAGAGGTCGGAGAGGAAGGGTGCAGGTCTGCAAATTACATTGTGAAGTGCCATTAATGGCGATGTAATAGCCACAATAGCTGGCACATAACGATACGTGAACGTGCACACGCGCGCACCACCGACGTCCACCAAATGTTGCTGACGGACTAGAGCAAGGAAAGAAAGGAGGAAGAGGAAAATACAATGCCTGGTTTCGTTCATTGTAACCAATAATTACCATGTCTATATGCCGCGTACGCTGGCTTATTGTAATTAAACAAAAGCAGCTAGCGCGTGTGCTGCAACTGTTGGCGTTACGGTAACGTACGATGTATAGGGTGTTGAGAAAATAATTTCACGTTGGCTGCATGTTTGTGAAAAAATAGCTGTCGAGAAATTAATTAAAATTCGGAAATTAAAGGCGTGTTTACTCGTTAATAATGATCAAGGCGTGTTATTGTTGGAAAAATTGTATTTTATGAAGGCAGTAGATTTAATTGCAGTAAAAGGGATATTTTCATGCTATGCTCTCAATATTTAGAAATTATTTCATAATTCAATATTTTCCTTGTATAAATTCTTTTTCGTGTAGTTTTACAGCTAAGTTCACAATAGTTATAACTATTATATTATATTATAATATATATAGTTTATAACTATTTTTCCCATTTTATGACTAAATTTATACTTAAATTGACGAATGAAAATTCAAGCTTGTGTCCACTCAAGTTCATGTTCTTTTCGTACTGTAAATTATTTTAATAATTTGTACATGACTTTGTAAAACTTCCTCTCAAAATTTATCGTATCATCTATATAAATTAATAAGTTAGGGTTAATTAATGAACTAGTGCACAAGCAAAACATTGCAAGAAAATCTAAGAAGATAATGTTCTCTTCATTCTCTTCACATAACAAACATATTTATAATAAAATATAACATGAGACAACTGTTGTATGAATAATACAACTCATAAAATACTCATAACCTGCAATAGTATTTTACAAAGTACATGAAAAATAAATAAAAATCTGACTGACAACATAACATAAATAAATGGTAAATTAGAATTGCAGAGAATTCTTCCGATTCCTAAACGAATCAGCATCCACAGGAACCCGTATCCTGATGGAAAAGAAGATTCCTGTTCAAAATATCCTTCGAGCGAGGAATTTCACATTTTTTAATAAATTTCGTTTATATTCAGGCTCGATTTAACAGGCGAATTTTTTCTAAATATTTTCAATCGTTTCATAAGGATATACAAAAAATTATATAATATTTTTTGTTTGTCAAAATCGATCGTTTCTGTTGGAAAGAAGGATAAAAAGGACATTCCAGGATACGTGACCAAAGATGAGTACAAGTACGAAATTTCACCGCAGAGGGAACCACTTGCTAAGCGGTGTATTCCGAACTCAGCGCCAAATATGAAGAGAGGGAAATAGTGAAAGCTCGAATTCCTACCTTTTTCGTCCTCCGACGATAAGGCAGTAGCTTTACTGATAAGACTGATATGAAACACACACGTCTATCTTGGTGAAATATCAATATTTGTTTCTGAATCTGAAATCAACTACTTTTATGGCAATTTAGACTTAACGACCCTCGATGACTGCACGCTTTACAGATAAATAAACAGATATTTTTCATTTTTCATTATCAAGATTCGTTCATTATTAATATCTTGCATTTTGTATTAAAAATTAGTGACCCGAAAGTTTTTGGTTGTGAATTTTGTGGTTTTAAATGTGAAGGATTTGAATATGGATCTAGTTTTGTATTTTTTAATATAGAGAGGATTTAAATACACATTTTTGTATTTTTAAATGTAGAGAGATAAAAGAATTTTATAAACTTAACTGTATTGTGAAAATATTAGTTATCGGAAATAGTTAATTTATTTCAAATATAATGACAACTTGGAGACGCTTAGATTTTTGAAATTTATAAAAATTAATCTTTTTCTGTAATGTAACGTTTGAACTCATATTTGTATTCTTTTTGAATATTCAATTTTGTGAAGCCAGTACAAAATAATTACATACATGCAAAATATAAATATAAACCGTTTATGTGTATATTTGTAGGACATGGTTATTTATTGAAATAACTGTTGAAATTCTTAAACTAATAATGAAAAAATGGCAAAAAGTTTTGGATAAAGTAAACTATATTTCAGATAAAATATAGGGTCTTCAGATAATATTTATGAAAAAGAAACAGGAAAATAATTGTCCCATTTGCAATGTGTTGAAATATTTGGTTGCAATAATATTCTTGCTTCTCATAAAAAAAGATATTCATGATACATGACTGCTTTTACAACGAATCGTCGCAAGAAATGAGGTGAAGTTATTTTCAATGTGGACAATGTTAAATAATATATTGAACTATAATTCATTTTCATATTTATAACAGAGTGTTATGATCTTTTAATATAATTTATCATTTGTATATAGAGAACATAACTTCTTGAGATTTCTTACCAATCCTATGGTAAATGCAATAAAAAGTAAATGGAAATTTGCGATAATTAAATTATGAAACTGGACTAATTTACACATTTCTAAACAGTTAATTTTTTATCACACATAAAGATTTCTTGTAAATCAATATAACCTGCCGTTATAAAACTTCCACAACACGAGTACCAACATAACATAACAAGAAAAATAACATATCAAGTTAAATAAAATGATATTGAGCTCCGATTACGGATAACAGCGATTTATAATAATTTAACACACCGAGATTCCTTTGAATGAAACAACTAATAATTTAGCAAAATTTATATCGGTCCTCGTAATTATTTACGATTATCCGAATGAGTCGTAACTTCGCAGAATTCCGTGCACTTTTTATTCCCGAATATATTCAAATGTTTATATCGACCGAAAGAGGTACAGGCATAATTGCGACCGTTCAAGAGTTTACGAGCGAGCATATTACGCCAGATGATTCGCCAGCTTGAAAACCACACGGGAACGAAAAAAAGTAGACACGAAGAATTAAAAATCACTACAATTTATACGTACAGCGAAGCATGAAATTTTTAACTGCGCCCAGATATGTTATTACACGTAATATTATATTATTGCATATTAAATGGCGAATGTCGAAACATCAGTAGCTTAACACGATCTCATTACTTATATCATAATAGTTTGAATATTTCATGAATATGTGAGTAAAAGTTATAGTTATCTATAATTTTGTTTCACTCGACAAATATTATAAGTTCTTGTAAAACGTAGATATATGTATATAAAGGAAATTATTATTTATTTTATTATTGTGTGTATTTATGCTAAATCTTGTTCAAAAATTTCAACGAAGAATAATGGTTATATAATAATTTCAATCAAATCTTGAACTACAAAGTGATAATATGGTAATGTTGCTTTGTGGTATTTTTCCCTCAAACTTTCTATGTTTTCAATATACTACGTAGTAAAATAAACATTTTGATATTTAAGAGTAAAATAAGAATTTGGATATTCAAGAATATAGTAAAATAAGAATTTTAAAATACAGCAACATAGTAGGATAACGATTTTTATATACTACAGTGTATTCGATAAAAAATTTGATATGTAATATAGCAACAAAATTTGATATTCAATAGTGTAGTAAAATAAAAATTTTTAAATACAATAGTATACTGAAATAACAATTCTGACATACAAAAGTATACTAAAATAAAAATTTGTATATATAATGCAGCAAAAAAATGTCATATTCAATAACATACTAAAACAAAAATTTCCATATGCAATAGTACACTGAAATAAAAATTTTAATATACAGTATACTAGCATAAAAATGTCGATATACAATATAGCAAAAAAATTCATATTCAATAGTGTAGTAAAATAAAAATGTTTAAATGCAATAGTATACTGAAATAAAAATTCTGACATACAAAAGTATACTAAAATAAAAATTTGTACATAGAACGCAGCAAAAAAATATCATATTCAATAACATAGTAAAACAAAAATTTCCATATGCAATAGTACACTGAAATAAAAATTTTAATATACAGCATACTAGCATAAAAATGTCGATGTACAATATAGCAACAAAATTTGATATTCAATAGTGTAGTAAAATACAAATTTTTAAATGCAATACTATACTGAAATAACAATTCTGACATACAAAAGTATACTAAAATAAAAATTTTTATATAGAATGCAGCAAAAAAATGTCATATTCAATAACATACTAAAACAAAAATTTCCATATGCAATAGTACACTTAAATAAAAATTTTAATATACAGTATACTAGAATAAAAATGTCGATATACAATATAGCAAAAAAATTCATATTCAATAGTGTAGTAAAATAAAAATTTTTAAATGCAATAGTATACTGAAATAAAAATTCTGAAATATAAAAGTATACTAAAATAAAAATTTGTACATAGAACGCAGCAAAAAAATATCATATTCAATAACATAGTAAAACAAAAATTTCCATATGCAATAGTACACTGAAATAAAAATTGTAATATACAGTATACTAGCATAAAAATGTCGATATACAATATAGCAACAAAATTTGATATTCAATAATACAGTAAAATAAAAACCTTGCTATACGTTGAAATCATCGCATATCTAATTAAACTATCTTCTGTAATAAATGTTTACCATTTAACATTCCCTAAAACAAATGAATCTTTCATACATACATTTCGCCTACAATTTCTCATCAATATATTTCATTTGACAGAGTATAAAATAAATGCATCGCACTAAAAACCGTTTAAGAGAAGATATAAATTTCTGCGTAAAACATTAATAATTTTGTATCGAAGAAGCTATTTCCCAAACTATAAAGAATTTTATTGTCACGAAAGTATTACTTTATTCCGTACATGTTACGCGTATCCCGCACATTTTATTCCCTATTAGTTTTACCATAAACCTAAACGATCGTAGAAAAACATGGGAGGATATTTCCGAAGCCATCCGATACGCGCGTTGCCTCGGAAAAACAATAAACGTTTAGAGACAGATCGCGATAATTTTCAACAGTCCCAAGATTTCACGGTCAATTTCGATCGTGACGGTTCTAAACGCATGGCAAGTGGTTCGGTAACAAAACGCGAAATTATCCGCGATTAAATTAGGGTCGTAAAGACAGAAACGGGGCTGTCTGTGCGCGGTCCGTTCGGTTTTACTGCGCGTAAAAGCGTTCGCCGCGCGGCAAACGTAACGAAACGAAACGCAACGCGTTCTCGCTCGAGAAGCCAATGGGAAGAACGTAATTAGAAGCCGCCATGGTGCAACTGACAAGAACACGTCAATTAGGCGAACGATACGAAGCTTCGTTGTTTACGGACAGCGAAAACAGCAGCGAGAACGAAGCCGTAACAACGCTGTGTGCTCTTCCTTTTTGCCGTTGCCCCGTTTTCTTTCAACACGAACCTATTGGCTCTCCAAATTTCGTAATCACGGCTTTAACCCCTTTCCTTGTACTGTCATGACGCAACTTACAATTTCATGCGACGTTTTCTCAAGTCTTGTGCTGTTTGGCGAGTCTGACTCGTGACGCACTTATGACGCACTCGTACTTCGGCTCTGATCAATTTTATTCGAATTTTTAATACGCTTCGATTTAGGGTTCAACTCCTACTCGTGACACGCTCGTGACGCACTCGTGACGCACTCGTGACGGACTGGTGACGCACTTATGACGCACTCGTACTATAACTTCGATCAATTCCATTCGAATTTTTAATACGCTTCAATTTAGAGTTTAACTCCCACTCGTGACACATTCGTGACGCACTCGTGAAGCACTTATGACGCACTCGTATTTCAGCTCTGACCAATTTCATTCGAATTTTTAATACGCTTCAATTTAGAGTTTAACTCCCACTCGTGACACATTCGTGACGCACTCGTGAAGCACTTATGACGCACTCGTACTTTAGCTCTGATCAATTTTATTCGAATTTTTAATACGCTTCAATTTAGAGTTCTATTAAAATTTGCAGAGTCAACTATTGCGTAATACCAAATTGACAGAACATTTCAACTTTCTTTGTCTGTTTTCATATTGCAGCTGTGATTAGTTAGTTCTAACGCATCTGGTAAATAATAGTACAAGCACATAACATTTTTAAATGTCTCTAAACGAAAAATATATGATTCGGGTCACTTTCACAATCCGGAGCAAATATGTCCGTTTTCGGTACATTTGACTAAGAAAATCAAGATGGCCGAATTGGTATCGCATAAAAAGATGTCTGTGTGCATTAAGTGTGAGAAGTCGCATTATTATTTTTAAATTTTGACCTTGCATGGTTGAATTTAAGTTTGCGGACTTAACACTAGGTTTACGGACGTTTGATGGTCACTTATATTTAAATTTGAACTAAAGTAGAAAAATAAATAAATTGGGGATGATATGTGAACTGTCTAAGACATTGATTCTTTAGTTTGACGAAAATTGATATACAGTTTTACAAAAATTTCTTAATAAATTTTGACATTTAAAATAAGAAATCTATGATCCGTCGTTTTGACGGGTTCCGTAAACCTAGTGTTAAAATCTGATTTGAAAATACACAACTCCAAGTTGAAATCTGATTATTTTTGGGGAGAAGAAGGAAGAAAAAGCTTCACTTTAGGATGAATTATTAACTCTTTTAAGACTGAATTGGTTCTTGATGCATTATTAACTCTTGATCGAACAGTTTTGTCTTAACAGTTATTAATAATAAACTAAGATCTATGTAAAATTTATGCGGTTTACGTAACTGAAAGTCTAAATAAGATTTATATAAAAATGTGATGTAACGTTATATTTTACAAAGTGTTGTCAAACAATGTGTTTTCTGTTCGGTGTTTGTGAATCAAAATATACTGTATATAAAGAATATCAAATGTGACAGTGTTAAAATTACAGTAGTTTTTGGGTTTTCGTTACAGTAGAAAATGATATGAAAAATGGGTGTGTAAGGCGTTTAGTAACTTCCATTCGGTCAAGTAAATATAATTCACTTCTGCTACTGGTAACAGGTGAAACCGTATGTTAATCGTGTGTATTTTCAAAAATGTACTTTCCACGAAACATGAGCGAAACGTAGTATTATCCGGTCACTTTTCAGTAATTGCGATAACGGCTGTATTATCGAAACAATTAAATGCGACATCTGTGAAAAAATCATACCCTCATTCGAATTTACGATGAAAATGTGGGCAAATTTTTTTCAAACAAAATAAGTAAAATGCAAATGTTAATTATATGCAAATGTGAATTTCAATTAGGTTTGCAAATGTTAATTACATTTCAGCTATTAGCTCACAAGCTGAGGTGATTAACTTCACTTTCTGAATTTTTTGAAATTTTAGTATGAAAGTATTAAATTACACGTGAAACGTTAAGAAAATAATCTAAAATATTTTTTTCATGAAATTACCTATACTGACGATAATTAAGAAGATAATTAATATTTATACTAACAGCTTGATAATTATTTAATTACTAAATTAATCAAATTCAATTAAATTTAACTATTATTTACCTAGTATTAATACTTCATATTACAGAATATTATATTTACTATTATTTACTAATAAAGAACAATTATTAATTATTTACCGATAAAATTTAATTATGCAATACATTGTACTTTACCAGTTGCATTTCATTTTATTTTGTATTTAATATAGATCATTGATACTTTTACGATATCATGGACAAACAAAAACTTTTCAATTGAAAATAACAAAAATTAATATAATAGATAACAAAATTAGTTATAATAATATTTCTGAATTTCTATATCCCCGAGTTTTTAAATTTTTGAGTTCCTCTATCTCCAAATTTCTATATTCTTGAATACCTATGCTCCTGAGTCCTTATATTCCCGAATCCCTACATTTCGGAAACTCGACATTCCCTAATTGCTGCAATCCAGAATACATACATTTTCAAATCCCTGCATTCCCAAATTCCTACATCCCCAAATCGGTATATCCCTAAATCGTTATATCCCCAACTTCCTTCATCCCCAAATCGCTACGTCCCCATATCCCTACGTTCCCAAATCGGTACATTCCCATATCACTACGACCTCAAATCGCTACGTTCCCAAATCGTTACGTCCCCAAATCACTGCGTCCCCAAATCGCTATATCCCCAAATTCCTACATCCCCAAATAGGTACGTCTCCAAAATCCTACATCCCCAAATCGGTACATCCCGAAATCGCTACAACCCCAAATCGGTACGTTCCCAAATCGCTGCGTCCCCAAATCGCTATATCCCCAAATTCCTACATCCCCAAATCGGTACATCCCGAAATCGCTACAACCCTAAATCGGTACGTTCCCAAATCGCTATATCCCCAAATTCCTACAGCCCCAAATAGGTACGTCCCCAAATTCCTACGTCCTCAAATCGGTACGTCCCCAAATTCCTACATCCCCAAATCGGTACATCCCGAAATCGCTACGATCCCAAATCGCTATATCCCCAAATTCCTACATCCCCAAATCGCTACGTCCCCAAATCACTACGTCCCTAAATCAGTACATCCCCAAATCGCTACATCCCAAAATCGTAACGCTAAGGATAGGAAAATGGACGCCTCACACGTATTTTCGACGGATATTAGCTCGAGCGGTCGTACACCAATTAGGCCAAATACAATGACAGTCAAACGTCTCGAAAGTATGTCATTATTCTTATTCACCGAAATGTAACGCTGGAAGTGTTCACCGTAAGAGCTTCTTTTACTTCGGATAGGCACCAACTCGTTACATCTGTATATCATTTCAAAACTTATAAAATATAATTGACCTCCTCCAGAAGTATTTTATACCACACTGCTGCATATACAACGATGAATAAAGCTGTAAGTTACATAATTTCGGAGAGAACGCAAACAAACTCGATACACAGTATGGAAATCCGTAAACAGCATCAGATCAATCAGTGTTCCACGTAAGTACAATTACAAGGGTCGATACAACCCCCGTGAGGCAGACTTGAACCACGGAAAGGTTAACTACTCGAGAGAACATTCCTCTTCGCGTATTCCTCTTTACCGGAAGACGAAAGCAAGCGGCGGCAACGAGCACGCGCTTGTTTACACGCGCGAGCGTAAACCTCGCGGCGCGGTGATTTATCCCGCGATCGCAGCAGATTTACCGCCGATAGCTCTCATAATCGATCCTTGGCACGCAGTCGACCTTTGCTATTTGACTTCGCACACCTTCTAATCGAGCCCCCAATTTCACGGGAATAATTCCGCGCGTAGAACACGCCCGTGTAATTGATTGATTATCTTCGATCGATACCGAACGCGTGACTGGCGGAAATTGGATTCGAGGATCTTGCAAATAATTGGATAATTTTCAACTGATCGTGAGTACTTCGCCAAGGAGGAGCGATACTTTTGTACTAAAATATTGTTATAACTGTATACTTTATACTTATAATATATTGTAAGTGTATACCTTGTACTATAATATAATAAGTTTTGTACGGAATAGTACATTATAGTAATTGTAGGTTTTACAATGGAACAATTGTGATAATTGTATACTTTATACTAGGATAACATAAGGATACTTTATAGTAAAATAGTATATTGTAATAGTATACCTTGCATAATTGCATATTGTAATAATTGAATTTTGTACTGGAATATTGTAATAACAGTATATTTTATACTATGATCGTATATTATCATAATATATTTTTTACTAGAATAATATATTGCAATAGTACATTCTGTGCTAAAATAGTATATTGTGATAGTATTCCTTGTATAATTGTATATTGTAATAATTGTGAGTCTTGTACTGGAATATTGTAATAACAGTATATTTTATACTGTGAGCGTATATTATAATAATATACTTTTTACTAGAATAGTATATTGCAATAGTACATTCTGTGCTAAAATAGTATATTGTAATAGTATACTTTGCATAATTGTATATTGCAATAATTGTGAGTTTTGTACTGGAATATTGTAATAACAGTATATTTTATACAATGATTGTATATTATAATAATATACTTTTTACTAGAATAGTATATTGCAATAGTACATTCTGTGCTAAAATAGTATATTGTGATAGTATACCTTGCATAATTGTATATTGTAATAATTGTGAGTTTTGTACTGGAATATTGTAATAACAGTATATTTTATACTATGATTGTATATTATAATAATATACTTTTTACTAGAATAGTATATTGCAATAGTACATTCTGTGCTAAAATAGTATATTGTAATAGTATACCTTGCATAATTGCATATTGTAATAATTGAATTTTGTACTGGAATATTGTAATAACAGTATATTTTATACTATGATCGTATATTATAATAATATACTTTTTACTAGAATAGTATATTACAATAGTACATTCTGTGCTAAAATAGTATACTGTAATAGTATACCTTGTATAATTGTATATTGTAATAATTGTGAGTTTTGTACTGGAATATTGTAATAACAGTATATTTTATACTATGATTGTATATTATAATAATATACTTTTTACTAGAATAGTATATTACAATAGAACACTCTGTGTAAAATAATATCCTGTAATAGTAGTATATTTAGTACTAGAACAATATTATGTAACAACATATACTTTGTGCAAGAATACCTATAGCATTACAAATTCAGTTATTTCAAAAACTAAGCCCAATATGAACAAATTTTATTTCATGTTAAATCGCCATTGTGATTCCTGTAACACTTTGTATACAATATCATCGATACCGTTAATATTTATTAACAACCTGCACGTTCACCAATCACGAACATTACACTTTACAGCGATATTTAATGAAAAGAAAATTGATCAGAAAATAAGACAAGAACAATTGAAATAGTAAGAACTGTTAATCACCCACGTTCGTTAAACAGTACCGAAATCAAGTATCCCAAAAAGTGTAAACTTCAAATATATCCTGAAATATAAATATTTCCCATTCTAATTCACAAAATTAGCCACTGTCCGCCATAGTCCTCAATGGGGCAGTTTCCCTTCTTCAACCGATAGAAAATGGCGATTCGAGTCACTTCGACTCGTATCTAAACGTGGTCGTCGTTGAAACCTAAACGTGGTTTCAGCGAGTACGTTGTTGGCTAAACGTGATCGCAGGAACTTGTTTATTCACCTAATAATAAAGAGTTCGTTAGCCCACGTTCGCGCAACACGTTTGCAGTCGTGTAACTGGTTGACCGCAAGATCTCCCTCAATACTTTCGTGTCCGAGTATTTTAATAAACATTTCTAATTTTAGATCATCGATAGCTTGCAGGAATTCTTAATTCCCGAAGAAAACTGCTCTATCAATTGACCGCAGCACGCCTACGGATTTTTTCGCGGATTATAATATTCTTGACATTCTCTGCTCAAACGATAACCGTCCAATTTCCATTTATCCTCGACTTGGACGATTACCTGTGTCTAATCGTGCCTTCATCGTGGTTCACTCCCTCGAAGAGCCTTCTCGTACGCGGGGTCCTGTTTACGACTCGAATGCCAATTAACTCTATCCACGCAACAAACGTTCTTTTTTCTCCACGTTGCGATGTTTTTTATCGCGCCACGCTAATAATGGCGTGTCTCCAGCCGGTGTCGTTAGCTTGTATCTCCATAAAGTACACGCTGGAATCCTAGTTTACATCATTCCTCTGTGGCGAGCAACCGCGCGCTGGAATCCACACGCGTCTGTCGGCTCGCGTGTTGCCAAGCCCCCATTGTATTCGAACCATACCACCAGCCATCACATCTTCTTCCATCTGAATAGAACAGTCACCTGTGTGCAATGGATTGCTTCGAATAATTGTGCACCGACACTCGATAAGGTCATCGAACGCTCGCCAATTTCCGTTAAGCTCGCGAACACGCTTTGGTGGAAGACGAAGCTTCCAATTTCAAAGTTATTCAAAGTTTCTCGGTAAATCTCGAAATTTAATAACGTTAGAATTGAGAGAAAGTTGGAACAAAATTTTCGATGCTGTTGATCTTGATTAATGTACTTCTTAGGCAAAAATCACAATTCAAGATACATTTAAAGTTTTGAAGCGATCTGGAATTAACTTTTGTCCATTTACAGTCACGTTGGTATTTATGTTGATGATGTTGATTAATGTACTTCTTAGGCAAAAATCACAATTCAAGATACATTTAAAGTTTTGAAACGATCCGCATATAATGTTTGTTTATTTGCAGTCACGTTGGTATTTAAGTTGATGTTAATTAATATAGTTCTTAGATAAACCTCACAATTCAAGACCACTGTAAAGTTTCGAAATGATTTGGGTACAATTTTCGCTGATATACAGTCGCAGTGAAATTTAAGGTGATGATGATATTGATTAATGTAATTCTCAGGCAAACTTCACAATTCAGGACCATTACAAAGTTTCGAAATGATATGGACAAAATTTTTGTTGATTTGCAATTGCATTGATATTTAAATTGACGTCACTGATACTTTATAACGAAATTCTTGGATAAACCTTAAGGTTCAGGAACACTAAAATTTGTACAAATATTGATATGCAATTGCATTGATTAAGTTTTAATATTAATTAATGTAGTTTGATAAATCTGAATATGTATGAACACTAAAATTTAGAAAAAGCTTGGACAAATTTTGTTTAACTCGTTTAAGTAAACCTCAAGATTTTGAAGAAATTCAGGCAAAATTTTTATTAATATGCAGACATGTTGGTATTTAAGTTGACTTAAGCTAATATTTTTCAATGCAGATCTTAAGTAAACCTCAAAATTCAAGAACATTCAATTTTAATGAAATTTGAGCAAAATTTTTGTATTTTCAATATTTTGTAAATCCTAGGTAAACCTCAATATTTAAGATCACTCTAAAATTACGAATTGATTGTTGATATATAAATCACGTCGATATATAATTTGACGTTGACATTTTGTAATGGAGTTCTAAGGTTGAAGAACACTATGAAGATGAGACAAAGTTTGAACAAAATTTTTGTTTATTTGCAGTTTACTCGGTGTTTAAATTGATTTATGTTGATATTTTAACAAGTATTTTGCAAATGAAATAATTACAAAATAATAGATAATGCAACACAAGTATAAACGAAATAACTACGATGTAGAAAATAAAACAACACAAGAATCTTACAAGTGAAATTACAAAATAAAAGCTGAAGCAGCAAATATATTTTGCAAATGAAGTAATTGCAAAATAAAAGCTGAAATAGCACAAGTATTTCACAAACGAAATTCTAAAATAAAAAATAAAGTAGACAAAATATTTTGTAAATGAAATTACAAAATAAAAGATGAAGTAGCACAAATATTTCGCAAACTAAATTTCAAAATAAAAGTTAAAACAGCAGAAATATTTTGCAAATGAAGTAATTGCAACATAAAAATTAAAACGGCAGAAATATTTTGCAAATGAAGTAATTGCAAAATAAAAGCTGAAACAGCACAAGTATTTCACAAACGAAATTCTAAAACAAAAAATAAAGCAGCAAAAATATTTTGTAAATGAAAGTACAAAATAAAAGATGAAGTAACACAAATATTTCGCAAACTAAATTTCAAGATAAAAGTGAAAACAGCAGAAATATTTTGCAAATGAAGTAATTGCAAAATAAAAGCTGAAACAACACGAGTATTTCACAAACGAAATTCCAAAACATAAAATAAAGCAGCAAAAATATTTTGTAAATGAAAGTACAAAATAAAAGATGAAGTAGCACAAGTATTTCACAAAAAAAATTCCAAAATAAAAAATAAAGTAGACAAAATGTTTTGTAAATGAAAGTACAAAATAAAAGATGATGTAGCACAAGTATTTCGCAAACGCAACCACAAAATGCACAAAAATATATTATTCGAAAAACGGTGGTCTGCCTCGAACGGAACTCCAGCACATAAATCACTTCGAACACCTTTTCCAATATTAGCAATCTGAGATCTGAGAACATTACACCTTGCTAAAAAAAAAAAACTTTCTCATACATACACGATCAATCTGCTGAATACTATCTACCGGTATCTATCCGCTGGCATCCTTGTCACCGTTAAAAATATTAATCGTTTTGACGCGAAGGACAGGATAAATCCCCGACACGAATTAAGTATCCGTATCCGTTCACGACTCGCCTTTCGGACACCATGATGTCCCTCGATTCCTTGCTGCCTCACTTCCGCTTGTAATTTTCTTTCACGCTAGAGAATTATGACGGGGGGATTTACAATCGTTGATCGTGATAGCGATTGATGGAACATTCTCTTTATCCGTCTCTCTCTGTTGACTTATCACGAGGACGAATAACACAGGATTCTGATGCGCGACGCGATTTGTTATGTCGTTTAACGGCTTGTTCTACGACCCCTCGTTATCACGTTATGCCACGCTAATGCTGAACGCCTTGCGAAATGTCTTCGATGATATATACAACGTGCTTTGTTTATGAATACGCGTGCAAGCGTTCTTCAACGGTGTTGGAAAAATTCAATGTGCTTTCCCTTTTGTAGAGAGTAATCTGCGTTTCGAAATGCAGATTATGGCCGGTGATAGCAGTGATCATGAATAATTCATTGTTCGGTAACGAAACGATAGTAAATTAGATAATTATGTGCCTCTCGACGATGTTAAGTGCTGGACACAGGTGCCCTCAGAAATCTTCAGATTTTCTCATATGAGGAATATCAATTTTTTATTCTAAGTTACTTGAAAGGTTACATTTCTTATAGAAGTACATTGCTGAAGTTACTTTCTAAAGATTTTTAAATTTAGCAACGAAAACCAGGTGCAATAAATCATTTTTCAATGCTATTTTAAATTCTTCATCCCATAACCTACGACTTTTTCGACAGTTGCGTTAGAATTTGCGTAATATTAAAATAAATAACAAAACTTCAAATGTTAGACATACTTTGAATTTAGCGATCTTTAAAAATTGCAGCTGGTCAAATAGGTGCAAGGCAAATACGATTTTCGTTATAATTGAACTGTGTGCATCATGAGTGACTCGATAAGGCAAAATATTTTAAATTCTTCCTTAACGATATTCTGAATTATTCATCCCTTAACAATATTTTATATTCACCCCTTAATAATATTTTGAATTATACATCCCTTAACAATATTTGAAATTATTTCCTCCCTTCCAGGAATATTATCCAAAAGCAAATAGTTCTCCGCGTTCGAAGAAACAAGGAAGACAGTGCATTGTGAACGATTAAAGGACTCACACCGTTCGACGAAGCAATGGAAAGATCGTAGAAAATATTCTAGTGTGTGTGCACAGGCGTGATAATTCGATGCGGTTAGGGGGTTCCAGGCAAAGGCACGGAATGTAGAAATTTCTGCATTCCAAGGATACGTTCCAGCGAACAATTTACTCGATTTCTTGTAGTTTATTTACAATTTCCCTGATCCTTCTTCGTTAACGTAATTCCTCACATTCCCTCGGCCTTCACGTAGTCCCGTGTCTAATGAACGTTAATTGCGCGTACGCATAATACGCGCAACTATGCGTTTAATAAAAGACCTTAACACCGTATAAAACGTTCGTGATCCTGTTTCTCTTCGATTCCGCTTTTTAGTACGTTTAATCCGGCTTTAATGAGGACCGCAACTTCGTTACCCTGATAATGAAAAATGTGACAGGAATACGGAGGTCGGCGCATATCGTTGTAAATATCGTTATTAATATTGCGATGAGAGACATGCGCGAATGGTGGTCCGCTGGAATCGAGGAAATGTTTAAATAACCATCGTTTAGACCCGGAGGAATTTTAGAATCACAACTCTACAGGATGTAAATAATGGACTGGGTAGAACATCGTTTCATGCTAACGTGAGTGTATGCCGTTCAAATTATAAAGCCGTTAATATTGTTGGAGATTGTACATTTGATCATGTACTTTCATTTTATCCGAGGCTTATTTTTCGAAGTAATACTGTAGTTTGCAGCTTTAGAAAAATTTTTGTATGATTTTAGATTTGAAAAAGAATTTTTGATGGTATGTTGGATTACAAGGTACTCAATAATTTTATCCGTCGCGAAATTGTGTTATTAATTGAACTTTGTATAACGTCGAAAATATTTTAGGTGTCATGATCTTTTTGTAAAAATGGATTGTCAAATGTATTCAAGGGGTTGATTAATGAACATACATCCACATATGCTAAGGGGTTCTCGGCCCCCAGACAGCCCGTTAGCCATCTTCAATTTTTTACTATTTTTCTAGGGTTTTTATCCCATTTTAAGAAAGTTCGATTCTCTGACAAAAAGTCGTATCTTGCACTGTTTGGCTTGTACATTCGTATACGAGAGTGATCGGTGCTTTTTGTCATAAATTTGCAAAAGTGTACAAGCTTACACCTAATCTTGTTTACTCGGATGTTATCCGCAAGGAAGTCGCGTTCGACGAAACAGATCGAGTAAAATAAGTTTGAAATTTTTGCAGAGAGCCACACTACCGGTCTAGCGAAGCTATCTAAAAGGTGATCTAAGCGGTTCACCGCGGCACGAACCGCTCGTCGAGCTTCGAGCACGGACTAATTTATTCCGCGACCATCGTGATAGCTCATTAAACTCGCAACAAGAAACGATTCGCGAGGCGGCGAGTTTCAAGAGCTCTCGGTTTCGTTGCGTCGTCACTTTTCTGCTCCCAGGATCGCGAGCTGCCCGGCGCGACGCCCTTTTCTTGGAAGCACGCAATGGGAAAGAAAATATGGAAATGGACGGGCAAGACAACGAGCTTAATTGCGCGAGATACGCAACGAACCGACGCCGGGGACGGCTTGGAAACAGTTACAAAGAAATACAGTATACCGGGACTATTGTTCCGGTAATTGCGAGAGGCTACGCTACGCTCCTGGAAGAACTGATTAACGGTCGGCTGTGATTATACCGTGAGCATAAATTTCTCCGCCAGTCTGGTATTAATAATACTTTCTGAGGCATAGGAGAGCGATAAACGTTCCTCGCCGTTCTTAACCCTTTCGTGCTGCCGTCGACGTATTCGTCGCTGAGAATCGAGAATTAACGGCCGGTGTGTATGCGCTATCGTACAGAAGTGTTTATGATACCAATTAAATTTCGAATTTTTACCCCTATCTCGCGAATAATTGTGAACTTGTCAACTGATATACACTGTGCTACAACATGCTGAAACCGAATATCGTTTACGACTTCGTAAACTCCTCGATTGCAATCGTTTACCTCCGCGTTTTTTTGCGGAACAGTGTTAACAGGGTTTCTTCTCTTTTTCCGGGCAACTTTGTAGAGAATGAACGTGTATGATTTTAAAACAGTTTTATTAGATCTTTGCATCAAACTTTACAGATTTTATTTACGAGTCTAGTATTTAACTTGCACGATTTGGTCGGCAAATGCGATAACTATTGCTACAATCTTAAAACGAGTGTCCCGCGTATTTTGTATTGAATGATTGAATACGTGAGTTGTAAATTTAGTTTAAAAATTCAAACGTATGAAAAATATGAAAAAAGTTACGAACTGCATCACGAGTCAGACTCAAAGCAAGGGGTCAAATGAAAATATTTCACATGAGAATAAAATAAAATCGTAATATAAAGTTCCAGAAGTAGCCATAAAATATATAACGAGACTTTCGCAGATCAAATGCGAATTACGCAAAAATCAGGGTTAATAAATCACTGCGGTTCAGAGTATTTTATTCGTTCCCGAACGGCTTCCGCCATAAACATCAAAGAATAAAAACGGCAAAACGATAGCAGTATCGTACGCAACAGGGTGCGCCATAAGGGCTAATGGTCATTATTTTTGTCGGGGACCGAAAAGCACGTGAGCAACGAATTTATCAGCAACGGTAATTAAACGAGTACCACCACGTGCGTGTGCTTAAATATATACACGGTTAGAGCGATTTAATATGTCGTGTGAATTGCAACAGGTTTAACGAGACGAAAAATCGTCGCGTTTGCTGTACAGACCGAGCAATTAAATGTTGTGCAACGTTTTATGCCGACGTGACTCCGTTAGGCAAACGACCAGAGAAAGAAACAGGCTCGACGCGCAAAAACGAGGTAATTAATTCGGTTATTTAACTATACTTCGGGCAGTATAATTTTTGACGTTCGGTATCCGTACGATTATTTATTTTCGATGAAAATGTTCGTTCTGTTCATTTCTATAGGGTTGATTATACAAGGTATATGAAAGTGAAATATCTGGGTTTTTATTTTTTACAATACTTTGGTGAAATTGAACAGAATCTGTTGAATTTTATCTGATAAACATTTTCTATCTTGTTAAGCTTATAAATGAAATTTGTGGATGATACTCAAATTATACATCACATTGTAATACTTTGAAGAGGTATAAGAAAAAGTTGGATATACGAAGGATTTTACATAATATTTACATCGCAATGCCTTAAATTGACAAAATAAAATAATTTCACTATTGTATACAGAATATACGATGCTTCCATTCGAAGTTCAAGAAAACTGCAAGTACAAAAGACGCTTATCTCACGGAAAGATGTAATGTTCGCTTAAACCGCACAACAATATCCACTTTTCCCATATCATAGCGTCCCATTCAACGTAAATGCATTCACGGAACGCGATTCGATTCTCTGCCAATTAGTGCATAATAAGTTAAACAGTTACAGACAATTAAGCCCGATATGCCGTAGCAATTAAAATCGGCCAGTCCTTTTAAACCGGCATATTTGCCGCGCTAAATAAGCAGTTAGAAAAAAGAAGCCCGAGTCGCGGAAACGGGCAATTAATTCGAGTATTTAGCCCGTGCCTTTGACGGTTCGTTTCCCGCCGTCCTGACAAATTCCACGGAATAATTTCCCTCGGTCTGGTCGCTCGGAAAAGCGAAGGAACCTCGATCTCTGCTCTCACAATCGTCGCGCGGTTGTGCACCCCTCGTTTCAGCCATTTGCATGTCTTTACGGGCGCTCCCGGAATGGCGGCCAAACGCCATGGCTGCCAGGCAAAGCGGCGCGAGGTGAGACTCGTTGTTTTCGTCAGGGTGCTTTGTCCGACGTTTCTCGACCATAAAACTCATAACGAGCGAATGAGCATCGATTGTCGCCGGATTATGCCGACAGACCTTCGCCATCGACCACGAAATTCTGAACGACACGGCATTTTGACTTCTGGCGAAATGCGATAAACACTTTTACTTGCTTTTCTTTTTTGGTTATTATCCATAACAATCTTTTCTTTTTTTGTAAAGTATAGTCCAGCAGTAGGAATGACATATAGTTTCATTAATTAAAGAGCATAAGGCTGTAAGTGTTAAAACTTTTTTTTATTAAAATGTTATTTTTTAATAGAACTGATTATAAAACTGTTTCTCTTTACTGTTATTAGTTTCTGAAAAATTTTATTGGGATATTTTAGAATTCGAGTGAATTTTGTATTATTGTGAAAGATGACTTATTCGAAGGAAATTCTTAGATTCAGAGAATAGTCAAATTTTTATAAAAACACCACTTTTATTACAAAAGACCTATATATCTGTTGCTCCTAAAAATTATAAATACTTGTAATATTTCCATTCACTTTACGTGGACTTTCAAATAAACATGTTCATAATAAATAAGTAGCTGTCTTTCGAGAAATATCACTTGCAGCCTTGTTCCACTCTTTTATTAAAAACCTTGATACCGTTACACACTGACAATTTTTACATTGGAAGTCGTAAAATAAATAATATTAATTGAATTGTGCAAGACCTTTACTGTACCCTTTCCACTCTGCACTCAACTCGATTCCTCCCCCCATAAACGCCCCTCTTTTTCCACTTCTCTGCAGCTTGTGCCGGCGAAATGCAATACGTAATCCTTCACACAGCGTGCAATAACTGGTGAAACAGAACGGTTCGGCCCTCGGTTCACCCTTCGAAGGTTTGACCAACGAGAGCCGTGTATTGCTACTTTAACCGACATCGAGTAATTGTAATCACGCTAATGACTGGTTGACTTCCACACATTGTGTCAAATCCCATATTGTGGATTAACTGAATATAAACCGAAATATTGTTAATAACGTCATTATCAACATATGGTTGAATATCAATAAGTAAAGTATTATCGATATTATTGATATCACCAAGAAATCAAATATTAGATATGTTGTTTCGTGGGTGATCAACCTGACTAAGCACAGATGAGTATATCAGACCTGATCTAACATAAATTATCTGTGTCTTTGCACTTCTTATCTAGGTTCAAAAATCATAGAGAAAGTTTGTAGACATTAATGTCTCATTTAGGACTAGCTGGTCATCAAGTACCAAGAGCCCAGACATCCTTTCCTCACCTAAGAGGTCTTGCATATAAAAACTAAAATCTTCAGAAGGTCAAAGCAAATGCTTGGGATCCTTTTGCTCTACGCTTTGTTTTCGCAATATTCATTGTATCCGAGAGTTGTACATAAACATTCGAAATGTCTTTGTAAGTGTACAAATCGGTCTCCACATTTCTCACCCGAATCGCAACATATTAAATATCAAAAAGTCAAATATTAACAATGTGATAGGTACCTAGTTAAATATGAAAGATGTTATCGATAGTTAAATATGAAGGATGTTATCGATACCTAATTAAATAGTAAAGGTATATTACCTATCAATTAGACATCGATAATCGATAGTAACACTTCTAAGGGCGGACTAGCAATATCGCGATGAGTCCGGCCATTGGAAACGAGACGAGCCGTAAGGATAACTTTCGCGAACAAACGACATTCGCCACGATATTGTTTCCGCGCCGATGTGCACGGTGAATAGTTAATTATTGCAGGCTTCTCGGCCCGCGGGACTGCTTTTGTGACGATTTTACGCCGGCACGAGCAGCCATGCCCTCTCCAGTTTGCCCGAGACGCTGCTCTCGTCGACGAACCGGCTCCGCCATTGTCTCGACATAATTACCGGGTCGAAAGGTGTTTCGCGGTTAAATTAAGCTGGAGAACTGCGTTATGAAAAGGGGAGACGAACGAGACGCCAGGGAGAGAACTCGTGATCGCGAATACTGACGGTCTATGTTCATTGTTGGAAATGTTTTTGGCTGCTTTCGACGAAAAGGTGTCTGCACGAATTTCGGCTTTTGACGGTGCAGTCGATTGAATTTGCACGGTAAATAAGCTGTTAGACGTTTGTAATGTATGCAGTGTCACATAGTGTGAATGAAAATGAATACATCGAGGGATCTGGATCTATACGAATTTGAAGACAGAAATTTGGAGATCAAGAGATTTTGGGATCCAGATACTCGGTTATAGAAATTTGAATCATAGCAATCTTGGGACATTGAGATTTAAGGATTTTGAGGGTTAGGCAACTATACATATGGAAATCTAGGGATCAGATGATAAGGGAGACCTAGTTTGGTGATAATTTGCTGATCGAGGAATCTGGGGGTCAACGAATTTGCCAACGTACGAATTTGGGGATCAAGAAATCTGGGCACTTGATATAGGAATTTACAGATCTAAGGATTTGAGGATTTAGGTTAGGTTTAAAAATTTGGTGACGAGATGACACCTCAGGATTTGTGAAGCTAAGAATATTGGAGTTGTCATTCTGCGCTTGTTAGATGGACAGAAATTGCAAATTCGTTCCTTTGAATTTCTGTGAGCTCTTCAATATTGGTCACTAAACGTTTGACTCTTAGACTGTTATAGAAAAACTCAGAAAGTGTACATTCGTGCTCATCACCTTCGGCTGCCTCAGTTTCCTAGTTACGAGTGTGAACGTCTGTGGGCTTTCCAAAATTATTTTCAATATTTGTCATTCGACAAACTGAACATTGCTATTACAGCGAATTTCAGAAAGTAACAAATGTACATTCGTGTCCATCAAATTCGGGTACACTTACTAGTTACGAATGTAACTTGACAAAACGGTCACAAATCGGTAGTCTATTAGAAAGTAGAATTATCCAGAGTAGAATAAACCAGCAGAAAAAGTCACAGTCGAAAAGGTGATCGCGGTTCGTTTAAACCGTGTGTACGGTGACGGGAGAGCAACAACGAGAGGGGGGAGATCCTTGGATGGGTACGAATAATGGCGCGACATATTACGCCATTTTGTAAAAGGGGGCCTTGAAGAGCGTGAACTCACAATGCAACGGTGGGCCGTGTTTCCTCGTCTCTTTCTATTCTATTCTTTCAAGCAGTGGCTGCATCCTCGTCGTGTGGGTGCGCCAGGTAATGTCGTAAAAGCTGCTGCTGGGATAAGCATCGAAGCATTAGAGAAGATGACTTCATTCGCGCCCGCGCCCTTAGTAGCCACGGCTTTCGTCGAGCTCGTTCCGTAAGTGGCCAGAAGAATGATAATGGTAATGAGGATGATGACGACGATGATGATGATCGCGATGATGCTGTGCTCCACTCGCGGCTATTATTTCAACGTCTAAAGCTGAGTTTATACGCTCGTACCACTTGCAACGACTGATTCGTGCAATCGAATTTGTGCGAGTTACTTGGTTAGATAGCTGAATTGTTATTTTAATCATTTGGTAATTTGATTCAAGTTCAAGGTCAGCTCTCGGTCACAAACCCATGTTGATATGCTGGTTTGATTCATTTTTCTTTGCGCAGTCGTTTGCATAATATTTTGGAATAAAGTTCATTTTTCTAAAAAATGAGAATAATTCTTTATTGAAGGTATTTTTGTTGGTAGCAACTTTTTAGTTGAGAAGTTTAACCCCTTGCAATATGATTTATTTGTCAGGTGCGTCAGTCAGAACTAATGATACTTTCAATGTTAAAACAGACAAAGAAAAATGTTATATCAATTTTGTATTATGTAATTGTTGACTGAGCAAATAATTGGACTTGAACTCCAAATCAGCGTATTCAAAATTGGAGTTAAATTGATCACAGTCGAAGTGCGTCACGGGTGCGTCACGAGTCAGACTCGTCAAAATAGTACAAGGGGATAATAAATACTTTTGCAGTTGTTAACTCTATTAATTGTTACTATTGTCTGTTCATTATACACATCATATGTATAACACTACAGATTTAGGTACAAAATACATATTCCAAATCATTGTATGAAACAGAATGGTGAGTGTGAGTCACTCACACAATTTTGTACGTAGAATCATCGCCAGCTTTATCAATTTATCGAAATTATATGGTATCGCACACTACGCACTGTTTACTATCAGCTACCTTGCAGATATACCGTTTACACGCGAATAAATAATTCTCTAAAAAGAAGAACTGATTTATCCGATTCAGTTTTCCTCGCGTTTCGTTCGAAAGACCGAGAAAAGTGCTCGAACAGTTAATCCAATGGTTCTGAATTTTTCTAGCCCGATAATCACAACAGCCAGGTGAACAACATTCAGCCTCTGCAAATCGAAAGATTTAATATCGCGTCAACCATTTGCAAGCAGCCAAGGTACTTCCACCACGCCGGTTGTATCGTTCTCCGCGATAAGATCGATCGTCCACGCTGCGGAAAAAAGGCCGCGAAACCCACGCGAAACACGATCAGAAAGCAAGCCTGAATGGGAATCGGTCGGCTGTAAAAGCAAAGGAAAATCGTGGGAAGTGGTGTGCGAAAAATAAGCGGAACGTGCCTCTTATTTGCTTAACGCTCGTCCGCGGATCATTAGAGGCGCGCGTTCGCCTATCAACTTAATAAGCGACGCTGAACTGCGCGAGTTTACGGGAATATGCAAATGAAACTTACGAAGGAAACGCGTTTTCTCCACTCCCACGATACCCTATACTCGTGTTACTAGAAAACGAGAAACGAGCGTGCGATGTCGAACGCAACCTGTGCACGTTTAACACGATGATTGTTGTAAGCTACATCGGTGATCGGAGGGAAAGTATCAGAACCGAGATACATGAACGATATTTTTCTTGTACATATATCTGTCCCCATTTTTCTTAACAAGATCACAGAAGGTCGCATCTTAGGTACATTAATCCCTACAGTCTGTTCCACAAGAGCGTGGACGCGATATCTACGAAATTTGATACCCAATACAGCAAAGATTGTGTCAGTCCAAACATACAATGTCTTCTCTAATACGCAATAGCCCTTCAATTCCCTTAGTAACATTTCTGTCACTGAGAAGTTTAAGTCATTTCGAGATGAGTGCCGTATACGGTAAACGATTCGAAGCTGTATTTTTGTGCCAACACCCGAAAGGGAATGAGTGTTAGAAATGCAGCAAAATATCTGCACAAGTCTCGCGAATTTGTAAATAAGTGTGTGCAACGTTATAAAGAGACAAATTGTGTCGATGATCTGATCGGGGTTCGAAGCAAGCTACGGAACTTGCGTCGGGGTTTCTTTATGCGTCTTTCCGGATAATTTAAATGCTCAGAAGATGATTAAACTGTACCAACGGGGTCTCTTAGTATCGTAACATTGGTTTAAAAGAACCAGAGACCATTGGATACTTCAAGAGGACGACTCCAAACACCGAAGCTGCCTTTGTACGAAATGGAAAACAGCGAATGGTGTCAACGTGTTGGATTGGCCATCTCAGTACCCCGATGTCAATCCAATCGAAAATGTTTGGTCTCTCACGAAGTACAAACTCCGAGGAAGGCGTATTTAAAAATTAAAGACGCTAGTTTGCCGTATTCGAGAAATATGCAGATCTCTTCCTGTCTCATACGCTGTAAAGCTGGTTGAAAGTATGCCCAGGAATAATCTGATGGTGGTAATTGGACACATTATTAACCCCTTGCACTATTTTGACGAATCTGACTCGTGACGCACTGGTACCTCAGTTGGGATCAATTTTACTCGAATTTTGAATATGCTTCAATTTGGAGTTCAAGTCCAATTATAATTTGCATAGTCAACGATTGCATAATACCATGTTATCATAACATTTCAACATTCTTTGTCTGTTTTAATATTGTACCTGTGTTTAGTTAGTTCTGACTGACGCACCTGACAAATAGGTCATAGTGCAAGGGGTTAAGCAAATGCGTATTAGTTCTTTAAATTTACTTTCGACCTATACTACCTTTTCACAGAAAAACTTGCATTCAGATATCGCGTCCACGCTCTTGTGGAAGAGACTATAATTTCTCCAGCAGTGCGTCAGACATAATTATTGCTGCAATGTTAACACAAATAAGGAAAATTGAAATGTTAGCTATATTTAGGGGTCCTTGATTATGCAAATTATAATTGGTATTAAACTCCAAACGCAATGTGGGAAACTTCGAGGAATATGACTATAATACCCTTCACGCCCTTCATTGAAAAAAGCGCAAAAAAAGAATTTGTTTAAATTTCTCGATGTTATAAAACAAATGGACGGAGGTAGAAAAAATATTTTAAAATATCACAATCCTTTATGATTAAAACAAAAAAGAATTTAGCTAAATCGGTTGAGTAGTTTCTGAGAAAAAAATTCTTAAGTGAGATCTATTTTCGTCAAAATGGGCAAAAATTGCAAACTTTGAAGGCTTAACAAATTCTGAACCGGCAAAATGATGACTTAAACCCGCCCTAATTTCACATGGACAATTTTGATTAGAGCAAAATGAGGTCCAAAAGTGATCGATTTGAATGGCCCTATTTCATAACCCTATATAAATAAATGTATCCATTCTAATCGCCCTAAAAACATTTCAGACACTCGGAATAAGACGTTCAGACCCTTCGAAGTTTCCTCGAATTGCCGTATCGAAGATCGCGTCACTCGTCCCATGAAGGTTACTCATTTACAAGCCGATAAATTCGAAGAACCGTAAACATTCGCGTAACGAACAAAATACCCACGTCCATAATCCTCGCTCTAACGTAATTAATTTGTCGTAAAAGGTAGCGCTTGTCCATTCGTCGAGATCCTCATCGAGCCGCGTATGTATGTAACCTATCGAAGATTCGAAACGCGTCGTATCCGTGCCACGATCTTTTTTTTTTCCACGAACGAGCTGATGCACCAGCATTTTTGCCTCTTCCGGCTAGTTATGGCACTGGCGTATAATAGTGGCTTTAACTGCGTTCACAAAGTGGCGTAATTTATTGCGCCATTATGCTCGGCTAAGGAGCTGGCTTGTTGCGAGCGACGACGACGGGACGCGGCGAGTCGCGTGCATGCGGACGTGATTTAAGTTAAGGAGGATGACTACCGTGTCGCTGTTACGCGGCCACGGTTTCGACCAAACCGGGATTTTCCGTCGACGTTACTCGGATTACAAATGCCTCGTTTATGCTTTTGATACGCCCTGTGCTCGCCGTTCGATCACAGATCCATCACATTTTATAGCCTCGCGTCACATCTCACGATTTTATAGTCCATGAGGTCGGTAAAGTACGGCTTAACGTTGGAGGGTACTAATTTTCTGGAGGCGTTATTAATTGTTATCTCGGATTATAGTTCGGGTTAGACATCTTGAATTATTGATCAGATTATAGGTACGGATTATGGGGAAACTAGGTACTTATGAACTAATTATTTCCATAATAGGAAATACCTTGCCATCAATTTGGTAAAAGGTAGGGTGAACGTGAGGTACTTGGTATAAGGTAGACATTTGGGTATGAGTTTGGGACATAGGATTTTAAACATTTGGTAATTTAAGGAGATTTCATATATTTTTGGAGAATATGGGAACTTCGAAATTTGAAAATTTGACAAGTTAGGAATACATTTTTAACTTTTGAAGCTTTGTAATTTAAGAACTTGGGGATTTGGGGACTTGGAGAATTGGAGAGTCAGCATTTAGGAATTTAAAACTTTAGAAATTTGGGAATTTGGAAATTTTAAAATATGAGAACTTGGGAATTTAGAAATTCGGCATATGAGAACTTGGGGATCTAGAAATTCGGCATATGAGAACTTGGAAATTTAGAAATTTGGTATATGAGAACTTGGGAATTTAGAAATTTGGTATATGAGAAATTGGGAATCTAGAAACTTGGTATATGAGAACTTTGGAACATAGAAATTTGGTATATGAGAATTTGGGATTTTGGAAATTTGATATATGAGAAATTGGGAACTTGGAAATGTAGTGTTCAAGAATTTGGAAGATTCAGAACTTGAAAATTTAGAAATTTTGGACCTGTAGAATTTGAGAATGTGGGAATTTGAAGATGTGGAGATTCATCATTTGGGAATTTAGGCCTTTAGAAACTTGGAAATTTGAAAATTTGAAGATATGAGAACTTGGGAATTTAGAAATTTGGTATAGGAGAACTTGGGAATTTAGAAATTTGATATATGAGAATTTGGGAAATTAGAAATTTGGTATATGAGATCTTGGGAATTTAGAAATTTGGCATATGAGAAATTGGGAATTTAGAAATTTGGTATATGAGAAATTGGGAATCTAGAAACTTGGTATATTAGAACTTTGGAACATAGAAATTTGGTATATGAGAATTTGGGATTTTGGAAATTTGATATATGAGAAATTGGGAACTTGGAAATGTAGTGTTCAAGAATTTGGAAGATTCAGAACTTGAAAATTTAGAAATTTTGGACCTGTAGAATTTGAGAATGTGGGAATTTGAAGATGTGGAGATTCATCATTTGGGAATTTAGGCCTTTAGAAACTTGGAAATTTGAAAATTTGAAGATATGAGAACTTGGGAATTTAGAAATTTGGTATAGGAGAACTTGGGAATTTAGAAATTTGATATATGAGAATTTGGGAAATTAGAAATTTGGTATATGAGATCTTGGGAATTTAGAAATTTGGCATATGAGAAATTGGGAATTTAGAAATTTGGTATATGAGAAATTGGGAATCTAGAAACTTGGTATATTAGAACTTTGGAACATAGAAATTTGGTATATGAGAATTTGGGATTTTGGAAATTTGATATATGAGAAATTGGGAACTTGGAAATGTAGTGTTCAAGAATTTGGAAGATTCAGAACTTGAAAATTTAGAAATTTTGGACCTGTAGAATTTGAGAATGTGGGAATTTGAAGATGTGGAGATTCATCATTTGGGAATTTAGGCCTTTAGAAACTTGGAAATTTGAAAATTTGAAGATATGAGAACTTGGGAATTTAGAAATTTGGTATAGGAGAACTTGGGAATTTAGAAATTTGATATATGAGAATTTGGGAAATTAGAAATTTGGTATATGAGATCTTGGGAATTTAGAAATTTGGCATATGAGAAATTGGGAATTTAGAAATTTGGCATATGAGAACTTGGGAATCTAGAAATTTGGTATATGAGAAATTGGAAATTTAGAAATTTGATATATGAAGACTTGGGAACTTGGAGACGCAGCGTCCAGAAATTTGAGACGTTCACAACTTGAAAATTTAGAAATTTTGGACTTCTGACATTTGAGAATGTGTCGATTTGAGGAAATACAGATTTTCAGGAATTGTATTCTTCAAACATGAAAATATAGTAATTTCTGAATTAAAGGATCTGACAATTTGAAAATTGTCGAATATTGAAATTTATCAACTAACTTTGTAGGAAATGAATTGATGGAACTTTATCAAGCTATGTTTTATAATTAACCGTTTCTCCATGCAATTTTCTGACTGAACAATCTCAAGAGACATTGATAGATCTTTTTCAACTTATTCCGTCAGACAACTTTTCAACAATTTTCACAGGAACTCAATTCACCCCGTGTTATTTTAATATTACATCCATCAGTTGTATATGGACAAACCATTCACACTTTGAGATTTGATTATAAAAATATTGATCATTAAAAATTCCGAAATACATCAATATATGAATCACCTGAGGTCTCTACAAACGCACAAATGCGATGAAACTTAAAAAAAATATAGATATTTTCATATAATTCGCTGAAGAAACGAGGTTAACAGAATGTGCAGAGCGTACAACGGTATTTTCAGTAATTCTGAATGAAACGAATACCTTCCGATGGTATCTTTGACTTTCGTAGGATCAGCTCAGGTTTCGTAGCTGGTCTCCACAACGAAACTCGAAGAAATTAAACTTCACCACGGTACGTTATATCCGTTAATTTATCAACAGCGATGATCTTGTGGTCAAACATACGCAAACGAAGAAAGTATTAATCATAACTCGCAATCAGATATTCGCATGTTGCTCGTGAAGTGTTGACGTGTAATCTTTATATAGCGCCTAACTGTTTCAATGTATGAAGCTGTCACAGACGCAGATGTTATCCAGACGAATGTAACCTGTCGGTAAAAAATCAGCTGCTCAGAAAAGGGGTTGATTAATTTCTCGATCCCGTGCACTTCATAACCGCGTGTTTCCGTATTTTGATAATTAAGTTGGCCGTCATCATTGCGCGATAAAAAATTCATCGTTAGTAATAATGTCTAGGTGTACATTAACCTTGTTGTAAGCTGTATCAAGATTTACAATCTTCGTTTACTTTGCAGATATTGCATGTTCATTTTATAGGAAATTGATGTGCAGTAAGCATATTATTGCATGATTATCAGGTTTTGCATGATCAAAAATTTATCGTTGCTAATGACATCTAAATCTTGTTGTGAGATCAAGATTTACAATGTTGACGTAAAAATATTGCATACATTTTTTTGAAATTTATATTTGATGTGTAGTAAATATATTTACTTTTTTATTTATAAAGGCAATATTTTAATTGAATAAAGTTTCTGTATTTTTACGTTTTCATTAATATTTCCTTCCCTCATCAAATTTTAATCAATACTTAATAAAAATTAATTCTTAAAAATATTTTTATTTTTATTTACAAAATAAGCTAATATTTTAATTGAATAAAATTTCTATATTCTTGATTTTTCTCCCCTCATCAAATTTTAATTAAAACCTGATAAATAAAAATTATTTCTCAAAAATATTTATATTTTTATGTACAAAATAAGCTAATATTTTAATTGGATAAATTCAAATTTTAATTAATACTTGATAAATAAAAATTAATTCTTAAAAATATTTATTCTTTTTGTATATAAAGTAAGACAATATTTTAATTCAATAAAAATTCTGTGCTATTAAATTTCAATTAAAATTTCATTTAAATAAAAATATTTAAATTATGTAGTCTTACAGCTATCTTATTAATATTTCAACCTCCATCATTATATTAAATAATAATTATTTCAAGTGACATATGGACATTTAGCTTTTATTTTAAATTCGATAATCAATGGAATTATTTTCACATTCTTTGAACATCATGTGTACATTATTTTCTTTGCTACATATTATCGAGTCGCTTAATCAATATGCACCTAAAATAAATAAAATGTAATAGCATAAAAAGTTACATGGTACTCTAATTTAAAAAAGATCACGAAGAGGTTAATTCTTAAACTTGGTCCCAACAATCAGTCATATTGGCAAATTAAATCACGTCGAACTTATAGTCTCCACTTACCGAGCAACAAAACGTCTCGGAAGATTTACAAAATCAGCGATTAATGAACATCCGTATTATTCCGACAGGCAGCCACGCCTCTCAACGGAATATCCGAAAAAAGAGCGAAATATTACGAGCACTCGTATCAAAGTTAACGTTCGAGAAGAAAGATGATCAAGAAACGTTCCAGCAATCCCGAAAGCGTAATCCGTCAACTCTCGAAACACAATTGCCGTGCATTAAACGGCGAGGATCAGTTGCGCCCAATGTTTAACACGTCCGACGCGAGAATAAATAAAGCCCTTTGCTCGGTTATTTCTCGAAACGGAGAGAGACTAATTGCCGTCGTTTCGTCCGAACAAACGGAATAGTATCAACGAGCGAACGCGATAAAAAGCAGCGTGTAGAACGTACGCTTGTCAGAAACGTGGCCGGAGATAATGAGAATCGCAATCAGGCTGGGGACTGGATTATTCAGTTGGATGATCACCCGATCGCCCTGGGCCTCGGTTTCGATTGCAAACAATTTATCTTTGACATGGACCCCATGGCAACCATAATCAAGGAAACATCACTCCAGAGGACAGACTTCGAAAAGAACCACGGATGAAGCATGGTTAATGCTTGGTCACCGGAAATGACGGATAACGTCACGCCTTTCTGCGAAGTCTCGCACCGGCAACGGTCTTCCTCGAATGTCCAGAGGAACGACTTGACTTCATGATCACGGTCCACGATGTGTGCTGTACGTGTGTGTGCATGTAAACGAAAGAACGGAGGTCTTATTAAGAGTAATTATGCGATTAAAGAGTTCTGTACTGGATGCGGATGAAATATTAAAACTAAGTATACAGCGCGAGAGGCCATCGCTCGCTGGATTATGATCTTAAGGCGGTACCATTGCAAGCGATGTTTACCTAATTAGTTGAAATATTGTAATGTTCGGGGAAATGAACGATACCAAATCATCGATAAATGACAGATTCGTACATTGAATCTCTTGTAAATCAAATTTGTCTTCTTGCGTTACAAACTGCATCGTTTACTTTTTTGCAAATTAAGTTTGCTTTCGCGTGGCGAATTCATATTTTCGTAAATCAAATTCACTTTTACCAAATTTATCTTCCTGCACATTCGATATACCGCTTCAACTTCCTACACGGTTTTATACATCAAATTCAATTTTTTGTAAATAAAATCACCTTCTATATGTCACTCTCATATTTATTTACTTTGGAGGTTTGGTTACAGAATTTTTAGCTTGTGGTTATTTGTTGAGCAACTGCACTATGTCAAGTCGTTAAATTTGATTGAGAGACAAGAAATTATTGTATGCTATTTAAAAAAATAAAAGGATTGAAATTTCTGAAAGTTCCATAGCAAAAAATTATTACTCACATTTTATCTTTAAAAAATTCATACTTAAAAATTGATACTCATCTTTAAAAAATTATTACTGATGATGTATTCGATATAATTGTATAAAATGTATTCAACTTTACTAAACAAAGTATAACTGTATTTTTAAAAATAATGGGGGCGATGAAGGTTATCGGGTCACTTTACGTAAACGTTGGATGGCTAGACGGATGCTTAAAAAAGTTCCATCTCTGTGAATCGATAAAATCTAGTACATAATTTAACCAGTAGAAACTACAAGGAATCTCACCTTTCGAGGACCACAAGTACTATTATTGCTTCCTTCTAAGAAAGTTAATAATAGCGGTAACTCGTAACTCGAAACCTGACAGGAATACTCGCCAAAGCCTGTCGTATACAAAAAGTCCTTAACAGCGCATCAGCTTTGACGCCACGATGTTCGTATGTAATAAAACCATCGGACAAAAGCATTCCACATAAAATTCTCCGAATCTTCACGGTGAATAAAGTAAGTATAATAAATTAAATCTCAGGACTACCAGACAAAGCCGATTAACCTACTTATCTAAATAATTATAGTGATTTGGTACAGCATACTTGAGGTTGATAATATTTAGATGGTAGATTTGCAAAATATATTTTGGCGTGTATCACTAAATATTCCAAGTTGTATTTTTATATTATAGATCTGATTGAAGTGTTCGGAAAAATTTATGTAATTTATTAGAATACAAAATAAGAGGCAGCTATAAGACGTTTAAAATTTCTACTTGAAATATGCAATATTTCAGATTTGTATATGGAACAGCTTTGAGGTTTCTAGTGCCATATTATTTAAAAATTTCTGTATGAAATATTGTAACAAATTTCTATATGAAATATCTTACTTCAAAATTTATAATACTTAGAAATTCTTTTGAATATTTAAATATTTTTGAAAGATTATTGCTCAAAACTCTGGTATTGGGAATAGAAAAGCGCTAGAGTACAAATATGGATGTACTTTTAATATTAAATCAGTACTGAAAGTTTATTATGAAAGTTTGTGAAGAACGATACAAATTTCATGTAATGCTAAAAACACTTTTAACTCTTCTATTATCATAAATGTGAGCGACACTTACAACGTGAAAAATGTATAGGAAAGTAGATGAGAGTATAGTGTCGGCCATTTTTATTAGTTCGCACGCTGACCGCTGGTGTCGCACGTTAGATTTATAGTTTTAATAAAATGCAAAGGCGAGAAATTGACTAAATAAATTAAGTTATTAATATCATACAATTTTGATTGTCCATAGTTTAAACACAAAATTTTTCATGCAATCACCCATAAAACATTTAGGGGAACTTAGACCATCACACCGTCTAAATTAGACCATTTGTCAAGTATTGCCATTTAATCGTCAAATTTTATAGTAGTATTACCTATTATACACTGATATTTACACAAATTGTTATAAGATTACAACAGGTGGTCCAAGTGCTCTATTAAATAATATCGAACTTATAAATCAAGCAAGTGTAGCTGTTCGAAAGTTCAGACCCAATTTCCAACAGCGTCCGAAGTACCCAAAGTCTCAAAGTTATTAACAAAAAAAATTGTGAACCTGAGATTATAATAGGTGGTCCAAGTCTCCTCTTAAATAATAAACTTATAAATCAAGAAAAGAGTATAGCTGTTACATCCGAAGGTAACCAATTTCCATCTTAAACAGCGTTCGAAATATCCCCAATCTCAAAGTTATGAACAAAAAAATTGTTAACACGCTATAATGGGTGGCCCAAGTCTTCCTTTATAAATCAAGAAAAGAGTGTAGCTATCACATTCGAAGGATCCAGTTTCCATCTTAAACAGCGTCCGAAATATTTAATGTCACAAGTTGTGAACAAAAAAATTGTTAACACATGAGACTATAATGAGTGGTCCAAGTCCCCTTATAAATCAAGAAAAGAATGTAGCTGTTACATCCGAAGGTTCAAACCCACTTTCCACCTGAAATATCGTCCGAAGTATCAAATATCATAAAGTTATGACCAAAAAATTGTTAACACATTATAATGGGTGGTCCAAACCCCCTTATAAATCAAGAAAAAAATGTAGCTATTACATTCGAAGGATCCAGTTTCCATCTTAAACAGCGTCCGAAGTATCCGAAGTCACAAAGTATATTTTAGCAACATTAATTATTAAGTTCGGTAAACGTCTTGGATCATTTAAGAGTATCGTCCAATAATTTCCGGCGATGTTCAGGCCGGTACACCAATAAACAGCACATTTTGGGCCAATAATAAGGGTTCGCGCAATAACGGTGCACGAAATGAAAGAAACATCGAAACGATCTCGTTAAGATTGGCCCGGGCTGCCAGGTGTACGGTGTATTGACATTGAAAATTTACGGTGTGTCAGGAGGACCACTCATTACAGGGGCACCTGGGGCGGCTTAAGCACGATCATTTCTCGATCAGCGAAATTTCTTTTTTCGAAAACCGTGACTGTCGTGCTCGGACGTACGCGAGCACCGTCATTATCCTCCTCCTTCCTGCCTCGTGTCAACGCGCACGCATATTCGAAACACGAGCGCGCGTACCTCGGAGCTGAACAAGGTTAATCTTCGTGCCGGGATCTACTGGTTCGTTTAACTGGTGGCCACCTCGATCGCAATTTTCGATTGTGTCGCCCTAGACCAGCGACCACGTGTCCTGTCAGCGTCGTTTCTTCTTCGTGCACGCGACGCTCCCTCGGAAGACAGTGGGCGTGTCGATCAAATTTTCAATAGAAATCCTACGTCGATCGTGCCCTCGATCTCTGTTGTACAGTCAACAGAAAATCTAGTTTCCCTAGGGGAAATATCGTAAACAAGTAGAGAGATATCTCTTTCTACTCCGTTTTTAGAAGAAGCTTTTAGGGAGTTGGAGATTTGAAAATTTGAGTATAGGTTAAATATTTGAGACATAGGAGTTTTTGGAGCTTGGACGCATCTAGGATTACGTTTGGGACTTTGGAACATAGGCGTCTAGGAATACGGAAATCTAAGGATTATAAGGGAATTTGAAGACCTAGAAATTTGGTGATATAGAAATTTGATGATTGAGGATTTTGGGGATCTACGAATTTGAGGATGTGGGAATTTGGGGAACAAGAGATTTTGGGATGTAGATCTGCTAATAGGTTAAAAATTTGAGATTTGGGGATTTTGAGGATTAGGTAGCTGCAAATACGGAAATCTAGGGATCATAAGGGAATTTGGAGACCTAGAAATTTGGTGATATAGAGATTTGATGATTGAGGGATTTGGGGGTCTACGAATTTGAGGACGTAGGAATTTGGGGAACAAGAGATTTTGGGATGTAGATCTGCTAATAGGTTAAAAATTTGAGATTTGGGGATTTTGAGGATTATGTAGCTGCAAATACGGAAATCTAGGGATCATAAGGGAATTTGGAGATCTAGAAATTTGGTGATATAGAGATTTGATGATTGAGGATTTTGGGGATCTACGAATTTGAGGACGTAGGAATTTGGGGATCAAGAGATTTTGGGATGTAGATCTGCTAATAGGTTAAAAATTTGAGATTTGGGGATTTTGAGGACTAGGTAGCTGCAAATACGGAAATCTAGGGATCATAAGGGAATTTGGAGACCTAGAAATTTGGTGATATAGAGATTTGATGATTGAGGGATTTGGGGATCTACGAATTTGAGGATGTGGGAGTTTGGGGATCAAGAGATTTTGGGATGTAGATCTGCTAATAGGTTAAAAATTTGAGATTTGGGGATTTTGAGGATTAGGTAGCTGTAAATACGGAAATCTAGGGATTATAAGGGAATTTGGAGATCTAGAAATTTGGTGATATACTCTTTGGTCTTTGGTGTAAAGATTTGATGACTGAGGGATTTGGGGGTCTACGAATTTGAGGACTTAGATACTTGGGAATCTAACGATTCGAGAGCTTAGAAATTTCAGAATTTAGAGATTTAAGAACTCAGAAACCTAATAACATAGGACTTTACGGATTTAGGTATTTGGGGATCTAGGAATTCGGAAATTGAAAAACCTGGGAACCTAGAAATATGGAAATCCAGAAACTTGAGGATTTATGGGTTTGATGGTATAAAGATTTGTGAATCGGGGGATTATGGATATAGAAATTTCAAGATCTACTAATTAATGATGTGGAAAATTGGTGACATAGGAATTGGAGAATCTGAGGATTTAAGGACTTAGGAATTTGGAAATTTAGAAAATTGGAGACCTACAAATGCAAAAATGTAAAAATCTGAGAGTTTAGAAACTGGATAACATAAAGATTTGTGCATCAGAAATTTCAGAACCTAGGAATTTGTAAATCTAAATTTGGTGATCTAGAAATCTGGTGCCACAGGAATTTGAAGACAAGAAATTTTAGTAATTTGAATAATTTAACTATTCAAAAATTTAAAGATTAATTTCAGGAATTTATAGACAAGAAATTTTGGTAATTTGAATAATTTAACTACTCAAAAATTTAAAGATTAATTTCAGGAATTTGTAGACAAGAAATTTTGGTAATTTGAATAATTTAACTATTCAAAAATTTAAAGATTAATTTCAGGAATTTGTAGACAAGAAATTTTGGTAATTTGAATAATTTTGCTACTCAGGAATTTAGAGATGAAATTCAGGAATTCGAGCATACAGGAATGAAATATTTGGAAGCACAAAAATATATGAAAAAATTGTCAAGATAACATGTGCGTCTTTGTTCACAATGCACCTATATTGCACGAGAGTGTACATTCGCGTGACCCTGGGTCACAATTGTGTGCCGTTTCGCAAAGACCTCCTTCGACAACCTCGATCCCTCGCGATTACGCTGATCGGCGATCGATTAACGCCATCGCATTCGACGGTGTCGAACGAAGGCGACCCTTTAATGATAGTCTTCGAAAACGATCACGAACGGTTAATCTAGATGGAGCGATGCACAATTGAAAGCTGACAACTGCGAGGAAAGCTAGAATTGTTCGGGGTTGGCTCGTTCGTTTATGGATCACCTGCGTCGATCGGTGTGTTCAATTGTCCGTAAAATGTGGACATCGTGAGCTCGATCATCGTTCGACTGATGCAATCTGTTCTCGAAATTGTTTCTTTGGGAAAGATCGGTAACCCTCATTCATTCATCTAGATTGCTATTTAATAGTTACTTCAATTATTCTCCTGTTACATCTACGCCATTCAGATCGTAAATTTAACTGCTATTAAATAATTTTCTCTACTATTTTCTTTCAGATACTCGTGATTTAATAGTTCATTTAATAATTGTTGGATATATGTAATGTCTAACGTATGTATGTAATATCTATATCTACAAATGGACTATACATATGTGACATATAAATGTAATACACATATGTTACATATAAATGTAATGTACATATGTATATTAATATCTTATAATATATATATAGACATATATAACTTTCTTATCAAAGTTAATTGTAATAAATCAATTTATCTATATTGAGGACAATTTTGTTTTTCTTTGGACCAAACGTGGCAACAGCAGTATTTAACCCCTTGCCTTACATCGAGTCAGACAAGTGACGCACGTTACGGTGCGAAAGTGACAAACCCAAATCGTATTTACATGAAGATTCAGTTCTAAGTTCGATACCAGCTGTAATTTATATAAAGATCTCTAAATCCAAAGTATTTCAACGTTCTTTATCAATATTAACACTGCAGTAATAGGTAGCTCTGACGTTCTGAAAAACTTGTAGGTTAAGTTATTTATAAAAAGTATAAAAGTATTATATAGATGTTTAATACCGAACAAAAGAATTGACACCAATTGTTTTTAAAAGACTTAAACTATAATAGTGTCATGCTACTGGGAATAGCACCCACACGCTACCCCTACAGCTAAAACCTGCCTAATGTCCTAAAGGACAAATTGCATGGATACTTGGGGTTATAAAAAAAAACTATTACAAATTGTTAAACTATTGTATCACTAGAAACTGAGTTCTGAGTACTGAGGTCTAATCCTCAATAATACACAGTATGTCTGAAAAGTAACGGAACTTTTTAAATTTAAGGAACTATTAGCGACATCTATAAAAACAATATGCTATTTGAAAACAGTATTCCTCCCCTACAAAACAAACCAATCGTTATTGCAATCGAGCAACGAATTGTAAACTTATAGCGTTTAAAGCGACAGAACCTTTCGTCACCGTGTCACAAAATCACGATGGAGCAAAGAGCGAATATTAAATTCTGCTCGGTAAAGCTCGGTAAAACTTTTACAGAAACATTTGAATTAATGAAGAATGTTTATGGCGACGATTGTTTATCCCGTACACGTGTGTTCGAGTGGTATAAGCGATTCCAGGATGGTCGAGATACTTTGGAAGACGACCCAAAGCCAGGTTTTGGGTTTTTCTAAATTCCAAACGATTCTAAAGGTATTATACTTCGGGAATTCGTTCCACAGGGACAAAATGTTAATGGCGAATATTATCTGGGTGTTATGGAACGTTTGTGGAAAAGAATCGTTCGTGTGAGGCCCGAATATCGAGCGCCAGGGAGTTGGTTTCTGTTGCGTGATAATGCACCAAGTCACAGAACTGTCGCAGTTCGTGAATTTTTGGCGAAAAAACAAGTCTGTGTGCTCCAACATCCTCCATATTCGTCTGACTTATCTCTATGCGATTACTTCATTTTTCCAAAATTGAAATTTGCCATGAAAGGAACGTTTTATGACACTGTTACACAAGTCCAAGCAGCCGTGACAAGGGTGATTGAAGCGATTCCGCAAAACGACATAAAAAAATCTATGTTAACATTGCCTGAACGTGCCCAGCGGTGTATTGATGCGGAAGGGCGTATTTTGAATATAAAAAATTAATTTTGGCAAAATAACTGATACTTTTTTTTTTATTTAAAAAGTTCTGTTACTTTTAGGACATACTGTGTAACTACCTTTATACACTCGTACAATAATTAAGTATCGAATTCCAATTTTCGTCATTTCTAAATGATTCGGGTTTAGACTTTTCTAAGTTTCAAATATTCAACTGTACAAATTTCCAAGTTATCAAGATTCCAAATTTACAAGTTATGAAGATTCCAAATTTGACAATTTTTTAATTTGCAAGTTTTCAAATTTAAAAATTGCTAAACTCCCAGACTAATAATATACGAATTTCTAAATTACCCATCTGCGAATCCCTAGATTATCCTTAGATTACTTTTCAGACATACTGTGTATGTATTCTAAGAGTTAACACCTTCAGAAGCTTATTGCTTAAAATTTCCCAAAAGCATCCTATCTACCTTCCCACCGTCGCATTTACCTTCCCACAAAACCCAATTACAGACCTCTCCAGAAGTAAATAATTGAATATTTCGTAATACCGTTCCTAATTATCCTAAACGATCATACTCGACGAATCTGCCAATTAGCTCAATTAAAACGTACGATTCCCTTTAGCCAAGTCGAGTTACGAAACGGATCTTTCAGAATCGGCTCCACTAGAAGCTCGTCGATCGACAAAAGCGGTTTAAACGATCCTCGACGACGATGCGAGAATCGATCGCTCGTTAGGCCCGGTTTCCACTACGCAATCGTATCCGGAGTGCTCCATGCTACTTGGTCGAACAAAGCGTCGGTGTTAATTGGGTCGTCGCCGTTTACCCAATAATCACGAATGATCACTCGACGAGATCGTAAATTGCTTGGCCTCGCGAGCTCATAGAGAGAGCTGGCCGACTGTTAGGTGACCGGCTGATCCAGGACAACCATAGCTCCATATTGAAACGAGCACCTGTACCGATCCATCAGGAAGAACGATCACCGCGAGATAGGAAACGATTGGACGTCAGCCACCAACGTGCCTCGGGCTAGCTTGAAAATTTGTTGCTTTAATTACGTCGAATCGACGATACATATCGTCCGCTACTGACGAACGACCTTTTCACTGCTCCTGTGCTAGGTGACCGGCACTGCATGGGAACTGTGGACGATGTGTGGAGTATTTTATACGTGAAACTTTATCTCTGCAATTTTGCTACAGGATTTCGAGGACGGTTTATTTGCTGGTCTTTTCATTTATATGATTCTGGTTTATTACGTTCGTAGGTTTTCGGATTAAGTTTGCAAGTTCTCAGATTTTTTATAGATTTCGTTATAGATTTTCTATTTTTAAATTTATAGGTTTTTAGATTTCTAAATTAGCAGGTACATAGGCTTTTAGGCTGATAAATTGATAAATTCATAGATTGTTAGATTAGTAAATTTTTAGATTAGATTAACAAAGTAAGAAATACACAAATTTTGAAATCACTATATTGGTGGTCTAAATTTCTAATATTCCAAATCTTCAAATTTTCAAATTGCCAACTTACCAGGTCTTCAAATTCCCCAATTCCTAAACGTTTAAATTCAATATATCTACCTTTCTAAATCCTCAATCACCCATGTTCAAAGTGTACAAAAATCCAAATAAAAAATTGTCTAATTTCCAAACTTGAAATATTTAAACTTCTACATTTACAAATTTTAAATTTCCCGATCTCTACATCAGTAAAAAATATGCTTCACTGAATATAAAACCTGTTGCCTAAAAGACAGGTTTCTATATTACATTTGATCGGCGATAGTGGGACCGATGATTCCAAAAACGATACGACTGTTCGATATAGGCGATGAAAACGGTATAGCAAACTTTCGAAACAGATTATCGTCCAGGTGGAGCTATCCGAGCTGTTGTCCGCGCTACCTTAGATTCCGAAAATACGATAATGACTTAATTGGTATAGATTCTGTATCGAAGTTGTATGAAAGGGGAAATTCATATTTCGAAGGATACCGCGTGTCGACGGGATAGTTTAAATGTTAATTATAATCCGGCCGATATCATCTGATACCCGTGGTCTGAGATACCTCAGATTTCAAAAATACGATAATGACTTAATTGCTGTAGATTCTGGATTAACGTTGTACGAAAGGGGAAATCCGTATTTCAAAGGATACTGTGTGTCAATGAGATAGTTTGTATGTTAATTATAATCCTGGTAGCATTATCTGATGTAACACCCGAGGTCTACGGTAACGCTTTGGATTATGAAAATAGAGTAGTGTTGAATTCAGTGAAGCTTCTGCATCAAAAATGTACGGAAATTCGTATTTTTAACGATATAATGTGTGAATTAGACCGTTTAAATGTTAATTGCTACGTCGTTGGAACTATCTGATGTAGAACGTGGGATTTGAAGCATCATGGAACTTGAAAATGTTTGTTAAACAGTAGATTCAGCGTGAAATTCATATTTCAGGGGATGCTGTGCATCAGTGGGATAGTCTAAATGTTAATTATAATCCCGGTATTATTCTCATATTTCGTAGGATTTAAATTTTAAAGGAAACGAGAATGAGATAGTTTAAATGTTAAGCCTCATCTTGGAACAATCTGATACAGGATGTGGGATTGAAGATACGAATGTTGGAAAAATGATAATGTTGTTCGAAACGCGATGGATTTATCGGTATAAGGCGAAATTTATATTTTTAATTACCACCTGGATAAAATTGTCTGATACAGAACATTTGAGATACGTGAACTACAAAATTATGATACCGGTTGAAGTGGCACATGTCCACGAATAAAGGTATATCTATACATAAAATTAGCGTATTTAGCGATCAAATTAGTGCATTTCTATGCAAAAGTTGATGTGGGATGTTTTATTACGTAAATTGTGTAGGGATGGGGATGTAATGTAATTTTCAAACAGCTGAAATCGCTTACATCATTTGTTATGGATTAATAAACAGGTTTATGCAAATGAAACGGTTTACTGTTTTAAAAAGGAAGATTGTTTTTCAAACAGGAATAGAAAGTACGTACATATAGGAAATTTAAGAATTTATAACTTGTAAAAAAATTATTTGTACTAGGTATGTGAAGTGAATTAAAATTAAATTTTGAATTCGTGACTTGTGATTTAATTTCAGAAATCTGACGTTTATAAGAATAAAATAATCACTTAATAGAATAGTTTAGTTGAATTACTATTACTGAGAGATTTAATAAAACTGATTATTTAATAAGATCACTGTAGCAGAAATTCAATCGAAATTGAAAGAACTATTGCACTCAACAGTAATTGCAAGTGTTTTTTGCTCTGACATCTCAACCCTGACAGTTCAAATTAAATATTCAAAATATCTAAATTTCTAAATATACAAGTTTTCAATTTCTTCAATTTTGGAATTTGAAAATTTAAAGGTGTGAAATTTGATAATCTCTAAATTTGTAGATTTCTCAATTTCTAGATTTTTAAATTTCTACATTTCTAAGTTTACAGTTCTTAAAGATCTAAAGTTCTCCTTCCAACTTTTTCAATTAAATTCTCTTTCAATTTTTTAAGTTTTTGAACTTAAAATTAATCAATTCATCGATTCATAAATTCGTCAATCCATCAATTCATCCATTCGTCAATTCATCAATTCGTCAATTCGTCAATTCATAAATTCGTCAGTTCGTCAATTCGTCAATTCGTCAATTCATCAATTCATCAAGTCATCAATTTACCAATTTACCAATTTACCAATTTATCGATTTATCGATTTATCGATTTATCGATCTATCGATCTATCGATCTATCGATCTATCGATCTATCGATCTATCGATCTATCGATCTATCGATCTATCGATCTATCGATCTATCGATCTATCGATCTATCAATCTATCAATCTATCAATCTAGCAATTTAGCAATTTAGCAATTTAGCAATTTATCAATTTATCAATTTATCACTTCATCGATTCATCGATTCACTAATTCATCAATTAATTAGTTTATCATTTTATCGATACATTGATTCATCAATTCATTAATTCAACCATTCAACAATTCATCGTTTCACTAATTAATTAGTTCGTCACCTTATCTATGCATGAATTGATTCATCAATTCACCAATTTATAACTTCGTCAGTTTGTCAATTTATCAATTTATAAAACTTGCAAACCTACAAAACTTGCAAATCAAAAATCTTTCTCATTACTGATATAGAAAATAAGTGCACCAAAAATTAACGTCCTATTTAAATTAATTGTATAAAAAAATGTTACCATCTAATACATCAGCTTAATCACAAGTGCACCACTATCACCTGCAAACAATCAAACTTCTTTTCGTTCTATCTCAAAGTACTCTAAAACTCTAAAATTAATTGAAGAAATTTTGAACTCTGACGAATAAAACCACATTCATTTAATAGACCCAAAAGAACTGAACCTGTGTATACTAATCGTTTAAACAAACAGTAACTAACAATTAAAACAACGATTAAAAAAACCAAGTGAGCAAGTGCTCTTCACCCAAACATCTCACCACTTCAACATCCAATCAACCTGCATCATTGCAATAACGAAAAAAGTCTTACAAAACCGCTAATATCCAGAACGTTTCAAAACTTCACACATACATTTACTTGAAACTTCGTCAATAATGATTTCACAAAAGCAAAACTTCCAAAACGAGCTCCGGGCGCTCCAAATATCCCATTAGCATAAAAGTCTCCTCTCGCAGCTTTCGTACCATCAGCGAATTCCTTGCAAAAAGTACCAGCAAAAAGTGCAGAAAGAAAATAAACCAAAAACGGCATGTTAAACTCTGGCTGGAGTGATTCATCATCCACCTTCCACAAACACGCTCGTCCAAGCGGCGAGCATCCGCCTCAAACAAATTGATTAATAACGCTCGGTTTCCAAGCGGACATGGAATTACAGCCCCTGTACGAGGGCCAACGAATAAAGTTATTAACCGAACGAATAATTGAGGGGTAGCGTAATGGCGCCAGTGTACCTTGACATTTCCAACTGTTCCATATTTGTCTTGAGCTTTCCATCGACAGTTATTCGGCGACGCATTAATGGAGAAATTGCACCTGGAGGATGCAGGAGCCGCCCGTATATGTAGCACGAGGCGAATTAGCATTCGATATTGCCGTGCGATAACGGGAACCGTCGTCCCACAGCGTTCCATGTCCGCCCAGCGCTGTTCCCGGCGAAACGTTGTCTCTCGTACTTGATTTCACCAACGCGCGAAAAACGGCTGGTAGCTACGTTGAAAAAGTGTCCCTTTTATCGTCGTAAAGTCCTCTCGCAGCTGCCGCGCGATCCGCATTCCTTGCTTCTACACGGTAGCACGCTGTGGGTTCACCCTTAACGAGCTGCCCACCGACACGTGCGTGTAACCTGTACACTCGGATGCTACCACTACTTTCGGATAAGGATTCGTATGCAAATTTTGGCAATTTTTTGTTTGGTGTTCTACAGTTTCGACCACTGATAATTTCAATGATTCCATATTGTCAAACTTCCAAATTTGTAAATTTCTAAATATTTGAATTTGTCAATTTTTCTATTTACAACTTTATAGAGTTATAAGTTTCGGGGTTCCTAAACTGTCAAATTTTCCTAATTTTCAGTGAATGGTTTCTAATTTGTCAACTTTTCCCAATTTTCAATAAATAAGGCTCAGGTTCTGGATTATTATATCTCTACAAATTTTCAAATTCGTAAATTTCTAAATATCTAAATTTGTCAATTTTTCTATTGGCAATTTCTATTGGCAAGTTTATAGAGTTATAAGTTTCTGGGTTCCTAAGTTATCAAATTTTTCTAATTTTCAATGAATGGTTTTTAATTTGTCAACTTTTCCCAATTTTCAATAAATAAGGCTCAGGTTCTGGATTATTATACCTCTACAAATTTTCAAATTCGTAAATTTCTAAATATCTAAATTTGTCAATTATTCTATTTACAAGTGTATAGAGTTATAAACTTCTGGGTTCCTAAATTGTCAAATTTTTCTAATTTTCAATGAATGGTTTTTAATTTGTCAATTCTTCCCAATTTTCAATAAATAAGGCTCAGGTTCTGGATTATCATACCTCTACAAATTTTCAAATTCGTAAATTTCGAAATATCTAAATTTGTCAATTATTCTATTTACAAGTGTATAGAGTTATAAACTTCTGGGTTCCTAAATTGTCAAATTTTTCTAATTTTCAATGAATGGTTTTTAATTTGTCCACTTTTCCCAATTTTCAATCAATAAGGCTCAGGTTCTGGATTATCATACCCCTACAAATTTTCAAATTCGTAAATTTCTAAATATCTACATTTGTCAATTTTTCTATCTACAACTTTATAGAGTTATAAGTTCCTAAATTCCGAAGTTATCAAATTTTTCTAATTTTCAATGAATGGTTTCTAATTTGTCAACTATTTCCAATTTTCAATAAATAAGGCTCAGGTTCTGGATTATTATACCTCTAAAAATTTTCAAATTCGTAAATTTCTAAATATCTGAATTTGTCAATTTTTCTATTTACAACTTTATAGAGTTATAAGTTCCTAAATTCCGAAGTTATCAAATTTTTCTAATTTTCAATGAATGGTTTCTAATTTGTCAACTTTTCCCAATTTTCAATAAATAAGGCTCAGGTTCCGGATTATCATATCTCTTCAACCTCAACTTTTTAAATCTGCAAATTTCGCAAATTTTTGTTCGAAGTTCTCCAGATATAGCGATCCCTAATTTGAATGATTCTATATTGTCAAATTTCGAAATTCGTAGATTTCTAAATATCTCAACTCGCAGATTTTTCTATCTCCAAACCGCTAGAGTTATAAATAACTAGGACTTAAGTGGTGAATTATCGTATATCTAGAACATCAAGTTTTTAGATCTGCACATTTCTATCTTCCCAAATTTCTAGATCGTCAAATTCTTATATTATCGTAATCATAGATGCCTAGATTCCCACATTAATAGCAATCCCTAGATTCTAATATAAACGTATTATAAAATCCTTAAATTCCCATATTGATAGAATAGGAATAGCACCCCGAATTCCTAGATCCTCAAATGTCAACATTCTCAAATTCCTAATCCTCCAAATTTCTAACTCCAAAAATTCGTAGACGCCCAAATTCCTAGCTCTCCAAGTGTCACGATCTTCAAATCATTATATGCCCAAGTATCAACGTTCTCAGATTTCTAATTCTCCAAATTTATAGCAACCCAAATTTTTAGATCCTCAAATATCAACATTCTGAAATTCCTAACCTCTGAACTTCTAATTCTTCAAATACCTAATCCCCCAAATCCTTGGATCTCCAAATGTCAACATTCTCAAATTCCTAGTCCCTCAAATTCTTAAATCCCCAAATACTAACGTTCTCAAATTCCTAATCCCCCAAATCCTTGGATCTCCAAATGTCAACATTCTCAAATTCCTAATCTTCCAAATTCTTTGATCTCCAAATATCAACATTCTCAAATTCCTAGTCCCTCAAATTTTTAAATTCACAAATACTAACGTTCTCAAATTCCTAATTCCCCAAATCCTTGGATCTCCAAATGTCAACATTTTCAAATTCCTAATCCTCCAAATTCTTGGATCTCCAAATATCAACATTCTCAAATTCCTAGTCCCTCAAATTTTTAAATCCCCAAATACTAACGTTCTCAAATTCCTAATCCCCCAAATCCTTGGATCTCCAAATGTCAACATTCTCAAATTCCTAATCCTCCAAATTCTTGGATCTCCAAATATCAACATTCTCAAATTCCTAGTCTCTCAAATTTTTAAATCCCCAAATACTAACGTTCTCAAATTCCTAATCCCCCAAATCCTTGGATCTCCAAATGTCAACATTCTCAAATTCCTAATCTTCCAAATTCTTTGATCTCCAAATATCAACATTCTCAAATTCCTAGTCCCTCAAATTTTTAAATTCACAAATACTAACGTTCTCAAATTCCTAATTCCCCAAATCCTTGGATCTCCAAATGTCAACATTTTCAAATTCCTAATCCTCCAAATTCTTGGATCTCCAAATATCAACATTCTCAAATTCCTAGTCCCTCAAATTTTTAAATCCCCAAATACTAACGTTCTCAAATTCCTAATCCCCCAAATCCTTGGATCTCCAAATGTCAACATTCTCAAATTCCTAATCCTCCAAATTCTTGGATCTCCAAATATCAACATTCTCAAATTCCTAGTCTCTCAAATTTTTAAATCCCCAAATACTAACGTTCTCAAATTCCTAATTCCCCAAATCCTTGGATCTCCAAATGTCAACATTCTCAAATTCCTAATCCCCCATATTCTTAAATCCCCAAATACCAACGTTCTCAAATACCTAATCTTCCAAACTAGTTCACATTTCACATGTCCACATGTCCAAATCCCTAATCCCCCAAATCCTTAAATACACATATATCAACACTCCCAAATTCCTAATCCCCAAATCTCTAAATCCCCACATTCCTAGATCTCCAAATTCCTGGTTCCCCAAATCTCAACATTTCCAAATCCCTAATCTCCCAAATCCTTAGATCCACATATATCAGCATTCCCAAATTCCTAATTCCTAGATCCCCAAATTCCTTGCCAAATTTCTATACCACGAAATCTCCAAGTCCCCAAATTCCTATCCGCGTCCAAACAATCGTTTAACTGCTCATATCCAACAATTCCAACGAAACAGCCGTGTCGAGAACTCGGTACAGTATTGCCTCGAAGCAAGCAATAGTTTCGAGCTTCGAAATTAGCAAATTTCTATCCCCAATTTTTTGATTGAAGTCCGCCGCAGAGTGAGAGATCGGTGACGGTGTGAGAGGTCCGTGAAACCGAACAGTTTAGTGAAAAGAGGACAGAACATGTATATTGTTTTCTCATTTTAACACACAGCGATTTAAAAAACAAAAGCAGGCCGAATAGCATACCACCTTCGAAATAAGCAACTGACCGGTCCCGAGCGTGTTGCTTGTTCGAGTAATTCTTACGGTTGACCGAACAGTTTAGTGAAAAGAGGATAGAACATGTATATTGTTTTCTCACTCTGACACACAGCGATTTAAAAAACAAAAGCAAGCCGAATAGCATACCACCTTCGAAATAAGCAACTGGCCGGTCCCGAGCGTGTTGCTTATTTCGAAGCAATACTGTACCTCAAGGGGCACCGAGTTGTGCACGATCGATTCGGTCCGTCGAGTAAAGTGGTAAAGGATCGATTCACGTTGCTCACTACCGGCGATAAATCGCAAGGTAATAAAATTCCAACCACGGCACCATCGTACCTTCGGGCGAATACTTGGTCTTATCGTTTACCGGCACTGACCCCTGCGTAGTCCATTTCGTCCCTCTCGCTCTGTCGCCAGCCAGTATCAGAATGCACCGGGAATGTTGTCTTGACGTGGCTTGATGGCGGTTTTCAATAATAAAACGAACGAGCAGCAACCGTTGCTCGTTCGCCGCCGGCGGACCGGCATGACGAAGCCTTCTATTACAGAAAATTTTATTAACGAACCGATCCCGGAAGACAAAACTCCTTGCGCTGTGAGTCGTAGTGCGTAAATCAACGCCGGGTGCCTCGATCATTAAGGCACTTTCTCAACACCGACTAATACTTGCCGAGGACGCTGCCCTTTACTTTAGTCTTTGTGCATTTGGGTGATGCTTGTTTGATCAGGGCATTTTTTTAATTTTCTTTTGCGTTATGTTAGTGTCTTAACCTTTCTGCTGATGTTTTGGGTATATTTTTTAGATACATGTGGGTGTTGCAAAAAGTTGAATTTGTACATAATATTGTCAACATTATGAATATTATCAATATTGTCAATATTATCAATATTATCATTATTATCAATACTATCAATACTATAAAAATGATCAAAACTATCAGTATTGTCAATATTATCAGTATTATCAATAACATCAATATTATTAATATTATCAATACTATAAAAATTATTAAAGCTATCAGTACTATCAATATTATCAATATAATCAATATAATCAATATAATCAATATTATCAATACTATCAATATTATCAATAACAACAATATTATTAATATTATTAATATTATCAATACTATCAATACTATCAATATTATCAATATTATCAATAACATCAAATTATTAATATTATCAATACTATAAAAATTATCAAAACTATCAGTACTATAAATATTATCAATTAACATGAATATTATCAACATAATCAATATAATCAATATAATTAATATTATCAATACTATCAATGCTATAAAAATTATCAAAGCTATCAGTGCTATCAATATTATCAATAACATCAATATTATCAATATAATCAATATTACCAATATTATCAATACTATCAATGCTATAAAAATGATCAAAGCCATCAGTATTATCATTATTATCAATATTATCAATATTATCAATATTATCAATATTATCAATATTATCAATATTATCCATATTATCAATATTATCAATATTATCAGTAACATCAATAACATCAATATTATCAGTATTCATCCGCACACTATGCACCCTATCAATTTCTCGAATTACGCTGTCACGATGATATTTAATATCCAAAGAAACTGACCTAATTTGTTTACACGAGAACAAATACCACAACAATATAAGTTCAAGTCTTATATTAATTTTCATATTATAGCTCTCGTTTGTAACATAAAGAGGGTTGACTTCTTTCTGTAACAGTTCATGAATTGTTAATAAAAAAAAATACATCAATAAAAACAAAAAATAAGTCACAAAATGCATACTTTCAGCACTCGGAAACAAATTGAACACTTTCAGCAAACAATCCCTCATAATTTTCAGGAATTCCTCATCCCCTCTCGAAGGAATCCCCTCGTCACACACTAAACATCCATTTAAGATTCTTCCATTCGTCACCTTTAATTATCCACTCGTCCGAATTCCTGCTTAAATCCCCCACGCAAAAAGAATACATTTGATAGGCGCTACGCTGGTAACAGCAACCTGTCCATCAGTTCAGATCATTTCGGTAGCGAGATTCTCTTCCCTCTTCTTCCTCTGTCTTTCTCTTTTTTGCCTCTTCTTCTTCTGCCTCTCATCCTCCGCACTCATCCTCGCAACGATAATTACGTGTAATTAGCCGGATGGCGTACCTACCCGCGGTGATACCTGGTTTCGTATGTAGTCATTACGCCTTGCATGTTCCTATGCGTAAGAATATATTTCTTGCGTACTGACAGTACCAGGACTACCCACCGAGTCCGATCCTACGAAAGATACCCGAGACCCACATACAGAATTCTCGTGAAAATTCCTGAACACCGGCCATAACTTTCCGATAAAATCGATATTAGTTTCGCCGATTTTCGATTACTCGGCTAACAACTTTCTTGTACACGACGTCACAAAAATTGTGCTACCTCAACTCTAGGACACTCGATTTTAAAGAAAAAATCCAACTTGCACAGAATTTTTAATATAACAATATTTTTATTGAAAATTCGGTTCAATGATTTAACACAAAAAGGTACTCGATTTTAATTAAAATAAAAATCCATGTTCTACAGAATTTTTGCATAATTTAAAACAATGAAAAAAATATTCATTTCAGTTGTTCTACAATTAGGTCGGAATGAGTCAAAATATATTTTATCATGTACAAAAAGCTAAGCGCAAAGTGAGACAGTTTTCAACACACATAACCTCAAAAAATCAACATGTTATTAAATGACGTCATTAAACGTGTAATGTGTATAACACATTATTTACGTAATTATATTAAATTAAATATATGTAATATATTATTTAAGAAATTACTTTATGTATGACAATACATAATTTAAGTAATTATTTTCAGTAAAAATAACCATAAGTATATGTAACATTTTAAGTAATATTTTTTTAGTACAATATGTGTGACATATTATGTAAATAAATATTTTAAACAAAATTTGAGTATAAATAAAAGATAAATTTATGTCAGTGGATCGATATTATATCCAATGAAAATGACAAACAATGTTGCACGTAATGTAATCCATTCCCTGAGCTATACGTTGTAATGCACCTCTCAGAAATGTCCTATCAATTAAGAAAACGACATTTTATGAGCCTATCTCTTACTTTTATGAAGCTCTCAAGTGTTTCACGAAGAAAAGACACAACTGGTGACGATCTTCCCACCAGGCAAAAGGATCGAAGTGAATTCCTGTAACCTTACCCCCCCCAGGTGTTTAACAATAACGACTAATCAATGTCAAGCTTACGGAGAAACTAACAAAAATTTTGTAATGAATATACTGTTCTGTCTAACGTTGCACAGTATCGTTTACTAGCAGTACTCGCCTACTAATAGTACTAGCTACACGGGTTGTCCAAGTAGCTACTTGTATTTCCATATTTGTACCATTTATTATTCAATTCCTGATTATTTCTCTGTCAATTTTTCATATATTATTATTTCTCTGTCATTTTTCGTTTCTTGAACTTTTCACTTACTTCTTCGTCATTTTTCTAGTTCTAAAATAATTTTACAGATGTCAACCCACGAGTTGATGCATGATTGGTGTAGCGATTAGGGGATATAGAAATTTGAGAATATAGCGATTTGGGGACGTAGCGATTTGGGGATGAAGGAATTTGGGGATGTAGAAATTTGGGGATACAGCGATTTGGGGATATAGCGATTTGGAGACGTAATAATTTGGGGATGTAGAAATTTGGGGATATAGCGATTTGGAGACGTAACAATTTGGGGATGTAGGAAATTGGGGATATAGCGATTTAGGGATGTAGAAATTTGCGAATATAGCGATTTGGGGATGTAGGAATTTTGGGATATTGCGATTTGGGGTTGTAGGAATTTGGGCATATAGCGATTTAGGGACGTAGCGATTTGATGATGTAGGAATTTGGGGATATGGCTATTTGGGGAGGTAGCGATTTGGGGATGTAGCGATTTAGGGATGTAGAAGTTTGGGAGTATAGCGATTTGGGGATGTAGGAATTCGGGGATATTGCGATTTGAAGACGTAACAATTTGGGGATGTAGAAAATTGGGGATATAGCGATTTAGGGATGTAGAAATTTGCGAATATAGCGATTTGGGGATGTAGGAATTTTGGGATATTGCGATTTGGGGATGTAGGAATTTGGGGATATAGCGATTTAGGGACGTAGCGATTTGATGATGTAGGAATTTGGGGATATGGCTATTTGGGGAGGTAGCGATTTGGGGATGTAGCGATTTAGGGATGTAGAAGTTTGGGAGTATAGCGATTTGGGGATGTAGAAATTTGGGGATATAGCGATTTGGAGATGTAACAATTTGGGGATGTAGGAAATTGGGGATATAGCGATTTAGGGATGTAGAAATTTGCGAATATAGCGATTTGGGGATGTAGGAATTTTGGGATATTGCGATTTGGGGATGTAGGAATTTGGGGATATAGCGATTTAGGGACGTAGCGATTTGATGATGTAGGAATTTGGGGATATGGCTATTTAGGGAGGTAGCGATTTGGGGATGTAGCGATTTAGGGATGTAGAAATTTGGGAATATAGCGACTTGGAGACGTAGCGATTTAGGGATATAGCGATTTGGGGACGTAGCGATTTGGGGATGTAGCGACTTAGGGATGTAGAAGTTTGGGAGTATAGCTATTTGGGGATGTAGGAATTCGGGGATTTTGCGATTTGGGAACGTAACGGTTTGGAGATGTAGAGATTTGGGAATAATCGCTACTTGGAAACGTAGCGATTTAGGGATATAGCGATTTGGGGACGTAGCAATTTGGAGATCTGGAAATTTGGGAATATAGCGATTTGAGGATATAGGAATTTTGGGATATAGCGATTTGGAAGTGTAGGGATGCAGGAACGTAGGGATTCAGGAACATATGGATTTGAGAATGTCGGAATTTAGGAATAGTATAAAGATTTCGATACATGCTCATCTAAATACCTGGGTCAGCCTCTTCTCGCACCAACTTGTAGGTTGACATCGGTATGTCTTTCACATTTAGTTATTTTTCTTTGTCAGCATTAGTTTTGTCACACCTTACAGATATTTCTTCGTCATTTTTCTCTTTCTAAAATAACCCTGTCCCATCTTTGACATGTCTATAACGTTTTATGAAACCCTTAATATTTACGTTGACACGTCTATTTCATTTAACATAATTTTTGATACAATACGAATTAATATTCAAGGAATCCTACTAAATTCACATATCATTGAACGTATGAGTTATATATTTATGCAACACAGTTCAGGAAAAAGCAGAATCACGAAGTTCATCGGGTTAAATCCTTCATCGGACACCGAATCTGTAGATTTGTGAGTTGGAAATAAGACGCGCGTATAATTCAACGATTCTTGTGCAGGGATTTCTAGAGAAATCTGACATTCTTACCAGATGTCCCGAAGGCTGTGACCGTAAAATTTATCGTCGCCAATAAAATTACGATTCAATGGTGTTGCACGATGTTTCGCGTAGACAAGGCATTCCAATCAAATGTCTGCGACTTTCGTTACGACGCAAGACATAAATTCCTGTCTACATTTACAATTACAAACACGTTGGCGAAAATAACTTATTACTTGTCGCCTATCAGCTCACAATAGAAACGTTACGCGTATAACATCGATATGAAGATTTATGTCGCTGATAGATCTTACTAGCCTTCGAATGTGAAATAACCTTTGCGATGAAATTACATGCGATTATTGCCTCCTTCTGTTAGAAAAATTATATATACATGTATGTACTTCATTTGTAAATCTTGTAGCACGTGTCTCTGGCCTAATTTTAATGTAGCGTATCGATCATTCTAACGGTTGTTTTATCACGTAATGAAGAACAGTGAAATTCTGTAGAAAGGCGAGTATAGTGAATTGTGACTGGTTAGTTTCATATTTTATATGTGTATGATAATTTGATAATTTGATAATTTGATAATTTGATAATTTGACAATTTGACAATTTGACAATTTGACAATTTGACAATTTGACAATTTAACGATTTGATAATTTGATAATTTGACAATTTGACAATTTAACGATTTGATAATTTAGTAATTTGACAATTTGACAATGTAACGATTTGATAATTTAGTAATTTGACAATTTGACAATTTAACGATTTCATAATTTGATCATTTGACAATTTGACAATTTTATAATTTAAAACTTTGATAATTCGATAATTCGATAATTCGATAATTCGACAATTCGATAACTCGATAGTTGGATAACTCGAAAATTCGATAATTTGATAATTTGAGAACTTGAAAACTCGATAATTTGATAATTTATAAATTATGAAGTAGTAAAACTTGCAAATTGCTAAATATAGAAACATTCAAAATTTGTATCAACAAATTGAGAAAACTAGAAACTAAGATTGAGAAGTCTCAAAGTTTATCAATTTAAAAGTGTATAAATTTGAAAATATATAAATGTAAGCCACTTACAATGATCTACAACAAGGTTAAATGTATCTATTAAATACATCTGAAAATAAAAATCCTCTAAAATATCGTCCAACATATAAATCCCTCAGCATTTCAACGACTTCTCCAAAATGATTCACGAAGGACAAGCTTTACTCAGACTCCACCAAGTTAATTTCCCTAACAGTTAGATGTTAACCTTCGCCTCGGCTGCGTTCGAGTGTTTTAAAGCTTCAGTAAAATCATAGAAGAACGACAAGACATTACTTGGTCAGAGAGCTGCAACTCATATCCTCGTATCCTGTACTTCCAAGGTGGAAGTAATTCGAGGTCAATTCGATATCGTCGAGAATTCTCGATCTTAGTCCTAGCAAGTCGAGTGTCGTATTCTTCATCGACCACTCGTGGCTACAAGTATCTTTGCACAAGATATTATTTACTGCGCACCACACGCGTACTCGTACAGCGAAAATATATATGAACTCTGGCGAATGCTCCCACCCAAACAGGGAACTTTATTTATACTGAGGAAGCGAGTACTTATCCGGTGAGAAGTTATTTGACACCGTCGACGAACACGCTCGAATATTCCTGGCATATCCTCGCAAATCCGCGCGGAAATTTTTCCTCTCCTCGCACAGTTCGATCGTTTCTCATACGCTACGACAATTTTTCTGAAATTCTAACCGCGAAACGCAAATCCGTGGGGGATTTCGTTGAGCTTAACACTTGGGAACCTTTCTCGATTTTTAACGTTACGATACCCGATGAAGGGTGAATTAAAACTGAAATACGGAAAGGAGGCCCCACATTTGTTGACATGTCTGGATTTAAATTTGGAACCGAATAGAGGATGTATGAAGGTTTTTGAAATATGATGGAAGACATTTGCTGTGGCTTAATAAACACGTTTGTTATAATTTGTAAATGGCTAGTTTTTTGTGCAGTTTTACGTCGGGCTTGCTGAGGTGTGGCTGGATGCTAGGTATAAATGAGCACAATTCTTTGTGATCAGAAGGAATGGTATTCGTATACCTGAAGTTTTCATAAAAATTAAGTTTAAAAATCTTATAGGATGTACACATGCAACAGTGAAACTTGAAACATTCCACCCTAATATACTCAGTGTCCAGAGAATTTCCATCTACATGTATCAACCTAACTTCTCTACATAATATCCTATTATATTCTCTTTTGATGAATACTCAATTATCATCAACCTAATCTAACCTAACCCCTCTACATAATATCCTGTTATATTCTTTTCTGACGAATATTCAATCGAATTTTTTGATGAACACCCCGTAAGTAACAAGAGATTCTACCTGTGTGTCATCGAACGAATAACAGAATAGAAGCAAAGATAAGCTAAATAAATACACGAAGAACACTGGCGCCAAGCAGAAAGAGCAGAGCTTCAAAGAGTAGAGGCCGTTTTTGTGCTCGTTAACCAGCATTCCTGTTCCTAATTCGACCACCCGTGTTTCAACGCATGATTCTGCATAGCATCGCCATTAAAGACGAGCCTCTCGTCATGGTTCCACGTCAGAATAGTGGACGAAACGTCTTGAGACGGCGTATTCGAGGCATGCCTCTGTCCCGTTGCTAGCTGAACGGATTCCAGACAGTCAGGTTAAGGATCTAGCGAAACAACGAAACCAACTGTGACTCTTGAGGGCCTCGCGTGGCGAAATACGATCCTTGTCTCTCTTGTGATCGTGATGGCACAACAATGACAAAAATTTCGACGATGCAAGATTTTCTTGTAGCTTCTTTTTCGAAATATTCTTTACGCAATTATGCAGATTATCCTTGAAATTTTATTCGAAATTAAAATATATTTTTGTAGCACTTGGGTTTTTCTGTCTTCCTCGTATTTTAGACTTTGAAGAGAATTAATATATGGTTTCTAAAGCGTCAATGTTTTAATAAATTAACGTAGGTGTTGATAAAATTTGACAGAGTTATTTATTTATGTATTTGGCGGTACTTATGAGTGGGATATTTAGTGAAACATTTATCTTCGTGAAATGGACAGACGTTCATGAATAATCTTACACTGTATTTCTGCGTTTATTGTTTTATATAAGTTAATTTAGTTCTGGCACATTGGGAGGGAGTGTCTCCCAGACGCCATCTTATTTTGAAGAGAACTAATAAAGTAAAGTAGAGTAAAGTTAATTTAGATATATTACTTATCTTACAGAAAGAATTATTCACCACAGATTAAATGTATATCATTGTTCGGTATTTTTCCTTAATAATTCAAAAACGAAGCTTTAAACCCAATTTTTGTAAAAGAAGGGTTGTGTATCACCTTAGCTACGACCCCTTCTGAAAGTTACACTGGTTGTGGAAAACCCTGTATAAATTATCCTTTTCTACATACAATAACAAATACACAAGGTACCGTTCGAATATTAATGTATCAAAGGATTTTTGAAACTAAACTGCACAGATAACTTAATTTGGTACACCAAGTTCTTGAAGGTTACCTTTCGATGTACCAACGCCTGTAACAACCCATTGGAATGCGTGGCGATTTCCGATATGCATCTCGTGCTATCCCGTGTGCTGATCTTTGACCACCGATGAAGATGTAGAAACCTAAAGATGTTGAAAACATCCTACAATTCGCAACAATTTATAACCAGAATGAACACTGGGCCAATCACTCGGAGTAATGTGATAAGGTGAGCTTCGAAATGCTAATGTTTGAAGGGGATGATGCAGCGACATACGATATGTCCACATACGCACGTCACATGTGCGTCGTCTTCATTGTATCGGGAGTTCAATCTTGATATCCTAATCTCTTTGATGTCTGGGATTAGACTGCGCATATTTACGCATTTATGATATCGAGGTCTATGATATAAATATAAATAATCATGTAATTTAAGGAATTTGTAGTTTATGTATTACACAATTTATATTTATTTTGCAGACCTTAATGTGGAATAAATATATAATGTTTGTAGTCCAGTTACGAAAATAGATTCGATGGTTCTAAGTTATGATATAGTGATTTATATCTCGAAGGTCTGATGCTTTTAACACTTTGAACGTTGTCTGTACATCTTCATTCTTGTAATTTTGAGATTTGCTTTAGAACATTTGAAGCTTGCTGAATGATATATTTACGCGTCGATGTTTATGCAAATTTGAAATTAACAAGCTTGAAATTTTTAAATCTGTGTTTCTATCATTGAATGCTTCTAAATATCTGACTTTTTAGTATTTAATTTGTAAATTTAACTTTTTAACAAAATTTAATTTTCTAACAAATTTAATTTTCACTTTATAAATTTGGAAATGTGATACTCTCAAAATTTGCAACTATACAAATTACAAATTTAACTTTCTAACAAATTTTACTTTTTCATTTTACAACTTACAAACTTCGAACTCTTGGAAACATGAAAATTTTAATATTTGAAATTTCTTTTTCATTGATAATTTGCATAACTTCAATTTTATGAAACTAAAAGAAATATCCATAAAAGAATTATCACTGAAAAAATTGTTCAAATCCACGACTAAGTCGATAAACGAAAAATTGCAAAATGTTAACACAAAAATTGGTATAACGGATAATGCAAATACCGATAATGGACCAAAAGATAGCCTGTAATTTATATTTACGAATAACTTCCATCAGTAGATAATTATGTTCGTTCTTTTAACGCGTTACGTCGTATTCTGCGAGCAGAATGAAAAATTGATGTAGTCCTACCCTTTTGCGGTTAATTACATTTCTCAACTCACGGCCAGTTTGCAAGTTGCGTTGGTTATTTTATAAATTTTCATAAGTCTGGTGTTTCATTAACCCTCGGGCGAGGATTTAAGTGACTGTTAAACGATACTTTGTACGGAAACACATAAATCACCTTTTACCTCTCAAGTGGATCGAGGAAATGTCGTGTTTCACGGTTTCACACAGTTTAAAATGTACACGGCATAAATTCAAGTGGAATTCTGTGTAGGGTTAAAAGTTCGAGGAAGTCTGACGACTTTTTAGACGTGCGGTATTTATACGTTAATGTGTTTACGCTCGCTTTGACTAAACTCGAAACGCTTCAAACGGCTAAATGTTAAGAGAATTAATAATTTTATGAAAATAATAAAACTTTCTAACGAAGAACAATGAAAACTAGGAAGGACAAAATAATTTGTTTGAAACAGAATCGACTATATATATTCGGCTACAGAATACAAAAATCGTTTACATGGATTCGTAGGTCAAAAGCAACAGAATATCTTTCGTTTCAAACATTTTTTAATATCGTTCGTCGATTACGGTTTATAAACAGTTACATAGGACTCGGATAAAAGGGTTAATTTTTCCCTCAACACTGCCACATTATAATATGACGCTACAATTTGGTTAAATACATTATTTACTGGAAAAGCACCTAATATCGAACAGATTAAAGAAATGGAAAAAATGTAGTACCCTTGTTCTTGACCTCTTGCACTATATTGACGAGTGCGACGCAGTTGTGACGCACTCGTAACGCAGTCATGACGCACTCTTGACGCAGCCATGACGCACTCGTGATGCACTCGTGACGCAGCTATGACACACCCATGATGCACTCGTGACGCAGTCATGACGCACTCGTGGTGCAGCCGTGACGCACTCGTGACGCAGTCATAACGCACTCGTGACGCACTCGTGATGCAGCCGTGACACATTCTTGACGCAGTCATGACGCACTCATGATGCACTCATGACGCAACCATGACACACTCATGACGCACATGTGATGCAGCCGTGACGCACTCTTGACGCAGCCGTGACGCACTCTTGACGCAGCCATGACGCACTTGTGATGCACTCGTGACGCAGCTATGACACACTCATGATACACTCGTGACGCAGTCATGACGCACTCTTGACGCAGCCATGACGCACTTGTGATGCACTCGTGACGCAGCTATGACACACTCATGATGCACTCGTGACGCAGTCATGACGCACTCGTGGTGCAGCCGTGACGCACACGTGATGCACTCGTGACGCAGCTATGACACACTCATGATGCACTCGTGACGCAGTCATGACGCACTCGTGGTGCAGCCGTGACGCACTCGTGATGCACTCGTGACGCAGTCATGACGCATTCATAACGCACTCGTGACGCACTCGTGATGCAGCCGTGACACACTCTTGACGTAGTCATGACGCACTCATGATGCACTCATGACGCAACCATGACACACTCATGACGCACCTGTGACGCATTCATGGCGCACTCGTGACACAGCCATGACGCACTCATGATGCACTCGTGACGCAGTCATGACGCATTCATAACGCACTCATGACGCACATGTGATGCAGCCGTGACGCACTCTTGACGCAGCCTAGACGCACTTGTGATGCACTCGTGATGCACTCGTGACGCAATCATGATGCATTCGTGACGCATTCGTAAGGCAATCGTGACGCAGTTGTGACACACTCGTGACGCACTCGTACTTCAGCTGTTTCGTAGTTCAGCTGTCGAATTTTTGATATGTTTCAATTTGGAGTTCGACTCCAATTATAATTTGCATGGTCAACGATTGCATAATACTACACCGACATAACATTTCAAGTTTGTTTGTCTGTTTTAATATTGTAGCTGTGATTAGTTAGTTCTGACTGACGCAGCTGACAAATAAATCATAGTGCAAGGTGTATTATAGTGTCTGACCACAAACGTCAGTTTCCACTGTAGCGTTCTAAGGAAAAGGGCATTAACAAATTACAGTTATATTCTTAAATAGATCCAACGAATGATTCCGCAAAATTTCATGAAAATCAATCACCGGTTTCCTCGCAACTCAATAATCTTGAACAGTCTTAAAAATCCACGTCGTACCTAATCCATTATAAACCATCCGTGTGAAACTTTCGAATTACGACTAAGTTATTCAGCGGCAGCCGCAATGAATCTCAATTAAAACAACATTTCTCGATAGCAATTAAAATTTCACCACTCACCGATAGATCGTCCGCGATTCTCAACGCGATTCAACGGAAAAGTAATTTAATATATTTCAAGCGTGAACCATTCAACCGTTCTCTAGCCACGTAACCTTAATGGAACAATGAATGGTGCGCAGTGTCAAAGGTGGACACCATAACTTTGCCTTTAATTTATCACGGTCCGTGATCATCGGGAATTAACTCCGTGGTTGACCCACATGTTTCCAAGCGGTTGATGGATAGTCATTGAAGGTAGCCGCATGGCAGTCATCTGCTACCAATAATGGACAACCCCATAAATGGTCCTCCATGGAATTGTCATTCTTCGCCAAGAAACGACGCCGTATTGTGCGTAGTTTCACCTCGTGCTTACCTGCAACAAAAAGATGTGACAAGTTGGCTTGGGAAAGCGTGACATGTACAACTATCAGAAATTAATAGACTTTCGTTCGATGAACGTTGTTCGAATGAGGTTCCGCTGAAGAAATAGCCCCCAAAAATGAAACGAAAAACACGAGGAGAAAGCACGGGTCTGACGAGTAACGTCACTTTCTACTGGAAACACGATGGTCAAATCGATGGCACGTGAGGGTATCTGTTTAAACGGTGGGACAATTATAGAATAATTCCGTGCTTGAGAGGTGGACGGTTTTCTTCTTCTTTATATTTCATTGAGTTTTATGGAAGACATGTGTACGTTTTTGTACTTTTTTGGTGAAACAAGATTTGGGTGAGTATTTAGGTAGAGAATTGAAGATGAGAGTGGATAAAAGTGTTTGGTTGTAGATTTATTATTTGAAACAAAGTCTGATTTAAACTTTGAAGTGGAACTTTTATATATGTTTTATTAGTGCAAGTATTTATACGTAAATATAAAATTTTATAGTAGTCATAACAGAAATTTTCTCTTTCAAAATAAAAATTTATGACATTTTTACATTATTTTTTAAGTATCTATATTTATAAACAGCTAAATTTACAAACTTTCTGTTACTAAATTGACACGTTTCTAAATTTTTAATTTTCGAGCTTTGTACATTTTTAAAATCCCACACAGTCAGATTAACAATTTTCCAAATTTAGATATTTTTATATCACCCAGTTTGAAAATTTATAAATCTCAACATTCTAAAACCTTGAAGTCTATAAATTTTTAGATCGCAAAATTCAAAAATTTCTAAATTCTAAATATTTCCATATTTCTAAATTTATAAATTGCTGAAATCGTAAATTCTCTTTCCCAGTCTCCAAATTACCAATTGCTGAATACTCGAATTCTCTGAGACTATAAATTCCCAAATTTTCTATGCTTTTAAATTTCGAAGTTTCCTAGTTGTTAAATTCCTGTATTTTCACATTTTTCATTTAGCAAATTACCAAATTCATAAATTTCTAAATTCTCAAATACTCAAATGTCAAATTTTTAACTTCCAAATTTAAAATTTTCTAAATTTCCTAAATTTTCACACTCAAAAATTTCGAAATCCCCCAATTTTTGATTTTTTGAATTTCCAGATTTCTTAATTTCTAGAATTTATAATTACTAATTCCTTACATCCTGAAATCCCTAAATCCCTAAAATCCTAAATTCCTAAATTTCTTACTCCCAAGTTTTAAGTTTTCCAAATTTCCAAATTTTTTAATTCCTAAATGTTTGATTCCCAAATTTCTAAATTTCTAATTTTTTAATATCCCCAACTTCTAAATTTATAATTTTCGAAATTTTCAAATTCCTAAATTCCTGAATTTCAAATTTCCCAAATTTCCAAATTGCTGAATTCCCAAATTTTTAATTACTAAACTCCCAAATTTTTAATTTTCTAAATTTATAAATTCCCAAATGTCCTACTTTCCCAATTTCTTAGTTCCTCAATTTTTCCTATTTCTCTTATCATTTCTAAATTCATTATTTCAAACGTTTAAAAAATCTCCAAATTCTAGAATCTAAAAATTTTGAAAGTAATTTGAAAATCAAAGTAATTAAAAGTAATTGGAAAATTTCTATAATAACGGATTACCGCTAACAAAATAGTAAGCTATTCCACCATATCCAATACACCAGCGAATAACCCCAACAGGTTCAACCTAACCCTACTTAACACAATACATAAATAACAAGGAAAATTTATACCTCTCCTCTTCTACACACAAAACTATCACTAAACAACATATCAGTACACATACACGGTATGTTTGAAAAGTAACGGAACTTTTTAAATTCAAGGAAAACTACTAGCACCATCTATTAAAACAATATGCTATTTGAAAACAGTATTCCTCCCCTACAAAACAAACCAATCGTTATTGGAATCGAGCAACGAATTGTAAACTTATAGCGTTTAAAGCGACAGAACCTTTCGTCACCGTGTCACAAAATCACGATGGAGCAAAGAGCTAATATTAAATTCTGCTCTGTGAAGCTCGGTAAAACTTTTACAGAAACATTTGAATTAATGAAGAATGTTTATGGCGACGATTGTTTATCCCGTACACGTGTGTTCGAGTGGTATAAGCGATTCCAGGATGGTCGTGATACTTTGGAAGACGAACAAAGGCAGGTTTTGGGTTTTTCTAAATTCTAAACGATTCTAAAGGTATTATACTTTGGGAATTCGTTCCACAGGGACAAAATGTTAATGGCGAATATTATCTGGGTGTTATGGAACGTTTGTGGAAAAGAATCGTTCGTGTGAGGCCCGAATATCGAGCGCCAGGGAGTTGGTTTCTGTTGCATGATAATGCACCAAGTCACAGAACTATCGCAGTTCGTGAATTTTTGGCGAAAATACAAGTCTGTGTGATCCAACATCCTCCATATTCGCCCGACTTATCTCCATGTGATTACTTCCTTCTTCCAAAACTGAAATTAATTATGAAAATAACGTTTTATGACACTGTTACACAAGTCCAAGCAGCTGTGAAAAGGGTGATTGAAACGATTCCGCAAAACGACATAAAAAAATCCAACCTAACATTACTTGAACGTGCCCAACAGTGTATTGATGCGGAAGGGATGTATGTTGAATAAAAAAAATTAATTTTGGCAAAATAACTAATACTTTTTTTTATTTAAAAAGTTCCGTTACTTTGTAGACAGACTGTGTAGCTCTCATAGATTTTACATTCCCCTCTTAAAGTTGTTCTCACGTTACGTAACATTATAACTCGGTCGTCTCTCCCAGAAATTCCTACCGCTTGAAATGTTATAAATGTAATCGTTGAGTAACGTCTCAATACCCGCGCCATTCGTCCAGACATTCATCATAAAACCTCGCATAATCCAATGCAATAATTAAAATATAATATCCCTCGTCGGCATACGTCTCGGTTCTATTCATTCTCGAGCGGCGACGATTAAATCAAAATAAAAGAGCGGCCGACCACGTACGGGTTGATTCGATCGTTAAGATTGTACGGCAGCTTCTTGTACAGCTTTGAAATATGATATTTTCTAGATTTTATGCAACCTTTCCGGCTGCCATGGGACGAGCGATTTCTCTCGCTTCGTCGAGTGCTCGTTCGCATCATAATTCTCGCCAACTTAGGAGCTGTTCACCGAAATGGATATTCCGTTGCGACAGAAAATAACAACGTGTTCGCGTACAGATTAATCACGGGGCGATAATTAATTAATTTCCCGGTCGATCGTGAAAAAAGCCGACGATTCGATGCAGCCACGAGTCAACAGGGAATTACAAATAAGTAGACCCGCTGAGACGGCAACGGGTGCCTTGGCAGCCATTAATGTACACGAGAGTTAGGTCACATGCATTCCGCGTGTAAATCATCCCGGGACTTTTGCTCGTGTCGCTAGTGCATTAATATTCTGCGAACGAGAAAATTATGAGAATTAAATTTGAAGGAACAGGTGTTCATTATTACGGAAATTTAAACGGGTTAGGTGGGAAGTTAGGGTTATAAATCTGATATTGTTCGGTATAAATAGTCGACTTGTAGGTATTACCTAGCAGATTAGAAATGATAATGTTATTAGAGTGCTAATTGATTTATGGTAGATGTAATTGTTTGAATGCGATAAATAAGGTGGAGAGTAAACATCGAGTGAATCTTTGGTGAGGTGTGGAAAACTTGAAATTTAGACATTTAGGGATGTAATATTGCAATATTAAGTTTTTTAATTTATATAATTTTAATATATAATTTTATATAATTTTTAATTTATATATAATTTAAGAATGAAATGATTTTAATTTTTGAATTTTAGTTCCGAATTTGGTAATTGATACATTTAGTGTTTTATTGGCGCAGCAATATGAAAATGAAAATACATCAAGTTTCTAGTCTCGAATTTTTTAATTTCTACATTTCCAGATTTACTAATTTACAAATTTTCAAGTTCACAAATTCATAAATTCTGAAATTCACAAATTCACAAATTCACAAATTCACAAATTCGCATTTTCACAAATTCGCATTTTCACAAATTCACAAATTTTCAAGTTCACAAATATACAAGTAAACAAATGTACTGATTTACCAAATTGCATATCTGAAAATTAAGAAACTAAAAAATATGCAAAATTTAGAACATTTCAATTCTCAAATTTTCAAATTTACAAACCTAGCATTAGTTATTATTTTTTATACAATTTTTTAATATTGGATATTATACCATAGTAATTTGAACATATGGAGCTTTCAAATACAGATTTAAACAAATATAAAGTTGGGAATTGAAATGACTGAAATTCGAGAAATACATAAATTTAGAAAAATAAAAATTTGACAGGATATATGATTTGTGAAGCTGAGATCGAAAAACTTGAAACTTGAAATTTCAAATTAGATATAAGCTGATATAAATATTATAAATATGATATATAACTATGATATAAACAAAAGTCCAAATAACAATGAAAAATATTAAATTTATGTTAAATCATCGAATTTCACCTTCTGTTCGCTTTACGTAACTGCACGCCAAATAAATTGCTGTGCAAATAAATCTTAGTACTTTTCAATTAACCGTTTATTTTTATTGCTTCTTTTTGTAAATATAAGGAATGTTCAGTTACAAACTATTACCACATGTATGTTGATATTATGGGTAAAATTAACAGAAGCAATTTTGTGTATTCATTCCCTTTTTCTCAAGGAAATTGGTTCCTTTGACCGATTGAAATGATTACCGATGATTGTAAGATAGATTGTACTTCGTTATCGCGTCACTTATTTCCCATGCTCGTTTATTAACTAGCGTGTCCTTTGCTAAGTTTAATCAACTAGAACGATTTCCGTTTTACGAACCAGAAATCGACCAACAGCCATTACCGGAATGGTGAATTGATCAATTTTCTAACTGTTAATGAGCAACGAGATAAAACAGGAACATATTTATCAAACATTGGCAACGTATCCTAAATTATATTCGATAAATAATGTTGCTGGTACAACCGGAATTTTGTACGAAAGATAATTAAATTTGAACGAGACGGGAAACAAGTCATAATTTGATATTTTATGAAATCAATGTATTTCGCAATGTACTTTGACATTTGTAAGTTTATGTTACCTGCTTAATTTTTCGATCTGATGTTGAAAGCAAAAATTCAATTTTTCGTTGTGTAGGCAGATATTGAGAACGGAAATTTATAGATCTTTACTTTCAAATATTCGTGGAGATTGTAGAGTATTTTCGTAACAAATTGTTTATTAATTAGCAGATACACGATCTTAGGTATTCAGGAAATTAGTGCTGGTCAATTTAAAAGAAAATTACAGCAATGGGATAAATTCAGAGTTTAGTTGTTATGTTGTAGAAATTCAGTTTTATTGTACAAAGGAATTTAAAAATTAATAAAATGCAATAAACAATGATATACAAATGAAATGAACTAGTGAAACGAATTAATAAAATAAAATAAAGAAAGAAATACAGGTCGAAATGTATTCATAAAATGCAATGAAAAAAAATATATAAAATGAAATGAATTAATAAAATAAAGAAAGAAATACAGGACGAAATATATTCATAAAATACAATGAAAGAAAGTATATAAAATGAAGTGAATTAATAAAATAAAGTAAATAAAGAAATACGGAGCGAGATTAATTAACTAAGTACAGTAGATGAAGAAATAAAATTCCTACAATCCCGAATACATTCCCAAAGTCCTACATTCCCAAATCGGTACATCTCCAAATTCCTGCATTCCCAAATAGCTATGTCCCCAAATTCCTACATCCCCAAATTGCTACGTCCCCAAATTGCTATGTTCCCAAAACGCTACAGTACCAAATCGCTATATCCCCAAATTTCTACATTCCCAAGTCGGTACATACCTGAACTTCTACAATCCGAAGTCGGTACATCCCCAAATTCCTACATTCCCAAGTTGGTACATCCCCAAATTCCAAATTCCGAAATGGTACATCCCCAAATCCCTATATCCCCAAATTCCTACATCCCCAAATTGCTGCGTCCCCAAATTGCTACGTCCCCAAATCGCTACAGTCCCAAATCGCTATATCGCTAAACTTCTACATTCCGAAGTCGGTACATCCCCATACTCCTACATTCACAAGCTGGTACATCCCCAAATTCCTACATTCCGAAATCGGTACATCCCCAAATCCCTATATCTCCAAATTCCTACATCCCCAAAACGGTACACCCCCAAATTGATACGTCCCCAAATTGCTGCGTCCCCAAATTGCTACATCCCCAAATTCCTACATTCCGAAATCGGGACAGCCCCAAATCGCTATATCCCCAAATTCCTACATTCCCAAGTTGGTTCATCCCCAAATTCCTACATTCCGAAATCGGTACATCTCCAAGTCCCTATATCCCAAATTCCTACATCCCCAAATCGCTATGTTCCCGTATCACTACGTCCCCATATCGCTATGTCCCTAAATCGCTACGTCCCTAAATTGCTGCGTCCCCAAATTGCTACATCCCCAAATCGCTACGTCCCCAAATCGCTATATCCCCAAATTCCTACATCCCCAAATCGCTACGGCCACATATTGCTACGTCTCCAAATCGCTATGTCCCCAAATCGATACGTCCCTATATCGCTATGTCCCCAAATCGCTACGTCCCCAAATCGCTACATCCCTGTATCGCTATGTCCCCAAATCGGTACATCTCCAAATCGCTACATCCCTAAATCGCTATGGCTCCAATTGATCAGAATAGAAAAATGAACAACTCACACGTATTTTCGGCGGTACATTAGCTCGAGCAGTTCCAATTAGGCCAAAAATAATGACAGTCAAACGTCTCCCAAGTGAGTGAGCTAATGTAAATTGCATTCAGCATTTGTTACTGTCATTATTATTCTTATTTACTGAAATGTAACTAGAAGTGTTCACCGTGGGGAGCTTCTCTTACTTTGGGTCCATCACGCGCCAACTCATGGGTCGACATCGGCACATCGTTCAATCTTAAATAATTTAATCCCAAGTCACACTATTTTCCCTTCCAGTCTCATTTGTCATTCCATTTTACAGGTTGCATCGGTAGCAAGAAATTCTACCAAATTTTATTAATCGAAATGTTACAATATCATCTTGTGTATAACCTAAATATAACCTAAAGTATATAACCTAAAAAGCAACGATAACAACCGTTTTGCTCATGGATTAAAATTTCAATTTCCTCAAAGTATATCACTCGAAAACGCAGCCACGTTTCATAAGATAAGAGAAAATTCATTTTGACGGTAACAACCGATACTAGTCTGTAACAAGCACGGAACGTAACGAGATTTCTGGTCTCGTAACTCATTAACAGGATCGATTATTTCGGTGGTATAATCGCGCGTCAGGACGTCGAACCAGTTTAATATGCACGCCGGGCATATACGGGCGGACTGGCGCAATTTCAGCTCGTAAACGTAAAATATAAACGCCAGTTAAGTTTTTACGATCGCAGCCGGGGATTTCACGCGAGTAAATGCTCCGCCACCTGTGGATATTGTAAAAATTATACAACCGGTATGTCGAAACGAATATGTCTGTTACACCTTACGGCTGAACGACATCTTGCTTTAGCACCGGTAAATTTGACCGATTTAGCTGCCGGTCTGAATGTAATTAAATTGGCCGCTGCGAAACGGGATATCGAGATGCCCAAAAATCGATCAAGTGACCTATCGGGTCGGTTAGAAAGTTCTGTCACTTTTTATATAAATATTGTGTTGAACTATCAATATTTTGTGTCAGATATGTAACTTATACAACGATGATATTTAATTCAAGATATTAAGATAAATATCGTTATGTGCATCAATATTTTTATTTATGTATAATATGTAAATCGAAATAATACACTTTATTAGCCTTTTGCACTCGAGAGGTTTCAGTTTAATACAACAATTTGAAATAAATATTTTTTAACTAAATCCAGTATTATACGTATGGTGTATAGTGATAATAATATATACTGATAATTAATAATAGAGAAATAGTAATCCGAAGTGAATTCACCAAAATGGTTATCTGACAACAGCAAAAATGCCTTAGAGTCTTAAGGGTTAATATTATACCGATTATTATTATATTTCAAGATCTTAAGATATCGTTATATTTGCATGTATCAATGCTAAGATATATCATTATGTGTAGAAGTATCCATATTTTGAATCAGATGTAATACAATCATTATAATACGAATATGCTGTGTCAATACCTAACCTAATTCAAGGTATTAACATACAGATCTTTTGTTGAAGCATCATTATTATCAATATTAATACATAAATATTATTAGGTGTAAAAGTATCAATGTCCTGAATAAAATAGCGATAGAATGATATAACGTTGCAAATTGATGGTTAGGAAAACAGATTATTCCCATCGCTACCACGAACACCTGTTCAAACATTTTTCTCAAAGGAAACGATTGGAAACCAATCCGGTTCCTGCTTAAGGATAAAAAAATCGAATCGTTCCGCGCATAACGAGCTCGCAGGGGGGGCTGCTTAATAATTGCTACGTTCCTTGAACGCGAGAAATGCAAATCTCAGGAATTCATTCTGGAATTGTTATGCGGTGAAAGAGAGTAAATATCACCTTCTGTTCCACTGGTTACGGTAACTGCATCTGGTCTGATTTAGATATCTTTGATTCAGATATCTTTGATCGTTTCGACAGAGAAATGTGGCTACTGTTAGATCCAACGCTTTATGCGTTATATCAGATCGAAATCCGCGATCAGGAAGCAAAGAACTTGCAAGTAAATGTGATAAATTGGAAGATTGATTGAGGTATAATAAAATTAGAACAGGTATTTGAGAATTTGCATAGGGAACATTGCAATGATTTGTAGCTATTAGATTTAATACATATGCATATTATAGGTTATGTTATCGAACATCGAAGTTGATTTATTTCAGTTGCAGCAAAAGTAGATACATTTATTTTATAGGAAATTAATTACACTTTTTTGAAACAGTTAATCAAATGGTTAATTAATAATTATTATAACAATTACTAGAAGTAATAAAATCTTGAAATGTTTTTGTTATTGAGAGATCGACTGAACAAAGATAAATAAATTGTAAAACGATTAAAAAATTAAATGATGCGATAGAATCACGTCGGTTAGTAATTATAGGTATGAACGATATTTTTCTTAATAAAAACTCGGGGATTTTGAGATTTTGGAATTTTGCAACCTGGGAATATGGGAATTTAGTTACTTGGGGGTCTGCAGATTTGGGGATGTAGGGGTTTAGAGATGTGGAGATATAGGGATTTGGAGATGTAGTAATTTGGGAATTTCGGGATTTTGGAATTTGGATTCTTGAGAATTTGGGAATTTAGCTACTTGGGGGTCTGCAGATTTGGGGATGTAGGGATTTGGAAATGTAGTAATTTGGGAATGTAGGGATTTCGGGATTCTGGAATTTGGGTACCTGGGAATTTGGGAATTTAGCTACTTGGAGATTCGGAGATTTGGGGATGTAGAGGATTTGGAGATGTAGTAATTTGGGGATGTAGGGATTTCGGGATTTTGGAATTTGGGAACCTTGGAATTTGGGAATTTAGCTACTTGGGGGTCTGGAGATTTGGGGATGTAAGGCCTTGGAGATATAGTAATTTGGGGATGTAGGGCCTTGGGGATGTAGGGCCTTGGGGATATAGTAATTTGGAGATGTAGGGATATCGAGATTTTGAAATTTGGGAACCTGGGAATTTGGGAAATTAGCTACTTGGGGGTCTGGAGATTTGGGGATGTAAGGCCTTGGAGATATAGTAATTTGGGGGTTTAGGGATTTCGGTATTTTGGAATTTGGGAACCTGGGAATTTGGGAATTTAGCTACTTGGGGGTCTGGGGATTTGGGGATGTCGGGATTTGGAGATATAGTAATTTGGGGATGTAGGGCCTTGAAGATATAGTAATTTGGAGATGTAGGGATATCGAGATTTTGAAATATGGGAACCTGGGAATTTGGGAAATTAGCTACTTGTGGGTCTGGAGATTTGGGGATGTAGGGATTTCAAGTTTTTGAAATTTGGGAACCTGTGAATTTGTGAATTTAGTTATTGGGGGGTCTGGAGATTTGGAGATGTAAGGATTTGGTAATGTAGTAATTTGAAAATTTCAGAAAGAAAACTATTTCTTTTCTTCCTTCCCACCTGTTGTCAACGACAAACCTGGTACAGGCAAAGAAACGCAAAAATTCGAATACCTACTGGCAAGGCTACCAGCACCAGTTAGTGTAAATGATCTCTAAGGTCGGAATGCACACTCGGAGGTCAATAAAGGGCCTCCTGGAAGGCCAGTATTATCGTCATTAGCTATTGAAGGCGTGCCACTACGAATTCCAAAGAATTTCAACCTCCAGATTAAAAAAGAGTATTTTACTTATACCTTGAATGTGTGTAAAATAAACGAAACAAAAATCAAGGATGTTTTTCCACATCACAACAACGTAATTCTAGAGAAGACAGGAAACAGCAAGAAGGATTTTAGAAAACAGGAAAAGTAACAACGTATGTGATGCCATCAGTGCTACATAAGAATGCCACATTTTTTGGAACAGCCTGTACTGTGACACGCGAATGTAACTAATGCAAGTAGCCCCTGGCTGAAATATAGCAAATATATACGGCCATTTGTCGGAAATATACCGTTGGAATGATCGTTTTCGAACTACTCGAATCGTGTATGCAATAACAGAATCGATATTTCATCGTCGAACACGCAGTACCTGCCAAATGGACTGTCGATCGATTGAAACGGTGGAATTTTTTAATTCCGGTTTTAATCCGACAATCGTGAAAAACTGCCAAGGTAAATAGGAATTATCGAGATAGTTATCGTAACGAATTTGTGTTTATCAGGATTATTGTTAATGTAATGAGCTCCGAGGGTGTCTTAAATAAAAGACATTTTCTTAATAACATATGTTATTAAGAGAAATAATAATTACTTTGAGTAATTATTATTCATACGATAATCTAATTTAGATTGGATTTAAATCTTGTTCAAATTAAATGGTGTCATTATAGATTATTTAAATCTAATTTAATCTAATCTAGTATTTTCTTCGTTATTTTTATTCTTCGCATTATTTAAATCTAATTTAGATTATATTCTAAGGGAATTTAATTCACAATTTACTCATTTTAATTTAATTCACATTTTATTCATTCTTGACTAACAATTGCAATATTTTCAGGACAATTTATATTTTATAAATACAATCTATCTTTATGATCTTTACAAAAAAATAGAATTTCTTGAAAAATTTATATTAATCTTTAAGCATCATGGTTTATTATGCTGATTTTTGTATCAGTACAATTCATTCTATTGATTATATTGATTTTCAATGATTAATCAATTATTTTGTCACTGTTATTATGATGTACTTGTTAAGATGATTCTTATTGTAAAGAACAATTAATATCTTTATGATTAATTTACATTTTTATGTAGTTTTGAAATAGTTTATCTGTAAAATATTGATTTAATTTTTATAGAATCAACTTTGAGTTATTAAGGTTTGATCTTACAATAAGAATAAACGTCTCTCGTAAAATAAAATAAATAAATAAACGTGTTATTAAAAATAAGTCTATCTTCAAATTGTAAATCATTATGATTTTGTGTGAATATTAACTGTCTTAATTTTAGCAATTCATCTGTTAATAATCTCTTGAAATAATAAAATTTATCTATTGACAATGTCTTCCAATCTTGAAAGTCATCTATTTATAATTTCTTCCAATATTGAAAGTCATCTATTGATGATTTTTTCCAATATTAAAAGTCATCTATTGATAATTTCTTCCAAAATTAAAATTCATCTATCAATTAATTCCTTCTAATATTAAACAGGAGGATATATTTCATAAACATGAAGCTATAAGAGTTTAACCGATTAGCTAAATATCTCAAAAACCATGACTTGTTAAAAGAATGTTTAAATCGTATTTTCACTCGATTTTATCAATATGGCATCAGCAATAATAAAACATTAATAAATTCCTTGCAATCTGTATAATTAAGACACACTTTTACATATCATTTAATCCACACAGAGTGATAAAGTTGCAAGCAGGTTTTGCAATCGCATTTAATCTTAGAAACTGGAAGTGTAAATTGTTCAACATTAGTATCGATCTACTTAGAACCTGCAGCTATTGCTCATATTAAAATTAATCACACAGTAGAACCTAACAGGTTCAATGCTTCAGTGATTACCTGAGGACAGCATTATAAATTTATACAAGATTAAAAATTGTTGATTAACAAAAATAGTATGGAAATTGCTATGTACTTTTCGGGTGATTGATAGCGCAAGGTATTTTTACACGTATGTGATCGTTTATCTTGTTTCTACATTAAATAAAAGTCATGTATATGGATATTGCTATTGTATTATAAACTACTTTAGGATTCATTTTATAATTGTGACAAATTTAACACGAGTGAAATATAATTATAAATCTAATAACGCGAAAAATTAAACCGTTTTTTTATTTTTGAACTTTGGAAAGTTCATTTCTGTGGAGGTTGAAGGTGAAATACAGTAAAAGAAGGTATTTTAAACAATAGTGAATAAAAATATTATATTAAAGAACAATAAAACAGATAATAATTTAAAATGGTGAATCGAAAGTTATAATTTGTAAATTTGTCAATTTGAAAATTTGGGGACTTGGAAATTTGAGATTTAAGAAAATTTGTTATTTAGAATATTAGAGATTTAGTAATTTGGGAACGTGGTAATTAAAGAATTTATGGATTTGTAAATTTGAGAATTTAAAGATTAGAATTTTGGGATTTTAGAAAATTTGAGAATTTTGGAATTTTAGAAAATTTGATATTTAGTACTTTAGAGATTTGAAAATTTAGAAATTTGGGGATTTAGAGATTTAGAAATTAGAGAATATACGAATTTTAAAATTTTTTAATTTGAGGATTTGTGGATTTAGGAATTTAAAATATTAAAAAATTTCAGATCCGGAAATTGTAATTTTGGGATAGGAATTTGAGACCCTAGACATGCAGGGATTTGGAGATTTGAAAACTTGAGAATATAGTAATTTGTGGATCTACAAATTGAGAAATTTGGGGATTTAGAAATTTACAAATTGGAGAATTCATGACTTTGAAAATTTGTTAATTTGAGAATTTGTGGATTTGTGAATATGAGAATTTGAATTTGTGAAACAATTATTTCTTACATCTCACCTATGAGTACAAAAAAGAAGAATAAAACGTAAACTCGATAAACTATAAATTCCATAAAATTAATCTATACGAAAACCTCGATTTATTAATAGTCTGATAATTTAATATCTTTATCTTAGAGAAAGGGTTGAACTTTGAGTCGATGTGTCACAAGCTGTTTTACGGTAATTTTATGTGATCACATCGAACTTTCTACGTTTCGAAATCCGACATTTGATATGCAACAATCCAATACATGCATTACTCTCAACTTTCTAACGAACTGCATAACATTTTCATCGTCTAGTAGAATCAATTGTAGAAAACACGAATGATATCCGAGTAAATTACTTACTTACTAAATTGCTTGTAGAATATGCGTTGTTTCGAGTTAAACGAATAATTTCATCGAATAAAGTACCATGTGTCTTTCCCATGAAACCTAATCCTTCCAACGTTTTACCTTCTCCTCGATTCCAACATTATTAACCGCGTTCACGATCATTTTCAAATTACTCTTTTAGCATTCGCAGTACCCGTATGAATTATAAACGCGAATGATCCTTTTTATTACCGCGGATCGTATACCAATGGCGGCAATTTGAAAGATAAGCCTCGAAGCCACCTGTAACCTTTAGACACGCAATAGATGCGCATTTCCCTATTGCCCAAGGTTACCGACCAAACGTAATCTAACTTTTCAATCTACGCACCATGTGTTTGAAATAATACTTTGTCACACTTAGAAAATAACTTATTAAGTAATGAAAAGGCGCGTTTTAATCGTAGAACGTGTTTCATGGATATATCGGTTGCTAATAGCTTTGTTATGTGTAGGCATATGAAAATTAGCATTTTTTATGTCACAAGCTTATCAATTTTCACTGATTCCATTTTCCAGATTTTTATACATTTTCAACTAAGTAATTTTTCAAATATTGTCATTTTCTGATTGATGGATCAAAATATTTGCTTTTTTTAAAACCGTACATTTTTTAATTTCTCAAACTCTAGAAGTTGTAAATTTACAAAAGTAATTTCGAGATTTATACAAGTTTTGTGCCTGCAAATTAACAAGACTGCAAATACCCAAAATCTCAATTTTTAGATTTATAAATTTCTGTTTCATCAATTTTGATTTATAAATCAATATTCGAAATTTTGAAATTCACAAATTTCTGTATGTCTAATTTATCAAGATTTTTAGTTTCTAAATAACTCAATTTCTAGATTTAGATATTTCTGTATTATCAGATTATCAAAATTCTAAATTTCTGAAACCCCAGATTTGAGATTTAGAAATTTCAATATTATCAAATTATCGAAATTCTAAATTTCTAAAATTCCAGTTTTTAATTTTATAAATTTCTGCATTTGCAAATTATCAAGATTCTACATTTCTAAAACCCCAGATTGGAGATTTAGAAATTTCTATATTATGAAATTATCGAGATTCTAAATTTCTAAAATTCCAGATTTTAATTTTATAAATTTCTGTACTTGCAAACTATCAAGATTCTACATTTCTAAAACCCCAGATTGGAGATTTAGAAATTTCAATATTATCAAATTATCGAGATTCTAAATTTCTAAAACTCCAGTTTTTAGTTTTATAAATTTCTGTACTTGCAAATTATCAAGATTCCAAATTTCTAAATTAATAAATTTTTGTATTTCCAAATTATCAAGATTCCAAACTATTATATTTTCAAGTCAAGATTCTAAATTTTCAAATCCCCCAATTTTTTAATTTATAAATTCTTATATTCCCAAAATTATCGAGACTCCAAATCCCTGAAATTCCAACTTGCAGATTTATAAATTTCTGAGCGAACTTTGTATATTCTTCTTGCACAATAAAAATCTTCCTACCGAGTCAATTTATTAATAATAAAATTTCTTTGAAAATCATATAAAAATTTCATTTAATCATATCTCATTTCCAATAAAAATCAAAAGGACCGTAATCTACAATTAAATTCCATCTCAAATGGTTAATGATTGTACAATTTACCTTGTGACTACGTAAAACAAAGTCCACCGTACTTGCAAGGGGTAGTGTATACATCAGAAGAGTTAAGTACCGGGAAAGAAGTTGAATTTGCGATTCCAAGAAATCAAGAACGATTCCCGTGTTCAAGATATTGCATTCCGTGCGCTTGTTGAACCCGTACAATCCGACTGCCGTTGTTTCTAATTCACCGGCGAGTAAATGGCATGCGGCCGCGGCTATTTACTGTTTGTACCACTGCCGCAGGAAATTGAAGTTAACGATTCTAATGCGGATACTGCTGTACGACCTTTTAAGTTCAACTAATCATTCTTCACGTAACAGCGGAAGATGTTTAATAAGCTATTTTTCTATTATTATTAAAATTGCAAAAGCTATGCAGAGCAAAATTACGATTACGTGGACTTCTGTTCGTCTGCAGATTGGAATTTTTCGGCATTTCATCACGTAATTCTTATGAATCATTATTAAAATTGCATGTGGCGATTAGTGCAGTACCAAATTAATATATTATATAACTTATCCGATTTATATATAAAATCAAATTCGATTTCTGTTCAAAGAAAACACTTTTATAAAAATTCTATTTCATACACTCATTCTATATTTCAAATCCACTGCGCATGCGTTTACCGGTCTGCGCATGCGCCTAGCAATCTGCGCAGATATAGCTGCAATATGATTCACGACTGCGCATATTCATTTCATTGACTATTCTTCGAAATTCTATTAATACCTTATAATAAACATCTAATTAAATCTTTACTATAATACACATATGTCCTATTATGTAATATAGTTTTATTTTTCTTGAGAGAAATAATTCAATAAATTTTATTATTATTTTGAAGCGTGAGTTCGGTTTGAATCTATTCTCTTTTACGTAATACTAAAATGAATGTATTGTTAGGAGATAATATAATTAACTTAATAATTTTTAAATAAAATAATAAACTTAGAATTTCTGCAAGTAGTGTAGTATTTAAACTCGAAGAATTTTAAAGCAATAGAACTCGCGAAGCGAGTCCGCAATAAATTCGATTATTCGCGATTAGCCGCGATTGTCAGGGTCCGATTTCAATCGGACAATCCGTTACATAAAATCGACACTGAAATATATCACGTCACCGACAATGAGAGCTTTCTCTGTAACTCGCTCGCGGATTCACGCGTAAAATTATGATGAATCGCTCTCATTATGCCGTCCATTGAAATTCATCGCGACGCGTAAGTAGACAAAAGAGGAATTCGTTTCTTCGCGAATTTCCATATAGGCAAGCATGCTTATGATTTACCGGTGATTTATCGACCGGCCGCTGCCTACGATCCTTCAAAGCGGGTATTTACATAATCCATTCTCTGCACCGGGAATGACACACAATGGCAAACAAGAACACTGTATGTAAGTGAAACGAAGGGAAAAGACTCGCAATAAAGCGGCACGATACATCAAACCGTCGTAAATTATCCTGCGTTTGGTAATTTTATAACGACTTGCGATTTAGCTCTCCTTTTTCCTCGCATTTCAACCCTTGTATGTCGCTCCAATAAATAAATTATCCCGGAATTTTATTCGACTTCATTGACGACCTTTTCATGACCGAACTAATGTAGACTTTTGCAAGTCTTTAAAACTCAATTTTTTAAACAACAGCTTTCACTCATTTTCACGACTTTTTCTAAAATTTTGAGCCCTCAATTTTTGATATTCAAGTCACAGATAATTTATGTCCTCAAAACTAAAATTTGCAGATTTTTTTAAATTTTGAAAGTCATAGAAAGGAGAGTTATATTTTTTCTTGCCTCGAAAACTTTCATTTTAAATTTCTGTACCGGTTTCTATCTTCCATCTTCGATTTTTGTTAATAGCAGAAGTTCGTAAATTTGAACTGTATGTAAGAAAATAAATTTTACACGATTTGAAGTCGTCCACGTCCGAGTAGATTTTAATTTGCAACCACGTTCGATCGCTAATTGGCCTCCGTAATTCTCACTGATGATTAATTACATCGAGCCATTATTTTTCTCTTGGAATCATTTCCCTGTAGCAATTTACTTGCGTATGATACTACACAGTCGTTCGCCGGACATGGGGTCGAGGTAACAGCGGAAACGAATTACCTGAAATCCATTTGATTTGCCTACACGGAGTTTCCTCTGTGAAAGGCACATTTCCCGTTTTGCTAACGGTGAATGGAACGAAAAAGAGCTTGCGAAAGAGAGAACGAAGAGTCGAAAATGTTAGAACATTAATCGATAAAGTGTCACGGACGACTTCAAAAATAGTTTCTGATATATAATTATCTTCAATTTCATCGATTATTTAATGACTAATGTTTTATGTCAATATAAATTATTTTGAATATACACTGAACCGAGAGTTCATGACTAGGATTGACTAAAGTTATATAATTACAAGAAATAACGTGGTTTCACTTAAAATTACCAACAAATCATTTGCAAGAGTTAATTGGAAAATAGTGAACTAAACTTCTACAGTTTAAATACATTTTAGAGATCTTAAAAATAGGAGTTAAAAGATCAGTAAAAACATAATTAAAAAATTGAACCAGAATGTAAAATTGTAAGATGTGAGATGTGAAATTGTAAAATTTATAAAATTGTAAAATTTATAAAATTGTAAAATGTGAGATGTGAAATTGTAAAATGTATAAAATTGTAAAATGTGAGATGTGAAATTGTAAAATTTATAAAATTGTAAAATGTGAGATGTGAAATTGTAAAATTTATAAAATTGTAAAATGTGAAATGTGAAATTGTAAAATTTATAAAATTGTAAAATGTGAGATGTGAAATTGTAAAATTTATAAAATTGTAAAACGTGAGATGTGAAATTATAAAATTTATAAAATTGTAAAACGTGAGATGTGAAATTATAAAATTTATAAAATTGTAAAATGTGAGATGTGAAATTATAAAATTTATAAAATTGTAAAACGTGAGATGTGAAATTGTAAAATTTATAAAATTGTAAAACGTGAGATATGAAACTGTAAAATTTATATAATTGTAAAATGTGAGATGTGAAATTGTAAAATGTATAAAATTGTAAAACGTGAGATGTGAAATTGTAAAATTTATAAAATTGTAAAACGTGAGATGTGAAATTGTAAAATTAAAAAATTGTAAAATATGAAATTATAAATTATAGCAGTTAATCACCAAAATCCAGTGGGATTCACAAAATAATCTGCAACGTCCTCTATTTATACATTATTTCGACATCTAACTCCCAATCGAATTTGATAGAACTTCGATCTGACGCGTTAATAAAAGGCGTGTAGGCAACCGATCATGCATCTCAAGCATTGTTTTATTCGCTACCTACAGTTTGTGTACCAACTGACGGTTCAATATAACCGAACAGCATTGATTAATGAAGTAACAATAAAACGACTGCCTACCTGAATCACATACAAAGCTACATAAAAGATTGGCCCACGCGTGATTCCGGTTGCTACCTGTCCTCGGATTTTTCGCACTCTGGACAGCTTTATTACCGTTTCAAATGATTATTCTGCAAAATGTCCGACAACTAATCCATAGATTAACATATCTATGCTACATTTTTCGTGTAGATTCTCCGAGACCGAATTATAAGGTCGTTTCAAATCCTTGCCTCATCATTCTCTATGCATTTCTGTCGATAATCAAAAATTGTCTAAAAAGAGACAAAAACGCTTTCACGTTTTGAGACAATTTTCATAATTGCATATTTTGTTTCATTGACACGGAGCCATAACAGCAATCGCACGTGGTTAAGAAGTCAGATCACTCGTTCATCTTGCTAATATTCATAGCTACACTATTTGTAAACCAAGTTGGTTCTTAGATAATATTTTTATAAATTTCTGTAATAAATTTCAGCAATTCGTGTTATTGTAGGTTATGTAGCTTATAGGTTAGACTCGGTTCTGGAAAACGTTGGGCCAAGTAACTTGTGATGGGGATGAAGAAAATTGTAAAAACTGTACCAAAGTTCGCCAACACTCACTCATGTTTTCTACCATCTTGCTAAGATTCATAGTTATACTATTTGTAAACCAAGTTGGTTCTTAGATAATATTTTTAGAAATTTCTGTAATAAATTTCAGCAAATCGTGTTATTGTAGGTTATGTAGTTTGTAGGTTAGACTCGGTTCTGGAAAACGTTGGGTCAACTTGTTATGGGGAAGTAGAATATTATAAAAATTGTACCAAAGACTATCAGCACTATATTTTGACCAAATCTGTCTCTAAACTTTGAATGCTGGTAAATTGAAAAGTTTTAGCAATAAGATTAAAATATCATTTCTTGAACCGAATTCCACAAATATTTCCTAAAAAGGTAAGAGAGAAAAAGGGTGACCATTTTGTAATATATCCGATGTGTCCACTTATGTACGTAGTCTGCAAATTTGTAAGAGTAGAATCCCAGAAGTATACGTTCCTCAAAGGGTAAGAGTGAAAATGAAGGGTGGCCATTTTGTGATATATCCGATGTGTCTACTTATGTACGTAGTCTGCAAATTTGTAAGAGTAAAATCCCAGAAGTATACGTTCCTCAAAGGGTAAGAGTGAAGATGAAGGGTGGCCATTTTGTAATATATCCGATGTGTCTACTTATGTACGTAGTCTGCAAATTTGTAAGAGTAGAATCCCAGAAGTATACGTTCCTCAAAGGGTAAGAGTGAAGATGAAGGGTGGCCATTTTGTGATACAACCGATGTGTCTACTTATGTACGTAGATGTCTGCAAATTTGTAAGAGTAGAATCCCAGAAGTATACGTTCCTCAAAGGGTAAGAGTGAAGATGAAGGGTGGCCATTTTGTGATACAACCGATGTGTCTACTTATGTACGTAGTCTGCAAATTTGTAAGAGTAGACTAAAAATGAAAAGAGCTTATAATTTTGAGAAGCAGTGTTTCAAATGAACAGTTCATCGACAGACAGTGGGTGCATTTACCTCGACGTAATTGAATAATTGGAAAAGAATCGATGCTTTCCACGATGTAATACGGTTGCTCGACTCTTTTATTCACGGTATTACGCCAAGCAAGATAATTAAAAGGCTACGAGGTGCGCGTAGGTTAGGCCTTAATTGCTCATCCCGACGTGAATTATCCGGCACACTCATGGTTGAAAGCCTTCCATTGTCAGCTGAAGGAAGTGGAAGTGTTTCTGTCTATCTGGCCACCGACTGAAAAACCAACTGCCTCGCATGGGAAACTCTTTGTCTTGGGGTACATACATGGCCGCTTATCGCGGTGCATTTTAGAAAATTTCTTTATGCAACCACGTGTTTCATCGCGGCCTTTAATTACCTACCCACATAACGATACCGTTCAAGATCATCGTTAGATATGTGCCTGTTGTTCATCAATATTTAACGTTTCAACTACTCGCGATTAATATTAACGCATACGCAGCTGCCGACGTAAATTTACGTTCGCAAGCTATTTCTGGTTAAACACTTCTCCGTTTTATATGTCTGTATAGATTATACTTTGGCTTTTCTTGTCTCCCTTGTTTCGAATATTCATTAATTTTCAGGAACTTTGTAATTATTTGTCATTCGCTATTTTGTAATTATTGGGTGTGGTTCGTAATTTTGTAATTATTGATGGGTGCAGTTCATCATTATTATTAGGTTCATAATTTTGTCATTATTATTAGGTGTAGTCAATAACTTCATAATTATTATTAGGGGTAGTTCATAATTTTATAATTATTACTAGGTGCAGTTCATAATTTTGTCATTATTATTAGGTGTAGTTAATACCTTCATAATTATTATTAGGGGTAGTTTATAATTTTATAATTATTACTAGGTATAGGTAATAATTTTATAATTATTATCAGGTACAGTTTATAATTTTGTCACTATTATTAGGTGTAGTTAATAACTTCATAATTATTATTAGGGGTAGTTAATAATTTCATAATTATTACTAGGCATAGTTCACAATTTTGTAATTATTATTAGGTAGAGTTATTAATTTCATAATTTTTATAATGTACAGTTAATAATATTATAGTTACGATTATATGTATAATTTTTATTTGTAGTTAAACAAATTTGATAATCTAAAGAGAACTTTACACGTTGTTCAAACCTTTTGTAACAATACGACATATATGATAACCAACTTCAGAATTTCATTATTTCAATCAATTTTCGGTATTAAGACAGTGAATTACTAAATATTAAAACTAGTCTAATAAAAATAGTAAAATTAATAATGATAATGTTAAAACAAACGATTTCTCCAATCCCCGTTCAGAATTAACCGACCTAAGATATGTTAAGGATTTGTTAACAGATTTGCAACCATAGAAGAACCGAATGCACACAAGAAGCAGAAATGTAACATAAGAGTTAATGAGTCACTGACACAGCAATTATGTACCGATAAAAATGTCACTTTCTCTTGTCAACCCGTGAGCAACAATGAAGCACTATGTTGAAGACCGGTCAGACATGGTTTTACAGCAAGGTTGCTTCGATCCGGTTGTCTAACGTGGTAGCAAAAGTCTCACGAAGACAGAGGATCACGTTACAGAATTCCCTGCTTCTAAGAGCACTACTTTGTTTTCGCAATTTTTGCAAAAAGACCACCCAAGATCTTTTAACGGAGCATGCTATAAAAACACATACTGTCTTATCACATTATGGATGAGTCTTACGGATGATTTGTAATTATTGTCCGAACTTTCTGCTTTCATAAACATGCAGCCATGTTGATGATCTCGGTTCGAAATATGGAAAGATATGGTGTCCGATATTAGAAATTTCAGTGAATACGAAACGTGTGAATTTTCTTCTATTGTAATATAATTCTTGCATATTAACAGAATTAAATGAACGTTGAATTATTAATAGTCTTTATGATTATCTATCATATCTTTATTTCTTTATGCTCGGCATGCTTTCAGTTTCAACATTTCTACAGATTCTTAATTGATCTATTTAAGTATCTAATGGTTTATGCATTTCTTTTGAAATAGCATCTATTATATTCAATTCACGTCAACAGTTCATACTAATTACCTCGTATTTGAATTCAGTGGTACATTTCTGGTTTTAAAATTAATTATTTACATAAATGAATGTGTAACTGCTCGTTCAGAAAAGTTTGCAAATTTCCAAAAAAAAAAAAAAACATTGAAAAAGTTTGCAAGTTTGCAAAAATCTCGAAGTTAGCTTTTCGAATTTCCAAATTCTCAAATATTCTCAAAACCAGTTTTCAAAATCCAAAATCTTCAAATTTCTGCATTCACAAATTTTCAAATCCCTAAATTTCCCAAATTATTACAAATCCCTGTTTCCCGCATTCCGAAGTTGACAATCATACTATTCGATCAATATCAATAAATATTGAAAACTTTCGTACACATTATCTAATTTTACTAAATGAAAATTAAACGATATAATTTGTGGTTTTAAATACCCTTCCTTGATTCGCCTCACAATTTTTCAAACTAAAATTTCAATTTTTATTTTCACCATAATTTATATCTATTTTACTTTAATTTCTTTGTAACATCAATTTTTAATCTATCATAATTTTGTAAATTTATTCTTCTCATGGTGACAACTTTTTCTAGATCCACGGATGCACAGTTTCTTGTACCTGCTCCTATAATTTCAGATACAAAAAATTCCATTAAACTATCCCATCCGACAAAGTTAATTCCGAACAAGTTAATTACGAATAAACGAACGGAAAAATCAATTAAAAACCGTAAAATATAATCGGATTACACCGAAATGTTTCGCCGTAACAAGACCGTTCGTTTGAAAAAGTAATTAGTATCATTAGCTGTGCGTTAGTTGCCTCGAATTACGTTTCCTTGCCGTTAATTAATTACCCTCTCACGAACTTGCGCCTCGAACGATCCTCTCGATACCATCTCCACCGAACAATTAAATTAAACGATGCCAAAAAAAGGTACCCGACAGCTCTCTGGCGTTATCGTGCGACATTTTTATCATCGACGAATTAACGCGAGCCTCTTTTTTGGGTTATACCCGATAAACCATCGTGTAAACACAGAAAATTGGCTCAGGTACTTTGCAAGTAAAAAGCGACGAGATCGCGAAAAAACGATAGCTCGTTCACGCTGTTCGTTCACCGAGTGTAACGTCAATGTTTCGGTTTATTAATTTTTACGAGCATTCGCAAACGCGCATCTTCCCGTTCGTGTACTCTGGTAATATTATGCGGGAACGGTTGCAAGAAAGTTCTCCGCGAATGGTACTAGGAATCGACCATTTTGGGCAACAATGTGATTTAATTGCTACCCGTACGCGATAACAGACATAATACTCCATGCGTAACGAGCCGTGCCACCGACGAACAAATTAAACATGTTTTGTTGAAAATTTGAAACAGTTGCAGGATGTGACTGCGGTTGTTGCACATTGTTGCGCGTTGCTACGATAACTGTGCGTGAACGTTCCAATTACAGTCTTTCAATTCCTAACTCAGTAGCATAAAAACGTTCCGATTATTTGCATTATGCATTTACGGAGTGGGTAATATGTATTTATCTACTGATATCAACCGACGAGTTGGCGCGTGAACCAAAGTAAAGGAAGCTCTAACCCCACGGTGAACACTTCCAGTTACATTTCATAGTAACAACTGCTGAACGCAAGCAGCACTAGCTTACTCACTTGAGAGACATTTGACTGTGATTGTTTTTGGCCTAATTGGTGTCGGATCGCGAGAACCTACCGCCGAAAATATGTGTGAGGTGTTCACTTTTCTATTGTGACCAACTGGAGTCGTAGCTATTTGGGTATGTAGTGATTTGGGGACGCAGTGATTTAGAGATGTAGCGATTTGGGGATGTAGGAATTTGAGGACGTAGCGATTTGGGGATGTACCGATTTCGGAATGTTGGAATTTCGGGATATACCGAGTTGGGGATGAGGGAATTTGAGGATATAGCAATTTGGGGACTTAGCAATTTGGCGCGTAGCAATATAGGGACGTAGCAATATGGGGATGTACCGATTTAGAAATGTAGGAATTTTAGGGTACAGCGATTTGGGGACGTAGTGATGTGGGAACATAGCGATTTGGGGATGTAGGAATTTGGGGATGTACCGACTTGGAAATGTAGGAATTTGGGGATGTACCGATTTGGGAATGTAAGAATTTGGGGATATAGCGATTTGGAGCTGTAGGGATTTGGGGATGTAGAAATTTGAGAATATAGCGACTAGGTGACGTAGCGATTTGGGGATGTAGGAATTTGGAGGTGTACCGACTTGGGAATGTAGGAATTTGGGGATGTACCGATTTGGGAATGTAGGAATTTGGGGATATGGCGATTTGGAGCTGTAGGGATTTGGGGACGTAGCGATTTTGGGATGTACCGAGTTGGGAATGTAGGAATTTGGGAATATAGGGATTTGAGAATGTAGGGATTAAAAAATGGAGGGATTTGGAAATGTAGGTATTCGGAATTGTAGGAATTACGGAATGTAGTCATTTGGGAATAGTATAACGATTTCGATACGTGCTCTTGTAAACACCTGGGTCAGCCTCTTCACGCGCTAACTCGTATATTGACATCAGTACTTACCTATTTATACACCAGAGTTCTTTATATCTGAGGAGGGAAAATTGTAGAAGTTGGTATTTGAAAGTGCTTATATTAGTGACTCGATTAAAAGGTCATTTACACGTATAGAACATGTTAACACATCCGTTAGAAATTCAGAAATTCAGAAATTAAGATGTTTAAGAAATGTGAGAATCTAGGATACTTAAGGACACAGAAATTAAAAATTTTAGGAATTTTTGATTTTAGACATTTAAAGATTTAGAAATTCGGAGATTTAAAATTTGAAAATTTAGAAATCTTAGAATTTGAGAATTTTTAAAGTTTAGAAAATGGTAAGTAATTGAAGATCTACAAATTAAAAAATTTGAAAATTACAAAATCTGAAATTTGTCTAAATTTTAAGTATTTAGACATTTATATCACATTCATGTTCAAACTAAAGCACTATTGAACTTCTTACAAATTTTCCAGTCTTGCATCTTCCTTGAATTACAATTTTGTTCCGAAAAAATTCCAACACATAAATTTCCTTTTTTATCAATTCAACTCAAATGTATCACCACTTTCAAGCACAATTAAACAGTACTTAAAGAAACATCACTCAACTTGTCAAAATTAATCACACATCTAAAAACACCAGATCCATTTTCGGAACAACGAAATAAAGGACTGAATTATACAAACGCATAATTGTCACTTGCCCATGTATATCGTTACAAGGATATAACACAGGGTAACATTATTACACGGTTTCTGCACTGTTGCACAATCAGCACGATAGAGTTGCAGCGACTGCAAATACATGATAACAAATGCAATTATGAGTAGCACGTACAGTAACAAGTAGCACGCGTTAAAATGCTAAAACAGGGTAGCATGACACGACCACGGTTAACCATGGCTAATTTCTATTTACTTTTTTCTCCATTTTTTCCGCTCTTTGAAAGTGTTCGCCACGTCGAATGCTTTTCACAACGCATGACGACCGAATTAGCAAGACTAAAGGAAACTAAGATGCTTCCATTGATGTCCGAGATTTCCTGGTGCAAAACCGCGTCTTTAAAGAACCTGAATACTTCACTGGCTGTGCAACCATTTCCAACAAGTCTGTATTTAATAGCATATTAATGCTGACAACGTTTCTTGCTGCGGGAACATAGCTTTTCCTTGCGAAGATTGAAATATTAGTCATGAACGCGGTACGTTGCTCACTTCTTGCTACATTTCGCTGAACACTGAATACAAAATGAAGACAGGAATCCATAATGACAGTTAAATTATTATCCCGTCAGTCTCTACATTATTTTTACATTAAGCACAATTATAACGGTTATCAGCTCATTTCGAATTTAATCCGACATACAAAACTGTTGAAGAAGAAGTTGGATAACTTCTATTTATGACTTCCTTTCTTTTTAATGTAACGATAAAGAGTGCAAATACTGCTCTTTTCAACGGTTGCATATCTTTTCTTGTACCAACTTCTTGAGGCATTTGTAAGAGACGTTTATATTAACTTATGATTAAGATGTAAAAATAAAAGTTTAAGATGCAATTAAGAAAATCAATATTTTGTGTGATGTCCCATTTTTTTATAAGATCTATGGAAAATATGCATTTGAAAAGAATACAAGAATCGAAATTATCTATGATAAACATTAAGATGAATAGTTTGAATAAATATCTTGAATAGTTCACCGCAGATCAATATACTCATTTATTTCTGAGGTTATTTCAAAGATTAAATTCGTCAGATTTTGTGAAAGACATGAAGAAGCGAATGAATTTGTATGGTTCAAACATAAACACTGACTATATTTAATTTTGTTACGAAGAACGTAAAATAAAGGGAATGAAGTGATTATTATGTGGAGGCGGAAGGTTTGAATACCTTGTGTAGAATGTTTGAATATCTTGTTCAGAATGTTTAAATATGTTGTTCAAAATGTTTGAATAACTTGTGCAGAATGATTGAATATGTTGTTGAACATGTTTGAGTATCTCGTTTATACATAGAGTTTGAATATGTTGTTGAACATGTTTGAATGTCTTGTTTAGAATGTTTGAATGTGTTGTTCAAAATGTTTGAACAACTTGTTTAGAATGTTTGAACATGTTGTTGAACATGTTTGAATGTCTTATTTAGAGTGTTTGAATATGTTGTTCAACATGTTTGAATGTCTTGTTTAGAATGTTTGAATGTGTTGTTCAAAATGTTTGAACAACTTGTTTAGAATGTTTGAATATGTTGTTGAACATGTTTGAATGTCTTATTTAGAGTGTTTGAATATGTTGTTCAACATGTTTGAAGGTCTTGTTTAGAGTGTTTGAATATATTGTTCAAAATGTCTGAATACCTTGTTTATAGTGTTTGAATATGTCGTTCAACATGTTTGAATAACTTGTTTAAAATGATTGAATATGTTGTTGAACATGTTTGAATGTCCTATTTAGAGTGTTTGAATATGTTGTTTAAACTGTTTGAGTATCGTGTTCAGAATGTTTGAATATGTTGTTCAAAATGTTTGAATATCGTGTCCAAAATGTTTGAATACGTTATTCAAAATATTTGAGTATTTTGTTCAGAATCTTTGAATACCTTGCTTAGAATGTTTAAACATCTCGTGTAGAATGTTTGAATGTCTCCTTTAGAATGTTTGAATATCCCCTGGAAAATGCTTCAATATCTCGTTCAGAATATTGCAATATCTCCTCTGGAATGTTTAAAAATCTAACGCCGTACACGATTTCCGAAGAATGTAGAACATCGCAGGAAATATGGGTTTTTGAACATTGTAGCTTAATACTTTTTTACATAAAATGTTCCAATGAGTTGATACGTGTAAGAAAAAATATGTAACTCCATTAAGAAAAAAGTACATTTGCATTTTGTTGTGTGCTTCGTTGCGTTCACAAAGGAAATAAAGATGTAGAAAAATAAACATGTATCTCTCTACTTCCTCAACATTTTATACCTATCTCGTAATAAGTAACCTGACTTAATTGCGTGACGCACTGTGTAGAAAATGGACTTCAAGGTTTCCTTAACGTTCTTTTTTTATCTATAAAATTCTATTACATTTTAATTTTTAATTCGACAAAGAAAATTAGTAACACTTGTATGAGGTGTAGCACATAATTATAAATTTAATACGGAAGATTTTTGTTATACAGATAATTCATTATGTTACAAAGTAATTTTGCTATTTTGGAGACACATAAAAATATCAAAAAAATAAATTGTTTAGTTCGAAGGAACCAATATTATGGTAAACAAGAACTCTTCCTGAAGACTATATTTTGAGATTTCAAGTTAATCGATTTTTTTCTGTTAACAGCACTATATGTATAATTACTAATATTACTAACGGAATTAACCAATATATTTATTAATATAATTACGAGCAGAATTAACTAATATAATTAACAACTGTATAAAATCTGTCAATGACACAATTGAAACAATTGATTCAGTCTAACACAATACTACTTGCAAATATAGTCCGAGAGTTCAAACTACGAATTGAATTAACATTCTACAGTACAAACAAGTGTTATCAAGAATATTTAGGATACAATTGAAACAAACAAACAGAGAATAGAAAGTTGGGTGTTCCAAATTTTTATAGAAAACTGATATTTGCACAAATTTCATAATAACGCATACATATTAATGAAAGAAGCGTGCAAGAAAATTGCAATGCAATTGCAGGCTAGTGCAACAATTTCATTCAATGGAGATCTCGGAGATGCCACATTGTTATACGTCCTGATGGTCTCACAGTTATGCGGAAGATAAATACAAGTATATCTGCAACATTTTTCTTCTTAACAATTGAACATATTGTGCTGGAATAGTCCATTCAAAATGCCATTAGGTTAGGTTATAATCCGACAATAAAATTATCGCCATAAATATTCGCACAGTCGTAGCACACACACATTATTATGAAAATGTCCTCTTCTCATCCATTCTTTTGCAGCACGCTGATTCCATTTTTGAGTATGCCTACCATCGCTAGCTAACACTTATCAAATTTCATTTAGTTAAAGTTTCATCGAAATTTCGCCGTAATCCATCTCAAATTCAAAATAAATGCCTGCGAACTCATTACCGCGATTAACACTCTTATGAATATAGCCTGCTGCATCGAGTCCTATGTAATTTTTGAAACATTCGTGTAAATTTCACTTGCGATATTAACGTGTTCCTTTATAACCGATAGTATAGTACGCCTCACGATTCTCGATCACAATCATACGACATACTCGTGTTAGTGTCGATCCCAGCACCCGACGACCGTCCACTTTTCTGACACGATTGTATTTTCTTTTACCAAATTTCTCTTCGTCGATCTTTGAAACCGTGAAACAATATGAATTGATTGGTGAAACGTTCTCGGTACGACTGCGTATTTAACCTAACTACTACTCGTATTTTTCTATACTTAAATTATGTACCTCGATCGGAGAACCAGACTCTGACTCCTGATGGACTATTCTCAAATCGTCGTATTTCGCTTACATTTATCGCACATCATCTTGTATACTATCTCGTGCAAGAAAAAGTTGAAGGACGGTGGCTCGAAGTATAGTAAAATTGCAAATTTTACGATGATCGTTTAAAATCGCCGTGCGTATGATGGTTGGCGGGCGACAGGACTCGCAATTTATTATGCGCCACGCACCTGGCTGATTTAAGTGGCCCTAGATGTACGCGCGCTTATGGCAATAAGTCCTGGCTCAGAAACGAACACGGAGAGGAAGATGAACACGACGTCGCTTTGCTCTGGGAAAGTGCATGTACGTGTCGCTCTTCGTAGCGAGTTTCTTGAGTTTACAGGTGCGTCGACGTTACGCGAGCAAGCAGAAATTACGTGAATTGAATACGTTCGCGAGCAAACGTAACTATGAACAGGTAACATGCCTTACTACGAGTGTCCGTAACGTTTAAGAATATATTGCGGACGAGATATCTCGTGTTTCGCCTCTCGTCTCGTCAGGAATAATGATGAGTGCTAGGCGAGCGATAGTAGGCTTTTTTTAAACAGCTTACTTCTTACTTGGAAAATTGTATCGACTTGCACAACTTAACTGAACATATTCTGTATTATTTTCAGTTCTAACTCAATTCTTCTGTCTTTTTAATTTCCTAATTCTTTATTTTTATTTATTATTTTTTTTTAATATTTGGATCATGAAAATGGGCTTGGAGGTACCGGTGAATAATTAATTTATTATTTTAGGGGGTCAGGACTGCTACTCTTTTCCTGTTTGGGAATTTGGAGATTTGTGGATTAAAATATTTTGGAATATGAAAATCATGGATTGTGAAATGTGCGAATTACGGAATTTCAATATTTTGTGATATGGTAGTTTGAAGACTTAAAAAGTTACAGATACGAAATTTCAGAAATTTGAGAATTTAAAGATTAGGTAATTCAGAAGTTCAAACATTGAGAATTTATAAATTTGAAAGATTAGCAATTAGTAAATATAAAAATTGTTAAATCTGAAAATTCGTGACTTTACAGCTCACAAAGTTGAAACCTAACTCACAACCCTATTGGATCAAATTTTTCTTGAAAAAATCTAAATTTCAAAATCTAGATTATCTAAACTTTAAAATCTATAATAAATTTAAAAAGTGACCCTACACATCACCGTCACAAATTCGAATCCACATTTCAGAAAATGTCTGAAACTCCACAAAGAAAGAGCTGAAAGTCTTACATGAACGCGCGAAAGTAGTGTGCAATCTCTAGAGTCAACAAGGAAAGTCGCGGTCACATAACCGATCTGCTATCTGTCGGTTGTGTTTAACACCTTTCGTACAGGAAAATAAGCCGTTGAATAAATTGTTCCAAGCGGCCAGCATCTGCAAATCGAATGAGACGCAACATGTCTCTGAACAGCCGCGACGTATCGTTACACGTGTAAAGTCAATTACATAGCCGTTGTTGTTGCACGGCGTCGAGATATCGGCGATCTTATTGCGATGCAAAAAAAAAAAAGAAAAAGGTTCGCCGTCTGAAACAGCAGAAAATTACGTCGGGCTGCGACCGGTGTAAAACGTTAATCGCGATTCGATCGAGTATTTTGCGTGTACACGTCACGCACGGGAAACAGAAGCCCTTAACGATTCGGGTCATCTATCGCATAACGATCGTCGATAGGCTCGTTTACGATTTCATCGATGCGGTCGCGGTATTGTCCAACGATCGGTCGACTTATCGAACTGGGTATCTCTCGGTCACTCCCACACCTGGCCCGTGAAAACGAGAACGCGGTGCCAGAAGGCCTGAACCTGGCTACACGCAGGCGACTCGACCTTATGTCTCCTCCTTTTTTTTCTCTTTGTAAATTATTGCCTTACATACGTCGATTAATTCTGTCGTTACCATAATGTTCAATGGAAAAACGATTAAGGGAGTATATATCTCAAACGTGACACGACTTGAACAAGTGTTTCGTGTGAGACAAGGTACCGGAGTAGCGAATTTGGACGTCTACCAAAGTGGAGTATAGGCACTGGTGTACGTTATATTTCAAAATTTGATATATTATAATGTGATATATCAGAAATTAATACGTTATAATATACCATAATGGGAAATTGATATATTGTAGCATTTCGTGATATATTACGAACTGATATATTTTAATATATCGATATGTGCCACACATTGATATATTGTAACATACATATAATGTAACAAAAATTAATATATTATAACATATCATGACATGTTAGAAAATGATATATTTTAAAATATCGATATGTACCACACATTGATATATTGTAACATATAATGTAACAAAAATTAATATATTATAACATATCATGACATGTTACAAACTGATATATTTTAAAATATCGATATGTACTACACATTGATATATTGTAACGTATACTGTAACCAAAATTAATATATTATAACATATCATGACATGTTACAAACTGATATATTAAATCAGTTGTATAAAGAAAAAATAATAAGTATATATCAGAATGTATAAAGAAAATTGATAATATAACGTATCATATATTACAACATGTCATGACATATCACAAATTGACATATTGTACTATAATGTATCATAATGTATCAAAAATTAATATAACATATCATATATTAACAGAAATTTATATATTATAATTGATAACATGACACATACAGACTGATGTATTTTAATATATCATAATGCATCAAAAATTGATATATGTTATCATAATGTATCAGAAATTGAAACATAACAATTATTTAACACTGAGCCTACAAAACAGTCAAAATAACCGTATAACAAATTTCTATTTTTAAATTGAAATTTAATGTCAAAAGTGAATTTGCAGCCAATCTGTAGCACTGCCAATTAAATCAGGGATTTAAATTATAGAAAAGAGGAAATAATTCTATTGTTGAATAATAAGCTTCGTTAAATAGTTTCGTATGACTACCCTTCTCTCACTCTATTGTAATTATTCAAAATATCTTTATAATAACGTAAGAGATCTTTTTACACCATTTATAGCCACAAGAGTTTAACCAACCGAGCTCTCGTGAATTTGAAGTCAAAACAAAAATTAGTAACAGTAAACATTTGATATTTGTTCGTTATCAGCAAAAATCGCGACACAATAACTAATTGTAAAATATTATTAATTATGACGGTGTTTATCTTGCTTTATTAACCGGATGCGTTTGAAGGGTATTGAACAGCAGTCGACAAACCCACAAGGAGAATAACAACTGATCCCGAGATCCAATGGCCATTTTCTTGTGTTCTTCTACCTCTATCACGACAACAATCAGAATTGAAACTACTTGCGCGCTGTAACTTGCGACACAATAAATAATGGACGTTCTTGTACATCCTGTCCTGTATAGAGCATCGAATGGCTGCATCTGGGGATTGTGCAAAGATTAGCTAACCAGAGGTTTGATAGTTATGACGAAATGCGAGAGAAGCGTTTAATGTCTTAACCGAATGATATTCTGATGAGAAGATGATTTCAGGAACCTGAGAATGTAGAAACTTTAGGATTTGAAAATTTGGGAACACGAGAAATTTGAGAAATTTGAGACATTTGTGAACTTGGGAAATCTGGGATTTGGGGATTTTGGGAACTGGGAGATTAGGAAATTTAAAATATGGGAATCTGAAGTTTTAGAGAATAGGGAATTGAGGGAATTTGAAATATGTGAATTTGGAGATTTAGGAAATTTGAAATATGTGAATTCGAGGATTTAGGAAATTTGAAATATGTGAATTCGGAGATTCAGGGAATTTCAAATATGTGAATTTGGAGATTTAGGAAATTTCAAATGTGGAAATTTGAAATATGAGAATCTGGAGTTTCAGAGAATAGGGAATTTAGGAAATTTGAAATATGTGAATGTGGAAACTTAGAAAGTTGAGAATTTAGGAAATTTGAAATATGTGAATTCGGAGATTCAGGGAATTTCAAATATGTGAATTTGAAGATTTAGGAAATTTGAAATGTGAAAAATTGAAATATGGGAATATTGAAATTTAGTAAATTTAAAATTAAAGAAATTTAAGATTAAGACAATTGGAAATTAAGGAAACTTAAAATATGGGAATTCACAAATTTTGGTAATTTGAAATTTGGGAATTTGAGAACATTGAAATTCATGAATCTGAAAATTTGAGAACCTAGAAATTTATGAACTTTAGTACTTCTGTGTACTTAGGAATTTGGGGATTTGGAAAATTGCAGATTTAGAAACATGGAACCTTGAAAATTTGAGAATTCGCAGATTTGGAGATTTGACAATTTATACATTTTCATATTTTTAAATTCAGAAATTTAAAAATCTCTAGAATTTAGAGATTCGGGAAAATTAAAATTTGAAATAGAAAACTTGAAGATATATGAAATTACTATTATGAAAATTCAGAAATACAGTAATTGGAGATTTGAGTAACTGGATAACATAAAAATTCTACGAATTTCAAGCATTTGGAAATTTGAAAATATGATGATTGCATATAATATCTAAAAACTAAAAACCCTAGAAATGTAACAATTTACAGACATAAAAATATAAAAACTTAAAGGTCCAAAAATAATTTGATTGCACAACGTACATATTTATCACACGTTCACAGTTCATCTTACAACAATACAATCATATACAAACTTTTCAAAGAAACATTTCCCGCCACATTCTTTCCAATTCCACCTCTGAGTCTACAGAAAACTTGAGAACCCCTGTCCTAAGATGTCCTATGACTTATGTCTACATAAGTACACGCAACAATTACGATATAAATTATTCCTATCTCCCAAAGAAACGCAGTGGAGAAAAATCGTCTGAAGCAAACCCACGAAGTATTACGTAAAGTTTGCAGAACATGATCGCATAAAGCGACGTCAAAACGTTTAGTCATCGCGGAGTATTGTTAATGACGGACAGCTTGAATAACAACGCGAGATCGTGTCTTTTTTTCCGTCTTTTAAATGAAAAACTCCGCTCATTCGTCAGGTTGCCGACGAAACGCATTATCCATCACTGTCCAGATGGAATTTTGTTATTCAAAAGCCGATGCATCGTTAACGGTCGTCGTTTATAGTTCAATCTCGACAAGTCTCGATATTCAACGTGCTCCGATTAGCACTACTATGTTCATTCAGTCGAGGCGCGATAAAACGAAAGATCGAATCTAAACAGTCCTTCACGAGCCATTGGCGACCATTGAATTCTGGACAATCGTGTCGATATAATCTTTATATCGAAGGTCGATGCATTCACGATGGCAAACGGAATTACTTATTCGATCGATTAACACGTTCGCTGGGGCCACGTCCGTCAATTATGAAGAATTTTATCGAAACCGTACGGCATGAAAGGAGCTAAATATCGTTCAGATCGGATTTGATAATACTAAAATTACTGTCTGATCCGAGTGTTAAAGAATTTAATGTGCCAGGCGAAGAAAATTCATTCGATAGGTAGTATTTCGATAAGTTGTAACAGTTTTATTTTGCTTATCTTTGATCTTTGCGTGTCTAATGGCTACTTTCGAAATATTTATGCTAAAGTTAATTAGCAGTACGCATATTGATTTGAAGATTAAAAATGAGTGAAAACGGGTACGCACTTCGTTAGCATGTTAACTGTGAAAGAGGATTTACATACATATATGGTTAATATCAGTTGATGTCAAATTTGAGATTTGATTGCATTAAAATATTGCAAAATTGTTTCATAGGCTATAGGTTGTGGTATAGTGTATAATATATGATATGATATATGTGATATGTGATATGTGATATGATATGATATGATATATGATATGATATATGATATGATATATGATATGATATATGATATGATATATGATATGATATATGATATGATATATGATATGATATATGATATGATATATGATATGATATATGATATGATATATGATATGATATATGATATGATGATATATGACATACTATTATATAATAATATTATATCATATCATATACATATTATAGTATAACATATGGTATACGTGAAAGTAGGTGGAAAACCTTAATATATCATGTGTGATTTTATTAAGTGAATGATATATGATACGATATCATATGTCATATATCATATGTTATACATATATCATATATCATATATCACATATTATTACAACATGAACATCAAATATTATATTATATCATATCATATACATATTACAGTATAACATATAGTATACATGAAATTTAATATCTTGATGTATCATGTGTGATTTAAAATCACTTGTAATTTTATTACCTAAATTTCCACATTGTTTCTCTCTATTCTATTTACGTTTAATGTATCATGTCATACAATAATTTGACATTTACCAAACATGAGTGAACAAAACATATTTTCATTTAAACACAATAAATTTTCAAATACACTTTCAAATAATGAATTTTAAAAATGTAGGACCTCTAGAATTTTCCAATTTTCAATTGTATGAACTAAAAAATTAAATCTTGAAATTATAAAATTTACGTGTATTTAATTTCTCTTAATTTTGAGTCATACAAATATACTTTTACCATATACAATAATACACCGTATATATAACGTAAAAAATTTGTAAACATTTAGTTCCAAAGTTTGACAAACCATCAAACTTTCTAACATCATAAATGAGAATAGACGTTATTGAATAAGATAGAAGAATTAAAAGAAAAAATTTTAAATAAAATCGCAGAAAGATCACGATTGAACCAGCATCGCGTCATTAAACTCTTAAATCCTCTTCAAGTTTCCTCGAAGAAGAGGAGGAAGTTGTGAAGAAAAATGTTTCACGGAGCAACAAGAACGAGCAGTCGTAATTAAATAGGAACGGGGTTAGTGTAAGTCGGTAGTAACTCAAGCAGATTAATCTTTCCTCGAATTAACCGTAGTCGTTGAGATACCTTCATCACGAACGATTCTAATGTCCACCGGTGCCTTCTCTTCAGCATCGACGATTTTACGCGAGAGAACAGATGTTCGATGCACAGAATTCCTGTATGCCTTAAAAAAAAAGTGGTTGATTGCCCGCAAGGATACGCAGACTAAATAAAACTACGGTTGATCGCGAAAGCTATAAACTGGTATACATAAATTATGGCTACGAATGGAAACTGAATTAATTAAACGCTGAAGATGCAGGCGCACCGAGACCACAGATCATTATATCCACCTTACCAGTATTCGTCCTGCTTATTTTATTGTAGTTGCACTTAATTTGCTATCGTTCGGAGTTTATGATTTAGAATTTAGAGTAACCAGCCAAGGCAAAAAATAATGGCTCGTTAAAATTTTATTATACCCTTAAATGTCGAAAGGCTCCGCTGTGAAAATGTCAGACTTACACTTGAGAAAATGAAAGGCTATACTAAGGGGAATGGAAAGAATTTCGCTTAAATTGCGATTTATTTGGCAGAGCTATAATCATTCGTAATTAAGTACGGGGTAAGTCTGAGAATCACTGGAAAGATGTAACGCTGGCTATGTGACACAGGGATATGTGCTAATGTGTAATTTTGAGAGGGATGTAGGATGTGCTGCATCTTTAGGAATTTTTTAGAAATTTTTTTACAAAATTATTTTTTAGGAATTCTATATTTTTATATTATAAATTTCTAGGTTTAAAATTTGTAATTTCTACATTTGCAATTTTTTAGTTTGCAAGCTTCCAAATTTTCAAATTTCATTTATAAATCACCACTTATTCGTTTTTTAAATTTTCTAGTTTCCAAATATCCAAATTTCCAAATCTTGATTTTCTAAATTTTCAAGCTTACAAATTTTCTATTCTCAAATGCCCAAATCCTTAATTATTAAATTCCCAAGCCCCCAAGTTGCCAAATTTGCAAATTTCTAAGATTCCAAGTTTCCAAATTCTAATTTTCTACATTTTCAAACTTTCAATCTTTCAATTTCTAAATGCCCAAATTCTCAATTATTAAATTCTCAAGTCCCCAAGTTACCTAGCTTGCAAACCCTCAATTCTCAAATTTCCAAATCCTGAATTCTCAAATTCCCAAATTTTCAGGTTTCCAAGTTTCCAAATTTCCAAATTATCAAATCCCAATTTAAAAAATTTTGGAACTTCCAATCTTTCAATTTCCAAATGCCCAAATCCCCAATTCTCAAATTCCTAAGTTTCCAAGTTTCCAAACATGCAAATCCAATTTTCAAAATTTCCAAACTTCCAATTCCCAAATATCCAAATCCTCTTTAACTAAATTCCACGTCCTTAACTTACCAAATCCTCAATTCTCAATTTCCCAAATCCTAATTTCCCAAGATTGCAAATTCACAACATCTTAAATATTAATATTTCAATCATTCAACTAATTTTACTTACGCCTATAACTAACTTTCCATTAGTTGAACTTAAAAGAACCAACAGCATCCATTCACACGTGTTAACACTAAAACTACCAAACCGGTCAAATGACCGCTTCAAAAGTTTCTTATTACAAGGTACACACTTTGTTAAAGTGCATTCCTTGAAATCAGCATTGATTTTCATCAAGATAAAGAATAAATGTGTGTACTAATTTATGTTTCGTTTATTTATTTTTCAACTTTATTTTTAATTTCAAACTAAGTACACATTATATGCCGGTAGGTTTAGTGTTAAAGCTCTCTAACCTAGATAGCCTGGAACGGAAATTAGAAAATAGGTTTATCGTACCACTTTAAAGTTCACTTTCGTATATTATACCCTTCACCAACATTTCAGCCCAGGCACGAGGTCATGCATCGAAGTTAAATCATAATCGCGATGAACGAACTTTCAGTTCGCAAGAAACCTCGGAAAGAACATAAAATCCGCGTAGCCGCGTGTAAGGTAAACAACGAAAGGGTTAAAACGATAATTCACAAGATCGGTTTGAGAGAAGCTGGCGATATTTCTACAAAGGCTCTGGTGGGCCTCGGATCGATAGAAATGCCGAAAGATTCTAATCGGCAGGCGAACAGAAGTCGTGACTTGGACGTCCGTCGCTACCTCTTTCGCGGCGAACGTCTCTCATATGCATCGAGGCTTCTATCGATGATCTGCGAAAAACACTCGGACTTTGCATTGACGCGGATCAAGCATCGTTCGATGTTTCGCAACGTCACGATTTTCTGCCGGTATCGAACGCGGCGATCTATCGAAAAGCATGCGAACAGCATACGGCTCACGACTTTCCATCGATAGATTCCTGTGCGGTCTGTAACGCAACAGTGTAACACGGTATTCGGAACTGTCAAAAACTATCGACTAAACTTTATTTTGGACCACCATTTGATACTATTTTTATGGTTTACGGTTTACGGACGTTTGATACTCACTTTAAATTTGAACTAACGTAGGAAAATAAGTTAGGGATGATTTGTGAACTGCCTAAGATAATGACACTTTAGCTTGACGAAAGTTGACATATATTTTTACAAAAATTTCTTAATAAGTTTTGTCATTTAACCCCTTGCACTATTTTGACGAGTCTGACTCGTGACGCACTGGTACTTCAGTTGGGATCAATTTTACTCGAATTTAGAATATGCTTCAATTTGGAGTTCAAGTCCAATTATAATTTGCATAGTCAACGATTGCATAATACCATGTTGTCATAACATTTCAACATTCTTTGTCTATTTTAATATTGCAGCTGTGTTTAGTTAGTTCTGAGTGACGCACCTGACAAATAGGTCATAGTGCAAGGGGTTAAGATCTATGGTTCGTCATTTTTACGGGTTCCGTAAATCTAGTGTTAAACGATCATCGTAAAATTTGCAATTTTGCTATACTTTGAGGTACCGTCCTTAAAGTTTTTCTTGCATGAGATAGTATACGAGATGATGTGCGATAAATGTAAGCGAAATACGACGATTTTGAGAATAGTCCATCAGGAGTCAGAGTCTGGTTCTCCGATCGAGGTACATAATTTAAGTATAGAAAAATGCGAGTAGCAGTTAGGCTAAATATGCAGTCGTACCGAGGACGTTTCACCAATCAATTCATATTGTCACACGGTTTCAAAGATCGACGAAGAGAAATTTGGTAAAAGAAAATACAATCGTGTCAGAAAAGTGGACGGTCGTCGGGTGCTGGGATCGACACTAACACGAGTATGTCGTATGATTGTGATCGAGAATCGTGAGGCGTACTATGCTATCGGTTATAAAGGAACACGTTAATATCGCAAGTGAAATTTACACGAATGTTTCAAAAATTACATAGGACTCGTTGCAGCAGGCTGTATTCATAAGAGTGTTAATCGCGGTGATGAGTTCGCAGGCATTTATTTTGAATTTGAGATGGATTACGGCGAAATTTCGATGAAACTTTAACTAAATGAAATTTAATAAGTTAGCTAGCGATGGTAGGCATACTCAAAAATGGAATCAGCGTGCTGCAAAAGACTGGATGAGAAGAGGATATTTTCACAATAATGAATGTGTGCTACGACTGTGCGAATATTTTATGCCGATAATTTTATTGTCGGATTATAACCTAACCTAATGGCATTTTGAGTGGACTATCCCAGCACAATATGTACAATTGTTAAGAAAAAAAATGTTGCAGATACTTCTAGCTATCTTCTGCATAACTGTAAGACCATGAAAACGACATTTTTAATGGACGCTATCCAAGCACAATATGTGTTCACTAAACAGTACAATTCAGCCAGTTATCACATTAAAGTATATCTGCAAAACTACTAGACTTTAATGACTTTTGAATTAATGTGAACATTAAAAATCACTGTACTTTATTTATTTAGTACCCCATCATGCAAGAAAAGTTGAGAGATGGCGCTGCAAGATGAATTCTAACCTGCAGTTATATGAATTCTAATATGAATTCCAGCAGAATTCCAATCCGCAGTTACATTAGTCAAAGTTTAATTGCGATAATTTCGTCATGAATACCTGATCGTTAAAACACTAATTCACGTTCTGAAATATCGCGAGAACTCAATAATTCGAATTCCGACTTCTCTTTCCGTTTTTACATCGCGTTATCTGAACGAATAGAATGATCGTATCCTCAATTTCCATTCCTGAAGGTATCTCAATCATCGATCCAGCGTAATCAGCTATTATTTCGCTTGCACAAGAACGGGAAATATGCATTAATTATCGTGAACATTCTCAGCAGTCTTCGCAATTTGCGAACCGTGCCCCGAATTTTTTGTGAGGAGGAAATAACACATCGTCGATCAAACATCTGATCGAGCTAATCAAGCTTGATGCGAACAAATGATCAGTTTCAAGATCAAATCGAATGCTAGAACGCATGCCTTTTGCAACCTTTGAGTGATGATAGAGTATCAGACCTGCAATTGCTTAATGGATGTAATTAGGAACGGTAATCGGGAATGTCGGGTTTTGAATGCTGGAGATTCGATGATTTTCCTGATTATTTCCTTCGACCGATCCGCCACTTTGCTTTGTGATGCGTTACTGCGGAGCGCGCGAAAATTTGATGTGATATTTTTGTATTTGTATATTTTCACATATGTCTACGTTTCTATATATTTCTATATTTCTATATTTCTATATTTCTATATTTCTATATTTCTATATTTCTATATTTCTATATTTCTATATTTCTATATTTCTATATTTCTATATTTCTATATTTCTATATTTCTATATTTCTATATTTCTATATTTCTATATTTCTATGTTTCTATGTTTCTATGTTTCTATGTTTCTATATTTCTATATTTCTATATTTCTATATTTCTATATTTCTATGTTTCTATGTTTCTAAATTACAAAACTTCGAAATCAGCAATTTCGAAAATTTCCCAATTATTAGATTTCCTCAATTCTCAAAATGATTCTTCTTAAATTTCCAATTTCTCAAATTCCCGAATTTACAAATTACTTTTCCACACTTTCGAGTTCTAACGTATCGAAATTTCTCAATCTCTGCTCATATTCTCAAGTTGAAAAATTTTCAAACTCTCAAACTCATATTTCTCTACATAGAAATTTTCCAATCTCAATTCCTCAAATTCTCAAACCTCAAAATTCTCGAATTCCCGTATATTAAAATTTTTTAATTTACAAGTTTACAAACTTCTAAATCTCCAAACTTCAAAACTTCTAAATTACCAAATTTTGAAACGTCTAAACTTTAAAGTACTTAAACTTCCATTTCTCTAAATTTCTCAATTTCTAAACAAAAATTTCTCAGCCACAAAATTTTCAAATAAATTTCCAAAACTCAGACCTTGCGAATTCTCAAATTTCGAAACCATGAGTTCACACCATGACTTCGCCGGGCACTTGATCTGCCCAGTGCTCTCGATAGCCGCCCGAATCGGATTACGCGTTTTAAACGTGCAATTTTTCTTACTCTTGCATACGTTGATAATCCATCAACGGCGCTTCACTGACGGATTCAATAACTGGATGAGATATGCTCGTTCTTCGTCCACTAATTGCGATGTAAATCATCGCCGGATGGAAATGATTATCGCTAGAAGGACTTCTGAAATGGCTGCACGTGTTTTCTGTCTCTCCTTCGTGCATAAACATTCGCAGACTAATTACATCGTGGAATAAATTTGAACCGTTTTCGAGAATTAAAACATTTGATACGTATTTCATATCAGAAAATTGAGATTCACGGTGTTGCTTTTTGATGAATATAATAATAGGCCTTTATGTATTAATTACGTAAGATAAATTAACCTACAATTATTTAATAATCAAAAACTTGTATTTAATTATTGAATGTAAATATTTTCTTAACAATGTGTAGAAGCACCTGCTAAAGGAGAGGTTTGATGAGGGAGATAAGAAAATTTAATAACTGCAATTATCAGAAATAAACTGAGATTCTACATCACCTAAATGATGATGATAAAGAAAACGACGTGTAGATTTGCGAAGAAGTTAAAAAATGAAGTCGATTCTTAATTAAATTCTTGGAACAGATCAGCAACAATGACTACATTTGATATTCTGTAATTAGTAATCCGTAGTTTGTAATCACCGAATGAATGATTAATTTATCGTTTGCTAGAATTAACGTAGTTAACGTGTACTTACTCCGAGTACTCTGTTTCGCAGCTGAATTATTCATTAAGCGCAAATTTTTGAAGAAGCTTTTTTAGTTAATAATAATGATACACGTAATCACTTGGTGATTAATGATTCTTGAGTTAATCATGCTCGCTAATCAGCTGCATTCGCTTTTATCATTTCAGTTATTCATTAATCATTACTGCTGGATTGTATGGTAATTGTAATCATTAATCACGAACATCAGCTGACATTAGATGGAATCACAGATCACTAATTAAATTACTTTTGTGCAACACTGGATTCAATGTTTTTGAACATTCGTTTGTATTCTTCGAGTAAAAGTGTGCAACTTCGTTTGTTTATATAAGATAGTTGAGTAGAGGAATGGTAAAAGATAGAATTGCAAAATGATGGAATATTAAAACAATATGACAGTGAAATGACATAAAAATAATTTAAAAATGGCAGATTATTACGATAGTAAAACAGTGAAAACAGAAAGTGGAATTATAAAATGGTTCAATATTCAAATAGTACAATAGTGTAATGATAGAAAAGAGAACTGTAAAATGCTGAAATATTAAAATAATTTAATATTGAAATGAGATAAAAAAACAATTTTAAAATGGTAGACTATTAGGATAGTAAAATAGTGACATAACAGAAAATAGAAATGAAAAATGGTAGAATATTAAAATAGTAAAACAGCGAAAAGACAGAAAGAAGAATCAGAAAATGGTAAAATATTAAAATAGTAAAATAGTGAAAAGAAAAAATAGAATTATAAAATTATATAATATTCAAATAGTGCAATAATGACAGAAAATAGAATTGTCAAATAGTAGAATATTAGAAAAGTACACTGGTGGGTTTGTGGAAAATACAATTGCAAAATGGTAGAATGGTAGAACAGTAAAATTGTGAAATGATAAAAGATGGTATTGTAAAATGGTAGAATATTAGCATATTAAAATATTAAAATGTTATAATAGTTATATAGTAAAACAGTTAAATAAATAAACAGTTAAATAAATAAACAGTAAAATAGTAAAATAGTAAAATAGTAAAATAGTAAAATAGTAAAATAGTAAAATAGTAAAATAGTAAAATAGTAAAATAGTAAAATAGTAAAATAGTAAAATAGTAAAATAGTAAAATAGTAAAATAGTAAAATAGTAAAATAGTAAAATAGTAAAATAGTAAAATAGTAAAATAGTAAAATAGTAAAATAGTAAAATAGTAAAATAGTAAAATAGTAAAATAGTAAAATAGTAAAATAGTAAAATAGTAAAATAGTAAAATAGTAAAACAGTAAAATTATAAAATAATAAAATAATAAAATAATAAAATAATAAAATAGTAAAGTTGTAAAATATCAAAATATCAAAACATCAAAATAGTAAAACAATAAAATTATAAAATAAAAAAAATGGTCACTCGAACCGCTACTAATAACTCAAAACGCCAACACACAAACATTCACATCCCAAAAACAGTACACCTTTCAATATTCAAAATATTACAAAAAATCTCAGTAGAATAATGTACCAGTACCTTTTCACTCAGTTTACAAGTACACAATACAGTATCTATACCCTATCTACCCTATAAGCATCAAACACTCCTAAACATCCTTCAAAAGCCTCCAAAAATCAAATTTCACAAAGAAATCGTTTCCAAAGATCAAACCAATCATGAAAACTAACGGTAAACATAAAAATCCGTACACAATCAGATAAAATAAATTTGGTCGATTTTTTGTCTGGTGGCAAGAAGTTCGCCCACCGTGACAGGAACTCGAGTTAGAAAGGGAGAATGGTAAGAGCACAAATGCGAAACGAACGAGTGATTCGAGTCCAGGAAACCGTTTGCGAAGCACGAGTGGCAGCCGAGCAATACGTGCCCGTTCATTGTCCGTCCTTCCGTCCGTCCTCGCAGTCTTTCACGTGATTATTTTTGCCGGTTTCAGGGCACAATGAGCGATTTCTAGCCGGCCCCATTGTTCCCCTTCGAGACGCGCCGCGTTTTGTACCGATGCCCGGCCCTAGCGCCCACTTGCATGGACAAGTTAGCTGGAATTTATTTCCTAACTCTCTGTTCCCAGCAACACGTTCGCCACCGACCGTTCCAGCTGATTTTTTCATCGGGAAACAGTAGACGTGCGAACTTCATTTGGATTTCAAATATTTGGCTTCCGTTCAGCTAGATGTGGGTAAGCGCGCTTCGCTGAGGTAGACGTACGGTGTATTCATGCAGAAAGACATATTTTCAATACTGTTAATCGTTTCCACTTCAAAACTCGTTAGGTTACGGTATGTAATAATTTCAACAATAATTTGAGTAGGTTAGGTAATACAATAATTTAGGTAGGTTAGGTAATACAATGATTTCAACAATAATTTGATTAGGTTAGGTAATACAATAATTTCAACAATAATTTGGGTAGATTAGGTAATACAATAATTTCGACAATAATTTGAGTAGGTTAGGTGGTACAATAATTTCGACAATAATTTGGGTAGGTTAGGTGGTACAATAATTTAGACAATAATTTGGGTAGATTAGGTAATACAATAATTTCGGCAATAATTTGAGTAGGTTAGGTGGTACAATAATTTCGACAATAATTTGGGTAGGTTAGGTGGTACAATAATTTAGACAATAATTTGAGTAGGTTAGGTAATACAATAATTTGGTTAGGTTAGGTAATACAATAATTTCAACAATAATTTGATTAGGTTAGGTAATACAATAATTTCAACAATAATTTGATTAGGTTAGGTAATACAATAATTTCAACATTAATTTGGGTAGGTTAAGTAATACAATAATTTCGACAATAATTTGGATAGATAAGGTGATACAATAATTTGGTTAGGTTACATAATACAATAATTTCAACAATAGTTTGGGTAGGTGAGGTAATACAATAATTTCGACAATAATTTGAGTAGGTTAGGTGGTACAATAATTTGAGTAGGTTAGGTAATACAATAATTTGGTTAGGTTAGGTAATACAATAATTTGGGAAGATTAGGTAATAGAATAATTTCGACAATAATTTGGGTAGATTAGGTGATACAATAATTTCAGATAAATATTTTTACCAAGTGAGGCTCCTAGTATGACTCGATCTACATTTGCTCGTTCGTTTATTTGGCTGTACCACAGACTGCAATTTTGGGAATTTGAAATTTTGAGGTTAGACTGTAAGACACCTTAAATTAGCTATATGGATTTTGGCGACGATCTGACCAAATCGTCTTTTGGTATCGTTTTCTATAATTTTTGACGCGTAGAGTCGACTGTAAGCACGTTTCAGCCCTATAACTCATCACTGACAATATTTGGTCGCCATTGACATGAGTCGTTGTGAGATCAAGAATCGTTTTCGATAGTTTCATACACGTTTAATAGTTTGGACTACTTTAAAATCTCTGCACCACATTCTTATTCTACCTATATCCATCTTGTTTTACCTAGACACTCGAAATTTTAAATATGCTTTAGAATTCACTGGCACCTGGTCTGTAGGCCTAGTTCAACTGGACCTAGTGACATGTGGTGTTTGAACGTAGTGAAGCAGGTAACAATAACAATGATATAAGAATTTTGAAGAGTTTCATCAAACTTGACTGGAAAATTTTGTAGATCCTTGCCAAGAATAAAAGTGCTTTCGAGTGCAAAGGGTCAATGAGCAGATACCTTCAATAAATTTTTTTTTGTCACTTAAGTCTCCAAATTTATTTGAGTTATTGAACCTTGAAGGTGAAACTATTAATATAAGCACAATAGCAAACGTGCCTTATTTTAGGTTAGGTATGATAACGAAGAGGACATGTTATTTTGGGAATTCAATGATATATGTGGAGAGGGAAATCAGTGTAGGTTTTCAACTTACTTTAAAAATTTCTGAATTCCTTATTTTGTTTCTATTTCTTTTTAGCGATACAAGTGTTATCTCTAGCTATGCTATTTTCGTAACGTAACCGGTGATGAACATATGTGCATCCTGCATAGAAATTAATATCAATTATTCTCTCCGAAGAGATACGATCGCATAAAATAATACAGCGAAGTGTGTGAAACGTATAATTGACAGTATAATGGTTCTATTGGCTGGTACGATTAGTAAGACAGAGATACCATAATAGAACAATTATATGATAATAGATCAAGATACCATTCAAACACAAGTTAAATGTGCATTACAGCATGTACTAAAAAAAAGCAACGAACGTAACGATTAGTATAAACACGTACCAAAGATATTATAATTCATAACATTATTCAAATTGATTTTTATTAACATTATTCAAATCGACTCTTGCTACGTAGAATTAAACACTCAATTACGGCACTCGTTAAAAATAGGATGTAAGAATATCAATGAGACAAGGCAATTAAATTGTTAGCGCATTTTTTCATTAAGGCAATTATTCTGATATTAAATCATTCAGTTACACGATAAATCTTTGATACACAGGTTTTGATAAAAACAAACCAAACTAATTTTTACAGCAATGTATTAATAGATTAATAATAGTAAATAATAAATTTTATGACATCAATACTTTTTACATAATTTAAATTATTTCCAAAAATTAACTAAAAATGAATTTTTCTCAATTCTTTTTCAAAGCTATATTTTTCAAATTTAAACATAGAAAATTATTATTTTTTTTTAATTTCATTTAATTCATTTCTTGCTTGACAATGTCACATAATTTATTTATAATTAAATTTCTGGTGCGTTTTGCTAAATGTACTACCAAAAAATACATACTTTGAATATATGAACATCAGAAAAGCACACACATGCATATAACAATTTATTTAATAAATAGAATTGCTTAATACATTTCATCTAGAAAAAAACGTTTAGTTCATTATTCTAAAATACACAAGTCAATTTCATTTTAATATTCGCAGCTGTTATTTTTATGAACCTCATATCTTAAACATAAAATCTAACGAGATAAAATATCTTGCGATCATGTCGCTGAACCATTGGATTTAATTACAGGGCCGTTATTAAATAATCGCATAAGATGCCGTCCATTAAAGCCCTGCTAATTTTACGACACTTGCATGTTACTCAAAGTGCATAAATAAACCATAAGAAATATACGAACGACGATATTTTCTCTATACTGAAGGAAAACAGGGGTCAGCCTACTGCAATCTCACGCGAATAATGAAACAGCGGTAGTATGTGAAATAGACTAGTTCAAATTTTCAGGTTTATTAATTTTTATGTTCCATGTTTGGATTTAGAAATGAATTTACAAATTGGCAAAACTGTAAACACACAAATTTATGAAATTATAAATTGACAAAACTGTAAACTTACAAATTTATGAAATTATAAATTGACAAAACTGTAAACTTACAAATTTATGAAATTATAAATTGACAAAACTGTAAACTCACAAATTTATGAAATTATAAATTGACAAAACTGTAAACTTATAAATTTATGAAATTATAAATTGACAAAACAATAAGCTTACAAATTTATGAAATTATAAATAGACAAAACTGTAAACTTACAAGTTTATGAAATTATAAATTGACAGAACTGTAAAGTTACAAATTTACGAAATCACAAATTAACAAACTGCAAACTTACAAATTTGTGAAATCACAAATTCACAAAAGTGTGAACTCACAAATTTAAGAAATCAGAAATTCACAACACCGTAAACGTACAAATTTATAAGATCACAAATTCACAAAACTGTAAACTTACAAATTTATAAAACCACAAATTTACAAATTTAAAAATTCTTGAATTCTTTCATTTCTAATTTTGCAAACTTTAAATTCCCAAATTTGAAAATGTCCAAATTCACAAATTCACAAATCCCTAAATTCACAAATTTACAAATTTACAAATTTACAAATTTACAAATTTACAAATTCACAAATTCATAAACTAACATATTTAAACTCCTAACTTTGTAGACCTTAAATTTTCCAATTTCTAAATTATAAAATTTCCAAATTTTCAAATTCTTAAATTCAAAAGTTCCTATATCTCGAAAACTGCAAATTTTACTATTTTCAAATGTACTAACTTCTAAACTCTCACACTTCTACATCCCCAAATTTCCAAAATCTTCAAACCCTAAATTTCCACAATTCTCCAATTAGTGAATTTTCAAATCCCTATATTATCAAATTTTTTAATTATTAAATTTTCCCAAATTTCTAAATCCCCAAAATCTTCAAACCCTAAATTTCCACAATTCTCCAATTAGTGAATTTTCAAATCCCTGTGTTATCAAATTTTTAATTATTAAATTTTCCCAAATTTCTAAATCCCCAAATTCCCAAAATCTTCAAACCCTAAATTTCCACAATTCTCCAATTAGTGAATTTTCGAACCCCTATATTATCAAATTTTTAATTATGAAATTTTCCTAAATTTCTAAATCCCCAAATTCCCATAATCTTCAAACCCTAAATTTCCACAGTTTTCCAATTAATGTATTTTCAAACCCCTATGTTATCAAATTTTTTAATTATTAAATTTTCCCAAATTTCTAAGTCCCCAAATTCCCAAAATCTTCAAACCCTAAATTTCCACAATTCTCCAATTAGTGAATTTTCGAACCCCTATATTATCAAATTTTTAATTATGAAATTTTCCTAAATTTCTAAATCCCCAAATTCCCATAATCTTCAAACCCTAAATTTCCACAGTTTTCCAATTAATGTATTTTCAAACCCCTATGTTATCAAATTTTTTAATTATTAAATTTTCCCAAATTTCTAAATCCCCAAATTCCCAAAATCTTCAAACCCTAAATTTCCACAATTCTCCAATTAGTGAATTTTCGAACCCCTATATTATCAAATTTTTAATTATGAAATTTTCCTAAATTTCTAAATCCCCAAATTCCCATAATCTTCAAACCCTAAATTTCCACAGTTTTCCAATTAATGTATTTTCAAACCCCTATGTTATCAAATTTTTTAATTATTAAATTTTCCCAAATTTCTAAATCCCCAAATTCCCAAAATCTTCAAACCCTAAATTTCCACAATTCTCCAATTAGTGAATTTTCGAACCCCTATATTATCAAATTTTTAATTATGAAATTTTCCTAAATTTCTAAATCCCCAAATTCCCATAATCTTCAAACCCTAAATTTCCACAGTTTTCCAATTAATGTATTTTCAAACCCCTATGTTATCAAATTTTTTAATTATGAAATTTTCCCAAATTTCTAAATCTCCAAATTCCCAAAATCTTCAAACCCTAAATTTCCACAATTTTCCAATTAGTGAATTATCAAACCCCTATGTTATCAAATTTTTAATTATTAAATTTTCCCAAATTTCTAAATCCCCAAATTCCCAAAATCTTCAAACCCTAAATTTCCACAACTCTCCAATTAGTGAATTTTCAACCACCTATATTACCAAACTTTTAATCGTTAAATTTCCAAATACCTATATTACTAAATCTCCAAATTGCAAAATTCCTCAGTGTCCAAATCCTCAAATTCCCCAAATTCGCAGCTCTCCAAATTTTCCTACCTAAATAAATTAACCGAACAAATACATTGTACTAAATTTAATTCTACAAGAAATCACCGAAAATCAAGGCCTAACTACTCAAATAAATAAAAAAAACAAATACATGCTGACACATGTATCGCTAAATCCACCCTCCGAACAAAGAATCATCAACGTCAATTCACGAAGTGTCGGTAAAAACAGAAAAGCTCATACGAGAACATCGAATGGCACGATTTACTTCTTAAAGTAATTGACAGAGTGGTTGCGACATCAGAAAACGCCGCGAATGCAAATCGCGAGGTTGAAACAGCGTTTTATAATGGAGGTACATGGCAGCCCGGTGCGACTTTTTCCATAGTGTCGTCCACTCGAAGATGAAAGTAGAAAAGCGCACGCCAACAAGACGATTTCTCGCATCCGCGAGTCCACTTCACGGCTCCGAGCTTGAGGACTGTTATCGGATCTCTAGAGCTCGTTTATACCGGTTCAAAGACCTATTTAGCATTTTCTTGCGAGACTTTAACGACGCCACTCCAACAATATCCCCGGCACCGACTCAAGAAAGGCAGTTTAATATCGCGTCAAAAGAGAACGAATCACGATCTCGAGATCGCCGATCGCAATAATCGAGTTCTATCAAAAGAGCCCGCGATTTATCCGTGAAACGGTTTCCTTCCAAAAGGCAAGGACACCGTTTACTCATCCTTTCACTTGGTAAAAGTACCTGCTGACAAGGTGAACCGCGAATCATGGAAATAATGTACCGTTGCGAGTTGCATAAACTCTTTATTTTTATTAAACATGATCGATATTCTTCGATTGAACCCGTCAAAATGGATTTTAGATTTCGTTATTTCACTTAGAGATATTCGAGTTCAAATTATTTAGCTTTTGGCAAAACCTCCGTCAAGGTGAAAAATCATAGGCTAGTTTATGTATTAGTAATTTATTTTTATAATACAGTTTCAATTTGAATATAAGTGGTCCGTAAATCTAGGGTTAATAACTCAATGTTCAAATACTAACTCTGATATTAACTATTTGATACTAACTCTAGTAGTAGTCTAATGCTACTAACTTTGTAAACAAAAATAATTTGACGTATTAACGCAAATATTCAATTGATTTGTACAAAAACTCCGTAAATGAAGCTCGAAATGTTTAAGCAGCTTTCTCATCAAAAGTGCTTGCGTCAAATGCTGAATTTAATTAAAGTCCTCATTTTCTAAGTGTTTGAATATTTCTGCATATCAAGGCTAAAAAACATGAATAGGACATGAGAAAGATTCATACGTAGTCAATTTTTAACATCTGTTCAAAACTGATATACTAAATTTTACGTTCGTATCACTTTTGCATTGATCAGCATATTAATTACAGAACAATTTGTATTCAATTGCCTGCGTTTATTGGCAGCACCATGCATTATGGTAATCACAGTACTATTTAAGAATAGTTTTACACTTGATATCACTTAGCAGGAATGTTCACGTAATTATTTCTGTGGTATGGTTAGTGGACAACGTGATTATTAGTGGACTTTACATAATTCTATCAGTATGACGTTAGAGGCTATATTACAATAACAGAATATTTGCCTTCAGGCGACATCAAGTGAAAAAGGAGGTCTTGACTGATGTGGAACTAAAAATACAAATAGTATATCTAGAGGAATATGTAGATAGAGAGGTATATCTACTTGATTCTATGATAAAAAATAAGAAACTTGTACTTTTAGTTCCACACCAAAATGGACCTATTATTAATACCCTCCATAGACTACATATGTACATATGCCTTTTGACACATTTGTTCCCATAAGCACTGTTTTTGAAAAAAAGGGCAATGATGCATGTACAGATATTCAATACAACTTTTGAAATGAGACCTTTTGTTATAATAAAAAATACATCTCTTCATATTACAAACTTTAGTACTCATATGAGTACACTGGGAATACATTTCATGTTTCACGAAAGATGCAGTGTACACAAATTACACTGAGGCAAAATTAAAATAAACTATCGTAAATTATAGTAAACTAAAAATTTAATAAATTAAACTTTGCTCACATCCCGCAGCTTAACCGAACAAAAAATATCGAGAATGCTAAGCAGTTCCAATTCGATGGTTCGAGTTCGTGACAAAGGTAGAATAAAGTATAAAGGCAACAGAAACACGAAGAGGAGAGAATAAAAGTGACACCCGAACTTTCGAAGCATAGAAACGATTGTGCCAACGGACTAGGACCAGGACACAATGATAGGCAAACAATGGCCGCTCGTTACCAGAATGAATCGGGCCAAACGTTTACATAATAGATATTAATGAATAGACGGCTGACCGACAGCCTTTGAATTCGAATTCGGCTGTAAAATTAATTATGATAATTCGATGGAACGGATCGGTTGCGTTCAACGATCCGTCGGGTCGATGTCCATTCTGTTTTATTCAATTCGTTGTCGACCCTGGTCAACCTTCGAAACCTTCATCTGCTTTATTTGTTCCTTGATCGAAACGGGTAAAAATGAACAATACTGTAAATTCCAGCAAATATACTTAGATAATAATTTAGATAGAGTTATTTAGATAATAATGAAATGGTATTTGAATTTCATGATAGGCCGTAATACATCGATTACGTTAGTTTTCTAGCTAAATATGAGATGGATGTGATTCATATTCTGTCGTTATACATCAGAGGTTACTGTACTGTATTTATGTAGAGGTTATGGTACTGCAAATTTGCGAACCTATTTATACACATCGATCACATTAGTTTTCTAGTTAAATATGAGATGGATGTGATTCATATTCTGTCGTTATACATCAGAGGTTACTGTATTGTATTTATGTAGAGGTTATGGTACTGTAAATTTGCAAACCTATATGTACACATCGATCACATTAGTTTTCTAGCTAAATATGAGATAGGTGTTGTGATTCGTATTCTGTCGTTATACATCAGAGGTTACTGTACTGTATTTATGTAGAGGTTATGGTACTGTAAATTTGCAAACCTATTTGTACACATCGATCACATTAGTTTTCTAGCTAAATATGAGATGGATGTTGTAATTAATTATGTTCTGTCGTTATACGTCGGAGGTTACTGTATTATATTTATGTAGAGGTTATGGTCTGTAAATTTGCGAACCTATTTGTACCCATCGATCACATTAGTTTTCTAGCTAAATATGAGATGGGTGTTGTGATTCATATTTTATCGTTATACATCAGAGGTTACTGTATTGTATTTATATAGAGGTTATGGTCTGTAAATTTGCGAACCTATTTGTACACATCGATCACGTTAGTTTTCTAGCTAAATATGAGATGGGTGTTGTGAATCATATTCTATCGTTATACATCAGAGGTTACTGTATTGTATTTATGTAGAGGTTATGGTCTGTAAATTTGCGAACCTATTTGTACACATCGATCACATTAGTTTTCTAGCCAAATATGAGATAGGTGTTGTGATTCATATTTTGTCGTTATACATCAGAGGTTACTGTACTGTATTTATGTAGAGGTTATGGTCTGTAAATTTGCGAACCTATTTGTACACATCGATCACATTAGTTTTCTAGCTAAATATGAGATAGGTGTTGTGATTCATATTTTGTCGTTATACATCAGAGGTTACTGTATTGTATTTATGTAGAGGTTATGGTCTGTAAATTTGCAAACCTATTTGTACACATCGATCACATTAGTTTTCTAACTGAATACTGTTGTGAGTAATTTTATTTTGTGGTTATACATCTAGTCAGAGGTGATTGTATTTCTGGTTTTATTGTTCAATATTTTTGGATTATTTTTTGTGACACTTAGGTAAAACCTAACGTAACCTAATCTATTTGTACACATCGATCACATTAGTTTTCTAGCTGAATATGAATACTGTTGTGAGTAATTATATTTTGTGGTTATACATATAGTCAGAGGTGGTTGTATTTTCTGTTTTATTGTTCAATAATTTTTTATTATTTCTTATGACACTTAGGTAAAATGATGCAGGTTTTTAGAAGGAGTCTGACATTCGTTGATTACTGAATTAACCAAAGAATTGTAATTTTCTTCCTCGTTATTTTGTGGATATACATCTAGTCAGAGGTGGTTGTATTTTCTATTTTATTATTCAATAATTTTTTATTATTTTTTATGACACTTGTAAAGTGTTTTAGTAGAAAAATGAAGAACATTTGTTGATTATCGAATGAACCAAAGAATTTTCTCGTTATGAATTATTAAACAAATATAAGTGTCTTGAAAACCAGCAAGACAAAGATTGATCCTATCGACCGATTTTTTCGCATAAAAGCCACCATTCGTTTTAACGACCAGTTCCACCCAGTATATGCAGAAGAAATTGATATGTCCGGTACTATACATATTTATAGGACGCAATTAGTAAAATGACACTTTCAAAATTTATTTCATTTCCGAACGCAATCGGTCTCCATGGTTTATATAATCGCGCGTAATCACTGGTGACTTTAACGCGATTGGCTATTAACTGAATCGCATTAAGATCACATGTCCCGAGAAAATCGAAAGCAAACGCATTCCATCGTCGACTCGAAAAATGTCGCTAGAAAAAAAGACAAGGGTTCGCGAAAAACGAGGAAAGAGAGAAAGATCGACGTGACTAGCGTGCAATTAGGAAGAAAATGGACGCTGGCCGCGTCGGGAACGATTAAATCAAGCTAGACGTTTACGAGCGGCGATTACGCGAAAGAAAATTCTTTACTTGGTCACCAGAGAATAAAACGGAAAACAACCACAGCAATGGTCGCGGATTTTGTAGAAGACGGACACTAATATTAATTCTGGTGACTTTGTTCAAGAAATTAGTGTTTATTGGATTGGTAAGTAGTTCGAGATATTTTTATTTATTTCTATTAATACTAAGATGTATTAATCTTTTATCATGGATGACGTATATGACATATATGTCTTAAAATTGTAAATTTGCAAATTTGGAAGCTTGGAAATTTGAAAATTTGTAATTTAGTAATTCGTAACTTTGTAAATCTGCATATTTACAAATACAGTGCTTTGCAAACATAACAATTTGTAATATTCACAATTTTCAATTTCCAAAAACTTGAGAATTTACAAAATTCAATTACTTGAAACTCCACAAACTTTATCCTTCGAAAACATAAACAAATAAATTAAAAATGTTCACAATTCCAATAAATGTCTGAATTCTAAAACAATTTGTAAATTTGAAAGATTTTAAAGCTCGGAATATTAAAGCAAACAGTCCACGATACTCTTTCAACTGCCCAAATCCATCACAAACCCTGATGGATTAATAGAGCAGTACATCCAAATGTCCATCAAGGAACAAACAGAAGAAGTGAAACGAGAACGAAAGAGCGAAGTTTCGCGACATCTTTATTATCCGACGCGAAAAGGAACGGTCGGCGCGGATATTTTACAACGCGGTTTTCTGTCGCTGTACAATGCGGATATAGAGAACAGATTGCGTTGCAACGGTGATATATCGACGCGTTCGTAATAGTGATAAGTTAGCCTTGCTACGGTCCATAAATTGGAAATCGTAGATACTAATTTCGTGGCTCGGTGTACCGTGTGTTTTATTAGTACCGCCTTCCAGCCACCAAGCTGGCTATCCTGAATATCGTTAATGCCGATAAGCTATCGATTTTCTGCTATCACAGAACCGACCTGGCGTGTATTCTGGCTTGTTTTCGTGTTTTTCAATTGCCTACAAGCTCGATAGGAATGTAGTAATTACGATTACGAACGATTGTTTCTATCGGATATACAGACCGAGTCAATTCATTCCGCCATCTTACATTTCTTGTAAACTGCTGTATAGCTGCGTAGAGGAAATAATGTTTGCACGGGCGATATATGTGTCGGGAATTGAATTTATATCGAAAGAAATCTGGGGGTTTTTAATATGTATTTTTGCTGACTTGGGAATTTAGGATTTTGGGATTTAGGAATTGGGGAATTTAGGAATTGGGGAATTAGGAATTGGGGATTTAGGAATTGGGGAATTTAGGAATTGGAGAATTTAGGAATTGGGGAATTAGGAATTGGGGAATTTAGGAATTGGGGAATTAGGAATTGGGGAATTAGGAATTGGGGATATAGGAATTGGGGAATTAGGAATTGGGGAATTTAGGAATTGGGGAATTAGGAATTGGGAATTTAGGAATTGGGGAATTAGGAATTGGGGAATTAGGAATTGGGGAATTAGGAATTGGGGATTTAGGAATTGGGGAATTAGGAATTGGGGAATTTAGGAATTGGGGAATTTAGGAATTGGGGAATTAGGAATTGGGGATTTAGGAATTGGGGAATTTAGGAATTGGGGAATTTAGGAATTGGGGAATTAGGAATTGGGGATTTAGGAATTGGGGAATTTAGGAATTGGAGAATTTAGGAATTGGGGAATTAGGAATTGGGGAATTTAGGAATTGGGGAATTTAGGATTTTGGGATTTAGGAATTGGGGAATTTAGAATTTTGGGATTTTAGGATTTTGGGATTTAGGAACTGGAAAATTGAGGAATTGGGGAATTTAGGAATTGGGGAATTTAAGAATTGAGGAATTCAGGAATTTAGGAATTTAAGATTTTGGAAATTTAAGAATTTAGGAATGTAGGAATTTAGGAATTTAGGAATTTAGGATTATAGAGATCTGAGCATTTGCAAATTTGACAATTTGAGGATTTGGATATTTAAAAATTTGGGAATTTGAGAATATGGGCATTTAGGGAGTTAGAAATGTAGAGATTTCGAAATATAGTATTCTGGATAGTTAGAAATATTGGAATTTATGAACATGGAAATTTGAAGACATGAAAATTCAATAATTTGATAATTTGAGAATTTGGACATTTTGGAATCTGGGAATTTGAGAATATGGTGATTTATAGAGTTAGGAATCTAGAGGTTTCAAAATGTAATATTTTGGACAGTTAGAAATATTGGAAATTAAGAACATAGAGATTTGATCACTTGAAAATTTGATAGTTTAAAGATTTCAGGAGTTGGAAATCTGGAAATTTTAAATAAATAACAGGATATGAATAATTGCAAATTTTATAATTTCGATATTTGGATATTTGAGCATCTGGGGATTCGAAGAAATTCACGGAGCTAGGAATTTGGATATCTAGTTACTTAGAAATATAAAGATTCGAGTTGTGAAATTTGGAGATTGAACTTTTTCAAACTTGTATATTTGTTAATTTGTAAATTTGTAAGTAATTTAGAAATTTATGAATTTGAAAATTTAGAAATTTGTGGATTTGTAACGTTGGAAGTTAAACAATTTGGAAATTTGGAAAATTGGAATTATGGGAACTTAGAAATTTGTGGATGAATTGTTATTTGTATTAGTTAAGAATTTATTGAATAAACCATGGTTGGACATAGTCATTTTCATGAAGCTTTAAACCTTAAATTGATATAACATAAACGTTATTTTCGAATGCTTTTGTGTCATGAAATCAGTCTGAGCCTACATTCTGAAATGACCACAGCAACCAAATAGTTTGATCATCTCTTCTTATATTACTTTCATATTAAGAATAATAAGAAACAATTTATACAATCAATTTCATGGAAAGTTAAGCTTCAAATTGATGTAACATAACTGACATTTTACGATAATTTTATGTCATGAAATCTCGGCAGGCGTTATATGTTTCCAAATCAGATATCGTTTTATTGACCACCAACCATCTTATATTACAAATACTTAATCATTTTCGACAAATTATGAGCTGGATGTAACAGAAGTGCTAAATTAGTTTAAAATTGATATAAATACTAAATTAATTTAAAATTGATGTAATATGAATACTACTTTACGATAGTTTTGTGTCGAGCTACGTCAGACTTCAGAGTCTAAGGGTTTTAATGTCGATCATCTTTTAGTATAACTGACACGCAGCAATTTTGTAATAGGAATATTAATAATTTCATGCAGCAACTTTCGTAGAAGCTTAACCTTCAAATTCATGTGATATAAGTGTTATTTTACGATACTTTTATGTCATATGCTTCCACGACAAATATTCACTGTAACTGGCTAGCAACTATTTTATATTACAAATATTTAGTCATTTTTAACAAATTTTAAGTTAATTTAAAATTGTATAATATAAACGCTAAATTAGTTTAAAATTAATTTTAAATTAGTTTCATGACAACTGCATCAGACTACAGAGTCCTAAAATCGATCATTGATCGCTGTAACTGGCAGCCATATTGAATCGAATGTATCAATATAATACGCAGTAAATTTCGCGAAAGCTTAACCTTCGAATTGACATGGCATAAGTGTTATTTTACGATGCTTTTATATAATGAAATTAAAGTAGATGTCATATGTTTACTGGATTTGCTGTAACTGAGCAACCATTTTATATTATAAATGTCCAGTAATGTTCCATAAATTTTAAGCTTGTAATATAAACGTTAAGTTAATTTAAAATTGATATAAATGCCAAACTAGTTTCAAATTAATTTAAAATTAATTTCATGACAACTGCATCAGACTACAGAGTCCTAAAATCGATCATTGTTCGCCGCAACTGACAGCCATATTGAATCGAATGTATCAATATAATACGCAGTAAATTTCGCGAAAGCTTAACCTTCGAATTGACATGGCATAAGTGTTATTTTACGATGCTTTTATATAATGAAATTAAAGTAGATGTCATATGTTTACTGGATTTGCTGTAACTGAGCAACCATTTTATATTATAAATGTCCAGTAATGTTCCATAAATTTTAAGCTTGTAATATAAACGTTAAGTTAATTTAAAATTGATATAAATGCCAAACTAGTTTCAAATTAATTTAAAATTAATTTCATGACAACTGCATCAGACTACAGAGTCCTAAAATCGATCATTGTTCGCCGCAACTGACAGCCATATTGAATCGAATGTATCAATATAATACGCAGTAAATTTCGCGAAAGCTTAACCTTCGAATTAACATGGCATAAGTGTTATTTTACGATGCTTTTATATAATGAAATTAAAGTAGATGTCATATGTTTACTGGATTTGCTGTAACTGAGCAACCATTTTATATTATAAATGTCCAGTAATGTTCCATAAATTTTAAGCTTGTAATATAAACGTTAAGTTAATTTAAAATTGATATAAATGCCAAACTAGTTTCAAATTAATTTAAAATTAATTTCATGACAACTGCATCAGACTACAGAGTCCTAAAATCGATCATTGTTCGCCGCAACTGACAGCCATATTGAATCGAATGTATCAATATAATACGCATAAATTTCGCGAAAGCTTAACCTTCGAATTGACATGGCACAAGTGTTATTTTACGACACCATTATGTCACAAAATCGTGATGGACTTTATTTCCACATCGGCCACCGATCGCCACAGCTGTCAATTAGCCATTTTATATTAAAAGCATTAACGATGATTTCGCGCGGACATTTTCACCAACTTCAGGGCTTCAAATTCATACGTGCCTTTTTACGTTCCTCTTGCGTCGTTTTACGATACTTTTATGTCATCGAGCATCACGCTTTCCATGTTTCGAAATCCGCCACTAAATATAAAATAAGGAAAAAAGTCAAGAAAACTGTCCGATATTCGTATAAAACGAAACACCGTATAATTCCCGAGAAAATACCGCTCGGTCGTACACTTGGCATATGCGTCGTTACTTTATCTTCAATTATATAGCCGAATATAGATTCAACGTTGTGCAACAGCGTTGCCTGCTAGTTAGATCTACCATCGCGGCGCTAAACATTTCGCTATAAAATGACATGCCTAGGGATATCGTGGTCAGTCGATATTCAGCACGCTCTGAAAAATTCGTCTTATCTCTAGGCTTCGACTGTTCGTTGCTCGAACATCGCCGATACGACCGTGCAAAGTTGCCAACGCGCCCAACTAAAGTGCAAAGCTCGTAAAGGAACCGTAAGAAGCGAGGCGAGTTTACGGCCAATGGTAATTTTCGCAGTCAATGTGAACTAATATCATAAACAGCCACAATCTCTTCGCGTTTTACGATAATTCGCCGGGCAGTTGCTATCGTCATGGGACACCGTGGCGTGAAACATGGCGCATCCGCGCGAATAGTACTGCGTATGACTCGAATTGGTACTTTTTAGTTTTGCGATGAGTTATCTGAGCGATTATTTCTGTGCATCGGTAAGTAGGATTTTTGTTTGAGAGACCGCTTCTTTAAACTGCCGGTAGATCACCAACGCGAACGATTATGGAGGCTTTAGATAATCGCGCGTTAGATAGGTACGCGTTAAGTTACCGCGCGTTAAATCGCTACACGTTGGATTACTATATATTAGTTTAATACGTGTTAGATAGACACAAGTTAGATTATCCTGCATTGGGCTGCTACGTATTAGATTACCACGCATTAGATAGTTACGCACTGGATTACTACATGTTGGATAGTTACACGTTGGATAGTTACACGTTGGATAGTTACACGTTGGATAGCTACACGTTGCATTAATATATGTCAGATTACTACTCGTGAGATAGCTGCACGTTAGATTACCAGGTGGCAAATCGTTACACGTTGGATTACTATATGTTAGATTACCACACGTTAGATAACCACAAGTTAGATTACCACGTGATAGATCGCTACAAGTTAGATTACCACGTGATAGATCGCTACAAGTTAGATTACCACACATTGGACCACTACAAATTAGATTACCACGCATTAGATAGCTACACGCTGGATTTTATATGTTGGATAGCTACACGTTGGATTACTACGTGTCAGATTACTACGCGTTATATAATCACAAGTTAGATTATCACGCGTCAGATAGCTATACGTTAGATTACCACGCGACAAATCGCTACACGTTAGACTATTGTATGTTAGATTACCACACATGTTAGATTACAAATTAGATTACTACGCGTTAGATTGCAACAAACGAGATTACCACACGACAGATTACCAAGTGATAATACGTTATGCGTTAGATCACCACGCGTTGAATCGCTACAAATTAGATTACCACGCGTTAGATAGCTACACGTTAGATTATCACCCGTTCAATTATTACACGTATGATTACTATACGTTCGACTACCACGCGTAGCTACAAAAATAACTGCAAGTTAGATTACCACGTGTTACATCGTTACAAATCACATTATCATGCGACAAATCACCATGTGTTAAATCGTCACGCATTAGATGACCAGCACATAAGATCATCGACGCATTAGATAATCACGCGTTAGATAATTATACATAAGTTCACCACGTCTTTGATCGCTACGTGTTAAATAACTACATGTTAGATCACCACGCGTTACATTGCCACGAATTGAATCCCCATGTATAAGATTGTCACATATCACATCAGCAGTAGATTACCTCGCATTAAATCACCGACGCGTTAGAGTACCACGTATAAAATTACCAAGAGTAAGATCATCATCAACGCGTTCAATTACCACGCATTAGATCACCAATGCGTTAAATCGGCGCGAAATAGATTATCACGTGTTACACCACCAATGCGTTAAAACGATACGAGATAGATTACCACGTGTTACAACATCACGCATTAGAGTACCGCGTGTTACATCATCACGCATTAGCTTACCTCGCGTTAGATCACCAAAGGGTGCCACATGTGAAATTACTAGGAGTAAGATCATCAACGAGTTAAATCACCAGGTATTAGATCAACAATGCGTTAAATCGACACATGTTAGATCGCCACGCTTTAAATTACCGGGTGTTAAATCACTACGTGTTGCACTATGTGTTAGATCAATATTTTAGAGTATCACGTTATATCACCATGCACTAGAACAGGGGTCGGCAACCTTTCTGGAGTTAAGAGCCTTTTTTTCCCCGATGTGATAAATTATTTTTTTAAAGAGCCAAATATAAGTACATACATCGGTATGTATTAGAAAAAGTAATATAATATCTGCCGTGAAACATGTATTGATTGCGAAATCAAAACATTCTATTTTGCGTAGTAACAGAACATATACACTACCGCTCAAAAGTATCCGGACACTTGCTTTTGTTCAATAAAACATAGTTTAACTTTGTACGAAAGTTATTTAGAGCTATTATATCAATTGTAATTATTATTATTATCTTTCTTGAGGTAGCATAACATAATAGAATTAATCTTTAAGTACAAATTATATAATGAGTGTGCGTAAGTCAAATTCCTGCCCAAAAATACGGAATCTAATGGAACGGTTTCGATGCTTAAAAGAGTCTTAATTTCTTTTTGTTTCATTTCTATGGTACAGAACGAATTCAGAGAGTTCTTCGATATGTATCAAATGTCTGTAAACTGTTGATGAGATGTTTATGTTCTCTCAATGGAGATACGAATGGAGGTAACGCTATGCACTCGACAGTTTCGGTTTAGTTTGTCTGTAGCTTCTTTTCCATCGAGACATGAGTTCCAAACGAGAATTATCAATAGAAAAACGTTCCAGTATTCTGATTCTTGAAGAAGAAGGATATGCAGATAGGGAAATTGAAAAAATTCCGAAATCAACAATGCATGACACTATTAAAAAGTATGCAACTAGCAGTGGTTTCTTATAAAAAAAAGACAAGACGACCAGTGAAGACAACTAAATCCGAAGACTGATGTATTGAAACACTAAGCAAACGTAACAAACATCTTAGAGCACCACACAGAAACAATCAGAAAATTTGTAGAAAGATTGCTGAGATTAGTGCAAGCGGTAATATCTAACCGCGGTGGATACATTGATGAATCTCGTATTTAATTGTAGTGTAATGTTGGTAAGCTCCACATACATAATTTCTAATTTCAAACGTTAAATATTTCATAAGCAACAAATAACAATCGATCGTAGTCACTGTTGTAGATACTTAAATAACTTTTATGCAGCGCGAATACATATTTCGCAGGTGTCCGGATACTTTTGAGCGGTAGTGTAAGTCAACGTATTAAAGAAAACAGAAACACTTTTTGGTTTTGAGTGTGGCGTCGGTGAGTGTGGAGAGCAAGGTTAGCTAAAGCTAGGTTTACATGCATGCGATCTACCGCGCATTTTGATGTGTGCGCAGGATTATAATATTTGTTTGGCAATTGCAATATTGCAATTAATTTTTCAATATGCACTATTAAACTACCTAAGAGCCACAAGTATGATTCTATTGAGTCACAGGTTGCCGACCCCTGCACTAGGACATTTTAATAAATAATGTTATTAGAATTGATCATTTTAATTACGAAAGTGTAAATAATTTTGAAGTAAATAAAATATTTAATGATATTTATCAGGTAAATTAGGTAAATATCCGAATGAAATGAAATGAAACAAAATAAATATTTTTTTCTGAAAATCATTGATTATAAATTATTGAGAAAAAAATGTGCTTATCCGTTTTGTGTTTCGTTTTCGAAATTGTACGGTGAATCACACACACGTGGCAATGGGATAATTTACACTATCGATCAAGGTCCGATCGAAACGTGTAACTGAGGAAACGATCAGATGAAGACGTTAAAGGAACTAATTAATAAAGGAGTGAACAGAGAACTGGCAATTTATAATAAATAGACTGCGTGTAACCCTTCGACCCCGTGCAAGAATGCAATTAGTGGAAACGCACATTATATGATAACGCGAGTTTCTTGCATTATCGTTAAGAATGGAGAAAAGAATGAGTTAGAATGTACCATAACCTAGTGATTTACGGTAATATAGCGATAAAAAATTATAATTCGTAATTAAACGCGGCAGTTTTAGCTTGACTTTGAAATTAATGGTCTCTGTGCGTGAACGTCACCAATTTACTAGAAACCTCGAATTATGATGAGAATCGTATGGGATGAATTATGTTTCCGATTAATAAGAGTCAAATTACCAATTATGTTATTGTAAAAATTGTTTCAAACACGTACGGTTGAATATAGTATTACTACTATTTGTTTTTTATTGCACGGAATCAAGAGTTCTCATTTAACATTTTTTAATTTGGGAATTTAGAAATTTGCGAATATACAAATTTTGAAAGTCTCAAATTCTTAAATTCCCAAATTTTCCACATTGTAAATTCTCAAATTCTCAAATTTTCAAATTTTCAGTCTCAAATTTAGGGATTTTCAAATTCCCAAGTTTTCCACTTTGTAAATTCTCAAATTCCCAATTTCTCAAATTCCCAAATTCTCAAATTTAGGGATTTTCAAATTCCCAAATTCTCAAATTTTGGGATTTTCAAATTCCCAACTTTCTACTTTATAAATTCTCATATTCCCAATTTCTCAAATTCCCAAATTCTCAAATTCTCAAATTCTCAAATCCCCAAATATCCAAATTTGCAAATTTCCACATTTTCAAATCCCCAGTCACCCAAATTCTAAAATTATTAAATTTCTATATCCCCAACATCTCAAATTTCCAAATCTCAAAATCCCAAACTTTCAAATTTTCCTAGATTCTAAATTCTCAAAATTCAAAATTTTCAGTCATTTCTACAACCCTTCAACTTAAAAATCTCTAAATTCTCAAATTTCCACCAAATTCCGAAATTGTCATAAATCTATAATAAATCAATTTATTTCAAACGTTCCAAATCTACCAACAACTTCAGAAGAAAAAACATTGAACCGTATATCTTTGAAAACTAATAAAATTATCTCTAATATTTTCACTCCCACCAGAACTATAGATACAAGTCGCTGCATTTCTTCATTACAAAAATTACTATCAACGCTATATTTATTCAAGACGTCAACATGACGCACCTTAAATTCCTTATTTTAAATTACAAAAATGATTAAGTTGCTTTCGTCCAAGTACATGTTAGACTTTATGAAGATATAGAATAATTGTACAAATTCATTTAATCGATAATTGCATCAATAATTTTACATATTTCATTTTTGATATTTCATTATCATCCTCAGTGTTGTGCTTTATTTTTAACCCAAAAATGACCGTTTCCACCATGCGTAAACCCACTGTTAAAACCAGGAAATGGAAAAAAAGATTAAAGAAATTAATAACAACTTTGCGATCATCCACTCTGATCGACTTTATAAAGAAAACTTCTAAACGATATATAAAACTTCTAAACGAGAAATACTTTCTTATTAATAATAACCCCTACGTTCTATTATTGCGCGTAGTCGAGCTATCGATTATTACCGTAGATAACAATCACTCCTGACGAATCCTCGTTAAGCAATAATTAATCGTGTCGAATGTTTAAGCAAACAACAAGGAAAAGGAGGAATCGAGATCGCGATCTTTCTTCGTGACCACGAAACGTTTGATTAAACTGATTAAAGGGAACTGATTTCCAGCGTCGATTGCACGTTTGAGAGAAACAAATGCCTCGGCTCGTTTGATGAAACAGAAACACATTCGCCGTGTTGCAATTCTTTTAATGTACGGACATGTAATTAAATCGCGTGCCGCGAACGTTGCGAAACTTCACGTTCTCTGTATATATTACCGGCGAAGTGTAAAATACCGCAATGAGCACCTAAACTCGCCAACTCCGGTAAAATCGATTCAATTATCGATCGATGGAACTGATAAATATTTAGGGAAGAGGAAAATTGATTTTAATTATCTCGAGGTACATTTCGAACGTAGGGTTTTTGCAAATTTAGGAAATTTTGAAATTGAACTGTTTTTGTAAAATTTTTTAAAAATGTTATCTTTTTAATTTTGGTCAAAAATATATTTATCTAATAACGGATATATAATAGAAGATATATAATAACATATGTGATAATATATTTGTCTAATAGAAAATAAAAGAAGAGTTTCATAATTAAACAGTTGCTTATGTAAGCATAAAACGAATATTAGTTGTTATTTTTATATAGCTACTGTTTTCATAAAATATATAAAATCATTATTTTTTCATATTTTATTTTTTTATAAGAGACACGAGATCATTGTACTTTCACATTTTATTGTTTCATGAGAAATATAATATAAAATATATAAAATATTTTATTTTCTCATGAAAGACAAGATCACTGTTTTTTCGTATCTCATTTATTTCGAAAAATACAAGATCATTTTTTCCATAACAACCATAACAATATTCTTTTTCATATTTCATGCTTTCGTAAATTTATGTTAAAATATAAATTTTGTTTTCTTTAATGCAATTGTTCACGTAATCGTTTTTAATATCCCTTTTATTTTCCTGGAAATAGTAGTTTAATTATAAAATTAATAAATTCCTAATGAATTTAATTATAAATTTAATAAATTCCTTAATAAATTCATAACAAATTTAATTATAAATTTTAACGATACGAATCTCTGTTTATTGCATAAATCTCATAGATTAGCAACTGTGATGTTTTTTATTATTAAGAATTCTTATGTACATGTATTACATTATTTTGTATTATTACAAATAATTTTTGTATCATATAATCGTACAATATAAATTATATCAGTTGTATTATATAATTTTATGTTATTGCAGATAAACTTTTATAAACAACGTAAAAATATGAGCTTAATAATAAACGAAACAAGATGACCTTTTTGTCAAAACTAAATAGTCAATTCGCCTTTTCACAATTTCACCACTTTGTTATCTTAATTTTGCAAAAACTGCTTCATACAAAAGCTTAGTATTAAGGTATACAAGCATAAAAAAATGTCAAAGTACAAACATAACTTCAAAGTACGAAGTAACAAACATAACCTCCACTAAACAAGAATATAAAACAAATTGCATCTTTGTAAATACGGAAAATGCAAAATGTTATTTCATAGAAGACAAAAAGGGAAGAAAGGGAAGTCATCCTTCCCTCGCGAGCGAATTAAAATGTATTCAATTTATTCCGATGAGTAAGTAATTTACAAACAGCGATCGCGTCGAACGTAAACTATTTTTCTTAAGGTATGCGAAAACGCGCGTTACAAATGGCGGGAAAAAAAGCGCATACGTAGCGTTTATAATTGCAACTTTCACAGAACTCATTTCATTGCATTTGTTCCCGAACATTAAGTCGCTGATTGCACTGTTGGCCGGGGAAAATAATCTAAAAAAGTTGCGTCAGAGATAGGAAAAACAGCGATCCGGTTCGTTATTAACTTTAATGGCTGTTGCCACGTGTGAATCGCGATTAAGCTCGCGGGTATAAATTGATCGAGCGTTTCGTAGAGAACTCGATTTCGCATAAACGAGATACGAAACAGCGAAACATGATATAATAACGTGGCATGCATAAAAGTCGTTAAAGAAACGCACGATAATCTCGTTGCTCTTAAAACGGAAAAAATACGGGAGGAACATGAAATTCGAATGCCACGTGGCTGATCGAACATCCTTACAACTTCATTTCGTAAATTAACCCTCTTGTGATTCATCAATTAACTTCTTAAAATTCTTTCATAAATCGGACAATTTGAAAAATTTCGATCGACAGACTTTAATAAAATAGATGAAAATTTATTACAAATAATTATCTTAATATTTCTTTAGTTACCGATTTGATTTGTTATCCTTTCACGGATGCAGTGAATACTGTTCTTTTTTTTTTTAAAGTCGGATGATTTTAACATGCTGGTCAAAATGATTTGAACTCAGTGCAAATTACTTCCTCTGGTTCTTTTCTCGGAAGCATTTGAATTTTAAATTTTGCGAAACAAATGCCAGCTGATGGAATGAATTTTAATATAAATATTAGTATCCTTGCGACTGGCAAATTACCCGGTGTACGTTTAAATATTCCCGGCGGTATTCATAAATGCGTATTACGTGCATAATGGACGTTCGAGTAACAATTTCTTTCTACCTGTTTTGTTCGTTTTAATAAACAAGAAGAAGCAAATCTAAATTATTATCATGCCAGAATGTTGCAGCGTAGCGTGTCTAACGGCCATTAAAACAGTATACTTCCGTGATGCTCGTTTCAAGGTAAACGGTCTGTAGAATCGTTACAAAATACGATAAATTTACTCTCACTAATTAGGTATTAATAACTACGTGCATCGATGGAAAGTGCTATTTCTCCCATAATTCATGCAATTGCGTCAGGTGAATATAGTCGTAATGCTCGTATCTACATAATTCGTTGAATTTGCACGTGGTATGTTATAAGTCTAAGCAGTCTCTCGTAAAATCACTATGTCGAGCGTGAATCAATCATTTTCCGCGTTAACACGAGAAAAATTGGACAACTCTTCAAAAAGATATTTCATTTAATATTTTAAGATTATTTCATTTTTTTCATCATTGATTAGTGTACACATATAATTGATTACTGTACTATAAATCTTTTGTAGCTCAATAGCCATCTCTTATAAAACACGAATCTGAAGAATTCATTAACTTTTGTTTCACAGAAATTTTGAAGATGAAACACAAATATTTTATTTTGAAGATATTTAAAGAGAGTAATAGTTATTTGGTAGCACTTCATGTCGAATAATTCTGTAAACTCTGAATAAATTATTTTGGACTTACATAGCGAATAAATTCAATGGGAACTGAATTATACACTTATACATCGAATAAATTAATGTAAGCTATAGTATACACTTATTTATCGAATAAATTAATGTGAGAAATATTTAACGTTTGAGTATGTTCAAAAAATAATTACAGTGAGAATATATTGTACATATCTATCTATCATATAAAAATAAGGTAGAAAACCTATGTTATAGGAATTATTTTTCTTGCCTTTTCTAAAAAAGACTAAAATGAAGATATCTCGTCAATTATCAATTAAAAATGTACATTAATATCAACGTTTGGTAATAAGAACACAAGGGGTTGATGTATTTGTGCAACTGTATCAACTCTACCAAAGTGTTTTGAAATAAACCAAACACCCTGTACATGCTATTTATTAAAAAAGACTAAAATGTTCACAAAGAAATCTCAGAAATTATTGTGAGTTAACAGTGAACATCAATATCAATGATTGTTAATAAGAACAGAGGGGGTTGATATATTTCTGCAACTGTATCAGCTCCACCAGAGTGTTTTGAAATAAACCAAACACCTTATACATACTTTTTCTCAAAAAGGACTAAAATATTCATACATAAATCTCCTAAATTATTATCAGTTAACAATGTACATTAATAACAATGTTTGAAAATAAAACCAAAGTTTATATATTTATGTAACCATGTCAGCTCCACCAGAGTACTTTGAAATAAATTGAACCCTCTATACATGCTTTTTCTCAGAAAAGACTAAAATATTCATAAGAAAATCTCCTAAATTATTATCAGTTAACAATGTACATTAATAATGATGTTTGTTAATAAATACAAAAGGGGTTGATATATTTATGCACCTGTATCAGCACCACCAGAGTGTCCCAAAATAAACCGAACACCCTGTACATGCTTTTTCCCAAAAAAGACTAAAATATTCATAAGAAAATCTCCTAGATTATTATCAGTTAACAATGTACATTAATAATGATGTTTGTTAATAAATACAAAAGGGGTTGATATATTTATGCACCTGTATCAGCACCACCAGAGTATGTTAAAATAAACCGAACACCTTGTACATACTTTTTCTCAAAAAGGACTAAAATATTCATAGATAAATCTCCTAAATTATTATCAGTTAACAATGTACATTAATAATGATGTTCGTTAATAAATACAAAAGGGGTTGATATATTTATGCACCTGTATCAGCACCACCAGAGCATGTTAAAATAAACCGAACACCCTGTACATGCTTTTTCCCAAAAAAAGACTAAAATATTCATAAGAAAATCTCCTAGATTATTATCAGTTAACAATGTACATTAGTAATGATGTTTGTTAATAAATACAAAAGGGGTTGATATATTTATGCACCTGTATCAGCTCCACCAGAGTGTCCCAAAATAAACCGTACACCCTGTACATGCTTTTTCCCAAAAAAGACTAAAATATTCATAAAGAAATCTCGTGAATTATTATCAGTTAACAATGTACGCGTACCGAATTCATTTAAGATTTTAATTTCGGCCCAATTTCGGTAGTAAGCACGTGCTTAAGCTTATTACCTCTTCGTCGAGGCTCGCGACTCGTTAACAAGCCCATTTTGCTTGAAAAATCAATCTGCCGACACTGAAAGGCCCTCGTGCAACTCGTTGATTACAAAACGGGCAACATCGGCAACGGTAGGAAGGAACGTGATCGATATCTGAACGATCATCTCGGTGTTCCAGCGCAACCCGAAGAATTCCAAAGCAACCGGCCATTTCATTATCTCGTTGCACTTATATACGAACGAGTCAAGGTGGATAGGAAGGTCGTGGAACGCGTGTACTTTCAGCGACACGAGAGCCAGGTCCACGTGTTCGACCAATCCGCCTTAATTAAAGGTTCTCCGTAGGAACTTCATTTGTTGGTGAACTCTGTTCGAACTGCGAACTTGTAATATTACCTTTATGGCCGATAAAAGGGGTGAGGAGTCGCGAAATGAGAGAAAAATGAAGGAGAATAACGGCTCTTGGGTTCAACGAGATTTAACAACTATTGGGGTCGGGGTTCACCTCCTCATCACATTTGAAGTTTCGTCGGGAAGTTGGATATTTTTACCACAATCAGAATGTTAATTTAGCTTATTGGTTTTCTCTGTTACAAAGTTGCGAATTTAGTCATAGAATTATAGCATCGTGAATCAATCAGAATATTGAAATATGTTGCACCGATGTGTAAGTTGATGACATTTCAGAAGATACTTGTATATTGTAAATATACAACTTACAATAATTCTGTTGTAGTAAATAATAAAGTGTCAACGATATGTAACACGTGTAGCACTAACATTTCCAAATTATATAGAATTGTATTATATAAATTATATTGCTAAGTAAATAAGTCTGTTGGATGAAATACAAAATACCTAAAATTTGAAATCGTTGAAATATAAAAATTACACCTGACCACAGTGTCAAATTAATTATATTTAAATTATTGTTATACGACTTGTCATATTTACCCTTAAGAAAATGTAGGTATCAAATTTGCGAATTTAACCCTTCGTTACATTCTGTTATAAGTACGTAATCAGGTTATCAGGGGCGGGGAAAATTGATGTAAAAATAAATTTCGTGATATTTTTAATGGATTTTAAATTTATTTCTGCACGCAAAATATTAATTGTTAATTACCGAGTGCTGTTATTTTAATTTTTTCGTTTAGGGAGGGGCAAAATATACCGTACTCCCTTTAGGGTAGGAGCAAAAGCCACTTTTTCCCTCCAGAAGGGGATAACTGCCCCTCCCTGCCCCACCTCCTTCCCCCTGGCTACGCCCATGATGCTACATAAAATAATGTCCTGTGAAATTCTCGTGTTCTGACGAACGGAAATAAACTGCGTATTTCATTACGAATGAATTTTCGTCTTTCGTAATTACAATTCTGCATTTTACCTATTTTTACGTTAGTGATATTTTTTTTTTATATAAATTTTTATAAACGACAAGATTTGTACCTTATTATTTTTTAATTATCATTTGCAGAAGTTTACAAATATTTTTTTTTTGCAAAATTGGTACCATTACGCGTTGAATGGTTAAGATTGGGGTAGGTAAAGTTCATATATATTTTCGATAAATTTTGTTAGTTATTATCATATGTTAAGTATAAAGTAATTTCAAAGTATCTAGTCATGTGAAAATTGTAAAAATTGCTGAAAATATCAAGCTAGTAAAATGTCTGACAGTAAATGATTTGCTTGAGAGGATTCATTGATATAATTAGGATTTTTATATGTAATTAGCTAGATTCCCTGACATGACTAGTATTATTAATTATATGTGATATGTGGGTTTAGAAAATTTTGAATTCTGGAAATTGTAGATTTATTAATTTAAAAATCTTTCAATTAGGAATGTTACGCATTCTAATAATTAAGAATATGATGAATTGGTAATTTAAAGACACGAAAATTTGAAACTGTCAAAATTTGGGAATTTGGAAAATTAGCTTGAGGATTTAAAGATTTTTGAATTTAGGAATATGAATGATAAGAAAGTTAAGAATCTGAGGATTTTGGAATTAAAAAATTAAGGAATTGGAGATTTAAGAATTAGGAAATTAGGAAATTAGGAAATTAGGAAAATGGAAATAAGAAAATTAGGGAAATGGAAATTAAGAAATTAGGGAAATGGAAATTAAGAAATTAGGAAACTAGGAAATTAGGAAATTAGGGAAATGGAAATTAAGAAATTAGGAAATTAGGAAATTAGAAAATTAGGGAAATGGAAATTAATAAATTAAGAAATTAGAAAATTAAGAAGTTAAGAAATTAGGAAATTAGGGAATTAGAAATTTGGAACTTTTGGAATTAGAAATTTAGGAATTTTAGCTCACGAAAATACGAAAATTTAGGAATTTGAGTATGCAGAAAATTGCGAATTTGGGAATTAAGAAATGAAAGAGTTGAAAAATTGAAAAATTAGGGAATTAGAGAATTAGAGAAGTTTAGAATAAAACAATCCAAACAAACTTCAATATACTTCATTTATACATAACAAATTGAAACGAAACTTCGTTCATATCTTCTATATAACCTCTAATTTCTTCTCGCAAGATGAACCATACAGCAATCAAATACATCTGCACATAATTTATTAAAATATTTGTCATCATGACCCATCACGATTGAAATATTTATAACACTAGAATTACGAAAATCCAAATACCAAATAATTCTTTTTTTAATAAAACGAACCTGACTGAAGCTTTCACATTTATCTGAGTTGTAAAATTTGAAATGGTTAATACACGAGTTAACTCGTGATCGGTCAATGAAGCATGAAAACGCAAGACAACTCGTGTCACCATGTCAAAATATCCTACTAACTTCTATAGAATTAGGTTTCTCAACAGTGTGCTATAAAAGATCAAAGTATTGAGCTCAATCGCTAATTAAACCCAGTTTACCCTGCATGTACGTTTTATCTGACATACATCAAACACCTCAAAGCGATCGCAAAGTGTTACACATCCTACAAGATAATTCGCCATAAATTAAGTCATCGACACCCGGCGAACCGCAACTTTTTACTCTTATTCGAACCGAAGGCAGGAAATTTTCGCTCAAGAAAATGCTTCAAGGTCGAACGAGCTCGACAAATTCTGCCGACGAACAGCCATGATTATCGTCTGTGCCAAATATTCAGGCCGACTGCGTGTCCGCATACCTTTCCTACCAGTTTCGTCGATACATGACAGACACTATACCTGTACACAGGTAACATAATACCTGGGCCGTGACAAACGCAATAACGTAACGCCAGTTACCTTCTAGATCGCGTTCTCGATAAAATAGCGATCGATTAATTATCGCTCGCCGCGTTACTTTGCACCTGAGATCTCGGAATTGACCGTGAATCCAGCCACTCTTCTAATGGTACCTCGTGATTCAGCGTTATTCAGGAATTCGGGGATAATTCTTTGACAAATTTTAGTTTTTCTTGCATTTTGGGCGGAAATGTATACTCAATGAAATGTTCATCTTGTAAGGTGAATTTAAGGTTAGGTTATTTAATCATTTCGCACGTATTTAGGGGATTTGCTCATCTTGTACGTATTTAGGGGATTTATTCTTCTATTACGTATTTTGGGGGATTCGTTCATCTTGTATGTATTTAGGGGATTCGTTCATTTTGTATGTACTTAGGGGATTTGGTCATCTTGTACGTATTTAGGGGATTTGGTCATCTTGCACGTATTTAGGGGATTTGATCACTTTGTACTTATTTAGGGGATTTGATCACCTTGTACGTATTTAGGGGATTTGTTCATCTATTATGTATTTGGGGGATTCGTTCGTCTTATACGTATTTAGGGAATTCGTTCATCATGTATACACTTAGGGGATTTGTTCATCTTGCACGTATTTAAGGGATTTGATCACCTTGTACGTATTTAGGGGATTTGATCACTTTGTACGTATTTAGGGGATTTGATCACCTTGTACGTATTTAGGGGATTTGTTCATCTATTACGTATTTGGGGGATTCGTTCGTCTTATACGTATTTAGGGAATTCGTTCATCTTGTATACACTTAGGGGATTTGTTCATCTTGCACGTATTTAGGGGATTTGATCACCTTGTACGTATTTAGGGGATTTGGTCATCTTGCACGTATTTAGGGAATTCGTTCATCTTATACGTATTTGGAGGATTCGTTCATCTTACACGTATTTAGAGAATTCGTTCACCTTGTATATACTTAGGGGATTTGTTCATCTTGCACGTATTTAGGGGATTTGATCACCTTGTACGTATTCAGGAGATTTGTTCAACCTGGACGTATTTAGTGGTTTGCTCATCTCTTACGTATTTTGTGGATTTGTTCATCTTATATTCAGAGTATTTGTTCTTCTTCTACAAACTTAGAAGAACGAGCAGTTAAAATAAACCTAACTAAACTTCCTAATAACCAATTCACAAATGGAAGACAACTGGAAGTGTTATTATATTTAAAAATGGAAGATATGAAAATGTTATTACATTGAAATAAAAATTGGAGACTGATAGTGTTATTAGGCATATTTAGAAATAGGGCATATGATACTGAAAATGTTACTATACTTAAATAGAAATTGGAGACATGGCAGTGAAAGAGATTTTACAGTTAAGTGAAAATGGAGGATTGGACACTGAAAGTGTTATGTTACTACACTTAGGAGACGTAGTACCTAAAGTGTTATACTCAGAAATGAGAGACATGGCACTGCAAGTGTTACTAGACTTAGAAATGAGGAACATGTCACTGAAAGTTACCACACTTGAATGAAGATAGTAGACATGATACTGAAATTGTTACTACACTTCAAAATGGCAGAAACAGGACTGAAAGTTATTAGACTTAAGTAAAACTTAAGCGAGACATAATATTGAAAGTGTTGCTGCATTCAGACATGGTGGACATGGTACTGAAAGTATTACTACACTCACAAATGAGAAACATGTCGCTGAAACAGTTACCATACTTAAATAAAAATGGTAGACATGGCACTGAAATTGTTACTACAGTTTAGAAATAGAAGACATGATACTGATAGTACACCTACACTGAGAAATGAGGAATATGTCACTGTAAGAGTCACCACACTTAAAAATGGTAGATATGATACTCAAATTGTTACTACAACTTAGAAATAGAAAACATGGTACTGATAGTATACCTACACTGAGAAATGAGGAATATGTCACTGTAAGAGTCACCACACTTAAAAATGGTAGAGATGATTCTCAAATTGTTACTACAACTTAGAAATATAAGACATGGTACTAATAGTATTCCTACACTGATAAATGAGGAACATGTCACTGTAAAAGTCACCACACTTAAAAATGGTAGATATGATACTCAAATTGTTACTACAACTTAGAAATAGAAAACATGGTACTGATAGTATATCTACACTGAGAAATGAGGAATATGTCTCTGTAAGAGTCACCACACTTAAAAATGGTAGATATAATTCTCAAATTGTTACTACAAGTTAGAAATAGAAGACATGGTACTAATAGTATACATACATTGAGAAATGAGGAACATGTCACTTTAAAAGGCACCAAATTAACTAAATTGATGACATGGTACTGAAAGTGTTACTACACTCAGAAATGAGGAACATGGCACTGAAAGAGTTACCAGACTTAAATAAAAATGGTAGACATGGTACTGAAATTGTTGCAACTTAGAAAAAGAAGGCATAGTATTGAAATTGTTGCAACTTTGAAGACATCTACATTGAGAAATGAGGAACATGTCGCTGTAACCACACTTAAAAATGGTAGACACGGTAAAGTGTTGCTACAACTTAAAAATAGAGGACATGAAAGTGTAACCACACTTAAAAATCGTCGACACGGTACAAAAAGTGTTAATACCGAAATGTTAATCGAATACGAATGTAGGTATGTGGCTTGGCGTTCTCGCGACGCTCATAACGCATGTGGAACAGGAAAGCGACGGCAACGAGCGATTCCATTTTAATAAGAAAATTGCCGACATTAAACGAGCGGGTTAGCTGTCGCTGGCATTCGTCGTCTAATAACGAATTGCACGAGTAATGCGCGCAAAAATTGTCCGTCGCGATAAGATCGAGCCGCAGCAAACCGATTTGTAGGAGAAAGAAGGATTTCTCTGGCTATCATCGATCAAACCACGACGTTCAACACGAGCAACACCGCGAGAGGACCCGTACACGTTCTCCGCGTGTGTCTGCGCCAAACAAATTCGCTCGATTTACATTTTAATTGAACAAACGAAGCCAAATGATTTATCTCGATACGGTATCCCGAGCTTGCGAAGCTGCAAATTGAAATCAAAGTAAAACGACCTGAGTGTAAATGGGAGCAAGGTGTAGCCCCCTAATTGCTTTGCGAATTTACGTATTTCCACGGGGCTGACAACCCGATGTCGCGGACAAGGATTACAATCTTCCCGCAGGATCGTAGGACGTATCTCTTCTTTCCTCGTAATTGGACACACGCGTGTTAAAGCGAAAAATAATCGAGCGGAAGCCGCCTGTTGCGAGTAATTGCAAAACAAGAATCAAACGAGAGTTATTGCGATTCGCTACGGAACGAGCTACGCGTTCTTTTCTCTTTCTCCGGCTTTTTTCTTTCTGTTTTCGCGACTACCGCTTTCTGATTAAGTCTTCCCTTTCTGCGTTTCTCTTTCGTGCTGCGCTCCATGTCTGGCAGGAAATTCGTTATTCAAAACGGAGCACGTGCGCTGATTAATCGTCGACGCGTAATTCATTTACCGAGCTGCCCGAATCGTGGAAACAGGGGTTCCCAAATTATTCTTCGAGACGTCTTCCATGATGACGAAATAGAATATCTACTTCGAAGGAAATAAGGACTTTTCAAATTTCTCTTTTGTAAAAATTTATTTTTGGAAACTTTTTATGATGAAGTGCATTTTTATTTGAAGACACGTTTCAATGTCTTAAAGTTTGGAAATTTCGAAATTCGGATATTACAGGATCTTAAACTCAAAATACAAAATCTGGAAATTCTATAGTTGCAAAGTTACAAGGTGCTAAATTTTCAAAATTCTAAAATTTTTTAATTCTGAAAGGTGCAAGGTTTTAGGCTACCAGATTTAGAAATTCTAATATTTCATAGCTAGAAAATTAAAAAATTAAAAATTTACAGTAAAAAGTTTTCGAGTCTGAAAGTACCTAGATTCTGAATTCCTCAAGTTCTGAATTTTACAAATTAAGAATTTCAAAATTTCCAAATTTTAAAGACTGAAAATTTCCAAGATCCGATAATCCATATTAGTTAATGGAAACTAAAATTCTAATTTTTAATTTTGTAACGAAAATTAAATGATTCCGATAACGATAATATTTATTACCACCTAGAATGATAAATTAATACTTTGTTATTTTTTTTAAATTTCCTTGCGATTTAATAACAAATAAGAGCAATTTTTCATTCCATGAAATTTGGTAGAAAAATTAGAAAAATATTATTTGAAGAAAATTAGAAAAATATATGAGACCAATGTTACTAACAAAAAAATATTACTATACAATACACGTTTATAACACATACTGTAATATCGCATTAATTGATCAAAGTATAGCAAGAAAAGGGGATCACCCAATTACGTTTAACACTTAATTTATTTTATATCGAGCACAGTAATCAGATTCATTTATCAATGACATTTACAGCGGACTTTCACAAACTAATTTCGTTGGAATTAAGACTTCTGGAACAAAGCTATTAAAATGTTGCTTAATTACAACATTATTAGTTGAAATGTATTTATAGCATGTTGCAAGGCGTTTTTCGCATACATTTTCAACGGTTCTTAATAGAATTATACATAAGACGTATTCTTCCTTATATAGTTTTAAATGTATCAAAAGATAGAGATCGAATCAGATAAGCGAAGAAAATGCAAGGGAAATCAGTGGTCGATTAATCAAGATCTTCACACACAAATCTTTCATCTAAGAATAGGTACACCTGAGACTAATAAATTCTTATTGTTATTCGTCTTTAAAATTCATTAATCGCAATCTGATATTACTTCCTGCTAGACTGTTAGATTGTAAGATTGAAAACAATGTACTTACTAAATACCTACCATAAAAATTAACTGAATATATTTAGTTAGCCTTCTGTTTAAACATTCAAATATTCGAACGCAAAGAAGCGTTAAAAAATGCAATTAAAGAAAAAGAACATGTACACTTTTTTCTGTTAGAGTGAACAACATTCTTCGTATAATGAAACATTGCGTTTGTTACAGTACTGTGTGGAATTTATAAAACTATGGGGTGAACAATTTTTAAACTGAACAACGCTTACAAGTTTGAATTGATTCATTTTGTAATAGATATTCAAATTTTGTTGTTGCAATATGATATATAATTGTCAAGTACTTTAATAACATTAACAACAAATTTCGTAATTAACAAAATTTTTGAAAATATTTCTTACTTACAAACTTGAATTGATTCGTCTTGCGATAGATATTCAAATTTTGTTGTTACAATATATGATATAAAATTGTCAAGTACTTTAATAAACATTAATTTCGTAATTAACAAATTTGTTGAAAATATTTCTTGTTTATAAACTTGAATTGATTAATTTTGTAACAGATATTCGAATTTTTGTGTTATAATATATGAGAGATGTAAAATTCTTATAAGTATTTTAATAAACATAATAGAAGAAATTTCGAAACTAACAAAATTGTTGAAAATATTTCTTATCTTTTGTAATTAAGAAAATTGTTGAAAATATTTCTTATCTTTTGTAATTAAGAAAATTGTCGAAAATATGACTTATTGTTCGTGATTAACAAAATTATCACGAACATTTCTTACTTTTCGTAATTAACAAAATTATCACGACCATTTCTTACTTTTCGTAATTAACAAAATTGCAGAAAATATTTCTTATCTTCCATAATTAACAAAATTGTTGAAAATAATTCTTATCCTTCGTAATTATGAAAATATTCGAAAATATTCCTAACCTTACATAATTAACAAGAATGTTGAAAATATTTTTTAGTCCTCATGATTAATAAAATTGTCACAAACATTTTTTACTTTTCGTAATTAATTAAGTTGTCGAAAATATTTCTGATTTTTCGTAATTGATAAAATTGTCACAAACATTTCGTATCTTTTCTAATTAACAAAAATGTAGAAAATATTTCTCATGTTTCGTAATTATCAGGACTGTAAGTACTTCTTATCGTCCATAATTAACAAAATTGTCAGAAATGTTTATCTTTCGTAATTAACAAAAATGTCGAAAATATTTCTTTCAACTTTCGCAATCAACAAAAATAAAAATATCTCTCATCCTTCGTAATTACCAAAATATTCAAAAATATTTATCTTGCGTACCTAACAAAATTATCGAAAACATCAATAAGAAAATATTCAAAAATATCTATCTCGCTTACCTAACAAAATTATCGAAAACATCGATAAGAAAATATTCAAAAATATCTATCTCGCTTACCTAACAAAATTATCGAAAACATCAATAAGAAAATATTCAAAAATATTAATCTCGCGTAACTAAAAAAAATAATCGAAAACATCTCTTCCATGGAAAAATAAAAAATTAAACTTGCAAATGTAAAAAACCCTATATTTCATTATTCCATGATAGCATTTGAAAAGCTATGAAAACGAAAGAAATCGACGACAAACTCCATTTCCAGCGTAAAAAAATGTAACATCAAACACGTTTCAGTTTTCCATCGCATCTCGATCCATTTACAGAGTGGGTTCGTTCGATCAGCGGGCTCGATTTCTCGCGTTAATTAAGCTTCAATTTACGCGGTATCATTGGATGGTCTCCGAATCGCAATACGCTCGGATCCGTCGCATAAACGAGCTTCGTCCGTGTGTGCGTGAAACGCGTCAAAGCACTGTGCACGCGTAAAAAGCTTTTTTTCCCGGCGTACACGCATGAAAAGGGAAGGCCCTGACGGCCATGCAGCCGGGACGAGGGGCGCAGCAGCAAAAAGAGAGGCAAAGGGTGCATTAATTAATTACAAATTCGTTAATTGCTACGAAAATGGCCGACTGGGCGTGTCCAATCGATCGGGCACCACCTCGAAAAAGCCGGCTCCCTCTCCTGCTTTTTCTGCACCCTTCGCGAGAAGGGGTGCATCCGTGGCGGGGTTGCAGAAACGCTAGGGGAGGGGGACACACAGACTCGAGCCACAAGAGTACACGACTGTGTTACTTAATTTAATAATTACATGCTCTCGGTTTTTACGACTTAATTACCGGCTGCGAGGAACTGCCACGGACCGGTGAATGCAACTTTCATGCACAATGCAACTCCGGAATTATGCGACGGGAAAGCAATATTTCTTGAAAGGCAGACCGAAAGAAAGGATAACGTATGCTGCCACGGAGCTGAGCAAAGCGGACCAAAGACGAAACCGGGTTCGCGTGAAAACGTAACTTTATAAGTAACTGATGCGGATGTTTATTCAACTTTTGACGGAATTATATTTGTCGTTCGAAATATTCGGCGAAAATTTTAATGCCTTGAACGATTCGTATTCGTGTACAGTCGAGAGTTCTGTGGTACAAAGGATATGGCTACCGCGAACGAAATGGCAGTTCATTCGTTCATTTCTAAGGACTTTAGACGATTTCATAATGTGAATATTTGAGGATTTAGGAAATTTCGGTTATGAATTTGAGGACTTGGGGAGATGGGGTTTATGAATATGGGAATTTAGGAATTGGGGAATTTGGGAATTGGAGAATTTAGGAATTGGGGAATTTAGGAATTGAGGAATTTGGGAATTGGGGGATTTAGGAATTGGGAAACATAGGAATTAGGGAATTTAGGAACTGGGGAATATAGGAATTGGGGAATTTAAGAATTGGGGAATTTAGGAATTGGGTAATATGGGAATTGGGGAATTGGGAAATTCGGGAATTTAGGAACTGGGGAATAAGGAATTGGGGAATTTAGGAACTGGGGAATATAGGAATTGGGGAATTTAGGAATTGGGGAATTTAGGAATTGGGGAATGTGGGAATTGGGGAATTGGGGAATTGGGGAATTGAGGAATTGGGGAATTCGGGAACTTAGGAATTGGGGAATATAGGAATTGGGGAATGTGGGAATTGGAGAATTGGGGAATTTAGGAATTTGGGAATTTAGGAAATAGGGAATTCAGGAATTTGGAAATTTGGGAAATTTGGGGATTAAAGTTTTGGACACTTGGGAATTTGGGAATCTAGGATTTTGGGAATTTAGGAATTGGGGAATTTAGGAATAGAGGAATTTGGGAATTTAGATTTCTGGAAATTTAGGAATTGAGGAATTTGGGAATTTAGGAGTTGGAAAATTTGGGAATTGAGGAATTCACGAATTTGGAAATTTAGGATTCTGGAAATTTAGGAAGTGAGGAATTTAGGAATTGGGAAATTTAGGAATTGGGGAATTTAAGAATTAGGGAATTTAGGAATTGAGGAATTTAGGAACTTGGGAATTCAGCAATTCTGACGTTTAGGAGTTGGGGAATTTGTGAACTAGGGAGTTTGGGAATTTGGGAATTTAGAAACTAGAGAATTTGGGAATTTGGGAACCTAGGAACTAGGGAGTTTTGGAATTTGTGAAATTAGGAATTGCAGATTTTAGGAATTGAGGAATTGGGGAATTGAGGAATTTGGGAATTTAGGAACGAGGAAATTTTAGAATTTGGGAATTTAGGAACAAGGAAATTTTAGAATTTGGGAATTGAGGAACTAGGAAGTTTTGGAATTTGGGAAATTAGGAATTTGCAAAGCAAGGAATTTGATGATTTAGGAATTTAGTAATAAAGGATTTTGGGAATATAGGAATTCGGAAAGCTAGAAATTTGAGAATCCAAGAATTTAGAGATATAGGAATTTGGGAATCTGGATATTTGGCATTGTAGGAATTTATAAAGCAAGTAATTTAGGAATCTAGGAACTTCACAATCTAGGAATTTGGGGATCTAGGAATTTACGGTTCTAGAAACGGACCCAAAAATTTTCAAATATCCCCCTTCAAAAATTTCAAAATTTGTAAGTTTAGAAATTCCAAGTTTCAAAAAACGAACATTTAATACCTAGAAATATGAAAACCTATAAATTAAAAAACTTTCATGTTCACGACAATATAACAAGTCCATACTGAAATTTCTCGTAATCTTTTTTGCATTTCACCTTTCGGAATCGTTAAACTATTACACGAAACTTTCGAATTTCTATCTGAATGGAACGAAACTTGTTCAACAGCGACTAATTCGGCCTCCTTAGTCGAGTATCTCGACTATTCGCATGGAAAATAATCTATGAAAAATGATCTCTCTTAATTCCTGCATCAGCAGTGAAACAAGAAAACGGGAAGGAACTTGAAGCTTGTACTTATGGAGCTATGCTAATAGCATGATATCAGCGAATTAGTATACAGCATCTTGTACATGCCTCGTGGAATTTTGATTCTTTAATCTTGATAACTCGCTTTAAGTGCCACGTAAAAGCGAACGGGGTTAACAGTTGTTTTAACATCATTCACCTTGTTTATGAGTGAATAGGAAAATATTCGATGCGCAATATAATGGCGAAAATATGGCAGCAGTAAAATACTTGGTTGCTTGGTCGGAAAATGTAGCTATTTCGGTTCGTTGGGCATTTTATCAGTCGCGAGATAAAGAGAAATTAGAGCAAATTATTTATTAGGCGATAGGGTATGAAAGAATATTAAATTCTATCGATAACGATTCACTTATCTACACGAATTGGTATAATGATCGTAAAATATGCTTTCTGGGAAGATACAAGTTTAAGTGGCTTGTAACACGCTTCGTTTATACTTTGATCACTTTGAAGGCGCTGGGGAAAAAGTATTTTGATCGATCAGTAAGATATTTAGTTTCATTTATTTATGATAGGTAGATTCCTTAGTTTTATTTATGAATTATGATTATTCATTATTGATTAATAGCAATTTGATTATTCATAATTGATTAATTACAATTTGATTACTCATAATTGATTAATTCTATTTGATTATTCATAATTGATTAATTATGATTTGATTGTTCATGATTGATTAATTATATTTGATAATTCATAACTGATTAATTATGATTTGATTATTCATGATTGATTAATTACAATTTGATTACTCATGACTGATCAATTACAATTTGATTATTCATGATTGATTAATTATAATTTGATTTATTTGTAATTATGAACAATTTGATTTATTTATAATTATGAATAATTTGAGTTATTCATGATTTTCATTGAATTTTTTAATAATTTTGATTGTTATTCGAAATGTAGAAATAATTTATATTTGAGTTTTTGAAACGGGTACTCGAATTTCGAATTTCTGGATACTTGAATGTTCAAATTTCAAATATTCCAGTATTCAGAAAGCCAAATCAACATGTATGGATGGAGCCATTGATCAATATAAAAAAATGTAAAAACTTTTAAGAATTTAGTTTATTAAATCTTTTTAATAGCCCACAATTTTCTGAATAATTTTATTTATTAAAACGAACAGTTAATAATTACATGCAATTTTTACATTAATTTACCTTTTTTTTACATTTAAGAACTTTCACTTGTTACGTGTTTATTTTCACTTTCTGAAACTTTTTCTATTTTTCACCAAAATATTCTGAGGTTCCACTTTCATGAAAAATGAAACCATAATAAAATTTCTTTTGCAAGCTTTTGTATATTATTATTGTACTATTATATTATAGATATATATTTTGTCATATATAGTTGAACGTACATATTTTGTTTACCAAAAAATCAATCTGAAAGTAGCTTAATATTTAAAATGCATTTAAAAATTTAGGAACATTATGATGCAAAAAGCACCAGCTACCAAATCTCTTTTTATTTAGCTACTAAATTTTATGCCAGACTTGCACAATCACTTCTCTCGAACCTTTCATTAAAAGATTTTGTATAATATTTATATACGCTAGTATTATAGTATTATAGTACATGTACAGCTATATTATAGTACATGTACAACTGATGTACACTACAAAGATTAACTTCAATACGCATTCACTAAAAAGTCCCTCCGAAAACAGTCTAATATTCAGAATGCATTTATGAATTTCAGAGAATTATGCAAAAAGCACCAATTAGTTTAATCACCAATTTTGCACCCAACTCGGCAAATTCTTTCAAAAGGTCACGCAAAAGTTCCTCCTCAAATCCGCACTAATCTCCAGCAATGAAACACAAGCACGACTCAAAGTCCTCCAGCGTCGAAACCGGAAGACTCAACCAAACAAATAAAATAAACACGCAGTTCATAAATCCTTAAGAATTTTTCATTAATACCTGTAAATCACGTAGCGCGACCGATTCTAAAAAGAGTCAGTTATCTCGAACAAATTAATCTTTTTTTTTTTTTATTATTTATTTCCAGGTCCGGCCGGTTGTTCCGCGTGCGCGTTACAGATCCTAATCGCAACACTTATCTTGATAGATGCGACTCTCTCGTTAGCGTTAGGCGAACGCGGTTCGTTGTTTGAACTTTACGAGCTGTAAAATAATTTAGCGAAGTATGCGTGGCCACAGGCTTGCACGTGCAACGAGTTGCGTGCCGGCGCGGCGTGTATACCGTTACTCCTGATACCGCTCCTGTGTCCAGGATATTTACGCGTGCCACGATGAAGTGGTTCTACGAAATTCTACACGCGAAGGAAACGAGCCCGATCGTGCGACATTGCCCCAACTCGGGCGAAACTTATCGATGGAAGACAGGAAGAGGCACGTTTTCCAACTGGCGTACGAGACCTGCATCGGCGCTTAAGCTGATCGTAAGTCATCGTTAGGCGTTCGAGTACGCATCCGACGCTGTCCATCGGTAATCTCTCCGATCTTTGGCTTCGTGGGTGGTACCGTTAGACTACGTTTACGAGCTGGTGGAATACGCCTTACCTTTTCAATTTTGTAGCAGTTTTGTACCCGTCCATGTTTAACCCTTTGCACTATTTTGACGAGTCTGACTCGTGACGCACTCGCACTTCAATTGCGACAAATCTTACTCGAATTTTGAATACACTTCAATCTGGTATCCAGTTATAATTTGCGTAGTCAAGAAGTGCTGAATACAGGACTGACATAACATTTCAACTTTCTTTGTCTGTTTTAATATTGTAGCTGCGATTGGTTAGTTCTAACTGACGCACCTTAATAAGTCATAGTGCAAAGGGTCAACGACGATTATACGCGATGAACTTCATATCGTTTGAAGTCCTAATTCATGAGTGAACTGTAGATTGAATGGGTTGTGTGAATTTTGTAGAAAAAATGAGTTGTGAATTTACTTATTTTCTGTTTACAAAATCTCGTTCGTTAAGTTATAATTATTTTATTAACCAACGCTTTTTGCGGTAAACAACTCGTGTTATGAATTTTTCGTTAAATAATTTACGTTATGGACCTTGTGACAAATAAATTATATTCTTGATTTAATTTTTGTAATTTGTGTTAGTGATTTTAGGTTAAATAGTTTACATTATTGATCACACGTTAAATAATATATGTGATCATACGTTAAATAATTCATATTATGGATCTTGTATACACGTCGCAGCGTCCGCCATATTTAGCGACGATTAAAAGCGATGAACTTCGTATCGTTTGAAGTCCTAATTGATAAGTGGATAGGTTGAATAATTGTATAACGATATGTGCTTTCTATTTATTATTAACGATGTTCCAAATTGAACGACTGTCTAAATGTATCCGATGTTCTCGCTATGACATATTTTAACAAATTCATCGAATCGCAACAATGATTAATTCGTGATACTTAAATACTGTAGATATGATACACAACTTTTGAAAATTTCATTGTGCTATAATTTAAATGACCTTGCAATGAGTCACGCACTTGTTCAAGTATGGTAAAACCTTATATCTTTAGGCTGAATGTCAATTTAAGCGAATTATTCCTGGAACTGTAATCTGAACAATTAAGGATCGCTAAATGCAAAGCCATGACATTCTAACTTCCTTTACTCTTAATATTGTATCAATGAAAATGAAAGAATAATATATGTATTTTAAATTTAAAAATATAAAATTTCTTTATTCTTAAATAGTATAAATCAACCTTAAAAATTTAGAAATTTTCAGATTGCCTAATAGACATAAATGTGGACACCTCGGTGCACAATTGTACTGTCCAAATATGTCCCTAATATTGTTTACATCATATTATATAATTATACATAATATTACAGTTTAACAAAATATTACATTTTACATATTTTTATTTTTACTATTTTTTATTATTTTACAGTTATATTACAATTTAAAATTGCAACTTCAGGAATATATTTTACTGCTTTCTTAAATAACAATATTTTGTTAAAGTTCTGACATAAGCAATATTTTAAAGTCCTCAAAAACCTGAAACCTAAATTATTAATAAAAATGAATGTCATTACTAATGAATACGTTCTCATCACGTTGAATACATAATTTTCTGTCGCAAAGAAATTTAATACCGATTTCCCAAAACCAATTACCAAAATAATTAATTGAAATATAGTTAAATAGTCGAATACATAATTTTCTGCCACAACACCGGTTTCTCGAAACCAATTAAATTATTGAAAACAAATTTTATCATGAGCTAATATTTTATCAGTGAATAATTGAACATGTAACAATTCTGTGCCACAAAAAAATTTCATACAAGTTAAGAAAACATTTCTTAACTTTATCATTCTACTATTATGTGTTATACATGAATATGCATTATATGCAGAATGAAAAATTTGTTTTTAAAATCGCCTTAATAGGGGAAAGAAATTTCTAGCCAACCATTTCTTTACCTATTCTCCACAAAAACATGCATTTGCATAAACATCCAAGCAGTCTAGTTATCACGTTGCGCCGTTTCGTTCTTCTTTATCTTGTCATTTACATAATTGTTTCCTATACTAGCTAGGCGTATCGTTTATCCTAGCCTTCGTTAAAAGGCTGTTCATTATCTGACCGATGCGTTGTTGATGGAAACTGCAGGTACACCCGCTGCCCGATTAGTTAGTTGATTTTATGCTGACAGCGTTTGTGGATCGCGTGTTAAAACCTACTGTTGCGCCATTGTGTATTTCATTCGTAGAACGCAGTGTTTCCGATTTTATCGATCCACTTATCCAATGGCTACGAATTCGATTCGAGCGTTATTTTAGTCTTAAAATACGAGTAAGATGTCTTTTAATAATTCACGACGGTCGAAGAAACAAGACTGCGCCTACGTTGTTGTTCAACGGATATATTCCAACATTTACGTAACAGAAATTCAACACGGTGAATGTTGCGCATTTGTAGCCAGACAAATGGACATTTGCAGTAAAACGCGATGAAATTTCAATTGTTAACGGTACGAACACTCCGTTCAGACGCTGACTGCTTTTTTCTAATACAACACATTAATGTTGGGCTGAATTGAGATATCACAAATTCTTGAAATGTTTAATTCGAATGAGAGATAAATTTTATTTCTTCAAATGGAGCTTTGGGAGTTTCAAAATTTAGAATATTTTGGCTTTGAGAACTAGAAATATCAGGATTTTGGAATTTTTGAAGATGGGGACGCTGGAAATCAGTTTTCGAAACTTACAATTCTCATATGTTCAAATTCCCACATCCCAAATTCCCAGACTCTCAAATTCCTTAATTTCCAAATTCCTAGATCCTCGAATTCCCAAATTTTCAAAACCCTAACCCCCAAATTTCCCAAATTTCCACATCCCAAAATTCCTGGATTCCCAAATTCCCACATACCCAAATTCCTAAATCCCCACATACCCTAATTCCTAGATTTCCATATCCCCAAATTCCCAAATTCCTAGATTCCCAAATTTCCATATCCCCAAATTCCTAGATTCCCAAATTCCCAAATTCCCAAATTTTCAAAATCGCAATCCCCTAATCCCCCAAATTCCTAGATTTCTAAATTTCCATATCCCCAAATTCCTAAATTCCCAACTTCTCAAATCCCTACATACCCTAATTCCTAGATTTCCGAATCCCCAAATTCCCAAATTCCCAAATTCCCAAATTCTCAAAATCCCAATCACCTAATCCCCCAAATTCCTAGATTTCCAAATTTCCACATTCCCAAATTCTTAGATCCTCAAATTCCCAAATCCCCACATACCCTAATTCCTTGATTCCCAAATCCCCAAATTTCCAAATTCTTAAAATCCTAATCCCCTGATTTCCCAAATTCCCAAATTCCTAGATTCGCAAACTCTCAAATTCTCACATTACTAAATCCCTAATCCTCAAATCTCCTAAATTCTCTTTAAAAATTTGTTAAACAACCAAAATTTAATAGTGCAGAAATTTGAAAATTTAATGATCCAAAAATTTGAGGACTTGAAAACTTGATCTTTTAAATCCGAATATTTCCGAAAAAATTTCTTGCAAAATCAAAAAGTACTCTCGAATTAAAACGTGAATAGTTATCGAATATAAGATTTACAAAGAAAGATTGATTAGAAATTAGTTACAGCTCTCAATGACTAATTACAAATCCCCTAACAAAGACTCTCTCCGTGATAAACAGAACGTATCAATTGTAACTAGACTTGTGTACACGAAATTATCCCTAATTCCGAACAAGATCAATGGAGGTTAAGTAAATCGCGGCAACAGTAGGAATCGGTTGGCGGGTTCGCAACAAAAGACGGCCATTTGCGTCAAGCAGATACACGCTAATGCACTTATACAAAACCTATGATTAAAGCTGCCGAATGAGCGCGGTCCGAGGTAGCTCGCGAAACGCAGTGCACCGCGTGCACATAACAGTGCAGTGTATGCACCCAGCAACAAAGGAGACAGCATCGCGACGTTGCGCAGCGTACAACACGCGTGGTACTGTCGTGTGTGTTTGTCCTCACACACGAGCGGGTATACTCGTCCCGTGTGCGGTGTGTGTGCATGCGTGGCCGACATCGTCATCGATCATCCGGCGTCACGGTAGGGTGCGTACCGTAGGTATATCCAACAGGGGATCGCATCTTTCTTCCTCATTTTTTGCCAGCCGACCATACTACCTCCCCCTACTCTCCCCGTTGATGTGTTTCTTCTTTCGGCTGCCACCACTCGGCTTCCGGTTGCCGCGATTTCCGGTTGGTGGCCGAACAGCACCGCCTCGTGCCACATCGTTTCCGGTCGGTCGGGGTAGAACGACGTCGTCATGGAGACCAACCTGCCGGCTACACCCCCTGGGCACACCCTCCACAAACATGGCCGCCTGCGCGTTCTACCCTCGATGTTTCGCCCACCCCTCTCGGCGAGCTCGTGTCAAGGATCCTAGGGGCTGCTTTTAACCGGAGGGCGGAGGCGAGAATACCCACAGTGGCCCCAGAAACCCCATGGGCCATGGCGTACTCTGCGAGGACCCTCGACCCTACGAGTGCCACTCGTCTTCCACTGTGTCGGCGATATATAGCCCGGTATACGGGCGCTGTGTGCGTGTGCACACGGGATTCTACAGGAACCTTCATGGCCGGGGCGACGGCTGGCAACTTTGGCCCTATGGGACGTCGATTTTCGCCGGCGGTGTACACCGCGCGCTAACCGATGCTCCCTTTCGAGCGTCTGCTTGTGGAGACGCGAGACGGAGAAACGAAATCGTCACTATTCTCTCGCGTTGTTCGATGCCGGGATAAAAAGACCCGGCTCGCTTCTGAAAAGGTTCCAAAGGAGGGAGCACGACGAACGGTTCGAGCAGAGCGGATTAATTAAATTTACATGCTGCTGGCCGGGAACTTTGTTGTACGGCGTTACTGAAGCGTATTTTGCGGATTCTTTTTTTTTTGATGCTTCGTTATAAATCATTCACACTCGGCCACGCGAACACCGTGCGTTGTAGTTTCAATTACGAACAGATTCTCGCTGCGATAATTCACAACAACGCGTTGTTGAAGTTCGCGATACGTTGACGTAACTTTTGCGGAGTTTCCGCCTTTTTTTTTTTAGCGGAATGATTTCGCGAACACCCGGTGCGCGGGGCAGACGGGTCTGCCCGTTTGAATCGGCCTGCGCACACAAACGCGGGAAGCTTATATGTATCGATCCGTTCAAATCCCCATAGAAATTAACTCGAGAACACTCGGCTGCCCCTTTCGCCGAGCCACCGGTTCCAGACACGAGCACTCGTTAGAACATTCATTAATTAGCCGTAATCGAAGCCGGTTTTACTGACGCGGAATAGAAATTCGCCGGTACTGTCGGGATTTCCCTCCAGAAATTGCAGGGGAAAAAAGTGAGGGAGGAGGGCAACGAGAGGGGGAGATACTTAGTCATTCTCCTGTAAAACCATTCTTCCAACTGGCGCGTTTCGAGACTCTAACGCACTTAATTATCTGCGTGGATTGAACCGGAAACCACGGCTTTGATTCCGATTGTATTTTTCTCTCGAGTACCGCGGATTAACCCTTCGTTGCATTCCGGTGCAAATATGCTACATAAAATAGCACCCGCAAGAGCTTCGGGGTAATAATGTAACGAATCGAAGACAATTTAAGATTTATTGCTTTAATAAAGATATTTTGCCTATTTATTTGTCATGTTCGTTACAGATTTTTTATACTTTTGACTTTTGTGTATCGGTTGAGGTTTATTTGATGCTGGAGGATTTCTTTTAAAAATACTGTCTTTAACTTTTTTATCATCTGGTGTGTTTTTAGTCTTCACATTTGTTGCGATGAAAATTTATTTAAAAATATTCAAATTCTTATATTTCTCAAATACCTGTATAAAACTGTACATTTTTCAATTTCTATATTTCAAAATATCCAGGTGCTGAATTTCTAGATGCTCAAATTTCTGAATCCCCAACTATTTTCTACAATTTTGTGTATTTTTAGAAGCCTATATTTTCAAATTACTACACATACAAATTTCTATCCTGAATTTCTATACCCTAATCTCTACACTTTGTACATTTCCAGATTTTCAAATCCCAACTTCCTATATTTTCCAATTTTTACAGCTCCAAATCTCAATATCTTCAGAGTTTATTTGCAAATGTCTATGTATCGAAATATATTCCAAAATATTAATATTCCAAATGTCTGTATATCTCAACTTATTTCACAAAAGTCCATATCCTTAAATCACTATACTCCCTTTCCAAATTCCATATCTTTGAATTTCTATATTCTCAAAATGTTCTTAAAAATATTCCTTAATTTATTATAATCCAAAATGTTCCTTGAGACCGTACAATTATTTCCTATGTTATTTCATCAGTAGTTTCAATTCCTGTATTACCATAGTTACATAAGATAAATATTCATTACTTATGTATTCTCTATTGAATACGTAATGAATTTTTTACATCGATATCCCCAAAAGACCTTGAATAAAGGACAATGTTCATTAAAATTCTCTTAAAAATGGAAGGTACCAGTAGGTATTCAAGTCTTTGAAATTCCCAAAAAATACATTTCGCATAATGGACGTGAAATATCGGTCTGAAACATTTGCCCTCGAAAGATACAGAAATTATTCAAGTAGCCTGTCTTAGATCCACCCTGTATACAGCATTCAGTGGAATCAATTCATTAAAGGCGGTCACGCGATCGTCTTGGAAGAAGAGAAACGGCTTTAAATGCATTCAGCGATCGCTGAAACCCCCGACCCTTAACGTCACCCCGTCCCCAGCGTTTCCGTCAATAACGGAACGGAAAGTTTTCATAGAAGAAGGTATTTCGTCGCGGCTGCTTAAGATTCATCTTGAATTATGATCTTAGCGCCGCGGAAGGATCCAGCCGAGCAGCTGGAACCCTTGAAAATGTCGGGGGTTCGGATACGGGGTTCTCAGGCGTCGCGACGCCGACGCCGGGCCGACGAGTATCAACCGCGTCGACAGTAACGACGTCGTCGTGCCAACCATCCGTAACGACAAAAGAGAGGCGAAAAACCGGTGACAAAAGGTCGTCGCTGGGCGCACTCGAGAAGAGGGAGAGAATCCATCCTCGTAGGGAAAAAAAATTCGGGCGTCGCGCCGCTCTCAAGTGGACGCCGACCGAGAAAAAATCCATACCGGGGCACGAGGGGGCGGAGTCAGGTACGCGCTGGAGAGGGTGCGACTCCCTTTTTGGGGTGCACGGGGGCGAAAATGATAATTCGTCGGCATAGCAACGCCCGTCCTACCCTCTCGTTTCGATTCTTCACCAGCCCATATACAGGGTGTACCGACAGACGCTATCCACCATTTTTCTAACATTCGCGATTATTTTTAGTGAAAATAGTCGAACAGAAATTATTCAATATTTATGGTGAATGACCTTATTGGACATGTGTTATTGTTTATATGTAGCTTTTTTTAGCGATGTATGAATATTTAAATATAGTCATTTTTATTGACAACATGGTTTAAATATAATTTTTTAGGGACGTAAATATTAATATAGTCATTTTTATTTATGTATTAGTGTTTAGATATAGTCATTTTTTAGTGACGTAAATATTTAGATATAGTCGTTTCTGTTGATATGTAAGTGTCTAGGTATAGTCATTTTTTAGCGACGTAAATATTTAGGTATAGTCATTTTTATTTACATGTAAGTGTTTAAGTATAGTCATTTTGTAGTGACGTAAATATTTAAATAGTCATTTTTTAGTGACATGCAAATGTTTAAATACAGTCATTTTTAGGAATACGTGATAGTTTAAATATAGTCATATTTGATTGACAACATCGATTAAATATAGTCATTTGTTAGTGATGTAAATATTTAGATACAGTCGTTTCTATTGATATGTAAGTGTTTAGGTATAGTCATTTTTTAGTGACGTAAATATTTAAATACAGTCATTTTTTAGTGACATGCAAATGTTTAAATACAGTCATTTTTATTGATACGTGACAGTTTAAATATAGTCATATTTTATTGACAACATGGATTAAATATAGTCATTTTTTAGTGACGTAAATATTTAGATATAGTCGTTTCTATTGATATGTAAGTGTTTAGGTATAGTCATTTTTTAGTGACGTAAATATTTAAATACAGTCATTTTTTAGTGACATGCAAATGTTTAAATACAGTCATTTTTATAGATACGTGATAGTTTAAATATAGTCATATTTTATTGACAACATGGATTAAATATAGTCATTTGTTACTGACGTAAATATTTAGATATAGTCGTTTCTATTGATATGTAAGTGTTTAGGTATAGTCATTTTTTAGTAACAAATATTTTAATACAGTCATTTTTTAGTGACATGCAAATGTTTAAATACAGTCATTTTTATTGATATGTGACAGTTCAAATATAGTCATATTTTATTGACATGTAAGTGTTTAGATATAGACATTTTTTAGTAACAAATATTTTAATACAGTCATTTTTCAGTAACGTGTAAATGTTTAAATACAGTGATTTTTTTAACACGTGATAACTTAAAAGTATTAATTTTTTATTACTATGTAAGTATTTTATTATCGTAATTTTCTAACAACATATAAATAAACGTTCAAATATAATCATATAGTGTTATTGATATGTACGTTTACATAGTCATTTTTTACTGACATAGGAAAGATTTTTGCACGGGGCTTTGAAATTAGTAATTTTGCTTAAATTAGAAATGTTACTGTAGAAAATTATTTTATTTCAATCCAATTACATATTCGAAGCAACACAACATTTCAGACTAGTTAATCACATGAATAAAATTATTGAAGGAATGCAGCGATAGCATTAATACCATTTGCATATGTTATTAATCATATTAAACGTGGCATGCATGAATATGTCGTCGATCAAATTAACCACGTCAAGTTTGCTTGATATATTAGTAATTATAAAAAACATTGTATGTTCTCCTAATAAGTTAATAATGCATTTGCATAATGTGTTTCTAATCATATTAAACGTGACATGCTTGAAAATTATGTCATCCACCATATTCAACATGACTTGCATAAATATGTTAGTAATTATATGAAACGTTGTATGTTTTTCTAATATGTTAATAATGTATTTGAATTATGCGTGATTAATGGTATTAAACATCACATATTTGCATGATATATCAATAATCATATGAAATGTATAATTACTAACATATCGTGTAAACTTGTCATGTTTAATATGATCCATGTTATTAATATGATATTCTTCAAATATGTCACATTTCATATAATTAAAAATATGTTATGCAAACCGTATGAAACATTATTGATATATCAATGATCATCAATATACTGCATGTGTGTATGATGTTAATAATCATATCAAGAATGATATATTTACATAATTTCTTATTAACCTAACCACACTAAATATATCTCTACATTTTTAATTATATTAGCAATGCTATATTTACCACGAATCATTAACAAATAACACAATAATGATTATAATGCTTTATACAAAACGTTATTGTCGCTATAGTTCCATTTGCTTAGTAACTATATTTATTTATCACGTATTCTACTATAATTTCAGTTTTTAATTTCAAAGTATGTATGTATCATACCCTGACACAGTTAGTGTTAATAAACCTAATTGAACAGCCCTAATCTTATCATGCATATGATTTAAACTAAATCCTCCTCATCAACATTTCTAACAATCAACTCAAAATTGCTTGCTTCACTCATCACAAGGTCACAGCATAGTACATCATCAAATTAGAAACTGGATTAAAATTTGAATTGAAAAACACTATTTCTATGTAATGTCACAAAAAGAAGTCAATTAACCTATACTCCATCGCAAAAGTACTTTTCAAAAATTTCCTTCCTCGCAAAAAAAATACAATCTCTATTCATAAACAAATAGGGGATGTTTGAAACATCTTTTCCCGAAATTATTAGCCTTATCTTGAATATGTAATTGATTTGAACTAAATCCTCCACATCAACATTTCTATCAATCAACCCAAAATTGCTTCCTTCCCTCATCTCAAGGTCACAGCATAATCACCAAATTACAATTGAATTAAAATCTGAACTGAAAAGCACTATATAACGAAAACAAGTCAATTAACCCATACTTCGTCGCAAAAGTACTTTTGAAAAATGTCCTCCCTCGCAAAAGAGTGCGATGTCTACTCATAAACAAATTGTTACCGCATGGGCAAAATGATTAATTTTAATGTTTGAAAGAAACTTTCGTCGTATGCCCACTTCACACGCTGACTTAACGGCGAGTGAATTATTGGAAAAAAATGGATAGTGACACTGATATTAAATGTAAATACTTAAATATTTAATTAACAAATTACAAATAAGTTTAAAGTAGTTTGTTTTATACATGTATTGGACGGCGACTTAGAATTGATAAAAGATGTTTCTTGTATGTTAGTTTGTTTGAATCTCTGTGGTTTCGCACATTTCTTCCAAAGTAAACGTATTTTAGTAGTGGGGTATTTTCTAACAACGCTTCTGATTGGTTAGTGCACATTTTAAATTTTTTGGGGATGGAGTCTACTTCGTGGGGACTACCGTTAGACCCAGGTAAGGTCTCTAGAAGTTCAAATGGTTGAAGGCAGTAACATTATAAAATGATTGAGTTTTTCCCAAAAGTGTAAACCGTTTGACCTTTTTATAGCCATTTTCAACTACAGGTAATAACGTGATTTTAGTTTTACTATTTCTTAAAATTTTACTTTTACTGCTTTTGGGACACCTTTTTCTTTGAAATATTATTTTAAAATTGATTTAACTGTATATTAAATACTTTCTAAAATATTCTAAAAGGTCGTAGGTCACCAAACAGAGTGTGAATTTTGGTTTTTAGTTTTGTTACGCCGTAACACATATAGAGGATGATTGTTTGAGACATGTTTTTGCGAGATTATTAGAGACGCGACAAAAATGGTGGATGGACCAGATTGTACACCCTGTACATGTATATGTATATATTCATTTCACCCTACCTGCTGTCTCGACCCGCCAACCCTCCTACCCTTATTTCCATCCCCTCACACCACGGATCCAGACTCTCTACCACCTAGTGTTTCGGGGCCGAACGAATGGCGCTCGTGAAATCGCGTTTTCTTCCTTTTGAAGATCTTCCGACGGGCGCACTTGCCACCCTCGATCCCTCCATTAGGAGAGAACACAGGGGTGAAACGCGAACGAAGAACGGGCAGAGTGAAGCAAAGGGTGAACGAGAAAGATAGAACGATACATAGGAAAAAGCTGGTCTGGTTGGCATAGCAACTGCTGCCTCTGGAAACCCTCTATTCCAAAGAGGACACTCGGCTGCTTGCTTCTTCGGCAACGATAGGAAGAAGGCAGCTGGATAACCTTGAAAAGCACCTCCTTTAAGGCCGCCGCATTCGAGGGAAGCATGGCTGGGATTATACGGAGGGTACAGTATCGACGTACGACTATGTTTCACCGAGCTGTTTGCTATGAAGCAAACAGATCTTTTGGAATTGCTTTTTTTAGGGTGAAAATTGGATGGTCGAGATTTACCAAGTGGTCGCTGGCTGACATATATTATATGATTCATAGCGTTATGAATCTTATATTTCAGGCAAATCTTTGTATTCGCATGTTTATAAGCTTTTAAAACACAAATTAGTATACTCTCACATTTCTAAATTTCAAATTTGTAGATTTTAAAGCTCCCAAACTCCTAAATGAGAAAATCAATAAATTGTCAAATCAGTTCCAAGTTCTCATATTGCCAACTGACAACTTTCCTTTCTAAATTTCTGTATTCCGAAATTCTGAAATTTTCAAATCTGTAAATTCACAGATTCGAGCCTCAAGTTACTAAATTCCTAAATTCTCAAATTCCCGAGTTCCCAAGTTCCCGACTTCCTAAATTTACAAGTTCTCGAATTCAAAAATTCTCAACATTCCAAATTTTTACCCAAATTTTCACATGTCCAGATTCCCACATTCTTAAATTATCACATCTCCAGATTCCTATATCCCCAAATTCCCAAATTTCCAAATTTTCATGTTTCCAAATTCTCAACTTTCCAAATTTCTATGTATCCAAACTCTCACATCCACAAATTCCCACATCTCCAAATTTTCACATTCCCAAATTCTCACATCTTTAAATTTCTACATGTTCAAACTCTTACATCCTCAAATTCTCACATCTCCAAATTCCCACATCCCCAAATTCCTAGACTCTTAAATTCCCAAATTCCCAAATTCTCAAATACTCAAAATCCTAACCCCTAAATTTCCCCAATTCCCATATCTCCAAATTTCTGGATTCCCAAATTCTGAAATTCCCCAATTTCCAAATTCTCAAATACCTAATCTCTAAATCTCATAAATTCCCAAATTTCCACATCCCCAATTTACTAGATTAAAAAATTCCCAAATTCGCAAAATCTTAACCCCCAAATCTCCCAAATTGCTAAATCCCAATATCCGCAAATTGCTAGATTCCCAAATCTTCCAAATTCCCAAATTCCTAAATTCCCACATCCTCAAATTCGTACATCCCCAAATTCTCACATCTCCAAATTCCCACATCCCCAAATTCCTAGACTCTTAAATTCCCAAATTCTTAGATCCTCAAATTCCTAAATTCTGAAATTCTCAAACTCCTAATCCCCTAATCTTCCAAATTCCTAAATTCCCAAATTTCCACATTCCCAAATTCCTAAATTCCTAAAACCCTAATCCCCACATCTTCCAAATTCCCAAATTACCAAAACCCTAACCCCCAAATCTCCCAAATTCTCAAATTCCTGATACCATAATTCCCCCATTCCCAAATTACCACATCCCAAAATTCCTAAATTCCCAAATTTCCAAATTCCTAAAATTCTAACCCTCAAATCCCCCAAATTCTCAAATTCCCAAATTCCTAATATCCTAATTTCCCAAAATATTTCAAACTTGTCTCCAACATATCACCACAAGGAATACGTCGCTAAATTTTCACCAACGTTTTCACAAAAAGCTAAATTATTCTGAGGGTAAATAGAAGATATTTAAACTAAGCGTACGAGTCGGCAAAGTCTCCTAACTGTTTTTTCATTTTTTCGCGGAAGCTCTCGCTATCCAAGCCTCGGTTTTTCCAATTAAGACGCAAACGGATCTTCGTTCTCGGATTGTCTGCGGTAAAAAAGGAATGCGCATCGTCACGGCGGCAATTTGCCGTATAAGGGAATAACATCCCTTTGCGAGAAGGAAGCTTACGCATGGATTACGCGCGAAATATGCAAATACCTGGTCAGACGACAGCGGGAGGATGTCGAAGATCGTCGCTTGTGCGAGTATAAAATTTAATGAACATTCCTTCTTGAATTGAATTTCTCGGTACACGCCCAAAGAATCTACTAAAGAGAGTCAAAGAGAAGGGATGAAAGAGGAGGCGGAGGAGGAGGAATTGTAAGGAGATCCTCAAGACAACTCTTCGCTTCCTTTTAAGCACGACACCTTTGAATCGCGGCAGATAAAGAGGGAAGAGGGAAGGGACGACAAAGAAAGGAATGCTGGCCGAGAGGAGGAAGAGAGAATAAAAAAAATGGAAGAAAAGAGAAGTCCTTTTGGTGACATACGTTTGAGTAGGATAACGAGCCGTCCACGTAATAATAATACTGGCCTGAATAATGGAAACGCGGACAGCCATGAATGTCACGATGTACGGCCACTTAAACGGATCGTATATACACCGTTGAAAATTCAAATTTATTGTAATACCTCGTGAACCGCTTTTACGATCGGTACAATTTGTATGCGCAAAGTATCTCGGATATACGCTCGAATGAAATATCAATAAAGACGCGAATTTAATTACCAAATCAATGGCGCGTTGACAAGGTAAGCATTACTCGAACGTTTCGCTGTTACAATGTTAAAACTCCAAATTATTTGTCGCAATTTCGCTTCGAAATTTTTTACGGTCACTTTAAGTACCGTATTTGAGAAATATTTAAATAATATTGTTTATTCTGGTAGATTTGGACAAATTTTATTTTACTGAATATCACAATGATTTTCTGTTACCTATTTCATTATTTGAGAAATGATTTTTTATGTTAGCTGTTTTATCTGACAAATGATTTTTTATGTTACCTGTTTCATTATTTGACGAGTAATTTTTTATGTGACTTGTTAACATTTTTTTCATTGTATTTGAGTATGTTTGAAATGGTTGTAAAATAAATTTTTTAAATTTCTATATTTCCAAATTCTCACATCCCCAAATTCCCACATCCCCAAATCCCCATATCTTCAAATTCTCACATCTCCAAATTCCTAGACCATGAAATTCTCAAATTCCCTAAACCCTAAACTCCAAATCTCCCAAAATTTCCAAATTCCCAAATACCAAAATCCCAAAATCCCAAAATTCCTAAATTCCCAAATCCCAAAATTTCCAAATTCTCAAATTACCAGAACCCTAATCCCCAAATTCCCAAAACCCTAATCCACAAATCTTCCAAATTCCCAAATTTCCACATTCCCAAATTGCTAGATTTCCAAATTCCCAAATTTCCCAATTCCGAATTCCCAAAACCCTAATCCGCAAATCTCCCAAATTCCCAAATTCCTAAATTGCAAAATTGCAAAATTTCCAAAATCCTAATCCCCAAATTTCCCAAATTTCCCAAATCTCTCAAATTCCTAAATTCCTAAATTGCAAAATTGCAAAATTTCCAAATTCCTAATCCCCAAATTTCCCAAATTTCCCAAATCTTCCAAATCCCCAAATCTCCCAAATTCCCAAATTCCTAAATTGCAAAATTCCAATATTTCCAAAATCCTAATCCCCAAATTTCCCAAATCTCCCAAATCTCCCAAATTCCAAAATTTCCAAAATCCTAATCCCCAAATTTCCCAAATTTCCCAAATCTCCCAAATCTCCCAAATCCCCAAATCTCCCCAATTCCCAAATTCCTAAATTGCAAAATTCCAAAATTTCCAAAACCCTAATTCCCAAATTCCCACATCCCCAAATTGTTATTTAAATCTGTTACAATAAAATAGAACATCGAAAAATACTTCCAGCAATGAAAATGGAGTAGATTAAGTATACGCATAAAAAGAAGACAATTATAGTTGGAACGTAAACCGCGGTCGTATTTAACCGCAGGTATAATTAAAACGTTACTACTCGTTACTATGCAAAAAAGGTGCTCATGCATATGCAAATTCGCATAAAAACTTTCATTCCATAGTTGCTCATTTCAGCCCATAAATATGAATGTGTATCTATTATGTTGACGACTGCCTCTACTTAATCAGACCAGACAAATCTTTAAAACCACAAAGTAAAATTTTCACATTTGTAAGCAACATTTATCTCATATTTTTTATGATCAATGCACTACAATAAAATATATGAAATATGTAATAGAAAAAATTATTTTTAAAAATGTACAACTGAAAATCATAGGGATATTCAGTCTTTTCAGTCGTGTTAATATAATCAAAATATAAGTTGATTGGGTAAAATTTATTACTTTCTATATCATAATTATTAATGGTATAGAAGATAAAATACAAATTGAGCATAATACATTTCCTAATTTATTTGAAACACATCATAAAATATAACGAGCAAATATACTAGTTTAATATCATTTGGACTTGCTAGAATGGAACTACCAGGACCACCCAAAATATATGGATTCTCCAAAATAACTGTAAAGATTATTAAAACAATCTTATTAAGTCTTTAATATTAATTACGATCAGTATCAAAATTCATCGTGGTGAAAATATGACTCAGGTTCACATTTAAATCGCAACCATCTGCATATGATTATCAGAGATGTGACCGAATATTGATCAAGAAATTAAAAATTAACCCTTTGAAGGTATTTTTGCGTTTGCAGATAGCAACCCTAAAATATTTTGCTGACTTAATAAATTCTTTTGAAGTTATTATTTCTGGTTTCCACTGCTATTTAATTAAAAAATACCTATTTCAAATCGTTGAGTCACCTTTCGAAAAGGTTAATTTAAAAAAGAAGAATATTAAGAATGATCGAATGATCGATACCTGAAGCACCGTTACCTAACGAACATTAAATTTTCTATTCGGCGTCGAAATTATCGCACTCATGAATAAAACAACTTTAATATCGAGGGAAATGAAATATAGATGGACAGGTGTGGATGACCCTGCTTCTTGCTTATCTTAATTGTCAATTAAGTTTCGGGTCGCATGTACGGGGCTAATGACACGCCCACTCAGCTCGATACCGTCATCGTCTTCGTCATCGTCTTCCTCGTCGTTGTCTTCTTGCCGGTGGATCGTTCGCTGCTTAGACCGATGTCACCCCGATTACGTATTCTGGACGTCTTAATTAGTCCGACGTGTAATTAGTCGAGCACCGCGCATCTATCAGCTCTGTTCGTTCACGATCCAATACCCTCCGCTATTCTTAGCTCCTTTCGTAGTCGCAATTTGTTTTGTGAACGGTTCAGGTGTGCACGAATTATTTTTTATCGTGTTAGCCCTTTCGCTACGGTTATCTTCGCGATACGTGCTTGTGTGGTAGTTTCATTTAACACTTTGACGTGTTACGTGACTGGCGTTATGTGTGATTTTACGATAATTACGATTGATACGTGATTCTGTGATAACTAAGATTGATACGTGATTTTACTACAGATACAATTTCAATAATGATATAATTTATCTTCATGTAATTTGTTATTTGTCGATATTATAAATTATCGTTTTTTTATTGGATAAATTTCCGAAAATGTACAACACTAATATTACATTTTAAAATTCGATTATATTTGTGATTTGATGAGTTAAGTGTGTTAGTTTATTGGACTACCCTTAACACTAAACCTACCAGCGTATGCATATTTCATTTAAAATTAAAAATGAAATTGAAAAATAAACAAACGATAAAACAAATTAATTCTTTATCTCAATAAAAGTGAATACAAATTTCAAAAAAATTATTTTGACACATTATGTAACTTGAAATAAAAAAATTCTAGAATAGTTATTTGACCGATTTAGTAATTTTAGTGTTTAGTAGATGAGGGTTAAATAGCAATAAGTGTATATTTAAAAATAATTTCTGTATTTATTACATTATTGGACTACCCTTAAACACATGATGGTTGAATGACTATAATTATGTATTTAAAGGCAATTTCCGTATTTATTATATTATTGGACTACCTTTAAACACATGAGGGTTGAATGACAATAATTGTGTGTTTAAGACAATTTCTGAATTTATTGCATTATTGGATTACCATTAAACACATGAGGGTTGAATGACAATAATTGTATATTTAAAAATAATTTCCGTATTTATTATATTATTGGACTATCCTTAAACACATGAGGGTTGAATGACAATAATTGCGTATTTAAAAATAATTTCCGTATTTATTATATTATTGGACTACCCTTAAACACATGAGGGTTGAATGACAATAATTATGTATTTTAAGACAATTTCTGTATTTATTACATTATTGGATTATCCTTAAACACATGGGGGTTGAATGACAATAATTGTATATTTAAAGACAATTTCTGAATTTATTACATTATTGGACTATCCTTAAACACATGAGGGTTGAATGACAATAATTGTATATTTAAAAATAATTTCCGTATTTATTATATTATTGGACTATCCTTAAACACATGAGGGTTGAATGACAATAATTGTATATTTAAAAATAATTTCCGTATTTATTATATTATTGGACTACCCTTAAACACATGAGGGTTGAATGACAATAATTGTGTATTTAAAAACAATTTCTGTATTTATTATATTATTGGACTACCCATAAATACATGAGGGTTGAATGACAATAATTGTGTATTTAAAGACAATTTCTGAATTTATTACATTATTGGACTACCCTTAAACACATGAGGGTTGAATGACAATAATTATGTATTTTAAGACAATTTCTGTGTTTATTACATTATTGGACTATCCTTAAACACATGAGGGTTGAATGACAATAATTGTGTATTTAAAAATAATTTCCGTATTTATTATATTATTGGACTACCCTTAAACACATGAGGGTTGAATGACAATAATTGTATATTTAAAAATAATTTCTGTATTTATTGCATTATTGGACTACCCTTAAGTAGACGAGAGCTGGATTTTCAAGAGCAATATTATATATAAAAAAATTATTAATGGAAATTACAATGTGACATTGCCCATCACGATATTTTGTAAATATATAAATAATTAATGTTTTTTTAAGGATCAATGTTACCATATTATTAATTTCAACTTTTTTGTTAATCTGTACATTAACGTGTTTTTTGTTAATGTGTACACATACACATTTATATTATTCATTTTATGAAATTGAACTTCGAGGTTCATATTTATTATATTATTAAAATCTGTAATTATACCTGTTAACAAATACTTGAATAAAAGAACAATTCTTAAAATAATAAATAAAATACTTGTAATATTTCAAGATTTCAACGCATATTTTCAATGAAATGAAATAATTAATTAAACGTCTCTAACGAATGCATTTAAAGCACGTTTACAAAATCCCACGAGAATGTACAAGGTACAGTTAAAGATTGAACCAATGTATTTTCATGTCCGGAAAACATGAAAACCCGAAGCACGATCTGAGAAGTAAAATTACAAGGCAGCTGAAACAACTAATCAGAAATAAAAAATCTCTCGTTGTCAACGGTATGTAATATTTAATTTATTCCATTAATTTCTTATCGACGAACAAGCATCGTGAAAATCCACGACATGGTACAACGAAAAGCAAAGAGTTATTAGTACCTGTCGCGAGTCCAGCACTTTTTATCTGAAAAGTTCAACATTTATGCTCACGCGACTTGCATCGAAGCAAAAAACACGAGCAAGACGCCGGTTAATTAGCGTGTCGGTACTTCGAAAGAGCGATAAATCATGAAAGGGCCCCGGTAGAAGGAACTTCAGGATCTGCATACTAAACGGTAGCAAAGATATATGACCTACTTTATGACACCTTCGGCCGTGTGTGCGGGAAGACGATAAATTTGTGTACGTGCATAACACGTACGAGTTGCCTCGTGACATGCGAGGTCTTTTTGTTTCAGAAAAAAGGAAAACGATTACCGAGATTATGCCACCTTGTGCAGGGACAAGGTGATCCACCGATGCAACTGTGCATGAAGGTGCTGCACGATTGCATAAGCGGTTACTCATATAACTGTATAATTAATAAAGTCGTTTGGAATATTTGCTCTTTGCGAATGAAAACATAGCATTTATCTTGTAATCAGAGGGTTGTCGCAAAGTTGAAAATTTATGAGCTTCAAATATATTGTAGGATCAATATTTGCGAATTATACCAACTTCTGAATTAGAAATTTTCAATTTTTTTAATTACGAATTCATTTGAAGTTTTGAACATTTTGTACTATGTACAATGTGATACTAGTTAAATCTGGTGCTAGTTCGATACTAGTTTGTTAAGAATCGATGTGGCAATTTTTGAAATTGTGACACCGCAATAAGAGTGAGAAGAAATTCACACCTCATTTGCACGAAGTGCAAAATCATTCAGCTTTAAACTTAATTAGACGTTCCGCTCGTCATTTATCAAGCAATGCAAAGAATCGTATCGTTAACTGGTCGCCATAAGTTTTGCAAGGCCTGATGTATGGACGTAATACCGTGAAATAACACTGTGGTGCGTAGCAAGGTCCGTGTGCAATTACGAGCATAATAGCCTCTTGTAAGCGTTATCTTCTAAACATTGAACAATCTTATTAAAATTAACGACGTAAAATTGCTGCTTAAATCACCCGTAACAACGGTAATCAAGCATAGCTTGTTCCAAACGCAAATACTTGAGGAACGCAACGCAATCGAGCTTTCGATCACATGCGAACCGCTAATGAAAGGTACGGATTTTCACGAGTCGACTCGCGGAAAAATGAAAATATTTCGCAATATCGAGGTTGCTTTATTTTTCTTTAGTTTGCAAATCGGCTGATTTTTATTGTGGTATGCATAATTTTAGTTCTGTAACGAGTACGTACTCCGGGCGTAAGTTACGTCTGAAGTACACGGAATAAAGTACTCCGAATTCATTTATATGCAAATCACTTCACTTTATGAGGACCATTAATGCATATTCACGTGTCCCTGCGAGCAAATAAATATTAGTGAAACCCATGAAATTTCAGATAGTCTTTGTCGTATTTCACTTACCACGCGATTTTTGTCGCGTCAGGTGTTGCTCGTTAAATTGTTAGGAAAGGACAAAATTATTCACACATTTATTTTCTACGATTACTAGTTCCTGGATAGGTTACTATGGATACAGGTTCAGCATGTAAAACGAATCAAAAGCAATGTGAGATTTAATATTTTAACAGAAATCAATGTTTAGGATTTGGATTATAATTATTTAGAAACTTTCTGAGAATCCTTCACTTTCTGCTTGTCAGATTCATATGTGACTTGTGTGATTCATATTAGGTCTCCATATGTAGTTACTTGTCATAATTATATGTTAAAGTATTAAAAATGTAACATTTATGTAGGTACATATTATATATCTATATATTGTGTAGGTACATCATTTATGCACATATGTAGCTACATATCATCTAGGTACACGATTTATGCACATCATACGTAGCTAAATATATGAATGCATTACATATGAGCATGTAGTAACACATTATATAAGTACATGATTGGTGCATATATGTAGCTACTTAGTATGTGAATGTATCACTACTGCACATATACAACCACATATTATCTAACTACATCATTTATGCACATATGTAGCTACATATTATCTAATACATCATTTATGCACATATGTAGCTACATATCATCTAGGTACACGATTTATGCACATCATACGTAGCTAAATATTATATGAATGCATTATATATGAGCATATGTAGGAACACATTACATAAGTACATGATTTTTGCACATATGTAACTACTTAGTATGTGAATACATCATAATGCACATATACAGCTACATATTATGTAAGTACGTCATTTATGTACATATGTAACTACATAGTATGTAACTGCATGATTTATACATATGTAGATGCATATTATGTAGCTGTATGATTTATACACATATACAGCTACATGTGTAGGTACATTATTTATGTGAATATATAGCAACATATGTAAGTACATGATTTATGCACATGTGTAGGTACATATTATGTAAGTACAACATTGATACTCATATGTAGATACATGTAAGTGCATGATTTATGTGCACATGTAGCTGTATATTATGCAGGTACATAATTTACGTGCATGTGTAGCTACATATTATGTAAGTACATGATTTACACACGTATGTAGCTACATATTGAACATGTAGAAAGCGTTGAAGCATAAAAAACTGTATGTAGATACAATGTATGCCGTTAATAACCGTAACAGTCGACGCGACACTATAAAAAGATAATATGCACGAAGAAAGAACGCAGAAGAGATCTGATATCGACGCGAAATTCCTAACCACACATTTCTGTGCAAAATTACAACTAATTAAATGTCTGACAGCGCGACACGGTGATCAAGCCGTGAAAATATGCCCGATCGTTACGATTGTATAAATCTTCAAAGTTTCACTTTGAAATTGCCAAGCTAACAACCATTCAATCGTCACTCGAAAATAACATCCTATTACAACATCAATATCTGTTGAATCAAGCGGAGCCGGTATACGCGAGAAATTTACGAGCCGATAGCCATCTCCGCGTGTTAACGAATTAACGAGGAACATTAAATTCGCGTCTCTTGTTTCGCCGTTAAAATACACCGGAAATATCTTGAATAATGGCCGCTTCGTTTCCTTACGAGTCGAATTATAAATATTAAAACGACCTCCGAACAAAGTAGCCTCCGTTGAATTAGAATTGATAATCAACTGCGAACTGGAACGTACGGGAACACAAACGAAGTATTAAATAAACGTGCAATGATGTGCAAATACCACTTGGTCATTCCTCACAACAACTTACATAATAATACACTTATGTCTCAGATATTAAAATTGTATGTACATTAAAATTGCTTTTAAAAACCACAGTTTTTAATGTGTGCAAATACCTTGACCTACTCCCTGTGCATGTCTAAATTTATCCACACTCTCAAATACCTTTCATAAAACAAAAACCGATGTTTCAAAAATGTACCTACCTATCAATTCTCTAACTCATCGATAAAATTCATGATCAAACCTTCATCAAGTAATATCTGAGTAAGATCGAATAGGTGGTGGCCACTCCCAAAGAGAATTACATAAGTGAGCCCAGCACATGCATTTCCATCCGTTGATGTATTATGTGTACCTGCGTGAACACCTACATACTGAGAGGACCTGGGACCAGTCAAGCCGGTCTCGCTCGGTTCCTGGTTCCTGGTTCCCGGTTCCCGTCGCATGCAAAGACAATCTTCTTCCGAGAGGCTCGTTCCCGCCCCGTCCCATGCTCTATCAACATTTTGCGTGACAACGAGCTTCCTACATACACGGTGTTCGTAAAAACAGTCAGTATTTATACGGTGCTTAAAGTACACTGTGAGAAAACAAGCTTGGACTCAATCCTTCTAAGTCAGTGTTGTGACTCGAATAAAACCTTGTGGAAAAAAAATTCATTAAAATAGGAAATACAGAGGTTCGATCATTACGAGGACTAGTGTCAGAATTTTCGTAGGAAATACGAGAGGTCCTGTTCGCAAGAGTTTCGCAAAGTTTGGACCTGAAGACACATGTCGGTTATACCCCAACTTTAAGGAGAAACTTGGCCTACTTGAGGTATTCATCAGTCATCCGAAGAATCAAAAATTTTTGTAACTTCTGTACGATTTATGTACGTTTGAAAATTTTGATCTTTTACTCAGATATGAACTACTTAAGTATGATATGAAGTAGTAACATATGAAATTCGGATTTGGAACATAGACACTGAAAATTCTATTTTCGTGGTGCATTAAGTGTTTGCACTTGTCGGACATGTCATGGTACTTATGAAACATTCTAATACAAGAATAGTACTTCTACAGTACCGCATTTTATGCTAATTTCGAGAATTTTTCCAGAATACAACGCGATTCTGAGTACTAGGTGGTGATACAGATCTCCGTCAGTTTCGGTGACGAGGTCTAAATGATTTTGAAACGGCGTATGAAACTTCTATTTAAAGACATGCAGCTAAACTTTCATCAGCACATATGAAATGCATATCTGGTATTTCTTCGTTAAAGTAATAGGCTGACATTTTCAATACGTGTAATACTAAATAGACCCGCAATCTCTGATTAATGACAACTGACTGAATGCCGATGAAATCTTGTGCGATACAGTATGCATGGATATTGAAAGGTGATATTTAGAGCGCGGGGCAGACATCTTGTGACGTGATAAAATGAGTAAATTGATGATGATACTCGTGTACAAAATTGTTTATATTTTAACAAATGTGACATCACTTAGTACAATGTAGCCTATGATGTATCCTATAATGTATCGTACAATGTAGCCTATAATGTATCTCACAATGTATCCCACAATGTCTTCTATAATGTATCCTACAATGTACCCCACAATGTATCCCACAATGTAGCCTATAATGTTTCCTACAATGTAGACTATAATGTATCATACAATGTATCCTACAATATATCCCACAATGTATCCTATAATGAATCCCACAATGTATCTTATAGTGTATCTTACAATTTAACCCACAATCTCTCCTACAATGTATGCCACAAAGTAGCCCATAATGTATCCTACGATGTATCCCACAATGTATCGTATAATGTACACCACAATATATCCTATAATGTATCTCACAATGTATCCCACAATGGCTTCTATAATGTATCTCACAAAGTATCCTATAATATATCCTATAATGTATCCCACAATATATCATATAATGTATCTCACAATGTATCCCACAATGTCTTCTATAATGTATCTCACAAAGTATCCTATATCGTATCCTCCTATGTAACCCACAATATATCCTGTAATGTCTCCTATCATATGTCCTATAATGTATCCTATAATGTATGCTACAATGTATCCCACAATGTAGCCTATAATGTATCCCACAAAGTATCCTATATCGTATCTTGTAATGTAACCCACAATGTATCCTGTAATGTCTCCTATAATGTATCCTATAATGTATCCTACAATGTACCCCACAATGTATCAGACAATGTAGCCTATAATGTTTCACACAATGTAGCCTATAATGTATCATACAATGTATCCTACAATATATCCCACAATGTATCCTATAATGAATCCCACAATGTATCTTATAGTGTATCTTACAATTTAACCCACAATCTCTCCTACAATGTATGCCACAAAGTAGCCCATAATGTAACCTACGATGTATCCCACAATGTATCGTATAATGTACACCACAATATATCCTATAACGTATCTCACAATGTATCCCATAATGTCTTCTATAATGTATCTCACAAAGTATCCTATAATATATCCTATAATGTATCTCACAATGTATCCCACAATGTCTTTTATAATGTATCTCACAAAGTATCCTATATCGTATCCTCCAATGTAACCCACAATATATCCTGTAATGTCTCCTATCATATGTCCTATAATGTATCCTATAATGTATGCTACAATGTATCCCACAATGTAGCCTATAATGTATCCCACAAAGTATCCTATATCGTATCTTGTAATGTAACCCACAATGTATCCTGTAATGTCTCCTATAATGTATCCTATAATGTATCCTACAGTGTATCCCACAATGTAGCTTATAATGTATCCTAGAATGTATCCCACAATCTATCCTATAATGTAACCCACAATGTATCCTATAATATATCCTACAATATATCTTATAATATATCCTATAATGTATCCTACAATGTATCCCACAATATATCCTATAATATATTCCACAATGTATCCTAGAATGTATCGTACAGTGTATTAAACAATGTATTCTACAATGTACAATACAAATATTGAACGATGATTATTTGTACACCGTGTATAGTACGAAAGAGGAAATACACTTGGAGCAAGGCAACTCGAGATAAACACGACTGTCTCGTTTGAAATTTGTTCTCAACCGCTACCGGTTTATTGCTTTATCTATGTGAACGTGTACTTGAAATCTCACACGACAGACTGTGAAAACAGTTACGTGCCAACGTGCAATTATCGAAGAAGAAACGATGAAAAGAGCAGAACGTTTCTTTTTTCGTACGAAGCACCTGCTGAATTTAATGAAAAGAACGGGTTGAAGCGCTCTATAAATACACCGCGATCGCGATTGACGCTGACCAATGAGTTTATACTGGCTAGGAGAGTTTCAATTCGAAGGTGAATTAATTGTGCAATTAATTGGGTATTGTGGAATTTAGGATTTGGGGATTTGGAGAATTGGGGATTTGGGGATTTGGGGATTTGGGGATTTAGGGATTTGGGAATTTGGGAATTTGGGAATCTGAGAATCACATGATTTGAGAATTTGGGGATTTGAGGATTTGAGGATTTAGGGATTTGGAGATTTGGGGATTTTGAGAATTTGAGAATTTGAGAATTTGAGGATTTGAGAATGTGGGGTTTTAGGGATTTAGGGATTTGGGAATTTGGGAATCTAGGAATTTGGGAGCGCGGCAATTTGGGGATGTGGCAATTTGGAGACGTGACAATTTCGGGATGTGGAAATTTGGGAATCTAAGAATTTGGGGACGCGGCAATTTGGGGATGCAGCAATATGGAGATGTGACAATTTCGGGATACGGAAATTTGGGAATCTAAGAATTTGGGGGTATTGCAATTTGGGGATCTGGCAATTAGGAGATGTGATAGTTTCGGAATGTGAGAATTTGGAAATCTAGAAATTTGGAGATGTGGCAATTTCGGGATGCGGAAATTTGGGGATCTAGGAATTTGGGAGTGTGGAAATTTGGGAATGTAAAAATTTGAGGATGTGGAAATTTGGGGATCTGGGTATTTGGGGGTATGAAAATATAGGGATGTGGAAATTCGAGGATGTGGGAACTTGGAAATATAGAAATTTGGGAATTTGAGAATTTGAGATCTTGAGAATTCGAGATTTTGATAATCTAGAAATTTAGGAAACTGACACCTTGGAAACTTGGAAATTTAGGAAACTGTGTATTTGGGATTTTAGAATCATGGGAATTGGGAAATTTGCAACTTTGAGTCTTTAAGAATTTGAAAATTTGGAAAATATGGAATAAAAAATTTGTTACTTATTGTTAGAAAATCTATAAATTTTGAAGCTTGAATATTCGTAATGAAAAAATATATAAATCTAAAAATCTAAAAGTTCCAAAGTATATTCCCAACACTTTACGAATCACCATAAGAGTAATAAAATATTAACGTATGAGTTCATTATTAGCAACAATATATGATCAACTATACCAGCCACCTCATACACGCCATAAAAATGCGCCAACGAGTTTATCTACATAATTCCACCGGTTCTAAAGCAAGAAGTCGAACCTCTCATTATTCAGACTACTAAGTAAAAAGATGCAACAGCACTTGATATAATTACAGGACGGAAATGGTGCGATTCAAAAATGACAGGGTAACAAAATGGACGCGTAATAGTTAATGCTGCTCGAGGCGTTCGGATAAAACCGTGTCCAATAGGAAAGTGTTCTTCACATTTCTTCATCATTGTAGCCAGCTTCATTAGGGTTCAAAAGACTGTATTCCACGACGTCCACTAATATCATTTAGACCTTTTATAAAACTAACTGCCATGCTGGCTAAGAACACTTTTTTATTAAACACAGTTTATAGCCGGAAGCTTCAAGAGATAAAACAGCCAGTAATAGATTATGCAGAAATTTAAGTCGTTTTTGTCAGTAGATTTATTCAGCGTATGTCAATGCTTATTTTCTCTTAACTGAATGCACATAATCTCAAAACTCCTTGAAGCTTCACATCAATTTATAGTTTTATCATTTTATAGTAACATTCTGTAGTTACTAGAAAAAGTTAAGTATCATGAAGTTTCTCTTTTCCTACAAATGATTAAAAATGATACTAAGACTATCCGTATATCATAATTTTCATGAAGGTAAAAATAATATAAATTTGATAGGGACATGTATAACATATAGTAAGGTTACACTAAATTATTGCAACAGATTCATGAAAAAATGAATAAAAATATCCAAGGATTCTTCCAAGAGGTGGTATCAAAATTATTTGTACATCTTAATTATAGTATAATCTTGTAGTATCCTAACTCTACTAAAGTTGTTCTAACTGCATCAAATTTACGTTACGTTCATGTGTTCTTCCAAAGTACACATAGTCACATTAATGTTTAGACATTTTATGAAAAATAAAGAATATATAAAGTGTCGACATCTAACTGTAACGTTGACATTTGTAACGAACAGAAGCAAAGAAGGTATAGCTACGGAAATGAAAGCATTGGAAGATGGGTTAAGAAAATAGACACATACACAGTATGTCGGAAAAATAACGGAACTTTTTAAATAAAAAGAAAAGTATTAGTTATTTTGCCAAAATTAATTATTTTTATTCAAAATACATCCCTTCCGCATCAATACACCGCTGGGCACGCTCGAGTAATGTTAACATAGACTTTTTTATGTCGTTTTGCGGAATCGCTTCAATCACCCTTGTCACAGCTGCTTGGACTTGTGTAACAGTGTCATAAAACGTTCCTTTCATGGCTAATTTCAATTTTGGAAAAAGGAAGTAATCGCCTGGAGATAAGTCGGGCGAATATGGAGGATGTTGGAGCACACAGACTTGTTTTTTCGCCAAAAATTCACGAACTGCGACAGTTCTGTGACATGGTGCATTATCATGCAACAGAAACCAACTCCCTGGCGCTCGATATTCGAGCCTCACACGAACGATTCTTTTCCACAAACGTTCCATAACACCCAGATAATATTCGCCATTAACATTTTGTCCCTGTGGAACGAATTCCCGAAGTATAATACCTTTAGAATCGTTTAGAATTTAGAAAAACCTAAAACCTGGCTTTGGGTCGTCTGCCAAAGTATCACGACCATCCTGGAATCGCTTATACCACTCGAACACACGTGTACGGGATAAACAATCGTCGCCATAAACATTCTTCATTAATTCAAATGTTTCTGTAAAAGTTTTACCGAGTTTCACCAATCAGAATTTAATTTTCGCTCTTTGCTCCATCGTGATTTTGTGACACGGTGACGAAAGGTTCTGTCGCTTTAAACGCTATAAGTTTACAATTCGTTGCTCGATTCCAATAACGATTGTTTTGTTTTGTAGGGAAGGAATACTATTTTCAAATAGAATATTGTTTTTATAAATGTCGCTAGTAGTGTTCCTTAAATTTAAAAAGTTCCGTTACTTTTCCGACATACTGTGTAAGTAAAGAGTGCATGAAATGATGTATCGTGTAAGCAAGAACGATCGCAAGAAAAGAAGGCGAAGAGAGTGTCGTTTGATTCCTAGATCTAGATGGCTACATCGGCCACCTACGGTTCTTGTAATGATATCGATAACGACGGTACGTACCTAAAAACCATCGACCACTAGGAACATCTCGATGGAAACAGCTGCTGATTGCATTCATCGTAATGGATCTCTGATCAAGGTACACGGCAAATGGAAGCAGCAACGGTCTGTGTTTTCCGTTGGCCCACCTACCGTTCCAAGTAATGATACCGATGCTGAGTCAGTAGAAACATACCTGAACAAACATAAGCCACGGTATATAAGCTATGTGAAGGGTGCGAGGCTTCCTGAATGAGTCGCGTGCACGCACGGTACGTTCTCTTTATAAGAGCAAGCGAATTGCGACAATGTCCTGTCGTGTGCTGGAACTCGCTCGTATAATTTGTCGTTAAGTGACGTTATCGCGATACGAAACGGTGGATGTGCTTCCGATATGAAATTAACACATTGCCGACCGGAAATTATTGACCGATAATCAATTAAACGCAGTCGTATTTCGCTGATGGGCGATCACTTGGCGTTCGACGTGACTGATTATGCAAAGTAGTGCAGGTACTAATTAGCTACTTCGTGGATAAACCCTTGTAAAATTATCGAAATTAAAATATGTTCGTAGGGTAAGTGAAAGTGAACCTTGTAAAGTAGGCACTTTATGTGAATATAAATTATATATTTTATACATTTAAATTGAGCTTATTATGTATTTTGTGATGAATATTTAAATTATGAGCTTGTGGCACGAATACAGCAGAATTATTTCAATCTTATGACAGAAATTTTGAATAAAATATGTTTTTGTAAAATTTCTGAGTAAAGTAACCATGAAGATTGTAAAATATATGAAACTAGTAAATTTGGTGAAGCTATTATTTCAAATAATCTTGAAATATTAAAAAGCTAAAGAAATATTGGAACAAAACATTGTAATAATATTGTAAAATATTAACTTTAAGAATATTGTAATAATTTTGTAAAATATTAACTTTGACAATATTGTAATAATTTTGTAAAATGTCGGAATAAAATATTGCAATAAACCTTGCAAAATATGATAAACACATATTATATAATATCTTCATTCGAAATTTTTGTTCCAAAATAGTTTTGAGCAATTCACAGCTCTGAGAATGAGTTTTTAGACTTCGAATAACTCGTAAATTGTTTAACAAATTTTTCGGACAAAAGTTGTATAAATTACGTACAAAACACTATAATTGCTTTGTTAATTACTATAATTGCTTAGTTTGCCTTTTTGTCAAAATATAAAGATGTGAAGATTTTCACGAATTCATTGATATTATTCATCAGTAATATTTCCAAAAATGTTAATTCTTACAAAAATTGTAACGATACAATTATCCGCCACTTTATTATTGAATTTCATTTCGGATATCATTTCCTTTACGAACGAGAAAATTTAAATTCAATGTTTTCTATGTGTAATTTTTGTTTACATAATAAAATTAAAATAATTTATAATACTTACACTTACAGATTTTATCTTCATTAAAAATATAAACATTTCTTCAATTTACACAAGTTATAAAGATTAATTTACAAGGTTTCTTTTTATACATAAAACCATTGCCAATTTTCAAATAACAATGAACACGATAAAATCCAATTACTGATGTAATAAAATCTAACATGCAGACAATATTTAAACATTCTTTGTACCAAGTTATGTCACAGGCTCATTCGCGCCGTCGGCAAACGCTAAACATTGGAAATTTTAACTTGCAAGATCAAATAAGCTAATAAAGATTAATAATGGTGCATTTAGAAAAATAATAGAATAAAATTAAAATTATCCAAAATGTATGATTATCAAGATATTGAAAATTGTCTATAAATCAGTTTCTTTGCATTTAATAGAAACATAAAATTATTAACAAGCAATGTTTTAGTGCCATGAGAATTAACAATATTCACCAGATCCACCTCATTTTAATTTAATTCCATCACTGCGAAATTCTGTGAATGAAAAATACGAAGATTGCGGAAAAAAGCAAACACGAGTCTAAATTTTGTTAATAATCAATGAATTTTTTTTAATACATTTTTATAGCGAAGAAATATTTCAAGCTAATTCATGCAACAAAATATTGCATAAATAAATAATTAGATCATTTATTAGATATGTTCTTCAAAGTTGTAAAGAAGCATAATACGAATAATAGAATTTTGGAACTCCAAAATTTAGGAATTTTTAGATGATGAAACTATGGAATTCTGGAATTTCAGAATTCAGGAATCACGAGATGTTAAGGTTTTCAGATTTGGAATTTAGGAATCGTGAAATGCTGAGATTCTGGAATTTTTGAATTTTAAAGTTTAGGAAATACGAGATATTAAGATTTTGGAATTTTGGAACTCCAAAATTTAGGAATTGTAAGATCATGAAACTGATGCTTAACTTCAGAATTTAGGAACTACGAGAATAAACTGGAATTTTTTAAATTTGTAATTTAGAACTTTGGAATCTCGAAATTGCAGCCTAATACTATGTAATATATTTTACAGTAATTATGCGCGAAATTAGTAATTTCAAGTAGAAACAAATACATACATGTATAATATAAAATGATTTCAGTGCAATTTTACAATTTCTTGATAACGACTATTAAAGTACGTTTTAGATTATCTTAATGATCATACTTCATCAGAATAACATACCTGGCACTCTCAGACGTTTAAAACTCCAGCTAAAAATGTTTCTTACAAGCAAGCTACTCATGTTAACTAGAGCTACTCATGTGAACAAGCTACACATGTTAAAATATAAATAACCTTTGAAAGTTGTTTCAACATATTTCTGATTAAATCTAAGCGTTGAATATGAACAAAAATTCAGAGACGTGAAGAAATTCAAAAAAAAAATTCGAAATTTCTTTCATTTTTAATAGCTAAAATTTGAGGTCCTGAAGAGCTAAAATTTTAACTGAACACTCTTGAAGTATAATGGTTACGGAAAAAAATGTGTATCAAAAAATTTATTTAGACTTTCAGGATATAAGTGACTGAAATTGAAGCTAAATTGACTGGGGTTATTTCATACCCCAGTACGACCATCAAGGGTTAATATTTTATAGATCACGCATATGAATAAATTTTTTCATAAAAATTTTTTGTATATTTATAGATTGAGTATATTTAACAAGTACAGGGGGCGGCAACCTTTCTGGAGTTAAGAGCCATTTTTTCCCGATGTGATAAATTATTTTTTTAAAGAGCCAAATATAAGTACATGCATCGGTATGTATTAGAAAAAATAATATAATATCTACTGTGAAACATGTATTGATTGCGAAATCAAAACATTCTATTTTGCGTAGTAACAGAACATATAAGTCAACGTATTAAAGAAAACGGAAACACTTTTTGGTTTTGAGTGTGGCGTCGGTGAGTGTGGAGGGCAAGGTTAGCTAAAGCTAGGTTTACATGCATGCGATCTGCCGCGCATTTTGATGTGTGCGGAGGATTATTATATTTGTTTGGCAATTGCAATATTGCAGTTAATTTTTCAATATGTACTATTAAACTACTTAAGAGCCACAAGTATGATTCTACTGAGCCGCAGGTTGCCGACCCCTGAACTAGTACTTCGACTTCTGTATAAATAATCTCCTCAACGTTAAAATTTAATACCGACAATACGAAAGAAATTCTGAAAGGAAAATTGAGATATGAAAGGCTGTCTTTAAATAACGATAATTAACACAGTATTCTGCAGAAATACATTTATAGCTGTATAATAAATAGATAACATCGAAGAATAAAGCAGCTGACTTTATAGACAAAATACTGTTTGCCATTGCCATATAACACCGTCTGCAATCCGTGAATAATATTCTCCAGATTTATTCTTCTTTGATTTATTCGCCAATAACGAAATAAAGTTTATCTATTGCCAAGGAAGTCAGTTATATTCGTCTCTGAACAGATATACGCCTTGGTTTTATCGTGAGCTACGATCATAAATGACATGTAGACTCCTTTATTTATTGGTCAGCCATTGCATAAAATACGAAATATTACCAAATCGTTTCTTCCATCTTTGAGTACACAAGGTCGTACACAGGGTATATTGGCATTTTATTTTTAACTGGACAAGTTATATTTCGCTAAAAAAGATTCTCATTTTCTTCAATTCTGTTAATATTCAAATCTTTATATTGCAAGGATTTGTAGATGTGTAGTTTTCAGTTATCAAAATTTTAAATTACTGAACTTAAAAATGAATTCGTAAAGGAAATGATCAAATTGAAAAGGATCAAATAATACAATATTTTAAATTATCAGATTTATAAGTTGACAAATTGGAAAAATTTAAATACTTTCAAAGTTGAATATTTTTAAATGTTTAACTTTTAAAACGTTAAAATATTCCGAATTCTCAGACTCTCAAGTTTACAAATCTTAGGACACATGGTAAAGTTTTACCATTTGCAAATTCTCAATCTTTCAAATACAGAAATAATTACAATTTCAAAATTCTGGAATTTTAGATCGCCGAAATCGTATATTTCCGAATATTCAAATCACGAATTTCGCAAATTTCGAGGTTTCAAAATTACTAATACAAACATTACGGTCTCCAAACTTTAAAATTTCAAAACATTGAAATTCCTCAACTCCTAAATTCCTAAATTCCTGAATTCCTAAATTTCTAAATTCTCGAATTCGTAGATTCCCTAATTTCCATATTTCCAAATTTCCAAATTTCCAAATTTCCAAATTCTCAAATTCTCAAATTTCCAAATTTCCAAATTCTTAAATTTGCAACTACCCAAATTCCCAAATTCCCAAATTCCCAAAACCCTAATCCCTAAATCTCTAATTTCCCAAATTTCTAAATCCCCAAAATCCCAAATTCCCAAATCCCGAAATCCCGAAATCCCCAAATCCCCAAATTCCCAAATTCCTAAACCTGCAAATTACGCAATATTTGAATATTCATACCACCCAAATATCAAAATCTACAATTTTCGAACCACGAAATTCTTATAACTACTACTTGTTGATCAATAATAAATTAATAAATAAATACCTAAAAATAATATTCAAGGTTAAAAAGACAGAATGTTAGAACACGAATAATAAAACATGTAACAAAATGCATTAAAATCTTGTAAAAATGTGAACAAATAATGCATTGTCATATAAGAATATTTTGATTGTCTCATTAACTTGAAAATAATTATTTAAACACGTGAAATAATCAAGGAATGATTACCGACGGATAGAAAGCGTGATTTAGGCCTAAAAAACGTAGCTGCTGCAACCAAGTTTGTCTAACACCTTATCATTTTCGCTCACAAATTATTTAATAGTGTGTTTTTTGTTGAAATTCTCTATAATATATAAATTATATTTATTTTTATTCAACATGTAAATAACATTTATTCTGTACAATGTATAAATGATTCATAAAAACATTCTACTAGTTTGAAATTTCTATGTGCACTTCACTACTGTTAAATTCCAACAAATGATAAAAATACAGTAATTAGTACCAATCAGAAGAATTTCAATTAAATTTTGCCGAATTACAATAATGGAATAAACAAATTTTGAATCTGATTGAGTCAGTAAATTAAGCTCCAAAAAGTAAATTTAGAATCAAATCTAACAAATAAATTAAACAATTCACCAAATCAATTCAGAATTTAAGAAATTAAAAAAATTCAGACTCTAATTCACTCATTAAATTAAACAGCTCAACAAATAAGAATAGAATTTAATTAAATAATGTAGCCGATAAATTTAGAACTTAATCTGTCAATGAAATTGAACAATTCACCACACAAATTCAGAATCTAATTAAATAAATTAGACAGATCAGTAAATAAATTTACAGTCTAATTCAATCATTCAATGAAACAAATCCACAGATGAATTTGCAATGCAATTCAATAATAAAAATTCACCAAATAAAAGAATATAATTAAGAAAATAGATTAAACAGTTTAACAAATGAATATAAAATTGAATTCAACAATGAAACTAAACAATTCACCAAATTAATTCAAAATGTCACTGAACAACTAAATAAAACAACCAAAGAAATTTAGAATGTAAATATTAACTCTTGCATTTTATATTATGTCACAATGTAACAAGACAATGTTATATTATAATTTTATATGTCTCGATAAAAAGATGAAAAATATTTATATAAAATAGAATATATGAGAATATATGAGAATTTGGGGATTTGGGGATTTGGGGATTTGGGGATTTGGGAATCGAGGAATTTGGGGACGCAGCAATTTGTGGATGTAACATTTTCCGGATGTGGAAATTTGGGGATCTAGGAATTTAAGAACGTGGAAATTTGGAGATGTGGAAATTTGGGAATCTAGGAATTTAGGAGCGTGGCAATATGGGGATGCGGAAATTTGGGGATCTAGGAATTTCAGAATGTGGAAATTTGGGGATGTGGAAATTTGGGAATCTAGGAATTTGGGGACGCACCAATTTGGGGATGTAACAATTTCCGGAAGTGGAAATTTGGGGATCTAGGAATTTCAGAATGTGGAAATTTGTGGATGTGGCAAGTTAGAGATGTGGAAATTTGGGAATCTAGGAATTTGGGAGCGTGGCAATTTGGGGATGTGGAAATTTGGGGATCTAGGAATTTCAGAATGTGGAAATTTGGGAATGTGGCAATTTAGAGATGTGGAAATTTGGAAATCTAGGAATTTGGGAGCGTAGCAATTTAGGGATGTGGAAATTTGGGGATCTAGGAATTTAAGAACGTGGAAATTTGGGGATGTGGCAATTTAGAGATGTGGAAATTTGGGGATCTAGGAATTTGGGGACGCACCAATTTGGGGATGTAACAATTTCCGGATGTGGAAATTTGGGGATCTAGGAATTTAAGAATGTGGAAATTTGGAGATCTAGGAATTTAAGAATGTGAAAATTTTGGGATGTGACAATTTAGAGATGTGGAAATTTGGGAATCTAGGAATTTGGGGCGCTGCAATTTGGAGATCTAGCAATTTGGAAATGTGACAATTTCGAAATATGGGAAAATACGATAGAAAATATGAGGTCAATTTTACCAAGCATTCTTATCACAAAACATGATTACACAAGGTTCTTAATTTCCACGTTTCAAGTACTCGTAATAAAAGAAAAGAAGAATGAACATTTTCTAATTTGCATGCAACAATTATTCGTCGAATGTATCGAATTCCACGGAACAAGAATGTTACCAGAATATGTATGCCGTACATGCTCGAAGATGATCTTTAAGACATCCAATTTAATCGCTAATTGGATATTGATTCCTTGCAAATGATACGCCCGTTCTCATCGCAAGCAGGATCTTTTATGAGCATAAATTTCTAGCAACATCGAAATTCCATTTGAACGACGACTATTCGCGATCGTGAACGATCGATTTGAGAAAAATTTTACCGCGATAAGGCAGAGGGAACACTCTGAATCCTCGGCCGTAAATGGATTTCATACGTAAAATAAGTATTAAACGAATCTATCGAGTTTTAATAATTACCTCGTGATTAGTATACAGTCAACATTGTAACTAAATGGTTACGGAGTTATATCTTTATTGTTATGCGCCGACATTTTGATGACCACGTGTTTCGCGAAACTTACGACTCCGCCATTTTAATTTCGTTTCACACTCTACGGTTGATTGCTAATAAAATTGTGTTCGAGTATCTCTGTATAGGTATGTAGTTATATTAATAGTTACATAAACGGTACTATGTTGGGTAACGAGTTATTGAATTTTAATTAGCATTCGACGGAACTGCGGAGAGTTGGAATTTTGTAAAGAACTTTGAAATTTTGGAATTCGAGAAATTAAGAGTTAGTTTGATATTTTAGAATTCGGGAATTGTGAGATGTTACGATTTTCAGATTTGGAAGTTTGCAACTTTGGAATTTAGGAATTGTGAAAAGTTGAGATCCTGAAAATGAATTATTGAACTTTAGAGGTTAGGAAATATTAGATGAGACTTTGGAATTTAGGAATTGAGATGAAACTATGGAATTCTGGGACTTCAGAATTCGGGAATTACTAGATGGAATATTGAAAATTTTGTGATTTGGAACTTTAGAATCTCGAAATTGGAAAAATTGAGAGAAGAACCTTGATCCTTCGGAATTTTATTGTACACGAATTTTAATAATTTGGAACGTTGCAATTTGTGCATTTTGAAACCATACATTCATAGACTTTTGGTGTTGCGAAATTTTCTAACTTTAAAATTTCGAAGCAGTGAAATTTTTTAACGTTATGATTATGGTACTTCGGAATTTTTAATTCACTTGTTGGTTTTTAGAGATTTTTGCTAATATAAAAATTTACAAGCGGGTTTAGAATTTGGGATCTTGGGTATTTTAGGATCGCAAGATTTCGATCTAGGGATTTTTGGGGTCCAGAGAGTATATAGAAATCTAGATATATCTAGAGATTTGGGAGTGTGAAGTTTAAATTTAAGGATTTGGAGATCTAGAAACTTAAGGATATACAAATTTGGAGAATTAGGGATTTTGAAGTCAAGAGATTTGAAGATCTAGGGATCTGAAGATTTAGAAATTTGGAAGTCTAGAGATTTGGGGATCTAGGGATCTGGATATTTAGGGATTTGGAGATCTAGAAATCTAGATGTCTACAGATTTCGAGATCTAGGGATATAGGGATATAGCGATTTTTAAATTTATGGATTTGGAGATCTAAGAACTTAAGGATATAAAAATTTGGAAATTTATGGATTTTGAAGTCTAGAGATTTGAAGATCTAGGAATTTGAGGATTTAGAAATTTGGAAATCTAGAGATTTGGGGATCTAGGGATCTGGATATTTAGGCATTTGGAGATTCTGAAGACCCAGAAATTCGGAGATATAGGGATTTTGATATCTAGATCTTTAGAAATTCCGCAAAATTGAGGAATTTGAGAAATTAAAAATTTCAAAGTTTAAAAATATAGTAATTCGGCTTAGTAATATAAAAATTTGAAGACTTGGAAATTTATAAGGTTCAAAAATTGGCAAATTTGAACATTCGAATTGTAGAAATTTAAAAACTTGAAATTTGGAAAATTTAGGAATCTAAAGAAATTGCAAATTCATGAATTTAGAAATTTGAAAATTTGAGGACTTAGAAAATTGAAATTGAGAAAATTATACAGTCAGAAATTCGGAAATAGAGAAATTGAGAAATTGAGAAATTAAGAAATTGAGAAATTGAGAAATTGAGAAATTGAGAAATTGAGGAATTGAAAAATTGAGAAATTGAGAAATTGAGAAATTGAGAAATTGAGAAATTGAGAAATTGAGAAATTGAAAAATTGAGAAATTGAGAAATTGAGAAATTGAACAATTGAGAAATTGAGAAATTGAGAAATTGAGAAATTGAGAAATTGAGAAATTGAGAAATTGAGAAATTGAGAAATTGAGAAATTGAGAAATTGAGAAATTGATAAATGTAGAAATTCAAATTTCCAAAAATTCAAACTTCCAGAAAATCAGAAATACAGAAATTCCAAATCTGCAAAATTCCAAAATTCCAAAGTTCAAACATCCAAACATTGTAAAACTCGAGCACGCGTCCTCACACAAAGAAATCCACCGAGTACACAGAAAACAGTGTTCCGTTAAATCGCAAGGGTTAAAGTGCAAACGTGTTAAATACGTTATCGAAAGTGGCGTAAAAATTGTACCGACGTAAATACACACGGCATTGGCAGCCGCGTTTCCACGCGGCAACGAACATAGTAAGTAATCGCGCATAAATCCGTACCGGACAAAAGATTCGGAGCGAAAGATTCAATTGCAAGCACACACCAACTCCGGGTCGAAAAGAAAAAAAAGAACGTTGCTCGGCTTAAGACAGATAGGATCTTTCGGTTGGGTAGTAGCCACGTTTCAGAAACGATAAGTTCTGGTTCTCGTTCGGCCAAGATAAACGAGACGATAGTAATAAACGGTACGCGGTTACGCTACTATAAGGGGGAGGCTAAATTATTGCTGCCTGTCTCGCGTTATCATTTCGTATCGCTTTATCTATTACGCTATTGTGGCGGCGTTGCTTGGGTGGCAGGTCCTTTTGCTAAATCGACCTATTATCCAATATAGGAATTATTGTTCTTGCTGTTGTGTGGTCCATGGCTGCAGAAATTTTATCGGAATGCTGAAAATATTTTACAATCGCGAGAAATGATTTTTATTTCGAGTACAGTTGAATTTCAGAACCAGTGATAGTAGAATATTTTCATTAGTATCAAAAGGAATTCCATGAAATAACTATACAACTACAATAATATTAGCACCATATGCCATATCACTCATATGACCCTTAAATTTCGATACAGATCTACTAAACTATATTATTAAAAATTTGTTCGCTCTCCTAACTAAAAATACTCGTATTCCGGAAAATATATAACAAAATTTTATGAAAATATTAGGTGAGTTTTGTTAGAAGTAAAAATACTAGCTAATCAAATTTTTAATTGCTTCAACGTGGCAACGTGTTAGACCCTTTCATTCTTTTCTAGCTGGTCTCCATTTTGATCTTGTACACTTTCATCTTCAGAACTTGAAGGCTAACCTTCTTTTACAACGACAGTAAATTCCAACTATTTTCTAATTCAGTTTCTGTGGGATCCTGATTTTCTTGATCTTTATCCCTTTACACAATTTATCACGATAGTAACAAATTGTTATATATATCATTGTCAACGTATTTAGTAATAATTTGTATGACCTAAGACAATTTTCCATATGTGACATAATGTTACAGCCATAAAAGTGAAATTTTCGTACGTGCTCCTAATGGCCGAGGACTGTATATTTCCACGTGAAGTAACTTTAAAAAATACAGTAATTTTAAACGTGGTCCCCTAGGAAAGTCGTTTTAACTTCCCTGGTAATTCCAGTGTTAAGAAGTGTTATCGAAATGGAACGAAGACACGGAGGAATGAAAGTTGGTCATCATTCCATGACTGAGTGTTACAAAGCAATCAAAACTTTTTCAATTGCTCTTAAAAATTTATAGTAATAATTCTGCATGACCTAAGCCAATTTTCCATAGGTGAAATAATGTTATAGCCATAAAAGTGAAATTTTCGTATCTGACCCTAATTCGATGGCCAGGGATCGTACAATTCGTTATTCTCGATGTCAGAGCATTACATTGGTATATTGTTTACTTGTTGCAACAATTCAGAGATTTTTGTTAAATGAAAAATTATGAAATTAAAAATGAAATCGTTATGTGAAAAAGAATCAGGTAGTATTCCAACGACTATGGTATACAAAATGGCCGCGCGAAACAACATCGATGACTATGTTACGCGGCCATGTTTATGTGGCGCCAAATAAGACACGTGTCAAATTTCATAAGAAATCGATAAATCTATCTAAACATCTAATAAACGATTCAGTAATATATCTAATAAACGGATTCAGTAAAAATTATGGGATACACTTTGACAATTACCAGTTACAATAACTGGTACGTAGCCATAATACAAAATTATTTTGATTCGAATAAATGAAACAAAAATAAAATTCTACATCTTTAGTCATCACATCACTGCAAAAAAGATTTAAAATGAAGTATGAATTTTAAAAGGAAATTATAAAACCAGTTATTATAACTAGTACGGTGGTTCTACTATTAAAATCACATCCACCTTGTTGCAGTTACCATGATTGGATAATCTACTCTAAACGGTTGTACAGTTACATTAATGTAAATTTGGTTCTAAATCAAGAAGTCAGACGTGTCATTATTCAGACTACTAAGTAAAAAGATGCAACAGCACTTGATATAATTACAGGACGGAAATGGTGCGATTCAAAAATGACACGATAGCAAAATGGATGTGTTATGCTCGAGGCGTTTAGATATAAACCGTGTTGAATAGAAACGTGTTTTTCACGTTTTTTCAGCATTGTAGCTAACTTTAATTAAGTTTGAAAAAGTTCTTAGAAGTGTATTTATCTTTGAATAATATACATCACTCAAATGTTTTTATAAATATACAATAATACAACTTTGATCACTAATTCTCAAATCTAAAATTAAATGTAATTTCTGGTTGAAAGAAACTTGTATGCAAAAACACATTTTTGAAAATTTCAAGAAATGATTTTTAGCACAAAAGCGTTCTTTATAGCGTTTCCTTTGATACCATTCAAATTGTATATTACTTATATCATCATTATTGACAGCTGAATGTCAAATTATCTCAAAAAAGATTTTCAAATCTCAATTTTGTGTACACTAAATGTACACAGTTATAAATAACGCTAATTTCTAAAAAATATTAACTGCAAAAACTGAGACGTGCAATATTTTTGAATTAGCGAAACTGTATTAAAAATATATCAATTTTTAAATCTAGCTATATAGCTTTTGCTTGATACGTCTTGCACTTTCTAACAAAAAGTCCTTAAAGATTTTGTGAACAAGTAGACTAACGCAAGAAAAATTTAGCTGTCCATTAAGAAAATTGCCTTTCAAACTTAGAGAACAAATTGCTACTAAATAATACGTGGACGTTCGTAGAGCAGCTGCTTCGAACGATTAACTTGTCGAACAGTTCGACAGATTCTGATTCCCTAAGTAATACTTGAGCACACATAATAATCTACATTTTCTATGACTGGAAGCAGGTTGACGTGAAAATTATAGGATGAATCGGAATCAGGTGATCGAACTGCGGCACTGAATTGCATTAATCGAACTATCCGAATACTTCATAGATTCACGTTGGTGAAATTCATTTGAGAAAAACTTGGCCAATCTTAGCCAATTACCACTTCCATTACTGACATTATGTGGGTACTGTATATTTATAGCAAGTGACTACGGTTTCTCATATAAGGTCTTCGTGTTTTATGCGCTTCATATCTGCTGGAACGTGTCTTAGAGATGTTCGCATATTTTGTGGCTTTTAACACTAAACCTAACGGTGTGCAATACACACTCCGAAATTAAAAATGAAGTTGAAAAATAAACAAATGAGAAAACATAAATTAATATACACATTCTTTATCTTCATGAAGATTAGCAAAGATTTTAAAGAATTTTAACAAATTTTGTAAGTGAAAATGAAAAACTTGTAAAAGGGTCATATGACCTTTTCGGTAGTTAATACGACTTCAAGCGTTATTTTTGATAACAAACGTAACCGAATACTGTCGACATCGAGTCCACATTAGTAACTTTCCCTATCTAATCTTTTTACAAGAATTTCTCCTTCCAGAAAAGTAACAAACGTCAAAGTAGAGAACTACGTCGTTAGATATAAAATTATCAATTTTGAAAGTGCAATTAGCACTCGAAAGAATGCGCAAAGATAAGGTGAAATAGCGTAGAAAGCGTCGAGTGAAAATCACGAGCGCGCGAGAGCCGCCGTCAAAATGATAAGAAGCGTACGTTGCATCCGACTGTCCGTTTGAAACACCGTTAAATCGGTCAGGCCGATCGAGAGACAAAGTGCAATTAATTAGAACGGCGTATCATTAAATTACACGTTGCCGCATTGGCAAGTACCGACGTATCTCCATATTTCAAAATGTTCCGATAGGCTGGCAGCGAGCACGGTACCTATCGACGTCTAAAGTGCGCCCTCTCATTATAAGGTAGCTCCACTTATCTCGATGACGCAGCTCTCTTTTTTAATCGACCACTAACCGATCGATCAGCTCGCGCAAATCATGCCAAGAACACCTTGCGACTGACTAGGTAGCCGGTCATCGACGCCTCGCGCCGCGCCGCAGCAATTTGTTTAATCAGCGCTGTAGATTAATGACTTCGGCAGGCCCTTTTCCCGGGCAAAATTACTGATTTACGATTACATTTATTACGCCAATTTCTTTTTTTTTTTCTTTGCCTCTAATGGTTAATTTCGCGTGAATAACGAGCTCGCGGAATTTTCGCCTATCCACCGATCACACCTTCGGGACACATTTCGGTTATAGCTGTACGAAGTTTTTAGATCTGCTTATCTCGACTGGTTGTACGTTACATTCTTCTGTTAATTCCACCGGTAATCGAAAGATCCGGTTTATGCCGTAAGCAGGCTTCTTTCACTTTGATCGAATCGCGAAAATCATTTAACTCGAACCCTGCCGACAAATTGTTGCGATTAATCACGAAATTAGCGAGCGTTGCCATTTCAGATGCTGTCGTAGAAACCTAGAGATTTTACGATTGTTAGGAACTATACTAAGAGATAACAAATTTGTACGATTTATCTGGAGTTGAATTAGAGATTAACTTTTTTATCCTCGTTCGATTAGTTCCGTAAATCCACGAAACTATTAGTCTTGGACTTATCCAAATTAATCCAAATTAGTTTTGGACTTATCAGAGAATTTAGGCAAGAACGTGTTCACATAGGGTAACCTTTAGCACTTCGATCTTTTACCTCTTAACCTCCTGCTCTGTAATATCGCGTCACGCATGACGCACTCAAAAGTTCATACGTGACAAACCAGGTCCCTGGAATTAAGTTTTCAGATCAATTCCGATTATAATCTCCACGGTCAGGAATTGCTGAATACATAATGTACCAGTAGATCAACTTTCTTTATTTGTATGCACATTGTAGCAATAATTGGATAGCTGTGCACGACGCAACTACCCAGAAAATTATACGTTAACTAGTTGGCGTTCAAGGTGTACACGTTGTTTCAAAACTAGTTCAATTGACACCGTCGTATAAAAGTACTGTTCAACACAAAATATTTTTCGTAGAATTTAAAATAGCATTTGTTCTACGTTTGATGTGTAACACAAAACTTATAGTTAAATATATAAACTTTCTTCATAGAACTTATAACAGAAGTGACTTTCCAGCCATCGACGTGTGTACACGTTGATTCAAAGTTTTATTTCAGTTGACGTGTACATCCGTCGTGAAATACAAAATTACCGTTTAACATAAAAACTAATTCTGTAGAATTTATAATAGAAGAATTAATCATTAATGTACAATGTTCATTGGGCATCCCGCAGAGGATATGGAAAATGAAATACCTAATCTCTTAAAAAACCACCCTTTGGACCAATCGAATTGACTAAAAGAGTGAATCGAATAACTGACTAGAAACGGAGTCATTCGAGTAGATGACTAGACGGATGTGCCCCATCAAGTAAAATGGCGTAGACAGGTTTCAGTAGGAATATCCGATTGGTTTATTCCCAGGGAGATAAAATCGAGGGGGAAAAAAAGCGTTGTCCAGCACAAAAGGCACCGGCACGCTCGTAAAATCAAACGGCAAATCGGCTCGTATCCAGGTGTATTTGATAGCGGGCTTATCAGGCACGCGAACAACATATACGGTGAATCTGCTTTCCGTGATCGGTAGCAAGATAACGCGGAATATTTCAGGCGTTTAGGGGGCGCATCGAGCGCAAACGATCGACGGATTTCGCGGCGAGCATCTGGCCAGGCTATCTGGCCTCTTCTCCACGGCAGAATTCTTCTGCTCCGAAGCTTTTTTCCGCCGTTGACCCGATAAAATCACGAACACGTACCGATTTCTCTCCGTGGCCGGGAATATCCTTCGACGAGCCGGCGTTCGAGGAGCCGCGGATTCGGCGAACGACTCGGCGAAAGAATGCAACGAGAATGCAACATTGTTGGTTGCCGGATGGTTTGCACGTGACAGCAGGCCAGCAATCCGGGAAAGGAAGTTTCTTAACGGCACGTACGTGCCAACATACGCTCACGTACGTGCCGATGAGTACCCGACAACTTACGTGCCCTCGGGATACCATCCTTCTTGATGCGCTCCTGCTCTCGGACTCCTTATCGATGCGGTAAGAAAGAAAGTTTCGAGCTTAATGGAACATGCCGCCGATAAAAAAACAATATGATACCTTTATTGGTTACGTTTCGAGCGCGCTGGCTGTTTTTGAAATACGCTTGGTAAAAGCATGTACGCTAAAGGAGGATTGCAAGAAGCATTTCTAGACCTTCTTGCTTTCAACATCTTTACCCTACTATGGTCTTTGGGATGTTTTTCGACACGTTCAGATTTTATACATTTCACCCTTATGGACTCTTAAGGATAGACTATGGTCGATCTTTGCGTTGTGTCAGGCACACGTGATAACGCGTGCACTTTTTCATGCGAATCAATGGAGTATCGAGTCTGCGTCATTAGCTCAATAATGGTCTCAATCATTAACTCCAACGAAAGGTTTGTCAAAGTCGTAAGTAACAAAAATGGGAAGGATTGAAATTTATTATTTAACATTGGAATCGATCAATGAAATGATGATTTCAGAACTTTGATGAACCTTGTTAATGTGCTTTTGTCGAAACGTGAATTACTTTTTAAAAAAAGAGATTCAGTGTCACGTCTCAAAAGCTCAAAGTGCACGCACGTCAGCCATTTTGTTAGTACATACGGTCACCGTTCGCTGTTAAAATACTTAACACTTACTGAACTTAATAAACTTATATATTAAAACTATACTTAAAATTATTAAAACTTTCACTACCTATCGGTTCGCAATAACGTGAACATTAGACTCGGTAATATGTTTCAGCATATGACATGATGTGAAGAAAGCTCTATAAATAAATATTCAATTTCTTCTTACAATAAATGAAGAATAGAAATAAATAAATCTGTAAACATTGAGAAAGTTCCTGATGAAAATATTATTTATCAAAATTGATGAATAATAAAACCACTTCCATCATCTAACATGTTCCTAGCAATATATTGAAATTTACTAAAATGCAATCTCGCGATAAAAAAAATTATCCCACTTTCAAAATAAACGTCTCGAAAGTTCTACAAACATTTGAATAGCTCGTCCTTTCTCCGCATGGCACAGATCATTCTCAGTTCACCTTTCTAAGCGCGACTGTCATTGGCGATGATCGAATGAAGAAATCAATGGCGTAGGCATAAAAAGGCGGGAAAGAAAGGCAAAGAGCGCGTAACGAGGCGAGAAGAGCCGTAAGGCACGATAATATAGATTAAGTGCGCATTGATTGGCTCAATAACGTCGTTCTCATTGCGCGAAGCGTTATTATCGGTGGCTAAAGAATTAACGCGTGCATCGTCAGCAGCAACGGCATCAATGGTCGGCCATTAACGAGCGGAGTGAAGCGTACGCGCGAAAAACGGCGTGCTACGTGTGCTGGCTAATAGAAAAAAAAAGTTCTTGTTAACAGAGAGCGGAGCTGGTGCAACCACGGAGCACGGTACGAGGAAAATTAAGGAGCCATTTACAATTACGATGAGAGGTTGATGGTAGCAACAGTACCTAAAGCTCATTAAGGGGATACGGCGACTGTGCAACGTGATTATGAACGTTGATTGCGTATGTGTAACTCAGTCGCCGGCAGCCGACCTTAAGAAGCACGGTTAATTGTAAATGAAACACGCTGCAATTTACCATGTTTAATTGAAACTACGCGCAACAAGTGCCGCTGATTGGTTTCTTTGAGAGACGCGAATGATTAATGCGTCTAGTTCGATCGATACTTACCAACGGAAAAATTAAATGGGACGAGTATCTTCGCGGTTCATCAAAATACCAAGCCGCAATTGCGCTTCCACGTATCGTGTTTTTTTTTTTTTTGTTGAATAACGATGAACCGGTAATTGCACGTATTTTGGTAACTGTCATACCGAAAGGCAAGATTTGTTCCAGGAACTTCGAGCTTGGAATTATGTTAATTCGGACGAAATTATGTGAATTAATCTGATACGCGCTTACGGTGACCGTGAAGCGGCGTGCGAAAGTCGCATTAAACATTTTTAATGCTGTGCCGTGGTTTTCGCCTGGATTGCTTCTTCAGGGAATTCTGCTTGAGATTAAGATGTAACGGATGACCGCTTCGTGTGATATTTCGAATTGAAAAATTACTTTGTCAGATATTTTGAAATGAAAAATTACCATTTTGTAAGGTGTTTCGGGTTGACAAATTACGGCGTGAGATATTTTGAACTGAAAAATGAGATACTTCATGAGATATTTTAAATTGAAAAATGAGACATTTCATGAAGTATTTTGAATTGAAAAATGAGATATTTCATGAGATATTTTGAACTAAAAAATGAGATACTTCATGAGATATTTTAAATTAAAAATTGAGGTACTTCATGAGATATTTCAAATTGAAAAATAAATATTTAGTAAAATATTTTCAACTGAAAAATGAGTACATCTCGAGAAATTTTAAATTGAAAAATGAGTACGTCAGCAGATATTTCACAGTTTTAGAAAACTAAAAAGCGTTTGTAAAAAGTAGCACATAATTCTAATATTTCAAATAGAAAGTTTTAACCATTACACAAATAATTTTCATTTTTCTGAAATTTGAAAATTTCTATTTCATTGTTAAAAATCTACAGTTTTAAATTAACATTTTATGGGTGATAAAATATTTGTAAGGAAACTAGTTTATCTCCAATTAAACCGTGGATACCGTAATAAAATTATCGTAACGTGATCTTAAAATGAATGTAGTCATGTATAAATCGTCGACAGTTATCGATGCACCCTGTATAATGCATTCTAATTTATCCCATAATTTACTATATCTGTTGTAACTGAACACTTCGGAATTTAGCTATCTGTTGCGTTTATCTGAAGAACATACACCTTGCTAATGGCATTTGGAATTTTAATTAACACATTAACGAACGCAATGGATTTGTTCGTATGTAGAAGAGAACTACTTTATTTTCAATTATTAACGATCCTTCCATTTTTCGATTTAATTTCAGAACATCACATCCTGCGTTATTAAGACGATATTAATAATTCCAGAAATTTATTATAATGCATATTCATAACAGGTAATTGTTCATATTCGATGCACATTTAGGCAACAGATTAATTAAATTTACAACAAACTATCGGTTCAAAAATCTCATTTTATTACTGTTGAGCAATTAAGAATTAGTCAAGTAATAATATTCCACACCTCGTCAGAATAATAAATAATTTATGAAAGATTTCATCATTTAATGTACAATAGCAGCAGATAAACGTATTTATTAACAATTAAAACTCATGAACAAATAACCAACAATTACCTTTAATTTCTTTGATAAATGATACACCAAATAATTAGCGATGTACCAAATTACTATTACCTCGATGAGTATCTCATCGTATGATTATCTAAATAAACAAATTTCGATCTCTTTAAATAGCAGCGATAGAATAAATTACTAGGAAATTATACTTATTATAAAATGGTAGATAACTCCATTGAGCAATTTGTATTTACATGGCGAACACACGCTGTTGGCTATAATTTTCATTGTTTAGATAAAATTACGGTATATAATTACAGAAACAATAAGTCGTTAAAGTTTCTCATGCTATTCGACAACAATTTGCAATGCATTGTTCGAATTTATCTGGATCATCAAGGAACCTGAAGTAAATCAAGTTTCGTAATTAACCCGCACAGAAGAAGATACGATGAATAGATATTAAGTGATCTAAGAAAACGTGCCTTTCATTCCTGAAAAGAGATAAAAAAAACCGGCAGAATAGCAGATTGAAAAGAAGAGAAAAAGCATGGCCTCCTTGGCCGTGTTTCAATTTCAACGTAACGTTTGTTTTAAACGCAACTTAAAAAGCTCCATAAAGAACCGTCTTCTTTGTTCCCTATCACGTTTCCCATAAAAATGGAAACAAGAGAGGTACAGTTGCAACGATAATTGCACGGTTGCTTACTAAAAACAGACAGATTAATTACCTCCGGTAAATACAGCTGGCGAACACTGAGGTCGCATACTTTCAGTCACAATCAAGTATAAACTCGATGCAAAAATTAAATACGAGGATAATAAATATTCTGCGAAACTGCCAGGACTGAAGAAAGGCTGTTAAACGGTAACCGTGTGCATACCTAGAAAATTGCAACCTGGGGACTTATGACCGTTTTAAAATTGTACAAAATACGGGGATAACCGTTGTAACAAAAAACACAGATGAAAAATATGTAATCTGTCTAATGGATTAATACGTAATGTAATAGTATAATTTCAATATTTTTGTGGTACTCTATATCCATTTGGCAAATAACGTTCGTCGTTTTAATTTTCAGGGTCATCATATGGTGCTTGAAGTTATGTAACACATGAGCCACTTTTGGAACATCCTGTATATCAACTATTGTTTTTATTTTATCTTGACAATATTCAAATATACAGTATTTCAACATATCTCTCGTTTGGTCATGTCACATGTGATCTGGATATGTGATCATGCTACATGTTATTTGGATATGTGATCATGTCATATGTTATCTGGATATGTGATCATGTCACATGTGATCTGGATATGTGATCATGTCATATGTGATCTGGATATGTGATCTGGATATGTGATCATATCATATGTTATTTGAATATGTGATCATGTCACATATGATCCGGATATGTGATCTGGATATGTGATCATGTCACATGTGATCTGGGTATGTGATCATGTCACATGTGATCTGGATATGTGATCATGTCATATGTGATCTGGATATGTGATCTGGATATGTGATCATGTCACATGTAATCTGGATATGTGATCATGTTACATGTGATGTGGATATGTGATCATGTCATATGTGCATATGTGATAACAGAAAATGTAGCATAAAGAAATTCAGAAAAAATGAGATGTACAGAAATATAAAAAAATATGGTGTACGAGGATGTTCAAAAAATGAATGAAGTGAACATGTAAGATCGGTATCAATCAAAACATGTTTGAAGCTTCCTGTCTACTTCCTTAAAATGAAGTGTGGTTAAATATGTAGGAAAGTGATTCAGCACCCCAGACACTGTATGATAATAAGATTACCGAGGTGCGATTTCTTATATTATACATAATTATCACATTCAGTTTTTCAAGCTATCAGAAAGGCTGTTGAAAGAATCAGCGTCACACCTCGGGACGTCGTTAATCCGATGACCAATCTTCGGATGGTATCTGGTACGATGTCCGACAACGAATTTCTAAAGTAAGTGCATCTTCGTTACCCGATGACAGATAACAGCGGGAAAAAGAACCGACGAAACAGGAAGTAGCCTGTAATATGGAGGAAGGGTAACGGAGGAGGAAGGAGACAATAAAAGTGATTATCCTTTGAGTGGAGAAAGGAAAGGAGGAAAGAAAACGCGCGCTGAAGATTCCGCAAATGGTAAATGGGAAGCTTGTTAAATTTTATTGACATTGCTGAGCCAGCACATTCGGAACAAGAAGCATCCGATTCCATTAGAGGTGGGTGGGGGAGCAGGAGAGAGAAGAGGGACAGAAGTGTCCCTTTCCTTCGATGCTGACTGAACCAACGAGACAAAGAAGCTCGCAGAATCCCAGAAAAAGCGTAGAAAGAGGACTCGGGGAAAGGGTGCATTCCGTACTTGTACCGATCCAATTATTCCGAAGTTCCGACGGGATATTCGTCGGGTTACACGAAGAATATACACCGGACAGATACCGTAAAAAGTAATCCGCGAAGAAAATGGTGGACGAACTACGATTATGCCCTCTGTAAATGTCCGCAACGACGAAGCATCCAACGGGCAATTAAAACCGACCGTATTCCGCGAGCAGAATTGAATTTAATATTCAAAGGCTTGTACGTATACAAAAGGCCATTCGGTTACACGAGCAACGATTAAAAATCGCGATACCATCTGCGTTTAAGGCGTGCATCGCGGAGAACGAAAAAACGAAACTGAAACGCGAACTTAACACGCGAGCCACGTAACGAGATGGTTCGATTCAATCCCTGAGGTCATGGCTGGGGCGATATAGCGAACCATGAGAAACTGAATAGATTGGACTCATTATCCCGTAATTAGACATTCGTTATTATTTAAAGACCGTCGTTATGTCAACCCACGAGTTGGCGCGTCAACCTGTTTATAAAAGCTCGAAATCGTTATGCTACGATTGATATCACGTTGACTGCAAAACTGAAGCAATTGAAAATTGTATTAGGTAGTACTTTAATTTTTAACAAGTCTTACATTTTCACGATATATTTATTTTCGACAGTTTCAACAAATTAATACGAGTATTTTCAGTTAGGTAAGAGAACAAATTGTTAATAATATAGATGCTGGATGTGTATAGAAATTTAAGTGGCACCCATGTATGGCAGTCAAAGTGATATATGAGTAAGAAATGTAGTAAAGAAGTGTTACTAGTGTGCGCAAAAAAAAATGTGAAGAATTCAACCGGTAATATAAATACCAGAAATATAAGAATTATCGTTCCACGAATAGTTTATGTACCCATGTCAACCTATAAGTTGGAGCGTGAAGAGGGCGATCAGGTGTTTACAAGAATACGTCTCGAAATTGTTATACTATTCCTAAATTCCTATATTTCCGAATTCCAATAACCCAGAGTTTTCTTGAGGTATCTCCAAATTTCTATATCCTCAAATACCTATATTCCCGAGTCCTTACATTCCCGAATCTCAACATTTTCGAATACCTACATTTCCAAATCTTTACATTCCCAAATCCCATCATTTCTCAATCCCTACATTCCCAAATTCTTATATAACCAAATCGCAACAGCTCCAAATTGCCATATCCCCAAATTCCTACATCCTCAAATCGCTATACCCCCAAATTGCTACGTCTCCAAGTCACTATGTCCCCAAATTGCTACGATTCCACATCACTATAGCCCCAAATCGCTATATCCCCAAATTCCTACATTAGCAAGTTAATAATCCCCAAATTTCTACGATCCGAAATCGGTACATCCCTAAATCGCTATGTCCCCAAATTGCTACGTCCCCAAATCCCTATATTCCCAAATTCTTACATACCCAAATAGCTATACCCCCAAATTCATACATTCCGAAATTGGTACATCCCCAAATCGCTATGTCCCTAAATTGCTACGTCCCCAAATTGCTATGTTCCCAAATCGCTACAGCCCCAAATTGCTACGTCCCCAAATCGCTACGTCCCCAAATCACTACGTTCCCAAATTCCTACATCCCCAAATAGCTATATTCCCATATTCCTACATCCCCAAATCGCTACGTCCCCAAATTGCTACGTCCCCAAATCACTACGTCCCCAAATTCCTACATCCCCAAATCGCTATACCCCCAAATTGCTACATCCCCAAATCACTACGTCCCCAAATTCCTACATCCCCAAATCGCTATACCCCCAAATTGCTACGATTCCACATCACTATAGCCCCAAATCGCTATATCCCCAAATTCCTACATTCCGAAATCGGTACATCCCCAAATCGCTATGTCCCCAAATTGCTACATCCCCAAATCCCTATATTCCCAAATTCTTACACACCCAAACAGCTATACCCCCAAATCTCTACTTCCCCCAATTCGCTACATCCCCAACTAGCTACGACTCCAATTGGTCATAACAGAAAAATAGAAAAATGGTCAGTTCATCAGTTGTCATTGTCAACTCCCAACTTACCAAATCTCCCAATCTTCAAACCCGAAAATAATGTCTTAAACTATTATACCGCCAAAAACTTGTGTCAAAGACCTCTCGCTGAAATACGCATTCAACAACCTAACATCATATTTGAAGTATGAGTGCATCACGAGTCTGGCAATGGTAATTCGATTGTAAACAAGTTTCGTTTGATACATGCAATTGATGTGCAAACTTTCTGAAAATTGTCCACTTCGTACCGCCATTCGCCAACAGGCCGTGCATACGGCTATCATTTGAAGATCAAAGACCATCTTTGAACGCGAATGCACAAACATTCGCAACGTACACCGAGGAGAGCTCGTCACCCTAATTGCTGTCCATTACAGACTATATGCAGCAATTTTTCAACGCGTATTTACCTTTGTCACAAAGCACTTTCAAATGGTACTTTTACCTTTCCTTCGTTCTTTCTGCGGCGCGTCGATATCTGGTCAAGCTTCTTTGAAAAGCTGGTACCTAGAGAGATCGTTACCTCTGCAACCTTTTGCTTGTAAAAAGCTTCGGATACTCGAGATCTCTTCAACTTCTGAATGGTGCATCTGTCGTACGCCTTGAAGCTCGCGTTCGATCGACAACCGCTGTTATTTGCTTGCTTATAAATTCGCAGTTAGCCATTAAGCGTGTAACAGACGTTCGATACTTTGTCACACAAAGGGCCTTTGTTTGACCGGGTTCCTTTGATACTGCAGATTCAAACAAGTGTGCACCGGCGAACTTTTATCTTTCTTCAAAAATTCAACGCGGGTACGAGCGGACGAAGCACGGAAACGTCGGTAATTATTCGGTTGTTAATAATTTATGGGGTTCTGTAACTGTGGCGCATAGCTGCATTCAACGAACAGGGAATGGACATAGGACGTTTCATTTCTGGGGTTTATAGTTTGCGAATTTATGGAGTTGGGATATTAGAAGCTGAGAAGTTATCGGATTATTGAATTTGGGAATTTGGAAGTGCGGAAATTATCGAGTTATTAAAGTTGGGAATTTAGGGGTAGAGCGATTATCAAATTATTTTCATTTAGGGATTTGGAAATGTAGAAATTATAGGATTATTGTATTTTGGAATTTAAAGGTAGAGAATTGATCAAATTATTGAATTGAAGAATTTGGAAATATAGAAATTATCGAATTATTGAATATGGGAATTTAGAAGTATTGAAATTATCGAGTTATTGAAATTGGGAATTTAGAAGTAGGGAAATTATCAAATTATTTTCATTTAGGGATTTGGAAATGTAGAAATTATTGGATTATTGTATTTTGGAATTTAAAGGTAGAGAATTGATCAAATTATTGAATTGAAGAATTTGGAAATATAGAAATTATCGAATTATTGAATATGGGAATTTAGAAGTATTGAAATTATGGAGTTATTAAAATTGGGAATTTAGAAGTAGGGAAATTATCAAATTATTTTCATTTAGGGATTTGGAAATGTAGAAATTATTAGATTATTGTATTTTGGAATTTAAAGGTAGAAAAATGATCCAATTATTAAATTTAGGGATTTGGAATTATAGAAATTATGAAATTATTGAATATGGGAATTTAAAGGTAGAGAAATTATTAAATTATTGTATTTGTAAATTTAAAGGTAGAGAAATTATGAAATTATTGAAATTAGAAATTTAGCAATTTAAAGCCTTCGGAATTACAGATTCTTGCATTTTTAAATTTTATAATTTGCGAATTTGAAATGTTTTAATATGAGATTTTAGACTTTAAAAAGTTGGTATTATGAGTATTTTGAGATTTAAAAATTTGCCAATTTTGTAATTTTATATTTCTTGATTCCCACATTTTTAAATATCTACAATACCAAATTTTGTAATTTCTAAATTTGAGAATTTGGGTTTTAAAAATTTAGGAATTTTGAAATTTAGTGTTGGAAAAAGGGGGAATTTATAAACCTGTAAACTGATAAATTGGTAAAGTGATACATTTATAAATTGATTAATTAGTTGATTAGTAAATTGATAAATTAGAAACTTAGTAAACTAGTAAATTAGTAAATTAGTAAATTACTAAATTAATAAATTACTACATTACAAAATTACTAAAATACTAAATTAGTAAATTAATAAATTAGTAAATTACTAAATTAATAAATTAATAAATTACTACATTACAAAATTACTAAAATACTAAATTAGTAAATTAATATATTAGTAAATTAGTAAATTAGTAAATTACTGAATTATTAAATTACTAAATTACTAAATCACTAAATCACTAAATTACTAAATTACTAAATTCCCATATTCCCAAATCCCCAAATTACTAAATGACTAAATGACTAAATTACTAAATTATTAAATTACTAAATTATTAAACTACTAAATTACGGAATCACTAAATCACTAAATCACTAAATCACTAAATCACTAAATCACTAAATCACTAAATCACTAAATCACTAAATCACTAAATCACTAAATCACTAAATCACTAAATCACTAAATCACTAAATCACTAAATCACTAAATCACTAAATCGCTAAATCGCTAAATCGCTAAATCGCTAAATCGCTAAATCGCTAAATCGCTAAATCGCTAAATCGCTAAATCACTAAATCACTAAATCACTAAATCACTAAATCACTAAATCACTAAATCACTAAATTACTAAATTCCCATATTTCCTAATCCGTAAATTACTAAATGACTAAATTACTAAATAACTAAACTGCTAAATTCCCAAATCCCTAAATTTACTAAATTACTAAATTTCCAAATTCCTAAATAACGAAATTACTGAATTTGGATTAAATAATAAATGACTAAATTACTAAATTAATAATTTAATATATTAGTAAATTTGTAAATCATTAGAATATACTATTTTTCAATAGACAATACTACTTCTGTTCAAAATCATTACATTTAAAATAAATAGATTAAAATAATTATATTAGAATAAATCAAATATTTTTCTAATCCCATGAACAAAACACATTTATTAAATTGTAGGATAAAATTCCTATTACTTTCATCCCTCGTTCGGATCCTCACAATAATTTCCTATATTTATATATTTCCGTATTGTCCATCAACAAACAAATCTTACAAATCAATAACAAAATTACATGAAAAATTATAGCCGTCGAAACGCACGCAAAGAATCAAGCACATCGCACAGAAACGGCGAACAAAAGAGAGAGGACAAAAGTTTTCCACAAACACCTCGAACAAAAATCAAGCTGCCGGTCGTTCCTCTTCCTTCCAGCTATCCACACACTCGCGACCTCTCAAAAAAAGCAGACGTACTATAAAGGGTACGGTAACAAGCTTTCTGCTTTTCGCATTCACAGCGCGTTAATTAATTTTCGTGGTAGGCCAAAAGCTCCGGTAATTGGTGGCGTAATGACGTTTTCTCTAATTATGCAACACCGTTGCAAACACACGAGGGAAACTCGTGCGTCCTCGACATCTCTGCCTCCCTATTTTCTTCTCTCTCTCATTTTCCCTCCTCTTTTTTTCTCCGGGTGCTCTCTTAATCTCGCGAGTCCATTATCATTATTAACGTTAACGCGAGCGTTTAACAACCGTGGATACGTTTTTGTCAGACGCACGGCCAGAAAATCCGCGGTTTTAATGTCGCGAAAGCTCGACAAAAGGAGAACGAAAGAAACAGGAGGAAAGGAGAAAAAGTGTATACACTGGCGTCCCCGAAACACGGCACGTTGCGACTCCGAGAGTCGCGCCGGTTGAAAAGAGAACTCGCGAACAAAAAAACGAGGAGAAAAATGAAAAGAAACGAAAGGGGTACAGGAAGAGAGAAAGAGATCCGTATGCTTTGAGTTGCTGGGAGAAAGGTGCTAAAAGCGTCGGCATTTATTCGACAAACGCCTCCGCGCTGCGCGAGCTTTCACCACTTTCTTCGTCTTCTTTTACCTTTTACAGTCGCATGCACTATCCGCGAAACCACCGCCGGAACTGTCGCCATTACCGGAACAGCAATTCTGTTTGCACACGCTCGTTAAGAACCGAGTCAAAACGGACACAATCTGGATATCTTTTTCAAACGATGGGCTCGCTGGCTCTGCGAAATGCTTTTTCTCTTAAATGATGCGAGAGACATTGTTTCCGGAGAAATTTTTGCTGAAGCACTCTGCTGAATAAACTTTAGGGTTCGATTGCTTTCGTAGCGATTACGTGTCGGCTCTGATTTTTAGACTACTGAAATGAGTATGTTCTGTGACAACGACGTTGTGGATATTGTTGGTGTAGCAGTGTTATCGATAAATGTGGACACAAGAGATTTGTAAGTTTAGTTAGAAGCAATAAAATGTTCACATTTACAAATTAGCGATTGAGGTTAGAAATTTGGACTCCTAATTCTACGAATTCATGTTTCCAAATTTCCAAATCTTCAGATCTCCAAACCTAAATTACCGAACTTCCAAGTAATTACATTCCTGAATCCTTAAATTACGAATTCTAAAGCAGCAATATTTATAATTTGCATATTCTCAAACTGCAAAATTTCCAAGTCCTTAAATATCCAAAGACCTATATCTTCAAATCCACAAATCCCTTAAATTTCCTGTAATCAAATTCCTAAATCCTTAAATTACAAATTCTGAAGATACAAGGTTCCCAATTTGTCAGATTCTCAAATTACAAACTAACCATCAGACACATAATTTTGGAATGCAGAAAATATAACCACGCCAGAAGAAGATTAAACATCAAGAACAACCTCACTGAAGCAACCACATCAACAGCATATGAGGACACATTACTAAAATTTTGTAAAGGTATAGGAATCCTCACTTAAATATGAAAAAGTTATATCAAGCCATCCATTTCCGACCATAACCTTATCTCCGTAAACTGGTCAACAGTCGCTAATAACCTGGGTAGTTGATGCGATTATAAATCACTATTTAAAAAAAAAAAAAATTACAAACTTTCAAATCACTAAATCTCCAAAGACCTAAATACCCAAATCTCCAAATTACGAAATCCCCAAATTTTCCAGTAATCAAATCCTTAAATCCTTCAATCACAAATTCTAAAGAAATAGTATCTCTATTTATCAAGTTCTCAAATTACAAAATTACCAAGATTCTAAATCTCCAAAGATCTAAATCCCCAAATTTCGAAATTATAAAATCCCTTAATTTTACAGTAATCAAATCCTTAAATCCATAACTTACAAATTCTAAAGAAATAATATTCACTATTTGTCAGGTTCACAAATTACAAAATTTCCAACTTTCTAAGTCTTCAAAGACCTAAATCCCCAAGTCCTTGAATCTCCAAAAACCTAAATCTCCAAGACCCCAAATCCCCAAATCTCTAATTCCCAAATTCCCAAATCTCTAAATCTTCAGATTCCCAAATCCCCAAATCCCTAAATCCCTAAATTCTCAAATCTCCAAATTCTTAAACCTCTATATCCTCAAATCTCTAAATTCTTACATCCCTAATACCCCAAATCTCCAAATTCTTAAATCCCTAAGGCTTCAAATCTCCAAATTCTTAAATCCCCAAATCCCCAAATCTATAATTACCAAATCTCCAAATTCTCAAATTCCCAAATCTCCAAATTCTTAAATCCCTAAATCCCCGAATCCCTAAATTCCCAAATCTCCAAATTCTAAATATCTAAATCCCCAAATCTCTAAATTCCCAAATTCCCAAATCTCCAAATTCCCAAATTCCCAAATTTCCAAATCTCAAAATTCTCAAATCCCCAAATCCCCAAATCTATAATTACCAAATCTCCAAATTCCCAAATTCCCAAATCTCCAAATTCTTAAATCCCTAAATCCCCGAATCCCTAAATTCCCAAATTCCCAAATTTCCAAATCTCAAAATTCTCAAATCCCCAAATCCCCAAATCTATAATTACCAAATCTCCAAATTCCCAAATTCCCAAATCTCCAAATTCTTAAATCCCTAAATCCCCGAATCCCTAAATTCCCAAATCTCCAAATTCTAAATATCTAAATCCCCAAATCTCTAAATTCCCAAATCTCCAAATTCCCAAATTCCCAAATTTCTAAATCTCCAAATTCTCAAATCCCCAAATCTACAAGCTCTTAAATCCCTAATTCCCCAAATCTACCAATTCCCATATCCCTAAATATCTAAATCCCCAAATCTCTGAATTCCTAAATTTCCAAATCTCCAAATTCCCAAATTCCCAAATGCCCAAATCTCCAAATCCCCAAATTCCAAAATAACATTTGCAAGTTCGCAAATTCTCAAATTACAAAATTTTCAAATCCCTAAATCTCCAAACCCAAAATCCTCAAATCTCCAAATTCTCAACCAGTCAAATCCCTAAATTCCTAAACCCAAAACCCCCAAATCATAATTAATTTCAAATTAACCATAAATATACACTAGTCACTTTAGTAACAACAAACGATAATTAATGATAATTAAATTTAGTAATAAGTAACGTATAATGTGTAATAAGTGATGTCTAATGAAATAACGTCTAATAAGCGGTGTGTAATAAAGTAAGACATAATAAGTGATGTGTAATAAAGTAAGATGTAATAAGCGACGTGTAATAAGTAATGTGTCAGTATAATCTTGAAGGCTCGTTCAGCGGAAAACTAAAAACTGCTTTCCATGAAAATAGATTCGGAATGCTCAGGTGTGGAGGCGAGTGCTAGTGGCCTATAGCACCTTTTTTCTTCGACTTCGCGCTCTCACACGTTGGCCGTTAAGGGAGGTTAGTTATACCGGTTGTCGGTGCGGATTCACGAACAAACGGGGACCGGTTCCTTTCCATTGAACCGATCTGTTCAGCGACCGGGGACCAAGTTACGTATCGCAAAAAAGGTACAGACCCAAGAAAAAATTTCTCAGAACAACAACATCCAACCAGACGCGTAAACTTGAATCGAAGAGTTAAAATGGTAAACGATGTACACCCTCCTCCATAAGTCATGGGACACCTGCTACTCACGGTTATATATTAACGCTGTTACTTACACATTTCGTACAATAAATTTAATTCCTTACTTTAGAGCTCACGATTAACGCTATTATTTATGGACAGATTATGGATTTCATGTAATAAATATAATTTCTTACAAGATTATGTATATGACATTTGACAAACTTCCTAAGTGTTATAATAGAAAGAGCTATAAATTTCTTTGTTGAATCGAATTTTGTGGATTAGTTATAATTCAGTAAGAAATTGTTTGGTGAACATAATATTTTCGTGTAAATAATAATAAATTGTAATAGAGTACAGTGCTTCTGTACGAATTTTCCCAAAATTGCTACGTTTTCACATCGCTATAGCTCCAAATCGCTATGTCCCAAAATTGCTACGTATCCACATCGCTAAAGCCCCAAATCGCTATATCCCCAAATTCCTGCATTCCCAAATCGGCATATCTCCAAATTCCTACAACCCCAAATCGTTATGTCCCAAAATTGCTACATTCCCAAATCGATATGTCCCAAAATTGCTACGTTTCCACATCGCTATAGCCCCAAATCGCTATATCCCCAAATTCCTACATTCCCAAATCGGCATAACTCCAAATTCCTACACCCCCAAATCGCTATGACCGAAAATTGCTACGTTTCCACATCGCTATAGCCCCAAATCGCTATGTCCCAAAATTGCTACGTATCCACATCGCTAAAGCCCCAAATCGCTATATCCCCAAATTCCTACATTCCCAAATCGGCATATCTCCAAATTCCTACAACCCCAAATCGTTATGTCCCAAAATTGCTACATTCCCAAATCGATATGTCCCAAAATTGCTACGTTTCCACATCGCTATAGCCCCAAATCGCTATATCCCCAAATTCCTACATTCCCAAATCGGCATAACTCCAAATTCCTACATCCCCAAATCGCTATGTCCCAAAATTGCTACGTATCCACATCGCTATAGCCCCAAATCGCTATATCCCCAAATTCCTACATTCCCAAATCGCTATATCCCCAAATTCCTACATTCCCAAGTCGATACATACCCAAACTCCTACATCCCAAATTGGTATATCTCCAAATTCCTACATCCCCAAATCGCTATGTCCCAAAATTGCTACGTTTCCACATCGCTATATCCCCAAATTCCTACATTCCCAAATCGGTACATCCCCAAATTCCTACATTCCAAAATCGGTACATCCCCAAATCGCTATGTCCCAAAATTACTACGTCCCCAAATCCCTCCATTCCCAAATCCCTATATTCCCTAAATTTCCTAAATATTATAATAGAAAGAGCTAGAAATTTTCAATGTTGAATCGAATTTTGTGGATTAGTTACAATTCAGTAAGGAATTGTTTGGTGAACATAATATTTTCATATAAGTAATAATAAATTGAAATAGAATAAAGTGCTTCTCTAAGAATTCTCCCTCGTAAAATTAATGTACATTTAAAAATATACTTGAAATACATTATAATATTTGAAAATGTAAATTGATAAAGGTACAAATGTTTAACAAATGTTATACCAGCACTTTGTTAGAATTCGACCCAAATGCATTGAACTTTACATAAGTTACTTAACGGAACTCCTTTTCGTAGTTTGAATTTTTATCCAGATACATCGATCGACTTGTATAAATTCGATTGTAGAAATCAATTTGTGCCAATTGCGCGATCGTGTGAATACAACTGCAAGTTTATCTCACAAGATAAAGCTAAACTCGTAAATGCAACTTTGCTGTAGTGAAAGCAATGGGAGTACCAACAATCTTGATAACTGTAGTTCGTTCTTACTTTATCAGATAATAATAGTCTCGTGTGTGCTTTTAGGTGGAACACATGTGGACTTCTACAGGAGTTTATGAAGAATACTATTTTTGTATGAATGTTGTTAAGTATTATTAAATATGAATACTGTTAAATGTTATTGAATATGAATATTATTAAATGTTATTGAATATGAATATTATTAAATGTTATCAAATATGAATATTGTCAAATATTATTGAAATATCAATATTGTTAAATATTCTTGAATATTAATATTATTCAATGTTATTAAATATGAATACTATTAAATATTATTGAATATTAATATTATTAAATGTTACTAAATATGAATTTTATTAAATATTATTGAATATGAATGTTATTAAATATTATTGAATATGAATATTATTCAATATTATCAAATATGAATATTATTAAATATTATTGAATATGAATATTGTTAAACATCTGCACAAGAATAAATATTCATGTAGCAAGAACCTTTAGAGGATGTCAAATACTACGCAGAAAATATAATAAATTCGATAAATTCTTTAAACTGAATATTTCCTCAAAATGAATAAAAGTGGTGAACGTTCAGAACCTGAAGAGGATATCGAAAGTACGGCATAAATTTAACTGATTCAATACATATTTTACAATTTCTTTCCCTTCTAAACCTGCAAAATATGGAACATCGAGGAGAACGTGAAGAGGATATCAAATAGTATTCTGAAAATTTCACCAATCCAATACATGTTTTACAATCTGCTTTCCCTCTAAATCTGCAGAAACGAACACGACCTGAAGAGAATACTGAAAGTATGTTAAAAATTGAACGAATACATGTTTTAGAATTACTATTCCCTCTAAATCTGTAGAAGTGAATGTTCAAAGCCTGAAGATTCCGTGCTAAAAATTTCTCTAATGCAATACATGTTTTTCTCCTCCTAAATCCGTAGAGTTAGTCTTTGAAAATGTCCAAGTATTTTAAAATTGCCTTTCTAAATCCGTGAACGATGAAAATGTTCAAACGAGAAATACCAGAGCGAAGAATTCGCATGAATTACCGTGTCAGTTAATTTTATACGAAACTCCAGTCGTCTAAGTACCCTAAAATGTTGACAAAACCATAATCTGAGACAGAAAAGGACGACACTGATTTATCGAGTGTTTGTTCACTTTGCAATGCAACGATCACAAAAGCAACGAAATAGCTGGCGACAAAATCTTTCACACGTATATACGGTGATGTCCGTGGCCAACATGAAGGCAGATCGGTACGGGCGACTAGTACGCCAGCAGAAACACAACGAAGTAGAAGAGGAGCATAATGGCACCAAAGGCGAACACCTGGTATCGTATCAAATATCACGGTCACGTATACGCGAGGAGACGAAAGTTTTCGGCTGTTTGCCGTATGATCGCGGAACTTACGATTATCGTTGTGGAATACTGGAGGAATCAGGAGGAGCGGCCACTAATGGCGGTGTACCGACACTGAATCTGGTTCAAAGACCGGCACGACCCACGTCGGTTGCCCGGCGAGCTCGTAAATTCAATTAGTCGGCGAATATCTCCGAGACCAAGGCGAGTACCAGCCTTCTTCTTCTTCTTCTTCTGCTGTTGCTTCTGCTTCTCCTTATTCTCCGTCCACCCTCTCGGGTCCTCCTCTTTATCTCGACCGAACGGGAATTCGCCCACTTTTGTTCTTTGTTCCGTACCACTTCCTTTTGCTCGCGTTACCCTCTCCGCTTCCTCCTTTATGCCATAGCCCTGCCACGTCCACTTCTTATTCTTTGTGCTACCTATTCTTCGTCAACGCTGCGAAAGAGTTCCAGGATAATACTCTTCGTGCGTAGGAGTCTTACGCACAGGGGACCTGCTCGAGATTTCAGCCATCACCTGTTTTCGCCGTTCAAAATCTTCAACCGGCCAATTAGGGAAACTGGTCTTCGAGAAATATGAATACACAGTATGTCTGTAAAGTAACGGAACTATTTAAATTCAAGGAAAACTACTAGCACCATCTATTAAAACAATATGCTATCTGAAAACTGTATTCCTCCCCTACAAAACAAGACAATCATTATTAGAATCGAGCAACGAATTACAAACTTATAGCGGTTAAAGCGACAGAACCTTTCGTCACCGTGTCACAAAATCACGATGGAGCAAAGAGCGAATATTAAATTCTGCTCGGTAAAGCTTGGTAAAACTTTTACAGAAACATTTGAATTAATGAAAAATGTTTATGGCGACGATTGTTTATCCCGTACACGTGTGTTCGAGTGGTATAAGCGATTCCAGGATGGTCGTGATACTTTGGAAGACGACCCAACGCCAGGTTTTGGGTTTTTCTAAATTCTAAACGATTCTAAAGGTATTATACTTCGGGAATTCGTTCCACAGGGACAAAATGCTAATGGCGAATATTATCTGGGTGTTATGGAACGTTTGTGGAAAAGAATCGTTCGTGTGAGGCCCGAATATCGAGCGCCAGGGAGTTGGTTTCTGTTGCGTGATAATGCACCATGTCACAGAACTGTCGCAGTTCGTGAATTTTTGGCGAAAAAACAAGTCTGTGTGCTCCAACATCCTCCATATTCGCCCGACTTATCTCCATGCGATTACTTCCTTTTTCCAAAATTGAAATTAGCCATGAAAGGAACGTGTTATGACACTGTTACACAAGTCCGAGCAGCTGTGACGAGGGTGATTGAAGCGATTCCGCAAAACGACATAAAAAAATCTATGTTAACATTGTCTGAGCGTGCCCAGCGGTGTATTGATGTGGAAGGGATGTATTTTGAATAAAAAGAATTAATTTTGGCAAAATAACTAATACTTTTTTTTTATTTAAAAAGTTTCGTTACTTTTCAGACATACTGTGTATGTTGGGTAACATTTAATGATTAACGATCGGAAGAGGGTTATGGTCACTTGGGCTACCGTTGCGTTAGGTTGTTACCAAATGGCCGATTTGGGAGATAAAATTTGATGACGTACTAATGTGTAGCAAGGTAGCACTTATCACTAGGAAGATAGATTTAGAAGATAAGATTTGATGACGTACATATGTGTAGCAAGGTAGCATATCACTAGGAAGATAGATTTAGATGATAAAATTTGATGACGTACAAATAGTAAGGTAGCATTTATAATTAGGCTGAAAATATTTATGATATATGGAAGTCTGTGCAGTAAAGGAAATTAGATTGTCGCATCTCTTGTTTTGGTTTTTCTTACAGGTTGAAACTACGAGGAGATTCGTTCAAATATAATTTAATATAAGTCACCGATGTTTGATTTTATTTAAAATTTGTTCTAACGTATATTAATAGTGGATACTGTTAATATGTAATATTATTGAATATAAATATTGTTAAATATTTTAAAGAGTTATTTAATATGAATACTGTTAAATATTATTGAAAGTGAATATTATTAAATATTATTAAATATGGATATTGTTAAATATTATTGAATATGAATATTGTCAAACATTATTGAAAGTGAAGATTATTAAATATTATTGAATATGAGTATTGTTAAATATTATTGAAAGTGAATATTATTAAATATTATTAAATATGAATATTGTTAAATGTTATTGAAAGTGAATATTATTAAGTGCTATTGAATATGAATACTGTTAAATAATATTGAAAGTGAATATTATTAAGTGCTATTGAATATGAATACTGTTAAATATTATTGAAAGTGAATATTATTAAATATTATTAAATATGGATATTGTTAAATATTATTGAATATGAATATTGTCAAACATTATTGAATATGAGTATTATTAAATATTATTGAAAGTGAATATTATTAAATATTATTGAATATGAGTATTGTTAGATATTATTGAAAGTGAATATTATTAAATATTATTGAAAGTGAATATTATTAAATGTTATTGAGTATAAATATTATTAAATATCATTGAATATGAATATTGTTAAATATTTGCACAAGAATAAATATTCATGTGGTAAGAACCTGAAGATGATATTAATAGATTACAATGGATATTCTCAATAACACTGAAAAATATTTTATTTGTAGTAGATTTTAAGGTGAGGTTCTTGGTTCGGTTGTCGCATCTGATTTATTTAGGTACCTAAATATGATGAATTAATGATGACATTTATGAATACAAAATTGAATGGACCAGTACTAAATAGAACTGTATGAGAAGTTTTTGAAATAAAGAAATAACTAGTCGACTCTAGTAGAGATGTCCACCCTGAATAAAGAACTACGCCACTGAGTACTCGTTTCATAAATCTGTGTCATATTTTTGCATGATAGAAAATTGTCAGTATCGAAGCACAGTAAAACATTTGCTGGCAATTTCGATAATATAAACGTGGCAGGAGTAAAATACTGTGATTTCTAGGGCAAGAAGTTGTGCATGCCTGGCAGGTGAAAGAATGAGGAGGTTAAAGTGCCGAAGGAACACGATACCGTAGCAAATAGCTAATTCGTACTCTGTGTGAGCACGATCTCGTCTTACCACACAAGTGGAACTCGTAGAAGATCGTTTCGACATCAAGAAATTTTTGCGGAAAATGTTTATCGATTGACACATTTACAGTGATTGTGCGATCGATATCTGACACGAGAATTACTAAACATTCTGTCGTTTCGTTTCGAAACAGCTTTTCGAGATGAAAGGGTAGAGAAAATGGCGAAATAACTGCGATTGGTGAATATTAATAAATTCCAAAAGTATTAATCATTTTATTCAGGAAGTGTATGGTCAATTTTCCTAGGGGTATGGTTACATAGGGAAAATCATTAATATTGGGTCAATGTTGCGTTGGTAACTTTTCAAATTTTTGTAATTTAAAATTTTCTAATTTAAAAAATTTTAATATTTTCACATGTTTGTATTTGGTGACTTTTGCATTTGACAATTTAGAGGTTTGAGAATTTGGGGGTTTTTTAAGCTAGAAACTCGGGAATTTGGGGACTCGAAAATAAAAAATTTGAGAATTTGGGAAGCTAGAAATTATAAATAATTATTGCACTTACAATGTAATACAAATTACAGATAATTTATATAAACTGAATATTACACTTAGAATTTAATACAAAAAACCTATAATTTATAAAAATTCTATGTTATCCACAATTCAATATAAATGATACACAATATTGTAATATACGTTTAAATACAAATTACATATAAATAATACAAACTATCAATAAATTAATATATTTAATACAAGTAAAAATCTAGAAGTTAAAAACAATTACTCATAACTCAATACACATTCTACATGATACAAACTACAATACTAATTAAAATTCGACATAAATCACATAAATTATACAAATCGTAAATAACTTAATACACATATTAACCTAGCAATTTAGTACTGATAACATGTGACTAAAATTGAAAATAAAATAATGTATCACGTTTATAATTTAACGCAAATTACACATAATTTATGCAACCGCTCGACAAAAATTCAGGAGAATAATTTCCGACGCTATATTTACTTTTTAATGACACAGCCTGCCACAGAAAATCAACGGCCTTATATTCAGGCCCGAGGATATAAATCAAAACCCCAATGCACGAGATATAATGGAAAAGCTGCCAATTAATATTTCGCTAAAAATATCGACGAACTATTAGTCAAGCTCGCCAAAAAAACCCGACAAGTCATTACTTTCGTACGCCACACAGTCAAGCAATTGCCACTTGAAACATTCTTTACAGTATTTTACGTAAAACTTGTCGGTGCTGATTAAGATAAATGAACTACCCTGGTGTACAGGGTGTTTCTGGTAGCTAGGACAAGTTATATCTTTAAAATTATTAAAAATAGTAGAGGAGTAAGTACAGGGTTAAAGAGTAAATGATTGAGTAGTATAAGAAAGTTTGTAAGGGTTGCATTTCTATAAGGGTTGAGAAGAAAGTTGAGTAGTATAGGATCTATAAGGGTGGTATTTTTGTAAGGGTTGAAAAAAAGTTAAGTAGTATAGGATCTACGAGGGTGGTATTTTTCTAAGGGTTGAAAAAAAGTTAAGTAGTATAGGATCTACAAGGGTGGTATTTTTGTAAGGGTTGAAAAAAAAGTTAAGTAGTATAGAATCTATAAGGGTGGTATTTCTGTGAGGGTTGAAAAGAAAAGAGTTGTGTAGTACAAGATCTGTGAGGGTTGTGTTTGTATAAGGGTTGAAGAGAAAATCTGTGTTTAACGAGACGATCTGCATTTCTGTGACTCAATTCATTACAAAGTTAATGATATCGAGTTAATCAAATTTATATTTTGAGTTAATTATGAATTTAATCACATAGAGTTAATCAAATTTATACTTCAGTTAATCACAAAGTTAATGAAATTGATATTTGAATTAATCACAAAATTAATCAAATTCATATCTGAGATAGTCACAAGGTTAGTCAAATTTATATTTGAATTAATTACAAAGTTAATTAAATTTATATCTAAGTTAGTCACAAAGTTAGCCAAATTTATACTTTAATTAATTACAAAGTTAATCTTATCAAATCAATCAAATTCACAATTGAGTTAAACACAAAATTAATCACGTTAAATTAATCAAATTCAAATTTGAGTTAATCACAAAATTAATTACATCAAATCAATCAAATTTACATTTTAGTTAATCATATGATTAATCACATTAAATTAATCAAATTCACATTTGAGTTAATCACAAAATTAATTACATCAAATCAATCAAATTCACATTTGAGTTAATCACAAAATTAACGACATGAAATCAATCAAATTCACATTTGAGTTAATCATAAGATTAATCACATTAAATTAATCAAATTCAAATTTGAGTTAATCACAAAATTAGTTACATTAAATTACTCAAATTTATATTTGAGGCAATCACAAAGTTACTCAAATTTACATTAGAACTAATCAAAAAGTTAACCAAATTGTGTGAATCAAATTTATTGTTCAAGTTAATTGCTATCACAACGATCAATATTAATAAACATTTGAAGATGTATCTAAAAATAACTTAATAATGTTACAACGATCATAACCAAATGTTGCCTAACCAAGTTAAACAAAATAATTATAAATTAGGATTTCACAATGAACTTTGACAATGAACAAATTGTATAAATCAAATTTATTGTTGAAGTTAATTACTATCACAAAGATCATTTTTAGTCACCCAATGATAAATAATACTAATAAACATTTGAAGGTGTATCTAATAAAAATAACTAAACAGTGTCACAACGATCATAACCAAATATTATCTAACCAAGTTAAACAAAATAATTATTAATTAGAATTTCACAATGAACTTTGACAATGAACAAATTGTATAAATCAAATTTATTGTTGAAGTTAATTACAGTCACAAAGATCATTCACCCAATGACAAATAATATTAATGAACGTTTGAAGATGTATCTAAAAATAAGTAAACAATGTCATTGAGTGATGACATGTTGTGAATATAAGTAAACAAATGAAACAAAATTATTAATTAAAATTTTGCAATGAACTTTGAAATATGCGTCCAGGTAACTAGAAGCAGCCTGTATAGGTGTGCCCATCTCGAGGCGGGTTTGCAAATCAATGTTCCACATTGGCTACTGGTAGACTGCAATAAAACGTGACAAGCGACCGATAGCAAGCATCCTGATGGATCTGGCGATGCATTCACGAATGTACACAGCCATCGTAAGGCACAATGCAAAAGTTTTGCATGAAAAGCACACGTCAGCAGAATCATGGAAGCACGAGGCTAGCTCTCTTTCATGGCGTAGGTGGTTCATCGATCATTGCCCTGCACATTCGATGGGTCGAACGATTCCCTTGGTATTGGTTATTGATTACGTATCGCGGGATGATTACACGATCGAGAAAGAAGGTGCGTGTTTGGTAGAAAAACAGCAGGATCGGCTTCGACTTGTAATCTCGAACTTATTTTACTATAACTGTTACTTAATGAAACAGTAATCTGTGTGGTGTGCTTTTCGACCTCGGAATGAGCCACTAAATTCAGCATAAACATGCCCTACGGTGTAGCGTAATTGCGATGTACGAGTAATTGCTTCGAAATAAGTTTATCCCGTTTGACGAGAGTACTGAATTTCAAATATCAGATCGATAGGTGGAAGATGTTTGGGGACCAATGTCAATAGGTGATGAAATTTCGAAATTTGGGAATTAATTTGGGGATTTGTGATTTATGAAATTTGAGAATTATTAGATTTGGAAAGCTTGGAATTTTGGGATTATTGGATTTGGAAATCTTGGGATTTAGGAATAGGTCTTTGATACTAACTAAAACTTCTCTATTATAAAATTTAGAAATTTGAAGGGTTGAAAATTAAGAAATTTGAAAATTTGAGTATTTTGAACATTAGAAGTTTGAAAACTAGAAAATATAAAAAGTTGGAAACAGAAAATTTTTACTTGAAGAAATGACGTTCGAAGATCTGAAAATTAAAGGATATGGAAATTTGTAATTTGAACATTTAGATATGTTAAATTTGAAAATATTCAAATTCACATTAATATTTAGTATTGGTGAATAGAGATTATGGGAACGTGGGAGACGCAGGGTTAATTATTTGTTGATTTTTGGGTAGTGAATTTTTACTCTCAGATTGCAGGCCTGCAGGGTGGAAATTTCGAAATTTGGGCAATTTTAGAATTTTGGGATTTGGGAATTTTAGGATTTGGGAATGTTGCGATTTCAGAATATTGGGATTGGGGAATTTTGGGATTGGGGGATTTTGGGATTGGGAAATTTTGCGATTTGGGAATTTTAGGATTTGGGAATTTTTGAGATTCGGGAATTTTGGTATTTGGGAATTTTGGGATTTGAGATTATTGGGATTGGGGAATTTTGGCATTTGGGAATTTTGGGATTTGAGATTATTGGGATTGGGGAATTTTGGAATTGGGAGATTTTAGGATTAGGAAAATTTGGAATTTGGGAATTTTAGGATTTGGGAATTTGGGATTTGGGAAGTTTAAGATTTTTGGGATTTGATAATCTTAGGATTTGGGAATTTTGGGATTTGAGATTTAGGATTTGGAAATTTTGGGATTTGGGAATATTGGGATTTAAGAATTTTGGGATTCAGACTTTTCTGGGATTCGAGAATTGTAGGAATTGAGAATTTTGAGATTTGGGAATTATGGAATTTAGAAATTATGAAATTTGAGAATTATTGGATTTGGAAATCTTTGAATTTGGGAATCTTGAGATTTTGGGATTATTGGAATGAATACTGCATTCATATGTTGCAACATATGAGTAATTAAAGGATTTGGAATTTTGTAATTTGAATATTTAGGTATGTTAAATTTGAAAATTTTCAAATTTACATTAATATTTAATGCTGATCAGAGGTATGCAAATGCTGCATTCATGTGGTGCAACATATGGGTAATTGAAGGATTTGGAATTTTGTAATTTGAACATTTAGGTATATAAAATTTTCAAGTGTTCGAATTTACATTAATATTCAGTATTTATTAGAGGTATACAAATGCTGCATTCATATGGTGCAACATATGAGTAATGAAAGGATTTGGAATTTTGTAATTTGAACATTAATATGTGTTAAATTTGAAAATTTTCAAATTTACATTAATATTTAATAATGATGAGAGGTATGCAAATGCTGTACTCATATGTTGCAGCATATGAGTAATTGAAGAATTTGGAATTTTACAATTTGAACATTTAGATATATTAAATTTGAAAATTTCCAAACTTACATTGATATTCAGTATTGATCAGAGGTATGCAAATGCTGTACTCATATGTTGCAGCATATGAGTAATTGAAGAATTTGGAATTTTATAATGTGAACATTTAGATATGTTAAATTTGAGTTTTCCAATTTACATTAATATTCAGTATTGATCAGAGGTATGCAAATGCTGCATTCATATGTTGCAGCATATGAGTACATTCATCCATATAAAACGCGTAACTACCTACATATGAGTTTACATGCACGTATACGTATACAAGCTCATATGTAAGTACAAAATACGTATGAGTATTCCATATGTATACACAACAAGAACATAAAGTATCTGCAAAAGTGTATTTACCCAATACGTGAGGGCTACTCTACACGATTTCTGAACGCAAATGTCAGTGATTTGAAATCGTAAAATTATATTTGAAACGACTGTCACCTCGTTAACTCATTTTTGCATCTGTCCGCACGATTATTCGTATTCCGAGTATCGGGACGCATACGGTGCAATTATCGTCCGTATACGGGCAGTCATTTTGATAATTGAACGTCATTATCTTTAACAGGTCGCGGAAAAATCGTCGCATGTGTAATAAAGCTTCTCGCATTAAACCCACTTGCGGTGCTCGTGGACCGAGTTATCTCGATAGTAAAATGAGCGTAAACGTTTATCTGCCTACGCGAAGAATTTCGCGGCTTATGGCCACCATTCAACAACGTTGTTTTATACGACTTCCTGTTGTTTCCACTGTTGTTACGTGTCCGTGCTACACCATTCCTTACCACACGAGCGTCGTTGAATCGCCCATCGTCAATGAAGATCTCCGTCTACCGACTAATGAATGCGAATTCAAATCGGAACAGCAACGCTTTGCTCGCCGGATAAATCCCTGACATTTTATTAAACGTTCCGAATTGAAAAGATATTGATAAGGAATTTGATAAGAAGCATGCAACGTTAACAAGTTGTTTTATTACATCGAAGAGTGTGGATTATGAGAATACTGAGTAAGACAAATATCGATTTACGGAGTATTGATTTACGAAATGGTTGGATATGTGTATAATGTTGCACGTACGTTTGAGGGTATGGTGAGGTCGAATAGAGATTATGGCGACGTGGGAGATGCAGGGTTAATTATTTGTTGATTTTTGGGTAGTAAATTTTGTAACTTCGAAATTTGGTAATTTGGGGAGTATTAGAATTTTGGGATTTGGGGACTTGGGCATTTTCGGATTTGGGAATTTTGAAATTTTGGAATTTGGGATATGGGAATTTTGGGATTTGCGAATTTTGGAATTGGGAAATTTTAGGACTTGGGAATTGCGAATTTTGGAATTGGGAAATTTTAGGATTTGGGAATTTTGGGATTTTGGTACTTGGAATTTTGGCATTTGGGAATTTAGGGATTTGGGAATTTTTGGCTTTGAGAATTTCGGGATTTGGGAATTTTGGAACTTGGGATTTGGGAATTTAGGCATTTGGGAATTCTGGAATTTTGGAACTTGGATATTTTGGGATTTGGGAATTTTGAAATTTTTGAATTTGGGATATGGGAATTTTGGGATTTGCGAATTTTGGAATTGGGAAATTTTAGGACTTGGGAATTTTGGGATTTTGGTACTTGGAATTTTGGCATTTGGGAATATAGGGATTTGGGAATTTTTGGCTTTGAGAATTTCAGGATTTGGGAATTTTGGAACTTGGGATTTGGGAATTTAGGTATTTAGGTATTTAGGAATTCTGGAATTTTGGAACTTGGATATTTTGGGATTTGGGAATTTTGGCATTTGAGAATTTGGGATTGGAGAATTTTAGGATTTGGGTATTTTGGAACTTGGGAACTTCGGGATTGGGGAATTTTGGGATTTGGGAATTATGAAATTTGAGAATTATTGAATTCAAAAATCTTGGAATTTTGGGATTATTGAGTTTGGAAATCTTGGCATTTAGGAATTTTGGGATTCGGGAATTGTAGGAATTGAGAATTTTGGGATTTGTGAATTTTGGAATTGGGGAATTATAGGATTTAGAAATTATGAAATTTGTATATTATTGGATTTTGAAATATTCGGATTTGGAAATCTTGGGGTTCAGGAATTTTGGAATTCAGAAAGTTTGGGATTCAGGAATTGAGGATTTGAGAATTTTGGGATTTAGGAATTGTAGAATTTGGAAATCTTAAGATCTTTTAGATCTTCGCGAACTTTGAACTTTGTGATTTGGGAATTTTGGGATTTGAAAATCTTGGGACTTGCGAATCTTGGCTTTTGGAAATTTTGACACTTGGAAATTTTAGAATTTAAGAACTTTCAGGATATGGGAATATGAGAATATGAGAATTTCAAGATATGGGAACTTTAAAATATGAAAATTTTAGAATTTTTTTACATTTTTGCATTTTCAGAGAATCGAGAATTTGAGGAACACGGAAAATTTTAGTAATTCTTGAAATCTTTAGGAATTTTTGAACTTTGAATCTCTGGGATTTGAATATTTTTAGATTCAAAAATTTTGGGATTTGTGAATTTAAGAACATGTAAAACATCTAAAACTTGATGGTTTAGAAATGTTAAGATTTTAATATTTATGGAGCTTGGAGAATATGATTTGGACAATTTTGGGAATATTTGAATATTTGAATTTTGATAATTTCAAGATTTGAAAATTTAGACTTAGAGAGATGTGGAATTCGAAAATTTCAGAATTTGAGGTTTGTGAATTTTAGAATTTCAGAATTTACAGGTTTGGAGTTTGGAAATTTACGAATTTAGAAATTTGAAAAATTAACAATGTTACGAATAAAGACAGCAATGTTATGTGAATACATACATACCCCACATACATATATACACACGTACCCCACAATTTATAATAGAAGCATTTACCCTTCCTTCAACGTGTATACTCCTCTTTCATTGATATATAATTATGCATCCAAGATAAATACAAGATACATAACCAGACTTTAACAATATTACATTATTTCTATTAATGTAAAAACGTTGTTTAACCTCTTGCACTATAATGACTACCATCGTGACGCACTCCTTTCTCACATTTTCAATACGACTGAATATTCCATTTAAGTCTAATTGTAATTTACACAGTTCAGAATCGCTAACTACAAAATAAGTATGACATTTCAACCTTCTTCAGTCGTCTCACATTGCAGGAATGAATACTTCGTTACGTCTGACGCACCTACCGAACAAATTACAGTGCAAGGGTTTAAACTTGCAAAAGCCTCGTACACAGCAAAGTTGCACTAAATGATTGCAAATGTCAGTTTCGGGTGGCGCAATTTTCTGTTGAAAATGTTGCTATGAATAATGATGCACGTTCTAGCAGAACCAGCATAGTTACAAGACAGTCAGTCATGATCATTAATAATTCTTCATATAAATTGATAAAACAATTTGTGACCAGCACATTTCTCTGTCGAGACTACCTGGACGCAGTAAATTTATTTATTCCTTCTCAACAGACTGAAATAAACTCAACTGTGTAAAATAAACCCAATAAGCGCAATGTCTGAATGACCACATTGGTCCGTTAACACTGTGACTGCTATATGTGGATAACTGCAATATAGAATAACGTTTGTATTAAGAATTTGGTCACCTAATTAAAAATACTCGTATTAACTTTCTGAATCTGTGGAAAAATGCAAATACTGTGTAAGATTCGTTAAAAATGAAAATACTAAGCATGTGTTACGTAAGAACGAGCGGACAATGGTCAGAATTGGTTTAGGGCTACCATAAATTAACCCCTTGCACTATGACCTATTTGTCAGGTGCGTCAGTCAGAACTAACTAAACACAGCTACAATATTAAAACAGACAAAGAATGTTGAAATTTTATGATAACATGGTATTATGCAATCGTTGACTATGCAAATTATAATTGAACCCCAAATTGAAGCACATTCAAAATTCGAGTAAAATTGATCCTAACTGAAGTACCAGTGCGTCACGAGTCAGACTCGTCAAAATAGTGCGAGGGGTTAAGGTGTCGCTCAGAGTGTTTCGGGAGCAGGTTTGAACAAGACACGGTTGATATTTTCCAGGCTCATAGTAACGGCTAGAGTTTATTTTCCTGAAAATACGAAGTGGGGATGCGTTTCCCATAAAAACCTTCGGGAAAGCCCGAGGACGACGCATTTTTGTTAGAGACTTTTAGAGAACGTGCAGAGAGAAATCGAACGCTAATATTTTTAGAAGTTCTGTGTGACATATAGGCAACCTTACAGTTAATATATGGTCTGTCCAGAAAGTAATGCAATTAGGTACGTAAAAAAAAATGTATTTATGTTATTGATATAAATCTTTAAAATTCGTCAAAGTACTTCCCTTGGGCTTGAACACACTTTTGCCAGCGACTTTTCCATGCATGGTACGCATCCTGGAAGGCGTTAATAGGGACCTTGTTTAATGCTTTCGTCACGGCGGTTTGAATCGCTTCTATGGTTCCAAAATGGAATCCTTTGAGGGCAGACTTGATCTTCGGGAACAGGAAAAAATCTGCTGGAGCCATGTCAGGACTGTAAGGGGGCTGTGGTAACGTTACCAAGCTGTGCTTGGCTAGAAATTCTTGAACGCGCAGAGTGGTATTGCTGGGAGCGTTGTCGTGGAGCAGCTGCCACGTAATGGCGATCTCTTTTGGAGTACAATGTTGTGCACAGTTGTTTTCGATATGTTGAGAGTCTCTGCGATCATTCGAACACTCAGTCATCGATCACTCTTAAGAAGTTCATGAACACGGGAAACATTTTCGTCAATAGTGGTGCTTGTCGGCCGTCCAGAGCAGAAGTCATCCTCCACGTTTTCCCGACCGTTTTTGAACAAATTTAACCATCTGGAAACTTGAGAATAGGAAAGAGCAGAGTCCCCGTATGCCGCCTTAATCATTTGGTTGCTTTCGGCGAGGCTTTTATTCAGCTTAGCGCAGAATTTAATCGCATAACGTTGTTCGATATTTTTCTCCATTACGCGTCGTGACACGGGCACAAATAACAGGTTTACGTTTACTACGATTCTGACGATTTCGGAGCGCAGATCAGGTTGAGGTTGCAAAGATATGAAGATAAGAGTCCCCTCCACATATTCCAACAAGTCCGAACATGTTCGGACCAGGAAAAATGGCGGAAATGAACAAATTGCATTACTTTCTGGACAGACCATGTATAAGAGGGTACAAAAAGCAACGAAACTTTTCGGCCAAATACTGCTTAGGAAATTGTCGAGCAATAGCGCCAAAAATCGCGAAGAGAATCACCGACAGCGCGGCGCCCGTGGCTGCGTGAATGGCGTCGCCCACGTAGCCGACATTACCGAGCGAATGGCAGATTGATGTTAACACTGAAAAATAAGTCTCGTGGGCGAAGAAGTCAGGAGCGGCTCGTGTTATTTCGTGCTGGAGGGTTCGCGACGTTTCTACGATCTTGCGGAGAACCGAGTCCCATGAGTAACCAACGAAACTGCCCTTGTCTGCTATCTTGTCTCGCAGCGATACGGATCTGCCATTTTCTCATGAAGCGTACAACATCTCGGTCTGAACTCCACCCACAAATCTGGCCGCGGTACGAGACGTAATACGAATTGCGAAATTTGCACACGGGTTTTGCGTAACACGCGGCCAACCACCGCTGCACGTTCACGCCATTGTTCTAAGAGCGATCTTGCCGACTGTGCCTCGGCAAGTATATTGTTCGGACAGGTAAATGAAGAGGCTTGATATTTATTGGACGTGGCCGTAACGTATTGCCCACGCGTATTCATAAATTCATTTTGCGCCGCCTTGTGAAACCGGAAGAATATAAGGAATCTGAAAATTTACGATCGGCCGAGTCACGATGAGGCTGTGTTTAAATAAGCTGTTACCATTTTCCTCTCGTTCTTCATAATTCTCGCGTATCGCCGTTGAATGGCGAGCAACGTTGAATACACGAGGGCTTTTTTCGCCCGGCTAAATATGTCCCTGAACGTTTAACGTTCGATAATTGGTAACATAAGACCACGTTTCTCGCGGAAGACAGTCTAGTGATTAACTGTGGTTAGCCACGGTGAAAAGACTCCCCGTGTCAGTTTGAACGTTTCCCCGAGCGAGTATGCTGAATATATAATCCTATTTAATCGGTAATATGACGCTGTTTAAGCCGCGGTGTAATTTACGAAGCTGCAGATTAGAACCTGGAGATTGGAAATTGATATTCGATTAATTGGTTCGGGGTTTATGGCGCTATTGTTTGTTTCTTACAGTAGGGGAACCGGGTATGTCACACCGGTAGATTGTTACAATCGTTTCAACGAAAAAGCTGTGAACAATAGGAGTCCAATAATAGTAATGCAAATCACCTTCGCTTGTCATGCTGCAAAAGACCGAGTCGTTATGCGCTTTTGTGCATTTCAATTTTTGTGGGGTACTTTTGATCAAATAATGGTATTTCTGTAGCTATGGTACTTTTTATTTAATATTCCAACTGTAACTTATGCTGTATATCATATTTTTGCATTTTTTTAACTATTCAGTATATCTTTACCATTGTACCATTTTGTATTTCTTATATTATACATTTTGAATTCTGGGATTTGGGAATTTTGGAACTTGGGAAATTTGGAATTTTGCGATTGGAGAATTTTGGGATTTTGGAATTTGGGATTCGGAAATTTGGAAACTTGGGAAATTTGGGAAGTTTTAGAATTTTGGGATATGAGAATTTTGCGATTTGGGAATTTTGGGATTTGTGAATTTTGGGATTTTCAATTTGGAATTTGGGATTTGGGAATTTTGGGATATGGGAATTTTGAAACTTGGAAAATTTGGTGATTTGGAAAGTGTTAGAATTTTGGAATTTCAGAATCTTGGGATTTCGGAATTTTGGGATTTTCAATTTGGAATTTGGGATTTGGGAATTTTGGGATATGGGAATGTTGGAACATGGGAAATTTAGTAATTTGGGAAGTTTTAAAATTTTGGAATTTCAGAATCTTGGGATTTGGGAATTTTGGGATATGATAATTATGGGATTTGGGAATTCTGGAACTTGGGGTATTTGGAATTTTGGGATTGGAGAATTTTAAGATTTTCAGTTTGGAATTTGGAATTTGGAATTTGGGAATTTTGAAACTTGGAAAATTTGGTGATTTGGGAAGTTCTAGAATTTTGGGATTTTAGAATCTTAGGATTTGGGAATTTTGGGATTTGGAAATCGTGGGATTGGGGGAAAATTGGATTTGAAAATTTTTGAACTTGGGAATTTTAGGATTTGGGAATTATGGGATTTTGAAGTTACGAAATTTGGGAATTATTGGATTTAGAAATCTTGGAATTTGGGGAGCTTTTGGAAATCTTGACACTTGAAAATTTTAGAATTTAAGAATTTTGAGACTTAAGAATCCAGAGATGTGAGAATTTCAAGATGTGGGAACTTTTGAATATGAAAATTTTTGAAATTTTGTTAAATCTTTGAATTTTCAGAGAATTAAGATTTTGAGGATCACGGAAAATTTGAGTAATTCTTGAAATCTTTAGGATTTGTTGAACTTTGAAACTCTGTATATTTTTTACCATTGTACCATTTTACATTTCTTATATTATAGAAGTTGAACCTCCTTAACCTCCAAAAACATCCAAAAGTACAAAATAGTAACAACTATCCGATCACACCTAGGAATGCTGTACTTCATCATATTCTTTCACTCTTTAACCTCTTGTATTATTTTGACGAATCTGACTCGTGACTCACTTGTACTTTAGCTGTAATTAATTTTAATCGAATTTTGAATACGCTTCAATTTGAAGTTCAAGTCCGACTATAATTTGCATAGTCGACGATTGCATAATAACAAATTGACATAACATTTCAACGTTCTTTGTCTGTTTTAATATTGTAATCAAGGTTAGTCAGTTGTGACTGACGCACCTGTCATATAAGTCAAAGTGCAAGGGGTTAAATTATTCAATATATAAGCACATCAGATTTTTTACCATTTTGCATCTATATATATAATACGCTATGTCTGTCCGTTGCTACTTTCAATCTAAATAAGGGTAAAAGGTAGAAACTTGATATTTTGCACACATATAGAACTCGCCGAGTCATGCCTTTTAAATTTTTCTGATTGGTAACCTATGACCTGAACAACAAGGTGTCATATGTAACTTAGTAAGTGATTGAAGTAAGGTTTGCTCGCCCTAGCGGCGCATATGTATAACTTCCGTTTTTACGTTTTCCTTAAGGGGTAACGCCACTCTAGAAGTCAGAAAAAAAGGTGATTTTCGGGAATTTTTAAAGTAATAATCGTACAAGTTATAAGGTCAGACTAAAAAAGGCTTTGTTATATATGTTTTGAAGATGGTTTGTAAATTTTTATAAACAATTTGGATTAAAAATGGCTGCTGTAGGTGCTGGCAACCAACAACACCATTTCTTTGAATGGGCTACATGACCGGACTGTTTTTTCATTAACACATGGTCCTAAAACGAAAAATCCAAAATTTTCTCATATTAAATGCCAAAATCTATGGAACATCGTACGGAAATTAAAAAATATTAATAATTGTTAATTTAGTGTAGATATGAAGACAAGTTTGGAAAAAAAGACAGAAAATTTAGCATTAAATTGTTAATAAAAAGTTAAGTACTTAATTAATCAAAAAACCCGTACGATGTTCACTGAGATATGTTATTTTGCACATCTCCACAAAATTTCAAGTCGATTAGTTAAAAACTTTTCGAGATATGTGTCCGGCGAGTTCAAATAAAGTGATTACGAGAAAAACGCGTTTAAAGTTTTGATTGCCATTCAGCATAAGAAATTTGTTATATACTTTTAATCAGCGATGCCTGCACCATATATTTGGTCTTCTATGTTAACATCCTCTACGTCCTTTTCCTTCCTGCTAGATCTGAGATTCAATCTCGCCATTTTTGTAGCTTCATTCAAAGATCATTTTGAAAACTTTATGCGTCGGGCGTCGGCTTTCAGGCAAAAATTATAACAATTTTCTACGACAGACATATCCAAGGCTTTCATTACTTGGATTATAGTGGATAGTCCGTCGTTGAATATGCAAACAGCCATATTTGCGGCAATGTCAAGTACATTTTTGCCACTGGATACGGTTTTTGGAGCCATAGACCACACCACTGAATTAAAACTTTCGTTGCTGTTTTGCGTGAAGCCACCAATACAGCGCGTCAGTAAGTCGTCGCTGGTAAGTTCCTCGTAGCTGAGAATACTATATTCGACATTGGAGATTTGTGCTTATAATTATCTAATGTATCTGTAGCCTTCGCCTTTTGCCTTTAGTCAGGTACTGTTCTCTACAATGATTATTGCGCGCGTATCCACAAGTTACAGTAAGCACGCCCGCAGTGCGCTGCGAGTGGTTGTAGTCCACTTAAAAAAATTCGTGTTCCCGACCTGTCCCGCACTTAAAACTTTTTTCTCATATTCTACACATAATAAAGCATCATTTAAGCAAAAAAAAAAAATCGATTTCTTCAAAATTCTAGAGTGGCGTTACCCCTTAAGCTTAGGTATCGTCGTTCGCGACAATGTACAATTACTTATATTTTTATACTTGTTAATGTATTAGTTTATTTCTTAATAAGATGTATGAATAAAGTGAAATTGCATGAATAAGCCTTCAGTGATTGAAAATACTTTCGCAAAAGTTTATAAGCGCGCGCATAGGTAACAATCTAAAAAGATTAATTGATAATGGGGATTGCTAGTTTCTTATATTATACAACTTGAACCTCCTTAACCTTCAAAAACATGGCAACTATCACACCTAGCAATCTCTCGCAGAGTGATCAGTGTAGAAGGCAATATGAAGGCGTGAAATACGAAGCCTTAGGAATTTTAATAAGCGAGAAAGTATCGAAAATTTGCTGAGAAAGCGGCAGGTTCGCGAAGAATTTACGAGCGGCGAAGAGGCCAGGGAGAAATATCGATCTTCATAGATCGAAACGAGGGAGATGATAAGAAAAGAGGCACGGGGCGGTGAAAGAAACTGCAATTTATCGAGGAGAAGCCGCTGGTTCTAATATACCTTAATAGATATCCTATCGGCTGATTGGGGTATTTCACGGTTGCTAGCGCAACCCTAAATGCGCAGCTCGGAGCTGGTGTCGGCGGATGCGCGCTATTAGAGGCTCCGCGCATCGTTTTACTGCGCAGTAAATGCAGGTATAAGGCGCGACTTTTAAATTCACTTGTACCGCGCCGTGGCGCTGAATTAAAACGCGAACTTTATTGCTCACGACCGGTTGTTCTCCGTCTCGCTTTGCATCCACAGCCTCGGGCACCAAGCAGAGAGCTGCTCGTCTGGTAGCAAACTTGTAAAACAGCGGACTGGCTTCTGTACGGAAATGATTTGCGTCCCGGTGACACACGCGGAATATCAAGTAACCAGTGTAACTCCTCTTTCGATCGATAATGTTTCGTTAACGTTGCACTCGCAATTAGCCCCTTCGGGGTTACATGAATCATTAATTATGATGTGCCTACCGTGTTGATACATAGCGTAGGCCCTTATTTATAGCAGGAGTTCAAAGAGATTTTAAATGGCTAGTTGATTGGGTAAAACACGCGAGATGAGTTAAGTACTGCTGCTTGAACATTGCCCGGAGAGAGTTTAAATTGCGACAAGGAATTTATAAATTTGAAATTACTATATTTATAAATTTCTTAATTATAAAGTATTCTTGAATAATTTAATTTTAGATTCCTTAAATTTTCAAGTTTGAAATTTATTAATTTCTTGATTGACAAATCGTACTTTTTAGCAAAGTTACTTATTGTAAAATTATTTACATTCTCATATATAACATGTTATACAATATAAAGTACAAAAAATAAATAAAAATTTGTACACACTTCAAATATTTATTAATTCGAAAATGAATAAATTAATTTGAAACTAAATAAATATTTATATTTTCTATTTCCGATAAATAGTAACCTATCTTAAATATAATACATCTAAAATATTCGATTTTACAAAATTGTCTTTTTATTCTTTCGATATTTTGAATCAAACAGAAGTTAATGTAACAGAATTTTCAGTATGCTTATTCAGGACGCCCTATAAACATATTACACCTAATTACTGCTAAAAGAACAGAATCGATGGCGAACGATATTACAAATGAGCGCTATCAACGAATGTAGTTGTACTTGCCAGCAAAATCGAAATTAAAAACAAGTACCCATTTAATTACAGTCTTGCATCCGATAAACATCGTAAGCCATTAATAATCCACATAGTAGAGAACGTGCTGACCGCAGTAGTCTTTTACTGCTACATGATCGCACAAATTATTTTATATTACATTATTTTCGATATTTATACTGCAATTTTCACGTTCGCATTACCACTATCATTCCTTGTCCATCTTAATCGTCTTTTTATCTGATTCAAATAAATTCTCGGAGTCAATTGCCACTAATCAACATGTTCAATGAATTATTTTACGGTTAATGTAGCGCTTATTCGTTTGATAAATTGTAATCAAACGTGATATTTGACCCAAGCTTGAAACTAAATTAATTGTATACATGATAACATGTATTTGTAATTGAGGTCGTAGATTTCCAGGAACGACTGTAGTATATTACAAGATAGTGTCAAATTGAACTATTAAAAAATATTATTTATATACTGTTGATTAGTGTACTGTTGGTCAAAACTATGTAGCAATTATTTTGATTCCGAATAAATAAAAGAAAAAGAAAATTCATTGCATTACGTCTTTAGTTATCGCTTCAAAAGTCATCACATTATTGCGGAAAAAGATGTAACGTGAAGTAAAATTTTTTAACGAAATTATAAAATCAGTCATTTTGACTTGCATGCTAGTTATAAGTTAATAATACTATTATCTTTACCCTTTGATCACGTATTAATGCAAGAAAAATTATGCTGTGAAAAGAAATTTCACAAGCTTGATTACCAAAGTATAAAAATACAGTCGTTCATCCAATGGTCCATAAAATATTATACTATCAGGAAGTTATACAACATCCATAAAATTCATAAACCGATTTTTACAAATATCGATCGTGTTTATCGTCCAGCTTATTATTTGTGTGGTCGTGAAACGATCTTAAGCAGCTGATCTGCATTGAGTTCATCGCTAAAGTTATGTTGGCATATTATGGTACACCCTATATAATGCATCCATCAGGATTCCAGAACGGGCAATAAAGTGCATTAGAAAAGATCGTAAGCATATGCGAAAGTTCAGATAAACGTACAGACGTCAACCCAAGAGTTGGAGCGACCCAAAGTGGTCGACTCAACGAGAAGCTCTATCCCCATCATGAACATTTTTGGTTTCACTGTCATTGCTTTTGGCCTAATTGATGTGCGACGGCTCGAGCCAATATACCGTCGAAAGTACGCGGGAGTTGACCAGTTGGAATCGTAGATATTTGGGGATGCAGGAATTTGGGGACGTAGCGATTTGGGGATGTAGCAATTTGGGGATGTAGCAATTTGGGGACGTAGCGATTTGGGGATGTAGGAATATGGGGATATAACGATTTGGGGATGTAGGAATTTGGGAACGTAGCAATTCAGGGACGCAACGATTTGGGGATATGCCGATTTGGGGACGTAGCAATTTGGGGATATAGCGACTTGGAAATGTAGGAATTTGGGGTCGTAGCAATTTGGAGTCGTAGCGATTAGAGAATGTAGGAATATGGGGATGCAGGAATTTGGGGACGTAGTAATTTGGGGACGTAGCGATTTGGGGATGTAGGAATATGGAGATATAACGATTTGGGGATGCAGGGATTTGGGGACGTAGCGATTTGGGGACGTAGCAATTTGGGGACGTAGCGATTTGGGAACGTAGCAATTTGGGGACGTAGCGATTTGGGGATGGGGGAATATGGGGATACAACGATTTGGGGATGCAGGGATTTGGGGACGTAGCGATTTGGGGACGTAGCAATTTGGGGATGTAGCGGTTTGGGGATGTAAGAATATGGAAATGTAGGAATTTGGGAACGTAGCGAGTTGGGAACGTAGCAATTTGGGAATGTAGCGATTTGGGTATGTGCCGGTTTGGGGATGTAGGAATTTGAGGACATAGCGATTTGGGGATGTAGGAATATGGGGATATAACGATTTGGGGATGCAGGAATTTGGGGACGTAGCAATTTGGGGACGTAGCAATTTGGGGATGTAGCGGTTTGGGGATGTAAGAATATGGAAATGTAGGAATTTGGAAACGTAGCGATTTGAGGACGTAGCAATTTGGGAATGTAGCGATTTGGGTATGTGCCGGTTTGGGGATGTAGGAATTTGGGGACATAGCGATTTGGGGATGTAGCAATTTGGGGACATAGCAATTTGGGGATGGGGGAATATGGGGATACAACGATTTGGGGATGCAGGGATTTGGGGACGTAGCGATTTGGGGACGTAGCAATTTGGGGATGTAGCGGTTTGGGGATGTAAGAATATGGAAATGTAGGAATTTGGGAACGTAGCGAGTTGGGGACGTAGCAATTTGGGAATGTAGCGATTTGGGTATGTGCCGGTTTGGGGATGTAGGAATTTGAGGACATAGCGATTTGGGGATGTAGGAATATGGGGATATAACGATTTGGGGATGCAGGAATTTGGGGACGTAGCAATTTGGGGACGTAGCAATTTGGGGATGTAGCGGTTTGGGGATGTAAGAATATGGAAATGTAGGAATTTGGAAACGTAGCGATTTGAGGACGTAGCAATTTGGGAATGTAGCGATTTGGGTATGTGCCGGTTTGGGGATGTAGGAATTTGGGGACATAGCGATTTGGGGATGTAGCAATTTGGGGACATAGCAATTTGGGGACGTAGCAATTTGGGGACATAGCAATTTGGGGATTTAGCGGTTTGGGGATGTAAGAATATGGGAATGTAGGAATTTGGGAACGTAGCGATTTGAGGACGTAGCAATTTGGGAATGTAGCGATTTGGGTATGTGCCGGTTTGGGGATGTAGGAATTTGAGAACATAGCGATTTGGGGATGTAGGAATATGCGGATATAACGATTTGGGGATGCAGGAATTTGGGGACGTAGCAATTTAGGGACGTACCGATTTGAGGACGTAGCAATTTGGGGACGTAGCGATTTGGGGATATAGCAATTTGGGCACGTAGCAATTTGGGGATGTAGCGGTTTGGGGATGTAAGAATACGGAAATGTAGGAATTTGGGAACGTAGCGATTTGAGGACGTAGCAATTTGGGAATGTAGCGATTTGGGTATGTGCCGGTTTGGGGATGTAGGAATTTGGGGACGTAGCGATTTTGGGATGTAGGAATATGAAGATATAACGATTTGGGGATGTAGGAATTTGGAAACGTAGCAATTCGGGGACGCAACGAGGCGTCCCTCGAATTTGGAAACGTAGCGATTGGGGGGGGCATACAGGTTTGGGGATGTAGGAATATGGAGATGTAGAAATTTGGAGACCTATCGATTTTGGAACGTAGCGATTTGGGGATATGCCGATTTGGGTATGTAAGAATTTGGGAATATAGGTATTTGGGAATGTAGAAATTTGGAAATGTAGGGATTCGGGAATGTAAGAACTCGAGAATATAAACATTCGAGTATATAGAAATTTGGAGATATTTTGGAGAATATTTAGGAATAGTATAAAGATTTCGATACGTGCTTTCCTACAGGTGTTTAGCTGGGTCAGCCTCTTCATGCGCCAACTCGTGGGTTGACATCGGTAGATGAACAAGCAGACTGCTGAGGAGCCTAATTCTTTAAAAACGAGGATCACGGCGGACATAATACAAACGATTAGATTGCAAAGATTCGTGGTTATAGCGAAATCAATCAATCGAAGGACTTATCCAGCTACTGCGGTTGGATAAGAATAAAACTCGTTAAGCTCTAAGGCGCATAAAAGTACAGCTCGTTGTTACGTTTCATAAAACATGAAATATGTGCCATCAAAAACGATCTTTCTTACGTTTATTGCACGATGAATTCTATTACGCTAATTAGAACGCTTTCATAATGTCTGGAATTCATGAAGTACAGACTATTAAACACAAATTTTTATTTCTTATTTTCATAGCAATCAACGCGTGCCGACGAATCGTATCGTAAAATTATTATTTACTGCGTATAAGTCGGCGATCGATACGGACAAATATTTACTTCGGATTCAATCTCCCTATTTTTTTTTTTATTATGTTTGCGGTTTTATAGCTTTGTAAATTGCATCGAAGGATGTGAATAGAAAATAGTTAACTTTTGAACAGGATAGGAGAGGAAAATTGCTTCGTTGAGTTATGATTATTGTACTAATGTTAATTAGTACTAACAATTACCAAGTGTCATTATTTCCTAGCTGTATCCTTCACTAATTATGTGTATTTTGAACCTTTGACTTTTTAGGCTGGAAATATACGTTCTTTCAAAATTGCGAACTATCTTTTGATTACATATTATTTTTGCTGATTTGAATTGAACAAATAGTTTCGCGTTACAGCTGCTGCAATTTTCAATTACTCTACTACTGTAATTTTTAATTACAGTAATTATGGTCATTTCGGTCGATAATCTGGGAGATGGGAATTTATAAATTCTGAGATTTGGAAATCAGGGAATTTTGAGATACAGAAATTTACAATTTTGGAAATTAGGGAATTTGGAAATATAGAGTTATAGACGTTTGAAATTTTTTAGTTTAGTTTAGGTGTAAATTTGGAAATATAGAAATATTTAATTTAAATATTTCCCAATTAATAGTTAAGAAATTTAGAATGCCAATGATTTGGAACTATAAAACGTCATATAAGGAATATAAAAGTATTGAATTTCTATATTTCCAAATTTTTATGTTTACAAACTTTTTAATTCAGAAATTTGAGAATTTTTTAATTCAGAAATGTGGGTGTTTATAAATTTCAAGATTTTTGAATTTTTTACTTAAAGAATTTAAAGTTCATAAATTTGAGAATCTTGAAATAAAAAATTTGAAGTTTAGAAATCTAAGTATTAAAAATTGAAAAATTTCAAACTTAATACATTTGAAGTTAGCAACATAGAAACATGATAATTTGATAATTTACGCAATTTAATACTTACAAATATTGAAATTCAACAATACAAAAATTAGAAAATTTACAAATTCCGTGATTCAACCAAAAAAATTCGAAAATCCGACGAACCTATAACAACCATATTCTGGTCTAACGAGTCTAAAAATGATTGCCAAGGTTGCAAACCTATCATTTACGGGTGTGATACGATACGATCGTCGTCATAAAAAAAAAATATAGCTATCTATCAAGAATTTCCATCTGCCGTACACCTCTATTTATCGTATTAGCAGTTAATTATTGGCGCTGTACCAGGACGATCTGATATTACGAAATAAGATCCTAAAAGGCAGGTGCGCCACTCGAAGGACATCTTTCCCGCAGGACGAACAACGCGATCGTTAAGATCTGGAACAAGCGTGTATGCACGCATATACCGTTCATATTCGTACGATTCGATATCGATTGCGTAGACAATGAATAGAGAGAGAGTGCGATAAAAGGTGTCCGATGTTTCGTGTATGAAAAAAAAACAAGTATCGTGGCAATTAATCTCGTATTTATGCGAAGTAATGAACGTAGATAACGATCGTATGCGAGAGAAGACCTTTGGGGAGAGATTCGTTTGCGGGAGTAAAGGATAGAAAGGACGCAATTAAAAAGCGGGACGTAAACGAAGGTAAAAGCGGGAAAACCTGCGCTGTAATTCTTAAGTGACACTGTTGCAGGTGAAAAGTTCAAAATGGAACGGAATACGAATTATAATGTGACATAAATGAATTATAACGATCAAGTTGTCCACAGTGGAGCACGAACAGCGGACATCTTTATCTCTGACAAAATGGCCGCTTAACGTGTTCGCTGACGTGAATGCTATAGCATTCTGATGCAAAATTACATAAATGCATTAAAATTTTTAAGCAATTGTTATTCGTTTAATTTTATATAATCTCAAGTTTGTATAATTATACATTTCGAAGTAATAACCAATGGATTTGTTAGGTTAGGTTTCTGCAACTCACTGAAATTTTTATTGTCGTGAATGTGTTAACAAGTCTCTTATTTTAAATTATTTAAGATAAGTTTAAGTTAAAATGTCTCTAACTCTGTATTAATTTTCGTCGGGACAAAGAATTAATGTTATGGTAATATTTTAACTCATGTTTTATCGTTCATTCGTTTTTTAATTTCAAACTAAGCGAGCATTATGTAATGAGTCACATAGTGAGTCACTTCCGGTGTTCATAAATGTACACACTCGTAAATTTATCAAATCAACGCACATTCGAAAGTTTAACAATTTGTAGACACAGGTTGCACAAAAGGTCCACGGTAATTTGCCCTAAGGGCGATACAGGCAGGGCAATAAAAAAAGGGAGAAAGTAAAACGATCGGGTATGCATTACAGAGGCAAATGAGATACGACTAGGAGCGATAAGATCGTTGACAAAAGAGAAACGAAGATTTTAAGGAAGGAAGCCATAACTCCGCGGTGTAACGAAGTCTGCTAGTCGATACGATACCGTTTATGCTTTGTTTGGCGTGTCCGGTGTAATAAAAGAATGCAAATCTTAGCCGGACGGGGATTTATCTGGACGCTGCCTCCGCCACCGGATCCACGGTATTTCCGGTCGCCAGTGCCGTCGCTTATCGTTTAATTAGGGAGCAGAACGTTTTAGGCGTGCGAATTCTTTTTTTTTCCTCCGTTTTGCACAAACCGTCCTGTCTTTGCCTTCTCGAACCGTCCTTTTTCCGCACACGAGGGGGAGGGCTCTAACGACCCGGTTAGTAATCGCGATGACGACTCGGATTCACCAAAAATATCGTTTCCTTACGACCTCCGCCCTCTTTTTGTTCGACTCGAAGACGAAACAGATGCAGGTGATAGCAGCGAGAAAAGAGGATCCACCCAGGATGAGATACGCTTCCTGATAACCGCTATCCGGTTCATACAAATTCGTAGGTGGAGTTCCAGCCTGAATTATCGACAACGAATGTTTCGGGGCTCGAAACAAATTTAACTTATAAGATATATGTACCAATTACGGTGCCTTCATATTAATATTATCGATGGAGATACGCGCTGTAAGGAAGCTTAACTGAAATATTTTTAATTAAATGTGATTAATTAACGGATGAGATCTGAAACGGGAAACGATTATTTTTATATGATAGAATGTTGTAAGTGAGGATTGTAAGGATGTAGATGTATGGTATCGTATACCAGGGATCGGCAACCTGCGGCTCAGTAGAATCATACTTGTGGCTCTTAAGTAGTTTAATAGTACATATTGAAAAATTAACTGCAATATTGTAATTGCCAAACAAATATAATAATCCTGCGCACACATCAAAATGCGCGGTAGATCGCATGCATGTAAACCTAGCGTTAGCTAACCTTGCGCTCCACACTCACCGACGCCACACTCAAAACCAAAAAGTGTTTCCGTTTTCTTTAATACGTTGACTTATATGTTCTGTTACTACGCAAAATAGAATGTTTTGATTTCGCAATCAATACATGTTTCACAGCAGATATTATATTATTTTTTCTAATACATACCGATGCATGTACTTATATTTGGCTCTTTAAAAAAATAATTTATCACATCGGGGAAAAAATGGCTCTTAACTCCAGAAAGGTTGCCGCCCCCTGTACTTGTTAAATATACTCAATCTATAAATATACAAAAAATTTTTATGAAAAAGTTTATTCATATGCGTGATCTATAAAATATTAACCCTTGATGGTCGTACTGGGGTATGAAATAACCCCAGTCAATTTAGCTTCAATTTCAGTCACTTATATCCTGAAAGTCTAAATAAATTTTTTGATACACATTTTTTTCCGTAACCATTATACTTCAAAAGTGTTCAGCTAAAATTTTAGCTCTTCAGGACCTCAAATTTTAGCTATTAAAATTGAAAGAAATTTCGAATTTTTTTCAATTTCTTCACGTCTCTGAATTTTTGTTCATATTCAACGTTTAGATTTAATCAGAAATATGTTGAAACAACTTTCAAAGGTTATTTATATTTTAACATGCATAGCTTGTTCACATGAGTAGCTCTAGTTAACATGAGTAGCTTGCTTGTAAGAAACATTTTTAGCTGGAGTCTTAAACGTCTGAGTGTGCCAGGTATGTTATTCTCATGAAGTATGATCATTAAGATAATCTAAAATGTACTTTAATAGTCGTTATCAAGAAATTGTAAAATTGCACTGAAATCATTTTATATTATACATGTATGTATTTGTCTCTACTTGAAATTACTAATTTCGCGCATAATTACTGTAAAATATATTACATAGTATTAGGCTGCAATTTCGAGATTCCAAAGTTCTAAATTACAAATTTAAAAAATTCCAGTTTATTCTCGTAGTTCCTAAATTTTGAAGTTAAGCATCAGTTTCATGATCTTACAATTCCTAAATTTTGGAGTTCCAAAATTCCAAAATCTCAATATCTCGTATTTCCTAAACTTTAAAATTCCAAAATTCCAGAATCTCAACATTTCACGGTTCCTAAATTCCAAATCTGAAAACCTTAACATCTCGTGATTCCTGAATTCTGAAATTCCAGAATTCCATAGAGGCGAATATAGGAATTTAGAAAGACAGGAATGTGAGGATACAGAAATCTAAAGATATTAGAGACTATTCAGAAATCCAGAAGTATCAACAATAAGGTCTAGGGATTTGCAGATCTAAAAATCTGAAAACCTGGACGTTCAAAGATCCAGAAATCTAGAATCTATGTAGAGAAGATCTAAAGATTCAAAAACCTAGAGTTCTAGTAATCAAACAATCTAGATTACTAAATGACCATTAGTAGTTAGACCATACTAACTACCACTAGAAAACTAAGTTGACACTTAATAAAATACATAATTAAAAAAAGTACATAATGAAACTAATACTTGATGTTACCATCTCCAGTCGAAGAATACTTTTCATTAAATTTTCAATGTTCCACACTCTTTTCAAATCGAAACTTTTCAGTAAATCAACTCTAAAGAAAATATTATTTCGCCGATTCAATGGAACCTTTGCGACCAGTAAACTCCATAAATTTTCTATAGGATTTAAATCAAAGCCACCGCCATAGAAAGTGATTTTTAAAAAAATGGACAGCCATTCTTCGAGAGTTCTCCAAAAGTGGCATTCACCGTTCGCAATAATTTGAATGCAATTAAACATCGTAGCGAATCGGTTATTCTAGGGATGGTTGGAAATCAGTTAATGGCGCGAATTGTTAAGGATACGAAAGGACATTGAAAGGAGCGGCAGTCAGAAAACTAGCGGCAGACCGAAGCCGCAGATTAATTAAGGTGGTCACAATTAACAGTAATGAAAGGGAATGTTTCAACTACCTCGTTTTGAAGAATCCCGCTTCTGCCGGGCACGTTCCTTAATCGCAATTAACCGACTGCGAAAGTAATTAAGACCAAGGACCGTCGCGTCGCCTCGGCGAGTGTAGAAATGAAGAAAAGGTTCGGTCGTGACAAAAAACAAAAAAAAAATAACAGAGTGAATAAGACGGCCGTCCGCAGGAACCCTGTAATTAAGGTGTCTTAATTGGACGCTTTCGCCTGCCAATTATCCTCGTGATTCCCTCGAGGAATAGCTTTGCCTGTTAACCCTATCACTGGGAAGTGGGTCATCTCTGGTTCGATGAATAATCAATGAATAGCCGAGTATTATGCGGACGATGATCGATGTACGCGTACCTTCTTTATTTTCATTCGATGCACCGTTTGACCTGACGCAACGGTATGCGATTACATTCAATTTCAATCCGAGTGAATGTAAAATGGTCACCGGTGTTTATTATGGAACATCATTAATCTATGTAACAGTTGACGCGTTCGATTATTGAATTCTATTTCAAAACGGTGGTCGTCGCTTTTCGAATGAAAGTTTAAGCAAGACTAATCTAATACTGAAATGATACTGAATTTCGAAATCGAAAGCTATCTTTTGAAGGTTTGCCATATTGGAAATTTCTGATTTGAATGTTCGTATATGTACAAGTTCCTACATTCGAAATTTGTTAAAGATCTAAGTTTGAAAATATGAGATCTTACAGATTTACGTGATTCTGTGAATTTAAAATTTTTAAAAATCTTTCATCCCTAAATTCAAACTTTCCACATCTACAGATTTCTAAACTCCCAAATCCCCACATTCCCAAATGCCCACATTCTCAAATTCCCAAATTCCCAAATTTCCACATTACCAAATTCCCACAATCTCAAATTCCCACATTACCAAATTTCCACATTTCCACGTTTCCAAATTCCCACATTCCCACATTCCAAAATTCCTCAACTCCAATATTTCTAAATTCCCACATTCCCAAATGTCCACATTTCCAAATTCCCACATTCCCACATTCCAAAATTCCCAAATTCCAATATTTCTAAATTCCAACATTCCCAAATTTCTACATTTCCAAATTCCCACATCCCACATTCCAAAATTCCCAAATTCCAACATTTCTAAATTCCCACATTCCCAAATTCCAACATTTCTAAATTCCCACATTCCCAAATTTCCACGTTTCCAAATTCCCATATGCCTACATTCCAAAATTCCCAAATTTCAATATTTCTAAATTCCCACATTCCCAAATTCTCAAATTCCAACATTCCTAAATTCCTACATTCCCAAATTTGCAAGTTTCCAAATTCCTAAATTCCCAAATTTGCTAGTTTCCAAATTCCGAAATTCCTAAATTCCTAAAATCCTAAATTCCCCAAATTCTCAAATCTCCAAATTTCTAAATCACTAATTCCCTAAATGTCTAAATCCTGAGGTCTCAAATACCACAAATAGTTACGTTCCTTTTCTAAGTCCCAAATCCCTAATTCTTCAAATCCCCAGATCCTCCAAGTTTCTATACCCGCTCTCAAAGTCTCCAAATTCCTAGGTCCTCAAGTCCCCAGATCCTCCAAATTACTATACCTACTTTCAAATTCGTTAAATCTGTAAATCTGAAAAAATGTGATCTTACAGATTTACGAGAATCTATAAATTAAAAAGTTTCAAGAATCCTTCATATATCTAAATTTAAACTTTCCACATTTACAGATTTCTAAATTTCTACATTTAAGAATTCCCCATTTCAAAAATCTACTAGAAAATATTTCAAAGTGCGAGAGATTTTTAAAATTTGTATCACTGAATATTTATGAATGTAATTTGTGATAACGAAGATCGGTAAGTTCGATCATCGATTCGTGCATCGATGCGAATTGCAGGATCGATCTCCGATAAGAAGTCTTCCCGTTGGTGTAAGATAAAAAAAAGGACTTTCGGATGCCGCAGGAGCCTCGGTGCGAAACAAGGACCGACCTAATAAATTATGCATCGCTCGCCCTTCTGACATTAAGCTGACTTCAGGCATTGTCTTCGACGGCCATTGGAAGCGCACACTTACAAACAGTCCAAGGCTCGCTAACCTAACCTTTGTGTTCGATAATAAATGGCCGCCTCGTGCTGGGAACTAGGTATATCTAACCGACCGGTGTCTTGCGCTAATCGAACGGAAAAAGGATCTGCTGGTGATTTTGAATAATGTAGATAGTGAAAATCCCTGATAACCGAGATGTTAGGGTGGGACAACACCGAATGAATATGTTGGCATCGACTTTCTAGGTTCAATACAAATAGGTTACAAGAACGATAGGGGTTGATTATAAATATTAGAGGAGGTGTACATAGTTGGAAGGGGTATGTGATCGTAAGTATGTTGATATTAGTATGGAGACTGTGTTTATCTGTTTCCTGGGTTCAGATTTTGGGATTCGGGGAAATGGGAAATTGGGATTTTAGGGATTTGGAGATTTGAAGTTTTGGAGATTTGAGGTTTTGGAGATGTGAGGATTTCGAAATTGAGGTATTTAGAGATTTAGGGATTTGGAGATTTAGGGATTTGGAGATTTAGGGATTTGGAGATTTAGGGATTTGGAGATTTAGGGATTTGGAGATTTAGGGATTTGGAGATTTGAGGATTTTGAGAATTAAGGATTTTGAAATTTGAGGATTTGGAGATTTAAAGATGTGGAGATTTAGGGATTTGGAGATTTGAGAATTCGGAGATTTAGGGATGTGGAGATTTAGGGATTTGGAGATTGAGGGATTTGGAGATTTAAGGATTTGAAGATTTAGAGATTTGGAGATTTGAAGATTTGGAGATTTAAGAGTTTGAAAATTTGAGGATTCAGAGATTTAAGAATTTGGAGATTGAGGGATTTGGAGATTTAAGGATTTGGAGATTTAAAAGTTTGAAAATTTGAGGATTCAGAGATTTAAGAATTTGGAGATTGAGGGATTTGGAGATTTAAGGATTTGGAGATTTAGAGATTTAGAGATTTGGAGATTTGAAGATTTGGAGATTTAAGAGTTTGAAAATTTGAGGATTCAGAGATTTAAGAATTTGGAGATTGAGGGATTTGGAGATTTGAAGATTTGGAGACTTGAGGATTTAGAGAATTGAGGATTTGGAGATTTAAGAATTTGAAGATTTGAGGATTTAGAGATATAAGAATTTGGAGATATATTTTGAAGATTTAAGGATTTACAGATTTATGAATTGGGAGTTTTCGATATTTGGAAATTTAGAAATTCGAAGATATAACGATTTATAGACTCAAAGGCTTGGAAATTTAGGAACTTGGTGATTTAGAAATTTGATGGTTTTCACAACTGGTAATTTAAAGCTTTGGTTACTTAGTGATTTAGAGATCTGTGAATCCCAACGATTTGTATAATTATCAAATTAGGACATTTTGTAAATTATGAATCTAAGTATTTCAAAAACTTGAAGATTTAGAAATGTGGAAATTAAACAATTTTTAACTTTTAAATACAATTTGCAAATTCCGAAATTTGAATGTCCACCTAAAAATGTCTGCATTTATAAATTTGAATATACGAAGACATCTTAATAATTTAGAAGCTAAATTTCTAAGTTCGTACAATTATAAATTCATAAAAATAGCGACTGAAAAATTTGTTAATTCGAATATTCGCTTTTCCCGATACGAAAGACCACTCACACCGCTAAAATCACGCACACAGCGATTACCCAGAAAAAAAGCCATACATTCGCAAACATAACTACCGAAGTCATGAATATACCGCATATATCCGTCGATGAAAGTGTTAAATTGATAGAGCAGTATAGTTGATCAATTCATTTTATCCAAGGCTCGAACAACCCCATGAAGCAATCGAAGGTGAACAAGTTCCTGATATCTCGTGAAAAATGATTTTCTCTTATCAAAGCAACGTGATGTCTTCATGCATTGGAAAGTAGTTTCGCGTTGGCCTTAAAAGAAGAAGCATTTCCTCCGTTGTCGAAACGATTTGTGGATGACCGTAAACCGTATATATCCCCGGTATTTTTGCGTCTTGGCAATTGTGAAAGGGACATACGAGCGACAACGAGCGGCAACCTTAGGCGGCAACGAGCTCAGGAACGAGTTCGCATTTGTTTTACAAATGGACTACGCACGGCGAGGGCAAGACGCGCGGCAATAAATGCCAACGTGATTTTATGGCACGATCAAATGATTTTTCGTTACCGCGAACGACTATTGCCGAGACATCGAACTCGGCAAACAACCGGCAACGTTTCTTCTCGCCTGGACAATTCTTCTTTCGTGCCACTCGAAAAAAACGACAGGTGTGAATATCAATCGCACACGAGATCTGCTTTTTATTTGTCCCCTGTTGGACGCCACTTTTGACCATTGGCCGTATGTGGAATTCTTGTCTAATGTTAGATCTTAGAGCATGAGACGATAGGGAGATTAGACCTTGATACTGTATTGCCTCGAAACAAGCAACAGTTCTGAGCTTCGAAATTAGCAAATTTCTATCCCCACTTTTTTGATTGAAGTCCGCCGCCGAGTGAGAGATCCGTGAAACCGAAGATCTAATAATTTTTACGGTTGACCGAACAGTTTAGTGAAAAGAGGACAGAACATGTATATTTTTTTCTCACTCTAACACGTAGCGAATTAAAAAACAAAAGCAAGCCGAATAGCATACCACCTTCGAAATAAGCAACTGGCTGGTCCCGAGCGTGTTGCTTATTTCTAGGCAATACAAGTTTTTATCGATATGATTTTGATATACTGATTCTAGTTTCTCTGGACACTTTGTGTAGGTTCAGATCAAGAGGTAGCAGTAATGACCCAAGGAGTCTTCACATTCTAAGTACTTTTAGTTTATTACTATTCACATCACCTTAATCTTAGTAAGAGATTATTTGTTATTTGGAGATTTGGAAAATTGGGCTACTGAAAATTTAGAAATTGGAAAGTTGGATAAGTTAAACAAGTTTTTAGGAATTGAAGAATAATATTTGGAGATATGAACATTTTCATTGGTAATATTTTAAGAATATTTTTGCTGAAAATATGAATAGGAATAATTTTGTAACAGTTATCAAAATTAAGGTACCTAAATTCCTAGGTCCCTATATCCCTAGGTCTGTAAGTTCCAAGGTCCCTAAATTCCTAGATCTATAAATTCCTAGATCCCTATATCCCTAGGTCTGTAAGTTCCAAGGTCCCTAAATTCCTAGATCTATAAATTCCTAGATCCCTATATCCCTAGGTCTGTAAGTTCCTAGGTCTGTAAATCCCTAGATCTCCAAATTCCTAGATCCCTATATCCCTAGATCTGTAAGTTCCTAGATCCCTAAATTCCTAAATCCGTAATTTTCTAGGTCTGTAAATTCCTAGATCGCTTTTCTAGGTTTCTAAACTCCTAAGTCACTATATTTTTAGATACGTAAATTTTCCGGTCTGTAAATTCCTAGGTCCAGAACTTTCTGGGCCCCTAAATTCCTAAGACAGTAATTTCTTGATCCGAAAATTACAAGGTCCCTAAAATTCCTAGAACCCCGAATCTCAAGATCCCCTAAATACCTACGTTCCCAAATCCTTAAATCCCTAAATCTCTGAATCATCCACTCATAAATTTCTAAATTTCTATCTCTCCAAATTCTTTAAACCTCTAAATTTCTAATTTCCGAAATTTCCTAAATTCCTTTTTCAAATTTTCAAATGCCCAAAGTCTCAAATACCCAAATTTCCCAATTCTTGAATATTCCAATTCCCAAATTTCCCATTTCCCAAGTTTCCCAATTACCAAATTTCCCTATTCCTACAATTCCCAATTCCCAAATTTCTCTATTTCTAAATTTCCCAATTCCCAAATACCTGAATTCCCAAAGTCTCAAGTTCCCAAATTTCCACATCCCTAATTTACTAGCTTCCCAAATTCCCAAATTCTCAAACTCCTAATGCCCAAATCTCCCAAATTCCCATATTCTGACATACCCTAATTCCTAAATTCCAAAATTCCCAAATTCTCAATTTCCTAAAACCCTAAAACCCTAATCCCCAAATCTCCCAAATTACCAAAACCATAAATCCCAAATTCTCAAATCCCCAAATTCCTAATACCCTAAATCTCCAAATTCCTACACCTACAAATTCCCAAATTTGCAAGTTTCCAAATTCCCAAAGTTCCAAATACCCAAATTCCCAAAGTCTCAAGTTCCCAAATTTCCACATCCCTAATTTACTAGCTTCCCAAATTCTCAAAATCCTAATCCCCAAATTTCCCAAATTCCCATATTCTGACATATCCTAATTCCTAAATTTCCAAATTCCCAAATTCTCAATTTCCTAAAACCCTAAAACCCTAATCCCCAAATCTCCCAAATCTCCCAAATGACCAAATGACCAAAACCCTAACTCCCAAATTCTCAAATCCCCAAATTCCTAATACCCTAAATCTTCAAATTCCTACACCTACAAATTCCCAAATTTGCAAGTTTCCAAATTCCCAAAGTCCCAAATACCCAAATTCCCAAAGTCTCAAGTTCCCAAATTTCCACATCCCTAATTTACTAGCTTCCCAAATTCCCAAATTCTCAAACTCCTAATGCCCAAATCTCCCAAATTCCCATATTCTGACATATCCTAATTCCTAAATTTCCAAATTCCCAAATTCTCAAAATCCTAATCCCCTCATCTCCCAAACTCCCAAATTCCCAATTTCCTAAAACCCTAATCCCCAAATCTCTCAAATCTCCCAAATTCCCAAATGACCAAAACCCTAACTCCCAAATTCTCAAATTCTCAAAACCCCAAATTCCTAATACCCTAAATCCCCAAATTCCTACACCCATAAATTCCCAAATTTGCAAGTTTCCAAATTCCCAAATTTCTAAATCACTAATTCCCTAAATGTCCAAACCCTGAGATCTCAAAGACCCCAAACAGTTACATTTCCAAATTTCTAAGTTCAAAAGTTTGTCGATTCCCAAATCCCTAATTCTTCAAATCCCCAAATCCTCCAAGTTTCTATACCCACCTTCAAGCTCCCCAAATTCCTAGGTCCTCAAATCTCCATATGCTCCAAATTACTATACCCACTTTCAAGATCTCCAACTTCTTAGACCGTCAAATCCCTAGATCTCCATATCCACGTGTCACCAAATCTAAACGTCCTCAGTTACCCAAATTCGTAATGCTCAAAATTCACAAATCCCTAAACTACTCTAAGAATCGACATATGGAAGGCCATATTTTTCATACAAAAAGCAAATTTAGTGTTAACTATGCCATCAGCTTCAATCACTCCAGCTGTACCATCGCATAAAGTCACACATGGAAACCTCCTTATCGTATTCCATCTACGGTTAAAAATATGGCTGGTATCTTTAAAAATAATTTACAATCCGTTGAAAAGTACCCGGTCAGATTGGAGGGTACCCGTAATATACTCCATCCGTATCCGTAATTGTCCCCAGACAATTAACCGGTGTGGATAATCATTCAATTAAGATTCTTTGACACGGAAGCAGCTGCGAAAGAATTTCACCATATGAGAGGATTATTCCCTCACGAGTTTCTGTACGCTGTTATTTCCCGTGCTGCAACGAAACGTCAAACAAGATCCGCGTGTTTTCGCAAACCGACCCGCCATACAGCGCCGCACAAAAACCGCAGCCAGCTCCTTTTAAACCGTAATGCAATCGCTTAGTAACGGTTACAGTTCTTCTATAACGTACTGTTCCTCCTGTCATTAGTGTGTTTTCAATGAAAATTAGAAGCGACTCAATCTGTATTCCAATTGTCCGTTAAGGGACAGCCGGCACTACTTTTAAACGAAGCGCGGAGAAAAACCCTTTGCCATCTGTCGCTGAACAACGACAAAAAGTATAAACGGTTCGCTGCTTTGACTGTCATCGGGTTTTTCTTACTCGAACACTGGCCGTTTTTCTCGGTCGGTTCCTACTGTACCCTGTCAAACCATATTCGACACGAACGAGTTCGTCTCGTTTCTTTGAAACATTAGCCTTTTCCGCGGTTTCGAGCCACGGTTTTTCCTCCAACCACGGAATACTTCGACCTGTCGCCACGACTAAACAAACGAGCTGATTAACGTCCTCTTAGATCAGACCTTCCTATCGATTCTTGACGAATCGGCTCTCGCCTTTTGCAGAACATCTGGTATTTATCGGCCTGCTATCCAACACGCGATCGCTTCTAATTAATTAACCAAAAAATCACCGTTAATTGGCTCATTTCCTCACGCGTCGCGTTACTTTCTCTAATCTGATCACTTGGGATCTTATCGGTGCACAGTCATGTATTATGACACTCGGAATGACGCGTTAATAACCAGAACCCTGATCAATCCATTAATACTATTCGCCATTTAGCGATAGTCTAATTCGCAAACTGGATTGGGAGTGGTAGCTAGCTTTTCTATTAGCACTTGCTTATTAAATTATTTGTATGAAATTAGTCATTTATTTTATACCTTTATTTAAAAGACCTGCTCGAATAAAATTACTAAATACAAGCATAGCGTAGTGAAGTACTGAAATTGTAGTATAATGGTATGTTAAATATAAGTAATAGAATAGTAGAATATTAAAATAGTAAAATTGTAAAGCGGTGTAAATAGCAAAAATTATCAATATAAAATATATAAAATGAATTGCAAAATTTACCTAATACCTTTGATGACTTAAAAATATGTTATTCAAAATTTTATATTACTTTCTATCTTTATTTGCATATGTATTTACTTAGTTAGAGTCCTTACAATAAAGAGTAATAATTGTACCATTGGTTTCAAGTACATATTAAATCCCACCCTAAACTGAAAAAAATAAAACAAAATTCATCAGTGTATCATCTAACACTCAATTTCAAAATGACTCGAGAGGCTACCAAAAGAGCCTCCCCGGACAGGGAACGATTTAAGCAAAATAACGATATTTTTCCGAATATTCAATAACAAGTTATCGTCAAAAAAGATCATGTTCCCTTTCAATTTTCAGCCGTTTTCAATTTCCGAACGATCTTTCCGCATCATCGTCCGGTATCGTGCTCGGTATCAGAGTACCGAGTTGCACCGCAATTTCTCTTTCATGTTCTCGCGTTTCTTTCTCGACAACGTTCCAAGAACGTTTCGCCGGTCTTTTTTTCCTCTCGTCGCAAATAACGAACCCGGATAATTGGTATTCCTCCGTGGCGCTGGTCTTTTCACGTATCGAACAAAAGGTGTGATGAAAAAAATATCATAACGACGATCGGTCCTTCTTTTTCGCGTCTCGAGACCCGATAGTTGCCACCTGTCGGAGTTGGCTTCTCGCCGTTCTGTTCGAGACACGAACAGGCAGAAAACATTGCGATAAAAGCGCCGCGCCAAATACGGCAGAGTCGTCCGGGACATAAAGCTTGTTTTGAGGAATCATTAGAGGCGAAATAAAATGCGGTACTCTCCCTGTGCTACCGTGTCCGGTTCGAACAGGCACGTATATAGCCTTATGGCATCGGTACCTTCCACGGCTGTCGAGGGACAAACGTGTTCCTTGTCGGCACAGACATCACGTAAATACGACATCCGGCCCGTACTCTCTTACAATTTCATCTGATCTAGCTAAAAATTCTTTGGCTGCATATCCAATCAGCCATTTCGGAACGTTGAGTCTCACGCGATTTCATCGGGCGAATGAAATGGTCTCAATTATTTTGGTACATATTTTATACTGTTAATGTACTCTAGTACACTTTAATTGTTAGTATATTTATATTAGTGTACTTTAATTGTTAGTCTATTTATATTGGTACACTTTCATTATTAAGATTAATGTATTTAATACATAAGGTATTCTAACGCACGATTTTTTTATAAGCTGTTTATTTTGATACTGGAGCTCTATTTTTGCAAAAATTAAGAAGGAAGATAACAATAGATAAAACTTAATATATTTTCATCTGTACGTGATCTAGCAAAAAAGAAATCACTAACTGTGATAACAAGCGGTTTAAATTTGGCGCCATCTGAGCTCAGCAAATGGCGCCATCTTAACTCAGAAAATGGCGCCAAATTAGCTCAGCAAATGGCGCCATCAAGTTAATTTTAAGGGATTAAGGAAAACTTCAAATTCAAACATTAGAATATTAAAAAATAGTTCAAATTCAGACATTGAAATATTAAAGAAAAATTCAAATTCGAACATTAAAATATTAGAGAAAAATACAAATTAGAATACTAAAACGTTAAAAAAGAAATCAAATTAGAACATTAACTTGTAATATTCATCGATCCTATTTTCATTCCATCATTCTATTCTTCCTAACGTTTTCTTCATTTTTTGTCTTTTTTATACTGTAAAAAAATAACAAATTTTATAATCCTTGCCATTATAATATACAATTATGTATGCATAACGTCGATGAAACTATAGTATTAAGCATCATAAGGAAGTAGAATTTTGTAAATATAATAACTAACAACACCACGATAAATTTGAAAGTATAATTTTTAATTGCGCGTATCTATAATCACACGATTTGCACACATCAAATTAATACATTTTCAAGATAACGCTAAATGAATGGGCGTGGCCCGAACAACTTGAACCATTTTTTAATTACCGCTTTCATGAAATATGAACCATAAACATGACAACGGGCAGCATTTTCGAAAAATTTCATCTACATTAATTATATGTTTACATGATCCAAGGCAAGTTACCTTCGTATACGTACACGGTAAAAGGCAGATGACAAAACTTGCTCGTTCGAACCGTTAACGATCTTGAAGACGATCGGCGATGCTATGCACGTGTGACCCGTTTTATCCCAATGATATCGCGATCGATAACAATCGTGACAACCGTTACTCACGCTCGAATTCGAACGGTTTGTTGGTCGATACGACTGCTGTCTAATTATGTCTAATTAACGTCGCCATGCAGGCAGAAAACGCCAAAGAATAAATAAAATTTTTACTTTCTGCTAAAATGAATTTTTAGATAAAACTTCTCTGTTAATAGTAAAATATTGAAGTCATTAAAATGCGATAAAAAAGAAATTGCAAACACCTGCTTTTAAATAGTGACACTCGTTTTGTGCGGAGGATAAAAATAACTGAAGTTTCGAATAATAGACTACTAACTGTTTCCGTAACTGTTAAATTGATGTTAGCATAACTGGATTCGATCATGTTTGTGCAAATTGCACAAAAATGTACAGTAACCTCTTCCGATATGAAATAATTGACAATTCCAGATGGTCGTATATGTCCAGCACGTGTATTGCACCCAGGAAAAAGATGATTGAGAACGGTTTCTAATACTAAAATCTAAATGACTGATTGAACAATAAAGGAACATGAACATAAACAATTAGTTTTCACAATTCAACGTTGAAGCGTGCAGCTGCATGTGAACATGACAAAACCATCAACCAACGGACAGTTGGTATGTTACGACTCAATATATCAAGCTTTGAAAAAAATTATACGACTTTAAAGATGTAGGCGGAAGCCATTTCGAACACGCGCTTTAAGGAGAAACCACTCGTCCATAAACCGAATAGCTTTATTACAAAAGTCGTTCTAAAGCACAGCTCTAAATATTATTACCCAGTTTAGAAGAAAACTATAAACGGTATTAGTGATTGCTGAAAAATTGGCGGAAAAATGAGGGCTGAAAAATACCAATGGAAATGGAATTTTTATTATAAGAAACAATAAAATGGAACTCTTAAATAAATATGAAAAATATTCTCTAACTAAACTAAAACGTAAAGTGTCCCTTAACTAAACTGAAATAAAAATGTTCCTTCACTAAACTAAAAGGTAGAACGTATTTTAACTACACTGAAATTTAAAGTGTTCCCTAACTAAACTAATACTCAAACGTCTCTTAACTAAACTAGAATGAAAGTGTTCATTAACTAAATTAACACTTAAACGTCCCTTAACTAAACTAAAAAGTAAAATGATCCTTAACTAAACTAAAATGAAAATGATCCTCAGCTAAACTAAAATGTAGAACGAACCTTAACTAAACTAAAATGAAAATGATACTCAACAAAACTAAAATGTGGAACGTACCTTAACTAAACTAAAATGTAAAGTGTTCCCTAACTAAACTGAAACATAAAATGTTCCCTAACTAAATTAATACTCAAACGTCCCTTAACTAAACTAAAATGGAAGTGTTCCTTAACTAAGCTAAAACGTAGAACGTACCTTAACTAAAGTAAAACTTAAGGTGTCCCCTAACTAAACTGAAACATAAAATGATCTCTAACTACACTAATACTCAAACGTCCCTTAACTAAACTAAAATGGAAGTGTTCCTTAACTAAACTAAAACGTAGAACGTACCTTAACTAAAGTAAAACTTAAGGTGTCCCCTAACTAAACTGAAACATAAAATGATCTCTAACTACACTAATACTCAAAGGTCCCTTAACTAAACTAAAATGGAAGTGTTCCTTAACTAAACTAAAACGTAGAACGTACCTTAACTAAAGTAAAACTTAAGGTGTCCCCTAACTAAAATGAAACATAAAATAATCTCTAACTAAACAAATACTCAAACGTCTCTTAACTAAACTAAAATGGAAGTGTTCCTTAACTAAACTAAAACGTAGAATATACCTTAACTGAAGTAAAACTTAAGGTGTCCCCTAACTAAACTGAAACATAAAATGATCTCTAACTACACTAATACTCAAACGTCCCTTAACTAAACTAAAATGGAAGTGTTCCTTAACTAAACTAAAACGTAGAATATACCTTAACTAAACTAAGACTTAAAGCGTCCCCTAACTAAACTGAAATATAAAATGTTCCCTAGCTAAATTAATACTCGAACGTCTCTTAAATAAACTAAAATGTAGAACATACCTTAACTAAACTAAAACTTAAAGTGTCCTCTAACAAAACTGAAAGTTCTGTAAGTTGATCAATATTAAATTGATGGCGTTACATAAAGTTCATAAAGAGGCATATATCTCTGCCAGCCAACGCACTGGCTTCGAACCAAGTTCGAACACATCCGGTTGCATAAAGGTCTCAGCTTATTATTCTTCCTTCTTCGAACGGTCATGTACTCGTGCGGTTTGAAGAGAAAATCTAACAGCTTCCCTAGCGGCGTACGTGGGCGAATGTATACCGAAGATGGTCTTAAGAAGTGAATCGTCGGTGCCTAGGCAAACAATTCAACTTATCTCATGAATCAACGTTGATTCTTGGGAACGGAGTTGTTCATCGAGCATCGGTGCCCTCGCCTCGGTAGTCGGTAGATTCGAGAAAAAAAAAGGAGAAACGTTACTTGAGAAAGTAAACGACTACGTGGTTAGCGAGCGGATGCTAAACCGCCTGTGACACGGGTATTCGATTAACCCCGTGAACTCTGTCTAATGCTGTTAAGAAACGACGAATATCTTCTTCGTATTTGGATTTCACCTTCTCTGCTATCATTTTCGCGGTTTCCGTGTCAATAAATATGTACGAAAAACTATGCTATTGGATTACCGACGCGAGATCGAATTCAATCGCCGGAGGCGCAGCATACTAATTCCTTTAAGAGGAATACAGAATTAAGGATAAAGCTGCGCAAATGTACCGTAAAATAACAGTTATGCTATATCGATTCGAAAGTTCAATAAATTTCATCAACATTCCGAATACTAAATGGCTGATCATTTTTAAATTCGAAATCTTCGATGAGTTTCAAACCTGAAGTCTGTCATGACATGCACTTGTAGCACTACATCAGTTTGAAGTTTAACATCTGTTAAAAATGGTTCTACAAATCTGTTAGTTTCTGAACGCGATTCGTTACATAACCTTACTGCACCGAATAACCTATACAATTTTCAGATCAGCTAATTCGAACTACGAACAACCACGAAAAGTTGATGCAGTCGTTTTTAGCGAGCTTCCAGCTTCAAATTGATATATCGTACGAGCAGTTTCGTAATATTATGTCATAAAATTGTATCGGACTTCGAACGTTTCGAGATCGGCCATTTCGTGTGCAGTAGGGACAATGGCGTCTATCGGCGCACCTTTTCCCGCAACATGCACGCTGATCGATTGTCGCATTCACTCGTTGCGATACGTCAATGATTAATTGCCAGCACCGTCGATTAACACCGAGTTCCCGGGGTTAAACGTGGCCTTCGCGAAAATAGAAGCTCTGGATGCGTTACCGTGGGAGAAAAGAATTGAACCGGCACCTGGTGAAATAAATATGTCCCGTGTTCGCGGTCGTCGGCTACAATCTTGTCTCGCCGTTGCCTCCGGACGCTTTCAAGAAGCCTGGAAGGCTGAATAGATCCGGAAGATCGCTTAGACGATAATTAACAGCGTACACCGAAGGTCGAGGCGAGCACGACTAATTAACGCTAACCAGAACGCTTTGGAGTAGGCGAGTTGATCCCGGTGGATGAGGCGGATCCCGAGAGAAGACTCCAACTCTATTAAATAACTAGCCGCGGTAATTAGTCGTTAATTACGATATGCCATCAAGGGAGCAACGGGTCGAGCCAAAAGAAACCCTTTCTGATAAATGTCGGATTGAATCGGCTGTCGTCATTTCGTGGAAATAGCGATGATTCGAACAGAACATACATATATATTTGGACAAATAGATTTTTTGACATATACACGGCTTCTCCCCACGTTTTTAGGCAGTTTGCTTTTCATATCTATTTTGTTGCACTGATTGAAACAAAGCCATAAGAAGTGAACAGTATGAGCTAGGTAAAAATGTGTATGATTTGATGACTTTGATCATTAGTGTATGTAATGAGGTTGTGTGGTCAATTTCGTAACTACGTACGATAATTCTTCGTCAAACACGAAATTATCCAACTGCAGATTTGGATGTTAATATTTCCCAGACGTGAGGAGGTTCATAGATCGTTTCCTAGAAACGAGACGCAAGGTATGGAGGACTAGCATTCCCGGATTCTCGTAGCGAAAGGTTGCTCTCTGAGTTATTGCCCGTGCATCGATCCGAGTTTTCACTTTAACTTGACCGGCTATAGAACCGCGACATTCCGTTGCTCGCGATCGCTGTGCCGGTTGTTTATTATGCGTTTGTCTTACTTACGCATCGTTCGCTATTCATGACCGACACAACTAAGTTTTCCGTAAATTATCTCGCGACTCCCTGCTCGTAAACGCCGACCAACTCGGTATAATACTCTTCAAACGTATTTGGTGCCGTGTTAATCGTCGGGAAAGAAAATTCCTCCTTGTTTTAGATATTATCTTTCTTTTGGTACTTTCGAACAACTGCTGCGGATTTTTATGTCCGATGAACATGTCTGGCTGATTCGCTGATTGCCGATGAATTTACTGAGACTGTGTTCTTTTACTTGATAGATTAGGTAATAGAATGTTTAGGTTACGTAGGCATTTAGAGACTTCAAAAATACAGACATTTATCTAGATATTAGAGACTTGAAAATATACAAATTTCAATATTTTTAAATTTCAAGTCTCCAAGCTTTTAAATTTGGAACTTTAGTTATATAAAAATTTCAAGTCTAAACTTTCAAATTTTTAAATTCTCCAACATCCAAATTGTTAAATTGCCAAATTTGAAAATTTGAAATTCCGATATTGCTTGTTAGCAATACACATATTTGCAAACTTTCATATTTTCATATTCCCAAATTTGCAATTTTCCAATTTAAAAAATTTCTAGCTTTGAGAATTTTTAATTCCTGTACCTCTAAAACTTAAAATTTTTAAATTCTTTAAAAATCTTGAAAATTTGAAGTTATGTATTATATATATAAATTTTCAAACTTTTAAGTTCCCTATTTAGATAATTAGAAAATATGTAAAATTTTTCCTAAAGTAAAAATTTCTAACGTAATTTCTTTACTACTATCCACTTCAAAAAATTAAAAAATCATCAAATTAACAAGTTACATTTATGCATCACATATCGCTTTAGGATGTAGCCCAAACAAAATAGGTATCCCATAATCAAAAGTTATAATTTAAAAAAGAATATATCGCATAATAGTCTATTTTATCTAACTTGAATCTCCCATTCGTTGTTTGTGAGATACATAGTCTTTGCCCGACTCTTTGCATAAATAGACAGACATTATAGATCAGTGATGGACAGATGCATGTAACTGTTGTGCCACGTTCAGAACGACGAAGTAGACGTGTGGCATCTTTCCTAATCCATCGGCGTAGAATTTATTCTGGCTGATGTCCTCCTTCATCCACTCTCGGATAAGCATATAATTGATTGTGAAGCGTGTAATTTATTCGTTCGTGCGAGTGAGTTACATTGTACCATGAAACACAAAGCCTCATGGATCTCGAAAGCCATCCCGTTTACCAGTCAGTATTATTAGACCTCTATTTCCAGCGTTGGCGAGTACCACCGGAGAGAATTATCGCCTAAACAGCTCTTGAATTTCACCGAACGACCGTCACATAATTATTCAAAACCATTAACACCCACGCGGATTAATTAAGAAGACATTGTTATTCTTGCCTTCGATTTATCGATAATTCGAATGTGTAGGTACCTCGACCCTCCATTTAATGCTTCATTATATCCAATCTGTTTACAATAACGCTACACACCATTAGTTTAATGCTATTCGGTCGTAATAAAAATTATTGCAAATGTTCATTGTAATTTTACATTAAATCTTAAATCCGGTCTTCCGACCGGTTCAGATCTTTCTCCTTCGTAATTAATAAAGTTAAAATGCATTGCAATGCTTATCCGGATAGAAAATTAATTTGCATATTCATTTATATATCATAATTTATTTATTTATTTTTCTACTTGCTTTCTGTTTGCTATTGGCATAGCGACATTACTGACCTTTTGTCACATAATTGAAAAATGTTCGGCTACATTGATGTAAGTCGAATGTGACTAAATGTGATGGTAAAAAGATGGTCACGTAAACATTATATGTACATATTTATTTTGTTATTTTAGCATAGTTCGTCTGAACACGAACAGATTTGAATTCGCTGACATCGGAGATCAACATGGCGGCGAGTAATTGATACTTTAAATCACTTTCTGGAGGATCACTATTGAAGAAACAAACTTTCAATAATTTCATCATTCTTATTTTTCCTAAATACTGCAAGAAATTTGACTTACACCTTGTAACATAAGACCCACATTCCTTTTTGCACCCAGTACCAAAATCCACCATAATTGCGAAGAATAACATGATTCGAACACCTCACAAATTTCACCCTTTTCAATAAATCAAACGATCATCCCGCAAGGTTGGAACGCGAAAACCGTTGAAACCTTGAAAATATAAATCTTGCGGAGTCCCTTAATAGCGTTACCTCTCACCACGGTTAATTTTGCATGCTGTCACACGCTAATGGATTCGCTCTAAAGTTCGGCGAAGATTTCGAGGAAGCGCATCAAAGTACATCGCGAAGCGGACCAAAAAAAAAAAAAGGGAGAGTCCTCTCCAGCGACAGCGCCATGAATCTCGCATATTTAAGGACGAGGCTCGTAATTTCGCGGAAAATTACGCGCTTCCGAAATTACGAGATTGTTGTAGAACGGATAAGTCGACGATCCATCATCGCCTCTCTCGGGCTCGTTCGACCGAAATTTCCGCTAAGAATTTTACGCTGGACTCCCTTCCTCCGCTTTCACTCTTTGCCCTCTTGCTTTATCGCGGCTCGTTCCTGGCACCGTTCTCCCTGCCGGCACGTCGCCATTTTTCCCCCGTTTAACGCGCAAAAATCCGAGATTTACAGCGAGGCCTAATACGCTCGCGACGAGAAGACGATCGTGCATCATCCGAAGCTAGCTGCAATTTATTATATGTATAATCGAGCTAACGCGCACCGACTCCATTATCATGATGAACTGTACGCCGAAATCCGAACGCCGGGACACAGACTCGTGAATTATGGCCACTTGACCCTATCAACGGTGCACTCGTAGCTTTTGGCCAGCAGATAGCAACGCTAATGGATAACGGCCCTTCGATCCTGGCAATTCTTCAACACATCTTTGAAAAGAAAATATTTCTACAACTTTTATTTCTTTCCTGCGATTTATGGATCCTCTGATCTGGTCCATATTTTACGCTAAAATCTGAATATGTTAGGAAAAGTAATTCACCGATCACATTCTTATGTGATGATACACCTTACACAGAAATGGATAAGCAACACAATATTTGGACACTTGTTGACGAATGAAATGTAACAATTATTTCTAAATTCAATAACTCAGTATCTTTGCTGTAATTTACATTTTAATGGCCGTGATGATTGATGAACGTAGGTTGCTTTAATAGTTGTCACACAAAATATTATATGTGTCGTAATTGTTGTTTTCGTTTGCTTTATGTGTATGTACACACGTTGAATAGTTTCGTGAATTTACATAAAATTTTTTAAAATTAATTCTTCAAAAATATTGCCGACATTTGACTGCGTAGGCGGCCATACTTAATCGATTTTGTCTTTGTCCGTAACTGTAAAAACACCAAATAAAACGCAAGAAGTACAAAAATCGATCCTGTGGATCCAAAGAAACTCGCGAAGGAACGTGCGATCGAAATTAGGTCAGTAGGTTCGGACATCTTCCACAGCATACTAATTCATTTAAACAATGCTGCACGCATCGAATTGAGAACCTCCTCTTTTAAAAGTCGGTTGAAAAGGGTAACACGACATCGAAGCGTTCATTTTGAACGGATCAACCGAGCGATAATGTCGTGCACCGTTGCACCCGTGTCTGGGCCGAAATAAAAAGAGAAGGAGCACAGCAATTTGGCTATGTAAGAAATTGATTTTAATTATCAAGGGTGTTTCCTGCGAGACGGAGACGGGAAGAGCGTTCGCATGGTGCGATACGACGAGACGGGAATAATTTGAGGCGACATGCTTACAAAATTCAGGCCCGGACTGATTACGGGACGAGTTAACGAGAAACGCGATACTCCGAGGAAATTATGAATTTACAATTCGGCCGGTATCTTTCTTCCTGCGATCCGATCGGAGATCGAGAAAAAGAAAAGAAAAGGGAAGAAAAAGGGCAAAAAAATTGTAGGATCACCGGGCCCTCGGGGCCGATCTTATCCCCGACGTTGTGCCATCGGCTGCCTACGCACGAACGTCCCCGGTCTTGACGGACGTCTGAATGTGCATGCGCGCAGCTGCGTTTCACGCGAGACACCCACCGGCAATTATGCGCATGGTGAAACGCACCAGGGTGAAAAAGAAATCGCGAAAGACTATGGCGGGAGCCATGCTGGAGAACGCGACGCGAGACTCTACAGGGTGGTCCAACTTGCACAACCCCCTACTACCCTGATGAATACACCAAAGGTAGTGAGACTCTTGAAAGGACTCGATCTGCATTTGTTCGTTATCTGTTGCAGGTCGCAATTGTGGATCTTTTAATTAGACATTTTGAGGGTAGAATTCAAATTATTCTAATCTGGAGAATTTAATATTTCTTTATTTGTACATATTATATTGTGTGTTACTATTATCAGTTTGCATTAATGTTATTTATGTTTCGTTATGAAGTGTATAAACTTGCCAGTGTTCTTTTAGGAACAAACGTTTGTCTGGAGCCTACGCGGGTCCCTAGGCACGTGGCTATTTTGCGTAGTGGTAAACGCGGCCCTGACAGTCGTTGTTTTCCCCACGACGAAATTATACGGCGGATTATCTGGTCGCCTGGTTGTCGGCACGGCACTGAAAGCGAACGCACACCGGTTTTTGATCTTACCGCGACGATTTGTACCCGCGATCCACGCTAAGAAGAACGTGCTCCGTTCTCTGGACTGGCGAAGGGAACAGTATCTCTCTTTCTCTTCCTCTTCCTTTCTCTCTCTCCCGTTTCTCTTTCCACCGCTTTTTCTCCAGTTCCACGAGAAGAGAGGAGTCTCCGTTGGGTAAAGATCTGCTGCCGTCTCTCAGCCGTTGACAAATAGTCGTCGTGGTCTTGTCCGCGTATACAGGGTGGTCCATCCAACTTGCACATTCTGAATAATTTCTGTTTTGCATTGTAGATAAGCAAAAAGAGGTTGTTTAGAGACACACGTGTGGAGACGATTCAGACAAAATCAAGTTTTATAGTTTCATGTTATAGCATTTTAAACGAAATACTTTAGGTAAAATTGTAAATGTAATGTATTTTGAGTGAGATTATCTTGCTTATTAGAGTATATTAATAGTAATAATTGTTCAGTTATTAGTTTAGTTATTAGAGATAGTAATTTGATAGTTTAATGTATAGTCAATGAATAATAATGTTAAACACTAATTTTGGTTAAACACTAATTTTTGAAGTTTCATGTTTCATTCAAATTCAGCAAGTAATATTAGGCATTTCATTTAAAAAACTGAAGGTGACCATATGTCGGTAAAAAGGGAAACTAAGAATGTTCCCCTAGAAATCATGTAACTTTGAAGAACTTCCTGCTAATATGTAATATTTGAAGAACTACCTGCAGTGAACAATTTACTTAGAGTCATCACGTTGAGGGATTCATCCTGTATAGCCACACATTTTATATCCACCAGTTATATATCCACCCATTATATGTCCGCCTATTATATGTCCACCCGTTACGTATCCACCCGTTATGTGTTCACCCACTCTGTACCTACTCATTCTACATCCGTTATATCTACACGTCATATAGCTACATGTAGATATATCCGCACGTTATCTCCACATACTACTATACCCACGTGAAATGATGATGCGTTATGTAAATATATATCCGTGTTATCAGGATACGTTGTATATCCACATGTCGTATATTTGTAATCCAGAGATAAAAATGATCTACAAAAATATTAAATTGCAGTGAGACTCATAAATCCACGCGCGGTCGCAGCGTTAAATAACACATATCACATCGAGGGTTTATTAGGTTGCATTCTACACAGAATCGACTAAATCCACCCTAATCCCTACCGAAGCGAACAAATCCCGCAGAATAGTTCATTTGTAGTGTAGAGATGAACATGGTCCACAAAAAGTATTAAGTTATAATTCAAAACTAAAGACACATGTGGTATCGCAGTTTTATATGATCACACATGTCACATACAGGGTTTACCAGGTTTCTACATTGAATTGGTTAGAATCACTCTAATCTTTACCTAGGAGCAAAAAATCCTTCCAAATAATTCATTTGTAGTGGAAAAGTGAACATGAACCACAAAAAGTATCAAGTTATAATGCAAAACTCGTAAATCCACATGTGGTACCGCAGCGTTATATGATCACACATGTCACATAGAGAGTTTACTAGGTTCCATTCTACATAAAATCGGTTAGATTCATTCCAATCTTTACCTAGGAGCAAAAAATCCTATAAAATAATTCATTTGTAGTGCAAAGGTGAACATGAACCACAAAAAGTATCAAGTTATAATGCAAAACTCGTAAATCCACATGTGGTACCGCAGCGTTATATGATCACACATGTCACATAGAGAGTTTACCAGGTTCCATTCTACATAAAATCGGTTAGATTCACTCCAATCTTTACCTAGGAGCAAAAAATCCTTCCAAATAATTCATTTGTAGTGGAAAAGTGAACATGAACCACAAAAAGTATCAAGTTATAATGCAAAACTCGTAAATCCACATGTGGTACGCAGCGTTATATGATCACACATGTCACATAGAGAGTTTACCAGGTTCCATTCTACATAAAATCGGTTAGATTCACTCCAATCTTTACCTAGGAGCAAAAAATCCTACAAAATAATTAATTTGTAATGCAGAAGTGAACATGAACCACAAAAAGTATCAAGTTATAATGCAAAACTAAAGACACATGTGGTACCGCAGTTTTATACGATCACACATGTCATATCTGGTTTACCAGGTTCTGGGATCGGTGTACCTTGGACCCTAGCTAGTTACGCCAATGTGTCAGCAGTTCCCAACAAAGTCCGATAATGAATACCGGTACTTCGGCCGATGGCGGTTAGAAAAATCGAACGATTATTTCTACTGGCCGATAGTTGGCCGAGCATCAGATTTACGATGCTCCAAACGGAACGGCGATATTGCACAACGGTGCATTCCAGTTCCAAGCTGTTGCTCGACGGGCCAGTTAGTTTTATTACGCATCTGGCTGATGTAATAATAGAGCCAGGGCCCGAATATGGCCGTCCGGCATTTGAATATGGAGCCGATCGTGAGCGCATGAGCGTGAACGAACGAGCGTCGTTGCTCCATCGCGAAGAAACGTAAAAACGGGGTTGTTCGCCCCCAACTTTCCAGCTCACGTGCAAATCGAATGCCATGCATTTTCCATTCTGTCTCGAACCGGTGTTCTATAGTGGGAAGCGATTTTTCTCGGGCCAAGCAAAATGACCGTTCTCCGCGTGGGTATGTTGACGCGGTATCAGCCTTGCAAGGCTGCTTCTGACAAAGCGACCTCGCTCCAAGTCAGATAGTAAACTCGTTGTAACATGGCATTCTCGATCGTGCATTGAACGAATCGGGACAAGCACCGGGGATATTGTGCTCTTATTTTTATTCAAAATCCAGCCGGCTGTTACGCGCGATCATTTGGAAGCTTCGAATGCGAGCGAACGGTACATGCTAGGAGGACTTTATCGAAAGTTAATATCGTAACGTTATGGAACTGGTTAATATCTGATGGACTATTGACACTTAACTGACGGATTGATTTTTATCTGTCTTTATCGGTTTTCAGGTATTTTTTGAAGGAATTAAATAAGCGTGTATGTATGGTTTTGAAGCATGGCAGTTTTATTAGATAAACGGTATTTTTGATCAAATTTTATAGAGTTGTTTATTCAAGTGTCTAGTATTTGTTAGGAGGGTAATATTTTGTAGAATATTCAGCCTTGCGAAGTGGAACCTAACGAAATTGATATGTGTATTTTGTAAGCACTTTTGAGGTTGCCATTTTCACAATTACGAAATTATTAAGAAATACGAATAATATGTATTTAGCAACTTATAAAAATGTAAATAAAGTACAACTTCAAAATAGGCAATTTACATAAATGTAGTAATTTAAATACAACAGTAATAAATAAAATACAACTTTAAAATGAAAAATTTATTTAAAAATGGTAAATACAATAGGACCTGAAAATAACAAATATAAAAATAGTAAACTTACATTAAAATAGTAAATGTTAAAATAATAAATTTACCTTAAAATAGTAAATAAATTACAGAAATATTAAATAAAACAGAAGTGCTAAAATACATCTGCGTTAAGATATTAACAAATATATCATTCGAACTATTGCATCACACATTTACCATATTACTTCTAAAAAATAATATTTATAAGTGTGAATCGAAATTGCGAATGGATGAATAGTTGGCTGCCATTATCTATCATATCTATCTTCTAATTTTATTCACTACGATACCTAACATCGTGTGCTTACAATAAATATGTTAGAAAAACGAGAAAGTTCATTCGACTATCCACATATTTCAATAGGGTATATATAACTTCCTGTCAGGCTGATACATGTAATCGTGATAAAATGTATGGGTCGATAAACGATAAAATTTTCCGCGTTATTTCGCTGTATTCCATAAATTAAGAGAAGAACGATACTTCTAGTCGATCAATGCTTTAAAGCGTGTGATTTTACTGCATGCAGCCTCGAAAGGTGGAAAAGCAAAGTATATAGGGTGTTTAAAGAAAGTGAATCAATAAGCATCGGCAATAAATACAATAATACAATATCAAACTCATTTAGCATATTAATTCTGTTAACTCCTTTACATTGTTGTTAATTTTGTAAAATACAATTATTATTTCTAAAAGATGAATTACTACATGTGAATGATAGGACAATATTCAAATTGAAATTTTGTGACATGAAAATTTGTAAATCTGAGACGTGGAGAATTTGTCGAATTGTAGATTTGTAGATTTGTAGACTTGCAGAGTTATAGACTTGAGGAATTGTGGAATTGTAGAATTGAAGAAAAGAAGAATTGAAGAATTGAAGAACAGAAGAATTGAAGAATTGAAGAATTGAAGAATTGAAGAATTGAAGAATTGAAGAATTGATGAATTGAAGAATTGAAGAATTGAAGAATTGAAGAATTGAAGAATTGAAGAATTGAAGAATTGAAGAATTGAAGAATTGAAGAATTGAAGAATTGAAGAATTGAAGAGTTGAAGAGTTGTAGAGTTGTAGAGTTGCAAAGTTGCATAGATGCAGAGTTGTAGAATTGAAGAGTTGTAGGGTTGTAGATCTGTAGAGTTCTAGAATTGTAGAGTCGTACAGTTGTAAAATGGTAGAATTGTAGAATTGTAAAATTGAAGAATTGAAGAGTTGTCGAATTGTAGAGTTGTAGAATTGTAGAGTTGTAGAATTGAAGAATTGAAAAATAGTAGAATTGTAGTATTGTAGATTTGCAGAGGTGCAGAGATGTAGAGTTGTAGAATTGTAGAATTGTAGAATTGTCGATTTGTAGAGTTGTAGAATTGCAGAGTTGCAAAGATGCAGAGTTGTAGAATTGTAGAGTTGTGGAGTTGTAGAATTGTACGGTTGTAAAATTGTAGAATTGAAGAATTGAAAAATAGTAGAATTGTAGTATTGTAGATTTGCAGAGGTGAAGAGATGTAGAGTTGTAGAATTGTAGAATTGTAGAATTGTCGATTTGTAGAGTTGTAGAATTGCAGAGTTGCAAAGATGCAGAGTTGTAGAATTGTACGGTTGTAAAATTGTAGAATTGTAGAATTGTAGAATTGTCGATTTGTAGAGTTGTAGAATTGCAGAGTTGCAAAGATGCAGAGTTGTAGAATTGTAGAGTTGTAGAGTTGTAGAATTGTACGGTTGTAAAATTGTAGAATTGTATAATTGTAGATTTGTAGACTTGCAAACTTAAAGATTTTCAGACTTATCAATTTACAAATTTGTAAATTTGCAGGTTTGAAAATATCGAGATTACGAAATTTGAAAATTTTCAGATGTGGTGATTTGAATATTTATATTAATACCCATTTACATATCACTATGCAGAATAATAAATAAACAAGTCAAACTGAAATCACAAAAGCAACTAACCCAAAATCATTTATTCGAATATCCACGTTTATAAATTTTTGTTTATTTATTTAAGAGAATTGTACATGCTTCTACAATTTGTCTAAAATACATTTGAACACCCTGTACATATAAATATTTGTTTGTGGGATTGCTTGCTAGGAGTGGATACACGTATTACTGGTACTTGCGCGTAAAAAATACGCAAATGGATGGTTAATACGATTCACTTGTTTTCGTGCCAGTTGGTGCAACGCCGTATTTCATCGAATGGTATGTCTTATAGGCTATCAAGCGTTACAAGTTTGTATTTTACACGCGAAAATTGTTACTTTAACATGTAGCCTACACGATTCCTTCGAGAAAATGCATTTTTATTTGTACGAGATTATGGGTGTACAGATATTATACAAATATTATATAAACGTTTCCGAGTCAAAGTTCAATAACAAGGACGTAATGATCAACTTATTATTTTACATTCTCAAATTTTCAAATTCTCAAATTCATAAATTCATAAATTCTCAAACTCTCAAATTCTTAAATTCTCAAATTCTCAAATTCTCAAATTCTCAAATGCTCAAATTCCAATTTCTCAAAATTTCAAATTCTCATATTCCCGATTTCTAAAACTCTCAAAGCGTCAAACTTCAAATTTCAAATTCAATAATTTCAAATTTCTAAATTGTCAAACTCTCAAATTCTCAAACTCTGGAATTTCTAAATTCTCATATGCTGAAATGCTCAAATTCTGATATTCTGAAATTCTGAAATTCTGAAATTCTGAAATTCTCAAATGCTCAAATTCTGAAATTCTTACATGCTCAAAATTCCAAATTCTTAAAATTCAATTTCTAAAAATTCCAAATTCTCAAATTCCCAAACTCTCCAATTTCTAAATTCTCAAATTCTCAAATTCTCAAATTCTCAAATTACCAAATCCCAAAATCCTCAAATTTCAAATCCCAAATTTCTATTGTAAATTTTGGAAATACCACATTTCCAAATTTCGAGATTACCCAACTGCCAATTTTCCAAATCTTGTAATTTACAAAATTCACAAATCTAAAATTTCCAAATTCCCAGAATGTTCCACTTTCAAAATTCCAAATATTGTCAAATTTTCAAAACCCAAAATCCACTTTAACTAGTAATTACCCAAATAACGTCATCAATCATTAAAATAAAATAACAAACAATAAAAATGTGACTTCGATAAATATTTTAATAATACTAAGCGCTAATAGTATAATAACAAAATAGCTAGTTCGCAGGCTAGCTCTGAAAAGATTTCAAAATAAATAGTTAAAGACCAAGGTCTATTGAAAGTTTGTTTTAGTGGAGCATATAATGAACGACGTAACATGCTATACGTCTCCCAGCAATTATATCCCTTTCCGTAATCACAATTACAACAGCTGCTTATTTGAAATAACATTTTCTTATTTCGGAACGGTATCCCCGGTGGTTACCAAGATATCATTCACACCGTAAACACAACTTAATTCTACACACCACACTTCTGGGACAGATGTACGTATTTACCGTCCGTCACGATCGCAATTCCCGTCTCTCTCTCATCATCATCATCATCATCATCATCATTATCATCATCATCATCATCATCCAGATCAGACCTCCCGGCAATACACGTATCTCTGTCCAAGAATCTAAAAACGAGTCATGCGAACGTATGTAATACCAAGAATCGAATGTAATTGGGGGAGGAAACGCGAGACCACTTCGAGCGCTGCTCATGGCAACGCGGACTTGTGCATTTACTCTTCACCTTAAATGTATCCGTAATTTCTTCGAATTACGTTTACGAAACTTTTGCCTACCTATTGTAACCTACTTAAGACATCTGCTCTAAACTCTGTAAAATTGACGAGTCACTTTAGTATGCTATCGAGTCGATTTCTTGCGTTTGAGGTCTTTACATTTGGACGTTTTTGAATTAAGTTCTACAGGTAACAGGTTTGGTAATTGTGTAGTTCATTTACAAATCAGAAATCTATTCATACATTAAGTCATTGGATTTCTAGATTTTCAAAAGTAGAAATTGATAACTTTGCAAATTTTAAAGCTTATTCCACATTCTAGACATAGGGAATCACCAATTGTCATATTTTCAAGTTTTAAATTGTACTACTCCACAAATCTACAAATTCCTAACTTTGCGAATTTTACAATTAAATTCCAGGTTTACTAAATTTCAAATCACTAATCCCCTTATTTCAGAGTTTGACCAAATACCTGAATTTTTAATTTTTCAAAAGTTCGAATTTCTGTTTGCTAACTTCTAATTTTTCAAATATCCAAACTTGCAAGTTTCAGAATTCATCAATTCTAAATACCAAAACTTCCAAATCGTCGATTTTCAAATCCACAATTTTCAAATGGCTAATTTCCAAATTCCAAACTAACAAGTGTCTATTTACAAATATTTAATTTCCAAATACCTAGTCATCAAATTGCTAATTTTATTCAACACTCAGTTCTTCAAATTTATAAATCTCAAGTACCAAATCGATACTTGTCAAGTCTCCAACTCACACGTTTCCAAATTTTCTAATACTCAAATTCTTAGATTCTTATATTTCCAAATTTCTATGTTATTCAACTCCCAAATCCCTAATTTCCAAATTTTCACTTATCAAATCGCTACTTTTCAAGTCTCCAACTCTCACATTCCTAAATTTGAAAATATTGAAATTCTCAGAGTCTCAGATCCTCAGATTTCCAAATTTCTATGTTACCCAACTTCAAAATCCCTAATTTTCAAGTTCCCAATTATTAAATTATTACTTTTCAAGTCTCCAACTCCCACGTTTCCAAATGTCCTAATAGTTGAAATTCTCAAACTCCCAAATATCCACATTTTAACCTGTCCAACTCCCAAATCCCCAATTTCCAAATTCCCAATTATTAAATCGCTATTTTTGAAGTCTCCAACTATTACGTTCCCAAATTTCCAACTATTCACGTTCTTACATTCTCAGACTCCTAAATCTCCAAATTTCTAAACTACCCAACTCCCAAATCCCCAATTTCCTAATTCTCACTTATCAAATGACAATTTCCCAAATTTCTATCTGTATCCTTTTCAAATATCCAAACATTCAAACTCTCCAACACCAAATTCCCAAATTTCTAAATTATCCAGCTCACAAATCCCCAATTTCCTAATTCCCAATTGTCAGTTCACCATTTCTTAAATTTCTACCTCTCGCCTCTCCACATTTCCAAACATTCAAACTCTCAAACCCCAAATCTCCAAATTTCTAAATTATCCAACTCACAAATCCCCTATTTCCTAATCCCCAATATCAAATGATAATTTCGTAAATTTCTACCTCTCTCCTTTCCAAATTTCCAAACATTCAAACTCTCAAACCCCAAATGCCCAAATTTCTAAATTATCCAACTCACAAATCCCCCGTTATATCAAATGACAATTTCGCAAATTTCTGGCTCTCTCCTTTCCAAATTTCCAAACATTCAAACTCTCAAACCCCAAATCCCCAAATTCCTAAATTATCCAACTCGCAAATCCTCCATTTCCTAATCCCTAATTATATCAAATGACAATTTCGCAAATTTCTACCTCTCTCCTTTCCAAATTTCCAAACATTCAAACTCTCAAACCCCAAATTTCCATAAATTCCTAAATTATCCAACTCACAAATCCCCAATTTCCTAATTCCCAATTGTCAGTTCACACATTTCCAAACATTCAAACTCTCAAACCCCAAATCTCCAAATTTCTAAGTTATCAAACTCCAAAATCCCCAACTCTGAAATTTCCAATTACCAATTTACCATTTCCCAAATTTCTACCTCTCTCTTTTTCAAATTTCCAAACATTCAAACTCTCAAACCCCGAATTTTTAAATCATCTAACTCACAAATCCCCAATTTCCTAACTCCCAATTATCGAATCCCCATTTTCCACATTTCTACCTCTCTCTTTTCCAAATATTCAAACATTCAAACTCTGAAACCCCAAATCCCCAAATTTCTAAATTATCCAACTCACAAATCCCCAATTTCCTAATTCCCAATTATCAAATGACAATTTCGCAAGTTTCTACCTCTCTCCATTCCAAATTTCCAAACATTCAAACTCTCAAACCCCAAATTTCCAAATTTCCAAATTATCCAACTCACAAATCCTCAATTTCCTAATCCCCAATTATATCAAATGACAATTTCGCAAATTTCTACCTCTCTCCTTTCCAAATTTCCAAACATTCAAACTCTGAAACCCCGAATCCCCAAATTTCTAAATTATCCAACTCACAAATCCCCAATTTCCTAATTCCCAATTATCAAATGACAATTTCGCAAGTTTCTACCTCTCTCCTTTCCAAATTTCCAAACATTCAAACTCTCAAACCCCAAATGCCCAAATTCCTAAATTATCCAACTCACAAATCCCCAATTTCCTAATTCCCAATTGTCAGTTCACACATTTCCAAACATTCAAACTCTCAAACCCCAAATCTCCAAATTTCTAAGTTATCAAACTCCAAAGTCCCCAACTCTGAAATTTCCAATTACCAATTTACCATTTCCCAAATTTCTACCTCTCTCTTTTTCAAATTTCCAAACATTCAAACTCTCAAACCCCGACTTTTTAAATCATCCAACTCACAAATCCCCAATTTCCTAACTCCCAATTATCGAATCCCCATTTTCCACATTTCTACCACTCTCTTTTCCAAATATTCAAACATTCAAACTCTGAAACCCCAAATCCCCAAATTTCTAAATTATCCAACTCACAAATCTCCCATTTCCGAATCCCCAATATCAAATGACAATTTCGTAAATTTCTACCTCTCTCCTTTCCAAATTTCCAAACATTCAAACTCTCAAACCCCAAATCCCCAAATTCCTAAATTATCCAACTCGCAAATCCTCCATTTCCTAATCCCCAATTATATCAAATGACAATTTCGCAAATTTCTGCCTCTCTCCTTTCCAAATTTCCAAACATTCAAACTCTCAAACCCCAAATTTCTGAATTATCCAACTCACAAATCCCCTATTTCCTAATCCCCAATTATATCAAATCCCCATTTTCCACATTTCTACCTCTCTCCTTTCCAAATTTCCAAACATTCAAACTCTCAAACCCCAAATTTCCAAATTTCCAAATTATCCAACTCACAAATCCCCAATTTCCTAATCCCCAATTATATCAAATGACAATTTCGCAAATTTCTACCTCTCTCCTTTCCAAATTTCCAAACATTCAAACCCTCAAACCCCAAATTTCCAAATTTCTAAATTATCCAACTTACAAATCCCCAATTTCCTAACTCCCATTTATCAAATCACCATTTCCCAAGTCTGCAACTCTCCCCGTCCCTTTCCATTCAATCTTTCAGACTCTCCAATCTCCAAATTTCCAAACTATCCAACTCCCAAATCCCCAAATTTCAAACTCCTTATTTCCCACGTTTATAAACTTCCTCGCAATTACATTCACACGAGTTGTACATACCGCAGGACACCTTACACAATCAACATCTGTCCAGACAGCAAAGAATTAAACGGAGTCCTTTTTATATCTGCATATCTGCGTACTCACCACCGTCAATTCACCATAATTATTTGTTGCGTCTTCAATTACAGACGTGTGCAGTTCCTGCTCCTTTTCAATTGTAAATTATAATAGCGTGGTTATGATATCGACAGTCGTTTCATTCGAGAGCCCCTTGAATTAAATGTTGGTCGGTACCTCTTTGATGCATAATGATAATCCAAATACTGTGGAAATTTTTAAGTGCGCCGCAACTTTATTCTCTCATTATGAACGGAAAGATAAAATCGAAATTATTACTGGTATATGGACAAATTGGATGGTTATGATACGAATGCGATACCAAAATCCACTTAATTTCAATGTTTTTGAATAGTACTATTGTCATCTTCGATTCGTTGATTCATTATTATCGGTGATATTACGGTGAAATGTTAGATTTTGGCATTTTTTAATTTTCAAGCTTCTAAATCTAGTCTGAGTTAAATTTTGGGTTTTTGGTATCAAATTTCGAAATTTTTAACACATAGGGATTATCAGTGATATCACGGTGAAATGTTAGATTTTGGCATTTTTTAATTTTCAAGCTTCTAAATCTGGTCTGAGTTAAATCTTGGATTTTTGGTAGCAAATTTCGAAATTTTTAAATGGTCAATTTTCTACATTGCCAAATTTCGAAATTTTCGATAGAATTATTGTAGAATTTTCAGATTTTTTAATTCCATAATTATTTAAGTAATAGATATTGATATTTACAAAGTTGTAGATTTGTAGAATGACATGTTTGAATATTTATAAATTTACTAAATGACAAAATCATAAATACCTAAATTCCAAATACCTGGAGTTACAAATTTTTTGACTCCTAATTTCCAAATTCCCAAATATTCTATCGTTAAATTCTCATATATCAAATTTTTCAATTCCCAAATTCCCAAAATCTCACACGTCCATATTCCTAAGTTACTGAATACCCAAAGTACCAAATATGTAATCCTCAAATTCTCACATATTCAAGTTTTCAAATTATCGAAATCCCTAATCTCCAGATTCTCATATATCCAAGTTCCCAAATTCCTAAATTTCCCAATTCCCCAATTCCTAAATTCCTAAATATACATGCCCAAATTCTCACATCTCCAGATTCCCACATCCCCAAATTGTCACATCTCCAGATTCCCATATTCCTAAATTACCAAATTCCTACATTTCCAAGTTCCTAAATTCCCAAATTCTAATTTTCCTAATTCTCCAATTCTCCATCTCCTAAATTCCCAAATATGCAATCCCCAAATTCTCACATATACAAGTTCACACATCCCTACATTCTCACATCTCCAGATTCCCACATCCCTAAATTGTCACATCTCCAGATTCCCATATTGCTAAATTACCAAAATCCCAAATTCCTACTTTTCCAAGTTCCTAAATTTCCAAATTCAAAATTTCCTAATTCTCCAATTCTCCAATTCCTAAATTCCCACATATGCAATCCCCAAATTATCACATATCTAAGTTCACACATCCCTACATTCTCACATCTCCAAATTGTCACATCTCCAGATTCCCATATTCCCAAATTCCCAAATTCCCCAATTTCTAAATTCCCAAATATACAATCCCCAAATTCTCACATATCCAAGTTCACACATGCCCAAATTCTCACATCCCCAAATTGTCAGATCTTCAAATTCCCATATTCCCATATTCCCAAATTCCCAAATTCCTAAAATCCCAAATATACAATCCCCAAATTCTCACATATCCAAGTTCACACATGCCCAAATTCTCACATCCCCAAATTGTCAGATCTCCAAATTCCCATATTCCCAAATTCCCAAATTCCCAAATTCCCCAATTCCTAAATTCCCAAATATACAATCCCTAAATTATCACATATCCAAGTTCACACATGCCCAAATTGTCACATCTCCAGATTCCCATACCCCCCCAATTCCCAAATCCCCAAATCCTCAAATCCCCAAATCTCCCAACCTCGTATACACTTGCACACAAAACTCTTCAACTATCACCCATTATATCCTCAGTAAATAAACATATTTCTCATAAAAATGCTTTCGATAAATTTTACTAGATCAATAAATGCATCTCGACGTCCATAATTCAATCTCCCTGCATCTCCAACTAAAAAACAAGTATCACAAAACTTTCGTCCGGGACTGTATATGAGAGTCTACCAGCGTACACATGAAATTCGTGCATATTGCCAAGAGTAAACGAGTATAATACCCGTTTAATTCGTCATCGTTTAGCCATTTGACCATACGGAAGGGAAAAATGCATTTTAATCGGCGTAAGATACCGATGATTAAGTAATTCGAATACACATTCGAAGGAGAGCCGATTGTTCGGCGTAACGAGCGAAAGTTGCATAACTCATCGAAACTATAGTCAGCAGGCACTCCCCCATTATGAAATTCCAGTTTAATAGGCTTCCGGCTAAGCGTGCGTGCCTGATCGGAGCCAACGGCCTAAATTCCATCCGATCCTGCTCTAATTGTCATTCAAGTTGCCGCGCTCAAGTTTTTCCAGTCGAGTTTTTCAACCATGATCTCGCAACAAGACAGCCTAAGCGTGCTGCGGCGTGCTAGCTAAATTCCAACGAAACAAGTCCACCAACCACGGATAGCGAACGACATTAAAAATTACATTTTATAATATCGAACTATCGGGCCAGTCTATAAATTTATCATTTTATTCGGTCGTACGCTAATCGTGGAATCGATTAACCGGTGTTCCGGGACTAACTTGCATACAGCGAAATTACCGCCATAGGTTTCCTTCATGGTATTACTTGTGGATTTTTACAATTTCGAATGTTTGAGTTGTCTTGTTTGCAAGACTTTGAATTTTCGGATTTGCAGATTTGAAAATGTGAACAGTTCTGAATTTCTAACTTAGGTTTTAACATTTCTTAGCTTCCAAAGATGCAAATGATTTCATTTTTTAAATATTTAATTTCTACCTGCGCACATTTTCAAACTTCTTATTATACAAACTTTTTAATTTCTAAATATTTGAATTTTCAATTTTCCAAATTTCCAAATTCTACATTTTTAAGTCTCTAACCTTGGAACATCCTAAATTCCTAACTTTGCAAATTTGCAAATTTCCAAGTTGTTAAATTTTTAATTACTAAATTCCCAAATTCATAAATTCGCAAATTCCCAAATTCCAAATTCCTGAATTTCCTAATTCCCTAAATCCTGAATTCCCAATTACGAAATTCCCTAATTCCCTAAATCCTGAATTTCCAATTCCTAAATTCCCTAATTCCCTAATTCCCTAATTCCCAAATCCATAAATTCCCAAATCCCTAAATTACCAAATCCCTAAATTCCCAAATCCCCATATTCTCAAATCCCTATATTCCTCAATTCCTAAATTCCCAAATCCCTAAATTCTCCAATTCTTAAATTCTGAAATCCATAAATTCCCCAAATCCTAAATTCCCCAATTCCTAAATACCCCAATTTTTAAATTCCCAAATCCCCAAATTCCCAAATACATAAATTCCCAAATCATTAAATTACCAAATCCCTAAATTCTCAAATCCCCAAATTCTCAAATCCCTATATTCCCCAATTCCTAAATTCCCAAATCCCTAAGTTCTCCAATTCTTAAATTCTGAAATCCATAAATTCCCCAAATCCTAAATTCCCCAATTCCTAAATACCCCAATTTTTAAATTCCCAAATCCCCAAATTCCCAAATACATAAATTCCCAAATCATTAAATTACCAAATCCCTAAATTCTCAAATCCCCAAATTCTCAAATCCCTATATTCCCCAATTCCTAAATTCCCAAATCCCTAAGTTCTCCAATTCTTAAATTCTGAAATCCATAAATTCCCCAAATCCTAAATTTTCCAATTCCTAAATTCCCCAATTTCTAAATTCCCAAATCCATAAATTCCCAAATCCCTAAATTCCCAAATCCCCAAATTCTCAAATCACTATGTTCCCCAATTCCTAAATTCTCAAATCCCTCTATTCCCCAATTCCCACGTACGCAATCTCTAAATTCTCACACATCCAAGTTCCCAAATTCCCAAATTTCCCAGATCCCAAATTCCCAAATTACTAAATATCCAGACGTTTAAACTAAAAAATTACCAAATTCTCAAACACCTAAATCTTCTAATTCTCAACTTTCCACATATCCATTCCCAGATAACTGAATTTCCAAAATTTCAAATTTGCAAACGTCCAATCCTCACAAGTCCCAAATCTCTAAATTTTCAGATTTACAAATTCTTCAATTTCATAAATTCCCAATTTTTTAACCCCCCCCCCCATTCCTCAACCTTGCATTTTTCCAAATTTTCAACTCCGAATACTCCTAAAATTTGCAATTTCCCAAATATCTAATCTTTCCAAATCTCCAACATCCAAAAATCTAAAAATTCCAAATTTTTCAACTTTTTAGATGCCAGATTTGTTGCTGACTGTACGTGCAAACGTGTCACGATACTATCGTATCCTTTTCATCGTATCAGGAAGTTGCAATTAAATACGAGTTCACACGCGATGACCGACAGACGGGATCTGCAGCTACGGTCGTTCGGCTAGATTAGATCGATCTTCCGAGACCTTCAGACCAGTAAGAAACGATCAACGATCATTGAAATAATTAACTTCCGTCGATATTGCAATAATTCAATTAAATAAGAATCATGGAATTGACATTTCTAAATTATGGAATTATTAATTTCCACGTATGAATTTCCCAATTCACAAAACTCAAATTCGTAGATAAGCAATCTACGAATTCGCAATTTTTCAAGTTTTTCTCTTGTTTCTATTTTGCTCAATTTCCCTAATTGTTTAAGGACTGAATTTCTAATTCTGTAGTTTCTAATTTCTATGATTTTAAATGTTAAATTTACAAATTTTCAAATTTGAGATTTCTAAATGTTCAAGCCCTAATTTCTTACAACATCCATGTTCCTGTGTACTCCCAAATTCCCTAGCTCCCTAGTACCCTAATTCCCAAATTTTCAATCCCGAAATTGTGGCATATTCAAATCCCCAATTCCTAAATTTCCCAATTCCCAAATTTATCAATTTTCAAATGTCCCAATTTCTAAATTTTCCAATTCCCAAATTTTGCAAATCCTAAATTTCCGAATTCCCAAATTTACCAATTCCAAAATTTTCCAATTCCTAAATTTTCCAATTTACAAATTTTCCAACTCAAATTTCCCATTTCCCAAGTTTCCCAATTCCCGAATTTCCCCATTCCTACATTTCCCAATTCCTAAATTTTCCAATTCCCAAATTTCCCAATTCCCAAATTTCCCAATTCCTACATTTCCCAATTCCTACATTTCCCAATTCCAAAATTTTCCAATTCCCAAATTTCACAATTCCTAAATTTCCCAATTCCCACATTTCCCAATTCCTAAATATCCCCATTCCTACATTTCCCAATTCCTAAATTTTCCAATTCCCCAAATTTCCCCATTCCTACATTTCCCAATTCCAAAATTTTTCAATTTCCAAATTTCCCAATTCCTAAATTTCCCAATTCCCACATTTCCCAATTCCTACATTTCCCAATTTCCAAATTTCCCAATTCCCAAATTTCCCTATTCCTAAATTTCCCAATTCCCAAATTCCCCTATTCTCCAATTCCCCAATTCCCCAATTTCCCAAATCCCCAATTCCCCAATTCTCCAATTCCCCAATACCCAAATTCCCAAAATCTCCATCATGTCTCAAACATGGGTCATTAACACTATCAGACAAACCAGAAATCTATTGTACCTAACTCCAAAGAAAAACCCCACTTACGCCAATGCACACGCATGAAATTAACAAACATTCATAAATTCAATGCACATAAAACAACAGTGGCTGCGCCCATTTTAGCCAAACTGCAACCAATGATCAAGGTGATGACGAATCATTAGTAACAGCGACAAAGTAGAGAGTAGGAGGATCTAGATGTCAAGTCGACGTTACTAATTTCTCTGGATCGAATCGTGTCAGGAAGCATTCCGGCGATCGGTCGACATCGATGTCGGCTCCTTTTGGTCTTTTCTTCAAGAAACAACCGATATGTGTAGAGCAACCTGACGACGATCGTGATATGCCAACTGGCGCCCACGCTCCTGCGACTTGAGACGTGTTCCTGTGCTACGTTACCGTCCCTGACCTGCCATCACCTTCAGCACTCTTTAAAGCAACACCCTTTTATTTCCTCCCGTTGATTATGCTGCCCCACGTGGAAGAACCGTTGCCATTCCTACCTATTGTCCCTACGTTTCTCAAAATATACTTGTACGCTTTCATCCAGCCACCGCTAATGATGATGGATCGACCGGTTGATGGAATCAGATACCCACCGCTGAGGGAAATAATTGGAACGTGATAGGCGAACGGATAGGGATACAACGATTGCGAGCTGATTGAATCCGAAATGAATTCATTTCTGCCGCAAGTAAAGCGATTATTTCCTCGAAGGCTGACGACTTGTATCTGGCATTATGAGAAACGACAGCACGAATAGAACTTGCAACGCGCACAAGATTGATACTGTGAATTAATCGGAAGAAAATGGAGTGAGATCTTTTACCCTCCTTGAACGGTCATTCTTGTACAGGGTGTTCAATGATAACTTACTGAAAATCTATGTCACCATTTTACGTCATTTATGTCATCGTTTATGAGTTAGAGAGTATAAAATTGCGAGGAGGAGTAAATTCGTTAGAATCGACAAAAATTTATACGAGAACATGTTATAACATACACTACCGCTTAAAAGTATCCGGACACTTGTTTTTGTTCTATAAAACATAGTTTAACTTTGTACGAAAGGTATTTAGGGCTATTATATCAATTGTAATTATTATTATTATCTTTCTTGAGGTAGCATAACATAATAGAATTAATTTTTAAGTATAAATTATACAATGAGTGTGCGTAAGTAAAATTCCTGCCCAAAAATACGGAATCTAATGGAACGGTTTCGATGCTTAAAAGAGTCTTAATTTCTTTTTGTTTCATTTCTATGGTACAGAACGAATTCAGAGAGTTCTTCGATATGTATCAAGTGTCTGTAAACTGTTGATGAGATGTTTATGTTCTCTCAATGGAGATACGAATGGAGGTAACGCTATGCACTCGACAGCTTCGGTTTAGTTTGTCTGTAGCTTCTTTTCCATCGAGACATGAGTTCCAAACGAGAATTATCAATGGAAAAACGTTCCAGTAATCTGATTCTTGCAGAAGAAGGATATGCAGTTAGGGAAATTGAAAAAATTCCGAAATCAACAGTGCATGACACTATTAAAAAGTATGCAACTAGCAGTGGTTGCTTATAAAAAAAGGACAGGATGACCAGTGAAGACAACTAAATCCGAAGACCGATGTATTGAAACACTAAGCAAACGTAACAGACATCTTAGAGCATCACACAGAAACAATCAGAAAATTTGTAGAAAGATCGCTGAGATTAGTGCAAGCGGTAATATCTAACCGCGGTGGATACATTGATGAATCTCGTATTTAATTGTAGTGTAATGTTGGTAAGTTCCACATACATAATTTCTAATTTCAAACGTTAAATATTTCATAAGCAACAAATAACAATCGACTGTAGTCAGTGTTGTAGATACTTAAATAACTTTTATGCAGCGCGAATACATATTTCGCAGGTGTCCGGATACTTTTGAGCGGTAGTGTATGTGTTCATGTGAAAGTGTCTACTTTAAATCAGTAATATATTGTACTGTAAAAGTGCATGCTTGAAAATAGCAGACGAGTACAATTTTTTGTGGAACACTCTGTATGTACGGTATGATTAGAGTTAATAGATAGCTGGAATGACAGACAGATTCGTAATATGAAAATTGTTCTGTATTCGATGTACATAGATCTGTTTGCTGTACAGTCAAGTGCAACGATAAATATTTAATGTTTGAGACTTTTCGAATTACCGATTTGTGGGTTCTTTAATTTCTAGATTTTCTGAGTTTTTAAGTTATTAAATTTCCAAGTTGTCATATTTGAAAGCTATCGAATTTCCAAAGTATCAAATTTCCAAGATTTCAAATTTTCATGTTATCAAATTTCTAAATTAACAAATTTTCAAATCCCCAAATTTAAAATTTTCCATATTACTCTATTTTTAAATGAGCAAATTTCCAAGTAATCAAATTTGTAAATTATCAAATTTGAGAATTAACAAATTCTCAAATTTCTGAATTAAGAAATTTTCAAATTTCTAATTCTATAAATTTTCAAATCCCTAAATTTTTTAATTTCCAAATTACCCCATGTTAAAATGAGCAAATTTCCAAGATATCAAATTTCTAAGTTATCGAATTTTCACGTTATCAAATTTGTAAATTATCAAATTTCTAAATTAACAAATTTTCAAATCCCCAAATTTTTAAATTTCCGTATTACCCTATTTTTAAGTGAGCAAATTTCCAAGTAATCAAATTTCTAAATTATCAAATTTCTGAATTAAGAAATTTTCAAATTTCTAATTCTATAAATGTTCCAATCCCTAAATTTCTAAATTTCTATATACTCTCATTTTCAAATCTCTAATTTTATACATTTTCAGATCTCTAAATTTATAAATTTCTAAGTACTCAAATGTTCAAATGCTCATATTTTCTGCATCCTAAAATTTCTAAATGTTCATGCTTTTTGCATCCTAAAATTGTCAAATGCTTATATCTTTTACATCCTAAAATTTGCAAATGCTCATATTTTCTCCGCTCTAAAATTTTTAATTTCCAAATTCTGAATTTCTGAAGTTTTAAAGTTTCTTAAATTCCTAAATTAAAAAGTTTCCAAATTCGCAAATTTTAAACCTCCAAACCTTCAAATTTTCAGATCTCTAAATTTACAAAGCCCAAAATTTTCGTGAAACCGAAAAAGACAATGAAAAATCAATCCGATCGTTAAGTGTTAAGATGATAATCGAGAAGCCTCGATGGCTGACTATTGCGTTCACCATCTACTGCAATGTCTCCCACTATACAACCATATTCTCTGGCAGCAATTGGACTACATCTTCCTGGAACGTGCACCATCGTCGACTATTGGATGGCAGAGAAATCAAGGCTACCAATTAAACGACACCAGTCTCTAACGTTCGCTTTAGAATCTCCCGAGCTCACCGAACCAATTCAATGCGTTACACATGCGAATGTAGCTTGATGTAGTCACGATGTGTTATCGGAACCAATCTGAGACTTCACGCCTTCCACTCGCACCAGGCGTTTATGCTAATTGCGCACGACCTTCGTTGAAACCGATAACTTCTCCTGCAAAAAGTGCCCCATGTTCGAAAAATGAAATACCGACATTCATTTTTCAAGGTTCCATATTGGCTAATTATACTGGTGACTAGTGATGACGTTATGAGTTGCTCTAATTCAAAAATGTTCACATCACTTTAATGGCCGCACGTCTGCGCAGTCAAATGTCGCCAGGGGCCGGCAATATTTTTGAAGAATTAATTTAAAAAAACTTTATCTAAATTCACGAAATAATTCAACATGTACATACACATGAAACAAACAAAAACAACAACATATTTAACATTTTACGTTTGTATAGTTATTAAAGCAATCACCTTTGGTAGCATCACACACGTGAGCGGCCAATAAGTGTTAATATTTAAAAATTGTCAGGCTTTTGTACGTATAAATTTTAATGAAACTTTAATTTTGTAATTAAATACTGAATTTGAAAAATCTAAAAATTCAAGCCGATTTTAAATATTAAAAATCTGTTAATTCGAAACTTAGCAGTGCTGGTGCTAAAAGCGTGCTCAGAGCAAGTGTTCCACTTGTCCGTCAAGGGTCATATCAAAAAGTAAAGCTGAAAAACGTATAAGCCATAGATAAGGAGGCGAAGAAAAAAGATATGCTAGCACGAGGTTGAGTTAGAGGTAATTTCACGCGTGAATGTGATCAAGACAGTTATCTACGTAACCGACGTAAACTGCGAATAACTCAGAGGCCAGCCAGTCGCGATACAACATGCACAGACGGTTATTCAAACAGCGTAGCGAGGAACAATTTGTGTTCTACAACCCGTGAACTTTTCTCGGGTGTTCCTAATGCGGTGATAAACGTTCCGTGGAAAAAAAGCAGGAAATATAAGCCGCGCTTACATTACCAGGAACAAGTTATGCGATTAAGACACCGGCTGAAAATCTCGACGTGTTTCAACCGTACCGGTATTCAAAGAACCACGTCGAGTCTCAGCCGCGGCAGGTATTTACTACTTGCTATGGGAACACATTAACGTCGATTGCGTATTCCGTCACATCGGAGCTGTCCTTTTTTCCAGAAATTCGACGAATTCCCGAGATCTCTGAACGCGGACAACGGAAACGGCCCAATTACGCAAGTGTTTTCGTGCGAATCCCGTGGAAAAAGTATCGTTATACTGCGACTCGAGGAATCTCTTACTCGCTGACTCGGTGGCGTTTCTTCGGAGAAAACTCGCGATCACGTTTGTCGAGAAGCTATCGAAGAAAACGATCGCACGTAATTAGCCAGACCACGCCGAACTAAACACTCCCGGGATCCGAAGACACGTGTGGCTGGCGACGCGTGTAATTTGTAGTTGGATGTTTCTTGGGAAGGAACATTGGCGTAACCAGCTACGGATCAGAATGTGAACGTGGGGATACAACGTGTGGCCACATTTCCGCGTATCGAACCTGAGTTGCATCTAACTGAATTATTTAAATCGATGTGCAGAAATCTTTGTGTTGAAAATCACTGAAGAGCTTTAACTTTGTCTCCAGAGTCTATGGACCAAAGGCCAAATGGGTGAACACGTTGCAGACCCAGATCGCCATTTTTTTGGGAAGTGGTCACCAGAGTTTCTATGTACTTTGAGACAGTTCCTTACTTTAGTTTGATCGTTGAAACGTGCAAACTTCCGAGTCACTTTCAATAAATTCATTAGTGAAAAGATACTAAACCACCCCATATTCCAACATGAGAAGTTAGAAAAAATCAAATGAGAGTCTTAGAATCGAATTACGTGGACTCCTGGGTGGAGCTATTATATTTGTGTATCAAATTTTTGAATTTAAAAATCATTTTTGAATTTTCGATTTTCAGAGTTACAATTGTAGAAATCATTAATTTCTAAATTTGTATACATAGAAATGGAAGATTTACGAATTTATGTACTTGAAAATTTATAAATTGTCGAATTAAGGACAAAATTTTCGAATTAACGAAAATACAAAAGCACATAAAAATGAAAGACGATTAATAAAAATTCAAGCAAAAATCCACGCGGCGCCTTATGAAGTCAGAATGGAAAAACGTGGGTTGTTTGATAAGCGATAGAATGACGGAAGACGGCGATATAACGCGTGGCGATTCCCTTCAGTCAGAAAATCTAGTTACGCCGATGTAAGAAGGAAGGTCGTGGTGTTTCGAGGGAACACCAGGCGACTTCCTTAGTTAGGAACACTTTCGCATAAACCGGTGATTCAGATTCTTGAGTCCGCAGAAGCACGAAACGTGAAATACGGAACAGAAGAACACGTGGCATGAAGAGAGGGGCGTGCAAGGAAACCGAGTTTACGAGATGATTGTCCTAGAAGCCCTATTCATTCGGCATGGAATCTCCAAGCGGATCTCTATTGTAGATTATTGCGCCATTGTCCATTGTCGCGATCCCTTATAATCGAACTTCCTCGATTCTTTCCTTGGCGACCACGAAAAAGAGAGTCAACGACGAATGAAAATTCCTTATGACCGACGAAAAAAACATCCGACCTAAATCACCGTTGGTACATTCGCTCATTCAGAAATGACTAAATGTACCGTGTACACGTTATCAACTGTTTAGTTCGTTTCATTGAAAATGATAAAGCTGTACACATGTTCAAAATGTTAATACACAAAGGAGGACTTCATTTATTATCTTATAGCGTTTGTTGGAGGAATCAAAGGAATCAATGGATTCGAAAGATTATAGGATTACAGATTTCAGGATTCGTAGATTACAGTGTACCTATATCATAACATTCTTAGATACAGATATGTCTCAATCTTAACATTCCTAGATACCAATATCTCTATCCCTGTACACCTATGAACATCCCTACACTACTATACACCTACATTCCAATATTCCTATATTTCTATACTTCTACATTCCCACATTTCCATATTCCTACATTCCCACATTACAACGTTCCCACATTCCTACATTCCCACATTCCTACTTTAATACGTTCCCACATTCCTACGTTCTGGCATTCCAACATTCCTACATTCCCACACTCTCACATGTCCACATTTCCACTTTATTACGCTCCCACATTCTTATGTTCTGACATTTCCTCATTCCAACATTCACACATTCCAGTATTCCCACATTCCCATATTTCCACATTCCCACATTCCTACATTCCTATATTCCTACATTCCCACATTACTACCTTTCCATATTTCTACATTCTCACATTCCGACATTCCCACATTCCTACATTCCCAGATTACTACCTTTCCATATTCGTACATTCTCACATTCCGGCATTCCCACATTACTACATTACTACATTCCCACATTCTTACATTCATACATTACTACATTACTACATTCCCACATTCTCACATTCCCACATTCCTATATTCCTACATTACCACAATACTAGCTTCCCACATTCCTGCATTCTCACATTTCCATATTCACATATGTCCACATTCCTATATTCCTATATTTCTACATTTCCGTACTCCCACATGTCTACATTCTTATTTTCTAATATTTTAATATATTCTAATATATACTCTAATGTAATAATAGTAATACTCTAATAATGATATAAAATAATACTCTAATATACTCTAATGTAATAATAATACCCTAATAATGATACAAAGGTAATACTCTAATAATACTCTAATACATTTCTACATACCCACATTTCTATATTCATGTATTCCTGTATTTCTGCATTTTTATATTCATGTATTTCTGTATTCCTATATTCCTACACTCATATAGATCTAGATTCTTGTATACCTAGATACCTAAATTTTGAAATACCATAAGTTGCTAAAAATCAACGAGTTCGCTTTTCCAGATTGCCGTACTTTCCCTAGGGAAGTCAAATTTGCTGTTGACTGTACATGGATGTCGTGAAGTGATTAAATAAAGCACGCGAGGATCATACAAAAACCGAAAAGTAACAAAGTTGGTGCATCCTGCGGATCGGCGATGCAAATCGATCTGCACCCGATCGACACCTGCGCGTGGGTACACGCGATTACGTATGTATAACTTCGACGAAAAGCGGTCGATGGCATCGTATTTCAGATCTTATCACGTCGATATTCTACCCACGGTGTCCGATCTTACAGCCGGGCAATTATTATTAACCGGCAAATTTTTGTCCCCGTCGTAATTCACTTTAATGGCTACACGTAGGTATACTTAATGATCGGGAACACTAGGGGACGACTTTCCTACATTTCAAGCAATTAGAAATGATACGTATACCATTCCCCGAACAAACATAGCGATTTTTGCCTCATTAAACAACATTTACTTCGATACGTGATCAACAATCGATGAACAAACGATATCGTGTAAGAACAATTTAATTGTTTCGCTTACTCCTTCGGGAATATAAATTGCTTTAATCGATCGTGAGATTCTGTAATAATTACTGCAGGAGCAAATTAATTAACTACATATTTTTCCTACTCTTTGCTTCTATATCAACTTTTTATTTATCGACGACTTTATGTAGTATATTTTTTAGTTCAAAATTATTTTGTTATTACGTCATATATTACAAATAAAAATACAACTTTTATGTTTTTCTTAAAAAATTTTAAATTACAAAATTTTTTTTTTGAAGAATGCATATTAGTTTATTGATATAATAAATGTAGTCAGCAGGATCAGTGTAGTATGGTCAAAGGTCGGCAGACTAAAAGAAACTATCAATAATAGATTTTAGATTTGAAACGTGGTGAACGGAGCTGCAGCTTCGCCTACTCTCCTCCCCCTTATAAATATAAGGTGATATAACATATAAGATAAAAAATGTATGAAATGTGAGCAAAATTTGTACACGACATGCTCTTCATAAGAACGTAAAATAAAATCACAAATTGTTTATCAGAATGTAAAATAAAAAATATATTTCCACAACCGTTTAACGATGAAATAAATATATGAGTGTCTGTCTGGGTCACAACTCCATATGTATATTTTACAAAAATATATGCATAAACCTTCGCAGTTTCACGATGAGCAGCTTGCGTTATACAAATTTGTAAAAGAATAAATCAAGTGTCACATATTTTGTGTAGGACTACCCTAGTAGAGTCCTAGATAATTCAGCAAAATGAAATTAGCATAACACCTGCTTACAGGTGATGTATAGATATACATCATATAGTGCTATGAATATAATACAATAGTCAGTGACCATTTAGAGTCACGAAACGATTTGATATGTATCATATATGTAGATACGTTAAGGAGGAGTTAAGAAGTTAGCACGATGTATTAAAATAGAATAATACTGCTAGCAACGTACTTGGAGTCAGGCCCTGAATATCGCATAGGGAGGTTTAGCGTTAAATTTTTTTTTAATTAAAAACCGTTTTCAAATACGCAGGTTATCAAATTTTTGGATTTTCACACATCTAAGTTAGCCAAGTACCAAATTTTCAAATAACTCTACCAATTTACAAATTTTCAAACATCTAAGTCTTTCATATCCAGGTTTCTCAATTTCAAAATTTTTAGGATATTCAAACTCTAAATTTCTAAACATTCAAATATTAAAATTTTAAATTTTCTAAGTACCCAAGTCCATATATCCTTAAAATATCCTAATGTTAAAACTCTTGAATTAACAAATTCTCAAATGTCTAAATCCTCATATTTTTAAATTAAAGAATTATCAAACTTTATTTTCCAAATTTCTATATTTCCAGGTCCCAAAATTTCCAAATTTCTATATTTCCAGGTCCTCAAACCTCCAAATTTCCATATCTCCAAATCTTACACGTTCCAAATTCTCATATTTCTAAATTAAAAAATTTTAATTCTAATTATCTGATGGCCTAAGTTTACATATGCACAGAAATAGGTACACATACATGGAACTAGATACACGTATATGGAGCTAGATAAACACACGTCGAACTAATTGTAAGTATACATACGTTGAACTAGGTACACATATGTGGAAGTAGGTACACACACATAAGACTAGGTACACATACATGGAACTAGATACACGTATGTGGAGCTAGATAAACATACGTTGAACTAGGTACACATATGCTGTACTAGGTACACATACGTGGAAATAGGTACACACACATAAGACTAGGTACACATACATGGAACTAGATACACGTACGTGGAGTTACATAAACATACGTTGAACTAGGTACACATACGCTGAACTGGGTACACATACGTGGGACTAGATGGTCCCACATAGAGCTAGGAACACATACGTGAAACTAAGTACATATACGTAGAAATAAGTACACGTACGCGGAACTAGCTACACATTCATAGAACAAGGTACACATACATAGAAATAGGCACACGTACATAGAACTAATGTCCTGGACGGCAATTACTGTCCATAATGGATATAAGTGTCCATTTGACTTATTAAATGTTGAAGTGAATTATTAAACGTTGAAATGGACAGTAATTGCCGTCCATATGAATTATTAAATGTTCAACTCGAATTCCTTCGAAAAAAAAAAGAAGTAGGGTTACTCATCACTGTTTCAGAATTTCAGCCGACTGTGGCTATCGACGCAATCGAAACGTATGCACGGAACAAGGAATGAACGGAAGCACCGGGGTACAGAGAGGTCTTGACAACGGCATAATTCGCGTGCTTCACTCACGGAACACGGACATACATCCACGATAATTCGAGAAACATAACTCAAGTCCCGGCGGAGCGGTACATCACGGCCATCAGTTTCTTGGCAGATATCGCCGCGGCTCACAGTGTCGGCTTTCCTTTGCTACTTTATCTGCCTTTTTCTTTTTTACCCTTCTCGTTCACCCTACCCTTCACCTTCTGTAAATTCTACCCCACCTCCTTTCACGCATTCTACATTGTAGACTAATCGACTGTGACAACTTTCCATCGTCACTTGTTTGCCATCTTTCGTGTTTCGACCCTGTAAACCGATACTCGAACACGTTTGTTTGAAGTCTACTTTTCCAACGATTCGGTCATGTTTGGCGAATGCACATTTCGTGATCAAAATCAACTTTTATTGTATAATTATAAAACTAGTTTGGAAATAATTGGACGTAAAATTTATTTAACAATTTCTCTTAATACAATCTGAAATTGCTTTGAATTCAATGTTTAAAGTTCCAACACAATTTGTTACATTACTTACAAGTTTTATTTAATACTGAAATATCAGAAATAAATTTTATAGATTAAAAGTAAAATTTGGTTAATTTATAAGAGTATATAAAATTGAACTATTTCTTGAAGCTGTATAAAAAATGTGTACTCTTATGTTTGAATAATTTTGCAACTTCTCAAAATCGTAAAACATAGTTCGGACTGAACGAGTTAAAAAACAATATAAAAAAATTGTATGAAAATTAGTGAGCATTTTTTCAGAAACTATGACACAGTGACTTAATTAAAAAAAATCATAAATTACAAAAATAATTGATAAAAATTAAACAAAGTGTTATTTAAATGATTGATTGTATTGAAGTACCTTCATAATTCATAGGACTAAATGATTTAGAACGAAATTGCGTTAACTGAACGTATAGCATCATTGTCAAAACGTAACCCCATTGTGAACAAGATATAAAATACGATGTAACATCTTCATAGATGTAACACGATCCGTCGAGTTTAAATATCTGCATTAGGCCTCGTGTTCAGAATGGAGGAACAATTATTCATATCGCTGAATGACACGCATACAAAGAAACCTGACAGAACAATAAAACCAGTATACTCCATGAATCATGCTCAAACATTATGATATTTTATGTACATTACGGTCTCGCGATGCAGTGTTCGAACTTTCAATACCTCTCGAACGTGTTTCACGTAATGGTTCCAGGTGACTTTTATCGCGAAAACAAGTTTCGATTTCAATATTAGTACAGAGTTTGATAATGATGTTGTAACACACGCACGAAACAAACGATGAAACATGAACACTAAATAATGAAGTTATGACACAACCGATTACACCGTTTGTCGCTGCGTGTGTTATAAAATGAAATAAACCATTTTTGAGTGTTGTGTACAGGGTTGACGTATAATTTTTGCTGCGAGAAGATCAAATTTAGTGGAGCACCTTTTTATTTGTATTATTGAAAAAGGAAATTGGAGAGAAAATGTTGAGGAGTGAATTGAGAATTTGGAAATTTAAAATGTTAAGAATTTCAAAACTTCGATATTTGGAAATTAGATAATTCGTAAATATGAGAATTTCAAAATTTCAGAATTTCAGAATTTCAGAATATCAGAATTTGTGAATTTGAGTACTTGTAAATTTGACAATTTGGGAATTTTGATAATTTGGAAATGTGAGAATTTTGAATTTTGAGAATTTTGAATTATGAGAATTTTGAATTTTGAGAATTTTGAATTTTGAGAATTTTGAATTTTGAGAATTTTGAATTTTGAGAATTTTGAATTTTGAGAATTTTGAATTTTGAGAATTTTGAATTTTTAGAATTTTGAATTTTGAGAATTTTGAGAATTTTGAATTTTGAATTTTGAATTTTGAATTTTGAGAATTTTGAATTTTGAGGATTTTGAATTTTTAGAATTTTGAATTTTGAGAATTTTGAGAATTTTGAATTTTGAATTTTGAATTTTGAGAATTTTGAATTTTGAGAATTTTGAATTTTGAGAATTTTGAATTTTGAGAATTTTTAATTTTGAGAATTTTGAATTTTGAGAATTTTGAATTTTTAGAATTTTGAATTTTGAGGATTTTGAATTTTGAGAATTTTGAATTTTGAGAATTTTGAATTTTTAGAATTTTGAATTTTGAGAATTTTGAGAATTTTGAATTTTTAATTTTGAATTTTGAATTTTGAGAATTTTTAATTTTGAGAATTTTTAATTTTGAGAATTTTGAATTTTGAGAATTTTGAATTTTGAGAATTTTGAATTTTGAGAATTTTGAATTTTGAGGATTTTGAATTTTGAGAATTTTGAATTTTGAGAAGTTTGAATTTTGAGTATTTGAGTATTTGAAAATTTGAGAATTTGTGAATTTGGGGATGTGAGCACTTGTAAATTTGAGAATTTTTATAATTTGGAAATTTGAGAATTTGGGAATTTTGAGAATTTGAGATTTTAAGAATTTGAACACTTGAATATTTGGGAATTTGAGTATTTGTAAATGTGGGAATTTTGAGAATTCGGAAATCTGAGAATTGGTCATTTTGAGGATTTGAAAATTTGAGGGTCTGAGAATTTGTAATTTAAAATTTGAAAATTTAGACTGAGAAATTCGCAAAAATATTTTTAAATTCAGAAACTTGAAAACCTAGAAAATCAAAGATTTTGAGATCCCAAAATTTAAATAATTGTATATTTGCGGTATCGCCTAGCGTAAGTCTCCCTCTATTAAAAACCAGAACTATATTTTAGAACTTCAAGAACAGTGTATACTCCCCAAAATTTCAATGATTAAGCGTTAAGATAATTAAATTCACAATGATCATATAAGCGTTGAAAGCTCGCCTTTCCCTCCTCTCCGCGCGCACGAAGAGAAACACGAAATTGTCGTGTCCCTTGACACGACATTAGCATTTTACACCGCACAAAATAAGACTAGCAAGTATCCATGACGAATCGTAAATTACGTCTTTGAAAGTGAACCAGTTCGATGCTCCATTTTAATTATAATTTGCACGCAACGCGTGTAGAATGTGTTCCCTAGCAATTCGTATGTTGCGTTGGTTGTATAGATAAAACGAAAGAATAAAACACACGGTGACGACGATGCGCTCATCGCACAGGCGCAGAGAATTATTTTTCACTTGGCGACTGACGAGGGTTAAGTGTCTACTTTCGTGGCGATTAGCATACATGAGCACGCCACCTTCGGTGTACATTTAGGATAGCTGTAGCATAATGTTACATGTGTCTTCTCGTACTGAGACAAGCATCAGAAAATTGTCGACAGGTGGCATGAGCTTTCCAAGTCTTAACATTACCGTTGCGTGATCTCAACTTACGATGACTTATTGCCCGTAAAGAAAAAGTACGATTAATTGAAAAACTGCGTATACGGTTTATCAGTAGCGTCGGTGTCGACAACATATTTCAAGGTCAATCTAAACGGTCTGCCATATTTATCAGATTCAGAATTAAATGTTTTCATCCTTGTCGTTATCGTACCTTAATTCTAATATTCTAAAAACGACGTTCAAAATTTTTACGTTTTATATTGAAACATAAAAAAAAATAACATTGAATACATAAAAAAATAACATTGAAACATATAAAAATAACTCTTAATTTAATTTGAAATATGTCAAAGAGATTATACGAAGTAACATATTTTTTAAATGTTAATTTGTAAATAAACATTAAACATTAATTTGTAAATATATTTTTCGATAACTGACTTTAATAATGGGTTGTATGAGATTCACGTTTGGATATTTGTGTATAACGTTGTTATTTTAATGACGTTCATTTATAGTGCGTGACGAGAATAAAACGGCATTTACAACTTACCTTATTGATCCGTTGTCCTTATGCTTGCCGATGAAGAAGGTTGATACGCCATCAGCCATCTGATTTGCCCACGGTGGTTTGACCCAGATCAAGTGTTTCAAATGTCCCGCGTATGCAGCCGGCAATATCCAGTTCTCGATGCTTATTTCACTGTTACCAAAAATACATTTATTATCTCGACAGAATACTTAAAAAACTTATATTTAAGCATCCAACAGTTATCGCAACAATAACACGATAAATAATCTTAAACTATACTTAAAGCAAAAATCCATTACATTTTGGTGTAACAATAAAATTAAATTTACATATGACACTTAGTTACATGAAATTTTCATCATTTACTACAATTATCATTTATATTCAAATTCCTTAGCAGAAGACGCTTTCTATATTATAAGTTATTAGATATAGGAAGACCTAGGGACATAAAGATGGTAAGTGTAAGAATCTGGGGATCTAGGAATCTAGTAATGTAGAGATATAATGATCGAGTCATCTAGGGATATGTAAATATCAGGGTATAAAACTCAGTGGATTTTAATGACCTAGAGATATAGGGATATATGAATTTAAGAATGTACGTTTCAGTGTAATACACACACATACTTTGCTTTTATAATACTGGTTTAAGTTAAAAAAGTAAAAAGTAATAAATCGAACTAAAATTTTTGTTAGAGAAATTTAGAAAAGAAGATAATACTGTGTCAAAAAAAAATCAGTATATATCAGTTTATATATTTGTAAATTGTTGTAGTATTTTAAATTGTACTACAACAGCTAATTATTGGTTATTTATATTTAGTACATGCTATGGTATTTAATGCCAAATATGAAGAAATATGATGTATCTTTAAACATTCTTAATAAGTGAAAATATGTACTATATATATGACATATAAATTTAGTACAGTAATCAATATCTGTTACATTAAATAATTAATGTTAAATACCTGAATAATTGATTTTTATCCCACACGGTATCCGCCAACATCGTTTTCGGAATAAGCATATCGGGATGAGAATCCAAATGCACGAACGCGTTTCCTTCGAACGGAAGATGCTTCGATCCCAAACAACGATAAATAAACGGCAAAACCTAAGAAGATATTGAAAAATTCACGTCTTTCGAAAATATTTGAATTTGAAAACTTTGACATTGTTTCAACTTCAATTTGCAACGCACGTTGTCACGTGACCAATACGTCATTGGTAGTTGGAGCGCCGATAGCGCCCCTAGCGTGCTAACGAAGAAATCTCGACGGAGCAAGTTACAATGTAAACAAACTTGAAAGACGTTAATCATTCAAAAACTTACTTCGTCGTGGGGTTCTACGACGTAAATTGGGATCCTTTTGAAGTACTTCCTCGAGAACGACATATTTCTAATCACAGACCGAACGAATGTTCACGAACGAACGTAATTTGCAAAGAAAAAGATCGATAAATTTACTAATTAACACCATACAACACTCGCGAACGCGATTAAGAGACTCCTTCACGCGAAAGCACGTGGTGACCGACTGAAGTATACTAGGCGGGCTGCTCAAACGATTATTTTGCGAATAAAGGACGGACACAACAAGCGCGTACCCCAAATTCTCACGAGACGAGTTTCGTAAGGTGGTTTTTTTCCATTCGTTCCCCTCAAAGAAACTCCTTAGAAACCTGATCTACCTAACTCACAACCGGCATATGATATCCAAATATATAAAATCGTTTAACATTTCTGTTTAATACAAACTATAAGTATTTAATTTGTATTTAACATTTAACTCGATCTTAATTGCTTTAACGTCTATTGAACTTTATTTATGATTCAATACAAAGATAGCAATAAAATTAAGTATCTACTACATGCAAATACAAAACTTAACTATTCCAAATGAGATGTTTAATTTCCCAATGTTTGCAACTAAAAAATCAATTGAATACAAAGATATTTAGAAACAACATTCTATATCTCGGAATTTTAAAGATTGTTTAATAAAAAGATTCCAATATAACAGGTTTCATACGAATTTTATTACAAAAATCAATTATACATATTCAAGATATTAAAAAAGAGAACTATACTCATTTATAGTATTAAAAAGTTGTAGCAATATTTATATTATTACAAATGTACATTACTAACCTTTTGTTACGACGTAATCAATTCAAAATTTAATGATACTCGATCGTAAATCGAACATGTGCTTAAATACTGTACAATATTAATTTAGACTGCCTCGTAGGAACTGTCTGACATTATTAGTTTTAACTTATAACTTACAGTTGCTGAATAGCATTAATATTAATTACAATTCCTTGTGCAATTATAGAGCATTTCCGACGTATAGAGCTCTAAATGTAATTGATCAGTCTGAGCTCTCAGAGATGATAAAAACTGATCAATTTCTATTTCACGTTCGTGAATATTTTTATCCAATGAATAGTGAAGACTAGTTTCATTTCGTACATGATTAGAATTTGAAAAGTAGCTAGGAACATTTGTACAGTTGTCTGTTTGAAAAGTAGAAGGAACAGTATGCATATAGTTATAGAAAGGAATATAATATTGTGTATTTAAAGGTTGATTCTGTTCAGATTGATGTACATCATAAGCTCTAGAAGCATTCATTGCATTTGATAAATTTTTAACATCTGAATGCTTCTGTGATACATTTGTTGTTGAAGATGTATTAACAGATTTACCACTATTTAATGTATCAAATCTGCAGGATTCAGGAGATTCATATAGACACGTATTGCTTTCCATAGATCTTAATGGCAGTTGTTCTATTTTTACATTGCGTGGGTTTTCATGTAAATCAATGTTATTGCATAATCTATCAACATCATGCAAAGTATTATTTGCTGTAATTTTACATGAAGATTTTTCTGACTTTTTAGCAGCATTCACTTGTGTTCTATTCATTTTCAATCTATTAAATTTACTTTTTGAATACACTTTTTTACTCATCTTATACTCATTAAGATCGTCAGTCTTATTTGAAGAAGTAGAAACGTTATTTTGTAACCTGTGGCATTCTAATTCTTGTGTATTAGTATAATCATTCTCTGCAGACTTTGCTAATACTAAATTATTAGAATTATATTCATCACTTATTTTATTCTGCTCATTTTCATTTATAGTTATGCTTTTCTGTTTAATATCTTTTTCAATGTCAATCTGATTTTGTAAGTCAAATTGATTTTGCATATTATCTTTTGAATTAGTATCTGCGATCTGACTTGATTTATCATTTAATAATTCATTTTCTACTGTTGATAATAATTCATCAAATAATAAATTTCCTTTAGCTCTTAATTTTCTTATCAAATTATGTTTTTTAATTTCGCTAATAAACGCCACATAATTCACTATTTGCAATAGTTTCTCTCTAGGATACGGATTTGACTTCAAATATTGCAATGAATTACGGTAACTATCTAAATTTGGTTTCAATATCTTCAGATTTGGCATATATGAATCATGCTCAATCGGATACGGGAAATATGCATTAAATTTTTGTCCGGATACTCGGTGAGAACTTTTAAAATCCTCCATTTCTTTATACATTTCTACTAAATTTCCACGTAATGTGAATCCGAAGTACGAATAAGTGTCATCTATTTCATCATCGTTTCGTATTTCTGGATAGATACACAAAAGAGCATGCTTCTGTATTTTGTAAAATATTTTAAGCATTTCAACATGTTCTTGATAAACTAATTTTTGAACGGACTCTTTCATAAGTTTCGATGTGGTATTTAATACTGCAATTTCAAATTCTAATTTTTGTTTCCATGCAAGTGCTTCTTCTAATAACTTTTCCTCGTCATCAAAAGATGACTCATTTCCAGATTTACTAAAACTTTTCATTTGTTCTAATATATAACAATTCAATTCCTTTAAACAGTAAGTATCTACAAAATCTGGAATCTCATCTGAATCCGTTACTACATTACTAGTTACATTGTCATTCTCTACACAATAATCCTCCTGTAATGAAGAACTTTCTTCCAATATTTTATGGTAACGGTTATATTCTAAATGTTCGATAATATTATCAATATCGGAACTGGATAAATTTTCTTCTTGGATATCAGTCAAATCAACTTCAAATAATGTATTTTCATTAGCTTTTTGCCATGCAGATAAATTGCTTGATAAAAAATTTAATTTAAAATTGTGTATAACTTTTGGTTTAGATGAATTGTATGAACTTGTAAGAACAGTATCCTCCTTATTGCTCTTAATTTCCTGAGATTCATCAATTTTATTCATGTTTTGTTCAAATAAAGAACTGACTTTTATTTTATGAGGCATGTTCGATAAAATTTTTGAATTAAGAACATTTTTCTGGTAGTTATCAATATTTTTTGGTATAACATTTTTCACTTTATCTAGGTTATAATATTGCGTATTGTCTGTTGTTTTTTCATTTATATCAAGTGTACTTTCACTATCTTCTAAATGAATATTATTTTGTAATTCTGCATTAGCAGAGTCTGAAGGTAAATCATTTGTAACATTAACGTCAACCTCATTTTCAAGTTGATTTTCTTTAACAAGATCCGATTTTGCACAAAATTTTTCGAAGAATGTACTGGATGTACTCCAAATGTCATTTGGGTAGCATGAAGGAAGCTTTAAAACATAAAAGTTTGGTCCACCAACAGAATTTAATAATTCTTTAAACGTTTCAACTTCATTTTCTGCCACTATTGTGATAGAAATACCGTAAGATCCATAACGTCCAGCTCTTCCTATTCTATGTAAATATGTTGGTGCATCATTGGGCAAATCAAGATTTACCACCAAGTTAACATTATCCACATCTATACCCCTTGCAGTTAAATCAGTTGTTATCATTATTCTACATTTAAAACTTTTTAATTTATTGATTGCATCAAGTCTTTTTGTCATATCTTGATTTCCAGCTATATAAGTTGCACTAAAACCCATAGAATTAATTTTGTTACATACTGACTGAGCTCTGTAACCAAATAATTTTCCTTTTAAAAATGAATGTTAAACACAATTCCTTAAAACTATATACAAAAATATTATTATATTTACCTTGACTGATAATTTGAAAAAACTAAGCACTGCTTAAATGGAACAGTGTTAAATATTTTTATCAGTTCATCTACTTTTATTTGAACCTGAAATATAAAATACATGTAGAGATATATACTTTAAAAATATTAAGATATTTCACTAAGATATAGCAGTAACATCAAACCTGTTTCATAGCATTTGGATGAAAAGAAACAATCGTTACAAATTGTTTTAGTCCAACAAGAATTGCTTCATCATTATCTGGAGATGCGACAACTGGAGAACACATGTATGTTTGTAAAAATGTTTCCAAATTTCCTAAATAAGTTGCACTTGATGCTATGACTTGCTTACTTATTGGTAATTTCGAGAAAATATAACTGAAAATGATAAATTTTTTAGCTTTTCTTATATATATAATGAATTTAACCTAATATAATTTTATTAGTGTACTAACTTGATATCTTTTTGAAAACTCGTTTCCATTAATTTATCTGCTTCATCAAGAACAAATAACCTAATATTTTCGACGTTTAAGATTCCTTCATCAACTAAATGTCTAATTCTGCCTGGCGCACCAACAGCTACATGACAACCATTTAATTTCTTCTTATCTTCATCAATAGCTATACCTCCTATAAACACTTCAACTTTTAAACCTTAAACAATAAAATATATTAATAACATTTTTTTCTTATAGCATATTTCATTAATTTTCAATGAATAAATATAAAATATATTAAAATCCAATAAAATTACCTTTTATTTCACAACCTACAGATGAAAGAACTTGTGAAATTTGTATGGCAATTTCTCTAGTAGGCGCTAATATTAATACTTGTATGGATGGTACTTGTACATCAAGCATTTCAAGTGCTATTATAGAAAATACTAACGTTTTACCTGTTCCAGACTTAGCTCGCACTATTAAATCTGCAATTAATTTCAGTTTAAATTACAGGAGCTAAACCAAATATAAACTAAAGTTGAAACCATATATACCAAAACCACATCGTCCTAATGGAATAGCTTTTAACTGAATTGGTGATGGTTTTTGGAAACCACAAACTGATAATCCGTCCAGGATTTTCTGAGAGAAGCCCATTTGAAAAAATGTAACATCTTCTTGTATTTTAATATCCTTTGTACGTGGCTTTTTACATATGTCATGTGCAATAATATGGGACATCCTTGTCAGAAAATTAATGCTATATGTCTAATGAAATATAAAAAATAAGTTCAATATGTTGACAATAATTAACAAAATAATATAACTCACACTTAAAGTGATCAATGATCAATACAGTGTATAATACTGATTATTAAAACTGTTAATAAAAATACATGTAACTACTACTTACAAAGTTACTACTAAACCGGCATTTATTTTGAATTATATAAAGCAAGGTTATGATTTATGTCATTTTCGTATAAAGCATATTTCACATAAACTACTTTGATACTACTTTTTTACGTTTCTGTATTCGTTATTTATAACCCAATCAGTTTTATCTAATTGGACAATTTAAATTACAGTAATGCAGTTGTGAATTTGCTATACTGTGCATACTCGTGTGAAAATCTAGTGTCCTTAGGGAAAGTGGTTGCCAATAGCAAGGGATTCCCACCATTTCCTATAACACCAGAACATTGGTACGTATTATGCCGAATTCACAGGAATCGATAAGTAACAAAATATTCTGAAATGAATGCTTACTTCTAAAAGTAAGCTGATAGATTTTTTAACAAAAACCTAATAATAGTTCACTGTAATGTAATTAATCTCGAGGGAATATGAATCTGTCGTGTGGATGCTGGGATGATCCCACAGTGGCTCGAGGACGAGCGCCACCTACTTTATCTTGGTATAAAATTATGAAACACTTCACACTTCAGAAGTTTATCATATTTTAAGGGTAACAGTAGATTGCTTTGATATCGACTATAACATGATTTGAATCGACAAACAGAACATACCACCGATGAGATACTGTTAAAGACTGCTAACTATAAGGAGACCATGTCTTACAAACAATTTGGTATTTTCTAACATCCAGCGGGAAATAGAAGATAAATTAGTAAACTGTATTGGTAAAACATAAACGGGTAAAACAGATAAATATTGTCAATATTGCTGCTTCCTACTACCTAACCATCTTCACCCTGAGATCAAAGAACTCCAAAATCTAAATGCTCTCGAGAACAAAGGCATGATTAGTCTTGTTATATGTGTAGTTAAATGTTTCTATTTTATTAGTTCTATTGATCACCGCTAGATGACGACATCGGTACTGTTTTCAGATTCCGCGTGTATATCAATTTTTTAAAATATATTTGAAAATGAGACTTCCAAAATGCTTTCTACTGTTTAAATTAATCGCCTTACAATAAACTATTTTCTTTTATGTCTTTCTTACGTATTAAATTGCCGGCAACGATATGAATATAAACTTCAATGCAAAATTCATCTTGTACAAGATCATAAAAAACTGAAATGCACTGCATCATGTTGACAGTAAATGATTTTTAAAGATACAAGATGCAATAGTGTCATATCATGTAAACAAAGAAATTTTAATTTAAATTCCTGCCACTACGAGTATTACACTGATGTTTCCAGTTCTGGTTGATATAGCAGAATGTGATGCGCACATGATAAGGTGCTTTTAAAGACCTGTCAGTATGAAAAAAAAAATCATAAAAATCTTGTACTTCGTCAAGATTAATAATTCTGCAGAGAAGTATGAAAGTTACTTATTTTACTAATAAGATGAATTTTCATTTCCAATTGATTTTTTGTTATTTATTAGTAACTTTACTGATGGTGAAATAATTATTCGAGTTAAACAAATATCTTTTAAACAATATATCAAATAATATATAAATGGAGTACAAAAATTGAAGGGTATCCCTTTAGGTGCGTAGAACGGAGGAAGTCCTGAAGACCTGGAAACTTTTCCAAATTTTCAATTTTCTAAATTCCCAAATTTTCAATCTAAATTCCCAAATTTCTAAATGCTCATGTTTTCAAAGTCTGAAATTATTAAATTTCTAACTACCCAAATTCGCAAATGCCCGAACTCCCACATTCGCAAATTCTCAAATTATTAAATTGTCAAATTACAACACTCAAATTTGCAAATTATTAAATTTGTATTTCTTCAATTTTTTCTGCTGATAATATGCTCATCTTTGCGACTATAGCGATGATTTATCAGGAAAATGATAAGGAGCCGTAATTAGACCTTCCTGATTAGATGATTGAAAAATGCATCGCGGAGTAGTCTATCGCATGCCTCGTCTGTGGACGAGATTTCATTGAATGTCGGTATTTCAGATCGTACGATATGAATTCTCATAAGATGATTGGTCTATCCTATACTTCATTTGTGCCACTGGCCTATCGCCATTGGCGTTACTTTCTACGTTACCAATCGAGCGCTGCATTCGAGCTATTATTGTTGACAGTTCTCGGGGAAAGCTTCTTGCAGTTGTTGCGAGAAACAAACGCTTTCTTCGCGCAGCTACTCGACTGTTTATTTTCCCCGAAATACGCTCGTAGAAATTGAGTAGATAACCCGCGGAGAGTAGCAATTTCCACAGAATTCCGGTGTTAAAGGAGCTCGACGCAGAACGAAGAAAATGAGGTATTTATCGAAAGAGTTGCTTTCTTCGTTCCCGCGTCTATATTTTGCCGTCATTCTAATCTGCATCCTCCATGAAATCGTTTTCCACCTGGATAATCTCGTAGCAGCCTTTGGCAGATTGCCAGTCGGTCCATTGCTGTAAGCATACAGAAGCAACAGCGTTAAACGACTGAGATAGGAACAGGCGGGAATCACCAAACATTGCATTAGCTGTCATATTGGAACCGCCATTTTTCCCACTGACATTATCTCTTCGAAAGTTAGATGCATATTATTAATTATTTTCCAGCTTTTCTGACTGATCGAATATTTTTAAATACTTTCATGCTTTCCAGCTTATTGACAATAATGTTCTAGCTCTGTGTTTTACAGCAGTTAAAAAAAAATAAATGTAATTTGATGCGTAAATTGAAAAGAAATTTTGAGTATACGTGGCTGCTGACGAGAAAGATATATACCCTTGCATGCTAGTAATTGATGAATATCAGCGAACTTAAGATTACTCATTTTTTTTTCTATTGCCATATCATTTGTAACGTACAAATATGTATTTACTTTATTATATGTAACGTAATATATGTGTATACGTGTCATTGCATAAAACAGAAGGTTATATGCTGTTCAATAAAATGGCGTCCATGTCCTTTCACTGCACAGACTCTAGCTGTTATAGCGCATACGTCAATGAATTATAATTAACGTTTTCCTCATTTGATATTTAAATTTTACATGCATGTTTTAACCTTTTAGGTTAATGGTCGATTTCACACCGATATGTTTCTCGTTCAGTATGCCGCAATTAATTTTAATTGCCTCAAAGGCGTCAAATGCTGGAATGAAGTAAAATATATGACGACTTGAACGATTAAAAACATTTACGAAATGGTTTGTTGCAGCGGTCGATCACAAATGACGGCGATGAATGGGAAGAGACCATCCTCTATCACATCGCGACATCAATCTGAAACTGTAGCTCAACATTTTGATTTAATTAAGTATATTTATGATTGTAAGCATCTCGTTTTATTCACTTTCAAATCGCTCCAAATTTATTGTAGTTAATTCATAAACTTCTTATCGTTATCGTTACAGCATGGAATACCGTATCGAGGGAATTAGATATGTGTCATAATCAGCCACACAGTAATTCTTCTAATTATAGAAATGGAGCATCCGTTACATATTACCAAGAACGAGAACCTAATCCACAACTTAAAGGTGAATATCGTTGTTTATTTTTACTTCTGAAGCCATATGTTTATAGTAATTGAGGTTGACGTTGTAATTGCAGATTTCGAACCATTCAACCTTGAAGCTTGGTGGGGACAACGAGTTGTTCAAAGTATCACTAGAAATGCAAATTCCTAGTGCCAGGCTCATCGTATTGATTACAATCGAACATTCTCAAATAGGCATAAGAAACAGAAAAGATAAATTCAGAGCTGCCGGAGAAAAACTTTTTCCATTTCTAGAAACAATTAATTGTATACTCGAATACAAATAATGAGAGGAGGATAGGTATAGGTATAAATAAGTATCTAGCAATCAATTTTGAATCTTTTGATAACAAAGTAGAATATTAGCGAATAATCAAAGAAGAATATTGAAAGAGAAGAGATAGGGAAAGAGCAGGGTTATGAAATGGCATTCCTCTGACGTTTTATCATATTTTAATATAATATTGCCTTTTCCTGAATCTTTTTACTCGTCGCGTTTTTTAAAAGTATTTTACTGGTACAATTGGACATAAGCCTGTTTCTGATATTGTCTTTCTACAATTTGAGGATCGATGCATAAATATTAAGAAATATAGTGCATGCCGAAGCTATTTATTTTATTTGCCAAAAAGCAAACGTAATTGTAAGAAATAGTTTGTTACGAATGAAATTTTCGTTGTTACTTAAGGATAAACCTAGTATAATTATTGATCTTTTTATCTGTTTTGTAATTAAAACTTAAATACGGAATGATGAACGGAGAAATTATGAAAAAATTCCACCTATTTCGAATCAAAGGAATCATACGAGAGACGAGCTGAGCTTTTAAAGTTTATGCATACATGTATTTTTCCAGAGATTGCATTTCAGATTTTTAATAAATTTTTCCATTTACACATATATAACGAAATCGCACTTCAATGTAAAAACATAAATATGTTCTGAGATTATCTAAAAGAAAGTTTATTCACGTACAAGAATGTAGTGAAACGCACCTATATCTTTGACAACAAACGAACAACCTTTAACTTTTACTCAAAATAGTGTGATATACATATAAATATATTACAATTTTAAATACAATTAAATATTAAATATTAGTTATGTACATTTATTATATATGTATGTATGTAATGTACAACCATGCGTGTATAACTATTCTATAAGATCCATCTCATAACGTTTTTTAATGATAAACAACAATAACGACTAACGTTTTTTGTAAACACGTGACATCTTTACCAATTGCTACTAGCGGTATTTTTTTATGTACAATTCAATACCATGAGTATTACTACGGTTATGATAAACCTAGTTCGATACTGTTACGTGTTACGAACATTGTTGTAATATTAGGAATTCGTGCACCTCGAAGAACGATAGGCATTGTTGTGCATAAGCGTTATTGAGTTAGTATCTTGATATAATCAAATATTTCGCTATTATCACAGTATCGTGAGTCTTTACCAATCATGGTTTGAGCTTGATTTATTGCGTTAGATTTTAAAATCTTGACCGTTCGTTCCAGGTTCCAGAGACTTCTCTCTATCGCACGTTTTTCACTATTGAGCATCTATATTTGATTAAATAAAGTCTACATTTTGTACCAATCATGATGAAGGAAATCATTGTACTTTTCTCGATTGTATTGTATGAAATATAAGAAGTATATAAATCAAACAAGCTTTAACATTATTTTTGTAAATAATTGTCAAACTTCTGGATGCATAATACAATCATCAAACTTCTAAATTTGTAAGTTTTTCAAACTTTGAAATATACAAATTTTTAAATGTAGTTACGTAGAAACTTTTAATTTTATAAAACGAAACAACTTAAAATTTTCAAATTGTTTCTTCAGGGCTATATAATGAAATTGTAAAATGAAATATGACTTGTAAATATGCGAATTTTTACTTTGTTAAAGAGTTGCATCTATAAGTTTAAAACAATAATTTTTTGTTACTATAGTCTTAAAATATATCGTATTATAAAATGTGTAGCATTTTTTTTCAATCACTGTAGTTAATAATAAAATCGTGAAGAGAACAGCACAAAGCAAAAATCTAGAATTGTGTGCACTCACCGTGACGCCAACATTCAGACGCAAAAACGAATTTATTCCGGTCATTGCAGTTTGTGTAAAGTTATTGATGGTTTTTGCTTTAATTGTTTGCGTGCTGCAGGGTATTCCAGTCTGTTTGATGTTCACGGACGCGTATATGTTTTTAAATAATATTAACATCCCGTCTAACAATGTCTTTTCGTATTCATTTTCGTCATCGACGAATTCTATTTTAATTGGCATATCGATATTGTTCAAAGAAACTGGATATTTTATTTTCATTTCACGATCGTTTGATAATCTCAATATATACTCTTCAAAAAGCGCGCCATTTGAATGCGATTCAATGCAGAGCATTTTCCCGCGCTTATCGATCGCGCTGCTGTCGCTATCGAACTCCCTCGTTCGATTATCGTTTTCTAGCGCGGTAGACAGTTTGTACGTTTCAACATCGTTCTCCGAGTTACACTTATAATTATTGCTTTTTATTAACGAATTTGTGGGTGTTTTTGCATTCGAAGCATTGTCTGCGTCCAACGTTGACTGATTTGAAGAGTTCTCTTTATAATTCTGCGAATTTACTTCATTTTCACGAGATGCAACTTCATCGCACCGTTCGGTACCTTCTTTGCTAATCTCGTTACGAGTTTCTTGCAATATCTGAAACTTTTTAATGAGTTTGATGAGAATTTTCTATTTAAGTTCAAGATTAATGTGAAAATAATGATAATAGTAATAATTTATTGTCATGAAGTATGAACTGTGTCTTTTTATTTGTTAACTCGAAATTTATGACTTGGGTTCTATTTTCATGCAATATTTTATTAACGAAAAATACTTTCTTGTATATTTATTTAAGAGATTCTTTTATTATACGCTGAAAGATATTACTCATAGTGACTTTTATGTAGAATTATGGTTGTAAATTGTTAGAAATGATTTTCATGCTCTTGCTAAAGTATCGACTAGCTATTCCTTTCCTCCATTTTGTTATCTTATAATAAAAACAAAATGGCGGCCATTAATGAGCTACAAAATTGGTTTTCTAAACAATTTATTAAGCTCCTTTATTTTATATTGTTATACTATAAATTTTATTGTATAAAGTAGCTTAATATATATTTATTAATTTTATGTTATAATTAAATATGGAATAATGTAATATTAAATCGTTCCAAAATGTAATTTTTGTAAATTGTATCCATAACTGTAATTTTTAATCGGCGTAAAATTTGAATTATTTTTAACAACAGATGTAACATTCTATTTGTTTAATCTTAAGCTTTGGATCCGCTTACATTTTCGTCTTCAACGTTCATAACACAATGTTTTATAATTTTAAATATTTCAAGGGAATTGTTTTAAAGAAGAGAGGGGAAATTCCATAGAAATCAGATAATTATTCTCGAAATAATCGTGGTCTCCCTTTATCGTTAAAGTAATTTATCGTCCATTTTCATGCACGTACAAATATAATTTATTTAAAAGAGTCTGCGTTAAGAGGATTGAAGTTAACGATTTTTTAAATTTACTCAAAGCGATATGAAATAATTCTTTCAATACCTCATTGTTAAACTAAAAAGTATATTCTCCTCGTTTAATTAAATTCATGCTGATAATGAACACCGCGGCTTACTAATGAAGCACAAGATACCGAAGTTCAAATTACGTGTACGCAATAAAAGAGTACAATTAGTTAAAGTGTTTATGAAAGTATAAAAAAAATTGCATTCATAAAACTTTGTGATAAAGAAGGATATACTAAAATAATATTTTTGTGTACATTTCGCTGTACACATCTGCGATATTAGTTTCAAGAAAAACTGGATATTACGTTTTTTCAGATCCTATTTATACGATCGAATCGAAACGACGTAAAATTTATGCCTGAAAAAGGATCTCAAATGGAAAAGAAACGAAATGGGGGTGAATAGTATAATTCTGCAGCTAATATCTTCGATATCGACATGCTGTATTTGCGATATGTGAAAATTTGCTTCTGATTACTCTTTATCTGTATTAAATGTCCATTTTATGCGTATCACTTGTTCAATATTACATTTAATTTCAAATGTACAAAATATATTTTAAGTGCATTTCATCCAATATCCTGTACAAATATCTACAAAAATTGTAAAAAAATATTTTACACATATTCAGTACCTTTTCATATGTCACCTAGAGAAGTAATTACAAGAACTCATCAATACTTCTGAAATATCTTTTTACTTTCTGCAAACCCTTTTGATCGATCCCCAAGAGAACAAAAATACTAAAAAACCTGATATTGGTTCGTAAAGACCCTTGTATGTCTACATTAGTTACGAACGTCTACCTCTGTCACGGTTTCCCTTTGAATCAAGAATCAAAGATTCATACTTTCCTTTTGAGGCTTTTCACGAGTTCCCTCAGAACAGAATTCTGCTCCCTTAATAAAACCAGCTCCGGTTCGTCCTTTCTATCCTTTGTGGTCCAAACGAGATGCCTCAAATTCTTCATGCTCTCCTCGTATAAGTTTTCTCGTTCGGTCAAGTTCTTCAGCGCTGTTTCGACCGGATGTATTTGACTCGTACAAACGGATCTTGAAACGGTGAATAACACTCACCTTCGGCCACGAGCTGACAGACGGAACTCACATCCACGTCGAAACATTTGAAAGTTTCGAGCAGGTTCGCAAGTTCCAAACTTCGCTTTTCGTATTCTTGTCGAGAGGATTCGTACGTTCGTATATCTTCCTCTAATCGTGTTTGCTGTGAACAAAAAGGGTCAGTTTCTCAAACTCAGATTTTTGCTGCATTGTTCAGAAACCACGGAATTTCGCGCTCTTGTTTTGTAATAACTTCTTTTTTATTCGACGGTAATTCTTTACGGGTTATAGTTATCTGGTCAGGATGATTTATACTTAGCTTGTACGAACCAAGTTTATATTCGAATCTGAATATCGTCCGATAAATGCATTTTCAGTTTTGAAATTTTAATTAAATTTTCCGAAAATTTATCTCGAAAATAAATGAAATAAGAGAGAAAGAAATGCACGAGAAAGTTATCATATTTTCATAGTGATTACATTGTGTTTATACAAATTTTATAGAAATCTAGTTTATACAATTTATTTGTATGTAAATATAATTAACAACGAGCAAAAATAGCATAATTCTTCAGGTATTAAATAGTTTCAAAAATAGGTATGCTTTTCAAAGGAATGTAAAAATTTAAATAAGTATAAAAAATTGTATGCAAAATGAAACGGAGGTGGTGGTCTTTTGTGAGTTGCTAAAAGTTCAATAAAAAAATACAGTTTAAGGTGTTAAAGACATTACTCGGAAATTTTTCTCCGTTAGCCACCCGAGTCGTTTGAAATTCGGAGTTTTCACGGATACTGCATATTCAAAAGGGCCTCAAAAAGAGGTGACAAGTTCGATTTCGCGTATCAAAAAGGCGATGTTTCAAAGAGCACACGTTCTCCACCGTCGAGCCGTCTGTAAAAAGGCTGGCTACTACGGCGGAATGCATATCAATTAAAATAGTACTTTGATGTCGGTTTACGATGCATGTAGCACCGCTATTGCGTCCAAAACTTTTTGAACTACTGTCCGTTCTACCAAGGAAAATTCGAACATCCTTTGTTATTTCACATTTCCGAGGCAGGTCGTTACGTAATTGTAGCCTTTCATTTCGTAACTTAAAAGTTTTACGTAGAAAGAAATTCTTTATATTCTCTCGAAAATAATAACGTGAATAAACTGAAATTTCATTCGAATAATGAATCTGACGCTTTCATGTTGAAAAACCAGTTTTGTTTTTTGTGTCTTTAGTGAAAATTGCAGAACTGTGTCGTATTAACTCATTCAGGACCAAAAAATAATGATCTTTATATGAAACATTTTTTACACTTCAAAAAATTGTGTAGGACGGAAGCGAGAAGTTACTGTAACAAAACGTTGCATGATGGTTTATCGGTAATAAAATATTATACATGTATGCAAAGATGTATATAGGGCTTTGCAAACAATTCAGTTAAAGGTCTTGATATTTTCAAGGTTTATTGTGAGAGGCGATATATCGCGCGAACATATTGCATATGGCAATTTCATATGTAGCGATCTAGCATGTGGCAATATAACGCGTAACGATTTAAGGTGTAGCAATTCAACGTATAGCGATTCAATACATAGTAATCTTGCGCATTCCAATATAACTCGTGGCGATATAACGTGTAGTAATCTAAACCGTGGTAATTTAACATGTGGCGATATAACGCGTGGCAATGTAACACGTGGCAATGTAACACGTGGCGATATAATGAGTAGCAATGTAACGCGTGGCGATATAACGCGTGGCAATATAACGTGTAGTAATCTAAACCGTGGTAATTTAACATGTTGCGATATAACGCGTGGCGATATAACGTGTAGTGATCTAATGCGTGGTGATATAACGCGTGGCAATATACCGTGTAGTAATCTAAACCGTGGTAATTTAACATGTGGCGATATAACGCGTGGCGATGTAACGCGTGGCGATATAACAAGTAGCAATGTAACGCGTGGCGATATAACGCGTGGCAATGTAACGTGTGGTGATATAACGCGTAGTAATCTAAACCGTGGTAATTTAACATGTGGCGATGTAACGCGTGGCGATATAACAAGTAGCAATGTAACGCGTGGCGATATAACGTGTAGTAATCTAAACCGTGGTAATTTAACATGTGGCGATATAACGCGTGGCGATATAACAAGTAGCAATGTAACGTGTGGTGATATAACGCGTGGCAATGTAACGCGTAGTGATATAACGCGTGGCAATATAACACTTGGCGATATAACGCGTGGTGATATAACGTGTGGCGATATAACGCGTAGTGATTTAATGCGTGGTGATATAACGCGTGGCGATATAAGGCATGGCAATGTAACGCGTGGCGATATAAGGTGTAGTAATTTAACGCGTGGCGATGTAACGTGTAGTAATCTAACGCGTGGCGATCTAACGCATCATAATCCACTGCACGGGAACCTTATACGTTGTAATTACCGCGTGGCGATATAAAATACAGTAATCCAACGCGTGGCAATTTAACGCGTGGCGATCTATCACATATTAATCTACCGCATAGTGATTGTACGCGTTGTAATTTAGCGCGTAGCAATTTAACGCGTTGCAGCTAAACGTGTTGCAATCTAACGAGTGGCGATGTAACGCATTACAGTGTGGTATGTAGCAATTTAACGTGCAGCAATTTAACACAAGCTCCTGAAACACAACGTTGGTTACGTCGATAGAGGTAAATGGAAGTAATAAAAAATTATGAAACAAATTTTTTTTACGACCGCAATACAAAGAAAAAGAATTACGGAATGAAAACTTTTCTCGCAGAGAAAAGGTTGCAAATGAAACGTTGGCGCTTAATGGTTTATATGATTGTTTTCCCGCAGTTCGCGTCTGTTCAATGTGTTTCCATATTAAATTTGTAGCAATTGAAATAAACACTTTAATACGCGTTTTTACAATCTACCTTCTCTTTGCTTCCATTGTATAACTCGACCAGTTCCTGAAACTGTTTCTCCGCTGTTTCTTCAGTCGTCTTCAAAATATTCTCGTATTCTCGTTTAACCACAGTCACCGTGTTGTTGCATCCAATTTTGTTGCTGGAAGTAAACCGTACAATCCACCACAAGTTTTCTTACTATATAGCGAAAGATAAAATTCTTCATTTAATAGCTGTAATAACTTCAATGATATTGCTGAGATTTTTAATGTAGACTTAGGATATTCAATAATACGTAATCCCCATGAAATTGCAGGTACAATATAAAGACTTACTCTAATCCTTTTAGTACATCATTTTTTTATTGCAAATACACAATACTAGTCTCTTTTCAAACAGCATTTTATCTTTTTAAAAGTATGAGTGAATAAATTTTTTAGTAATTATTATGTACAATAATCTTGACATTCCTTCCTAATAAATAATTTTATTATTTTTAATTTATGATGAATAGCGAAAACTTGTAATACTTCATATAGTTTATAACTTATAGTATTGAACAGTTGCTATAATTTTGAAGGTGCTACTATTTTTCGTAAGTAGTTTTAGAATATGCAGATTTTTCGAAATATGAGTGCAGTAAGGAAAACATATTGATATTTCAAAAGATTACCCAGTGAAAATTCAATCATATGTAAATTACCCGATATGGTTTAACGGACTTCAAGATATCCGATAGATTTATTCAATCGGGTCGTATTGAAATATCTTATTTTCCGCGTGGTAGAAATATCTACCCCTTCTTCCTTCATATAATACAATCTTGGAAATCGCTTTTCACGTTTCAAAATCCGACAGCGAAATTAGCTTAAAAGCTTACATGTCTGCATGTCAGTTGCAGCTTTTTAACAACATTTTTGCTGAACTCCAAAATGGAACTTCATAACGTAATTACGGGTTTTTATATTCTTAATTAAACTGCATGTCCTATTTTTAATAATATACCTTGTCCAAGGTTTTTTATTATTTCAAGGCAAAAATGTAGAAGAGAGATTTATATAATTCTTATGAATTCTATTTTCGAGTACATATAAATAACTTCATGGTTTTATAAATTAAGTAAATTGTAATTTCGTGTACATGTATAGACTTAGGAATAGACTTATTTTATACATTTATAGATTTCTAAACAAAATAAATTGTAATCTCATATGCATTTACAGATTTATAAAATAAATGTTAATTTTATACACATATACAAAAAATAAAATAAATAAAGTTTGCAAATAAAATCAATTGTATTCTCATATGCATTTATAAATTTGTAAGTGATACAGTCTTGTTTGAATGTATGTTTGCATGTATGAATTTTAAAATGAAAACATTTTTATACATACTCCTGAATTTATAAATAAAATAAATTGTTAAACAAGCACAAATGCACAGATCAAATGAATTACATATTTACATGTATTTATAAATTCTAAAATAGAACAAAGATCTGAAGACTATAAAGTAAATCCTGACAATACCAAGGGATGTATTGAAATTACAATGATCGTAATGTACATTGTTTCGAAAAGTATGGTTGTTGACGATCACGTTTAAAACTTGCAGTTTCGCCAAAACGTTCTAATTTCTATTGCGTTCACACGTCGGCCACGTTTTCTCAACGAGGAATGTAAGTGCATTATAAGGTTGATAAACGCCAGCGATACTCGAGAAATACTGAAGAGCGCGGCGATAATTTCCGAGTAGGAATCCGGTGTTAAGGAACTTCGACTCTTTCACGGAATATCAATCTTCCGAAACTTCTTGATATCAATATTTTAACGAGTCACGAACATCGATGAAACTGTGGAACTCAGAGAACTTGTTAAATGAACTAACGAGTGATTCAGTACATTTTTCACTCGAGACAAGTTCAAATTATTTGAATTAACTTGTGTAATTAAGTTCAAGTCAAATTCAAACTAAATTATAATTGATATAGCATATATAATATTAGTTGTAATGATATAATTCTATATAGTGCGTTATGCAACATAAGTTACATTTTTAATGTGTAAAAAGAATTTTTTAAATAGTAATAATATCCTATTAGTATATAGATAATGATAATAAAATATGTAATATAATAATGTTATTATAACATTATGCATATTTTGATATAAAATAATAATATCTTACATATTACATGTCACTATTATTTTTATTTTTATTTATACTAATTATCGTTTAATGTAATTTTGTAATGTTAATTAATTACTCCGATATATGATCCATGATACACATGATGTATGTATGATATACGGTATGTGATATACGACATATGATATGTGGTATATGATATACGATATGTGATATACGACATATGATATATAGTATATGATATACGATATGTGATATACGACATATGATATATGATATACGATATATGATTATAGATATATGATATGTGTTATACGATCTACAATATATGATATACGACATGTGATACACAATATATGGTATGCGGTATATGACGTCCAACATATGATGTACGATATATGATATACGATACTAAAATATTACTTGCAACATTTAATATTAACGTTATAATATTAGTAAATTAGTTCCAAATTAATTAATAGAAATTATATACATTATACATGAATTGTATAATTGTATTTCTTATACATGAATAGTATAATATTATAATATACTTTATAATACCGTGGCTTTGTTACTTAAAATTTGTGATTAGTAAATGTTTTTCTAATTTATTAATTTCTTAATGTGACAAAATTATATTTTTGCAACAGGAGAAGTCAGTAAAAAATATGCTAAATATGTGGTATGTTGATTAAGTGAGAAAATATTCGGGAGAGTAATTGAAATGAATTTTACAGTTTAAAGTCATCGATCTACTGGTTTACAGTTTACGCAGTGGTTAAATTGCTTCATTCTGAATTCCGTTTAACATAATGTATTCCTTCGGACACTTGCTCGCTCGGAACAGCGTCAACTTTTACTAATTTACGCGTATTTGACGGAATTCCGTTTGAAATATTAGTTCATGTCTCGCGTAGATTATTTATCACATTATTCCACACTGCATTCTAGTGTAGCAGGATGCTTTGCTACCATTTCACCATATGCATGTATATTATAGCATTACAGGATTCTATGAATATTAGATCAGAGACTACGAATTAGGGGAAATTTCATTGTTATCAATCTAGTAACTACATCAGTATCAGTTAGAGTATACAAATATTCTCTAATAAAATAAAATTTATAAAATTAGCATGCAAAATCATTTCATTTAACCTGATTTAAACTTAAACAAATCACGTAAATAATATATGAATAATTTCAATTAAATTATTTTTATGTCTACCTGAGAGAAATCATACATGATACATATTCCAGTATAGAGTGACATACAGTAATAAACTAATATAGATGTTTAAATTATCAAAATTATTAAAGTCTTGCTATACATTTTTCCTATACGAAACTAAAAAAGAATGAAATTAATACACATTCGTGTGTGGCTTACATATTCATATATGTATACACACACGTGTAGATTAACTTAGAAACAAATTGTTTCAAAATTTTAACACAAACTTATTTAATGACTTCATTAACTTCATAATGCTCATAAAACATATCCACTCATAAGATAAATGAAAACAAAACATAATATTAATAAATTAACAGCAAATTGCTGGGCCTTCAAATCGCCTCTTGTTTTTCGCATCTCAACCCCCATACTTCTCTCCATCTTCCAACCCTAAAAATCGTAACAATCATCATAATTCTCATACGTAGAACTACTGAAAAGAAAGAAATTCTCTGAGAGAACGTAAAAAGAATGTAGACTTTAAGGAAGACATCCAACGTCCACAGAAGTTAAAAATAGAGGACCTCCATCGGGATATCGTTTCTCAGGGAATTACCGCGACGAAGATTAATTTGATCCGTGAAAATATAACACGTGGAAACTTTTATAAATATAGTTTCATTAGGTTCGGAAGAGAACACGTAACTTCCTAAAGCAACACGTGCAAGACGCGTTCTAGGGAGCTCCGGTCTCAATTTACGGTATCTTTGTCTCAATTTCTCAACCGTTCGTGAGCGCGATGTTTCAACTTAATCGGTACGAAGATATTTGTCAGTGTTCCTTACAAGTTTGTCGTTTCCCTTTCGTCAAACAAACCTGTCGTACAGCTTCCATGCTGACGCAAACACAATCCCGCTTCGAAGCTAATATGCGATGCAAATTTCTCTGGCAACCGAACACAAACTGTATCTATATTTGCTAACCGAGATGCTCCAGGGTTATGGCCGCAAAATGCTTTCTTCAAACTTGTCGATTCAATGATTATTTTTTAATATCTATGGGGTGTTAGAAACCTGGGATTTTTTAAGTTTTGGAAATTATAGCACTTTCAGAATTTTTGGAATAATTAGGTATTTTTTGGAAGTTCTGAAATTTTTGGAATTTTCCTAATTTGGGAAATTTAGGAATTTAGGAAAATGAGAGTTTGGAAAATTTGAAATTAGGGAATTTAGGGATTTGGAGATTTGAACGATTAAATTACTGAACATTTGGAATATTGGAACTTTGGAAATTTCGGAATTTGGGAATTAAGGAAGTGGTAAATTAGAATATCGGAATTTGAGGATTTCGAAATCTACAAATTTGCGGATTTGAAAATTTGGGAATTTAGGAATTTGGAGAATTGCAAATTCGGAGAAATGGAAATTTAGGAATACAGGAATTTAAAAAATTAGAAATTTAAGAATTTGGAAAATTTAGAAATATAGTAATTTAGCGATTTGGAAATTTCGAAATTTGGAAAATTGGGAAATTGGGTAATTGGGAGATTGGGAAATTGGGTAATTGGGAGATTGGGAAATTGGAAAATTGGATAATTGCGAGATTGGGAAATTGGAAAATCGGAAATTTAGAAATTTGGAAAATGGGAACTTTAAAAATTTAGAAATTTGGAAAATGGGAACTTTAAAAATTTAGAAAATTGGGAAATTTGAAAATTGGGAGATTGGAAAATTGGGAAATTGGGAAAATTGGGAAATTGGGTAACTGGGAGATTGGAAAATTGGATAATTGCGAGATTGGGAAATTGGAAAATGGGAAATTTAGAAATTTGGAAAATGGGAACTTTAAAAATTTAGAAAATTGGGTAATTGGGTAATTGAGAGATTGGGAAATTGGAAAATTGGAAAATTGGAAAATTGGGTAATTGCGAGATTGGGAAATTGGAAAATTGGAAATTTAGAAATTTGGAAAATGGGAACTTTAAAAATTTAGAAAATGGGGAAATTTGAAAATTTGAAAATTGGAAAATTGGGAAATTGGGACAATGGGAGATTGGGAAATGGGAAAATTGGGTAATTGCGAGATTGGGAAATTGGAAAATGGGAAAGTTAGAAATTTGGAAAATGGGAAAATGAGAAATTTAAAAATTTAGAAAATTGGAAAATTAATTATTTGGAAAATTGGTAAAATGGAAATTTATAAATTTGCGAATTTGGAAATTTGATAATTTAGGAATGTGGGGATTTGGGAATTTTGGACATTTTAGGAATTTTAGAAGTTTAAAAATTTGAGAATTTGAGTCTGGAAATTCAAAAATTTTCAAATTAACTTATATCATCCCCTAAACTAAAAAATAAATTTATTATGTCTTACTGTAGTACAATTAAAATTAGACATTCTAACATCAAAGCGAAATACTACAGAAATAATATCTAAAAAAAGGTATAAACAAATTTTAAAAATAGCAATTAAAACAGAAATATTGTATACAAACTCATCAACAAAGAATCGCCAAAAGTAAACAGTTTCATGTTCAGAACTGAAAATAAACGTAAAATTGCGAAAATCATAGATTCCGAAAAATACGCGGTTGTCATATTATCGAGGTAGCTCTGGGAAATCATCGAAACGGCGCGAAACGGAGATCAATTTTGAATAGTTCATTGTGCCGGTACCTTCGTTGAATACAGTATTTATGATATTACGAAGGTGATTCCAGTCAGGATAGCAAACTTGTGTGCATGTAGCCGGTTGTTTCGCTGTTCGTCGAAAGCACAATCGCGTTGATGAACAGGACTCTGGTGTTGATTTGCAAATTATGAATGAAATCGAATTGCTTCCTTAACGAGAACGCTATCGCGTTATTCGCAATAAAATGTCCTAGAGACGGAACAATTTACTGCTCGAGAAAAACGGTATTTAATTTCGAAACTTTACGCAATTCATTCTGCCTGATACAATTAAACGCTTCGCTACTTTTTACTTTAATTAGAAAGTAAATATAAAAAAGGTATATTTGCCTAATTTAAAGACCGTAACGTGATATCCAATTTACCTCCGTTGCAGAACTTTTAAAAGTCACCAAAATATTTTATGTACGTTTATTATATTCGTTGCCTTTGAAATTAATTAAAGTAATCACATATTTGTGAAACACGTAGACCGTTTCTGAATTTATTTTCAATTTTTAGTTATAAATTTCGCAATAATACTATAAGTGTATTTACTAGTTCTACGTCATTAAAATATGTTGCAGAAAGTTTTTCAAGTTCGATTAAATTACAAATACCGCAGCAATATTAATTGCAGGTGTAATAACTTCTAAATGTTTCCCAAATTCTCAAATTTCCATATTCTCAATTTGCACATATAATTCGAAATTTTCTAATTTCCTAATTTAGAAATAATTAAATTCTCATATTTTTAAATTTTGAATATTCAAAATTACATTTGAAAGTTTCAAAGTTATAAATTGCAAAATTATGCAAAATTGTAACTAGTATTGAAGAAAATACATAAAAGTAATGGTATAAATATTTGAATATCAAATTCACGAGTACCTAATGTGTTATTTACGTTTCCCTCTTCAACGCCTGAAAAATTATGCAATAATTAAAAATGTATGAGAATTTCCAAATAAATCTTCTCACGCAGAAGTCACGTTGATCAAAGCGTAACTTCAGAAGAGTTTTCATCTTCGTTTCTCTTTGATAATCTTTTAAAGTCTTGCATTTTCTCTGTTTCATCCGCTGACAACCTCAATTTTGATTATGTAATAAAAAATGCGGAAGAATTTCTAAATAAATCGTGTTACAGCGAAGTAACGTTGATCAAAGGTGTTGCATATTTAAAAGATTTTTTATCTTCATTCTGATCTTTACTTCACTTTGACGATTTGTCGAAGTTTGGTTAAATTCTCCGCTTCTGCATTTTCTTTAAGCTTCAAGCTTGTTTGCGTAATTAAAAATGGGAGAAGTTTTTAAAGTAGTCTTCTTATATTGAAGTAACAAAGAAAATGTAATTTTAGATCTTCGTGCATTTTAAAAGGTGTCAGTTTCTAATAAAAAAGGAATAAAATATAAAGTAATATAATTTGCAATTCTTTAACTGAATTATACGTTTTTAGGTTAGGTTCAATCTTTGTGTAAGGGATTCTTTCAATTTCTAACGCAAAAATATGTCTTCCTGAACAATTTTGTCAAAAATACCGTAATTAAGGGGGGCAATACCTTTAGATAGATGAAAATAAGCTGATATTTGTAAATTTTTTTGTATAGGATATCTTTGTCTTGCATTTTCGAAATTTCAAGTATAATTTATTATAACTATTGCCTATTACAACATATTTTCTTTTTTTAAAAATATTTAAAAATGGCGGAATTATGATAGTCTTTCCTGGAAGTGTTTCGGCGCGTCTCGTGAAACGGCGTGACTTCTAGCTTTAGTTACATTGGTCTGAAACAAGTTTGCAAACGATGTTTCGATTGTTAACATTCACAGTTAGTAGATGAACCTAAGAAATGTGAAAAATATGGAAAATTGAAGAGATAGCACGCTTTTAAAGCAAAACTTTGAATTTTACTGACAATTTTCGCAATATTTTGCAATAAAAAAGGACTTTAATGTTAAATTTATTTCGTACATTTAGGTTCATATGTTAGATAGTGTTGACATGGATATGTACAAAAAATTTGAGCGCGATTGATAAACTAGTTTTTGAGTTATCAGTCACGCCAATTTTAAAAACGTAGTTTTGAGAAAAATGCGTTTGAAGTTTCGATAAGTAAAACCTGAATAATTTCAATGATTTACCAACTAATCTGCGATTCCTGCGCCATATAATAATCCTTCGGTTTACTCGTAAAGTTGATTTTTCTCCATAAGCTCATTCTCCGTAAAAATACAAAATTTCAAACACAGCAATGGCGTGATAATAACAAATCTGCTACATAGCCCTCCGCACCGAGCGCGTGAATATCTGCGGCGCGATACCAGACATGAGTCACTATAATCGGCCATAACTTCAAAAGGGCTCCGTATTACGCTTTAAAATTTTGAGACTATATTTTTGAGATGTTGCACTAACATTTTATAGAAAAAAAAATTTTGCAATTTTTTAAGATTCTAAAGGTATTGGCCCCCTTAAGAATGTATTAATACGTCTGTTTACTTCATCGCGTCATCAACCCCTTGCCATATTGCTACGAGTCTGACTCGTAACGCACTCACGGTTTCAAATGTGATAAATCTTGCTCGGAATTTGAACTATGTTTCAGTTTGAAGTTTAAGCCGATTATTATTTGTATGATCAAAGATTGTGAATACAAAATTGATGTAACATTTGTAAGATAAATAGTTGGTCAGAATGGTAATAGGACCATGTGGAACCTGATCATCTTGACCCTGGCACCATCCGACAACGTTGGTTTGCCCCAAAAAGTGGGGATTCAGATGATAAATTATTTTGAAAATTTAAACGTTGTTTTCTGTGTGAAACCCAGCCGTCTTTTAGGTTTCTTTGTTTTTAACCCTTATCGGTCGTAAGTCACCTCTCACGTGACAACACTACTTCGGCGCTGCGGTCGTACGTGGGAAGTGACAATGATGGAACCTGTCGAAATTCTAATTTTTGAGAAGGTGAAACTGCACGGCGTAGAACGCCATTATCAACAGACAATAAGGATAGATTAGATGGAAAACTACATAACTTGCAACTTGATGCTAAAGGAAAACATAACGATTGCTTAGTATGTTCTAATCATAAGTTGCCTGGAGGAAGAAAAGCAACACTTCTATGAAACGTGCAACAGAATTCCTTCATGTTGGAGATTTAAAAAAATATCATACATTAAAAACTTATAAATAATTATTTGAAACTCATATATTTGTAATATACCTCAAAAACAAAAATGTTATTCTTATACTGAAGATTTTTCGCATATTTACCGAAACCAGTTACAAGCTAGAATCACGTACAAAAAACTAGCGACTGATAAGTTAATATTGTAACAATTGATATTTATCGATGACTGACGCATTTTATACGTAAATCGTATGGCAAACATACACAAACCGAGTAACATCTCTTGAATATGAAACTAGGTTCGTTTTTGCGGCGAAATAAATTTATTTATCAAATAAACGAAACGAATCGAGCAAAAGAGAACTCAAAGCGTTCATGTAGACGTCAAACTGGTCGCCCTGGAAATATGCACACATTTGCAATTTCGCACAAACTGTACGATTAACAAGGGAATTCAATTGGCGCGACAATTTTATTGAGTGTTACGTTACTCGTGACATCGAATAAACAAACGGTTTAAACAGAAAATCTCGGAAAATCCGATGAAAACGTAACATTCGTAAAAACAAATATACGTTTGTAAATCGCAGCCTGTGTCTCGTCGCGGCAATAATTTTCCATTGCAAACAGTTTTGTATAACAAATATTTGTATATTTGTGTAAATATTGATACGTTACTGCTTTGAATTAAATAAGTTCACTTTGGTTATAAACTTACGTGTTTGTACACAAGTTTACTTCTTTTGAAAGTTCTTTAAAATTTTTTAAGATTCACTATGACTGTTATTTATTACATATACACAAATATTTGTTTGCTGTTTGAAAGCAATATTCTTTAAAATTTATTATGATTGTTATTTATGACATATTCGTATCATGCATTAAAAACTGCATTTTCATAAATTTACCTTCTTTCGAATGATCAAAGTCAGGAATATATTTTTTCAGAAACTCAACGAAGAAATTTAGAGATTTCCAAAGTTTCAGAATTTGAAATTACACCACATCAACACCCAAGATGCTAAATATTATTTGATAGTAATTGATCAACCTAATGAGTTCCGTATGCCCAGTTAAAAATTAACATGAATAAAAAAATCTATTCGCAACTTCTGACTCTTCAAAGTCCCACCTTCCCACTCGACATCTAATTTCGATTAAAGTATCGAAGAAAGTATTAATTGCCGTCAATTCGATCAATAAGCCAGCAGAGATCGATTAACGAGCAATAAGCTTGCCAATTCATTCATGAAACGTGCAATTTTCGCTCAATCAGTTTCGTTATTCGCGAGCAACCAACTCCATAAGTGTTTCGGTACGCGCTGAAAGCTATCGCTATAATCGTCGCGGGAAAACAAAAAGTCAGATGATTTAGCTTTGATCGGTGACGATTCATCAATACCGTTACGATTCGTTGGTGGAATCGCGTAAACGTCCGATTCCGGTAACAGTGAATTTATGGTTACGCGAGCCATGTAAACTGATATTGCCCGGGTGCTTTCTGTGCTCGACATGTTGAAATTTATCCTTACGCTTTTGAATCGGTGTCGAATTCAACAATTTCAATGCAATTCTCGGTTTTTCTGCTCCGTGTAATTGTCGAATGTGGTTCCTGGAACCATTCGATCTGTATTTGTTCGTGTGTTTGTTTGTTTGTCTGTACCAGATCGGAATTTTTTGTCTATTCGTTTGAAATTTTGAGGTTAGACTCGCGAGATACCCTAAATTTGCTGTATAGATTTTGGTGGCAATCCGAGGAACCCGTCAATCAACGTCAATCGTTGTCGAATTGATAAAAAACTGTGTTTTGGTGTCGTTTTCAATAGTTTCAAATATGTTTGATCGTTTGGAACTGCTTTAAAATCTCTACATTTCATTTTTGTTTTACCTATATTACAATAAGCGAAATTTCAAATACACATTGGAATTCGCTGGCAGTTGGTCTGTAGTCATTAGTATAAACGGGTATATACGATCATTTTCAAATTAAGAATACATTGGCAAATTTCTAAATACTCTAATTCAAATTCTTAAAATTCGAAAATTCCAAATGCAAACATTTCTAAATTCGATAACTTCAAGATTCTTAAATCTATAAATCGTCAAATTCCCAAATTCACAAATTGGCAAATTTTCTAATTAATAAATTCCTTCTTTCCCTAATTCTCTAATTCCATAATTTCCTATTTTCTTAAATTTCTTATTTCCTAATTCCCTAATTCCCTAATTCCCTCATTTCCTAATTCCCTAATTCCCTAATTCCCTAATTACCTCATTTCCTAATTCCCTAATTTCCTAATTACCTATTTTCTTAATTCTCTAATTTCCTAAATTTCTAATTTCTTAATTTCCTAATTCCTGAATTCCATAATTTCCTATTATTTTAATCCCCTAATTCCCTAATTCCCTCATTTCCAAATTCCCAAATTCCCTAATTCCTCAATTCCCTAATTCCATAATTACCTATTTTCTTAATTCTCTAATTTCCTAAATTTCTAATTTCTTAATTTCCTAATTCCTTAATTCCATAATTTCCTATTTTCTTAATTCCCTAATTCCTCAATTCCCTGATACCATAATTTCCTATTTTCGTAATTCTCTAATTTCCTAATTTTCTATTTTCTTAATTTCATAATTTCCTAATTTCCTAATTTCCTAATTCCCTAATTTTCTAATTCCCTTTAAAATTATCTACTTTTTAGATTTCTAAATATTGAAATCCCCAAATTTCCAAATGATCAAATGTCTAAATCTTTGGCAATATTTATTAGCATTTTTCCAATTTTAAAATTCCCAAATTGCGAAAGTCTTAAATTCTTAGATTCTCAAAATTCCAAATTCAGAATTTCGAAGTTCCTAAACTCCAACATCCCTAAATCCCTACATTCCCAAATTTTCGATCCTCCTAGTGCATAAAAATTCCAACTTCCACAATCTTGTAAATTCCATTCTCAAATTGCCAAGATTTAAATTTCCTAATTTTCTATATTTCCAAATTTGCAAATTTGCAACGATTAAACTTCTAAATTTCCAAATTCCGAATTTAATCTTAATCATTATACTATGTTTACACATTCTGTGACAATTTTAATATTGCAGCTAATTCGAAAACACGCGAACGTAAGATTACATTAACATAATACAAGTACAGGTAACCCTCCTATAACACGGTAGATAGGTTCCTAGAAAATGCCGTGTTGTGTGAAACCGTGTTGTATGAGACCCAGAGCCAGTACAAAAAGGGGGGTTACGTTCCGAAAACTTATTAAAAACAAATATTTTTTTTAATTCTACATAAATTTGTATTAATTTCTCTTTTCAAAAGACGATCCAAGATTTGTATCTTTACTTCTAAAGAAATAAATTTCCTCTTAAACGTTGTTTTTTTATCTTTATCGGACATGGCTTGGGACTGAAACTTAATGTCTTAAAGACGAAAAAATTATTTTTTAACACACCGTGGCTCGACGCAGACTGCCGATCAGCACCGTGAGACACTTTTGTCTTCAGACCACGGAGATGAAAAGAAATACTTTCCGCAACACTGTATCTTTGTTGTACAAAAGTTTTTACAATTTTCTTATCGTGTCAGAGCGAAACCGTGTTATAGGATGCCGCGTTATAGAAGGATTCCCGCAATTTATGAATCGTGTTATAGCGAAACCGTGTTATAAGATGCCGTGTTGTAGGAGGGTTACCTGCATCAGTATTATAAAATCAATTCCCAAAATTTTCATTTTATCAAATAAAATAAATTCTAAAATATCGTAATTCAGCGTTTAATTACTGCAGGCAAGAAAGATAATTTTTAATTTATCAGAAAACTGTACTTATCAAAATAAGTGCAAGTACACGTAGAAATGTCGCCGCAATGTTGCACGCAAATGAAATATTGATTTTATTTACAGAAGTCAATCCAGCTGTACATAAAATTGGATGAAGATGATAAGAATTGTATTGAATGATGCACCAACCACAGTTTATCACATCGAATCGATCGACTTTTGGTATATTCTTTTTTTACATCGACTATAATCCAATTCGTGTTCGTCGAGTCGTGGAATGTTCTGTATCCACGTTCACCAGCATATAAACTGCAATTTCCAGAAGTTTTTCATACTAAAATTGAATAAAAAACGCTCGGAAACTCTTCTGCACGTTATTCCTCTTCTCTTTTTTCGTCCACGATTGTTCACCACTCTATGACGTAACATTACTGCTTTATTTATGACATCGATATAAATCACAATAAATTGTTTCATACTCTAGCTTGTTATTTCACTATCTGTCGATCACAATAAAAAACACAGTGCACTTGAAATCTTTATTAACATTTAACGGTCACACTGGGGTGTGAAACGACCCCAGTCAATTTAGCTTCAATTTCAGCCACTTTATATCCTGAAAATCTGAACACCTTTTTTTGAAACACCGGTATTTTTTTCCTGAAACTGTTATATCTCACGAACGTTCAGCTAAAATGTTACCTCTTTATGTTATAATCGAAAGAAGTTTCGAATTTTTCTGTGAAAACCCTGATTTTTCAATTCCTTCACGTTTCTGAATTTTTGATCATAACGTTTTTTACCGAAATCTGCTGTGAAATAAACAACTTTCAAAGATTATTTTTCTCAAGTTAAAATGAGTAGAGTTTCAAGTTAAAATAAAATGTTCCTTTGCAGGAAATTGATTCAATTTATTGATTGGTGACTTAAACGTCCCAGATAGGTATATGTATTTTGATGAAGTATGACCGTTAAGAGAGGCAATACCTTTAGATAGATGAAAATAAGCTGATATTTGTGAATTTTTTTGTATAGGATATCTTTGTCTTGTATTTTCGAAATTTCAGGTATAATTTATTATAACTATTGCCTATTACAACATATTTTCTTTTTTTAAAAATATTTAAAAATGGCGGAATTATGATAGTCTTTCCTGGAAGTGTTTCGGCACGTCTCGTGAAACGGCGTGACTTCTAGCTTTAGTTACATTGGTCTGAAACAAGTTTGCAAACGATGTTTCGATTGTTAACATTCACAGTTAGTAGATGAACCTAAGAAATGTGAAAAATATGGAAAATTGAAGAGATGGCGCGCTTTTAAAGAAAAACTTTGAATTTTACTGAAAATTTTCGCAATATTTTGCAATAAAAAAGGACTTTAATGTTAAATTTATTTCGTACATTTAGGTTCATATGTTAGATAGTATTGTCATGGATATGTGCAAAAAATTTGAGCGCGATTGATAAACTAGTTTTTGAGTTATCAGTCACGCCAATTTTAAAAATGTAGTTTTGAAAAAAATGCGTTTAAAGTTTCGATAAGTAAAATCTGAATAATTTCAATGATTTACCAACTAATCTGCGACTCCTGCGCCATATAATAATCCTTTGGCTTACTCGTAAAGTTGATTTTTCTCCATAAGCTCATTCTCCGTAAAAATACAAAATTTCAAAGACAGTAATGGCATGATAATAACAAATCTGTTGCATAGCCCTCCGCACCGAGCGCGTGAATATCTGCGGCGCGATACCAGACATGAGTCACGATAATCGGCCATAACATCAAAAGGGCTCCGTAATACGCTTTAAAATTTTGAGACTATATTTTTGAGATGTTGCACTAACATTTTATAGAAAAAAAAATTTTGTAATTTTTTAAGATTCTAAAGGTATTGCCCCCCTTAAAGGTTAATAAATATTGCACAAACCATAGTACAATCGTTATACCCATATATTATCAGTTATATAAATCATGTTCATTATAAATTATTTATTACAATAATGCTAAAATTATTATTACGAATCGTCCTCTAATAATAAAATAAATAAATCTCATATCCTATTTAACGCAATCGAATATCCCGATAGTCACCGCTGATAAAATGTTTTAATGGAAGGAACGTATATTGCATATAAAAAATTTAACAGGAAGATTCATAGCGTAAATCTGTAGAATTTGAATGAGAAAAACGAGAAGAATTTATTGCAGCGATTCTATCACGAAATTAAAGCACGATCGGTCAACCAGTAGATTTTCATCGATCAACTTTTTCCACTTTTATTTTCTTGTCGCTCTTCCAATTTGGAAACCGATAATAATTTATTGCCAACGTTGTAACTTCTCTCAATATTCTCGCGCACTTTAGCGCACGTTTTCGCATCGCGTTACCACGCGAATTCAATTAATTTATCGCGACTGAGATGAACGATGGAACAGCATCGCTATCTCTTCAACAACGGGGCTTTCGCTGATAGCGTATTCACACTCGCGAACATCGTGTTACCTGGTGAACTAGTGAACCTGGTTGCCATAGTGTTACTTCTCATGTTACGCTGCGTTACACATCGCGTGTAATGTAACGTTAATTTCAAAAAACATGAGGGTGATAGTGATCAATGGTTAGGTCAAGTCTGGGGACTGCGAGTATAATTTTCGGGGATTTTTGGGAACTCAGACAGAAAATTGATAAGCAGGTCCTTGCTCATCTTATTTTGGTTTGGTCAGGAAAGACAAGGATGCTTTCCAGAAATGTGCAAAATTTCGTACTCCTAGTACTTTCAAGAAGCAATATTTTGTCATACTTTTTTCAGAGATATTCTTTAGACTATACTTAAGAATCGTATAGAGTCCAATTTCGTTTTAAAAACTTGTTAAAACTTCATAATGACACTAAAGCTTATAGAAACATTTTTTAAACAGTTTTTAAAGAGAAAATGCAAAATCAGACTCTATTATGTATGGGATTTATGTGATAATTGAGTTGAAATTCCCTAAATTGGGGAAAATCTGAAGTATACGTAAAATACTGTTTCTGTTAGATGTCAATTAATGTGTCAACTTAACAGTTTTGAAATTTACAAATATTCAAACTTACGAATTTAAAAATTTTATATCTCATATTTTCAGATAAGTAATATGAAACATGCTCGTGAAATATTTCAATTCTTTGTACGAAATATCCCATTTCTCAATTGAAAATATCTGACGGATTACCCATTCATATTCGATAATCTGAATTATCGAATTATCGATTTTTCATATCAGTTTGCACTGAATGCTTCGAAGAATCAGTGAAATACGCCATCTCGCTTAAATATTTAAAAATCAGTTCAGTAAATCGCTCAAATCGCTGAAACCTCTAGATATCCCCTAGATATTATACCAATTATTATTAATTTTACACATTCTCTCATTTTATGAAAACTAGTAAGAACCGTGGTGCATGTTTTGTATATTTTTCTTGTTAGATTCTTTTTTTGATGAAAATGTCTTTATCGTTACAATGACTTTCCCTGGCCTTATACATATCAGGTAAATTTCCAAATTTTACAATTTGCAATATAATAAAAGGGAAAATACAAATAGTACGAATAATACAGTTAATACAATTGATACAGGTAATATAGTTAATATAGTTAATACAGTTAATACAGTTAACACAATTAATATAGTTAATACAGTTAGTGCAGTTAATACAGTTAATATAGTTAATACAGTTAATACAGTCAATACAGTTAATACAGTCAATACAGTTAATACAGTTAACACAGTCAAATCAGTTAATACAGTCAATACAGTTAATACAGTCAATACAGTCAATACAGTTAATACAGTTAATACAGTTAATACAGTTAATACAGTTAATACAGTTAATACAAATAATACAAATAATATAAATAATATAAATATTACAAATAATATAAATATTACAAATAATACAAATATCACAAATAACACAAATATGACATATAATACAAATAATAGAAATAACACAAATAATCCAAATAATCCAAATCATCCAAATCATCCAAATCATCCAAATCATCCAAATCATCCAAATCATCCAAATCATCCAAATCATCCAAATCATCCAAATCATCCAAATCATCCAAATCATTCGAATAATCCAAATAATCCAATTAATACAAAGAATCCAAATCATCTAAACAATCCAAATAATCCAAATATTCCAAATAATCCAAATCATCCAAATCATCCAAATACTCCAAATCATCGAAATCATCCAAATCATGCAAATCATTCAAATCATTCAAATAGTCCAAACAATACAAATAATAAAAAAATTTGCAAATAAAAGTAACGAAGCATTTCAACAGTTTCAACATAGTTTTCTATTTCGTATTCAGACTTTTATCCCAGTTTGCCCCCAGTAATTGACAACAATTCACAGTGAGCAGAGCAGACGACGAATTATTTTATATTATTTCCTGTACGATTCGATAGCGGTACGTGCACCGAGAACGGAAAGAAAGGAGGAGGAAAGAGAGAGGTCCGTGAATCGCGCAAACGAGATCGGTTTATCGATGGCACCTGCTTCGATTCACCGTTTCCCGGTAAACAACGTTGTAAACTGGCGATACGTGGTTGTAGTTGACATGCAAATTGCACAACCGTCGCCCTTTGAGGAATAAAACATGGAATTGGATCCCTTGAAATTAGTTCGCGCGTTAATTAAGAAGTCCCGAATGGGCTCGTTTAGGCGCGAGTGGATCGGCCAGTTCGGCCATAAAAGAGATCGCATAAAGGCGAGCCATCGTAGACGTTGTTAATTATACGCGTTTATAATTAACCGTTTCGAGACATCCGAGATTTTCGCAGTCACGAAACGAAGCAACCAGAAGCCCTCGTAATTAGTGAAACGATACTTGACAATGAAACAGAGAAGCCGGGACGGATTGTTAGAGCAAACAATATGAAATTAATTAAGAACTTAACTCTTTGATTAGGGAAAATGTATGAGTTGTTATTTCTTGGCAATGTAGAAAGTATGCAAAATGTAAAGTAGCAATTATTAGCCACCTTTACTAGCATCAATTTTAGAGGTTATGTTTACTAATATTATTTTATTTATTGTATTTTGCTTCATTCTTGTATTTCAAAATTATGCTAATGATTTTGAGGCATGTAGTTTCAAAAGATGCAGATAAATAAATAAAACTGCTGTTATAATATTAATAGCTGAACTTAAAAAAAAAAAGAATTATGTAATGACAAGCTTTTAAACGCCATGGTAATTAATTTGACGAAATATGAATGTGATTTGCTATATAATAAAAATATAATTTTCAAATAGATTTGGTTCATGATTTTAACAGCAGAATACTGTGAATACAAACAAAAATAGGAGAATGATTTAACTGTCTCACAAATTTAAATTTTTGTATAGAAAATATTATGTACAAATATTTTTGTATCATTTTGTATCTACACATTCAATTTTCATATATTAATTTTTATGTAATTGAATTTTTATGTGTAGGTATTTAATACTTATTTCAATTTGTTTGTTCAACTTGAATAAATGAATGGAGCATAAATTATGATATAATTCACAAAAATTGACTATAGTATGATCTATAGTATAGTAAGCTATACATATGGTATAGTACAGAGGTCGGCAACCTGCGGCTCAGTAGAATCATACTTGTGGCTCTTAAGTAGTTTAATAGTACATATTGAAAATTAACTGCAATATTGCAATTGCCAAACAAATATAATAATCCTGCGCACACATCAAAATGCGCGGCAGATCGCATGCATGTAAACCTAGCTTTAGCTAACCTTGCTCTCCACACTCACCGACGCCACACTCAAAACAAAAAAGTGTTTCCGTTTTCTTTAATACGTTGACTTATATGTTCTGTTACTACGCAAAATAGAATGTTTTGATTTCACAAACAATACATGTTTCACAGCAGATATTATATTATTTTTTCTAATACATACCGATGTATGTTCTTATATTTGACTCTTTAAAAAAATAATTTATTATATTAGAAAAAAATGGCTTTTAACTCCAGAAAGGTTGCCTACCCCTGGTATAGTATATAGTACTTGTATTAAATGCTATCTGGTACTTTGTATGACACGAAATACAAAAAAATACTAAAATGCTTTTACTATTGTAAAAAATTCAAAATTATCCATATTCTGAGCATAGACGTGCAGTTTCTTTGTAAAAAGGGAACAAAAATTAAAAAATATGTCATCTTTTAACAAATTTCATAAACATATCCTTGCAAATCTTGTTGCACTATCAAATTCATCGTCCGAAAACAAATTTCATTAATTCACACTTTTATCTCTGAATAACTTCCTGAGATAGCTAACAAAATTCTGTACTCCTTTGAGGTCTGATTTCAACCCCCTAAAGTAAATATTAGCAGTTAGAAAAAAAGCGTCTAACAAATGTACAAGAACTACAAAACTGTTAGGTTTCGTCGAATTTGTTGACACTTTGATATGGTTCTTTGTTCTGTTTATCTAACAATAAGTATTGAGGGATGTTCCGTACACCCCGTATATTTCGCGTTATAGCATCGATAAATTCGAGGAAAGGGGAAAATAACCGTAAACGTAAGACGAGAGAAAGCGAGGATAATACGAAAGGAAAGTTTGAAAAATAAACCTAGTAAAGTCGAAAGTGTCGTGAACAATGGAGAAGGAGGATGCGCTGACTTACCAGAATCGTTTTGTAAAAGTTTCACCGCTGTACGTATAAATCTTCTGGCATTTTGTCGAATATTAACAGCCACTTTTTGCTTCTTGTGTCAACCGTAGATTTGGATAAACGAATTTATATCTCAGCTTGCAGGCCGTCGTCAGATTTTAATAACCATCATAGATCGAAAATGATAATCCTCGATTCCGATGAAAACTGCTGCCGAATTAATTACTTTCGGCTCAGAGGTCTGTGACGTGAATACGAAATTAAATCGCGATTATTAAAATCACCATTCATCGGATTTGTAATTTAACATGGTAACCGGGTGTTTTAATATTAATTTGCAATAATGAAACTGCGATGTATTTAATGGGTTTAATGTATGTGACGTATGAAAAATCTTTTTTGTATTATGATGTTCTTTATCTTTTATCATTTTCAGTGAATTGTTACTGTTCTTCGTTATGAATTTTTGAAAACTCTTGGTAAAAGGTAGGATGCTAGATAATTTCTTGGTAGGGAAATATGAAATTTTCATGTATAATCAAAATTTTTTATTGTATACATTTCTAAATTCCTATGCTTCTAAATTTGTTACTTTTTGAATTTCTAAATTTCTAAATATGATAATTTTTCACTTTTTAAGTTTCTAAATTTCTACATTTTTTAATTTCTGTCTCCATATTTTTAAATTTCTAAATTTTCAAATTTTTACGTTTCTAAATTATTACGTCTCTCTATTGCTACATTACTAAACTTCCAAATCTTCAAATTTGCAAATTCCAAAATTTCTAAATCCCCAAATTCTCAAACTTGTAAATATTCCAATTTTAAAAATTTCAGAATTATTAAATCCCTTAATAGCAATCCCTCAATTCTTAAGTTTTTAAATTTAATAATCCTTAGTTTTCAAATTTCTCAATCTCCTAATTTATGAATCCACAAATTTTAAAGCTCCTTTCTAAATTCTCAAAATCTCAAATTCCTAAATTCTCAAATTCTCAAATTCTCAAATTCTCAAATTCTCAATATCCCAAATTGCCAAATTCTCAAATTCCAAAATTCACAAATTCTCAAATTCTCAAATTCTCAAATTTTCAAATTCACAAATTCTCTAATTCTCAAACTTTCAAATTCCTAAATTCCTAAATTCTCAAATTCCCAAATTCTCAAATTTTCGAACTCCCAAATTCCTAAATTCTCAAAAATATGGTGATCGTAGAATATAAAAATTTACAGACAAGTATATCAGAAAATAAAAAAGTTAGAAATAAAACAAGGACATAAATATTCAGATGTTATATAAATTAGGTAAAACCGAATTTCAAGATCATAAAAATTGGAAATAATCTGAAAGAGATTAATAAACAAATAGACTAAACCCTTGAACTACAACTTATTCGTCAGGTGCGTTAGTCAGAACTAACTAATGACAGTTACAATATTAAAACAGACCAACAAACTGAAAATGTTATGTCAATTTAATATTGCTTAATCGTAGACCATGTTAATTATTATTGGACTTGAACTCCAAATTGAAGCGTACTAAAAATTCCAGTAAAATTGATTACAAAGTACGAGTGCGTCATGAAACTCGTCAAAACAGTACAAGGGTTTAATATTTTAAACGATCGGAGAAAATAATAATCACAAATGTTTATATTTCATAATTGAAAATAATAAACACAAATGTTTATATTTAACTATCAGTGTGAAACGATGAGCAGAAAGAAAGTGATTAATAATTTTATAGACAAAAGAGAGGTCGTAGCAGTGGTAGATTTGGAAACATAGAAAGACTGAAATAAAATATCGCAAAATAATGTTTACGTCGTGTCAACTTGCAGCTTATGGTTTGATAAAAATGAGTACACAAAAGGTGTCCTACGGCGATCATATATATTGTCAATATTGTCAATATTTATCGACAGTGTTTGCTCTGTGTATCCGATATTTACTGACTATATGGTTAGTTTCCATTCGATATTTAGTAACGTTTTATCAAAGGAGCACCTGAGCATTATTGTATTTGCTGTCAGTATTTGATAATAAAAATATTTGTGTTGTTAGTGAACCTTGTTAATGTATTAAGATAACATGTTTATCTGTTCTTTTGTATACAGTTGTTTTTAGAACATATATTGATAAACTTTAATATTTTGTTAGCGCTTTTAGATTAAGGGGGGCAATACCTTTAGAATCTTAAAAAATTGCAAAATTTTTTTTTCTATAAAATGTTAGTGCAACATCTCAAAAATATAGTCTCAAAATTTTAAAGCGTAATACGGAGCCCTTTTGATGTTATGGCCGATTATAGTGACTCATGTCTGGTATCGCGCCGCAGATATTCACGCGCTCGGTGCAGAGGCCTATGTAGCAGATTTGTTATTATCATGCCATTGCTGTGTTTGAAATTTTGTATTTTTACGGAGAATGAGCTTATGGAGAAAAATCAACTTTACGAGTAAGCCGAAAGATTATTATATGGCGCAGGAATCGCAGATTAGTTGGTAAATCATTGAAATTATTCAGGTTTTACTTATCGAAACTTTAAACGCATTTTTCTCAAAACTACGTTTTTAAAATTGGCCTGACTGATAACTCAAAAACTAGTTTATCAATCGCGCTCAAATTTTTTGCACATATCCACGACAATACTATCTAACATTTGATCCTAAATGTACGAAATAAATTTAACATTAAAGTCCTTTTTTATTGCAAAATATTGCGAAAATTTTCAGTAAAATTCAAAGTTTTTCTTTAAAAGCGTGCCATCTCTTCAATTTTCCATATTTTTCCCATTTCTTAGGTTCATCTACTAACTGTGAATGTTAATAATCGAAACATCGTTTGCAAACTTGTTTCAGACCAATGTAACTAAAGCTAGAAGTCACGCCGTTTCACGAGACGCGCCGAAACACTTCCAGGAAAGACTATCATAATTCCGCCATTTTTAAATATTTTTAAAAAAAGAAAATATGTTGTAATAGGCAATAGTTATAATAAATTATACCGGAAATTTCGAAAATACAAGACAAAGATATCCTATACAAAAAAATTCACAAATATCAGCTTATTTTCATCTATCTAAAGGTATTGCCCCCCTTAATCTTTTAACTTACAAGTGAAAATTTCTTGAAAACATTCGTCACAAAATCCAGTAACGATAAAGCTCCTACAAAATTGAGAAACAATTCATTAACATTCTTAAAGAGTTCCCCAGCTAATTAATGCTGCGGTTAATATTCACGCGGAGATGTGATATTACTCAAAGGAAACAATTACTAGATCAAAATTAAAATACGATTTAGCGAGGTACGTGGCACTGAGGAGACATTTCGTGAAGCTGTAAAGTACATCTTGGCATCGAATTATTAATGGCTCCACGATGCTGCTCTAAGCACCATGCTATTTAACACTATAGTGGGAATTAGAAGTTCCATGGCCGCGCACACTGGGAAGTATGGTTGTCCAATTATACCTCTGCTTGCTCGGATCAAACTTTCATGCTTTGTCTTTCTTCGAAACAAAGTAAGAATACTCTTTCTTCATAAAGTTACATATTCTTTGATATTTATGTAAGGTAAAAACTATTGTTGCATGTATAGTATGCTCCTTTAATAATAGTCATTTTTTACTAACACATCAAGATTACATAATTGATTTTATATTTATATTGTATATAAATATTCTACTATATTTATATTATGGTATATTTATATACTATATTCATATTATAGTGTATTTATATACTACATTTATTTTATAGTATATTTGACTGTACATTTACATTTATATAAAAATAAATGAGATTTTTGAGTTGGTCAAATTATAAATTATTAAGAAATACTAATTAATTATCAACGAAACTTTTGGTACGACTTTCGATGACCATTTTGATTTTTTGTGATTATATAAATGAAAATCTGTTTTGTCCTGATTTCATTGTTAATTGTATGTTTCTTCCTAATTTTAAAACTATTATGTAAATCTTGTTTAAAAAGGTATAACTATCATATTGGCTTACTCATTTCTTTTCTATGTAATGATATTAGAAATACATATAATAATTTATCTATACGAAATCACTGTTATATATGTTAATGGACTTAATACAAGAATCATTGAAATAGTTTAAAAAATACATTTAACTTGAATGTTCAATGGTTGCGACTAATAGTTTTCTTCGAAAAAAATGGTCAAAACAAATCGATTCACAAATTTCCAAATTTCTGAACATATTCAACAAAAGCTTGCTGTGTCAACAGCCTCAAAATGAGAACCTTGATTCTCCTTTCCAAATGAAAGGAAGTTAGAAATTAGCTACTAGATCAAGAAAAATACGTAGTTTCATGAAATTATTCATCGAACCGACGTTAGTTGTTCGCAATTCGGTCAAAAGGATCATATACACGTTTGATATGTGCAATGGTGTCTAAACCACTCGCAAAATTCCAATTACAGCGCGGATCCGGATCCGTGTAATTCTAAATATTCCATTTCCTCGAGCCTGTGGCCGACATGTAATAATCCGTCGATAGCGAATTAGTCGGTGCTCGCTATTGCTGTATGACGTAAATAAGCCATCAAATTTCCATAATTGTGTTAATAGTTAGTTGCTTATTCGCGCGTGACTCATGGTTTTGTTCCAAAACACGTGCCAACATATTTTCTCGCGTTGTGTCGGTACCAGGAACAAAGGTCCAAAAATCTACATCAAAAGTCAGAGGTTCAAATTAACAAAAATCGACGAATAAAATTGTTCATTCGCTTTAAAACTGTGGGGAACATGTTATTTATATTCATTTTACAGGTTCGGTAAGAAGACCATAGCAAATTGTGATGGATCGTGTCCAGTCATAATTTGTCAATAGCTGACATTCATTTTTCATGACGAATCTGTTACATTATTCATTTTTAGATAAATTGTATTTGCATAAGAAAATAGTGTTAATATGCGTAATAAATTGTATGTTAATAATATATACATAATGTGTGTATGTAAATAGTATATACATAAATTGTATGTTAATAATGTATACATCATGTGTGTATGTAAATAGTACATACATAAATTGTATGTTAATAATGTATACATAATGTGTGTATCTAAATAGAATATACATAAATTGTATGTACATAGTATATGTATGAATTGTATGTTAATAATGTATACATCATGTGTGTATGTAAATAGTACATACATAAATTGTATGTACATAGTATATGTATAAACTGTATGTTAATAGTGTATAGATAAATTGAATGTCAATAGTACATACATAAATTCTAAATTAATAATATTTACATCAGGGTGTCTCAAAAAAATTGTTTTCTTCCCTTCCACTCTCATAACCCTCTGACCTCGATTTCGCTATGAAAACAAACTGTTTTCGAATTGTTTTTTACCAATATCTGTTGTACACCCTGCAGCTCTTGTAGCAAATAATTTTTTATCAGACAGAGGGTGAAAAATCATGTGTCGCGTTAGGGCAATAACCTGTTCGTTCTTTTTTTTTCGCGCAGAATTATCTCTGTCGGTTGTACCATTAATATTGGAACAGGGTGTATGCGAAAGGAGTAATCCATCAAACAAAAAAGAATTGCTGTCTAATCGTGCTTGAAAAGTCCGCTAATGGCACGATCGAAACAAAGTCAGCGTAGCGTTTAAATTCATAACAGAAGATCGAATGAACAATGGCGAGCGAATATCGTCCAGTATATTTTTCACATCGATAATCCGATTGTTTTAGTCGACGAATCCGCAATTGAGTTTCCTATAGATTCTCAGCGAATCAAATTGTGCCAATGCTCGTCGATTCTCTCTCCCACGATTCGACTCTTTTCGTTCGTGAAAAACGATGGCTCGATTCTTCGGCTAATCGAGATTAATGGAAAACAACGTGTCTCCGTAAACCTATGTGCCGAATGTTAATTAATCTAATCCCTCGTAGGTACGTTCTTCAACGCGATCCATGGAGTTTTAAACTAGATTTAAAGGATTACCATCAGTGTAATTCATTCTTTGGGTTCATGAAATATACTTTTCACTTTCATTTCATTTACAGTTTTCAAATTGTATTTGTAGCGTCGTAGTATTGTATAGTTAGGACCTACACCGTTTATGACGGCAAAAACACAAACTGTTTTAGGACACCATATTTTTCAGACCATAGTAACCATAGTTAACCGTCACGCTGTAAACTTGTCCCTAAAAATTAGAATTTTTTCTAAACTACCCGAAGAACCAAACCGTTAGTCCAGCCTTCCTCCCTCTACAGCTTACGTCGGATTGGTAAAACCACCACTCCATAACCAAAAAATTGTTTACTTCATACATACCAAAATGTAAAAATACCAGAAACGATTCAACATTCAACCAAGTCACTTTAAAACCTATTAAAACCTATTGCCGGAGATGTTAGAAATAGAATCCATGTTTGTGACAATATGAAGACACGTTTATGATTAGTAAAAACCAAAAGATACACCAAGAATTTATTTAACGTGTCCTTATATGAGGCCATGAAAGGATTAAATTAACAATATAGTACAAGTTTATATCTAGGATTCGAACTGTAAATAATGAACGTCCACAAAATACCGCAAGAATCTCGAATTAATTTGCACGTACCTGTTGATGAGCTCCTTTTGCTGCAAAAAAGCGTTTCTCCAATGATCCTTCTCGATCACTGCGTTCGTTAATCGGGAATTCAACTCCGTTCTCGTCCGCAAAGTATCGTCGTTGATCTTTCGAAGTTCTAGAAGAATCGGTTGGATATTAATTTCTTCGCACTCGCAATCTTCATCCAGCTGCCGAGCACCGACGCAAACTTGTCCAAACTTTCGAATGAACTTTTTCATCAAATTCTCTCTGCGCGTTCGTTTTCGTACGCTATTCTTTAAAATGGCACTTAGCTATGTTTATGAATTTTAGTCACGGTGACTGTGTACATTTTTGATTAGTATTTTTAGTACGAGATGCCTGAATGTCATTTGTAGCAAATAATTGATCCCAGTGGAATTGGTGCACTGTTCCTATAGGAATTTCAATTAGGACATTCCACGGAGAACCCGAGACGATGTACAAATTCTACAACAGATTGATACCCTCATGTTTCAGTTTTTTTAACCCTGATACACTATCAAAAATACAACGTTATGGTTCATCTATGTGGAGGCTGATTTTTAAGAAAGATCAAGAAACTTTGATAAATTATTTAATATTTTCTGTTAAGTTTTGACTCGTAGTTTAGACATCATAAAACTTGTTTAATACATATTTTACTAAAATTGCTATTAGTAAATTATTCATTCGTAAGCTTAAAATAGAAAAATTATAAATGCAGAGACTAAATCCGAGATTTCATAAATTCTAGTTTGATCCTCAATAAAGGGACCGTAAAAAACACCACGAAATCTTAATTCGTAAACAAGTATCCATCTCTAATATTCACATTCGTTTGGAAATTCAACTTTTAAAACCTTGTTTGCAGTTCAGCTCGAAATCATACAATTTACCTTGAATCAAAGAGTGCTATAAATTTAGTTCAATATTAACACTAGTATTAGCACACGATGCGGTATTGACTTCAAACATAAATCAGATAACATCAATTTCTAAAATAAACACACGGTTCACTCCACTAGAGATCAAATTCCGAATAAACCGCTTTGAAAAATCTCTCGGCGTAATATTAATTTTCATCGAAACAACCGCTGAAAATTTCGATTTCCTAATCGAATCAATTCATCGAATAAAAATGAGCCGTATGAAAACAATTACATATTTCTGACGAGTGGATTAACGAGCATATTGAATTTCATGAATCGATACAAGAAATGTCCTCCCACGGGAATATTTGTATCGTATCGATACTTGGAGATAATTTGAGAACACTCGAGATAAACTGCTGGTTACTTTTAACAAGTCGAACCAAAGTTGTCGGTAGTTTACCAAAGTGCTCTCACGATTAAATAATGCCTGTTCGAAACGATTTGATATTCTAATTTAAACGATTTCGCGGTTAAACGTCGATGTTCGCGATAGGTCGTCGGATAATGAGAGAAACAGCAAAGACGACGTAACTTGTGCAGCTACTTACCCTGATTTTGCAGTTTTACACGATTAAACTCGATTTCTTGGCGGCTCTGAAGTTGCAAGTTGAGTTGAAAAGCTCGCTCGAGCTGGAAAAATTTCGCTCGAAGTTCACGGAAATCCCGACGCAATTCCGAGACTTCTGATTCCCTCCTTTGCAATTGCTCCTCGAGATATCGCTGCTTCTGTTCCATCCTACCTGTAATTACTTTAATTAAGTCACCGATGCCGATTCTGGAAACAGACCCCTTAAGAAGGGTGTTTGCCGCTTTAAGAAGGAAACTTCTACAGGCTTGTCGCGACGGTAATTGAATCGTTGGATCTTATCATTTGCGATTCCTTCATTCAATCAGCTATGATAATGTACATCCGAGAGCAAATCTGGGTTTCGCCGAAGAATCTTTGAAAATTTGTAGTTGTACAAATTTAGAAATTTTTGGGGATTTCTGAGTTTGGAAAGATAGGAATTTGGGAATTTGGGGATTTCTGAATTCTGAGAGATGGGAATTTGGGGATTTATGAATTTTGAAAGTTAGAAATTTAGGGATTTCTGAATTTAGGAAGATAGGAATTTGGGGATTTCTGAATTTTGAGAGATGGGAATTCGGAGATTTTTGAATTTTGAAAGATAGGAATTTGGGGATTTGGGGATTTATGAATTTTGAGAGATGGGAATTCGGGGATTTATGTATTTTGAGAGATGGGAATTTGGAGATTTCTGAGTTTTGGAAGTTGGGAATTTAGGGATTTCTGAATTTAGGAAGATAGGAATTTGGGGATTTCTGAATTTTGAGAGATGGGAATTTGAGGATTTATGAATTTTGAAAGTTAGAAATTTAGGGATTTCTGAATTTAGGAAGATAGGAATTTGGGGATTTCTGAATTTTGAGAGATGGGAATTCGGAGATTTTTGAATTTTGAAAGATAGGAATTTGGGGATTTGGGGATTTATGAATTTTGAGAGATGAGAATTTGGAGATTTATGAATTTTGAAAGTTAAGAATTTGGGGATTTATGACTCTTGGAAGTTGGGAATTTAGGGATTTCTGAATTTAGGAAGATAGGAATTTGGGGATTTCTGAATTTTGAGAGATGGGAATCCGGAGATTTATGAATTTTGAAAGATAGGAATTTGGGGATTTGGGGATTTCTGAATTTTGAGAGATGGGAATTTGGGGATTTATGAATTTTGAAACATGGGAATTTGGGGAATTATGAATTTTGAAAGTTAGAAATTTTTGGGGATTTATGACTTTTGGAAGTTGGGAATTTGGGGATTTATGAATTTAGGAAGATGGAATTTGGGGATTTATGAATTTTTAGAGATGGGAATTTGGAGATTTCTGAGCTTTGAGAGATGGGAATTTGGGGATTTGGAGATTTCTGAGTTTTGAGAGATGGGAATTTGGGGATTTGGGGATTTCTGAATTTTGAGAAATGGGAATTTAGGGATTTATGAATTATAAAAGTTAGGAAATTGGGGAATTATGAATTTTGAAAGTTAGAAATTTGGGGATTTATGAATTTAGATAGTTAGGAATTTGGAGATTTACGAATTTTGAAAGCTGGAAATTTGGAAATTTATGAAATTTAAAAAATGAGAATCTGGGGATTTATGAATATTGAAAGATGAGAATTTGGGGATTACTGAATTTAGAAAGTTAGGAATTTGGTGATTTATGAATTTATAAAGTTAGTAATTTGGGGATTTGTTGATTTTCAAAGATGGAAATTTGGGGAATTACAGATTTGCAAAGTTGGGAATTTGGGGAATTATGGATTTATGAATTTTGGAAAGATAGGTATTTAGGGATTTATGAACTGATATTCTTGAGAATTTGGAGATATATGAATTTTGACAATTGGGAATTTGGGGATTTGTTAATTTTCAAAGATGGAAATTTGGGAATATATTGATTTGTAAAGTTGCGAATTTGGGGATTTATGGATTTATGAATATTGAAAGCTGGAAATTTGGGGATTTATGAATTTTGAAAGTTGAGACTGTGGAGACTTGTTGATTTTAAAAGATGGGAATTTGGGGATTTATGAATATTGAAAGATGAAAATTTGGGGATTTATGAATTTTGAAAGATGGGAATTTGGGGATTACTGAATTTAAAAAGTTAGGAATTTGGTGATTTATGAATTTAGAATGTTAGTAATTTGGGGATTTGTTGATTTTCAAAGATGGAAATTTGGGGAATTACGGATTTGCAAAGTTGGGAATTTGGGGAATTATGGATTTATGAATCGATATACTTGAGAATTTGGAGATATATGAATTTTGACAATTGGGCAAATATGGATTTGCAAAGTTGCGAATTTGGGGATTTATGGATTTATGAATATTGAAAGCTGGAAATTTGGGGATTTATGAATTTTGAAAGTTGAGACTGTGGGGACTTGTTGATTTTGAAAGATGGAAATTTGGGGAATTATGAATTTTGAAACTTGGAAATTTGGGGATTTATGAATTTAGATATTTGAGAATTTGGAGATTTACGAATATTGAAAGCTAGAAATTTGAGGATTTATGAATTTTGAAAGATGGGAATTTATGAATTTTTGAAGATGAGAATTTAGGAATTTATGAATATTGAATGATGGCAATTTGGGGATTTCTGAATTTTCAAAGTTGGGAATTTAAGGATTCATTTAAAAAGTTGGGAATACGAAAATTAAAAAATTTATAAGTTAAAAAAATTTGAAAATTCCACATTTTTAAATTAAATCCTGATGGGTTTAGGAAGTGTTGAGATTTGTCAATGCATGGCTACTTGTATGTACGTATGTTTGTGTGTACGTATGGTGTGTGAAGTTTGGCGCGTAAATTGCGTGAGTCCCCGTCTTTTGTTCCTTCCTTCTTCCTAGTTCTCGAATGGAATGTGCGCCTCGTGATTTACACTCTTATATAATAAAGTAATACCAAAGTAATACTAAAGTGAATATTCCACTCTTTAACCATCAATTTCTAACAGGAAGTGAAGTTAGAAATTTTGAAATCGAGGAATATGAAAATGTTTGATTGGTCATTCGAAAATGTGAAAATAAGAAATTTAATAAAAGAATTTGTGAGATGCGAAAAAAATCAGTAACTTCAGCAAGTTACCGCATGATATTAAACTCACATCTTGGTTTTTTTGTCACTCGATTCGACCCTTGAACACATTCACAGAACAAAAGAATGTACAAAAACCATCTACCGTCAAAATCTGCAATCATTTATTTGCTAACCCAATACATCTAATGCGATCAATCATGTTTATCAATCATAATATTTCACCAAGGATATAATTAAAAACGTGATATTACCAGGTCGTAATTTCCGTCCATGGACCAAAAACAATTTCAAATGTGGTCGAGATTAAATAGCGATTGATTTTCTGATCGCGTTGACATCACAATCTTTGGTTCGATCATATCGTCTGAGAAGTTGGACAGAATCGTTTTATTAAGATCGATACGGTAAATCGATAAAAAAATAAAGGAAATACGAGTTCAATGGGGCATGCTCGAGTGGAAAAAGCATCCTTTTGGCCGAGTGCTTGCGAGTTCGAAGCAATTAATGCCTCTCGTTTAATTTTACGTGAACGGACAGCCTTTTTTTTCATCGAGAACGATTCGTACACGCACCAGCAATCTTTACGTTCTGCGTGTCTCTGTAATTAAAAAGCATTCGATTGCTTGCTTTTGTTTCTCTCTTAATAAGAAATCTCCGTGTTTGTCGCATTTCAGTGAATTAAGGCCGTCAAAGAACGAGATAACTGAACCACGTATGTTTTAAATGATTTATAATATTCTGCAGATATTGCTGGTAATTGGAAGAAGAGAAATGTGGAAATTTTTATGTGTTGGAGGAAAATATGAAACACTCGAGATTAATAGAAATTAAAACGCTTTTTTATATTGTAGTACCGTAATGTTAAATATTGTAATATTTATTAGACGAATTCGGAGATTTTCGAATTATTGCAGTCTCAAAATTACAAATCTCAAATGGCTAAAGGTAATTTTTCAGAATTTCAAATTTTTCAATATTCAAATTCAATAATTTTTGCACTACTTAAATTTTGAAATGTTAAAATTTCAAAGATTCAATTATAAAAATGAAAAATTACGAAATTTCAAAATTTTTAAATTCTCAATTTCCCAAATTACTAAAATTTTTAAATTCTCAAATTCCCAAATTTCAAAATTTTTAAATTCTCAATTTCCCAAATTACTAAAATTTTTAAATTCTCAAATTCCCAAATTTCAAAATTTTTAAATTCTTAATTTCTAAAATTTCTAAAATTTTTAAATTCTCAAATTCCCAAATTTCAAAATTTTTAAATTCTCAATTTCCCAAATTACTAAAATTTTTATTATCAAATTTCTGAATTATCAAGTCCTTAATTTCTCAGGTTGACGAATTTCCATATTTTCAAGTTCGTGAGTTTTAAATTTTCAACTTGCCAAGATTTTTAATTTCCAAATCACCAAATTTCCAAATTTTCAAATCCTCAAATTCCTAAATATTCAAATTCTACAGTTTTCGAATTCTATGCTCAACTTTCAAAATTTCTGAAAATCGAAATTTTCAAATTCCTAAATATTTCAGTCCAACAATTTACAAAATTTTCATATTCTCAAATTTTTCAATTTTCTAATCTCCAGTTTCCCAGATACTCGAATTTGCAATTCTGACATTCCCTTTGCAAATTTTGAAAAATTCAATCCATTTTTTCTCAATCTAGTAACACATTAAAATTACCAACAAGAAACCTACAAAAATCCTTGATAACATTTTTATCGCTTACCTAACACAAACGATATAATTCTCGAGCGATTTAGCAATTAATCTTAAGATAATAAGTTAATCTTAAATTAAATTAACCCATTTTGCTCCAGTGTACGCATTTGAGTACACTACATTCATTGACTTTCATAAAACATGAAATGTACACATGTGTTTCCAGTGAACTCATATGAGTACAGTACTGAAGTTTATAATATGAAGAGATCTTTTCATATTGATAATACTTTTAATCTATTTTGCCTGTTGAATTTTCATTTCAAATTCAATGAGCAAAAATAAATGTTTGTATCGAAAAGTCGATAATCGAATTCGTGCGTCGATCAATTACTTATGTGATACCGCTCGATTTTGATCAGACATTCGTATGTTATAAAAAATAAAATCTATATTTTTGTTCGTTCTTGTTTTCTGGTATATATAATTTTCACTCGTATAAAATACGTATCGTATTAAAGAGGTCCTTCCAAGTCGTTTTTGTTAAATAATAAATTCATTTAATTGTTTTAAAAAGTTATTGTGTTTTAGTTTTATTTAAATATTATTATCTCCCATATTCCATTATTGCCTCAGTGTATTTATTTGAGTACACATATTGACTTTCATAAAACATGAAATGTACACATGTGTTTCTAGTGTACTCATATGAGTACAGTAAAGTTTGTAATATGAAGATATGTATTATAATTTTTAAAAGGTTTTATTTGCTCAATAAAGTTGTATTGAATATCTGTACAAGCATCATTGCCCCTTTTTCCAAAAAAAAAAATGCTCGTGGGAACAAATGGGTTAAATATTAAGTTAATCTTAAACATAAGCCAATAAATTCTTAGAAATTCAAAATTCACCCTTAAACCTTTGCACTCCTATGTGGAGTGTGGTTCGACATCACATTTCTCTTGGATCCTATAAATAATTCAGATAAATACATTGGTTGTATATGTATATTATCATTTATTTACTACTTGTAATAAAAGAAAAATGTATTTGTCACATACTCCACCCTGTTGTAATACATTTTATTGAGAAACCTTCATCTACTTTGTAAATTAAGGAGTCGGTAGATAAATGAAATTAAGGAGTGCAAATGGTAAAAGCAATCTATACTCATTACAAGAATCACATGATTAACTCATTAATCCGTGGTGAGAGTGGCACCAGTTTCTGACAGGTAAAAAAAAATAAAGCAAAAAAACTACACGAGTGATGACATTACACTATTCGTCAGAAAATGTACTGTAACCACAGCCTTAATCGCGTCCGTCTACTAATGCCTCATAATTAATCTTTTAATGTGACTTGCTACACACGTCTGCTTTCACTGTACCAGTCAACGTTTTAAATTGCATGGTGTTACCTTGTGCGAATATTTCAAATAATGTTGCACCTCTTCGAAAAAATTACACATATTCGTCTCTCAAGCTGAAATTCCGTACGTTCTTGTATTAATTTTCATTTCTCATTTTCTGTGGTGTAGAATTCTCATAATTTATAGAACTCTGTTCACTGTCGGTAGTCAAAAACAGCACGTGATATTTAATTTAATTATATGAAAGAAATATATACGAAAGAGAGAAATTTTTAAGAAGGGTATAATTATACAGTAGTATAATTACAGTAGTTTATTTTACAGTATAGTAGTATATTATTACAGTAGTCATAATTCCATACCAAAGAATTTTTTTAAAGATAATAATAAATTAATTAATACAAAAATATTATTACATATTTTTTAAAAACCTATTGACTGATTTTTATGAAAAATTTTGTCTGAATTAACACAGGACGTTTATGATCAGGCATACTATAACACAGATTATTAAGAACAACGGTACATAATCTTTCAATTTCATCTTTTAATCTACTAATGTATATTATTATTTCAGTATTAAGTGCCCTGGAAAGTTCCTTCCATTCGCTCTTCCTGTAAATAATTAATTCCACTGAATTTGCAACGTCACATACGACCACTCTTAGAAATGTGTCTTTGAGGCATCATATGTTTCGACGCCATCTTGTGTAGATCTGGTGAGACCGCTGCGTCTGCGTTTCTTTTTGTACGTTTTGCGGAATGCAGGTGTTTCACATGAATATTTTTACACGTAATAATAATATCCTTGTAAATATAATATATGATTTGATATGTATAACTTTTATTGCCATACTCAACTATTTTAAAATAAAGAGCCAAGAAAACTAACAACCGTGCTAAAAAAATAGTGAAAATACTTTTAAAGTTAGGAAGTTGCACCATGCATTTCTTTCACTAATATCTTATTAAAATTTAAGAAGTAACAATTGTAACCAACTGTAAGTGCCTCATACATTATTTATAAGTACCGTATTGCATTATAGAGTGTCTAATGTTTTATTCGTGAATCAACGCTGTGCATGGCAGTATCGTAGTATTGTAACGATCATCGTAACAGAAATGTGAATTGTCAAATATAAGTCTTACACAATTGATGACCAGTTGATCATATTGCTCGTCTCGCAAAGTCCCCATTTTCATCATCAAACGTTAAAAAACCGAATAATATTTGGTATTTCCGTAAATTCTTGAAAATCCTATTTTCGCAGTATCATTTTATGTCGGTAACTAATAAGTAAAGAGGAACTCGATGATCGAGTTAAAGTATTTGCAAAATCGACGAAAGGCCGTTCCTGGAAGTGCTCGTTATCGCGATAAGTTCGCGAGAGAAAAATGGAGCGTGGATGGAGATGATCTTCTCTGTTTCACGCTAACGACTCTTCCATTCTCATTTCTCTGCGTCACGACGTCGGCGTCGTCGACGTCCTCGGGCTTGTTCTCGTTATGAAATATGCGGCTGCGTTGCGAGCACACGGTCACCGCGAAAAAGAACAGAAACCCGATACGATGTCCCGACACGTTAATCCTTCGGGACTCCTTTCTCCAATTTTCTCTTACATTCCGACCATTTCTGAGACCTCATCTCGCAATCTCTTTGAAAATATTTTTTTCGATAAACTGAATGTGCATTCCTTTCTGATTGAAGCGCGTTTTATTGGCCAATTAGTCCTGTCGGGTTTTAAAGGAGATATTCCATTATAAATCTGACATGGGTAACCTTGTTGAATAAATCTGAAATACGCAACTGAAATTTTTGTATAAACCTAACGTATGTAACTTAAACCTTGTTATATGTATAAATGTAAAATCTTATACAAATTCGATATATCTAACGAAAATTTCATTATACACATTCGATTTGTGTAATGAAAATTTTATTATACAAGTCCAATATATGTAACGAAAATTTTATTATACATATCCGATTTGTGTGACGAAAATTTTATTATACAAGTCAACTATATGTAAATTTTATTATGCATATCTAATACATGTAGGAATATTTCATAACACAAATGAAGTGCCAGGAGACGTTGTAAATTATCATTATTAATTATTTATCGTTTACAATAAATCGCATTCACAACTTCTATTCTTGCACACCAATAAAACTTCCGCGCAATACACATTTTCCAAAAGTGGTAAATTTAATTTTTGTCCGCAAGTCAATTATTTAAAAATTTTCATATAGCTTGTCCAGCGTTTATCATAAGAATATTTTATAATACAAATAAAGAGATATTAAAAATATTTTCATTTCGAACACATATCCTCAAAAATCCAAAATTACCTGTGACCTATTATGTGACCTCTGATCTATTATAGTTGAGGCTTCCGCAGCTTCCGAACAAGAATTATTGGAAATCTTGCAGTATATTTCTCGATACGATAAAACGTCTACGCACAAATCTCGTATCGATCCTCGGCGTAATAATGCCAATCCCAAAGAAATATTTGCCCAATTATCCGCTCGCTTCCGCAACGATTCACACGGTTTTCTGATAAACGGAACAGCTGACGTGGCAATAAAAAGGACACATAACGAGATAGCCGTGGGCTATCAAATAGAGCTAACATTTCTGCATCGAGATTATTGCACCCGGTAAATTCCTGTACGCGTTCGAGGACAATACGGGGTAGGATTTTATTAAGAACGGAAGAACTGCCGCGTCTCCATTTTCAGACGTTCAGCATTTATGCGTTGTTCCAGACGTAACGCAATCAATGAAAAGCCAAATTACGAGAAAATGATCCGTGGAAGATACTGAAAATATACCAGACGATGCTATTCTACGTTGTATAATATAAGACTATTATATATTATGTGATAGTAGTATAATTACACACTTTTATACATATATGTAGCATATGAGATGTATAGCATATGAGATATAAAAGTATGCTTGTATAACATATAATAGTATACTAGTTTACTAGTATAATAGTTATTACATACTAGTACACTAGCTAGTATAATGATGTACTAATATACAATAGTATATTATTATACCATTCAGCATTTAACATGTAACAGTATATTACACAATATACAACATATAACAGTATAACATAGTATACACTACATTATACTGCAATACACTCACAATTAGTGTAACTCCCGGAAAGAGGTTGTAGCTGAGGTGATACTAAACAACTTTTTCCTCAGCAAAAATGGGGTTTGAGTCTTCGTTTTTAAATAATACAGTATACTACGGTATTCGGGGTACAGTATACTATTATATAACATAGAATAGTAAATAACATATTCTACATACTGAAAGAAGCTTCCATCTAAAAATTTTAGTGCTCATCTAATTTTACTAGTACCACCGTTCTATTCTCAAACTTGTCCAAACAATTGTCTCAATTTTGCTACTTGAAGATTATACCTCATGCTCTGAACAATTTATCGACAGTGTTCTCAAAGCTCTTCCTAGAAAAATATGAAGTCTATGATGTCTCTGATATTTATCTAGAAAAAATATGAGATTTATGATATCTATGATATTCATTTAAAAATATGAGATCTATAATGTCTATGACATTCATCCAAAAATATGAAAACTGTAATGTCTATGATATTCATCCAAAAATATGAGATCTATGATGTCTATGATATTCATCCAAAAATATGAGATCTATAATGTCTATGACATTCATCCAAAAATATGAAAACTGTAATGTCTATGATATTAATCCAAAAATATAAAATGTATTTTTCCAGTCAATAGTCATCTTATTTTTAAAAATCTTCATTCTTCCGAAAAAATAAAGACGAGTATTGAACGGAATGCATTTAGAAATTTGAAGGAGATATTCATTTTCTCGTACACGACGATCACATACATTACAGATACATTTTACAGAATAATCGGACGTACAATTACGAGCGCGATCATGTCAGAGCATTCACAACGGATACGTTTCGGGTGTATCTCGTCGGCAATAATTGATCGCTGTCGGTAATTTTCATTAAACGTACGACAGTAATTGCCGCGGGCTACGATCTCTAGAAACGATCGCAATCGATCCGAATGTTCATGTAACAGCATGGTGGCTGCACGCGAAGAAAGAGAAACGCTTCCCTGCTGTTAATTAATTGCTCTTGAAAGTAGTTGAACGACCGTTCTGTATCGAAGAGGAGATTTTTAAGGGAGCAACTAAACGAAATCGTTCCGCAAGAGTGAAGGGTAGAAAAAATGCGACCAAAGAAACGTCGCTCGAAGAAAAAGGAAATAGAATTGACTGCAATTCGGGTTGTTTCCCAGAACCGACGCTAGGGTTTGTGGAACTCTGAACAAAAATCGATGTCATTTTCGACGCTGTTAGATGTGAAAGTGACTCTTATTAATAGCTTTACTCTTATTGTACTCTTATATGTGTACTTACTGTACTCTTATTAGTACGTAGAGGATTCTATCCATTTAACCAGAATTATATTAATAGATTTCTTGTTTTTTGAAATGATAAACTATATTCTCTCATCAATGAGAACGCACACTTTATTTATTTAAATTAAATTGTTCATCGTATATTAAAAAATATGTTCCTAAATGTACAATGCACAAAATGTATAATGTACAAAATGTGCAATGTACAAAATATAAAATGTAAACTGTAAAATGTAAAATGTAAAATGTAAAATGTAAAATGTAAAATGTAAAATGTAAAATGTAAAATGTAAAATGTAAAATGTAAAATGTAAAATGTAAAATGTAAAATGTAAAATGTAAAATGTAAAATGTGAAATGTGAAATTTAAAAATGTAAATTGCAAAATGTAAAATGTAAAATGTAAAATGCAAAATGTAAAATGAAGAATGTAAAATGTAAAATGCAATATGTAAAATGTGAAATGTAAAAATCATTGAAAAGAGAGTTTATCAAAACAAAAAACAAAACATTTGTCAATTTAATTCTGGTCAAATAGGTCTACTGTTGATGAGGTTGCAACATTTGGCGATATAGCAAGAGGCTTTGTTTTGCAACGTGTAAAATTTTGAAGAGAATTTGAAACCCACGATTATCTCATTTCAAAATACATTTGAAAACATGTTATTTATGACCCTATGTTTGGTGAATTTTTTAATTTAAATGTTAAAAATTTTTGGTAGATGTGGTAATATAAAATTTAAAGGTTAGAGGTAATAATTCGAATGCTCTGAAGGCCTTTTCGATTTTAAACGAAAGTTACAAGTCTCTACTTTCAATGTATTTTTAGAGATTCTTCTCTAAAAACTTATAAACTTAGATACATATAAATATATATAAAATATAAATTCTATAAATTTGATATAAATTTATGTACACAAATTTTCATATAAATTCTATATAAATTTCTATATACATATGTTCATATAAATTCTATATTTTGCATATAAAAATTTTCATATAAATTCTATATAAATTTCTATATACATATTTTCATATAAATTCTATATAAATTTCTATATACATATTTTCATATAAATTCTATATAAATTTGTATACAAAATTCTCATACAAATTCTTTACAAATATATAAATATACGTATAGTATACAAATAATACAATATGTATAGTATATAAATTGTCATACAAATTCTATATATAATTTTATAAATTTCGCCCTCCAACAGAAGTTCAGGGCAAGTGCCCCATTTTCGCGACACTAGAAACGTCGATACAGTTTCTCAACGATTAGACGAAACAATATTTTGAGATCGTGGAACGATCGTTGCGTTTAAACGTTAACGTGTAGCGTTAAATTTCGGATCAACTGTCCTCTAAGGAACTATCGAAATGAAAATAACAGAAATAGGCGTGGAAGGAAAACCACGAGTTTCCCATGGGAAAGATAAGCGAGAAACTACGGCACAGGAACGTAGATGTCGGACCAAGGATATCATTTTCGTTTGGGAAATAGAAGAAGCGCCATTGATGTCTGCGGAGGAACTTTGTAGTGAGATGAGTTTAACGTATAGCGACAGAAATAAGAGACGGTACATATATGCACAGTTGGCAAAATGGTGGGCCAGGAATATTGGAGTTAGGGACAATTGATGTAGGGGAGGAGTAAAAAACCTTTTGGTTTCTAGATAGCAATTTTTAGAAATCTATAAATAATAAATTTGGAATTTGGAGATTTGAGAATTTGGGGATCTGAGAATTTTGGGATTGAGAAAATTTGGGGATTTGACAATTTAGGGATCTGAGCATTTGGAGATTTAAGAATTTGGAGATTTGACAATTCAGGAATTTGAGAATTTGGGCATTTGACAATTTGGGAATCTAAGAATTTAGGAATTTGAGAATTTGGGGATCTGCCAATTTGGAAACTTGACAATTTGGGAATCAGAGAATTTGGGGACTTGACAATTTAGGGATCTGAGTATTTGGGGATTTAATAATTTGGGGATTTAAGAATTTGGAGATTTGAGAATTTGGAGATCTGAGAATTTGGGAACTTGACAATTTGTGGATCTGAGAATTTGGGGTCTTGACAATTTAGGGATCTGAGCATTTGAGGATTTAATAATTTGGGGATTTGAGAAATTGGGGATTTAAGAATTTGGGGATTTGAGAATTTGGGGATCTGAGAAATTGGGCATTTGACAATTTGGGAATCTGTGAATTTGAAGATTTGAGAATTTGGAGATTTAAGAATTTGGGGGTTTTGCAAATTTGGGCTCAGAGAATATAAAGATTTGAGAATTTGGGGATTTAGGAATTTTAGAATTTGAAGATTTGAGAATTTGGGGATCTAGGAATTTTAGAATTTGAGAATTTGTGTATATGACAATTTGGGCATTTGACAATTTGGGGATATGAGCATTTGGGGATTTAAGAATTTAGGGATTTGAGAAATTGGGGATTTAGGAATTTGGGGATTTGAGAATTTGGGGATTTAAGAATTCAGGGATCTGAGGACTTGGGTATTTGACAATTTGGGAATCTGTGAATTTGAAGATTTCAGAATTTGGGGATTTAGGAATTTTGGAATTTGAGAATTTGGGGATATGACAGTTGGGGGATCTGAGCATTTGGGGATTTAAGAATTTAGAGATCTGACAATTTTGAGATTTGGGAATTTGGAGATTTGAGAATTTGGGGATCTGACAATTTGGAGATTTGACATTTTGGGGATCTGAGAATTTTAAGGTTTGAGAATTTTGGTGGTTTGGAAATTTGGGAAACTTGAAAATTTGATAGTATGATTATTTGAAAATTCAGAAATTTAAAAAATTGAAAATTGAAAATTAAGAATTGAACATTGAGAATTGAGAATTGAATATTGAATATTGAATATTGAAAATTGAAAATTGAAAATTGAAAATTGAAAATTGAAAATTGAAAATTGAAAATTGAAAATTGAAAATTGAAAATTGAAAATTGAAAATTGAAAATTGAAAATTGAAAATTGAAAATTGAAAATTGAAAATTGAAAATTGAAAATTGAAAATTGAAAATTGAAAATTGAAAATTGAAAATTGAAAATTGAAAATTGAAAATTGAAAATTGAAAATTGAAAATTGAAAATTGAAAATTGAAAATTGAAAATTGAAAATTGAAAATTAGGAATTGAACATTGAGAATTGATAATTGAATATTGGAAATTGGAAATTGGAAATTGAAAATTTTTTAATTTTAAAGTTTGATAATTTGGAAGCATGTAAATATGTTAATTCGAAAATTGAAAACTTCGAATTTTGAGATAAATATTGTGAAAGAAACCAAAGCCATACGTGACGTCGTTATCATACTTATAAATGATCTGAAAATTATAATAGGAAACGCGTCATCGAGAAATAAAATGTATATCATACGCGATGTTACATTTATGGGGAATCTTGCCAAAGAATTGATCGTTCATGGTGTAAAATATACTATTTTCGCGCTAGCAAGAAATGGTTTCCTCGCTACGAAAGAAACCTTTTTAGAACAGCTTTATATCTTTTCGTAGAAGGGCCGACAAGAAAGATATATATACATGTTTTGTGATGGAAATGTATCAAAAAGGATCGGAAACAATTTGTCACGAGTGCAGAATCCTTTTATGCATGGGGTACATATATTATCATAACGAGGCTCGATGGAAATTTAAGAAATTTTTAAACTTGCAAATTCTCCCAGTTTGGTATTCCTATGTTTTCGAATTTATACATCTGAAATTTCTAAATTCAATATATGTGTATATTTCGGAATTCAATATATGTACTTCTTTAAATTTGAAATTTTCTTATTTCATTTTTCTAAAGTTTTTAATTTAATACTTCTAAATGCTTAAATTTATTATTTGTAAATATAATATATCAGAATTTCTACGTTTTAAAATATGAAGTTTATGTATCTTTAATTTCTGAAAATATAGAAATTTAGAATTTGTATATCTGAGAATTAAGGATTGTTGAATTTGAAGTTTCTATATTTCCAAATATTAAAATTTAAAAATTCCCAAATTTCTAAATTCACAAATTCACAAGTTCTTTTTCAAAATTCCCAAATTCACGAATTCCAAATTTGCAATTTCCCAAATTCACGAATCTCAAAATTTTCAGTTTCCTTAATTCACGAATCTCAAAATTTCCAATTTCCCAAATTCTCAAATTCCAAACTTTCCAATTTCCCAAATTCATGAATTACAAAATTTCCAATTTTTCAAATTACGAATTCTAAAATGTCCAATTTCCCAAGTTCACGAATTCTAGAATTTTTAATTTCCCAAATTCACGAATTACAAAATCTTCAATTTCCCGAGTTCACGAATTCCAAAATTTCTACTTTCCCAAATTCACAAATTCCAAAATTTTCAATTTCCCTAGTTCACAAATTCCAAAATTTCCAATTTCCAAAATTTTCCAATCACAAAATTCTCTAGTTCCAAAATTCAAAAATTCCCAAATCCCAAAATTCAAAAATTTCCCAAATTCTGAAATTCCCAACTTCCAAAATTACCAAATTCTAAAATTCCCAAGTTCCAAAATTCCCTAATTCCAAGATGCTCAAATCCCAAAATTCCCAAATCCCAAGATTCTCAAATCCCAAAATTTCCAAATCCCAAAATTGCCAAATCTCAAAATTCCCAAATCCCGAAATTCCCAAATCCCAAAATTCCCAAATCCCAAAAATCCCAAATCCCAAATCCCAAAATTCCCAAATCCCAAAATTTCCATTTCCCAAAAATCCCAAATCCCAAATCCCAAAATTCCCAAATCCCAAAATTCCCAAATCCCAAATTTCCCAAATCCCAAAATTCCCAAATCCCATAATTCCTAAATCCCAAAATTCCCAAATCCCAAAATTTCCAATTTCCAAATATCTACATTCACAAATTCCCTACATTCCCAACTATCCAAACCTCCAAATTCGATGTCCTACATTCTTCACTTTTAATGTTCCCGCAATGCCAATTTCGCAAATTTGTTTAAACTCACTTTCTCAAAGCACTGCGAACAACTGCATGTTTACTCATATAAAATCCGTCGAGAAAATGCCGTACCGTTTCATCAGAAGAAAAACTTGAAGTAATTTCCTTCGAATCACCGTTCTGTGTTCTCTAACCGCAGAAATCGATTCTTAAAAGTTTGCGCCTTTTTCAATTATCTTCTGCCCACAGTGCCTTTTAAACTTCTCCCAAGGAGTTGCACTCGTTTACCTTTATTTATTCATCCTGTGTATTCATTTCCCTCGTTGTCCGGACTTGTTTTCCGCTTCCAGAAAATCAGCAGCTATTTGAAAGAGATGAAAATTTTCTTATCTCTTTGCTATTTTCTTTCATGAACTCCACCAATCGTTTTGTGTACTTGCTTTATTTTGAGTTTTTTTTTACTTCGCGTTAATTGAAATTCCTAAACAATTACAATTTTATTTTCAACTAAAATAAATTATTCTGCTGATTTTTTAATATATATTTTTTTATGTATTAATATTAATATTAGTATTATTATATGGTTATTTTTTTTATGTATTTTCATATGTGTAATTCAATTATTTGTCATTGGACAGGAATGTTTTTGAGAATTTCTGTTAGTTCATGTATAAATTAATATTCGTAAATATGTATAAACATAAATTTGTATCTTTGTATTCGTATATTAACAGTAATAAAAATTTATAAACAAAAATATGTAGCTTTTCATTCGTCTATTAGTATTAATTAAAATTTATAAACAGAAATATGTATTTTTATATTCATATATTAACATTACTAAAAATGTATGTACATAAATTTGTATTTCTGCATTCATATTTGTCTTTCAATATTAACAAAAATATATAAATATTAATTTGTATTCATATATTAATATTATGAAGAATATATTATATAACTACAAACACGTGAATTAAATTAAAATTGATTAAATTGATAAAATTGATTTCATAAACTCTAACATTACACAATCTCAAACTAAAATTATATAAAAATTGCTTTAAATTAATTAAACAAGTTTAATGTATAATATTACTTTCATTTTACCTTAAATATTAGACATTTAAACCTTAAGTCTCAGTATAAACAAATCAGTATAAATATCAGTAAATATAAGTACTTAAATATCAGTATAAATATCAATATAAACCTTCAAATATCGATCATAACGAACACTTTTGATTCTGAGATTCTATCCATTTCGAGACACAGCAAAATCAAGATGGCCGCCAATTGACTGAACTACAGAATACTTCCATGTAAACTGCACGGAAACCTTAATAACAGCAACAGATAATTGCCTCGGAAAGTTTTCCTCTTAATTAAATTTTTCTATCATAAAAATTGGAAAAACGAAGAGAAACGCTCTTGCAGCTAATTTTTGGGTGCAAGTGTTAAAACATCAAAAGAGAAAAGTTGGAATTTGTTGGAGAGTAATTGCTCGCAACTCGTAACAAGTTTTCGAGACATCGCATTTCGTTGAAACCTCGTGGGAATTCGCGAACAGAATAACAGGAAGCATCCGAAAGACAAACAAGAAAAATGGTTCGGAAGAGATTCTTATCAAAGTACGCGATACCACGAGTTCGTCGCATAATAAAGGAGAGCGAGTTCGTTCTAGGAAACTTTTAATCTATTCCGCATTGTATCGAAAGGAGAAAAAAAGATGCAGCCTGAATTCGCAACGCGCTGCGAAACTTGAAAGATTCCCTAGAACGTGTATTTCAAGTGTGATGTTGAACGATTGAAATTGTTTCGAAAGCGTTCCCCTCGACTTCTCCTGGAAACTTCAATTGAAAAGATATCTTCTTGCGTCGAAGTACCAATAACATCGCGTCACTTGTAGAGGTAGAGAAATGGAAGTTCTATAATAAAAATGTTATTTCATTTAATTTGAGGGGTACTAGATGTTTCAGTTATTCAGAGGTGTATTAGAAGATGTACAGATAGAAAGATTGACACTTTTAAAAGTTTTATATATTTTGTAAATTTTGTAATTTCTAAGTGTTCGATTTCAATTTTTTAATTTCTAAATTTTAGTGTTCTCAATTTTTTTATTTAAATGTTCTTATATTCCGAAATTTAAAAATTGTTAAATTTCCAAAGTTTAATGATTACAGATTTTTTAATACTCATCACATTCCTACATTTCTATAGAAGTTAGCAAGCTTATTTCCTAGTTCTAGCGTTTTTGGAATTTCGTCAATTCTCAAATTCACGATCCTCAGAATTATAAGTTATCAAATATTCACAATTCTAAGTTGCTACATTTCCAAATTCGGTGTCAATGATTTTCACATTTTTAAATTTGAACTTTCTACATTTTTAAGTTTCGAAATTTCCGACACTTCATAGCTACTCGTTTCCAAACTTTTAAGCTTTAAAAATTGGCAAATATCTCAATTCCCAAATTTTTTAATTTTCAAATTTCCAGATAACAAAATTTTTTCATCTCTAAATCCTCGAATTTTCGAATCCCAGTATCTCCACATCTCCAAATATTCAATTCTTCAAATCTCTGAATTTCCAAATATTCAAATTTTCAAATCTCTAAATCTCCAAATCACCATACTTCCAAATTTCTAACTCTTCAAATCACCAAATCTTTGAATTTTCAAATATCCAAATCTTTAAATCTCCAAATATTCGAATCTCCATGTCTCCATTTCCAAATTTCCAAATCTTCAAATCTTCAAACCTTGGAATTTCTAAATTACCAAATTTTCAAATCTCCAAATCCCTAAATCTCCAAATCACCATACTTCCAAATTTCCAACTCTTCAAATCATCAAATCTCTGAATTTTCAAATATCCAAATCTTTAAATCTCCAAATATTCGAATCTTCATATCTCCATTTCCAAATTTCCAAATCTTCAAATCTTCAAACCATGGAATTTCTAAATTACCAAATTTTTAAATCTTCAAATCCCCAAATCTCCAAATTTTCAACTCTCCAAGTCTCCGAACCTCTAAATCCCCAAGTTTCCAAATTTGCAACTCCCTAAATTTCCAAACCTCTCAAACATCAAAATCTTAAAATCTCAGAATTTCCAAATCCATAAATTTCCAAATCTCCAAATCTCCACATTACCATACTTCCAAATTTCCAACTCTTCAAATTATCAAATCTCTGAATTTTCAAATATCCAAATCTTTAAATCTCCAAAAATTCGAATCCCCATATCTCCATTTCCAAATTTCCAAATCTTCAAATCTTCAAATCTTGGAATTTCTAAATTACCAAATCTCCAAATCTCCAAATCTCCAAATTTCCAAATCTCCAAATCTCCAAATCTCCAAATCTTCTAATTTCCAAATTTCCAAATCTCCAAATATCCAAATCTCCAAATCTCCAAATCTCCAAATTTCCAAATTTCTGAATCTCCAAATCTCCAAATCTCTAAATCTTCAAATCCCCAAATCTTCAAATCTCCAAATCTCTAAATTTCCAAATCGTCACATCCATAAATCTCCAAATCTTCATATCTCCAAATTTTCAACTCTCCAAATCTCCAAATCTCCAAATCTCCAAATCCCCAAATCTCCAAATCTCCAAATCTCCAAATCTCCAAATCTCCAAATCTCCAAATTTCCAAATCTCCAAGTTCCCAAATTTCCAGCCCCTGAATTTCCAAACCTCTCAAATGTCATAATTCGCAAATTCCCAAATCTCCAAGATACCATTACCAAATTCCTTGCTTCTCTCTAACCGTCCACATCCCTCGACTTCCACATCCCGTCCAAATCTTTCTATCGACAGAACTATCGAACAGACGTGGAGATAAAAATGCCCGCAAAAATCCGTGTCCCAGATTTCCGTTAACAAAGAAAAAATCTCGTGGTCGTTAAATTTTCAAATAGATAGGAATAATTGAATTTGTGAGAGTAAATATTCCGCAGCGGATTGTCAGTCCAATTTCACCGAGTCCTTGATCCGATTGTTCGTTAGCTCTAACTATTCTGTCGCGTCTCGCGTTCTCTCTCGAATTCTCGAGAAACACCGCTAATAGCCGAACGTGACTTCATAAAGCAACCTAATGTTTTGGTATCCGCGCATTTCGAACGTGTCGAGGAGGGATTACGAGTTGTGATCTCCTTAAGGACACGCCAGGAAAACAGATGAATCGCCGGATATCCTGCTTGAACTTAATAATCCGCTGCGATCCGCCTTCAACGCTCGTTCATGTTCTTGTACCAGCTAACTGCTACGGAATAACCGAAATGGCTATTACAACTGGTTAAATGCGAAACAACACTCCTTAAAATGGAAATTAGTGCCCGGGATATCGGTAGAAACGCTATGATCGAAATGTTGCGATTCAGCTTCGAGATTAACGAGGATTAATCGGTGATTGTGTTTACTTCCTTAAACGTTTATACGCGTTAAACTGATATTCCGTGTTTAAGCTAACGAATTGTGATGGGATTCGTATGCAAGTTGGTTTGGTAACATATGTACAATTAGATCGGGATTATGGGGCTCTGAATTCTGATAAATATGGAATACCATGCTCTAACTAATATTTCGTATTTGGAAATTTAGAATTTTCAGATTCTAGTTTTCAGCTTTTCAGCTGTACAGGATTTCAGATTTCAGATTTTTAAGTTTTCAAGCTTTCAAGTTATCAAGTTTTCAACTCTTCAAGTTTTAAAGCCTTCGATTCTTCAGTTTTCAAGTTTTCAATTCTTCAGGTTTTCAAGCTTTTAATTCTTCAAGTTTTCAACTTTTCAGGTCTTCAAATTTTCAAGTTTTCAAGTTTTCAAGTTATCAAGTTTTCAATTCTTCAGGTTTTCAAGCTTTCAATTCTTTAAGTTTTCAGGTCTTCAAATTTTCAAGTTTTCAAGTTTTCATGTTATCAAGTTTTCAACTCTTCAAGTTTTCACGTTATCAAGTTTTCAACTATTCCAGTTTTCAAGTTATCAAGTTTTCAACTCTTCAAGTTTTCAAGTCTTCAATTCTTCAGTTTTCAAGTTTTCAATTCTTCTGGTTTTGAAGCTTTCAATTCTTCAAGTTTTCAGGTCTTCAAATTTTCAAGTTTTCAAGTTATCAAGTTTTCAACTCTTCAAGTTTTCAACTCTTCCAGTTTTCAAGTTATCAAGTTTTCAAGCCTTCAATTCTTCAGTGTTCAAGTTTTCAATTCTTCAGGTTTTCAAGCTTTCAACTCTTCAAGTTTTCAAGCCTTCAATTCTTCAGTTTTCAAGTTTTCAATTCTTCTGGTTTTCAAGCTTTCAATTCTTTAAGTTTTCAGGTCTTCAAATTTTCAAGTTTTCAAGTTTTCATGTTATCAAGTTTTCAACTCTTCAAGTTTTCACGTTATCAAGTTTTCAACTATTCCAGTTTTCAAGTTATCAAGTTTTCAACTCTTCAAGTTTTCAAGTCTTCAATTCTTCAGTTTTCAAGTTTTCAATTCTTCTGGTTTTGAAGCTTTCAATTCTTCAAGTTTTCAGGTCTTCAAATTTTCAAGTTTTCAAGTTATCAAGTTTTCAACTCTTCAAGTTTTCAACACTTCCAGTTTTCAAGCCTTCAATTCTTCAGTGTTCAAGTTTTCAATTCTTCAGGTTTTGAAGCTTTCAATTCTTCAAGTTTTCAGGCCTTAAAATTTTCAAGCCTTCAATTCTTCAGTTTTCAAGTTTTCAATTCTTCTGGTTTTCAAGCTTTCAATTCTTCAAGTCTTCAGGTCTTCAAATTTTCAAGTTTTCAAGTTTTCAACTCTTTAAGTATTCAAGTTATCAAGTTTTCAACTCTTCCAGTTTTCCAGTTATCAAGTTTTCAAGCCTTTAATTCTTCAGTGTTCAAGTTTTCAATTGTTCAGGTTTTCAAGCTTTCAATTCTTCAAGTTTTCAGGCCTTAAAATTGTCAAGTTTTCAAGTTTTCAAGTTATCAAGTTATCAAGTTTTCAATTCTTCAGGTTTTCAAGCTTTCAATTCTTCAAGTTTTCAAGTTTTCAGGTCTTCAAGTCTTCAAGTCTTCAAGTCTTCAAATTTTGAAATTTTTACATCCTTTGATTTTTAAATTTAATAGTTTCTGAACAGTGAATCCTTTAAATTTTTAAATTGCCAAATTCCCAAATTCTCAATTATCAAGTATCCAAATTCCTCTTTGGATTTTCAAATTTCTTAATTTCTTAATTCCTAAGTTTTTAAATTTCGAAATTCCTCTACGGATTTTCAAATTTCTTCATTTCTTAATTCCTAAATTTCCATATATCTAAATTTCTTAATTCAATTTTGTGAATTTCTTAATTCGTGCAATTTCAATTTTTTAATCTTTGTGATTCTTAAATTCCCTAACTCCAAAGTTTTTAAATCTTCATATAAGAAATTCCTAAATTTTACAGTTCTCAAATTTCTAAACCTTCAAATACCTAAATTTAGAAAGTTCTGAATTTGTTATTTTCTAAATATATATCCAACTTCCACAATTGCTGAATTCTTTGATTTCAAAGTCTTCAACTTTTAAATCTCCACAACGTCAATTAACAAGTTCCTAATTTTTTAAATTCTAATGTTCCTAAATCTTCAGATTCGTAAATTTCTAAATTTCCAATGTACTAAGGTACAGAATCTAAATCTGCAAATTTCAAAATTCGTAAATACTCTATAAGTGTGTTTCCAAATTTTATAACCTCCAAATTTCCAAAGCCCTCTAAAATTTATAAATTTGTAAATTTTCAAGTTATCAACATTCTGCATTAAAATTTCTGTGCTCCTACATTACCAACCCCTTAAACTTTCAAATTTCGTAATTCCTAAATCTGTAAATCTCTAAACTCTAAGATTCCTAAACACCTTAATTCTAAAGTTTTCAAATTTTCAAATTTTTAATCTTTCAATTTTCGAATGTTAATATTTCCAGATTTTCAAGTTGTCAGGTCTTCAGGTTTTTAGATTTAAAATTTTCCAATTTCCAAATCTTCAATTATCAGCAGTCCAAACCTCCACATTTTCAATTTCCTTAATATCCAACCCCTCAAACTTCTAAATTTTCAAGCATTTTAATTTTCAAATTCCTAAATCTTCCCAAGTCCTCTACGTGATAAAATACAGTTTAGTTACAGTTCGATTTTTAGATTTCCAATTTTCCAATTTTCAAATTTTCAAATCTTTAATTATCAGTCGTCCAAACCTCCACATTTTAAATTTCCCTAATATCCAACCGCTCAAACTTCTAAATTTTCAAGCATTTTGTTTTTCAAATTCCTAAATCTTCCCAAGTCCTCTATGTGATAAAATACAGTTTAGTTACAGTTCGATTTTTAGATTTTCAATTTTCCAATTTTCAAATCCTTAATTATCAGCCATCCAAACCTCCACATTTTCAATTTCCCTAATATCCAACTGCTCAAACTTTTAAATTTTCAAGCATTTTGTTTTTCAAATTCCTAAATCTTCCCAAGTCCTCTACGTGATAAAATACAGTTTAGTTCCAGTTCGATTTTTAGATTTTTAATTTTCCAATTTTCAAATCTTTAATTATCAGCCATCCAAACCTTCACATTTTCAATTTCCTTAATATCCAACCCCTCAAACTTCTAAATTTTTTGTTTTTCAAATTCCTAAATCTGCCCAAGTCCTCTATGTGATAAAATACAGTTTAGTTACAGTTCGATTAACAATAAGTGGTTGCTGAAACGTGAAGCCCGGAATGGCGGGTATAGAAAAAGTTGACAATGGACACATCTGTTGGTACCTCCGATAGAAACTAGAGGAGTAGAAGAAGAAGGCAGAAAAAGACTACTCTTTTCAATTTCAAGCGGGGAGCAATTCTCTCGAATGCTCCTTTTCACCATTTGTTGGATTGTGCGGTGATCTTTTGGAAAAATACTACTAAACTAACATCGTAGACAATATTCGTTGGTCAATTTATGAAAGGGGAATTCTAACATAACTATCATAAACAATCATATCGAGGGAAATAATAATTAGGATAACTGGGATGTTCGGATAATAGGAACGCAGTGATTTTCCCTTTGGCAATGATTTTTTCTGAAATAGCCGAAACTCGCGTTTAGCTAAGTGGATTCGATCGTAAAATTACATTTATTTCTGTCTGTAGTCGTGATTAGGTCGTTCCGAAATTTCCTGCTTCCGCAAAATATTCTTTTCGCTTACTTTTTTGTGTAAGGGACAAATATACTAACATACGAACAAATACGTAAATATTCAAATATAAAAACATGAAAACGAATATACAAATATGCAAACGAATGTCGAAATATACAAACCATATAGCATTAATAGAAAATAATTTGGGGGTGATTGGGGATGTAAAGTTCTAAAAAAACATCTTTTGTTCTTTTTTTATTTATAATACTAACATATGCCTATACAATTTTCGACATTTTCTCTTATTTTTATAATTTTATGAATTATCTTTTGTTATCTTTCGTGTGTTTTTCAACGACTGTAATTGTGTAATGTACAGGGTACAAATGATACAATATTGTTTTTATAGTAAAGAAATAAAGTAACATAATTTGAGTTAGTTAAAAGTAACTCATGTAACACGAATGATAATAAGTTATTAACAGAAATCAAGCAAAAATTGTATTGATCATTTAGTAACTTACAAGGGACATCACCCAATTGATACACGCCGATTTTAATGAAATTTTAATATGTTATAGAACTCGAAAAAATATTTGACACGTATTTTTTTTTATCGGCAAACATCCACTCTGAGGTGGTGAAAATAGCCCTTAAAGTTGGGGTTGAAAAAGCTATTTTCGCAAATATCTCGGGAACTAATAGACCTAGACAAAAAATTCAAAATGCAAAATTTTCTGTTTTTGAAGACCAATAATATGACGTAATTGGATTTTTTAAAAATTAGTTTGTTTAAACAATATGTTAAAAATTAACATTATTTTGCAAATTTTTTTAATAAAACGTTGAACTATTTTGATCAAATTTCACATACGTAAACTATAGGTCCAAAGACAAAATACGGATAAATTGGAATTTTTAATTTCTCTCATGCAAATAATATTACTATCGTTGTAATTATACGTACATTTTATACATTCTGTTCGGTGCACGACTGATTTCTATATATAGTATCCTGGAAATCGTATTATATTACATTTTTTATACTATTTTAATCAAAAAAAGAATTTGAAGGTCCATAGGTGCCTCTATAAAACATGGGGCCCGAGTCAAGTATCCCCTTTGTTCCGCGCGTACTGGTGATATTACTCGATGTACGGAAGATCTAAACGCGTAATTTGTACTTGTGTGAAGTGTAATACCTTCATGATAATTTAGAGTACGTGCAGTTAAAGGAGTTATATCTGTTCATTAAGAATTGCCTCACGATTGTAAAAAATATACATAGTATCTCTGAAAATATCATATTTTTTTATAATTTCGAAAATTATGACTTTTATTTCGAAATGATCTTCTAAACTATTATAAACGGTAGTAAATGTAAAAAATGTGATGAGCTTATGTATTATAAAATTGAAACGGATATCAGTATTTGTCAGTGCATATCTTGCAAAAGTGACATAGTTTCAATTTGATTGAAATTAAAGTCAATGGGATTATCAAAATGTTCCGGTCTGCTATTGATGTAATTACTCCGAAACCATGCGTACTTAAACAGATCATGAATTAAAAAGCGCATCTTGATAATTGTGTTCCGTGCGTGTAAATTAGTTTGTAAATCTAACGTAGGTACAAGGTTTAATATTTTATGCGCGATAATATTTGATACACGCTTACCAACAATGATAATAATAATTAGTTATGCATGATAATTAGTATCTATAAATTACTAACTAAATTAAAGCTAATTACCTACCAAATTACTAACTAAATAGTTAACAAATACAACGACCTTAACATAATATTCAATCAAACTGAATCGCAAATAATTTAATTTCCTCCTATCCCATAAGACTATTTTCCTAAATACCACCCATCCCCATGAAAATTCCTCTTACCATTATATTCAGCAAATTCCTTATAATCGTTGCATAGCAAAAGTGTCCGGAAATTTTGTTCTAGCTCCTGTCGGATCGACGAACGAGGCTTGAGCAAAGGCATTATTTGAATAATTCCTTTGTGCCGGCGCCAGGAAGCGTTCCTCAAAGGGTCAACTATTTTCTTACGACGTTAACGACGAATTTTTTCCTTAGTTTCAGTTCAATAGTTCATCTTTTAATACCGAGTACATTATTTTCATTAGAAATGTTCGTTTGTCTGAATTTTAAAGTCGTACACGTTACTGTTTTTTTCGTTTATTCAGGAGATTTCAGACAATTAATCCTTTGCACTCGTATGTCGAGTGTGGTGGCATTCCTCTTGGGTCTTATAAATAATAGATGGGTTGAATATATGTATATTTATTTATAAGAAATGACAAAGTCACATACTCCGTACTGTTGAAATATATTTCATTGACACCTGCTTGATCTATTTTGTAAATTAAGAAGTTGAGAAATTGAGTGCCAAGAGTTACGATTGAAGTTTCTGTTGCGCCTCAGATTTTTATGTGTGAGGAATTTTTATATTTAAGATACTCTAAAAGACTTCAGTTACAAAATATTAAACTGTATCTCGATTGATTATACTACTGTGATAAAAAAACAAGCTGAATTTTTCATTTAAAATAGGGGCACTATAAAATCATGAAATTATTTTTGTGTGGATTAATAGTACTGCCTTTGATATCTATGCATAGTTTTATGTCAATATGTTCAATTGCTGCAGAGCTACACGTGTTTTTGTAAACATAGAAAAGTGAGTTTTTCGATTTTTACTATGTCTGATTTTGTTGAGCAAAGAATTTGCATCAAATTTTGTTTACGGAATGAATATTCTGCCGCGGAAACGTTGTGGATGTTGCAGAAGGCCTTTGGTGACAAGGCTATGTCGCAAAAAAATATTTACAAGTGGTACAAACATTTCAAAAAAGGTCGCGTCCGAGTTCAAGACAAATAGCTCCGAACAAACCATCAACATGTACTGATGAATGCCACGTGAAGGAAATCAAAGATTTGGTCCTTGGAAATCGTCGATTGACAATTAGAGATGTTGATGCTGCGGACATCTCAGCCGAAACAATTTTAAAAGATGTTTTGTGCCTCAAACTCGTCAATTCCGTGTGGGACGATACTGCGCCGTCCCACACTGTATTGGTTCTTCGAGAGCATTTCACCAAAAAATTGACACATCGTTCTACAACCACCGTATTCGCTTAATTTAGCACCGTGCGACTTCTGGCTGTTTAACAAACTCAAAAGACTATGTCTGGGACACCGTTTCGAATCGACTGATGAGATAAAAGCCAAATCGAAGAAAATATTGAAGGCCATCCCGGAAAAGGACTTGTTTGACTGTTTCGACGATTGGAAAAAACGTTGGCGTAAGTGTATTGTGTCGGATGGGGAATACTTTGAAAGTGATGAGATTTAGAGGAATAAATAAAGATTTTTCATTTTATAAACAAATTCACCTTACTTCTTGCTCACAGTAGTAGTTGGATACTCCACTTAAAATTTCCGTTATTTAACTCTGAAATTACAAATGTATCTGAAGGAACGTGTTGAGAATATACCAAATTATCGACGTGAATCATTATTCGATTCATAAAGTAATCGATTGACAAAAGACTACTCAGTCATTACTTTATATAAAACGTGAACACCGTCCTGAATATCTGTTCTATTCAATTTATTGTGCCGTTGCTATCGAGTTATAACTTTATATTATTTTAATAAATCGTAGAATATTATTTGGCTTCACATCCTTATAATAATTCGTAGTCGTCTTCACTGTATAATTTTACCAGAACGAAAACCTGTTAAACCGTTATCGCTAAAATCTTGTACCGATGTACCTAACTTCCTAATCCTCTATAATATTTTACGACCTAACAATTACCCTACTAAAAATGTTCCCGGTTAATTTCGAGCAGTCATCATTTACAGTTTCGCAGAGCCCTAAACAATAAATCTCTCTCGAATTAATTAATATCCCATCGCAATATAACTAACGTTTACGAGTCGCATCTGGTCTTCCAGTACCGCGCAATTTCTACTCGAGTCATCGAACGATGATCGATCTCGTCAGTCAATTTCAGTCGAACGAGCCAGCAATAACTAGCCCCGCAGAGCTGTCAATGTACAAGCAGCGAAGATGGAAACGTCCCTGGTCCCTGGTACGCTTATTGACGGCGATTGCCAACATCAAGCAACGCTGTTCGAGTATTCCTATTATAATTGACGCTTTTGATCCCCAAGTGACGGCTCGCCTGTTCATAGATTCACTACACCCAACACAGATAACGCATTTCCGTTTCACGGCTGCGACGACAAGGCTTCTGTAAGCCGTTTGCTTTTCACGGCCACTGGGGAGATGATCCAAATCCGTTATTTGTGACTCACAATTAGTTTCAACACCGTTCGCCGCAACGGATTGGCTGCTTTATCTCAAATTGGCTGATTTTACCGGCCAATTTAACTTCTCCGGAGAATCGTGCGATTTGTAACAGGTTAATTGCTCTTTAGTTGATTTGTTTTTTAGTACAGGTGGTAATTTATAATTGTTGTGAATTTTATTCAGAACAACACTCAATGAGATTTATCGTGGTCGGTCAACACACACTTTATTCAATATAAAAAGCATTACATAACTAATATAAATAAATCTTTGAAGGAGATAATAAGGTAACGCTAACTCGTTAAAACGTAAGACACGCAACCCCTTTAAGGCGTGGGGAAAAAAACATAAATAAATTAAAAAGGATGTAAAAGAATAGTTGGCAAACTTGGGAAAACAAAAGAAGAGAATTGGCTCTGTATTTAAAATCAATATTCGGCCGTCATTGACTGATTTTCAATAATAATAGCAAATTTACTTTTTCTTGGCAATATTCGTTGGACACGCGAAAAACTTGCATTTAGAGTTACTGCGCATATTATCTGCGCAACGCGTTCCACACCACAGTTTTAACCATTTTTCTTTTAAACAGCAATTTATGAAAAGATAAATGTTTTAACTAAATGTTAAATCTTCTTTATGTCTATATATCTAAATGTAAACATTATTTGTACAGGAATAATTAATAATGTATATAATTCTCGTTTAAAATATTCAATTCGAATTTGGCGCCATTTGGCGGTCAATTTAATTTGTTCATATACAGTTACGTGAGTACGCAAAAATAAAAACTATCCTTTATCCGCAACAATTTCAATGCTTTTTATTACTGTTAAAATATGGAAATAACATTCTGCCGTAACTTTAAACTAGTTTTTAATTTTATAAAGGTACGCGAAAGCGGGGAGTAAGAAGTTAAGAGCCCTTCTGGTTCTTTTTTGTAACAGCAGCACGGTGTTAGATGAGGGTTGAAATCTTATTATGATTAACCCTTCACGAGATTAGAGCCATAGGAACGAGTGCATTTTAAACGAATATTAAATGCAAATTTCAATCTTCAAGCTGCTGCCTTATTATTAAAAATCACTTAAGCGTTCCGTCGTGAAACGATCTTGATCATCTTTTTGAATATCAAAGCTAAATAGCGAGAGCGTATAACTTAAATGAACTATAGAAATGTTAAGAAGAAAAGTTTTGTATTAGTTTGCATACTAAATCCTCATCTATGTTACTCTTTGAAATTAATTTATTTTTTCCTTGTATTATACGTGTTCCACTAATAATAATAATTACACTGTTAGTTATTATTACCTGAAATTAATTTATATTCTTTTGTTATTATAATTTTGAACAAACTGTGATCTTTGTTATTGATATTCGTGTAATTGTAGTATTCTGCATTGTTCAATTTTTTATTTCTACTTTAAAATTATTTGAAAATAATTTTACAGAGAAATGAAGGATTCACGTCTGGAGAATTGGTAGTCAACAAGTGTTGATTATATTGCATACATCGACAATCGAAAACGTTTATAGACAAAACTCGAAACTGTTTACAATTCCTTCTAAAGCATCCTATATACCGAAACTTGCGAAATATTTTCCAAACGTCAAACTCTCACGAAACTTCTGTACTTTCGTGCTCAGCGTTTATTGAAGCATTCAACCAAAATTCTTCCGTCGAAAACGAATCAGAAATTTTGTGGCCCGTAAAAATATCTCACACCTCGGTAATTCTTCGTGTCTCTTGACATCTTCGTGCATTTCATTTTTGCTAGAATACACGGTAACTTGCGTACACTATAAAATATGGTAGACATATACAATTTTTCTGGTGCTTTCAACTTGATCAACCGTGAGATATTTATGAATTAAAAATTGTTGGGTAACGTTATTGTAGTTTAATCTTTAATGTTACTTTGAATTTGTTATTCTTTTAAAAGATTAAAAAAGATGTCCTTCTGCTTAAAAAAAGATACAACTATTAGCAAGGTGAAAATGATTGTTCAAATCAGGGAAACTATTGTCAGTTATTTAGTGGTGATTTAATTTAGCTGATAGTTAATTTTCTTATTGTTTAATTTTTACTTATTGTATCTATTATGATGAAATTTAATAATTATATTAATTGTGACATTATTGACTGATTATGTCAATTATATCATTGACCGATTACATCAATTAAGATATGATTGAGTAATTATATCAATGATCAATTTATTATTTATCGATAATCAATCGTAATTGAATTACAAATTAATTAGTGTAAGCGTTGATTTGTATGTGTGCGTGTGTGCGTCCGTCGCGTGTTGCGCCGTTGACGGGCACGAACGATCGAGAATGATCGGTATCGAGATGATTCTGGAAACGTGGCGCGAGCGGGAAGCGGGAATATTCTGGAACCCTCCCCAAAAAACAATCGAAAGCTGGGAGTCCAGAATGTTCCACACGATGAACAATAAAAGGCGCGGAGACGCGCACCTCGGGGCATTACGCCGAGTATCGTTATGTAAAACGCCCGTGATCGCTCGCAAATTTTCAGTAGTGGGATTCGTTGTGAGTTTTTAGTATAGACTGAGTGTACAATGAAAGATCCAAGGAGTTTTCGAGTTTCGCAGTTGAAACAAAAATTGGTCGAGTTGGGATTGTCAAGTATAGGAAATAAGCCGGATTTAATTGAAAGGCTAATGGCAGCCGATCCGTCGGGAGCGTGGATGGACGATATAGTTCCGGAAGAGAACGAAGAATGTGCCGCTGTTTCCAATGTGGAGAAGGGAGCGACGGCAGAAGTTCAAGCGAATAGGAGAAGTGCAGGTACCTCAGGTGCCAGTGATGTAAATTTGGCGATTATGTTGCGTGAAATGGAATTGCTGCGAAAAGAAAAAGACATTATGGAAAGGGAGCTAAAATTAATTCGCAGAGAAAATGAATTATTAAGAGGCTCACCACAATCTAGTGTGGTTTCGCAGCAAGCACCGCAGGGGACAATGGTTAAGGCAGTGAGCGACCTGTTATGTGACTTTGATGGAAATAGTCCGTCTTTTGTGCATTGGGAGCGGCAAGTAAGATTATTGTGCGGTACGTATCAACTCGATGATAGTGCTGCTAAGATCCTGATTGCAAGCAAATTAAAGGATAAAGCGCTTGCGTGGTTACATTCGCGCGTGGAGCATATAGAAATGCCCCTTAACGATCTATTGCTAGAGATGAAGAATATGTTTGATCGGCGTGTTAGTAAATTAACACTGCGAAAGCAGTTCGAAGAGCGCGTATGGAAACGTGGTGAATCATTCTGTGACTATTATCACTCAAAGTTAGTCATGGGAAATAGTGTGCCAGTTGCAGACGAAGAGATTATTGATTATATAATCGATGGTATCCCGGACGTTCAACTTCGAGATCAAGCACGGATTCAGCGATTTACGTCCAAAACTGAGTTGCTGGCAGCGTTTGAAAAAATTTCATTATTGGACCGAAGAGATCGACCAGCGAGGGAAGGACAAACTGGAAAAATGGAATCAAGAAATATCAAGGCCAATTTCAAGGAAGGTGCTACCGGACCGTCTAAATTTGTTAGATGTTACAATTGCGGTAAGAGCGGACACTTCGCCAATGATTGTAAACAAGCGAAAAGAGAAAGAGGTTCATGCTTCAAATGCGGTGAGTTAAATCATACTATTAAGGATTGTCCAAAAAACGAAAGGCCACAGGTAAATTTGATTGCGAAACCGACTAGTCAGGCGAACGAATTTAAAGAAACTGTTATTTTTGATTTGAGCGTACCAGATGTAAAGTGTTGTCTCCAGTTAGAAACTTTGATAGACACTGGTAGTCCTATTACTTTCATTAAAGAAAAATATGTTCCAAGCAGCCTACTCGATAGTAGAGATATTACAGAGTTTCAATTTCATGGAATTAATAATAGCACGTTAAATATCGTAGGTGTTGTCTCTGCAAACATTGCATTGCGCGGTCGTGAGAAAGAAGGTTTGTCTATTTTTGTAGTTTCCGACAATACTATGAGTGTACCAGCTGTTATAGGTAGAGATATTCTGAAAGTGTTTACTATTAGTTTGTCCGAGACACAGAACGCTGATGAACAGGAAAGAAATGATGAAATTATGCATATCGATGTTTCAGAAACCCAAAATGAAAGTACCGATCGATTAAATATAAATCCGGAGATACCTGTTACAGAACAATTAGAATTTGAAAGCTTATTCCGATCTCATTATTTATGTGCAAAAAGGCCAGAAGTACCAAAGATTAAAGCAGAGTTAAAACTCACACTTACAGATGATAAACCGTTTCATTTTTCGCCGCGTAGATTATCTCATTTTGAAAAGAATAAATTGCGGGAAATTCTTGATAGTCTGTTAGAGAAAGGTATAATACGAGAAAGTGAATCTGCTTACGCGTCTCCTATAGTTTTGGTTAAAAAGAAAACAGGAGAACTTCGTATGTGCGTAGATTATAGAACGTTAAACAAAGTTATAGCTAGAGAAAATTTTCCGTTACCCATAATTGAGGATCAATTAGAAATAATGCAAGGTAAAACGTATTTCAGTGTTTTGGATTTGAAAGATGGATTTTACCATATTAGTATGTCAGAAGAGTCAATTCCATTTACTTCGTTTGTAACGCCGATAGGGCAGTATGAATTTATGAAGATGCCGTTTGGACTGAAACCAGCTCCACAGAGGTTTCAAAGACATGTGTGTACTATATTTAAAGATTTAATTAATAGCGGTGATGTTGCTGTTTATATTGATGATTTCGTAATAGCATCTGTCACAATAGAAGATCATTTACGCGTGCTGCAGAAAGTTTTTAAATTATTGGTCGACAATCATTTAGTTCTTAGAATTGACAAATGTAAATTTTTATATACTACTATTGATTATTTAGGTTACACTATAAAACGGGAAGGAATACAACCCACTAAAGATGGAATTGAAGCTGTGATTAATTTTCCAAATCCTGAAAATGTACGAAGTGTTCAGAGTTTTCTTGGCCTATGTTCATATTTTCGTAAATTCATTGAGAAATTTTCGATAATCGCTAAGCCACTTTATGATTTATTGAGGAAGAACTGTCAATTTAAGTGGGGTGACATAGAGTTGAATGCTTTTGAAACATTAAAATCTAAATTAGTAGCCGCACCAGTATTAGCGATTTACAGTCCACATGATGTAACCGAGCTTCACTGCGATGCTAGCTCGATTGGATTTGGAGCTGTGTTGATGCAAAAGAAAAGCGATTTAAAATTTCATCCGATCTTTTAGTTTTCTAAACGTACTACCGAAACGGAAAGCAAATATCATAGTTTTGAACTGGAGACACTAGCTATTATTTATGCGTTAAAACGATTCCGTAGTTATTTGATAGGTATTAAATTTAAGATCGTTACTGATTGCAATTCACTTAAGCTTACTTTAGATAAAAAGGAAATAAACCCAAGAATTGCCAGATGGGCTCTCGAACTTGAAAATTATGATTATTCGGTCGAACATAGAAATGGTGAACGTATGAAGCATGTAGATGCCTTGAGTCGGGTAACTAATGTTATGGTTATTGAAGATAATCCGTTTGAAGTTAATTTAGCACTTTGTCAAGCTCAAGATCCTGTAATAGAAAAGATTATGAAAGAATTAGAAGTTAGTGAGAGCCGTATGTTTGAATTAAGGAATGGTCTTGTTTATAGGAAAAAGAAGAATGAATTATTATTTTATGTACCTGTGAACATGGAAAGTAATGTATTGTACAGATACCACGATGGTATGGGTCACTTAAGTTATGAAAAGGTTAAGGATGCGATTAAAACGAATTATTGGTTCCCGCAGATGAAGGAAAAGATAGAGTCTCACATAAGAAACTGTCTGAAATGTATTTCCTTTTCACCGAATACAGGTAGAGTCGAGGGTTTTTTGCATCCCATTCCAAAGGGAAACTTACCTTTTATGACCATTCATATTGACCATTATGGTCCCGTAGACAGACAGCGACTAGTGAAACAATATGTTTTCTTGGTAGTGGACGGATTTACTAAATTTGTCAAATTGTATTCAACAAAAACCACGAATAGTAAGGAAGTTATCGCGTGCTTATCACAATATTTTGCTTATTATAGTAAGCCCAACACCATTGTATCAGATCGAGGCACTGCATATACTTCGAAGGAGTTCGAAGATTTCGTGACGGCTAACGATATAAAACACTGTAAAATTTCGACTGCTTCTCCGAAGGCGAATGGGCAGGTTGAAAGGGTCAATCGTGTCCTTACGCCAATGCTTGCTAAATTAACCGACAGCGCAATAGGTAATCATTGGTATAAAGTGCTAGAAGAAGTAGAGTATGCGATTAATAATACTGTGCATAAGGCTACGCAAGAAACACCGAGTAAATTATTATTTGGCGTCGCACAAAGAGGGAAGATAACAGACAACGTAAAAGAATATCTTGATTGCGCGGTAAAGACAAACGATAGGGATCTCGAATTACTTGGAAGCTCCGCAGAAGAAAAAATTGAAAAGAGTCAAATTTATAATAAAAAGTATTTTGATAATAAAAGAAAGGAGCCTCATATTTATGATATCGGTGATTATGTAATGATCAAGAATTTTGAAGCAACGCCTGGGGTTTCTAAAAAGCTGATACCTCAGTTTAAGGGACCATATGAGATTAAACGAAAATTGCGTAATGACCGATATGTATTGGGCGATATTGAAGGATTCCAAAGAACGCAGAAGCCATACATAGGTACTTGGGAAGCTTGTAATATTAGGCCGTGGCGCTAGGTTAAGGTGTGCTTGTGTTGGGTTTGAGTTATTTGTATTTTAGCTAAAAGTCCGGGTCGTACTTTTGTCAGGAAAGGCCGAGTTGTAAGCGTTGATTTGTATGTGTGCGTGTGTGCGTCCGTCGCGTGTTGCGCCGTTGACGGGCACGAACGATCGAGAATGATCGGTATCGAGATGATTCTGGAAACGTGGCGCGAGCGGGAAGCGGGAATATTCTGGAACCCTCCCCAAAAAACAATCGAAAGCTGGGAGTCCAGAATGTTCCACACGATGAACAATAAAAGGCGCGGAGACGCGCACCTCGGGGCATTACGCCGAGTATCGTTATGTAAAACGCCCGTGATCGCTCGCATTAGAAATGAATAATAAATTAATTATGAGGAATTGTATCACTGATTTTCTCCTTACTTTGTCCCAACATGTAGATCACTTTGAAAAATCCCTTCCCAAATTTTAAATCGTTTGTTCATATCCAACAACAGAGAATATTAACTGTGGTATTGCAACAGCAGAAATCGGGAGGTTTGCATTGATGGTTGACAGTAATGTAGCATTGTTGATCGATATTTCCATAAAGCTAGTTGTATGTAGCGCGAGATATTCGTGAGGTATCTCGCATTAGGCACATACACGATACCATATGACGCCTCTGCTCGCATTACAGGCATACATCATGGAGGTATCCACACGTAAATATCGCATTTTCGTGCACAATAATCTTTAATCCGTTGATTACCGCAGTTAACGTCCGCCATCAAATCCGCTTTATTTATGTAAGTTGTCTGATTAGTGTCTAATATATTTGTACCATTTACTATAATTTATCATGCTTACTATAATAGAAAATTTTCTTCATCACGTACTTTTATTAATTGTGATATTACTGGTAATACTAGGATGGTTCAATATGAGCGTTTTATGATGAAACTAAAAGTTTATACTTTAATAAACTGTAAGAGGAAAAGAAAAAATGACAGGATTAAATTATTTTTTAAAATTGATGTCTGGAATTTAATTATTTTTAATACACGAGCTTACGTGGTGGAATCGCGTTAATGAATGACAATTTAAACAAAACGTCACGATAACAACTCTCACGATTGTTGGTACGGCGTTTACTTAAACAAAGGTATTAATATCTAATCGATATGTAATCATACTCATATAGTGTTCAAAAATAAAATGTTTATAAAACCTTAACAACAAACACAGATTATTATATGGACCATGGTCATTAAGGGTGATTATTATAATAATAAATACAGCTATTATATAATAAAACGTCCCATTTAATAGTAATAATATTATGGATCAGTATCAACATTAACCCCTTAATCTACACATTTTTTAGCAGTTGCGTCACAGCTATCTAATTAGATCTGCAGTGTTAAGATAAATAAAGAACGTTCAAATGTTATGTATATTTTGAATTTAGCGATCTTCAATTATACAAATTACAATTGATATCCAACTCAAGACTTGATCTTTATGCAAATACGATTAGGTTAGTCACATATGAACCACAATGTGCATCACGAGTCAACAAATGCTGAACGCAATTCGCAGTATCTCCCTCACTCTTGAGACGTTTGTCGACTGTCACTGTTTTTGGCCTAATTGGTGTGCGTGATCGCGAGGGCCAATTGTATTACCGCCGAAAATACCGGCCTATTATGAGCAATTGGAGCCGTAGCTATTTGGGGATGTAACGATTTGGGGACGTAGGAATTTGGGGATATAGCGATTTGGAGATGTATCGATTTGGGGATGTACCGATTTGGGGATGTAGGAATTTGGGGATATAGCAATTTGGGGACGTAGCGATTTGGGGATGTAACGATTTGGGCATGTAGCAATTTGGGGACATAGCTATTTGGGGATGTACCGATTTGGGGACGTAGCAATTTCGGGATGTAGCAATTTGGGGACATAGAGATTTGGGGATGTAGAGATTTTGGGATATACCAATTTGGGCATGTACCGATTTGGGGATGTAGCGATTTCGAGACGTACCGATTTGGGGAAATAGAGATTTGGGGACGTAGCGATTTGGGTATGTAGCGATTTGGGGATGTATCGATTTGGGGACGTAGCGATTTCGGGATGTAGCGATTTGGGTATGTAGGAATTTGGGGATATAGCGATTTGGATATGTAAGAATTTGGGAATATAGGAATTTCGGTATGTAGGAATTTGGAAATGTAGGTATTTGTGATTGTAGGAATTCGGGAATGTAGAGAATTGGAAATGTAGGAATTCGAGAATGTAAGGTCTTGGAAATATAGGTATTCCAGAATATAAAAATTTGGAGGTATGGGAACTCAAGAATATGAAAGCTTAAGGACACAAGAATTCGGATATATAGGGATTTAGGAATAGTATAACGATTTCGATACGTTCTCTTGTAAACACCTGGGTCAACCTCAAATAAAATACCATTTCTATGACTTTCAAAAGCTCTATAGAGCTCAAGGCTCATTAAAAAGCTGTATACTGTCATTTTGTCGATAATTTTGATACGAATTCCATAATCAATTCAATTGCAAAGAACTTCAAAATGTCTATTCATTCAAAATGACTTCCAAAAGGCTATTTAAAAATATTAAAATATATGAACGAACGATTTTTAGGGAATGCAATGATTTATATTGTTTTGACGCAAAGTGAAGGATGTTGAAATTTTAGAAGTAAAGAAAATAATGATCCAGCATCTATTATCGAGCAAAACACTTTGAAAGATGGGTCAGCGATGGCGGTATAGTCCGATTACGAAAGTGAGAAGGAAATGAATCGTTCAGGAATTATGGCTCGTTTTAAAGCGTGATATCTCGGTAACGGAATGTCGTATCGACGCGAAATGAAATCCATTTTAGAGTGGAAGACCTTTCGCTATTAAAAATGTCACTATAGCGTAATAATTTCTTTACTGCTTTGTGGTGGGATATTTAATTTTCTGCTTTATCCGACGTCTACGTTATCGTTAATCCCCCATTGTATTCTGTTATAAATACGCTGCGTTATATTACGCTATGAAATTCTTGCACTTCGTCAAATATTAATTAATATCACATTCCCTATATTCTTTTTATATAATATGTTCTAATTATTGAAAGTGTTTGTTACGTATCGTCATTATTTCTTGTCTATCTCAGAATTTTCACTATTTTTATTTTACTATTTTGCTATTGTGTATAAAAGAAATGGGTAATATATAAATGATATATAAATTATTATGTATAATAATATTTTGCTGTTCTATATAACAAAAATGAGTAACATATAAGTGATATATAAATTACTACGTCTGATAATATTTTGTTGATATGTATAAAATAAATGGGTAATATAATAAATAACATATGAATTATTATCCATTACAATTTTTTTTGGTATTCTGTATAAAAGAGACAGGTTGTACATGTATAAGTAAAATATAAATTACTGTCTATGATGATATTCTGCTATTTTGTGTAAAAGAAACAGGTAATATATAAATTGTTGCATATTATGTTAATATTTTGTTATTCTGTATAATGGAAGCGGATAGTACATAAATAAAAAAAATATACAGATAGTACATAAATAAAAAAAACTTGATAATATATAAATAGTGTATAAATTATTATGCAATGATAATATTTAGGTACGCTAATTTACTTGACTGGAATAGCCACACTCCGTCAATATTTGTCTATATCTGTGCTATAAAGATCAATGACCCCAAATAACTGTGTGCACTGTGTGTTATAGACCAAATGATTAATAGGTCATTATTTATAATGCTCGGCCAGATTTGGTTTGCATTATACATACCAGCCGGCTATTATGAATAATTCTCGTATTAATCACTTCGCCTATAGCATGTACATATGATATTCTCTGGATTATAGCTTCGATGGCATACGCAAAACTATTATAATTTCTCTGCTTTGACAAATTCACAATTTGTGACAATTTTAAGGATTTCCGTGCTGTTGGTAATTTAAAAAGCCAAATTTGGCAAACAAATATTTTATAATATTTTATTAATTTCTCAAACAACAGGTTTGATGAATAACATACAAATTAAATCATAAAATCAGAATACATGTCTATTCTACATAACCTATTACATAGGATCCATTCTAAAAATAGTCCAATAATAATAAAAAACTTTCAAACATATTGTTTAAGAATTTAATGTTCAAGAGTTCAAGAATAATTGAAGAATATAATATTTGTTCTGATTGTAAAAAATAATTATAAATAACAAGAAGAATAAAGAATATAATATTTGTTCAGCTATCTATGCTTGATGTTTTAGGTACAGTGATATGAAAAAAAAATTATTTAAGATCTTCATGTATTTTCTATCGTACCAAATATAATGAAATTAGTTAATTATTTTATAAATAAGAAATCAACAGTGAAAAGTAACTACTGATTTTTGATTTACAAAAATATAAAAGTTACAGAACTCTGTTAATACTGAAAGAAACGACATTAAAATATAGCATTAACAAATTTAGTATTTAAGAAAATATTTATTTAGGAATATAACATGCATTTGTCCAGTCATTTACATTTAATATTTTAGGTAATAATAAAGTAAATACAGTGTATGAAATAAGAATTATTTTCGTATATTTTTTATTACGCGATGTGACAATTTGTTGCAACGTTTCTGGTATTTTCTAATGAATGATCGTCAGTTTTTATCCGATGTCTAGTTTCTTACTATCAGTTTCCTGTCACGTCTCATAAAGTGGCCTGTTATTGTGTGGTGCGATCACGTGTGAAAAGATGGAACATCCAGCCACAATAGACACGAACTGTGCCAAAGAAATATACCGGTGAGTTGTCCTAAAGGAGCTTTGAACCATCCCGACAAAGATGAAAAGAAATTGCATTCTGTGCCCTCGGGAAAATACGATCTAATCTGTGTAAAACCTAATAATGGCGGTAATATAGTTGAAAGAATTATTATCGTTTAAAGTTACAAAATGCGGTAGAAATTACCTCAATTCTTGTAATTCAACAGTGGTTAATCCTGAAATTGTAGAAGCTCCCAACTTTAATGGCGATATAAATAATTTCAGATCTCGGAAATACCACTTGGGCGAAATTAATTTCACTTTCAAACTTATCTGATATGAAAATCGTCGAAATTTCTCGAATGCACGAAATTTTAGTAATGAGAAGTTTTAAAGGTTCATTATCGTTTTCGTAGAGTTAAATTTCTGAAAATTATGATGGGTCTTAAATTTTGGATTATTTTGGAATATTTTTATTTTTACATAGTGAAATTGTGAGGACATAACCTAAAATTCTGATAGTTCTGCAATTTTTTAATATTTTGGAATATTTGTACTTTGAAATAGCGATACTGTGAGGACATAACCTAAAATTCTGATAGTTCTTAAATTTTGTTAATATTTTGGAATATTTTAATTTTTCAATAGTAAAATTGTGAGGACATAACCTAAAATTCTGATAGTTTATACATTTTTTAATATTTTGGAATATTTTAATTTTCAAATAGTAAAATTGTGAGGATATAACCTAAAATTCTGATAGTTTTTCAATTTTTGGATATTTTGGAATATTTTCATTTTTAAATAGCGAAATTCTGAGAATATAATTTAAATTTAATTCTGTTTATTTCTAGATGAATCGTTCAATTAACAAATTAATAAATTTGTCAATTCTCTAATTAGCAAATTTCTACATTTACAAATTTACAAATTAACAAAACTCTACATTTACAAACTACAAATTAACAAATTTCTACATTTACAAATTTACAAATTTACAAAATAACAAGTTTCTACATTTACAAATCTACAAATTAACAAATTTCTACATTTACAAATTTACAAAATAACAAGTCTCTACATTTACAAATCTACAAATTAACAAATTTCTACATTTACAAATTTACAAAATAACAACTTTCTACATTTACAAATCTACAATTTAACAAATTTCTACACCTAATTACAAACTAAAAAATTTCTACATTTATAAATTTTTAAATTTGACAGAAGATTTATAAATCATTTGGAATTTCAACATTCCTAAATCTCCATCATCTAAATTTATTAACTCACAAATTAAATATTCTCACATTTCTACATTTCCAAATTTCTAAACCTTGACAATTTATGTTTCTAAAATTCTACATTTCTAAATCGTGACATGTACCAAAAATTCTACATTTCCATCATTTATTTCACGACTATTAAAAATTTCACACTATTCTTATAAATATTACATTCAAGTCCTAACATCGTAAAAATAACTGCTCCCAATTCTGTTCCCAATTCCAGTCAATACTATTCGTAGATCAAGGGTCACGATGAACCGAGCTTCGTTCGAGATTTAATATTTCCGTCGATGCTCTTTCAACGTATTAAAATTCCGAGAGTTCTTCAAAATGATTGAAATTTTTCAGATTCCAACAGGTATTTTGAGATGCAAAACCACTGGAGGAGACTGAAATTCCAGGGATTCTTGGCGATCTGTTACAGCACCCGAAATCTCCTGATCTTCACCGTTTTCGAAGACCTCTGTTACTCTTTGCACAATTTCCAAGTTCCTTGGGACATCTGTGCCATCGAAATTGCCGATGTTCTGTCCAGCTAAGTATATAGACGTCCATATTGTGTCTCCTGGGTGTTTCATCGACCATGGTATATGTACGTGCCACAAAGTTGTACGCATCTTGGATGCAATAGATTTTCATTTTAAACACGGTAGCACCTACTTTACCCGAGTTAATAGGTACAGTGACGCAACGATATATTGTCATGTGCAATATTTTTGTGTAAAGTTTTTGCTCGAGAAAAATTCCTTTATATCTCGGTGCTAATACTTTCATATTTTTTATTTCGTATTATGGTACTTTTTATTTTGTATTTTGTTATTTTGCATTTCTATTGTGGATTTTGTATTTTTGAACTTTATATTTTGTATTTTGCAATTTTAATGTGGATTTTATATTTTGTATTTTATATTTTACATATTGTATTTTGCATTTTGTACTATATATTTTGCGTTTTGCATTTTACGTTTCGTAGATTCTCCAATGTTCTTATGTACCAATGTCTAATTTCCCAATATTCCAAACTTTCAATTTTCCAATTTTCCAATGTCCCAAACGTTTAATTTTCCAATTTTCCAATGTTCCAAATTTTCAATTTTACAATTTTACAATTTTAAAAATTCTCAAATTTTCCAATTCTCTAAATTTTACATTCGCAAATTTTTTAATTCTCAAATTCTGAAACACTCAAACTCTTAAATTCCCAATATTCCCAAAACACTCAACACCCAATTCTCAGTATTCCAAATTCCTACGTTTCGAAATTCCCTATTTTCCAAATTCCCTATATTTCAAATTCCTAAATTTCCAAATTTCCTGTATTCCAAATTCCTAAATTTCTAAATTCCCTATATTCCAAATTCCTAAATTCCCAAATTCTCTGTATTCCAAATTACCTATATTCCAAATTCCCTATATTGCAAATTCCTAAATTTCCAAATTTCCTGTATTCCAAATTCCTAAATTTCCAAATTCCCAATATTCCAAATTTTCTATATTCCAAATTCCTAAATTTCCAAATTCTCTGTATTCCAAATTCCCTACATTTCAAATTCCTAAATTTCCAAATTCCATATATTCCAAATTCCTAAATTTCCAAATTCCCTGAATCCCAAAATTCCTAAATTTCCAAATTCTTTGTATTCCAAATTCCCCAATTTCCTAATTCCCTATATTCCAAATTTCCAAATTCCCTATATTCTAAATGGCCTATATTCCAAATTCCTAAATTTTCAAATTCCCTATATTCCAAATTCCCTATATTCCCAAATTCCCCAATTCCCCAATTTCCAAAATTCCAAATTCCCTATATTCCCTGTATTCCCAAATTCCCTATATTCCCAAATTCCCTATATTTCCTAATTCCCAAATTCTCAAATTCCCAAACTCACAAATTCTTAAATTCTGAAAAATATGGAGATCGGAGGATATAAAAATTTGCAACAAGTATATCTAAAAATAGAAAAATTCAGAAGTAAAACGAGGACATAGATATTCAGATGATATATAAATTAAGGGAAACCAAAATTGAAGACCATAAAAATTTGAAATAATCTGAAAAAATTAACAAACATAATGATTAAACCCTTGCAGTATGACTCATTTGTCAGGTACGTCAGTCAGGGCTAACTAATAACAGCCACAATAGTAAAACAGACAAACAAACTTGAAATGTTATGTCAATTTAGTAGTATGCAATCAATGACTATACAAATTATAATAGGACTCGAACTCTTAATTGAAACATCTCGGAAATCCGAGTAAAATTGATCACAAATGTAATACGTGTGCGTCAGACTCGTCAAAATAGCGCATGGGATTAAAACAATTGAAAAATAGACAATCAAATAATTTGTAATATAGAGATTCAATAATATGGAGATTTCGTACTCACCAGAATCACAAGCAACGATCTCGATCAATGATCAATTGAAGTAAGTAAAGTTCAGTTCGATCAGAAAGTTATGATCAGCCAAACTGTCGCGCTATCAGAAAAGTTGGAACCACCTACCAGAAAGGAGGTAGGTGACAATGACAAACGTTCGGGAGGGTGGTCCATGGTTATTCACACCTATTTCAGGCGATATTTTCTTGATAGGGTGTTCTCCGTGAGGGGAATAACGTAGCTGGAGGACAAGCTTTATCTTTGCATTGGTTTCCGTACATGCCGGAAGCATACTCGTGTCTCTCGAACGGATTTGAACGCCCGCAGAAACTTTCTGCGTGTCGAGAATCGAACTGCGAATCGTGCTAGGAAAAGATTCTATGTTAACTGTATTTTATTCGTCCATCGCCCGTAGCAAAAGTTCCTGCACTTACCGAGAGATGGTAACGTGATTTTTATACATCGAATCTTGCGATCACCAGAGCTTACGTGTGCTTCAATATGGCGTGTCATCAGACTCAAGAATGCTTGAGATTGCGTTATTAAGAGCGCGTTAAAAATGGTGTGAAAATATTTATGTTATGTTTTGATACTTTATGTCAACGATATTGGTACTTTATTTAGAACAAGTAGATACACTGTGCATAGTTTATTTTATGGTGTAATTTTTCGAAATTTGATGTCAACGATATTGGAACTTTAATTAGAACAAGTAGATACACTGTAGTTTATTTCATGGTGTAATATTTCGAAATTTGATGTCAACGATATCGGAACTTTAATTAGAAAAAGTGGTTACTGTAAACAGTTTTTGTATAAACATGATTGTGTGTCTTTTATTTTGGACACCATATGAGTGTAACATATGAGTATGATTATATATCGATTTTGTACATCGATTGGGCATCGATGCGATTGTTTTGGGGCGGCGCCGATGTAGCAATCATATGAGTTGCGAGGACTTTTGTTATTAATACATTCGTTATTGTCATTTCGCTACTGACCCATGTATTTTGAAAATTATTAAATTCTGGCATTATTTAAATAGATAAATCCTTTTATTTTTCGTTTGCCTCTTACAATACAGCGAGATTTATTTCATGTGTAATGTTGCGAAATTTGATATCAACGATATCTTTAATTAGAAAAAGTAGGTACAATGTGATTTATTTCAGGTGTAATTTGAAAGTTGATGTCAACATTGTTGTGACATTATTTAGAAAAACTAGAGACAGTGTAGTTAATTTCAGGTGGATTAAATATATAAATAATGCAGAATGAATGGAAGGGACTTCTTGTTTCCGTCGAACTTATTAAATATAATTAATCATAGACTTATAGACTTCATTCGTCGATAGATTTCACGATTTTTGATGATTTCTTTTAATTAAAAATTCTAGTTTATACATGATACATCAATTATTTGCGATAAAGAAACAACTTATTGAATTTGTTAAAAATTAAGGTTTTACTTTTACTTTTCAGTAAAAAAGTTCGAGTTTTACCTTTCAAAAGTCAGTGAATACTAATAATATTGGAGGAATGATATACGTAAACAAATTAAAATTAAAATGAATTCAAAATTGAAATTGAAAAATTGAAATTCATGAATTTGAAAACTCTATTATATACAGGGTGTCTCGTAACTAGTAATTTCCTAAAAGGGGTGGTAGAGAACGTGATTCTGAACAAGATTTTCCTTTGCAAAAATGGGGTTTGAAGCTTCGTTTTTGAATTATTAATGAAATTACCTCAGAATCATCTCAGCTACCCCTTTCCAGGAGTTATACTAGTTGTGAGACCCCCTGTCTATTTAATCCTAGAATTTCTTCTTAAATTAAACAATGTTAGCGTTATATGGGTGTCTTGTACAAAAAACAAAACTTGTCTAAGGGTGTAAAAAGGTTTTAAAAGGTAATTACGATGTGTAGATCAAGGATTAAATTAGTCGAAATCCTATTTGTATTTTATATAAAGTCGTTTTAACTCGGAAGAAGTCACTGTTTAGTTTGTCCCAATTCGATGACTGTTGTTTCAAATCACATAAACTTAATCCTAATGGCAGAAGTTTGTTTTACTTCCCTTAAACTGCTTGAAATTTGTTTCGTATTCTACACACACTAACTTGTAGAAATTCCCTGGAAGATTGTAGATTATAAATTTAGTTTGGTCGTAGAGAAGTTTGTCTTGAATTATATTAACTGAGGACGCTGTTATTTGTACCGGTGCGGAGGGTTTTATTTGGGCTACGCTCTGTTAATTTGTCCTTTCTGAACAAAATAATGGACAAATAAATTACGTTTGACATTTTATTATTTTTTAAATTTTTACAGGTGGTTTTAATCAAAATCATTTTTTAACATAAACTGTTTTCAAGGATAGAAATAGCAAAGTTCTGAAATTTACAGATGTTCAAAGACTTGAGTATCGAAGTTTTTTAATTTTCACATTTATCTGTTTTCCAATTTTTTAATTTCCCAGTTTCCCAGTTATTCAATTTCCCAATTTTTTAAATTTTCAAATATTCAAATTTCCTATTTTCCAATTTTCCAATTTTCCAATTTTCCAAATTTCTAAATTTATGATTTTCCAATTATCCTGTTACCAAATTTTCCAATTTCCCAGTTTCCTAGTTTCCCAATTTCCCAATTTCCCGATTTCCTAATTTTCTAATTTCCTAATTTCCCAATTTTCAAATTTTACAAATTCTCCAAGTTTCACATTCTCAAACTTTTAAATTCTCAAACATCTAAAAGTTTTGAAATTTACAGATGTTCAAAGACTCGAATATGGAAGTTCTGATATTTTCAAATTTGGGAATTTCAAAATATTTCAGAATTATACATATTTCAAGTTCCTAAACTTGTAAAAGTGCTAATTCTTAAATTCTTATATTTTCAAAAGACAAGATTTATAAATTTTTAAATGCCCAAATGCTCAATTTTTCAAAATCATTAACACTCAATAAACATTCCCATTTATAAATTGTTTAATTTTCTAAAACACAAGTTTCTAAATTCCCAAATTTTCAAATGCTCAACTTCATAAAGATCCAGTCTGAAAATGATCATATCCATAAAAGCTCAATATTTACATTACTAAGTTGACAAATTCCCAAATTTAAACAACCAATTAAATTTCTAAAATTCTGAAATCTGAAATTCTCAAATTTACAACCGCCCCAATTTTTAAATCATAAAAATGCTCAATTTTCCAAATTATCAAATTACCATGTGTATTTCCAAATTACCACATTACCAAATTCTCAAATTTTTAAATGTTGAATTTCTCAAATTCCTAAAATCCGGAATTTCTAAATTCTAAATTCTTGAAATTTTTAATCTCTAAATTATAAATTGTCATAGTCCCAGATTTCCAAATTTTGAAAACACTAGAGTTCCTAAAATGTATAATCTCTACATTCTCATATTCATAATTTCAAAATTCCCAAATTCTCAAGTTTGCAAGTTCTCAAATTCTCAAATTTCCAAATTCCCAAATTCCTAAACCTCTTAAATCCCTTAATTCCCAATTCCCTAAATTTCTAAATTTCTGAGTTTCTAAGATTCTAAATTACCAAATTCCCAAATTTTCACATTCCCAAATCCCCAAATTCCCTAATTCCTAGATTTCTAAATTCCCAAATTCCCAAATTCTCACATTTCTAAGTTCCTAAATTACTAAATTCGTAAATTCCCTAGTTCCCAAGTTCCTAGATTTCTAAATTCCCAAATTCCCAAATTCTGACATTTCTAAGTTCCTAAATCACTAAATTCGTAAATTCCCTAGTTCCCAAATTCCTAGATTTCTAAATTCCTAAATTCCCAAATTCTCACATTTCTAAGTTCCTAAATTACTAAATTCGTAAATTCCCTAGTTCCCAAATTCGTAGATTTCTAAATTCCCAAATTCTTAAATTATGCAATTCCCAAATTCTCAAATTATCAAATTACCAAATTCGCAAATTCCCAAATTCCCAAATTCTCAAATTTCCAAATTCCCATATTCTCCAATTCCAAAATTCCAAAATTTCAAAACTTCCAAACTCCCAAGTTCCATCTCCCAATACTCCTTCCGTTATTCAATTACGACGAGACCGCGTCGAGCTCAAACGACACCCTCGATACCACCGAGCCCGAAATCGTAGGTGTTCGCCGTACTTCGTTTGATCTCGCATAAATTCGTTTCGGATCGCACTAATTCACTTGATCCGAAGGGTCTGAGGCTTCAGTCGGAACTTAACATCGCTCGAAGCGTGCGTGTCACTTTCTCATTCCGTGATCACCGTGAACGTTCTAATTTATTCGGGTTCGAATTACGGTTTCCACACCTCGGTACAAGACATTTATCGTGGCTCCTCTTCGATTGTATCGTTACGTGTATCCACCCTACGCGTGTCTGTGTGCGTACCCGAAAAGAAGAACACAGAAGAAGAATGAACAAAACGAATAGGACGACGTCCACCTGACCGACTCCATTTATGCGAGAAAGCGTCTTTTGCTGGCAGGAAACGAGCCACTCCTCTGTGACAAATGTTGATAACGAACGACCTAGTGCGGTGGTGTCTACTTTCAAAGGATCAGCTTGATATCGAGGCAATTATCAAGGGATTTCTTGCCTCTTTCGGACAAATCGCCTTCTCGGAATGCCTTCCTCTGCTGGCTGTTATGATAATCAGGTAAGATTGTTACTTCCGATTTAAGCGTAGATAAATCATCTTGCGAGACTTGTCACTTTATAAGCAAACTAGCTCTGTATTATTTAAAAAAAATGATCATCTCTTTTCGATGTAATCGGAGATGTATCAGTACCATAATAGTAAAACCACTGATTAAATTTGGGGATAAGTTTGGATTTTTTATAGAAAATATGGGAATGAAAATGGAAGACTCGTTCGTTTTTAGGGATTTTAGGGATTTGAACATTTGAGATAATTAGGGATCTTAGGATTTGAGGATCTTGAGATTTGGGAGTATTGGAATTTGGGTACACAGTTCGGATTTAGGGATTTGGAAGATATGAGAATGAGGTTTGGGGATATAGGAATTTGGGAACGTAGGAATATGGAGACGTAGTAATTCGGCGACATAGTGAGTTAGAGACATAGATATTTGGAGATGTAGAAATTTTGGAGCATAGGAATTCGGGAATATAGGAGTTTGGAAATATAGAGATGAGGGAATGTAGGGATTTGGGGACATGGGAACTTTGGGATATAAGAATTTGGAGATATAGACATATGGGAGTGTAGAGGTTTGGGGACATGGGAATTTGGGAATATAGGAATATGGAAATGTAGGAACTTAGGGACATAGAAATTTGGAGATATAGGAATTTGGGGACGTAGGAATTTGAGGACGTAGAAATTTGGGGACGTAGGAATTTGGGGACGTAGGAATTTGGGGATTTAGGAATTTGGGGACGTAGGAATTTGGGGATATAGGAAATTGGAAATATAGAGATATGGGAGTGTAGAGGTTTGGGGACATGGGAATTTGGGAATATAGGAATATGGAAATGTAGGAACTTAGGGTCATAGAAATTTGGAGATGTAGGAATTTGGGGACGTAGGAATTTGGGGATATAGGAATTTGGGGACGTAGGAATTTGGGGACGTAGGAATTTGGGGACGTAGGAATTTGGGGACATAGGAATTTGGGGATTTAGGATTTTGGGGACGTAGGAATTTGGGGATATAGGAAATTGGAAATATAGAGATATGGGAATGTAGAGGTTTGGGGACATGGGAATTTGGGAATATAGGAATATGGAAATGTAGTAACTTAGGGACATAGAAATTTGGAGATATAGGAATTTTGGGACGTAGGAATTTGGGGATTTTGGAATTTGGGGACGTAGGAATTTGGGGACGTAGGAATTTGTGGATTTAGGAATTTGGGGATTTAGGAATTTGGAAATATAGAGATATGGGAATGTAGAGGTTTGGAGACATGGGAATTTGGGGATATAGGAACTTGTGAACATAGGAATATGCAGACGTAGGAATATAGGGACATAGAAATTTGGAGATATAGAAATATGGGAATGTACAGGTTTGGGGACATGGGAATTTAGGGACATAGGAATTGCGGAACATAGAAATTTGGAGATGTAGTAATTTAATGACATATTAATCTAGAGATATAGAAATTTGGAGATATCGAAATTTGGGGGCACAGAAATCTGATTATATAGGAATTTGCACATGTAAAAATTTGGAAGCATAAGAATTTGAAGACATAGGAATTTAATGAAATAGGTATTTGAAAATATAGTGTCTTGCGAACATAATTTGTGATTATGAAATTATAGCAATTTAGGTTATTGTACTCAGAAAAAGACTTTTAAGATGAAGTACGAGCTCCGTTAATAATCTAATCAGTTATCAGCAGTCACAAAAATTTCAGCATCTCAGTAAAGAATCCTTAGCAAAAACTTGAAAATATTTTGCTCCCTGAGTAGAAACATGCATGCACCGTAAAAAGAGAAAAATCTCGGCGACGGTGAGGTATTCTTGCAAAACGCAAGCGGTCCAGTGGGAAATTAATGTTCTCCGCGTAGAAAAGCATTTTCCGCGACATCGACTACACGTGAATAAAAGATCACAAGTATCGACTCCATTTACCCGCTGAAGAGATTAATATTCCTTTCAGAAACTTGAATACGACAAAATTACCGTTAAACTTTTCACTGGAAAAGCTTGCACAGATACTGTATTTATTTATTCATGAATAAATATTGATTTCGTCCAAAGGGACTTTAATCTACGTTATTTATTAACGTGTGCACTAGTGTGTACCGAACTATTCAAAACATGTGTACAGTGTAAAATTGATACGGTCTTTTGGGTCGCGAGGGACCCATTGCAATTTTGTGTGCTTAGGAACGTTTGCTGTTCACAACGAAATACGAGAATAGTAGCATATATAGTGACTCATATTGATATATTGATATTAATATTTGTTAATTAAGAAATTTTGAATTTTCAAGAATATCAAATTGTCAAATTTTCAAATATTCAATTCTCCAATTTTCCAATTTTCCAAATATCCCGTTTCCCAATTATGCAAATTTCCAGTTTCCTAATTTTCAAATTTTTAAATTTTCAATTTTCCATGTTTCTAAATTTACGATTTTCCAATTTTCCAGTTTCCTTCTTTCCCAATTTAAAAATTTTCTGGTTTGCCAATTGCTCAATTTCCCAGCTTTCCAATATTCCAATTTTCCAATATCTAAATTTCCCAATTTTCCCATTTTCCAATTTTCCAGCTTTCCAATATTCCAATTTTCCAATATCTAAATTTCCCAATTTTCCCATTTTCCAATTTTCCAGCTTTCCAATTTTCCAATTTTACAAATTCTCAAATTATCAAATCCTCAAATTTCCAATTTTACAAATTTTCAAATTCTCAAATTCCTAAATACTCAAATCCCCCAATTTTATAAATTCCCAAACACTCAAATGCCACAAATTTCCATTTTTCCAAATTCTCAAATTCTCAAATTCTCAAATTCTCAAATTTCAAACTCCCTAGATTTCAAAGTTCCCGAATTCAAAAATTTTCAAGTTATTTAATCCTCAAATTCTCAAACTCCTAAATTCAAAAATTCTCAAAATTATGTAAAATTATATTATAAACAATTTAATGTAATATACTTTCATTTATGTAATAATCATTATTTTAAATCTTCCTTCGAAGTAACTGGTGTTTTTTGAGCATTTCTGACCAGATAATCCTGTAAATTTTCAATTTTATTTCAATCCGGTGATCTGGGTTGTGGATGTGACATTCAAGGGCAATTATACATAACAGATATTCCTGAATTATCCTGGCTTTGTGTTTCGGATCATTACTTTGTACAAATTTTAGCGTGTTTCCAATGTTCATTTCAATTACATCTGTCATATTCAGCTTATTATATAGAAATTGTCTGCTATTATCTAGAATTATACAAAGCAGTATAATGAGATAGAACACTACCGAGTACGAATATTCAAAAGAATCTCTGTATACGTTTATATTTTCGTTTCGTTAATAATGTAATTAACAGTTAATTATCTGAGCTTGTACATGTACCATGAATAGTTATTTATGTAGTATAAAGTTTATTTATAAATGTATTGTAAACATAGCTGAAATGCAGATCCTAACAGGGTTAAAATATAATATACAGAATAAACAATGGAGACAATTTTAATATGTTAGCGAAGCTGTTATTACGTTCAGTGAATAAAGAAGAAGAAAAATTAACTACACGAATACAATAAATGTATAAATAATAATAATAGAAATCGCATAATACGGTAACTCGGCAGAACATGCGATATGATAAAATCACCATTAAATAACAACTAAACAACATTAACGATCCCCTTTCCCATACACGTATTACAAATACAATTCTAACATAATATTATTAACTTAATCACATTTAATATTATTTCAATTTAATTTATGACGCAACTCTGTTAACAAGAAATCCATACAACATACAGATGGCAACCCACGAGTTGGCGCGTGATCGACTTAAAGTAAACGAAACTACGCCTATCCCCACCGTAAACACTTCCAGCGTTTCGGCGAATAAGAATAATAATGACAATAAGAACTGTTGAACGCAAGTACCACTATCTCGCTCACTCTCGAGACGTTTGACTGTTATTGTTTTTGTCTTTAAATGCTGTGCGTGACTACTCGAGTATTTTCTACCGCCGAAAATACGTGTGAGGCGTCCATTTTTCTATTATGACCAATTGGAGCCGTATTTGGGGACGTAGCGATTTTGGGATGTAGCGATTTTTGGGGACGTAGCAGTTTGGGGACGTAGGAATTTGGGGATATAGCGACTTGGGGACGTAGCAATTTGGGGATGTAGGAATTTGGGGATATAACGATTTGGGGATGTAGCGATTTGGGGACGTAGCAATTTGGGGATCTAGGAATTTGCGGACGTAGCGATTTGGGGACGTAGCGATTTGGGGACGTAGCAATTTGGGGACATGGCGATTTGGGGATGTAGGAATTTTGGGATATAGCGATTTGGGGATGAAGAAATTTGGGTATATAGCAATTTGGGGACGTAGCAATTTGGGGATGTAGGAATTTTGGGATATAGCGATTTGGGGATGTAGGAATTTGGGGATGTAACGATTTGGGCATGTAGTAATTTGGGGACATAGCTATTTGGCGATGTACCCATTGGGGACGTAGCAATTTTTGGGAACGTGGCGATTTGGGGATGTAGGAATTTGGGGATGTAGCGATTTGGGGATGTAGGAATTTGGGGATGTAACGATTTGGGCATGTAGTAATTTGGGGACATAGCTATTTGGCGATGTACCCATTGGGGATGTAGCAATTTTTGGGAACGTGGCGATTTGGGGATGTAGGAATTTGGGGATGTAGCGATTTGGGGATGTAGGAATTTGGGGACGTAGCAATTTGGGGATGTAGGAATTTTGGGATATAGCGATTTGGGGATGTAGGAATTTGGGTATATAGCAATTTGGGGACGTAGCGATTTGGGGATGTAGGAATTTTGGGATATAGCGATTTGGGGATGTAGGAATTTGGGTATATAGCAATTTGGGGACGTAGCGATTTGGGGATATAACGATTTGGGCATGTAGTAATTTGGGGACGTAGCTATTTGGCGATGTACCCATTGGGGACGTAGCAATTTTTGGGAACGTGGCGATTTGGGGATGTAGGAATTTGGGGATGTAGCGATTTGGGGATGTAGGAATTTGGGGACGTAGCAATTTGGGGATGTAGGAATTTTGGGATATAGCGATTTGGGGATGTAGGAATTTGGGTATATAGCAATTTGGGGACGTAGCGATTTGGGGATGTAGGAATTTTGGGATATAGCGATTTGGGGATGTAGGAATTTGGGTATATAGCAATTTGGGGACGTAGCGATTTGGGGATATAACGATTTGGGCATGTAGTAATTTGGGGACGTAGCTATTTGGCGATGTACCCATTGGGGACGTAGCAATTTTTGGGAACGTGGCGATTTGGGGATGTAGGAATTTGAGGATGTAGCGATTTGGGGATGTAGGAATTTAGGGACGTAGCAATTTGGGGACGTAGCAATTTGGGGACGTAGCAATTTGGGGACGTAGCAATTTGGGGATGTAGGAATTTTGGGATATAGCGATTTGGGGATGTAGGAATTTGGGTATATAGCAATTTGGGGACGTAGCGATTTGGGGATGTAACGATTTGGGCATGTAGTAATTTGGGGACGTAGCTATTTGGCGATGTACCCATTGGGGACGTAGCAATTTTTGGGAACGTGGCGATTTGGGGATGTAGGAATTTGAGGATGTAGCGATTTGGGGATGTAGGAATTTAGGGACGTAGCAATTTGGGGACGTAGCAATTTGGGGACGTAGCAATTTGGGGACGTAGCAATTTGGGGATGTAGGAATTTTGGGATATAGCGATTTGGGGATGTAGGAATTTGGGTATATAGCAATTTGGGGACGTAGCGATTTGGGGATGTAACGATTTGGGCATGTAGTAATTTGGGGACGTAGCTATTTGGCGATGTACCCATTGGGGACGTAGCAATTTTTGGGAACGTGGCGATTTGGGGATATAGTAATTTGGGGACGTAGCGATTTGGGGATGTAAGAATTTGGATATGTGGGGATTTGGCAATGTAGGAATTTGGAAATGTAGGTATCCGGAATTGTAGGAATTTGGGAATGTAGGTATTCGGGATTGTAGGAATTCGGGAATGTAGGGATTCGGAAATGTAGGTACTCGGAAATATAGGCAGTCAGGAATATTAGGAGTCAGGAATAGTATTCGAGGATATAGAAATTTGGAGATATGGGAACTAAAGAATATGAAAACTCGGGGATACCGGAATTCGTAAATATAGGGATTTCGGCCTAGTATAACTATTTCGATACGTGCTGTTCTAAACACCTGCGTCAGCACCTTTACGCGCCAACTGTACAAGGTTAAAATAAAAACGATTCTAATATTATTTATTTAGTCACATTTAATGTCACAGCATATGATTATTATAATGTAATGTGTGACATAAGTGTATTAATGAGAAATCCATGCAACATGCAAGGTTGAAATATAGAGAATTCTAATATTATTTATTTAGTTACATTTAATGTCGCAATATATGATTATTATAATGTAATGTATGACATAACTCTGTTAATAAGAAATCCATGCAACACACAAGGCTAAAATTGTTGTAGGTGAGGAGATCCGTGGTCGAAGTGACATAATAAAAATGTATCAAGAACGAAAACTATTTATTTAATAAAGCAATACAAAATGAACGATTCAGTTACGCGAAAAACAGCAAACACCGAAATTCAAAAGAAACATACGAATGCGAGGCGAAGTCTAATGGTGATGTAGAAAGTAATTATGATTTCAGTTAGATGGGGACAGATTTGTTAATTCGTGTATCGTCTTATCATCAATAAAAATACAGACAATTCTAATATTATTTATTTAATCATATTTAATGCCGCAGTACATTATTACAATTTAATGTACGACACGGCTCTGTTAATAAGAAACCCACGCGCCATTGTTGCTCATAATTGCTCGATATTTTCGCGTGGCATGTTTTTCACTAAATTGAAGGCATATTCTCGAGGTAAAGACGCAACGACCTTATTATTTCTTGAATAAGCTGCTTTGTTCCGTACAGTCGAAGTTTTATTTTTATGTACGGCACACGCAAACGTTGGAGGTTAAACTTCTTGAAGTGCATACAGTACTCATTAAAACAAATAAAAAGGTCATCATGAAGATGTAACCAAACATCATTATTTTCGGAGTTAAAAGGCCTTTTCAACTTTGTACTAACAGCGTGTAGATGCGTGGTAGCATTCAGAGGGTAATGGTGGGTTTTTTAGGGAAAATGGCGATGTAGTAGAACAGAAAACACATTATGGTTTTTTGGGTAACAACTTTAGAAATTTGGATATGGGAAATGTAGAGATTGAAAAAATTGAGAAATTTGGTAATTTGGGAAATATGGGAATTTTTGAATTGTTGGAGAAATTTGAGGATATGGGAATTTTGAAATTGGAAGATTTGAAGATTATGGGAATTTTGGAATTGGAAGATTTGAGGATATGGAAATTTTGAAATTGGAAGATTTGAGCATTATGGAAATTTGGAAATTTAATTTGGGGATTTGGCAATTTGAGAAAAATAGGAATTCGAATATTTGAATATTTGAAAATCTAGAAATCTAGAAATTTAATAACTCAGTAAGTAGTAAATAGAAAATTTCTGTAAGTAGAAAATTGAGGAAATATAGAAATTTAGATACACTTCCAGCTTATTAATTTATAAATTTTTAAATTTCTAAAGTTACAAATTTTGAACTTTGCGATCGTAAAATTTTTAAGTATATGAATTTGAAATTTGAACTTGAATTAAGAATTTGAACTCGTGCTATTTAAACTTGAAAAAATGTGTAAAAATTTATGAAAATTGACCAGCAACATCAAATCTATTTTTCGCCACGTCGCATTTATTTTTAACTACAGGTGCTTTCTTCAAAAACTTAATCCATAAAGATCATATCTTAATAGGATATAAAATAAAGGAGAATCGATTTTTCTCAATTTAGAATATGGCAATATCTCTTTAATGCCATTTTTATACCTCCACTTCATGCAACGACGTCAACTTCAGAGTCATTACCATTTTGCAAAATCCAATTTCCCTTTCCTGATTCAAGGTATTCTCCTACGTCCTGACTACTTTCTCCACATTGAAATTATTAGTAAAAACACGGAAACCGCAGGAACTCTCTTTAGAAAAGTAACCATTTACATATATGAACTTTTACCGCATGTTTAACGGTTCTCTGGAGGAATCTATAGACGGTGGTAAACTAAACTCGGATATAGGAATTTATTCCACGGAAAGAAACTCCAGCCATAAAAATCACCAAATTGCTAATTTATTCTCTCGCATCAAAAGCAGGCTTTTTCACATAATTTCAGATAAAATTAAATAAAATAAACAGTTTAAGTAAAACAAGTTTAAATCTTAATCTAGATAAGACCTATTTCACTCCTTCAATATGTTGTATATGTATTTATATTCTTTAATAATTTTTCACATTTGTAAAAAGACATTTGTACATTCCAACATTTGTAAAAAGAAAACAAGTTGAAAATCTGAAGAAAATCTTGGACTCAGAAATTAAAAAATTTAAAATTGTCCAGCTCACGTGTACTTATCAAGCTCCTAAATACTACTGTGATCAAAAAGTAAGGTAAATTTTTTATTTAAACTTCGCGGGTACTATAAAATCATGAAATTATTTTTTGTGTGGATTAGTAGTACTGCCTTTGATATCTATGCACAGTTTTATGTCAATATATTGAATTGCAGCTGAGCTACACGTGTTTTTGTAAACATAGAAAAGTGAGTTTTTCGATTTTTACTATGTCTGATTTTGTTGAGCAAAGAATTTGCATTATAATTTGTTTACGGAATGAATATTCTGCCGCGGAAACGTTGTGGATGTTGCAGAAGGCCTTTGATGACAAGGCTATGTCGCAAAAAAATATTTACAAGTGGTACAAACATTTCAAAAAAGGTCGAGTCCGAGTTCAAGACAAATAGCTCCGAACAAACCATCAACATGTACTCATGAATGCCACGTGAAGAAAATCAAAGATTTGGTGCTTGGAAATCGTCGATTGACAATTAGAGATGTTGATGCTGCGGACATCTCATTTGGATCAACCGAAACCATTTTAAAAGATGTCTTGTGCCTCAAACTTGTCAATTCCGCGTGGGACGATACTGCGCCGTCCCACACTGCATTGGTTCTTCGAGAGCATTTCACCAAAAAATTGACACATCGTTCCACAACCACCGTATTCGCTTAATTTAGCACCGTGCGACTTCTGGCTGTTAAACAAACTCAAAAGACCATGTCTGGGACACCGTTTCGAATCGACTGATGAGATAAAAGCCAAATCGAAGAAAGTATTGAAGGCCATCCCGGAAAAGGACTTGTTTGACTGTTTCGACGATTGGAAAAAACGTTGGCATAAGCGTATTGTGTCGGATGAGGAATACTTTGAAAGTGATGAGATTGATTTAGAGGAATAAATAAAGATTTTTCATTTTATAAACAAATTCACCTTACTTTTTGATCACAGTAGTATCATCAAGCTTCATACGAAATCTACGTTTCCTAGCGATACACGCAACGATATGCTTCTCGAGATAAGTTGTAAGCTTTTCCAAGAACAAGAAAACGTGGAAACCCGTATTAATAACAGATACTCGAGATTGTTTAATGTAATATTCATGAGTGTAATAGTATACACCGCGTGTTTTCCGAGAACATGGAAATATGGAGTGCAAGAATAAGAGGGGTAACTTTGTACCAAGGGCACCATGAATAAGAACTATCTCGCCTGCTAAGATGACACTCCGAGAAAAATATCTTTTGTTGTTTTCCCCGCGTAGAATGTCTTCCACAGCTTTCTTTGCATTTCCGGCCAGACGACCGTATTGTGTGGCGAGTTTACCGAAACATTTCTCTTGCTATACTTTTATAAGAAGCTTACCGTTATGTTTTATGTTTAAGAGATGTACCATTATTTCTTTAGCTCGCCTTTGAAGTTTATATTACTTAAACAAGAAAATTGTCTTGTACGTATTTATCAACTTCGATTTTGGACATCTACAGCTGATTTAACATTTATGGAAATTTTATTGACATAAAGTAACACTGTTACTTGTATTTATACTTTAGTTTTGTGACTTGTTACTGAATACTTTTTTTGTATTAAATTACTTATGAATTTTGTCCCTTCATTTCTGTTATGGAATTCTGTGTTTTTAATATTATATGACTTTTCTCTGTCGAGACATAATTATGGGACTTGCTTAAATTACTTAAATCTTTATCACAAAGCCAGTCGTATATGTCACAAATTAAACATTTATCTTCTATTACTATAAAATGTCACATGTGACGCTTTGTACGTCCTATGTTTAGTTATTTCAATATTTTCATGACTCCATCTTATTTTACTTATTCTTAATGTCAAGAATAAATATTTTTTCCACTTTTCACCGCTTTACGTCCAGAATTTTTATTTTTTGAACGAAGCAAAAGAGTATGCAACAGGGGCACAGAAATATTTTATGAAACGTTTTCGCTTTGTCATAAAAGTTTGGAAAATTCCTGGTAAATGTGGCGGTGTACGATTGTTTTAAGTTACTGGGATTTTAAGAGAGAGTAATGAGCACCGATCCGAAAAAATAGATAAAAGCGTTGCTAGATTGCGAGGATGAGTGATAGGGAAATTCAGGATTTCCCGAGAGACGGTGAACTGTGGAGAAGCGGACGGATATTGTGGAATATTTGTCATCTGTGTTTTCCTGCAAACAGTTTCCACAGGCGAATCATCAGTGCCAACTATGTTCGAGGTCTGCGTCGATCATTTCAAACGATAAAATTAAGAGTTTCTATGACAAAAAATTGCGGAGTGAAATTTTGCGGAAATTATTGCGATGACTGTGTTTCTCGAAATTACTGTTTGTGTTACTGTTTCAATTTTAAAATTGATATTTCCATCTCTCTATGTGGGCCTAATTTCTAAATCTTACATTACCAAATTTGGAAATTTCTATATGTAGACATTTGCAAATTTTCAAATTGATATGACTGTGTTTAGAAATTTTAATATTTCCAAATTGATATTTCTAAATTTAGAATTTTGCAAATTTTCAAATTGATATGGCTGTGTTTAGAAATTTTAATATTTTCAAATTGATATTTCTAAATTTAGAATTTTGCAAATTTTCAAATTGATATGACTGTGTTTAGAAATTTTAATATTTCCAAATTGATATTTCTAAATTTAGAAGTTTGGAAATTTTCAAATTGATGATTTTAAAAATTCTATTTTAAATTTACAAACCAGCACATTTTACAACAAAACAATTTAACAATATTTGCACTACTCTATATATTTTATCCAAAACAAATTTTTCATCATGATCGTTGGTCCAATTCATTTGGCTAACAAAGAAGAGAAATTATTGAAAAATACGTACGCGTCGAATAAACCAAATGCCTTACTGGTTCTTTTCAAAGCTTAACAAATATTCGTGTATCTGGTTAATAACTGTAAAACATTTCAATGTACCATTGTTCCGATATATTTGAATTGCATGTACACCACGACGTGTATTCCACGGCCAACAAAAAAATATTTATTCCAGTCGAGTTTACTAGAAATTTACAAGCGCTCGATTGATCCATTTCCCGCCGGTATAACAAAAGTAAACATTGTTTGTTTCACGTTCATACAAAATGTTTACGTTCTCTTAAAAGCAACGATACTATTTACCACGTGAAAAGCCAGCATGTATTTCGGTATGAAAAAATTCTATTTTGTCCTACGAAGTTGACTGCAGCGACTATTTACTATCGCTTATTGATTCGATTAATTTTTCGGGACATACCAGGTGTGTCGGTTGATATTTCTTAATTTCTGCTGAATTGTACTAGACCAGGGGTCGGCAACCTTTCTGGAGTTAAGAGCCATTTTTTCCCCGACGTGATAAATTATTTTTTTAAAGAGCCAAATATAAGTACACACATCGGTATGTATTAGAAAAAATAATATAATATCTGCTGTGAAACATGTATTGATTGCGAAATCAAAACATTCTATTTTGCGTAGTAACAGAACATATAAGTCAACGTATTAAAGAAAACGGAAACACTTTTTGGTTTTGAGTGTGGCGTCGGTGAGTGTGGAGCGCAAGGTTAGCTAAAGCTAGGTTCACATGCATGCGATCTGCCGCGCATTTTGATGTGTGCGCAGGATTATTATATTTGTTTGGCAATTGCAATATTGCAGTTAATTTTTCAATATGTACTATTAAACTACTCAAGAGCCACAAGTTTGATTCTAAAATCAAACGCCGCATTCGGCTTGCCAGCCGCAGGTTGCCGACCCCTGTACTAGACAGAAGAGTATTCATAGTCTAAATACATATTTTGTTGCTGTGACAATATCTTTCAAAACGCCGTTGATGTTCAGATTTCGAGTTAGCGTTATATTTTATTTTTGTGGTAGTCTAGTTTGAAACCAAATGAATTGCGACACGTTTTCGTGTTCGATCAAAAGAAAGCGAATGTAAGCCGTCTTGTGGAAATTTACGATGACTATCTCCTAACGCAATACTTGTTTTGGTTTTACTTTAATACTCAAAACGCAAAAAGTCATTGGTTGACACAACCATCAACATCGACCGCAAGAATCACTTCGGAAGGAAGACAATGTTATTTGGTGGGATCAGGTGTCATTATGAGCTGAAACTACGTGAAAACAGTTAATACCGATCGCTACCGTCAACGAATAATCAGTTTGAACCGTGCATTGATCGAACAGCGTCCAGATTGTGCTAGAAAACTCGGAACAGTGATTTTGCAACACGACACCACATCACACACAGCGAAAACGGTTGAAGGCACAATTTCTGCACTTGGTTGGTACTCTTGCTCCACCCGTCATATTCACTAGACTTGTCCCTTTCGGATTACCACTTTTCATCAATGGCTCACTTTTCTAGGAACAACAGTTAAGATGTCGAAAAATCGATGACTTTCTCTCAAAATGTGAACAATTTTTTGGGGAGGACAATTTGAAGGGCAGATCGTAAAATAAGGTAGCGATGGTTTGAATAAAGCTTTCTTCCAAATTTAAATTTTCTTAAATAAAAAAAAATTAATTATTACTCGGTACACCTGGTAAACCTGTAAAATTAGACGAAATTCTCAAAATTTCAAATGAAAGACATTCGTACGAATTCTATGGCACAGCGGAAAATTGAACAAATAGTTCCACATTTTAAAATCAGGTAAACCGTTATTTCTCATTACGGAATTATGTACTTTCGTCAATAGTTCACAGATTGTTTAGGTGCAATATATTCTTGCACACCGTAATTACTGGCCCGTCGTTAGGGAATTTATCGTAGAAATTCCATTAAAATGGCGGTTGAGGTAAATCCGTGCACATTCTTTTGATCTCGTTAAGAGCATAATAGCTATGTGTGTTATAAAATGCGCTAATTAGAGAAAAGTGCAATAAAAGCTAAGTTATATCTTCAGTATTACGTCAATTATTCATTATATTTTCAGACTCTCTACAGTAATTTACAAGTAAAAACCTATCTTAGATCTCATGATGTGTTAATCGACACGCACTGTCGCGCTTCCTTACCCCTGTTACAGTAATAAGGATAGTTAAAGTGTTACCGGATTGAATAAATGTCTTTTATTATTAATTGAGTGTAGTACAAATGTTTTGTTGAATTGAATGTTATTGTAAAAAAGAAATATCACGAGCAAGATTCACGGTGGCTTGCGTTACGTTGTGTTAGGATCGCTAACCAAGTGCAACTGTGTGCAAATCAACGTTTTAAGTTCTCGGTATGACCGTTCGCTAAGGACCGAAACGAACTCTATGGTTGTCTGAACTGGACTTGACCTCTTTTCGGTTTCTTGTAAACCAATTCACCTCTCTGTCCCCACCCAACTTAACTAGCAAAAGAGCTTCAGGGGGTTGGTCTAGCATGGGTGTCATGAAGGTAACCAATGAGTATGGTTGTTTGGCCTTTGACAAATGTGATAGGCTAGCTTGCGCTAGCCTCTTAAACGCCGTAGACGCTTCCCTTGTATGCTCGCTGTAAATCCTGCTGCTGTGGTGCACGTGGTAACTGGTATATGGTTCTAGCCCGTCACGTTGGGAACCCACGTCCTTGAAGCATGCTCAATGAGAGGACCCCTTGATAGGTCTCATCTCTGACTTCGCGGAAAGCACCACAGGAGGTCCGTTGGAGACAAGAGACAGAGAGTCAGAGACGTTGCAAGCCAGTTCAATAATATACTTTGGGTTTTCCCGAGTATGAATGAAAAGACGAAAGTGTCCGGAAATCATAAATTGTCTATCCTACGAGACTTGAACAATACGCGACGAAAAGCAAAGTTTCTAATATACGAGAACCTCTTTCAGGTAGGTTCTGTTCGATGTTAAAGAAGCCTTAAAAACCTAGATGGTTATTGCTTCAGTATGTGTCGTTTCCCGAAAAGCTTGTAGAAACTAAAGTCACGTTTCCGGAATTCTAAAGCCTATACAATTCAAATTGCTGCAATAAATTAAATGTAAGTCGGATTTCTAAATACGACGATCCTTGAAGAGGTTACTTTAAGATGAACGAGTGGACTGTAAATCAACGTAAACTAATTTCTAACGGTCGTTTCTTTTCTAACGTAAGGTTCTATGTCCGACATAATTTATTACTTTATTTTAGGTTGAATTTCGCGACATCGCGGAACATGATGGTTATTTTTAATAGTATAACACTTGAACACATGCGAAAGTTTTAATTGGAATATATAAAAAGTTACCAGAACATCCGACCGTACTTCGAAAATTAAAATTCAGCCTGAAGAAAGTATAATAATGAAAAAGTTTGCGCGAACAATTTTAGTGCAAATTTTTGAGAAACAACAGAAAAGACGTTCTGGTTAAACAACGCTTTCCGTGGCACAAAGTGGTATAAACATGGCTAGGGAGATAAACAAAATGTTTGTTATTATTGGCGCTGGAAAGAGTAGCTTCGGGCGAATACCTGTGTCACCGTCCGAATTGCAATATGGCGAATAACATACTAGCTCTTGTACTATTAAATATTATTGCATCGCTGACGATCTGAAATTTGGAAATCGGAGATATTGATATTATTTAGTTTATAGGATTTAAATATATAATTGTCAAATTGTCAAATTGTCAAATTGTCAAATTGTCAAATTGTCAAATTGTCAAATTGTCAAATTGTCAAATTGTCAAATTGTCAAATTGTCAAAATGTGAAATTGTCAATTAATCAAATTCACGAATTCCTAACTCAAGTTCTTAAATTTCCATATTCACCAATTCCCAAATTCTCAAATTTTCAAATGTCTAAATCCCCAAATTTCCAAATTTCTGAATCCCCAGGTTCTCAAATTTTCAAATTTTTAAATCCTAAAACTCCCAACTTTCCAAATCCTCAAAGTCTTGAATTTCCAAATCTCCAGCTTCCCAATATTCCAAATTTCTCAATCTCAAGATTTTAGCTCTTATATCCCTTTTCGAATAAACATTTATGAAGCTCCATATTGCTTTATTACTCCGAAAATATCTTCCACTATTATCAAAATTTAGCTCTCGCTCTTCCCGTCCATATGTCACCGAACTTTTAAAATTATACTACCATTTCACATTTAGACGTGACTCACGAATCTCATATTTGCATCCGAACGAAGCCACACGTCCCAGAAACGTCAGTTTAAGAACCCTGGGATCCATTCTGCTTACATCCATTGACATGTTACGTCGCATATCATCGAACGTATCAATAGTATTTTCATATGCAGGAGTGCGTTCGAATGCAAACCTTTGGTCCATGACGTTCCTCCACGCACGATGGATCGACATCGAAATTGAACGTCGAGGTCGATGCTCTTCGAAAAGTTTTTACGTCAAAAACCAAAAGATATACGAAGCATGTCACTTCGAAACTGCGCGTTATCGAGTTTTCCGCTACAACTCGAGTACTACTACCTTGCAGCAGCAACGTCCTCGCGAAGTTTCTTCGGGAAATTAACGAAATCTTCGAAGTTACCTGCTTCGATCGACAAGTTGCTGTAAGTTGATTAAAATGTTTGGGCGAAAGATGTGTCACTTAAGATATATCGCTTAAATCACTTTACTTCGTTAAGGAATTTTTCTCTTTTCGGAGTTGAGCTATTGCTCTTAATAGCCAAGTTGATGATTTATTAGGAACGTAAATTAAACAGTTAGGTATAGATGTACCGATGTCATGAGTTCGCGCGTGACGAGGCTGATACGTGTTTAGAAGAGCATTTCCAAATCCCTACATTACCGAATATCTATATTCCTGAATTTCTATAATACTGAATACATTTCCAAATCCCTACATTCTCAAAGCCCACACTCCCGAATTCCTATATTTTCAAATCCCTATATTCTGAAATTCTTACATACCCAAATCGCTATATCCTCAAATTTCTATATACCCAAGTCGCTACGTACCAGAATCGCTATGTCCCCAAATCGGTACATCTTCAAATTCCTACGTCCCCAAATCGCTATGTCCCCAAATCGCTACGTCCCCGAATTGATATGTCCCCAAATCAGTACATCCCCAAATTGCTATGTCCCCAAATCGCTACGTCTCCAAATCGGTACATCCCCAAATTGCTATGTCCCCAAATCGGTACATCTCCAAATCACTACGTCCCTAAATCGGTACATCCCCAAATCGCTACGTCCCCAAATCGGTACATCCCCAAATCCGTACATCCCCAAATCGCTACGTCCCCAAATCGGCACATCCCCAAATTGGTATATCCCAAAATCTCTACGTTCCCAAATCTCTATGTCCCCAAATCGGTACGTCTCGATATCGCTACATCCCCAAATCGGTACATGCCCAAATTTGTATATCCCAAAATCTCTACATCCCCAAATCGCCACGTCCCCAAATCGGTACATCCCCAAATTGCTATGTCCCCAAATCGGTACATCCCCTAATCACTACGTCCCTAAATCGCTATATCCCCAAATCACTACGTCCCCAAATCGCTACGTCCCCAAATTTTTATTTTGGATCGCTCACGCGCCATCTCGTGAGTAGACATCGGTAGACGGCAGTAAAGTTGAAACACGGAGTCGTGCGGTTAGACGGAAATGATGTTAAAAAATAGTGATGTAGTTAGAGACTAATGAAGTTACGAAGTTTTGAAGCGAAAAAAGCTCTAACATTTTCATCGTTGTAAAAAGTTGATAAAAAATGTCTAATAATGGTATTATAGTATCAAATGTTTTTTAGTACGTCACGTATTTTCTAGAATTTTTATATGAATAATGGTACTGCAAATATACTGCACAAATTAGTAAGAATGAAACTATCGAAAATTTTCCTTGTCTTCTGTAATTCATTAAAAGTGTCTGATATTATATCATTTTTATAAAATATTTATGAAGTTTCTCAATTAATTATTTATTAAAATTCCGAATTTTTAAGAAATGAAGTATTCATTAAATTTCTGAATTTTTAAAGTACATAATATTTATTGAAATTCTAAATGTTTGTTAACAAAAAGTATTTTTGTTATTATTACTTTAAACAAATTCACAAAAACATTCTATTAAAAAGTGAAAAAAATCATGTAGCAAAGAGTGGAAAATATTTTTTGACTAATTCAATTTAATCTTGCACTTTTAACCCAATTCTCTTCTACTGCTTAAGCTAAATTTGACCTAAACTTGACCCAAATTGAGTGCGAGTTAATTTTCATAATAAAAAATTGTAAAATCTATTGATTTTTATTAGTACTCCAGTGAAATAGTTATTTGATGTTGTTTCTTATGAATATAACACGTGAAGGGTATGATACAAATGCAATAAAAATTTCGACACTGTACAGAGATTAAATTTTTATCGTTTAAGAGGTTATGCTCACAGCTACGAAGTAATTCGATGATATCAGGTCAAGGAAATAAGATGAACAGTTACATTTCACTTTAGATTATAGGAAGATATTTTTCAGCTATATTTACTATGCAACCGTGCAGTTCCACAGTGAAATGCAATTTCTTTCCTGTTAATAACTAAATTTCACTTTTTTTTTTAGTATTCCTGTTAAATTTATTCAGCTTCTGTTTATACTCCATTTACTATTTATACATTATTGTTATAGCTTTTTTTTAATAATTCGTTGCATGATTTTTTTGTTTAAAAATAAGTGGATTATCATAAATAACCTTACTAAGGAAAATATTTTTTATTAAAAGCAATTATTTAAAGAAGAATACTATACTTTCGCAAATTTAACACTTCCTAGTTTTTTAAAAATAAGAAACGAGATGAGTAAAAAGTGAGATATGTTTTTAATAATTTCGTCGGTTATAAAATTAGATACTCATTTATTTTCAATATCTCAAACGAGAAGCTCATATTGTATTATTTTGTGTATTATACATATTTATAAAGGAATAGAAATAATTTAGGGTATTAATATTATAACACGTGCATCAGTGTACACAATTTTACTTCTTTTTATCGAATTAACATTGCATCTTTATTATCAAAATTGATAATTATATTAGGTTACCAAGTAAATTCACAGCCCTCTAATTTTCTTCTTTACGCAATTATTTATTATAATACAATTAACACAGACTTTTAATGAAAATAAATGTGATATTAATAATTGTTTCCCGTATTTATAGTACTTTTTCTGTCTTCAACAGAATTTCAGCAACTTTTCAGCGAAATACGCGAAAAGTCACGGATTTGCTTACCAGCGCAATAATTCGCAATAATCAGTGAACGTAGTAAGCACATTAACGCGCCTCTCGAATCTGCTTTTCACTTTATTACTCCCTGAAACTAATGATACTAATTCAAAATAAGCATATTAACACGTTCTCCAATTTTGCCTTTTACCTCTCTCCCCAACAATCCCGAAAGTTCAAAGGACCGTCTAACAACGCACTTCTGGAAACTTGGCTACATTTCACAGGTGTATTAGTTTCTACTTCCTTCAGCTATTCAGAACACACTACCACTACTATACTATTATAAACATGAAGCATAATTTCCTTTTCATATTGATCAGACTGTACAATCATTGCTATCTGTGATCTTCATTCGTGATAAATATTGAATCATGTTCAAATGTTTGAATATTTGAGTATTTGGGATTCTTTTATTTTAAGGTGGGCGATGTGGGAATTTGGGAATTTTCAATTGGGGTATTTTAGAATTTTGAGATGTGGAAATTTGGGATTTGGGACATTGGATATTTTGGACTTTTGGAATTTAGGAATTTTTGAATTTTGGTAATTTGGAAATTTGGAATTTTGGAATTGTAGAAATTTAGAATTTTGGAAATTTGGAATTTTGGTAATTTGGAGATTTGGACATTTGGAATTTTGGAATTTTGGAAATTTGGAATTTTTGAATTTTGGAAATTTGGCAATTTGAAAATTTGGAATTTTGGAATTCTGAAAATTGAGAATTTTGGAAATTTGGAATTTTGGAAATTTGGCAATTTGAAAATTTGGAATTTTGGAAATTCGGAATTTTGGTAATTTGGAAATTTGGAATTTTGGAATTTTGGAATTCTGGAAATTTGGAATTTTAGAAATTTGGAATTCTGGAAATTTGGCAATTTGAAAATTTGGAATTCTGGAAATTGAGAATTTTGGAAATTCGGAATTTTGATAATTTGGAAATTTGGAAATTCGGAATTTTGGTAATTTGGAAATTTGGAATTTTGGAATTTTGGAATTCTGGAAATTTGGAATTTTAGAAATTTGGAATTCTGGAAATTTGGCAATTTGAAAATTTGGAATTCTGGAAATTGAGAATTTTGGAAATTCGGAATTTTGATAATTTGGAAATTTGGAAATTTGGAAATTTGGAATTTTGGAATTCTGGAAATTTGGAATTTTAGAAATTTGGAAATTTAGAATTCTGGAAATTTGGAAGTTTGGAAGTTTGGAAGTTTGGAATTTTGGGAAATTGGCAATTTGGAAATTTAGAATTTTGGTAATTTGGAAATTTGGAAATTTGGAATTTTGGAAATTTGAAACTTTGATATTTTTGTATTTGATAATTTAGTAATTTGGTAATTTGGTAATTTGGTAATTTCGTAATTTGGTAATTTGGTAATTTGGTAATTTGGAAATTTGGTAATTTGGTAATTTGGTTATTTGGTTATTTGGTAATTTAGTAACTTAGGAATTTGGTATTTTGTAATTTGGTAATTTGGTAATCTCGTAATTTCATAATCTAGTTATTTTGCTATTTAGTAATGTTGTGACCTGGCAATTTGATAATTTGATAATTTGGTAATTTGGGATTTTAGGAATTTTGAATTTTGGTAATTTGGTAACTTGGTAATTTGAGATTTTAGGAATTTTGAATTTGGTAATTGGCCATTTGGTAATTTGGTAATTTGGTAATTTGGCAGTCTGGTAATTTAGTAATTAGCTAATTTAGTACATTGGGAATTTTGGATTTCAGGAATTTAGGAATTTCGGAATTTAAGAATTTAGGAATTTAGGAAGTTAGAAATGTAGAAATTTAGGAATTTAGGGATTTAGGCATTTAGGAATTTAGGAATTTAGGAATGTCAGAATTCAGAAAATTAGAAATTCAAGAATTCATGAATTATAGACATTGAGAATTTAGAAATTTGAAACTTTAAAACTTATGAACATGAAAATTTTTGAATTTAAAAATTTGAGGATCTGAAAAATTGGAGAATTCGTGATTTGGAAATATGGGAGCCTGGAAAATTTGAGAATTTAAGAATTTAGAAATCATATTTAAGAATTTAAGAATTTGGAGATAATGATATTTAAGGAATTTCTGAATTTGAAGATTTGAGATTTTTCGGAATTTGTAAATTTGAGAAACTGTTAATTTAAAAATATGTTAAATATTGAAAGATGAAAAAGTTGGAACTTTGTACATCAAATCAGTCCTTCATCTTGTTTACATCTAAATTCCAAAAAGCTCGAAGAGCACTCAGCAGAACGCACTTAAAAACTTACAAACTGCAAATCGCCCAAGGCTGCAGTTATGGCAAAAACTTTCCCTCTCATAAAACCAGCAAAAATTCTGAATGACGGCTCCAGTTTACGATAAATTGTAAGTACTGCAAGTATATTAACGCACCGGTACAATCTACCTTTCACCTCACCTACTTTTAAACGATATAAAGTTCGAGTAAGAGCACATCCTTAGCAACTTACAAACTTCATATTATCTCATGTTGAATTCATCAGTGGAAACTTTCCTCTGAACCATGAAACTTGCAAAAATTCGAGGTATCGATTCTTGTAAACACAATAAGTACATTAACGCACATACTCAACGAACCCCTCACTTTTTCAATGTACACACGTGTACCTCAAAAAAGTTCAAATAAGACCACTCTACAGCGCAACTCATGGCAATTTATAAATTTCACATCCTCTCATGCTTGATTTATGATGGTAACTTTTTCCTGTAAATATACAATCTGCAAACATTGTAAATAACATCGGTGTGTGATAAATTGTAGACATGGTAACTACATTAGCACATTTGTTTGAATAAACTTTCAGGTTCCTTTGAATTTTAGAAAGCTAAGATCAGATAGTACAATTACGACAATCTATATTAAGAATTTATGATTTTAATTAATTTATGATAGGACATTTGTAATATTTTTAAGTAAATGAAAGTTTATAGTGAATTGCAAAAATGTAAGTATTATAATACTTAACATTATGTTTAGTCTTTTGCTTAAATTTGCTGCCATAAATCAAGTAAGATTAGTTGTGGAAATTTTCAAACGTTATCATTTTATAAAATTTCTAAATAACAATCGTCATCGATAATAAATCAGAACATTTTGACATTTAACATGGTGTTCAATCTTTAACTTCAGATCAGCTTCTAGTGTTCAAACAAAGGTACCCAATGTACTCGTCGAAGTTCCTATAATGTTGGTTCTATCTGTGCAAACTTATGGTTGATATAAGACTTGAAAAGATTGTATGCTCAGGTGTTGGGCGCAGCTGTAACAATTTACAAACACTTCCTCAATTTGTTGAACTTCTTAACAATGGCAGTTTACATTGATTGCAAATGCAAGCTTAATACTTCACATCACATTTAATTGTTTACATGACGCTCTAGATTTTAGAAAGATCAAACAAGATTAAATTTGTAACAATGCTCAAATACTAAACAAGCACAAATAAAATCTGCAGATAAACGCAATCTGCAATAAATCGCGATAACATAAGTACCATATCACTTAACATTATGTCCAAGTTTGTATCGAATTCCGAACTTGTGGAAAATCAAGGCCACTCAATGGGGCAGTCATAATTAATAACGTTCTATAACATTTTTAAATCTTTCAAATAACGATTGCAGTGTATACTAAATCGTAAACACAATAAATACCTCTTAGCACTTAAATGTTCACATAACTCTAAACTTCAGGTAGATCATCAAAAACACTCATCAACGCATTCACCACACTAGGTACATCAACATAGAAAATAGACCCATGTCACACAGAAATTTTACTACGTTTTAAATTAAACAAAATTGGTATATTTTTATTAACAAAAACATCGCATAATATAAAAACATAAAAAGATAATAATTCAATTCTATTTGTTATAAGGTGGGACTCAAATAGTCCCATCATGCCACATGAGTTCATACGCGCGTGCAGCTATTGCAATATATCAAGGTGGATGTAAAAATGTCCCACTATTACCATACATCAAAAAGGTGGGACATTTTTAATCCTACCATATCCTTCAAAGTTAAAGTCATGTCTAGTTTTTGATGTAACCCTGCGCTGAACCTAGAAATGAAGTAGGGCTACCCATAACAGATATCGAAGTTTCTACAGTGTTTCTATCGGCGCAAAGTTTTGTCTGATATTAGAATTAAAAGATTGTTAAATGTCTAGGAGTTGTGCCCTGAGTATTGTCTCAACAGAAACGTGTATCCATAACTTATATTTGACCCACTGAAAATTCATCAAGACCTAATGAAACAGTCATATCAATTAACATCTCTTAACATTACCCGATTATCTCTTAACATTACAATTTCGTATTTAATTCAGCTTCGAACATGCCAAAGATCAAAGACAGCTAACAGGGTACCCATGATAGCTGATACCAAAACACTTGTGAACATCCAAATAACAATCGCAGTCTGTGATAAATAGCAAATATAATATCACCTAACATCATGTTCAATTTCATATCTAATTTAGCTTCGAATTTGCGAAAGATCAAAGACAGCCAACGGGGCACACATGACAGCGATACCCTTCCATAACACTTGTGAACATCCAAATAATAATCGCAGTCTATGATAAATCGCAAACATAATATCACTTAACATCATGTTCAATTTCATATGTAATTCAGCTCCAAAACTTAGACACATCAGAGATAGCCACCCAATGGTGCACCCGTAACAGTCCATCTCCATTTGTAAAACTTCCAAATACTCGCAATCGATAATAAATCACAAATACAAGTAGCACATCACCTAACATCATGCTTAATTTCATATGTAATTTAGCTTCAAACCTGTGACACATCAGAGATAGCCACCCAATGGTGCACCCGTAACAGTCCATCTCCATTTGTAAAACTTCCAAATAATCGCAATCGATAATAAATCACAAATCCAAGTAGCACATCACCTAACACCATGCTTAATTTCATATGTAATTTAGCTTCAAACCTGTGACACATCAGAGATAGCCACCCAATGGTGCACCCGTAACAGTCCATCTCCATTTGTAAAACAACCAAATAATCGCAATCGATGATCACAAATATAAGTAGCACATCACTTAACATGATGTCCAATTTTTGATGCAACCAAACCCAGAAAAAATGAGATAGGGCTAGCCATAAAAGTTGCCGAAGTTCCCAGAGTGTTTGATCTATCGACGCAAAGTTTTATCTGACATACGAGTTAAAAGATTGTTAAATGTCCAGAAGTTGTGCCTTGAGTACTGTCTCAACAGAAACGTGTATCCATAACTTATATTTGACCCACTGAAAATTCATCAAGACCTAACGAAACAGTCATATCAATTAACATCTCTTAACATCATGTTCAATTTCGTATCTAATTCAGCTCCGAATTTGCCAAAGATCAAAGACAGCCAACGGGGTACCCATGACAGCTGATACCATAACACTTGTGAACATCCAAATAATCGCAATGTATGATAAATCGCAAATATATCACCTAACATCATGCTTAATTTCATATCTAATTTAGCTTCAAACTTGCGAAAGATCAAAGACAGCCAACAGGGTACCCATGACAGCTGATACCATAACACTTGTGAACATCCAAATAATCGCAATCTATGATAAATCGAAATATAAGCAGCACATCACTTAACACGATGTCCAATTTTTGATGCAACCAAACGTAGAAAAAACGAGATAGGGCTAGCCATAAAAGTTGCCGAAGTTCCCAGAGTGTTTGATCTATCGGCGCAAAGTTTTATCTGACATGCGAGTTAAAAGATTGTTAAATGTCCAGGACTTGTGCCTTGAGTACTGTCTCAACAGAAACTTGTATCCATAACTTATATTTGACCCACTGAAAATTTATCAAGACCTAACGAAACAGTCATATCAATTAACATCTCTTAACATCATATTCAATTCCACATCTTATTTAGCTCCGAACTTGCCAAAGATCAAAGACGGCCAACGGGGTACCCATGACAGCTGATACCATAACACTTGTGAACATCCAAATAATCGCAATGCATGATAAATCGCAAATATATCATATCACCTAACATCATGCTTAATTTTATATCTAATTTAGCTTAAAACTTGCGAAAGATCAAAGACAGCCAACAGGGTACCCATGACAGCTGATACCATAACACTTGTGAACATCCAAATAATCGCAATGTATGATAAATCGCAAATATATCATATCACCTAACATCATGCTTAATTTTATATCTAATTTAGCTTCAAACTTGCGAAAGATCAAAGACAGCCAACAGGGTACCCATGACAGATGATACCATAACACTTGTGAACATCCAAATAATCGCAATCTATGATAAATCGAAATATAAGCAGCACATCACTTAACACGATGTCCAATTTTTGATGCAACCAAACCCAGAAAAAATGAGATAGGGCTAGCCATAAAAGTTGCCGAAGTTCCCAGAGTGTTTGATCTATCGGTTAAAAGTTTGATCCAAAAAAAGTGGCAGGAATTATAAAATGTCCAGGTGTCGAGGCCGCGGATATCGTCGCGAAGAAAACGCGATCGAGCCCCTGTTCGAGTTGAGGAGTGCAACGCGTGCGCAAGTGGTTGTAATCAGGGGTTGTGGAGGGCGATGGCGGGGGCGCGGTCGCGGGCACAGGAACGTCACACTTCAGTTGGGTTTGGTTCGCGTTTCGCGACTGGCCATCCGCGCCTCGAGGCTCCTTTTCACCGTTCGCGATTTCGTTTTTATCGGCACTCGTGCGTGTTCCGATTTTCCAGTGAAGTTCCAGTGAGGTTTCGTGCAAATTTCAACGGTAGCTGCGTCCAACGTCAATCACGCATGGATCGCATGTACGTGATCGTGAGTGCACCCTTTTAGTGCTTGATAAGAGACCTCGAAGTTCAACAGCCCGCGAAAAGTAGCGAGTTTGTCGATCGAACGAGTGAAATCCTTTTAACGTTCGACCCTGGTCTTTGAACAATGCTTTTGTTCGATGACACGGACCCTTTGCGAACTTCTTTCTGTACTTTGCAGACTGTCCTTGATGCGACTATGATAGTTCTCGCGATTCTAGGATGCGACACTGTTTTGTTCGACTGGCGTTGTTCGAACAGCTGTGTGCGGGATGCATACTGATCGTAGGAGCATTACGACGATTTCTTGGCATCATTCGAGTTCAGTATTCTGTTAAGATCGTTTTCGTTGCACGATTTTAGCAGTTTTGATTGGAATATTATTTTTGAAATTCTTCGAGTAATTTTGGGACGATAATAATGGGTATATTCTTTCTCGCGTTAGATTTATTTGGAAAAATCATATGTTTTTATTGACTTTAACGTGACAGAGTAAAATACAAGTTGGTCAGGTGACAGGGAATGATTTTGACAATTTTGTTGACAGTTTTATTTATTTTTGTAGAAATACAAGAATTTTGTGGGGTATTTGACATACAATTTAACGGGTGATTAGTCTGCTATTTTTAGCCCTTTCGTTGCACGATTTTAACAGTTTTGATTGGAAATTTGTTTTGGAACTTCTTCGAGTAATTTTGGGACGATAATAATGGGTATATTCTTTCTCGCGTTAGATTTATTTGGAAAAATCATATGTTTTTATTGACTTCAACGTGACAAAGTAAAATACAAGTTGGTCAGGTGACAGGAAATGATTTTGACAATTTTGTTGATAGTTTTATTTATTTTTGTAGAAATACAGGAATTTTATAGAATATTTTACATATAATTTAACAGAAGATTAAGTCTGCAATTTTTAGCCCTTTCGTTGCACGATTTTAGCAGTTTTGATTGGAAGATTGTTTTGTAACTTCTTCGAGTAATATTGGGATGATAATAATGGATACATCCTTCCTTGCATTATTTTCATTTAGAAAAATCATAAGTTGTTGATTTTTAACGTGACAAAATAAAATACAAATAGGTTAGTTAACAGGAAATGATTTTGACAATTTTGTTGACAGCTTTATTTATTTTTATCGATATATAAAAATGTTATAGAATATTTGATATAAAATTTAACGAATGATTAAGTCTGCAATTTTTAGCCCTTTCGTTGCACGATTTTAGCAGTTTTGATTGGAAGATTGTTTTGGAACTTCTTTGAGTAATATTGGGACGATAATAATGGATAGATTCTTTCTGGTATTATTTTCATTTAGAAAAATCATAGGTTGTTGATTTTTAACGTGACAAAATAAAATACAAATAGGTTAGTTAACAGGAAATGATTTTGATAATTTTGTTAATGATTTTATTTATTTTTATTGGAGTACAAGAATTTTATGGAATATCTGATACAAAATTTAACGGAAAATTAAATTTGCAATTTTTGACCCTCCCTTTATGTGATTTTATTTGTTTTGTTTGAAAGAATGTTTTTGACCTTTCTCGGAAGATAATATTAACAGACGAAGTATAATCATACGTAAAAATGCAACTAATAATACAAATGATATAATCATTTTTATATGAATTATACTACGATTATTATGATACTAATATAATATTATACTCTTTAATACAATCATTGTTTATCATATAATAAAAGTCGGGTAATAAGAATACGTTAATTTTCAACATGATTTAGATCATAATTACAACAGATAAGAAACGTTTTGAATAATTATTTGCAGTGTGTTTATGTTTGCAAAAATGCAATAAGTTCACAGCATATTCGCTACAGAATGCAACGGAAAATTACCATTTTGTTGTATGAATTTATCAATTTTACAAAAACACATTTTTGGACTCTCTGCAATGTTATAATGAAAATGAATAATAACAAAATTATAATAAAAAAATTGTTTCTATATCTCAAATTTATTGAAAGAAAAATTGTATATTAGACATTTAAAATTATTTTAAATAAAAAATTGCAGTTAGAAAAGGGGGAAATATTTTCGATAATTTCAACAATGAAATGTGCAATTATAATTGGAACTATAATTGCAATTATAGTTGCACATTTGTGATTATACAAATATTGCATTGTTTAGCATATTTGTAGGATTAATAAAGGATTAATTACTACTACACTTTTCACGGTATTTAAAACATTTCTTATTGTTTGTAATTATCTTTAGAAGTGGTTTCGAATAAGTGAACCATTCATGATGCATTAAATTGATCTATTAAATTCTAGATCTAGACCATACATTTATCGAGGTTGAGTCGTGTGATGTATCATAACCAACCCTAGAGGAAATAAAGTTAGTATAACGCTAAAGATCAGAATCTTAATTAAACTGTACTCAGGAGACAACGGTAATCCTTTGCTACTGTTGATACATTAATAATATAATATGGTACGTAAACTTCTTGTTCATAAGTTAATTACTCGCAGCCAATGTTCAATATTCCGAAACGTATTGGTAATTTGCTTAAGCAAACAAAAGACTATAAAACTTATTAATTATAACTTTCGTCACAATATTACTATTACCATTAATAAACGTCCTTAGCGAGATATTAGGCTATTATATAAAATTATTCACTTGGAATTTTTATGGCAATGATAAACAATTTTTAAATAAAATTGCATTCTAAGGGAATATGAAAACTTCAAATATATTTTGAAAAGAATTTTGAAAATGTACTTTTTCTCGAAAGAAGTAAGATTCATAAAGTTTTATCTTTATTTTCGTCACGGTGAACGGTTTCAAAAGAAAATTGTGTTCTAAGGAAATGTAAGGAAATATGAAAAGTATTTCAAACAAGTGCTTTGCTTAAAAGGAAGATGTATGAGATTCCATTTTGGTTACAATAAACAGTCTGAAAAGAAAAATACGTTCTAAGGAAATGCAAAGTCATATGAAAACTTAATATATATTATAAATAGTATTTCAATAAAAGTTTCATTAATAAAGTTTATTATGAAAATTATTTTGAAAAACTACTTATTGTTGGAAAAAAGTTTTATGAAACATTTTTTAGTCACTAAAATTAGTAGCAATGTAAACTCACTTTCTAGGAAAACTTAGAGAAATATAACAAGTGAAAGTACACAATGAAAAGTATTTTAAAAAGTACATGTTTTGACAAAAAATAATTTACGAATCTTTATCTGTTTAGTCACAAATATCAATTAAATTTATACTAATATTCTAAGAAAACTTGGAGAAAAATAAAAAGTGAAAGTACGCAATGAAAAGTATTTTAAAAAGTATTTTTTCTTACAAAAATTACTTTACAAATCTTCATTTTTTTGGTCACAAAAATCAATTTCAATGTGAACTCGCTTTCTGAGGAAATTCAGGAAAACATAAGAACTAGAATTACACAATGAAAAGTATTTTAAAAAAATACTTTCTAAAAAAAAAATTCTTTATGAATCTTTATGTCCTTAGTTTCAGAAATCAATTTCAATATAATCTCACTTTCTGAGAAAATTCAGCAAAATATAAAAACTGAAAGTACACAATGAAAAGTATTTTTAAGAAAGTACCTTTTCCAACAAGAAATATTTTGCGAATCATTATTCCCTTAATTTCAGAAATCAATTTTAATATAAACTCACTTTCTGTGAAAATTCATCAAAGCATTAGAACTGAAGATCATGAAACAGTATCTCATGAAAGGTATTTCAAAAAAGTACCTTTTCTCAGAAAGAGTGTTTTATGAAAAATTGTCTGTTTGCTGATCACAATGCGTGCAGGATCATTCCACCCGATAGAACGCGGAGGCAATAAATGAGCACTATTTCGGTCGCACGATTTCTGCCCACAGGCGGGCAAATAGCCCGCGAGCAGGCGCCCGATCGCGTCACATTGAAGACGCAGGTTAGCCGAATCTATGTAAAAAGCAAAAGCGTTCAATAGTCGCAGGTGAAATGCGGGTGAAATCTCGATAAAAACGAAGTGGGTACGGTTTTGCAGTGACCAAGTTGGCTTGCACTCGAGCCCTAATGGAATTTTTGTTCGGCGACGCGCTAAAACTCTCGCGATTTTCTGCTTCCATTAATTTTAATCCAGATTTTTTTCATCGGCCTTTTTTCGTCTCGCTCGAATTGCCGCGGGAAACACCGGGTCGAATGTTGCCGATCGTAGACGAAAGTTCAATCCTTGATTGCCTTAATTGCCGCTGATATTGAATTATTTTTAATTCCTTTCTTTCCATTCCGAACAAACCGTATTTCTCTGGCGCTCTTAAAATAATTACTGACCTGCCGACGAAGCTTCGATACATTTTATTTCAAACGAAGCGAATCACAGTTTCAGATAATACACTTACGATTAATTTGTTATCTTTAATTTGGAAATAAAAGAAGTATTTTTTTGTCACAGTCACTTCAGTTAAATGGGTCATTTAATTAGACTAAACGTTAAGACGTTTGGTCGTTTCATTTATTCGAACTGAAATAAAGTGAAATTAATAATTTTAGATGATGTGAATACAACAAATTTATTGTATTCTAGTTTAACACTGAAACTACCAAACCGGTTATTTCACCTGTTCAGAATGAAAATTTTTAATTATAAAATTTATTAAGTTTTTCTTGAAATCTGTGTTGATTTTTATCCAAATAAAAAATGAATGTACATAATAATTTACATGGTATCGTTTGTTTATTTATTTTTCTATTTCAATTTATTTTCTATTATTTATGTTTCTATTTTAATTTTAACTTGAAAATAAGTGTGCATTATAGGCCGGTAGGTTTAGTATTAAATCAGCTTTAAGTAATTCTTAAATGATTCAATGAAGTGATTCAAATGAAATAAATATAAACAGTTATTTACTCGTTGGGTGCATTCGGAATTTAACAAATTTCCAATAAAATAAAAATCGATTTAAAATAATGAGTTACTTAATTTGTTATTTTTATTTTAGAAATAGTCCAAAAAGAAAATTCACCTTGTGTGAAATTCATGTACTTAATTTTTTATTTGAATTAATAAAATGCTTAAAATACGACGATCATTAATTTTCGTGAGAAGATTGTTATTATATTTATATTTATTACTTTGTTAAGGAAAAAATAACTTTTCTTCTGATTTTAAATAAATAAGAATAACCTCCTTTGATATACTGTTTCATACAAAATTATGCATTTCACGGAATGATTAACTATAGAGGTGTGATTGTAATACTAACAGGACGAATAACGATGAAATACACGCAACAATTCGCATACCGTGAATTATAATGGAACTGATGAAAACGATATCAATGATAAGCCGATGTCTGCGTTTTGTATTTACTAGGATTATCGGATTTAATTGATTCGCCGCAAATAATACGGTCAACCCACAGTTATCAAATCAAAGTCAATTAAACATCGATTACTGTAATTTTAATTGAGAGAAAATTTGGAGTTTATAACAGTCATTGACACTAGAACAATACAATCAATAAATGTATATAGACTGCAGTATTTTATTTCAAATTTCTTTCATTTATTTATTACCATTTATCAGATATTTTATTCATTTTAATTCACATATTATCTAACCTTTGTTGGTTTGTTAAATTTGTGAAACGTGAAGAGTACTTATGTTTATGAAAACATAAATGCCTTTCTATTTGCTTAATTATTCTTTAAAAGTATGACGTTAACAACTAAATTCTTGTTTTACAATGATTTCCGCAGAAAAATAATCGATCAAAACTCGACGTATAAGAGTTTTCGGACGGTACAATGACCGATAGGAAAATCAATACTTATCTGTTATATTTTTACAAACTTTTCTAAACGTAACTTATTTTCTATTTGTTTAATCATTTTTCAAATTCGTCATGTTAGAAAATAAATTCTACTTCCACAATGATTTCTGCGGCAATATGATTCATCAAAACTGAACATGTAACACTATTTCTGTCAGTATAATCTTCGATAACAAATCAATAATCGTTTGTTATATTTTTACCAATTTTTCTAAACGTAACTTACTTTCCATTTGTTCAGTCATTTTCTAAATTTATTATATTAGCAGAGGAATTCTAGTTTCACAATGATTTCTGTGGCAAAATAATTGATCAAAACTGAACATATTACATTTTACAGTCTGTATAATCTTCGATAAAAAGTCAATAATCGTGTGTTATATTTTTACCAATTTTTCTAAGCGTAACTTACTTTCCATTTGTTCAGTCATTTTCTAAATTTATTATATTAGCAGAGGAATTCTAGTTTCACAATGATTTCTGTGGCAAAATAATTGATCAAAACTGAACATATTACATTTTACAGTCTGTATAATCTTCGATAAAAAGTCAATAATCGTGTGTTATATTTTTACCAATTTTTCTAAGCGTAACTTACTTTCCATTTGTTCAGTCATTTTCTAAATTTATTATATTAGCAGAGGAATTCTAGTTTCACAATGATTTCTGTGGCAAAATAATTGATCAAAACTGGACATATTACATTTTACAGTCAGTATAATCTTCGATAAAAAATCAATAATCGCCTGTTATATTTTTACCAATTTTTCTAAACGTAACTTACTTTCCATTTGTTCAGTCATTTTCTAAATTTATTATATTAGCAGAGGAATTCTAGTTTCACAATGATTTCTGTGGCAAAATAATTGATCAAAACTGAACATATTACATTTTACAGTCAGTATAATCTTCGATAAAAAATCAATAATCGCCTGTTATATTTTTACCAATTTTTCTAAACGTAACTTACTTTCCATTTGTTCAGTCATTTTCTAAATTTATTATATTAGCAAATGAATTCTAGTTTCACAATGATTTCTGTGGCAAAATAATTGATCAAAACTGAACATATTACATTTTACAGTCAGTATAATCATCGATAAAAAATCAATAATCGTGTGTTATATTTTTACCAATTTTTCTAAACGTAACTTACTTTCCATTTGTTCAGTCATTTCCTAAATTTATTACATTAGCAAATTAATTCTAGTTTCACAATGACTTCTGCGGCAAAATATCGATCAAAACTGAACATATTACATTTTACAGTCAGTATAATCATCGATAAAAAATCAATAATCGTGTGTTATATTTGTACCAATTTTTCTAAACGTAACTTACTTTCCATTTGTTCAGTCATTTTCTAAATTTATTACATTAGCAAATGCATTCTAGTTTCACAATGATTTCTGCAGCAAAATATCGATCAAAATTGAACATATAACATTCTGCAATCTATATAATCAAAAGATTAATAATCGTCTGTTACATTTTTATTAATTTTTGTTCGCGACAGGTGCTGAAACTTTCGATGCGAAATTCACAGTTCGTTAGCTTATTTCTTACCTCACCGACAGCAATGATATTCCACATTTTCATCTCATTTATCTTTTCTTTCTTAATTATCCCATCCACATTAAATTTGCAGCGACGATGACCCCGTGACCTCCATAGAGAACCTTCGAAAGCGCGAAACCGTGTATTTCCAATTCGCTTTTCCTTCATCGCCACGTGATCTCCTTTCATAAAATTCCAGCCAAACTAGAGCTCGCGTCAAATTACCACAAAAAGCAAGTAACGAAAAAAGTTGTGACACGAATTCGCGTAGAAATTAAAGTCGTATTTCGCGATCACGCGTTGCTTATTCCACGATTATCGAACACGTGAATCAACGAGAGTAAGATCTTTCATCGATTTTCGATCGTTTACAGTGAATCGGAAGAGTTCTCATAGAACCACGGAGACTTCAGTGAAATTGTCCCAACTTTTGATACGTTATCGTTCCCGTAAAAAAGGATTTCTATGTGCTAAATCTTCAAATTTTTGTGCGAGAGCATTCGGTGCAATAAGAGTGTCAAGATTTCGTATTACAGTAATGTTCGGATATATGACTGCGAATTTGTCCTCACATGACCGTCAGTTATCTTCGGCAATTGTCCGAACTGCTGACTCGGATGAACTATCGATTTATCGAAACAAGAGAAATATTTTTAGATCCTAGAATTGTTGAAATATCGAAATAATATTAAGCATGATTATGTTGAGTTCAGTATTAATTAAAATTAGCTAATATAGTTCTCAGATTGATCTGTATATTTGTTGATTAATAAGTTTTAAATATTGAAATTTAAAATTGAGATTGAAATTCACACTTACAAATTTTACAAAAATCCAAATTCTAAAATTTTTTAATTTGCACCGTATCAAATTCTCAAATTGCCTATGTACTAAATTAAAAAATGTTCAAATTCTTAAATTTCAAATTTCCTATATTCCAAATTCTGATATTTCCAAATTCCCTATATTTCAAATTCTGATGTTTCCAAATTCTGATATTTCCAAATTCTGATATTTCCAAATTTCTAAACGTTCAAAATTTTGAAATTACCAAGCACACTATGTTCAAAATTCCTAAACTTCCAAATTCCCTATTTTCCAAATCCCTAAGTTTCCAAATTCCTAAATTTCCAAATTCCCTATATTCCAAATCCCTAAGTTTCCAAATTCCCTATATCCCAAATTCTCAAGTTACCAAATTCCCTATATCCCAAGTTCCTAAGTTTAAAAAATTACGAAATTTCCAAATTCCCTATATTCCAAATCCCTAAGTTTCCAAATTCCCTATATCCCAAATTCTCAAGTTTCCAAATTCCCTATATCCCAAGTTCCTAAGTTTCCAAAATTCCTAAATTTCCAAATTCCCTATATTCCAAATTCCTAAGTTTCCAAATTCCCTATATCCCAAATCCCTAAGTTTCCAAAATTCCTAAATTTCCAAATTCCCTATATTCCAAATCCCTAAGTTTCCAAATTCCCTATATCCCAAATTCCCTATATCCCAAGTTCCTAAGTTTCCAAAATTCCTAAATTTCCAAATTCCCTATATTCCAAATTCCTAAGTTTCCAAATTCCCTATATCCCAAATCCCTAAGTTTCCAAAATTCCTAAATTTCCAAATTCCCTATATTCCAAGTCCCTAAGTTTCCAAATTCCCTATACTCCAAATTCCTAAGTTTCCGAATTCCTAAATTTCCAAATTCTGATATTATCGAATTCCTAAGCTTTCCAATTCCCTATATTTCAAATTTTGATATTTCCAAATTTTTAAATTTCCATTTCCAAACGTTCAAAATTTTGAAATTACCAAGTACCCTAAACGCAATTTCCCATATTACTAAATTTTTAATTTCCTATAATCCAGATTGCCAACTTTCCATCTATTTATATTTCTAAATTTCAACCATCTCCATACCCCAAATTCCCAATTACTAAATTTTCATATTTCTCAAATTCCTAAATTTTTACAGAATCCGATACCTATGAACTATCGATTTATCGGAACAAGAGAAATATTTTTAGACCTTTTATTCTATCGTTAAAATTGTTGAAATATCGAAATAATATTAAGCATCATTATGTTGAGTTCAGCATTAATTTTACTATTACTATTATCACCGTGTAATAGGCAAGCGAAAAATAAAAGGATTTAACAATTAAAATTGTTAAGATTATGAAGTGGATACGACAACGAATTATTATGAGGATTTAAAGCCAAATAACATTCTAAGATTTATTAAAATAAAATTATAAGAAACTGATATTAATACACGATGGCAACGATACAACAAATTGAAACGAATTGCAATTCAGGACGGTGTTCACGTTTTATATAAACTACTGACAAAGTAGTCTTTTGTCTATCGATTAATCTATAAATCGAATATTGATTTACGTCGATAATTTGTTATGTTTTCAAGAAAAATAATGCCAGGATTTAATAATTTTCAAAATACATGAGTGAGTGGCGAAATCACAATAACGAATGATTACTTATTTATAACAAGAGTCCTCGCAACTCATATGATTGCTATATTGGCGCTCGCTCCAAAACAACCGCATCGAAGCCCAATCAATGTACAAAATCGATATTATAATCATGCTCATACATTACATTCATCATGCGGTGTCCAAAATAAAAGATACACAATCATGTTCACACAAAAAATGTTTACAACTGTTAATTTTAATTACTATTACAATTTTAATATTACACTGAATGTGTAATATTACAAAAATGCAAGGCTTTTATATCGTTGTAATGTATACGTTGAATTGCATTTGAATACTAAAAATAAAAATATAACACTATATAATACTATTGATACAAGTAACGATAAAAGCAATAACATTAAAGAAATATAAATTATGTGGGAAAAATTGAAATTTTCTATTTTGCTCCATTTCTCCCATTTAACGATTATTGGCTGTGAAAAGGTACTGTAATATGGGTCTCCAATGTTCCCGAATTTTTCTACGTCATTAAATAGAAAAAACAGGGGAAAAACTGGAGTCCCAATTTTTCCCCGTGACCCACTAGAGATAGAGGGTTGTGTAACATGGTGAGCGATGTTTTTTTTGGACACCCTATCGAACGACGTATCGCAAGTTCCATTTGGCTGAAGGGCACATTTGACCTTATTCGCTTGAATTTTCCCCATAAGAAATGTCCTTTTACGCCATTACACGCATTTGCACGGCAAACTGGAGCTTTCCAGCATATTCGCACACAAGGGATTGCAGAAGCTAGACGAACAGAGAAGCTCGTAATTTCGCTACAAGTTTCGGGAATGTTTCGCGATTAACGCCACGCTTCGCTCAGGTGTCAAGCGTAATTTAACGGTGAGCTGTACTATTAATGACTACAAGAGTCGCTAAATTTTCTCTGCATCTTTGGCAGTAAACTTCGATCCATTGGCCGGAAGTCCCCTTTTAGGCGTTTCACGTTAAACGACCGACACTTGAGCCCCGAAAGAGGCATCACCTAAATCCCGTCGTCGCGAAACAAAGCCGATGGGATTCAATCTCAAGGGTGATTTTCAAGTAAGCGTTGCGTCTCAACGAAGCGGGAATTTTCCGTCGCGTCTACGGCAAACTAACGGATGCGAGAATAACCAAGTCGAAGCTGAGCAAGTTTGCGACGACACTAGGTACACGTTCATTGTGTTAATTGCATTTTAAACGATAGTGCGCGTGGAGCTTGATAAAGTAACGGGGGTGGAAATTGCACCGTGGCTGAAAAATCAACAGTTGTTCCCGAGTTGTGGGATATCGCGTTGGATCGGTATGCATCCATGGGTGGAAAAATTCTTGTTTATATTGCTGCGTGTAGAGTTTAGTAATTTGCTGGGTTGGGAGAGTTACACTGATACAGTAGGTGGAAATTAAAAAATTTGGGAATTTGTAAATTTGTAAATTTAGTAATATGGGAAATTTGGGAGTTGGTAATATGGGAATTTGGAACATAGAGTGCTTGGTAATTTCAAAATTTTGAACGTTTGGAAATTTGGAAATTTAGGATTTTGGAAATGTAGGGAATTTGGAAATATCAGAATTTGGAAACTTAGGGATTTGGAATATAGGAAATTTGGAAATTGTGGAATTTGGAATATAGGGAATTTGGGAATTGAGGAATTTGGAATATAGGGAATTTTGAAATTGTGGAATTTGGAATATAGGAAATTTGGAAATTCTGGAATTTGGAATATAGGGAATTTGGGAATTGAGGAATTTGGAATATAGGGAATTTGGGAATTGAGGAATTTGGAATATAGGGAATTTGGAAATTGTGGAAATTGGAATATAGGGAATTTGGAAACTTAGGAATTTGGGATATAGGGAATTCGGAAACTTAGGGAATTGGAATATAAGGTTTTTGAAAACTTAGAGATTTGGAATATAGGGAATTTGGAAACTTAGGGATTTGAAATATAGGGAATTTGGAAATTGTGGAATTTGGAATATAGGGAATGTAGAAATTGAGGAATTTGGAATATAGGGAATTTGGAAACTTAGGAATTTGGTATGTAGGGAATTTGGAAATTGTGAAATTTGGAATATAGGAAATTTGGGAACTTAGTAATTTGGGGTATACGGAATTTGGAAACTTAGGGATTTGAAATATAGGGAATTCGGAAATTTAAGAATTTGGAAACGTAGGAATTTGGAATATAGGGAATTTGGAAACTTACGAATTTGGAATATAGGGAATTTGGAAATTGTGGAATTTGGAATATAGGGAATTTGAAAATTTAGGAATTTGAAATATAGGAAATTTGCAAACTTAACAATTTGTACTGTTAGAAATTCACAAATTTGTGAATTTGGAATAGAAGTATGGAAATTTGGAATATTTAGGAATTTTGAGAATTTGCGAATTTGGGAATTTGGTAATATGGGAATTTGGGGATTTAGGGAATTGGTATATAACCAATTGGAAAATTTTGAAATTTGAACATTTGAAAATTTGGAAATTTAGGAATTTGAACATTTGCAAATTTCAGAAATTTTCCATTTGGAAAGTAGATACACTGATTTTTATTTTTTTTAATTTGTTCGTTTGAAAATATGTTTGGGAGAGTTGAACATTTCTAAATTTTTGTCTGTTAGAATTATTTAAATTAAAGTTTCTATATTTCTATATTTTTAAATTTGAGAACTTCTAATCTTGAAAATCCTTCAATTTATAAAATCCTAAATTCGAATTGCATTTTCAAAATGAATTTGCAAATTTTGTACCGTGGATATAATACGAACATAAAATACATTTCTAATTCATCCCTAAATTAGTACTTTGAACAATAAACGATATTCGTATGCTAGGAAACAGTGTTTATTCAAAGCACAATTTATTAATAAATTAATATTACCTAACAAATACCATTATTGTTATTATACTTTCCACGTAATTTAGATTATAATTTCAGTGGTAAACCAATGATAGTTTCATCATTATACATTCTCATTCTGGTCATTACATATTCCACATATTACGTGAATTTTATACCTCTACAATTACTGCATATTCATATTGTGCATACTGCACTTGCATGATTCAATTTTTAACTGTACAAACATTTACATTCTATTCTTTCCAAATTGACTCATTCAATATTACATATAGAACAACGAGAGGTTACATAATCAATATTTTATCACATATCAAATTCTACTATATTTTTATGTATCCTAGTTTAAACTACAAGTTTACTATAACTCTTTCTCAGCTCTTAGTTCGTTAGTGAAATATTCAACCTTTCTGAAAGTAGCAACAAAATTAATCCATAAACGAGCAAGTTTCACTCCGATAATGTATTTCTCTAATGAAGAACATTCTTATTAAAGTTATAATACGAGTTAAATGTATCTCTCTACTTACTTTAACTTTATAATCAACGTATATAATTAATATGTACAATGAACGTGTGGATATAATCAACATATATAATTTACATACATAGTCAACATATGTAATTGACGTATATGTATAATCAACATATGTGATTAACATGTGCAATGAACATATTCATATGTATAATCAGCATATATGATCTACATACACAGTCAACATATGTAATTGACGTATATGCATAATCAACGTATATCATCAACATGTACAATGAACGTATACATATAAATAATCAGCATATATGATCCACATATACAGTCAACATATGTAATTGACGTATATGTATAATTAACGTATATCATCAACATCTACAATGAACATATACATATGAATAATCAGCATATATGATCCACATACACAGTAAACATATGTAATTGACATATATGTATAATTAACGTATATCATCAACATCTACAATGAACATATGCATATGAATGATAAACATATTAATTGACATATGTGTACAATCAACATATATGATAAACAAATACGATCAACATATATAATGAACATATGTACTTAATATATACAATTAACGTATTTAATCAATATATAAATATTAACATATGAGATCAACATGTATAACGAACATGTATGAATTTTAAACTCTCGAAATTTTTAAATAGTTTGATTACCAACATGAAATCTACTTGATACAATTAGCAAATAAATGAACGAAAGACTGTTACAAAATTTATTGCAACGAGTTCAGTTAATTCAGTTAAGGGATGTAACACTACCGGGATTTGTTTCGGCAAATAAAATTACCATACACGTAACGAAGGCTTTATGTCGGACATTTTACAGAATAAAACGTAACGAATCCCGTGGCTTTGCAAGTTCGATTTCTTTTCACCTCCAAAGAAAAATAACCTTCGGTGGATGGTTAAAAGTTCTCGAAAACTTTGAATATATCTTTAGAAAGCAGGGAAATTTCTTGCGCGAAAGAGGTAATATTAAACAGCTCTTTTTTCGCCACTGTTGGTGCGGAAATATTGCAGCTTTAACGCCGCTTTATCTTCATCGGACGAAGGAAAGCACACGGAATTAATCCGGTTAATTGAAAAATATAAATCATCGGAAGGAAAGAAATCATCTCGCGGACATAACAGGAAAAGAAAACGGGAAACTTATAAATTCTATCGACTGCTCGCAGTCTATGACCTTCTTTTCTCCTTCGACCCGAATATTTCCTCCACCTGATGAAGAAAAGAGGAAATCTGAGCGACAGAGATCGCGACTCCTGTCACGTATCGAAGGATAAAGGTGCCAGGAAGTACGCAGCTCTTTCACCAATCGATAAAGACATTTTTATCTGTCCAAACCAAGCGAATCTAACTCGACGACGTCACGGAATGAAAACATATACGTATTCGATGGATACGTATATGTAAAATATTAGACTTTTTCTAGTTGCTTGATGGATACCGTGAAATTTATTTAAGTCCAGTGTTCCTCGTTATTTATGAAGTGATAATTTTCAGCCTCTCGAGGGCCATTTTTATTATTTGAATTTGAAATTTTATAGAGGTGAAATAATGTCTGCCTTTCTTCTTGTTAGTTCTGGATCAGTGGCGGGTAAGCGCGAGAGGGCGGTGCACGGACGTGCAAGTGACGTGCATTCATAGACTGATGGATAGCCAATTTTTCTATTTGAAAAATTGCACTTTTTCTGGGTTTTATTGTTATAAATCGACGATTCAAATTAGGAATTTGTAAATTATTGGATTTTTACGCTTTTGAATTGATTAATTTCTACATTCGTAGATTAACAAATTTTGAATCGTGGAATTTAGGATGTTTGAATGTTTCAGAATTGAAAAATTGAAGATTTTATATTTTTGTATTCTAGTGATCAGTACAAGAAATTTGTAAATTAGCGAATATATGTGTTTTTAAATTGATCTATATATTTTGAAATACAAAATTAAAATTCATTGCAAATTTACAAATTTTCCAAATATCCAAATTCTTAAATTTTCAAATTTGCCCCATATCAAATTTTCAAAGTCCCTATGTACTAAATTAAAAAATTTTCAACTTTCCAAGTGTTCAAATTCCCTATATCCTCAATACCTTAATTTCTAACTTTCTAAATATTGAAATTTCTAAATTTCTAATTTTCCAAATTCTCGAATTCCTACATTCCTATATTTCCATTCCCAAATGCCAAATTTAGAATTTTTCAAATTTTCAAATAGTTAAATTCCTAAATTGTTAAATTTTCAAGTTCTCCAATTTTCAAATTCCTAAATTTCAAATGCCCAAATTTCCATCTATTTATATTCCTAAATTTCCACCATCTCCATACCCCAGATTCCCAATTACTAAATTTTCCAATTGCTCAGATTCCCAAATTTTCAAAGAATTCGATAGCTATGAAAGGAGATACGTATCCTTCATTATCGTGATTGACAACGTCACATTTTTTCTGAACCTCACTCTATCCGCAGAATACCCTCTCGAATTTTATTCGAGTGGAATTCGATCGCTTATGAATTGGCAATATTCAGCTTTCGATGGGTTATTCCATCCTCTAAATCCAAAGTTTAGTACTGACGAGAATAAAATGATATACGAATCGTGCTAGGTTTTGCTGCTTGGTAACACATTGTATTTCTTTTGAAGTACACTTCGCATGAGAGATACTTCAAGCTTATCCAAGCCTGAAAATCGGTCGTTTATGGATTGCAATTTTCAGGCTTGTCGGGGATTATTTTATCTTGCGAATATTGCTTGTATATGTCGATTACATATTTTGGTTACATACGTTGATTATACATATAGGTCAATTACATATGTTGACTATTATATGTAGATCATATATGTTGATTATATACATTAATTACGTATATCCATTGTATACGTTGATTGTATTTTTGATCATATGCGTTGATTATACATATGCATACGTGGATTACATATGTTGATCACATATGTTTATTATACATATAGGTCAATTACATATGTTTACTGTATATGTATGTATATGTTGATTATATTGTATATTAATTGCATATATCCATTAGATATATTGATTGTATTTTTGATCATATACGTTGATTACATATGTATGTATATGTGGATTGCATAGCGGTTACAAAATTTCATTTTCAATTTTATTTCGTAAACTTTTAAATTGCTAAGGACCTAAATTAAACTTTTTGAGCTGAAACTTTCAAAGGATTTCTTTTACACCATATACTACATTTTTAGAGAGTAACAGAGAATAGAATTTTTTTGAGGCACCCTAACATACTATATGTAATTTTTAAAAAATCGCTATTTCTAACTTTAAATATTTGAGGTTAGAATTGACTCTAAAATCCCAAATACCAATTTTAGCAGCATAAATAAATCGGTATATTTATAATAATTAATAATTGCAGTAAAGGATTGTAGGCTAAGGATACTCTCAATATGCAGCGATGAATTACTGAAACAAAATTGACAAAGTATTTTACATCAATGATTATTTACCAAGTTTGTTTTTGTTTTCTACATAAAGCACATAAAAATGTTAAGCAGAACGTGTGAATCACCGTAAATACGTTTTCAATAAGACCGATTTAACGTCGTCGCGAACAACGCGAAACAGCTGATTGATTATGGCTTCCATAATCGCCTCAATACCATTCCACGCCGAGACAATCGAGTATCGATTTCTTCGTCGAGCTACACAGTACTCGATTGTATATCTTCGCTGAAAGCCATTCGAAAGGCGACACAATTATCGACTTTGTTGGTAAATCTTGTTATTCCTTATCGACTTGGTTATTGATACGTTCAATGTGGCAGTTTGTTTTGTGCACTTGATGCCACGGGATAAACGAACGCCATATTTGACGATGTGAGATAAATGAACTTTATCGTATTTTCGTTAACACTTTCATTGATCTATATAATTTTTTATATAGATCAAATATTTATATTGTTACTTATTAATATTAGTAAATTTAATATTAGTAACTTAATGTTAGTTAAGTAATATTAACCAGTTAATATATAAACAATAACATAATAGAGAAACAATTATAAATAAAGTTAATAAAGTTGATATATAATAATAATAACCATAATAACTAATATTAGTCACATATATTATTACTAATATTAACTAGTTAATATTAAACTTTACTAATATTAGTAAATTTTCAAATTTTCAAATTTATTAATTATAAAATTTCCAAATGACTAAACTATCAAATAAACAAGTCCTGAATTTTGACACATGCAGTTTCGTTAATTTCCAAATTTTTAAATTTGCAGTTTTGTCAATCTTCAAATGTTTAAATTTGCAGATTCGTAAATTTCCAAATTTCCTATAATTTCGTTTATAAATTATTAATAATTTAGTTCATAAATTTGCAGCTTCGTAAATTTTCAAATTTTTAAATTTGCAGTTTTGTCAATTTTTAAAGGTTTAAATTTGCAGTTTCGTAAATTTCCAAATTTTGTATAATTTTGTTTATAAATTTTGTGTAATTTCGATTATAAATTATTAATAATTTAGTTTATAAATTTGCTGTTTCATAAATTAAAAAATTTTCAAATTTGCAGTTTCGTAAATTTCCAAATCCAGACTTCCAAATGTCCAAGTTATAAAATTTCAAAGTCAAAAATTTTCAAACTTCCTAATTAAAAAATTTTTACATCCATATTTTTTTCCTCCGCCATTCAGAGTGCTAAATTATAAAAATCTCACTATATCGCCATATTTGAGACGAAATATTACAATTTTATGAAACAATATCTCAAAAGCGACGAACACTCACTTTCATACAAAAAATCACTAATTCTTCGTGTAATCGTGGTTCTACATTGCTTGTATTCAGCGCTGTCTGCAAAATTGCAGCGTTAATTAACCAAGTTCCAGGAAGAAGTTGCCGGAAGCGTAAACTAATTAACGACGGATCCTTTTTTTTGCCAGCATCCTTTTCACCTATTTCTAGCACGTCCACACGTATCTTAATTCGCAACTTTCTACCACCATCTGCGACCTGCACCTTTGATCATTTTGAAATTCTTCAAAATATCTCGGGTTCGCGAGACACGTGACGTTTCGTAGAACTTGATCTACGGAGTGCACGAAGCTTAATTCATACGGGAAACTTCCTACAACGTTATATTACACAGGAAACTTCTGTTAAACGAAATTTAACTAGAATTTAATTCGAAGCAAAAGTCACGCTCCGAATTTGTTCGAATAGGGTGTTATGTCAGGGCCAGTGTCACATGCGTCCAATATGTGGAATGTTCCACATATGAGTTTTTACTGACTGTGCAATTTTGTACTTAAAAATTTTTATGATTTTTGACATTCCAATATCATCAAGTTGCGAGTTTTGCAAATGAAATTCCTGGTTACTATATCCCAAAATAATGTCACAGATAAATTTTTAAATCTGTAAACTACTAAATTTGTGAATTACGAAATTCTGGAATTTTATTTGAAAGTTTTCAGTTTAAAAATTTAATATTACAGATATAGTGAGTTATACCACAGTCTCGTGTGAGAGATTATTAATTGTAAATGAGATTTAATATTTGTTTGACTAATAAACGAGTGTTGTGAATAATACAAAATAGTGGGGTTCCACAAAGTTCAAAATTTTTAAAAAATTGTCTATAATAACATATTAAATATGTTATCGGTTAAAGTATTATTTAATTCGTTTATTATTAATTTTCACAACTCCTTACACAGTTTTTCTGTCACTGAAAAGTTAGTGTTCATTGGTACTAATTACCACCCTATACGTTTTGAAATTGATTATTTTACTTTTGAATCAGCAACAGTTTATACTGAAAACATTATTTTTTCGTTAAACTTAATATTTCGACTGGATTGCCATAAGTGCGATTTTTCACCGTACTTATATCACAAAATCGTGCGTTGCAATCTTCGAAATCGAATGCTGGAAATATTACGACCAAACGGAATGAAATCCCATGTGTTTTGTAGTTAATTATCGTTTGCTGTAACTGGCAAGCAGCCATTTTATATTAAGCACATTACCGAATGATTTACAGGACAATACCACACTTTCAGTGATAGTAAATGGCTGATTTAATATCAAACAACGTATAAATAATTATTAATCCGATCATTTTACGCCGATAAATATTAATCTGTTTTGTTACATCATCGATAGTATTTCACACGAGAATAATTCATGATACGTGAGTTACGAGATGTTCAAGTTGCAGTAAAGTAACATAACGCATCTGCAGTAATTGGAGAATGATATAATGAACAGCTATTTAGCATAGGAACATTTATTTACCATTCGGAGGACGGTGAACGCTTTAAACTTAGCAAACAGTGCATGTAAATTGAACCAACGCGCGGCCAGAGGAACGTGCAGGTTAACCGCGTCAGAATTCCCAGTTAAAGTGTTACTTCAGTTAATTTACGCATTGATGTCGATCTGTAAGTCGTGTCGAGTCAATTTCTTTTCGATTTGGAGTTCTCGAATTTTGGAATTTTGTTATTTAAGGATTTTGGAATTAGGGAAATTGGGAATTAAGGGATTTAAGAGATTTAGGAATTTGGGAATTTCTGATCTTGGGGGATTCGGAATAGGGGAATTTGGGAATTTCTAATCTTGGGGGATTCGGAATAGGGGAATTTGGGAATTCCGGAATTTAGAAATTTAGAAATGAGAGAATTTGGATATTTGTGGATTTGGGAGTTGTGGAATTTATGAATTTGGAAATTTGGAAATTTGGAATTTGGGAATTTGGACTTTTAGAATTTTGGAATTTTGGAAGTTTGGAATTCTTAAATTTGAAATTGTAGGATTTGACGAATTTAGGAATTTTGGAAATTTCGAATTTAGGTATTTAGAAATTTAGATATTTGGGAATTAAGGGATTTAAGACATTTAGGAATTTGGGAATTTGGGAATTTCTGATCTTGGGGGATTTCGGAATTGGGGAATTTGGGACTTCCGGAATTTAGAAATTTAGATATGTGAGAATTTTTATATTTTGGAATCTAGGAGTTGGGCAATTAGGGAATTTGGAAATTTGGAATTTGGGAATTTGGACTTTTAGAATTTTGGAATTTTGAAACTTTGGAATTTTTAAATTTGGAATTGTAGGATTTGACGAATTTCGGAATTTTTGAAATTTCGAATTTAGGTATTTAGAAATTTAGATATTTGGGAATTTGGGAATTAAGGGATTTAAGAGATTTAGGAATTTGGGAATTAGGGAATTTCTGATCTTGGGGGATTTCGGAATTGGGGAATTTGGGAATTCCGGAATTTAGAAATTTAGAAATGTGAGAATTTTTATATTTTGGAATCTAGGAGTTGGGCAATTTGGGAATTTGGAAATTTGGAAATTTGGAATTTGGGAATTTGGAAATTTGGACTGTTAGAATTTTTGAATTTTTGAATTTTTAAATTTGGAACTGTAGGATTTGACGAATTTTAGGAATTTTTGAATTTTGGAAATTAGGTATTTAGAAGCTTCAAAATTTTTGAATTTGGGAATTAAAGGATTTAAGAGATTTAGGAATTTGGGAATTTCAGATCTTGGGGGATTTCGAAATTGGGGAATTTGGGAATTTCGGAATTTAGAAATTTATAAATGTGAGAATTTGGTAATTTGAGGATTTGGGAGTTGGGGAATTTGGGAATTTGGGAATTCAGAAATTTGGAAATTTGGAATTTTGGAATTTTGGAAGTTTGGTATTTTTAAATTTGTTTTGTAGGATTTGACGAATTTCGGAATTTTTGAAATTTGGAATTTAGGTATTTAGAAACCGAAATTTAGAAATTTTGGAATTTGGGAATTAAGGGATTTAAGAGATTTAGGAATTTGGGAATTTCAGATTTTTGGGGGATTCGGAATTGGGGAATTTGGTAATTTCGGAATTTAGAAATTTAGAAATGTGAAAATTTGGATATTTTAGAATTTGGTAATTTGGGGATTTGGGAGTTGGAGAATTAGGGAATTTGGAAATTTGGAAATTTGGAAATTTGGAATTTGGAATTTGGATTTTTGGAATTTTTAAATTTTGCAATTTCTTAATTCTGGTAATTTGAAATTTTGGTACTCTTATAATTATATATTAATAAAATATATTATATTATTAATTATGCATTAACCTTTCGTTGCATAATATCACCAATTTTGAACGAAAGAAACACTTTTAAACTTTCATAAAAGATAAATTCGTTTCCATATTTCAAATTTATTTAAAAAATAATTATACAAAATCTTAATTTTCAACACAGCGAAAATTAAAGCAGAAAATTGCAATTATAGAACAAAAATGTTGGAGTAACGATGCCTCGACCGCGCACGACATCTGTATATGCACGAGCTTTTTATAAATTGACAGTCAAGATCGTTCCTCCCTCACATGAAGACAACGCACATATTACGCCTTTGTATATTAATTGTTATATGGAATAAGGTCCTTTCTGTTTCTTTCAATTAACTTCAACCGTAAACGCGCGTGTGTAAATTCCACCTAGCCACTCTAACCCTCCGGTTATACCAAAAAAAAGATTTTCAAACAATTCAATTGCAAACCAAATATGCAAGTAAAAACACAGGAATTTTGTCGAATATTCGCAAGAGAATGCAACAAAGAGTTAAAAATTGCTTTTGGCACATATGAATATTTCTCGACAAGTGACTTCATGTGCATAGTACGCTCGTTGTTCGAAAATTTTTACAATTTTTTCGCGTTTCTGTTGAATTTTCCTTCTAAAGATCATAATCACGTTACATGAAAGAAAAATATACCACTTCCAACATACAGCGATTTATTTCTTTCAACGAGTTTTGTAATTACACTTGCTTTCTATTGTTTCCGGTATAGTGACTTTCAAGCGAGCACAGATTAATAAGAGTTACAGGAAACAAACGAGGCCATCATTAATTGCATACAAGAACGGAGCTCACCTTTTAAACTCTTTGACCCAATTAATTTTTACTTCTGCCCGCGAATTAATGATGATTTACAGCGGAGCGTTATTTATATCCGCGGTCAAGTATAAAGAGATACAGATTTGATCTTGAACATTGCGACGAACGTGGAATATTTCAGGACCATCGATGATTCGAGTGAGAATTTTTGAAGTGGTAGAAGGCGAATATTTGTAGCGTGTAGAATGACAGATTGAAAGTGTAGAAGGAATACTTTTTTTAAATTTTTTAGTTTGCGTGTTTGGAAACGTTAATATTTTTAAGTTTTGTAATTTATAAATTTTCATATTTCAAACTTTCAATTTTCAAATTTTCGATATGTCAATTTCTATATTTCCGAATTTTTTAATTCTGAAATTTTGAAGCTCTTCAATATTTAAATTTTCTAATTTGTGAGCTTTCTGAATTTCCAAATTTCTATATTTCTCAGTTTCAGAATTTCGAATTTACAAAATTTCAAAAATTTTCAAATTTCTAATTTGTGAAGTTTCTGAATCTCCAAATTTCTAATTTTCCAAGTTTCTACATTTCCAAATTTCTAATTTTCCAAGTTTCTAAATTTCTCAATTTCAGAATTTCGAATTTCCAAAATTTCCAATTTTCTAATTTGTGAGGTTTCTGAATTTCCAAATTTCTAAATTTCTCAGTTTGAGAATTTCGAATTTCCAAAATTTCCAAATTTCTGAACTTCTAAGTTTCTCGATTTTCAAATTTCAAATTTTCCAACATTCTAAATTTCCAAATTTTTAATTTTCTCAATTTCTACATTTCCAAATTTCTGAATTTCTAAGTTTCTCGATTTTCAAATTTCAAATTTTCCAATTTTCTCAATTTTCATATTTCTAATTTTCTAAATTTCTAAATTTCCCTGTTCCTAAATTTTCCAAATTTCTAAATTTTCAAATTTCAAAACACCCCAATTTTTAAATTTCCAAATTTCTTAATACCATAGTACCTAGATTACCGAATTCTAAAGTTCCCCAATCTTCTAAATATTAAAATTCCCATTTTCCTAAACTAAAAAGTATCCAAATTTCAACTTTCCACCATTTATAAATTTTACAAATGAAATTGAAAAGAAATTATGAAGCCTCTTAATATTAAAGCAATGATATACACTAACAGATCAAAAAATTAAATACTTAATCGATTAATAATTAATTACTTAAAAAGATTAAATAATGAATTAACCTTATTCTTAATAGTAGAGTTTGTCTGACCACATATGTCAGTTTTCACTGCGGTGTCAACGTGTTGAAGTTAAAGTCGTTCAACCTGTTGATCAATCACCAATTATTATTAATGTTAGTAACAAATTACAATAATCAACTCGATGTCGATAATGATCATCAATTACTAAAAAAAATTACTGAAAACCTTACCTAATCATTATCTAACTAATAATTATCTGAAGGTTACTAAGGTTACCAAAAAACCTTACCTAACCTCAAAACCAAACCTACATACAACGTATACTTAAAAATTAAAAATGTGGTTGAAAAATAAATAACAAATCTCGATGAAAATCAACACATATTCAAAGAAAACCGCCTTAAAAAATATTCTAAAAGAAAATTTGTAAAATTGCTTTGATTTCAGTGTTAAAAAACTACCCTCTCAGAAGCTAACGTATAACATCCGCTTTGAAAGCAAATAAATACCAAAAATTTTTGAACATACGTCGTTATTTCGGATGTATGACATGCACACATTTTCATTTTATTTATGGCATCTCATGTTCAAACGTCACTCTCTGTAGCGAGCCGTTGCAAGGTTCGCTCGAAAACATTTCTTTACCCTTTTGCTCGTTTCGCGTGCGTCGGACACGAGATCGGCTTGTTAATTAAACGCGAATCACTGGTGGAGAGGCAAGCACAAAGGGACGCACTAAATAACCTGCTTGTTGCGAGGATTAATTACTTTGTACCCGTGGGAATCTCATCTTCTGAATATCTACCGATCGTGAAAGGGTTCCTCGCACTTGTATCACAGTCGTTTGCCCGCCGATGAAATAAGCGATTTGTGACCTCTCGGAGAACTCTTATGGATATCCTCTTATAGAGAACTGATTCAACTGTTATCAATTGTCTAGCAATTGGATTACTTTGCCATTCGAAAGGAAAGGTTCTTGAAACGTTTGAACACTTTGAGAAAAAAGCAATCGACTGACTGTGGATTTTGCAGATTGTGTTCAATTTTTATGCGATTCTTTTTGCACAATTTAATGTATAATTAATAGCGTGAGATTTTGGGGGATGTCATGAAAATTTAGAGTAAATTTTTGAATATTTTTGAACAGACTTATTTGAATAGTAACATATATTGCCTTCATTTTTCTTTTCAAAGTATTCGGGGAAGTTTTACGAGTCTGACGTCACGCACACACGGTGTAAACGTTATACTTACATTGTCAATACGCTTTAATTCGAAGTTCAATTGTAATTTGTGTATGTGAGTATAAGGTACTGTCATTTTTATTTTCTTTACTTGTTTTAAGATTCTAGATATGGACAACTAAATTTGACAAATAAATCGTAGAAGGGGTTAATTTAACCTTGTAGCTTTGATACTTTCAAATTTAGACGTGGATGTAATATTACCATTTTTATTTGACCTTATCCCTTTTTTATATAACAAAAATACGATTTTGTCGCGACGTATTGCATTGCAGTTTTGACGAAGAGTGCATAGTTAACCCATGTGCAATTTTGTAAAATTCTTGAACATTTACAAATCATGGCAATAGAAGAACTAAAAAAATTATTACAAATCATGGTAATAGAAGAACTAGAATTAAAAAATTATTTACAGTAAAAAAGAAGTTTAATACTTGTTTAATACTTGCAAATTCGTGCACCTTGAATGTTAAGTTATTGATTTATTTTGTCGTCAAATAACATTTTGATAAACAAGCTGTCTCCCTAATTTTAGCATATATTGCACTTTTCAGTTTTTATAAATAATACCAAATATAAGTTTCGAAATGTTTCATAATTAGAAGAAAGGAGTCAGAAAAATTTCAACTAAGTGAGTTGCAAGTTTAGTCATACTATTACTTCAGCCACATTTTTCACAACTTTACCACCATTTTTAGGAAGAATGACATGTACATTTTTCATTCCACAGAATATGCTGAATCATGTGGAGAAATTTTTCGCTCCAGAAGAAGGGTGAAATTTGCTCTTCTTTAACATCTTTTTTTGGAAGTTCATCGAATTTATTCGCATAATTCATTTTGTTTTCAATTCTTTTAAAACGCAAGATATTTCAACGTTTTTAATGTAATTTTTACTCGCAACATTTAAATTAGTTTTTATTTTAATTTAGATTAAAGTAACCTAATTTTATATAATTGAAACGTAGGTTCTGCATAATATTCTCATTTTCATTTAACCTTTGTGAGGGTATTTTATTTCTGCATTGTAGTCGAATTTGTTGCTATGTATGAATGTTAAACCGTAATTTAAATAAAGTGTACGTATAAAAAAATTTGTACAACAAATTTGTAAAAATTTGTATAAAAACAGTGTACGTACAATAAAAATTGTTAGTGTTGAAACAATTACTGAATTACATTTGTAATAAAATAATACCAACATTTCTGATAATTAAATTTTATAATTTTTCATGTGAGTCCATTGCACTTATTCTAATTATAGAGGGGTTAAATATCTCATCAAATTTGCCGAATAAAAATTTTATGTTAAACAGTATATTAATAATATATTTATAATTTTACATGAAATATATTTATAATTTAATACTAGATTATTGCCAAAAATGGCACTTAAGAGATGTCTTCAATAAATATAATTAATCATAAATTGATAAATTATAGTTAAACATAAATTGAAAAACTAATTAGATAATTATCAAATATCAATATGGATGAAAATTATATTAAATTCAGTGTCGATTCACAGCTTTATTAACTAAACTATTTCACATTAGAAAACACGTATCATACACTTGTGATTCTAACAATCCTGTCCAAAATTAGTTACTACTACAATTCAACCCTTTAACCTATAATTGAACTAAAAATTGAATCCTCGTACAATGAACATTAGTCACATCTGAAATGTGCGTTTCATAACCTCCTCTCAGGTTACAAAGAATTAACCATAAAAATAATCCTGTTTTCAGTTACCAGTTTCATACATTTACTGTTTCAAACTTATGCAACAGAATTTATTCCGTTGAATGAAACAGTTTTTGTGCGTTACAGGGAATACGCGTTATTAGGGGTGGTTGAATGCAGTATCGAGCAACTTGTACATTTTGCGGCAAATAAATTCATCCAGTGTTCGTTGAACCAGGTCCACCGAGTCGAGGCTTTTATTGTGTCGGTAAAAATTGTCAGCTAACTCTTTTAAGCCCGCCAGTGACGACACCGAGATGGTACAAAAGGGTGAAATGAATATAACCCTCGGTTTGGCGAGGTTAATTGCGCTACTCGCTCGAGAAGCCACGTTTTTACGGTTGCTGGAATGGCTATGCAAGCTTTTTCTCGACGTGCACTGTAACTCACGATAAATAAGTCGAATAGTAAACGAGCCGAGTGCAAAAACGATACATGACACTGTGGATATTTAATGTATTCCTGTGTCTTTTCTCTTAGGACGCTTTTAAAGACCGTTTATGCTCGCTGCGTTCGTGTGTGTATCGTTTACGTTAGTATACAGGGTGAGACGTTTCAAAGGGCTTGCTTGAATAACGTTTCAATGATGCAGAAAAGTATACTGTAAATATGCGTTTAATGTTTGTTACAAAGCTTATTCATTTAGTGTAAACGGTTAATCAGTTTGTTGAAATATTACATGTATATTTTATGTACTTTATGATTATGACCATATGTATACCTTATGTATTACTGTAATTATAATTGTAGGTGTACTTCATGAATTATAATTATAACCATATGTAATGTATGATTTTTGTGTGACAAGTATTTACATGCATCTCTGTATTTACAAATTATATACATATGTTATCTCTATAACTACATTCATTAATTCTGAAATTTCTATAATTTTCGGATCTTTTCGAAATTGTCATACTTTCAAATTTGTAAGTTGAAAAATTCCAGAATTTTAGTTTTAGAATTCCAGGATTCCATAACTAAAAAATTGAAATGTTCCAAGATTCAAAAATTTCAGGATTCTAAAATAAAAAATTCCAAGATTCAAGAGTAGCAGAATTTCAAAATTTCAAAATTGCAAAATTGTAAAATTTTCGAATTCCAAAATTCCAAAATTCCTAATTTATAGATTACCAAATTTAAAAATTCTAAAATTTTTAATTTATAAATTTCCAAATTTCCAAATTCCAAAATCCCAAATTTCTAAATTTTCAAATTCCCAAATTCCAAAGTTCCAAAATTGTAGAATTCAAAAATTCAAAAATTCCAAATTTCTAAATTTTCAAATTTCCAAATGTCTAAAACTTCAGAATTCCAAAATTTCAAAATTACAAATTTCTAAATTTCAAAATTACAAATTTCTAAATTTTAAAATTCCCAAATTTCCAAATGTCCAAAATTCCAAAATTCCAAAATTCGAATATTCCAAAGTTCCAAAATTGCAGAATTAAAAAATTAAAAAATTCCCAAATTCCCAAATTGCCACATATCCAAAATTCCAAAATTCCAAAATTCCAAAGTTTCAAAATTGCAGTATTCCAATATTCCAAAATTCCAAAATTCCAAAATTCCACAGTTCCAAAACTGCAGAATTCCAAAATTCCAAAATTCCAAGATTCCAAAATTCCAAAATGCCAAAATTCCCCGACTCCCAAATCCTCAAATTACCAAACCCCCAAATATCCAAATTCTCACATTTTTTAATTTCTAAATTTCAAAGTTCCCAAATTCCCCAATTACAAAATCCCCAAGATTTGAAATTCCCACATAACTACACTAATTCTGAAATTTCTATAATTTTCTAATTGTTACTATTATCAAATTTCAAATTTTGAAACGATCATTTATGTCTCATATCTTCAAATTTGAATTTTAGATCCACGATTCAATTCACATCATCAACTTTCTAGATATATTTTCAAATTCGCAGAGTTATTTCAATATTTTCAGACCTATATCTCCATATTTCCCCTATTCTGAACTTCTAAAACTTGTAAATTCTAAAATCTTGAAATTCTGAAATTCTCCAATTAAAGAACTGTCCAAATACCCAATTTGCCTAATTTTCAATTCTAGACAAGAATATAATTTAAACAATTTACCACGTGTTAAACGTAAATACAAACCTCACTCAATCTTCATCTGCCGACAAAGGCTTTTGTTAAGATTATACAGTGGAGAGGACAACGAATTATTATAAGGATGTGAAGCCAAATAATATTCTAAGATTTATTAAAATAAAATTACAAGAAACTGATATTTATAACACGATGGCAACGACACACTAAATTGAACAGAACAGAAATTCAGGACGGTGTTCACGTTTTATATAAACCAATGACTAAGTAGTCTTTTGTCAATCGATTACTTTATAAATCGAATAATGATTTACGTCGATAATTTGGTATATTCTCAACCGCTTTTAATGCGATAGGATTCACAAGGTGATTTGTTCGATAAATGACAAATTTGCAGGACATAGATCAGTTAACGTGATTAATAGTGTCTTTCGATCCGTTGGAATTTTTTTCCCTCACCGTTCAAGCACGTTCGATGCTAATCGACGTTCTTGAGATATAGGCACAAGGCTTTTCGTGGTCGACGTGCCATTTTGCAGTCAATATAAGGAAGTCCGTTGGGGTGAACAGTTGTTAATCAGCGGAAATAGGTCGACACGTGGTTGGAATGCATACTCCTCGTATCCGGTCGATTTTTTTACCGACAGACAAAAAACGAGATCAAAAGAGGATACTGTGCTCTTTCAGACGGAATTCTGTTAGCTGGTTACCAGATCGACTGGACCCTATTACGACATTGTGTGAACACGATAAAAAGCAAGTTCGAGAACGGTCAATACGACCCCTTTTTCCTGCTGAAATTTCCGAGGCGGCTTTTATCGCCTTTGATGGTTTATAAAATTACTTAGCTTTTTCTTTCACGGACGACTTGTATCTTCGTAATATCTCTGTGTGGTGTTTGATCTCGTTTTAATGTCTGTTTCTATGAATGCTAAATGAAATAGGAAGATGAGCGTAAGAATGCGAAGAGAAAGGATGAAGAGGTTTTATAATAGGATTTGTGGATTCATTTTAGTAACGTTGTTAGATCGTTTGTCTTATTATTTTTTTTTTAGAGAACGTAGAAGAATTTTGGTATCTTTTATGAGAAAAAATATGGGAGTGAATATGTTTAATTATAATTAGTTGAGTCGTGCACTGTATAGACAACAATAACATTTTGTTAAGTTTATTAAGATTATTTAACTTAATGTTACTGTTTCATTCGAATTTATTTAAACCCTTTAATTTCATTTACTCAAATTATTTCACTTAATTTGAAGTGCCTGAACTTATTTAAATTCGTTTAATTTACTTAAACTGGTTCAATGAAATTTCTTTAAGTTATTTGCTTATTATTTATTTAATTTATATATTTATTAGTTATTTGTTTATTTTATTTCGCTTAAATCATTCAATTTAATTTAGCGAAACTATTCAAACTTATTTGAATTTAATTTAATCGATTTAAATTATTCAATTTGTTTAAATTACTCGATGCGAATTTATTTAAATCATTTCATTTAGTTTAAATCTGTTCAAATTGATTTAATTTTCTCAAATTATATTTAACTTACTTGAAGTACTTGATTTGAATTACTCGAGTGTGCTCAAATGTATTTATACATGAAAATACGTATTAAATTTTATGAACGACATTGTTCTGCGTAAAAGTTAATAACGAAAAATGAATTAAAAGCCCTGTAGAACAATACTAACATGTTATTTCTTTTACAGAACCCAGAAATGGACTATAGCAGTGTGAACAGAGTCGTCGTTCGAGAACGAGTGAGTCAATACTTCTACTATTGATTTCTTTTATATTTCGAAATTTCATTGTTCTCGGAGGCAACGGATTTTAAAAGCTTGTCATATTATTCATTGTATTAAAAGTCCATTTAGTTTCTACATATTTGAAGTGCACTTTTGTACAGAGTAATCCATACTAAACGATTCTGGCGAATATAATTTGATATCTAGATAGTAATTTTACTTCAAATAGTTTCTGATTTTTACGAAATTATTCCTTTCTTCATATACATTACCATTTATTTCAAATAAAATAACTTTATCTCTTCGTTGACGCTAGAACCGGTGTTAAATACACATTTTCAATTTATTTTTAAAATGAAAATAAAATGAGGAAGTATCGAAGCATGAACTATGTACCTATACATTTTATCTCGATAAAATATGGCGGACAAGCGCACGGAAACATTTCATAGTATAAAATATGAAACTTAAGGGTCAAGATCAAGCACCTATTCCTCGCAGTATGATTTTTGGGACCTCTAGCGGAAAATCAATACGTTCTGGCGGTTCCTGTTTATCTTGCCGTGTTTTGGTTAAGGGAGACATGTAGATGTTTGGTTTCCAAAAATTTGCAAAATGCAATTTCGAGATTTTAGTAATTTGAAGCTAAGAAGCAATATTTTGTCATATTTTCAGAGATATTCTTTAGGCTATACTTAAGAGTCGTATAGAGTCCGATTTTACAATTTCGCTTTAAACATTTTTTAATCTTTATCGGTCTCTAGTTTTTTATACGTGATTCTAGGTCGTAACTGGTTTCGATAAATATGCGAAAAATCTTCAGTATACGAATAACATTTTTGTTTTTGAGGTATATTACAAATATATGAGTTTCAAATAATTATTTATAAGTTTTTAATGTATGATATTTTTTTAAATCTCCAACATGAAGGAATTCTGTTGCACGTTTCACAGAAGTGTTGCTTTTCATCCTTCAGGCAACTCACGATTAGAATGTACTAAGCAATCGTTATGTTTTCCTTTAGCATCAAGTTGCAAAATATGTAGTTTTCCATCTAATCTATCCTCATTGTCTGTTGATAATGGCGTTCTATACCGTGCAGTTTCACCTTCTCGAAAATTAGAATTTCGACGGGTTCCATCATTGTCACTTCCCACGTGACGTGCGACCGCAGCGCCAATATAGTGTTGTCACGTGAGAGGTGACTTACGACCGATAAGGGTTAATATTACGATTTTTATTAATTCCTGAAACGCTACAGACAGAGTTGCATCGAGATTTATTGAATTCTGTGGAATTATTTTTTTATGTTAGTTGTACGAATTAAGAATTGTTTCGTATTTTATTTTTATGCAGTTTCACCCTTCGCACTACGGAGATTTATTTTGCCACTTAAAATGTACCCTCAGAGGGGACAACCGAGCAAAGGATTTACTGATCACATAACACGATAAAATTACGCTTGCAAATATTTTATTCCTATATTTCTGTTTTTCGATTTTCATATTACTCAAATTTGTATATCCTGTAATTTTCTCCCGAAATTGCTGTATTTTCAAATTTTTATGCTTTTGACTGTATTTATAGTTACCTATATTTCTCAGATCTCTGTATTAGAGTTGTTTTTAAACCGGTTCATATCCAAATTATCAAATTTCTATATTTTAACATATCTTCAAATTTCTGTATTTCCAAATTGCTACGTTTTCAAATTTCTATTTTTCAACGTATCTTCAAATTTCTATATTTCCAAATTGCTATGTTTCCAAATTTCTATATTTCAACATATCCTCAAAATTCTATATTTTCAAATTACTACGTTTTCAAATTTCTATATTTCCAAATTACTGTTTTCAAATTTCTATATTTCCAAATTGCTATATTTCCAAATTTCTATATTTCAACATATCTTCAAAATTCTATATTTTCTAATTACTACGTTTTCAAATTTCTATATTTTCAAATTGCTACGTCTTCAAATTTCTATATTTCAACATATCTTCAAATTTCTATATTTGTAAATTACTACGTTTTCAAATTTCTATATTTCCAAATTGCTACGTTTTCAAATTTCTATATTTCAACATATCTTCAATTTTCTATACATTGTAAATTACTACGTTTTCAAATTTCTATATTTCAACATAACTTCAAATTCCTATATTTCCAAATTGCAACGTTTTCAAATTTCTGTTCTTCCAAAATTCAATGTTCCCCAAATCTTTAAATTTTCTACCATTATATTCTCCATTTATATGATCGTCAAATTTACACGGTCTCAAATCTCTAAATCTTAACTTATATATTCCGTACTTATCAAAATCGACCATATTCTATCTTTGAAAAGTAAGCTTATTTTTGAAAAAGTATAAATTCTGTAATAACGTAAAATATTTCAACAATCGTTTATGTTAATAATTGTATACATTTATGTATAGAGTTCGTAATAGCGTAATCTATCAAGATAAAAAAACTCGTTAAAATCCGAGTCACATTTCAGATGCTATCCTTAGGAGAAATATTGCATAATAACTTAAACATGACCATCTCTATCTCGACCTCATTTAAATATTTTATCATATGAATAAACTGAGATACGAGAGTATTATCGTGTACGAAAGACACTTAATCGAAATTCGTCGAACTTTCGCGACATGGTACACCGAACGTCTAACGTCGAAACTATTCTACGTACAAAGTCGATTAGCAAAGTTGAAATATTTGTTACCGGATCGTTGTAGGGCTTCCAGTCGCTGCGACATACTCGAGTTTCGATTCGAAACGGAGCACATTGGTTCCGGACGAGTGTTCAAACGACAATTCGTTGCTGTCCAATTCGTTTCTTTTTTTGGCTCTTTTTACTTTCGATACGAAACCTCTTTGTAACGCGTTATTCTCTCTTTGAAAAAAGTGCTTTGATATTTGTACGTCAGAGAAGCAGCGAAATCTAGTTACACATTCAGCCTGTACGATGAAATCGAAATTATTGGAAATTTTGGTGTATCCATCGAATTTTCAAACATATAAAAATATAAGAAATTTAGTAATTATAAATATTGGAAGGTTAGAGATTTAGACATTTGAGAGCTGCGAACTTCACATATTCAGTAAACTGTGTAATTTGGTAATTTGGTTATTTGGTAATTTGATAATTTGGTAAGATAGTAATTTGGTAATTTAATAACTTAATAAATTAATAATTGTGTAATTTGGTAATTTGGTAACTTGATAATTTGGAAAGATAGTCATTTGATAATTTAGTAATTTAATGAGTTAATCATTTGGTAATTTAGCAATTTAGTAAATTCATAATTGCCTAATTTGGTAATTTGGTAATTTGGTAACGTGATCATTTGGTAACATAGTAATTTAGTATGTTAGCAATTTGGTAATTTGGTAATTTGGTAATTTAGTAATTTAGTAAGTTAACAATTGTAAATTCAGATTTTTGAAAACAGAAAAGTACAAATTTGAAAATTTGAAAATATGAATTCTCGTAACCTTGGAAAAGAAAGAATTTAAATACTTGAAACTTTGAAAATTTGGAAATTAAAAAATTTGTTCATTTGGACATTTACATGGTATACGTGAGATTAACAAATATGAAGATTTTAAAGTTTACATAATTGTCCTATATTACAATATTAAATGTACGACATATGATATACGATATATGATTCGTCTGTAGTACACGAAGAATTTACATATTGTACATATTTACATAATGTACATATACATACATATAAAGGTCAATATTAGAATGATCTTTACATGCTATATGTATCATACATTACATTACATGTAGTACATGAAGGATTGACATATGATAAATTATGATACGTATAATATTTAAAGATCATTCTAATAATGTATGTATGTTATATGTACATTATACATCATATGTGAATGTATTCTTCATGTACTACAGACGAATCACATGTCGTGTATCATATAGATGTATATCATATGTCGCACATTTAATATTAAGATCCATAACATATGTATACACACTATTTTATGATATGCAAATAACACATACACACGTACTAAATAAAGGGTTTAAAAAGAATGAGATGCATATGTGCCTATAAAGAAAACAGTTTGATATATTTGCGTAACATTTCATATCTAAACAACTGCATAAATATTTGTCTTAACGCATCCATTCTGTTGCCCATTTAGTGTCTGCACGGATAAGGTAAATTGGCTTTTACGCGTTTAATATATGATTATCGGTTGCTTTAATAAATCAATTCACGGAACACAAACGTTTCGATGATACGATAATAACTCCAGGGAGCCAGAGTTTATCGCGTGAATACTAATTTTCCGAGGAATTAAACGCACCAAGCTGGAGATGTTTCAAATTTCCACGGGATTTTCGTGAAAGAGATTCGTTCTCTCTTTCTTCTCGCGCAATATCCTTCTTTCACGATGTTTTTATAGCAAGAACGTTCGCTCTTTCAAAACGAGGAATACAGGCGTTGAAGCTGTATACGTTTGATTTTTTTATTCGCTTTTGCTTTCATTACACCAACATATTTGTGCTTTTGGTTTCGTTAGATCAACATTTTTATTAATTATTTCTTATTTGATAGTAAATCATTATTAACGTTTCAATATTTATATATTTGCATGGAGTGTATATTTACATCGACCAAAGCAGTTTTTAATTAATTTTTTTAGAAATTAGTATTTTACAGTCTTTAGCGATGGAAAAAGGTTACAGATTTTTACTGGTATTTTGCAAGATAATTAATAATAATAATTGATTGATTATTAATAAATTAATAATGATAATAATTGCAAGATTATTTCGAGATCATACAAGCAAAAATTTTTAATAAAATTCACACAGTTAGTACTTTATATTTTTATTTAATAACAGGAGAAAGTAGGTGACCGACTTTTTATCAATAAATTATTTGTATCATTGAAGTTTCTTTAATTTCGAAATAATTTTGTGAATACATTAGCAAGAAATTTTTAATAAAATTCACACAGATGGTACTTTATATTTTTATTCAATAATAGGAAAAAGTAGGTCACAGATTTTTTACTAGTAAATTACTTGTTTCATTAAAGCTTTTTTAATTGCGGAATAATTTTGTGAATATACCAAAGAAAAATTTTTAATAAAATCGGCAGAATTAGTACTTAACATTTTTATTTAATAATAGAACAAATTATATTATAGATTTTTGACTAGTAAATTATTTGTTCGATTATATTTGTGTTCTAAATTTAATGCACTTTTTCTGCCAAGATAATTTTTAGTTATTAATTGTATATACAAAATTTAGTGAATATAATACTGTGATCAAAAAATAAGGTGAATTTTTCATTTAAACTTCGCGGGTACTATAAAATCATGAAATTATTTTTTGTGTGGATTAGTAGTACTGTCTTTGATATCTATGCATAGTTTTATGTCAATATATTCAATTTCTGCAGAGCTACTCGTGTTTTTGTAAACATACAAAAGTGAGTTCTTCGATTTTTACTATGTCTGATTTTGTTGAGCAAAGAATTTGTATTAAATTTTGTTTACGGAATGAATATTGTGCCGCGGAAACGTTGTGGATGTTGCAGAAGGCCTTTGGTGACAAGGCTATGTCGCAAAAAAATATTTACAAGTGGTACAAACATTTCAAAAAGGGTCGAGTCCGAGTTCAAGACAAATAGCTCCGAACAAACCATCAACATGTACTCATGAATGCCACGTGAAGGAAATCAAAGATTTGGTGCTTGGAAATCGTCGATTGACAATTAGAGATCTTGTTGATGCTGCGGACATCTCATTTGGGTCAACCGAAACCATTTTAAAAGATGTTTTGTGCCTCAAACTCGTCAATTCCGCGTGGGACGATACTGCGCCGTCCCACACTGCATTGGTTCTTCGAGAGCATTTCACCAAAAAATTGACACATCGTTCCACAACCACCGTATTCGCTTAATTTAGCACCGTGCGACTTCTGGCTGTTTAACAAACTCAAAAGACCATGTCTGGGACACCGTTTCGAATCGTCTGATGAGATAAAAGCCAAATCGAAGAAAGTATTGAAGGCCATCACGGAAAAGGACTTGTTTGACTGTTCCGAGGATTGGAAAAAACGTTGGCATAAGTGTATTGTGTCGGATGGGGAATACTTTGAAAGTGATGAGATTGATTTAGAGGAATAAATAAAGATTTTTCATTTTATAAACAAATTCACCTAACGTTTTTAATCACAGTATTATACAAAATTCCCGAGAATACGTGCATAATATATTGTAACCGTTAGAAGAGAAATGAACATTCTAAATTAATATTCAACAAAAGTATTTTCCTTTACATATGAATTTTCACCAGTTCATATTTACCAATGTTATAATTTTTAAACTGTCACGATTTTAAATCGGGGAATCAATTCAATCAGAGATCACATCGGATTAATAAATAGAATACATTTAAAAGCGTTTCGTGTCTCTATACGCCTTTCACAGTCAAAGGATTAAATTAATCCTCTGGATATCGATATAATATTAACAACCAGCAGTTCGTGGTTTTACCTCGCTCAAATATGGAAGTAAAATACGTTCGAGTATATAAAAATTGAATATCGTGATCAAATTCATGATATGTTCTGATCGTTGCTGAAAGTTCGGTTAAATCTAAAAATTAATTTCGAGAATATTTCGATGCAAATTGAAAAAGTAGATATTAATGAGCAGAGCAGAGATGAAATGTTGCAAAAGCCGATGGATCACATGAAACTCATTTATTCCGCGTAAATAGTGCAAAGTGCTATACGAATTTCTGTGCAGGACAAAATTGGCACATTTTCAAGTTAAATACGGGAACAGTATAGAAGCGAATTGCGTTTTATACGCTATTAAAAACGTTGGGGATTTTTTAAATCTCATTTCTGTTGGTACAAATGAAAGCTCATTAAATGAATTTCATGACATTTTATGTTGGATTTAATTTAAAAGCCATTTAGGTGTATTTTATCATGGAAGTTTTATTATTGCTTTACATCTTAAATAAAGTGTTTCGAATTGACTGCGATAACAATAGAATGATATAATTCATAATTATCACTATTATCCACTATTAACATTATCCATGATTACAATAATTGTACCGTCAGTATTATCAGATATGACGAACACAAAAAAGTAACGTATTCTACAATTAATTCTTCTCTACATTAATCAACTGAAGCGCTCAGCACACACTTTGCTACCCACTTCCATTTCCACCAGTAATCGCCTGGGGATACAAAATGGCAGCTGAAGCGTTCAATTCAAAGAATGAAATTCACTCTACGTTTGAAAGAATTCTCCATGTTCAGAACCTAACCTAATCTAACTTAATGTAGAAATGAAATTTATCAATTTCACTTCTTTAGTTATATCGTCGCAATAGAACACAAAATGGCAGCCGTAGAGTTTAATTCAAGAATTAAATTCGCTGAACGTTTGAAAAAATTCTCTTTGTTCAGAACCTAACCTAACCTAACTTAACCTAACTTAATGAAAAAGTGAAACCTAACAATTTCATTTCTACTAGCTCTATCGTCTCGATAGAACACAAAATGGTATCCGAAGAGTTCCATTTAAAGAATGAAATTCGCTAAACGTTTTAAATAATTTTTCATGTTTAGAACCCAACCTAACCTAACTTAATCTAACCTAGTGAAGAAATAAAACCCATCAATTTCAGTTCGACCAGATCTAACGTCACGAGAGAACGCAAAATGGCAGCCGTAGAGTTTAATTCAAGAATTAAATTCGCTGAACGTTTGAAAAAATTCTCTTTGTTCAGAACCTAACCTAACTTAACTTAACCTAACTCAATGAAAAAGTGAAACCTAACAATTTCACTTCTACCAGCTCCATCGTCTCGATAGAACACAAAATGGCATCCGAAGAGTTCCATTTAAAGAATGAAATTCGCTAAATGTTTTAAATAATTTTTCATGTTTAGAACCTAACCTAACCTAACTTAATCTAACCTAGTGAAGAAATAAAACCCATCAATTTCAGTTCGACCAGATCTATCGTCGCGAGAGAACGCAAAATGGCAGCCGAAGAGTTTAATTCAATAATTAAATTCACTGAACGTTCGAAAGTTTTCTCTGTTCGCAGTCAAAACAAAGGTAACGCGTCGAACAAGTGTTATGCCATTAACGAGTAGCGGTAATGCAATCTCATGATGTTCTTTCGTTGAACGATATCGAGTCCCGACACGATGATCGAAGCCTTTTCGCGACACTGTTCAGCGAACCGTATCGGACGGAAGTATTTGGTCCATTAATCTCCCCGGTTGAGTAGGATCGATCAATTAACGTCGATAACGCGTGCAGGATAATTCTGGGTTACCAGAGAAGTGGTCGTTAACTCTACGCGCTTTTTCCAGGGTTGCTGCTTTTTGCTTCCGGGAAGAAAGAGACGTGCTTTCGTGTTACGTGCAACCGAGACTGCCTCCATGGGGAGTCAGTTCTTTACTTTCTTCTGTTTTTCTTGGATCGTAACGACAGCTATGAAATTGATATACAACATTTCCACCTGAAGGTCCGTCTATTTTAATACTAGATTTACGGAACCCGTCAAAATGACGGGTCATACGTCTTTTAATTTAAATGACAAAACTTATTAAGAAATTTTTGTAAAAATGTATGTCAACTTTCGTCAAGCTAAAGAATCAATGTCTTAGGCAGTTAACATAACATCTCCAATTTATTTATTTTTCTACTTTAGTTCAAACTTAAATATAAGTGACGATAAACGTCCGTAAATCTAGTGTTAAGGACTGTTAGATGAAATGGTATATTATGATTGTTGAAACAAACATTTAACCCTTGACCTACAATTTTCTAGGCAGTTCTGTCATTCACAGCTAGCTAATTACTGCTACAAAGATAAGACAACTAAAGAAATTTAAGACGTTAAGCACACGTTGCCTTCAGCGATCCTTGATTACACGGATTGTAATTAGAATTGAACCCAAAATTCAGTTACAGTGAAAATATGAATCTGGTTTGACATATGTGAACTGTAGTGTGCGTCACGAGTGTGACACGATATTGTAGATCAAGGGGTTAATCAGGTGTTGTGTTGTGCAAAAAATTGAAGGTTTTTGGAGAAGAACTCTGTGATGTAGTCAGTTCTTTTCTCTTCTCTATTTTTCTTGGTTCTTGACGAAAACTAGGAAATTTATATACAACCTATGCACCTGAAGATTCTTCTATTTTAAGGATTGTTAGGTACATGAAATGGTATATTATATGATTGTTGATACACATATTTAATCAGGTGTTGTGTTGTGCAAGAAGTTGAAGGTAAATCTTGAAGGCAAACTTTGTGATGTGGGAAATCAGTTCTTTCCTTTCTTCTATTTTTCTTGGTGCTTAACAAAAGCTTACACACCTGAAGATTTGTCTATATCAAGGATTGTTAGGTACATGAAATACTGTATTGCATAATTTTTCAAACAAATATCTGATCAGATGTGTTGTGCAGGAAGTTGAAGGTAAATTTTGAAAAAGTCTGTTATGTGGGGAGTTGGTTCTTTTTTCTTCTACTTTTTTCTCGGTTCTTCTTAACGAAAGATGAGAAACTGATATACAACCTATAAAGATTCGTCGATTTCAAGGATTGTTAAGTACAAGTAAAGATACACTATATAATTGCTAAAACTGATTTTTTTATTAAATTTTGTGTCGAGCAAGTAGTTGAAGAGCATAAATTTTAAACTTGAAGAAGAACTCTGTTAGGTGATTACATTATTTTAGAAAATGGGAAGTTAGGAAATTTGAGAATTTGTTTTGTAGAAATTTAGGAATTTCGGTGTTCTATGATTCTCAGTTCAATAATTTGTATTTTTGTACATTTGAAATATAAATTTGTAGATTTGTAAATTCGACAGACAATAAATTTGTAAATTTGTACATTTGTTAAATCGACAGAGTGTAAGGCAAATATGCAATTTTATAAATTCGATAGAGTATAAATTTGCAAGTTTGTAAACTTGTGAATATATGAGTATGTAAATTCTACGTTCTTAAAATCTATCAATAGAAGCACGTATGACCACGAAATTCGCAAATCAAATGAAATAATTGAGAAGCTTGTAAATGTGCAAATCTGCAAATTAGTCATTTCAGAAATTTTGTAAAATGAAAATTATTTCTAGATAATTTCTACAAACTTCCACATTAAAACAATTCGAATTTTCGAAATTTCGGACTCTAAGATTTTGGCAATCGGAAAAATGAAAGAGTGTAGAAAATTAAATTGAAATATTTAAAAATTGGAGAACTCGAAAAATTTATATACTAGAAAATCTAAAAATCCGAGTGCACGGGAGTATGAAAATTTGAAAATTTTGGAGTTTGTAGAAATTTGAAAAGTTGGGAGTTTGTGGATATAGAAATTTGAAAAGTTGGGACATTGCAGATTTAGAAATTTGAAAAATTGGGACTTTGCAGATTTTGAAATTAGAAAAGTTAAAATTTATAAAAACCTTTCGTGCTACGTCGAGCGAAACTAGTTTCGTGAGGAGTCATTCCTCTTTCTTCTCTTTTTCACGACGCTTCTTAACGAAAGCTAGAAAATTGATGTACAACCTTTGCACCTGGAAATTCATCTATTTCAAGGCTTGTACGATTGCCTGTAAAATGTTGGACTCTCAGTTCTTCAGATCTCGTGTCTTCTTCAAGGACTCGGAGCTAAATTGCAACGTCCAACAAAAAATTTCTATCCACAGATCACAATTTTCCAAAATTTTAAATTTGGCAGCTTAAGACTGACAAACTTTGTAAATTTTAGGAATTTTACCATTTTAGACCTTCTACTTTTTTCCACTTCAAAAAATTGTTGAATTAAAATTGTTTAAATTTGTAAATTTTAACGTTTGAAAGTTTGCAAATTTCCAAATTTTCTAATTGAGAACGTTTTGAGAAACTGGAAGGAAGTTTCAAAATTTACGAACTTGTTTATATATTTATAATAATACAAGTTTATAATTTCATCACGTTTTAAAATTGTTCCACTCTTCATTTTCAAAGACGGTTCAACAACAAATCAGAATGAATTGATTTAATATTACTTATAATAGTATACTTTCATAATAGAATCAATTTATAATTTCAGCACGTTCTAAAATTGTTCCACTGTTCATTTTCAAAGACGGTTCTTCAACAACAAATCAGAATGAATTGATTTAATATTACTTATAACAGTATACGTTTATACTAAAATCAATATATAATTTCATCACGTTCTAAAATTGTTTCACTGTTCATTTTCAATTACGATTGTTGAACAAGTCAGAATTAATAGATTTAATATTATTTATAATAAAATCAATTTATAACTTCATCACGATCTAAAATTGTTTCAACGACGATTGTTCAAAATCGTTTTATTGTTCACTTTCAATAACGATGGTTAAACAAATCAGAATTGATGGATTTAATATTATTTATAATGTTATTAACAATAGCATAAAAATTGCAGTGGAAGTTCTCTATTAATTAAGAATAATTGAACGTGCAATAGGTGCTGCGAACGTATTATTCGTTCGTTAAAATCGTTATATCGGAAATATTTGGTTGCATCCCATGGGAAAAGCTGAAACATTTTTTGTTCATATTTCATGCATTATACCACTGCTACATGTTCGACAACATGTGAATGCAAATTTCATTAAATGGATGAAAGTATACCTTGTTACAATATTGAAGCAACGAGAGTGAGAAACGGGGCGAACGCGCAGGAAAAAAACCGCACGAATAAAAATTGGATATTAACACGATGATTGCAAAATCGATTATCGATGATCAATATTGCGAATTCAATTTGATAAAATAATTAAAAACTGAGCAAAGAAAATTCGGAATACCAGTGAAATTACAGTAACAATTTGAAATGGTGGATTGAAATGTTGAAATAAAAAAATGATACTCCATATCAAATGTTTATATGATTGTTTGTATTTTCATTCATTTATTTTGTAAAAGAGATGAAAAATATGTTTACTGAAAGCAAAAACAGTAAAAATACTTTTAATATTTCGGAGAGAAATTTTCAAATATGAGAATTTTTTTAATTTTTTACTTTCAACGTTTTCCATTTCGTTGTTAAATTTGATAAATATCGAAATTTTTTAGTTTTCAAATTCTCAACGTTAATAACTCTCAAATTTAAAAATTCTTGAACTATAAATATAAAAAATATTAAATCCATTAATTCTGATTTGTTGTTTAACAATTTTCGTTGAAAATTAATGTGACGATTTTAAAACAGGATAAAATTATAAACTTATATTATAGATGGATATTATTATAAATAATATTAAATCCATCAATTCTGATTTGTTTACCAGTCGTCGTTGAAAATGAACAGTGGGGTGACTTTAAAACACAGTAAAATTTTTAACTTATATTATTATAAATAATATAAAATCCACTAATGCTGATTTGTTGTTTAATAATAGTCGTTGAAAATAAACAGCTGTAAATAATAATAAATAACGTATACTATTATAAATTTACATTGTTATAATAATAATCAAATCAGCTGATTCTGATTTGTTGTTTAACAAGTGTCGTTGAAAATTAACAGCAGCATGATTTTAAAATATAATAAAATTTTAATCTCATATTTTTTATAAATAATATTAAATCTATTAATTCTTATTTGATATTAAACAATCGTCGATAAAAATGAATAATACGGAGGTATTAAAACGTAATAAAATTAATCGAATTTGATAACGCAATGTGATTTATTTCCAATGCTTCACGCTTTGATTAATCGCTTTGAAGATTAATCTCATTATGGTAAACTATGATCAACAGGGCGTTTGAGCGCCATTTCGGTATTGCAAACAATAAATACAAGCACTCTGCTGAATATCTGATTTCCTAATTACAAATTAGATTTCCCATGTTGTTTCCATTAGTTCAAATGACTACAGTTATGCTGCAATCAGCGTTATCACAATTGGCGATATAAAAGAAGGCTTGTACCTACTATATTTGAGGGCTTGAAAACCTGAAAATTCGCATACTTTTCTATTTTTACGTTTGATACAAGTTTGACGAATTTAAAAAAATCTGAATTTATACATACAAAATCTCATGATCTTGGAAATTTCTTAATACAGAAATTTGATTTTTTAGAAGTTTTTAAAGTCAATTTGTTTCGAAAATTTTTTAATTCAAAAATTTGTTTCAAGTGCTCCTATATTCATAAATTTGTTCTTTTAGAAATTGAATAAATTCAAAAACTTGTCCTTTCGGATATTTCTAAATGCAGGTATTTTTTTGAAAATTCTGAAATTTGGGGTAAATTTGAAAGTTTTGAAATTTCGGCGACCTGGAAGCTTTGAAATCTAGAAACTTGATGATCAAAATTGATAAACTTGAAAACATGAAAACTCGAAAAATGTTGATATTAATTTCCTAAGTTTAAGAATCTAAAAAATATTGCCCTCTAAACTCACCAATTATTTTCGAAAGTTCCTGAAACCGTAATCTCACAAACTGAATCCTTAACATTAAAAATTAAAACTGTAAAATATTTTCGTTGCAAACAAGAAGTCCCTTCCTTCTAAAGTTTGCAATAGTTCATAAACTACCTGGCACTTCTCCCTTATTTATTCTCCCTTCCTTCCGCATTATTGTTTCACGAAAACATTGAATATAAATTTTTCATGAAGCGAGTAATCAGCACGAGGAACGAATTTTCTCTTTTCACGAACGAAAGCACGTTTCTTTTTCCCATCAAAATGTTAGTCCTCGGTTTCCCTGGAAAATGCTTGCTCGTCTCCCAAAGGGACACCTCCCTTACTTTCGAATTATCCCTTGGTCACTCGTCTCCGCCCGATTATATATACCGAACTTGTATTACCTTCGATGAAGAAAACATTTTCTTTCCCACTTTTTTCTCATTTTTTTTGCAACATTTCTGCGCTTATCTGCTTTCACCCTCGTTGCAAACACCCTTATCTCCTCGTAGCGTGTGTCCACTAGATGAGTTGACTGATCGAATCTTTATAATTCAGTTCCTTCACCGAATTCGGGAAATATATCTAGAGGGATATATTCCAGAATATAGATTTCCAGAAGCATTTCTATATTTTTAGAAATATTTCTAGTCTATATTATACTGTCCCTGGCTATCCAATTACCACTATAAATTTTCAGCATTTTTCACGGTTTCCGTAAAATTAAAAGGCCTGTTCAAATTGTAATGATATTTATTAGCTACTAATATGACTACTGTACATAACATTATTAGCACATGTTAATATCTTGTATTTCCACCCTTTGCTTTCGTAGCTTGTATCCGGCATGCTATACATTGCACATTTATCTTCATTATTTTCCCAAATATAATTCTTTTCAACTCAGATAATGTGGTTGTAGAGTAAACTAGTCTTTTGAGTAGGCAGACATTTTCTATGGTATTCAAATTTCACCTGACGCGCTATCGATACTCCTAACGTAAACGCACGGCCCTTAATCACTTATCACACAATTTATCACGTAACAAATTGCTATGTACACAGTATGTCTGAAAAGCAACGGAACTTTTTAAATAAAAAAAAAAGTATTAGTTATTTTGCCAAAATTAATTTTTTTTATTCAAAATACATCCCTTCCGCATCAATACAACGCTGGGCACGCTCAGGCAATGTTAACATAGATTTTTTTATGTCGTTTTACGGAATCGCTTCAATCACCCTTGTCACAGATGCTTGGACTTGTGTAACAGTGTCATAAAACGTTCCTTTCATGGCTAATTTCAATTTTGGAAAAAGGAAGTAATCGCATAGAGATAAGTCAGGCGAATATGGAGGATGTTGGAACACACAGACTTGTTTTTTCGCCAAAAATTCACGAACTGCAACAGTTCTGTGACATGGTGCATTATCATGCAACAGAAACCAACTCCCTGGCGCTCGATATTCGGGCCTCACACGAACGATTCTTTTCCACAAACGTTCCATAACACCCAGATAATATTCGCCATTAACATTTTGTCCCTGTGGAACGAATTCCCGAAGTATAATACCTTTAGAATCGTTTAGAATTTAGAAAAACCCAAAACCTGGCTTTGGGTCGTCTTCCAAAGTATCACGACCATCCTGGAATCGCTTATACCACTCGAACACACGTGTACGGGATAAACAATCGTCGCCATAAACATTTTTCATTAATTCAAATGTTTCTGTAAAAGTTTTACCGAGCTTTAACGAGCAGAATTTAATATTCGCTCTTTGCTTCATCGTGATTTTGAGACACGGTGACGAAAAGTTCTGTCGCTTTAAACGCTATAAGTTTACAATTCGTTGCTCGATTACAATAACGATTGGTTTGTTTTGTAGGGGAGGAATACTGTTTTCAAATAGCATATTGTTTTTATAGATGTCGCTAATAGTGTTCCTTAAATTTAAAAAGTTCCGTTACTTTTCAGACATACTGTGTATATATCGTTATCAACGTATTTAGTAATAATTTTGACCTAAGACAATTTTCTATATATGACATAATGTTGTAGCCATAAAAGTGAAATTTTCGTACGTGGTCCTAATGGCCGAGGACTGTATATTTCCACGTGAAGTAACTTTAAAAAATACAGTAATTTAAAACGTGGTCCCCCAGGAAAGTCATTTTAACTTCCCTGGTAATTCTAGTGTTAAGAAGTGTTATCGAAATGGAACGAAGACACGGAGGAATGAAAGTTAGTATTCATATTCTATGACTGAGTGTTATAAAGTAACCAAAACTTTTTCAATCGTTCTTAAAAATTTATAGAAATATAGTAATATTTATAGTAATAATTTTGACCTAAGACAATTTTCCATATATGACATAATATTACAGCCATAAAATTGAAATTTTCGTACGTGGTCCTAATTTGATGGCCGAGGACTATAAATATATCTGTGTGATATAATTAATTTCAACGTATGTACTCACACTATTTCATTAATATCGATAACACCTGTGAGTATAATATTGCCCGTATCGATTCATTTGCAGAATAAACGTCCAACCGAAATAATTGCATTCCTCACATATTTTCAGTGACGATCCGTTGTCGGCGCGTTAATTTACCCGGTTAATTTTACGGCCATGACTTTCTTTTCTATTTAAAATGCGTTCCTGTATTTCGCAACTAATCCTTCGAATAGGTAACCGAATTTCGTCGGAGAATTTGCTTCACAATTACGACGACAACCGAGCATTCCAACACAATTCAATTGGTTACCTTCCATCACTTCGTTTCGAGCTGCAAAAAAATTCAATCCTTTGTCGATCTCGGTTAAAACCCTTCAACGGCCGCATCTATTCAATTCCACGAGCACTTCATCTAGTTAACGCAGCGTATATGCCTCTTTAAAAATCTGTTATCTCACAATTCTCTGAATTTTTAAAGCTTCGAGACTCGTGCAAACGTGTAACGTACAAATAGCGTATTCAGAATCGTTACAAAAATCCTTTATTAGGTCTTAGTGCTATAGCGAGATGATTAGACTTTGATGCAAGTTTCTATCGATACACCTGTTTAGTTTCTACGGATATTTTATATAGGTTCAGATCAATAGGTTCCTGTAGCAGCAATAACAAGAAGTTACATTCTATCGAGTATTTTCAGTTTATTATTCACGTCTGGTTCCTAGAATTAATCTCTGTAGTAGAGTCCTCTATTTGCAGTTTCCTATTCGAGGTATTGCTCGGTTTTATTACTCTCTACCTTTTTGGGAAAAAGACCGCATACGTCATTCGGATTTTCATTTTCACCCGAATTTGTGTACCCGATAGAAATCAGGAACTGTTTCCCTCAGCCTTCTTCGTAAAAATTGCACGCCTACACCTAGGCCTTCATCGTGTGAAATAAGCAATCGAGATAGACTCGAAATAGACACGAGGTTCGCTCCGGAACACCGGATACACGAGGTTGTTCGCTTCGAAACATCGGATACATATAGACAGTCGTTCAGTTTGGAACATCGTTAAAAATAAGTAGAGAGCACATATCGGTGTTATACAATTGTTCAACCTACAGTCCACTTATAAATTAGGACTTCAAACAATATGACGTTCATCGCGTTTAATCGTCGCTAAATATGGCGGACGCTGCGACGTGTATACAAGATCCATAATACGAATTATTTTACGTATGATCTATAACATATATTATTTAACGTGTGATCAATGATGTAAATTATTTAACCTAACATCGATAACACAAATTATAAACATAAGATCAAGAACATAATTTATTTGACATAAGGTCCATAACATAAATTATTTAACGAAAGATTCATAACACGAGTTGTTTATCAGTAAAAATAACACCGTAAAAAGCGTTGGTTAACATTAATCAAATAATATTAAATTAACGAACGAGATTTTGTAAACATAAAATAAATTCGCAGCACAACTCATTTAGTTTCTACAAAAATCACAACTTATTTCTTGTTCAACCACTAATGAATATTACTAATAAATCACGTATGAATGTTAGGACTTCAAACGATACGAAGTTCATCGCGGTTAATCATCGCTAAATATGGCGGACGCTGCGACGCATACACTGTTTCAAAAATATATTTTCTCTCGTCATCAACAAGGTAACACGAGTCAATATCTGTAGGCATGGAAATTAACTAGCTCGGTATTTTTCATTAGAGCTCGGTTACCTGATAAACGCAATTTCCGTGAAAAATTCACCGATAGTTTCACGCGGGTAACGCTTGCCGTGGTTCACCACGGAAATTTCGATAAAGCGTTCTCTGATACGTTCGTGGCCTGTTCTTTACACAAGAATATTGTACATATTATTCACACGGAACTTCACGTACCTAATTACTCCGGAACGCGTTATAATAAAAATCGACTTTCTGCTTTAATACTTTAATATTACGCTGGAATTAAATTCATTATACCCTGGTTAGTAATTTGCTTACCAATTTTGTTGGAAGTAAATAACATTTACATTTTCATTGTAATTATTTTTTTTTTATTTTCTACAATTTTCAAGACGTACAGAATTTTTAAATATAGGAGAAATGTAGATGATTTTCAGTATATGCAGAATATAGACATTTTTTGATTCAAAAGAAATATAGAGATTTTTCTATACAAGAAGAATAAAGAATAAATAGCTGATGTTAGATAGATTAATAGATTAATTTCATTTAAAAATTATCCGCATCTTGAATGCTTAAATTCCAGTTACTTAAAATATATTTAGATCATAAATACTGAAATTTCAGTTGCTTGAAAATTATTTAAACCTTGAATACTTAAACTTCAGTTGTTTAAAAATTATTCAAACCTCGAATATTTAAATTTCAATTGCTTAAAAATTATTTAGATCATGAATACCGAAATTTCAATAGCTTGAAAATTATTTAAACCTCGAATACTTAAACTTCAGTTGTTTAAAAATTATTCAAACCTCGAATATTTAAATTTCAATTGCTTAAAAATTATTTAGATCATGAATACCGAAATTTCAATAGCTTGAAAATTATTTAAACCTCAAATACTTAAACTTCAGTTGTTTAAAAATTATTCAAACCTCGAATATTTAAATTTCAATTGCTTAAAAATTATTTAGATCATGAATACCGAAATTTCAATAGCTTGAAAATTATTTAAACCTCGAATACTTAAACTTCAGTTGTTTAAAAATTATTCAAACCTCGAATATTTAAATTTCAATTGCTTAAGAATTATTTAGATCATGAATACTGAAATTTCAGTTGCTTAAAAATTATTTAAACCTTGAATACTTAAATTTCAGTTGCATAAACATTATTTAAGCCTTGAATTAATTATCAAATTTTTGAATACCATCACAGGTGCTAACATGACTGAATTGTTCTCTCAAATAGGAAATATAAATCGTTTGAACCGTGTGAATTATTTTCATCGCACAAAGGAAAACAGAATTCACTGTATCGATGATAACGGTATAAACGAATGGTTCCATGAATACAAAGCTAAAATTTTATGGTCGCGCCAATCGCATTTATGATCGGTTGGGCCTGAAACGCGGGCCAAAATGTTCGATCCATCTGTAACAAGACAACTATAAATAATTGTTGATGGTGTAACCGGTTGACGATGAATCGTTATTGATTCTCAAATGGGCCGTATTCTATGGGCAGTTAAAACTTGCTGCAATAATTCATGCAGCATCAAATGATTTCTCACTGTCGCCATGGGAGTCTTTGTCTTTAAGCGCGCTATTTGAAACATTAATCTTCCGAGTGAAAAATGTTTTGTCCTACAATTCGATTGTGCAGGTGTCGCTGAAGTTTGGTTTCGATTAAAAATATTGAACGTACTGTTTAAATTTTTCATATTTGTACTATTATTTCTTTCTGTATAGTCATTGCTGTTTGTAGATATTTAAATAACACTTATTTGTGTAAAGTTGATAAATATTTAAATAACTATAGTTAGTTAGATAGATAGATAGCTAGATAACTAATTGAAAAATAGTTTTGAAAGTTAATGTTGCTACGAATTTTTAAATGAATGATGTTTGAAATTTGAAAATATTGAGCTTTGAGAATTTAGAAATTAGGAAGTATGTGCTTTGAGGATTCAGAAATTTACAAATGAACAAATTCAGAAATATACTACAAATTACTATAAATTAAATATGTATCTTTGTTCGGTCAAAAAATTCAAGATTAAATAATTTCTTCATACGTCAAATCCAGCACATACTTTAATTTTTCCTATAAAACTAAATTGCTACTTTTTATAAATAACACAGTATACTAGTCGTAAATATAATAAAATTTTGACATCCTATGCACTTGTTTCAATTCCCAGCACTTTCAATTTTTCGTATTAAACTAAAATTGCTACTTTTTATAAGTAGCGTACTAGTTTTAACCATAATAAAATTGTGATAAATATAAAAAGTTTGATTGGTCCATTAACAACAAGAATAGTCGTAATTTTATTGAAAATGTGGGACAGTACGACACTCGGAAGTTGTTTATCTCAAACATCGTTTGATCATATCAGACATAAGGGACTTGTTTAAGATACCAGCGCACTCGTATATGAATTCTAGCTTCCTGTACAATTTCCTGCCGCGAGATTCGATTTAATCGAAGCCCTGTTTCGCGTAGTTCAACGATATCGTAACCACTTTAAGCTGCACGGCACTTTAACGCACTCGTGAAGTAAATCGACCAATAATCAATAACAGCCAGCGAGAAAGCAAGAAAATATCAGTGGTGTTTAATCCAACGTTTGACGAACGTCGCGATATGTCCGACTGAGAGATAAATTGAAGTATTATATTTGATGGCAATTAACGTGAGAGATTTAACACTTAAGGGGTTGTTCTTTCTGTATCCTTGATTTTCGAGTATTTTATAAGAGAATCGAATAAACAAGTACTTCTTTAAAGCGTTGCAGTTTTATTAAATCAACGCGATTTTTGATAAAATTTTATGGTGTTATTTATTTATATGTTTAAATAACATGAACGATAATTTGGGAATTTGAGAATTTGTGAAATTGAAAAATTGAAAAATTGAAAAATTGAAAAATTGAAAAATTGAAAAATTGAAAAATTGAAAAATTGAAAAATTGAAAAATTGAAAAATTGAAAAATTTGAAAAATTGAAAAATTGAAAAATTGAAAAATTGAAAAATTGAGGAATTGACGAATTGAAGAATTGAAGAATTGAAAAATTGAAGAATTGAAGAATTGAAGAATTGAAGAATTGAAAAATTGAAGAATTGAAGAATTGAAGAATTGAAAAATTGAAGATTTGAAGAATTGAAGAATTGGAAAATTGAAAAATTGAAAAATTCTAAATGAGAAATTAAAAAAAATTGAAAATTGATAATATGAAATTGTAAATTTAGAAGTGTGATAATCAGGAAATTTGGAAATTGCCCAAATTTCGAATATTTGATTATAATTTCAATATGTATAAGAATACGAATATTCAATTATATTATAATTTATATGTACACACAAAAATACTTAGTCTTTTCGTCGAAAAGAAAAATTTAGGTTCGATAAAATATGTCAGAATATTTTGTCATTTTTCAAGTAGTTTAATTTTGGCTTCATAGAAACTTATTAATCAAGAGTTTATTATTCTTGGTAAATAAAAAGTCTTCCATTTCCCCTCGTCAATCAGGTGTCTGATACTCTGTCATTCATTTTTTAAAACGCTCCTTTGTAAGAACGTTGTAAGCAAGAACGATAAAATCATACTTCATCCGATTGAGACCTCGACATCATATTCCCCTCTATCAATCACAAGTGTCAGCAAGTTAAAATTGAAAGATACCATCCATAAAGTATACGCAATCCTCGAAGGTATGCGGGAATAAGGTGTAATCATTTATGTTTATCCCTTCCACTGTGTTCGGTAAATATGTAAATCAAACTTGTTTGTTGTATATTTCATTTTATGATGATGTTATTTTTCTTCGTTTTATATTTTAGTGGAACCGAATCACTTCATTTTGTTTGGTTTTATAGCAACCAAAAGTTTTCTACATTTCTGACATTTGATACAAATATACAGGGTGTCTCGTAACTAGTGTTACTCCCTGAAAGGGGTAGTAGAGGACGTCATTCTGAACAAGATTTTCCTTTGCAAAAATGGGGTTTGAAGCTTCGTTTTTGAGTTATTAAGGAAAAACACTGACCAATCAGAGCGCGAGAATAGCGCGCGCCCAAACGCGAGAGCGACAGCTTCGACTATGACGGTCGATCGTGATCATGAACAAGCGTATCGATACCGCGTCGGTATAACAGGAAACTATTAGGTGAAAGTTTAATCGAATATTAAATTAAGAAGTTAAGAATAATATTAAGTTCTTCATTATTCTTAAATAGGAGATAAACCAATTAGTTATTGTTTATCCAGACCAAGTATATTGTATTTATTTTGTGCGTTCGAAAAGGAATAAAGAATAAGTTTTCGAAAATTAATTTTCTCAACTATTCTAATGAAGCAAACGAATAAATTCACGTTTTAAAACAAATGAGTATCTTGTTTATGAAATGAGATAGAACTGGAAAGAAATATCTAACGCAGTAAGTCACTGAAGTGAAATAAATCAATTCCTGCGTACGTTTAATTTTAAAAATGCACAAACAACTTAAATAAAACTTACCCATTAATCCATGAAAAAACTAGCTTCGATAAAAAATATTTGTGTCACCGGGTAGATCCACCGATCAGTGCATCAACAGCTGATGTCCTGGCAGGGTCAATGACCTCTCAATTTATTTCACTGTCTCTTTCTAATAATTGCACAACATAAGCACGATCGGTAAACGGACCGAATGAAAACGCGTGAACGATTATTCATAGATATGTATGTTTAACGATACTCTATATTCTCATTATAAGGTATCCGAATTGAGAAATCGATATTATATTACATTTTATTAGGAGACATTGTTGAACGGGCCACGGATCTCGGTTCCGTTCTGGATCGCGAGGCGTACGTCGCAAACGGTTGCTATGCAACGGTGATCTGTTGAACGACTACGGCGTCGATCGACAGTCATCGTTTATTGTCGAAAGAAACCAGCCGAAATAAAATATCGTAGCTTTTAATCGAAAATTCCGCTTTCTTGCTTTCAAGACAATGTAGTTAAAATTATTTATGAATATTCGTTCACGTGTTTTCATTCGGCCTATTTTCGTGTCGGGCTCGCAGTGACTCATTAGTGAAAAGTGACAGGGAAAAGTGTTAATGAAAGCTAATAATGAAAGATGACAGTGATAGGTGACAGTGAAGCAAATTGAGAGTATCTGTGTGGTGATTTATTTTTTCTAACGGTAATGATCGCTGGATCGACCCGATGACAGAGATGCATTTTCATCGTGACTATTTGTGGTTCAATGTGTAAGTTACGTTTAAATTCGTTAATTATTCAATTTAAATTTTTATTTGTTGAATGGAAAAATTTAACTTAAAAAGAATGAGAATTTGTTCTTTTTCATCATCACAATATCTAACGACAATAATTTTCCATATTTTATCTATTATTTCTTTGCGATAACGAATAAACGTATCGAATAAATTCGATTTATTCTGATTACATGAGTAAGGACTAATTTCTTCATTTCTTATCCATTAATGAATGATAATTCAACAATAATCCAGAATTTTTTATTTGTAATTCGATGTAACTTTTATCTTACTGCTTCCTATTGTACCGACGCGGTATCGATACGCTTGTTCACGATCACGATCGACCGTCATAGTCGAAGCTGTCGCTCTCGCGTCTGGGCGCGCGCTATTCTCGCGCTCTGATTGGTCAGTGTTTTTCCTTAATAACTCAAAAACGAAGCTTCAAACCCCATTTTTGCAAAGGAAAATCTTGTTCAGAATGACGTCCTCTACTACCCCTTTCAGGGAGTAACACTAGTTACGAGACACCCTGTATAATTGTTATGATGATTTCTTTTTGTTAAATATTTATGACATATGGCTCTCGAATTGGTAAATTTTTACATTCAAACATTCAAATTTTTACATTGAAATCTCTGATGTGTTAGTTATAAATTTTCGAATTGTCTAACTTTTCAAATTTAAAAATATTCTAATTTCTCAAGTCCACAAACTTTTTACTTTCCAACGTCTTCAATCTACAACTTTTAAAGCCCCAAAAATTTCTAAATTTCCATATTTTTAAATAAGAATTTTCCAGATTTTCAAATTTGCAGATTCTCAACATTACCAAATTTTTAAACCCTCGTATTTTCACGCTCTGAAATTACTTAATTCCTTTATTTCTAGTTCCTCAAGTTTCCAAATTCGCAAATTCTCAAATATTCTATATTCTCAAAATTCTAAACTGTAAAATTTTCAAATTTTACAAATTTCAACATTCCGAGTTTTATCTTCTAATTTCCAAAGTGTCACATTTATAAACTTGCGAATTCAGCTATTTGAAATTGTGGAACATTGACAAATTTTTCAATCTAGGTTTCAAAGTTAGAAAATTTATTTCATCAGTTTTTAAAATTATTGTTATTTATTTCTATCTGTATAGATAGAAATCACTACATTCATTCCGTTAGAAAGATTCATTTCATGACAAACAACGCATTAAAATATTTGCGCTTAGCAAATAGACGTCGCGAGAATATATGTATAGAAAACTAGAGCACGCTCTAAAATTCAAAATGTTGACATTAAAATTATTCAGTAAGAGGATATGTATCAGAAACTGGGGAACATAAATATTTACAAATGTGAACATTGAAAAACATTCGCAATTTAGTTATTATTAACTAAAAAATTAAAATTCCAATTCAGTCGTATTTTGTACGTGGATGTATATTTTCTTTGTATAAATGGAGAAGACAAAAAATTAATATCCAACGAGAAAAGTTAAAAAAAAATGTATTATTTTTGACTGGAAGGTATTTTTACAGGTAGCAGATAGCAACCCTTAAACTTATAAGACAACAAGTTCTCCAAAAAGAATTCTTTTGAAGTTATCATCCTATTATTAATTGCTACTATTAGCTGTTTTATTATGTTTATACATAATACAACACTGTAAATTTAGTTAAAAAATACCTATTTCAAATCATTGTATTAAACAAAAATGTGAGTCACCTTTCGAGTAAAACGATTATACATATTTTGCAAACAAATGAAACTTACGCAAATCTTGGACTATCTTAGTCGAAAACATCAATTCACGTATCTCTAATAATTTCCGTGAGATCCAACAAATATTACACTCCTAACATTGATGTCTGATTTCAACCCCTCAAACATTAGCAGTTACGAGAACGTACGTGTCTAATAAAATGAGGATTACGTACCGATGTCAACCCACGAGTTGGCGCGTGAAGAGGGCGACCCAGGTGTTTAGAAGAGCACGTATCGACATTGTTATACTATTCCTAAATCCATATATTTCCGAATTCCTGTATCTCCGAGTTTTCATATTTTTGAGGTACCATATCTCCAAATTTTTATATTCTCGAATACTTATATTCCTGAGTCTGTATTCCGAGTCCCTATATTTCCGAGTACCTACATTCCCGAATCCCTACGTTCCCTAATCCCTACGTTCCCGAATCCCGACATTCCAAAATCGCTATGTCCCCAAATCGCTACATCCCCGAATCGCTACGTCCTCAAATCGCTATATCCCCAAATTCCTACATCCCCAAATCGCTACGTCCTCAAAAAGCTATATCCCCAAATTCCTACATCTCCAAATCGCTATATCCCAAAATTCCTACATCCCCAAATCGCTACGTCCTCAAATCGCTATATCCCCAAATTCCAATATCCCCAAATCGCTATATCCCAAAATTCCTACATCCCCAAATCGCTATATCCCCAAATTCCGACATCCTCCAATTCTTACATCCCCAAATCGCTACGTCCCCATATGGCTACACCCCAAATCTCTACGTCTCAAAGTAGCTACGGCTCCAATTAGTCTAAATAGAATAATGGACGCTTAGACCCACACGTACTTTGAGATAGTGCGAATTGCGTTCAGCAGTTGGTATTGTCATTATTATTCGTATTTGCCTGTATAGATATAACGCTGGAAGTGTTCACGGTGGAGAGCTTCATTAACTTTGGGTCGACCTCACGCGCCAACTCGTGTGTTAACGTCTGTAACTGCTAAGTTTCATCAGAATTGGTGATCGATATGATCCCTTGTAAATTACCACCATTCAATATACAGGGTGTCTCGCAACTAATATGGCTGCTGTGCTCGTCAAGAATAATAAAGGGTAAAATTTTATTAAGATTGGAAATGTTTCCATTGATAATCCATCGATAAATTACGAGAAAATAATCTCTGAAAGATAATGTAATGATACCAGATAATGATGTTATGCATTGTGTAATATAATACCATTATATATTATATAATACTAGTATAATTACACTATTATTCAACATATAAGATACAATATTATAGTTATATAACATATAATAGTAAACTAGCTCACTAGTATAATAATATATTATTATAACATACAAAATACAACATACAACATATGTATAACACATAAGTGTATATTATATAGGGTGTCTCACAACTAGTGTAACTCTCGGTAAGGGGTTATATCTGAGGTGATTCCGAACAACTGTCTCTTTTGCAAAAATGAGGTTTGAGGTTTCGTTTTTGAATTATTAAAGCACCACTCAAAGCGCGAATAGCGTGCATGAATAAAAGAGAACCTAATTACAGGAAGAACCTGGTTTCGAATAACACTGACTCAAGTAACCATAATATTTGCTACCTATATTATTATTAAAAGCTAATAGTGCTTATTATCGAACCTAAAGTAACTGACCGTCACTGGAATTTGACAAATCATGATTTAATGATCGACACCAATTAATTCATTCAAATTGAAATGCCGGCGACACGACGATGGTCAGGAGCGTTAATGAGCACCGATTGATTTTTCGACGAGATATCGAGTGATGGAGTCGAAATCGAACCCGTCCACATTTGTGGTCCGAGTTCGGGGCACGTCGAATCATAAAACGGAGAAACGTGACCGGCGTCCCGACGCTAGAATCTAATTACCGACGCGAAACAGAAAGATCCAGCCGATGTTCGTGACGCGTTCATTGTTATTCAAATTTAATTATCAAACGATTCTTCATGCGATCAGCTTCTCCGAGAGACTGGCTTCGCGCTGTCTGAATTAATAATCTCGAGTGGAAGGAGAAGACGACTGTCTTCTTTTTTATTCGTTCCGTCATCAATTTTCTATTTTCAATCATTCTTGATGAAAGTCCAATGAAATTTGCGTTCCAGTCACGATTTATCGAGAAAATTTTCTCCTGTTCATAGATTTATTGCGAAAGTTTTGAATGGGGAATTTTATGTATTCTTTGGGGAAAATGCAGCTTCCTAATTTTGTGAAGTTTTTCTAGGGAGGTTTACAACTTTTGGGAGTTGTCTTTGTAGTTGGATGAGTTGGGTATCTGAAAAACGAGCTTGGGAATTTAGATATTTGGGGGATTTGAAAATATGGCGGATTGGATATTCGGAAATTTAGAAAGTTGGCGATTTCAGAATTTGAAAATTTGAAAATTGATAATGCAAGAAATTTAATATTTAGAATTTAATATTTAATATTTACAAAGTTGATATTTTGGAAGTTGCGATATTCGGGAATTTCAGTAATTGGAATTTCAAATATTAAATATTTGATAATATAAAAAATTGATCATTTGAAAATTTGAGAATTTGTAAATTATAAAATTTGAAAATTGATAATAAGAAATTGTAAATTTCGTAATTTGGTAATTTGTAAATTGAGAAATGACTCATTAGGAAGTTTAAGAATTTGGGAATTTGAGAATTTGAGAATTTGAGAATTGAAGAATTTGAGAATTTGAAAAATTGAAGAATTGAAGAATTGAAGAATTGAAGAATTGAAGAATTGAAGAATTGAAGAATTGAAGAATTGAAGAATTGAAGAATTGAAGAATTGAAGAATTGAAGAATTGAAGAATTGAAGAATTGAAGAATTGAAGAATTGAAGAATTGAAGAATTGAAGAATTGAAGAACCGAAGAATTGAAGAATTGAAAAGTTGAAGAATTGAAGAATTGAAAAATTGAAGAATTGAAGAATTGAAAAATTGAAAAATTGAAAAATTGATTAATTGAACAATTAGAGACTTGATAATTTGAAAATTTAAAAAGTTGGATAATTGCACAATTGGAAAGTATGGAGATTGAACGATTTGGAAATGAAGAAATATTGCAACATAAAAATTTGAAAGTAGAAAGATTGTGAATTTAGAAATTTGAAAGTTTGGGGATTTGAAAATGTGGCAATTAACAATTCCTTTACAAATTTAGGAATTTCAAGATTTTTAAATTTAGAGAAAGTGCTTTTCTTTAAAAATTTCGCCATAAAACTGTCTTACAATTAGATCTACTGATATAAATACTAACTTACCAGAAACATAATTTTCATAAATGCACCAAAAAGTCTTTATTGCTCCATAAATAAACCTACAAAACGATTATTTGATTAAGATAAAATAACCGCTTTAACTACGCACATTTAAAATTTAACAAATAACGTATCGATTTTGTAAATCTTCGTTTCCCCGATACAGGTTATAATTACAAATTGGACGTTTAATCAATAAACAATCAAGAACGACGATTTTTTAACAGGAAATGGTAGTTCACTCAAATCAACGCAGGTTTCGACACTGTTTGAAATTGCACGGATCACGCGTTTATTAATCGTGAAATTAATTATCAAATGCAACTGAAAACTGCCGACGTGGCAAAGTACACAAGCTTGAAAGCTTTCACGTATTTCAACTACAGACAATATTCGATACCCGGACGGAAGGTGTTTTCCATTTAAAATTTAGTTCAAACGGACGGATGTTTGATTGATTCCAACGAGTTCGCGTTTAATTAGTTCGGTCAGTCGATTGGTTCCAGTATTTTTTAAAAACACAAATACAATATTTATGTGAACCGGATTGAACGAGGCCAAATCTATCGATAATTTGTGTTGTCAAATAAATTATTTAACGTTTCGGAGAATGATAGCTTTGATCTTCGACAGTTAATGAATAAACAATTTTCACGAATTTCATGCTGAATGTACACGAAGGTCCAAGTGGAATTAAAATAATTATTTTGTGTTATTTGTATTAATAATTGTTTTATTTGATGAGAAATACGTATTTAACATTTACGTTCATTTATATTATAGGAATAATTATGTTCATTTGTATCATTGAAATATTCACGCTTATTTACAGAAAGATTTACGTTCATTTGTAGAAACATTTATTTATTTATAAAAGGTGAAAAGAGTATATTGGTACAATCACGAGGAATACATCAATTTTGGAATTTTTAGAAAATACAACCTTTTCCGATTTTTATATCTCCTAATTACAGAAGTATTGAAATTCCTAATTTTACAAAGTTCTTAAAGTAGAAAGTTCACAAATTCTCAAATTTCCTAATTATCAAACTTCTAAATTTACAATTTCCTATTATCAGTTTTCAATTTTTTAATTTCTTAATTTAGAATTTTTCAACTTTTCAATTCTTCAATTCTTCAATTCTTCAATTTTTCAATTTTTTAATTTTTTAATTTTTCAATTTTTCAATTCTTCAATTCTTCAATTCTTCAATTTTTCAATTTTTTAATTTTTTAATTTTTCAATTTTTCAATTTTTTAATTTTTTAATTTTTCAATTTTTCAAATTTTCAAATTTTCAATTTTTCAATTTTTCAATTCTTCAATTTTTCAATTTTTCAATTCTTCAATTCTTCAATTTTTCAATTCTTCAACTCTTTAATTTTTCAACTTTCAATTTTTCAATTCTTCAATTTTTTAATTTTTCAATTTTTCGATTCTTCAATTCTTCAATTCTTCAATTTTTCAATCGTTCTGTTCTTCATATCTTCAATTACCGAACTCTCAAATTCTTATTTTCGAATTTGTCAGAATTTTTAACTTTAATATTCTTAAATTTCTGCACTTTTAAATTTCAAAATTTCCGTATTTCTAAATTCTCTCAGATTTCCAAACTTTTGCATTATCAGTTTCTCAAATATCTGAATGCCTATATTTTTAAGCTTTCAACTTTCCTGTATTACCAATCTTTAAATTTCCAAATCTGCAGACTAGTAAATTATAAAAATTTGTAAATTAAAGAATATTAAATCCACATAGACGTTCATCGCTGCGTGCCCTTGTGCATCCCACCGTAAGCTCTTCGGTGGGCATTCGATCTGCCCGTTGCTGGTATACACGATACGAGAGAGGTAATGAAGTCGAGTATCTCTTCGAATTTTTCTGCTTCACTGACTATTAAACTTCAACCGTATTATGGAGTAGTTCGAGACCCTTATCCCCTTGGTTTAAATACGAAGACCAGTGATCATCGTAGATTATGAACATTCCCGATCGATTTTCCACGTAAGTGCTGTTCGATCGTGCAGTTGCATCCTCCTCCCTTGTTTCTGGCAGAATTATGCAGGTGAAAACGAGATTAGCCAGAAAATTTTGTGTAATCTCGCTAACTCCCGTCACGTTTCCTTGTTATTTGTTAGAAGCTGCTTACGTCGCTTTAATCTCTGGCTATACTACTAGCTCAGCGCCAGATATAAATATCTCTACTACTGCGTTTGCTTATCTCTTTTACGTTCTAATTTTAATATTAACAGCGTTAGTCTAGACAGTATTGTTGCTTGTTTTATTGCTAATTATAGGCTTTTAATTCAGTTGTTTCGTAATAATGTTATTAGGAAGGATTAAAGAATTCTAATAATGTACGTTCGATGGTATCTGTTTTTGTATTTAAAAATGACATGATTTTTTAATATACACTGCTCAAAGAAAATATGGCATAGACAAATTTTAGGCAGAAATTGGCCAAAGACTGACGGTAACTTCGTGAAAAATCATCGTAAAATTATGATCTTTTTTTTAAATTAAAGCTTGAAATCTCTACTTTAAGATACTGTCGTTCAATTTTAAGTTTGATGCATCCCTACTACTGTAACACCATAAATGTGAGGGTATGTTTGCTCTATTGAAAATTACAAAGTTTGACGAAATGCATGGACCTGCTACATTTTTCTTCGGAGATTCTGTTCACAGGATCATAAAGTACGAACCTTCTATTGGTGATAAAACGAAACGATACACGAATTAACATTTGTCTCCATCTAACGGAATTTATTATTTATTATATCACCGTTAAAAATTTCTTCTCGCGTTCGCATGTTTCGATTGAATTTTGTTCTTTGCCTTTTTCCTCACGTTATTGAATTGTTCATTTTGTATTTCTTATTAAATAAATATTTTGTTCGTTCTTTATACAACTTATTACGTCACTTTTCGACCACGGATCTCCTCACCTACAACACCTTCATCTTCAATTTCCAGTAAGTGAAAAGTCGCTGCCATTTTTTTTTTCGCAAAGATACAGCATTTTAAAGAAACCCTTGCATTTATAGCATATACCGCCGGTATTGCCATTACGCGATGTGCACCATGAGGAGATTGTCGAACGGATTTTGCACATCATACGACTCCGAAAAAAACCGTTTTTCTGTGTGTGTGTTTAAATTCTAATAATGCGTGTTTCCTCCGCGTTGTGGAATTACTTCTTGCAGCCCCATTATGTCCCATACATGTTTTATGAGGTTCAAGTCAAACCATGAATAATCGGTTGCAAGCAGTAATTCCACAACGCGGAGGAAACACGCATTATTAGAATTTAAATACACATACACAGAAAAACGGCTTTTTTCAGAGCCGTATGATATGCAAAATCCATTCGGCAATCTCCTCGTGGTGCACATCGCGTAATGCCAATGCCGGCGGTATATGCCTGTTTCGTACGCGTCCGCGGCGAGATTTCGGAAATGACGTAAGACCGAATCAACGAGGGTTGTAAATCCTCGACACGGATGAACCGACGCCACGACTCGCGTACGACCCTACGACCAATTAAGGATATAGGGCTGTTATAGGTTAGAATAAATCGACAACTGAGAATGTTCTTGAATATGTTTAATTTTGATACGAATGACTGTTAGCGGTTTTGTTGATCGGTTTGTTTATACTGAATTGTAACTTGAGGGAGAACGTTCTCCCTTGAATACGAGATAATAAGTACCTTTTCGTTGACACGGTGTCGACGAAGAGGACGTGGTTTGGGGGTGGACACTTTGGATCCGTGGACCAGGAAGCCAATCAGTAGTGACCTTGACTATGCCATCTTCTTATTGGTCTCTGGTTCAACGAATCGTCTTTCGTCCGGAGGAGGTATTTGTAATTACAAGAATGACCTGGTCTTTTGGCCAAGGGTTGCGTCGCGATCGGGAAAAAACCCAGGTCAGCGCGACACATGTTGTCGTTTGCCGGTGCGTTTATGACACACCATTACCCTTAGTACTTCGAGGTTTCAAAGATTCTTTATGGGGGTCTGTTCCGACCAAAAAGATTGTACCGGACACGAAGTCGGGACCTTCAGAATTCTAAAGGTGGCAGTTAGGAAATGAGTTCTATAACGGAATAATTTTTACTTATTTCGTTAGGCAGCTTACGATTGTAAACTAGGAATTTCCATGTTCGGCAGAGATGTTAATTTATATTAGTCCTTTATGGAGGCAAGGACAGAAAGTTTCAATAATAATTGTTAAATGATTAACCGTGTTCTAGCAGCGCGTAACAATGCCATAAATGCAAGGGTTTCTTTAAAGTGCTGTATCTTTGCGAAAAAAAAAATGGCAGCGACTTTTCACTTACTGGAAATTGAAGATGAAGGTTCGTACTTTATGATCCTGTGAACAGAATCTCCGAACAAAAATGTAGCAGGTCCATACATTTCGTCAAACTTTGTAATTTTCAATACAGCAAACATACCCTCACATTTATGGTGTTATAGTGGTAGGGATGCATCAATCTTAAAATCGAACGACAGTACCTTAAAGTAGAGATTTCAAGCTTTAATTTAAAAAAAGATCATAATTTTACGATGATTTTTCACTGAGTTTCCGTCAGTCTTTGGCCAATTTCTGCCAAAAATTTGTCTATGCCATATTTCTTTTGAGCAGTGTATTTGTGGATATAGTAATAGCGACTTTTATGCAGATAGTAACATAAATTTCATATTTCATGCTTACATAATTTTAATTTTATGTTATTATTAAATTATTATCTTCAGTATTTATTTCAAGGTATGGAATGTATTTGCTTCCTGCTTTTCTTATATGTGAAATAAACTTTTACAAGTGAAAGATTAATTTTCGAACGTATTAATTGAAATTTTCTGTAGTATCATGAATACTATTATTCGATATTTTGCTATTAATTGTACGTTTCACAGAAATTTACTAAACTCTAATATTACTGCAATTAAAAACGTGAGTTTCAAAATAAAATCTAATTCTTGCACATAACAATTATAAACTTTTGCAAGCAACAAATCAAAAGTATGTAGATTATCATCAAATAGAATGCTAGGAGAACATCAAAAGGATTATCAATCACTTAGCTATTAATTGGACTTTGAAAAGCTTAAACGTCACATATTATCTATTTTTAGATAAACACACTTTGGAATTCAAAAATAAATACAAAAGTTCGTAACAGACTGTACATGTGTTTAAAAACGCCGAACTACACGGTTCTCTGTGTTACATAACGATGTTTACTAACTCCTTGATAGCCAGTATCCAACCAACCATCGCGGAACTAACTTTTGGTCTAGTAACAACTCCCTTCTAATCAAGTCGAAATTCATCTACACGTGTTGTTCCAAACGTGTTTGCGTATTTTCACGATACTGGGCGAACTTCCAAAGGATTTTGTATCCCTCACCCAAAATACTGCATTATTCGACACTGAAACTATATATTACACTAAAACTATATATAACTATATATTTGATACTGAAACTATCAAATCTATCAAATGACGAATTCGATGCCATTTCTCAAATTATCAAATTACTTAATTTTTAAATTTGCAAATGATCAAATTGTTAAGTTCCTAAATTTTCAAGTTTTTGAATTTGTAAGACTTTCAAATTTTTGAATTTCCATGTTACTAAATTACCAAATGATCAAATTAGTAAAATGCAAAATTACCAAAGTGACAAATAGGAAATTGTAAAATTGTCGATTAGTCAAATTACCATGTTACGGAATAATCAAATTACCAAATTATATCATGATCTCACGGTCTCCCTTTCACAATTTACCATATTCTCATTTTATTATATATTTAAAGCGAATTTTGTATACCTGAAACTGTTTCTATTATATATCTTGTAATAAAATAACTAATAATACTATTTCTTATAATAATAATATTACTAACAATAATATTACATATCAAATAATGAACAATAATATTACTTATTACATATTAAATATTACTAACAACAATATTATATATTACTAACAATCACAACCAAATATTATACTCGTACAATGATCACGAAATATGACTATACCTGAATTAAAAAATTAAAAAAAAAGCGTGTAATTTATTCGTAGACAGAAATGCATCGAATTCTAATTAGGCTTCGAAGAATTCTGAAGTCTTTTTCCATAGTGATTGATGTGTCGTTAACTCACGTCAAACATCACACAGGAACCACTGGAACCACGAATCGATTTTCCAAATAAAGAGCGTATACATCTCCTCACCAAACGACTACACGACATATTCCGAAATTCAAGAGAAAGCTTAAGTAAATATACACTGCTATCTTACTGTTAACTTATTTAAGTTGAACATCGGAAGCACCAGGAATTAAATTAGTATTAAATAATCTTTAAGTAGTGTAGGTACTTCTAAATACTTTTAAGCATTAAGTAAATCTTTGGCTTGCAGTGTATATTTATCTTCATATAGCAAACAAAATAAAAATGAATCAAAGATAATATAAAAAGTAGTGTGTAAGGGAAATGTACATTTCAAGAAGGGTATTTTAATAAACTATGTATTACTATTAAAATTATATTACTAATATCATAACTATTAGAAAAAATACGACTCTTCTGTCAGAGATGAAATGTGAACTTTCTTAAACTGTAGATACAAATATTTACGATAAGGAAACTGATTACGTCTATTATAAAGTTTACGGAAAAAGTACTCTTATCGAACAAGCAATCATACTTCATCAGAAGAAAATAATATTCTAATTAACTCCACATTTATATTTTATAGTCTGAAATTTATAATTTTAAGCGACAATACGTCATTCGCGTCAATTGTAGTTTCTCGTGGAACATAACCTATAAATCAATATTATCTTTAATCCAAAAGAAGATATATCAGTAACTCTAATTAGATAGTATCCTAATAAATTACCATAAAAAATCAAAAACTAACGTACAAAAGTACAGGAAAATTTTAATATCCATAAATAAACATAAATAATTAAAATATTTTAATTTTTTATTATTGCTATTTTAATTATAGTAATAAGTTAGTACAAACGTCCGAAATAAATCCAGAGCACAAAGTTTCCAGCCTATAAAAATAACTGAATTTTTTTAATGGTTTACAATTTTCCTCTGGCGCTCATAATCAACTTAACGCGTTCGCGAAATCTGGGACATTTTATACTAAACGGCTTTTTGGTAACAACTTTTTCCCAAAACGAGGCTTCAGTTTACCGTTGTTCAGTTTGTGCACGTTTCGCTTTAGCGCGTGTCACACGTAATGAAGGATAAACACGGGAAAAGCTGCAAACTGCTTTCATTTCCTGCCATTCATTTCGCGGCGCGTTTCTATTTTGGTCATCAACGCCTCGTCACCTCAAAATCTAACGACTTTAAAAGCGGCATGCACAATTACAGAGCCGTTGGTATACTGACAAACGATATTCCGTCTGATAGGGCCGCTAAATTTCCGGTAATCCTGTTTCCGTCGAGTTAATTGCGTCCGTAGCGGAGGCTGCAATTCGATCTTGCTTCAACGATCAAATCAACCTGCAATTCGAGCGATATTCATAATCCGTTCGAGCATGTCGGACGTCGGCTGCCAAACGAACTTTTCAATTAAACGTCCACACCTTTGATTTTTGTTTGTCTCGAGACGAACGGAATTAAACGCGACGAAGCTGCAGGATTGAACACCCAATTATACGGAGCTCGCGTTAATGCCGCCATTTTGTAAACACGGATAATTGCTGTTACTACATTTCATGCTGAATATCTATATTTTTTTCACTGTTTTATGGAAAATTGCTCTCGTGAAGCGTTGGATATTTCATGCAGTTAAATTGTTAAGGAGATGCATGTTAAATTTTCATTTTTGTAGCAAATATGAGAGAAGCTCTTTCTTCGTTGTACGCACACCATTTTTAGCTATTTATTAAAGTGTCGTAAAGACCAATTTGTTAATTACTTTATGAGAAACTTCTGTCTTCGTCAAACTTTACTGTAATTAAGTTCAGATTTTACGTATATGAGTAGATTTCTGTGTTCGTGCGAAATACACACGTGAGATGTCATTTTATAAACATAGAAAACTTTAAGAAACTTCCTGTATATTGTGTAATAAAGAAAATTGTAATTTTTTAACTATTTTATGACAAATTTTTCCTTTCAAACTTCAGATGACAAATTTCATGCAATTTGTTAAGTGTTTATGTTCTTTACTCGTATGAAGAACACATATGAGATCAGATTGCTGTTTTTTATAAATCACTGCAAATTTGAAGAGACTTGTTAAACTATGTATAGTGTAATTAAGAAAATTGAAATGTTTGAACTGATTTACGAGAAATTTCTATTTTGATGAAACTTTGCATAAATAATTTCATGTAATTAGATTGTTAATGAAATTCGATACGTATGGCTAGATTTACATTTTCGTATGAAATACATGAAATATTGAAATTTCTATTTCAGTAATTTTGCGAGTTATGCAAGTAATTTTGACAGAGTTATTTAATTGTGTCGTATACAAAATTGAAACTATTCAGTTGTTTTATAAAATGTTTTAAAACACTGATTCAGATGAAAAACAATAAAAGAACAGTATTATTACTGATATTGTCAGAAAAATTGACCGATATTATAATCGAATGACTTTCAATCAATCGATTATGATAAAGTTACATTTCATCGATTGTTATTGATTACTAAAGTCAATTGTATCGATTTTTATTTGACAAAGGTCAAATAAAGGATTGACAATGGTGGTTAAAAATGGAGCAATTGTTACTTTCAATTGTAGGACAATAATGGGGTGAGCGATAAGTATATAAAATGCGAAAACCACCGTGAGCCAGATAAAGTGTTAAGCTATTTTTAAGCATAGCTTGAAGCTCTTTCCATCGTACTGCCGCACGTTTCCTGCGCTGTCCAATTTCCGTTTGGTCTCGAAATGGAAATCTTATTCTCGAACCTTTGATATCCGGCACAGCGGGTGTATTACAAGAACGTCTGTCGCGTACAGATGCAATTTCGAGTACTCTTTTTTGTCGTCAGTTAAATTACACCAGCCGTCGACACGAGGAAAAGTCATTTTATACTCTCATGTAACGTTCTAGCAGGATCGTCGATCCCTATTCGCTGCCCTCATTGTCGTTTCCTGGAACGATATGTGACGAATTGGTGGAAATTACTGAGAAAAATTACACAAATATTAGGACAATGTGCTGCTGATTATGAATGTTTAAATCAGTATTTTAAAAGAATTAAATCTTTGTCTATATGCACGATATGTCAGAAAAGTAACGGAACTTTTTAAATAAAAAAAAAGTATTAGTTATTTTGCCAAAATTAATTTTTTTTATTCAAAATACATCCCTTCCGCATCAATACACCACTGGGCACGCTCAAGTAATGTTAGCATAGATTTTTTTATGTCGTTTTGCGGAATCGTTTCAATCACCCTCGTCACAGCTGCTCGGACTTGTGTAACACTGTCATAAAACGTTCCTTTCATGGCTAATTTCAATTTTGGAAAAAGGAAGTAATCGCATAGAGATAAGTCAGGCGAATATGGAGGATGTTGGAGCACACAGACTTGTTTTTTCGCCAAAAATTCACGAACTGCGACAGTTCTGTGACATGGTGCATTATCATGCAACAGAAACCAACTCCCTGGCGCTCGATATTCGGGCCTCACACGAACGATTCTTTTCCACAAACGTTCCATAACACCCAGATAATATTCGCCATTAACATTTTGTCCCTGTGGAACGAATTCCCGAAGTATAATAGCTTTAGAATCGTTTAGAATTTAGAAAAACCCAAAACCTGGCTTTGGGTCGTCTTCCAAAGTATCACGACCATCCTGGAATCGCTTATACCACTCGAACACACGTGTACGGGATAAACAATCGTCGCCATAAACATTTTTCATTAATTCAAATGATTCTGTAAAAGTTTTACCGAGCTTTACCGAGCAGAATTTAATATTCGCTCTTTGCTTCATCGTGATTTTGAGACACGGTGACGAAAGGTTCTGTCGCTTTAAACGCTATAAGTTTACAATTCGTTGCTCGATTCCAATAACGATTGGTTTGTTTTGTAGCGGAGGAATACTGTTTTCAGATAACATATTGTTTTAATAGATGGTGCTAGCAGTTTTCCTTGAATTTAAAAAGTTCCGTTACTTTTCAGACATACTATGTAAATGTGAATTTTCTTCGATCTAGGTTACGTATAGTTTTAAAAGACTTATACTGCAGCAAAATTGATAAGATAAATGTATGAAAAATTTAATTCTTCTAGAATTTTGTTTTAGACCATTTTCATCGGCACTTCTCATTTAAGAAAATATTTATCACTATAAAATTTAAAAATCCTTAGGATCTTCACGCGGAAATATTGGACTGTTCGCTAGAAATGGTTAGGGTAGACTAGCGCCATATTTACATTTTATATTATAACTCTATAGTGTCTTTATACCAGTATTTAAGAGTACACTATCGTATTTACATACTTATTACATGAAAGATAAGAAAATCTTAACATAAGTTATTAGTTTAATTCGTGAAGTACAGAAGAGGTCAAGTATAATATTTGAATAACATCTTGCTATTACTCGAATGAGAAACATATAAAAATGCTGGAATATAATAAATATATATTTTTCTAGTAGAATATATAAATATTATCATACAGTTGCCTTGTTATTTAATTATAAAAATTATTTATTATTGTTATACTTTAATTAACTAAATAGTATTTCGTATTTGTAATGATTTTTTAAATATCGATGAACATGATGTTTTGGTTAACCTATTTCCTCCTGTAGAAAAACTTCCAGTTATATTTTATAACTTAAGTAATATTCAGTGAACTTTATGCAGTTTATATTAAATACCGAATCGGTTGAGATCACTGCAGAAGCATCAAAAACTTCAAAAGAAATTTGTTCGTCAGTAACGTTCAAACGACGTTTACAACACGTAAACATCTGGCTTTCAGCTATTTCGTTGTGACGTCAGCTACATGATACTAGTAACGAAATTGCTAGGACTTAATGAATAATTTATTTACTTCTTGCACACAGCGAATTACTAAAAGCAACCGTTTAATAACGTCGGAGTTGACGTAAGAGCCCTATAACGTTCCTCTACTGGTATAAACATTTTATGCTCGAAAAGAAAACACGTTCTGCGTGTCGTAATCGAATAAATCTCTTTCATTTTCAACATAATTAAACTGTGCTTTTAGTCCTTACAAATATGAGCCAAGAGGTGGAATTAGCTACCTGAGAACGTTTCCATGTTTAAAACAAAATTTTCTGCATTTACCAGAATGTGTATCTCATTTGAATAACTCATAATAATGCTCGCAGGAAGATACAGTAATACTCTTATGCAATTTAGTTTCTCGACGGATAATATGACGGACAATTGCAGAGGGGCTTTTCATTCGATGATTTTTAGGGATTTCAGGAGATTTGTAGATCTGCCTTGGGATTTTCGGATTTGGGGTTCTACGAATATGTCATTTGGCGGTCCAGTAATTGACTTGAGGACTTGGAGATATAAGGATTTGGGGATTTAGGAATTTCTGCAACTAGGGACTTGAGAATGTAGAAATGTAGGAATTTGTGGATGTAGAGATTTGAGGACAGGTGTTTGGGAATATTGGAATTTATGGAGTTAGGGCTTAAGGCTATTTGAGGGCTTAGGAGTTTGTAGAAATTTCGGGAAATAGGAATTTGGAGATATAAGGATTTGGGGATTTAAGGATTAAATGATTTAGGAATATGGAAATGTACAAATTTGTGGATTTGAAGATTCGGGGACAAAAGTATTTGGGGACGTTAGAATTTGTGGATCTAGGGATTTGGGGACCTAAGAGTTTGGAGATCTAGGAATTTTGCGAAGTAGGAATTTGGTGATATAAGGATTTGGGGATTTAGGAATTTGGGAAGATAGGAATTTGGGAATTTAGGGGACTTAATTTGGAGATTTAGAAATATGCGAATCTAAGAATTTGGAGAACTAGGAAAATTAGTTCTACAAAATAGAAAATAGAAAATTTGAAAAATTTGAAAAATAGAAAAATAGAAAAATAGAAAAATAGAAAAATAGAAAAATAGCAAAATAGCAATATAGCAAAATAGCAAAATAGCAAAATAGCAAAATAGCAAAATAGAAATATAGAAAAATAGAAAAATAACAAAATAGCAAAATAGCAAAATAGCAAAATAGCAAAATAGCAAAATAGCAAAATAGAAAAATAGAAAAATAGAAAAATAGAAAAATAGAAAAATAGAAAAATAGAAAAATAGGAAAATAGGAAATATACGAAACACGAAAATTTAAAAACATGGAAGTCTGGAAATTTAGAAAACTTGCAGAAATTCTCAAATTTAGGGATTTCAATATTTGATAATTTGACAATATGGAAATTGACCAATTCGAGGATTCAAAGAACGTGAAAGTTTGGAAATTCAAAAATTAGAATGTATTGTAATTTTAAAACATAGAAATTTGCAAATCTGAAAAACGCAAAGTTTATGTGTCCTAATCTTAAGGAAGCTTAGGACGCACTCAAGTATTACACGACTTTCGTAAGTTTCTCTTCGGATCATAGAAATTCAAACGTATGCAAACAATGGTAATTTCCGATTAAGTGCTTAGCAGTAAACGGAATGTATAAAGGGATTCAGGAACGCACAAACTTCTGCAATTGCAGTTCCCTTATCTTACAAACAGGGCAATTAAGTTATCATTTTAACGAGAAGCCTCATGAGTACAAGGCTTGTTCTTGTGAACACTCCAGAGCAACTGTATAAACGTTTGTGTGTATGTGCACCGTCATAATTCATAGTATCTTGAAAACTCTTCAACCAATTTCATCGTACACACTGATCTCTGCAGTCATATCTTTCTTCCGACTGCAATTAGCGAAAAATAATGAAACATAACGAAAATTAATACAGACAGAATCATCTACCTTTGATTTTATTGTCCTCTCAATAAACACATAAATATTTCATGAACATTGTCAATAAAAATTCATTCATTTTTCGTTGGAATAAATAACCAACCAATTTACGCTAATGAACAATAAGCTGTTCGTTCCAACAAAAATGTTTATGAAAAATTCATGTAATTATTTTTACAAATCCGAAGATTCAAATCTAAAATTCAATGAGTATTTTACAGTACTGTTATATTATTGAATTATTGAATTTTTATGCAATTATATCATTGAATTTTTTTGTAAGATTGAAAATTTATAATTTGGTGTTTAAGAAGGTATCTTAGTCAAGATGGAGGAAATATTTATATATTATTATTTGTATTTTATGCTTCATTTTTCTATTTTTCTACTTTTCTACTTTTGTACTTTTCTACTTTTCTATTTCTCTATTTTTCTATTTTTCTACTTCTCTATTTTTCTTCTTCTCTATTTTTCTACTTCTCTATTTTTCTATTTCTCTATTTTTCTACTTCTATATTTTTCTATTTCTCTATTTTTCTATTTTTCTATTTCTCTATTTCTCTATTTCTCTATTTCTCTATTTCTCTATTTCTCTATTTCTCCATTTCTCTATTTTTCTATTTTTCTATTTTTCTATTTTTCTATTTCTCTATTTTTCTATTTTTCTATTTGCATTTTTTGCAGTTTGAATTTGTCTGAAACTTGTGTATTCTATCATTTCTGTCATTTATTCTATTACTTCTATAACTCTATTTTATTCCTATAATAACATGTATTATATGACTTATTGATGCAATACAAAATTTATATGAAATAAGCATAATATATTTATTGTTGGGATAGAATATTTATTATCAGTATACGAAATTTATATGAAACACCTATGTTCTATTTTATTGACAGTATGTGAAATACGCATGATCTATTTTATTATCAATTTTCAAAATTTATATAAAATTAGTATGACTTATTTTTTATCACTTCTCAAAATGTATATAGAACAAGTATGATTTACTTTTATCACTATTTAAATGTCACATTTTATATAAAATACCAAAAATGCACGTAAATATAAACTAGTTTTAGTACATCACTTTTTCATAGGAATTTTTAACAAAATTCCCTGTTTCGAAACAAATATGCGTCGTGCACTGATATTCTAATACCATTTGCCTTCTTTCCGTTCCGTTTCAGTTTTGAAAACTCGTTTCCGATATCTTCACTGCAATCAGTAAAATGTGACCACGCGGTGCTTTGTTCTGTTCGTATTTCACCTTTTGTTTTTATTTAGAAACGGTACATTCGTAAAACGTGTGTGCATCGTTGCACCTGCGAATACGATACGTGTAGCTCTGAAACTGGAGTATACTTTGAGCCACCCACATTCTACCCAGTAACATATCTCTCTAATTGTAATCAGAAAAATGCCGTAACGCGCATTACAATTAGATTGCGAATGGTGTGCATTCACACGTTCTAACAATATATTTGCTCGGAGGCGCGTTAGTATTACATTTATTATGATAACTTTACTCGTTTATTTTCTGAATATTTTTAGTATAATGTTTAGCATAATGATACATCATACGTATGCAGAATTTACCACTAAAATTTTTAGTATACATGGTCTGTCCGGAAAGTAATGCAATTAGGTACGTAAAAAAAAAATGTATTTATGTTATTGATATAAATCTTAAAAATTCTTCAAAGTACTTTCCTTGAGCTTCAACACACTTTTGCCAAAGACTTTTCCATGCACGGTGCGCATCCTGGAAGGCGTTAATGGGGACCTCGTTTAATGTCTTCGTCACGGCGGTTTGAATCGCTTCTATGGTTCCAAAATGGAATCCTTTGAGGGCAGACTTGATCTTCGGGAACAGGAAAAAATCTGCTGGAGCCATGTCAGGACTGTAAGGGGGCTGTGGTAACGTTACCAAGCTGTGCTTGGCTAGAAATTCTTGATAGCGCAGAGCGGTATTGCTGGGAGCGTTGTCGTGGTGCAGCTGCCACGTAGTGGCGATCTCTTTTCGAGTACAATGTTGTGCACAGTTGTTTTCGATATGTTGAGAGTCTCTGCGATCATTCGAACACTCAGTCGTCGATCACTCTTAAGAAGTTCATGGACACGAGAAACATTTTCGTCAATAGTGGTGCTTGTCGGCCGTCCAGAGCAGAAGTCATCCTCCACGTTTTCCCGGCCGTTTTTGAACAAATTTAACCATCTGGAAACTTGAGAATAGGAAAGAGCAGAGTCCCCGTATGCCGCCTTAATCATTTGGTTGCTTTCGGCGAGGCTTTTATTCAGCTTAGCGCAGAATTTAATCGCATAACGTTGTTCGATATTTTTCTCCATTGCGCGTCGTGACACGGGCACAAATAATAGGTTTACGTTTACTACGATTCTGACGATTTAGGAGCGCGGATTAGGTTGAGGTTGCAAAGATATGAAGATAAGAGTCTCCTCCACATATTCCAACAAGTTCGAACATGTTCGGACCAGGAAAAATGGCGGGAATGAACAAATTGCATTACTTTCCGGACAGACCTTGTATATCGCGCACTTAATTTGAAATTATTGAAAGGGGAGATTCAAATTGCGCGCGCAGATTACATGCTCCTGCCGGGACCAGCGCGTTCGCTAACACTTTCTTCTGGGTCATTTTTGAACCTCACCATCTTGTTCTAATCAAAATATGTTGTAGTCCATATGAAATTAGGGGAGGTTTAAGTCATCATGTTGCTGGTTTCGAATTTGTTAAGGAATAACAAACCTTCAAAGTTTGCAATTTTTGCCCACTTTGGCGAAAATAGACTTTACTTACGAATTTTTGTCTCAGAAACTACTCAACCGATTTAGATAATTTTTTTTTGTTTTATTCATAAAGGGTTGGGCTATTTTAAAATATTTTTTCTAATTCCATCAATTTGTTATAAAATGTCGAAAAATTTAAACAAATTCTTTTTTTGCATTTTTCTTAACCTAACCTAACGGAAGAACTTCCGTTATCTTCCGTGTGCGAAGTATGCTACGAATTACACGTGCAATTCACTTAAATATTAATATGTTTAATTATATACATAGTTCTTTCAGGACTCCTTGTATCATTTATTTCTCCACGCCCGACACAACAGAAATTAAAATGCATTTAACAGTAAACCTACTAACCTATAACATACACATTCATCTTTTATTTTGATAAAAAACAACACAGATTTTAAGAAAAACATCTTAATAAATTTTGTAATTTAAACAATTTCTGAACAGGTCAAATGGTTTGATAGTTTCAGTTTTAAGAATTTAAGAATTTGTAATTGTTTAGGGTTGCAAATTTACAAATTGATTGCAAGTAAAAAGTGTGCAAATTTAGAAAAGAGGGGGTACTTTTAAAATTTGGAAATCATAAGGTATTGTAATTTTGTAATTTTTAAATTTGGAACATTATATGGTAATTCAGAAGTTTAGGTATTTGATGGTATGATAATTTGAAAATTCACAAGTTTAGATAATATAGATAATTGAGAATTGTGAAATTTGCTGATATATACTTAAAAATATCAAATATTAGAATGCAAGTATTAAAATTTGTTGAGAATATACCAAATTATCGACGTAAATCATTATTCGATTCATAAAGTAATCGATTGACAAAAGACTACTCAGTCATTGGTTTATATAAAACGTGAACACTGTCCTGAATATCTGTTCTGTTCAATTTATTGTGTCGTTGCCATCGTGTAATAAACATCAGTTTCTTGTAATATTATTTTAATAAATCTTAGAATATTATTTGGCTTCACATCCTCATAATAATTCGTTGTAGTCTTCACTGCATAATCTTAACAAAATTAAAAAATTTTATATTTGCATAGTTCGAAATGTAGAACTTCAGGATCTGTAGTAATTTTAGAATATGAAATCTAATTTGAAAGTGTCGAAATTTAGAGATTTAAAAATGTAGAAATTTAGAGATTTAAAAATGTAGAAATTTAGGAATTTAGAAATTTAGAAGTCTAGATATTTAGGAGTTCAAAAATTTAGGAATCTAGAAATTTAGAAATCTAGCAATTTAGAAATCTGGAAACTTAGAAATCTAAAAATGCAGTAGTCTAGTAATTTAAGAGTCTAGATATTTAAAAATCTAGAAATTTAGGAATTTAGAAATTTAGAAGTCTAGATATTTAGGAGTTCAAAAATTTAGGAATCTAGAAATTGAGAAATCTAGCAATTTAGAAATCTAAAAATGCAGTAGTCTAGTAATTTAAAAGTCTAGATATTTAAAAATCTAGAAATTTAGGAATTTAGAAATTTAGAAATTTGGAAGTCCAGATATTTAAAAATCTAGACATTTAGGGATCCAAAAATTGAAACATCCAGAAATGTAGAAATCTAAAAATTTAGAAGTCTATATATTCAGAAATCTAGCAATTTAGGAATCTGGAAACTAAGAAGTTTAAAAATGCAGTAGTCTAGTAATTTAAAAGTCTAGATATTTAAAAATCTAAAAATTTAGGAATTTAGAAATTTAGAAATTTAGAAGTCTACATATTTACAAATCTAGAAATTTAGGAATTTAGAAATGTGGAAATTTAAAAGTCTAGATATTTAAAAATCTAGAAATTTAGGGATCTGGAAACATAGAAATCTAAAAATGCAGTAGTCTAATAATTTGAAAGTCTAAAAATTTTTAAATCTAGAAATTTGGGGATCTAAAAATTGAAAAGTCTAGAAATTTAGAAATCTAGAAGTCTAAAAATCTAAAAACCTAGAAATTTAGAAACTTAGAAATCTAGGAATCCCGAAATATTATTTAGAAATCAGACCCTCGCAAGCTTAAAAAAGTATCACTCCAAAATTCAAGTAAATCCTAAAGTTCCAATCATTCAAATATCGTCTCCAAAATAAATCTCCAAGAATCCCCAGCAATTCAACACTTTCCTGTTATTTATCGCGCCGTAAAAGTGTTCAAAAAATCCCGTTCGGTCGGACAATACGTCGATCCGCGATGACGGCCATAATTTTTCGCAACATATTATATACTCCTCGAATCGTCATCGACAAGTGTGCTACATTTTCGAAGAAAAAGTACGACGAAACCAGAGCCGTAAATAACGGAGGGAAATGCAGTTTAAACGACAACGCATTAATCACGAACGAGGACGAAACGAGAAATGCTCGTCGTTCGGTGAACGGGAAAATGTGGAGGGAAAGAAAAAGGGACCCACATTTTTGTTAGCTTTCATGCACGTACACGCGCGATCCTATTCAGGTCACACCCAGAAGCTTTCGCAACAATAATTCTCAAGCTTGTACGGATAAGGACTCCAGGAACAATTATGATGCCACACCGGAAGGATAAAAAAGAGAAGAATTTCTCCGCTATGCTCGGAGTCATTTGTGCTGTTTTGTGGAAACGACGAATAATTAACGCAAAGTCCCTTGCTCCCTGCTTCTGGATACGAAATGATAAAAGGAAAAGAGCAGTTGAAAAATATTTGCATAAAAGTTTAAGGAGTTCTTGAATCACAGATTCGCGAAATTTCGAACACACAGCTGCTGTCACGTTATAAAATATTCGGAGGTAGGTCAACTTTTTCCTACGTAAATCTCTATTCATGAGCTTCCGCTGTGTTACGCGTTTTAAAATAATAAGAAATTACGGGAGTCTAAATTTTAAGCGCTTCGAATTTGTTCTACTTCTTTGCGGAGTTGTGAATTCGTGATTTAATAATTTTGTAAATTTCGGAACAGGAAAATGTGGAGGATTGTTTAGGAAGCGTGAAATTTGGAAGTTTGTATGCTTTTATCGTAATTTATCAGATTTGTAAATTTTTGAACAGGAAAATGTGGAACATTGTTACGGAGCGTGAAATTTGGAAGTTTGCGTGCTTTTATTGTAATTTGTCAGATTTGTAAATTTCGGGGCAGGAAAATGTGGAGGATTGTTTAGGAAGCGTGAAATTTGGAAGTTTGTGTGCGTTTTAACGAATTAAATTTTTAAGCTTGTAGATTTGTAATATTGTAAGTTCGAAAATTTGGTATTTTGAGATCTTTGGATTTGTAACTTTTTAAAGGCAATTTTTAGATTAAGGATTCAAATTCAGTAATTTGGAGTTTTGGAAATTAAAACGTGTCGAACTTCGAAATTTCTTTACAATTTTTGGAACTTGAAAATTTAAAGATTTGAAATTTAAAATTTTGTAAATTTTTGTAAATTTTTTGTGTAAATTTTGTAATTTAAGAAAGAGATGTTAAATTTCTAAATTTGTGAATTACAAAATCTTTGAACTTGTAAATTACAAAATTTCTAAATTCGTAAAATGCAAAATTTCTAACCTTCAAATAAATAATTCTTAAAATTTGAAAATATGAAAATCTGAAATTCTGAAAATTTGTGGAAACTAGAGAGTTTGAGAGTTTGAGAACTTGAAAATTTGAAAATGTTGAACTTCCAAAGAGCAAATAATTTATAAACAAATGGAAATCCTGTTTGTAAAACAAAATTTTTAATTTGAAAATTCTCTTTTCAAATTTCTAAATTTCCAAATATTTAAATTTGCATATATGCTAAATTTTAAACTCGAAATTTTTCTTCTTCAAATTTATATATTTTTAAATATTTAAATTCATATATATGCCAAATTTTAAACTTGAAATTTTTGGTCCTTAAATTTCTCAATCCCCAGATATTTAAATTTGTATGTCTATAAAATTTCAAACTTGAAAACTTTGCTTTTCCAATTTAAAAATTTGCAAATATTTAAATTTGAATATCTATAAAATTTCAAGCTTGAAAACTGTGCTCTTTCAATTTCTAAATCCCCAAATATTAAAATTAATATATGCATAAAACCCTAGAAATTTAAGTCAAAGTCCCTAATATTTAAATTTAGAAATTTGAGAGCAAAAATTTCAAGTTCCAAGTTGAACAATTCACTACATAAAATGTGACAATACAAAGTTTAAAAAATCTCAGAATTTTTTGAATGATCAAACTTCTAAATTTCTAATCGCGTTAACTGTCAATAATTAACCCCTTAGCGTATAACATCGAGTCAGACTCGTGACGCACGTTACAGTTCAAACGCGACAAACCTAAATCGTATTTGCATAAAGATCGAGTTTTGAGTTCGATGCCAATTCTAATTTGCATACTTGAAGATCGCTAAATCCAAAATATACCTAACATTTCAACGTTCTTTATTTCTCATAATACTTCAGTGATAATTAGGCAGCTCTGAATGACGCAGCTGCCGAAAAACTTGTAGGTTAAGTGGTTAATCTTCATTACATTTAGCTAAAACTACCAACGTTAAATTCACATTTACATTGAAAATAAAGTGAAAATGCGAATAAATAAATACCGAAGCAGACAAACATATACAATCACTAAAAATCATATAAAATTATAAAATTTTGTTGCAGCGATGATGACTTGCTCTGACCTTGCCTAACACTTTAATGGCCGCTCACACAACATGTGTGTGACGATTGATGAACGTAGGTGGTTGCTTTAATAATTATTACACAAAGGAAAATATTAAATTTGTTGCATTGTTGTTTTCGTTTGTTTTATGTGTATGTTCGCACACGATGAATTATTTCGTGAATTTACATAAAGTTTTTTTAAATTAATTCTTCGACGACGTTTGACTGCGTAGGCGGCCATTAAAGTGTTAATAAGAAACTGTAAAATCTTATAGATAAAATGTTTAATTTACTATTTTAAAATTATATCCAGTGTAAGGAAGTAAATAATTATTAACAAATCTAATTTTGGGGGTATTTAACCCTTAAAGTGCACCTTGGGCACACCCAGCGTCCACTTTGCGCTCGAATAAACCATACAATTTAAAAAAAAAAGATTGTTTTTAACTAATTAAAATGCAATAAATGTTTGTAAAACCCCTTTACCATTAAAGTAGACGTATAAAAGCTTCCAGTAATCTTTTTGTAAAAAAACACCCAATACCGGCTGCACACATGTGAATACCCGTAGGTGTCAAACATGTGCACTTAATTTTATAAAGTGCGCACTTCAAGGGTTAATTAAATAAACATAAAGTTAGAACAAATGTCCCAATGCTTATAAACGCGAGTGTAGGTATAAAAACTCGATAAAAAATTTCCTCCACGTCCCTTTGTTCCCTGACTGAACTCCTCTGAACGAAACTGTCAATCCACACGATCCTTTAACATTCTGTGCAAATATTTCCATTGCCATGTAGAACTTCGTACAAAACGATTGAAAAGATAATACGTCTCTCGACAGTTGATCGATTTAATCCCGCATCGAAGAAACGAACATCGTTTGGATTTGAACGAAATTTTCTATCGTACTTCCTTCAGCGTTTATTATTTTTTCATTTTGCTGTCTGTAACGATCGTTGTTCTCGGCCAGTGTGTTATTATCGTGGACAACGATTGCGGTTTCATCCGCGATTTCGTTTCCCTCGATCCGTGGAACTGGACCACGTGGGTAAAAAAAAAGGCGAACGTCAGATCGTTAGGGGCAATTTGATTGCCCGGGCACGGGGAACACGGGCTTGGCCGGGAAATTGAACCGTGGACGGCTTGAGGGTGGACTTCAATTAACCAGGCCTGCCAAAGACATTTCGAGGTCGACCTTAATTTATTTTGGTTTATTGCACGGATAGAATTGTTTCGCTGTGATTACACCGACGGATGAAATGATAAGAGATAGCTCCGAAAGCTTTTAATTATACACGTACACGGACAACAGGGTGTAGTTTGTTTTCGACATCGCGATTGTCGTCCGAGGTATACGTTATTAAAAAGATAGTTCACGGATTTGGGATTCATGAAATTGGAATTTTTAAATCTTAACTGCGCAATTTTACGAACGTATGAACTTCACGCTAGCTTTCAAATATTTGAATTCTTATTGTTTTATTCATTTGAGTTTATAAATTGAATTTTTATGCAAATTCTCGGGGACGTTTCTCGGAGTATAAAAATTGCTTGCTTTTTCGTGTATCATTATTCTTTGTACTATTATTATTTATTCTTATATCACTATTTTTTGCATTATCATTTATTTGAAGTGACGTAATATTTATACAATTATTTATGATTGTATTATGACAATTATTTATATTATGTACGAAATATTTTTTCATTAAGAATAGAACAACGTTGGATGTATATTTTTAAATAGAAAATAAAGTAGAAAATTAAATAAATGAATACTGAAGAATCAACTATTATGTACAATTCTTTGTCTCACAAAATGTGATAGAAATTTCGACAAAACTGAGGTATCAAAATTTTGCAATATGAAACCGGAAACCATTTTGATAGGTTGGTGGTTTTAGTGTTAAAGAATATCATACACTTTACTGTTTTGTTTACAAAATTTTAATTATAATTTATAGTAAATTTATTGAAGTCCTATTTTCTAAATTTACAGATTTGAAAAATTAATACTTCTAGATTTTCAAAATCTCGAATTGTCAAGTTGTAAAATGAAGTTAACTTTTCAAGTTAAAAATACGTGAATGTGATACTTTTATACTTTTAACTTGCTAAATTTTCGTATTTAAAAATTTGTATATAAATTCCCAAACTTCCAAATTTATATATTTCAACATTTCCAAACTTTCAAACTTATACTTTGCAATTTTTTGCAGTCTTTTGCAAAATTTTCAAATTTATAAATTTCCAAACTACCAAATTTGATGATGTAAAAATTAAAAAATCCAGAAATTGTATATTCCTGAATTACTAGCTATCCCAATTTCCTAACCTATAAATCTGCAAACTCCCACTTCATCCTACAAGGTTCCTAAATATAGTGTCTACAAACTTTCCGCATTTAATTTGTTAAATTTAGGAACTAAATCAAACTTCCAAACTGCTAAATATTTCCTAAATTCCTGAGTACAATCATTATCAAGATAAACTTCTCTTTTCATTCAACTCAACACATAGCTTCAAATTAATCTATAAAATAAATTCGATCATAAATTCCTTCTCTACATTATCGTCGCTACAAATACCATTAAACATCCTGCAAACATCAGTAAACACCGTATCGAATATATTATATCCGAATACCGCGTTACATTCAATGTATACAAAATCGAAATCGATCGGAAGCATGTCGTACAACGATTCGTGTACATTCTATGTCACACTCGTAAAGAGTTTCACGTGTAAAACCGTGTTGTTGAAAAATAACTGGTCGCAGTTGTATCTGACACATTTGCGTTGTGTGCTGCGTGTTACAGACGCTCGAAAGTTATTGAATGCATCATGTTACGTATTATACGACCGAACCGACGAAAGTTTTAATCGATGCACAACACGGTATATTCTATAAACGAAAGGACCGTGATTAACGACTTTGAAACTTATGGTTTTCTGACCTCCTATCGTATATAATGTAGTGGTTAATTACATGCCGCCCCCGCACTGGGGAAAATGGTTTGAAACCACTGTTAACCTTCTGAGCATACTTGGAAATTAATCTTTCGGGCAGATAATTTTTAATTTAAATTCTTACTTCCTTCTGGTTCATATTTAATGCGAATTATGACTGTGCAAATTTATTTAACAGTACCGTTAATATTTACTTTTAAAGCGAACATAACGTGACGAGATAAATAATTACTGAAAGAAATGTATGTCTATCTCCATGAAATATGACAGATAAACAGAATTTTGTAATATAGGATGTGGAACCTGAAATCAGTAATTTTTACTAGTTCTTTTAGTGTTAAACAATATCATACTCTTTACTGTTCTTGTAAACTTTATAGTGGTTATTTATTTATAGTTATTTATAGTAGTTAATTTTTAACTAGTATAGAAACAGAAGACACGATAAATAACTAAAAATACGAATTGTTAATTATGAAAAGATTTATGGAAAACATTCTAGTATTTTTTCTTTTATTTTTGAGGTGCCATTTTGTGTACGTTACTGACTTTCAGAAAAAGTTGAGAAAAATAATAAACTGAGAACAATTAAACAATTGAAATTGTAAATTATTTTGATATTATAAAATAGCTTTTATTTGGTTTTATTTAGTTTATTTTTAAATAAACAGCAATAGACATATGGGAATGAGAAAATGATTATGTATCATGAAATTAAAGTTACAACAAATATTTGTTATGTGAAGTAAATAATTGAAATGAGATGTAATATTAATTAAACTGCAATGAATGAAAAATGAATTGAAATGCAATATAATACAATTGAATTTAAATGCAGTATAATAAAATGAAATTAAAGTGAAACTGTTCAAGCTGTATGTTGGTTCGAAGTTTGAAAAATTCAAAGAAATTTTAGCAGAAACAATGAAACGAATGAAATTCTTCTTTCAATCGTGTTAGTGTATACTTTTTAAATGTTTTAATGTAGATGTTGTATTTAATTATTCATGAAATCGAAATTTTGTTTTTAATCATTTGTGAAATAGAAAAAAATGGAATGTTTTACCATGCATTAATATTTTTCGTTATTTTATTTTCATCTTAAAATCCGAGGGCAAAATTGGTTTTATGAAACAGCATATGCAATACTTGACAACGTGTCAAACGTCATTTGTTTTAAAATCGATCATTGTTTACTCTCAACAATTAGTCACATTATATTAAAAGCGCTAATGAAATGTCATTTACATCAAACTTCAAGCACGAACTTTTTCGCTACTGTAAATACAACTCAAAGCGTTCATATTTCAAAATAAAAAGTACGTGATTGAAATATTTGTGTAATAATTGAAAAAAATAAATGCTTCCTGCAAATAAAGATTTAATAAATTTATTACGAAAATTATTTCGGATAATGAGCTAATTAGTTTGATAATGTACTAGACTTTAAAAACATTGACTAATAACACCATAATAATTAAACAACTAAACCATAACTATATATTTAATAATATATACATTTTGAAGCTTTCAAGTGTATTATTCATTTTTAAAAACGTGTGTCTGTGTGTTATTATTTTTTAGCAACGACGAGTATACTCGACACAAAAGTATCAAAGCGATTAATACAAAAATACAAACATTAAACAGATGAAGTATCTCTTAATCCAACGAAAAGAACCGAAATTATCATCCACTAGAAAACCAATTTTTTCACTAACATTTTCAAGAATTTTCCTTTGCAATTATCCCAAAAAAGAAATCACATAAAAGAAAATTGTAATCCACATTTTCCATTCGATTTTTTAAGAGAAATCCCACAGTTGGTTATACGCTAATTTTAGACACATTCTCTAATTCTCTATTCTCGCGAAACGTGTCTACCTGTTCATGTATCAGAAACGTTAGTTACTGCACCTAGGTTGAATATTTCAGTGTTTAATCGCAACCGACAGAGTTTGGAGTTACAAAGCTTAATGTTACAGGATTCGGAGTTCAGAGATACTGGCATATAGTACATATCTACTCGGACGAAGATATACAAGGTATCTGTTATCTCTGTTACAGTGCAATATTTCCACTATTTTTTACGAAACATGTGACAAAAAGATTAATTGCGTGGCTCGAGAGACAAATATTTTTGTAAATATGAAGCTTTCGAGGGATGACCCCACGCTCCTGTTCAATGTTGTGTCTTTTAGAATCAAAGATATATTTTTGATTTGGAGATGTACTGATTTGGGGACGTATCGATTTGGGGATGTACCGATTGAGGACGTAGCGATTTGGGGACGTAGCGATTTGGGGATGTAGCGAATTGGGGACGTAGCGATTTGGGGATGTACCGAATTGAGGACGTAGCGATTTGGGGGTGTAACAATTTGGGGACGTAGCGATTTCGAGATGTACCTATTTGGGGACGTAGCAATTTGGGGATGTATCGATTTGGGGGTGTACCAATTTGGGGATGTAGCGATTTGGGGATGTAGAAATTTGGGGACGGTGCATTACAGGGATGTACCGATTTGGGGACGTGGCAACTTGGGGGTGTACCGATTTGGGGACGTTGCAATTTGGGAATGTACCAATTTGGGGATGTAGAAATTTGGGGACGTGGCGATTTGGGGACGTTGCAATTTGGGGATGTAGCGATTTGGGGATGTAGAAATTTGGGGACGTAGCGATTTGGGGATGTAGCGAATTGGGGACGGTGCATTACAGGGATGTACCGATTTGGGGACGTGGCAATTTGGGGGTGTACCGATTTGGGGACGTTGCAATTTGGGGATGTACCGATCGGGGATGTAGCAGTTTAGGGACGTAGCGATTTGGGGATGTACCGAATTGGGGATGTACCGAATTGGGGACGGTGCATTATAGGGATGTACCGATTTGGGGACGTGGCAATTTGGGGGTGGTCCGATTTGGGGACGTTGCAATTTGGGAATGTACCGATTTGGGGATGTAGCAGTTTGGGGACGTAGCGATTTGGGGATGTATCGAATTGGGAACGGTGCATTATAGGGATGTACCGATTTGGGGACGTTGCAATTTGGGGATGTTTCGATTTGGGGACATAGCGATTTGGGGATGTACCGATTTGAGTATGTAAGAATTTGGTAATATTGGAATTTCGGAATGTAGGGATTCAGGGATACAGGAATTCGGAAATATAGGGATTTAGGAATAGTATAACGATCTCGATACGTGCTCTTCTAAACACCTAGGTCAGCCTCTTCACGCGCCACCTCGTGGGTTGACATCGGTATCTTGTTATATTTTCTTGCTACTTAAAAATGATCATCAGTGTCAGTCTTTAACTTCAAATTAATTTTCAAATTTCCAATCTTCAACTTTTCTTTATTGAAGGATATAGAAAAACGTTCTGTTCATCCTAAAAATACGAATAATAAAATTGAAACATTGATATGTGTTATTCGTAAAAGTTTCAATTTCGAACAATTCACGCAAAAAAATTCATTTTCTCTGTATTCTATTTTTAGAATTCCCGCTGCTCGCTCACGTATTAAATAAAATAGATTGAAAAACGTGGAAACGAAAGAAAAAGATATTTGAACGTGCAATCTCTCTTGCGAAGAATTTTTCGTACCTTTTCTGTTCTTCCGGATCCATCATCGTTCATCTTTCAATATTGCCATCACGCTCATTTTCACCGGGTCATTATGCAGATACCTTTTCGATCACTCGCAACAGCTTTTCTTTTATTTGTACCATACACTGTTCTGGAAACGTTGCTCAACACTGTTGCACGAGATTCTAGAACGTGAGTTGAATAATCCAAGAATGCTTCTCCTTCGAACAAAGCGATTCTTACTTCAAAAGATCCTTGATTCACGTTTTTGTTCTCACGAAACTGTGACGAAACTGTTGTTTTGATGGTAGACATGCAATGACCCTTGTGTTTATTTATATTGCCTCGAAAATGTCTGAAAATATTATAGAAAAATTGTGAAGACCTGGGTCAGACGTAGAACAAATGAAATTGTATAATAAATGATACTAGAAGATGTAATAAATGATCATAGGATATGTACTAAAATAATAATTAAATTTTTGCTTCAGATATTTTATTTTTGTGAGATTTTTATAATTAGTATTTTTATACAAAGGAATATTATATGTTTTTAGCACGAGTTCGAGATGTTAACCCTTTTGGTTAATACCCGCACTGCCGCGCGACCTTAACCGTTTTACAGCAATAAGGATAATTAACTGCAATTTTTGATTGAATTAGTCTTTTATTATGCACTGTTTTTGATACAAGTGTATCTGTGAGTGAGGTACGATTGATATGATTAATCACAACGAGAAAACCAATTGACTTTACGATTGATCACGAACGAGAGCGAACCAATTGAAAACTGCTTGTTATCTTCGCAACGATAGCTATCGATATCTGCGATAGTCAACTCAACGTTTGAATGGTCTGAATGTGACTATTCGCTATGGACTGAAGTAATCTTTACGATTGTCTGAACTTGTTCTCTTTTCGGTTTCTTGTAAACCAATTCACCTCTCTGCCCAACATAATTAGCGAATGAGCTTCAGGGAGTTGGTCTAGCATGGATGTCAATGAAGGTAACCAATCTGTGTGGTTTTTGACCTTTGACAAAAATGGGATAGACTAGCTTGCTTTAGCCTCTAAAGGGGGGCAATACCTTTAGATAGATGAAAATAAACTGATATTTGTGAATTTTTTTGGATAGCATATCTTTGTCTTGTATTTTCGAAATTTCAGGTATAATTCATTATAACTACTGCCTATTACAACATATTTTCTTTTTTTAAAAATATTTAAAAATGGCGGAATTATGATAGTCTTTCCTGGAAGTGTTTCGGCGCGTCTCGTGAAACGGCGTGACTTCTAGCTTTAGTTACATTGGTCTGAAACAAGTTTGTAAACGATGTTTCGATTGTTAACATTCACAGTTAGTAGATGAACCTAAGAAATGTGAAAAATATGGAAAATTGAAGAGATGACGCGCTTCTAAAGAAAAACTTTGAATTTTACTGAAAATTTTCGCAATATTTTGCAATAAAAAAGGACTTTAACGTTAAATTTATTTCGTACATTTAGGTTCATATGTTAGATAGTATTGTCATGGATATGTGCAAAAAATTTGAGCGCGATTGATAAACTAGTTTTTGAGTTATCAGTCACGCCAATTTTAAAAATGTAGTTTTGAAAAAAATGCGTTTAAAGTTTCGATAAGTAAAACCTGAATAATTTCAATGATTTACCAACTAATCTGCGATTCCTGCGCCATATAATAATCCTTCGGCTTACTCGTAAAGTTGATTTTTCTCCATAAGCTCATTCTCCGTAAAAATACAAAATTTCAAACACAGCAATGGCTTGATAATAACAAATCTGCTACATAGCCCTCCGCACCGAGTGCGTGAATATCTGCGGCGCGATACCAAACATGAGTCACGATAATCGGCCATAACTTCAAAAGGGCTCCGTATTACGCTTTAAAATTTTGACACTATATTTTTAAGATGTTGCATTAACATTTTATAGAAAAAAAAAAAATTTTTCAATTTTTAAAGATTCTAAAGGTATTGCCCCCTTTAAACGCTGTAGACGCTTCCCTTATATGCCCGCTGTAAATCCTGTTGCTGTGGTGCACGTGGTAACTGCTATATGGTTCAAGCCCGTCACGTTGGGAACCCACGTTATTGAAATATGCTTAATGAGAGGATCCCTTGATAGGTCTTATCCCTGACTTTGCGAAAAGCACCGCAGCAGGTCCGTTGAAGACAAGAGACAGAGAGTCAGAGACGGTGCAAGCCAGTTCAATGATGTACACCCTCACTCAAAAGTATGTGGACACTTATATTTTCTTGAAATTTGTGATACATATTGTATATTTTTATCGTTAAACAATATTTGTTGCTAAATTCTATTATGAATATGAATGTATTGTATTATAATAGTACTAAATTAACAATTTAGTTATTCAATTTTCTGAAATAAATAAATGTCTATGGGACCACCTCGATAGACAATTTCGAAAAATTTGCAAAATTGGAAAAACATTTGTGGGAAATACTAGAATCGGTGTAGAAAGTTGTTAATAGTGAAATACTGAAAAAGTTAATAGCCACGATTAGTAATCGCGGTTAGAAAAGCACGCGATGGATATGTGAACAAAAAGAAAATATAATAATTTTTAATCATTATCGGTAAGATATTTAACAAATTATTATTAAAATATGTTCTCTAACACTGTACGAACTGGAATACATACAGGATAATCAAAATATTCAAAGACATCATAACTTTTTTGGGACATTTATAAGAATTCAGGAAGTGTCCACATACTTTTGACGGTGGGTGTACCTTTTAGTTTTTTCCCGAGAATGAATGGAATTCTAATACGACGATCTTTGAAAAGGTTACTTTAAGACAAATGAGTGAATTGTAAATCAACGTGAAACTACATTTATTTTTATTACATGGTATTTTTCGCGATATCGCGGAATATATATATTCCACGTGACTTTTTGTGAAATAGTGGACAGCGGGAACATAAATAACAGCGTTACTTTTAATAAATAATTACTAGTTAATTACATCAACCTTTCGATTTATGTAATCCTAACACTATGAGGTTTATTACTAAAATTGATAGACTTTAAACGAATGTAAATCTTATCTTTCAACTTCAAATGTACATAAATCTCAAAAGCAACATTTTTTGTACACTTTTGAACTTGCATAGATATTTTAACATTTTCAGTTACGAATTTATCGTGACTTTGCTAAACAGTTGTTTGAATCAAATTATGATTTTTCGGTTGTATAAAATATTTCCTAGATTAGAAATAGAATCCATGTTTGTGACAATATGAAGACAACGTTTATGATTAGTAAAAACCAAAAGATACACCAAGAATTTATTTAACGTGTCCTTATATGAGGCCATGAAAGGATTAAATTAACAATATAGTACAAGTTTATATCTAGGATTCGAACTGTAAATAATGAACGTCCACAAAATTCCGCAAGAATCTGGAATTAATTTGCACGTACCTGTTGATGAGCTCCTTTTGCTGCAAAAAAGCGTTTCTCCAATGATCCTTCTCGATCACTGCGTTCGTTAATCGGGAATTCAACTCCGTTCTCGTCCGCAAAGTATCGTCGTTGATCTTTCGAAGTTCTAGAAGAATCGGTTGGATATTAATTTCTTCGCACTCGCAATCTTCATCCAGCTGCCGAGCACCGACGCAAACTTGTCCAAACTTTCGAATGAACTTTTTCATCAAATTCTCTCTGCGCGTTCGTTTTCGTACGCTATTCTTTAAAATGGCACTTAGCTATGTTTATGAATTTTAATCACGATGACTGTGTACATTTTTGATTAGTATATTTAGTACAAGATGCCTAAATGTCATTTGTAGCAAATAATTGATCACAGTGGAATTGGTGCACTGTTTCTACAGGAATTTTAATTAGGACATTCCAGAGAGAACCCGAGACGATGTAGAAATTCTATAACAGTTTGATCCTCTCAAGTTTCAGCTCTTTTGATCCTGATATACTATCAAAAATGCAACGTTACGGTTCATCTCTGTGAAGGCTAATTTTTAAGAAGAATCAAGAAACTAATAAATTATGAATTAATTAATGACCAATATTTTCTGTTATGGTTTGACTCGTAGTTTAAACATCATAAAACTTGTTTAATACATAGTTTATTAAAATTGCTATTAGAAAATTATTCATTCGTAAAGTAGAAAAATTATAAATTCAAAGACTAAATTCGAGGTTTCATTCTAGTTGGATCCCCAATAAAGGGACAGTAAAAAACACCACGGAATCTTAATTCCTAAACAATTATCCACCTCTAATATTCACATTTGTACATGCAACTTTCGAAACCTTGTTTGTAAATGACCAGTATTCTTCCGTAGCCATAAAGAACTCCGAAGCATATTAATCTCGTACTTTTGGTTAATATACTTTTAATAGGTGATCAGCAAATAGGCCAAATGTAAACAATGTTTCTTTTATCTTTGCTCTACTAACAATTATAAAAAGCAGATACAACTAATACTTCAACGATTATATTCTTCAAGCACTTTTAATATAAATCAGCAGATTTCATGTAAAATAGAATGTTTTATTACGAAAATGATTATTGGATTTTCATTTCGAGGCAATTTAAGCCAACGATGCACGCGAGCCGAATTATAAAGCAGCTCATAAGTCAATTTTTTATTTTTGAACGTAAATAAATATTTGTGTAGAAATGAAATCAAGCAAGAATGAAAATATTTTCAGAAAAGTACGTTTCTGTAATTATTCACACGACACGTGTTTGATTAAAAGATTATTTGAATTTATCGACGAAATTATTGATCAGAAAGGTATTTGAATTTATTGGCGAAGTTATCGATCGATAAATTATTATATTTATTGTAACGTTTATTGCAGATATAAATTTACGATTTACAGGAATAAATGCATGATTCATTGTACGTTTACTGTAACTACATCGTATAATAGCACTTTAAGAAAGTTCCCCGTGCGTTTGAACCAACATAAAATTGGTTTGAAAGGAATTCTTTAGTGAAACGATTTCAATGGAAATCGATTCGATTACTTGACCAATACCTGATACGTAGTATTAAGGACAGCATGTCTTATAGGAGATTATCGCGATCGTAATCCTATGAATTACTTCGCTTGAAACTTCCGGAATCCGACTGGAATTGCCATTAGGATGAATTATTGAATACAATACTGCAAATGTTAAACCGCTATCGAATCGCTGTCGATGTTGTATCGTTCATAGTTGGATACAGTTCACGCGAAATTATTGGGTTGTTACGTATCAAGTGGTCGGTTTTAGCAATGGAAATCTGGGCATGATTCGATAACGTGAATTCGAGAAATTGGAAAGTTCAGGAATTGCGGGGTTTGAGGATCGGTGATTTCGATATACGAGACTTCGGAAATAATGAAATTTGTTCTTTTCGGAAATTTTTAGAATTTTGGGAAGTTTTGAATTTTGGGAAATTTTAGTTTCGAGAAAATGGGGAATTTTTGAAATTTTTACAATTTCGTGAATTTTAGGAATTTGTGAATTTTGAGAATTTTTCAATTTTGGGATTTTTGGGAATTTTTGAATTTTGGTATTTTGAAAATTTTTAGAATTTGGGGAATTTCGGGAATTTTATAGATTTTTAAATTTTGGGAATTTCGTGAAATTTTTAGAATTTTGAGTTTTGAGAATTTGGGAAATTTTTGGAATTTTGTAAATTTCCAGAATTTTTGGAACTTTAGGAATTCTTGAATTTTGGGAATTTCGTGAAACTTAGAATTTTAGAATTTTGGGAATTTCGTGAAATTTTCTGAACTTTTAAAGTTTTGAGAATTTAGGAAATTTTGGGAATTTTTAGTTTTTGGAATTTAGGAAATTTTGGGAATTTCGTGAAATTTTCTGAATTTTTAAAGTTTTGAGAATTTAGGAAATTTTGGGAATTTTTAGTTTTGAGAATTTAGGAAATTTTGGGAATTTTGAAAATTTTGAGAATTTGGGAAATTTTGAATTTTTGGAATTTCGTGAAGTTTTTACAATTTTGAAAGTTTTGAGAATTTTTGAAATTTTGTAAATTTCGAAAATTTTTTGAACTTTAGGAATTGTTGAATTTTGGGAATTTCGTGAAACAGAATTTTAGAATTTTGGGAATTTCGTGAAATTTTCTGAACTTTTAAAGTTTTGAGAATTTAGGAAATTTTGGGAATTTTTAGTTTTGAGAATTTAGGAAATTTTGAGAATTTCGAAAATTTTGGGAATTTCGTGAAATTTTCTGAATTTTTGAAGTTTTGAGAATTTAGGAAATTTTGGGAATTTTTAGTTTTGAGAATTTAGGAAATTTTGGGAATTTTGAAAATTTTGAGAATTTGGGAAATTTTGAATTTTTGGAATTTCGTGAAGTTTTTACAATTTTGAAAGTTTTGAGAATTTTTGAAATTTTGTAAATTTCGAAAATTTTGGGAATATTAGGAATTTTAGGAATTTTTGAATTTTGGAAATTTCGTGGTTTTTACAATTTTGAAAGTTTTGAGAACTTGGGGAATTTTTTGAATTTTGTAAATTTCAAGAATTTTGGGAATTTCGTGAAATTTTTAGAATTTTTGAATTTTGAGAATTTCGTGAAATTTTCAGAATTTTTAAAGTTTTGAGAATTTGGGAAATTTTTGGAATTTTGAAAATTTCGAGAATTTTGGGAATTTTTTAATTTTCGGAATTTCGTGAAATTTTCAGAATTTTGGGAATTGCGAATTTATAATTTTAGAATTTGAGAATTTCAATAATTTAGGAATATTAAAATTGAAGTTCAGTGATTTGTAACATGATCAATTTTTAAATTGAACTAACTGAAAATTTGAAAACTTGAATATCAAAAATTGCCTCTCTTGATATTATAATTTACAAATTTGAAATCTTGTAACTATATCTCCAAACTTCTATCCACTACTTTGCACGAGTCATCTTCCTCCTCTTACATAATTACTTTTCATCAAAAATTCTACGTCGCTCTACATAATGCACCATATCTTCCCTTAACATCACCATGTTCTCTACGTGAAACCTATAATACTTCCAACTATCCCATCTCCGAACACTGCTCGTTCTTACATTTCTTACCTTAGATCTTGTCGCATACCCCATCGAATTTCAATTTCAAGATCACAGTAGAACTAATCTCTACCATTAATTAAATTGCTCTCTTAGCATTTCGTGCCTAATTGCGAGCAGTACGACATTCCGTTGCTTTCTATCAACGTTAAAGCTTGATAAGGATCACGAACGACGGAATTAAATGGACTTTCAACCGCATTCTACAACTTTCGGAAGTTCCGTTTTGGGATTTAGTGTACTCTTGGGTTTACATCCTCGATTGAACTTACATCGATTTCGGAATGTTAACTTCCATTACCTTCGGTAGTTTGAGTCCGAAATAATGTCAGATAACCATAACCATCGAATGTTCTTTCAAATTGCACTCAGTGGTTAACAATATTGTAATGAGGTTCGAACGGTGAAATTGTTGCCGGTAGTGAACTGAAATAATTTTAAACTTATTACTCTCGGCAAATTTCGTTGCAGCAGTGATTAATGTTTTAAAAGCAATTTAACCAGTTTGATTGTGTAAGAGTTCTTTTCAAAGGGTATGAAGGATGGTGTACAATACTTGAAGAGTGTTAGGTCTCAGAGTGGTACTGACTCACAGTACAAGAGTTTAACAATACTTTAATGGTTTTTCGTTCCTTCACATTTGTAGTTTCAAATTTATTCTTTACCCGTAGCAGCGATAAGACCCGAGTCACATTCGTTGTATTTTTTATTGTTAGTCACATCTGTGAACCTTTAATCTTAGCAATAGAGTCTTTTGTTTGCAGTTTTTTATTCATGTCGTGGTATTGCTTGGTTTCATTACTTGCTACGTCCCCTTTGGGGAAAAGACCCACTTCACATGTCACTCGCATTTCCATCTCCACTCGAATTTTAGCTAAACCAATCGAAAATTAGAAACTGTTTTCCCTCACCAATGTCACAAAAATACGCCCACTCCGAGCTTTTGTACAACGTAAAAAATCGAAGAGACACTCTCGAGTCATCAAGTACATAGCAAAATAAATTATAATCATCTGAAATCAAATTCATTAGATACAGTCCACTTATACACTTGTTGGAAATCCTAATGTTTTTGATATTTCCTTCTATTTTAATCATAGTGAATGTGGAGATAAATATAGGTAGGTTAATAATCTGACAGTCTGTATTGGAACAGAAAATTAACAGGTAACTGTAAAACAGTTAATAATTTGAGAGGCGATTATTTAACAGGTAATTGTAAAGCAGGCAATTGTTTCACAGGTAATTGTGAGACAGTTAAAAATTGGACAGGTAATTGTTTAATAGGTAATTATCAGGCAGTTATTAATCGGACAGGAAATTGTACAGCAGGCAGTGTAAATAGTTAGAAAGCCAGCTGTGTAATTGGTACTTGTCAGACAGTTATTGAACAATTGTATAGTAGATGATATTAACAACCGAAAAAGTAATTGCTTGATAGGTAATCGTCAGACTTATAAATCAAATTATATACTAGGAAACTGTCAGACAGTTATTAATCTGACAGACAGTTATCTGTCAAGAAATTGTCAGACTATTATTAATCCAACAGACAAGCATCCATCAAGTAATTGTAAGACAGTTATTAATCTGACAGACAATGATCTATTAAGTAACTGTCAGATAATTATAATTTGGACAGGGTTTAGCAGGTAATGTTAATAATTGGACAGGCAATTGTCTAACAGTCATCAATCGGACAAACAATTACCAAATAATTGTCACATACTTATTAATCGAACAGGCAATTGCCTGACATGTGATGCTGATAATAATAAGAGAGGCAATTGTTTAATAAGTGATTGTCAGATAATTAATCAAACAAACCAGGTGCTGTTAATAATCGAACAAACAATTATCTACCAGTTAATTCTCAGACACTTAATAATCATACAAGCAATTGTTTAACAGATAATTGTCAGACAGTTATTATTCGTAAAGACAATTATCTACCAGTTAATTATCAAACAATTAGTAATCGCACGGACAACTGTTTAACAGGACATTGTCGAACAGTTATTATTGGAAAAGACAATTATCTACCAATTATTAACTTTAATTCCTAGTTTAATTACAATTTTAGTTATTAAATTGTAAGAATGACTCGACAAAATTTTTCACCCCCTAAAAGTTTAGTACGTGTTATAAAAAATCCTATCACGGTTTCAGATAAAAAATTCAAATTGTCAGATTGAAAAATCCGAGTCTTTAAATTATTCCGAATATTTTTATATTTCGACAGCTTGATAACGATCACGAAATATATTCGCAATATTTTTGAATCAGATAAAATCCAATACCAGAAATGACAATACTATTATTTCAATAAAAAGATTTGTAAGATTTTCATCGTCAGTTGTGCAAGTTGCACAGAAATGTTAAATTTTCATTCTACGAATTTTTCTTTATTTTTTTCATATTTAAACCTTTAACAAAATATAGGAAGCCATATATGCGGTGTGTTTTTACCCCGTAGGTTCAAACAATGGTACAAAAGTTTATGTTTTATTCGAGTTACAAAAAGCGCATCCGAAAACCTACAAAATTGCAAAAACAGTGAGGTTTTTGGATTACCTTCGTTTATTGTACTGTGTTTTTTCACCACTTTATTTTTACAATATTTCCATGCAGTTGCGGTACGTATTTTGTAACGCGTTAGAAGGTTTCACAATATTTTAGTATATTCCATACGTTCAACGTTTCAGCACGATTCTTTTTTTCGGAAATGAAATTTTGCGTGGTCAGAGATTTGCAAGTAGAACGAGTCCGAGTTTAATCCGCCTGGTGCAAGCCTCAATTAGTAGTCAGACGTAAAGTAAATTCTGCATAGACTTTTCACCCCATTATATTTGCATGGTAATCGTTCATAAATTGTTGTAGAAGCGTTAAAAATAACCCTGTTTACGAACTGACTTGTCTGAACATTTTAAAGTGTTAAATTTATGTGTACTGACGTACTGAATTTTTAAACTATGCAGCTGACGTTGCTTTTCCACTTTTTAATCATTTATTTGTACTGCACTTTAGCGTTACAAAAATTCTGACTTAAAATATCGTATTGCATTTTTATAACTATTTCTGCGGGGGTGTGTTTGATGGTGAAGACATGGAAATAAGGCGGGGGTTGTTCTGCCCTACCATGCCTTATGGGGAAATTTCAAGTCTTGTCTAGGTATAGTAATCGGTAGTCTGTACCGTTTGAATATTTTTGGATAGCGTTTTCTGACGCGTCCTCTATCTAAAATGGGCTGAACCTTAATTCGATTTTTTCTGAGCATAAAATCTTAAGTTCTTAAATAAAATTAAAATTCTAAATTGGTAGAAGGTACAGTCCGAGTTATAAAAATATGTTCTAGTTTGAAACTATACTCTGAACACAAAGTTTTGACGAATGGTCAATAACATAAATACATTTGATCTAAAAGTGGTGTAACTTTGTGACCAACCGAATATTTATGGCAAATAGTTCCGACGAGATTTAAATCAGATTTCGTTTTACTTTAACTACTCTCATCGAAATCACGAACGGCTATTCAGAAATTACGGTTGCGCAAATGCAAATCTGGATTCGTGCTTGATTTGTACCACGGCCGCAGAAATATTTTCGAGCAAAATCTGGGTGTTCTCGAAAGAGGTGAGTTTCCACGGAGTTAACTTAAGCGATTACGCTTGAAAAGTAGTTCGCCGGTTTTTCACCTACCCATACAGATTTTAGTATTTCCTTTCAAGATGATTTAACAAAGAAATGCTGCTTCTTGTGTTTATCGTGTATTCGCAAATTTATTTATATTAAAATACGTCGTTTTAAAAACTATTCTTGCTGTTCATTTTTTTTAAATTAAGTGATTTTGCACATTTCTAATTAATAAATTAAATTTTTAATTTCAAAGTTTCTAGTCAAATAATTATTCATATATTATTGGAATTAATAATTATACTCAACACACTAATTACACTGAACATTCTCACAATTACACTTTTTTTGTCATTGCATTTTTCTTAAAAGCACGAAACGATTTAACACAAACAAAATATTATTAAAATTTGCGACCCGGAAGAGATGAAATTTTTCAAAGTCATTAAACGCAAACACGTACAGTGGGGGACAAAAGTATTCGTACACTTGAAATATAGAAATAAAAACAACAATATTTTCTACATTATTAAATATATTTAGTCATATATAGCTGTATTTTAAACATTACACTTACAGCAACAAATGACCCAAAATCAAAAGCAATAACATCATGTAGTAACTTGAAATGACTTGAAATTCACGAGATCGTAAGAAATCGCCGGGACAAAAGTATTCGTACACTATTATTTATGTTGATAAATACAACAGTTACGGTGACATGAGGACATTCTGATCAATGTAACCATTACATTAGTAGATGTTATGTTAGTTTAGTCAGTAGTAATCGTGGCGAGTACACTTTAACTCTAATATTTGCAATATGGGGAGAAAACGCAGTGAAAAAACATTGGAAGAAAGAAAAATTGCTATAGGATTACATGAAGAAGGCAAATAATATCAAAATACATCAGAAATAGTAAAAAGAAGTCGATCGACTGTACAAAGTATTGTAAATAAGTATAAAGAAGAAGCAACATTGCGAAATAAAGAAAGAACCGGTAGATCCCGAAAATTAACTACGAGAGAAGAGCGTAAAATCATCCGAACCATTAAAGAAAAACCAGATACCAGTGCACCTGAAATTGCATCAAACGTTAAAGAATATATGCTGAACGAAGTTCACCCTAAAACTGTACGAAGAGTGCTGCATCAGGCCAGATATAACAGTAGAGTTGCGAGGAGGAAACCACTCATAAGCAAAGTAAACAAAAAAAGCGATTAGAATTTGCAGAACAATACATAAGTGCTAGCGACGAATTCTGGAAAAACGTAATATTTTCCGACGAGTCAAAATTTAACATTTTTTAATCGGATAGTAGTAAAAAAGTATGGCGGAAAGCTAATACAGAATTGCATTTAAAAAATATGCAATCGACGACGAAACACGGAGGTGGAAGTGTGATGGTGTGGGGATGTATTGCTGCTCCTGGAGTCGGAAATTTAGTAATAATTGATAAAATAATGGATAAACATTTATATTTAAATATTTTAAAAGAAAATTTACAAAATAGTACAAATAAATTAGGTATTGGGAAAACATTTTATTTTCAGAAGGACTGTGATCCTAAACATACAGAAAAAATTCAAAAAATTCAAAAAATTCAAAAAATCGATAAAACTGATAATATTGATAATATTGATAATATTCACAATGTTGATGTGCAACCTATATAGTGCGTCAGTGGTTATTTTACAACACTCCTCACAGGTTAGAAACTCCTCCTCAATCGCCAGACTTAAATCCTATATAATATCGATAACATCGAAAGAACAATTGAAAGAAACATTAAAAAGAGAATGGTGTAATATAAAAACAGACTTCGTTAAAAATTTGGTGTTGTCGATGCCCGATAGATTACGTGAAGTGATTTGCCGGAAGGGTTATCACACAAAATATTAATTTATAAAATTCCTGCTAAAATAACTGTAACAATAATTAAGTGTACGAATATTTTTGTCCCGGCAATTTCTTACAGTCTCGTGAATTTCCAGCCATTTCAAGTTACTACATGATGTTATTGCCTTCGATTTTGGGTCATTTGTTGTTGTAAGTGTAATATTTAATATACAGCTATATATGACTAAATATATTTAATAATGTAGAAAATATTGTTGTTTTTATTTCTATATTTCAAGTGTACGAATACTTTTGTCCCCCACTGTAAATGTGAAAGCAAATACACTTTCGTCTCGCGTTCCTCTTACCGCTTAAACATAAATCCTATTCCAGCGACAAATTGATTCGCAAGAGAAGTAAATACGGCAGCATATAGTTGTTCGAAAAGTTCCCGCGTATTTTCTTTTTACGAGCGAGTAGTATCGGCTCTGTCTTAAAAGGAAAAGCTCGTTATGTACTTTGTCCGCTGTCGGTTGTGGCTTACTCCTTAAAGGAAGAGTAAATACCACGTCGTTAAAGTAGCCAGAAATTCGTCGTGTACGCTGTATGTGTACTTACGACCACTACGGCGAACGGAATGGAAAGAAAAGTGTAATATATATAGAGGCAACAGAGAAAACTTGCTGGAAGTTTGACGATCTAACGAGGTGTCGATGGACCGTTTCGAATTTTCGTGGAACTTGTGATTGCTGGAAGTGCAACTAATTAACAGACCACCCGCTGCTTGCGTTCTATGCAATTTCACGCGGCGAACTTTCCCGCTGAAATTTTTAAGAACGATTGAAAAAGTTTTGGTTACTTTGTAACACTCAGTCATGGAATAATGAGGACCAACTTTCATTCCTCCGTGTCTTCGTTCCATTTCGATAACACTTCTTAACACTGGAATTACCAGGGAAGTTAAAATGACTTTCCTAGGGGACCACGTTTTAAATTACTGTATTTTTTAAAGTTACTTCGCGTGGAAATATACAGTCCTCGGCCATTAGGACCACGTACGAAAATTTCACTTTTATGGCTGTAACATTATGTCATATATGGAAAATTGTCTTTAGTCAAAATTATTACTAAATACGTTGATAACGATATGTACACAACAATTTGTTTCTATCGTGATAAATTGTGTGGTGAGCGATTAAGGGCCGTGCGTTTATGTTAGGAGTATCGATAGCGCGTCAGGTGAAATTTGAATGCCATAGAAAATGTCTGTCTACTCAAAAGACTAGCTTACTCTACAACCACATTATCTGAGTTGAAAAGAATTATATTTGGGAAAATAATGAAGATAAATGATCAATGTATAGCATGCCGGATACAAGCTACGAAAGCAAAGGGTGGAAGTACAAGATATTAACATGTGTTAATAATGTTATGTACAGTAGTAGTTATATTAGTAGGTAATAAATATCATTACAATTTGAACAAGCCTATTAATTTTACGGAAAACGTGTAAAATGCTGAAAATTTATAGTGGTAATTCGATGGCCAGGGACTGTATGTCAACTTTTGTAAAAATAAATAGTATTTCATGTTTTACCTACTGTTCATTTATTTTTCGACTTCATTTTTTATTTGGAAATGTGTTTTTATTTAAAAAGTGTACTATGAACGTCGGTTCTAGTATTCAGATATTGAATGTAAAGATGTGGGAGATTTACATTGTAATGTTTGTATTACTGTGGTTTTAAGATGAAGATTTTTGGATATTTTACGTGAACGAGGAAGTCTTTAATTTGTAGATCTGTAAATTTAATAATATTTCGGTTTGAACGCTGTGCATTGTGCATGCAGTGAGGTAGGATACAGAGAAAGATACACATTGCAGGTACATATTGCCTTTTCATTTATGTTGCCGGTTGAGCGAATTTTCTCTCGTATGGATTTTCCGGTATATTGCTGAAGCTTCTCTATTATTATGCATAGAGATCTATGGAAATTTCGGGGTTTTTAGCTTAGAAATATGGTCATTTGGGAATTCGTTGACTTGGACATTTTTTACTTTAATAATTTGGTAAATTGGTTAATTGGAAAATTGGGAATTGGGAAAATTGGAAAATTGAAAAATTGAGTATTGAGAAAACTAGACGAAGATTTCCAAGAAAATTGGAAAATGGAAAAAAATAGAGAATTGGAGAATTGAAAAGTAGGAAAATTGGAAAGTAGAAAGATTGGAAATTAGGAAAATTGACAATTGGGAAAATTAGAAAATTGGAAAATTGGAAAATGAAAAAATGGGAAAGTGAGTAAGTGGGAAAATTGAAAAATTGGAAATTAGCAAATTAGAAAATTGAAAAACTGGAAAATTGGAGAATTGGAAAATTGGAGAACTGAAAAGTAGAAAATTGGAAAATTGGAAAGTAGAAAGATTGGAAATTAGGAAAATTGGAAAATAGGACAATTGGAAAATGAAAAAATGGGAAAGTGGGAAAATTGAATAATTGGAAATTAGAAAATTAGAAAATTGAAAAACTGGAAAATTAGAGAATTGGAAAATTGGAGAACTGAAAAGTAGAAAATTGGAAAATTGGAAAGTAGAAAGATTGGAAATGAGGAAAATTGGAAAGTTGACAATTGGGAAAATGGGAAAACTGGAAAATTGGAAATTGAAAAATGGAAAAATGGGTAAGTGGGAACATTGAAAAATTGAAAAATCGAAAATTAGAAAATTGAAAAACTGGAAAATTGGAGAATTGAAAAATTGGAGAATGGGAAAATAGGAGAATTGGTAAGTAGAAAATTGGAAAATTGGAAAGTAGAAAGATTGGAAATTAGGAAAATTAGAAAATTGGAAAATTGGAAAATTGATAATTTGGTTAGTCATTTGAAAGTCATGAAATTTGTTATTTTGGTCGCATAGTGAAAAAGAAAGGTACCTTTCAAAGAAAATTAAAATTTTGGTAAAACAGCGATTTGGTAACTTGCAAATTTACAAACTTAAAAACTTGGAGTACTTTGAATGTTTGGAAACTTGAATACTTGGAAAAAAGTTGACTGCAACGTGCGTTACGAATCTGACTCCATATAATAAACCAACATATTAAATTCCATGTACACTTGAAGTGCAAATTTCCTAACCGACTAATTCCGTTCCTATACTTTCCCTTCAGTTTCTAAAAGAGTCCTAAATATATTACAACTTATTTATTTAGGTCAAATATTCATGCAACTTCGACACTTAGTGTCATCCGCAGGTTGTAACTAAACAGGGACACATCCCCGCATGCTCTTGAAAACGTTCCAGACTGTCTGGAATAAATTTCTACCTAGATGTGCATCGTTCCATTCTCGGTCTAAGTATGCTCTCCGACCTCGAGTTGGTTTTTTATTCGAATCGTTAGAATCATTCTGAAGAGGCGTGTCCCTTCGCCATAAACGCGATTCATGTGTGTAGAAGTCGGTTGACAATGAATTTCGATAAACGGAACTTGCGTATCGGGGTTCGATTCGACGAACATGCAGGTTGCGGATGGAGGTCGAGTATCGATGTTTCAAGACATTTCATCTTCCTGAAACAATTTTTCATTGATGACCTGGTTTTATGACCGCTTCCTTCCTTTGATACTCGGTTTGTTTTGTAGTTTTCGAACTTCTTTTATTTCGCCCCCTGCTGGAATTACTGTTTGCTGCGTGAGATGTGCTGGTTTTGTTGAAGTTTCCTTCACAAGTGGGTCAACTTCATTTTGAGCTCTATATAAGCGGTATAGTTGGAATTGTTCGTATAATTTTCGAATACAAACTGCGGGTACAAGAACGTTGTTCGTTTTTTATTTTGGGATTTTTGGACACGGAATTATTAAATGCAATATTTGAATTGATAATGATTGCATTCATTTATTAAATTAATAAAAATTGCATTAATTGATTGAACTGATGAAGATTGCTTCGATTGATTGAATTAATAATAATTGCACTAATTTATTGCATTAATAAAGATTGCTTCAATTGATTGAATTGATAAAAATTGCATTAATTGATTGAATTAATAAAAATTGTATTAATTGATTGAATTAATGAAGATTGCATTAATTGATTGAATTAATGAAGATTACTTTAATTGATTGAATCAATAAAAATTGCATTAACTGATTGAATTAACGAAGTTTACTTTTATTGACTGAATTAATAAGAATTGTATTTATTGATTGAATTAACGAAAATTGCTTTAATTTATTGAATTAATAAAAATTGCATTAATTGATCGAATTAATGAAGATTGCATTAATTGATTGAATTAATGAAGATGGCTTTAATTGATTGAATCAATAAAAAATTGTATTAACTAATTGAATTAACGAAGTTAACTTTTATTGACTGAATTAATAAGAATTGTATTAATTGATTGAATGAATAAAAATTGCTTTAATTTATTGAATTAATAATAATTCATTGATTGAATTAATGAAGATTGCTTTAATTGACTGAATTAATAGAAATTGCATTAATTGATTGAATTAATGAAGATTGCTTTAATTGATTGAATTAATAATAATTGTTTTAATTATTTCGTATTCCAAAACTTGAAACTTGGACAAACTCCAATCTTGTAAATGCGATAGTTTCTAAATTCTAATTGTATTTGTAAATACGAAAATATTAATTAATTAATCATTAATTAACTAAAAATTAAAATATTCAAAAATCTGCTAGTAACAATATTTAGAAACCGCTTTGAGTTGAGAATTTGAAAACTTAATCATCTAAATCCGGAAATTTTCCTATTTCCCTAAACACTGCTACTATTGAAACTAAAACCAAGCGGAAGCCATTTTGAAACGTTTCAAAGACATGAAAGCTTCGACCTCGACTACTTCATCCATCACAGACACATCGAAGGGTGCTTCAGAAAATTGTAAAATCTCTTTGAGGATATTTTAAAGCGCCAGAAAATCGAATAATTCGAAATAAACACAGCCAGTACGCGACGTTGATTTGTTTTTACCGCGAGCGATCGTAAAGTTTGGTGACAAGCCACATGCAAACATTTTTGAAATAAAGCGAACACGAAAAAGGCATTACTCAAGTTGGACGATCTCGAGACAGGATGTCGATGAGCGTAAAATTTGAAGTACACAGCTGGTCGTCAAAATGTTTAACTTTTCTAGCCTTTCAACTTTCTATCAAGTTTCATCTTACAGCCGTTTTAGTATCGTGCTCGTCATCCTTTCGAGTGCCGACCACTTCTTGGAACTAGAATGTCACTCTCATATTTTAAACTTCACCATGCCCTTACCGTATTTTCACTTTATTTCTCGTCAGAATTTCTTCGCTTCGTTCCATACAATTTCTCTCTCTTCACGTGAAACTTTTGTGGCTTTCGAGAACGTTAAAGATGTACCTCTATAGCGTATGAAGTATGTCCTTTTTCGATTCTAGAGCATGCATGTAACGGGTGTTCATTACGGATCACTGTTTTTCTCGTGTAGAGAAAAAATTATAAACACTAATGGGAGTGCGTTGTACTATATTTTATTAAAAATGTATCAATTCTTTGTATTTGCATTATTTTTTGAGAAATGGGTGTGAACTACTAGTATACTATAAATACTCTTCCCTTTATATTTCAAGTCACCGAATCTTAAACCCCGTTTACAATTAAAAATAGTCTCTGACAATTATAATAATTCTATCGGTGTTTCTGCAGGCTTTATTGTAAAACTACAATAATTATAATTAATTGCATTATTTACATCACTGAGTCATTTATGTTTTCAAATTTTTGAGGATGTAGGAATTTGGGGATGTAGGCAATTTGGGGACGTAGCGATTTGGAGACGTAGCAATTTGGGGGCATACCGATTTGGAGACGTAGGAATTTGGGGATATAACGATTTGGGGATGTAGGAATTTGGAGACATAGCGATTTGGGAGAATAGCGATTTGGAGACGCAGGAATTTGGGGATATAGCGATTTGGGGATGTAGGAATTTGGGGACATAACGATTTGGGGATGTAGGAATTTGGGGACATAACGATTTGGGGATGTAGGAATTTGGGGATATAGCGATTTGGGGACGTAGCGATTTGAAGACGTAGGAATTTGGGGATATAGCGATTTGGGGATGTAGGAATTTGGGGACATAACGATTTGGGGATGTAGGAATTTGGGGATATAGCGATTTGGGGACGTAGCGATTTGGGGTATTGCAATTTAGGGACGTAGCGATTTTGAGACGTAGCGATTTGGGGATGTAGCGGTTTAGGGATGTAAGGATTTGGGGACATAGCGATTTGGGGATGTAGGAATTTGGGGATATAGTGATTTCGAAACGTAGCGATTCGGAGATGTAGCGATTTGAAGACGTAGCGATTTGGGAATGTAGGGATTCGGGAACGTAGGGATTCGAGAATGTAGGGATTCGGAAATGTCGGTACTTGGAAATATAGGGACTCGGGAATACAAGGACTCAGGAATATAAGTATTCGAGGATATAAAAATTTGGAGATATGGTACCTCAAAAATATGAAAACTCGGAGATACAGGATTTCGGAAATATATGGATTTAGGAATAGTATAACAATGTCGATACGTGCTCTTCTAAACACCTGGGTCACCCTCTTCACGCGCCAACTCGTGGATTGACATCGGTACGTAATCCTCATTTTATTAGACACGTACGTTCTCGTAACTGCTAATGTTTGAGGGGTTGAAACCAGACATCAATGTTAGGAGTCTAATATTTGTTGGATCTCACGGAAACTATTAGAGATACGTGAATTGATGTTTTCGACTAAGATAGTGCAAGATTTGCGTAAGTTTCATTTGTTTGCAAAATATGTATAATCGTTTAACTCGAAATGTGACTCACATTTTTGTTTAATACAATGACTTGAAATAGGTATTTTTTAACTAAATTTACAGTGTTGTACTATGTATAGACATAATGAAACAGCCAATAGTAGCAATTAATAATAGGATGATAACTTCAAAAGAATTCTTTTTGGAGAACTTTTTGTCTTATAAGTTTGAGGGTTGCTATCTGCTACATGTAAAAATACCTTCCAGTCAAAAATAACACATTTCTTTTTAACTTTTCTGGTTGGATATTAATTTTTTCCTTCTCCATTTACACAAAGAAAATATACATCCACGTACAAAATACGACCGAATTGGAATTTAAATTTTTTAGTTAATAATAACTAAATTGCGAATGTTTTTCAATGTTCACATTTGTAAATATTTATGTTCCCCAGTTTCTGATACATATCCTCTTACTGAATAATTTTAATGTCAACATTTTGAATTTTAGAGCGTGCTCTAGTTTTCTATACATATTCTAGCGACGTGTATTTGCTGCGCGCAAATATTTTAATGCGTTGTTTGTCATGAAATGTATCTTTCTAACGGAACGTTTGTAGTGATTTCTATCCATACAAATAGAAATAAATAACAGCATAAATAGTTTTTTTTTGCCACAATATTTGCTTCACGTAACTAAACGCTATATTTCTTTACCATTTTTACTTACTATTAAAAATGAAATAGTTATTTCTTTATGAAAGTTGTTAGGGAAGGTTTCATTATTATGCAGAGTAGCAACACCCTGTATACGTAATAGAAACGAAATCTGGGAGGAACAAATTTTCCAAGCAGAATCGTCGTGTTTCTGTTGCCAACAGAATTTTTATCGACCTTTTCATACGCGAGACGGTATCCAAACTTTAGCTTCTTTCTTCACGAAACTTGCATCCTAGTAGCTGGATATTGTTTGTAAAAAAAGTTTCTGATGTAAGAACGCATTTCCTTGTAAGAATATTTTTCGAGCGCTTTTTCAAATTCCAAAATTACTATAAATATCTTGGGCAGTTGAGAGTCAAGGAATTTAAGGAATTTGGATTCTGCGAATATTGAGATTTTGGGTTTTAGGAAGGTAGAAATATAGGAATATTAAGATTTGGGGATTTAGGAAATCGAGGATTTAGAAGTATAAGGACTTAGGGACACGGGGATATGGGAATATAGGGATTTTGGAATATAGGTATTTGGTAATTATAAGGATTTTGGAATATAGGGATTTAGAAATATAGAGGTTTAAGAATACGGGGATATAGGAATGTAGGGGTTTAGGAATGTAGGTATTTAAAATTAGAAGGATTTAGGAACATTGAAACCTAGAAATACGGGGATTTTGGAATATAGGGGTTTAGGAATGTAGGTATTTAAAATTACAAGGATTTAGGAACATAGAAACTTAGAAATACAGGGATTTATGAACACAGGGTTTTGAGGATGCAAGAATGTAGAATTTCCAGGTTATAGGAATCTAAATGTACTAGATTTATAAATTTAGGAATGAGAATCAAACAATGTCATGTACATCCCTGACATCACTCACCTTCATTGAACATCGATATTTCCCCATCTTATTTCCACATCTCCACCATCAAACTGTTGTAGGTGAGGAGATCCGTGGTCGAAAAGTGACGTAATAAGTTGTATAAAGAACGAACAAAATATTTATTTAATAAGAAATACAAAATGAACAATTCAATAACGTGAGGAAAAGGCAAAGAACAAAATTCAATCGAAACATGCGAACGCGAGAAGAAATTCTAATGGTGGTATAATAAATAATAAATTCCGTTAGATGGAGGCAAATGTTAATTCGTGTATCGTTTCGTTTTATCACCAATACAAACAACCGACAATCGAAATATTTACAAAACTCCCACATCGAAATACTTACAAAACCCAAATCGATAATTCTTGCAACACCAAATTAAACAGTACAAACAAATTATTAAGAAGCAGGAAAGTCAGCATTTGCTCCACATTTAAAAAATTCAGTACACACGAATTTAGCAGATACGTCGGTTTTATGAATGAAAATATCTGCCGGACCAGTGATCAGCGTCTATAGGGAGCATAGTGGGGGTTCTAATTACAGTTGCAGCATGTATTACTCTACATATGTACATTTGCGTATTCATTTTCGCAACGGCAGTCAGCGCGTTAACCATTCAGCCGCTATACACACGCAATCAAGCAACGAACCGAGCCATCTACGAAACTTCTGAATGACCTCGGTATGGAACACCGCAAACTTAACGGCATTTCAACGGAACACTGGAAGGCTACCCGCGTGTGTTTTCCAAAGGGTTGCACGCGGGAAGGAAGTTAGGCGCGTGTAACGTTTACACCGGTGTGGCTCGAAAACGGACAGGGAACTTGCTACCTAATGTTCTCTTCATTAACCGGCCGAGTGCATCGCTGAAAGCACGACTGTGCATTAATATGTACAGTCAACGGGAAATCTCGACTACCTAGGGAAAATGGCGCCGCGGGAGAGAGGCCTAATCATTGATTGCATTTTCTCCCGTTTGTGCGAATTCCAAATTTTGTGCTGTGAGATATTTTCACATTGGTAAACGAACTTTTGAGTTCAAACGATTTGGAGGTAATAATTATATAGATTTGAAGGTTTTTGAGTTGTCAAGGTCACGAATGTTGAGATTGGAAGTGTAGAAGTTGAGAGATGTGAGTTGGGAGTTTGGGATGTTGGGAACTTGGCGATTTTGGGATGTAGAAGTTTGGGTATAGTGGGGTTTATGGATTTAGGAATGTGGGAATTTGGGGGTTTGGAGATTTGGGGATTTGGGGATTTGGAGATTTGGAGATTTGGAGATATGGGGACTTGGGAATTTGGGGATTTGGAGGGTTGGAAATTTGGAGATGAGGACATTGGGAATTTTAGAATCTTGGAGATTTGGGGATCTGGAGATTTGGAGATTTGGAGATTAGGACATTGGAAAATTTGGAATCTTGGAGATTTGGGGATTTGGGGGTTTGGAGATTTGGAAACTTGGAGACTTGGAGATTTGGGAACTTGGGGATTTGGGGATTTGGAGGTTTGGAGATTTGGAGATTCGGATGTTAGGACATTGGGAATTTTGGAATCTTGGAGATTTGGAGATTTGGGGATCTGGGGATTTGGAGGTTTGGAGATTAGGGCATTGGAAGATTTGGAATCTTGGAGATTTGGGTATTTGGGGGTTTGGAGATTTGGAAATTTGGAGATTTGGAGATTTGGAGATTTGGAGATTTGGAGATTTGGAGATTTGGAGATTTGGAGATTTGGAGATTTGGATACTTGGAAAGTTGGGAACTTGGAGATTTGGGAATTCACAGATTTCAATCCATATTGATTTGAGGATTTAGGAATGTGGGGATTTGGGGGTTTGGAGATTTGGAGATTTGGAGATTTGGAAACTTGGAGATTTGAAGATTTGGGTATTTGGAAATTTGGAAACTTGGAAACTTGGAGACTTGGAGATTTGGGTATTTGGGGGTTTGGAGATTTGGAAATTTGGAGATTTGGAGATTTGGAGATTTGGAGATTTGGAGATTTGGAGATTTGGAGATTTGGAGATTTGGAGATTTGGAGATTTGGATACTTGGAAAGTTGGGAACTTGGAGATTTGGGAATTCACAGATTTCAATCCATATTGATTTGAGGATTTAGGAATGTGGGGATTTGGGGGTTTGGAGATTTGGAGATTTGGAGATTTGGAAACTTGGAGATTTGAAGATTTGGGTATTTGGAAATTTGGAAACTTGGAAACTTGGAGACTTGGAGATTTGGGTATTTGGAGATTTGGAGATTTGGAGATTTGGAGATTTGGAGATTTGGAGATTTGGAGATTTGGAGATTTGGAAACTTGGAGACTTGGAGATTTGGATATTTGGGTATTTGGAGATTTGGAGATTTGGAAACTTGGAGACTTGGAGATTTAGAAATTTGAAGATTTTGAGATTTGAGTTTTTATAGATTTAGAGACTTGGAAACTTGAAGCTTTCGAGATTTAGAAATTTGAAAATTTGGAGACTTAGAAAATTGGGAACTTAGAGATTTGGTAATTCTCAGGTTTCCATCCATAGTGATTTGAGGATTTTGAAATGTGGGGATTTGGCTATATAATGATTTAGAGATTTAAGGATTTATAGTCTCAGAGATTTGAAAAACTGGGGGCTTGAGAAATTGCAAACTTGGCGACTTAGAAATTTGCAAATTTTATTGTACAATGATTCAAAGATTTAGGAATGTAGGTAGATGTTAGGAAAGTTGAAGATTTAAGGATTTGAAGCTTCAGAATTTTGAAATTTGTAAATTTAGTGATTTAGAATGTTTGTAATTGGTAAATTTGAAGATGTAGGGATTTAGGCTATTTAGAAGTTTTTTGATTTAAATCTAGGAATTAAGGTTATTCGGAATTTAAGGATCTAGGAATTAAGACTATTTAAAATTTGGGAATTTGAAGATCTAGGGATTAAGACTATTTGTAGTGTGAAAATTTGAAGATCTAAGGATTTAAAATACTTGGAACTTGAAAATTTATGATATGGAAATTTAAAAACTTAGAATCTTTACTTAAATAATTGGAAATCTGCTTATTTGAAATCTTGCGAATCAATTTATGAATTTGATAACCTTTATGAACTTTAGAACTTGCAAATTCAACGATATAGAAATTTCTGTAAATGTAGGAATTTAAAAATTTACAAAGTTGAGAATTTAAATATCTAAGATCTTGAATATACAGGAAATTTATAAACCTATTAATTTCAAGCTTTCGAAGTGTTGAAATTGTATCAGTTTCAAGTTTCACACTTGATACCATAGAATCAAAGTGAAATGTTAGACTGCTCCGGTCTCGGTGATCCCGTTAAGAAGAAGCTTATATTGCATCAAAGTGTACATGTTTTCGAGTGATTAACCTAAGGTGCAGTCATGCATTGACTCGCCTCTCTGTGACGGAAGTATTCACGTTTGTAACCGTGTATCCCGAATTCTGTTCGTACGCGCGACACAGGCGTTTCCTGAATTATTGCTCGCCAATTGCCGGATGACATTCGTCGGTTAGGTTTCCTGCGGGAGTGTTCGTGTTTGCACCGCCATGAATGACTAGCGCTACAGGCAATAAATGTGCTTTCTACCAAGAATCGCCATGTTTAAACATTAACTGGAACTTTTGTCATTTATAAATAATTACAGCACATAAAACTGCGAATCATATAATTTCTGAATTTTACAATCTAATCAAACTGTAAATCGGTAATTTTCATTTTATTGCGATGCGATAAAACGGTTCAGAATTTTAACGCTGCACAGTCCCTGGCTTTGAGGATCACGTACGAAAATTTCACTTTTATGGCTATAACATTATGTCACATATGGAAAATTGGCTTCGGTCAATTATTACTATAAATATTACTATAAATTTTTAAGAGCGATTTGAAAAGTTTGGGTTATTTTGTAACACTCAGTCATGGAATAATGAGGGCCAACTTTCATTCCTCCATGTCGTCGTTCCATTTCGATAACACTTCTTAACACTGGAATTACCAGGGAAGTTAAAATGACTTTCCTAGGGGACCACGTTTTAAATTACTGTATTTTTTAAAGTTACTTCACGTGGAAATATACAGTCCTCGACCATTAGGACCACGTACGAAAATTTCACTTTTATGGCTGTAACATTATGTCATGTATGGAAAATTGTCTTAGGTCAAAATTATTACCAAATACGTTGATAACGATATGTACATAGCAATTTGTTACTATCGTGATAAATTGTGTGGTGAGCGATTAAGGGCCGTGCGTTTACGTTAGGAGTATCGATAGCGCGTCAGGTGAAATTTGAATGCCATAGAAAATGTCTGCCTACTCAAAAGACTAGTTTACTCTACAACTACATTATCTGAGTTGAAAAGAATTATATTTGGGAAAATAATGAAGATAAATGATCAATGTATAGCATGCCGGATATAAGCTACGAAAGCAAAGGGTGGAAGTACAAGATATTAACATGTGTTAATAATGTTATGTACGATAGTAGTTATATTAGTAGCTAATAAATATTATTACAATTTGCACAGACCTTTTAATTTTACGGAAAACGTGAAAAATGCTGAGAATTTATAGTGGTCCTTCGATGACCAGGGACTGTGGCTTTCACCATTCGAAAAAATTTTGAACTGATCCATAGCAACAAGTAGAGAAAGTTCAGATAGCGTAAATATCCGATATCGCTGAAATAACCAAAGTTTATCCTTGATTAGTGAAGGAAATCCCTAAAAGAAATTTTAGCGACAAAATCTCATTTGCTACTAGTCCCTCACAAAGCATCGTTTTGACCGTTTTTATTAAATATCTCCGAAAATATTGGTTTTAGAAGAAAAAGATTCAAACAAAAAATGATGCTCTCAAAATGTTCTTCAAAAAATGTTATATACATTTTTCATGTAAACCTATTGCTTTTATGATTTGAGTGATAATTTGGACTTTTATGAGTTTTGTTGACCTCCATTGTCAGAGAATGCTGTAAGATCTAATGAGATAGTTAACGTCAGCAAATATTAGAAGAACGTATGTTCTTATCAAACAATTTTATTCAGAATGTTGGCTCTATTACGTCATGATTTAAACCCGCATTTCGTTTGATGGTCTACTTTTTATATTTGTACAATAGTCACAAAAGTTTCATGCAGGTACTACTTGCAATTGTTCATCGATTAGATTGACCTATAGAGTTTCTTCTGATTTTTCAAAAAATTGTAAATGAACGAATCACTTTATTCCTTTTCTTTATTGAATCTTCCGATATATTTGATGGCTGATACTCATTATGCTACTTGTTTTATTAAAATATTAGAAATTTAAATTTGTTCTGAAGACAAAAATCTTTTCAAATAAATTGAAACCCAAAGGGTTAATCCATTATTAAGAATATGTGATCTATTTTGGAATTTGCAGTAAACAGTTCTTCGTTAATTGTAAGCTTCAGTTTTATTATATTCGGTGAATTTTTGTGAATTCGGTGAATATTGTTATTTTTATTCGCGTGTTAAAAATGTATGAATTTTTTCATTTTCAGGTGGCGCCTTAACCGGTGCTTCGTTTTACATCTTGTCCCGAGCAACTTCACTTCGTCCAGAAATTAATGTAAGTAATATACATATAATATTACTTGTTATTTCTTATTTTTTATATCATCCTCCAAATTTGCGAGAAACGCTGTCATAATTCTTTTCCTTAAATTTAAAGCAGAGTGCTACGAGCAAGTCACCCTTGAGTTGTTAAAATCAATTATAAAATACACTTTATAAAAATAACTAATGAACGATTTAAATTATACTATAACTTAATTGAACACGTAATTATCACATTTATATTGTCCGAAATATGAAATGCAGTTTGATTTCATCAGTAAAATTACACAATAATACATTTTTATCGATCGTTAAATGATTTCCAATATTAATTACATTATTTTAGTTTCTTTATGAACATTCTCCTAATTGAGATATACTTACAAACTGTTATACAGGTTTAAGTTTTATTATAGAAGTAATTTTAGTGTTGTCATCAATTAAGTTTAAACTTACATTTAATTAAATTGCATCGAATTTAGAATTTTTAAATGATCAAGCTTATAACTATTGGATGAAGCTAACATGTATTTATATCTTCATTTCTCCTCAGATACTTCATTTATATAGAAAATACGTATTAATACGTGTTCATTTATATTCATTACATATTTATCCGCATTCATTAATATTTATACATACTTACACACATTTACACATATTTAAAAATATTTATACTTGTCCACACACTTTTACTCATTTATCCCGTTTTATTTATATTCCCTTTAAACGTGCTTTCGACGCGTATTTTAATTTATTTTAAAATTTCATTGAATTAATACATTTTCTGCAACTTGTTATATCCGCTTGCATAAAAGGATTATGAATTTCATGCATTTCATTAATTAAAAACTGACGTACGAGTTCCTTCCGATGAATTATAACATAAAACAAACAAATAAATATCACACCTCTTTACAAACAAAAAATTTACTTACTGTAAATTTATGAAAACGTCATAGACAAGTCATACAAACAATTAAGCGAACATTTAAAACTTCATAACGAACAAAAGCGTATAGAAGCATTTTCTAAAAGGTTTTTAAAGCAAAATTGCAAAAGTCAGCTGTATACGACTCCTAAGTATAGTGTAAAGAATATCTCTGAAAAGAAGTATATGGCAAAGTATTGCTTCTTGGCTTCAAATTATTAGAATCACGAAATTGCATTTTGCACATTTTTGGAAAGCAATCATGTCCTTGTCTCTTCTGACCAAAACATAAAAAAAAGGACCGGAGCATATCAATTTTCTAACAGAGGTTCCAAAAATGCCCAAAAAATCATGATCGAAGTATTTGGTACCCAGACATAACCCTTAACCTCTTAGGCACCGCTGAATTTTACGCTGCTGCTCTGTACGGCAGAGTTCGAATTACGCATAAACAGCACTACAATGTGTGACAATGCTGTTCTCAAAGCGAGTACATCGACATCAAGTTTTTGATGATTAAATTATAATTTTTCCCAAAGATACAATATACTTTAACTTTGATAATTTACTTTTTTCGAAAATTCACAAAATATGTAATTTCCAAATGTTTCCAATATCATGTACTAGTGCGAAGAGGTCCCATGGTGCCTAAACTTGGCGTTACCTTTTATTTACATGTAATGTACTTTTGTGGGATTTGTTAATACTCTTATAAAACGTGAAGGCAAAAAAGAGCGAATCAAAACATATGAAAACGATCGTTCAATTGAAACGGTGAGCGAGTAGAGTGAGCCATGACTCTAATCTACGATGACATTCGCGAAAGCCACTATACCGTCGTACAAAGAGATGGTCGCGAAAGCCACTGTAGTGGCGCGTCGTGCCTAAAAGGTTAACCCTTTACCCTACAATAGCGTGTCACACTCATGACGCACACTACAGTTCATATGCGACAAACCTGTAAACGTGATTTGTTCCTTTTTGGTGTGCCCCAGGGTGGGGACCACTTTTGTAAACGTTATAATTATATTTATTGTGAATCTTGTCAGATTATGCCCAAGTTGGGCGCATATGCGTAAATGAACACTATGTTAGTATAATTCAAATTCTACTACGAGTTTTTATTGGAGGGATTCGGGCCTCCAGGTACTGGACAGCGGAGTGGTCTGTTGGTCGTTGAAGAAAGTTAAACGCAATTTACGTAATAACAAATAAAAAAAATATATTCTGTAACATCAATATCGTTACATAAATGTCAAAATAAAGTAAACTGCACGCTTTGTTTAACACAGTATAGAAATCGTCAGTTCAATATAGAATGATCGCGTTATTTAATGAACAAATAGAGTAGACTTATTATCTGATGAGTTCTCTCCCAAACTATAATTCCGACACATACAAAAATACCTTTTATATCAAGTTTAAGGATTTCAATAGATTAACGTGCAATGGCACGTGGAAAAGAAATTGAATTTTATAAGAGAAATAAATTGTTAGTGTGATTACGTCGTTGGAGTCAAAATCTCTGTGGCAAGTACGATTGAAGACGGTCGCAGCACCTTTTACACTCGGCCGACAAAACGGGGGAGTTGTTCCGGTGGAGACACGCACGAAATCAAAACCAGGTTGAGACACCTAAGAGTTTGTCAAGAGGAATGTTGGGCTCAAGACTTCCTCCGATGCCGGACACCTAATTCTAACAGTGCTAATCTGATCGTATTATTCGCGACGCGTATAATACAGAAACACGCAGATCGACCTTGTCGAACAGTTCGGGAAAAGTCAAATGGTGCCTGTACTATGAAGTTCATAAACCAATCGAGAACAACCAGAAGATGACGGCAGGCACAATATGTGGGCTGAGCGACACTTCGGTTACCCAATTTGAGTATGAACTATGTTCGAACAAATTTACTTCCAAACAGTGAGACAGCAGTACCACACGGTCGTGTCCACCTCTTCACAAAGGCATTTGAGTACAACCAAGGAGTGACGGCAGGGCACTTTCGTGAGCTGAGCGATACTCTGGTTGCTCAAACGAGTCTGTGAGCTGTGCCTCGATCAAATATGGCAGAAACCATCCAATTCCACACCCGCGAGACTACCTCTCACAAGGGCACACAGGTACAATTAGAAGATACGGCGGGACACTTTACGTGGGCCGAGCGACACTTCAATTGCCTGTATGAGCCTGGGAGCTGTACCACGCCAAAATGTATAATTAGAAGATCTCAGTCGCTATCTACAACTGTGGGATTACCGGCAATGACTACTTTTGAGAATTGACTCACAAACAACAATTACTCACCGTCTCCTTCTATTCAGCGAACTTTATACTTAAGCGACTTTAGAAATTGAATTTATTACAATCAAAATTCTTGTTTTGACTACTACGCTGTACACGACAAAAAAGGCTTTTAATAATCGTATTCTAGCAGTGCCACAGTTCGGTTTGAACTTGTGACTCCTCGGTTTGAGGCGCGTATACGTCGAGGGTAGATAGCCGGTTTGTCTATCATACCAGGTCGGTTTGACCTCCCGATCGCGTACCGTTTTCGCTGAATAGATTGAAAGAGATCCTTCTAAGTTCGCTTCCAGACGTAGAGTGTCCAAATTGATCCTCGCATCGACATCCTTCGATCGCTATCGAGAAGGGATCGATGCGCACGCACAATTACCTTAAAGTGGGGCAAATACTCTAAGTATGTACCCCCGCGACTATGATCACGGTCTGTGCCTGGAGTAGGGATATCCCTTACTGCTGAGATACATAAACACACCGGGTGTACCATTAATTATGTAATCCGCACGGTTACAAACCAGACACGTATTTTCATCGCAACTGAATTTTGGATTCACTTCTAATTATAATCTTCGCAATCAAGGATCGTCGATTGTGAAACGTTCCTAACTTTTCAATTTTCTTTATTTGTCTTCATATTGTAGCAATAATTAGTGAGCTGTGAATGACGCGACTGCCTAGAAAATTGTAGGTTAAGGGGTTAAATGTAGAATAGTTTGATTCAGACTGAAGAGTGATGGGGTTTGGTTAGGTTATATTTATTTTGGATAAGGATGTAGCGATTGCATCCTACATACACGTTAATATGGCGATACATATGTGGTAATACCGTGATGACCTTGACGTATATTGCGAAGAACACTTTCTTCGACACCATTAACATGTTTTAGTTATTGCTCGTTGTTGAGCAAGTGAGCCAGTAGAGCGAGCCACTATAGTGGCGCTATAAATCCATGATGACATTCGTGAAAGCCACCATAGTGGACCATCGTGTCTAATAGGTTAACTGTTAAAATTAATCCTAATAAACTTTATTTAAAAATCCTTCTATCGCATTGCAAGTATTCATTGAACAGTAATAAGAAAAGTCAATGAAGCATCTCTAAACAGCAATGAACGCTGATTTCGCAATTTGCATTTGTTTTGGGAGAAATTGCCTGCAATATTCGTAACTACGTTTGTTCGTTTCCAATCTATTAACGATGAAAATTAAATTCATGCGCAAACCCTACGATCTAGAAAATTCGATTCCAGCATCGGCGGCCCTTAGAGATACACCTCTATGTAAATAAGTCGCGAAATTGAAATCGAGACGTTGAATTTGAAATCGAGACCGGTGTTTACACGGAACGAACGTTATTCCAAGGAAAAATAAGGCGTTCTTTAATCGATGACGATTGGTCGGAAGGAACGTGAGAGAGGGCTCAGAGTTTTACTCGTACGAAATTGCTTTCCCGCCACCAATTATTTACACCTGAAAATTACCCGATCGAAGTAGTGCAATTTCATCTTGCAGCTTTTACGATGAAAACGTTCAGAATTTTTCTTTGGTTTCACTGCGAGCGTATGTGACTTTCATTTGCCGGGCAAATATCCGAGAAGTAATTTTATAAACCAGGTTGATGATTTGCAATTCTAGAAGTGATTAATTAATTTTGTAGTACGTGGTTGTTTCTGTTATGCGAAGTATTTCTTAGAGGTCTTGATACATCGTCGATTTTCTGAAAAATATTATTGTTCGAGTTATACAAATTTTGGGGTTGCTTCATGAGTTAGTAGTATTAATAGTTTGTTATAGGGAAGCAGAAGTTTATTAGTGATTAATTTCTTTTGTCAAGTAAAATATAATCTTGTACTGTGTGGCTCCTGTTGATATATTAGATTCTTCGTTAAATTAGTGACGCATAATAAATGTAGTAAATAACATTGGGGAGTTTTCAGTTTTGTAATAAAATAATTTTACAGTTCATAATTTTTGTGTTTAAGCATTCTTGTAATTTGTAATTTTTAAATTGACAAGTTTCTGAATTTCTACATTTCCAAGTCTTTAAACTTTTAAGTTTCTAAATTTCTTAGTTTCTACATTTCTAAATTTATAGATTTATAGATTTATAGATTTATAGATTTATAGATTTATAGATTTATAGATTTATAGATTTATAAATTTATAGATTTATAGATTTATAGATTTATAGATTTATAGATTTATAGATTTATAGATTTATAGATTTATAGATTTATAGATTTATAGATTTATAGATTTATAGATTTATAGATTTATAGATTTATAGATTTATAGATTTATAGATTTATAGATTTATAGATTTATAGATTTATAGATTTATAGATTTATAGATTTATAGATTTATAGATTTATAGATTTATAGATTTATAGATTTATAGATTTATAGATTTATAGATTTATAGATTTATAGATTTATAGATGTATAGATGTATAGATTTATAGATTTATAGATATACAGATTTATAGATTTATAGATATACAGATTTATAGATTTTTATTCTCGAAATTCGAAGTTTGAAATTTGGAAGGTAGGAAATGCAAGTAATTTGAATACTTAATTGTTTTAAAATCTATTAATTTTTATTACGTACCTTTTCACTCAGTACAATTATAAAGATCATCCATCGTATAAATACAATAGTAAGTTCAGAGCGTCTCAGACAGCGTGCAATAAATACTCGAAGATATCTAAAACCGTGCAATGAATTCTGGATAATAAAGCCTGGAAAGATTCCTGTGACGAATATTTGTCGATGAAAAAGTCATACAGGTCAGTGGTTGACAAGCTTTTACTCGGAAATAAAGTCGTCGAACAGCGTCAAGATGGTTTCAATAATGGAGGCTTCATCTTTTCGTGGCAAACCACGCGGTTAACGTTCTTTCTCCCTAGCTTTTGTCCATCGAACGGTATTCTCGTTTCTTCTTTCATACCAAGGATATTTCCTTCCTTTTGCCGTTATTTTTCCTTAGATTCGAGCTCCATTGTGAAGATCCGCCCGTTTGGAGAACTGTCGATGTTTTTCCGCACGCGAGCCCCCTTTTGTTTCCACGTGTTTCTCTGTTTTCGATTTTGAGCCGAAGAATATCGTCCGCTTGTGGTTTCCTTAAACTCGTTATCGTCCATATGCATTCAAACGACCCACTTTCCGTGTGATAATGCTTGTTCGCCAACTTGGCGCCGTTAACTCGAGCCTCTATTTCGTAATCCGACGTATCTCTCGCTCCACCAACGAAATTTTATTCCTTTATCGCTGAAATTTGGCTAAAGCATTATTTAAACTAGCGTGAACGTACATCGCTGTTAGAAAGTTTGACACCGAAGTTATTTCTGCATTTTGTTTATTATTTATTGACATTAACCTCTTAGGTATGACACTATAGTGGCTTACGCAAATGTCACAGATAACGCCACTATAGTGGCTCACTACAGTCGCTCACTTGATTAACAAAGAGTAATAACTAATCATTTTAATGGCGTCAAAGAAAGTATTCTTCTCAATATACGTCAAGGTCATCACGGTATTACCACATATGTATCGCCATATTAACGTGTACGTAGAATGCAATCGCTACATCTTTATCCAAAATAAATATAACCTAACCAAACCTCGTCACTCTTCAGTCTGAATCAAACTATTCTACATTTAACCCCTTAGCCTACAATTTTCTAGGCAGTCGCGTCATTCACAGCTCTCTAATTATTGCTACAATATGAAGACAAATAAAGAAAATTGAAAAGTTAGGAACGTTTCACAATCGACGATCCTTGATTGCGAAGATTATAATTAGAAGTGAATCCAAAATTCAGTTGCGATGGAAATACGTGTCTGGTTTGTCGCATATGAACTGTAGTGTGCGTCATGAGTGTGACACGCTATTGTAGGGTAAAGGGTTAACCTTTTAGGCACGACGCGCCACTACAGTGGCTTTCGCGACCATCTCTTTGTACGACGGTATAGTGGCTTTCGCGAATGTTATCGTAGATTATCGTCATGGCTCACTCTACTCGCTCACCGTTTCAATTGAACGATCGTTTTCATGTTTTGATTTGCACTTTTTTGCCTTCACATTTTATAAGAGTATTAACAAATCCCACAAAAGTACATTACATGTAAATAAAAGGTAACGCCAAGTTTAGGCACCATGGGACCTCTTCGCACTAATACACGATATTGGAAACATTTGGATATTACATATTTTGTGAATTTTCGAAAAAAGTAAATTATCAAAGTTAAAGTATATCATGTCTTTGGGAAAAATTGTAATTTTCTATTTAAACTGTTAATTTTGCGCAACCTGCATATTGCATTGTTTAATTATGTAATACTATTTCGTTTGTGTGTACTGAAATAACCGTACAACCAGAAGTATGTTTCATTGTAAGTACGTAGTTGCGACCGTACCGATTTTCGTTTCGCGGATTTTGTATACATGTGTAATTAATTGAGGGAACGATTGTACAGTGGAAGTAGAACGAACCAATATATGGTCAGCCATTCGAAAACTAGTACAAACCGATAAAAACGATAAATTCTACGGTAAAGTTGTAGAACTTTGATAGAAAAAACTTGCGCGGGCGACTATTTTGAGTGAGATGCTTTTTAAAATATTGATTACAATTATTAATTATAATGAAAAATTATGTAGATTATGTGAGATTTTGGAACTTTGTGATTTTTTAATTCTCTAATTTTTTAATTTTCAATTTAATTGATCTTTCGGCATTTTGGAGCTTTTACTCTTTGGGAGTCTTAGGGTTTTGAATTTTTTACACCTTGGAATTTTGTAACTTTGAAATCATTAGATTTTTGAATTTTTACACTTTCGGTTTTCGCAACTTCATTTAAAATGTATGCTATATATAAATATAAGCATTGCTTGTATGCACATGTACATATGTATACATTGCTACAAATTAGTTTTTGTGTGACACAAAAATTTATTGTTACTAGTGTTACAATAAGATTGTTATTGTCACTATTTCGTACATATTAAAAATAATTTATTATTTACTACATATTAGATGCATTTATACGTTATTGATGCATGTGAATATACACTACCGCTCAAAAGTATCCGGACACCTGCGAAATATGTATTCGCGCTGCATAAAAGTTATTTAAGTATCTACAACAGTGACTACGATCGATTGTTATTTGTTGCTTATGAAATATTTAACGTTTGAAATTAGAAATTATGTATGTGGAGCTTACCAACATTACACTACAATTAAATACGAGATTCATCAATGTATCCACCGCGGTTAGATATTACCGCTTGCACTAATCTCAGCAATCTTTCTACAAATTTTCTGATTGTTTCTGTGTGGTGCTCTAAGATGTTTGTTACGTTTGCTTAGTGTTTCAATACATCAGTCTTCGGATTTAGTTGTCTTCACTGGTCGTTTTGTCTTTTTTTTATAAGAAACCACTGCTAGTTGCATACTTTTTAATAGTGTCATGCACTGTTGATTTCGGAATTTTTTCAATTTCCCTATCTGCATATCCTTCTTCTTCAAGAATCAGAATACTGGAACGTTTTTCTATTGATAATTCTCGTTTGGAACTCATGTCTCGATGGAAAAGAAGCTACAGACAAACTAAACCGAAACTGTCGAGTGCATAGCGTTACCTCCATTCGTATCTCCATTGAGAGAACATAAACATCTCATCAACAGTTTACAGACACTTGATACATATCGAAGAACTCTCTGAATTTGTTCTGTACCATAGAAATGAAACAAAAAGAAATTAAGACTCTTTTAAGCATCGAAACCGTTCCATTAGATTCCGTATTTTTGGGCAGGAATTTGACTTACGCATACTCATTGTATAATGTGTACTTAAAAATTAATTCTATTATGTTATGCTACCTCAAGAAAGATAATAATAATAATTACAATTGATATAATAGCCCTAAATAACTTTCGTACAAAGTTAAACTATGTTTTATTGAACAAAAGCAAGTGTCCGGATACTTTTGAGCGGTAATGTACATATCTATGAATAATGTTGTACAATTTATTGATTGTTATTTCAATATTTTAGAATGTTATATAAACGTGCAATATTTATATTGCCAATATACTGTTATACAAATACAGATATTAACTTCAACCTATTACATTATGTTACACAAATTTAATTTACATTACACCTGCTGAACATTTTTGAGTAAAATTTAGATTAAATTATTACATCATGAGTAAAATTTCAATTATTAGTACAGCATCTGTAATTAAGAAGTCGAAATAGAATGATCAATATGAATTTCTTTCAAAGCTTTAAAACAATTTTTCAGTATAAATCGAAAGTAATATCTCATCCCTGAACCGTACAGCAAAGCGATATATCACGTTTCCGAAGCAGAAGTTAAAGTTTCTTCAATTTGAAATCGCAATACACACTCCCGTTTCCCGATTTCGAGTCGTTATTAAAGTACGTGAAACGGAGCAATAAGATTCGATACCAGAAGCAACGATTAATGAATTACGTGTCACGAACGTGATTACAGGATTTGCCGGTTTCCGAACGAAAGTATGAAATCGAAGGGTAGAAATTGCAATCCGTAATCTTCGATTTGATCGCCTCGATTCCCGGGGTGAGAATTTTAATTAAGCGATCAAGCTCGGGGTAAAGGTAAACGGAATGTAAGAGCTTTGGCCACGATCGAAAGTTTGCTCGGAAATTTAACCTGGTTACAATCGCGTTACAACAAACGGAAACAGAAATCGAATATTACGTTAGATCGTTCTTGAGCGTTTCAGTAATGTTTATTCGTTCCACTTTCGCGACGGTGTTGTTGTTCATGAAATTCGATCATTTCCCGTGGAACATTTCCAATGAAGTTTTTCAACTGCATCGTTGCTCGCAACTTCTGAGAAACTTGCTAAGTACTTTTCGTGATTAAGTATAGTGATTTGCTTGCTTCGCTAAATATCTATTTCGGGAACGCATAATGGATATTTATTTTGAGACTGAAAACGAACGATACAATTCGTGTACACGTTCATTTTGTATCCTGACAAAAATCAATGTAGATTCTGAAAATATATTTTGAACAAATTTTAACAAATTTTGTAATTTGATATTATGTTTATAATTAATTGGTAATTCAGTAGCTTGTCAGTAGCTCATTGATTATTGATTATTGATTTGATATCAATAGTAATTGATTTGATTATTGATTATTAATGATGCATTTCGTTATTCAAGATTATTGATTTATTTGGTTATTGATTATTAATTACTGTTTTAATTATTGATTATTAAAGATTAGTTTGATTATTGGTGATTAATAGTTGATTTGATTATTGATTATTAATGATCGATTTGGTTACTGATTAATAAACATTGATTTGGGTATTGATTATTAATGATTGATTTGATTATTGATTATTAATGATTGATTTAATTATTGATTAATACAGATTGATTGGCATATCGAGTATTAATGATTGATCTGATTATTAGTTATTAATAATTGATTTGATTATTGATTATTAATGATTAATTTAATTATTGATTATTAATGTTTGATTTGGTTACTGATTAATAAACATTGATTTGGTTATTGATTATTAACGATTGATTTGATTATTGATTATTAACGATTGATTTGATTATTGATTATTAATGATTGATTGAATTATTGATTATTAATATGATATTAAATATGAAATTTTATAATATTAAATTTATATATAATACATGTGATATGTTTATATAAATTTAGAAATAAACTATTTTAAAATATATAATAAATATTTATAGAATATCATAACGTGCAACGATTAAATAATTTAAGGTAGGAAACATGTCTATCTTGTAAGTCTTACAAATTCTGGTACGAACAGTCTCGGGTGCTCGAATTTCCGAAAGTAGTATAGTATATCTAAAGTTTCGGAGTACTTGAGGACTTAGGTAAATTCGAAAGTTTTGCAGGTTTCGGGATTAAAGTCAACACCTCTCCAGGATTTTATGACGGAATCTAAATTGTCTACAACACGAGAAATCTTTCTCTTTTGTTCTAGATATTACGTAGCATTTCTGAAGATTACGTCGTTGGACGGAACTTCATTAAGAGATGTTGACATTTAGATAAGAAAGCAATTAATTTTATCCGCTTAGAATCTACGTCGATAGTAATTAGCTATCTCATAAAATATCCTCCGTAATTGCTCCTTGGTTTTCGTGATCAAGTCTTTTATGTATATTTATTGTTGTCTTTACATAACGAGTTAATTATGAACAAGTATGCATACATATATACAGGAAAATTGCTGTCTTGTAGCACGTTAATTAATTTTTGCCTGCTATTCAATTTCGTTATAGTATAAAATTAGTAATTATCAGGAAACCGAGATAAATCTGTTCCTGGAATAAATTAATAATGTTGTACCACGTTCGTGGATTAAATTAGTAAGGCATTCGTTAATTAACGATTAAATGGACAGGGAATTGATATTTTTGTGATACTTACTGTACTGTTAACATTTTTTTTTTATTATTTATTTAGTGTATTATTAAATTTTTTTATTATTCATTCAATGTACTATTAAATTTATTTTAATTATTCATTTAATGTATTATTAAATTTATTTTAATTATGTATTTAATGTATTATTCATTTTTATTTAATTTATTCTGTCCTAATTTTAAAATTGGTATTTTTATTGCAGAGATTACAGAACCTCCCAAATATAATTTCTTCAACAACCCTTATTTTACACGAAAAGAAGTATAAATAACGCAAGAGCCATTGATTTTGATACTCTCCTGTTAAAATAACATCATCAAAGCAAGCGAGATTTCCGTCAGTTTAATTAAAAAGATCCGTTGTTATTAAAAACGCTTTTTACCTTAAACTCATAATTGCAATCAGGCAACGATTAATTATCGTGTCTTCGGAAATCAGTCTAAAATTAAATTTTGTTATAAAAATGTCGTGAAGCTTGTACCATCAATCTCACCTTAATTTATCCTGAATATTTACACGACTTATTATTTTAAATTATTCCTAGTGACAATCTTGCAACAAACGTATTTTACGAAAAATCACAATCGTATTTTTTGCAGAAATCATTTAAAAATGAATTTGATTAAAAATGAGATCAAAAATAAAATAATAACAGATCATCCTAGTTTAGTTAAACTAAAAACTAAATTTAAGTATTCTTACTATACCTAACCTTAAAATTGAAATACAACGCCATTTTCTGTATTTCGTTTTCCAACCATTTTACAGACACAGCTGGCATCAGTTAACTGTATCGCATTACAATTAAAATTACAACAAACAGCAAACGAATACACAATTTTCGATTGGTATTCGACGAAACATTAGATTTCAAATAGCGGTGAACGATAGGTATCCATTTTCTTTATCCGCACGATTTCTCTCGTTTCTTTCGACGGTTTTTCTCGGTCCACTGCTCGGATTTTTTTCCACGATTTCTCTTTTCGGCACTAAAGTTTTCAAACGAACGTTGAAACGCGTCGACTGCGAAAAGGGAGGCTTCAGATATCGGAATCCGAGGAAATGATCGATCTCGAGCAGCGATTTCAGGAATACCGAAGCGTCTGACAACGAACAACGAGATTCTTGAAATCGTTGCTCCTTTGACATTCGTACCAGAACCATGTTCTATCGATATACCCGATTCTCCATGAAAATCCGCCTTTGAATAGCTGGGACAATGCTAAGTCATTCGTACTATTGAAGGACTTAAATATTCGTATTATTGAATTTTCTTTACATTCAACAATTAGATCGAAATTGCGATTTGGTAATTCCTCGGTCACAGATACTTTAAGAGATGATTTATATTTCATCATTAATATATATATTTCACATTAATATGAAGGTGATTTATATTTCATTACTAATTCCGAGATGACTTACATTTCGTTAGAACAAAGCGATTTCTATTTTATTACTAATAACGAGATGTTTTACTCTCAATTACTAACGAGCTTTATTTTTAAAACGAGGTTTCAAAATTTTTTTAAACAAATCGATTGTTATGAAATGTATTTTGAATTTTAATTGGTTTTATCTTAGTAAAAATGCATATCCTTGGTAAGCATAAATTAGGATGAGATTGTTCGCGTTTTGAAAAGTCCGCCAAAAAGGACACCGACAGCCTCTAATGGCGACCTGCAAAATTAACAACACAAAGAATTGTTTTTTCGTAAAATAAATAACTCTTGCATTGGTGCTAGTAAAGTCTTTTAAAATTGTAAAGGAGATTAATTAACGTATTGTAGGTTAATCATTCCGTTCAAATAATTAACTTGTTTTGTTAATTTTAGCGATATTAGTAAAGTGTGCAGTAGTACTAAGTTAATCATTTCATAAAATTATGAAAAGCAATTAATTCTTCTTGTAATTTAGCATGATTTTAGTCTCCGATTAAAAAATAAAGCAACAAATTATGTTAACGTAATTTCTATACTTGATTAAATGTACACTCAGTACTCGATTTTTCTCTTTTTATATAAGTTTATAAGTTTTCTCTATAATATTAGTGTTATATTCTTCGCAATAACATTAACATGACTAGTACCTCAAGCCACAATTTTTTCAAATAACGCTATAATTTTCCGAATCTCCAAAAGGATAGAGGCTGAATTTTCGGCTGCATCGAAATCCTTGAAATTCGAACGTGTTCAGCTCAAGAATATTTTAAAGCCCGGAATGTGGGTCGAACGTGAAACGAGGACATCGATATTAAACAAAACCGTGGGGGCGATATTCGTATTAGAAACAAGAATATCGATCCCCGAGCAACTCTAAGGTACGTTTTTACCCTAAGAAATATTAAAGGACCGCTTGAGCTCCTTTATAATCGACGATGGCCCAATGCTTCATCCTTAAGCAAGACTTACGCCCAGTTCTCTTAAACGTATGTTTCCTTGGCGTATAACTTTGTACTTTTAAAGATTTACGTGATAATCCGCATAAATCTAAGACCAACAAATTCCCTATATTTCAGGACCTTAGTTCCCGTAGTAGATTAAGGATTGCAAAGTTTATCGCCTCTAGAAGTCAGTAACTAGCGTTATTTCGTTCGCAAGCTTCGTTATTTCTGGGCTACAAGCCAAAATATTATTAACATTCTTTTCGTACATGCAAACGATAAAAACTCGACATGAGAATGTGTACCAGTTATTTGTATGTAAATACATTATCAACTATTTGACTCAGCAATAGCTTTACATTTCTCACAACTTAATTCCCTGACAAAAGTTGACGTAAAGAAACATTTCTGTAAGAGGTCCAAAAATTGTTAACATCCACAACATTCTGCCGAGCAGAAGATACACGTTTATTTTCTCGTTAATATTAAACAGTCGAGAAACACGCAATTTGTCAGAATTATAAAAGGCACGCATAACTATCATGAGATAGCAATATTTAACATGCTCCTTAAAAATGGAGAACGACTCTCGAGGGGCTCATCGTGCTTCTTTTACCACACTTGCTTCTCCATTACGATCCTCTCGATCCGGACATTGCACGAAAGTAAAAGCTGCTCGTCAAAATGTAAATCTCCTAAAACCCTAAATTCCGCCGGAATATTACCCCGAAACGAATGCTCTTGATTCTCGGAAGAAAAGGTATATCCCGGATCCTAATTTCCGCGCGAAGACAAGAGCTTGTTTCTAAGATGTGACAGGGCCGATTAACTCGGACTCGGTTTCGAGATACGACACGGAAATTATTCGGAGGACCAACGAAAGTCGAGGCAACGTAGCCGGAAGCTTTCCGCTGTACAGTCGTAATTATATGAAGTCCCGAGGTCCTTCGGGAACTAGAACGATACGTTGCAAACGCTGACAGATGTAGCTCGACTTGAAAGATGGGAAGAAACAGCAAGACTACGTTTCCTATGTGACCTTCTGCTGAATTTCTGACAATTTAGTGCCGGGATAAAGCAAAACTGTGTTACACGATATTGTACAATATTTCGTGTTCCATCAGCCCGAATTTAATCTTGGTCCTGATATTCGGGAGTCTAATTTTGCTAAATCGTTTAGAGTTGCATATACTTTCGGTTGAAAATTATGGTCTGTATTCTTGAAATACTAATTCGTAGTAAAGAAATTATTTATACATTTGGCGTATTAGTGTAAGAATGCAAGGTATATTAGTACATTCTTGCAACGTATCATAGTTATATCAAGGTAACGATAAAATATTGTATTATTAATCGATGGTAAATCACCAGAAACAAATTGCAATGTTTACAATATTCAGTCAAAAAATATCAGTCCTCAGGAAAGTTTAGAAAATCTTGAAGAAGCTCAAATAAGCTAACCTAACCTAACTTTTTTTTATGAGAACATACAATATCGACCTCAGTATTTTCAATTTCATCCAATTATTTGACATTAACTGTTTCTATTATGGTATTATGAAATGCTTATTTAACAATGGTCAATTATAAACCTTAACTGAAAGAACCATACAGTTTGACTCTCGAGAACACTTGTGCGAGATTCATAAAAGTTTTCTACTACAATGTGAGTCTCGGTTTTAGCTTGACTGCAAAAGGCAATTTTGTACGCGGTCTTTGTACTGTAGTATTATTCGTTTTTATTTGACAAAAAGGCGTGTCAAATATACGAGCACCTACGTGTAGTCATTACGAAAGAAAGTCTCGAAAGGGGTTATGTTCGTGTCATAATTCTTTGTGGCAGTCCAGTTAATAACAGGGCAGACTTGTTATGCTTTACTGGGGAACCTTGAACTATGTGCACTTTATGGAGGTGATTTAAATTCCGCAAAGTTATGAGAACCCCTTTGCATACAGATGCGTTTCACTCTTTTTTATTAAACAAGTAGGTATTTGAATTAGAACTGTTGCCGCAACATGAATATTCAGAGTTCGAACAAAAATGAATTTCGTACTTCAATTTCGAATAATTTTATCACAGTATTTACAAAATAATTTTCTTATAAATGCTCCAAATGCTATCAATTAATTAAGCTATCAGTATAGTTGAATAACGTTCACTGTTTATTTATCATACAAACGAGTTTAACATTGCTCTAAACGGTGGAAGGTTAAGTTACTTTTGAAAAGGAGCAGCAAGATTTTACTGTGGTAGAATTTCTACATCAAAGTTTTGATTTGTGACGTTCGAATAAAAGTTCGAGAAGACGGAGAAGAATCTCAAATATCGGGAAAGTTTTATCAAACGTTAGAGAGCCAACTGGAAACGAATACTTTATGTTCTGTTGGTATAACATTCTCCTGTTCGTCGATTTCGGATTCTACAGGATTTCAAATTTTCAACTCTGAATCACTATGTTTTAATTCTTCCATGCTATCAATTTGTTAGTGTCTGGTTTCTCTTCGGTATTTATTTTAATGCAAATTCTCATAGTTGACATAATTGTACCACTTCAACACGTTCTGTGCACTATTATTGATCCTCAATACAGAAATTAATTATAAAATTATAGACAATTACACATATAGGCACATTACAATGAACGTTACATCGAACAATAACGCTGTCATATAACAAACATTATCCAACATATGGTTCAGTATAAGTTTCCTAAATATCAATGGAGGACTCAAAGGCATCACAACAATTCGTTAGACTGTCCTAAAAATTTGACAACAGGACAGTAATCGAGCACGCAACAAATCAATCGAAGGACGTTTCTTGTTGTAGGAAAAATATTGCTTGTTTTGGAAACTTTTACGAGACAAGTTTGTATGACAAACGTCAAACAGCAGTCAAAGGCTTTCCTCGAACACAGCCTCGGCCAAATCGACACGCGAACAATAGAAACTCGGCACGATCTGTCGATTTTTATACCCGGTCGTTGTCACCTTTACCGTATCGCCATATTTCCCCGTTGGCGATCCTCAGTGGTGTTGCATTTTTCATGGAGCAACAGATCCAATCGCGAAGATTCAGTCAGAGCGTGACAAGAGTTTCCCGATCGAGCGAACACTCGCTAGAAATATTCTGTCACCAATCGTTCGACCGTGTACGCGAAATCGACGTTGTCGCATGTTTGGAAGAGCGGAAGAGCAATGTGTTTCGGAAAGAAAATATGGCCGGAATGATCGGCAATTTCACTTTTTTTTTTCTTGTAACGTCGGGTTGGAGATTACGGAGACTGATAGCGAGGATTATAACGCTGTGACGGGGGGTAATGGTAACGGAAATTATTGGTGATGAAATGATATACGAATTAACACATCTGTCCCTATCTAACGGAAATTATAATTATTTTTTACATCACAATTAGACTTCGTCTCGTATTTGTATGTTTCTTTTGAATTCCGGTTTTTGATGTTTTTCGCGTAATTTATTGTGTTGCACTTTTTTAATAAGTATTTTCGTTCTTGATAATTTTTTATTACGTCACTTCGACCATGGATCTCCTCTCCTACAATAGAAATGTGGAAATATGGATATTTACGAATTTGCAAATTTAGAAATCCAAAAATGTAGAAATGTAGAAATGCAGAAATGTAGCAAGGTAGCAAGATAGCAAGGTAGCAATATAGCAATGTAGCAATCTAGAAATATAGAAATGTAGCAAGGTAGCAAGGTAGCAATCTATAAATCTAAAAATCTAAAAACCTAAACATCTAAAAATCTAAAAATCTAAAAATCTAAAAATCTAAAAATCTAAAAATCTATGAATCTAGAAATCTAAAAATCTAAAAATCTAAAAATCTATGAATCTAGAAATCTAAAAATCTAATAATCTAGAAATCTAGAAATCTAGAAATCTAGAAATCTAGAAATCTATGAATCTACAAATCTAAAAATCTAAAGAACCAAATTCTAAAAATCTAAAAATTTAAGGATCTAGAAATCTAAAAATCTAAAAATCTAGAAATTGAGAAACATAAAAATCTGTGAATCTGCAAATCTGGAATCTACAAATTTAGAAATTAAAAAATCTGGAAACATTGGAATCTAGAAAAGTAGGAATTTGGGAATTTAGAAATTTAGAAACTTGAAATTTAAATATTCAAAAATTCACATAATCCAAACTTGAAAAATTCAGAATTTTGAAACCTAAGAATTCAGAAATCTCAAACAATTTCTCTCACCCTTACACAATAACAATACCTACTATAAAAATTATATTTTCTAATTTCTTGTATCTACTATAACTTAACATTTAACACTTCAAATAACTGCATTACAAGACCTTTACAATTCATGAAGCAGCGTATGAATATAAATACTGCTTCTTTTTCGTTTCACTTTATATTTATAAAGTCTGGACATCATCGAAGGACGGAAAATATTTTCTCGTAACCAGCCATGAAATTCTGTATCAGTTGAGGTGATGGAAGAACAAAGGCAAATGCAGGCATCTCCGAATAAATTGCATTTAAAAAGTTTCGCTTTGACGTAAAACGAACGGACCGCAACACGCTACTGTCTGCGTGCGTGATTCCCGCGAAGTGATATTAGCAACTTTGATGACTTTTCAATATCGTGGAAAGAAAAGTTAACCATCTTCGAGTTGCTGACGCGAAACGACTTAAGTTGTTCACTACAAATTTTATCAATTTGTGGTGTAAAAGGTAGTTTCTTGTAATTTCTTGGTGCAAACGAAAGCTTCTTGAAGCTTTTTGATTCAAAAGATAGCTTCTTGACGCTTCGCGGTTCAAAAGAAAACTTCTTGATGCTCTCCAGTGCAAAAGGAAGATTTTATAAAACTTAGATCTTTGTAAATTTATTAAATTGATAGACAATCACTATGAAAATTGAAATTTAAGAATATGAGGATTTAGAGATTTAGGATTTCTGTGATACGTAAATTGTTTAAATGAAAAATATTTATTGTTGTGCTGTTATTGTTAGGTTAGGTTAGGTTAAATAAACTGATAAATAAATTGTTTAAGTGGAAAATATTTATTTATTGTTGTGCTGTTATTGTTAGGTTAGGTTAGGTTAAATAAATTGATAAATTAAGTGTTTCAATGGAAAATATTTGTTTATTGGTGTGCTATTATTGTTAGGTTAGGTTAGGTTAAATAAATTGACAAATAAATTGTTTATGTGGAAAATATTTATTTATTGTTGTACTGTTATTGTTATGATAGGTTAGGTTGAATAAATTGATAAATAAATTGTTTCAATGGAAAATATTTATTTATTGTTGTGCTGTTATTGTTAGTTCCTGTAAGGTTTCAAAAGTATTTCTTTTTTCAAAATCCAAAAGATATAATATGTAGGTGGATACGAGGTTAGAAGTATATCTATTTAAAAAAAAATATTGATTCTTCCTTTTTAAACAAATTCAAATTTTATTGCTTAATATGAAGTTATGAGTATCAACGAATAGTCTTACAATTATAGTCAACAAAACTTATATTTAATATACTTTAAAATATTCCAAGAATTATCAGCAGTTGTTAGGTTAGGTATACTATCAACCTTGTGCTTTCAAGAATAACCGCCTTTTCTTTAACAAGAAAATCAATACCGAAGAATGTAGATTTTCCTTAAATTCAATTTTATAAAAAGACTGAAATTGACGTACTTCATGCATTATTACATAATTAACTGCGTTTGACATATACACACGTCCATCCAAAATTTTACCTCGTTGCAGTTGACGTTAACCAATTAATTTTTGTCGAGTTGTCCTTCTTTATTTTGCTTAATATTATTAATTTACAATGTACTTCTGTACCCTCTTTTTTTATTTTAATTTTGCAACCCGTGAGAGACTTTTAAAACTAAATTCCGCCATTAACTGGTCCGTTGCATAAAACAATAATAACCATGAAATAATAATGTCAAACTTCACAAAACAATAACTATAGAAAGGAAACTTTGATTAGTTTATTTCTTAAAACTGTGACAATACAAGATGCAAAATACGACGTTGAAAATTAGGATTTCGCAGGATGCAGCTTGTGCTCAATACCGATATGTGCACGCTTGATACTCAACCATAATTGGGTCTCGGCGGTCGATTTCCGTGCGTGGTAACTGCCTAATCGCGGACGTATGTATAACCGGGTCTTGTACGCGATTCAGTTTGCGAAACGCAAACGTAACGTCGTCGTATGGAGAGGTGTAGCAGAAAGTGCTCAGCTGTGGAACAGGATTAACATTAATACGACGCTTGCTCGTTGACCCAATGGATGCGACAGGATTGCACAGAGCTACGTGAACCGATTTTCGAACGAGCCGTCTTTGGAGATTGGTCGTTCGGGAATAGTGTTATCTCTAGTTATTTAACACTCTCACCCGTACAGTAGATATCTCACTAGGGACAGGAATTATAGCGACAGTTTGGTGACTTTACAGGAACTATGCACAAACTGCAGTGAAAGTGGAAAGTGGTATACGGGTCAATTGTAAGACTTTGTGACATAGTTCACTAAATAATTTCTATTATTAATAATGTAGTATGTGAGTAATAAAATGAGAATGAGTACTAGAATGAGTATGTGAGTAATATATACGTAATTAGTATAGATGTCAACTGGTTACAATTTTTAGAGGTTAGCCTACAAACTAATTGTAAGGTGCCGATGTCGATCTACGAGTTGGCGCGTGAACCAAAGTAAAAGAAGCTCTATATTCAATCGTGAACACTTTCAGCGTTATGTATACGCAAATAAGAATAATAATGACAATGGGGTGTCTTGACATAGGAATTTTGGGATATAGTGATTTGGGGATGTATCGATTTGGGGACGTAGCAATTTGGGGATGTACTGATCTAGGGACGTAGCGATTTGGGGACATAGCAATTTGGGGACGTAGCGATTCGGGGACGTAGCAATTTGGGGATGTACCGATTTGGGGACGCAGTGATTTGGGGATGTGTTGATTAGGGGTCGTAGTAATTTGGGGACATAGTAATTTGGGGACGTAGCGATTTGGGGTCATAGCGATTTGGGAATGTACCGATTTGGGGACGTAGCAATTTAGGGATGTACTGATCTGGGGACGTAGCGATTTGGGGACATAGCGATTTGGGGATGTACCGATTTGGGGACGCAGCGATTTGGGGATGTACCGATTTGGGGTCGTAGTGATTTGGGGACATAGCAATTTGGGAACGTAATCATTTGGGGTCATAGCGATTTGGAGATGTACCGATTTGGGGACGTAGCGATTTGGGGATGTACCGATTTGGGGTCGTAGTGACTTGGGAACATAGCAATTTGGGGACGTAACCATTTGGGGTCATAGCGATTTGGGGATGTACCGATTTGGGGACGTAGCAATTTGGGGATGTACCGATTAGGGGACGCAGCGATTTGGGGATGTACCGATTTGGGGTCGTAGTGATTTGGGGACATAGTAATTTGGGGACGTAACCATTTGGGGTCATAGCGATTTGGAGATGTACCGATTTGGGGACGTATCGATTTGAAGATGTACCGATTTGGGGACGCAGCGATTTGGGGATGTACCGATTTGGGGTCGTAGTGACTTGGGGACATAGCAATTTGGGGACGTAACCATTTGGGGTCATAGCAATTTGGGGATGTACCGTTTTGGGGACGTAGCAATTTAGGAATGTATCGATTTGGGGACGTAGCGATTTGGGAAAGCAGGAATTTGGAGATATAGCGATTTGGGTATGTAAGAATTTTGGAACATAGGAATTTGGAAATGGAGGGATATAGGAATTTAGGTACACGGAAATGTAGGGATTGAGAAATTGAGAGATTTGGGAATGTAGGGATTTGGAATTGTAAGAATTCGGGAATGTAGAGATTCGGGAATGTAGGGATTTAGGAATGTAGGTACTCGGAAATTTAAGGATTCGGGAATATGACTCGAGAATATAGGTATTCGAGGATATAAAAATTTGGAGATATAGGAACTCAAGAATATGAATTCTTGGGGATGTTATTGTTAATTTGAGCACCTTTAGGCCAAGGGCCGCTCCGCCGTACCCGAGCTTTCGCTCATACCGGCAGGTCTTTCGAAATATAAGAGGGACGGGATATGATATGGTCAACCAGTGAGGAGAAGAGACCTCACCACTTGCCATTTTTGCTGGCATTTTGCTCTTTGGTTCTCATATTAATTCTATTGAGTTAGGGAATTCGCTTAATAGAAGTTTTTTGTAGAGAACCGAATTCTTGGGGATATAGGAATTCGGAAATATAGAGATATAGGAATAGTATAGATTTCCATATATGCTCTTCTAAACACGTGGGTCAGTCTCTTCACGCGCCAACTCGTGGGTTGACATCGGTACATATTCTTGTAAATGTTAGAGTGAATAAAAATTCGTTTACACAAAATCTTTTGTACAGACGTCTAAGAATATTTATTAATCTTTGTATTGTGTTAAAATTTTTTACCGACATGGATATACAAAATTTTATATCAAATTGGTTACTAATACTTTTTGCATTGACTTAAATTGAATAAACTGACTATTGAAGAGATTTTTAAGTATATCTATCTATCTATTGTTATCTATTGATATCTATTGTTTATTCAACCCATACTTTAACAGAGCAAGATATATTTATTTATGGTATCTATAAGATGAATTACATGTAGTGTTCATGGTACCTGTAAAATTGTTTACAAAAATTTTGTATTCCAAAGTAAATTTACAGAATTAATTTAATATCAACTAATTTTGTCTGATGTGAATTATTCCAATATGATGTGTATTGCGTGAGAATGTTTTGAAAGTACTTTATTAAACTTGAAAATTTTCACTTTTGACAGCATTAATTAAACATACCGTACTATTTCATTTTCATTCATCAACATTCTATTCAGCTCTTTATTACTGTACAACTCCATTTTAAAACCACTCGAACTCATATTATAAATTCGGGTTATAGATTCATTCTTCGAGAGATTTATTCATTAAATTCATATTTAATAATATTCGTTCATTTAAACATTTATTCATGTTCATATGTTTGATCATGGATTCATGCTTGAATATATTCGTACATGTAATCATTTGACTGAATTTATTATTTCAAATGGAATACTATCGAATGTCACAGTTAAATGTGATCGTTAAATAATAGTCATTTTTAATGAATATGTGAAGATTTTTATGTAGTATATTTATGATTGAATGTTGATCGCTTTATTTTTTAGATTAATACTTTTTAGACTCTGAATGAGCAAAGAAATTGTTGCTGAAATTATATTTGATCTGATTTTACTGGTCATTATAATTTTTGATAAATGTTGAGTAGTTTGTTTACAAGTGGGGTTAGGTAATTTAAAAATTTAGAAATTTCGAAATTTAGAAACTTGGAAATTTGGAAATTTGGAAGTCTAGAAATGTGTACCTCTGGAAATATAGAAATTCGAAAAATTTGCAATTTATGAATTCTGTAATTTCTACATTTCACAATCTTTAAATCTGAAAATTAGTACCTTGAAAATTTAATTTCAAATTATTAAATGCTTTAAAATTTGTATATTCAATAATATAAAAATATAAAAGTTGAAACATTCATGGGGAAAGAGATTACAGAATAACACGAGAAAGATTTCTGTAACATTTTTCTATAATACTTATTTATTCGAAGTTGCGTGTAGGATCAAGTCATGCAAAATTGCAGTTTGCCACTGCAGTGATGCATTTTTGTGGAAAGTTGAACCACAGAGTGACAGAGCTTGTTACAGCATACAAGGTTTTACTGTCGAGTAAAAAATTCTATTGTTCATTTTTTTATTTTCAACAGAGTTACATTCCGACCCAGTTTTTAATCCCACCGTAAATAATTTAATCCGCTCACTGTAAAATGTTGATCTGACCACTAAATTCGTGATTTTATCCCGCACAATGCTTTAGAACCACTAGAATTTTATTATATGAGTGCTGAACAGTCATTTCGTGGTTGCTTAAACTTTAACCCTTTGTACTCCTTAATTTCTTTTACCTACCAACACCTTCATTTACAAAATAGATCAAAACAGGGATTCTCAATAAAATGTATTGCAACAGTGTGGAGTATGTGACAATTTTTCATTTATTATAAATAGTAAATAAATGAAAATATATATATTGAACCAGTCTATTTATCTGAATTATTTGTAAGAGATATGTGATGTGCCACACTCGACATATGAGTGCAAAGGGTTGAAACAATAATTAAAAGATTGATATTGTTCAGATATTTTTATCTGATTTTACGTATATGTTTGGGAGTATTTATACGTTTTTTATCTTACACCTTTAGTATGATTTTAATTTCTTGAGGAGCTATTAAAAAAACAAGCAATGCCATTAAAAAGACCTGGACAACGAACTCAATGCTTCAAACAATCCTCACCTGCGAAACATTCGCAACCATACATTAATATTCCGTTCTATATTTCACAACCAGCAGCGCCGAAACCATTTATTATCGCTTCTTCCAGTGAAAGCAGTAATTTTGTCAAAGATTTGCACATTGAACCCGCGCGGGGATTTACGAAATGACCTAATAATTCATAACCGAAGCTGGGAGCTAAGCTTACAGTTCCTTAATGGGAGATATAAATTACTTTTACAAAGCGTATTCACGAATGCGATTCCGCGATGTAACGAATGTGTTTGTCGAGACGGTTCATGCATCAAAAATGGATACTACAATCGTAGAGAATTTATATTTGCTCCTTAAATCACCGATAGCGGATCGCGATAGTTCGGATAAGAGCAGCCGATTCACGAATGTGATTCTACGAAATCGTAGCAGCGAAATACAGGTTCGAACTGCGAGCATAATACAACAGTAATCTTATGATAGACGTTGAGTACACGAATTGTGCTTCAGGCAAGTGGAATAATAGCGTATCTGGTCAGACCTGAACAAGATCGTCGGTGAATACGGTGGAATACAGGCATCCTAGGCTCAGACAACTGGAACATGATCGTTTGTGGTCAGACACGAGCACGAGGATATTCCTTGAGCAAATAAGTAGAATAGGACTGTTCTTGGCCAAACAAATAAGCTCTGCTTGTGTGCACGATGACCATATGTCCTTTATTAACCACAAACATACTATGAGATCGACCCGAATGATGCTTGCATTGTTACTTATCAGATTTCAGTAAAACAGGGTTACGTTTGATGTATTACGTAACTGTTGAATGTTCCTTATTTCGGAGCTTGTTAAATGGCCAAATTAGTTGATATTCGAATTTGAAGATTTAGAGGTTAAGAAATTTTGAAATTTGATATTTTTATATTTCTGTATTTCAACATTTTTATATCTGCAAGCTTGTTATTTGTTAATTATTTAGTCTTCGAATTTGAAGGTTTGGAGGTTAGGAGATTTGGAAATTTGATATTTCTACGTTTCTGTATTTCAACAGTTTTATATTTGCAAGCTTGTTATTTGTAAATTATTTAGACTTCGAATTTGAAGATTTGGAGGTTAGCAGATTTAGAAATTTGATATTTCTATTTTTCTGTATTTTAATATTTTTGTATTTGCAAGCTTGTTATTTGTAAATTAGTCTTCGAAATTGAAGATTTGTAAAATTGGGAAAATTAGGAAATTTAGAAATTTAATATTTCCATCTCTCTGTATTTGAAAATTCCTATATTTGGAAGCTTGTTAATTTGCAAATTAGTCTTCGAATTTGAAAATTTGGAAAATTGGGAAAATTAGGATATTTGAAAGTTTAATATTTCCATCTCTCTGTTTTTGAAAATTCCTATATTTGGAAGCTTGTTAATTTGCAAATTAGTCTTCGAGTTTGAAAATTTGGAAAATTGGGAAAATTAGGAAATTAGAAAGTTTAATATTTCCATCTCTCTGTATTTGAAAATTTTTATATTTGGAAGCTTGTTAATTTGCAAATTAGTCTTCGAATGTGAAGATTTGGAAATTTTGGAAAACTAGGAAATTTGAAAGTTTAATATTTCCATCTCTCTATATTTGAAAATTCCTATATATGGAAGCTTGTTAATTTGCAAATTAGTCTTCGAATTTGAAGATTTGGAAAATTGGGAAAACTAAGAAATTTGAAAATTTAATATTTCCATCTCTCTGTACTTGAAAATTCCTATATTTGGAAGCTTGTTAATTTGCAAATTAGTCTTCGAATTTGGAGATTTGGAAATTTTGGTAAACTAGGAAATTTGAAAGTTTAATATTTCCATCTCTCTGTACATGAAAATTCTTATGTTTGGAAGCTTGTTAATTTGCAAATTAGTCTTCGAATTTGAAGATTTGGAGGTTAGAAAATTTGGAAGCTTATTTCTATTTTTCTGTATTTCAACATTTTTACATTTGCAAGCTTGTTATTTGTAAATTATTTAGTCTTCGAATTTGAAGATTTGGAAGTTAGACAATTTGGAAATTTGATATTTCCATCTCTCTGTACTTGGAAATTTTTATATTTGGAAGCTTGATAATTTGCAAATTAGTCTTCGAATTTGAAGATTTGGAAATTTTGGAAAACTAGGAAATTTGAAAGTTTAATATTTCCATCTCTCTGTACATGAAAATTCTTATATTTGGAAGCTTGTTAATTTGCAAATTAGTCTTCGAATTTGAAGATTTGGAAATTTTGGAAAACTAGGAAATTTGAAAGTTTAATATTTCCATCTCTCTGTACATGAAAATTCTTATATTTGGAAGCTTGTTAATTTGCAAATTAGTCTTCGAATTTGAAGATTTGGAAATTTTGGTAAACTAGGAAATTTGAAAGTTTAATATTTCCATCTCTCTGTACATGAAAATTCTTATGTTTGGAAGCTTGTTAATTTGCAAATTAGTCTTCGAATTTGAAGATTTGGAGGTTAGAAAATTTGGAAGCTTATTTCTATTTTTCTGTATTTCAACATTTTTACATTTGCAAGCTTGTTATTTGTAAATTATTTAGTCTTCGAATTTGAAGATTTGGAAGTTAGAAAATTTGGAAATTTGATATTTCCATCTCTCTGTACTTGGAAATTTTTATATTTGGAAGCTTGATAATTTGCAAATTAGTCTTCGAATGTGAAGATTTGGAAAATTGGGAAAATTAGGAAATCTGAAAGTTTAATATTTCCATCTCTCTGTATTTGAAAATTCCTATATTTGAAAGCTTGTTAATTTGCAAATTAGTCTTCGAAATTGAAAATTTGGAGATTAGGAAATCTGAAAGTTTAATAATTCTATATTTCAAAATTGCTATACTTTTATATTACTATATTTTAAGATGTAGTCAAATTGAACAAACAAATAAGCCCCTGCTGTTTGTGTATACAAATTAATCAGAAATATATGAAATTTATTTTTCCTCGAGCTAACTTCAGAAATTAATTCTCATCGTTCAAGGCTGAGTTACAATTTACACAATATGTTAGCTACATCGTTATCAGGGATTGCATGGAATTGCATTTGCAAGTTGTACCTTTCACATAGAGGATGTTACGCGAGTTCTAAGCTTGGTATTACCGATGGAATTCAATTCACACTTTCAGTTGAAATACAAGTGTGAGTTTCAACATTACAGTCTCCTACAACCGTTCCTCCCCATTGTCCCACTTCAAACGAATTTTTATTTATATTTCATCTAACGAACAACTATTTGATTCAGGGATGTACAATAATAATAATAAACTATATTTATCAAAATATTTATATTTATACCAATGCACTGATTATAACAGTAATAAAATATGTTGACTTTTATAAAATTAAAATAGATTTCACTGATAACCATGAGATATTGGCTTTGTTTTAACTTTGATCTTGATCTTGTCGAAGAGAAAGTTTCACTTTTATTTTAGTTGGAATACCTAATTAATGGTTAAGAAATATTTCAGTAAAGAATTTCTACGCACATTAAGAAAAATTCAATATTTTGGCGTTTGAGAAATATGCGCGACATCGGGTGCGAAGAATGGGGGCAGAGCTGCAATAAAAATGGTTTGCACATATATATAGCTTATTCAGCACGAAAGAATTCAAATCTTCTCCAATGAATTCATCTCTTTTCTTTCTTCCCCCTTTCGATAAAAAGGTATCTATCAATCATTATCGAGGGACGGGAAATTTTCTGCATTATTGGGTACAAGTTTGAAATCCTTATGTCAATTAGGGGGATATTTTCAATTTAAGATCGCTGAATTTGGTGATGGGAAAATTTGCGAATTGAGTGATGTGGAAATTTTTGTGGTTTAAGGAGTTACAAACTTAGGAACTTGAAAATTTGGAGGTTTTTTTTTTTGAAATTTGTATAATTTGTTAACTTATAATGTTAATTTAGCTCCACAAATCACCAGATTTTAAAATATCGACATTTTTAAATGCAAAAATTGCAATTTATTTAGAAAATGAAATTTTCAAATCTCAACATTCTCACATTTCTAAATTCTAAATTCTCAAATTTTTATATTCCACAATTTTCAAATTTTCAAATTTTCAAACTTTCAAACTCTCAAATTCTCAAATTCCCAAATTCTCAAATTTTTAAATTCTCAAATTCTTAAGTTCATAAAGTCTTAAAATTCTCAAATTCACAAACTCTCAAATTCTCAAATTCGTAAGTTCACAAAGTCTTAAAACTCTCAAATTCACAAAGTCTCAAAGCCTCAAATTCCCAAATTCTCAGATTGTCAAAATCCCAAATTCCTAAAATCTCAATTTTCTTAATTCCCAAATTTCAAAATTCCAAAATTTCCAAACCTCTAATTTCTCAAATTACCAAGTACATAAATTCTAAATTTCCAATTTTTCAAAAACAAACATCCAATTTTCTAAATCTCCAATTCCAAAATTTTCAGCCGTCAAAATCACAGATCTCCAAGCTCATATTTCCCAACTTTTTTAATCTTTATAAGACCCCAATTGTCAAATCTCAAAATCCTTAAAATTCTAATAATTCTCACAATTCTCAATATTCCCTAATTTCTAAAAATTTTCAAAATTCTCATCATTCTCAAAATCCTTAACATTCCCGGTAATCTCAATAGTTCCAAAATTCCAACCGTACTCAAATTTCTCAAAATTTTCAATATTCTCAAAATTCGCAAAAATTCTCAAAATACTCATACTCTCAAAATTCCTGAGATTCTCGAAATTCGCGAAATGCTCAAAGTTCTCAAACTTTTAAGAATTCTCAAATGTTCTCAAAATATTAAAAATTCTCACGATTCTCAAAATCCTCAATATTCTCAACATTCTCCAAATTCTCAATATTTCCAAATTCTAAACGTACTACAATTTCTAAAAGTTTTCACTACTCTCGAAATTGACAAAATTCTAAAAACACAAACTCGCAAAATTCTTCAAGTTTTCAAAATTTTCAAAATTTTCATAATTCTCAATATTCTCAGTATTCTCAATGTTTCCAAAATTCTGAACGTTCTCAAATTGCTAAGTTTTCAAAATTCGAAAAATTCTAAAAATTCGCTAAATTCTCAAGATACTCAAATTCTAAAAATTTTTAAGATTCTCGAAATTCTCGAAATGCCCAAACTCTCAAAATTCTCAAAATTCTAAAAATTCGCAATTTTTTAAATTCTCTAAATTCTCCAAATCCCCAAATTCTCGAATTCCCAACCTCGTTTAATGGAAACATCAAATAATTCAAAACCCAAATTTCCAAATACTCAAAATTTTCAAATTTCTACGTCCCCAAGTTCCTAAACCGTACACTAAAAAAAGTCTTCTACACTATCCCTGTCCTCAACTTTCTTCGATTCTCTCACACATTTCTTGGTAAACTCTCGATCATCGAGCACGTGTTCATTCTTCTTCCACACTCACAAAGCTTAACGACTTCATTGGACAGCTTGTATTACTGTCTACGGAGCGGCGAGGCGTACCGTTGTTTTCCGATTCGTTGCGATTTCCGATTTCCGCGTGCAGTCCCCTCTTCCGTTTTGCTCTTCGAGTTTCGTTTGTGTTCCCTGGCCGCACGATATTGCTTTTGCCTGTCGTGTGTCGGCAGGCAATCATTCGGCTTTGTAAGCCACACCGTGGAAAAGTTTCACTTCACCGAGATATCCCTTTCGTACACGAAGGATTCCAAGTTTCACGCTCGAGCCGTCGGATTTTTGGGACGATTTATCAACCATGGGATATTTGAAGCGAGAAACCCCGTTCAAACGTTAAATCTGTCACTTGCATTCGTACGACGCCGCGAAATAAAACGCATTCGGAAAATATTGCTATTTTGACTGATTGCGAACATAGTCATAGATAAAATAGCTGTGCGTGATATCAATCGGAGATCTATGACCCTTTTTCTAGTTGTCAGCTTTTCAGATATGGAAGTTTGAAAATTTGAAAAATTGTAAGTTACTTTGGGAATTTGCTCAAATAATTTGTAAATTTAATGAGCTGGTATTTTGGAAATTTGCGTTGGAAATTTGCACATTTGGTAAGTTGATGAATTGGGAATTTGATAAACTCATAATTTGGGAACTTGGGAGATTGATAATATGGAAATTTTGTAATTTGATAATTTGGAAATTTTGTGAGTTGGCATTTTGGAAATTTAGTGTGTTGGTAATTTGGACATTTGGTAAGTTGATTTGTGAATTTGATAAGTTCATAACTTGAGAATTTGGTAAGTCGATAATTAGGAAATTTGGTACTTGAAATATTGAAAATTTGGCAAGTTTAATATATTTAATACCTATATTGCTTAATTTGTACAATTCAATATATTCAATAAACATATCCCACAATATGCACAGTACATAATTTATATAATTTAATACATTTTGTAAAAATATCACAAGATACTCCAATACGATCTGTCGGAATAAAAATGTAGGAATGAGACCAGTACATTAAAAACAACTAGCGCGAATGTGATTTCAAAGTGAATCACAGTTTAATCTTTCGTGAAATGAAGAGATACACTCGGGAAGAAGCTAGCCATTTCTTCTTCGGGTACGAAACTCCTTCGTCTCAGCCATCAGAACTCTTTTATCGACTATTTCGGTCCCAACATAATTACACGAAACAGCGAAGCTAGGGGGAGACGACTTCTCAAGAGTTGGCGAGTCGGTGTCCTTTGTTTTCCGAAGCCGTCGCGAACTTGTTCGCCGAAACTTTCCCGTGAAAAAGTTATATAAACGAAATACATTATAACGAAACAATGTCGTATAAGAAGAGAGAGGTGGAAAAATGGAACCTTTTCATCGAATCGTGAAGAGAGAAAAAAATAGAGGAACATTTTATCGATGGCGAAGGATCGCATGATATATACGTCGCAGCGTCCGCCATATTTAGATTAAACGCGAGGAACTTCATATCGTTTGAACTCCTAATATTCATTAGTGATTAGTAATATTCATTAATGGTTGAACAATAAATAATTTATGTGATTTTTGTAGAAAATAAATGAGTTGTGCTGCGAATTTATTTTCTGTTTACAAAATTTCGTTCGTTAATTTAATATTATTTGTTTAATGTTAACCAACGCTTTTTACGGTGTTATTTTCACTGGTAAACAACTCGTGTTATGAATTTTTCGTTAAATAATTTATATTATGGACCTTATATCAAATAAATTATGTTCTTGATCTTATGTTTATAATTTGTGTTATTGATGTTAGGTTAAATAATTTACATCATTGATCACACGTTAAATATATGTTATAGATCATACGTAAAATAATTCGTATTATGGATCTTGTATACACGTCGCAGCGTCCGCCATATTTAGCGACGATTAAACGCGATGAACGTCATATTGTCTGAAGTCCTAATTTATAAGTGGACTGTAGGTTGAACAATTGTATAACACCGATATGTGCTTTCTACTTATTTTTAACGATGTTCCAAACTGAACGACTGTCTATATGTATCCGATGTTTCGAAGCGAACAACCTCGTGTATCCGGTGTTCCGGAGCGAACCTCGTGTCTATTTCGTGTCTATCTCGATTGCTTATTTCACACGATGAAGGCCCGGTGTGGGCGTGCAATTTTTACGAACAAGGCTGAGGGAAACAGTTCTTGATTTCTATCGGGTCCACGAATTCGGGTGGAAATGAAAATCCGAGTGACGTATGCGGTCTATTCCCTAAAAAGATAGCGAGTAATAAAACCGAGCAATACCTCGAATAGGAAACTGCGAATAGAGGACTCTACTACACAGATTAATTCCGACAACCAGATGTGAATAAACTGAAAACACTCGATAGAATGTAACGACTTGTGTGTGATTGCTGCTGGAGTTATTGTTGCTAGACCTATTGATCTGAACCTATACAAATTATCTGGAGAAAACGGTATATTATCGATGGAAACTTGGACCCAATCCTCTTGCTATCGTATTCGAAGACCCTAAACGAACATTTTATCGAATCGAGAAGAAAGAAAAAAATAGTGGGACATTTTATCGGATCGCGAAGAAAGATCGCATGATCTGTGGGTGAATTTTGGCGCCTCGCCAATGATGCGCATCCAGTTGGCGGGTTACACGGTAATTTTCACCCACCTTGAGGACTTTCGTCGGACTTCAGCCTGCCTTTCTTTCTTATGCGACCGCAAGAAGCATCGGGTTCGAGGCTGAATCCAGTTGAACAGACTCGATGGCGGCGGTAACTTCGTGGTTTCTTTTGATTTAAGACGAACGAAACAAAAGAGTCGGAGAAGAAAGGATGGGCTCGCTACGGCGACGAGGTCTATTAACTTTAAATTGAGCGAAAAAGGGGAACGACTTGGAGAAATCTTGAATGACTTTTAACTGGGGCATATATTAAATAAGCAAATATCTTTGTCATTGCATTTATATATTGTTGTTATATAAAGTTAAAATGCAAGGCTTTGTTTTGTTGAATGAAAGTTAATTTGAGGAGGAATCAATATTCGTGGTGATTCGTATATAGTATGTTAAAGGAATAGTAACTGGAATAATTAATCTAGTAGAATTGTATTGATTGAATACATAACTGTTGACCAGAACACATATGTGGGAATATACATATAAACATATATTAATGATAAAGAAAACGCATATACATGTGTAAACACGTATAAATGTTATTACATGTATATGATATCTTAGAATTTGAGAATCTGGTAAATTTGGAATTTGGGAAATTGAATGTTTGAAAATTTTTATATGTGGAAACATAGCAATTCAGTAAATTAATAGCTTGGTAATTGGGAAATTTAGAAATTTGGAGACTTGGGGATTTGGGAGTTTAGGGATTTGGGGATTTGGGAATTTAGGAATTTAGGGATTTAGGGATTTGGGGACTTGGCACTTTGGGAATTTGATAATTTGAGAATTTGAACATTTGAGTATTTGGGAGTTTTGGAGGTTTCAGGATTTGAAGAGTTAGAAAGTTTGGAAATATAGAAATTTGGGAATTTTGGGAATTTGGAAGTTTTAGAATTAAAAATTTTTGGAATTTAGTATTATGGTATTTAGGGATTTAGAAATTAAAAAATTTAGGAATTTAGGAATTCAAGAATTCAGAAATTCAGGAATTTAGAAATGTAAGAACTTGGAAATTTGAAAATTAGAAAATTAGAAAATGTAGAATTTTAAATATTGAAAATGAAGAAATTTTGAAATATAGGAACACAGAAATATAGAAATTTAAAAACATAGAAATACAGAAATATAGAAAAATAGAAATATTTAACTTTTTAATTTTCCAACACTCAATCAAATAACTAGGAAGTTATCAAGCTTTCAAATACAGAATATTCGACACGTACGAAATGTCAAATTTTCATGTTTACAATTTGACAAAATATTAGCAAATCGCAATCAATGACTAATTAATAGACAATTTCGAAATGCGTCATATATAATCCAAATTGATATATTAATTTAAAGCTCAGCGTTTGATGAAAATAATTACACACATCCATTAGCAACATCCCTAGTACAATATGGCTGATTGGCGGCTACAGCAAATAAAGTCTGATTTCGAAGCGTATAAATTCTGACAAAATTAACATAAAATTGACACGAATATCAATTTGAAGCTTGATGTTCAACAAAAAATGTCTACAGACACAAATATTTTCAACACAAAATAGCTAGTTTAAATAATTAAATACCTATTTATAAATATATTTCGTACAACTTTATTTTCTTATTCTCAATTACATATTTCCTATTTTATTTGTGTTTAGATTAGAACATCTTACTTATTTAGTTTAAATTAGAACGTATTTTTAATTCTCATTTTCAAAATTTTTATTTCCACGATCTTAATTTCTTAAATTTGAAACCATTACCCTCATTTTTTCAAATTTACAGTTATTGTTTATTCCCTTTTTCCTGCAATTCCTATATAACTTCCATTTTCGTTTTCTATATATTTGAAAACCGTTTCTGTTACCTTTTTTATCCTATCGCATTGCCCACGTTCTTTTCTGTACACATAAAAATTTACAGATATTCACAGATATTTTTTACTATCTCCTCTGCACGCGTTATGTTTATCTCTCCCGTTCCTTTAAAATTAAACGCAAATTTTTATATTTTTCATTCGAAGATTTGAAAGCACTGCATGTTTTTATTCTCCAGATGCTCAGATCTCTGGGTCTACTCTCTTTCCCTTAATTTTTTATCGTATCCTCCCTTTTATCTTTTTTTCGAACGTCGAGAAAATAAAGGAGAAAATGTCTGTATCTGAGTTTGATGTTGAGAAGCACGGGTCGCTGATGCGCGATGAATGATTTATTCGAAGAATTTCAGGATACGTTTTGGAAAGGTATATTCAAGGCACCGTCTTTTCGATCTACAAATGGATATCTCGATAAGTATGTTGAGTGGAAAAGCATAATGTCGGTAGGGGTTAAAAAGATGGAAACCAGCTGCGTAAAATAGGATTTCACCCTAAGGAAAAAAAAATCGATGATTCTATGTAGCCACTTACTAAAGATTGATAACTTTTTTCACACATAAACACGTTCACAGTTATGAAGTGTACCAATCTATTTTATTTTATTAATAATAATTATATTTAATTTATTACTAATTCAAATTTATTAGCAAAATTTTTAATAATCAAAATAGTATAATTTTTTTGCGTTTTAATGCATTTTATAGAAAAAGTTAATTGTGGAATTAATTAATTAGGACTATTGATTAATTCCGAACAATTTCATTAGATTGTTTATTACTTATTTTATTTTATTTTATTTCAAAATTTTACGCCTCAAGAGATTTTATGTATTTTATTATTTATGGAAATTTCTAACACTTCTCTACTTTTTTAAAATATTCACGAATATAATAATTTATAGAGTGAATGAACGCGATAAGAATATTCGAATCATGATATAACACAAGAATTTTCAAAGTTAATTGTTAGGAAATTTGAGAATTTTTAAATCTAAAAATTTGCGAATTTGCAAAAATGTATTTTTACAGTAAATTAAAAAAAATAATTGAAAAATAAAAAATTGTATAAATTGCACAGGTTTTGAACCTGCAACCTTCAGTTTAACAAACCTACCACTTTCCTGCCATGCTATATTACGTTTCCGTATTTATATCATTCTTGACAATTTAAACACAAATTACAAGAACTTCAAATGTAAATTTCTGCTTTGCATTAAAGAGTTGCGTTTCATGGTTTTGCATAACTCCCGGCATTTCACGCAACCATTCAAAGTTCGAATAAAATCCGTGTTGCTTCATTTCTCAATTTTTTGCTAAATATGCAAAAAAACGATAAAGTCAAGACACCTACATAAACCTATCTACCCGTACATAAACTGTTTAAACGTCACAAGGAAATTCTATGAAATTTCCCGGAAAGGAGTTCCTTCAATTAACCCATCTCGAACTAATTAATTTATAGAATTCCGGAACGCTCGGCGAACAAAACATACTACGGCTCTTTCAATTTCGTTCCGGGCTGTAGCGGTGTTAGAAAAAGGAGGAAATCGATCGTCGTGAGGATCCTCGTATTTTCCGGGAACCGTGGATAAGGGATTGCGGGAGTATAATTCGCGGAAAATTGCCGGGTAAAGAGCGGAGGGACTCTTAATCAGAGCAGTCGGAACTTAGGTGAACACACGATGTTGACGTCGCCGACAAGCTTGTCTGTCAGCGATTCGAAAGTTCGGCGGATGTCGGGTCATGAACTTTCGCCCGGAGCCGTTTCGTTGGACTTTTTCGTTCGTCGCCTTAGGGATCCCGGGAACTTCGTTATTTCCGTCGGGACTGCAACTTCTGGCCCGTCGCCTCTGTTCTCTTCGGCACTTGTTAAAACATTTGCACGGGGAAATCGAGCCGGCGAAGTTTGTCAAGGAGCCGGTAACGAGCGAAAAGATCGTCCTCGAAAATTTAACGAAACGAACCGTGCGCCGTGAAATTCGATCCTGAACTCGTGAAAATATTTGCAGACGAGTCTACGTTATCCGTTTGACCACTGCACTTTGGGGAACGTGTAGACGGAGCTGGGACCCCTTCAGTGCGTGAATCCTAGTCAAATTCGGTGGAAACTCACTTTGTGGAATTCGAATATTATCTTGTGCAAGATGGTCCTTTATGAGAATATGAAAATTACTGTGGCGATGTATTATAAAGCAGATGTGGTTTTGACAAGGAACGATTTCATTAAGAGTACATGGAAGACCTATCCTTCGATGTACCGATGTCAACCCATGAGTTGCCACGTGCAGAGAAAACTGTAGGTTAAGGGGTTAATTTTAAATATATTTATGGGTTTTGAAGATTAGCAAGAAATGACCAGATTTCATTGAGAGTTCATGGAGGACATATCCTTCGATGTACCGATGTCAACCCATGAGTTGCCACGTGATGAGAAAATTATAGGTTAAGGGTTAATTTTAAATATATTTACGGATTTTGAAGATTGGTTTAAAATGACCAGATTTCATTGAGAGTTCATGGAGGACAGATCATTCGATGTACCGATGTCAACCCATGAGTTGCCACGTGATGAGAAAATTATAGGTTAAGGGTTAATTTGAAATATATTTACGAATTTTGAAGATTGGTTAAAAATGACCAGATTTCATTGAGAGTTCATGGAGGACATATCCTTCGATGTACCGATGTCAACCCATGAGTTGCCACGTGATGAGAAAATTATAGGTTAAGGGTTAATTTTAAATATATTTACGAATTTTGAAGATTGGTTTAAAATGACCAGATTTCATTGAGAGTTCATGGAGGACATATCCTTCGATGTACCGATGTCAACCCATGAGTTAACGCGTGATGAGAAAATTATAGGTTAAGGGTTAATTTTAAATATATTTACGAATTTTGAAGATTGGTTTAAAATGACCAGATTTCATTGAGAGTTCATGGAGGACCTATCCTTCGATGTACCGATGTCAACCCATGAGTTGCCACGTGATGAGAAAATTATAGGTTAAGGGTTAATTTTAAATATATTTACGAATTTTGAAGACTGGTTAAAAATGACCAGATTTCATTGAGAGTTCATGGAGGACAGATCATTCGATGTACCGATGTCAACCCATGAGTTGACGCGTGATGAGAAAATTATAGGTTAAGGGTTAATTTTAAATATATTTACGAATTTTGAAGATTGGTTAAAAATGACCAGATTTCAGTGAGAGTTCATGGAAGACCTATCCTTCGATGTACCGATGTCAACCCATGAGTTGGCACGTGATGAGAAAATTATAGGTTAAGGGTTAGTTTTAAATATATTTACGGATTTTGAAGATTGGTTAAAAATGACTAGATTTCAGTGAGAGTTCATGGGGGACATATCCTTCGATGTACCGATGTCAACCCATGAGTTGGCGCGTGAAGAGAAAACTGTAGGTTAAGGGGTTAATTTTAAATATATTTACGGGTTTGAGATATTAACAGATTTAATTGACAAGGTCTTAGACATCAGTCTTCGATGTAAATTAGATGACTGTATTAAAAATTATTTGTGAATTGAAATGAGAGGTGCAGATGAGAGGATGCAAAAATATTAACTACGGTATTAACATTAATGTATTTGGTTTAGAATTAAAAAACATATTGATTACATTTGAAGGTACATCATTGTATTGGAAATTATTTGTGAATTACTGAAATGAGGGGTGCAGATGAGAGGATGCAAAACTTGATGTTTTAACTACAATATTAACATTAATATCTTTGGTTTTGAATTAAAAAACATATTGATGACATTTGAAGGTACATCGACCACTACTATCTGTAGAGTAAAATAAAAGAACTATGAAAGGAGAATATTGACCGACACAAACGTGTATCTATATTAAATGATATCCTTTCTATATTAAATTAAATTATATTGTTCCTACATGAAATTAAATTGTTTTCTTGATAAACAGCTGCTATTGTTTGGATTACAGTTCAAAAGTTCTTGAATTATAGTATCTGTGTTTGAAGTATGGGATGAATATTATGCTCTTCCAGTAAGTTGGCAGCTGAACCAATAGAGTCGGCATAGCTTTTGACTGCCAACTTACAAAGCACGCATGGTACTTGGAAACTTTGAATATGTATAATCGAGTATGTGTAGATAACCTACGGCTAGAGATAAAGATAGAGGGAGAAGTTTCTCGTCATTTAACTCTGATTTTGAGAGATATGAAAATTTAAAAGTTTTTAGAGTTAAAAATTTCTGATTTTTCAAGATCGAAAATTTGAAAGTTGGTAAATTAGGTTTTTAAGTATTTATTAATATCTAAAATGCGAAACCCGAGTTTGTACTTTTGAAGATTTTTAAATTTGAATTCGAGATTTAATACTATATTCGTAAATTTGTTTAATTCCGAAATATATTCACAAATTTTACTACTACCAAATAACTACATTTAAAGATGTCTTTATAAATTGCAAAATTAAATAAATCGCAAATAAAAACTGTCCTCGAGTTGAATTTACTAACTGCAGTATTTAAAAACGTTTTCCAAGCTTTAACACCGTGCGTTTTCTAAATAGTTCATTCATAACTCAAACACGTTGCAATCAATTGGAATAACGAACGGAGAGGAAAGTTGTGTGCACAATATTTACACTAGTGTTAAAAGCAGTATTTATCGCCAATTTTGATACAAAACAATCTGAGAGAAAGTTTACTCGATTCTGCTGGTACATTGTTTAATCCCTTTCCATACCCACATACGTGTCCACAGACATATCCACATATGTATCCACATGTCCCCACAGATTTTGCATGCTAATATACTCTTTAGTTTATACAATCACTACAAAGCTTGTACAGTTAATATTCTACAGAATTACTAATTTTCATATATTTTAAAGTAATAACTTTAAAATAATTTTATACAATACACTATTATACTAAAAAATTAGGTTATGTTAAAGAATAAAGTGCAATTGCACTTAATGAATGCATCGATGCATCTATAAAACTAGGATCATAGAAACTTAGAGCGTAGTATATCACATGATATTTTTGAAAAAACTTGTCCCATTTCCCAGAATTACTCTGTATATTACAGAATCTTGTTACAGTGCCACTGATTGAACTGCAGAAGTAAAAAATTTGATGAGATTGGTAAAATATTGGGTCAGTCAGAGAATTTTTTGTTTCGATATTACTGCGAGTATCTTTATTATTAGTTAGATAGCTTCGAATATCCACGTGAATGTGGTAATATAACGAGAGTCTACTGTATCTTCTGTTAGAAATCATGATAAACATGCAAGTTTCTGTCGATCAAACAAGTGGTTAATATTTCAAGAATTGTAATAAAATAATTTTTTATCGCGAGAAGCATGAAATCAAAAGATGTTTATCGATATCTAAATAGTTTTAATCATAATTGGTGCAGCGACACGAATCGATACAATGCACTTGACTCCATGCTTGAAACTTCGAGGAATTCATGTCGATCACAATGCAGTTGCTCGTTCGAGTTTTGCACCCCAATGTACCTACAGGATTATTCACAAATAATGTTCTTATTTTATTTAAAAATCTGTAACTGTACTGTGTAATTAGTAGGCTCATCAATTGTTCTCCTGTTAGCAGCTTAAATAAGACAGTAATTGTTAAAATGGTAAATAAATTTTTGATCAACTTCTTTATCGTAATGCTAATATATCACAATTTTATTCGAATAAAATTAAATAAACTATTGGTCACTAACTGGAACATGGTTTCCAATGTGATATATGTGATATCTGGAATAAGTACATTTGTCTCAATAAAGCGTGATAACCATGACATGTTTAATAACTAATATTTCCAAGTTATTTTAAAATGAATTAATAATAAATAAATAATTGCATGTTTGTTGTTAATTTGAAGAAATTTATAAGCTCATCTACTTTCTCATGAAACGACATTAATAAATGTATTTAGTAACTCATCTCATGAAATTTTTAATCATACCTCTAAACAAACATCTTACTGAAAAAATAATCTCTCTAATACTCAACAAAATACTTTTAACTTCTATTTGGAATTTGGACCAATACATTGTCTGTCGTTTCTTGCAAAATAATTCATAATTTCTAACAAAATAAAATAAAAATGCGATCACTAATCTAATAACTAATGAGTACATTCACCTCGTAATTGTTTAATAAAGTAAATTCACCTCACAATTATTTATGCATATAGTAACATGAAAGATGGATATTATTTTTGAATAATCCTGTACGTCGAAAGCTGCGACAGGACGTGCAGTTGTGGGGTGGTTATCTCTTCCGTCGAATTGAGTCAAGGGGCCAAGGTTACCTTTATTTCGAGTAGTATTGGCTGCTGGTATCGTTGCTGCCCCAATGATCCAATCCCATTTCCGCCAACGTCGTGTCGCACCCAATACAAGTGGAAAAAATGCAAACTGAGCCAGGGCTCGATAATCACGAACTCTTTATCCTATGGATTTCAGGAATTTCCACTTCACTCTCGTCACGGATTTAAACTCGACCGCGTCAGAACGTGTAAATGACTACAATCAGATCCTACTTTTATTCACTTTAAATAGTCGTACATACTTGCACTATTTTTAAATGTACTCGTAATTACATTTCCGATTATTAATTGGTTGGAAATTACTTGCTAGATAATTGTCTGTTCAATTATTGAATGTCTGACAATTAACTGGTAGATAATTGTCTTTCCGAATAATAACTATCTGACAGTCACCTGTTAAACAATTGCTTGTACGGTTATTAATTGTCTGACAATTAACTGGTAGATAATTGTTTGTTCGATTATTAACATTATGTGCTAAACAATTCCTCTACGATTAATAAGTATTTGACACCACTTGGTTTGTTTGATTAATTGTCTGACAATTACTTATTAAACAGTTGCCTCTCTTATTATTATCAGCATCACATGCCAGACAATCGCCTGTTCGATTAATAAGTATCTGACAATTATTTGGTAATTGTTTGTCCGATTGATGACTGTTAGACAATTGCCTGTCCAATTAACATTACCTGCTAGACCCTGTCCAAATTATAATTATCTGACAGTTACTTGATAGATCATTGTGTGTTAGATTAATAGCTGTCTTACAATTACTTGATGGATGATTGTCTGTTGGATTAATAATAGTCTGACAATTTCTTGACAGATAACTGTCTGTCAGATTAATAACTGTCTGACAGTTTCCTAGTATATAATTTGATTTATAAGTCTGACGATTACCTATCAAGCAATTACCTCTTCGGTTGTTAATATCACCTACTATACAATTGTTCAAGAACTGTCTGACACGTACCAATTACACAGCTTGCTTTCTAACTATTTACACTGCCTGCTGTACAATTTCCTGTCCGATTAATAAGTGTCTGATAATTACCTATTAAACAATTACCTGTCCAATTATTAACTGCCTCACAATTACCTGTGAAACAGTTGCCTGCTTTGCAATTACCTGTTAAATAATCGCCTCTGAAATTGTTAACTGTCTCACAGTTACCTGTTAATTTTCTGTTCCAATACAGACTGTCAGATTATTAACCTACCTATATTTATCTTTACATTCTCTATGATTAAAATAGAAGGAAATATCGAAAACTTTCTTGATCGTCGAATTTGCAAAGTATCACTTTTCTATAATTTTTGCAAATCATTGAATAAAACTAATGTATCTGAAATTGCAATTTTCATTTCTCCGTATTACAACCCCTTTGAGCTTGGTGTCAGGTTTCCTTTGGATGCGATATCTAATTAGATTTAGCTCGCTCGCGAGAAGGCCTGAATTTTCTTTCCTCGAATCTACCACCAGTGGTTGAGGTCGTCGTGAACGTGTTAATTATAAGTTAATTTAAGTTTGTACCTTTGACCATAGCTCTGCTCTTTGATACGCTATGCAACGAAACTATCGAGTATAATATATATCCATTTATTTCTAGAAACAATAACCTATGACAACGTTGTCCTTTTATGATTCCTTTATTATTTACCCTTGTATCGCGGAAGGTGTCGCGCATTTTACGCATGCACAGAGGCGCATAATGGAACAGGTGATAAAGAAAGCAGCGAATTAAGAACAGGAAGTCCCATTGTTACCTCGGTGTTATGCAAATGCACAGAGGGCGAAATTATATTTGAGGCTTAATGGTTTGCTGAACAACCAGGTCGAGTTAAAATTTTGTAAACACCTACATCCTTATATATTTAAACGTAGTTTAATTGAATTATTACGTGGTTCGCATTTATCGCACCTTGTGTGAGCTGCACTATATTAACCGTATCAAAGTCACTTGAAATTCGGAATATTCGCGTGTAAAGCAAGAGGTATATTGTACCAGACCGATCAAACTTTCGGTACTGTTTGCGTAAGGTTTTACATCTAACCTGCTGTAAAAATGTTTACAGCATCTTCACTGCGTAGCATTCTAAAATCTGAACCGTTTCGAACACCTGTGAGAGAAATGCCGTTGTAAAGTTTTTACCAGCAAAAATGGTATTGTTTTGATAAAAAAAATTATGAAAAATTAATTTTGCGGGATTCGAAAGAAGAACAAATTACAACGATGAAAGAATAATGCTCAAATTCCAAACGGATTGAGTTGGTATTTGCTTTGTTTTAAAGTGATCAAATTTATGGTACTTTAAATTTCAGAGCTGCTGCAAATGTAAATTTTATGGCACACTCTGTATTAATCTGTGCTATTTGTATTCAATATTTTGACTGCCATGACGTATGCATTTTCATTAACATCTATTATTTATTTCAGCAGGAATTTAACCTCTCCAAATGTCGTGTTTGCACTGTACATGTATTTACTTATTTTACAATTAATTAAATTTACTTTTGCGGTATACATGTCAGAGCACTTTTGGAACCGCGAAATGTAAATATTGCAACAAAAATATATTGCTTCAATTACTTTGACCTTACGCGCCATGGGTTGACATCCGTAGAGTAATATTAAAATTCTTTGATATCTTGGAAAAATCCAGCAACGCATGGCCCAGATAGAATGTGACAGAAAGTAAAATTTCTGCGTGCATTCGTACACGACGCACGTATCCACTTCGTAAATATGTTAGCCCGCATAAAAATTTGCGCTCGTATGTACAACATAAATTTTTACTACCGTGAATCTAGCTCTGGTCGGACGCGTTAAACGCGACCATAGAAACGCTTTCGGTATTAAAAAAAATATGTGTACCAGCGTAGTTCTTGCTTCAATTTCGTAGCGCAGGAAAGTGCTGTTCAAACAGGTCCGCATATTTACATGCCTCAAACGGTTCCAGCGAGATTCGACGTACAGTAACATCCTCTGTCCAGAAATTCGAATTCGATCAAGTCGAAGACAGTTTATAGCGAATCGATCTGTTCCGTATGCAGTTTGAATGGCTAACAGATTCCTCGAGCGTCCACAAAGGAAAGGAGAAAAGAATGTCGGATGGAAACGTGACTGAAAGTTCGCGAAGATTTCTCACTGCGGTGAGAATTTAGTTCTGAGAGTCGTATAATAGTTAATGGGGATAGTAAAAAATTTTATCTTGGCCCTTGGGACTATTTCGAGGGCGTGTAAAACACGACCCTATTCAGCTCACTCGTTAACTTTTGATCATCACTAGTCGTCCTGGATATTATGGAACACCATTTTGCAGAAAATAATTGCGTGAAATTGAAATGTTGGATTTATGTGGTAATAGATCATCAAGACAGAAATTGAAAGGGAAGTGTAGTGGAAGAAGTTTGAAAGATCTTGGCCATTTCTGTACGTTTCAGCAATTTTTGTGAAATTATTATATTGAATTTTTTGAAAAAGTTTTGTGTCGAATATTTCTACTAAAGTATTACTAAAGTATTTTCACATTTTTTATTATTTTTTAATATTCAATATTTGTAAATTTGTGAAGAAAAGGAAATTTGTTGAGATGGGCTGAGAATTTGGGGATTTTAGCATTTAAATATTTTAAAAGGGTTTTGAGAGAATTAAGGCAATTGAGTCATTTTCATACTTGAGAATTTGAAAATTTTTGAATTGGAAGTTCAAGAACTTGGAAAATTGAAAATTTGGAATTTTAGAAATTTGAGAGTCTGATGGGCTGAGAATTTGAGGATTTTAGCATTTAAATATTTTAAAATGGTTTTGAGACAATTAAGGCAATTTAGTCATTTTTATTCTTGAGAATTTGATAATTTTGGAATTGGGAATTCAAGAACTTGGAAAATTGAAAATTTGGAATTTTAGAAATTTGAGAGTCTGATGGGTTGAGAATTTGGGGATTTTAGCATTTAAATATTTTAAAAGGGTTCTGTGAGAATTAAGGCAATTTAGTCATTTTCATACTTGAGAATTTGATAATTTTGGAATTGGGAATTCAAGAACTTGGGAAATTGGAAATTTGGAATTTTAGAAGTTTGAGAGTCTGAAGGGTTGAGAATTTGTGGATTTTAGCATTTAAATATTTCAATAGGGTTTTGAGAGAATTAAGGCAATTTAGTCATTTCTATACTTGAGAATTTGATAATTTTGGAATTGGGACTTCAAGAACTTGGGAAATTGGAAATTTGGAATTTTAGAAGTTTGAGAGTCTGATGGGCTGAGAATTTGTGGATTTTAGCATTTAAATATTTCAACAGGGTTTTGAGAGAATTAAGGCAATTGAGTCATTTTCATACTTGAGAATTTGAAAATTTTTGAATTGGGAATTCAAGAACTTGGAAAATTGGAAATTTGAGAACTGAGAATTTGAAAAATTTCAGGATTTGGAAATTTGAAAATTTACCTAAACTCTGAAAGTCTATTCAGAAATTCGATATTTGGGGATTTGAGAATTTGAAAAAGTAATTTAATAACAATGTAATGTCAAATTTTGAATGGTGAAAGATTTCACACACTTTGACAACAAAGTACCATAAAACAGCACTTACAGTACATCAATTTAAATCCTCAAACTTAACGAAAATTGCTACGTGGACATTTCATCAATATTCTTAATACAAAATGGCTGGCTGTCAGTTACATCGAACGTTCATCAAACTCGAGGCATATAAAGCCTGACGCAATTTGTTCACATAACCATATTTCAGTACAGCCTTTTCATATTAGTTTAACGCTTAAAGATCAATAATAGTGATCATATAAAGACATAACCTCAATTCACATATTATAGCACTGTCCATTATTATAAGACATGTATTATTATAGATATATAAAATAGAACGCTAAAAAAGAATTAGATAACCTATAAAATATTAAGGAAACCATTTTGGAGCCATTTTGAAACTTTTGTGATTATTTTCTCAATTTAAGCTTACAATTATAAATGAATGACTGCTATCCCAAAAATTATTATTTTATTAATAGTGTATGTATTTCAGTAATGGACACTGTATTTATATTTAATAATCCATACTTTTCACATACAGAAATTACCTTTTCATTAAATGAAAAGTACAATTTTTTAATTACTTTCTTTTCGAAGAAAATTACACAAATTCTCTGATATACGAAAAAAATTACTTTGCTAAAATTACTTGATAAAAAATGATAAATACGATGACATAACATTTGTGACATAATTTGCACAATAAATTGCTAAATTAATAAGAAAATTATGACCTCTGTAGTCAAATATTTTAGACCCTGAAAACTTTTCGATCTTAATTTTGTCAGAGAAAACAATAAAATTATTTTATGAAAATTACTGGATAAAAAATAGTAAATATGATGACATAACATTTGTGACATAATTTGCACAATAAATTGCTAAATTAATGAGAAAATTATGACCTCTGTAATAAAATATTTTAGACCTTGAAAACTTTTCGATCTTAATTTTGTCAGAAAATGCAATAAAATTATTTTACGAAAATTACTTGATAAAAAATAGTAAATATGATGACATAATATTTGTGACATAATTTGCACAATAAATTGCTAAATTAATAAGAAAATTATGACCTCTGTAATAAAATATTTTAGACCCTGAAAACTTTTCGATCTTAATTATGTCAGAAAATATAATAAAATAGTTCTAAAGAAAAAATAGTTATTTCATATTTTACACTCAACTTCCAGTAATAAATCTTAACATGTCTGTATCATGTTGAGTCATATTTTTCATCGAAATTTTCGGAACGATCAATACACCTGTTAAATTGATAACCGAACATCTTGTTATTGTACGACCTTCTCTCATACAAAGCAGCAACTTTTATCAAACTTTCGCAGTCCATCAGAGTCATTAATTCAAACAATTCGGAAAGCGTTCTCACACTAAAAGGAGCAGAGCTCGGTGTTGTACCTTGACTTAGAGTACCTAGCAAGTGATTTATCAGAATGCAGCCTTAATTTAGATCCCCGGATCCCGGATAATCTTGCTCTAAAACTTTTCTGCAAGTGAAAAACGATGAAGTTTTATTGGAAAAGAGGGAAAAGTGGTAGAAGTTGAAGAAACTCTTTAAAATGGGAGACCCATGGAAGAAAAAAGGAAACGTGTACCTACTTTCAGAAGATTCATTTATCTCCTCTATAACATCGAAACTCCGACTGAATCGTAATAAATGTCCTCGTATGTATTGCACGGTTTCAATACACGGCTGTTATATTTAGTTTTGGTTTAATTTCTTTTTTACGTAATATGGGGTGTAATAGTGTTTATTATTTAAGTAATGCGATCAGAACTGCAGCTGGAGATAGGGTGGCCCGAGGCAAAAATCGATTTTATTTTCGACGCTATTGGAGACTGCGTCAGTGAGTTCAATTGACTCTCGTTATATTGCTACGGGAGGGCTGCACCAATTGACAATATAGAAAAAGCTCCTTTCATGCAGCTCGGAAGCCGGCAAATTGGAAAATTTCGGAATTGATTAATTCGACGAGTGAACATTTCTAATTTGCCGAATTTACGGATCGAGGAATTTTGAAATTTGATATTGGCAAGTTTACACGTTCAGAATTTATAATTGCAAAATTTTTATATTTGACAATTTAAATTTGTAAGCTTCTCAATTTCAGAATTTGCAATTGCAAAAGTTTTCATATTTAAAAAATTGAAGTTTGTGAACTTTTCAATTTCAGAATTTACAGTTGCAAAATTTTCATATTTCAAAATTTACATATGTGAACTTTTCAATTTCAGAATTTACAATTGTAAAATATTTATATCTCAAAATTGAAGTTTGTAAACTTTACAATTTTAGAATTCTCAATTGCAAAAGTTTTATATTTCAAAATTTACATATGTGAACTTTTCAATTTCAGAATTTATAATTGCAAAATTTTGATATTTCAAAATTAAAGTTCGTAAACTTTACAATTTCAGAATTTACAATTGCAAAAACTTTTATATTTCAAAATTTACATTTGTAAACTTCAATTTTAGAATTCACAATTGCAAAATTTTTATATTTCAAAATTTACATATGTGAACTTTTCAATTTTAGAATTCACAATTGCAAAATCTGTATATTTCAAAATTTACATATGTGAACTTTTCAATTTTAGAATTCACAATTGCAAAATTTTTATATTTCAAAATTTACATATATGAACTTTTCAATTGAGCAAATTCGTAAATTTAAAGTTCGAGAAATCTAAGATTTTGACAATTAAATTTATTAATTTAAAAATGTCTATCTTGGAAAATTTAGTATTCGATTATTTGAGAAGTTGAATATTTGATAATTTGACGGTTTGTAAATTCGCAAATTTTTAAACTAATGAAATTTTAATTTCGAGAATCACTGAATTAATGAAATTTTGCAGTGAAATAAATTTCGAAACTTTCAATTTTTAACTTTAAGAATTCGAAAGTTTCAAGGTTTCTGAATTTAAAAAATTAAACATGGAACAATATTTAGTAATTAAAAACTAAATTTTCCCAATTTATTTTTTCGAAATTTTTATAAAATATAAAACTCCTGTACTTGCATTCAAACCTATTAGTTACCCTTAAACTAATAAAATGCAAATATAATTCATTTAATTATATTTTGTGAATGTATTACTCAATTTAATGATTCGTGTAAATCTGAATATAGAGATGACACTTTTACAAAGTATAAATGCGTTTATATTCATAGCAGAATATTTGATTATGACGTATTCAATTAAAGCTCACTGACGCATTGACAGAAGGGAATTAATTATGCAAATCTGAAAATGCTTCAGATTTAAATCCAATTACCTAAATTTTACGATATTATTTATTTATTAATTTAATATTGACATGGAAAGAAATTCCTAAAAAGTACGTTTGTCATTTGACAAAATTTTAGATAATAAATCGTTAATAATATTTAGACATTTTTTAATAATATTTCAATATTTATGTTGTTTTAACGTTTGAATATTCTATTAATATTTCACTCCTCTAATAATTAATTTACTAACTTAACTTATTAATAATTAATCACACATGAGATTTTTTCAATTAACCCAATTCCACTCTTGCAGTTACCATTATAAACAAAAAAATAATAATAAAACCACTAACAAAATTTACCGAATTTCATTTAAGCACGTAACTCTGTACTAACAAATAATTTATCTATAATTCTTCCTCAGCTTTAAATTGCATTTTGTGTCGCTATTTTCGTATCTAACGAGATTACATCGCCGTAGTTTTTTAATTACGTGGATTTATAGCTGTTTTAAAAGAGTAAATTAGTTTCTACCTGAACGTGCATAAATCTTCTTGCATTAGCTTCAGTTTTGATTACAGATACGGCAAACAGTAGCTCGTACATGTTTATTTTCATATCATACATCCTCGCTGACAAGACAACGAAATGAACACGAAGTTCTTCGGCTTTGTTTGGTATTTCTCTTCCTCGTTGTTTCTTTCCCTACTTTGATTTCTTCTCGAGTGTCTCGTTGTTTTTGTTCCAACCTTCTTCTTATTTGGTCTTCGTTTCCTAGTTTGACTTCCTTGCTCCTTTTTACTTGTTGTTCGATACCGCTGATTCCGATTGTACTTCTTTAAATCCCACAGATGCCATTTGTTTACTTGATTTCTCTTTTCAATTCTCTGTTAACTGCTGTTAGTGATTAATAAAATATTAGGTAATTTGTTTGTACACACATATGCAAAAATATACACGTTTCATTACGTGTTTAATTATTATGTATACAAATATAAATCCATAGACATGTTTAATTACTTCATACGGACACATAAATATACACACATGTTCAATTATTATACACACATATAAATATATACACATATTTTATTAATTTTTAATAGAAATTATTTTAAATATACAACATAGACTTACAGTCCTATTCAATTTAATACATACTATTTCACTATTAATTTTAATATTTGATATTTCAACATGCATTTCAACATTGCAATATCGATTTTAACATTTCATATTTTAATATTCATTTTAACATTTATCATTGCAATTTTAATATTTAGCACTGCAATATTAATTTGAACATTTCATACTTAATTTTAACACTCTCCATTTCAATATGTACTTTAATATTAAATTTTATAGCATTCACCTTACAATTTAACATTGTAACTTGAATTTTCAATATTTATCATATCAATGTTAAATTTTAAATCAATATTCATATTCATCACTCTAACATTGTATTTTAACATTGAATATTGTAACGTTCACCTTATAATTTAGCGTTGCAGAACTAATTTGAATATTTAAAAATACAATATTAATTTCTATATTCATCATATTAACATCAATTTTAATATTCATCGTTCTCATGAATTTTCATGAACTTAAGGTAATATTCATTTCACAATTTAGCATTGTAACATTACTATTCAACATTTATAATTTTAATGTTCAATTTTACATCAGTTTCAATAATAATATCAGTATTAACATTAATGGTATTAATATTACTGATGCTAATCATAATATCAGTTTCAATATTCATCGTTTAACATTGAACGTCCTAACATTTATCTCGCAATTTAACACTTAATTTAATTTTAACATTCAACAATGTAATATCAATTTTAATATTTGCCATTTTAACATCAATTCTAGTAGTCACATAATTATTCATATTTCCGTACTGCATTTTTTTATTACCGTGTAACGAACAGTTCCTCACTGAAGACCGCGAGGCTGAAGCATCCAAAAATAGAGGGACAAATATAAAATCCGGCTTTAGATTAGCTAATTACTTCGCAGCACGGAGCACAGTATAAGGAACGAAGTTTTCCGGATTTACGTTTGAAAAGAGGACTCTAAACAACCTCGAAAGGGATGCAGGAACGCGGAAGAATAAAATTCCACCCCAGAGAAAGGACAATAACCGTTTCAGGCTGAAAGCGCCTCAACCTGCTAGCGACCCTCTCGACTCGAAAATTTCTCAAACTCTTTATACGAACGTTTCTTGCGAGCATCCTCTTTTACGACTTACAAAATCTTGTAGTCTACGTGTTCGAAACGCTTTTCAATCTAATCAAAACGTTATTTGTCAACAATTCATCCGTCGAGCCTCCCACCTTTTCGATTTGTCTCTGTATGTGCGTCGTCAGCAGTAGTGGCGATTAAACAACGCGAATCATTAGGATTCCCAAGAGAATATAAGTTGTCTGTGCAATTACTGTTTGACAATTAACTGGTAGATAATTGTTTGTTCGATTATTAACATTATGTGCTAAACAATTCCTCTACGATTAATAAGTATTTGACACCACTTGGTTTGTTTGATTAATTGTCTGACAATTACTTATTAAACAGTTGCCTCTCTTATTATTATCAGCATCACATGCCAGACAATCGCCTGTTCGATTAATAAGTATCTGACAATTATTTGGTAATTGTTTGTCCGATTGATGACTGTTAGACAATTGCCTGTCCAATTATTAACATTACCTGCTAGACCCTGTCCAAATTATAATTATCTGACAGTTACTTGATAGATCATTGTGTGTTAGATTAATTACTGTCTTACAATTACTTGATGGATGATTGCCTGTTGGATTAATAATAGTCTGACAATCTCTTGACAGATAACTGTCTGTCAGATTAATAACTGTCTGACAGTTTCCTAGTGTATATTTTGATTTATAAGTCTGGCGATTACCTATCAAGCAATTACCTCTTCGGTTGTTAATATCACCTACTATACAATTGTTCAATAACTGTCTGACAAGTACCAATTACACAGCTTGCTTTCTAACTATTTACACTGCCTGCTGTACAATTTCCTGTCCGATTAATAACTGTCTGATAATTACCTATAAAACAATTACCTGTCCAATTATTAACTGCCTCACAATTACCTGTGAAACAGTTGCCTGCTTTGCAATTACCTGTTAAATAATCGCCTCTCAAATTATTAACTGTGTCACAGTTATCTGTTAATTTTCTGTTCCAATACAGGCTGTCAGATTATTAACCTACCTATATTTATCTTTACATCCTCTATGATTATAATAGAAACAAATATCAAAAACATTAGGATTTCCAACAAGTGTATAAATGGAGTGTATCTAATGAATTTGATTTCGAACGACTAGAGTTTATTTTGCTATGTATTTAATGACTCGAGAGTCTTTTCGATTTTTTACGTTTTACAAAAGAGTGGGCGTATTTTTGTGACATTAGTGAGGAACACAGTTTCTAATTTTCTATTGGTTTAGCTAAAATTCGGGTGGTGATGGAAGTGCGAGTGACGTATAAAGTGACCGTAGCACGTAATAAAAGCAAGCAATACGAATGAATAGAGAACTGCAAACAAAAGACTACTGCTAAAGTTAAGGGTGTGAAAACCAGATGTGACTAACGATAAAAAAATACGCTCGAATGACTCCTTGTGTCTTTTTGCTGCTATGAGTGAGGAAATGATGTGAAATTACAAATGTGAAGGAACGAGAAAACCTTGTATAGCTAAAAACTTGTACTGTTTGTGAGTAGTCCTCTCGCTGTAATGTGCATTCTACGACCTAATATCCTCTAACAAGCTAACACCGATAAATATCCTCTTTTTTCTCTTGTTCCTTTCACTATCCTCTTGTCAATCGTTCGTGAAATTTTCGGGCAAACGTTTCGCGGAAAATGGCAGTTACATGGCGGGAAAATTAGTCTCGACGGGCAATTTCGACGGCAAACAACGATGCTCCGCGGTTAACGTTTCGCTCGTTAACGCGTTGCCTCGTTGCTCGTCTGACTCGAAATTAACCCGATAAAAATACCTGCAGTTCATTATCTCGGTATTAATCTCGCTTTAACGTGTCGCTGGAGTAACTAACAGACCAGTTAGACGAGGGTAACATGGATAGATAAGGAATGCAATAAATTATTGTCGGTGTTATGGCTTTCCATGAGGGATAAACATTAAACATCTGAGATTAAATTGCGGTGAGGTGTTCATCCGGACGAGGTATATGGGGACTTCATAGGGACATTGTGCTTGAAAGTTGTTAATCAAGTTTTGGTTAATTGGCTGTGATTGTAAGGGTTAATGGCTATCACTCGCGATATGTAAGTTGATAGAGTATTATAGTGCATAGAGTCGTGTTTGTGGACTGTAGATTTATGTAATTGCATTTGCAATCTGTCAAAGTATGCAAACGTGATGTATAAGCTGATATGCTCGGTCTCTAATCGCGGTTAAATCAATTTTGCATGTGATTTAGGTCAGTTATGGCTGGACGAAATGTTTGATGAGGAGATTAAGATACTTAGAGGTTTAGTGACTTAGTTATTTGAGCGCTTAATCATTTGAATCTATAGATGTTTAGATATTTAGATATTTAGAAGGTCAGAAATTTATGAATTTAGATATTGAAGCATTTAGAAATTTAGAACTTTTCAAGTCTCCAGTTTTCCTAATATAGAAATTTGTTTTGGTATTCAGAAGTGTGGAAATACTAAATTTTTAAAATAATAAATTTAGAATTCCAGAAATGTAAAAATCTAAACTTTTCACAATTCAAAATTCAATAATTTACAAATTTAGAAACTACTTTTTGGAAATTTTGTAATCTAAAGAATTACGAATTCAATGATTCAGAAATATGGGAATCTCAAATTTTTAAATTCAAATTCTTTAATATTTCAATCTAGCAATTTCAAAATTTCATATTTCTAATTTCTAATTTTAATTTCTAATTTATAGTCCCAATGTACAATTTTAATTTATAATTTTACTTTGCATCTACAATTCATAATTTGATTTATAATTTATAGTTTTAATTTGCAATTTTAATTTATAACTTTGCATTTGATTTACAGTTTTAATTTCTATACTAAATCACCACTGCATTTATAAATATAAATTATTCCCACGATAGAATCATCATATTCTAAACACGATAGAGCTATTTCCGCAAACGATTTTCTAATTATCGCGGTATCATAACAACAGTAAATTCTCTCGTAGTTATAAGCGTGGTTGCTACTTCAGAAACTATTCTAACCACCTTCGTTTCAAAACTATCTCTATTAATCACGAAATATTCCATTCATCTTTATCCATCACGCTAACATTCCACTTTTCGTTAATTATGCTCAGGAGAGACCAAAATGAAATCACGCCAAGCTCAGGAACAAAATTAATCTGTGAAAATTGATTGTTTCTCAAAATTCTATTATTGTTGCAGTTATGAGTGTGTTTCATATATGGAAATTCGCAAAATTGTACATTTTATTTAACTACAATCTATTTCTTTTTCTGTATATTATACATTTTATGTATATTATGTATCATTTATATTAATTTTAGTATTTCAACAAATAATTTTTCATTATACATAATTGTATTATGCTGATATGAATTAAAATTTTCTTAATATTTTATTACGTTAAAGGTTACCTTATTTAAAAAACAATCATGAATGATGGAAAGAATAATGTAAATATTAAACTGCAGTTATCAAGTAGTTAATTAAAACATTCAAATTGAAGTTAGTTAATTAAAACATTAAAATTAAATAATCTTATCTTGAGTAAAGGACATAATCCGTTCGAATACAACCATTTTCAATATGGCGTTTAACCTAAGAAATATGTCGCACAAAAGATTTGAGTAGTTAAACTCTTTTATCTTCTTGCACTCAACATTGAACATATATGCTGAAATACATACCGCAATAAAGGCACATAATTTAAGTAATCTGCTTTTAATCGTTGGGTTTTATGACATTTCCCGAGACGAAATTACACACTCTTCCTAGAATCTCCATGTTCGTGTCCTCAAACACTTTATTCTCTGGAACTTCGTGCTGGAAAATGTCATAAAACTTAACGATCTAGTGTTATTATCTGGGGCAAGTGAGTAAAACAGAAATACATATATTTATCGAATAATTATTATTATGCAGGGTGTTCATTTAAATGTTCCTCTTCAATTACGCGTAAACTGTTTGCTGTATAAAACCGTTGGAACGAAATTTATACGCTTTGTGTGACTCTCTATGCGACAATTATTTTGCTATTTTGCTCTTCTATCAAAATATGGTCATCTTGAGTATTTTTTTTATAAAAATTACTAGGTTCAGGTTTTACATTTTATTTAACACTGTGTGACAATTATTTTGCTATTTTACTCTTCTATCGAATTATAGTCATATTGAGATTTTTTTTATAAAAATTACTAGGTTCTGGTTTTACATTTTATTTAACACTCTATGTGACAATTATTTTGCTATCTTACTCTTCCATCGAATTATAGTCATATTGAGATTTTTTTTATAAAAATTACTAGGTTCAAGTTTTACATTTTATTTAATACTCTATGTGGCATTTATTCTGCTATTTTGCTCTTCCATCGAATTATAGTCATCTTGAGATTTTTTTTATAAAAATTACTAGGTTCAAGTTTTACATTTTATTTAACACTCTATGTGACAATTATTTTGCTATTTTACTCTTTCATCGAAATATGGTCATCTTGAGTTTTTTTTTATCAAAATTACTAGGTTCAAATTTTACATTTTATTTAATACTCTATGTGGTAATTATTCTGTTATTTTGCTCTTCTATCGAAATATGGTCATCTTGAGTTTTTTTTAATAAAAATTACTAGGTTCAAGTTTTACATTTTATTTAATACTCTATGTGGCAATTATTCTGCTATTTTGCTCTTCTATCGAAATATGGTCATCTTGAGTTTTTTTTGTAAAAATTACTAGTTTCAGGTTTTACATTTTATTTAACACTCTATGTGGCAATTATTCTGCTATTTTGCTCTTCAATCGAATTATAGTCATCTTGAGTTTTTTTTACAAAAATGACTAGGTTCAAATTTTACATTTTATTTAATACTCTATGCGACAATTATTCTGCTATTTTGCTCTTCTATCGAAATATGGTCATCTTGAGTTTTTTTTTATAAAAAATTACTAGATTCAGGTTTTACATTTTATTTAACACTGTGTGACAATTATTTTGCTATTTTACTCTTCTATCGAATTATAGTCATATTGAGATTTTTTTTATAAAAATTACTAGGTTCAGGTTTTACATTTTATTTAACACTGTGTGACAATTATTTTGCTATTTTACTCTTCTATCGAAATATGGTCATCTTGAGTTTTTTTTTATAAAAAATTACTAGATTCAGGTTTTACATTTTATTTAACACTACGTGGCATTTATTCTGCTATTTTGCTCTTCTATCGAAATATGGTCATCGTGAATTTTTTTTATCAAAATTAGTAGGCTCAATTTTACATCATATATTACAATTTTTTTTTTTTCATTTATCGATTCAAAACATGCTGCAGTACCTCAAAGTTTCTAAATTGTACAACAAGCTGTAAACATACAAAATTTTGTTGCTATACTTTTGTCGAAATTTCTGTCATATTTTTTTGAGATCAAGAATAGTTGATGCTTCAATATTTACTTATTTATTTTTCCTCGTAAACAACAATTTAAATTTAATTTTAAAATTCTTCAAACTCCCCTTCAAGTTCTTCAAACCAAACAATTTCTTTAAACATCACTCTAAACATTTTTTGTCGAAATTGTCATATTTTGTTGAGATCAAGAATAGTTGATGCTTCAATATTTACTTATTTATTTTTCCTCATAAACAACAATTTAAATTTAATTTTAAAATTCTTCAAACTCCCCTTCAAGTTCTTCAAACCAAACAATTTCTTTAAACATCACTCTAAATATTTTTTGTCGAAATTGTCATATTTTGTTGAGATCAAGAATAGTTGATGCTTCAATATTTACTTATTTATTTTTCCTCATAAACAACAATTTAAACTTCGTTTTAAAATTCTTCAAACTCCCCTTCAAGTTCTTCAAACCAAACAATTTCTTTAAACATCACTCTAAATATTTTTTGTCGAAATTGTCATATTTTGTTGAGATCAAGAATAGTTGATGCTTCAATATTTACTTATTTATTTTTCCTCATAAACAACAATTTAAACTTCGTTTTAAAATTCTTTAAACTCTCCTTCACGATCTTCAAACAAAACAGTTTCTTTAAATATTATTCTAAATATTTTAAAAAGTACTAAAATATTTAGTATTACTTTAAATATTATCCAAATATCAACTTAAGTATTACTCTTAACATTTGAAAGTGGGAAACTGCAACTTTAATCGAAGTACACCCGAACCGATTTCAAAGTCTGTTTAAAATTCTACATATCTTTCTAGTCTGTAGAGTCAACGTTTAAGTATGATTGGAGTAAAAAAATCATGATCTTCGATCCGAGAAAGAAAAACGCGACGCAGAGAGCTCGAAGATACCAAGATGGCGTTGTCCATTGTCTCCGTCTCTCAATCAACACGAGAAACAATGCGAAAACGTAGAAAACACTTGGCTGCTCAGCATGCCAGTGTCTCCGTGAATGCTCGAGATTTTTTCCGAGCATTTTAAGAGCCATAACGTGGAAACACGAGATAGAGAAGGACGAAACGTTACGACGTCGTTTGCCAGGACGATTCGCATAATCAGCTGGCGCACCGACGCTTCGTCTTCGTTTCGCGAAACGAGAACACGCCTCGAAAGCGGCGTACTACGATGCAGCAGACGATAAAATGATGTGTATTAAAAAAAGAGGAGCAGAGAGAAAGAAAGAGAGCGGAAAGAGCTGAAGCAGGAGCTGAACAGGGTCAAAATGGAAAACGCCAGCGAAAGGGTGAACAAACGAAGCGTTTTTACTAGAGGAGACCTTCGATCGACCGAATGCAAGCATCTGAAAAGCTTCGGTGATATCCCGAGTGGAAAAAGATCGGGAGTTTGTCAGTTGCCTTTGACGACAAGCTAAGTAACGAATCGTTCGAAAAATCGACAGCTAAACTAACGTCTTTCATGTAACCGGAGAACATGGTGACTTTTCATTTTCAAACTTGTTTTATGACCACGCTGATCTTTGACCGACCCTTTGGAGCGTGACATTCTTTTAAAGCTGCAGAAAAGAAAAATGAAGGTTTTTAACCTGATACCTAATTTTGAATTTTTTAAATATTGCTTTTTGGTTTTTATACGCTTGGAGATTCCAAGCTGTCGAAGTTTGAGGTTCTGAAATTTTGAAGATTTGTTACGTTAGGTTAGGTTTCAACAATTTTAGGTTTTGAAAGATTTATTAATAGAGGTTAAGTTAGATTTTAAAATTTGTTTTGTGAGGACGCTGATCTTTGACCGACCCTTTGGAGCGTGACATTCTTTTAAAGCTGCAGAAAAGAGAAATGAAGGTTTTTAATCTGATACCTAATTTGGAAATTTATAAATATTGATTTTTGGTTTTTATACGTTTTGAAATTTCAAGCTTTCGAAGTTTAAGGTTCTGAAATTTTGAAGATTTGTTAGGATAGGTTAGGTTTCAACAATTTTAGATTTTGAAATATTGGCGAGTAGAGGTTAGGTTACATTTTAAACCTTGTTTTCTTTGAATGCTGATCATTGATAGTTTGAAAATTTTAAAACTTAAAGGATGAAAAATTTGAAATCTAGAACGTATGGAAAGTTAGAAAGTTAAAAATTAAGGTATTAAGAAATTGAGAAATTTGGAAATTTGGAAATTCAGAAATCTAGAAGTCTAAATTCAGAAATCAGAAATCTAGAAATCTGAAAATATGGAATTCTGGAATTCTGAAAATTCAGAACTCTATTAGCCTAAAAATCTAAAAATCTAAAAATCTAAAAATCTAAAAATCTAAAAATCTAAAAATCTAAAAATCTAAAAATCTAAAAATCTAATAATCTAAAAATCTAAAAATCTAAAAATCTATAAATCTATAAATCTAAAAATCTAAAAATCTAAAAATCTAGAAATCTAAAAATCTAAAAATCTAAAAATCTAAAAATCTAAAAATCTAAAAATTAAATCTATTTCCTGAAAATTCTGTAAAGATAAAACATATAACTATAATCTTCCTCTATCAGTAACATTTCACATGAAACGTGCACTTAAACGATCGTAAAGAAGTCGTGTAAAAGGTCGTAAACATGTAACACAACCAGAAATAAAACTGTAAACCACATTTTCATAATGTACCCATAAGTATTTAAGTTGTCCGCATCATTTTTTGCTATCGATTGACTTTTTCTCGTTAACGTACATCCTCGAACATGTTTCCTGTGCACAGTCTGGCATAAAAATAGAGAACGTCAGCTTCTGCAACAAATTACGAAAGCTAAAAAGTTGGAGTGAAAGCAAGTACGTTTCGAAGCAATAAAGTTTGTACGTAATTTACAGAACCACTTGTTCCTGAGATTTTTTGCACTTTGACTTTTCTGTCAGCACTCATTTCAATGGAACTTTGTAGGTACATGAAGAATCGAAATAATTTCCACCGTTTTCTACGTGAAAACTCGATAAAAGTATCTATTAAGGAAACGATCTCCGGAACTTTCGAAGTCTAAATTTACGAACTGGAAGAAAAAACAAATCAAAAGTTTAATGTTCATTTATAAATTATTGTAGTTCCAGTGTTTCGATTAATTTGGTTGAAGGTAGATCATAAATGGAAGTATCAAAAATTTAGTTGGCATATTTAATTTACATTTTTATTATACAAATTTAATATACATTTTTAATCAGTTTATTCGTGTATATGTATCTCGATAATAGTACACAACTACAATATAATTTTATATATTATTAACTTTATTATAATAAGAAATGAAATTTGTGGAACAAGAACAGAAAATAATTTCTCTTTGGTATAAGTACTACATATTTGTATTAATTCTAAATAAACAGAAACATAATATATACATCGTAGTAATAGCAACTAATAACAATACTAACAACATAATGTTACTACTAATATAATAATAAAAAATGTAATATCTGGAACAAGAACAGAAAATAATTTCTCTTTGGTATAAATACTACATATTTGTATTAATTCTAAATAAACACAAATACAATATACATCGTAATAATAGCAACTAATAACAATATTAACAACACAATAATAAAATAGTAAGTTACATTTATTGTAATATTACTTATAATAATAAAAAATGTAATATCTGGAACAAGAACAGAAAATAATTTCTCTTTGGTATAAATACTACATATTTGTATTAATTCTAAATAAACACAAATACAATATACATCGTAATAATAGCAACTAATAACAATATTAACAACACAATAATAAAATAGTAAGTTACATTTATTGTAATATTACTTATAATAATAAAAAATGTAATATCTGGAACAAGAACAGAAAATAATTTCTCTTTGGTATAAATACTACATATTTGTATTAATTCTAAATAAACACAAATACAATATACATCGTAATAATAGCAACTAATAACAATATTAACAACACAATAATAAAATAGTAAGTTACATTTATTGTAATATTACTTATAATAATAAAAAATGTAATATCTGGAACAAGAACAGAAAATAATTTCTCTTTGGTATAAATACTACATATTTGTATTAATTCTAAATAAACACAAATATAATATACATCGTAATAATAGCAACTAATAACAATATTAACAACACAATAATAAAATAGTAAATTACATTTATTGTAATATTAGTTATAATAATAAAAAATGTAATATCTGAAACAAGAACAGAAAATAATTTCTCTTTGGTATAAATACTACATATTTGTATTAATTCTAAATAAACACAAATATAATATACATCGTAATAATAGCAACTAATAACAATATTAACAACACAATAATAAAATAGTAAATTACATTTATTGTAATATTAGTTATAATAATAAAAAATGTAATTTCTGAAACGAGGACAGAAAATAATTTCTTTTTGGTATAAATACTACATATTTGTATTAATTCTAAATAAACACAAATATAATATACATCGTAATAATAGCAACTAATAACAATATTAACAACACAATAATAAAATAGTAAATTACATTTATTGTAATATTAGTTATAATAATAAAAAATGTAATTTCTGAAACGAGGACAGAAAATAATTTCTCTTTGGTATAAATACTACATATTTGTATTAATTCTAAATAAACACAAATATAATATACGTCGTAATAATAGTAACTAATTTAACGACATAATATTTAAAATATTATTACAAGAATAAAAAATGAAATTTCTAAAAAACAACTATGAAAGTTTCATGAAGTCTCGAAGAGGAATAAACCTAACCTAAATTGTTTTACAAAAGTAAAGTGGATCGTAGTACTTGTAAATAACAATATCGAAAAGCAGAAACTGTTCCTTTGAAATTCATCGGTAACTCGATATTTTCCGATAAATCACGGGCGTATCGTTAAATTGTCACGGTAGAAGAAACTGGCGCACAACGGTTCGTTTTTCACCGACAATTCACGAGCGTGAAATTTGAATATCTCCTGTGAAACACAAATCTCTGGAGAGTCGTGGGAATAGCATTAACCGATCTTCGCAGCTCATAAAACACGTACGACCGTCTTAAATGGAAATTCCTCTTTCGTATACCATCCTTTCAACCTTGTCGGCTTCTTTCTCGCCCCGTCGGATTCGTATTCTCCGGTAGCGCGAATTCACGTAGCCCGTTGAGAAACGGAATCTCGTCGCGATTGGCTCGAGTTATGCCAGGAATTCGATTATCCTGGCAACGAAAGCGAACGATAGCACGATCGAGAGACAGTGATCGGTTTGTTCGTGTATAACAACGAATAACGTCGAGAGGAACTGACGATCATACCGTGCCTTAAACACTAATCGCTGTTTCGAACATTTACGCACGTTTGTCACCCTCTCGTGAACTTCACGAAAATTTTTCACAATATCTACATTTTGGAAGAATAATTCATTTTTATCGGAGAATAAAATAGGATTAATCAAATATAAACTCCTTTTGTAATATTTATTATATTTAAATTTTTAGTTGAAAGATTAATTTATTAGGTGAAATGTAGTTTAGTCAATTGTCTCTTTGTTGATAGCTAGAGTGAGACTGTATCTAATTTTAATATTCTTCACTTGAAATTTTCAATTATTAAGTTTAATAAAATATAATTAATTTTATTTTTATGCATGGCTAGAGTGAATGGATTAATGAAATACAGACTGTCTAATATATTTAATATTCTTAAATTTTATATTTAAAATGGTTAAGTTAAAATTTGTAATTATTAAATATAATACAGTATAATCCATTTTCTTTTTATCGATGACTGAAATGGATGGAGTAATGAAATATTTAAGAAACAAAAATTTTAAATTATGATTCTTAACTTAAAATTTAAATGAAGACGTTTAACTTGAAATTTAAATTAAAATAATTAACATAAAGTTTATATGAAGATAATTAGCTTCAAACTTAAATTAAAATATTTAACTTAAAGTTTGAACTGAAGATATTTAACTTCAAACTTAAATTAAAATATTTAACTTGAAGTTTAAACTGAAGATACTTAGCTTCAAATTTAAATTAAGATATTAAACTTAAAATGTAAATGAAGATAATTAGCTTCAAATTTAAATTAAAATATTAAACTTAAAATGTAAATGAAGATAATTAGCTTCAAACTTAAATTAAAGTACTCAAGTTGAAATAAAAATTGTTTAAATATAACAAAGCATGATCAATTGTCTCTTTTTAGTGACCAAAGTGAATAAATCAGTGAAATAAAGTTTGTATCGATAATATTTAATAAATTTAAATTAAAAAAATTGAAAGTGATTTAGTTAAAGTAGAAGATTTTGTATACGTCAATAGAAAATAACTAAGAGTTTAACTTCTCGGCATTGCGGTTCTCTCTCTTCTTTTCAACCCTTTCTTCAGGGCCATATTGAGTGCCCAGAACCATGTTTGGCTCACGAACCACAATTTGGCCAGCGTCGCCTATTACAAACATTACCTTCAAAACTAGAGACGGAATATAGTTAAGATATTAACATTTATCTATTAACATATGAACATACAGAGTGTCTCAAAGAAATGTACTCACGCTTTGACTATTACACATTATACATATTTAACTTTAATCAAGATGTTCCCTCACATACAAGTCACATACGAGTTACTGTGTAGATTAGTCTTTCAGTCGTTCACACATTAAAAAATGGTATAAAATATAAATAACACATGGTATTATAGAACAAAATATTGTAGAACAAAACTTGTCTCGCAGTTGTTCACACATCAAAAAATGGTATAAAATATAAATAACACGTGGTACTATAAAACAAAATAGAGTAAAACTTGTCTTGCAGTTGTTCACACATTAAAAAATGGTATAAAATATAAATAACACACGGTACTATAGAACAAAATAGAGTAAAACTTGCCTTGCAGTTGTTCACACATCAAAAAATTGTATAAAATATAAATAACACATGGCACTATAGAACAAGATAGAACAACATTTGTATCAATAAACTATAGAATAAAAATAGCCAATCTTGCTGTGACAAGGTTTACACGTTAGAATAACGCTTAGATTCCTTATTCTAAATTACTGAAACCATCAAGATTTTATTGAAATGTTAACTTTCGACAAAAAATAATTTCATGAATTAATTTATGTTTCGCACCTCATACTTTAGAAAGAATTATTCCCACTTAAAAATAATCAAAAAGTAACTGCTCATCAAATATCCATAAACATAATTTTAATTAGATGTTGAGTAGGTCTCTGTACAGTTCGACAAATGGTACCATTTCTCCAAGACTCATGCGATTAATCGAAAGCGATTTCTGCACGAGATGTTTACAGGGAACGAACACGCGACACGCAGCATTTGAATCGAGGCGTTCAAACGATTTAGATTGTTCAACGACTGCCTCGTTGAATAGGATTCACGGTACTATGCAGGACTTTGGTGTCTTGGAAATACCAGCGTGCATAGGACACTTGACGAATGCCCCGAATGTTGCGAATTGTTGTCTGCGAACCGTGTAGCACAGCTTTGTAATCTAATGCTTCGTTCCTCGCTGAACGCTGAAGACACTGGACATTTAGCAAGCCTGTCTGGACACCGGCCAGACCTTAACTCTTTAGGGTTAAAAACTGTCACACATAGCGTTTTACACGTGGTGAAATATATTTTAAGTAGGCTAACAACTGCTACACCTTTTGTCCAACTTTTTACGCATGGTGAAATATATTTTAACTTTGACTCTAGGTGGGCTCAAAACTGGTCCAACTTTTGGCTAGCTTTTTACGCATGGTGAGATTTATTTTAACCCTTGACACTCACGAAATAAAAGCTTGAAAATTCTTGAGAATTATTAATTTTTATAGTGTTGTTGTAAATCTTTAGTATAATGTTTTGATATAGTAAGAAATATTTAGGTACTGAGCTAGGACATTCTGTATATCTTACATGATGGAAAATGTAACATATTCGACACATTACTAAATCTTGTACAAGCTACAATATGTAATACAATAATAATAAGAATTCAAAGTAAAACTTTCTGAGTTGAATTAAATGAATGAAACAATGCAAACTGCTGGTGATTTTTTCGCACAATCTGACCTAGATATAAGATTTATATGCCTAAATTTTATAATAATTAAGACCTTTTTTTTTGCAATACAATACTGATTATTTGTCTTAAATTGTTTTAACGAATTATTTAAGGATTCTAAAATATTGTTTAAATTTTAAGGTAACCGATTTTTCAAATTTTGTTCAAATTCTAAGATAGCGAAGATCTTTTTACGTTGCAATATTGTTCACTATCTGAGCAACAAATTCTAGCGTTGATTTTCGAGAGGTAATACTCGTCTCGATAATGAGATTTCAAAAAACGTCGTTGGCATTCGCCGATATAATTCACGCTTGTCGTTATTCCCATCACACGATCAGTTGGATCGACAGTCGCCTGACACTCGACAAATATAAAGTCTAGTGGTGCAGAAAATTAGAATTCCTCGATGCGCCCTTACGAACTCAATGATCCTGCATACTGACTTGCATGCGAATGAAAAAGTAGAATGTCACTACTCAAATATTTCAACGTATATTTCATCCACAAATTTTGAAATCTTCTGTAAAATCCTATTTCACGATTTATCAAGTTTCCTTACCATTTACTTTATAATATACTATTATAAAAATATTTGTTAATATGACTTACTTAAGGGGTATCGCCACTCTAGAAGTCAGAAAAAAGGTGATTTTCGGGAATTTTTAAAGTAATAATCGTACAAGTTATAAGGTCAGACTAAAAAAGGCTTTGTTATATATGTTTTGAAGATGGTTTGTAAATTTTTATAAACAATTTAGATTAAAAATGGCTGCTGTAGGTGCTGGCAACCAACAACACCATTTCTTTGAATGGGCTACATGACCGGACTGTTTTTTCATTAACACATGGTCCTAAAACGAAAAATCAAAAATTTTCTCATATTAAATGCCAATATCTATGGAACATCGTACGGAAATTAAAAAATATTAATAATTGTTAATTTAGTGTAGATATGAAGACAAGTTTGGAAAAAACGACAGAAAATTTAGCATTAAATTGTTAATAAAAAGTTAAGTAGTTAATTAATCAAAAAACCCGTACGATGTTCACTGAGATATGTTATTTTGCACATCTCCACAAAATTTCAAGTCGATTAGTTAAAAACTTTTCAAGATATGTGTCCGGTGAGTTCAAATAAAGTGATTACGAGAAAAACGCGTTTAAAGTTTTGATTGCCATTCAGCATAAGAAATTTGTTATATACTTTTAATCAGCGATGCCTGCACCATACATTTGGTCTTATATGTTAACATTCTCTGCGTCCTTTTCCTTCCTGCTAGATCTGAGATTCAATCTCGCCATTTTTGTAGTTTCATTCAAAGATCGTTTTGAAAACTTTATGCGTCGGGCGTCGGCTTTCAGGCAAAAATTATAACAATTTTCTACGACAGACATATCCAAGGCTTTTATTACTTGCATTATAGTGGATAGTCCGTCGTTGAATATGCAAACAGCCATATTTGCGGCAATGTCAAGTACATTTTTGCCACTGGATACGGTTTTTGGAGCCATAGACCACACCACTGAATTAAAACTTTCGTTGCTGTTTTGCGTGAAGCCACCAATACAGCGCGTCAGTAAGTCGTCGCTGGTAAGTTCCTCATAGCTGGGAATACTATATTCGACATTGGAGATTTGTGCTTATAATTATCTAATGTACCTGTAGCCTTCGCCTTTTGCCTTTAGCCAGGTACTGTTCTCTACAATGATTATTGCGCGCGTATCCACCAGTTACAATAAGCACGCTCACAGTGCGCTGCGAGTGGTTGCAGTCCACTTAAAAAAATTCGTGTTCCCGACCTGTCCCCCACTTAAAACTTTTTTTTCATATTCTACACATAATAAAGCATCATTTAAGCAAAAAAAAAAAAAATCGATTTCTTCAAAATTCTAGAGTGGCGTTACCCCTTAAGTTAAATCTCTCAAAACAATCTGTATATTAACAAAATTTTTCTCCGAAAGTGTGACCTTCAGTTTCGTAGTTCGAATGAGTTTCGGCCAGGTTTAGCAAGTGGATCCAGAGAACTGCTTTTGTGAGCCATGACTATTAGGTTTTTCTCAGCATGCTGCACGTTTCACAGTTAACCCAAAAGAATCGCATGCAAATGGACACAAATGTATTCTTCAACTTCGTAGCGGTATTTCAATTTTTCATTGACGCAACTGACGGCAAAGAGAGAGCTCGATCGACATCCTTTCCCGCTGGCAATAAAATGTAAATGTAATTAATTTTTTTTCGCGAACACGAAGCTTTGGTGACAGTGGCTGCCGCCGGTATATCGGACCAAAGAGACACTCTGCTGTATGCAAAGTTGCTCGACGCGTGTCTGCCACGAACCAGATAATGGAATGGAATTACGATTGTCCTGCTGAAGACAATACACCATGTTCTAGACACTGCGACCACGTTCATGGGGCCCCCATCGAATACGACGTAGCGTCTATTACCCGTAAACAATGCTGTAACGTTAATGAAATTCATCGATCCGCGAAAAATACGGTGCCTGATTGGACTAACGCCGAAGGGATTCTAATCCTTTCGGGTTGTTTAAGATTTAGAAAGGATAATCTCAGAAGTTCTAAATTGGACTATAGTATACTTTTCACAGTTTATTCGCATATAAATTACGTTTGACAATGTTTTTTAGAATGGGGTTGTAGATGATTATTGTTTCTTTATATGGTACACATATTTATCAATTTACAATTATTAAAATTTAATATTATTTATATTTTAAACATTACATATTTTTGTATTGCTAATATTAAATGTTATATACCTATATTATAAACACTATATATTTTCATATTTTAAATATTAAATATTATGTACGTATATTGTATAATATTATAACATTACTTACCATATTATTATTGTATTACATTATTTAAATTACGTACATAAATTGTTAACGTAATACTGTTCACTGTGTTGAATGATGTCTATGTTAAACTTTCGTTAAGGTCTGACTTGTGAAGAATTAAAAAATTGAAAAATTAAAAATTCTTACGATTAAAGAATTAAGAAATACAAACATTGGGCAACTTTCAGATTTGTAAATATTAAATTTTCTAATGTTGTACTCAAGTTTCGAAATTCGCAAAATTTTCCAACAGTTGTGATAGTAAATGTAGTAACTTCCAAATCGTGATTACCAACAGCACTGATCAAAATACGAGTCACGGCAGTATCTAAACGCGAAACAGAAGAAAAACTGTTGCCCTAGGCATACGCGTTTTCAGCGATACAATGGAACGACCCGGTTTTCCGCTGACTGATGACAGCGACAAGCGACAGCCCAGTTTATGGACGATTTTTGCAAATCACGGTAAACTGCGAGCCGTACTACAGCAATAGATCTTTACTGTGCGTTTATGGGAATGACAGACGTTTTTTTCTTTTTATTCGTACTCTCTGTCACGGAGCTATGAAAAGAATATTGCAGCTCGAGGCATAGCGATTCGTACAACGTTTCTTTTATGAAGGAAATTGATTAACGAGGACGTTAATTGCAATCGTTGATCTCTTGCGACAAAATTGCACGTATAGAGAAGATTTATTATTAAAAAATACTACTAAATATGATAATAATTATACAGTGATGTGGTTCAAAACATGCGTCAGAAATGTAACCTTTTCTCCTGTATTCTCCTAATTGGAATAAAAACATTCACGACATCGTTAAGCGGAGTTAAAGTCTTCTTTTTCGATCATAATTCTAGCAGAACAACGGTGATTCGTGAAAGCATAATTTAATAGGACGATGACGCATTTCGCGTAATGCGCATGTCGTTCATAAATACAGTGGCCGTTTGGGTCACGCGACGAATAACTTGGTGTACGTGATCCTTCTACAAACGAGATTCGATTTTGCAACGCTGGAATTTCATGCCCGGTAATTCCCTGGCAACTCGGGCTCAGAAGTTTACTCTTTCTGATAAATTTCAGCCGCGCGTTCGAAGTTTGTTGGGGGAAATGGTGGCCTACAGCGGCGTGAATGGCTCTGGCTTCTCCGTCTTATCCCGGTTGTTCACTTTCTTCCCTTACCCGCTTTAATGCAGGCACCTTGTCCGAGATATTGGCAGGAACAAATATGCGCTTCAAGGAGAAACTGCGAAGAGGAACATTTGGTTTATAGGGATTTCTGGGGATAAGGCCACTTGGGAGATTTAAGAAATTAAGAATTGGAGGTTAGGGAAGTTAAGAATTTTGGAATATAGGAAGGTTGGAGAAATTAGTTGAAGATTTGGGGATTTGGGGGTGGGATAAATTAAGCATTTTGAAATGTAAGGATTTGGAGGTTAGAGAAATTAATAATTTTTAAGTATAGGAATTTACAGGGTAGAGACGTCATGAATTTAGGAGTATAGGAATTTGGAGGTTAGAAAAATTAACAATTTTGAAATATAGGGATTTGGATGTTGGAGAAATTAATAATTTTGAAATATAGGGATATAGAGGTAGGACAAATGAAGAATTTTGGAATATAGAAATTTGGAGGGTAGAGAAATTAATAATTTTTAAATATAGGAATTTGGAGGGTAGAGATGTCATGAACTTAGGAGTATAGGGTTTTGGAGGTTAGAAAAATTAACAATTCTGATATATAGGGTTTTGCGGATTCGAGAAATTAATAATTTTGAAATATAGATATTTAGAGCTAGGATAAATGAAGAATTTTGGAATATAGGAATTTAGAGGGTAAAGAAATTAATAATTTTTAAATATAGGAATTTTCAGGGTAGAGACGTCATGAATTTAGGAGTATGGGAATTTGGAGGTTAGAAAAATTAACAATTCTGATATATAGGGTTTTGCGGATTCAAGAAATTAATAATTTTGAAATATAGATATTTAGAGCTAGGATAAATGAAGAATTTTGGAATATAGGAATTTAGAGGGTAAAGAAATTAATAATTTTTAAATATAGGAATTTTCAGGGTAGAGACGTCATGAATTTAGGAGTATGGGAATTTGGAGGTTAGAAAAATTAACAATTCTGATATATAGGTTTTTGGGGGTTGGAGAAATTAATAATTTTGAAATATAGGGATTTAGAGCTAGGATAAATGAAGAATTTTGGAATATAGGGATTTGGAGGGTAGAAAAATTAATAATTTTTAAATATAGGAATTTGCAGGGTAGAGACGTCATGAATTTAGGAGTATGGGAATTTGGAGGATAGAAAAATTAACAATTCTGATATATAGGGTTTTGGGGGTTAGAGAAATTAATAATTTTGAAATATAGATATTTAGAGCTAGGATAAATGAAGAATTTTGGGATATAGGGATTTGGAGGGTAGAAAAATTAATAATTTTTAAATATAGGAATTTTCAGGGTAGAGACGTCATGAATTTAGGAGTATAGGGATTTGAGGGTTAGAAAAATTAAGAATTTTGAAATATAAGGATTTAGAGGTTAAAAAAATTAATAATTCTGAAATATAAAGATTTAGAGATTAAAGAATTTAATAATTCTGAAATATAGGAATTTTGAGGTTAGAGAAATTAAGAATTTTTAAATATAAGCATTTAGAGGTTAGAGAAATGAAGAATTTTTAAATATAGGAATTCGGAGGGTAGAGACATGAATTTAGAAGTATAGATTTTGAGGTTAGAAAAATGAAGAATTCTGAAATATAAGGATTAGGAGGTCAAAGAAATTAATAATTTTGAAATATAGGGATTTAGAGCTAGAACAAATTAAGAATTTTGAAATATAGAGATTTGCAAGATGGAGAAAGTATAAATTTAGAAATATGGGGATTTGGAGGCTGGACAAATGAATTTTGAAATATACAGATTTAAAAGTTGAACAAATGAAAAATTTTTGAATATAGTGGTTTGAAGGTTGGAGGGATAGAAGATTTGGAAGTTTTGAAACACTTGAACTTCAAATTCAGAAAGGAAGCTTTGAAGTTTAGAAAACCAAGCTTTGCATTACAAAATTTGATAATTTCTAGGCTTGAAAGCTAAGATCTTAAACATTGCAGTTTAAAATTTTTCAAAATCATACAGGAACATCTCATGTGGCAATCTAGTTTGACAATTTAACGCAATTACGTTACAACTTATAATGAAAACTAACAAGAAAATTGTAAAAATATGTTAATGCAAACATGGAATAAAATTCATGAATAAATTATAATTTTAGTAGTAACAAAGCACGAAAAGATTGCATCAATCATTTTTCATAAAATTGCTAACTAGGAGAACTTTTTAAGTTTTCTCATGCTGCCTAAATTATATTACCCTCTATCGCCATCGAACTTGTTCCTGCATCACAGCTCTAAACACCTAGTTTCAAAAACGATCATACAAGATCGAATTTTCTCTGCTCATCCAACGCGTTCCAATCTCGCCCGTTGGAATTTTCTCCAGCAAACAAAACGCGAACATCCATTCAAATCGTTGCAAGATCGTGCAATCGCAAAGGAAATCCTTCCATGTTGCTATCTCTAACTAACTGTCGGTCATCTGAACGACTGTGAAATAGTAATCGCATTGATTTAATACTTGTCCGTGATATTCAAACGACTGAGATAAATGTTACGTTCTTTATCGACCTCGTATATTTTGTGCCAACGATTCCAGAGCTTTGATGTATCGTATAATATGCATAAATGCATGTGCATTTGATATGCATAAATTTTATATCGCTTTTGATACAAGCTTGTGATTCAGCATTTAGCAAAGAAAATTTATGTACAAAATATTTTGTGGATAATTGTGAAGTTTCTTTGTACAATATCTTAACTAGATAAATTAAAAAAATATTATCTTTTAACATATTCTGCAAACAAATCTTTGCAAATCTTTTTGCACTACCAAATTTGTCGGAAAATTTCATCGATTTGTCATCTCTTTAATAATTTTTGAGATATCCAACAAAATATCTGCACCCCAACTTTGAAGTCTGATTTCAACCCCTAAAACTAAATATTAGAAATTAGAAAAAAAAAATTAAAATATGTGTAATAAATTTATGAGTACTACAAAACTGCTAGGTTTCATTAAATTTGTCATTGACACTTTGTTGTAACAGATTTACTGTTTTATTAAATTGATCTAACATAGAATTCATCCTTTTGTGTAACATAGCAAAAGCAAATAGCTGAATATCGATAAGTGATTCAATATTTTACAACAGCAAATATTTCTTTGGATACAACAGTGTGTGACTGACGTGCAAATATAACACAGTATATATTGATAATTTCGTGCTTCACAATTAAAGGGTTAATTGAAGCAGTTGGATTTGATTAGGTAGTATTTTTATCTTTTACAAATTTGAGCAAGTAAATTTGAACAATAGTTCCTAGTTACAAGTATTTGCAGGTATATAATTAAACAAATACCTAATAATACTTAACCCCTTGTCAAGTCAGACAGAACTAATCACAGTTACAATATGACAAAGAAAGTTAAATTGCTATGTCATACATGTTATGTATTATGCAATCGTTGACTACGCAAATTACATTGGACTTGAATTTCAAATTGAAATATACTAAAAATTATAGTAAAATTGATCACAGCTGTACGAGTGCGTCACGAGTGTGTCACGGGTGCGATACGAGTGCGTCACGAGTGCGTCACGTACCAAGAGTCGTCAAAGTATAGCAAGGGGTTAATAATACTTAAGACTCCTAAGCATCAACATAGTAAAATGAAGCTTGAATATCTTATATCTTCCAAGTGATCATAAAACAAAGACACGTATAATCCTGCATAATATTTCTTCGTTCGGGTTTATCCCACAAATAAATAAAAATGTCACTGGACTTGTTTGAAAGCGTCGGTGGACTGTAACTCTCCGAAAAACAACGGTTGATGTTGAAAGTGCAGGTGAAAAAAGCGCACGTACCAGAGTTAATGGTGGACGGGTTTTAGGTCGAGGATGGAGCAATCGCGTACTACTTTGAGGTGAGCAAAGTGGAAATGCAAGACGGGTCCCCACTATCCGTATAACTTCTCCGTAAGCTCGTTATTGTCGGGGTCGGCCAGCGGATAAATCCGAACTCATGGCCGTTGCCACTTTTCGAAACGCGAAATCCTTGTACACCCTTCCGAGAGGTGTTATATATCCCCAGGGAAACGCATTGTGTACATTTCGCGAGCTGGAGCACTCGCGGCTTCGAACAGCGAGAACCGCAGAATCGTTAAATTTATCCTTGCTGCGAAACTTCGCGCCCTCAGGTTGAATTTATGTCGGTTCACTTCGCTGAATTCGATTGAAATTACTTCGTGCTGATCGTACGAACTCATAATTAATTCGGGTGTTGCGATTAGGTACCACGTATGACGACCAGTTCACACGTACGACGGCTCATATGTATAACGATTAGTTCACATATGGGACGTTTAGTTCACACGTATTACAGTTTGTTGACACGCGCGATAATTATTTTATGCGTGCAATTAGCTCATATACGTATTGCAGTTAGGTGGCACATGTAATAATTATTTCACACATGTAATTAGCACATGTGTATTTGTTGACACATATGGTAATTATTTTACGTATGACATTAGCACATGTGTATTTGTTGACACATATGATAATTATTTTACGTATGACATTAGCACATGTGTATTTGTTGACACATATGATAATTATTTTACGTATGACATTAGTTCATGCGTACTGCAATTAGTTGACAGATACAACAACTATTTTGTGTATATGATAGTTAGATTATGGGTACGATGATTAGTCTGCATGGACAACGATTAGTTCACACGTATGGCGACTAGTTCACGCGTATGACGATTAGTTCATACCTGTGACGATCAGTTCACACATACGATAATTATTTTAGATATGCCATTAGTTTATGCATATTGCAATTAGTTAGCACATATGATAATTATTTCACACATGTGATTAGTTCATGCATATTGCAATTTCTTGGCACATATGACAATTATTTCACACATGCTATTAGTTCACGCATATTGCAATCAGTTGACTGATATGACAAATATTTTGTGCATATAATAATTAGCTTACAAATATGATGATTAGTTAGCATGGACAACGTTTAGCTTACACGTATGACAATTACATGTGTTGCAATAGTTGACACATATGATAATTACGTATACAATCAATTCGTGCATATTGCAATTAATTGAGAGGTATGACAATTATTTTAAGCATATGACAATTTACAAGTTTGACAATTAGTCAGCAAGTATGACAGTTCACACACATGCATGATTAGCTCACACATGTTGCAATCAGTTGACATGTGTTTTCATATCCTAATTAATTATTACGTCTAGCTTAGGCACCTATGTACTTTAGATAGAAAATATTGATGACATGATTTCAATATTTGCCTTAAAACGTGATTAAAAATGTCAAATATCATGACCTCTAAACTTGAATATTTTTTGAGTAATTGTAAGTACCTACGTTCTTTAAACTAAATAAAAGATTGATGGGATGTTCCCAAAGTTAATATTAGTCTTAAAGGTTTATTAAAATTTTACAAAACATTCTCTCCTTACTTCCATACTTTTTAAATAATTCAAATAGATTTTAAATAAGCATTTACTTCAAACTTAATAAAACGATGACTTTTTTTAAACCAGCTATTTATCTAAAAATTTAATTAAAATTTTAAAAAGAATTTTTCTAAATTTACATCTACACTTTTCTCGCACCAGTTGTATGTGAAAGCAAAATACCGAAATATTTTCGTGAAATTTTCGAACTCAATTTTCCCCGAAGTGCAATTTTAAGGTAGAAGCCGTTGTTCTCCATTTGCAATTTACTTTTACATGAAAAATCATACTCCACCACACAATATTCATTTTATGCGAACCGTTTTCGCTGAAAAATTTATAGCACCGTTTTATCGTCCTCTGTCTTCAATCTACCTTGCGTCGTCAGTCGTCTTATTTTCGAAACTAGATTTTCCCGAAGATCGCGTCTGAAATTCTGTAATCATAATTGCATTAAATTGCGTCTAGCGAGTCCGTGAGAGCTCTTACGTTCGGATAAAATGGAATTTACCTTTCTCAGCCTGTGTGATCTCGATCGAAGAGGAAATGAAATTCCGTGGCACGGTGAATTAATGCCATCGCGCGACACCGAGCGTATTCTTTTGTCGCGTAAAACGTTCCGCTTCGATGGAAAGCGAGTCACTTGTTAATGTCGCGACGCGAGACGCGAAAAACGATATTTCGACTGAAGTTTAGTCGATTTGTAGTCACTGCGGCGAATTAATGTACTTGGTTTGCTCGAAACTCGTATTTTCAACGAATACGAAACTATCTGATTGAGTCCAAAAGTTGGATGTTCATTTAAATCCACGATGAAGTTGCGAACTTTCGATGGGACGTTCATTTTGTTGATAATTGTGTCAATAAATGTAATCATTTACGACAGCAAAGTTATAATGTTAATAAATTTAGTGAAGAAATTCTGCAATTTATTGAAACAGATAGATAAGGGTAATTAAATCATTATTTACTGTATGAAAGGCTTTCTTTGCATGAGAATTTAGTGTTTCGAAAAATGTAAATTTTGTAAATTGCAAGAAATCTATTTTTCATTTAATACACTATATACACTATCGCTCAAAAGTATCCGGACACTTGCTTTTGTTCAATAAAACATAGTTTAACTTTGTACGAAAGTTATTTAGGGCTATTATATCAATTGTAATTATTATTATTATCTTTCTTGAGGTAGCATAACATAATAGAATTAATTATTAAGTACAAATTATACAATGAGTGTGCGTAAGTCAAATTCCTGCCCAAAAATACGGAATCTAATGGAACGGTTTCGATGCTTAAAAGAGTCTTAATTTCTTTTTGTTTCATTTCTATGGTACAGAACGAATTCAGAGAGTTCTTCGATATGTATCAAGTGTCTGTAAACTGTTGATGAGATGTTTATGTTCTCTCAATGGAGATACGAATGGAGGTAACGCTATGCACTCGACAGTTTCAGTTTAGTTTGTCTGTAGCTTCTTTTCCATCGAGACATGAGTTCCAAACGAGAATTATCAATAGAAAAACGTTCCAGTATTCTGATTCTTGAAGAAGAAGGATATGCAGATAGGGAAATTGAAAAAATTCCGAAATCAACAGTGCATGACACTATTAAAAAGTATGCAACTAGCAGTGGTTTCTTATAAAAAAAAGGACAGGACGACCAGTGAAGACAACTAAATCCGAAGACTGATGTATTGAAACACTAAGCAAACGTAACAAACATCTTAGAGCACCACACAGAAACAATCAGAAAATTTGTAGAAAGATTGCTGAGATTAGTGCAAGCGGTAATATCTAACCGCGGTGGATACATTGATGAATCTCGTATTTAATTGTAGTGTAATGTTGGTAAGTTCCACATACATAATTTCTAATTTCAAACGTTAAATATTTCATAAGCAACAAATAACAATCGATCGCAGTCACTGTTGTAGATACTTAAATAACTTTTATGCAGCGCGAATACATATTTCGCAGGTGTCCGGATACTTTTGAGCGGTAGTGTATGTAGACATAGTGTATACATATACTATTTATGCAGAACGACATAATTAACAATTATATATAATAATGAGGTCTGCATTGGGTATCTTGAAAAATGTAAAATCAAAACATTTCAAATCTGCTTTTGTTCAATATTTCAAATTTTGTTCAATACAATCCTACATTATATTTTCACTTTTTCTGTACAATGATACAGAACATGAAAGATATCAATTTGAAAAAATCTCTACATTTTTCAAGCTGTGTCCAGTGCCGTGAACCAAAGTACAAAATTGCAAAATTCCATTTTTTAAATGTTCATCTCGAGTAGTACACCCGTCACTAAAAACGCCTACGGTAGTGAATCCATCAATCATTTCTATCAATCGATGTACAAAAGCCGAATGTAAAACAAGAAAATTTGATGGACTCGAGAAAGTACATTGTACTCGTTCACATAGGTTTAACAAGTATAGTATATTGGAAATCTTATTAAAGTTGAAAATTATATTTTTTATATTCCTCTGTTAGTATAGACATTAACTATACACCGCAGTTGAAAATTAGATATTACTTTTATTTTCAACAAATCTTAACAAATATCATTGTATTTATTATTCCTAGCTCCAACTAGTTAATCGGAGTATTTTCAACTAGATAAATGTGATTTTTAATAATATAGATTTGTAAAGAAATTTGAGCGTCACACATCTGTGGACGCCGTAATGTTAAATTGTCATAAATTTGCATTTATATTGATCTTATGAATTTGCTGATTTTGTGATAAAAGTTCGTTACAAAAAAGAAATAGATTCATGTTGGTCGAAGATTGAAATTCGTCTCAGCTCCGCGGTTCTCAATTTATCTTTATTTTCGTGGTCGACTTCTGTTCCCATTTGCTCGCAACGGGCGTCCCACCTTGAAACCAACTTCTTTCCATCGTTTTTCATCGTGGGACACCAACAGACAGCTGACCCTCTTCGAATTCCACGTCGAATGGAATGCAAGCTGACAGGGATGGCATAAGAAGGTTCTTTATCGACCGAGAAACCCATAGGGTGTTTCTTGGCTTGCTGCAAACAGAACACGATGCATAGATACCCGGTGAATCGTGTTTGTTCCTTCTACAATGGTTAGGATCATTCGATTTCTTCTCATTACTCGATGATGGAGTCCTTTGTAAGTTGTATGGAATACGAGCACAGTGAGATGGCTTCCTGCAGCCTGTTCCATTCGAGGGATGCTTTCGTTTTATTGAATTTGCCACCCCCGTTGAGCCGCGAACCGGTGACAAATGGCCAAAGTGCTTCGAATCAAGATGGCTTGCAAAAACTGACGGTTTAAATGAATGTCTACCTCCTAAGACAGATTTACGGCTTGCTTACATTAGTGGAACGACGGTTGTATCGTCACAGTTGAAAATTTCAAATGGATCAAAGTAATTGTTGGAAAGAAAAATAAATGTGCTATAACCATCTTTAATACTAGGTTTACGAATGTGTAAGGTTTGGATTAAAAATTAAGTTCAATACATGAGGGATGAAACGAATAATTTATTATTCTTCGTCTAGATGAAAGTTAATATACAGCATAAATGATTCCTTCGTTTTGAAAAGTATTACACGCACACACATGAAATATGTAAAGAACCAGAAACTCACCAAGTTTATACACCCTCTGTAAATGTTCAATATGTGTCCCTTTGGTGATACGGCATCCAGATAATCATTCCATACATTTTGTAGCATAGTCTTGTCAATTGTCTGCAACTGATGCCTTGTTCTCCTAGAACCTGGCTTTATTCCCTGGTTTCCCAGATCCCCTGATTTAACGCCCTGCAATTTCTTCCTGTAGGGGTAAGAACCTTGTTTACATACCCCCACTACCAAAATCCTTAGTCGATCTCAAAGAACGCATCAGTGCTACACAGCAGACAATTGACAGGACTATACTACAAAATATATGGAATGAGCTCGATTATGGACGTGTGTCATATCACAGGGGCATATATTAAACATTTGTAGAGGGTGTATAAACTCGAGTTTGTGGTTCTTTTCATATATCTTTCATATGTGTACGTGTAATACTTTTAAAGATATAGTCTTTTCAAAACGAATGAATCATTTAGCCCTGTACATGTCTACAAAAGTAAAATCTATAGTTTAATGGATATACCAATTAATAATTCTTAATTTAAAAAGAAAATAATTCAAATTTGGGAAAAAGGACAAAATGCTTGATTCAAAGTACCATCGCTAGCTATACCATATGCCCTTCAAATTATGCCCTCCGCAAAAAATTCTTCACTTTTTGAGAGAAAGTCATCGATTTTTTGACATCTTAACTGGTGTGTTCCTGGAAAAGTACGTGATTGATGAGAACAAGTGGTACGAGAGGGGCATGTCTGGTGAATATGGCGGGTGGATCAAGAGTTCCCAAGTGCAGAAATTGTGCCTTTAACCGTTTTCGCTGTGTGTGATGCGGTGTCGTGTTGCAAAATCACTGTTCCGTGTCTTCTAGCACAATCTGGACGCTGTTCGATCAATGCACGGTTCAAACTGATTATTCGTTGACGGTAGCGATCGGTATTAACTGTTTTCACGTGGTTTCAGCTTATGATGACACCAGATCCCACCAAATAGCATTGTCTTCCTAAATGATTCTTGCGGTCGATGATGGTTGTGTCAACCCATGACTTTTTGCGTTTTGGGTACCAAAGTAGAACCAAAACAAGTATCGCGTTAGGACATAGTCATCGTAAATTTCCACAAGACGGCTTACATTCGCTTTCTTTTGATCGAACACGAAAACGCGCTGCAACTCATTTGGTTTGAAACTACCACAAAAATAAAATATGACGCTCGGAATAGTTTCCACATCAACAGCGTTTTGAAAGATATTGTCATAGCAAGAACACAAGCGTATGAATAAAACTAGTACAATCCTGAAATGGAGAATTATTAGCCGGTGCATCAGGTAAAATGAGAGATCGCCAGTTTAAATGAGGAGCGCCATTTTAAATTGAATTTAAAATTATGATACGCCATTTCCGTGGGTCGCCTTCGATAACAGCGGGGAATTGCGCGAACGTCGATTAATTGAATATTTATATCGAATTAAATTACATCATATTCATACGGCATTTTCGCATAATTTAACAAATCACGATTGACATGTAATTTGAGCCAACTGCAACGAGACGAATAACAAAGGCAGATTTCGAATACCGTGAATATTTGATCATGAACAACACGGAACGTTTGATCGAAAAATTGACGCGATTATACACGAAGATTGAAATGCAGCCACTTGATTGAAATTAAATAAAACTGATTGGAGCAAAGATTGTTGGACAATGTACATAGACGTACGAAGCAGATCGAGTCCTACTTGGACCGGACACGTGTTTACTCTAAAAATGATTCAAACATAGCGCGAATAAGAGGAAATCTGACACGAGAACATTTCATTCCGATCTGAACGCGGAACGAGATTGACATTGTTTCAGAAAATAGAATAGGGAGATTTGCACGAAACAGAGGATTCAGAAATTAATTCGGATGTTCATTCAACTAGATTTATTCTGTGCCGAAGTTTAATCAAGCTTTTCTTCTCGGTGTCATTGATTCGGTCATAGTAGTTAATAGTTGATAAAATGCTTACTGTAAATAAATAACAATTAATAGTTAACAGAATATTTATTATAAATGTGCAATGGGTAATTGTTAATTGAATGTTTATTATAAAAATGCAATAGCTAATTGTTAATGGAATACTTATTATAAAAATGTGACAATTAATATTTATTGTGAACATACAATAACTGATTGCCAATAGAATATTTGTTAGAAACATGCAATAGTTAATTTTTAATAGAATATTTATTATAAACATAGAAATGCTAATTGTTCATAGAATATTTATTATAAAAATGCAATAATTAATTGTTAATGGAATACTTATTATAAAAATGTGACAATTAATATTTATTATGAATATACAATAACTGATTGCTAATAGAATATTTGTTAGAAACATGCAATAGTTAATTTTTAATAGAATATTTATTATAAACCTACAATATCTAATTGTTAATAAAATATTTATTATAAATGGAGTATTTGATTTTATCTATACATTCAATTTTAATTTCATTTCATTAATATTAATTTAATCACGTTGCTCATAATATTAAACAGATTTTGAAAATGTTATTTAACGTGTAGAGGTTATTTCATTTCTTGACAGTTTTTGTTACAATGCGTGTATATCTCCTTTCATAATTTCAGGTTTTATTTTTCAATGGCACAAAAACTGCTGTATTTTTATTTCACTGTCGGGTAAAAAGATATTCAAAGTATTAAAAGGCACTGTCTCAAAACAGTGTGTCGTTTTTCACTTCAGAAATGGAGAAGGAATTACATACACTGTTCGCAACCTCTTAACAGTATCACGTAACATATGCATGCTAAGTAAAAAGTAACTAAGTTGAAAGATAAACAAAAAAAGAATGTTGCTTGTGTTGAAAGACACAACAAAACTGTTGCTTAAAAATTTGAACAATAATAACCTGTGATAAATTAATATAAAATTAATACCTGTTACCGAGTTTTGAAATAGATTTATTCCCTGATTTACACTGCAAACAGAAATTAATTAAATTGAAATTATTCGAATAAATTAAATGATGTAAATCGAAATTAATCACTTGATTGAATTAAACTCTGTAAATCGAAATTATCGTCAGTTAAATCTAAATTGATAATAAATACAGTCCAAATTAAATTTGGACTCATTTCGATTAGAAAGATTTATAAAATCTGTTCGTGAAAATTTCTAAAGAAAGAAAAATAAAAAATTCTATTCTCGCATTTATATTGCCAAAATGTTTACTTTTACCCGTCTTTTTAAACTTGTATTATAAACCGTGTAAAATCGATATCGTGTAAATTAAGTATATAGAGGAATAGTATTTCAAAATTTATAATTATCAGATGTTTGTTAACGTAATCAGGAGTAGACATAGGTTAACTTTCTTTTCGATCTGAAAAAATTCAAATCACAGTTCCTTAATAGTAAAAGACAGAAGTTCCGTAACTGCATTAAATTCTTTGCCACCATTAAGTCTACGTATTTCACACTTTGAGACGGTGAGTTAATTCAATGTAATGAACGCGACAGAATTACGTTCAGGAAAGTTACAATCTTAAAGGGTTTTCATTGTCTCCCTGAATTTTCGCTTAGTTCATTAATTTTACCGCCGAACTCGTTTGAAAGAAAGGGGATTGAAAGGTAAATTCCAAGAAAATAATTTCCGGAAGAATTTACTTAAACATTCTCGTTGAAACTACCCGAATTGTTTCCACAAACAACTTTCGACAACAGACGAAAATGTAACACCTCTAGTGAAAGGTCTATTATCACAAATAAATATTATTTATATTTAGGAAGATCTACTATCACAAATTAATTAACACAGCACACACGTCGTTATATTCTATCTGGTGTTTTCAGTTTATCACTCACATCTGGCTGCCAGAATTAATCTCAGTAGTAGAGTCCTCTATTCGCAGTTTCCTATGTTCGAAGTATTGCTCGGTTTTATTACTCGCTACCTTTTTGGGGAATAGACCGCATATGTCACTCGGATTTTCATTTCCACCCGAATTTGTGGACCCGATAGAAATCAGGAACTGTTTCCCTCAGCCTTGTTCGTAAAAATTGCACGCCCACACCGGGCCTTCATCGTGTGAAATAAGCAATCGAGATAGACACGAAATAGACACGAGGTTCGCTCCGGAACATCGGATACACGAGGTTGTTCGCTTCGAAACATCGGATACATATAGACAGTCGTTCAGTTTGGAACATCGTTAAAAATAAGTAGAAAGCACATATCGGTGTTATACAATTGTTCAACCTACAGTCCACTTATAAATTAGGACTTCAAACAATATGACGTTCATCGCGTTTAATCGTCGCTAAATATGGTGGACGCTGCGACGTGTATACAAGATCCATAATACGAATTATTTTACATATGATCTATAACATATATTATTTAACGTGTGATCAATGATGTAAATTATTTAACCTAACATCAGTAACACAATTTATAAACATAAGATCAAGAACATAATTTATTTGACATAAGGTCCATAACATAAATTATTTAACAAAAGATTCATTAAACGAGTTGTTTACCAGTGAAAATGACACCGTAAAAAGCGTTGGTTAACATTAATCAAATAATATTAAATTAACGAACGAGATTTTGTAAACAGAAAATAAGTAAATTCACAGCACAACTCATTTTCCAACGTTCCTGGCGGAATATTGTAATTTTCCCTGGTAAAATCAAAGGGTTGCGATAAATCTGTTGATGAAAATTATATAACAAAATTCCAAGAGAACCATTTCAGTAAATATGATTTATTTAATCGGATTACACAGGATGAAAACGGACTATTTGCCGTCACAATTTTTTCTGTGGAAACTCGTTATGAGGGACGTTGCGAAATGCATACACGAAATTTAGCAGATTTCTGAATGTCGCATTTATTTTACTACCCGGGAGACTGAAAACTGAGAAGATTGAAACTAATGAAATATGAACGAATGTGTAATTTAATAATTAATGTATATTAACAGCCGGAGCAGGAAAGAAGACATTTAATATTATATATTTTAGTAAAAAATGTCGACCTTTAATTTTGTAATTCAGTATTCGATATTGTTGAGTAGTTAAATTTTATATTTGTTCTCTTTCTGTATTTTTTTTTTTATTTAATTTAATTGTGATAATATTCCTCTGTTTTTAATTATATGACGTTCTTAACTTGATACTTTATTTTTAAGTGCAAAACTAATAGATTACGTTTAAATATTTATACTAATCATAAGTGTAATATTTTCTTTCACTTGTGTGATATTTTTTAAATTAACTAAGAAATTATTTGCAATTTGATTCGTGTACGCCTTGATGCTACTATATGTATAACATACTATATGTATGTATGGATATGTACATATAAATATACATATGTATAAATATGGTTTTTATAGTAAATATGTACCTAGAATATGGGAATTTGCAGTTCTGAATTACTCAATTCAGGAATCTGAAAATTTCTGATATAATAAATTGAATAGCAAAAACTATTTAAATTTATATATTTAATTTCTAAGTTTTCAATATTAAATATTTAAAATTTATAACGTTGTATGCTTGTAAATATGTAAATTTGAACATTTTTAAGTTGGTAAATTTATAAGCTCATATAGTTGTCAATTTTTAAGTTTTCACACTCATAAGTTTGTAGATTTGTGAATTTGTGAATTTGTGAATTTGTGAATTTCAGAATTTGTGAATTTATGGATTTATGGATTTATGGATTTATGGATTTGTGAATTTGTAGATTTGTAGATTTGTAGATTTGTAAATTTGTGGATTTGTGAACTTACTAATTCATAAATTTGTAAATTTGTGAATTTGTGTTGTAAATATGTGAATTTGTGAATTTGTGAATTTGTAAATTTGTAAATTTGTAAATTTGTATATTTGTAAGCTTGTAAACTAGTAAATTTTCAAATTTGTCAATTTCAAAATTTCTGATTTTATAACTTTATAAATTGAATATTCGTAAATTTATAAACTTTAAAATGTGTAAGTTAAAAAATTTAATGAACCCTAACATTTCCAAATCAAAAAATTTGCAAATATACCAATTTCTATATTTAAATCTCTAAATCTCTAAATTCAAAACAACATAAAAACAACTAAATTTGACAACACATTCTCTGCTCCGTCTCACCTTATAACTTCCGTACACAAATGTTCATGTTTCAACTAACATCAGTCACGTTCGCCATTAAATTCGAAATCATAAAGTAAGAACCAAAAGCACCTGCTCCAGACATTCCATTAATATTTTTCCCACAATTCTTATTCCTACGGAGTCCGAAATTATCTAACTTCCAGGATTATTCCGCGACATCCCATACCGGAAGCCCCCCCCCCCAACTCTTTCCTCTTTTTCCTCAGATTATTTCGTATACGTACAAGATAACGGTGCAATCTTAATTAAATTTTTCCCCGTTAAGGGCCTAGCAGGATTTGCGAAAACGCTGCGATGAAACGCCAAAATCCCATAAAAATGAAGGAGCGTCTTTCACAAGAGACTACAAAATTGAATAAAACCTTACAAGAAAAGGAAAATGAGTTACATCGTCTTTCTTATTATTTCTAATTATTTTTCTGATCCCGTAGCGTAGATTTTATTACTTTCGGTAATATTGACAAACGTATCAGGAGGCTAAATCTGAAATTCCCTTCTTCGTGGAGGCTTTACCTTCAGCCCCTTTGTTTTCTTTTCTTTCTCCTGCTATCATTGTACCGCTTTCCATCTTTCTCGCTTGTTCAATTTCGTGCACGATCCTCTCCTCTTTTTTCCTTCTGTCACTTTGTTCTTCCCTTCCTAGCTCCTTCATTTTTCTTTGTTTCATCACTTTCATTTTCTGCCTTCGTTCCGCGATTCTCGTCATTGTTCACTTTTTTTTACCTCGGATGAAACGGCGATATGGCTTCATTAGATCGATTGAAACTTACACGAGTCGGTGCCTAAAAAATAGGTTTGTTAAATTTAATACATTAATTGTGTTTAATGTATTGATTAAAGTTTCATGATGATTTGTAGTCGTTAAAAGTTTCATGATGATTTGAATCATTATAATTTTTGTCGTGTTGAGGTTAGATTAATCTCGTGGTGAGGTTAGGTTATGAATATTGGACAGAGTTTTTGTTATTGTGTCATGAATTTTTATTTATAGGACAGTATTTTGCTACTTATACTCGTTTCATTGCTATTTCATTAAATTCTAATATTATTCAAGTTACTGAAAACGTTTATGCTAATTTCTGATGGGTTCACGCGTTTCATTAATTTAGGTTAAATTACAATTCTATTTCTATACTGTTAATTTTCATTAGACTGTTTTGTTGTATTATTTATAGTCATTTACAAGAATAAAATAGTTACTTTATAGTTACTAGACTAATTCATACGAATATACATTTAAACATATTTACTTTGAAACGACTGGCAATAAATATATTTACTGTGCAATGATAATTTTGGTGTTCAAACTTATGCATGTAGGTATATTTGTTATGGCAATTTCAATTGATCTTTGTAACAATTGTCGTGTAGGTTAGGTTTAGTTAGATTATAAATATTAAATAAAAATTCTACAACTATTCTATTAATTTTTAATAATTATAAAACATGACTTTGTTACGTATAGCAATGTGATTGCTAATAGAGTTACTAAAGATATACAAAGTTCTAACAATACATTTATTTGTTTCTAAGAAACATTAACAAAAAATGTATTCTTTATGTCATAATTTTGTCGTATACATTTTACGTATTTTATACTATTTTACTACATTCTCCTTTACTTTATTTAACATTTATTTAGCATAAATTCAGCACGTATATACAATATTTTGATTAGTTTAAACATTAATTATACGAAATTTCGATATTATTATTTAATTTAAGTGATACTTTAATTAATGTGATACTTCGAAACTCTAAATGTCTTTTATTTCTGAAAGTTTTTAAAAGTCACTGAAATGGAGTTGCGACTTGAATTTTTACAAACAAATTCTGAAATGCAATTTAACAGCTGAAATTTGATCGTGTTTGTCACGAAATTTTCTGATGTCCGGACCAAGTATTTTAAGAATTCTGTTTCAAGTCTCATATCTTCCTACCTTTGAAAACTTGCAGATGTATTAGAAATTCTTAAAAGGCAGCAGGAGATGTTGCCTGATAAATATGGAAAAAATGCGACGTCTACTTTTGATAACAGAGAATTTTTCAACGAATGTAGTTCTGTAACAGAGGTAATAAAATGTAATCAAATTTTAAATATTACTTTTTAGACTAATAGGAAGCAGGAAATTGATTTGAAATATCTGCTAATATAAATTGTAATTAAAAATTCTTTCACTCTTTTAATTAAATATCACTTTTCAGTTATTGTACTGTACATTATAAATTTGATAACGAAATATGAACTAAAATAAAAATTTTAGTCGTTAATTATCCTTCCACTTTGTTCATTCTTTCACTCTTTTTAAAGAAAATTAACAATTTAAATTATTAATTTTAATAAATATTTCAATTATTTGTCTAATAGCATGTACGTTGTTCTTAACTGTCAATTGTTATAAAATAAATTTGTTCAGAAGTAGTTATTTTATATAAAAAATAGAATCATAAGGGAGAATATTTCTTTATGATCGATAAAAACATGTTTATAATTTACTTATGTTTGAAACATGTTTATAGTTTATTTACTGACATTTTTATTTCATCACTTACATAATTAAGCTCACACATGTTAAATTACGATCAAGATTATACGAGTAATATTTTCTTATAAAAATATATATTTTCAACTCTTAAAAGCGACACTAATAAGAAAGTAAAAACAAACAAATATTATACAAATGTAATATAATGTATAACAACATTATATTACAAATTTGCTCGAATAAAAGTGATGCTTTAAAAAATACAAGTTTGCAATACTTCAATATTGTAAACCAAAAATAAATAACCAAAGAATTTTGAAATGACAAAAGAAATTCGACAATATTAATAGAAAGTGAAGGAATAATTTAATAATTTAAGTAAGACAATTTTATTAATTTCAGTGCAGCAAGATTTACTAAAGTTTATCTTTCTCTATTTTGTATTAATCTTTTCTCAAATAAAAGATACAAGATTACGTTGTGCAATACAATATAACTATCTAAAAAGTGAAAACAATTGCAGAAAATTTTATTAACAATCGCGACTATTTAATATATAAAGAAACAATATGAAACTATTCGAAACAGCAATTTTATTTTTTTTCTGTCGAAACTCTGGCTTTCAAAGATTCTTTCTTTTTTCCGACCAGGATGGAATTAAAGTTCCTAAAGATAAAAGCTGCGCGAAACGTATTTCGAGAACGAATCGATAAATCAATAAAAGAGTGCAATATCTGGACTGATATTTGGTTCGATTGGACTTTAAATGGCTCTTGAAACGTTTCGTACTACGTGTAAACCAGTTCGGCGATTAACACGGCATTCTTGTTAACTTGGTCCATGCAATTTCCGGCAAACCTTGTTACACACACAATAAAACAACGGAAACTTAAGACCAAACAGTGGTAGGCAAAGTGTGCTTGCTTTAATATTTACGACGCTTTGCACGAACTTGGCGATTAGCTTTACAGAAACTAACACTCGTTATATTTTATGAGACGTATAAATCGCAAATAAATGTTAAAATTGACCAGTAACATTAAACATAGTAAAAATTGAGATATTCAAAAATTGACGTCACAGATGAGTGTCAAGCAGAAATATTAATATAGGATTAATATACAGAAAATGTACATAATAAACATACATAACAATATACACAATACACATAATAAAATTAAATTATGTAAAATGTAATATATATTAATGTGGAGAAAATTGAGATATTCAAAAATTGACATCACAGATGAGTGTCAGGAAGAAATATTAATATAGGATTAATATACAGAAAATGTACATAATAAACATACATAACAATATACACAATACACATAATAAAATTGAATTATGTAAAATGTAATATATATTAATGTGAAGAAAATTGAGATATTCAAAAATTGACATCACAGATGAGTGTCAAGAAGAAATATTAATATAGGATTAATATACATTATGTACATACAAAATGTACATAATAAACATACATAACAATATACATTATATACATAATAAAATTAAGTTTTGTAATATACGTAATAAAATTAAATTATGTAAAATGTAAATTAATGTAGAGAAAATAAGAACAGATGTTAAAAAGAGACACAGACATCAACAATTAATATTAGGGAAAAATTTGACATTCAGAATGAATTTTGCAATAAAATATAGGTATCAAGACTACCGAGGAAAAAATGTGGACAAAAAGAATAAATGTCAAAAATAAAATTCAGTATTTTTTATGGAGTTGTTATGAATTTTAAAAGTAAATGTCATATATTTTTCAAGTAGTCTGATATATACTTTAAATATGCAATTTTTATCAGAAATTTGGTAGATATTAAAAAAAATTGATATATTTGTTTTGTCTTCTTCATGGTTAATTTCTAGAGATTTCCAAATACAGAAATTGACAATGTATAAATTTGGGAATATTGATATTTAGAAATTGTAATAAATTTTAACCTTTAATTATTCTTCTATTTTGCTCGTACTTTGACTCTTTTTACCATTATTTGTTTAATAGCATATATATGCGTGTTAATCGTTATAATTATAAGTACGGAATATATAGACTAAGATTTAGAGATTTGAGTCCATATAAATGGAAAATACATGTATGGTAGAAAATTTAAAGACTTAAGGAACATTGAATTTTGGAAGAACAGAAATTTGAAAATGCAACAATTTGGAAATATAGGAATTTGAAGATATGTTGAAATATAGAAATTTGAAGATATGTTGAAATATAGAAATTTGAAAACGTAGCAATTTGAAAATAAAGAAATTTGAAGATATGTTAAAATATAGGAATTTGAAAACGTAGCAATTTGGAAATATAGAACTTTGAAAACGTAGTAATTTACAAATATAGAAATTTGAAGATATGTTGAAATACAGAAATTTGAAGACGTAGCAATTTGGAAATATAGAAATTTGAAGACGTAGCAATTTGGAAATATAGAAATTTGAAAACGTAGTAATTTGGAAATATAGAAATTTGAAGATCGTTGTAATACAGAAATTTGAAGACGTAGCAATTTGGAAATATAGAATTTTGAAGATATGTTGAAAAATAGAAATTTGAAAACGTAGCAATTCTGAAATACAGAAATTTGAAAACATAGTAATTTACAAATATAGAAATTTGAAGATATATTGAAATATAGAAACCTGAAAACATAGCAATTCTGAATTACAGAAATTTTAAGATATGTTGAAATAAAAAAATGTGAAAATTTGGATACGAACCTGTTTAAAAACTATAACTCTAATACAGAGATCTGAGAAATATAGGTAACTATAAATATAGATAAAAGCATAAAAATTTGAAAATAAAGTAATTTTGAGAGAAACTTACAAGATATACAAATTTGAGTAATATGAAAATCGAAAAACAGAAATATAGGAATAAGAAGATTTGCAAACGGAATTCTATCGTATTATGTGATGAGAAAATCCCTTGCTCGGTTGTCCTCTCTGAGGGTACATTTTAAGTGGCAAAATAAATCTCCGTAGTGCGAAGGGTGAAATTACATAAAAATAAAATACGAAACAATTCTTAATTCGTACAACCAACATAAAAAAATAATTCCACAGAATTCAATAAATCTCGATGCAACTCTGTCTGTAGCGTTTCAGGAATTAATAAAAATCGTAATATTAACCCTTATCGGTCGTAAGTCACCTCTCACGTGACAACACTACTTTGGCGCTGCGGTCGCACGTCACGTGGGAGGTGACAATGATGAAACCCGTCGAAATTCTAATTTTCGAGAAGGTGAAACTGCACGGTATAGAACGCCATTATCAACAGACAATGAGGATAGATTAGATGGAAAACTACATATCTTGCAACTTGGTGCTAAAGGGAAACATAACGATTGCTTAGTACATTCTAATCGTGAGTTGCCCGAAGGAAGAAAAGCAACACTTCTATGAAACGTGCAACAGAATTCCTTCATGTTGGAGATTTAAAAAAATATCATACATTAAAAACTTATAAATAATTATTTGAAACTCATATATTTGTAATATACCTCAAAAACAAAAATGTTATTCTTATACTGAAGATTTTTCGCATATTTACCGAAACCAGTTACAACCCAGAATCACGTACAAAAAACTAGCGATAAGGGTTAAAACTAAGAGGAAATTTTATCAACTTTTTCCTAGAATAGGTTTCATATAGTTTTTCGTGTATCAGAAAATAGAATGCTGTTTCTGAAACGATTTATCCTTCGCATACGCCTTTTGATGCTTCCGTTGCGAGAAGTATTTCAGGTATCTCGTTCTCGAAATACCTTCGCATTCTGCAAACTGTATTCGATGCCCACTTATCTACCCAGACAGTCTCGAAACTACAAGGATAAATCTCCTAACACGTGATGCTCGAATTCTTCAACGCGGAAGCGAATATCTAGCAAGTGCCTTTGATAACAGCCCTGTAGGTGAACGATAAAGGATGTAGCGATAGGGGTTGTTTATTACCGAAGAAAATAGATGAAAGGGAGAATAAACGATGTTTTAATGGCTTCTTAAGAAATTTGCAATTTTATGAACGTATTTTGTACCTTCATCGACTCGCACCTCGCGTCGATATTTAAAGTCGAGAACTTCAATGCTGTTTGCCTACAGAAATGTGTTTTCGTTATACACAAGAAAGACCTTTTTAACTGATTGTAAAATTTCATAAATCAGATTTCTGTCAGTTAAATTGTTGGATTATAATTTTTCCAAGAGAATAATATTCACTTTTTCCCCTGTAATTTCCCCTTCATCCTTGAGAAAATAAATCGCGCGGCTGACGTCTCGTTAGAATAACAAGAGTATCGAGGAAAGGTGGATGAAAAAATTAGTTCTTTTCTCCACTTAAGAAGCGTGCTGTGTCTTAAATCATTATAGTGGCGAATTTACGGCGTTTATTTAACGTTGGAAGAAGCCGGTAGTTGTGGCCATTAATCGCGGTTGGCAGTAACAACGTTAATTAACGTCTTCGCCGTGCGAGCAGTTTAATCAAGCTGTAATCGGATAACGTGTTTCCTCTCAATCGAATACCCCTTATAAATATCCGTATAACAAGTAGTACCACTTTCCTATCTACTCTGTGTAGCCTTTATTAACTTGCGTGCAGGCATTGCACGAGATAACGGATAGTCTCGTTTAAAGAGAAGAATGAGAATGGGAATACCTTTTCTGCATCGGAGCACCGTTTGGGATGCAACGCATAGATAAAAGTAGTAACAGATTTTCTGTATCAGTTAGATACGAAATTTATCACTAAACTAGCGTATAATATACACTTACTTTGGAATTAAAAATGACAAAATAAACTGAAATAAAATGAAAAATAAACAAGTGATAAAATATAAATATAACCCACGAGTTGGCGCATGAAGAGTCTCAGGTGTTTAGAAGAGCTCCAATTGGTCAGAATAGAAAAATGGACTCACACGTATTTTCGGGGGTAGGAACAATTGGCTCAAATGGTACACATTAATTTTTTACTTTTTTGAAGATCAACACAGATTCGAAATCACATTCACGAATTTTGGAATTTAAAATAAGACACTTGTAAAATGGTCATTTGACCGCTTCGGTTGTTTTAGTGGTAAAATGTGGTATGATATCAAGAGCACAATAAAATTTGTATCGTTTTATAAATTCATAACAAAATTTATAATCAAGCTTCTTTGTAGTGAAATTATGTCTATAAACAAATTTCCTTGTAATGAAATTATATTTATAAACAAATTTCCTTGCAGTGAAATTATGTCTATAAGTAAATTTCTTTGTAGTAAAATTTTGTTCATAATTAAATTTCTTTATCATGAAATTTTGTTGATACTTAACTTTCTTCGTAGTAAAATTAAACCTTCAATTTGTTTATAAAATAATTTGTCAACTAATTTTTCAGGATTTCAATTTATTTTACATAGATGGAATATAAACTGTAAAATGTTTTTCTGTAGGTTTGATGTCTTTAAACAAAATTTTATGAACTTGTGAAATTGAGAATTTTATGAAACTTGTAGATCGGTAGAAATTCAATTTCTTAGGGAATCGAACCGTATTAAATTCAGTTCTAAAATTTCTATTTGAGGGATGTAGAATGCGTAAAGATGCGATAAAGTACATTTTAAATTTGAAAAAGGATATTAAGATTCTTCCCAACATTTATTTTATGGATATTTTTATGAGAAACTACTGCAATTGAATTTTTCCGATACAAAAATTCTTCATTGCATTTATTTATTATCGCATCATGCATTCTGAGTGCGTCACGTAGGCTCGTCAAAGTACAGCTACAAAATTTAAACAAATAAAGAAAATTAAAATACGACGTCTGCTTTATATTCAGCAATTCTTGATTATATAAATTATAATTGCACTTAAAGTTTAAGTTGAAGCATGTTAAACATTCGAAAGAATTTATCATTGTAATTTGTACCACGAGTGCGTCACATATGCTCATCAAAGTACAGCTATAAAATTTAAACAAATAACGAAAGTTAAAATACTACATCAACTTTGTATTCTGTAATCATTGGTCTTATAAATTATAATTGTACTTAAAGTTTGAGTTGAAGAATATTAAACATTCGAAAGAATTTATCATTGTAACCTTGAGTGCGTCACGCAGGTTTGCCAAAGAACAGCTACAAAATTGAAACAAATAAAGAAAGTTAAAATGCTACGTCTACTTTAAACTCAGCAATTGATGACTACACAAATTATAATTACACCTAAACTTTCAGATAATGCATATTAAACATTTGATTAGAATTTATCGTTGCATTTCGTAACATGAGTGCGTCACGTAAGCTCGTCAATGTGCAACAAAGGATTAAGCGTCAGTTAAGCCAGGTTGTAACTTGGGTTCTTGTTGTACAATATGTTGGGATGTTTCGCGATCCAGGTATCTCTCATTAATTAATGCAAAGCTGGTGAACCTTGCTATATACAGAGCGGTCAGTGTTCCTTAATAGAGGGCTTCAGGGCTTCTCAGATCGCGTTGAACCGCAGGAATTCTCGACGGGGGATCTCGGTTTACCACGATCGCCTGTCTCGATCCAAGCTTCACTTTCTCGAAATCCGATACCTAAGAAATCCACGGAAATACGAGCCGTTGATTTTTACCTCGAGATAATAGCATCGATCATTATACCCAGTTGATCTTTCGCGATACTTAACGGAACAAACAGTCCTTTTGTGGGATTCGCTGATTCATTAATTGAACGACCACGAAAATGAACTGCTTTCATTCGATTTCTTTTGTTAAGCCTTAATCCGATTAATGACTCTGACAAATTACTCCTTCTAATTATTTCCCCTTTTGTCTGCTGAGATATCGTAAGGTGGTTAGATGGTCGCGAGATGGTTATTGAAACTGCGGTAATTTTAAGCGGAAAATTGACAAGAGATTCGGTACTGTAAGAAGAAACAAGTGAGGAGAGGAATATATTATGGAATAATAAGTGTATTATAAAGAAAATAATGACGATAATTATGATATAAAATAACAATGAAAATTATTATGGCACAATGTAATAATTAGAAGATAATGATAATTGTAATAATATTATACTACAATTGTTATTATCATCTTATAACAGAGATAATCATAATAATAATAACAGTATATTACAACATAATAATAATAGTTATTATAATTCACTAGTAGATAATAGTTACAACTTATTATAAGATAATAATAACTGCAGTATATCATAAAATAACCTTAATAATATTTACAATATATTGAAAGATATTATTATGATTCATTATACGATAATGATAATAATTATAGTACATTATAAGATACTAATAATTATTATATATATTACATCATAATAATATATTATAAAATAATAATTGTAATATACTATAAGACAATAATAAAAATAAATTCATTCAATGAATATTTTCTAGTGTCTTTAACAAACGTCATCATTTTTAATAGAAATTTCATACAATAAATAAAAAATTGTGTTAAGAAATTATTAGGTATCGAATTTCCATTTTAATTTAACCCTAATGCTACAGAGGTTCAGTGAATCAATTTAATGTCAACCTACGTGATTTGTGTTCAAAAATTAAAAATAAAATTGTCGACGCAGTTGACTTAAATGGAACGCTCAAGTGAAGCAAGTCGAGAGGTTCAGAAACCATTACGGTTAATCGTCTTACTTCGAATCAAGAGTAAATATTGAAATTCTTGTGGTGAAATGACTTCTACACAAGGAGAAAAAAAGGGAAAACACGAGAGGTAGTTGAGTTGAACAGCTTTAACAATGCAAACGTGTCACGCGAAACAAAGGAAGAGTACTTCAATTCCTTTTCAACTTGCAATTACTCGTCTGTTAGAATTTCTTCCTTAATTCTTGCAATTACGGTGCGGTATTTATGGAAGTAGATTGAAGGTAATTATGACACAGTTTTTGGGACTGATTTGATTCGGACAGAAACGTGATTTTATTTTGAACAGGTTACGCAAATGATTTTAGTTTGAACAGGTTACACAAATGATTTTAGAATTTTGTCATTTTTATATTATAGGTTTGATGATTTGAATTTTTGGGATCATGGAAAATTTGTCATTTTTGAGGTAATATTTGAGTTTTTAAAAATAAATTAAAACTTTTGTGAAGTTGAATTTTTCAGATTTTGGAATTTAGAAAACTCGGAGTTTTAGAATATTGTGACTTTGAGATTTTGGAATTTTAGGGTTCTGGGAGTTCGGAGTTTTGGGGTCTCCGGATTTTGAAATTTTAGGAATTTAGAAGTTTAGCACCTTGGAATCTTAGGGTTCAGCCGCTTGGGTAAATAGGAGTCTTAGAATTTGGAGACTATTCGGATTTTAGGATTTTAGGGTTTTAGATTTTTAGGGTCCTAGAATTTTGGATTTTTTAGAATTTTAGGCTTCTGAGACTGTATAATCTTAGGATATTAGACTTTTGGAAACCTTCGAATTTTTGAATATTACGATTTTAGAACTTTGAAGCCTTTGAAAGTTTATAATTTCACAATTTAACGATTTCAGAACGGAGCTTTGAAATATCGGAATTCTAGTACCTTGGAATACTCTAACCTATAAAACTTTGAGAGTTACAAATTTTAGAACCTTGAAACTTTCTAATACATTTCAAGTTTTTAAGATTTCAATTTTGAAACTCTCGAACATTTCAAACCCTTGAGGGTCAAAAAATTTCAGAATTATGAAACTTTATGATTTTCTTGTGAAGAGTTGTTCGGCCCATTTTAGATGTTAGATTGACAACGTAACGAAGAGTATAGGGCAGGGGTCGGCAACCTGCGGCTCAGTAGAATCATACTTGTGGCTCTTAAGTAGTTTAATAGTACATATTGAAAAATTAACTGCAATATTGCAATTGCCAAACAAATATAATAATCCTGCGCACACATCAAAATGCGCGGCAGATCGCATGCATGTAAACCTAGCTTTAGCTAACCTTGCTCTCCACACTCACCGACGCCACACTCAAAACTAAAAATTGTTTGCGTTTTCTTTAATACGTTGACTTATATGTTCTGTTACTACGCAAAATAGAATGTTTTGATTTCGCAATCAATACATGTTTCACAGTAGATATTATATTATTTTTTCTAATACATACCGATGTATGTACTTATATTTGGCTCTTTAAAAAAATAATTTATCACGTCGGGAAAGAAATGGCTCTTAACTCCAGAAAGGTTGCCGACCCGTAGTACACGGTTTTTAGTTTTGGTCGAGCTTTGCGCGAGTCTTGTCTATTGTCTTCTCTCGTTCGCTCTACTTCCATTGCGACGCTTCGAGAGATGCGTGTTTGTAGCTAAGAGACTTTTTCTTTTTGTGTCATTTAGTTAGTTTCATATTTACTATATTTGTATTATCTCCTTAAATTGTTATGTATAACTATGCTTATGTATTCATAATTTCGCTTATATTAAACTTTAACATCTTATAACGATACGTATCTATAAACAGTAAATCATGTTTCATATTTGCAAAATAAGTTTGATACTTTAAAATAAAATTCATTTTATGTTAAAATAATTGATTCGTTTGGTAAATTAATTTTATCCAATAAATATCCTTTTCAGATGTTTCGTCAATAGAAATGAAACACAACAAAGTTGAATGTAATTTTCAACAATAACCATACTCCGATTTAATTGCAATAAACAGATTGCGATTTTACCCTGTAATGTTGTTTTTCGTTTATTGTTCCGGAAACAAGCGACGTTTCTCTCGAATTGTAAATTAATAAACGAAGCCGCGTAATTCGCGATTATCTCGAATCGATCGAAATTTAATGCCATCGATTATGTTAGCCACAGACAATTGAATTAATCGTTATTGAATACCGCATGGCTAGTATCGAGAACTGTTAATCGATATCCTTACAATTAGTTAGTGCATAATGCTCCTCCTAAGCTGTCGAAAACAGTGCCGTGAATTTATTAAGATTTATCAAGTTAAACATTTTCATTTAAATATTCTAGTCACTCAAAATAATTTAGTTTTTTTTTATTCTTGCTTCGAGTTGTTTTTTATGTTTTATTTGAACAAATTTTTATATTATTACTTAATCTACGTTTAACAAAAATTGGGCATTGTTATTCGATATCCCACTTGTACTTAATTATTAATAATTAATGATTTTAGTGATTTTATAACAATATTTATGTCACTATATTAAGGTATACATTATTATAAATTCGCTGAAATATTTATTAATTATTAAGTTAACAATCATTTTCATTTCAATTTACGTTACTCAAAATAATGTAGTTTTCGTTCATTTTTGCGTCAAACATTTTCCATGTTTTATTTCAACAAATTTTTATATTAATAATGTATGTTTTTTAAAACAATTTTTTGCTTGTTACTGCTGTTTTATGCAAGCGGAATAACTGTAACGAAAAAGTTTAAATTACATATCTACCTTTTGTGTTTGAAATAAAATGTACGAAATAATTTAAAAGTGCATGAAAAGTATAATTAATGAAATCATTTATTATTCCAAACAATTACTTGTTATTTTATTTCAAAGATGTCTAAAACATTTTATTGAAATAGTAAAATATACAATAATTTACTGTTTCAAATGGATATTTATTTTATTTCAAATAATACTTATATAAAATATTTCAAATAATATTTCAATCAAATTTATTGAAATATTACAATGAATTAAATGAAATGAATACAATGACGAATAAAATTTATTGAAATATTACAATGAATAAAATGTACGAAATAATTTATTACTTTATTTGAAACCAGTCCAAAATAATTTACTGAAATATTAAAATATACATGTACGACATACTGTTTCAAATGAACTTTATTTCAAATAATACGTATATAAAATATTTCAAATAATACTTCAACAAAAATTGAAATATTACACTGTATAAAATATACGAAACAGCTTGTTTACTTCAAAGAAGTCCATAATAATTCACTGAAATATTAAAATGTACAAAACAATCAAAGTAATTTATAATTATTCTGAAATAATAATATAGTTTATTATTTATATTATTAAAAATAATAATATAGTTTATTATTTATTTTATTAGAAATAATAATAAAGATTATTATTTCAGAAGATTATGACATCGAATAAAATGAGCCTGTCCAATGTGTACCATTCGCACAAAATGCTTTTCATTCCCGTTTACCGTGCCAACAAACTTTCTGTTACAGGAATTCTTAAGCACGCATAGTACGAAAGAAAAATATGGTCGTTGGTGGCCATCGAATTTTTTTCGCTTATTTAATTTCGTTCCATGGCACGATTTCGTTTCTCGGCTAACAGCATAGCTTCCGGCACTATATTATCGCAGTGAATGGAACGAACCGACCCCTTTTCTATTCCACCCCCGCATCGTTTCCTTGTTTTCGTGTTTTCTGGTTTTTCCTGCATTTTTCATCTGCTCGTTTTTCCCTGGTCAGAGATCAGGATAAATCGCGCATGCGGCCACACATCGGCGAAGAAATACACTGCGTGTATACATCTGTTCCGTTCAAAGAAGCTTCTTGTTTCTTTTTTATGAACATCCCTGGCAAAAAGGGTGCGTTTCGCTCGTTTTTAAGGAGGGTTCTGTAAGAAACGGGTGTGTTCGATTCGACGTGACGGTTAACGCGATATAACCCACCGTGAAACTTTTATTTTCGTATCTTATCGTGTGATGTACCATATGTGGGGTTTCCGGTTATTCTTCATATAGGGAAAATTGAGGGTGAAGTGTTATGTGGATGTTGTTAACGGCGTTGTTAAATTTTAGTGGTCGTTAATCTTTTGTTACATGATTTTTAATTTTGAAAAAATGTTCTTTTGAGTAAATACTATTAATAATATTCAGGCAGGAACACTAATATGTTAATAATAATATTCGAGTAAGAATATTAATAAGATGATAATATTCAAATAAGAAGACTAATAAGATAATGTTAATGTCGAGAGAGGAATATTAATAAGACGATAATAATGTTTAAGTTAAAAGATTGTTAAGGCAATATTAATGTTCCAGCAAGAAGATTAATAAGATAATATTAATGTTCAAGTAAGAAGATTAATAAAATAATATTAATGTTCAAAGAAGAATATTAATAAGACAATAATAATGTTCAAGTAAAAAGATTGTTAAGATAATATTCATGTTCAAGCAAGAAGATTAATAAGATAATATTAATGTTCAAGTAAGAAGATTAATAAAATAATATTAATAAGATAATAATAATGTTCAACTAATAATAATAATTATGTACAAATATCTTTTTAAAGAATACTAATAGAATATCACAAATTTACAATATTTTGAGGATACATAACAAAAATTGTAAAAGATATAATTTTTAGACTGTTTCGTTTATTCTAAAGTTTGCATTCATTTATGTTTGACAAAATATTAGCTATTATACTTTTACTAATATATTGACCACAATTAAGTAAACTATAAATTAGAATAACGTTAAATAGCCTATTCGTAACAAAATATAAGATGAGGTTAAATAGAAAAAGTGAGGTTAGAACGGAAGGAGCTATTGGTTGTAGCTTCTTATAGCGAAACACAATATACTGTAATCATAGAAGCGTTAAATTGACAAAATAGATAATAAATTACTAAAAATTTAAAAAAGTAAGTAAATAAAAAATTACTAAATTATAAACGTAGATATTTGAGTTACACCTACATAATCGTTTAATTCTCGAAATATTTCCTTGACACTCAGTGGCCCATTTTCGTCGCTGCAACGATGTTGAAGACGAATATTTGGGTAATTATATTTATACAGGATCATAATTTCTCAGCAAGATACCACCTGCGTATTACGTCAAGTCTTGATTTCCTCGAGCGAATATTCACGCTCGCAACTAATTCATATCCTAATTCGATGAAGCTGTAAAACTTACTCCGTGTTAAGTTCCAACAAGGAGAATACACGATTACGCAGGTTGTCGGAAGAAACTTACGAAGATTCACGATTGCCGTCGGTGTTGGCCTTTTGTTCGTTAAGGAAAACCGACGGAAATATGCACCTTGGAAAAGGGAATTATTCATATGAACCCTGAAACGACAAAGGTTGAAACAATCGCGGGAACGAAGCGGTATAAATCTTCAAACTGAAATCCATAATTTCGTAACCGCAGTTGCGAGAAACTTGCGACTCGAACACGTTTGACGCGGTGGCACTTTTCATTTAACACGTTCACTACCATATTCAAGCTGTTGGAAGTTTAATCAAGTAACATTTCTACAAGTTTTACTATTTTACATCTATATTTCTTACAATGATCTAATAAAAATTGCACAACTAAGTTAATATAAATTATTCATAAAATTACTGTAATTTAAAATTGTTCATAAGAGGAGCAAAACATATGTTTCATATTCGTCAAAACATGTTATGTTTAATTTCATGAAATCAATTCATATTTTCACAATATCTCTGCTTCTTACTGCAGTGATCTCATTCGATGTTTAATAAAAATTGCACAACTAAGTTAATATAAATTATTCATAAAATTACTGTCATTTAAAGTTGTTCATAAGAGGAGCAAAACATATGTTTCATATTCGTCAAAACATGTTATGTTTAATTTCATGAAATCAATTCATATTTTCACAATATCTCTGCTTCATGCTACAGTGATCTCATTCGATGTTTAATAAAAATTGCACAACTAAGTTAATATAAATTATTCATAAAATTACTGTAACTTAAAATTGTTCATAAGAGGAGCAAAACATATGTTTCATGTTCGACAAAACATGTTATGTTAATTTCATGAAATCAATTCATATTTTCACAATATCTCTGCTTCTTACTGCAGTGATCTCATTCGATGTTTAATAAAAATTGCACAACTAAGTTAATATAAATTATTCATAAATTTACTGTAATTTAAAATTGTTCATGAGAGGAGCAAAACATATGTTTCATGTTCGTCAAAACATGTTATGTTTAATTTTATGAAATCAATTCATATTTTCACAATATCTCTACTTCATATTACTGTGATCTCATTCGATGTTTAATAAAAATTGCACAACTAAGTTAATATAAATTATTCATAAAATTACTGTAATTTAAAATTGTTCATAAGAGGAGCAAAACATATGTTTCATATTCGTCAAAACATGTTATGTTTAATTTTATGAAATCAATTCATATTATCACAATATCTCTGCTTCATGCTACAGTGATCTCATTCGATGTTTAATAAAAATTGCACAACTAAGTTAATATAAATTATTCATAAATTTACTGTAATTTAAAATTGTTCATGAGAGGAGCAAAACATATGTTTCATGTTCAACAAAACATGTTATGTTTAATTTCATGAAATCAATTCATATTTTCACAATATCTCTACTTCATATTACTGTGATCTCATTCGATGTTTAATAAAAATTGCACAACTAAGTTAATATAAATTATTCATAAAATTACTGTAATTTAAAATTGTTCATAAGAGGAGCAAAACATATGTTTCATATTCGTCAAAACATGTTATGTTTAATTTTATGAAATCAATTCATATTTTCACAATATCTCTGCTTCATATTACTGTGATCTCATTCGATGTTTAATAAAAATTGCACAACTAAGTTAATATAAATTATTCATAAAATTACTGTAATTTAAAATTGTTCATAAGAGGAGCAAAACATATGTTTCATGTTCAACAAAACATGTTATGTTTAATTTCATGAAATCAATTCATATTTTCACAATATCTCTGCTTCTTACTGCAGTGATCTCATTCGATGTTTAATAAAAATTGCACAACTAAGTTAATATAAATTATTCATAAAATTACTGTAATTTAAAATTGTTCATAAGAGGAGCAAAACATATGTTTCATATTCGTCAAAACATGTTATGTTTAATTTCATGAAATCAATTCATATTTACACAATATCTCTACTTCATATTACTGTGATCTCATTCGATGTTTAATAAAAATTGCACAACTAAGTTAATATAAATTATTCATAAAATTACTGTAACTTAAAATTGTTCATAAGAGGAGCAAAACATATGTTTCATGTTCGACAAAACATGTTATGTTAATTTCATGAAATCAATTCATATTTTCACAATATCTCTGCTTCTTACTGCAGTGATCTCATTCGATGTTTAATAAAAATTGCACAACTAAGTTAATATAAATTATTCATAAATTTACTGTAATTTAAAATTGTTCATGAGAGGAGCAAAACATATGTTTCATGTTCGTCAAAACATGTTATGTTTAATTTTATGAAATCAATTCATATTTTCACAATATCTCTACTTCATATTACTGTGATCTCATTCGATGTTTAATAAAAATTGCACAACTAAGTTAATATAAATTATTCATAAAATTACTGTAATTTAAAATTGTTCATAAGAGGAGCAAAACATATGTTTCATATTCGTCAAAACATGTTATGTTTAATTTTATGAAATCAATTCATATTATCACAATATCTCTGCTTCATGCTACAGTGATCTCATTCGATGTTTAATAAAAATTGCACAACTAAGTTAATATAAATTATTCATAAATTTACTGTAATTTAAAATTGTTCATGAGAGGAGCAAAACATATGTTTCATGTTCAACAAAACATGTTATGTTTAATTTCATGAAATCAATTCATATTTTCACAATATCTCTACTTCATATTACTGTGATCTCATTCGATGTTTAATAAAAATTGCACAACTAAGTTAATATAAATTATTCATAAAATTACTGTAATTTAAAATTGTTCATAAGAGGAGCAAAACATATGTTTCATATTCGTCAAAACATGTTATGTTTAATTTTATGAAATCAATTCATATTTTCACAATATCTCTGCTTCATATTACTGTGATCTCATTCGATGTTTAATAAAAATTGCACAACTAAGTTAATATAAATTATTCATAAAATTACTGTAATTTAAAATTGTTCATAAGAGGAGCAAAACATATGTTTCATGTTCAACAAAACATGTTATGTTTAATTTCATGAAATCAATTCATATTTTCACAATATCTCTGCTTCTTACTGCAGTGATCTCATTCGATGTTTAATAAAAATTGCACAACTAAGTTAATATAAATTATTCATAAAATTACTGTAATTTAAAATTGTTCATAAGAGGAGCAAAACATATGTTTCATATTCGTCAAAACATGTTATGTTTAATTTCATGAAATCAATTCATATTTACACAATATCTCTACTTCATATTACTGTGATCTCATTCGATGTTTAATAAAAATTGCACAACTAAGTTAATATAAATTATTCATAAAATTACTGTAATTTAAAATTGTTCATAAGAGGAGCAAAACATAAGTTTCATGTTCGACAAAACATGTTACGTTTAATTTCATGAAATCAATTCATATTTTCACAATATCTCTGCTTCTTACTGCGGTGATCTCATTCGATGTTTAATAAAAATTGCACAACTAAGTTAATATAAATTATTCATAAAATTACTGTAATTTAAAATTGTTCATAAGAGGAGCAAAACATATGTTTCATATTCGTCAAAACATGTTATGTTTAATTTTATGAAATCAATTCATATTTTCACAATATCTCTGCTTCATGCTACAGTGATCTCATTCGATGTTTAATAAAAATTGCACAACTAAGTTAATATAAATTATTCATAAAATTACTGTAATTCAAAATTCTTCATAAGAGAAGCAAAACATGTTTCATGTTCGACAAAACATATTATGTTTAATTCCATAAAATCAATTCATATTTTCATAATAATATTTTCACTATACCTCTGCTTCCTGCTGCAGTGATCTCATTCGACATTTCATAAAAATTGCACGATTAAATTAATATAAATTCTTCATAAGAGAAGCAAAACACGTTTCACATTTAACAAAACATTTTATGTTCAATTTCATGAAATCAATAGATAAAATAATAAAATACGTAAAATAATATTTTCACTTCCATGATCAATGCGCCTCGAAGAAGTGATTTTCTTCTCTCCGTCCACTTTAATCACTAGCAAAGGAAAAATTGGAAACAGTGCGACTGAAATGTTTACCGAGAGAATTTTCATACCATTTTGTTCGCGAATCTCGCCGGCAAACAAGATGGAGTAAACGCGTGGCCCTTCTTGCCATTCACCGGCATCTTCGAAGGAGAATTAAATCGGTTTCCAACAGCTGCGTCGTGCTTCTCGTTAGCACAACTTGGTCCACTTATTCTAAGGAGATTCCGGGGATTTACGGGAAATCATGGTGAATTCCACTCATCGTGAATAATTCAATAGACCCATGCACTTTGCATTAAACGGCACGGTAATACAAGCAAACGGACGCGAACACTTTGCTGTTGCTTCGTGAAAACTTAACTTGCGAGGCTGCGATGAGAATTCCACGTATCGATTACGATCTGACTGGAATATCAACGATTTGTACCTTTCGATATCCGTGAATTGGCCGCTAACTCGCGTGAGATACATATTTCTGGGAATATTGGACGAATTAGAAGATTTACGTCAAATAATGCATGGGGTGACGGTGTCGTATGGGAATATAAAAATTAAAGGATGTTTTTGTTAATTTTATGAGGAAACATTAGTTCGTTGATGTATAATGGTTTTTTGGGGGATTTTTTGAACTGTAAGAAATTTAAGATTCTTATTGGTAAAAATAGTGGAAGTTCTAACTTATGAATAGTGGAATGGAGCCTTGGAACAGTGGAATTTTTGATCTTTGAAATAGTTGAATTTTTGGAGTTTGGAATAGTGGCATTTTTGAACCTTTGAATATTGCAATTTTTTAACTATTGAATATTAGAATTTTTGAACTTGTGAATAGTGGAATTTCTGAACTTTTGTATGGTGGAACTTTTGAACCTTGGAATAGGGGAGCTTTTGAACTTGTGAATATTCGAATTGTTTAACCTTGGAGTACTAAATTTTTTATCTTTGGAATAGTAGAATTTTTGAACCTTGAAATAGTGGAATTTTTGAACCCTTGAATATTGCAATTTGTGAACTATTGAATATTAGAATTTTTGAACTTTGAAATAGTGTATTTTTTTAACTTTTGTATAGTGGAACTTTTGAATTTTTGAATATTGGAATTTTTTAACTTTGGAATAATGTAATTTTTCGAACTTTTGTATAATGGAACTTTTGAACCTTGGAATATTGAAATTTTGAACTTTTGAATATTGGAATTTTTGAACCTTGGAATAGTAAAATTTTGGAATTTTGGAATAGTGGAACTTTTGAACTTCTGAATATTGGAATTTTTTAACCTTGGAGTAGTAAAACTTTTGATCTTTGGAACAGCCGAATTTTTGAACCTTGAAATATTGGAATTTTGGAATTTTGGAATAGCAGAAGTTTGAAACTTGGAAATATTGGAAGTTCTAAGTTTTGGAACCATAAATGTTTGGAATTGTCAAATTTTTTAATTTTAAAGCTTTGGATCATTAAAATTTGAAATTTCAAAAGTTTGAAACTTTCAAATATTGGTATTATTTAATTTTGGAACCACTGCAGTTTAAACCTGTCACATTTCTTAATTTTAGAGCTTTGGCTCCTTGAAATGTAAAATTTTAAATGTTTGAAAATATGAAATATTGAAATTTTGGAATTTTAGAACCAGAAGAGTTTGGAATTTTCACATTTTGGAATTTTAGAATTTTGAGCCCTTAAAATTTGAAATTTTTGAAGTCAGTAATATTGAAATATTTGGACTTAAAAATTTCTAAATTCTAGAGTTAGGATCCGCCTGCATATGCAAGGACCTCAGTATTTCGATCAAAAGAAGTATACCATCTGAAGCTTCTATCCTTACTGCTGAGTGCATTGCCTTGAACGATGCTCTTGACATTGCTCTCCTTAATGTCGATAATAATTTTAAAATACTCACTGATTCACTCAGCGCCTTACTCTGTCTTCAAAGTCTAAAGGTGGATATAACAATAAACCCTTACATTCTAGAAATTAGGAAAAAATATTTTAAATTTAAACAAGAAACCTCTAACGACAGCTCTATAGAGTTTATTTGGATCCCCTCACACACAGGCATTAAGGGCAATGACGAAGCTGACCATTTAACAAAATTGGCTACCACAGGAAAAAATTAAAACCGAATCCACATCCCTTTTACCGACTTTCGAGAATCGTTTAAAAGAAAATGCAGCGCAAATACAAGGCAATTCATTCAGCAGCAAGGACAAACAAAAGGAAAAGAATTCTTTCGGTATTATTTTGAAGACAGTGTTAAGCCATGGTTCTCAAACAAAAACCTTCCACGCCAAGTTACAGTTATGATTAACCGATGCAGATCAAACCACTATAACCTTGCTGCATCCCTGGCGCATGTTCATATTGTAGATGATTCTAAATGCAACTGCGGCTTTGAAACACAAGACCTGAACCATGTGCTCTGGCAATGTCCAATGTTAAATATCCAAAGAACCGAACTGATGGAAAAACTAAGTAAACTCGGTCTATTTCCACCGCTTAATGTTAAATCCTTACTCCATAAACCGAACATCGAAGCGTGTCTCGCAATTTACAGCTTTTTAAAAAAAAACAATATAGAAGTGTAAAATGTTATTTATTATAAAATTACTGTAGAATCCCTTGTACAACTAATTGTAAGCCTCATGTACAGCTTTATAATTCTCTTATGAGAGTTCAAATTAAGCTTAAATAAAAAAAAAAAAAAAAAAAAAAAAAATTCTAGAGTTCTGAAATTTCAGGAATTTAAAACGTGGAGATTTAACAATTTTTTAAATTCTGAATTTTCAGAGTTGTGGGTTTTGGAACTTTGGATTTTTGCAAGTTTGGAACTTTGAGACTACAAGATTTTAGAACATTAATGTTTCAAAATCTAATTTTAAAAGCTAGAAATTTTTTAATCGAATTTCAAAATAATCAAAACTTAGCAATTTTATGAAGGACAACAGTGATTAACTCGAATAATAATTAAACGTTGTAGCGTACAAGAATTCTTATGTAAAATGCGAGCGAATAAAATAGATTATTCGTTAATAATCAGATATAAAATGTATACGAATCCCTATCGAAATAGTCTAGCTTCGATCGAAATATTATATAGCGTCGCGAATATTCTAGAAAAACGAAACATCTAGAATAATCGAGTTGTATCCGGGCGCGAGAGCTTGTCGGCCGCTCAAGCGGAGCGAGAGGCAAGGCGCGATACGCGAGCCGCGAGCCGCGAGCCGCGAACTTAGCGACGAACTGTTGATAGCGCGGCCGCGGGATAGCAACCGGCGAATATAAATTAGGGGCTCGCGACAGGAGCCGGCCTATTTGGCAGTCTGAGAGAGAGGACGAGGTAAGGACCATCGGCCGCTCTTAGACTAGCCTAGGGACTCCGGCAGGAGAGTTCGGCGATAATACCTGGACGCCTGCCTGGAGAAAGAATTAGCTGGTTAGGGACTCCGGCAGGAGAGTTCGGCGATAATACCTGGACGCCTGCCTGGAGAATAGCGAGTAGAGTAACTCCGGCAGGAGAGTTCGGCGACCAATACCTGGACGCCTGCTCGGAGTGTAGAGAGTAGAGTAGCCCCGGCAGGAGAGTTCGGCGACCAATACCTGGACGCCTGCTCGGGGAGTAGTTAGAAAGGAAACTCCAGCAGGAGAGTACGGCGAAAATACCTGGACGCCTGCTTGGAGAAAAATTGAGTAAAAGAGATCCTCCGGCGGGAGAGTACGGCGACAATTCCTGGACGCCCGCCTGGAGAGGAGTAGAAAGGTGTAACACCCAGGCAGGAGAGTACGGCGAAACCCTCCTGGACGCCTGCCTGGTGAATAGGGGGAGAGTACGGGAGTTTGTTCCTGGACACTCGTCCGACATGGAGAGTTCGGTGAATATTCCTGGACGCCTGTCGGTCGAGAGAGGACAGAGCATCTCCTGGACGCCCCGAGTACAGTACAGGAGAGTACGGGAGAATACTCCTGGTCGCCCGTTCGTTATGGAGAGTTCGGAGAAATTACCTGGACGCCATTCGAACGGGAGAGAACAGAGTTACTCCTGGACGCCTGATTGAACAAAGTTATAGAGCATTGTATAAAGTAGTCATGTCGTTAATGCGAAAGAAAGAAATTTAATCCTTGTACCAAGTCCTAACATCGAAAAATAAATCCTGTTTTCCAGTTATCCTGCTATCCTGATTTCCACGTATTTTCCTGAATAACCATGGCTACAACGTGATTTTAATGAACATTTCCACCCAGCAATAAATAATTAAGTAAAAAAGTAAATAAATAAAAGAATTAATTTTGAAATCTAAATAATACAAAGACACCATCGGCGTATTTTAGATATCGTATAATCAGTTGCATAAATTAAGTAAAAGTCATTTCACGCATGGTTAGAATGCAATATATTACATCGTTGGATATGGTTTGCTTTTGGAAATTTCTCTGAAGACTTAACGATGCGAAAGATCAAAGGAATAAATTAGCGCAGAACAAACTTCTCTGCGATATTATCGAACGAAATTCATTGAAACAATTCGGGGTTGGTTAGTGATTTAACATTGGCGGAATCGCAGGCAGTAATTAATTCGACAATGTACATTCGATTTTACAGAATCGGTATTGTTCGATAGTCCCGTTATTTTAAGATTTACGCGTACACATATTTCCCGTGTATTTTTTTCTGCTCTTTTTTTTGCATAGAGAATTCCGTGTTGCGAGAACGGGATCGCAATAAATCCACGTAATTTGCGCGTATTATTTCTTCGAACGATGAAAATTTAATAACGCTTGCGATATTAGTCTGCGGCGATTAATATCGAACGTGGTCGATCGATACCAGCTTCGGTCACTGCTACCACTTTTTTACCCTTTAAATTATACCCTTAATTAATAATTTAAAAGATATTATCGACGGATAAGTGGTACAAGTATTAATATTACGTATGTACTTTACGTAATGTAACTTTGTGGATTATTGAAATCCCGTTTCAGCTGACGTAAATTAAATATTTGAGATATTAAATGAACAAATGGATCAGAATTTTAGATTATTCGATTAATTTTAGTGAGGGTAATGAAAGGAATATTCAACGAAATAGTCACTGATATGTCATTAATTATTTAGGTATTTTTATTATTCTACCAATGGTTATGAAGAAGGTTTTACTTTATTAAATAATTTACATAGATACATAAGTATAAGTTTAACCTATTTAATCGTTATTAATATACATGAATACCTACTTATTTTAATTATTATATTAAGCAACTGCGAATGATTTTGTCGAAGTTTCAACTTTTTTAACTAAAAAATAAATATGTATCCAACATATGTAGTTTTAGTGTTAAAATCAATGAACCTTTCTTACATTTTTGGAACGTAATTTAATTCCCACTGAATGTGAATATTTTAATTTATCGTCACGGATTATTATCACAATTCACATACTACTCGAATCCCGTTAATACCAGCTGACGTCATCTTGTAGGGTCAATACCAAGTAGGGACTTGCAACTCTGCTCATATGGCAGTAGCTGCACACAAATGTACACTTTGACTGCCATGTCACCATGTAGGTGACGCTTACATCATACGAATCACATTACTTGAAAATACTCATAGGTTTATTGTATTTAATACCACCAAATAATTATAGGTTTAACATAGTTGCAAATGTCTATTCATGTCACGTTTCTCCCCGAGGAATGTATTATGAAATACATTGCACATCATACGTTATACATTATAAAATACATTGTACATCACACATCATTATAAAATACATTGCCCACATATATCAACATTAACATTAACTATCAAATATTAACTATTTGAACAATAAATATAACTGTAAATAATGAAAATAACAAAATACTGTCAAAATATTCATGAGAAATGAAAGGACTACACAAAAAAATTATCAATAGTTTCAGTATAACAATCAACGTGTTAATCGCTAAAAATACTCGAAATGCCACTCGAAATATTGTCATTTCGCAAAGTATTTACCACTTCTAAAGCACCGTCAGCCTACCGTCGGCACAGAAAACAGAAAGCTCATCCAGAAAATGGTCTCGAACAAGAATGATCTTTGTTGCAGGAATGCCGTTGCACGATGAAGGGCTGTCGTTGCGCAAGAAATGTCCATTCGAGCGCAAAAACGTCAACGTGTCGGGGCTGAGCTGCCAGAGATCCTCCTGAATGGAAGCGTGCGCTTCAAAGAGGGTTGCAAGTGCGAGAGAAGCAGACGATAGGCAGGAGAAAAGGGCCACTATCATCCCCTAACAAGCGTTCCCCTGCTCTGGGAGTCGTAACGGAAGAAAAAATGACTAGGTTTCTGTACGCGTTGCTGTCGCTGCTGTCGGTGGCGTGCAGCCTTCAAAGCGGGGGTGTAACCAGGGGTGGTAGCCGCATTCAGATCGGTACCAGCGAGAGGGGAACGCATTCAAAGGGCACGGGGTTATTCGGGGGACGTGGACAAGGGGCAATAAAACTCGGCGAGGGGAGATTTCCAAATTCTACCAGGCAATTTCGACCGTTCACCACCACTACGACCACACCTATGCCCTTGGAATCTACCCAGGCGCCGCAATCTTCCGACAAGAATCGTAACAACACCACCTACTTGGAGGTATGTGCTATTTTAGTGGTAGTTAACCTCTTAGGCTGAACTCGGCTTCTCTGTACGGCTGAGTTCGAATTACGTGTAAACTACAATGCGTGACGATGCTGTTTCCTACGAGAATACATTGAAATTTTTATGATTAAATTATAATTTTTGTCAAAGATACTATACATATATTTTAACTCTGATAATTTACTTTTGTAGAAAATTCATAAAATATGTAATTGCCAAGTGTTTGCATCGTGTATTAGGGAATTTGGTGATTTGGATATTTGGGAGTTGAGGATTTGGGGATTTAAAAATTTGGGGAGTTGAGGATTTAGAGATTTAGGAATTTTGAGAGTTGAGGATTTGGGGTTTAACAATTTTGGGAGTTGTGGACTTAGAGATTTAGAAATTTGAAGAGTTGAAGATTTGGGGATTTGGATATTTGGGGATTTGGGAATTTAAGGATCTAGAATTTTGAGAGTTGAGGTTTTGGGAATTTGGTGATTTGGATATTTGGGAGTTGAGGATTTGGGGATTTGAAGATTGGAGGAATTGAGGATTTAGAGATTTCGAAATTTGGAGAATTAAGGATTTGGGGATTTGGATATTTGGGATTTCAGAATTTAGGGATCTAGAATTTTGAGAGTTAAGGATTTGAGAATTTAAAGAGTTGGGAATTTAGTGATTTGGTTATTTGGGAGTTGAGGATTTGGAGATTTAAAAATTTGAGGAATAAAGGATTAAAGGATATAGAATTTTGGGGAATTAAGGATTTGAAAATTTGGATATTTGGGATTTCAGAATTTAGGGATCCAGAATTTTGAGCGTTGAGGATTTGAGAATTTGAAGAGTTGGGAATTTGGTGATTTCGATATTTGGAAGTTGAGGATTTGGGGATTTAAAAATTTGAGGAATTGAGGATTTAGAGATATAGAAATTGGGGAGTTGGGGATCTAGAATTTGGATATTTGATGAATTGAGAATTTGGTAATTTGGATATTTCGAGAGTTGTGGATTTGGGGACTTAAAAATTTGGAGAGTTGAAAATTTGGGGATTTCGAAATTTTGAGAGTCGAAGATTTGAAAATTTGGGGAGACAAAGATTCAGCGATATTTGGAATTAGGGGAATTGAGAATTTGAAAACTCCGCAAATTTTTAAATTTGAGAGATTTAGAGATTTGGAGGAATTAAGAATCTGGGGGTTTGGAAATTCAGGGAGTTGAGAATTTAGTGATTTGCAAATTCAGGGATTTAAGGACTGAGGAAAGGCAATTGAAACATTGGAATTCGGAAAGTGGAAGATTTGGGAAATTTTTTATGATTAAATTATAATTTTTCCCAACGATATGATATGTTTTAACTTTGACAATTTACTTCTTTAGAAAATTCACAAAATATATAATTTCCAAATGTTTCCAACATCGTGTATTAATGCATAGCGGTGCTCCCATGGTGCCTAAACTTCACGTTACCTTTTATTTACATGTAATGTACTTTTGTGGGATTTGTTAATACTCTTATAAAACGTGGTGAAGGCAAGAAAGTGCGAATCAAAACATATGAAAACGACCATTCAATTGAAACGGTGAGCGAGTCAGTAGAGTGAGCCATTGCGCTATGTAATCTACGATGACATGAAAGCCACTATAGTGGACTGTCGTACAGATGGTCGCGAAAGCGACTATACTGTCTAAGAGGTTAACGAAAAACAGTAAACCAACCAACTTCAATCTTACACAAGTTTTCTGATCAGTATGCTTGTCACGAAAATCTTCGAACCTTTGCTCGTGTATCAATAAACCTCTGTGCTGTCTCCGAACCTTATAATAGAACCTTACAATAAAAGTTATTTCATCATAAAGTGTTCTTCATCAAAAGAACCTCATCCAGTTGCGACATGACAGTAAATTAAGAATAATGTCAGTATTAAACTTTAATCTGATATAAGTACAATAAGCTTGAGTTCATCAAATCCTTTCTGACATTCAATTCACCGTCACACGTATACAACAACCTACATTTGTGTTGAGTTAAATGTTACCTCTTCAATATATTTGAATAATCAATGAATTTGTTATAATTTGAATAACATAATCAGTTTGTATTACCTATAGTGAACGTTGGTAGTGTTTTCTTAGCTCTGATAACGAAAATTGAGTATTCGTTCAGTTTCCACTTACACTCGCAGTGTTTTTAGCATCTGCACATTTCTCCTGTGCATTCTTATACACAAAAATCGGAGAAGCTTTCGAGGAATGAAATTAGGTGACCTTATTCCTTCGAGCGTTCGCTTTCGTAGCTCCGTATTTCGAATAATCTCGTTCTACCGATAGTTTCAGCAACAGTAATCAGGACAACATTCCGACCTAGAATTGCCGTCAGCAAACAGAGAATTTTTCTTTGGCTTCAAGCGACTTCTTTTTACCGCGTACGTCGTTGCGTTCGCTGACTTTACGAGGAACCTTAGTCTTCTCTCGAAAAAGAAGCAATAAAAAATTCAACAGATTTCCGGGAACGTAGAAGAAGCAATGTAGTTCCTTGCTTCGGATGAAGATCGATACCATTCAATAAATAATAGGTTCTTGCGAATCGGGTACGAATTTCTCTGAATCTGACGAATATATTTTTACGTGGTTGAAATGTTCTTTGATTCAATTTCTGGTTTTGTATATTTTAAATTTATTCCTTCATTGTAGATTGTTGGTTTTGGAATCTCTCTAGGCTGCAATAAGTTGATAGCGATATTGCGATATGCATTCTTTTGTTTATTTAGTGTTCGTTGTACGGCTACCAGCGAAGCACGTTGCCGTGTGAATTTACGCGTCTTCTTAATATTAACCATTATATATTGATAAGTAACATCTTTTCATTAATAAACTATTCTTATTTACTATTGTTGGTAATAATATCTCTATAGGCTGCAAATATAAGTTGTCAGCAATGATAGAATGTACTGTCTTCTGTTAAACGCGTTCGTTGTCGTGCAATTACCGGCGATGCACGTGGCGACGTGCAGTCACGCGTCTTTCTTAAGTACGTTATGCTTTATATTCTACATATGTATAGTATAACTACTTTTCCTCAATAAACCATTAATAATAATCTCTGCAAAACTCTGTCAACTATTTATACGTGTAACTCTGTCATCGATTTAGATGAATTTTTTGAAGTGGTTGTAGAGATTGAAATTTGTAAGTGTGTTGCGTAGAAGCAAGTGTGAAATGTGTCAGTAGACATTGAGGGAAAGTTATTGGTAACTAGGATTTTTGTGTAAGTGGAATTGATTCCAGTAGCTTTGAAAATTCGGAGAGTTGGCAATTTTAGAATGATAATTTGGAAATTGACAATTTGGAAGAATGGTAGTTTAGAAATGTGGGAAGGTGAAAATTGAAGAAGAAATTTTTAGAACTTGAGAATCTAGAGATCTTGGGGAAGTTGGTGATTTCAATATTTAGAGAAATGGGAACTTGGAGATTTGTAAGGAGGATTGGAACTTGGGAAATTTGGGAATTTAGGAATTTTGAAATTTTGAAATTTGGGAGAGTGAGAATTTAGGAACTTAGAATTGTAGAAATTTAGAAATCTGGAAATGTAGAAATTTGGAAATATAAAAATTTGGAAATGTAGAAATTTGGAAATATAAAAATTTAGAAATTTGGAAATTTAGAAATTTAGAAATTTGGAAATTTAGAAATTTAGAAATTTGGAAATTTAGAAATTTAGAAATTTGGAAATTTAGAAATTTAGAAATTTGGAAATTTAGAAATTTAGAAATTTGGAAATTTAGAAATTTAGAAATTTAGAAATTTAGAAATTTAGAAATTTAGAAATTTAGAAATTTAGAAATTTAGAAATTTAGAAATTTAGAAATTTAGAAATTTAGAAATTTAGAAATTTAGAAATTTAGAAATTTAGAAATTTAGAAATTTAGAAATTTAGAAATTTAGAAATTTAGAAATTTAGAAATTTAGAAATTTGGAAATGTAGAAATTTAGAAATTTAGAAATTTAGAAATCATTAAATTTGGGAGAGTGAGAATTTGGGAACATAGGAATTTAAATTACAAATTTGGGATTTTAGGAATTTGGAAATTTATGGATTTAAGAATTTAGAAATTCCAGAATTCGAAACATTTAGAACTAAAAAACTCGTGACACTAGTATTCACGAAAAGTTTAACAAATAATGTCCTCGAAAGTAGAAAGAAAATAAAAGTTCATCCAATTTAACATAGTAACCAATTTATATTCTTCTCATACAAAATTACATCCATTCACCTTCCTTTATACCACATTAAAAAACCTTCAGTATCTTAATTATAATTTTAATGTCCTACAAATCTTTCACTCGAAAATTAATATCTCTTTCTCCGTACATTCTCATTACGATTGCAATTGCACCAACACTAGGTAACTCGTTACTACGTAAATTCAATTCCGTAAGAATAATCTCTATTTGCCATTAATTACACGACACAACCAGTTGGTCCTGAATCTTTTTTGCATCTCCTTTTTCACGGTCGTCGACTGAAATATTAGCCTCGTTGTAATTACAAACTCCTCCTTCCGTGAGCTACAATTTCCCGTGGTAATCGTTTCGAACACACCACGGAAAGGTGTGTCCAGCTTTCGGAAGTAATTATACCTTTCCCTCGGTTCAATCCCCATTACTCTCGATCCTCGATTCTCGTCGGTGCGAAATATCGCTTTCGATCAGCTCTGCGGGTGACATTTAATCATCGTAATGCACCTTCCATGAACGCATTCCCTACGACTAAATAACGATTAACGTCGTGATCATTTCGATTTAATTCCCCTTTGATCGCCACAATTACTCGGTGAATTTTCAGAAAACAATCGAAACGATTCCGAATACATTTTGTTTAACATTCTACGGTTTGAACGATTTGTACGTAAAATGGAAGATGCGGAATTCGGATATAGGCTTTGGTTTGCCAATATGTGATTGAATGAAATTAAACTGTAATTGAATGTAGAAAGAAACTGTAACTGAAGTATAAGTTACATCTTTAACCTTTGAGCTACAGTGACGAGCTATACTCGTGACGCACTTGCAATTTAAATATGGTAAATTTTTGTTATATTTTTAGTACGCGTGAATGTTCAGTTTATGTGTAACAATCTTCATAGCTAAGGATCTGTGAATAGAATACCGGCATGTGATCTTGATTTTCATTATCAGTTTTGACATTGTAGATAATAGTTTGTTTCGTCTGACGCACATGCTGAATGAATCATAATGCGAAGGGTTAAACCCTTATCGTACAACTACGTGTCAAACACGTGACGCATACTGCAGTTGGAATGTGATAAACCAGACTCGTATTTTCACTGCAATTGAATTTGAAGGGGTGGGATTTTAGAAATTTGGGGACCTGGAAACTTTGGGACACAGAAATTTGAGGGTCTATGAATTTAAAGACATAGGAATTTGGAGTCTAAGTGTTTGAAGAAATAGAAATTTGAAGACTAAGAGATTTGAAGGTCTAAAAATTTAAAGATATAGAAATTTGATATCGTAGAAATTTAAAGATATAACAATTTGATGGACCTGGAAATTTGAGGACTTAAGAATTTCATGACTAGGAATTTAAGGACGTATGAATTTGGGGATTTAAGAACTTGATGATCCAGGAATTTAGGGATGAAGAAATTTGGGGCCCGACAGATTTCAGGGCCTAGGAATATAAAGATATAGAAATTTGATATCGTAGAAATTTAAGGATATAACAATTTGATGGACCTGGAAATTTGAGGACTTAAGAATTTCATGACTAGGAATTTGAGGACGTATGAATTTGGGGATTTAAGAATTTGATGATCCAGGAATTTGAAGACGTAGAAATTTAGGGCCCTACAGATTTGAGGACCTAAAAATTAAAAAATTTAGACATTAGATATCGTAGAAATTTAAGGATATAACAATGTGATGGACTTGGAAATTTGAGGATTTAAGAATTTGATGACTTAGGAATTTGGGGATGTAGAAATTTGGGACTCTACAGATTTGAGGGCCTAGGAATTTAAAGATATAGAAATTTGATATCGTAGAAATTCAAGGATATAACAATTTGATGACGTGGAAATTTAAGGATATAACAATTTGATGACGTGGAAATTTGAGGATTTAAGAATTTGATGATGCAGGAATTTGTGGACGTAGAAAGGGGCTCTACAGATTTCAGTATCTAGGAACTCGGAACTATAGAAATGGGGGGATCTAAGAATTTAGGGATTTAGGATTTTGAGAACCTAGGAATTTAGGGACATAGAAATTTGGGAATTTAGATGTTTAAGAACCCAGAAAATGGGACATAGAAATTTTCTAATTATAGAGATTTGAAGATCTAGGGATTTGATAATATAAAAATTCAAGGACCAGATTTGGGATATAAAAATTTGGGAATCTACGAATTTGATGATCTAGGGATTTCTGCACGTAAAAACTAGGTAATATAAGGATTTTATGACATAGTAATATCGAGACCTAGAAACTTGTGAGATTAAATAAGTTAAAAACTCGAAAATTCAAAGACAACATTCAGAAATTCGAAAACTTCAGAACTCTGAATCTTACCTAATATTGCTGTGAAATAAAAAAATTATCATTGAAATGATTTCATCTTCGAAATATATGAAATGTCCCTTTCACGTCTGTTTCTGCGCTATTGTCTTCATAAGAATGGACAGAAGAAACCGTCCACTGAACACGAATGAAAGAAACGGATATAATCAGAGGGCAATAAAAGCCTGAAACGAGAATAGAAATTAAAGCTTGAAAAATTAGTACACGAAAGAAATTGTCGGGAAAGGAGCTAAAAGATATTGCAAGAAGGTGAATGAAAATATAATGACAGAGAAAAGAACAATTACATCTACATTTCACACCGTAATGTTAAAGTTATAACAAAAAATGGCGGCAATTACGGTACAGTTGTTCGGAAAGTGGGTCGTGACCGGCTAATTGCGCGTAAGAAAATGATTTACACCTCTAATTAACCATATGGGAACGAAGGAGAGAAACGTAGAAAGGGCAATGTTCCTCTCGAATAATCGCGAACTTTCTCAGGAAGTTGGTCTCAATTATGGCACCGGTCGCAGGTTGCTGGTAAAAGCTCGCAGCTTTCGAGGTAAAAAGATATAATCTGATCGAGAAAAGTTTCGACGTGATAGGCAGAAATGTAACTTGGTGTCCATTCTCTGCCCATGTTCCATTCATCTGACCCGATCGATTCGTGCAACAGGTGTTCGCTGACCCATTCTCGCCATAATAAAATGAACACGTTGAATGCATTTTTTTCGCTTGTTTAAATACAAGATTACAGTATTGTGATAAAAATGTGACACCATCGCGTGAGGAATTCTTCAGATGTTACACTCATTGGAATGTAGCGAGGCTAGTTATTCACACTAGGTCAGGGGTCGGCAACCTTTCTGGAGTTAAGAGCCATTTTTTCCCGATGTGATGAATTATTTTTTTAAAGAGCCAAATATAAGTACATACATCGGTATGTATTAGAAAAAATAATATAATATCTGCTGTGAAACATGTATTGATTACGAAATCGAAACATTCTATTTTGTGTAGTAACAGAATATATAAGTCAACGTATTAAAGAAAACGGAAACACTTTTTGGTTTTGAGTGTGGCGTCGGTGAGTGTGGAGGGCAAGGTTAGTTAAAGCTAGGTTTACATGCGTGCGATCTGCCGCGCATTTTGACGTGTGCGCAGGATTATTATATTTGTTTGGCAATTGCAATATTGCAGTTAATTTTTCAATATGTACTATTAAACTACTTAAGAGCCACAAGTATGATTCTACTGAGCCGCAGGCGCCGACCCCTGCCCTATACTCTTCGTAACGCTGTCGATCTAACATCTAAAATGGGCCGAACAACACTTCACAAGAAAATCATAAAGTTTCATAATCCTGAAATTTTTTGACCCTCAATGGTTTGAAATGCTCGAGAGTTTCAAAATTGAAATCTTAAAAACTTGAAATGTATTAGAAAGTTTCAAGGTTCTAAAATTTGTAAGTCTCAAAGTTTTATAGGTTAGAGTATTCCAAGGTACTAGAATTCCGATATTTCAAAGCTCCGTTGAAATCGTTAAATTGTGAAATTATAAACTTTCAAAGGCTTCAAAGTTCTAAAATCGTAATATTCAAAAATTCGAAAAATTCGAAGGTTTCCGAAAGTCTAATATCCTAAGATTATAGTCTCAAAAGCCTAAAATTCTAAAAAATCCAAAATTCTAAGACCCTAAAATCCTAAAATCCGAATATTCTCCAAATTCTGCACTAGGTTTATGAACGTTTGAGGGTCACTTATATTTAAATTTGAACTAAAGTAGAAAAATAATTAAATTGGGGATGAACTGCCTAATTCTTTAGCTTGACGAAAATTGACATACATTTTTACAAAAACTTAATAAGTTTTGTCCTTTAAAATAAGAGATCTATGATCCGTCATTTTTACGGGTTCCGTAAATTTAGTGTTAATAGAATTCACACGAATTTTTGAAAATAAAAATGGTAGATGGGGTTTTTTCAACAGTGGATATACAGGAATTGCCCGTAATTGATTTACAGTAATTTACCGAAGATAGCAAGTCTAAATAGTTAGTAGTAATACCAAATTTATACGAATTTCTAGAAATGAAAATGGTGGAAAGGGTTATTTGAGCAACAGATTTTCAGTAATTATCTGTAATCGATTTGCTTACATAAACATATACAGTGGGGGACAAAAGTATTCGTACACTTGAATATAGAAATAAAAAGAACAATATTTTCTATATTATAATGTATATTTAATCATATATAGCTGTATATAGCATTAAATATACTACATATGATTAAATATACTTAATAATATAGAAAATATTGTTCTTTTTATTTCTATATTTCAAGTGTACGAATACTTTTGTCCCCCACTGTAAGTAGCTCAGTAAATGCTTGATCGCAGTTTAAAAGGTCTATTGTTCAAATACAACTTAATTTAAATATTTTTAAATTCTTTCATTTCTTTCATTTAAATATTTGATTAATTATTGAATAAATGTTGTTACTAATAGTAGCTTGTTAATTGTATTGCATTTATTATAATGCTGAAATTATCTTTGTTATTCATTATTTACATTACTATTACATTGTAATATCGCATAATTATGAACAATTATGATATACATTTTGTATACAATTTTTAACGATTATTGCTTATTTCGAATTCAGTTATACCTAATTATGCGTTTATTATAACGTTCAAATTACCTTTGTTATTTATTATTTATATTAATATCGTACATTTTAAAATTATAGAATCATGAGTAGTTACTTTATACATTCGGTATAATTTGAACGATTTTTGATCATTTCGAATTCAGTTGTACGGAAACGTATTGATGTTGCATTCAGTGCTGTTCTTGTTATGCGAACGTGTTTTTGTGTGTAACAGGTGGGCATGGTTGTGCCGCATAAGTCTTTCGGAGTGAGGGAATACACAAGAGCCGTGACCACAGCTGTACAGTCGCTCCAAAAAAGCACCAGAGGGCCGAAATTAAGGTTTTTTGAAAGATACGACATTCATGTGAAGGTGGCTATGAAGGCGTTAACACCCACTCCCACTGGTAAGTCTTTTAATCGTTTCATGTACTTTGTAAATTTGCTTAAAAAGTTGATTGTCATTAGTCTTACAGAAGATTCACATTTACATTTTCTTTTAATTGAACAATTAGAAGGTAAAAGGAAAACATAAAGTTTAAATAGTATTAGTGTTATGTCAATACAAATTTAAAGTTGAAAATGGAGCAATTGTATAATTAATAATTTAATCTTAATATGATAGATAATATATTGTCTATCATAGGATAATAGGATATAGAGAATATTAACGATTATATCATTAATGATTGATCTTTAATGCGACAATTGTATTAATATTTTAATTTTAAGACATTTCTGAGATTTGGAAATTTAAGATTGAAAATTAATCAATTATATTATTAATGCTGTTAATGTGAAGATGAAATGTTCGTATTTAAATATTAGGACGTTTTTAACATTTGCAAGGTTAACATTGAAAATTAACTAATCATATCGTTAATAATTTACCCGTAATATAACACTTAACGCGTTCATATTTTAGTAGTAAATCATTTATCTAATCCGCAATTTAACAGTGAAGATTAGCTACGTCATTAACAATTTACCTGTAATATGTAATTACGTCATTAATAAATTTCCCCAAATACAACACCTGACGTGTTAATATTTTAATAATAAACCATTCACGAAACTTTAGCATTGAAAATTAATCAATATCATTTAATAGTTTAGTTTAATTATAATTTAATACCTCACTAAACAGTTCAATGAAACAGTTAATATGTCAGTATCTAAATATTAGGATTAATATTTTAATAATAAATCATTCACGAAAGTTTAGCATTCAAAATTAAGCAACACATTTAACAGTTTAATTTAATTATAATTTAATAATTTACATCACTAAACGGTTCAGTGAAACAATTAATATATCAATATTTAAATATTAGGATAAAGCTCTACCAAAAGCTAACGAAAAGCTTTGACAGCTAATTCTTGCATTCACAGCGTGCAAGAGATAAAAGACAATTACTTAGAAATGAATGAACCCGAATTACCGTGACGGAACTTCTTAATCAATAACTTCACCGTTCGTGCACAATTTCAGGAGCGTCTCCTAGAAATTTAATTCTAGATAGGGGACTCGAAATAACAACAATTTACACTTTAATGTAGTATTTGTTAGCGAAACGTTTCGCACGTGACGCAGCTTCCTCCGAAGTTGTTAAGTATAATAGAATCCACGCACGAGGACTTCTATTCTGTTTGCAAAGATCCTTTGCCGCGTTCTCTGCCTTATTGTTCTCTAGGATAATCCTGCTAACGAGAGTAAAATAAACCAACGAGGAATCAAGGATTGCTCGAGAGCTTCAATTAATTCCGTTCGCTAAATTGAATTACTATGAATGAATACGAGGGCTCTGATAAAAAGAATTTCATCTTGGAAATGGCTAAAATTGTTCCTCAAACATCGCCCCACTTAATCATCCGCCATTGCTTCATTTCTCGAAAGGATTAAATAGAAAAGATGTAAGGACCTTCTGTCTGGTCAGATTCAATTATTCAAATTTGATTGCTCGTTGAAGTTTGCTCTTTCTGAACGACATTTTGGGGGAATTGTCAGCTTCTTAATTTTATTATTATGATATTATTACATTGTGTGTAAATATCGAACATACATATACATGTATTTACACATATACGTATACAAATTCTGTTCATATCTACGATAATAAATTCATACGTGTGTATTCATTGCATGTTATAAAAATATATCAATTTTTTAATTTCATAGAAATTTATCCTGTAAGAATATAAATTTCTGTAAAAACATAATATAAAAATATAGTGTGTATTTTATAAAATAACGAGGTAGAAGAGATCTTGTTGGCCAGGCACGTATCGGAAAGTGTTCTTAATCCGCCATTTTGTCCACTGCCTGTACACCGCCATTCGAAAGTCGTTGAATCCCGCCGATGCGACGTGCAAACAAGACGGAAGTGCAATGCAGATAACCGTATCTCGAGGAACTCGTACAGATCGCGAGAAGGAAACGTGTTGAAGTAGGTTTTCCGAGTGACATCAGACAGGAACAGGTGAAGGATGATAACGAATCCATGGGGAAGCGAGCAGAACTTATTTACGAGGCAACCGTAAACGCGGCCGTAGCCACTTTTTCGTTAAAGCTCCCTGAACTCTTGTGAACCGTTTCATTTCTGGTGAACGTTCCTTCGGGATGAAATGAAACGAGCTGTATAAAAAAAGTATAACAGAGCTTTCCAGCATCTCAGTCGACGGTTTTCCCCGTTTCGATACGATTACGAGCTGAATAGCGTAGGTAGATGAGGAGGTAAAAATGAAATGAGGTACTCTTGGTATTCTCTTTTCATTTAACCTTTTGTGACGTCACGCAACTTTGACGTCATACACGTGTGATGTAGACTGTCGGAAAATGGACACGGTGGTCATAGTTAACTCTTTGCATTATCTTTTTTCATTTCTTCCTTAAAAAGTTTTAGTAATTCTTTATGTGTAATTATTATGTATTATATCATAAACAAATATGCCTTTGATGTAACCAGATATTTCTGATAATTATCAAATATATTTTGAGTAAATCATTTAGAATTGGAGATATAAAGGTGGTTGTTGGTGTAGGAAATATTTTGTTGCCAATCAATTTTAAGTGATTTGAAAAATATTGTTTTCTATCATTTTTCATTCTTAATGAGAGTAAACCATTTAGGTTCTAACCTAACATTCTTAATGGTTTACCTAAGAATAGTTTACTTTTATTAGGAATGAGAAATGACAGAAAACATCATCTTTCAAATCGCTTAAAATTGATTGGCAACAAAATATTTCCCCAAAACACCTTTATGTCTTGAATAAACAATAAACAAAAAATTAATAAATACATACCTTTAATTTAACTAAATATTTGATATAATGAATAAATATACCTGACATAACAAGCAACGATGAAATGATCAACGATATACCAAACAGGAACGATTAAAACAGTGATTTTCAAAGAATTAAATATTGATTAGCAACATTTTCCACAGCATGTCAAGTAGTACATACTCGATGTAATCAATATTTTCGATATCGAATAAACACATTTCGAACGAAGGCACCAACGGAAAACGATTAAAACGGTATTTTTCAAAGCACTCGAAATTGATTGGCTGCAAAACATTTCCACGCCGGTCAGAATTTTTATCGTCCCCTGCAAAAAATACGAACCATAGAAGATTAAAATAATATTTGTCAAAACAGTTTCAATGAAATTGGCTGAAACCACTGTGGAACAAATATGTGTCTGTATAGCATGGTCAAGAATGCATAAAATTGAATTCTAAAATTGATACCGTTTTGCATAGTTGAGTTCTGTTAGCGAATTATTTCTCGATAAAAATATCGAGATATGGTATTGTCTTGTTTCGTGATGTTTTGAAAAGTAAAACCGCATTTTATCGAACGAGCTATTTTTTAAAAGAATTAGGTCTTGCTGCAACGATTATGGTATACAAAATGGCTGCGTGGGACAATATCGATGACCATGTTTATGTGTGGCGCCACACACGCCATAGTATCACACGTACATAGCGCGATCAAATTTCATACGTAAATATCGATAAACCTATCTAAATATCTAATAAACTTCGGCTTCGGTAAACAGATTATACGTTTCCATTTTGATGTATCAGTGAAAATGACTGGTATTGGTTTAAGTAGACATGATACAAAATTATTTTATAGTCCCTGGCCATTAGGACCACGTACAAAAATTTCACTTTTATGGCTATAACATTATGTCATATATGGAAAATTGGCTTAGGTCATGCAAAATTATTACTATAAATATTACTATATTTCTATAAATTTTTACGACTGAAAAAGTTTTGGTTATTTTGTAACACTCGATCATGGAATAATGAGGATCAACTTTCATTCCTCCGTGTCTTCGTTCCATTTCGATAACACTTCTTAACACTAGAATTACCAGGGATGTTAAAATGACTTTCCTGGGGGACCACGTTTTAAATTACTGTATTTTTTAAAGTTACTTCACGTGGAAATATACAGTCCTCGGCCGTTAGGACCACGTACGAAAATTTCACTTTTATGGCTGTAATATTATGTCATATATGGAAAATTGTCCTAGGTCAAAATTATTACTAAATATGTTGATAACGATATATACACAGTATGTCTGAAAAGTAACGGAACTTTTTAAATTTAAGGAACACTATTAGCGACATCTATAAAAACAATATGCTATTTGAAAACAGTATTCCTCCCCTACAAAACAAACCAATCGTTATTGGAATCGAGCAACGAATTGTAAACTTATAGCGTTTAAAGCGACTGAACCTTTCGTCACCGTGTCACAAAATCACGATAGAGCAAAGAGCGAATATTAAATTCTGCTCGATAAAGCTCGGTAAAACTTTTACAGAAACATTTGAATTAATGAAAAATGTTTATGGCGACGATTGTTTATCCCGTACACGTGTGTTCGAGTGGTATAAGCGATTCCAGGATGGTCACGATACTTTGGAAGACGACCCAAAGCCAGGTTTTGGGTTTTTCTAAATTCTAAACGATTCTAAAGGTATTATACTTCGGGAATTCGTTCCATAGGGACAAAATGTTAATGGCGAATATTATCTGGGTGTTATGGAACGTTTGTGGAAAAGAATCGTTTGTGTGAGGCCCGAATATCGAGCGCCAGGGAGTTGGTTTCTGTTGCATGATAATGCACCATGTCACAGAACTGTCGCAGTTCGTGAATTTTTGGCGAAAAAACAAGTCTGTGTGCTCCAACATCCTCCATATTCGCCTGACTTATCTCCATGCGATTACTTCCTTTTTCCAAAATTGAAATTCGCCATGAAAGGAACGTTTTATGACACTGTTACACAAGTCCAAGCAGCTGTGACAAGGGTGATTGAAGCGTTTCCGCAAAACGACATAAAAAAATCTATGTTAACATTGTCTGAGCGTGCCCAGCGGTGTATTGATGCGGAAGGGATGTATTTTGAATAAAAAGAATTAATTTTGGCAAAATAACTAATACTTTTTTTTTTATTTAAAAAGTTCCGTTACTTTTCAGACTGTGTACATAGCAATTTGTTATGTGATAAATTGTGTAATAAGTGATTAAGGTCCGTGCGTTTACGTTAGGAGTATCGATAGCGCGTCAGGTGAAATTTGAATGCCATTGAAAATGTCTGCCTACTCAAAAGACTAGTTTACTCTACAACCACATTATCTGAGTTGAAAAGAATTATATTTGGGAAAATAATGAAGATAAATGATCAATGTATAGCATGCCGGATACAAGCTACGAAAGCAAAGGGTGGAAGTACAAGATTTAACATGTGTTAATAATGTTATGTACAGTAGTAGTTATGTTAGTAGCTAATAAATATCATTACAATTTGAACAGGTCTTTTAATTTTACGGAAAACGTGTAAAATGCTAAAAAGTAATGGCCCTAATAATGTAAAAGTCGCATCATTGCGGAAGAAAATGTAACATGAATTTTAAAACGAAATAAAACCAGTCGTTTCGGCTGGTACTAGTGTTAATCGCATCAAGCAAGAGTTTCAAGCATCCGAGGCGCGAATAAATTTCTGAATGAAAAATTCTCTCATAATTGAAGAGGGAGTCACGATTTTTGCGTGAATGAAACGTTTCCACTGAGAATTCGCGATAAATGGAAAGTTAAATGAAATTCGCTAGAATTCGAACGAGTATAAATTCCGGGGCGACTTTCGGCTTGATCCTACTTAAAGGACAGCCTATGGGACTCCGTGGAAACTTCTGTCTAAAGTGATTCGAGGGCAAGGAATCTCGTGGCCAAACTCGCCGCGGAATAAATCCGTAGAAGTGAGTGCGGCTCGTGCCGCTGCAAAATCGGCGAAACTCCAAAGAAAAATCGCGTTTCCATGAAAAGTTTCGAGTTGACTGCGGAATATCGGGCAGAGATGGCGAAATTCTATGATTATTCTGGAGCGGATGAATCGATGCACGGACATTTGGATTTTAGAATACCTTTGATATGGGTGAAGCTTCCATTGTGATGAATATGCGGAGGTCTTCTTAAATTTTAGTTGAAAGAAGGAAACGTCCAGGTAGCTGCAATTTAAATTTGGATTTAGACATGTTCATTTCTGATTACTTTCTTTCTCATTTTAATTACATTTCTTTTTATATTTCAGCTTGAACTAAATTCTTTGTATTATTCTTCCAACTTTAATTTTAATTACCTTTTAAACTCTTATTTCAATTTTAATTATCTCTTTCATTCCTCTAATTGTAATTTAAAATTTTTTTTTTATTCTTTCAATTTTAATTTTTCTTGTCTTTTCTATTCTTTTTTATTTATAATTATAATTATATTCTTGTTATTATTATTTCACCAAATACTTGACACATTGATTTCATAAAATTAAGAATACGGCGAATAAATTCAGCCTAAACACGGCCATGAATTTAAAAATACTTAAAGATACCTCAGTTTAAACACTGTTATCGTCGTGAAGGAAGAAAAAGACCAGAATATTTTGAAGTAAACGGGTGGAACGAGGTAAAAGGTTCTGTTTTAGTTCAGGTATCAGAAATCTTGGTTTGTGTACACTATGGGTTACAGAGGGGTCGTAAATCTTCGTGAGATTTTAGCAGAAGGTGTCAGGATAAAAAGCGAGGATGATCTTGGAGATCGGTTATTTTTCAAGACGTTCTTTTATGGAGGCACCAGTTTTATTGCAAAAACGTCGGAAACCGTATCTGCGGTCATTTGGACGGACGACAGCAAGTTTCTCGGTTATTTCGTTTGCTTTTTCGTCAATATAAATCAACGACACGAATCCGTCAGCATTTTTTTATGTCGCGGTCATAAATCACATTCCTTCGATCAAATGCTCAGTTAGAAACATTGAATAAAACGTACACATTTATCTTTTCCTCTAATTAATGATGTTGTTGGATTAGTTAATTGCTCGTATTTATATAATTTTTCGTTTGATGCAGTTACAGAATATTAATAAAAATAATGCATATGTTGAAAATGATGTATATTAATTTTATTGTGCATGATGTACTTTTTTAACGGAATAATGTACGTATGTAATATATGTCACGGAACAATTTACATATGTAACATATGTGACAGAATAGTTTACACAGGTACTTATGTAGCAGAATATTGTATATACATGTAACATATGTAACAGAATAATATACGTAAGTAATATACATGACAGAGTAACATACATAATGTACTTTTGTAACGGAATGATGTACGTATGTAACAGATGTGTCGTAACAATTTACATATGTAACATATATGACAGAATAGTTTACATAGGTACTTATGTAGCAGAATATTGTGTGTATCCAACATATGTGACAGAATAATTCACATATGTACACATATAGTTGAATAATGTATGTATGTAACATACGTAACATAATAACATATGTTTGTAATATATGTGACAAAATGACAAACATAATGTACTTATGTAGCAGAATAATGTACGTATTTATGAAACAGAATGGAACATATGGAACATAATAATTCACACATGTAACATACGTATGAAAATAATGTACATATGTAACATATGCAATATAATAATTCACACATGTAATATATGTATCAAAATAATGTATATATGTAACATATGCAATATAATAATTCACATATGTATCATATGTATGAAAATAATGTACATATGTAACATATGCAACATAATAATTCACACATGTAACACATGTATCAAAATAATGTACATATGTAACATAATATTGATTTTGCTTTATAATCGTTTCATAATTGTTTATAATTCTTTTAGTCATAAATGCTTACATCAAAGATTACTAAATGTCGATCACTTAAAATGAACTAATGAAAAGAACCAAATTAAATAAACTAATACAAAATTCAAACTACTCTCTAGTTATAAGTTTAAATTACTATCCCGTTACAGACTTCAATAACCTAAATTTTGAAATGAACATTGAAAAGTACTAAAATACAGAGTTTTAATCCGAATTATAGAATGTACCAAACTAGAAGTTTAAAATAAATTACAAGTTTAAATTGTTATGCAACCCTTAAAATTGCAAATATTAAAAATGACTATCCAATATTTTTTTGATCGACTTTGATGTTAAATTCTGTATATTTTTGATCAAAACATCCCGAATTTAAACTTGTAACAAAATGTCTTGAGGAAAAGGTAAAGACAGCATGGAAAATGTTCTTAACAGCATTTTCCCTTTAGCATCTTAAATAGATTCACGGGGCAACGATGTCACTTTGTAAGAAGCTTTCGAAGCCACCTAAGTAATCGATTGATTTATGGAAGCTCGACACGCGCGTGTTTCCCATATTTTCGGCTCGGGGGTGAAAAACTGAACTAAGATAAGCTTCATCTGCGGTCTGACGTTGGATTTGGGGGATGAAATAGGATGCCGTGAATGAAAGATCAATATACACTACTGACCAAAAATTTTAGACCAGCGTCTTCTAATATATGATGAACTATTATCAATTAATCATAACACGATTATAGTACTTTAATTCAAATGTAACTATCATTCATTTCTTGCGATTATTTTTGCTTTTGAGTAATTTGGAAATTTGAAAATTTCGAATTTCAAAAATGTGAAAACTTGAGAATTTTTAATTTTTTATATAGAAATCTCGGAATTTGGAAATTTGACAATTCAGAAGTTTAGGAATTTGGATATTCAGGGATGTGGGAATTTAACAATTTTGGAATTTTGAAATTTGGTAATTTAGAAGTTTAGAAAGTTGAAAATTTTGAAATTAAAGATTTCGGTTTTGGAATTCGGGAATTTAGGAAATCGGAAATTTAGGAATTTGGAAATATGAAAATTTGAAAACTTGGAATAAGAAAATTTAGGAATTTGAAAATTTCAAATATGGAAATTTAGAAATTCAAAAATTTAGGAATTCTAAAATTGAGAAGTTCGGAAATTTAGAAATTCGTGAATTTCGGAATTTCGGAATTTCGGAATTAGGACATTTAGGAGTTCGGAAATTTTGAATTTGGAAATTTTGGAATTCGAAAATTTGGAATATGGCAATTCAGCAATTAGTAAATTTTAGGAATTCGAAAATTTTGAAATTCAGAAATTTAGGAATTCGAAAATTAAAAAGTTCGGAAATTTAGAAATTCGTGAGTTTAGGAAATTGAAAATATAGGAATTTAGAAATTTGAAAATTTAAGAACTCGAAGTCTGCAAAGCTCTAAAACTCCATAGCTTCAAAATTCAAAAATCTAAGAATTCAAAAACCTGAAAATTTAAACTTTACAAATTCTAAAAATTTGAAAAACAGAAGTTTGTAAAATGTGCATTGAAACTTTTGTCTCATAGTGTATGTTTCCTCTTACGTCATCGAAGCTTTCTGAATTCAGCACGATCGTATAATAAGATCAAACATTTTTCATGTATACCCAAACTCGTATGTATTATGAATAACATTCAAACATTTTATCAATAATAAAATCCCAATCCTTTGAGAATTCTATCGTATATTATAGTTTTTCTCTATCTTCAACATATATTTTTCTTTTACTTTATTGTTATCCTTCCTACTTCAATAAAACTGTATTCCACATTTTTTTCTCGTCAAAGATACATAAAAACACGTATAAGCAAAACTGCCACATAAAAGTTTTACTCCTTCGTTTTATTGATAGAAATATTGACAAAAAATCAGATTCAGCTATCGAAGAAAAGCTTGAGAAATGAAGCTCGAGGAGTGCTGGATTAATGGCTCTGAAAGCTTCGTACATTGAGAAAAATACTTTTGATATTTCTTGTCACACGTCAACTTAATATCAGTTGGTCATTTCAGAAGATCCAGCAGTTTCATTTTGTTAAAACGCGATAGAGAATGTCTTGAAAATAAAATATTTAAGCTTAATATAAAATTATAAGCATAAAATTATATTCACAAATCAAATATACATAATACAATCATGGATTAAACGAAGTGATATAAAAATGTAATTATTAATTAAATATTTAGTATGGAAGTTAATTATAGAACTACAGTCATGAATTGAGTATAATAAACATTATACATAATTGAATGTTTAGTATAGAAATTAATTATTTATAGTCGTAACAAACATTATATAAAATTAAATATTTAATATGAAAATTAATTACATAATTGCAGTCATGAATTACATGTGACAAATATTACATACAATTAAATATTGAATATTTTATATTTATAAACTTAACGTTGCTTTATGTTGAGATATGTTTAGGTTTAAACATAATCAAAATTTAATTGACCACTTTTACTAAAAATTTATGGAACTCAAATCAATGATGTGTTCATATGTATTAATTCTAGAAATACTTAATGATTATTAAATACACTAATTTAATTTTTTATCCATAGCATATTTAATTGATAAGAAATTGAGAAATAATTAAAGTAATATCACAAATTAAAATTTCCTCGACCACTTTTTATAGAGAATACAATTCAAACCAATGACGTAATCATTGACAATAATTAATTACTTCTAAAATAATTATTAAATACACTAATTTAATATTTCATTCATAGCATACTGAATTAATAAAAAATTGAGAAATAATATTTCCATGCAATATGCTATTTAAAATCAATATAACAAATCAAAACTTCTTTGACCACTTTCAATAGAAAATAAAATTCGAACCAATAATGTAATCTGTAAAAATAATTTATTACTTCTAAAAGTATTTAATAGTTATTAAATACATTAATTTAATATTTCATTCATAGCAAACTGAATTAATAAAAAATTGAAAAATAATATTTCCATGCAATATGCTATTTAAAATCAATATAACAAATCAAAACTTCTTTGACCACTTTCAATAGAAAATAAAATTCGAACCAATAATGTAATCTGTAAAAATAATTTATTACTTCTAAAAGTATTTAATAATTATTAAATACACTAATTTAATATTTCATTCATAGCATACTGAATTAACAAGAAATTGAGAAATAATACTTCCATGCAATATCCTATTTAAAATCAATATAACAAATCAAAACTTCTTTGACCACTTTCAATAGAAAATAAAATTCGAACCAATAATGTAATCTGTAAAAATAATTTATTACTTCTAAAAGTATTTAATAATTATTAAATACACTAATTTAATATTTCATTCATAGCATACTGAATTAACAAGAAATTGAGAAATAATATTTCCATGCAATATGCTATTTAAAATCAATATAACAAATCAAAACTTCTTTGACCACTTTCAATAGAAAATAAAATTCGAACCAATAATGTAATCTGTAAAAATAATTTATTACTTCTAAAAGTACTTAATAATTATTAAATACACTAATTTAATATTTCATTCATAGCATACTGAATTAACAAGAAATTGAGAAATAATACTTCCATGCAATATCCTATTTAAAATCAATATAACAAATCAAAACTTCTTTGACCACTTTCAATAGAAAATAAAATTCGAACCAATAATGTAATCTGTAAAAATAATTTATTACTTCTAAAAGTACTTAATAATTATTAAATACACTAATTTAATATTTCATTCATAGCATACTGAATTAACAAGAAATTGAGAAATAATACTTCCATGCAATATCCTATTTAAATATCACAAGATTAAATTAGTTTCAAGTCAGAGAACAAATACTCTAATTTACGAAATGAATATAATTACCCTCAGTCGCCGTGATTACTATGTCGCGAAGTAACAAGTCTGAGACGGTTAATCAACACGAAATCGTTCGTTTGAAACAGATATTTCGTGGCTGTTGATCCCCACCCAGAGACGCTAGCTGACTTTTGCCCATAATTTAATTATCGCTAACGAAGCAACTCTCACGAATGCGACACTAACTCGCGTGCAAACGTTTAGATAATTTTCAGTCCATACAAAAGGTGACATCGTAAATTTCCTGGCTGAAAAGAGTCGATGGTTGGACCGTGATAAAGGCTTATCAGGGCTTTGCAATGGTTCTGCTTCACCCCTTTTATAGGTCACACTTGTTTCGTACCGCCTGTGGCCACAAACGAGCCATTTTGGTGACAAAAATTCACCGATCGCGTGTTTCGATTACGTCCTTCGTGACGTAGACACAAATTACGCGGTAATTTACGGAACATCGTCTAATAATGAGCATGATGCGACGATAAGCAATGATTTGTTAATCGGTTTTGATTGTTTCGTTCGATAATATTGTGAATTACTGGCGGGAAACTGTGGGAGGCCATTTTAAGATTTTTGTGTTTTCGTATCTTTTCATATATAGATACATTCTTTATAAATATAAACTTGTAAATATTTTTGTGTATGAACATGATTGTGTATTTTTTATTTTGGATACCGTATGATGAATGTAATGTATGAGCATGATTGTATATCGATTGGGCTTCGATGCGGTTGTTTTGGGGCGAGCGCTAATACAGCAATCATATGAGTTGGTTGCGAGGACTTTTGTTATAAATAAATATTCATTCGTTATTGTGATTTCGCCACTCACCCATGTATTTTGAAAATTATTAAATCCTGACATTATTTTAATCCTTTTATTTTTCGCTTGCCTTTTACAAACTAATATTATATAAACAAAAATTCTTGATAAATATATTTATAAATATAAATTTCTGTATTTCTAGGTTTCGTAATTAGAAACTGAAAATTGGAACATTGTATGTCAGACAAGTTGAAAACTTGAAACTGGTAAATTGAATAGATTGAAAACTTAAAACTTGTAAATTAGAAAGATTCAGAACTTTAAACTTGTAAATTTGAACAATTGAAAATTTGAAGCTTGTTAATTAAGAAGATCAAAAATTTTAAACTTGTATATTAGAAAAATTGAAAACTTGAAATTTACAAATTAGAAAAATTAAAAATTTGAAACTGGTAAATTAGAAAAATTGCACACTTGAAACATTAGAATTAAAAAAATTTTAAACTTGAAATTTGTAAATTGGAGACTGAAAACGTGAAACTTGTAAATTTTAATGAATGAAATCTTCTAACTTGTATTTTGGAAAGACTGAAAACACAAAACTCACAAATTAGAGAAAAATTAAGATTTGAAACTTATATATTAGAAAAATTGAAAACCTGAAACTTGTTAATTGGAATGGTTAAAAATTTGTAATTTACAAATTAGAAAAATTACACACTTGAAACATTAGAATTAGAAAAATTGAAACTTGTACATTAGAAAAATTGCACACTCGAAACATTAGAATTAGAAAAATTGAAAATTTGAAACTTGTAAATTATAGAAAAATTAAGATTTGAAACTGATATATTAGAAAAATTGTAAACATGAAACTTACAAATTAGAAAAAATTAATATTTGAAATTGGTAAATTAGAAAAATTGCACACTTGAAACTTGAGAATTAGAAAAATTTTAAACTTGAAATCTGTAAATTAGAGAGATTGGAAACTTGAAACGTGTAAATGGGGAAAACTGAAAACTTGAAACTCATAAATTAGAAAAATTGTACATTTGAAACTTGTAAATTAGAAATTTGAAAATTTGAAACTTATAAATTAGTAAAAATTACAATTTGAAACTATATATTTAAAAAATTGAAAACTGGAAACTAGTAAGTTGTAGAGATTGAAAACTTGAAACTTGTTAATTGGAAAGTTTGAAAATTCAAAACTTACAAATTAGAAAAATTGAAAACTTGAAACTGGTAAATTAAAAAAATTGCACACTTGAAACTTGAGAATTAGAAAAATTTAAAACTTGAAATTTGTAAATTGGAGAGATTGGAAACTTGAAACTTCTAAATTGTAATGAGTGAAAACTTTTAACTTGTAAAGTGGATAGACTGAAAACTTGAAACTCGTAAATTAGAAAAATTGAAAATTTGAAACTAGTGAATTGTAATGAGTGAAATCTTTTAACTTGTAAATTAGAAAAATTGAAAATTTGAACCTTATAAATTAGAAAAATTGTACTTTCTATATCACCATTTTTAAGATTCAAGAATCTCTAAATTCATAAATTCAGGAACCCAAAAGTTTAAAAACGTCTCCGATGAAATATAAATATAAATTCTTGAAAAATACCTATAACCTCGATAAAAAAATTGCCAAATGAATCTTGTAGATCTAACAATTATAAATTCTTTAAAAACTTTTCTAATAATGATACTACTTCCGAAGAGTTAATGCAGTTGTTACAGATTAACTGCAGTTCGTCAGTGGAATTAATATTTCTTTGTTTGATTTCGAATTTCTCAACAAAATTCCCTGCTGCTGGAAATATAGCCATTCTCTGGGAAGCTTCCTATGTTCGCGATAATACCGTTAGTTGCATGTAGCTGTAAAACGAGGACAGCTCCTGCAGACTGTGTTATAAGGAAATTTAATTCGATTGAACGCCACGTTTCGCCATCAGGAAGAAATGAAAAAGGTTTAGTTACCTTACGCAAATCATATTACCATTAACCTGGACGACAGCCAGGCGCCTCTGGAACAGCTACTCTCATGTACGATATTTACTTCGTATTTTCTGGGTGTTAGAAAAGTACTGTTAATCAATTCCAGAGCAAATAGTATCAATGAAACTCATCGAACGGCCATTTAATTATTTATTTACGGAATATCTTCTTCGTTAAAGTTAATTTATAGGTGAATGGAAAATACGTCGTTACAGATTTGGGGCTACTTTTATTTTAGATTTATTTTATTTGTTATTATTGCTTGGATCCTTGGGATATCAGTATTTGAGATTAGGGATCAAGTTTTGATAATAAATGTTATCATTGAAATTGTTTTTAAAAAATTGGAAAGCAACGAAGTTTTGTACATAACCTATAAAAAGTGAATGTAGTATTTTCTAGTAATTCAAATAATTATATTTCGAATATTTCACATATTACTTCATTTATGTTTCTATTTCATATATTATTCGTAACATTTATGTTTCTAATATTTCTTATATTATATTCAATATTTATATTTCTAATATTTTGTATATTATTTCTAATATTTACTGTCCTAATATTTCATGTATTATTTTTTATATTTATATTTCTAGTATTTCACATATAATTTCTAACATTTATATTTATAATGTATTATGTCAAATATTTGTTTACCACATTATTTCTGTATCACATACTGAATATTATGTTTACATATAACACTTCTAAATAATATTTAACATTAGAATTTTTTAGTATTAGAATATTTTGTTAATTACTCCATAAGCAGATGACTACTTTTAAATCAGTTCGTGCACTAAAGTTCCCAGCAAGAAAATGTTAAAAGTGAATATAACGGAAAAGTTCGGACAATTTATTAGAATATCCGAGAAATGTATAAACCGAAAGTATAATAAAACACTATGACTTTATTCATCGTTGGAGAATGCTGAATAATATATTCCATCCCCAGAGGGGATCAATAAACATCCCCATAATTTAAATATCCTCTAGCGTCTTCTCTTGCGTAACAGAAACAAAGCCAGAGTATTCAAATTAGACAAGCAAACTTTGCACCTTCGTTACTTGGACAATGAAGTCAAAGAGCTTATGATTCTTTTAGTTAGCTACAGTATAAATCAAAGGATTGAAGAATCAATTGTAAATTATTCACCTTTTTCAACCTCGTCGCGACCAATGCTGTTGCAGACGATTATGAAGTTCTCTAATTACTCCCCTTTATTTTCATCCTAATTATTTTTCTTTGCTTTGTACTCTCAGACGATACGTCTTGATTTATATTCTTCATTTTCGGTCGAAGAAAATCAGAATAAATATTATCTTCGGTCTCGTGGAAGTGCTGTGCAAATACAATTCATCCCTTTAAAGGGGATGAATCTATGTGCACTACTGGGTAAACGTGTGCCACCATTTTATTCATAATTATAGGAAGTTTTGTCAGATAATTTATATTTGGACTGGAAATTGGGATGATTGAAATTTTTGGGTGCTTTCATTTCTGAACTGGTGAGTTTTAGATTGCTGAATTTCTGTATTTCGGTATTTCTAAATTTCAAAACTTAAAAATGTTACAAATAACATTTTCGAATTGGTCATAAAAATTCAAGTACACTATTATAAAAAATATGTATTCTTATAAAAATACAAAGAATATTTCCCATCACGAGAAACTATTAGAGAATTTCCAAATTCCTAAACTTAAAAATCTTGCAAATAATATAATTTATGAATGTTGCGTAAAAATTCAAATACATTTAATGCAGAAATATCCGAACATGAAAGTTCAAAGACTCATTCCATCACTTGGAGCAAAAGAACTTCAAATCTTTTATCTCTGAGATTTAATTCATACTTCATAAAAAGCCCATTATTCCCCCTTCTAATTTCCATAAATCTATTATATAAAACAGATAATCCATTTCAAATAGATAACTCTATTATGCTAAGGCACTTTAATTTCTCTCGTCTCTTTTATAAAAAGACTATTATTTCGTTAACAATATCATTAACGTAGTATTATCCATGCGATTTCCATTCGTACACATTACAGGGAATGTTAATAAGATTTTTATACGAAGTCCCATAAGAGACGAGCGTACGGTTAAATTTTAATGCATGTAAATGGAATTCAGGCCCGAATCATTCTTTCATACCGCTGTTAATCGCCTGCATTATTCAAACGAAGGTAGAGCTTTTTGCCCGCTGTTATTAGATCAGCGACGTCTCCGCGAATTCCTTTATCTTCTAATTTGTCCCACTGCATCTGACGGGTTCTTTGCTTTCTCGATTACTTGCGAATTACGTCCCTGGCTGCTGGACGCTTTTTCAAGTTCGTTCACGTGAAACTAACTTCCTAGCATAAATTAGTCCGCTAATTTTCCGGCACAAGGTAGTCGATGGCTACCAGTCGTAAAGAAGTTAGAGATGAATGTACATTGTTTGGCCGTAAAACGCATATTACAGCTAGAGGATTAGACCTCAGTACAAGTTTTCAGCGATACAATACTTCAACGGTTTTTCGTTCCTTCACATTTGTAGTTTCAAGTCAATTCTTTACCCGTAGTAGCAATAAGACCCAAGAAGTCACATTCTAACGAGTATTTTTTTATTGTCACATCTGGTTGTCCCTTAGCAATAGAGTTTTGTTTGCAGTTTTATATTCATGTCGAGGCATTGCTTGGTTTTACGTGCTTAGGTCACTTTGGGGAAAAGACCCGCTTCATATGTCACTCGCATTTCCATCTCTACCCGAATTTCAGCTAAACCAATGGAGAATTGGAAACTGTTTTCCCAATGTCACAAAAATACGCTCATTCCGAGCTTTTGTAAAACAAAAATTCTTCGAAGAGACGAACAGTCATCAAGTATGTAGCAAAATAAACACTAGTCCGAAGTCAAATTCATTTAGATACAGCCCTTTTATATTCACTTGTTTAATCGTCACTTAATATTGGTGACGTTACGACACACATTCCTCACCCTTCTCTGATTACTTTATCACAATTTTTATTTAAACAAATTTTTTCGTTTTGAAAATGTTCATGGGAGCACACTTGTAATGTTGCAAATGTGACATGTGTATTCATATGTGACATGTGTAACTGATTTTAATCTGGAAAATCTGATCATAAATTTAAATATCTGAAGGTTAAAAAACTTGAAGATTAAGCGGTTTAATCTTCACCCTTCTTTAATAACCTCAGCACGATTTTTATTTAAACAAATTTTGTCGTTTCAAAATGTTCATGAGTGCAAAATGTTCATTTGTAATGTTACAAGTGACATGTGCTACTCACATGTGACATGTGATCATGTGATCATAAATTTAAATATTTGAAAATTAGGAAACTTGAAGATTAAGCAGTTTGATCTTCACCCTCCATTAATAACCTTAGCACGATTTTTATTTAAACAAATTTTGTCGTTTCAAAATGTTCATGGGTGCAAAATGTTCATTTGTAATGTTACAAGTGACATGTGCTACTCACATGTGACATGTAATCATGTGATCATAAATTTAAATATCTGAAAGTTAGGAAACTTGAAAATTAAGCAGTTTGATCTTCACCCTTCATTAATAACCTTAGCACGATTTTTATTTAAACAAATTTTGTCGTTTCAAAATGTTCATGAGTGCAAAATGTTCATTTGTAATGTTACAAGTGACATGTGCTACTCACGTGTGACATGTGATCATGTGATCATAAATTTAAATATCTGAAACTTAGGAAACTTGAAGATTAAGCAGTTTGATCTTCACCCTTTATTAATAACCTTAGCACGATTTTTATTTAAACAAATTTTGTCGTTTCAAAATGTTCATGAGTGCAAAATGTTTATTTGTAATGTTACAAGTGACATGTGCTACTCACATGTGACATGTGATCATGTGATCATAAATTTAAATATCTGAAAGTTAGGAAACTTAAGAATTAAACAGTTTGATCTTCACCCTTCATTAATAACCGTAGCACGATTTTTATTTAAACAAATTTTGTCGTTTCAAAATGTTCATGGGTGCACACCTGTAATGTGTGCACTTTATAAATGTGACATGTGTATTCATGTGTGACATGTGTAACTGATTTTAATCTTGATGATCTGATCATAAATTTAAATATCTGAAAGTTAGGAAATTTGAAGATTAAGCAGTTTAATTTTCACCTTTCTCTGATAACCTTACTACAATTTTTATTTAAACAAGTTTTGTCGTTTTTAAATTGTTCATGGGTGCACAATTGTAATGTTACAAAAAATATGTGCTACTCACACGTAGCATGTATAACTGATCTTACCCTTGAAATTCTGATCCTACATATCATCTGAAAGGTAGAAAAGTTTGATAATTTAAACTTATGAATATTTGAAAACGTGCTGGTCAAAAATTTGAGGATCACCAAGTTCGAAAATTTGCAAAACAAAATCTGATCATACGAATATTCACAAGAGGGATGTGGAAGTTAGAGTATTTTACTATTCAAGAATTTAAAGAAACGGAAATCTGAGAACTTGGAAATGAGTCCTTATTGAAAGAAAATGTTCATTGTACCTGAAAAAATATCTTTCATACAAGGATATCAAATTTCTCCTCCTCACCAAATTTCTCCTTCAGCAATATTATCTGACTGAAATCATCCTTATCAATACTATCTGGCGAAAATCATCCTTACCAATATTATCTGACCAAAATCATCCTTATCAATATTACCCGATCAAAATCATCCTTAACAATACTATCTGGCTAAAATCATCCTGATCAATATTACCTGACCGAAATCATCCTTGGCAATACCTGACTCAAATCATCGAGTCATGCGGTTGAAATTAACGTGCTAATGATCGCGGAATCAAGATTAACACGGTCAGATCGATAAGCCGGAATAACTGGACGATTATTAATCTCGGGAAACAGAAGCGACACATTGTCCGTGTCCACGGGCCCCATAAAGCCGGAAATGGTTTAACCGCAGAGCAAATTGGACGTCCAGGTGAAACACGGACCCCGCAACAAACCGAATCGATCTCTCAAGGTAATTTTCAAACGATCGCGATAAATTCACCTAGCCTCGATATCAGTTTATCGGGCTGCGGGAATAATTCGTACATCCGCGTCAGAAATTCCTTCCCTGAATGTAACAAAACGGTGCTCAGAATGAAATTATGACGATTTTTATTCAACCTATCCGGTACAGCTGTCTCGAGAGCGGAAATAACTTATCTGCTTGGTGTGGTGTTGTCTTAGAATAATGCTGGCCCTTATGGACTTCCATTCTGATCTTCCGAATGGTGCTGTTTTGTGAGAACACCGAAAATTTGTACGTTGACTTAAAATTATTTGACACAGTTTAGAAATCTTTCTTATTTTGATACGTTGTAATGGTGGTACCACTTAACTTATGTATATAGAGATATTGTAGAGGGTAACTGCAGGGGTAAATTGATATGGTGACATTTTCTAGGTACTGTAAACTGATCAGAGCGATATGTTTGAAGTTTAACTATTTATTACGATAAGCAGTTGATGCAGGGACAGATTGATGTGGTGACATTTTCTAGATGTGTACATGTCGATTAGGGAAATATGATCCGAATTTATTATTTAACTATTTATTATGATAGATGGTTGATACAGGGGCAAACTGATGTGGTGACATTTTCTAGATGCTGTGTTCATGTATGTCGATTAGGGGAACATGTTTGGAATTTATTATTTAACTATTTATTATGATAGATGGTTGATGCAGGAATAAATTCATATGCTGACATTTTGTAGGTACTGCGTACATGTATATTGATCAGAGCGAGATTTTTAGAGATTATTTAACTATTTATTACGATAGATAGTTGATGCAGGGATTAATTTGTGTGATGACATGTAGATGCTGTGTATATGTATGTACACTACCGCTCAAAAGTATCCGGACACTTGCTTTTGTTCAATAAAACATAGTTTAACTTTGTACGAAAGTTACTTAGGGCTATTATATCAATTGTAATTATTATTATTATCTTTCTTGAGGTAGCATAACATAATAGAATTAATTTTTAAGTACAAATTATACAATGAGTGTGCGTAAGTCAAATTCCTGCCCAAAAATACGGAATCTAATGGAACGGTTTCGATGCTTAAAAGAGTCTTAATTTCTTTTTGTTTCATTTCTATGGTACAGAACGAATTCAGAGAGTTCTTCGATATGTATCAAGTGTCTGTAAACTGTTGATGAGATGTTTATGTTCTCTCAATGGAGATACGAATGGAGGTAACGCTATGCACTAGACAGTTTCGGTTTAGTTTGTCTGTAGCTTCTTTTCCATCGAGACATGAGTTCCAAACGAGAATTATCAATAGAAAAACGTTCCAGTATTCTGATTCTTGCAGAAGAAGGATATGCAGTTAGGGAAATTGAAAAAATTCCGAAATCAACAGTGCATGACACTATTAAAAAGTATGCAACTAGCAGTGGTTGCTTATAAAAAAAGGACAGGACGACCAGTGAAGACAACTAAATCCGAAGACCGATGTATTGAAACACTAAGCAAACGTAACAGACATCTTAGAGAACCACACAGAAACAATCAGAAAATTTGTAGAAAGATTGCTGAGATTAGTGCAAGCGGTATTATCTAACCGCGGTGGATACATTGATGAATCTCGTATTTAATTGTAGTGTAATGTTGGTAAGTTCCACATACATAATTTCTAATTTCAAACGTTAAATATTTCATAAGCAACAAATAACAATCGATTGTAGTCACTGTTGTAGATACTTAAATAACTTTTATGCAGCGCGAATACATATTTCGCAGGTATCCGGATACTTTTGAGCGGTAGTGTATGTCGATCAGAGATAGATTTTCAGATTTTATTATTTAACTGTTTGAAATAGTATGTAATTTAAATTACATAACTGTTTGTATTACAAATGAAGGACTTATGAAGAGGTTATGTAACTTAAATTTCAAAATTGTATATGCTGCAAATGAAAAACTTGTGAAGAGCTTATGTAGTATGCAATTTAAATTACAAAGATTACATGCTACAAATGAAGAAATTATCAAAAGGTTATTATATGAATAGTACATAATTTAAATTGCAAAATATTATGTGCTGCAAATGTAAGTAAAGATACAATAAAAAATATATAAGTATATAAAGATAATATAATAGTAACCATCTTTCTTTCCAAGTTTACTCCTATATCTACCAACGAATAATGATTGAATACTTAATTCTGAATTTAACCATGTATTTGAAGATATAATTTCTGCGCGTGATATTTGAAATAGATGTCCAAGGGACATCCTAAGCTTCTTCCACAGGAACGACATTTTCAGCAGGCTGACCTCCGCCCAAAATTAATCACTTAACACACAATGGACAGTTTCTCCCGCGACATGGAACAGCATAACCATTCATCAGATATTGCGGTTTCTATCAGAGTTGATATTAAAAGACGATATTCCCTGGTCGATATTAACAATATCTCCAAATATGTATTAAAATAAATTAGACTGTTTTCAAGAAATGTCGCATGTGGGTATTAACGTGAATAAACAAATTTTCCTCTACAACGCAAAAGCATAAAACAACGCACCATAGTAAAGTAATCGATATATTCTCAAATATTATATACAATCTTGCAGATCTTATATAAATTACATTTCTAATTACACACCTCGATAATCAAATCATCTGGTTAAAGCTGAAACCCCACAGTTTAAACTTAAAGCAAGTATTTACTATTAAGTTTACTAGTGAAATGAACATACCACAGAATATTCTTTCTCCAGAATGTTGAAGTTTGTTAAAGTAAACAAGCCGAATGTTGACTGATCCCTTTCCGCCATATTTCCACGAATTCTTGGAATATTCTCCGAGTGACTGTCACTCAGATGAGCGATGTTAGAAGTCGCATGATAGGGTTTGAAAGGATAGAAGTGTGGTAGTAGCTGTGTTGTTCCAGTTTTGGGTCGCTGGTTCGATATAGGCGATGGTCGAGATGGAATTGTCAATTTAGAAGATAGCACTATCCGTTCGTGTGATGGATGATTGTCGAAGACAACTGGTACGTGTATGATCTCATTGATGTGAAAGATCGAATAGGATTCTCATGATTTGTCAGATTGTATTTGGGTAATCTTCGATAAACTGTTTAGTGAAGAAACGACTATGGGAGGTGTTAGGTAGAATGCATATTACAGCGAGAGGATTAGACCTCAGTACAATACAATAGTACCCAATTTTTAGCGATATAATAGTTTAACGATTTTTCGTTCCTTTACATTTGTAGTTTCAATTCTTTACCCGTACCAAGGAGCCACATGCTAGCGAGTATTTTTTTATTGTCACATCTGGTTGTCCCTTAACCTTAGCAGGTATTGCGTTTTATTACTTGCTTAGGTCACTTTGGGGAAAAGACCCACTTCATACGTCACTCGGATTTCCATCTCCACCCGAATTTTAGCTAAACCAATAGAAAATTAGAAACTGTTTTCCCTCAACAATGTCACAAAAATACGTCCACTCTTTTGAAAAACGTAAAAAATCGAAGAGACACTCTCGAGTCAGCAAGTACCTAGCAAAATCTAGTCGTTCGAAGTCAAATTCATTTAGATACAATCCACTTGTATTCACTTGTTGGAAATCCTAGTGATTCCACGCGTCGTTTAATCGTCACTACTGCTGACGCTGCAACGCTCATACAACAATATTCAAATGAAGACAGTTGAATAAAGAGAGTTGAAATGTCAATTTTGTATTTAGTCTTGACTATGCAAATTATAATTGGATTTGAACTAGAAGCGTATTCAAAATTTGAGTAAGATCACATATGAACTGTATCATGAATTAAAATTGTCAAAGTATGCGTTTGAATACTGTAAAAAATTGATACTGTAAGAAAAAAATAAATAATTGCAGTGATAATCAATGGTTGATACCACAAATTTAATTTAGTCAGGAGAAATCCTGAAAATGACATTACCATAAGATTCAATTTTACTTGACCTTAAGTTTGCATAATTCAATATTCTTCCATAATAAAAAGGTATTAAAAAATTAATAAGGTTGTCTAGTAAATATAGAAATATTTAGACAGCCTCTAGTCATCAAGTAGATAGCAAAATAAACTCTAGTTCGAAGTCAAATTCATTTAGATACAGTGCACTTATATTCGCATATTTGGAATCCTAATGATTCCACGTGTCGTTTAATTGTCACTTAATATTGCTGACGCTGTGACGCACATTATAGGATGAATTTGAATTAGGTTTTTGACTAAACATGTTTTACTCTATGAAATATGTATGTAGTGGTGAAAGTGAAATGTACATAAAGATGAAACTGGTTAAAAATTACAATACACTTATTTCCTGATTTGCACTGAAGGTTCAAAACACTGTAATTCGAAATTAACCTCAATTGGTAAATGTATCAAAATTAGACAGTGTTTGGTCTCATTTTAATCAGAAAAATGTAATAATCTATCGGTAAAAATGTCATAAAAAAAATTAAAAATATGAAAATTCCATCCTTGCAAAGTGTTCACTTATACCGAATTCTTTTTTAAATCTGTTATTTTAAAAACCACGTATGTCCAATTTTAAATTAATTAAGTGAATGTATTCCAAATTAAAGTTGGAATATTGGAGACAATTTGGTCTCCTTTTACTAAGGAAAATGTTAATCTATCGCTAAAAGTTTTAAAACAAAAAAAAAAAACAAATAAATTTTTCAATATGTATGACTCTTTTGCACATATAAATCTAAATAAATTTTTCTATGGAATTTCATTTTCCTAATTCATTTATGGTATTCACTTTATTATGAATTCCTAATATTTTGCACAAACTTAAATTTCAAATATTATTCATATATTTTTACTTCCATAAAATGTAATGAGGTAATTACGAACGAAATCTGTAATTCCGATTTGACCTCGTTAACCACCGAATTGACCTAACATGAAATAATTAGTTTCATTACCTTCATCGATTCTCAACCAATCCGTGATAATAATCTAATAACCTGGGTCGTTTTAAGAGGAAATTGCGAAAAGAACTAGTTATACTTTGCTCCTGGTGGAATGCCTTTTTCCAGATTATACTTACGTATTTTCCTATTAATATTGATAAAATTAACTTGTTAATGCTTTGGTATGCTTAAATAATTAGGACACTTGAAATAAACGTATTTTATACTAACACTGAACTTACGTATAATAAAAACTTATTTTTATATTATAGATAATAGAAAATGAATAAGTAAAGGACAAAACATGAATTAATGTATTTTTGTATGTATCAACATAAATTTCAGAAGAAGAATCTCATTTTTTGTATTTTAACAAAATGTGAACAATTTTTGTATCATGTGTTTTAAAGAAGCTTATAGCGTCATCGATTAATTTTGATGTTAACTCAATAAACTTTTATCCTTGAGTTCTCATTCTTTTATAAAATAATTATTATTGAAATACGTCTGAAAATATTGTAAATGAAAAATCCATGTAAATTATTGGAAAAGCTTCCTAAAAAGTAAACTGTTTCAAATAACAATTAATCCATCATTTAATTACAATATGACACGGCCAGAAAAATAAAATGTATGAAACAAATAACTGCATCGAAAATGTGTCGAAAACAGTTAAAACGTTGATTGGAATCAAAAATATTGACTGTATTGTTATTTTTTATTGTCATGAAAAATAAGTAATTGTTTCAATATTTTTAATGAAAAGTTATCAACTGAAGATATTTTTTCGACATAAAATGAAGATTAGTAGTATAATTTTATCTTAACAAAAAGAATTCAATTTTAACTTTAACACTCAAATAATTTCAGTATACAATGCATCATTTTTTATCTCATTCACATTATTTTATTTTGCAAAACCAGGTACAAATTGTAATTTAATAATATAAATTGTATTTTATTTTATATTTATATTATATTTTAATTTATAATTTGTATCACAATTTAAATTATACTAACAAATTTGATCAAAATAGTTCGTTTTATTTAAAAAATTTGCAAAATAATATTAATTCTTAACATATTTTCTAAGCAAACAAATTTTGCAAAAATCCACATACGCCATATTATTGGCCTTCTAAACCAGAAAAATTTGCATTTTGAATTTTTTTTCTAGGTCTATTAGTTCCCGAGATATTTGCGAAAATAGCTTACCCTAACTTTAAGGGTTATTTTCACCACCTCAAAGCCCGTAAAAAAAATACGTGTCAAATATTTTTTCGAGTTCTATAACATATAAAAATTTCATAAAAATCTATCAGTTAGGTGATGCCCCTTGTAAGTTATATTTTAAGTTGCATTTTTAGGTTTTAAATTATATCTCAGTTCAAAGTTTAAATTACATTTCATATCATTTTAATTTATATTTTAGTTACAGTCCAATTTATCTTTGACTAACATTTCAAACTAAATGAAATAACTCGTTAAAATTATTTTCAACAAAACGTAATTTCACGAAATTTCATTTTGTGCCAACTTATATTTCCAACTGATTATATACGAAATCTGTAGTTCCGTTTTTTAACTACGTACTCCATTATTATCCTTCGCATCCTTTTACCGGAAGAGCTAATGACGTTAAGCCTCTTAAAATTAAACTCTTTCTGATCAGGTGCCATTTTGGCTGATCACTTATTAATATCTACCGGATAATCTAATATTATCGTGTGATTATGTCGGTGGTGATCATTGATTATTTAAAATCTGGTTAATCGTTTGACGTCGAAGGGATAAGGGTAGTTACCCCCAGCGATGAAGCGTTCTTGCAAGCTGCCGCCACCTGGCGAAAGCTCTCTGAACATTTTTAAACACCCCTGTTGTACCGCCTGATTTTAAATGTTTCCGTTAGGGGTGGTTTAATCTATCATTCGAGAAAAACCAACGAACTTGTATGTCAAGAATTTTTGTTATGGATAAATCTCTGTTAACCGAAGAAATATTATTAACACCCTTTTTTAATATTCTTTTTGTATTTAAATTCTTAAATATAATTTTTTTACATTTAAATTAGTTACTTTTATTCTTAATAATTGGAATTTTAATCGTTTGCACTAGAAGGTATTTTTGCTGCGGGCAGATGGCGACTTTAAAACATTCTGAAGCTTGATGAATGTTTTTGAAGTTATTATTTCTATTTATGCATTGCTACTTTTACCTGTTTTTCTGGATTTATATATTATATGGACAATAATACAGATTTAGTCAGAAAATACCTATGTCAAATTATATCGAAGCAAATGATCAGTCACATTTCAAGTGCAAAACCCAAGGCCTGATCTATAATCATTGATTTTTAAATAATTTCCAAAAAAGTTTCATGAATTTTAATCGATACATTGAGATCAAGTTGTCTTCGAGTCTGATAGTGATTACTAATCTATGCTCCAATCTGTGAAAAATTGGAAATTGGAGTTTTGGAAAATAGGAAAATTAGTGAGTTGGAAAATTGGGAAATTGAAAAATTACTGGCTTAGAAAATTGGAAATTTAGAAAATTGGAAAATTACTGAGTTAGAAAATGGGAAAATTAGTGGTTTAGAAAATTGGAAAATTGAAAAATTAGTGATTTAGGAAATTGGAAATTAGAAAATTGGAAAATCGCGAATTTAGAAAATTGGAAAATAACTGATTTAGAAAATTGGAAAATTGGAAATTTAGAAAATTGAAAAATTAGTGGTTTAGAAAATTGGAAAAGTGGAAATTGGAAAATTAGTAAGTTAGGAAATTGGAGATTAGAAATTTAGAAAATTGGAAAATTAGTGATTTAGGAAATTGGAAATTGGAAATATATAAAATTGGCAAATTACTGATTTAGAAAATTGGAAAATTGGGAATTTAGAAAATTGGAAATTGGAAAATTGAAAAATTAGTAGCTTAGGAAATTGGAAAATGGAAATTTAGAAAATTGGAAAATTTGTGGCTTAGAAAATTAGGAAATTGGAAATTAGAAATTACAAAATTGGAAAATTGGAAAATAACTGATTTAGAAAATGGGAGAATTGGGAATTTAGAAAATTGGAAATTGGAAAATTGAAAAATTAGTAGCTTAGGAAATTGGAAATTTAGAAAATTGGAAAATTTGTGGCTTAGAAAATTAGGAAATTGGAAATGAGAAATTACAAAATTGGAGAATTGGAAATTTAGAAAATTGGAAATTGGAAAATTGAAAAATTAGTATCTTAGGAAAATGGAAATTGGAAATTTAGAAAATTGGAAAATTTGTGACTTAGAAAATTAGGAAATTGGAAATTAGAAATTACAAAATTGGAAAATTGGAAAATAACTGATTTAGAAAATTGGAGAATTGGGAATTTAGAAAATTGGAAATTGGAAAATTGAAAAATTAGTAGCTTAGGAAATTGGAAATTTAGAAAATTGGAAAATTTGTGGCTTAGAAAATTAGGAAATTGGAAATTAGAAATTACAAAATTGGAAAATTGGAAATTTAGAAAATTGGAAATTGGAAAATTGAAAAATTAGTATCTTAGGAAATTGGAAATTGGAAATTTAGAAAATTGGAAAATTTGTGACTTAGAAAATTAGGAAATTGGAAATTAGAAATTACAAAATTGGAAAATTGGAAATTTAGAAAATTTGAAAATAACTGATTTAGACAATTAGAAAATTGGGAATTTAGAAAATTGGAAAATTGGGAAATTAGACAATTGAGTTAGCGATTTAGAAAATTGGAAAATTGGGAAGTTAGTGCTTTAGGAAATTGGAAAATTTGTGATTTAGAAAATTAGGAATTTGGGAAATAGAGAATTTAGAAAATTGGAAAATTAGTGATTTAGAAAATTGGGAAATTGAGAATTTAGAAAATTGGAAAATTGAAAAGTTTGAAGATTGGAAAATTATGAAAATTATTAATATTCGAAAATCAGACAATTCACATAAACATAAAAAAGTTTCAAAACATGAAAATGATATAACTGCCAAATTGTCAACCGTACATAAAATACATGTTACCCAAAGTAACTATACGTTGCATTTGTGTATACATAAACCTCAAGTTGAACTCTCTGCAATCAGCAACCGTATTGACGCTCAAACCGCGAAAGTTATCACGAATTGCTTATCGATGTCAAGGTAAACAGAAAATCAAGACACATTCCAGAAGTTGAAGAAACCCCGTAGAGCAGTATAGTTTACCGTTTCTTCCGTCGTGTTCAAGTTTCTTCTCAGTTCGTTGTTCCGCTCACTGATTTATACGCCTTTCGCGACCCTTTCATCGAGACAGGGATTGAATTTGATCTGAGGCTTGCTTGCGGTGTGCAGAACCACTTTGTCCGTTCGTGTCACTGACAAATTACCAATTAAACCGCGAATGAACCGACCTCTGTATCGCCATTTCTCTTTAACCGTTCCTGTTGTTCCATCTCCTTTGTTCTTCTCTCGCAATCTACGCGGTTAAATTGATCGTTAACGTTTTTCTGCCGGATCAATTACTTGTGCAACGTTATCTGATATTTGGAATCAATGAAACGGCCATTTTGAGGATATCTTCGTAAGATATGTCCTTTGATGCAGATATCAATCATTTTTACATAAGACATGTGTATTATGATCAATTTAGTTTTTGGATTTAATGTTGAATACTATAGAAGAAATTTTTTTTACAATTTTTATAGCTGAATATTTAGAAATTTTATATATTTTATATTTTATATATATTTATATATATATTTTTTACATTTTATATTTTATATATTTTATATACTATTATATATTAATAGTTTTAGTTATAATTACCTATGTTATTGTTGTTTCATAAACTAGTACAGTTGTCTAATATTTCGTTGATGTTCAAGGTAAATTATTCGACAATTTCTGCTTGTAACTTCACTAGTTTTGTATAAAATTAAAGCAATCATGAGAGATTAATCACATAAATATCAAAAATATATGTTTCAAAAGAATGCAGAATGTAATTCCTTCAGTCATCTTTACACATTTTTAATAATCTTTAATGTAATCTTTACTTCCTAACAATCTTTGAGTAAACCTTTTTCGGGACACCCTGTATGTAGGTCAACTTTGTGTTCGTACGAACGGTTTACGGCTCCCCATAAACGAAATTGCGTAGGGTGCGGTCACATCGCTTGTGGTCATGGTCAAATTCGATGCTCAAGGTAGCCATGTAATCAATCCAAGTCTGATCTAATTTCTGCCATGTCAAACAGTCAAAGACAAGGTACGTAAACTATTCGCATACTGCGTGTACTAATAGCCAGGCAACGTTAACACGATGAAAATTGACAAAGTCGATGATCGTCGCTGATAGACAGACGCTATTCGAAGTTCGAAATTAAAATTGAACTTTCTCAATCAACGATGGCCGAGATGCTTCGAAAGTATGCGAAGAGTGTGGTTTTAATTTCCCGCTATCGCAAAGTATTATGGGGAAGAAGCGTATTATTGGAAGAGTTTGAAAGCCTTTTGAAATTATCTGCAGTTTTTTATGTATTAGTAGATTCTTTAGTGATGATAATAAAAATGATTTATATCACATTTTTAATGCTAATACTTTTGATATCTTTTGATGCAACTGATCTGATTTAACTGAACAGTTCAGTTTAACACTCTTCTTTCATATTTCAAGTCATACTTTCAATCTTAAACATTATTCACGATTAAAAACAATTGTTCGCTGATTGAATTTAATGCGTGGTTTCGACATAATTGAGGAATTTATAAATCTAGAGATCTATACATCTATGGAACTAGAAATTTATAAATTTAGAAATCTGGAAATCTAGAAACTTAGAAATTTGAAACCAGAAATCTTAAAATCCAAGAATCTAATAATGTAAAAATCCAAAAACCTAGAAATCCAAAAGTCTGGAAATTCAAAAATCTAGAAATTTAAAAGTCAAGAAAACTAAAAATCTAGTAATTTAGAAAACTGGAAACCTAAAAATCTAAGAATCAAAAAATTTAAAAATCTAAAAATCTAAAAATCTAAAAATCTAAAGACCTAAAAACCTAAAAACCTAAAACGCTAAAATTATAAAAATCTAAAAATCTATAAATCTATAAATCTATATATCTATACATCTATAAATCTATAAATCTATAAATCTATAAATCTATAAATCTATAAATCTAAAATTCAAAAATTCTAAAATTATAAAAATCTAAAAATCTATAAATCTATAAATCTATAAATCTATAAATCTATAAATCTATAAATCTATAAATCTATAAATCTATAAATCTATAAATCTATAAATTTAAAATTCAAAAATTCTAAAATTCTAAAATTCTAAAATTCTAAAATTCTAAAATTCTAAAATTCTAAAATTCTAAAATTCTAAAATTCTAAAATTCTAAAATTCTAAAATTCTAAAATTCTAAAATTCTAAAATTCTAAAATTCTAAAATTCCAAAATTCTAAAATTCCGAAAATCTAAAAATCTAAAATCTAAAAATGTAGAAATCTAAAATTCTAAAATTCTAAAAATCTAAAATTCCGAAAATCTAAAAATCTAAAATCTAAAAATGTAGAAATCTAAAATTCTAAAATTCTAAAATTCTAAAATTCTAAAATTCTAAAATTCTAAAATTCTAAAATTCTAAAATTCCAAAATTCTAAAATTCCGAAAATCTAAAAATCTAAAATCTAAAAATGTAGAAATCTAAAATTCTAAAATTCTAAAAATCTAAAATCTAAAATCTGAAATCTAAAATCCAAAAATGTAGAAATCTAAAATTCAAAAAATCTAGAAATCTTCAAATCCAAAAACCTGGAAATCTAAAAATCATAAAATCCGGAAACCTCGAACATAAAATTTATCCTATAATTAACAAAAATCAATTTATCCCGTAATCACTAAAATCGTTTTAAGCAATTATCATCCTAATCTCTTTCTTCGCCGAAAAACAAATATCGAAGACAGTATCAGTTTACAATCCCCTACTCTATTTAGCATTCTTATCTTCCGCTTCGTCAAACGGAAGAAATTTCAGGGTATAGATTTCCCCTGAAATATCTGCTTTACATTCATCGTCCGTTTTATCGAGCGTAAGATAGGTCGGTAGGTATTCTCCATAGACAAGGAATTTGTAAACCCTTTTCCTTGTATGACATCCATTCTCCGTAGCTCTTATCCAAGCTTATCAGCAACATTATATACGGTCGATCGATGAACGAGTATCGCAAAGAACAGGGATATTTCGATCGGAAAAGCTGTTTCAACGAGCTACCGCCCTCACAGATAAATTTCATTCTGTTACCGTGAATGGTTCACGGACCGACAGATTTCGTCTCGCTTTTGGAGAAGTTCAGCCATTGAAGAAAATCTGATGTTACCTGGCCTCGTTCAACGACGACACTTTCGATGAAATCGAGGCTCCTTTCATCCCGTTGCTCAGCTCGATTTTCGCCTCGTGAAATTTGCCTCGACGAGGGAAACCTGAAATCGACCAGAGCAACCAGTTCAATGAATAAGAAGGAGATAAGAACGCGATGGACGACAGTTTAGAAACTGGGATGCTAATAAAAGAACAGAAGGAAGGAGGACTTTTAATTTTACGCTGGAAGATTTTATCTGGCTTCTTTTCAAAACTTCGCTGTTGAAGACAGGCAAATATATTTCGCTCAACACGAATGTAGGTCGTTGCGTACGTGTGACACGGTGAATTGAATGTCAGAAAGGATTTGATGAACTCAAGCTTATTGTACTTATATCAGATTCAAGTTTAATACTGTCATTATTCTTAATTTACTGTCATGTCGCAACTGGATGAGGTTCTTTTGATGAAGAACACTTTATGATGAAATAACTTTTATTGTAAGGTTCTATTATAAGGTTCGGAGACAGCACAGAGGTTTATTGATACACAAGTAAAGGTTCGACGATTTTCGTGACAAACATACTGATCAGAAAACTTGTGTAGGATTGAAGTTGGTTGGTTTACTGCTTTTTGTTAACCTCTTAGACAGTATAGTCCCTTTCGCGACCATCTATACGACAGTCCACTATAGTGGCTTTCATGTCATCGTAGATTACATAGCGCCATGGCTCACTCTACTGATTCGTTCACCGTTTCAATTGAACAATCGTTTTCATATGTTTTGATTCGCACTTTCTTGCCTTCACCACGTCTTATAAGAGTATTAACAAATCCCACAAAAGTACATTACATGTAAATAAAAGGTAACGCCAAGTTTAAGCACCATGGGAGCACCGTATGCATTAATACACGATATTAGAAACATTTGGAAATTATATATTTTGTGAATTTTCTAAAAAAGTAAATTGTCAAAGTTAAAACATATCATATCATTGAGAAAAATTATAATTTAATCATACAAAATTTTCCAAATCTTCCACTTTCCGAATTCCAATGTTTCAATTGCCTTTCCTCAGTCTTTAAATCCCTGAATTTGCAAATCACTAAATTCTCAACTCCCTGAATTTCCAAACCCCCAGATTCTTAATTCCTCCAAATCTCTAAATCTCTCAAATTTAAAAATTTGCGGAGTTTTCAAATCCTCAATTCCCCTAATTCCAAATATCGCTGAATCTTTGTCTCCACAAATTTTCAAATCTTCGACTCTCAAAATTTCGAAGTCCTCGAACTCTCCAAATTTTTAAATCTCTAAATCCTCAATTCCTCAAATTTTTAAATCCCCAAATCCTCAACTCCCAAATATCCAAATCACCAAATTCTCAACTCTTCAAATTCTCAAAACCTCAACTCTCAAAATTCTAGATCCTTAAATTCTCAAATCCCCAAATATCCAAATCCCCAAATCCTCAACTCTCCAAATTTCTAAATCTCTAAATCCTCAACCACAAAATTTTTAAACCCCAAATCCTGAACTCTCCAAATTTCTAAATGCATAAACTCTCAAGTCCCCAAATTTTTAAATCCCCAAATCCTCAACACCCCAAATTTGTAAATCCCCAAATCCTCAACTCCCAAATATCCAAATCACCAAATTCCCTAATACACGATATTGGAAACACTTGGAAATGACATATTTTGTAAATTTTCTAAAAAACTAAATTATCAGAGTTAAAGTATATCTATATCTTTGGGAAAAATTATAATTTAATTTAAGAACAGTATTGTCCACGTTGTAGTGCTGTATCGTTTAATTCCAAGGTGCAATTTTTAAATTCAAAATAATTCCAATAACAAATGAGACAAATATACGAATAACGATAAATGACGATAAGTAAGAACATCCGAACCTCCACAGAATTGATGAAATATCAAAATCTTCATCAAATTTGTAGAATATCCAAATCTCTACAAAACGTTTCATAAAAGAATTATCTTTCGAAATAATTAAAAACTGTTATTAAGGTAACAAACCGGTATAAAGATGACTCGAATACGATAAAATAAATACCAGAGAATTTCCCTCTGAGGTAACTGTACTCAAACACAAATCGGATTTAAATGAATCAATTATATCGCTACTCTAGTCGATCTCGAAATGCGCAAATCAATGAAAGGCAATCGAGTCCGAACGCACTTTGACGGCCATTCTCCAATAAAGCAGATTCATCCCGCGTGAAGCTGCAAGTCCGACCATTATCCTAGCTTAAAAAGAGGTTTGATTAATTTCTTGCACGTCTCGCTTTAATCCGCCGGCAGTATGCTCGAGGAAATCAATCAGGCCTGTAGTAATGCACGTGGAAGCCTCGATCGTGACCATTCTAAAAGGAAGTCTTTAGTCGGATCATAATGGATGAATGTATTGATCTACCGAGTGTTCGAAAATGTCGAAACAGCTCGAACACTCTAACTTCGATTGATTGGTTCTCAGTATTTTCATTTGGTCTTTTGATTTTTAGACAGCTTCAACACTTTCACTTCGAGTGATTGGTATCTTCATTTTCTCTTTTGATTTTTAGTAGAAATTATCCTTAAGTTGGGATGTTTACTAGTTGTATTTTCATGCTACTTGTAAGTAGACAATTGAGAATTATTTGTAATTAGGTAATTTGAAATTATTTGTTATTTGATAGTTGAGAATTATTTGTCACTAGATAACTGAAATGAAAGAAAATTATATGCTATGCTAAATTAGTTGAAATTTTCGTACCACAATATTATTGTAATAGTATTTATTAATATGTGTTACAATTACTCGCAATTAGCTAAGCAGGATAAAATTGTACAATGGGTATCATGCTATGCTAAATATTCGTATGACATATTTTCACGTTATTTAGCCTTCTTCCTTAATTATATTATTATTGTTAGTAATATTAATATATCATTTCTAGATAATATTTGATGCGATATTATTATACAATATATGCAGTGTATCTTACAAACTCTGTCCACATTAATATTTTGCTTATTTCAAAAAATACGTAAAAATGTTACTTTCGAAAATTATTGGGTTTAAACTGAGTAACGTGATATAAATGTTCTTGCAAGTGGAGGCGCAGAGAAAATATAGTAATCACTTTTATTTTTTTTTAATGGAATGTCTAATTTTTTATGCTGTATGGTAACCGTTATATCTTCTCTATGCCTCCACTTACAAGAACATTATCACATTATTCAGTTTCTGCAACCTTCTAACCTTTGTACGTAAAATTTTCTCATATTGTGTTGAATAACCAAGATGTTTAACTGGACAGAGTTTGTGGAACACACTGTATATTATTCTGTATATTATTGTGTATTATACACACTACTCTTATGTACATTACCCTTGCTCAATAAAGTATTATTTTTGTTTTTCAAGATAATATTCTTACTTCACAAAATATTATTTTTGTTTTTCAAGATAATATTCTTACTTCACAAAATATTATTTTTGTTTTTCAAGATAATATTCTTACTTCACAAAATATTATTTTTGCTTTGCAATACATTATTCTCCCTCTGCAAGATATTATTTTCGCCCTGTAATATTGTTGTGTCACAAGATATTTTTGCTCGCTGAAATACTATTCTTGCTCAACAATCGGTGTCAAAAATATTTTACAAACCAATGAAAATTTGAGCAGACATATAAAACCTTTTTCTGTTCCCATTTCTTATTTATCCTTCAAATTCAATTGATGACTTCGATTATTGATCAGACATTTTTAGAGCACCCTGTATACCGATGTTTCCATGACTGATCAAACCGTTCGGTCGATCAATCTTCCCTGGTTTTACCTGTGCCAAAAGGGTACTCGTACGAGAGCAACAAAAAGCAGGGGAAATTAGACGGTGACGTTAATGGTGCTTTCCAACGGGGTGTTACCCCCATAACCTTACCCCCTGTATCGCTCCGACTACTTATGCGCGATTTCTGATAATGGACTCTGCGACGGTGGCTAAAAATGCTCGTTCTTTTTCCCGGATAGTGATAGCATAAAGTACGTGTATGTGCATTGACGTCGATGTTTTTATCCTTATAGGAAATCGATAAATTGCGGTATAGGCGTTTATATTCTTGTGTTAGAGTGCAGTCGTAAAGTCGTTGCTAGTTTGGTAAATGAACTCGAAACTCTTTGACGATGCGTAGAATTATTTATTATGACAACTTATGTGCTGCGTTTCGATGCTGAAAGTTTTTTATGAAATTACGTATGGTTTTTATGGTTTAATCAGGGTAACTATTGATTTGGATGTTGGGATATTTGGTGATATGGGTTATTGAGAGTTTGGAAATTTGGTATTTGGACATTTTTGGGACTGAATACTTAAGAATTTGGAAATTTGGCAATTTTAGGAATTAAAAATTTGGGGATTTAGGAATTTTAGGATTTAGAATTTGGGTAGTTTTTAATAGGGGATGTAAGGTTTGAAAAATGTGGAATAGGGGATTTAGGAATTTTAGGATTTAGAATTTGGGTAGTTTTTAATAGGGGATGTAAGGTTTGAAAAGTGTGGAATAGGGGATTTAGGAATTCTGGGATTTAATGTTTGAAAAATTTGGAATAGGGGATTTAAGGGTTTAAAATTTGAAAAGTGTGGAATAGGGGATTTAGGAATTTTAGAATTTAGAATTTGGGTAGTTTTTAATAGGGGTGTAAGAATTTTGGGATTTAAGCTTTGAAAAGTGTGGAATAGGGGATTTAAGAATTTTGGGATTTAAAGTTTGGAAAATTTGGAATAGGGCATTTATGGGTTTAAAATTTGAAAAGTGTGGAATAGGGGATTTAGGAATTTTAGAATTTAGAATTTGGGTAGTTTTTAATAGGGGATGTAAGGTTTGAAAAGTGTGGAATAGGGGATTTAGGAATTCTGGGATTTAATGTTTGAAAAATTTGGAATAGGGGATTTAAGGGTTTAAAATTTGAAAAGTGTGGAATAGGGGATTTAGGAATTTTGGAATTTAAAGTTTGGAAAATTTGGAATAGGGGATTTAAGGGTTTAAAATTTGAAAAGTGTGGAATAGGGGATTTAGGAATTTTGGGATTTAAAGTTTGGAAAATTTGGAATAGGGGATTTAAGGATTTAAGGTTTGGAAAATGTGCAATAGGGGATTTAGGAATTTTGAAATTTAAAATTTGGAAAGAGTGGAATAGGTGTGTGAAAATTTAAGAATTTTAGAATTAAAAATTTTGGAAGTGTGGAATAGGGGATTTAAGAATTTCAGGATTTAAAATTTGAACAGTTTTTAATAGGGGATGTAAGAATTTGGGGATTTAAGGTTTGGAAAGTTTTGAATAGGGGATTTAGGAATTTTGAGATTTAAAGTTTGGAACATTTGGAATAGGAAATTTGAGGATTTGAGAATTTTAGGATTTAAAGTTTGGAAAGTGTGGAATAGGGATGTGAAAATTTTAGAATTAAAAAATTTCAAATTTGGGAAGTGTGGAATAGGGGTGTGAAAATTTAAGAATTTTAGAATTTCAATTTATGAAATTTGGGATTTAAAGTTTGGAAAGTCTGAGGATTCCAAAATTACGAAATTGCAAAATAAGGGATTAGTAAGTATTGAAATTTCAATTTACAGTATTTGGAAACATCGAAATTTCAAAATAGGGGTTTGAAAATACTAAAATTTTGAAATAGCAAGTTTGAGAATTTCGAAGATTAGAAATTTCAATATTCAATCATTTGTAAAATGTGGGAAATATAAAAAAGCCACCAAGAGAAAAATAAAGCATGTTCACAAATTAATTTCATTTCCAAAATCGTAATAAAATACTTCACTCTAACAGATTAATAAAAAACAATATCTAATATTGAATATAAAAATACAGTACCCGTTCGAGTATAATAAAAATGTTACAACGATATTTCATTATTCTGATACATGAAAACTGAACATTTGTACAGCACAGTTTACTTTTCAATAAAACGAAAGATACATAACTGTTATTCGTAACATACACGATACTCGAACAGTTCGTGCATGTTAACGATCGTGACAAGAAATAAACAACAACGTTTCCCGAAGTGCAACCAGCAGGGAATACGTCGTAAAGTGAAAAAGGGAGACGAGTGTAAGAAAATTGAATCGATTCGTTGTACTCTCAGGGGTGCAACACAGGGGGGGTTGTAGAGTTGTCGTTGCGGAGACGTTTTTATGTATAGTTTTATTTCCTGTACGATAGATTGTATACAGGATGGAAAATGAGTCACTTAGTGGAAGGTGTAATTCTATATATCTTCATATATAAAATGGCGGAAGACGCTGATAATCTCTTTTCTTGTCTGCTGAACAAATGTAGTCAATTTGATGTGGCGCGAAATTTAAACGTCCCTTGGGATACGAACGTTTAAGGAAACCACTTGTAAGACGAAATACGGACTGAAGTGTTGTTCTTCATTCGCGAAATGTGATTTCATGGTTTAATAGTGTTGTATGTAGTGTTTATGATACAATGTTCAATAATGTTAACGTTCAATGTTTGGTAATGTTAATATGCAATACTTATTAGTGTTAATATGCAATGCTTATTAGTGTTAATATGCAATATTTAATACTGTTAACATGAATTGAAACATGGAAATTTAGAGATTTATATAGTTGAAAATTTGGAAGATTAGATTAGAAATTCGTCAATTTGGAAATTTCAAATTATAGGTTTCAGGATTTAGAAATTTGAAAACTTGAAGATTTGAAAATATATGAACTGTAATTATTGTAATTAAAAAATTTTTGTCTTTGAAACTTGAAAACATACAAATTTGAAAATTCAACAATATAAGAATTGAAAGACTTGAAAATTTAATAACATAAAAGTTGAAAGAATTGAAAATTTTTTAATGTAAAAATTTCAAGACTTGAATATTTTAAAATATAAAAATTGAGACTCGAACATGTTAAAATATAAAAATTTCAAGACTTGAATATTTTAAAATATAGAAATTTCAAGACTTGAATATGTTAAAATATAAAAATTGAGACATTTGAAAATTCAAAAATCAGAAAATGTTTAATAATTTAAACTTGAAAATATACAAATCTAAATTGTACAATTTGAATAATTCAAATACATGAAAATTGTGGATTTTCTACAGTTCTCAATCTCTGACAATCGTATTTCATATCGTACATCCAAAATTACGTAATTAACGGAACAAATAATTGAAAGTTTTGAAAGTTATATTGAAATTAGGCTAAGTGGGTACTAGTAGTAAATGTTCACTGAATTTCAAGCTTAATTCGAATTTGGAATTAAAGGCTCTGCGAATCTGAAGTGGTTATTGTCGGTTGTGGGTTTAACTTGCATAATCCAGAACTTGTTCAACTTGATAATAATCCTTCCTCGACGACTCAAACCTATCAGATAATTTTCATGTTCTATGTACTAATTTATATAGAAATATCAATAACTATACAATACATTAAATTATTACATTACATATTATTACACGTTAATTCATTTTTGATAAAGCGTCATTTTTTACCTTTAAACAAAACACGAAAGTTAACACCTGACTGTACAAATTAATATTAAGTCAAGATATACTAAATCAATGAAACGAAACATTTCAGACCTAAAATCTAACCTAACCTCAAATCTAATAATCATATCATAAAAATTCTTTCTCGAACCAAATTTCAATAATTTCTAAATAAGTCTTTCTTTTACTACAGCCATATTCGTCTTCAAGCATTAGATCACATTAGTCAGAAATTAATATCAAGTTCAGATATACTAAATCAATGAAACAAAACATTTCAGACCTAAAATCTAACCTAGCCTAAAATCTAATAATCATTATTAAAAAAATTCTTTCTCAAACCAAATTTCAATAATTTCTAAATAAGTCTTTCTTTTACTACAGCCATATTCCTCTTCAAGAATTAGATCACATTAGTCACAAATTAATATTAAGTCCAGATATACTAAATCAATGAAAAAAAACATTTCAGACCTAAAATCTAACCTAACCTAAAATCTAATAATCATTATTAAAAAAATTCTTTCTCAAACCAAATTTTAATAATTTCTAAGTAAGTCTTTCTTTTACTACAGCCATATTCCTCTTCAAGCATTAGATCACATTAGTCACAAATTAATATCAAGTTCAGATATACTAAATCAACGAAACAAAACATTTCAGACCTAAAATCTAACCTAACCTCAAATCTAATAATCATTATCATAAAAATTCTTTCTCGAACCAAATTTCAATAATTTCGAAGTAAGTCTTTCTTTTACTACAGCCATATTCCTCTTCAAGCATTAGATCACATTAGTCACAAATTAATATTAAGTTCAGATATACTAAATCAATGAAACAAAACATTTCAGACCTAAAATCTAATATCTAAAGTCTAACCTAACCTAAAATCTAATAATCATTATTAAAAAAATTCTTTCTCAAACCAAATTTTAATAATTTCTAAATAAGTCTTTCTTTTACTACAGCCATATTCCTCTTCAAGCATTAGATCACATTAGTCACAAATTAATATCAAGTTCAGATATACTAAATCAATGAAACAAAACATTTCAGACCTAAAATCTAATATCTAAAGTCTAACCTAACCTAAAATCTAATAATCGTTATTAAAAAAATTCTGCCTCAAACCAAATTTCAATAATTTCTAAATATGTCTTTCTTTTACTACAGCCATATTCGTCTTCAAGCATTAGTCACAAACTGAGAATGTAAAAATCTTTTCATTCTAACCGGGAATTTTCCCGAAAGATTTGCTAAATTCCCGATCACGGAACAATTCGGGTTGGATTCCCCATCCTCCCTTAAAATAATAGGAATATTTTATCGCGAACGGTTTCTCCAACCTTCTAGCAGACGATTTTCCCGGCAGATTCACACGAATGCTTGGAATTCTGTCGGAAGCCTCGGGATCTTGTCAGCGATCGGATTCGCGTAGGATACAAGCGGAATTTTCGAAATTTCGAAAACCACGAAGCTGCTCATCCCGCGGGCAACGTTTCCTTCGAAACGACGAACGTGTGGTCCTGGGTACAAAAATCGAAAACATGTTTTGCCAGAATTTACATGCGTACGCGGCTGCGCGTTTTACCTTCCGTTTCCCTGAATATCGCCGGGTGACGTGGAATTTGCAATTTTATGCAATTTACTTTGCATCCGATCAATTTCATACGAGTGTGCTCTATTATTTTAGTGCTTAACGGCACTTCTGACGTTTTAGTTTTGCGTTCGAGCGCGTAGGAAAAGCTTTTGTGAAATTTCTGACGAAAATTTGAAAATTTTTTGAAGTACTTTATTCGTGCGACTATTTTCTAGATTCTTTGAGAGGAGGTTTTATAGTTTGACTTTTACATGCGACGAATATTTGTTAGATTTTGTTTGAACTTCTTTGCAAATATTCAGTTTGAACGTTCAATATTGCAGAATTATTTGTAATATAAATTAATCAAATATTATTAAACTTGAACAACATATTGATTGTATGATTGAATGATATTTTACAAAAATTGAATAGTATATTACAAAATTATTAGCAGTATAAATAAATATATATGAGTAAAATTGTGCTGTATATTATGAAATTATTTGTGCTACAAACTAATAGCACATTATTAAAATTGAACAGTATATGATACAATTATTAGAAACGTAAATTAATAGTACATTAATAAAATGTATATCATAGTATAGTAACAGTATCTATTAAAATTTAGTGCCTCATAAAAGTTACTAGTAATATAAATAAATGGTATATTATTAAAATTGCAGAGTACATTATAACAATTATTATTAACATAAGTCAGTAGTGTATTTCAACATTTGTTACTGTTTTCAATTATAAAAATTGAACACTATATTATAAAATTATTACTAATACAATTTAATACCACAGTATTAAAATTGATTTAATATTTTGAATATTATAAAATAATTAGTACAGTAAATTAATAAAACATTATTAAAATTAGGCAGTATAGTATACAACTGTTAATAATATAAATCAATAATATACTATTAAAATTAACAAAATATTATTTAAAATAATCATTGAATAAAGTACTAATTATTTTAATAATATTCTTCGTATTTGTATTAATAATAATTTTATAAAATACAGTAAATTTTAATATTAATATTTAAAAACACAATTTACCTCTTGGCTAACAATACAGTATATTATGTCAAAAAATTATTTGGTCTTAAAAAAGTCTAAAAATAGTGTTTCATTGCCCATAAATTGATAAACGGTCGTACAAGGGTAGTTACCTTCTCTGACTCTTGCTTTTTGCGTCGCACACCTGTTGTACTTCTTCATTTTTTCATTGTTTGTGTTGCACCGTGAAAAGCTACGAGCCTCATTGTTAATTAATGAAGGCTTTAAAAGGGTGCATTCATCTGGTGATGTATCATGAATTCCCAAAGCAACGCGAAGTTAATCTACCACGGAAGAAACATTTATCGTGATGGCCCATAATAGTTAATAATCGCCTGATGGAAAATTTCACATACAGGAAATTTTCATAGGACATTTTTAAAAATAATTAAAATCGTTCATGGAAGAGTTGTTACTGAAAAATATCTATTATATATGCATTACTTATTATTGAACAAATATCTACTAAATATTACTTGTAATTAAAAAAATATCTACTAAAATTGAAAAGTAACAATAAATAGTATTTTATGACGTTCAACAATAGAGTTTTCGTACATAAATAAATTAAAGAAGAACAAAACTAAAAAATGAAATAAAACTGTGATATGATATAGAAGCACTAAAACTGAATAATGGCGTTCACAATTCTTTCTGCAAAACCATTTATAAAAAAAAATTTGATACACTGAGTACAGAACTTTTATTGTACAAAAAAGTTGAAATACAGTGTAGAACTGTCAAAAATAGTACTGAAAACAATTCTTTCTCTAAACGTTATCAAAATTTGGAAAAATTGAATAAAGTCAATTGTAGAGCTTTTATACAAGTATTGTATTTTATAAACTTACAGAGTTTTAGTAAAGTAAGAAATTAATATTAAATTTATAATTTATAACTCGTCATAAGAAATGAAAATTTCTGGTAAGAGTGCCATCTCAGGAAAGAAGTTAATGAAAATAATCTTCAGATTGCCAAATGCATTTTTAATGTTTTCCTAACGAAGTTCATCTTGTTTAAAATTCTATTTCATTTCCGACTCATCATTTATTTCGTTTGCAATTAATAGCAATTTGTTATAAGAAGCTAAACGTATTTTTGAAATACGTGGTATTTTAAGAAGGAACTTAATGAAAGTCTTCAGATTACGAAATACATCTTTAATACTTTTATTCTGAGAGGATTCATCTTATTTAAAATTCTATTCAATTTCCGAATCATCCAATTTTCGTTTGTAATTAATAGCAGCTCGTTATAAGCTAAAATTTTTGTTGGAATACGTATCGTAAAAAAGAACTTGACGAAAATCTCCAGATTAAAATACACCTTTAATATTTTTATCCTAAAAGTTTACTTCGCGTAAATGAATTGTCACTGCGACAAATCTTTGTCTTAAAAATTATCATTAATCAGATACTTTTAGCTTTATTTCGAGGCCGAACTTCCAGTCCTCGTTTACTAATTGGTACATAAAAACGCGTGAACAAAGGGATCCTTTAACTCGGCCCAGCTAATTCTCTTTACCTTCCCTTGTTCAGCTTGAATAAATGACTGCACACATGAACAGTGAAGTATCGGTGCAAACAATACATCTATCGTTAACAGTCCTCCATCCTATCGATTGTATTAGGCGGAAACTACTCTTTTGTGCGAGCAGTGCCTTTAACGGAATTATACAAAGCTCGTTTTCACAAAACGGAAGCGCAAAGAAGTGGCGCGTGGATGTGATGAAAGCGGATCGTGTATTTCGGGAAATATCTTTGAAAAAATAGCTGGCTCGCGTTTGTTAACGTTTTCTTTTGACTTGTGTACTCGAAACAATGTTCTCGATGTTTGAGTTACGCACGTCGTTATTTTCCCTTTGAGCAAAAACCGGCACATACCACAGGATCGTTCACATTTTTTACGCAGTTCGCTGTTGGTTGTATAATGTTCAATGCGTCGCAGCGTCAACAGCAGTGACAAACAACGCGTGGAAACATTAGGATTCCCAATAAGTGAATATACACAGTATGTCTGAAAAGTAACGGAACTTTTTAAATTTAAGGAACACTATTAGCGACACCTATAAAAACAATATGCTATTTGAAAACAGTATTCCTCCCCTACAAAACAAACCAATCGTTATTGGAATCGAGCAACGAATTGTGAACTTATAGCGTTTAAAGCGACAGAACCTTCCGTCACCGTGTCACAAAATCACGATGGAGCAAAGAGCGAATATTAAATTCTGATCGGTAAAGCTCGGTAAAACTTTTACAGAAACATTTGAATTAATGAAAAATGTTTATGGCGACGATTGTTTATCCCGTACACGTGTGTTCGAGTGCTATAAGCGATTCCAGGATGGTCGTGATACTTTGGAAGACGACCCAAAGCCAGGTTTTGGGTTTTTCTAAATTCTAAACGATTCTAAAGGTATTATACTTCGGGAATTCGTTCCACAGGGACAAAACGTTAATGGCGAATATTATCTGGGTGTTATGGAACGTTTGTGGAAAAGAATCGTTCGTGTGAGGCCCGAATATCGAGCGCCAGGGAGTTGGTTTCTGTTGAATGATAACGCATCATGTCACAAAACTGTCGCAGTTCGTGAATTTTTGGCGAAAAAACTAGTCTGTGTGCTCCAACATCCTCCATATTCGCCTGACTTATCTCCATGCGATTACTTCCTTTTTCCAAAATTGAAATTAGCCATGAAAGGAACGTTTTATGACACTGTTACACAAGTCCAAGCAGCTGTGACAAGGGTGATTGAAACGATTCCGCAAAACGACATAAAAAAATCTATGTTAACATTGCCTGAGCGTGCCCAGCGGTGTATTGATGCGGAAGGGATGTATTTTGAATAAAAAAAATTAATTTTGGCAAAATAACTAATACTTTTTTTTTATTTAAAAAGTTCCGTTACTTTTCAGACATACAGTGTAAGTGGACTGTATCTAAATGAATTTGACTTCGAACTCAACTGCTTGTATGATTATTAAGTGTCTGACAATTAACTGCTAGATAATTGTTTGTTCGATTATGATTACATGCTAAACAATTTCCTGTACGATTAATAAGTATTTGACAGCACCTGGTTTGTTTGATGAATTGTCTGACAATTACTTATTAAACAATTGCCTCTCTTATTATTATCAGAATCACATGTCAGGCAATTGCCTGCTCGATTAATAAGTATCTGATAATTATTTGGTAATTGTTTGTCCGATTGATGACTGTTAGACAATTTCCTGTCCAATTAACATTACCTGCTAGACCCTGTTCAAATTATAATTATCTGACAATTACTTGATAGATCATTGTCTGTTAGATTAATAACTGTCTTACAATAACTTGATGGGTGATTGTCTGTTGGATTAATAATAGTCTGACAATTTCTTGACAGATAACTGTCTGACAGTTTCCTAGCAAAAATTTATCTCTTTATATTAAAATCGAAAAAAGTTTTGAATTTTTCTGTGAAGACCGTCGTTTCAATCTGTTCACGTTTCTGATTTTTTATCACATTCAACGTTTAAATTTACTGAAATCAGCTGTGAAATATGTTAAAACAACTTTCAAACATTATTTATAATTATTCTCAAGTTAAAATAATAAGTAGCATTTGTAAAAAACATTTTTAGTGATTGAGATCTTAAACGTCCCCGTGTGCCAAGCATGTAATTATGATGAAGTGTGAGTTAAGTTAAATGAAATAAATTACATTACATTCGTTATGTAAAAGTCGTCGTTTGTTTAAAAAAACCAGTACAATTTTTAATATTTCATTAAAATATTAAGTGGAATGAGTGTTAAATGAAATAAATAACTAAATAAATAAACAAAGAAAAATGGTCGGAAGGTTCTCATTTTTTAAATAATATTTTCAGTCATAAATAAAGAAAATAAACTTTTATCGCGAATTTCTGATTTGTATTCTCGCATACAATCTCCACACGTACAATTTCCTTTCATATCATCAGCTACGTGACACTCCGCATATCACACTTGACAGTTCGTTTCGCTTTTATTAAATTCAAGCCGATTATATGATTGTCGTTCGTTTTAAATTGAAAACTGCAACTCGAATGATGCGTTCGAAACTTGCAATTGTACGGCGTTCCATTTTACACTCGAATCTTTGCAATTAGTTTATTTTTTTTCACGAATCGAAAGCAATAATCGTTATTCACTCGAAGCCGGAAACTTTAGGCAAGCAATTTCCGTGCAGCACTCAGTTGCTCCAATTAACTGCGTTTACTTTGGCCAAAAGATTGCTCTTGGAACTAAAAGTCGATAATTGGAACCAAAAAATTTCCAAATTTAAAAATTTCTGAACTTTTACATTTCCACGTTTTTCAAATGCCTAATCTCCTAAATTTCTAAATGTTTTTAACTCCCCAAATCCCCAAACCTAACCTAATCCTAAAATCTTCATTTCTAAATTAACCTATTTTGACTCCCAAAGTTTTCAATTCATAACACACTTTTTCAACCTTTCGATCTTTATCTGATTTAATTATTATCGTATTTGTTTTTAAAATGTTGTATCGTATAATTCCCTTCTCTAACCATCAAACCTCTTTGGGATGTAAAGCTTGTAAGCCTCTTATGACTGCTCTGTTTCAAAGTTCGAGTTTCTGTGACATTCAGTGAATATCAAACTTCACCAACTATAGTTAAACATTAAAATCCAGTACTCACTGCATTTTACAGCATGCATTCTGTTTTCCACATTTTGTATATGAAATTATTCAGGTTAAATATTCAGTTTCAACTGTAATCGTAATTCCATACTGTTCAGCATGAATCAAAATATTTTAGTCAGTTCGAAAAGTGCTTTAAAGAATTTTATAGTATTTCCTTCAGTAGGAGTAGAATATCTTAAAGAATTTTATGGTACGAACAAAAATATCTTAAAAATTTCCATCATGTTTTATTCAGCACAAATAAAATATTTTAAAGAATTCTATAGTAATTTATTCAGTGCAAGAAAAATATCTTAAAGGATTTCATACTGTTTTATTCAGCACAAATAAAATATTTTAAAGAATTTTATAGTATTTTATTCCGTACAAGAAAAATATTTTAAAGAATTTCATACTGTTTTATTCAGCACAAATAAAATATTTTAAAGAATTTTATAGTATTTTATTCAGTACAAGAAAAATATTTTAAAGAATTTCATACTGTTTTATTCAGCACAAATAAAATATTTTAAAGAATTTTATAGTATTTTATTCAGTACAAGAAAAATATCTTAAAGAATTCCATACTGTTTTATTCAGCACAAATAAAATATTTTAAAGAATTTTATAGTATTTTATTCAGTGCAGGAAAAATATCTTAAAGAATTTCATACTGTTTTATTCAGCACAAATAAAATATTTTAAAGAATTTTATAGTATTTTATTCAGTACAAGAAAAATATTTTACAGTATACCGTTGAGTACGAATAACTTTCTTCACTAGTTCAGGATATTGAAAGAAGTAAAATTATCATCGAACAAACATCATACTTTTCCTCACTTCGCAGAATGTAACATCCACCATTTCTCGTCTATCGAATAGCGATTGTATTTCACACTCTCTGAAGATTATTAGTACTCTAGGCATCTAGTCCACTTTAAACTATGCCAGAGTTTCACGGTATAACGTGGAAACAGAAAGGAACATCAAAGGCATCCGACGGAATCTTCTTGCAGAAAAGAATCGTACTTTCGAAGTCGAACTTACCGAACGAATCGTGTTTTGGCCGTAAAAGGTTCAGTTCCATGCCAGAGAAGCTAGATAAGCCAACGTTCTTCTTTTTCCGTTCCTTTATAAAAGCATCGATGTTGGATGAAAGTACGCCCCTATTTTCTTACGCCTCTGTGAAAGTCCCTTGCGAGATCCGCACCCTGTAACGCGAAAGGGTGAGAGATTCGAAACGTGAGACTACAATCGAGGATCCTCGATACTCGCAAGGTAAATGCTGTTCCAGCTGAGAATTCTTCGATAGCCGATCGAGTATTATATTCGACGGATTTCTCTGCGAACGATTGGATGGAACTGATCGCTTATTCGCGAAATGGTCAATTTATTCCGGAATTTTTTCATTTGAAGCTAGTTTTCGTTTCATTTCATGGTTGATGATTGGAGTAGGAATATTTGGACCATTCATAATTGTTTAAATATAATATTTTGTATTCTATTTCATTGCTATTTTATTTTGTTTTCGGCCATTTTATGTTTTATTGCACGTTAAGTTAGATTAGGTTATTTTTTAATATTTTATACTATTCTATTTCATTGATATTTCATTTTGTTTTCGGTTGTTTTATGTTTTATTGCAGGTTAAGTTAGGTTAGGTTATTTTTTAATATTTTATACTATTCTATTTAGTTTCTATTTTATTTCATTTTATTTTTGGCCGTTTTATGTTTTATTGCAGGTTAAGTTAGGTTAGGTTATTTTTTAATATCTTATACTATTCTATTTCATTGCTATTTCATTTTGTTTTCGGTTGATTTATGTTTTATTGCAGGTTAAATTAGGTTAGGTTATTTTTTAATATTTTATACTATTCTATTTCATTGCTATTTTATTTTGTTTTCGGCCATTTTATGTTTCATTGCAGGTTAAGTTAGGTTAAGTTATTCTTCAATATTTTATACTATTCTATTTCATTTCTATTCTATTTCATTTTATTTTTGGGCGTTTTATGTTTTATTGCAGGTTAAGTTAGGTTAGGCTATTTTTTAATATTTTATACTATTCTATTTCATTTCTATTTTATTTATTTTTATTTTTGGCCGTTTTATGTTTTATTGTCGGTTAAGATAGGTTAGGCTATTTTTTAATATTTTATATTATTCTACTTGATTTCTATTTTATTTCATTGTGTTTTCGGCCGTTTTATGTTTTATTGCAGGTTAGGTTAGGTTAGGTTTAACTATTCTAGCAGCTGATTGTTTCAGTGCATTACTATTCACTTTATTATTACTGTACACTATGCTAATATAATAATACATTGATGTTATTAATTACTTACTATTTTATTTATTTTCTTACTATTTACTATTTACTATTTTACTATCCTATTCTACTCTGAGCAAACAAGCATTCCCAAACATGTAGTACAAAATACACTTTCATAGTGTATCATTTGTATAACACCTTTGCAATAACTACAATTTCAGGTGTACAACAATAAATTTAGGAAATACTTATTTCAGGATAATTACGAGTGTGCCTTTCGAGAGCAAAGGGTTGACTACAAGGGTTGTTCAACTCTGAAACAAACTCGTTGGATCTCGTGACGCCTCGATGTCGACACGAACGCTTATTACATTAACATAAAAATGGTTTCTACACCGTACGCGAGAATGCGATAGCAGAGGGTGGGTTTCTTCATTTTGGGGTGGTCCTATGTGCCATAACCCCATATCTATGAAATAGTGAACATATAATGTAGGTTTAGCGCGATCTGCAGAAAGATGGAGTGAGTTTACTAACGGGGGATGAAACTATCTTAATTTTCGTTCCGTTTCGTCGACCGTTCGAGTATTCGAATAAATTCCAGTTTCGAGCGAATTTGAACATTGTCGACTTGATTAAATTTTTAATTAAACTTTTTCGAAACAGTATCCTGACGAAATGTCATTGTTAAGTCATGAATCGTTTTGAACAGGAACAGTTTTAATATTTGTTCGGCCGCGAACACTTACTTGCTTTCGTCGCGACCGAAGGGATTTTATGACTCGAGTGGTTCGGCGCGTAGGCCACCGTGAAGACCCTCTGCCTCGACATTTGAGTCAAGGCAGAGTCTTTTGTCTATTAGTTGTACTCGAATCGGTTTGGAAATACCCATTTGCAAGTCGTAAATAACCTAACGGTTTTCCTTGCCTCTCACGATGGTCAAGAGTCGGAATTTTGTAAACCATCGCCCCTCTCGTGCGGGGGTTTTTCCAACATGTATCTTTTTAACGTATATTTTTTAGTCAGTCGTTGAGCCTTGTGCGGGTCGGATCGAGAGTACAACTTCGTGCGTCACGAAATAACAGATAAACTCCGTGTATCGCGGAACAACATACAACCTCCATGCATCATGGAGTAACGTAAAGCATCCAATGCAGGGTGGATTCCAAATACAATTATAACATTATTCGAGTGAGACCCTGCACTCCTCGAATAAACTATCGCAACACAACATTATCCGAGTGAGACTCTACACTCCTCGGATAAGCCAATGTAGGGTGGTAAAGAACGCAAAACATCATTCGAGTGGGACCCTACACTCCTCGAATAAATCATCGTTGACAATCCTACGCAATGTAGATTGTAACACATTACCGTCATATTGAGTAATTATAATCCGCAATTGTGCGCTCGTGATCTTCGGATTGCGTATCGTAAATTGATTCTCTCGACGAGAATCAATCGAGATTTACACCTCGGTGTTCAAATCTTATGAAAACACGGTCGTGACGACGATCCGTAACGTGAACGCGGTCATGACGATGACCCGCAGAGTCGATTGCTCTATGCAACCACTCTTATTATATCGGCGCAATGCTATGCTACCCTATTATCATACACACACATTACGACACATTTACAAATCGTCTTCAATCGCTCGCATTTCCGCTTATAACCATAGTAAAATAAACATATTAGTTTCCGTGGGGTTTTTTATGCCGCAAGGCTTTTTCCCCAAACCGTGTATAACGAGCCAATAAACGTGTTAATTTTAGGCTCAAATCTGTATAACTTATTTTACACATACCCCCTTCCTCATTCATCGAATAATAAAAATTTTGAACAACGGAATTTCTCCATGTTGGAGAGATTTCGACGATACATTTTTTGGTGCCTCCTGTGAGGAATGGGCGGTAAACCGGTGGAAGTGCGAGCGGAAGTTCGAAAATTTAACGTAAAGCAACGGTCGAACCGGCCATGTGCAAATCGCCAAGGCGCTTTCCTATCCGCGGAAAGTTTCCTGAAGTCAGGGCGTTTCCCTTTATGGGGGTGGGAGAAGTCCTTTGAAAAAGGGCCCACAAACGGTCGACGAGGGCTATTCGTGCTCTGACTGTTAACGTGGTAACACGCTGCAAAATTAGCAACGATATTTCTATCATCGCTTTCGAGATACTTTGTATCATTTGATTCTTCGCGGTTTCATTGGAATCGTTATTCCGTGGAGTGATATAGTGATTTAGAGACACAAGGGTGCTCATTTTACGTATCCAACTTCATTGAAAAGAATCATCGAAAGGCCCAACCAGCTGTCTTCATCGTCATCCGAGGATCTCTCGCCCACCTACCACTCAGCGCTGACGGAGTCCATCAGCATTGGAAGGATAAGTATTCCTTGCATCTTTTTTACGCGTTTAGCTTCGAATACTAGTGGTAATTAATTACGTATACGGTGTGTGCGAATAGTTTCTTCTTATAATGGATCGAGTGAAAATTATTAATCAGAAGCGAACGACGGTAAAGCGTCAGGTCACGCAGCTCGCGAACTGTGTCGCGTCTAATCAATACGATTATAAGAATTTGAAAAAGCGGTTGGATAGGGTTACCGAATTATTGCATGACTATCCGGCATCGCATTGTCTACCGTCTGCCGCGCTCCGCAATCGCAATTAATGATGAGCGCGATAGTTCGCATTCGATGTGCAAACGGTTCGTTCATAGAGGCCCGCGCTCTTCTCGACACCTGCGCGACGGCTCATTTCATAACAGATCGGCTTGCGCAACAATTAAAGCTCTCAACGCATCCGTGTGCTATTCCAATCAACGCGATTAATGAAATGACTACGATGTCAAAACGAGTCATTCAAATTACATTCCGGGCTCTTTACAGCGACTTCGAGAAAACTTTAACGTGTTTAACGGTTCCGCGAATAACGAATTGCGTACCGAACGAGCATTTCCCGCGCGAATCAATCAAAATTCCGTCGAATTTGCGCCTCGCAGATCCTGAATTCCACGTGCCGCGACCCGTTGATCTTTTAATTGGCTCCGGTGCCACTTTATCATTACTTTCAATAGGGCAGATTAATTTATCCCGCGACGATTGCGACCTTGTATTACAAAAAACTCAACTCGGATGGGTAGTAGTAGGCGGAACGACAGATTGCACAGAAAATCGGATTAGGTCATGCAATCTGTCAGAATTAGAAAAACAAATAACCAAATTCTGGCTAATAGAAAACGTGGACGCGGAAACATCGGAACTGTCGGAAGGAGCGCTATGCGAAGCGCATTATATAAAAAATACGACGCGAAATGAAAGCGGGCGGTATATCGTGCGGTTACCGTTCCGTGCCGGTGATACCGATTTCGGAGACTCGCGACGAGTCGCCCTGCGTCGGTTCCACGCGCTTCAACGGAAGTTAAATTCGGATTCGGCACTCAAGGCGGAGTATAGTAAAGTAATGGAAGAATACATTACTCTCGGACATATGACTTTAATCGACGACGAATTGGCATCCGGATATTATATGCCTCACCACGCGGTTGTTAAGGCTACGAGCGCGACAACGAAGGTCCGCGTCGTCTTCGATGCGTCGGCCAAAACGAACAAGGGGATATCGCTTAATGATAGGTTTATGATAGGTCCTACGATACAGGACAAGCTCTTCGAACATTTGCTTAGGTTTCGCACACACGTATACGTCATTACCGCCGATATTGAAAAGATGTATCGACAAATCCTGATACATCCAACCGACCGGAAATATCAACGCGTATTTTGGTATCATGACAATCGCATCAGAACTTTTGAATTAAATACCGTAACATTTGGTGTTTCGTCCGCTCCATATTTAGCAATTCGAACAATTCAGAAACTTGCAGACGACGAGAGTGTGGACTTTCCATATGCCTCCAAGATTTTGAAACGCGACTTATACGTCGACGATCTTTTGACAGGAGCGAATTCATTGGATGAAGTGCTGCAAATCCGCGACGAAGTAATCGCACTTTTAAAACGCGGCGGATTTAATATTCGTCAATGGGCCTCAAACCACAATCACGCGCTCGACAATATTAGTGAAAAGGTTCTCGGCTTGGACCACACAATTGATACAAATAGTATCGTGAAAACTTTAGGTATTGGGTGGCATGCTCAAGGGGATAAACTCGTATACAGCGTAAAATCAATAGAATCACCGATTAAATCGACAAAACGCGGAATTTTATCGGAAATCGCGAAAATTTTTGATCCTCTTGGCCTTCTCGGACCGGTAATCCTAACTGCGAAGACTTTCATGCAGGAATGCTGGAAGACGAAGCTTGGTTGGGATGAATCGGTTCCGCAGGCCCTGTTTTCGAAATGGTCATCGTTCGCGAATCAACTCCCGTGTATTAACAACTTATCGATTGACCGGAAACTCGTTCTAGAAAACCCAAGAAATATTCAAATTCACGGATTTTGCGACGCAAGCAAGGCGGGATACGGCGCGTGTATTTACGTACGTTCTTGTAATCAAGAGAACCGTACTCTCGTTCGACTTGCCTGCGCCAAGTCGCGGGTCGCGCCGATTAAGGAAATGACCATGCCACGGCTCGAGCTCTGTGGAGCGCTTACACTTGCTCGACTTTATCATGAGTCACGGACTGCTTTTAATTTCCCGATTGATCGCGTTGTTTTTTGGTCGGATTCGACAATCGTTTTACAATGGCTCAAAAAGTCACCGTCAACTTTAAAAATTTTCGAAGCCAATCGCGTCGCGGAGATTCAGAAGATTAAGGAAGCCGAATGGCGACACGTTAGGACAAAAGATAACCCGGCGGATGCGTTATCTCGCGGACAGCTTCCGGCGGCATTTTGCGACAATTCGTCGTGGTTTGAGGGACCCCATTGGCTACGCGATCGCGAAGGCACCTGGCCAGCAAATTTAGAAGTCGAAATTGAGGAGCTACCCGGGTTAAAGACAAACGCGTGTCTAACGTTGAACACTAATCAGTGTGAATTTTTTAACAGATTTTCATCGTACGCGAAACTGGTACGCGTTATCGCTTATTGTTTGCGTATGCGTCGGTCGAACACGTATAAGGGTGAATTGCATGTAGAGGAAAAGACCAACGCGGAACGGACCATACTACGAGCGATCCAACGAGATCAATTTCTTGACGAAATACAACACATTTCGTCTTCGGGGGGAGCAAAGAGCAGTCGTCTTGCTTCCCTGAGTCCGTTCCTCGACGAATTTGGTCTTCTCCGCGTCGGCGGACGATTGCAAAACGCCGATATTTCGTATCCGCAAAAACACCCGGTTCTTTTACCATCTTACCATCACGTGACCGACCTAATCATTCGCGAAACACACGAGCGCGCGTATCACGCCGGGATTCAAAGTACCTTGTATACAATCCGACATAGATTCTGGCTCCTCGACGGGAAAAATCAGGTTCGTAAAATCGTACGGCGATGCGTTCGTTGCATTCGCTTCCGGCCGTCTCCGTTACAAGGGAAAATGGGAAATTTACCCAAAGCACGCGTCGACGAAGCAGCGGCTTTCACACACACGGGTGTGGATTTTTTCGGTCCGTTTTACATTAAAGAAAAGAAATATCGTAATAGAAATAGCGTAAAGGCGTACGGTTGTATTTTTATTTGCATGTCGGTAAAGGCCGTACATATCGAAATCGTGAGCGATCTTACAACCGAGGGTTTTCTTGGCGCCTTCAGACGTTTCATTGGGCGCCGAGCTATACCTACACACGTATATTCGGATAACGGAACTAACTTTGTAGGCGCGAATAATCAGCTCCGCGAATTGTTTGCTTTATTCGGTTCAAATGAATTTAAGGAAAGCGTAAATGAATTTGCAATAGATAGGAATATTTCATGGCACTTCAATCCACCGCTAACACCACACTTCGGAGGCATATGGGAGGCCGCGGTCAAATCATTCAAGCATCATTTTAAGCGCGTAGTCGGTGAACGTTTATTTACTTTCGAAGAAATTAACACCTTAACAATAGAAATAGAAGCAATTTTAAATTCTAGACCATTATGCCCTATATCAACAGATCCGAACGATCCAATCGCGCTAACACCTGCGCATGTTTTAGTTGGTCGTCCTCTCACGATGCTGCCGGAGGATAATTGTTTATCAGTTCCAGAGAATCGTTTGACTTCCTGGAAAAGGATCGTAAAGGCTCGCCAGGACTTTTGGAAACGATGGTACCTGGAATATTTGAACGAGCTTCAAAAGCGCCAAAAATGGTTTACTACCCGTGGTGAAATCCACGTTGGCACGATCGTCATCCTGATGGACAAAAATCAGCCCTGCATGCGATGGAGGTTGGGCAGAGTCACGGAAGTTCATCCCGGTGACGATGGAGAAGTTCGGGTCGCTACTGTTAAGACCGCCAACGGAATCGTCAACCGAAACATAACTCAATTGTGTCCATTAACCGAAACCGCGTAACTGTATATTGTAACGTATAAAACTATAACGAAAGGCCACACTTTAAAAACACAACAATACATCACACTTTGAATTAACAAGCGCAATAGTATTGCTCGCCTCACTCGCAACGGGGGGAGCATGTTCGGCCGCGAACACTTACTTGCTTTCGTCGCGACCGAAGGGATTTTATGACTCGAGTGGTTCGGCGCGTAGGCCACCGTGAAGACCCTCTGCCTCGACATTTGAGTCAAGGCAGAGTCTTTTGTCTATTAGTTGTACTCGAATCGGTTTGGAAATACCCATTTGCAAGTCGTAAATAACCTAACGGTTTTCCTTGCCTCTCACGATGGTCAAGAGTCGGAATTTTGTAAACCATCGCCCCTCTCGTGCGGGGGTTTTTCCAACATGTATCTTTTTAACGTATATTTTTTAGTCAGTCGTTGAGCCTTGTGCGGGTCGGATCGAGAGTACAACTTCGTGCGTCACGAAATAACAGATAAACTCCGTGTATCGCGGAACAACATACAACCTCCATGCATCATGGAGTAACGTAAAGCATCCAATGCAGGGTGGATTCCAAATACAATTATAACATTATTCGAGTGAGACCCTGCACTCCTCGAATAAACTATCGCAACACAACATTATCCGAGTGAGACTCTACACTCCTCGGATAAGCCAATGTAGGGTGGTAAAGAACGCAAAACATCATTCGAGTGGGACCCTACACTCCTCGAATAAATCATCGTTGACAATCCTACGCAATGTAGATTGTAACACATTACCGTCATATTGAGTAATTATAATCCGCAATTGTGCGCTCGTGATCTTCGGATTGCGTATCGTAAATTGATTCTCTCGACGAGAATCAATCGAGATTTACACCTCGGTGTTCAAATCTTATGAAAACACGGTCGTGACGACGATCCGTAACGTGAACGCGGTCATGACGATGACCCGCAGAGTCGATTGCTCTATGCAACCACTCTTATTATATCGGCGCAATGCTATGCTACCCTATTATCATACACACACATTACGACACATTTACAAATCGTCTTCAATCGCTCGCATTTCCGCTTATAACCATAGTAAAATAAACATATTAGTTTCCGTGGGGTTTTTTATGCCGCAAGGCTTTTTCCCCAAACCGTGTATAACGAGCCAATAAACGTGTTAATTTTAGGCTCAAATCTGTATAACTTATTTTACACATACCCCCTTCCTCATTCATCGAATAATAAAAATTTTGAACAACGGAATTTCTCCATGTTGGAGAGATTTCGACGATACAATATTTTATGAAACAAACTGACGGTTATTGGAATCCTTGGATAGAAACTGGTTTAATGTAGTCGAGTTTAGAGGCAAAGGGAGAATAATTAAAATTGCTTTCATAAAAATATTTTATATTAGACGGGAGATTTATTTTGACTTAATATTTTTCGTATGGTGACTTGTTACTTTTAAATCACTTCATCTTAGTTTTATTTTTGTAGCTTTTATTATTTCTTATAATTTTAATTTCATCTTAACGATTTGTATAACTGTAATTTTATTTCTGCAAATTTTATAGTTCTTCGTATTTTTAATTATAATTTTATGGTGTGTATAATTTGCTTATATTTTTAATTTTTGTAATGCTTCATAATTATAATTTTAATTTTACGATATTTATAACTCCTGAAAACTTGAATTTTATTTCTACGATCTTTATAACCTCTTCAAGTTTCAATTTTATTTTTACAAATTGCATAATAGTTGTAATTTTATTTTTATAATCTTTTATAATTTTAACTTTATTTTTCTAAATTTTATAATTTCCTACAATATCGGTTTTATTTACTAGCAAAATATTTTTTAACTAATTAAAGTTGCATATCATGAAAATTACTATTAAAGCACATCGAGTTTGTATACAAAAAATCGTAAAATTCAGATAAAATATTTGGGAATATTGCTGCAGCTGCAGTATAAACATCGTTTTTTAATTTTTTGATATCAAAATAATATTGACTGTCACCCTTTACTTTCAACAAAATTTATTTTGTAACCTCTATGCAATGATATACGTGTCTATATACACATATATATCTTCTGAAACTTTAACCAGAGATTTATCAGTGGAATTTCAGACTTTTCCATTTTGGAAACATCAATATTGCCGGAGGATTATTCCAAAATCACTCTGCGGGAAAGGCTTTGACATTTGCTGTGTACAGAAGTTTTAATCTTCTCTATTTTTAAAGCTGTAGTATTGTTACATACTTTAAATATAACTGAATACTCTTCAGCGCTTTTGAAACACTTATATAGCAAATTATATCTATGAACTATCATATATCAAATTGTTTCTAATCAAAATCTATAATCGATGTAATTTAACAATTACATATTGTTTGAATTATTGTCCTTGATATAACCTTCAAATTTTATTAATCTAATTTTGTAAAAATAGGGTGTTAAATATAATTTTATAAAGGTAGAGTATTAGATATAATTTTGCAAAAATAGAGTGTTAAATATAATTTTATAAATGCAGGGTGTAATCTTAGGAATACCTGGTATTAAATATAATTTTATGAATGTAGGATATGAAACATAATTTTATAAATATAGGGCATTTAGTTTGAAAGCAAAATTACGCTGCTCGTTTTAGCAAAGTTTCAACAATTACTGGAATCCTATTCGGACTTTATTACGAACGATATTAAACTACATTACCGAATGTAATGTATTAAATTGGGATGCGCTAGCGACAACGTAATTGGTTCTAGAACCTCGTTCCTTATATAGCATCTGTTCATTTCAGATTACACTGAAGTACATGTATTTGGGGATAATATACTTTGGGGCCACAATCATGAATTTAGACTCTAGAGAGAAGCTGTTGATCAACCTTCGATAGAGTTATTTGAACAGAAAAATCACGATAATATTTAGCAAGCTAGTTTATTATTTATCTGTATATAAATACTGCTTATAAATCTAATTTATTATTTATCTATATGTAAATACTATTTATAAATTATTTATACATATAAATAACTATTTTTAATACATAATTATTTTGAATACATTATTTTTTTAAATTATATTATTTATCAGTATTTAAATCTAATTAATGCATAAATACCATTTATAAATCTAATTTATTATTTATCTGTGTATAAATATTATTTACTATATTAAAATAATATTTTCAAATAATATTTTAAAATATTATTTTAATAATAATATTTTGTATAAACAAATTTTTTTTTAGTAAAAGTGACTTAATTTGATTAAGAACAATTGTTTGTTATAGTGTGCATACACACCAACATACCTCAATGTACTTCATTCTATGTCTTTAAATTATAAAAACAATTATATTAAATACAAATTAAAAGACTATAGAATACTATAACAGATTACAAATTTGAACCCCAAAATGATGATTTAAGTAATTAATTAACCAATTAACATCGATTAGACAAACAAATGATTCTGCTAAATATAACCAGACAAAAATTACAAAGAATAAAATGAATTGTATTTCATGTACAATATTAAAGTAAAGAAATAGAAATTATTGTATAATCCTAATGGTATTTAATAAGAATGAAATGTGTAAAAGTCTTTTAATAACAATTTCTTGAAATCGTCTAATCTTGAACAAAGTATAACCGGTTATCGAAAATGTAAGGCGTTGAAAATATCAGTAGCTGCTGCGGAGAAGCACGATTCTTCGAAAGTTCTCGGGAACTTCGTAAAAGTGACGTTAAAGTGGTTCCACCGCGTCGAATATCGCAGGAATTAACAAAGTTCCGTGAAACTTAACCAAAGTTAACCGATATTTTTCAACGAAAACTTACGTTCTCACTTTTCCGTTGAAAACAGAGAAATATTGCCTGACATACCAATACACTTTACAATCCATCTCTTGTTGTAAACCACGTAATTTCATGTTAGATTACCTTGCTATATAATTTTGCATTTATTAACTTTACACATTTACATATTGCATTAATTACCTTCTAATTTGAATTTTAACGCATACTGACAATTTTTAGTTATAAATAGTTCCCCTGTGGCTATACGCTTTTTCCGATATTGAATTTCAACGACCGCAATAGTGATGTTTGGTATAACAAACATCAGGACAATATTGTGTACCTTCACGATGAATTTCTGTGTTTCACTTTTTAATGCAATCAAATACTCGCCAGTAAATCACGGATTGAATTTCATTAAATATTTCTCATCGATTGTGTACACATTGCAGTGTGTACACAGTGATTTACATCGGCTGATGTTTCGTTCTGAAAATGGGTGAGAAAATATCAGGTATTAAAACGTTAATCGTTAAAACCGTAACGTCTTGCTTGTAATACACATGTGAGAAAGTATAAAATGATATGTAAAAAAATATAAAATTATAAATTGCAAATTATAAATTAAAATTATTTATCGAAAATTATAAATTCAAGTTATACATTGAAAATTGTAAGTTGAAATAAAAAATTGTCAATTATAAATTAAACTTATTAATTGTAAATTGTATAGTAAAATTATTAATTGAAAATTGTAAAGTAAAATTATTAATTGTAAATTGCAAATTAAAATTACTAATTGAAAATTGTAAAGGCAAATTATAAATTGTAAATTAATATTATAAATTATAAATTGTAAATTGTATAAAATGACACGTTAAAAAATATTGATAAAGATTGGTTAAAAAATATTAATGACAACATAACCAATGTTGGTCTTACATATGTATAACAGTGAATACAATTGTAAAAGTAAATGAATCAACGATGAAATTTAAATTGTTTTTACTTTATTTACATAACTGATTTAATAATTGAATAGCATATCAAAATGCACGAAATCTAAGAGCATTTAATGACATAAAATCCTCTTATCACAAACCAGTATTTGTAAAATATTATTGTACCAACGAAGAAGAAAAACCGTAAGAATTTTTTCGCTCTAAAAAAAAATTGTAAAAGTATCTAGTAGGTTTGGACACGTGTTCTCAGTTGATTTGCTACAGCAAATATATAGTAAGGACAAACCAGAGCTCTTAAAGCCCGGTTACCTCGAAGATCAACCGCACACTGCATCAGCGGTAAAACGTTTCCGGTCTTACGGAAGAAAGTAGGGTGAACCACAACTCTGAGGGTTGCCATCACCCATACGGGTCACCCTCGTTACGCCTAGCAATGGAAATGACTTGATGCATAAGTAATTTCTGCATGGTATCTAGGCGTCTGTGCTATTTGCTCGAGTAAACATAGTTAATACCAGGGAACTAGATACCGACTGATCATTCATCTCTGTCTTAAGTGTCCTACAAGTTTAACTAAATGTTTAACTTGAATTTGTAATTGTCATTCAACCATTCGAGTGTCCCCTCTTATCAAACGTATGAATTGCATTAAATCTGTAGACCGCACACACCGACGTCGATATTTTGTTTGAAAATTTAATTATTCGAGTATTTAAATACTGTATTATTTAATCACAGCATATTGAAGGGAAAACAATTTTAGTTTTATTCAGTTCATAATGATATTTGGTGATAATGAAAGAAAATATTTATGAATGCGAATAAAATATTTACGTAATGTTTCAAAAATATTTGTAGTTATATAATGTAGGATGTGCATTAAAATCCTAATGTAAATTTTTTTATTGGCATTCGAAATATTAGCATAACATGAGGTGAGTATAGCTAACATATCTCAGAAATAAACATCGATCGCAGTGAACAGTTTTCTTAAAAGTTGAACTCCTCAAACTCATTTCTTAAAAACGGTACAGTCCATCGCAAATTTTATTTCATATGTCGTTGTAACTCCACATATCAAACTACCTGAGACTCACCAAGTCCAAAACAGAATGTAAAGCGTGCCAAACGAGTGGCATCGGGAGCGCAGGGCAGAAAAAGAGAGAAACAAAATGAGTTTCGCGGCGAACGCAAAGATCAAAGGAGCCGGAAACTGGGATTTATATCTGAACCGGTGTCGGTGCCCTGCGCCACTGTATTTTAATTTTGCATCGCTGACTCATCGGGACGCGAAGGACCTTTCGAACGCGTCCCCGTGAAAAAGTAATCGCGAGGGCACCCCACCCCAGAGAAATGAGAAAATAAAAAAGAGCGTCGCTCCGAGGGTGTCCGCTCCGCAAAGAACCGCGCATATCAGGGTGCGCGAAACTTTCCCAAGGGTGTTAGTGTCGGTAAACACCGCCAGGGCGACAGTTGGCGCGCTTGGGAGCGGTAACCAAGGTTACGGTGCGCATGGGCAATGCCAGGATTCGGGGCATCCGTTGTGGAGCACACTACGGGGGTGGTTTTTCGCTTTGGCACACCCGGGCGACTAGCTGGGCGGTGTCTGCAGCCTTCACTTTCCTCCTAAAAATCGAAGGCTACACAGCTAGTGGCCGTCTTTTTTTCTCTCTCTGTCTCTTCCTTCCCTTCTGTCGTCTTCTTGTCCCGTTGCCTGGTTCCTCTCGTGTTTCGGCCTGCGAACCTCCCTTCCTCCCCCCTTTCTGTTTTTCTTCGTCGAGGTGACACGTGTCACACGACCAGGACAGCTACGCGAGTGCACGTGCATGCTCGTTCGCGCCAAAAAAAGTGCAAGTGAACGGTGTCGACGGTCATGTGACACAGGGGAGTCTGTTCCTGGGGAAACCGAGCCGATCCCGAGGGAACCGCCGGAAGGCGGATCGGGAAGTCCTTCGCTGCGCCAGCGAAACTTCCCGGTCACGTGATCGCAGTGAGGGTTCGCCGAAGAGGGAGGGAGCTGTGTGCCATAGTCGGCGATCCTCGTTCCTCGTGGAACAGCCTATCGTCGACCTGTTCCGTTCGAGGACTTCGCCGATTAATCCTGATCGATTACCCGCAATCGTGATCAGTTGCCCGGTAACCGCGTGTCTGCTCGGTCGTTGGTGATGTTTGTTTACCGTGTGCGCGATCGGGCCCGTCTTTTGAACGCCGATCAAACGGGAGCCAGCTTCGAGGAGTCATGGTGACAGTGAAACTGATTCATGCAGATACACGATTTTGGAGAATCACCGCCTCGACCAAAGCGATATACTCGATTGAGACGTGTGTGGTCCAGGTGGCAGGCTGACCAGTGTTTACGTAGACTCGACCGATGATTCACCGGAGCTGCGTTTCGATTTTGAATCGGGATGACCTGATTTCGCCGGGGAAGAAGGAAGATCGATTGCGAAACCGTCGAACCTTGACACGCTTCAGGAACAGACGATAACCGAGTGTGTCGTCTTACGATAACACTGCCAGAATTAGCCGGTGTACGCCGATGTGGACGATCCTGTATGCCCCTGACGAGGTATTTCACGAGCTTCGTCGATCTAGCGACTGGCTCTTAACCGACGATCGTGCGTCGCAGGTGTGGCTTAGTTTCTTGTTCTCGTTGTTGACGATGGAACCTCGAAACGCGATATTTTCACAGCTGACTTCTTTCCACGGACAGTTTCATGCGACTATGCAGGTGTTATGGAGCCTTTCTCGAGTGGCTGCTAAAAGATCGTGCGCGTTCCGGAGGCTCGCTTTAAGTTGCTAATTTAATTACACTTTAGGAAAGTGAGTTTCACTCGAGCGTGTTCTGGTCTTTACCACCCCTGCGGTTATATTTTCGGGATCGACTTTTGCGCTCGGATGGTCGAGATGATTGATAGCTATCGGTTTATATTTGGATTAAAGTTGATAGACGTTCCGCGAGGGATCGTTCTGGGTAATTAGTTCTGAACGAGTCGAATGCAAATTTTAATCGATGCAGTTTCAAATAATGTAGCAGCAAACGTTATGAAATTCGGTTTTGATATCTTTCGCGGCACATTTTGCGGGCTGCCATGTAAATTTGGCCAGTTCTCGTTAACGCGTTAGCGAACATCGGTGACCAGCATCACAAATTTAACCCTTCGTGGTCTGCCCTATATTCGCAATCCCGTGCTCTGTTCGCATCGAATTACATAGGTATACGTACGCGATCAAAGTACCTACGCAGAGTTAGCAATGATTATACAGAGTTATCCTCTCGAATATTTTTCGAATAACTGACATAGCTTTCGAAATGCGATGCATCACATTTCGAGTACGGTTCACTGAATTCGACGCTATCGTCGGAAAGCTGAAGCCGAATTTGATTTTCAGTCACATTCGTGACACGCTGAAATGTGTTATTGAATTACTGTTCGGATTGAACGGCAAAGGATTAATTCGACGAACTTCGAGAAACTTGTTAACAATTTCGATACAATTTAATCTTATTCCCACTTTTTGAATTTGTCCATTTTTTCTGCTGTATGAAACTCATTAGGTATGTCTAACGACTGACCCAGTTTTTCTGCTCAAGGTTTAAACATTGTGTTGAACAAAGCTCTTCGCTTCCTTTTTCTTTCGTCCGAGAATGTTTTTGAAAATGGTAAAGTGCTAGGAAAACTCATTACTTCCACAACGAACTCTTGCAATCATATTGTATTCTCTCGTTCCTTTTATGAACTTGTTTCAGTTTCTTTTGTCACTGTCTTAAACATCTAGTACACCTTTTTGATAACTGCATTTTTATTTAATTAAATAATTAAACTTCATTTTTTATTACATCCAGATATTTTTTCGTGTATTGAATTTTATAATAAATTCACGTTACTCTCGTCACTTAACGCACATGTAATTATAAATGTATTATCGTCGATGCTTTTATATCAGTTGGTAAAAGCAGTTTTTACTGAAGAAAATATAAACTATATTCATTGTACAAAAGTACAAAAGCAAGGTATTAATTGCACAAAATGTATGATAGTAATTGTACAAGATGTAGAAATTGACTTTAATATTCGTTTCAGTAAATGATTCAAAATGAGAACACTGCAAAATAATAATGTAAGTTTATTTAAAAATTTAGTACACCTTGTTTATGAGATTCGATACAAAGTAAGCATTACGTGGAATAAAATATCCAACGGTAAACATAAATTTTGCTTGCTTGTATTTCTGCCTGTAGAACGTTGCGGCTGATACTGTGCGCTCGGCGCTGCACATTTTTCAGAAGCACGAGAAACACTAGGAGGTTGTAATTTTCAGTTCAACAATTTACATGAAAAAGCGAGCTGAAGCTGACAAGCGTTCAACGCAATAAACGCCGTGGAAAAAGCATCAGAGTTCTGTGAGGTATCTTCGTCGTGGGTGTATGAGTTTAAATTACACGTGAAAAAGAACGTCGAAGGCAAAGAAACGCAATTATTAGGTCGATGCACATCAAATGGAGAGTTAATATTTAAAATCTTTGATATTATATGATGGCGTAAAAGTATGAAGGGTTGGAAGATATTGGTACATCAATTTGTAGTTTGAAATTTTATTAAAGTTATTTTAATGAGGGGTAATTGCAGTCGCGAAGGTGCGAATAAGACATAACAAGATGCATTTAGGGGCACTAGAAGTTCTTTAATTGGGACACTTGATATTTCTATGTTTATTATTTCATAAATTTTCAAATTTGAGACGTTTGAAATTTTTGAATTTTTGTTAGTTTTCAAGTCTGGAAAATTTTGCAATTTTATATTTTTTGGTTTCTACATTTTTAGGTTTAAAGAATTTGAAATTTGGAAATTTCTTATTTTATAAATTTTTAAGTTTGTAAAATTCGAAATTTCTAAATTTCTCATTTTGTAAATTTCCATGTTGGTAAAATTCGAAATTTCTAAATTTCTTATTTTGTAAATTTTCAAGTTTGGAAAATTACAAATTTTTTAATATCTTATTTTCCACATTTGCAAGTTGAGAAAATTATGAATAAGTAAATTTAATATTTTCAAATTTTCAAGTTACAGGATTTATTAATTTTGAAATATGAAAAATTGTATTTTCATATTCACTTTTCTATTCTAGCTTTCTTTAAATTTCTCTAAACTTCTATAAATTTTTCTATCTATGACTTTCCTTGAAATACAAAAAATAACAATAAAAATTTTCACTTTAGTCTAACTCAAATAACATTGATATTATTTTACTATACTATCTATGACCTAAGAGAACCAGAACAATATTATTGCTACTAACAGTAATTGCTAGTAATCAGTAACTTCTTACTAATTATTAGTAATTGTCAGTAATACGTAAATAAGTTAAAAATTGTTAGTAATTATTAGTAATCAGTGCCTACTAATAATAAGTAATTGTTAGTAATTTGGATTAATCACTAACTAGATAGTAATTGTTAGTAATTTTGATTAATCACTAACTAGATAGTAATTGTTAGTAATTTTGATTAATCACTAACTAGATAGTAATTGTTAGTCATTTTCAATAATCACTGATTATATAGTAATCGCTGGCAATCAGTAATTAATTAGTAATTGTTAGTAACCAGTAACCACTTAGTAATTATTGGTAATCAGTAAGTAGTAATTATTAGTAACTGTTACTGAGCAGTAACTAATTAGCAATTCTCAGTAACAGTACCTAGCTAATAATTGTTAGTAATTATGAGTAATGAGTAACTAGTTAGCAGTTGTTAGTAATCAGTAACTAATTAATAATTGTTAGTAATTATGAGTATTCAGTAACTAGTTAGCAATTGTTAGTAATCAGTGACTAATTAATAATTGTTAGTAATTATGAGTAATCAGTAGCTAGTTAGCAATTGTTAGTAATCAGTAACTAATTAATAATTGTTAGTAATTATGAGAAATCAGTAACTAGTTAGCAATTGTTAGTAATCAGTAACTAATTAATAATTGTTAATAATCATGAGTAATCAGTAACTAGTTAGCAGTTGTTAGTAATCAGTAACTAATTAATAATTGTTAGTAATTATGAGTAATCAGTAACTAGTTAGCAGTTGTTAGTAATCAATAACTAATTAATAATTGTTAGTAATTATGAGTAATCAGTAACTAGTTAGCAATTGTTAGTAATCAGTAACTAATTAATAATTGTTAATAATCATGAATAATCAGTAACTATTTACTAATTGTTAGCAATCAGTAATTATTATGATCAATAACAAGTTAGCAATTATAAATTATCAGTAAACGATTAGTAATTGTTAATAAAATGTTTGATCAATCGTCGCGACAGCAAAATCCCAGAGAGCCGTGAAATTGTCGAATTGTACTCCATCAGCTCCATCGCACTCGAATCAACGGAAGTAAGCTACACGCTCGGTTGAGAGTACTTGACCCTTCGTTACCGCCATGTATATCTTGGCCATAAATCACCCTGAAAGGCCTTCGGGACGTCTCGGCCACGCTCCAAAAAACCCTAGAAATTTACATCTAGAAGGGTGTGGCCTTCAAATCTCGAATTATAATTGTATTTCCGGCCGAAGGACCGCGATAAGTGGAACGCGGAAATTCACACGCTGGTGAAACGCATGAATCTTTCGAGTGCCATCTGTTGTTCTGGACGATTTAGGTCGTCGTTCGAACAATTGGTGAAGTACAATATGTTATATAGCGCTGCTTGTTGAAATCGTGGCATAAAGCCGTCTAGTATGGCACACAATTTATTAACAAAAGTATAACCTTCGATAAGAGAACATTTTTATTTAACATTTTTGGAGATGTGGATTCTTTTGTAAACTATTAGAAAATATGACTCGGGTTTTTTTATTAATAAATGAAATTGTGTAATGTAATAATAATATTGTTGTGATGTATTATCGAGGGAAATATTGAGATTTTTTTATATTAATAATAAAATATAAAATATTACTACATTAAAATATTACAATACTACTGTAAAATATTACAGTAAAATATTACTGTGTATATTTTATATTATATTTTAATAATAGTATTGTTATGATGTATTATCGAGGGAAATATTGAGATTTTTTTATATTATTATTAAAATATAATATAAAATATTACCACATTAAAATATTACAATATTACTGTAAAATATTACTGGGTACATTTTATATTATATTTTAATAGTAGTAAAAAATATCAATACTTCTCTTGCTAAATTAACAGTATAATCATAAAATTAATTTATTCATAAAAAATCGAGTCTTATGTTTTCCAGTAGAATATATATTATTTATGACAATGTTACCGTGTTATATTGCAATGTTATGTTACTATGTTATCATACAACACGATAGCATGTTATAGTAATAATATTATTACTATATATTAATTATTATTATACAATAATCTAGTAATATAATATTGCTAATATTATCAGTTATGAATGAGCTACAATTAGACTGATGAAAATATGTGTCATAAATGCTGGTCTTTAAAAATCAAAGAAAGCTTGAAATTTCTTTAAAAGTTGAAATTTATGTAATCGTACGAAACAAAAATTCGATACAAAAGTGTCAGCGTTTTCATGAATGTCAATTTCATAAAAAGGAACCTTGCTTCTTCATACTTTGAATAATGCATTGAATTATTGGCATAACTGTTGGGAAACATCAGGTTGGTACATAAAGTAGTCTGCACGTTGCAGAGACTTAAAAAATAAAAAATAAAAATGGAGGAACGTATATTTTTTTATACAATTTCACGCTCACTTTTCTTATTATTAATATTCTTTTCAGATTATCAGTATTCGATATAAAATAATAAAATTTATTTTATTTCATAGCTTTATGTAACATTAATTAGTTCAATTAAAATAAATATTTAGTATGTTATTTTTTTAAATTTCTATTTGTATAGGTAATGATAACATCTAGAGTGAAATTACTTTTATATGCAAATGATACACAAATGTTTGAAATACTATCTAGACAAATAATATATTATATTAATTACATAATCGTTATTCAAATAAACGTATTGTTTGAGCCATAACCAAAATTAAATTACAGTATTCTAATATTTACTCAATTATAGTATTTTTATTTAATTTGTCGGATGTGACTGTGTACTCGATAATTTGAAAATTTGAGAGTGAAATTTGGAAGTTTGAAAATTTAGTGTCTGAAAACGTGATAAATTGAAAATTTAAAAAATTGAAAATTTGCAAATCTAGAAATTTGAGAGTTTGGGTATTGGGGTCTGAAAAACTGATAACAAGGAATCTGAAAATTTAAAAATTCGGTTATTTAGAAAACTGCAAATTGTTGAGTTATAATTGAGTCATTTAGAAATCTAAAAATTGTTAGGTTATAATTCAGTTATTGAGAAATCTAACAATTTCCACGATAATTTCAGTTATTTAGAAATTTGAAGATTGTTAGGTTATAATTGAATTCTATAGAAATCTAAAAATTGTTAGGTTATGATACAATTATTCAGAAATTTTTTGTTTTCCAGGATCAATTCAGTTATTTAAAAATTCAAAAATTGTTAGGTTATAATTCAGTAATTTAAAGACTCAGTAATTTTAGCAATTTTATAGTACTTTTAACAGAGAAGCAGTAATTTCAAGAACATAACATTTCGAAATTCTATTATTTCCGAATTAGAAACACAAATATTTAGAAACTTTGTAATTTTCAAATTTTCCATAACAAAAGACTTAAGGAGTATTAATTTTCAAAGCAAATGAAGATTCTGATTCAAATTCACATAAAATAAACCTCGTCTCTAATCGTAAGCAATTTCTTCACTTCCTTCCACGCAAATGAATTCCACATCGGCGAAAGAATAAATGCTCATCCATAATTTCATCTCTGTTACAAGAGGAATTCCAATCACTGACTCTAATTCTCCGATAAAAATGCCCGCAACGTTTCCCTCGAATCTTGCTATTTCGCCATTCCATTATTGCAATTTCACGATAGACGTTGTCAGTTTAAATGCTTTCACGTCATTCTTCCGGGCATTTCTATTATCTCCCTCGGTTGTGTCGTATAAAAGTGCACCACAGATGTACGAAATTATTATCTCCCTTTGTTCCCGCAGGATTCAACGACGTTTAACGTGCCATGTCGTATTCACCCTGTCATATTGTTTGCCCGGCAATTTACGACGTGTCCAACTGACTCGATTTTGTGTTAAGGAGTCGCATTCATGCGCTGTCGCTGACGTATCACGGATTAATCGTTATTCGAACTGAATTTTCTTGGCTGTTGCGCAAATTTCCTACCTAATTGATTTTCGCGCGCGATAACGTTCATTTGTGTCAATTACGCTGGCAACTTAATACGCGACTTTCACGGTTAGCAACTTATATTGCGTCGTAATTGATTAAATTTTATCGTGACAGGATAAAATGGTGATCAAACGTGTGGGGAAAATTAACTCGAACGGAGCTTAATTTGATACAAAGTTGGCATTCAAAGTTATGTTTGACGGGATAGAGTATTGTGTAGGGGTTGGTGGTTGAAGGTTTGGGGGTTCAGTGAGGCAATTTTGGAATTTGAGAATTTGGAGATTTAGAAATTTGGGATTTTGGGAATTTGGAAATTTGGAATTTGAAAATTAGGGAATTTGGGAAATTGAGGATTTAGGAACTTGGGAATTTGAGGATTTGGGAATTTGGAATTTGAGAATTTGGGAAGTTGAGAATTTGAGAATTTGAGGATATGAAAATTTAGGAAATTAAGGATTTGGGAATTTGGAATTTGAGGATTAGGGAATTTGAGATTTTGAGAATTTCAGGATTTGGGAATTTGGGGAATTGAGAATTTGGGAAATTGAGAATTTGGGAATTTGGGAATTTGAGAATTTGAGGATTTGGGAATTTGGCAAATTGAGGATTTGGGAATTTGGGAATTGGGGAATGTAGGATTTGGGAATGTAGGATTTGGGAATGTAAGAATTTGGGAATGTAGGAATTGAGCAATGTGGGAATCGGAGATTGTGGGAATCGGGGGATGTAGGAATTGGGGAATGTGGGTATTGGGGAATGTAGGAATTGGGGAATCTGGGAATTGGGGGGTGTGGGAATTTAGAAATGTAGGAATTGGCAAATGTGGGAATTGGGGAATGTGGAAATTGGGGAATATGGGAATTGGGTAATGTGGGAATTGGGGAATGTGGGAATTGAGCAATGTAGGAATCGGGGAATGTGGGAATCGGGGGATGCAGGAATTGGGGAATGTGGGTATTGGGGAATGTGGGAATTGGGGGATGTGGGAATTTAGAAATGTAGAAATTGGCAAATGTGGGAATAGAGGAATGTAGGAATTGGGGAATGTGGGAATTTAGAAATGTGGGAATTGGGGAATGTAGGAATTGGCAAATGTGGGAATCGGGGGAATATAGAAATTGGGAAATGTGGGGATAGGGGTAGGTGAGAATTTAGAAATGTGGGAATTGTGGAATGTAGGAATTGGCGAATGTGGGAATTGGGAAATGTAGGAATTGGCAAATGTGGGAATAGGGGAATGTAGGAATTGGCAAATGTGGTAATTTAGAAATTTGGGAACTGGGAGAATTGTGAATTTTGAAATTTGGGACTTTGAGCATTTTCGAATTCGGAAATATTGGAATTTGTAAATATTGGAATTAGAGAATTCTATTACTCTGGAATATTTGAATTTGGAACTATCGGAATTTTTGAATTTTGTTATTTGTAAATTTCTGAATATGCGAGTTTTAGTATTCAGAAATTTGAAAATATCGAACTTCTAAAATTTTGAAATTTTTTCAATAATTAAATAGTCTATAATATTCTTTAACCTATATTTCCTAACAACAATTATAATTGAAGATAAATTTATCTCCGTTCGTATTTTCCCAGGCAATAATCTGCATTTTTATAAAGAAATGATTACATAATTCAAAACTCGAGGCTCAATTATACAAATCTTTATACATATATACATCGTTCCGTCGTTGGACGAAGAGTTAACGAGGGTCTAATTAAAGGACGCATTGATTAAACATCGGATCTGAGCTGTAGCAGTCTGTAAACATCGTTAATGGATCGCAGCTCGTTCATGATTCATTTTCATCCCTTCGACCGGGTCATTATTTCTACCCCGTGTTGCACGCCATCGATGTCAGCATTCTTTGTGGACCGAAAAGTCGGTCATGTCTCGTCCCTTATAAATTTCTGTTCATCTTTGTGACAGCAAGTTAATTACGCACATCCCTTTACCGTTTGCGAGCGTAGCTGCTATCGGAAAATAATTTCTATCTTCCCTCGTTTGTTATTGACGGGGTTGAAATACGCGATAAGTCTCAGATATTCCTTGGTGAAGCGCAATCAGGATCAAAACAGTTTCTTGTAATGGATTTTGCTTTTAACCTAAATTCATTTCAGTCTTCGTTTCAGTTGATAGTGTGAGAATGGTGCATTTACTACATTGTAAGGACTGTTTTTGAAGGGTTGCAATTTACCTTTTTCCTGTTGGCACATTCTTGTCGGAAAAATTTATTTGTACACGTTAAAAGGAGAGATACAGATGTCAACCCACGAGTTGGCACGTGATACACTCAAAGTAAAAGAAACTCACTGTGAACACTTCCAGCGTTACATACAGGCAAATAAGAATAATAATGATAATAACAAGTGCTGAACGCAAGTAGCACTATCTCACTCATTTGAGAGACGTTTGCCAACCGTCTTTGTCTTTGGCCTAATTGGTGTGCGTGACAGCTCGAGCCAATTGTTCTACCGTCGAATATACGTGTGCGTCTAGGCGTCCATTTTGTGTAGCGATTTGGGGACGTAGGGATTTGAGAACGTAGCGATTTTGGGGCGTAGGAATTTGGGGATGTACCGATTTGGGGACGTAGCGATTTGGGGATGTAGCGATTTCGGAACGTACCGATTTGGGGATGTAGCGATTTGAGGACGTAGCGATTTTGGAGCGTAGGAATTTGGGGACGTACCGATTTGGGGATGTACCGATTTGGGGACGTAGCAATTTAGGGACGTACCGATTTGGGGATGTAGCGATTTGGGGACGTAGCGATTTGGGGACGTACCGATTTGGGGATGTAGCGATTTGGGGACGTAGCGATTTGAAGACGTACCGATTTGGGGATGTAGCGATTTGGGGACGTAGCAATTTAGGGACGTACCGATTTGGGGACGTACCGATTTGGGGATGTAGCAATTTAGGGACGTACCGATTTGGGGATGTAGCGATTTGGGGACGGGCCAATTTAGGGACGTACCGATTTGGGGATGTAGCGATTTGAGGACGTAGCGATTTGGGGACGTAGCAATTTAGGGACGTACCGATTTGGGGATGTAGTGTTTTGAGGACGTAGCGATTTGGGGACGTACCGATTTAGGGATGTAGCGATTTGGGGACGTAGCGATTTGGAGACGTAGCAATTTAGGGACGTACCGATTTGGGGATGTAACGATTTGGGGACGTAGCGATTTGGAGACGTATCGATTTGGGGATGTAGTGTTTTGAGGACGTAGCAATTTGGGGACGTACCGATTTGGGGATGTAGCGATTTGGGGACGTACCGATTTGGATACGTAGCGATTTGGAGAAATAGCGATTTGGGTCGTAGCGATTTGAGGACGTGGGGATTTGGGGACGTAGGGATTTGGGAATAGTATAACGATACGTGCTCTGCTAAACACCTGGGTCAATCTCTTCACGCGCCAACTCGTGGGTTGACATCAATAGTTTCTCAGATGTTAACCCTCTGCACTTGAAAGGTGACACACTCAGTACTCTGTTTCATATAGGAATTTGGAATAGGTATTTTCTACCAAAATCTATAGTGTTATACATATGTATAATCATTGAGAAACAATAGTAACAATTTTTAATGGAAGGATGACTTGAAAAGAATTTATCAAACTTTTCAACTAAAAAGTTTCAAGTTATCTGCCAACAGTAGAAATACCTTCACGTGTAAAGGGTTAATGAAACAACACCAATAAAGTGTATAAAAATATTTTTGTTGGCTGTTACCCTCTAAAAAGTTATGTGATGTAAATATTTATTACAAGTAGTGCAACGACATTATGTATTAAAAATGATTATTTTGCAGAAAAATATCTGGGACTTAAATTAGTTTCTTAAAAGTATAATTAAATTATAAATTCGTTAAGATTTCTATAATTCTATAATATAAAGATTAATTTGGTTTACAAAAGATCTTGTAAACTAAAGATTAAGATTAAATATTAACACTATCTTAATATTTAATATAAAAGATGACTGTCGATAAATAAATAGTTTTAAATAAATAAAAAGGTGGGTCAAAAATGTTATTTTGTATACTTTTAAATTACTTTGCAATTTAAATTTAAATTTTTGAGAGGATCTTTTACACCATGTACTAAATTTTTAGAGGGTGAGAGCAAAAAGAAAATTTGTTGAGCCTCATTAATAACTAATAAAAACACGATTACAATATCAAAATGATTCATAAGAATATTAAATGACGTCGATGTTGATGATCATTTCGAATATTTGTAATTGCAAAGCAGTCATCATATATGTGTATCGTGTATCGTTTGTTATATTAATGTGTTTATCATTCACTGGATTATACAATAATAAAATATGTACACATTTATCGACGCACTCTGTGTACGTTTAAAAAGAGTCATAAAAAACTTGGCTCACAATAAACAGGTTTATTTATTTATTATCAAAAGCTTTGTATAATTAATTATATTATTTCGGATGAGAAAGAAGGTGGAAGTTTTTAATTGTACCGAATGATTTGCATTTAAAGTTTACTTTGTATTTACTGTTTGAAGCGCGTTGCTGTATATCCTTCACAGACTGCAGAAATATCGTATTAAGTTCAAAGCTAATTGGATTTCGCGATGCGACTTTTGGAACAAGCTTTATTAATGAAAGCAATTATCGTTCGTTTTAATGTATCTTGTTATCCACAAATAAGTTCGAAAACTATTTTGTTAATAATTTGACGTTCTCAGAAATGCGTAATTTTATTAAAGTCAATTAAAATGTTTCTGGAATGAAATATATAAAAAATCTGTTAGAACATCTAAAATATCATTAATTTTGTATGCAAAAATTATGCGTAAAAGTCGGCTAATTTTACGTACAATAATACGTAACAATAAAATGTTAAAATTATTATTTCAAAAATTGAGTTATTAGTATGTTGTACAACAAAAATACAAAACAATAAAATATTAAAATTCTTACTTAAAAAATCGAATTATTAGTATGTTGTACAATACGAAACAATAAAATGTTAAAATTATTAATTCAGAAATTGAATTACTAGTATGCTGTGCCATTGCGTGTTAGAAAAGTATTTTTTGTGAATAATCGTGTTTAAATATCTTATTCCGAAGGGGTTTAATCATGAATTTTAAGAAGAACTTTTCAGGAACTCCGAGATAAAGAATTTCGCGTTAAATTCCATCTATTTGTATTAGATTAGAACAGCTCTGGAAAAACAAGACTACGTTTGCATACAAATAGGCAATCCCGAAAATTCGTCTTCGGCTGCTTCATTAAAAGTATCCCAGTTCCGTGTCGAATAAAGTAACACAGAAACAAGCGAACCTGCAATTACGCCTTGAAAGTGTTTTTAATTCTCGCCTTTCCTTGCTGTTACTCCTTTTGTCCTGTAAAGATGGATCCTTTGTACCTTCCCTTAAAAGCAATTCCTTCAACGTTACTTTCGTTGCTCGATACTGTAAAGCTTCTTCATTAAACTGTAAATTCTTTTAATATTCCATTCATATAATTTATTACATTATTAAAATTGTCACTTTATATCGAACACCATTTCACGGTTCATTGAAATTTTTTACGATTCTTGAGTTTTTCATCAAGGACCTTTTATCGAAGTATCTTTTTTAAACGAGAATTTGAGATTTTGGGAATTTGGGAATTTGGGAATTTAGGAAATTGAGAATTTCGGAATTTGGATATTTGGTAATTTGGGAATTTGGGACTGTGTAAATTGGGGGATGTAGGAATTTGGTAATGTGGGTATTTGGGAATGCAAGAATCGGGGGATGTAGGAATTTGGGAATTTGGGAATTTGAATATGTAGGAATTAGGGAATGTAGGAATTGGAGAATGCGGGAATTGGGGAATGTGGGAATTGGGGAATATAGGAATTGGGGAATGTATGAGTGGGAGAATGTGGGAATTCGGGAATGTGAGAATTGGGGAATGTGGGAATTTGGAAATGAGGAAATTGGGGGTTGTTGGAATTTGGGAATGTGGGAATTGGGGAATGTAGGAATTGGGGAATGTGGGAATTGGGGAATGTGAGAATTGGGGAATGTGGGAATTTGGAAATGAGGAAATTGGGGGTTGTTGGAATTTGGGAATGTGGGAATTGGGGAATGTAGGAATTGGGGAATGTGGGAATTGGGGAATGTGAGAATTGGGGAATGTGGGAATTTGGGAATGCAGAAATTGGGGGTTGTAGGAATTGGGGAATGTGGGAATTGGGGAATGTGGAAATTGGGGGTTGTAGGAATTGGGGAATGTGGAAATTGGGGGTTGTAGGAATTGGGGAATGTGGGAATTGGAGAATGTAGGAATTGGGGTATGTGGGAATTGGGGAATGTGGGAATTGGGGAATGTAGGAGTTGGGGAATGTAGGATTTGGAAAATGTGGAAATTGGGGGTTGTAGGAATTGGGGAATGTGGAAATTGGGGGTTGTAGGAATTGGGGAATGTGGGAATTGAAGAATGTAGGAATTGGGGAATGCGAAAATTGGGGGTTGTAGGAATTGGGGAATGCGGGAATTGCGGAATGTGGGAATTGGAGAATATAGGAATCGGGGAATGTGGGAATTGGGGAATGTGGGAATCGGGGAATGTGGGAATTGGGGAATGTAGGAGTTGGGGAATGTAGGAGTTGGGGAATGTAGGAGTTGGGGAATGTGGGAATTAGAGAATGTGGGAATTGGGGAATCTAGAAATTTGGGAATGTGAAAATGGGGGGTTGTAGGAATTGGGAAATGTGGAAATTTGGGAATGTTGGAATTTGGGAATGGAGGAATTGGGGAATGTAGGAATTAAGGAATGAACGATTCTTGAGTTTTTCATCAACGACCATTTATCAAAGTATCTCTTTTAACCGAAATGATGAAAGGTTTCTGAAATTCTTCTTAAATTTACTGTAATCGACTTAATTAATGAATGTACTAATTTTATCAAATATTTTGACCAGCTGATAGAATGCTTTGTCTTGTCCGCAATTTATTGCGATAAACGTAATTTATGAAAACATTTACTTTCCTATGAAATGCTTTGAAATATTTAGATCACCGAAGCAAACGGTTTATCAGAGCTTTCGGTATTTATGATCGATATAATTAATGAAGAGTCTGTTTTCCTATCAAATATTTTGACTGAGTATTATGATCGCGTTAGGTGAGGTAGGATTACGAGATCTTCCTGAACTATAATTAACATAATTAATAAGAACATTATCTCCCAAAATATTTCGATAACGTCATCTCTAGTGAAACAAACTGGTTCATATTTTCTGAATGTGCTGTTATTAACATAATGTTAATAATATTATCAAACGTTTTGATCGCTTGAAGTAAGCTAAAATTTCTCGTCTGCATTTATTATAATTAATATAACTAATGACAAAATTTATTTCAATTTTTATATTTTCTAAATAATATGGTTATCATATGAGAACCAGAAAGATTTTCAAGCTCCTAAATTAAAATTGTGATCACCTCTAACGAGACAAAATGATTGATATACTCTTTCTCTATTTATTATAATTAATATCATTGATGAAAACGTTCATTTTCCTCTCAAATATTTCCTAGATATTCTCCTGATTATAATATTGCGGAACAAAATTCTTATGAGCTCTTTATTGATCACAACTAATATACTAAACAAAAACATTTCCTTATAAAATCTACTGATCACCTAACACGAAAAAGGAAACTTCTAATAAGACGTTTCCTTACTTTTTCCCGGAACAATTTCTGATAAAAACATCGAGGACGAAAATTAGGATTTTCTTCAGATCTAATGAACTGTCTGTCGCTACATAGGACACGCATTGTGGTGACATTGATTAATCTCTTGATACCAGTCGATAAAGTCTTACTCCCACGCATCTACCCTTTGTTCCTCGACGTGTTTTCTCCTGTCCCTCTGCACACACCATCAGGGTACGTAATTTTGATGGGATTGGCCTTTGTTTGTCGGGGTGAAATATACTCTCTGACCAAGGTTCAAAAGTTAATCTCATTTTTCTATGATTTACAAATTAATCTTCTGTGACCTTCGTGGATGGGGTAAAAGTTTTTAATTAGGTCGCAGTTGAAGGGTTAACTCCGAGAATTTATCGTGGATAAACCCGTTTAAAGCACTTTTTTAATCGTATGAGATATATTTTCTTATAGTTAGGCACAGTTAGGTTTTCTTATAGTTGGTAGATTTTACAGGTTTTTCAGGTTTTTACAAGAATAGTGAATTATTGAATAGTTGTAGATTAATTGACGACACTTTAAGAATCATTAAGGAAGTGATTTAGAAAATTGTAATTATCAAGTTTCCCCATCTTTGTAATCAAGTATATCTATAAGTTCATAATCACCCTTCATTAAGAGATGCTTGTGCACAATGTGATGAACAGACGATATTTAAGTTTAGTAATTAAGAACAGTGCTTAATTACTGATTAATTGTACCAGTACTTTAAGAATCACTGTGTAAGTAGTAAAGTATACAAAACGTCAGAAATTATTAATTGTCCAGTGAAGAAGAGAAACTGTACTGTTCGCCATACTTGACAATCACTGTTCAACTTCTCATTTACAAATATTCAATAATTAAAAACAGTATTTGATTATTAAATAGCTACAGATTAATTGATAATACTTTAAGTATTATTATGTGTTTAATAAGGCATACAAAATATCAGAAATTATTGTTATATCAACGAAAATGTAGAACTGTAATATCGCGTATTTCCATATTTGGCAACCATAACTCGACTTTTCACTTACAAAGAACAATTTAATAATTACAGTATTTCATTCTTGAATAATTGTAGGTTAAGTTACAGTATTTTAAGAATCATTATGTAACTAGTAAAAAGAACATAAGATAGTTCATTATTAATATATCAATGAAGAAATAAAACTGACTATCGCGTGTTTTCGCCATGTTTGTCGATCGCAAGTGCTCTTTTCGTTTACAAAGAACAATTCCATAATTAAAGATAGTATTATATTACAAAGCAATTGTAGGTTAACTGAAAACACCTTAAGAATCATTATGTATTCAATAAAATATGCAAAGCATCAAAAATTATTATTATATCAATGAAAAACTACAACTGTAATTGACTATCGCGTGCTTCCGCCATATTTGATATTCACAAGTCAACTTCCGATTTACGAAAAACAATTCAATAATTAAATACAGTGTTGTATTATAAAACAATTGTAAGTTAACTGAAAACACCTTAATAATCATTATGTATTCAATAAAATGTGCAAAGCATTAAAAATTATTATTATATCAATGAAAAAGTAAAACTGTAATTGACTATAGTGTGTTTCCGCCATGTTTGTCGATCGTAACTCAACTTCCTATTCACGAACAACAATTCAATAATTAAAAACAGTATTACAATACAAAACAGTTATAGTTTAACTGAAAACACCTTAAAAAGCATTGTGAACCTAATAAAGTATAAAAAATATAAAAAAGACTGTTATATCGGTGAAAAAGTAAAACTGTAATTGACTATCGCGCGCTTCCGCCATGTTTGGTATTCACAACTCAACTTCCCATTTACAAAAAACAATTCAATAATTAAAAACAGTATTATATTATTAAACAGTTACAGGTTATCTGAAAATACTTTAAGAATCATTATGAACCTAATAAAGTATAAAAAATATCAAAAACGACTGTTATATCGGTGAAAAAGTAAAACTGTAATTGACTATCGCGTGCTTCCGCCATGTTTGATATTCACAAGTCAACTTCCCATTTACAAAAAACTGTTCAATAATTAAAAACAGTTACTGGTTAACTGAAAACACCTTAAGAATCATTATGTATCCAATAAAATATACAAACTATCAGAAATTGTTATTACATCATTGAAAAAGTAAAACTGTAATGGACTATGTCGTGTTTCCGCCATGTTTGTCGATCGCAAGTGCTCTTTTCGTTTACAAAGAACAATTCCATAATTAAAGATAGTATTATATTATAAAGCAGTTATAGGTTAACTGAAAACACCTTAAGAATCATTATATACCCAATAAAATATACAAACTATCAGAAATTATTATTATATCAATGAAAAAGTGAAACTGTAACTGACTATCGCGTGCTTCCGCCATGTTTGATATTCACAAGTCAACTTCCCATTTACAAAAAACAATTCAATAATTCAAAACAGTATTATATTATTAAACAGTTGCAGGTTATCTGAAAATACTTTAAGAATCATTATGAACCTAATAAAGTATAAAAAATATCAAAAACGACTGTTATATCGGTGAAAAAGTAAAACTGTAATTGACTATCGCGTGTTTCCCTTACACTCGACAATCGCAAGTCGACTTCCCATTTACGAAGAACAATTCCTTTCTCGTGCGTGCGTGAGATAGGTATTTCGTTGTTCTCTGGATATTACGTTCGCCCCAATGTTTGTGGAAACGTTGGGGAAACACGTAGCCAATGTTTGATTGCTCCGACAACTCGCTCCTGTTTGCTTTCATTTTCGTTCCCGTAAATTTTGTTTACCGGTCGTGCTCAAGAAGGCTTTAATTCATAATTGAGCGTGAACGCTACTCGAATAATCCTTTAAAATGTTTCCAAGATTGTTCGTAATACTGCGTCGCTTGTTCTTCTTACTTGCTGTCAAATGTTTGGTAACAGAGTGTAATTAAAGTACGTGGCTCGTTACATCGGGATGAATCTTTTGTGAATTCTTGAAACAAGAGAGAAATCTTTTCTTGTTTGTGTATCTAGAAGACTGGGAACTGTTAGGTGGGTGAACAAATATGCATAGCAGAGTTGCAGAATTACGTTTACTATGGCGAAGTGTACGTTTGCTTTGCCGGGTGCATATGTTCTGTTTTCACTTCGAGTTTTTAATACGTAGATATGTCACAGGTTGCTTGCTCTTTTATGCGATGAGAGATTTTTGTTTGCTTGAATATCGATATAATGCAGTGGTGGTACATGAGGATTTTTAATTTTCAAACGCAGTCATTTGTAAGCTTGAAAATATGGAGATTTGAGGATTTGGAGATTTGGGGATTTGGGGATTTGGAGATCTGGAAGTTTGGAGATTTGGAAGTTTGGAGGTTTGGAGATTTGGAGATTTGAAGATTTGGAGATTTGGAGGTTTGGGGATTTGAGGATTTGGAGATTTGGGGATTTGGGGTTTAGTGATTTAGATATTAAGAGATTTGGAGATTTGGAGGTTTGGAGGTTTGGAGATTTGGGGACTTGAGGACTTGGAGATTTGGGAATTTGGAGATTTCGGAATTTGGAGATTTGGGGTTTAGTGATTTAGATATTAAGAGATTTGGAGATTTGGAGGTTTGGAGGTTTGGAGGTTTGGAGGTTTGGAGGTTTGGAGGTTTGGAGGTTTGTAGGTTTGGGAATTTGGGGATTTGAGGATTTGGAGATTTGAGAATTTGGAGATTTGGGGTTTAGTGATTTAGATATTAGGAGATTTGGAGATTTGGAGGTTTGGAGATTTGGAGATTTGGAGATTTGGAGATGTGGAGATGTGGAGATGTGGAGATGTGGAGATGTGGAGATGTGGAGATGTGGA